>OZ017741.1:182185671-184755671 GCA_963969285.1 Odontomyia ornata | reverse complement strand
TATATATATATATATATATATATAAGTACATAAAAACTATATACACATAATGCACACTATACGAATATAAAAGCGCTACATGTACACATAATGTATATTAAACGAATACGTAAACACACACATAATATACATACATATGTATATTATATACGTAAATGCATTAACACTATGCATGCATCATATACTATGTATACATTATATTTACACATACATGAATATATACCTTTATAATTAATATATATATATATATATATATATATATATATATATATATATATATATATATATATATATGTATATATATATATATATATATATATATATATATATATATATGTATATATATATATATATATATATATATATATATATATATATATATATATTTATATATATACAGTCTTCCACAAAAGTCAAGGTACAGAGAATCGGTAACTGAAAATTGTATTACTGAATCAATATTTTTATTTGAAAACCAAAAGTTATGAAATGGTAATAATACGAGTTCTGTTGAATTTAAGTTTTCATAAATTTAGAGGGATTCGGCAATAATGATCATTGAAGACAATAATTTTTTGTTGGCAATGTCTCTTTTCTACTCCACAAAAGTCTTGGTACAGTTGCAGAAAATGCCCTGTTATTTGTAAAAAGGGGAATCCCCCAAGTACATAATATCAGAATGAGTTAACAACCGTAGGCCGCTGTCTTTAATATCGCGTCCGTATTCGTGGTGTATCTTTTATTTAATAAAATTTTTAAAAAATGAGTCGAAAGGAGTTGAGTATTAAGGAGCGTGAAATAATTTTTAATCTGCATTCAAATCAGAGCAAATCATATTCTGAAATAGCTGAACTAGTGTTGCGAAGTCGGTCAACCATTCAAAAAGTGATAAATCGATTTAAGAAGGAAAATAGAGTGGAAAATGTGCCCCGAACAGGTCGTCCATCTAAACTAAGTGCAAAGGACAAGAGAAAAATTTCGCGAATGGTAAAACAAGATCCATTTCTAAGCTGTAGAAAAATCTGCGATGTTCTTGGAATTAATGATAAGAAGGAGGTTAGCGCAGAAACTGTGCGTAGAGCTGTCGTAGAAGCTGGATTTTCATCTCGTACGCCTAGAAGAAAACCTCTTGTAAGTTCCATAAACAAACAAAAAAGAATAACATTTGCAAAAACATATATTGACAAACCAATAACGTTTTGGGATAATGTTTTATTTTCGGATGAGTCTAAATTTTGTATATTTGGTGTAAATGGGCATAAGAGGGTCTGGCGAAAAGTAGGAGAAGCATTTAATCCCAAGAACACTATTAAAACAGTAAAACATGGAGGCGGTGGTGTTATGGTTTGGGGTTGCATGGCTGCTGCTGGAGTTGGAAATCTGACATTCATCGAAAATACTATGGATCAGAACTCTTATTTAGAGATTCTACGAAACAACATGAAACAAAGTGCAGCCAAATTAGGTATGCGAGAAGATTTCTTGTTTCAACATGACAATGACCCTAAGCACACTGCGCATAAAGTTCGAATGTGGCTATTGTACAATACTCGCATGCTTGCTACACCGCCTCAAAGCCCTGATTTGAACCCTATAGAGCATCTTTGGAATGAGCTTGAGACAAAAATCCGAAAAAGAGTGATATCAAGCAAGGCGCAGCTTAAGGATGTTATATTGGAGGAGTGGGCCAGAATCAGCAGCGAATTTACTATAAAATTGGTATATTCTATGCCTAAAAGACTGAAGTCAGTAATTCAGATGAAAGGATATCCGACAAAATATTAAGAAAAGTATAATTCAAATAACTATGCAAGACTATAATTACAATTTGTATCATTTTTCTTTAGGTGTACCATGACTTTTGTGGACTTCATTCATTGACTTTCCAACACATCATATGTAATAATATATTAATACGACAGAATTTTCGTTTTGTTTTACATGAATTTAAAGTGTAATGATTATAGTTGAAGTAATACCAAAAAAAATTTTATCACTATATGTTTTTTAAATAAAAATATCAAACAATTTTCATGATATTTATCACTGTACCTTGACTTTTGTGGAAGACTGTATATCAAATGTGAAGATATGGTGAAAATACAAATTCATAGCGCTACACAATTACCCAAAAAATATTTGAAGGCGGCAATTAAAGACACATTCACAATTGCATTTTTTATAAAACTAATTACTCGTAATATGCATTTATTAGACGGCGAAGTTTATTGTACGAGTATTTCAATTAATTTCTAATGTATCATCAAACGTATGTAGATTCCATTTTGCATGAGGTAACGATCTCTTGTGCTGTTCAGAGAATTCTCTCAGATAAGAGTTGATCGATTTTTTGGCCAATTCATACAATGTATAAAATACATTAATATTTAAAGCAATAGCATTTCTGCGTTAAATTTATGCAACAAATTACCACCAACGTCATTTTATTGGTTTATTTAAATTATTATGTATTTACCACCATAGACAACCGACTCATAAAATTCATGCTACTTAACCATATACTCTATTTAACGTTGCAATATGGCGACACTGTTCCCTGCATGCTGGTTTCCCATGAAACCCGACAGCAAAAATTCTGAAAACTACCATTCCAGCTGCTCCAAGCATTTCTACGCAATATAATCACGTCAGATACATACATACACGCCCAATTATATATGTAAGTACAAATTTATATTCTACTATGTATTGGTGAAGTAGATGAACCGCGCTGTAAACCTCACCGCCCCTCAGACACATTCCTTCGTACAAACATATAATGCAATCTATACAACAAGCGACTCTACTATGGATTGTCTATCTATATCTTTACGTTTAGGTTTGATGTGCAGAAGTGGCTCAACACCGCCTAGCAACAAAAAACTGACTACAATTTCTGCCGAAGCTCAAGATCCCAAAAAAGTAGTCTGTATAATTTTTTTTTGTTAGGTGGGGTAAACAGATAATGTATGTACAATGTTTATAACTAATAAAACTTTTGTTTTATCGGTAAAATAATTTGTTGAGACGTCATTTGTAACTAAGTCCTTGTAAACTTGTAACTTAAAGGGAGGAAAAATTCGATGAATTTTAAGTTTAAAGCTACACTCTGATGAAAATTGTTTGTAGGAATAACTTCTTTATGAAAATGTTTCAAACAATTTCGAAAATCGGAAGCTGATCCATAGTGAAAAATAAAAATAAAAGTCGAAAATGAATTAGAGTTTAGTTTCAGAACATTTCGACTCGAACAGAAGTTACTCTAATCTAAGAAACAAAATAAAGGTTCGAATTAGATTTTCTTAGCCGATTTATCAAGACGCTTTCGTTCGTGGTATGAGCTCATCTAAAGTTGCAGCCATTTTAGGTAATATAAAATTAAATTAAAACCATGAAATTAAAAAAAAATTGTTTGCGGAAAAAATATTAAATTCACATTGCTTGTATTTCAAATTTAAAGTTTCTATTTTAAATTTTTCATCGCAAATAGTCTTTTTGGAACTTATTTTAAAAGTACTGGTAAATAAAATTCACTCTATTCCAACAGTTTAATGCAACCAAAACTATTGTAATCAATAACGCATCATTTAATTGGGCGAAGAAGTCACTGAAAACACTATATGTAATTTACTTTTAACGGCAGTCCTTTAAAGTTGTTCAATTTCCATGTCCTTCTTATGAGATCTAATTGACGAATTCAATAGTTTACTGGAAACCGAACTTGTCTACTTTTCCTCTATCAAAAAGTCTAAAAAAAGGGTGAAAATTGGTATTCTCTCTTATAAGTCTGCTAAAAAAAGTCTTTGATGGTTTTTAAAAATGTCCATCATTTGTTTACTTACTTCCCTTTCTTAGCTAAAATAAAAAAAAAACAATTTTCTTGTTTTTAGAGGTGAATTTCCAAGATTTGATACACTTAGGCGAAGTGATCCAATGGAACGATGTGCTCCTGCCTACTGAAATTTTTTTTATAATAGACGACACAACAGTGCATGGACTTTTGTTACAGAAAATGTGTTTCATTACCTAACACTACTCTAGAAACTCACTCGATTCCGTGCAATTATTGCCGAATTTTTATTAAAACTCAAAACAACTGAGTTGGGCTCATAGCCCGATGGAAAACTGCAGTAACCAATTCATTGCCACCAACAACAGACATGAACTTTTGAGCCGCTGCGCCAGAGTAAAGCTAGTTTGTGAGAGAGGCTCAAAATGTAACTCTGAGAGTGGACTGATCCTCTCTCTTTTCTCCCTCACCCTCTCCAGCTATATCGTTGAGCTCTTTCATTTCACCCGTATCGACTGAACTGTGATAAAAATCATAAGAGTGAACTTCAATATGAAGAACTCGTCCTTAAAAGGAATTTTCCCATACCAAAACTCCAAGAGAAATATTCCCAAGCAAGCTTGCGCAAAGACAAAGTAAATATAAATCATTTCACAAAACAATTTCAAAGTAGGTTGTTTATATTATCTCGATAAGCACGTCAATACTACACAGCATTTCTAACATTTTCTTGAAAATTCCGTACGTTTTTCAGCTTTTCCGTGTTTCGAAGAACGTCAAAGCAGCGATGTACAGTAAATTGTCTGTAGGTTTGGTGACGCTGGACATCGAATAAGCCTTCGATACAGTCTGGCATAATGCTCTTGTCTATAAACTTCAGAAATATAACACACCCCTATACTTGTTGTACCTTTCACAATCATTTTGAACTGACAGGAAATTCCAGGTCAAAGTAGGGGAAAGCACTTCCCCAGTCGCAAGTATTACTGCTGGTGTTCCGCAAGGCTCTTGCCTAAGCCCATCACTATATAACATCTAAACGTCTGACTTCTCTTCCTTACCAAACTGCCAAGTTGCAGTTTTCGCAGACGACATTTGTATATTCAGCATAGGCGCAGATCCAAATTCCATTATTTCATATCAATATTACCATAGATGGAAAATTAAAATTAATGTTGCACAAACGAAGTCAATATTCTTCACCAGGAAGCGTAAGCCTGCTCACCTACCCAAGCGCCCGATAAATTTTTTAGGGCAAGCTATTCCCTGGAGTGAGGATCTCAATTATCTTGGGCTTATATTCGACAAAAAACTAACCTGCAGAAGTCATATTGAACATATTAGCTCCAAAGCGTTTAATGCCGTGCTCTCGCTATACCCCCTTCTTAATCGTAATTCGCGTAAGTCCTCATCGTCAATATGGCAATCCAACCGATTATCCTATACGGCTCACCTACCTGGATCCAATGTGCTAAAAATCTAGTAACAAAGCTTCAGATCACGCAAAATAGATACCTGGAAATGGTACTTAATAACCGTTCTACTTTTCTTCTGAAAAACTACACAGCCTTGCTGGCGTTAGTACAATTTATAAGCTCGCTGCATCGCGCCGTCATAAATTAATCGCGAAAGCAAATGACTCGCCCAACCCGCAAATTCGTGCCCTGGCGAACTGAAAACCAGCAGTTGGTACCACCTATCTCTGTAGCCATAACCTAGCCTCATGGATTTTAGCTATTTATAAGTAGATAGTTAAGTTATGTTAAGCTAATAATAAATTCAGTAGAGGTTTTCGCCGTAATTTTCCTCTAGCTAATTAGAATATTCGCATAGAAATACGATACTACACATAGTTTTAAGTAATGTTCAAACGATGGTGAAATGGCTTTGTCAGAACACCTACTATATTACAAGACCTCTATACCGCATGCATTCTAATAAAGAAAAATTATATATATATTTCTCCCTAGTTGTCACATGTTGCTGTAATTGTACAATTTTCATTCAGCTGTAAATTTTTTGCTTGTAGTTCGATTGTTATGAAATTTTTAAGAAACATGCATCTATTATTAAGAAACCATGATACCATCTTTTGGCTCTTTTAAAGTTCCCTTTTCAATTTTGAAGGCAAAAATGTAAAATTCACTAACCATGTTATTAACTACAGTTGCTTGAGTTTTTAACCTCGACGGCCCCCTTTTTGCCCTGTTGACCTAACATACTTCCGTGATTTTCAGATTTTTCGATTCAATCGAGATGGGGCAACACCGATTTTCCACAATATTGACTCACTGTAGGCTGGAGTGTCGTTCAACTTGACAGAGATTCGACTTTGGGCGAAGAGACTCCTGCACCAGCGACTCGAACACCACTGATATCCTGTAGCGGATTTGCAGCGCTTGCGAGGCTTCAATGCCGAAACAGAAACCGTTTCGCATGGTTAACATGTGTACTAGTGGAATATGAAATCGCTGAGCATCGCGCGCCGTCGTATTAGCGTCCAGGGATAGGGCACAGCGAGCCAGGAATCTGCTGGGGGTCGCCGAACTTTCTGTCGCCAATACTGCGACGAAGAAGGAACTGACCAGAGCCATTACAAGGAGCAAACGCGCCAAACGGCAGGCTTTTTCTGAAACGAAACTATGGATTGTCCACCAAAGACGATCCGATAATTCTCACCCTGTCGGGGGCCTGAGTCTTTACAGTCGAGAAGCTGAACCCCGCAGTGTAGAGTGACGAACAGGAAGGCTCGGGGGCCTGATGAAGTTCTTGTCGAGACACTCAAAGTCGTGGTGGAGAGTCAACAGCCACTTTTCCTCGGTTTCCCCACTGGCCGCCGGCCTTCAGTTCTCCCAACGAATACCTTCTTGGGTATCCGTTGTTCGTCCATACGATTCATGTGTGCAGCCCATTGCAGCTTCCGCAGTCTTACAATCCTTGAGACCTCCGGTTCGTCAAAAAATTTCATACAGCTCATGGTTGTATCGAATTCGCCATTGGTCTCCGTCTAGCTTCGCTCCGATTATTCGCCTCAGGACCCGTCGCTCAAAGGCGTTCAATATATTTGCGGATGCTTGGGTTAGGGTCCATGTTTCACACCTATAGCATAACACAGGTCTTATCCCAGATTTGTATACTTGGAGCTTTGTTTTCCTGTGTATGCAGCTGGTCTTCAAGATCGTCAAAACTGAATAAAATATTTTATTTGCGAGCTGTATTCTCCGGTGTATTTCGTCTCTTTCATTGCCCGTTTTCGTTATTTTGGCGCCTAAATACACAAATTCGCTCAAATTTTCGATACTGTATTCGCCAAGTGTGATATTTTGTGTATTTGAGGTATTTTTCCTCGACTGCATCATGAACTTTGTTTTATTTGCGTTGATTTGTAGCCCTACTAGTTTTGCTTCGCTGTCGAGTTTCAAGAAGAGTTCTTTTGCAGTTGTTAATGACCGTGACAGAATGTTGATGTCACCCACATAGGCCACTACTTGGCTCGACTTGTATAGTAATGTACCTCGCGTATCGACAGGTAGCTTCCTTATGACGCTCCCTGCTTTAGTCCGATATTTGTGTCAAAGGCATCGGTGAGTTGGTTATTGTTGCGGACTTGGGAGGTCGTCGACGTCATTGTCATTTTGGTAAGACGGACTAATTTGGCTGGGATGCCAAAACCAAGCATTATTTGGTACAGTACGTTACGATCAATACTGTCGCATGCTTGCTTAAAGTCAACGAAAATTTGGTGTACGTCTATGTTGAACTCCCAGCATTTTTCAAGTACCTGCTTGACTGTGAACAATTGGTCTGTTGTTGATCTACCTGCTCTAAAACCACCTTGATACTCCCCAATATTACTGTTGGCGTATGATCCGATCTTATTTTCTAAGATTTTAGAAAATATTTTGTACGCCATACAAAGTAGTGATATGCCTCTATAATTTTCGCACTGTAGCTTGTCAAATTTTTTGTGGATAGGGAATATAATTGATTGGCTCCACTCTTTCGGCATATGTTCTTGTTGCCAAATGTACTGGATGACTTTGTGAATAGCTTGCCACCATATTTGATGAGCTCCACTGGAATCTCATCAATGCCAGGCGCTTTGTTATTCTTTTAGGCTTTGATGATGGAACAAACTTCATCTAGAGTTGGTGGGGCCACTGAAAGCTCTCCGCAGACATCTATAGGCTCCGATGTTCTGGAGCTGTGCGGAGGATTAAGGAGGTTCTTGAAATATGACGCCCATCTTTCCTTAATCTTGATTTCATCAGCGATGATATTGCCGCTGTCATCACGACAGAGCGTGGTTTTGGGCTGATAACCACGTTTCAGGCTTTTCACTACTTTGTTTGCTTGTCTTGTGTTATTGCTCGCTAAACTTATATCTATACTTCTCAATTGGTCGTCATAGTATTTTCTTTTCTTAATCCTAATTATCTTATTCGCTACTCTTCGGAGATTTTCATAGTGTTCTCTCTTCGTCCTGGTTTTCCTACTTACGTATTCTTTGTACGCCTGATTCTTTTTATCTAATGCATTCTGGCATTCATCATCGAACCAATCATTTCTCTTGCGCCGGGCTTGATGTCCGATCATCTGTTCTGCCACGGTCCTGATAGCCGCTTTCACTTCCATCCAGAGCTCGTTGCTTGTCTTTAACGATGCGTCTGATAAGATGGGAGCCAGCTGGTTGTCGAGGGTCTCCATGAAATTTTCGGCCACAGACGCCGTTTGGAGCCTTTCGATGTCAAATTTTTGTAATGGGCTGGTCTTCGCTGAATACGCCTTGGACATACGACATCGATAGGTTAATTTGATCAAATAATGATCTGAGTTACAATTGGTATGTACGGACGTCAAGTATGCTCGAGGCCCAACGTTGTTGGATCAGAACATGATCGATCTGGTTTTGTGTGTTGCCATCTGGTGATACCCAGGTCATTTTATGAATGCGTCGATGTGGGAAGCAAGTCGAACTTATGACTAGATTTCTGCAACATGCAAAGTCAATCAGGCGCTGGCCGTTGTTATTTGTTTCTTCGTGGAGGCTATATCCTCCAGTCGTTCCCCGATGAGATAGCTCATTGCCAACCTTAGCGTTGAAATCACCCAGAATAATTTTTGTGTCGTTTGTGGGCAATGAGTCGACCAGTCTTTCCAGGTGATTGTAAAACGAATCCTTCGTTTCTTCGTCCTTTTCTTCGGTCGGGGCGTGAACATTAATCAGCCAGATTTTGAAGAATTTCGCTTTTATACGGATCGCACACAACCCTTCATTGACTGCCTTAAAATCAATAACGAGCAATCTGAACTCCCTATCCACAATGCAGGCCACTCTGAATTCTCGTCTTCCTGTAGGCTTCCCACTTTTAAAAATTGTGTGCCATCTCATGTCTTGAATGTCGTTTCCTGGACTGCCAGTGTTTTTAATTGATATTGACTGGCCTGTTGTAAAAGGTCCTTAACAGCGCCAAGGTAATTGAGTGATCTGACATTCCAGGATCCAATGCCATAGTCCTTTTATCGTTTGCGAGGTCGTTGCCGTGAGTCCAATCCATTGCGAGGCCTATCTGCAGGTTTCGAAACAATTAAAGGTTTTCCAGGGACGGGGAGTTAGCCCGTCGCCCAACCTCTATTCCGGCGGCATGGTTATTACGTCGATTCCGTTATCAGGCGCGGAAGATTCGCCTTCACCCTCTTACGTCCTCAAAAGGGGTGTAAGTAGGATTTAGTAGCAGAGCTGTAGATGTATTTACAGTTATTGGCATTTTTCGACATTTAATGTTACATTATTGGGGAACCAGTAAACCCAATGTGCACCCCGAGAGCATTTACTACCATTTAATTGGGTGCTTTGGGATGAGCAATCATGGAAGCTATGGGTTGGGGAAACAAGGGGTTCCCTCCTCCTTTCTCAACCGGGCTTGGGACCGTCTATGGCGGAGTGATGGAGTCGGCTGATGCTAAATGTGGACAGCCCTCGAGAAACAAAGCTATCACTATTCATGTCTACAGCCAACTCGATACTACTGTATAGTTCCAAGGTCTGGACTAATGCCATGAAAGCCAAAAAGTACAAAAGAAGCATAGTGAGTGTGCGACGTCTGGGAGCATCGAGAATCATACATCTACGGCACTGTCTCTGAAGACAAGGTGCTTTTGCTGACAGGTATGATTTAAATGGAATTGTTAGCACCTGAACAAAAGGAAGGGTTCGCCCTTTGCAAATGAGTCACGTGCCATAATAATGCAAAGGTAGCAACAACGTTGGACCGCAAGTACTTCTGGTCGTTGCATGGCTAGATTTATCGGACTTAATGAAACATGGGTTACCCGAAGCACGGTGAACTTCTAAAATTCCCGACGTTTAAGTGAAAACCGACTTCTAAGAGAAAACAAGTCAAGAATATAACGAGAACTAGGTTACGAAGAATTTCACATCTCCATATCAACGACCATATTGATGAAAGGTCGTTGTCTGAGCTGCAATATATTGACTAGAGGAATCGTTTAAACATACTTACCTGAGAATGAAAACGGAGTTGCGATTACTGTGAAAGCTACGAATTATTATGAGATGCTGCAAGAGTTCGTGATGCCAGCTGTTCAAAGAATTCAAGGCGAGTATTTCAGGACTTCATTTCAACAATATGGCGTAACACTACTATAGAAGTCCACGAACCAATTGAAGGAGATGCTCCTTGGGAGACTCATTTCGCGAAAAGTATGGATGCTCGGATAACTAACGATAAAACAAAAACAGCTTCGAAGATTGACGAATTTAATTTCCGCAGCAACAAACTAAACATTTTTCCTGAATTTTTAACAATGAATTAAGTTTGGGTCTTTTATTTCATACCTGAGATAAAGAAACAGTCATAAGCAATGGAGTATACGGACAGAAGTGGCTATAAGGAAAAAGAAAGTAATTCCATCTACAGAAAATTCTATTTTACCGTTTTTTGGGAAGCACATGGACTTTCGTTGAGTTTCTTCAGAAAGATAATGGCTGTATCGTTTGGCCAATGAAATCAAGAGAAAACCTATTTAACGAAAGAAGTACACGTTGTGACCAAGATTAATAAGTTTTCAATTGCTTCCCCGCTTACTCGCTTTGACGGTTTTAGTCCTCTCGGATTATTATGTTTCCAAACCTAACCCAATCATCATCTACGGCAGGATTAACTTCCTCTATTTGTCACAGTTTGTGATCTCGTTTGCCAGTTTGAAATTGCTGGCAGGGATTCACTATTGGCTTCCACTGAGTCTCCCATCGTAATCTCGGTTTCTATATTGGCTCCTTCACTTGTGTTCACCTAGGTAGTTGCCGTCATCCTTCCACATGGCCAGCCCATTGCAGCTTTAGTTTTACATATAAGGAAACAGGTGGATGGTCATAAATATCATACAACTAACCTCGATGTTCTCTTATTTACTTCATGTGTCTTTACCTTTCTAAAGAATTTGTAAGAATTCAGGTTTAACACGCTAACTGTAACAAAGATTTTAAAGGTGATTCATATTTGCTAAGCTTTTTTCGTATGTCTATCTCTGGACCTTTAGAAAGAAAGTGCAGAAAAGAATTCCTGGTGTGTGAACTTCGTTTTTCACTAAATATCGTTCTTTTCTTTGAGCTTTTTGTCAAGGCGGACTCCTAAATATGCGAAGCTATCCACAAATTTTGTCGCACTGGTGTCTCTGCATGTCAGGTTCAGTTTGACAACACGGCCGATTTTATCGCTTTTTACTCGAAACGTGCGAAGGCTTTCTCGACATCTTGAATTGATCTAGCGATAATCTTAAGTAAGTTATATTTTATATCGTGCCCGTGGTGTCAGCTGGTGTCTTCCTGACAACGTGCTCCAGAGCAACACTGAACATAATTGGTTCAAGTTCATCTTTCTGTTTTTGATCTGATTTACTTGAGAATCTTTCAGTTAGGTCTCCGTTGATTTTGACCTGAACAGTATAAATTTAGTTGCATAGCACGTTTCTGTCTCACTTTCGTATGCTTGCTTGAAGTTTACGAAAAGTTAGTACACATCAATGCTATATTCTCAGCATTTTTCAGGTACTTTTTTTTTTGGGAATCTTTTATCAATAGTCGGCCATCTACGTCGAAAATCACCTCGGTACCTTTCAATTATATTTTCATTGAAGGGCTAATTATATTTTCATTGAAAGGTTATCGAATGGGCACAATTTCTTTGGAGCTTTCACAACAGAGTTTCTTCCAGAAGCTTTATTATTATTGAAGTCGCGTATGCCCACATTTAACGTCTTCGTCTGAGATGAGAAAATAAGTTACAGTAAGTGATCTAAGAAGTTTTCTTTGGAAATATTGCATCCATCTAGTTTGACTTTCGATTGGGTATCAAAGGCTCGAGACTAAAGTTTTCTGATATTGGTGTGTTCGCTTCAGTGGTTGATAGCTGTTTTGGGGGCCATGACAATTCACATTAGAAAAATAGAGTGTCGAAGCTATTGAATACAGCCGAGAAAAATGCATTGAGTTGAAGGAGAATGTAGAGAAAAGCTGATGTTGGTTTTGGTTTCCGTCTTAGGTCGGGAACTCAATGTGTTCCTTAATGAAATCATAATTTATGTCATAGCTACTATTCGAGTCTTCACCTCCATAGTAGTCGCCTCCAATCGCCGCGGTTCTGCGACCTCGTTCACCAATCAGAAATCCCAAGCTGTTACCATCGATTGAATCTTCTCATCGTTTCCTCGGTTTCCTAACTGGACGTTTCGCTTGCGCTCTACCCTGCAACATTCATCTGGGGAGCCTGTGCTCTTCAATTCCCTCCACATATCATGCCCATTGCAGTTTGCGTAGCTTTACGCATGCGCATGCAGGAGGGTTGTCGTAAAGATTGTAGAATTCGTCGTTGTAACGAAGTCTCCACTCTGCTCCATGCTTTACTAGGCCATATATTCTCCTGAGCACTTTGCGTTCAAATCCGTCCAGCCCCTTTTCGGAAACATTTGTGTTGCTACTCGTATATGGATGTTTCACAACCATATAGCAACACACCGGTCTTAGTAGTAACTTGCAACTATGATCGAATCATATTTTCATTGTGAAAATATCTGGCTCCTAGCATGAGAAGTAGGCTTTGTTTATGTGTTAAGATTTCCGTGTTTCATTCTTTTTTATACCTTTTCCATCAAGGTGGACTTCGTAGAATGGAAAGCGATCCACACTTACCAGGTTGTAGTCTCCTAAGGTCAGATTTTGTCGTCCAGGCATGTTTCTCCATGTTTTGGTCATGAATTTAGTGTTAGTTTCATTGACCAGGAAGCCTACGTTTTTCGCTTCTAACTCTAGCCATATAAACGCTTCCTTTGCACATGGAATTGATCTGGACATAATATAAAAGTCGTCGGCATACGCAACTAGTTGCGTGGACTTGTAGAAATGGGTGGACTTGTATTGTAGCCTGCCCGTGGTGCCTGCTAGCGTTTTCCTGACCAAATGTTCCAGTGCAATATTGAACGACATTGGGGCAAGCCCATTCCCTTGTTTTAGGCCAAATCTCCGTTAACTTTGACCTAAGACTCGGCGTTTAGCATTATAACCTTGGTTATGCGGACGAGTTTAGTTGATAGATAGATAAGCATTATTTTGTACAGGATATTTCTGTTGACACTATCATATGCTTGCTTGGTCTACGAAGAGCTGGTGTACATCGATATTATATTCCCATCACGTTTCGAGCACCAGTTTGACTGAAAATATTTGGTAAATCGGAGACCGTCCAATTCGAAAACTACCATGTACTCTCCAATATTTTCAAAACAGGGCTACAGTCTTCATTCAATGTCTTTAGACAGCACTTTATATGATGTGCTCTACAGAGACCCTCTGACTTCCTTTTTATGTAAGGGGCATATGATACTTTTTCGCCACATCTGGTAGCTGCTCCTGTTTAATCCTACATATTCACCGATGAGCGAGATTGGGTAGGTACGTTCCTCCGGCTTGGAGCAGTTCTGTCGGTATTCCATCGTTATCCAGGAGGTATGTTTGGAGACCACGAATGGCTGCATGTACCTCTTCTGATGTTGGTAGCATTGCCAAGACATCTTCGGCCCCTGGAATGTTCACAATTTCGGTAGATGTTGTAGATGATGTGAGAAGTTTCTGGAAATATTGCTTCTACCTGTTTTTAATATCGATAGGGCTACCAAATACTGCACATTGGGCGTCTTTGCAGAGGCTCATGCGTGGTGTGTACCACCCCAAAGCTGTTTAATTGAGGCGTACGCTGATCTGGCTTCATCTAGCGATATGTGTTCGTTAAATTGCTCTATCTTCCGATTAATGGCCTTCGATTCTTCTATCGCCACATTTTTTTTGCTTATTACCCTGCTCATTTTTCGCCCCAGATGGTATTTAGATGTACATTTTTTGGCTTGATTTCTTTAGTTGACCGCATCTTGACATTCTTTGTCGAACCGTCATTCCGATAATTTGTTGGTCGGTGTCCTAAAACATTTTCCACTGTGACTGTGATTGCGTCTTCGATCATTTTCCACATCGTTTGGATATCGTTGCCATTTTCTCCCGCCTGCGACACCGTTCTCAGTGTGTCTTCTAGTGACGACATTTATATGGAAAATACGGTCTACCATATTTTGTGATCAGTGACCGTAATTGTTTTTGATTTTTGGAGATGCGACATCAGAATAACACATTGGACAAGTAATGGTTCGATCCACATTGTGCGCCACGGAATGAGCGTGTGTCGATAATGCTGGTGGCAGCTCTGTTTTCTTTGAGAACGTTGTCTATTAGGTGATGCGTTAAGCCATCGCGGGATGTCCACGTTCTTTTGTGAATGTCACGGTGCGGGAAGCAGGTACAGCTTACGGTGAAGTTTCTGGTTGACGGGAAATATATTCGGCGCTGTCCGTTCGAGCTGTTCTCTGCGCGTATGCTGTGCCCTTCTGTTGTTGCTCTGTGAGCTAACTCCCAGCCGATTTTGGCGTTAAAGTCCCCTAGAACAATTTTGTCATATGAGGGCAGTCTGTCCATGGTAGGTTCTAAGGTGCTGTAAAAATTATCGTTGGCCGCTTCTTCGATGTTTTCAGTGGGAACAAAGCAGTTCACCAACCAGTGTAGAAGAATCTCGTCTTGATACCCATAGTACAGTTCTGTCCATTGAGTGCCATGAATTCAGTGAAAATTTGTTTAAACTACTTGCCACTTGTGAAGGTAGTGTGTGTTTGCATGTAATTGGTATCGTTACCAAGCAGATTAATTTCTTGCACTGCCAGCATATCGACCTTATATTTTTTCATCTCGTTCAGTAGCGGCTGCAGTGCACTTGGTATATATAAAGATAGTACGTATAAAGATAGTATGAAAGAGTAATCCGTTTTTCAATGCGAGTGTCGTTGCCGTTTATCCGATCTACGAGAATGATTTACTGGTTTCATGACAAGAGAGTACTGTTTGGAGCGTTGTCAGCGCTTCGACTCAGTCGGTTTTTGGTTCGTAGATGGTATTTAATCTACCACCTACCCGTCGGCTAGCGTTCTTCTATCCACCACCTGAGAGAGCGTGCGATGGGGAGCTTAATAACAGAGGAACGTTTGTTTTCGTTGAGCATTTTTGTACTTTAATAAAATTTCCATATATTTTGGAAGGAGTCTGGATCCTAACAGAAGTTAATTTTAAATTTTGACAACATAAAATGGGGTAGTCCGCGTGGTGTAGTTGATTAAAGTACTCATCCCGTAAGCCAAAGATCCCTGGTTCGAGTCCTGTTGGTGACAAGGAGATTTGTTTCAAGTGATTCTTCGGACGGACTATAAGCCCGTTCAGTCATAATACGTAGTGGTTTAAAATCAGAACGTAGCGCAGCTGCGTGGACGGACACACGGCCAAAGCGTGGTACTGACCATATCACCTTCCCGAGTGCCGACACTTTCGATCAAGATAATGAGATACTCTATCCCTAAGCGAAGGCCCGAAAGGGGCTGTAACATACTGCTTAAGCAAAAAAAAACCAAAAATGGAATAATGGTTTACCAAACGAAAGGTATTGACAAAAATTTCAAACCTGGTTTTAAAACGAGGTTGACAGTTTCGAGACAGAGTGGGAGGACGGCAGCAGTAAATGCACGAATAAATTGTACGCTCGCTTCTCCCCCACTCTCATATTGGATACTTTTGTTCGGAAAAATATAGGAAAGAAGTCATAAGTTGAATAAACTTTTAATATAGAATGTATGCACAAATTGGTTCCATAAAATAACATTTTATTTTAACAGCAAATTATATAAACAAGCCGAGTAGACAGGAGTACGCTAACATCAGAAGGGTTCTGTACTCAACCTTTAAAATGCAGACACTTACGTTAAGTAACTAATGTACAAACTCAAGAAACATTTCTACGATATGTATGTTATTTAAGTTTAAAGGAAATCATCTTTTACTGTAGTTTAAGCGGTCGCTACTTTGTTGCAGTACAGCAAATATTCATATACAGGGTCGCAATGATATTTAAGTTATTCACCTTTCTTGAAGTTCTCAAGAAGATTCGATGAATAGTGTGGCATCTGGTTCGATCAAAACCCACTTCTGAGCTTTTCACAAGATTTGATGATAATGACTGATACAAAACTACTAAAATCGCGTCCATCCGTGCGTGCGTCACAGCAAGTTTGCTTACAAACTACATAAGCTAGAAACATGAAATTTTGTTAGTAGGTCAAAAGTGGAACCCTCTTTAAAGTTTAACTACGAAAAATATTTACAACGTGTTTAAGGGGGGGTTAACCTTAAAAAAATTTCAGCAATAAGAGTATCAAATAAAAGGTCTTGACGAGAACTTCTCAAAACAGGTCTAAACTGACACTTTTTGCTTCGAGGGGTGCAAGGTTAATATAGGTTTGTAACATTGATATGTTATCATGACAAAGAGGTCAACAAACTAAAAATAAAATTGGCGACGAATTTAGTTTTTAGTTGTTTGAATTCAACTTTGGAATCGATATATGGAGTCCAGTTTTTATATTCAGAATAGTTTGGAGTATAAAACGCTTTTGGGAGGAGCCATCTCCTACCACTTATTTTAATGCATGGCGATGGATGCAATGTTTTTTGGCAAAACTGATAGAAGAAATCAGATGATGGTCTTTACGCCATTCTTCCCTTTTCAACTGTACTCATTCTTTAGAGTGAAGGTACAATTATCTTTTCCAGTCCCCTTTCCAGGTTAGTATCAGTTCCGTCCGGATAGAAACAGTAGATGTTTAGCACTTGAGCTTGTTGAGAGGTCGTACGAACTATTTAGCATTTTGATTTCAACTTTATGAAACTCTATTCACCTACGCAGCGATTGTTTCTGGTTGCTTGGGTCTTTTTATATGTAAACGAATACAATACCGCTTAAACTTAGCAAATTATTGGTTACCACTGATATTCGCGGACTTTAGATTATTTTATAGTGCAAGACTACATACTCCTGGCTATCAACATATTTAAGAATTATAACTTTGTATATTCACGTGTGATGTCCAATCGGCGAACGAGATCGCAGAACCGCGACGATCGGAGGCGAAGGCTTGAATTGGAGCTATGCCATAAATGATAATATCCTTATTTCATATAATTTATTTCAGAAATTTTAAAGGTTGCAATCCAGACTTCTCGAGAGAAGTACTGATTTAGAAGCATTGGAATATAGTTTTTTTTGAAAATCTGAAACTTAACACACAAATTGGAGTTAAAACATACTTGTGAAGTGGAAAGAAAGGAGGATGTTGCCAGCTTGTGTCCACTTTCCATGAGGTTGGGCATCTTTTACTCGAACTAACTAAGAGCCAAAATTTGTTAATAATCATCAGGAGACCACTAGACAACCATGTGTAGGCATCCGAGCTTAATTACACAGGAACGATGTAATTTCTCCAAAACTTATCCATAGTTAGGCCCGTTGGAGATATTCGCTATTTTAGAATTTCCAGAATGCGAAAGAAACCGAGAGGCTAGATAAAATCGCACTCGTTATGGAATTGCCGGTTTATTATTTATAGGCAATGGAAGCATGTGTAAAGTGTTTTCTGATTTTATAAGCAATAAAAGCAACGTCTTTTTGATTCAAAATCGACCTCATGCTTGCTTGACCCTTAAATACACCATACTTGCAGTGGTAGAACTTGCGGTGAACACCTCAAGCGATGATATCTTTAAATTGTAAGCAGACTATACATTTAATGACTGCGGGATCAAACTCGAACAGAAGGTTTAATAATCTAGGAATCCCAGATAAGAACGAGCTATATTTGGAGTTGCTAAAGGGTGGTCCAGGTCCAGGTTCCAGACTAGGTTCTCAGGTTGACAGGGGAGTTGTTCAGTGGCTAGTCCAGTCGGTTTCTTGCGAGCATGGGAGTCCCACACTCTGTGCATAAATGACATTCACCTACCAAATACAGAAAAAAAGGTGGTCCAACCATAATGCACGATGTTAATTGTGAGTCAAACCTTTACGTCAAGTTTTTCGCCCAACTTAATTTGAATTTTTTTGTTTCAGTGTTTGACAAATTCAACCATAGAGAGGTACACAATTGAGCAGCACGTTAAGGTTGTTGAAGCCTTTTACAAAAATGGGCATTCAAATCAAAATGCATTTCGTGCACTACGTGATTTTTTTGGTCAGCATAATCGACCAAATGTGTCCACAATCGGGAGAATTGTGCGCAAATTTCAGCAAACCGGGTTTGTAGAAAATGTGAAATCACTTGTGCTTGCTCGCCCAGTTCGTTCTGCGGAAAACATTGCTGTTGTTCACGATAGTGTGGCAGAAGAGCCGTCAACCACGACTCGTCGTCGTGCCCAACAATTGAGCATCTCACGAACATCACTGATGCGAATTTTGAGTAAAGATTTGAATTTACACGCTTATAAGGTTCAATTGACTCAAGAGCTGAAGCCTGCTGACCATTTCAAGCGTCGGCAATACGCAGAATGGTTGGTTGAACAGACAGAAGGGAATGGTGACTTTACAAAGAAAATCATCTTCAGCGACGAGGCACACTTTCACCTCAATGATTCGTTAACAAGCAGAATTGCCGCATTTGGGCAAATGAGAATCTAAGAGTGATTGTTGAAAAGCTCATGCATCCCCAAAAAGGGGCTGTTTGGTGCGGTTTATGGGCTGGCGGTGTCATGTACTTCTTCGAAAATAAGGACGCCCAAGCAGTTACCGTTAATGGTGTTCGCTATTGCGAGATGATAACGGACTTCTTGTGGCCAGAAATTGAGGTTATGGACCTGGACGATATGTGGTTCCAACAGGATGGTGCCACTTGCCACACTGCCAACGAAACAATGCCTTTTTTGCACGAGAAATTCTGTGGCCATGTTATCTCACGTTGTGGCGATGTTAATTGGCCGCCAAGATCATATGATTTGCCACCGTTGGACTTCTTTCTCTGGGAATATTTAAAAGAAAAAGTGTACGTCAATAAGCCAAAAACAATTCAAGAGCTAAAGGATGAGATAATTCAGCACATTAACGGCATTGAACCTCAATTATGTCTCAGAGTCATTGTCACCGTAGCCGTGGCGAGCATTTGCGCGATATTTTGTTTCACACATACGTCATAGATACTTCTATTATAATAAAAAGTATTAACATAATCCTCTGAAAACTTTTTGTTTTATTTACAATTAACATCGTGCGTTTTGATTGGACCACCCTTTATTTTATGAGGCAGATATGGCCTTCTACACAGAAATACAAACAATACGTCCTGATTTTAGAAATGAAGGAATTCCTGATTTGTCTTGTTCAATAGAATGAATTCAAATCAAATTAAAAAATGTTGGCCTGCGGATATCAAAATAATCGACTAAAACATATTACTTTGAAGAAAGAAAGAACACAATGTTACTTAAAAATTCTTAATATGAGCAACATTCACTGAAGATTGGACAGCAAGTGACTGTTGATGGCTACGTTAAAGATAAGCAAAAGTGTACGATTCCAGGAAGCATTGAAGCAACTTCAGTTGAAACGCGCAAGCCGGTGATCCTGAAGCACTAAAAATATGTGAACATAAATTGTCTTTGCGAGAAAGTTCAGAAAAAAAAACCAAAGCCAATTTTGGAATAATCTAAGGAGTAAATGAAGTGACACCCAAGAAACGTTTACGCAGTCTCTAAGGACTGTAATCTTTGTGATATCAAACAATGAATTCGCCCTTCAATTAGATGATATTCCTTTTGACCGTTACGAAACTTTTCATGTAATTGTCCGTTGCCTTCTTACTCAGGACCGAAAACGTAAACACTACATCACGCCGCGAACTAACCTCTTCGAGTAGCCTCATCAGCACCATCTAGTGCTGTTCAAATTAAACAAATTTTCTAAAGATTTTTGACAGTATATATGGCTGTACATTTGAAATTTTATCAGTACTACAACGATTTATTTTAGATATGAGGGGCCGAAGACATTAGCGCGCAAATATTTGTATTTCCTTCTTGTTTGTATCATTTCGGCTAAATTTCATATGATAAATGTCATACTTGACAATCTTAAAAGCCTATTTTCGGCCTACTGAGATGCTGCTTTCAAGTTTTCGGGACAGCTGTTTTCGGAAATTTAGGGCTACTGAGCAGCTGTTTCCGGTACGCGAAGAGACGTCAGGTACGTTAATTGATTTCCTCATAGGCCTGAGTAAGAAGGCAACGATTTGTCATGATTAGTAGTAGATTATTGACTCTGGGGGAGAACAATACTCACAAACTTAAAAAACACCATCACACGATTCAAATAGATGATGGAGTGTCACAATCTTCAGCACAGAGAGCAACCACAGAAAATATCAATCAACTGCAATCACCAGATTTTCAAGATGCTTCGTACTTGTCAAAAATCAGAAGACAAGCTGAAAGAGTGATGGCTCCATTCTGAATAGGACTACACTTTCAAGTTTGCCCAAAGGCATGGCTAATATCTAACTCCTTGAAAAATTTTCTCAACTCAGTTACTGTTCTGTAGCGATTAGTGGAGTTGAAAATGCACCAAATTTACGTTCCACATAGTTACGAGTAATGACGGTGCTTGGAAATGAGATAACATTGTACGACGCATGTGAACATCCAGGCTCTTTTCGTCTCTCGTTGCGGATATTTGGTATTATAATAATGATTGGAATATGCTCATGGTTAAAAATCTTAAGGACCAACTTTGTTGCCATAAAATAAGGATTCGAGTCCGAATTGTATGGCATTCTACAGCAATGGACAAACGAGGGTGGTCCGATAAGTACTTAGCCTACAAAAGAAAAACGAAAATCTGAGAAAAGTGGCAATTTATTTCTCAACATAATCTCCCGTTAGCTCGATACATTTAACCCATCGATGTTCCAATTTTTTTAACACGTCTGAAAAATACGTTTTCTCAAGGTCTGTATAGTAGGCCTCCGTGAAGGCGATGACCTCCTCATTCGACTCAAATTTCTGCACGGCGAGTGACTTTTTCAAGTTTAGAAGCAAAAAGAAGTCGCACACAGAGCCAAATCTGGAAAGTACGGTTGATGGGGTAGCTGTTAATAACCCAATTCGACCAATTTGGCCGTGGCGACGGCGGAAGTTGAGCCGGTGCATTGTCATGGTGGAAGAGCACTTTTTTCTACGTCAAATGGGGCCTTTTTTCTGCAATGCGGCATCAAATCGGCCCATAATTCGGCATAGTAGATCCCTGTGATCATTTTGCCCTTTTCCAGGTAGTCGATGCAGATTACACCTTGTAAATCCCAGAAAACATGGCCATCACTTCTACAGCGGATATCACAGTCTTCGCCTTCTTTGGAGCACGTTCGCCCGGTCAAGGCGACAGTTTGGACTGCTCCTTGGTCCCTGGTGTCTACCAGCGGAACCATATTTCGTCGACGACCAGGAAACGACGCAGAAACTCCTTCAGATTGCGCTTAAACAGCGTCAAACACAGCTCTGTAGTGGTCTCACGATTGCGTTTGTTGCCCGGAATGAGCAAACGCGACACCCATCGTGCCGATAGCTTTCTCATGCCCAAAATTTCATGCAGGGTATGACCCACGCGGTGTTTTGAGATGCTTACTGTCTCAGCTATCTAGCGCACCTCAATCGGAGGCCAGCCAATACGAGCTCGTGGATTTTTGTCGCGTTATCCTACGTGGTAGCCGCTTTCGAGGCACCTGGAAGTGGCCGACGTTCGACCCCCGAATAGCGTTAACCATGTGCTCAGCAGGTAGCAGCAGTTTTCTACGCAATTGGTCTTAGCGAGTGCGCAGACGGTGACTCGGCACTCGTGCGATAATCAATTTACATCACTAAATGCAAGAGTACAGCTGCTGCCTGCACTAAACCTAATATAAACAATATATACGAATGTATGCAGCGCCGGCAAAGCTGTCAGGCCCCTGGGAAAATTTAGAGAGTGTACAACATAGAGTAAATGGAAGTTGTGGATACTATGTGAATGTACTATGCTCACTATTTGCATTTTTATTTTTCCTATGTTAGCTGCCCTTTTCGTACAGTTTCCCCTTTGTTAGAGTTTACTACGCTCATTATGC
This sequence comes from Odontomyia ornata, assembly GCA_963969285.1. Taxonomy (NCBI): domain Eukaryota; kingdom Metazoa; phylum Arthropoda; class Insecta; order Diptera; family Stratiomyidae; genus Odontomyia; species Odontomyia ornata. The sequence goes on along the minus strand of OZ017741.1, from coordinate 184,733,302 downwards.
ACTATAAGTGTGCGTTATAGCTGTTTCGTTAGTACCTGTTCTTTGGTGGAATTAAATGTCACGCCACTTTAAACGTAGCCCAAGCATACTATCAGTGCCTTGAAATTCTGACGTTGATCTTGTTGCTGGGCCGCCTTTCGAATTCTGAGCTATCAATTTTGCAGGAATCTTGGGTCATCAAAACTGTCTAGAGGATCACTTTGGGGACGGCGCTTTACGACCCTAAAAGTTTGTTCGCTAAGTTTTCAGAAGAAATTCTACTAAATTCACCATCTGCGTGAAGATTTAGTTAGCTATACGTTGTGTCAAGATTGAGTAACAGCTAAGTTACGGCAAAGGATATTCCCACAATATTGAAATATTCAACTTAAAAACGCATTGTATATAAAGATTTTGGAATTTTCAAACATCCTTAGGGCACATAATTTTTCAATTTATTACAAATTAATAAAATATTGTCCAATTTTATATTTATCCTTCCAAGTTTATTTGATATATTCAAAAGTTGAATATTCAAAGTAATTGAATTTTTTTACGAGTCATTTGTAAACCCTCAGTTTTCCCTGGTATCTTTTAGGAATCTAGTCAGGAATCTATTTTTAAAAATAAATCAGGGGGCCACTAACCTTTTTGCAGATTTCAATAACTTTCTTCCTCCTCGTCGTCGTCCTGATTGAACGACAACGTTGTTGTTTTTGTGGTCTGCCTTGACCTTTTCTTGGATTTCTTTTCTTTACTACTGTCCTCGCAGGAGTCAGCTGCACGGTCAGATTTCGAGTCCTTTGTCGCTTTTTGCTTTGCCTTGAAGATGATCCTTTGACTCAAGTCAGCTGGCTTTTCACGTTCCTCTGCAAAGGGAAGAGAACAGTACTTAGTCAATTGTGGAATAAAATAATTATTAAGGAACTTATAAATTATTTGCATGCAGAAAGGACAGTGTGCGAAATTTGGCGGTTAAATTACAATTCGCGATTTGCCAATGAAAATGCCCGGAAGGTATGGCAACTGCCGGATGGACCGTTATCCCAAGTTTTCCGGGTTTCTTCTCAAGCATTATTACATTTTATAACTTATAAATTGTTATATTCTCGGTTATCGGCTTTTCTGTTTTCTACTCATACATATTTCGTTGGTCGGAAACAGACTTGCAGCCCTCGCGCGTCTTGCTCCCCTTTTCTAGTTATCGTTTTCCGCGCTGTCCACGTTCGTCGTTGCGTCGTCACCCTCTGCATCATGCTTTACTCTCGCTACGCTTTACACTCGCTGTTCGTCGACCGCCTGCCTGGCATCGGCCCCGCACATCTTGGACTCGCCCCTTCGCCTATCCTCTACCGACTTTCCTCTTTTCCGTCAGTTACGACGATTTTCATCGCGTTTGCGTGCTTTAACTTTAAACGTGCGTCCCCGAGTCCGTGACGCGCTGCAAAAGTTACAACGGGCGGGCGCGGATCCCGCAATGATGACGCGGAGGCGTTTTTGGGGCTCCGTCGAGCGAACTATCCCCAGGGTGCTTCGCTGCCATTGCAGGTGCTAATATAGATATACAAAACACTTCAACATGCATTTGAAGGATTCAGAAAGCCACTGCTAGTACGAGTTTTTTAATACAATGCTTGAAAACCCGGAAAATTGTGACACTGGCAAAATCAAAATCTATCAAAACTCACATCTGTGCAGTAGCCTGCGAACATCCGCTAGTTAAGATGATGGCCAGATGCTAGACATTGTTTCCATCGGCAATTTCTGTATCCGTTTTTCACTGCACTTTTTCGAAAATCTCACAAAATTGTTTTTTCGTAGGCGACGAAAAAGAACCCGACGACGTACAAAGTGACTACGGACACGGACCGAGAGCACATAAAAGACGGCAAACAAGACACCAAAAAGAAGGTTAGAAAACTGAACAAGAATGGAAGAATTATCAAACGAACGATACATAAAGCGTGGACAGCGATTGAACAGATACGAGCCACGCACGCGACGCAAGGGGAACTACTCGACTCTACGCTTTGCGCTCAAGCTTCATTTGGCATTTCGTTTTCGCCTCGCGCTTCGCACTACTTCACATCACTGTGCACTGTAACTGTACGGTCGTGCCTTTACCTACCTTTCTCTAGTCGCACCCTCTCCGCTTCTGCCTCCTCAGCCGTAAGGTCGCCTTCCTGCAGAACCACTACTTGGGGTTTCTCGTCCTCCTTGTCCCGCGCGGCTTTTCGGTGACCTGACCCAGAACCTCCTGCCGCCAAGTCCTCCACATCCGAGTCCCTGTCTGACCCAGAAAGGTCTTCCAACTTTTGCCGCTATTGAAAAATTTTTGTTTAGAACCAGAAATATCAATTAGCATCCTTAGCCCAGCGATTCCTTAATTGGAACTTCGCAACATCAATATCAGAGAGGATATTTACCTTTGTGTCTACGGTTGGGCCTTCCCTGTAGCCTATTTGTTCCTTTAAGCGGCGCAGAAAACTTGGCTCCTGTGGCTTCACATACGCAACATTCCGTTTAGACATTTTCCAACATTAGGCACTGTTAGTTTGCACAAAACTGCACTTCAATCGAAATCAAAACAATTTTCCCACGAACCGTTTATTTATTACTATCAACTTGTGCAGTCAAAACAAATCGGCAAATGCCGGCTGACGTTTGTCGTATTTATTCACGTTTATTTACTACCCGCATTATAACACTACACACAGAGCACGTGCTTTTTGTTTACATCACTTAGCCGTCAAAACTATAATGAATAAATCTCCCAATTGTGAAAATTTTAGTTTTTCGCAAAAAGACCCCTCGTTAGCAAATTTACCGTTTTAAAGATTTTCACATTCCCTTTACTGCGAAGGAAGAGTGCATGCGAGAAACAGAAGAAATGAAGGCTTCAAAAGAAACTTGATAGCGGGGGTCGGGAGTAGGCGTGCAGAATTCAACGAAAATGCTATCGTTAAAGGAAAGCGTCAAAATCATATGGTTTTGGGATGCCTTCTCTGTCTTGTTCACGCAAGGATAAATGTATTGAATGAGAAAGGCACAGCATGCTTGTCAGAATGAAGGGAATTGAAGAACACGAAATATTCATTCGTTAAATTTCATACAGTCAGTCTTACTTTTAGTGCTCCAGATTAGGAAATATAGAAGTAAATAAATTCGAAATATTGTCTTCTGGGATGCCATATATATGGACCATGAGATAATAAAAGTTCACATAAACTAAAAATTTCTTAAGTAGATATTCTTTAGTAACCAGTCAATTTTGTACATGGAAGAAGCTTACTCGTAAGAGAAAAGATTTTACTTTTCTGTCATGTTTTAAAGCTTGTTTATAACATAACTGACTTCTCCGTTCAAGAAAATAATTTAGCTCGGAAAATATAGTTTTCATACTATATACTTTAGTGTAGATTCGTGATACTAGAAGCAACCTGGTTTAGTTTGTTTTAATACATTTTTTATGTAAGATAAAATCAATAGAAGTTTATATATATATATATATATATATATATATATATATATATATATATATATATATATATATATATATATATATATATATATATATATATATATATATATATATATATATATATATATATATATATATATATATATATATATATATATATATATATATATATATATATACATAATATATGTAATCACGGCCAAAAGTATTTGCCACCCGTGTTATTCTTTGAAATTTGTCTTATTTGGCCAACTATTTACTATGTTATACCCTTATGACTCAGCACGGTAAACTCAATAAAATAAATAAACCACATCATAAACACACGCAAGATCAAAACGTAACACGTTAACAATGGCAATCTGAAATTTTACTTGTAGGTATTTAGTGCAGAGCTTATTTAGTGTACTGTGAACATTCGAAGCGAGCAGATTGGGTAATCATCTCAAACTTATACAAAAATGCCAAAAACATGCGAATTAGGTTTGACTAAACGATTGAAAACACAATTGCTTTTTGAGGAAGGATTTAATAAAACACAAATTACAAAAATAATAAACTGGCCACATAGTAATGTAAGATATACTTTAAATCGTGATAAAACAAGCAAAACTCATGAAATTTTAAGGAGTGAAAGAAAATGTATCACAAGTACGAGAGAAAATTAACAGTTAATACGTGCTTCTCTACAAAACCAGAAGAAGAGTCTTCTGAGCTGGATGCTGACTTATTCCAAAGCAATGAAAAAAATTTCGACCAGAACAGTAAGAAAAAAGCTTCTAGATGACAGGCTTATAGGCTGCAAAGCAAGATGGAAACATCGGCTGCCAGAGAAGAATTAAAAATAAGCGTTTGTCGTGCTGTAAGGAACATAACAATTTCACTGACGAGAATGGATGTGGTCAAATGAATCAAACTTCAAGGTTTATTCATTTTATCAATCTCATATTTATTTAAAACAATACTATAATAACCCGAAGAAAAAAAAAATTATGATTAGGTTTTTAAAAGCTTAATTCTTTTTGTAATGCATAATTTAAGGTGTTTGGTCTGCTGTTTACTTCATAATTTCCAATTTAAAAACAAAATACACCATGTTGTACAACGAAACTTTTATTGGATTACAAAAACTAACATCTATTCTAGCTTATTGCATCGGAGCGACTGAATATTGGAGCTCAAAGTAGTCATGCACATTTAAATCCATCAACACTCTCAGCAAATTTATATAATTCATTTACATTCGGACACACCTTCATGAATTTATATATTTTATTTTAATATTGATATATTTTATCATTTATTCCTTTTTACTATACTAGTTCAAATTTCAATTACATTTTATTCATTTTCCTTTTCAGATCACTCTTAGTGCTTTTCTATTCTTTATAAATTTAATAAATATGTCAGCTACATTTTCTTTTGATTCTAGCTTAACAATATGAATTATTCCATTTTCATAATTCTCATTAATATAATGATATTGTACTTCCATGTGCTTCGAGTTTTTTGTGATATTACCATATTTTGCTATTGCTATTGTTCTTGAATTATCTTCATATATATACAGGCTTATCAAAATTTACATTAAATTATTCATTAATAAATTTTGGATAAAAAATATCTCTGACACTCCTTTTGACGTAGCGGTATACTCTGTAAAAGTTGAATAATTCGTTACATTACACTGTTTATAGGGTTTTCCATAAATCATGTTCCCATATAATCTTATTACAAAACCTGTTTTTGATTTTCTATCTATAGCATCACCTGCATAATCTGAATCTATATACAGTCTGGAATATCATTATCTAAATTATCATAATAGGTTAATTGTAAATCCTTTATTTTATTTAAGTATTTCAAGATACGAAAGGAGTATTTAAAATGTGTTGAGTTATAGCTACTCTGGTATCTACTTAAGTAATAGACACTATATGATATATCTGGCCTGGTGCCTATACTAATACATAATAAATCACCAATCAAATTTCTATACTTTATTTTTTCATCAATTTCTTTCGCTTTTTCTAGTCTTAAATTTATTTCCATTGGAGTTTCGTATAATTTTACATCTTCTAGCCCATATTTTTCAGCTAAAGATTCAATGTATGTGGTTTGACTTAGAGTCATATTTGTTCTATCATCATTATAATTAATATATATTCCAATATAACTTCCAATTTTTCCCAAGTCTTTCATAGCAAATCTGTAGTGGTTTTATAGATGTTCCCTAAAGGACTGCACAGATGGACTGCGGCCTCAGTGAGTGAAGATTTCGGTGCTGGCTAGAATTGACCTTGTCTGGAGACGCGTGAATACCTGATAGGCTAGCGTTCTGATGTCATGGGTTGGGTTCCTTTCCCCAGCACAAGGTCTCATTACAAAAAAAAATCACATTCATGAATTATACGATAAAAAATATCTCGGTTCGATGGAATCGAGGCCGAAGTAACCTACCGAAGGGATGAACTATTGAAACACGACTGACTGAACTCAATCAACGAGCACAGGACGCGAGAATATTTCATCTTTACAACTAACATTTACTACCCCCACTAAGACTGGGGCATCCAGATGGAAGATGTAGTGCTAGGAGCGAGCTCAAAAATCAAACGAAACTATCAAACTACCGATCCATATCAGTAAGCTAATTTTTCATTGATTTAAATGCATCTAAGAAGAAAAACAAAAAAATTAATAGTCCGCGTGGTGTAGTGGTTAGAGCACTCAACTCGTAAACCGATGGTCTCTGGTTCGAGTCTCGTTGGCACGAACGAGATTTAGTTCAAGTGATTCTTCGGATGGGTTATAAGCCCGTTCAGCTATGATGCGTGCTGGTTTAAAATCAGAACGTATCGCAGCTGGGTGGACGGACATACAGCTAAAACAAAATACTGACCATATTACCTTGTGGAGTGCCGATACATTCGATCATGATAATGAGATAATCTAACTATATCTAAGTGAAGACCCGAAAGGGGATTTAGCGCCACAAAAAAAAGAAAAAAATTAATATTTTCGTAAGGGGTGATGCATTTCCTGTCCAATTTAAATTTCAACACTTGAAAAATTGCTTAAAAATTTTGTAAAACTTACATGCACTTGGGGTAAGAGTTTATTTTGTTAGTGCGAGTAGTGCTGAGATTAGTTTACTAGCTGCTCACCCTAACAGTTACTAGTCAGTGTCCCATTGGCGGTATCAAGCAATGTTTTTGTTGCCCTTATGTGATGGCGGCTAATTCAAAATAGGGTAAAGATCACATGGATAAGCGTGAAACAGAACATAAGCCCTTCTAGAGTACCGATTCAAACATGAGATAATTCAAATTTTTCAACGCAAAGACTGCTATTACTGATCAAGTCCACTAAGAAAAGGAAGATTTCGATTCCGTTCAATTTATTTTATAATAAATATACAATTTCAATAAATGAAATTAATAATTAAATCTAATCGTTAATATCGCAAACAAATAATTCCTTCATTGATTGTGTTGATGATTATTATACCAGCTAGTTGAATAATAAATTCTTCAAAAATGAAACAATTATTGCAAATATAATATTTTGATGAATCTAAACTTTCCCTCCAGTTTAGCAATTCGAAGCGTTCGACTTAATTCCAAATAAACTGCATTTTTAGTCTTGATTATCTAAAAAAATATATGATTTCCCAATAAATTGCAGCATAGGGGGGCTATCGAATGTTTTTTTGTGCGTTTTCAAAAACTAGTAGTAGATAAACTGAACTTTTGCTACATACAATAAGTGACTAAATAGCTCAGTATTAATTTTTAACCTTCATTGAAATAGAACTAAACTTTTGTTTCATCCTGCCACACTTCCAAACTGATAAATAACATTCACTATTACTTTTTGCTGCATATTTTATATGAGAAAGAATATACGAGGTGTGTTCAAAAAGTATCGCGAATTTTGAATTTTCGCGGGTTATGTATATTCGAATTTCGATTTTTTTGTGGCGTTATGTTGTTACTCATGTCTGTAACTTATGCCGACAAGCTCGGCCATTTTGAATGTTCACTTGATTGGTGATAGCTGCTTTACTTGCACGTGTTTTCAATCGTCTTCGATTTTTACTTATTCAAAAATATGGATCAAAGAATGTGTATCAAATTTTGTGTGAAAAACGAAATTAAGTGCGCGGATGCATTCCAAATGTTGACTGTGGCATACGGAGAAGCTACCTTGGACCGAAGCAACGTTTATCGGTGGTACAAAATGTTTTTAGAACGCCGAGAAGATGTGAACGACGAAGAGCGTGCCGGACGCCCGAGCACTTCAACAACAGACAAAAAATTAATGAAGTGGAGAAAATGATATTGGCCAATCGTCGAATCACCGTTAGAGAAGTTGCTGAGGACCTAAAAATATCGATTGGCTCGTGCCATTCGATTTTTATCAACGATTTGGGCATGAGACGGGTCGCCGCGAAATTCGTACCAAAATTGCTCAATTGCGACCAAAAACAGCAACGCATGAACATTGCTAATGAGATGTTAAACTCTGTCCGCAACGAACCAAATTTGCACCAGAGGGTCATAACCGGTGACGAATCGTGGGTTTATGGTTATGACGTGGAAACCAAAGCTCAATCATCTCAATGGAAGCTGCCGCATGAACCGAGACCGAAAAAAGCGCGCCAAGTTCGGTCGAATGTGAAAGTTTTGCTGACAGTTTTCTTCGATTGCAGGGGCGTGGTGCATCATGAGTTCTTGCCACAGGGAAGAACGGTCAATAAGGAATATTACCTGCAAGTTATGCGCAATTTGCGCGAAGCAATCCGCCAGAAACGCCCGGATTTGTGGGAGAACAAAAATTGGCTTTTGCACCACGATAACGCCCCTACTCACACATCGTTGCTTGTGCGCGACTTTTTGGCCAAAAACAACACATAATGATGCCGCAGCCACCGTATTCCCCAGATCTGGCCCCCTGTGACTTTTTCTTGTTTCCTAAACTGAAGAGGCCCATGAAAGGACGACGTTACGCTACGCTTGACGAGATAAAGACGGCATCGAAGGAGGAGCTGAACAAGATTAAAAAAAATGATTTTTTGAAGTGCTTCGAAGATTGGAAAAACCGTTGGCACAAGTGTATAATATCTCTTGGGGATTACTTTGAAGGGGACAAAATAGATATTCATGAATAAATAAATAATTTTTGAGAAAAAACAAAATTCGCGATATTTTTTGAACACACCTCGTATAACATACGCTACACTATCAGAATTATGCAATAATGCCGTGGTATCGATGAACTTTGGTTTGAACAAGATGGCACTACTTTGCATACAGCGAATCAATGGACTTGACGCAATGCTGGAACGCATCGTTCAAAATTAGACTCTCAGGATGGACCATTTACGGCGTAGTTGTGGTCAACATTCAAACAAGATAGCTTTTAAAAAGTAAATTTCATAGATTGTTCATTCGACTCACAATAAAATTTCTACTATAGAGTTCAACTTTCTGCCTTTTATTTGAGATTAAAAGCAAAACCTCATAATGAATGAATGTCTCTTATATTTTGTTTCTAGTGCGATACATATATTTTACAGAAATTTTACTTTTTTAGTTACCATCCAAGTTTTGTTTCATTATTACATAGTTTAATGTGATAGTTGTAGTAATAATCATACAATGATATACATATTTTTATACGAACCATATTGCTACGAATTTATAAAGGGCCACTTAAACTGTATTAGTCTTTAATTTTTTTTTATAGTATGCATTTAGTTGATAGTGGTTTTCAATAAAATATATAAATATGCATTTCTACTTAAAGAGAATTTTGATAAGGAGAGAGTGAGATAATATGTTTTTTATTACTATAATTTTATGGATGCAATGGCAGTAAATGTTTTTATGATATGTTCCTTTATTTCTATTTTTTTTCTTATATATATTTAAGCCACATCTTGGATTATAAAAAGGTTTAATGACTATCAAGCAATCTCTAAAAGTTTTGGTATCAATAATGCATTTATTTGTTTTATGTTTTAGATTTTTGAAACAAAACGTCAATCATACTTGATTAGCAGGTGGCAAATATGCTTGAAAAATTTTCACAATTACACCGTTTTTTTTTTGTGGTAGGGAGGTGAAGGCATTTACGCCCGCCGAGTCTGGCAGCGTGGGACTCCCATGGAGGATACCCTTGGACTACCCACTAAACACCTCGCCTGTCAATCTGAGAACCTAGCCTGGAACCGTTTGACACATTACTTCGGGCCAGGTCTCGTTTTGTTACGCCGTTGGGTTCCTTCAAGCTGGGTAGTCCTTTCCTAGCGGGAGGGGAGAGGGGAAGAGGAAATGCCAGAAGAGCGATCCCCCAGCCCCAGCGCCTCCGGCTGCTGTGAGTCCCTTTTATCCTTTAGGACTGCCCGAGCATAATGTGCCACCTGGTTCCATTTGTCAACCGATTCGAGCATCACCACAACTATATTATCCGGGGTGAACTCTCCCGTCTCCCTGTAGAGTTCCCTTCGCAGCCTGGCCCATTTGGTACACGCAAAAAACGTGTGACAGGCATTGTCCTCCTCTCCTGGGCAAAACCGACAATCGGGAGACCGTGACTTACCGATCTTGTGCAGGTAAGACTGAAAACACCCTGGGTCAGATAGAAGTCAGTCTCACCATGCCTTCGATTTAGCCACGGTCTCACATCTGGGATGAGGCGCGCAGTCCACCCTCCCTTCGTGCAATTTCTCCAAGACTGCTGCCAATCGTTGAGCGAGCGTTGTCTCTCCTCGCGGACAACCATCTCCCTCGCATCCTCGTTTCGGCGCAGGTAAATAGCGCGGCGCTCTCTAGCAAGGAGGGCGACAGGTATCACGCCTGCAATCACTCTCACCGCCGAGTCGGAGACTGTTGGATTTGAAGATGCAATTCTCAGTGCTCCTCTTCTCTGCACCTTTGCCAATCGTTTTCGGTATACCTCCTTGCTGAGAGCGTCGCCCCATACCTCTGCTCCGTACAGTAGCACTGACCCCACAGCACTCATCAAGAGGCGTCTTCTTGATGGGCTGGGTCCCCCTACGTTGGCCATAAGTCGACTCAGGGCCGACATTCCCGAAGCAGCCTTCTCAGCCATTGCCCTGATTTGCTCAGAGAAACTCATCTTCGAGTCGATCAATAGCCCCTATTACACCGTTAGATGCTATGTAGATGGCTAGCCAGTTGCTGTGAGCTGATGGCTCCTGCCTATGCCCAGGATGATACTGCTATACACTCTTTTCTTAGAAAAAAGCAACCTATTTTGCAGACTTCTGGCAAAAACCTACTTTTCTCTAAATTTAATAGTTATACTCCTGATTTTGTGAATGAAAAGCATATTCAATAACACTGATTATAGAAAACATGAATTTTATTCACATGTGCCTCAATTCTTGCCATACCGCATGGTTCAAACTATTTTGCGTTGCGATAATGTTAAAAGCGTTTGATCTTAGAGCTCCTGATATATGAGAAATTATTTCTCTCTACTTTAGCATGAGATAAGGAAGACGTAATAGAACGTTTTCGCGTGACTGGACATCTATGTGGTGGGCGCTTATCTGCCATGATACACCATGTTGAACCTCTGTTGTCCAAATTCAAAGGCAAGATTGCTCTAAAAAAACGTTGACGCCTGGATACGTTGCGTCACAATACTTCCATTTTTTTCTAGTAGCAATTGATTTAAAGCTCTTAAGTTAGTTTGACCTTTCCGATCATAGTTTAATGCACACTGCTAATCCACTTTCACTTTCAGCGTGAACGACAACCTGCAATGAACGTTCCTAAAATATTACGGCATGTCTGTTATGTCAACTTAGCATGGCAAAAGTACCGAAGAAAGCCCCTGGAGTACTTCGAAATCAATGGATTGAATCTTAGATGGGAAATTCAAATCATTGGCCCCAAATTATTCTGGTGAAATTTAGCTTGTAGCCAGCTGGTATATTTGGTTTACAGCCAAAGTTGACGTATGGTATAAGCCATATGGTAGCAATCTACATATTTAGTAGTCGGCCTACTTTAGACAAGCTCCCAAAAGCTTTCAGCTTACTTCGGTAAAAGTAAAACTTGCCTGTATGGTGACATATATATCATAAATCACACAAAAAGAAGACAAAATACACTTCTTGTATACTTATAATTCACCTTTCAATGTCCTTTATACACCTTCACTTTTTAAGACGGGCAAATGTAGCACATGCTCTGCACTTTCCTCTAACAGCTAAGCTTTGAGAAGTAAAAAACTGTTATTCAATCACTTTGAAAGGCATTAAAAATTAAACAGTTGTAAGAACTCAAATGATTTCACTTCACAAGGAGCGATGTTGTGTTCTCCGTGGACCATCTGGATTCCAATGTAGAAATCCATCTTGAAACCATACGAAACCTCGAGTACCCCGCAGAGATCTGTCAACCCTACACAAATTTCCCAACCAGCTGATAAGGTTGGGTGACAGATCTCTGCATCTGAGTCCCCACCGACGTCGACAAGTGGTGAGTGAATTAAAGCTTGCATCTCTGTGACTGAATCACCACTTGACGTCAGCCGAGTAGTGGAGCTGGAAGTTCTACGAGTGTTTGTCCGATAAGAGTATTGTTTTTCTACTCACAGTTTTCCATTCGGATTTTCTATGACCACTGCTTCCAAGAGTTGTTAAATTGCATGATTTTCCGTTCGATTGGATAGTTGCAGTTCAACAGTATCGCGAGCGCCGAAGTGGTAGTGCGTTTTAATTTGCAGCTTGCATATTTTTGTTTATTTGATTTTGTTCGGTTGTTAGATGGGCATTTGGCTCTGAAGCGAGGATTTATGGAGCACTAACCAGCAGGTGAGTGAAAATACAGCTCTGTGCTGAAGTTACTATAAAAAGTGACCAGAACACATCGTGCGAATATTACGAATATTACTAATGTTTTTATCCTGAAATGGAAGTGTCTGCGCCTCGTTACCCCCGATATTAAGCAGAGGAACCAACGATACCACCTCATTTGCAGCCAAACCCAACGATACGAACGCCAATACCTCCACCATGAACTACGAGTCAAAGAAACCTGCCAGTTGCCTTACGGAAGCGACAACGTAGCAATTTCGTATTTCAATTAGTTACAATAAAAAAACTTTTAGAAAAAAAAGAAAACCGACTTCGGAATGCCCTAAAAAGGATGAAATAAATTTTATGGAAGCGGTGCCATATCGATTTTTCCCCATTTTTTTTGTGATGGTGCAGGTGTTGGCACCGCTTCCATAAAATTTATTTCATCCTTTTTAGGGTATTCCGAAGTCGGTTTTCTTTTTTTTTCTAAAAGTTTTTTATTCCACCCTTTTTGGTGACAAATTTTTTCTTGAATACATTGTATCATGTTCTCGTATATTAAAATAGAATTTTTTTACTACAATGCAAAAATCGCTACGGCTAAAAACTGCAGCGTTCATAGGAATCGAATTTAATTCTGGTACATTTAATCAATGATCTCATCAATGTCTACCTTGATTTTAGATTTCATAATAATCCAATATGAATTGTAGCCTTGAGAAATTTTCGAATTTTGAACTTTGCCTAGCCGCCATTTTTATATTCTGACCTGACCCTGAAGTGCTTTTTTATCGTTCAACTTTTTTAAACATTTGAGCGGCCGCTATTTCGTTTCAATTTTTTCATTCTGAGCTTTATCACACAATTGAATAAATCTTTGTACTAGTTTTGGTACGAACTGGAGCTATACTATGGCCAGAATAGAAATATTGCTGAAAATTTGGCGTAAATCGAGCAGAGCCGCGACCCCCAGGCACAAATTTTGTGATATCCTATGAAGACTCACACATACAACAAAACACACACATAAACACGTAGCCATATATATATTTATATATATATATATATATATAAATATATATATATATATATATATATATATATATATATATATATATTTATATATATATATATATATATGTATATATATGCATATATATATATATATATATATATATATATATATATATATATATATATATATATATATATATATATATATATATATATATCTATTCATATCTATATATATACATATATACCTGTATAGATATATATATATATATATATATATATATATATAGATATATATATATATATATATATACATATATATATATATATATATATATATATATATATATACATATATATATATATATATATATATATATATATACATATATATATATATATATATATATATATATATACATATATATATATATATATATATATATATATATATACATATATATATATATATATATATATGAATATATAATTATATATATATATATATATATATATATATATATATATATATATCTTTACATACATATATATCTATATATATATATATATATATATATATATATATATATATATATATATATATATATATGTATAGACATATGTATTTGTATATGCACAAATAAACTTCACTCCGCAATCAATCTCATGAAATTTGCTTAAAAATATCCTTCTTAACCGCATCATTCGTTCACGTTTATTCGATACCCATTGCATTCGTTTTCAGTTAATTATCGCACCTAATTTTCATGAAAGTTTCAATAAAATGTTGTAATGTACATATAATATTAAGTGGAAAGTAACGAATCAACTCTATAATTTGAAATTACTCAGTCCTTATTATTTCTTCGGGGAATTTACAAGTCCTATGTGTAACGTTTACATCTAAGGATGTGAGAAGGATCCTTTACTAAGCTCATCGGTAAGCAAAGGATGAATTCGGAAGAGAAAAGCATCCTGAAATGTTCCCTTTAACTATAGTTGAATTGTATTCATGCCACATTTAAAATTAATTTATTGGTTATTTCCGGTAGAAAATATGGACTAAAATGTATCGTTTATGCAGAAAATTAAGGATACTGATCATTTTTATCATTCCTTACCAAAGGACTCTGTATCTCTAACAAATCCTTGCAGAGTGCCAACTAATTGGCACTTTTCGTACGAAATATCATTTAAATTCGATCAGTTATGCTGAAAAATCCGGGTCAAAGTCGGAAATTTTTTAGTTTTAACGGTAAAAGTTCTTTACCGTTACTTGAATTTCTTATCCTTTAAACGGGACCTAACTGGAAGAAAGACGCCTCATTTGCCAAAAACAGAACTCCTCTATCTATCTCAGCTTAAAAGTTATGCGTGAACATACAAAAAGAAGCAAAAAAAAAAAATATACGCGATGAACTGAAAACCTTCTTTCTTTTGGAAGTCGGTTAAAAATATAATTACTTTACTGGGCTACTATGAACATGTGGGATCATATGGATCATTATCTCTAACATGAATGCTACTAAACCTAATGCATATTTCAACAAGGCATAGTCACCCAAATAGAAAACAACTGCATGGACAGACAGGAGGAATCAACAAAAAATTGAATCGAATCGAAAATTTGTGAATTGCTGCTGCAGATGATTCTGAATGGAGAGGAGTGACCATAAATCTTCGTGCGTCAAATATCGATTGTTTGTTCGTATATGCGTATATAAACAATTAAGAAACATGTAAAGGATGATTTTATTGGATTAAATATCAAATTCGAAGATCATACTATTCTTAACAAAATTAAACGAATTTTGACTTCCGAGGTATTTGTTATTGTTGTATTCATAAATATCTCACTTAATAATTGTTTTTAGATTTTTAAGATCACAGGTGGCCATTCACGAGGGCCATTAAGTTTTTTTGATTGTTATTGTTTGGAATTTGCTTTATATTCTTTTTAAAATTTATAACGATTAGTATTAAATAAAGCGCTTTTGACTTGACTTGACTTGAGGGAGGAAACACATTTTTCATGTATTTCCCCTCTCCGCTCTGTGCTCCCATTGAAGCAGAAAGTGTCATTTTAAGAACTGTTTTGAAAAGCTCCCATGAAAACTTTCATTTCATACTCATATCGGCTACCTTTGATGAATTTTTTTCGGGGGCCACTCCCCTGTGCTGTAATCATCGATTCATGGCCAATTTTTTCGAATTCATGGCCAATTTTTTCGAATCCTAGAATGGTTATAAGGCCCTTTTGCTAGGGGCTCTCGTTCCTCCTCGAGTTGTTTCACCTATGAGTATTAATTGTAGGTAGTTATCTTTAGTCATTAATTAAATTGAATCAAGTGTTAAAGTATGCAGCTTAAACGTTGAAGTTGTGGAAAAATAACTCAAAGTTATTCAATCTTTCCATTTAAAACAGCCACCATTTTGTTTTACAATTACTGATGCCACAATCTGAACCGACTCTCAAAGATATTCATGATACCTATCATTTCTGAAATGTTCATGCAAATCCTAGCAAAGCTGTAGTGCCTGAGTCTGTAAAAAGCGCATATTGTTCCACAGCCATATGTTTCCATAGCAATTCAGCGCATATTGTTCTATAGTAATACAGGAAAATTCAAATCGCTATAACTTCATTAAATATCATTCGATCTTTATGAAACTTTCAGGACAGGTCAATCTTATAAATACTCATCTGTGTATTGTGTGTATTTTATTGAATTTAAGAGTACCGTTTCGATTTTATTCAAGAAAACATAAAACCGATAAATCATACTATTAATAACAAAGTTGAGTGAATTTCGACTTCTCATGTATTTGTTGTTATTGTATTCATAAAGGCCTACATTCATGATTTTTTTCAGATTTTTCGGATGAAAGGTCTCCAATCGCGAGGGGGGGGGGGGGGGGGGGAGGGTACGTGAAAAGTTCATACATTTCTTTTCCCTTACCCCCCTCGGTTCCGATAAGGCAATTTTAAGACTTGTTTTGAAAAGATCTCATTAAGAACTTTCCAATGACAGAAAAAGTGCAGTGACTTACAGACGGACGGACAGACGGACACAGGTCGTGATTGCAATTGGCTTTTGTATTTTAGTACATAACCCTAAAAATGGTTACCTGGTATACTGATTCCAGGTTTCGTTCTACACCACGTGCCTGTCTAGGCTTAAAGTTCGCCCTATATGATACTGGTGTTATTTCAAATAATCATCGATTCTCGGCTCCGCAAATAACCCATTATAAGAATTTCCCATTGAAAATGACTTTGAGGTGAGTGCAAAACTGACGATAGATACAAGCCATATGGTAGCAATTTGCATATGTATTAGTCGGCCTACTATGGACAAGCTTCCGGTAGCTGTCACCCAACTGCGGCATTAGCAAATGCTTATATTTCGTCAAATATACTATTTTCCGAATAAAAAAACGTGTGGAACGCATTCCGTGCATGCTATAAATTCACCTTGTATAGCCCATTGTGCTCCTAAACTTCCCAAGACGAGCAAATGAAGCACACGTTTTGCACCTTCGACTGATAGCTCAGCGTTGAGATGTAAACAAACTCCCATAAATTCACTTTGGAAGGCGATAAAAACTAAACGGGTATAAGAACTGAAATAATTTTCACTTCACTAGGAGCGCTATTGTGTTCGCCGCGGATCATCTGGATTTCACTGTAGAAATCCGTCTCTAAACCGTACAAAACCTCGAATTTTTGTTGGCACCTCCACAATTCTTCATATAACGCCATGTAAGTTAGCCAGCAAAGTCGGCCTACTAATGGTCATGTGTGTGGTAGTAGGCGCTGCTGCCATATGGCTTGTATCTGTCGTCAGTTTTGGGTGAGTGGCCTTTTTGAACGCAGCACTGCTCTGGCAGCACGCAGCCGTAGCCATATTTTACTTTTTCGCACGCTTTCGTTGACGTTGGACGTATTAGTAAATTCCAGAAATGTCTGCAGATATTAAATCGTTTTTCCACGGTTGGTGTTCCAAAAACCATGTGGAACCTCAATTTGAAGTTCGACCGACAGGTAATTGTTTATTTGGATTAAAAAACAATTTCATTTCCCTATTAAATAACTTGAAACTTTTAGGCCCGAAGCATCGTCAGCGCTTTTTGTGTGAAGTTCGTGTGACTGGCTATCCATACGTCGGCGCAGGAAATTCTACAGTCAAAAAAGATGCCGAGAAGAACGCCGCCCGGGATTTCGTACAATATTTAGTACGAAGTGGCAAAGTTCCATCTTCTGATGTGCCGGCGGATGCATCAATTGGTGTGGGCCCGGCACGTGATGGTACTCCGCCGCCGCCATCAATGCGAAACGGAAGCGAAAATCGACCCAACGTATTTCGCGATGGAATGGGTCCACAGGATTTGGGAAACGCGTATCGACCCGTTTTCGATCGGGAACAGGAGCAAAAGAATATGGAGGAGGCCGAAGGGGTTGATGTGAATGCTAAGATTCATGGCAACTGGACGATAGAGAATGCTAAAGCTAAGTTGCATCAATTTATGCAAATGAATAAAATTTCGGCAGATTATAAGTACACACCAATCGGGCCAGATCATGCAAGGTAAGTTGGAAGTTAAATTTTATTTTGCGAAGTAGTCGGAATAGATCTTCAACAACGGCAAAAATATCACTACCCTCGTTGAATTGATGTCTCCAAATCAATGAGCGTAGATGTTACAACGATGGTATTTATTCCAGTTTATGGTTTCGATTTGTTCCTAGCCCATAGCATTGGAAGATTTGAAAGGTCGGCGGAAATCTTCACAGGAGGAATCATCTGCGAGCATTGCGGATGATTGTCTTGTACGAAGAAAGGATTCATGGTTGCACTTGGCCATAAAAATGTCAATGGAAACCCGAAGCCATGAACTAGATGAAAATCATTCTTTTGTTTTCCTCTCATCTAGGGTCTCGTTTCTCTGCGAATTTCTAAATGAATTAGAGTAAACATATGACGAAAAATAGAAAGAAAAATGGTTTCCGCGAAAATTTAAAGATATTAAAATGATCAGAGGTTACTTGAACTGAAAACTCATCAACATAATTATCTTATAGAATGACGAGTCACAATACAATGCTAAATAAACATGCATTAATGAGATGAAAAATACGCAGAGAAATGAGACCTGCTACAGTACCGAGAGGTATGATCTTTTTTTTATTATTTATATAAAATATGTTAAATTATTTTGTTTTGTGTGAATGTATGTTTGATGAGGAACTCTGAATGTTGAACCGATGATTTGCGAAATTATTAAGCTAAGAATGAATAAGAATATCGTTTGAAATTACATAAACAATTTAGAATTGAAAAGACGTTTTGGTATCATACATAGTATTGATAAACTGTCGTTGAGAAATAAACCGAACTATATTGCATATATATGTTAATGACTCCACAAAAGGCCAGACTACTGAAAATTCTCACCAGCCTTCGCACATATGTTCTAATTATCTGGTCCCTTTCTCCAAAAATATACATTGGAGCAACGAAAATGTCAGATCCTGAGTTATAAATTTTTAAAGGTATGTGATTTAGTTACCTGGATATCTACTACTTTTTTTAGCACAACCTTCGCTTAGAAATAGTTAAAGTATCTCATTATCTGATCGTTTGTACCTGCACTCGAGGTGATATGGTAGTATCATGCTTTGGCCGTGCGTCCGTCCACCCAGCTGCGATATGTTCTGATTTTTGAACCAGTACGTTTCATAACTGAATAGGCTTCTAGTCCGTCCGAAGTATCGCTCGAAAAAAAATCGTCACCAACGCAATTGAACCAAGCACCTTTGGCTTAAAGGGTGAGCACTCTAACCATTACACCCACGCGGACTACTTTTTATGTTGTGCGGAGATGTCTCAATTTATCTCTTTATCGTACGAGCGATTTCGATTATTGAGTTTAACATTATAGATTGGATACCAAACCCTTCTATTAGGTACAAATTCCTGCTTGCTCGATTTGCTTATTTCTTAGCTCCTGATGGCCAAAACAATTTGATTAATTTATTTTACCTGCTTTGCCTTCAAACTTCCTATTAGCCTTAAATTGTCGTATCTATTTGATTTCTGATACCTGCGACTGACTGGTACAAGAAAGCAACACCCGTGTAACTTCCAGAGCCTTTCATTTCTTTATTCTTGAGATGTTAGGGCAAGATTGGCTCTCAGAATTTCTGTTTATACTGCCGTACATAAAGCGTGTCCGAGGCTTCAGATTCCGTCTTTGAACCTTCTATGAGAATCAAGGCACAGTCCTTTGGAATTTCCTTTTTGGGGTTTTATAATAAAATATAAAACCCAATTAGAATCGGTACTTGTCTCCGTCCGTCCGTCCGTCTGTATGTCACAGCAGTTTTTCTCCAAAACCATAGAAGCTACAGCCATGAAACTTTGTGGAAAGGCCGCAAGTTATGACTTCTAGAAAGTTTTGGGGTGAAAAAAATTTCCCCCCTATAGAGGAGTGACCATTAAAAAATGTTTTTTCATCAAAGGTGGTCAAACGGTGTGCCATATGAAGGATCTCAATGAGATCTATTCAAAACAGGTTTTAAAATTACTTTACCAGTGTCAAGGGGGGGCGGGAGAAGGGGAAATGCACGAAATTTTCGCGTACGATTCGCCACCTTTCATCCGAAAAATCTGAAAAAAATCATGTGTAGATGTTAATAACCGCAATAACAAAAAATACGTCAGAAGTCGAAATTCTATCAATTTTTTTAGTAATAGTATGATTTATCAACTGTACACTTTCTTCAATAAAATCGTAAAGGCACTCTTTGATTCAATGAAATATGCAAATGTCAATTTACAAGCTTAATCATTACTGAAAAATTCAGAAAGATAGAATATTATTTAACAAAGTTCTGGTGGTTTAAATTTTTCTGTATCAAGGCTTAACCCAAGAAATGTATTGGGGGTCGGAAAATTGTTTAAAAGTATCATTTTTTCTCTAAAGCGCCTCAGAGCCGAGATAGGCAAAATGGCCTGGGTGAAATTGGGAGATCTTCTATTTTCACACGTTCCCATACTAACTTTGAACCACTCGAACTCCCTTTGGAACGCGAATTTCGAAAGATGGTAGTAATTATGTTTTGGGAGTCGGAAAATTGTTTAACCGTAAGTTTTTCACTAGAGCGGCCCAGAGCCGAGATAGCCAACACGACTTATGTGAAATTAGGTGAATCTCTTAAGAAGATAATCAATTTCGGCTTTCAAAAAATAATTTCGCATCTAGTCACATTTGCATGAGATAGGCTTCGTATCATCTGGATCAATGTCAACTCCATTCTTACTCTACTTTGACGTTACTATCTCCTGGAATTCTTCGCCAATTAAAAGCCTGACACGCGTCTCACTGAAACCCACATCACAATTCATGGCACTCCATGACATTCAACGATTTTTAAGAAACGATAGGGTAAACGGTGACGGGGAAGTTGGCACCGGGATATTAGTTAGAATACCTTATCTCCAGTATATTGATAAAATCGAACTCAAAGACTTGGAATTTCAAAATTTTACTGCCAGGTGGGGGGGGGGGGGGGGGGATAGTTTCTTCGTTATCTATGCCTATGCAACTGCTCGAAACGGTCTCTAGTTCAAGGTGGAGCTCGATTCCTTGTTTGAAATACGCGATTTGAACACGCTGTACTGTTATTTTATTCTTGCCGGTGATCTGAGTGCCCAGAGTCAAAGTCAAAGTCAAAAGCGCTTTATTTAATATTAATCGTTATAAATTTTAAAAGAATATAAAGCAAATTCCAAACAATAACAATAAAAAACTTAATGGCCCAAATGGCTCTCTAAATTTGTACGTTATCATTAAACACATTTAAAAAAAAAAAAAAAAACTATAGCAAATTCAAATCAATGAAGATTATTACATATTTTTACAATTCAATTGGAAAAAGGAGAAAAAACCAACCAACACTATTCTAAAATTATTTATCATCTTAACACTACAGTGAACTTTGATCCTACACCTAATATGTTTTAACTTAATTCTAATAAATGCAATCAAAAACTTTATCTTATACTTAAAAAAATCTATAACAATGTTCCTAACCTAAGTGTTAAACCTTATCTCTAACCTAATATAATAAACATAATATAAACCTAACCTATACCTAATTTTTAACAAAAATAAACAACACTAAATGTGGCAATAATGAGCTGAAACTCAAAAAAACGAAATAACAAAAAACACCAAAACTGAAAATAAACACGAATAATTTAGACATTGTCATTCAGCCACCAATACCTAGATTGCCCCGTCTCACCTCGATCAGCTTCAACGAATCTAGCAAATGAGTATCTCCATTGGAATTGTTGGTCTCGTGAACTCAAATTTGGAGGATATTTTATCTTCTTATCGGTGGCCCGTCGATATATGTGATATATGATTGGGACGCCGTCAGAATCAAAAACATATCCATTCATGTCCAAATACACGGATGCTTCTGGAGGAATGAAGCCAGTAGCGAGGCAAGTCGCAATATACCCGTCTGTAGGGTGGAATGGCTGTGAAATCCAAGGGTTTTCACTCACAGTCACAGATCTTGCGATATGATTTCGAAGAAGTTTCAATATGAAGATATCGACCCTCGTCACTTCAGCAGTTTGATAAATTCTTCCATTCGATATATAATGTTTCCAATCCGTCTCAGGCTTTCTGTACAAGCCAGTACATGCACGAAGACATTTCCTTTCGAAAACTCTTAATTTTTCCATAGTACTAGCGCTCTGGTTGTACCAGATCTGACATCCTTATGTCAAAACTGGTCTAACCAGTGTCTTGTAACAGATAATTTTGACCTTTTGATCAATGTATCTGGAATGAAAGAGCTTTCGAAGGGCCATGACTACTTTAAGTGCCTTACTGAGCATGATTTTCACATGTTCAGTATAGTACAGATACTGATCGAGATAAACACCAAGGTATCGAACACAGGATTTATGTGGAACCCGTTCAAGACTACCCTCACCAGCCATGATGTGGAAATCTTTCCAATTACGTTTCAGGTCTTGACTGACCCCCTGCAGCGTTGTCCGAAACAAGTTTGTTTCACACTTTTGCGCATTGATTTTCATTCGCCAATTGTCAGCGTACAGCTGTACATCATTGAACATTTTTTGGAGATTGCTCTGAACTATTGTAGCTTTTCGGTCTGCCGTATAGATGATCAGATCATTAGCAAACGCTACCAATGATCGCGTTGGCGAGACGTTAAAATCAAAGCCGTTCAATAGCTTGCGAATGAAGATTGAGAAGAGCAGAGGCGCAGTTACTGTTCCCTGCTGCAGACCATTCAAGACCTTGAACTCGCGCATTGTTGTCAGATTTCCATCAGTTACAACACGATTTCCCGTATAACATATTACACATCATGGCGACAAGCTGTCTGGGGAACTTGTCCTGAAGGAGTTTAAAAACTAGCCCATCTAACCACACCGTATCGAAGGCTTTCTCCATATCAATGAGACATGCTCCAACACATTGTCTATCATTTAGTTTCCAACAGATGTCTGAGGTTACTTTCGTTATTGCATGTGTGGTCGAATGCCTGGCACGAAAACCAAATTGGCAATTCGGCATCAACTCATTTTCCTCAATGTGGGCGTTTAATGCTCTGTTGAGTATCACTTCAAACACCTTGCTGATGTTAGGCAGCAAGCTGATTGGGCGATAGCTTTTGGGGCATGAAGATTCTTTTCCTTTCTTCAAGATCGGAAATACCTTAGCCTTTTTCCACTCATTTGGGAAATATAAATTGCTCAACATGTTGTTGAACAATATGCAATAATTCCTAATACCAACCTCCGGCAAATGTCGGAGAACTACATTTGGAATACCATCAGTACCACTTGATTTCTTGTTGTTTATCCTGCGAAATATGAAACACACGTCTTCATAGCTGACAAAATAATCAATAAGATTCAAGCTCGGTATGTCAGATGTTAATGTTTCATTGAAATGAAGAATTGATTGGCCGTTCAGGCTTGATTTGAAGTCAGAAACTTTTGCTTCAACGACCTCTGCAAATATTTCATTCCCTCTCTCAGGGTTTGGTAGATGAACCAATTCAAAATGTGTTCCAATCAGAGCAAGTTTATCCAATCCTTCACAAATAATCCTGTTTCCATTTCTATCCGGAGTCGTACTATCAATTTCGATACCAGCCCTATCGAGAAGATTTATCTCATCACTAGTGTCTTCAAGATTCGATACCTTCACTCGAGACTTCTTGCGGAATATGCTATTCACTTTCGCAAACACGCCGTCTGGGTCCTGTGGGCTAATACCCCTCAATTTTTCCGCCCATTGACTGCTAACCTCACTCCTGAAGTATGACCGGATTAAGTTCCGGACATTCTTCAGATGTAATTTCAACAAAGCCAACGGGGTTTTTTTTTTTTACAAAGCCAACGAGGTTCTGAGTGCCCAGTATTCAATACGGCTGAACACCAACAATAATCCAAGAGGTGTATTCCTGAAATCGTAGATAACTATTAGTCAAAGTTAGAGAAGCCGACATTGAAAACCATTGAGAAAGTAGTTCCCAAGATTAGACGTCGAAACAATATGGAAGGATATGAAACACCAACCATCACAAGGTTGAACGCGTCAACAATATTTATCGGCAATTTCGGGACTAAACCCATCCCTTATTGGCCTTGTTTAAATTTTATCTAAAAAATGTCCAAAACGTAATCTGTTCATACTACAGGAATGAAGTCAGCAAGCAATGGGCGGAAAAACTGAGGCCCACAGGATCCGGATGGCGTATCCATAAAGCAACTATACATGGCTATGGGACAATATGCAGTTCCAATCGACTCAGCCAATACGGGTTTGCTAGGATTTGCATGAAAGTTTCAGGAATTATATTCATATTGAATATATTTGAGAATTTGTTCAACGGATGACATCCGTTATCGTAAAACAAAATGGCGGCCGTTTTAAATGAGAATATTGCATAAAATTGTGTTATTTTTCTAGAAATTCAACTCTTAAGATGAGTGCCTTAAAAATAATAGGTGAAAAAATCAAAGAGGTAGATCCTATAAGAAATAACTTTAGAGGTTGAAATTCGTTGGTCGGATTTGTAAATTTAATATTTTCGCCGGTAAAACTGTATTAGTATGATTATAGTGAATGAAATTAGATATTTAAGTAGTCCTATGAAAGGTCATTACATTCTGTTAGCTTCAATAGAATATACAGAAGTTATAGCCGTTTGAATTTTCTCGGATCACTAGAATCAAACATGGTTTTTCTACTACATGGGCTTCCCATCAATCCAGACACAACACTTTTGATTGTATTTTCTCCATGTTGGTCGATTAACACTGGTTTTTCTTTTAAAGCAAAAATATATTTGTTGTGCATGTCATTAAAGATTTTCCTGAATTAAATCATTCTATATGTCTACATATAGTAGGTTGAGTACAAACCCCTTCTGACATGAGTGTGATTCTGTCTACCCAACTTGTTTCAAATCTGTTCTCGTAGGGATCTGAACCGCGGAATTCCTTTAAAGCTAAACTTGTTTACTCCTGTGATCAGTACTCATTCCATATTCTAAGTTGCAAACTGCAGTGTCCATATGCCTGCATGTTATGATTTGAGTCTAATTTCTTTTCAGAGCCGCCAAGTATGTGATTTTGGTGATGCAACGATGCTAGGGCATGATGCCTTACATTTCCCTTCCGACCATTGGTTCTCAAGGCACCTGTGGTGTAATTAACAATACAAAATGTATATTTTTTCTAGATGTAGAATTTTTGAACTTGGAATTAACCGGGCTTTCCAGTTTTTCAATAGGAAAGAGGCTAGGGTGGTCGGCCTAAAATCCTTCACGCTATATTGGTTTAGCGATTTCGGCTTAAGAATTATAACCCAACAATGAGGGCATAATAGAACTATCAGCTGGTATATCTATGCCAGGTCTGAATGTGTACCTTCCTATTTGTCATGCTGTCCTGGAAGCTTGTAAGATCGAGCTTGTTAGTCCCAATTCTAGTGTTTCTAAACTCAATTCGACTTTAGCCGGACTCGTCGACTATTTGGATAGCTTTTCGGATTCGGCACTCAACGAATCCAAGTTTATTAAATTAAGCCGAAATCAGTAATTGCATAAGGTGGTACATATGTAGGGTTTTTCTAAATTTTAGATTTTTTAATTATATACATTCCTGCGAGCAAGGAGCCAGAAAGAACGGTTCTAGTTCTGGGCTCGTCTAAGATTCAATGTCTAATGTAGTAACTGGTTTTTGCATCTGGTCATTATCTCAGTTACCAACGCTTATAGCCGTGACAACCATAGTGATTTTAACCTCCAATGTGGCAAAAAAAACGAACTAGCACTTAGTATTGCTGCGGTCTGGGAATATGTTAAATGTAAATGGGGGATCTCTCCTTTAGTGGGAGGGGAAGGAGGAAGAGGAACTTACCAGACTAGCGGTCCCCCAGCCCCGACGCCCCCGGCTGCTGGGAGCCCTTTTTATTTTTTAGGACTGCCCGAACATAATGTGCCACGTGATTCCATTTGTCAACCGATTCAAGCATTACCGCGACTGTACTATTCGGGGTGACGTCTACCGTCTCCCTGTACAGGTCCCGTCGCAGCCTGACCCATTTTTTGCCCGCAAATAAATTTCTGGCAGGCATCGTCTTCTTTTCTGGGCTAATTGGATAGTTGGGGGACCGTGACTTACCAATCTTGTGCGAGTAAGACTGAAAATACCGATGTTTTAAAGTTGAAATTGCATTTTTTTCACAATCACTTTAATTTTGATCATAATTGTTCCCATGTCCAGAATTTTCACCAACAAACCTTTATCCAATCTTCAAGCTATTGATCTATGAGGCGTCTAAGAAAAACGTGTCGTTTGCTGCCCTTGACGATCGTCCGATCTTTAAGCGACTTATACAGACGGTGCGACTAGTTCAAAGAGCTTATAATATTCCACTTTTGATTTCGCGTCCGTTAACCACAGCCGAGGCAACAGCCAGCGCTTCGCTTCCCACTTCTCGTAGCTTCTTCTTTTCGATTTGCGCACAAATTCATTCTTAAACCTCTGCGTGTTCCGTTATTCTTGACGACGCTCTGTTACTGCAGTTCCGGGCAAACAAAGTGAAAAATATGAACGTGAACCTTGTTCATCAATGGCAACCGTGTGTGACCTTTAGAATCAGCTACTAAGTACACCGTACAACCGTGATACTGGAGTAAGCAAATTATATCTTATGCGCTCGCGATGTGATGTCCTTGATTCAAAAAATTTCAAAATTATTGTGAGAAAGGCAACTAACGTATGTAATAGGAATCTGTTAAATTGGTCATTCAATCGTCAAAATTACGATAGCCTAATGCATTGAAAAGAGACCGTTGTGGATCATTTATGTTCAATATGATGCTCGTCACTAGAAAATGCTTTCAAAAACTATGTTGTTTACAAAATATTTAAGCATGTCAGTCTCCTAAAAGAGTGACTAGTTGCAACAGATTTGTATTTTGAAAAAAGTTCAAAGGGTACTTGTGAATAGATTTTTAGCCGAAACTCCAGACATTGCAATTCTTGGAAAAGTATCAAATCGTGGAAAATTTACTCTCCGAATTTTCAATTACCTACCTACAGCTGTTGATGCACGTTTTTAGAAGCTGCTACTTACTAGAGATGCGCATAATCGAGTGGCAATAATCATTCGATTATATCCGATAATTCGAATGATCGATTATTACTCTTGTAGTGGTGCGTTCACCCGGACTCAAAATGATCAAATGCATATGAAGGTAGAGCCGACCCTTCGGTGGAGAGAGGAATTTACCTTTCCGACTGGTCGTGCCAATGGGGATTTTTTAAAATCAGTTGTGTATATTAGATAGCAGAATATCCGCTATATGTTGTGGGAATTGCGAAGTGGATTTTAAAATAAAAGTCTGCTTAAAACTACCGTATTAAGCAGTGATGAGGATAAATTTATAGATTTATCTTTTATCCATTATTACGAGGTGTGACAAGTAATGAGACTGATTTTATTGCCGCCTTGTGGGAAATCTGTGACCTTGGATTTCCCCTTCCCCGGCATCCTTCCCCTCTCCATTGACACATTTACCATCGCTCTAGCTTGTTTAGTTCGCCTGGTGTGTCGTGTTGAGTAGACGTGTGTTGGTGGTGCTCGTCACGAAAATGGAGAAACGAAATCAAGAGCATCGCGTTGCGATAAAATTCAGATTGGGCGAAACAGCTTCGGAAACGTAATAATAATAATAATAGTGCTCTTAGTCGTGCCCAGGTGTTACGATGGCATAAACAGTTTAAGGAGGGGCGTGAAAGCGTGGAAGACGAGGCGCGGTGCGCGAGACCAGTCGAGGTGCGGACTGACGCGAAAGCGCAGCGTGTGCGCGCCCTAATCCGAATTTGCCCCGCAAACAAAATCGGTGGTCAAAGAAACTCATTTTGAGTCGATTACGGACATCCAGGCGGCCGTGACGAGGGTACTCGCGGACATCCCAGTCGAAGCGTGCCGGAAATGTTACGAAGCATGGAAAACGCGCTGGAATCGTTGTATAGCTGCCCAAGAGGACTACTTTGAAGGGGATGGCAGAGTTGTAGAATAATTTTCATGGAATCAGTCTCATTACTTCATTGTCACATACTTACCATTCAGGAATGCCAAGAACCAGTAGACGTGAAAGAGGAGAAGAAAGAAAGGTGGAGAGCTAAAAAACTCGATTGAATGAAATAACTATAATGAAATATTTTTATTTTGAAACATGACATGATTTATATTTTTGCTGGTTAATCTCCGCTGGTCTGACTCGGTCGACGAAGATAGTTCATCGCTGCTCGGATTTCGAAATTGGAGGAGGCGGTCAACGGACCGAGACAGTTGGAGGCGCTATTTGCAGGAAGCGAAGGCCCGAGAGGGGCTGTAGTGCTAAGAAAAAGAAGAAGAAGACGAATCTCCTTCTTCGGTCGTTTGTCAACTCTCCGGCTTACGAAAGCACGCGGTCAGAAGGTACTGACATTCCTGGCACACAAAAAAAAAATTTGTGGAAAGTTCATGTAATACTGGTAAAATTTGTTTTTTCGACTTCTAAAATTGTAAGGGATTCATTTTCCTCTCTAGCAGCGGTAGGTGAAAATATTGTCTGACCTGAACTATCGCTGACGTAAAGGTGGCCGAAGCGCGTTAACTGCACTTTGCTTAAGCTTCAAAATGCTCCCCCATTAATCCGAAAGCGTTGATTGCACTTTGCTTTAGCTTCAAAATGCTCCCCTATTAATCCGAAAATAGTAAAAAAAAAAAAAAAAACATTAACAACAACTCCAAAATGTTCGTTACATGCATTTTAATTAGATGCATTACCCGCGGATACTCTTAAGATCTACATTCTGAGGAATCTGCGTCTGCCCATTAGCTTTTGTAGCCTTCAGCCTCTCAATGATCTACTGTTGTACCGAAGCGGCATTTGTTCCTTGGCAAAAGGCTAGTTTCTTGAATCTAGACTCCAAAAATGTAGCCTTTGCGTTGATTTTAGATGTTTCCAACAAACCGAATCTCTGAGATAATATTTTTAAGGTCTTTTTGCATTTGTTATCCTATTGCTGTTATGGGGTTTATGTTGTTAAGGGCGTGTTGGAGACCGCGAATTAAAGAAATGATCAGTCTCCAGTTCTTCCATAGATTTGACTATGGTTATACATTCTTGAAGCACAGCCGTCATCAGACATCAAAAGAGGAAATGAACCTGATGGATTAGACATAGCTGCCGATAAATGAAACTTAATCTCTTGTAATCTTTCCATGATTAAAAGGCAAGAATTCCATCTAGTCGGAACTTCTTGCTTAACTTTCAGCAAGTGAAGGTTCATTTGCTGCTGCCTTCTCGTAAACTCATCTGAAGCTATTGTGCTGCGTTTAAAGTGAGCCACGGTAGTTTTTCATTTCTCGACCCATTCCTGAATGCTAGTTGGGTTACTTCTATCGCCATCCTTCGCCTTATCGCCCTTTAGTAAGTCCATGACACTCAGATTGAATGTATGTGCCACACATGGGTGATAATACTTTTTAAGGTGATCGTTAACCGAAACCGTTCGAAAAGTGGGTTTCATTTTTTTGAGTATTATAATAATCCTTTGTTCTTAACTATGTATATTGACTCACTATCATTTCGATTAAAAGCTCATCAATTTCAGCCTGTTCTGATTCGGAAATACTGCTACCTTTTGTACAGTTTAAGTTGGAGTCGTTTTTATTGCTGGTGGTGTTTCTGAAGGAGGTCAATAATTATTTCTAGTAGATTACGTAGATGTTGATGGCATTGGCAGAGACACATAAATTGCTTTACATGAACCAACAGCATCATTTCTTGGTACAGTTTGGTTTTCGTGAAGCATTGAAGGTTTTGTCAACAAGGAAAGATGCAATCTTTTCAGATGTTCACTCAGATTGGTTTTATTGCCAAAAAATCTTAAATCATCTCTTTTTTGGAAATAGTCCCATACTAAATAGCCCGTTTTACACCTCGCTTCCACATCGCAAAATCGAACAATAGTTAACACTAGAAATAGACCACTACACAATGCAATAATGCAATAACTAATACTTAAACTGCGACTGAGACCTACACGTCAAACTTGCAAAGATAAAACGCAAATGACAGACTTCCAGAGAAAAAGCGCCGAACATGTGTAGGGTAGTCTCGCCCTAGAGTACGCACTTCACTTACCTTGTTCAAAAAACTGTAAAGATGGTTTGCATTTCTTTTATTTTCAAATGTTTTAATAGTTTATACTTTAGTATAATAAAAAAACCAACTTTCTGATCCATGTAACCAAACATTGCTCAATACAGTCTTTATCGAGGCTCCCATAAAGAAATATCTCTCAAAAAGAAAACAGGAATGAATAGCTGCAATAAAAGAAGTAGGAGAAAACGCGTTTGAATGATCATTCGATTATTACATTCACTCGATTACTGATCATTCGATTATCCAAATATCTCGATTGTGCCCATGCCTACTACTTACAGTGCTGCAAGGAGTGTAAATCTTTATAGTTTTTTTTTAAGTTGGGTGGTGAATGCCATGAAGCGTCTTCAAGTTGAGGGATCTCTCCTTTAGCATGAGGGAGGAAGAGGAATTGCCAGACAAACAGTCCCCTAGCCCCGACGTCCCCGGCTGTTGGGAGTCCTTTTTATCTTTTAGGACTGCCCGAACCCACGTGGTTCCATTTGTCAACCGATCCAATTATTACCGCGACTGTACTATCCGGGGTGACCTCTACCGTCTCCCTGTACGGGTCCCGTCGCAGACTGTCCCATTTCTTTCACGCAAATAAATTTCTGGCAGGCATCGTTGGGGGACCGTGACTTACCAATCTTGTGCGGCTAAGATTGAAAACACCCATGTCCACCCATAACCTGGGTCACAAAGAAGTCAGTCTCACAATGCCGTCGGTTTAGCCATGGTCTCATAGCCGGGATGAGCCACCCAGTGCATCTTCCCTTCGTGTCCGCCCAACACGTTGAGTGAGCGCAGTCTCTCCTCGCGGGAAATCGTCTCCCTTGTATCCTCGCTTCGACGCAGGTAAATAGCGCGCCGCTCTCTAGTAAGGAGGGCAACCGGTATCACGCCAGCAATAACTCATGAATGTCGGATATAAAGATGTAATCCTCAGTGCGCCTCTTCTCTGTACCTGTGCCAAGCGTTTTCGGTACACATCCCTACTGAGAGCGCCGCCCCATATTTCTGTTCTCTATAATAGCACTGGCCCTACGGCACTCATCATCTTCTTGATTGGTTGGGCCATATTTCTAACTTTCGTTCTGGTTACCACCTCCATTCTTAGTTTTTTTTTTTCATTCAAAACGGTTTTCCTCGAGAATTTACATGCAATAGGCTTATCAGCGTCATGCCGTTCATCAGGTCTAGGTAGTATTCTTCTTCTTTTCAGCACTACAGCCCCTCTCGGGCCTTCGCTTAGAAATAGTTAGAGTACCTCATTTTCATTACCGTATTGATTTTTTCGGAAGTTGGTTTGGTCAGTACCATGCTGCCGTGTGTCTGCTCAGCTATGATATGATCTGATCAAAACAGTACATATCACCACTGAGTGAACGCTCGTAGTCGATCCGAAAAATCCCTGAACTAAATCACGTTGTTCACCAACGTGATTTGAACCTGGGACCTTCGGCTTATGCGTCTCATGCTCTTACCACTAAACTACGCCGACTACTAGGTAGTATTACTGAATATATATACAAAAAGTGAGCTGCGCGCCTCACTCAAATTGAACTTTGTCACTTCAGGTAATATCAATTCTTTTACTTTTGTTACTTTCGTTTAAAACAAGTTTTTGTAAGTGTTCACGTGCGCTCGTGTATCAAAGGATCACTAGGTCAGTTGAGTCAAATTGTTCAAATCTTTTCTTTTGTATGTACTTATCTATTCTGTAGGAAGTATTCTAAAACGAATCTAAATCACGAGATAATTAATTTTCTCGAAGATTATTTCTACCGTACAAAAAAAAATTTCTACCGTAAGCGCTGATTCTGCTATTCGGCGACAATGGTTCATCATGGATTTTAATCTTGACAAGTCCAAATTATTATCCAAAACACAGTAGAAATGAGTGAAAAATTTTAGAATGAAAATTGTATTATAGAGGCACTATCTTTCATCCTTCCTTTCTTATCACTAATTAATTAATTAGTAGAGTAAAACATTCTTTTCAAGCGATCATGCTGAACTAACAAAAATAAATTATTAATCTTACATATGTCAGTATAATGCTGAAAATTTAGGATATCTGAATGCATTTCCTAATTATATGTGTGTGTTTGTATGAGTGTTCTAATATTTAATAGCAAGTTGTAATTGAAGTCATTGCTTAATGAATTTCTTCCATATACTTTTATCAGGAGTTTCGTTGCTGAAATGCGTATTTTCGTTAAACAACTGAATCGAACCGTGACTGGACGCGAAACAGGTTCGACAAAGCAGTCGGCAAGCAAATCTTGTGCCCTTTCGCTTGTTCGTCAGCTCTTCCATTTGGGCGTTATCGAAGCTTTTGCGGGAACATTAAAAACAAGAACGGACGAAGATCAAATGAAACCTTATCCTGTCCGTATTAATCCCGATCTTGTAGATCAACTGGATAAGTGCATTCAAGATTTGAATTTAGACGTTATCTCACCATCTAATCTGAAACCTGATCCAGAGACAAACTCAGTTAGTTTATTGGTAAGTGAGAAAACATTTGAAATGATTTATGTATGGTTAAAAATTCGACTATGAGTTTGAAAAATATATCTTGAATTTAGTTAAATTAATCCGTTGGTAAGAATTAGGAAAACAATGAAGCCCCTGATATGAATACAAATACATTAGTCGATACGGTATACGGAAAATAAAATGAAACACAAAATTTAAACGTAGTTCACTTCCCGCAAAAGAACTATTTAATATGATTATTCTCGGTCGTATATTTCTTAGAGCACACATAATTGCCTCTTGGTAGTATTGCTCTGGTCTAATATTGATTTTCTTTTTCATAACCAAAAAGGCTCAGAAGAACGAACCAATGAGAAACATTCAGCTAAATCAACAAATGGGCTCAGTCATTCCTTGGGCACCACCACAATCTAATTGGCATGTTTGGAATGCATGCAACATTGATGAAGGTTATCTGGCAAACGCAAGCCTCGATCAGCTTAGTGAGGAATTATATCAGCAGGAAAGAGGAAAGAAGATGAACGACGTGGAATTACAACGCTTCCTCGAATTTCGATCGTCACTTCCGATTTCGGCTATGCGGAACGATATAATGAATGCCATCAATGAAAATCCCGTAGTCATAATCCGAGGCAATACAGGTTGTGGTAAAACAACTCAAATTGCGCAATATATCCTTGAGGATTACATATCGTCTGGTCAGGGAGCCCACTGTAATATTTACATCACCCAACCACGTAGGATCAGTGCAATATCTGTTGCTGAACGTGTGGCCAATGAGCGCAACGAAAATCTGGGTGAATCGGTTGGATATAGTGTTCGTTTTGATACCGTCGGTCCACGACCGTATGGTGCCATTATGTTTTGCACTGTTGGAGTTCTCCTACGTAAATTGGAAGCTGGTCTCCGTGGTGTATCGCACATAATAGTAGATGAAATTCACGAACGTGATGTGAACAGCGACTTTTTGCTGGTCGTACTACGTGATATGATTCACACGTATCCTGATTTGAGGGTTATTCTCATGTCGGCTACAATTGATACAAGTTTATTCTCTGACTATTACGGCAGTTGTCCGGTCATCGAAGTTCCTGGGCGTGCATTCCCTGTTCAACAAATGTTCTTGGAAGATATCATAGAGCTCACGAAATTCACACCATCACCAGAGAGTCGCAAACGGAAGCGAGACCAAGAAAAAGAAGATAAAGAAGCAGGCTTGGCAGACAAAGGTGGCCCAGATGACATGGATCAGAATTTGAATAAAGTTGTTGATCCAAAATATTCGGAGCATACGAGGACTGTAATGGCGCAATTGTCGGAATCTGAATGCAATTTTGAACTGATTGAAGCCATATTGAAGATAATTCGTCAAAAGAATATTCCCGGAGCTATTCTAGTTTTCCTTCCTGGTTGGAATTTGATTTTTGCGCTGATGAAGCATTTGCAAAGTAATCCTGTGTTTGGCAGCTCAGAGTATAGAATTCTTCCCTGCCATTCTCAAATCCCCAAAGAAGATCAGAGAAAAGTTTTTGAACCAGTACCACAAGGTGTAACGAAGGTATTTTGTGACCGTTTCCTTTGCTGATGTTTTGACTCCACTTTCATCTTTCAGATCATATTATCGACCAACATTGCTGAAACTTCAATCACCATTGACGATATTGTTTATGTCGTAGACATTTGCAAGGCTCGTATGAAGATGTTCACTTCGCACAACAATCTGATCAGTTACGCAACAGTTTGGGCTAGTAAAACTAATTTGGAGCAACGTAAGTTGTACTAAATCAAGTTCATGAGCCTTTAACCAGATAATATAAATACTTGCAGGTAAGGGCCGTGCTGGACGTGTGCGACCTGGATACTGCTTCACCCTCTGCTCTAAGGCTCGATTTGAGAAATTGGACGAAAACATGACCCCAGAAATGTTCAGGACTCCATTACATGAACTTGCACTCAGCATTAAACTTCTGCGGCTTGGATCCATTCACCAATTCCTTTCAAAAGCGATTGAGCCTCCACCACTGGATGCTGTTATTGAAGCAGAAGTTCTATTACGAGATATGAATTGTTTGGATGATAAGGACGAGCTGACACCATTAGGTAGAATACTTGCTCGACTTCCCATTGAACCTAGGTTGGGAAAAATGATGATTCTCGGCTGTATTTTCGGTGTGGCAGATCCACTAGCAGCGATGTCAGCGTATTCAAGTACCTTTGCAGAAATTTTCACTTTGGACATTGGACAGAGGCGTCTGGCTAACCACCAAAAAGCATTATCTGGCAAGAAATGCTCTGACCATGTTGCAATGTTGGTAGCTTTCAATATGTGGGAACGTGCAAGAAACAAGGGTGACGATGAAGAAATTCGTTTCTGCGAATGGAAAGGTTTGCAGTTGCCAACATTGCGAATGATATCAGAGGCAAAACGGCAGCTTTTGGAACTACTAAATCAAGCAGGTTTCCCGGAAGAATCAATGCTTGAATGCAATATCAATGCTAATAGTGACGATACGCCTGAATTAGATACTTCAGCTGCACTGCTCTGCTCTGGATTGTACCCGAACGTTTGTATGCACAAGGAAAAGCGTAAAGTACTTACAACAGAATCTAAAGCTGCATTACTGCATAAGACTTCCGTCAACTGCAGCAATCTTGCTGTCACATTCCCTTACCCATTCTTTGTTTTCGGAGAAAAGGTTCGTACACGAGCGGTGTCATGCAAACAACTCACCATGGTGCCGCCCGTTCCTTTGCTACTATTCGGTTGCCGAAAAATTGAGTACGTCGAAACAAAAGGCGAGATGATGGTGCGTTTAGACAATTGGTTGAACTTTGAAATGGATCCCGAGATAGCTGCTAAATTGGCTGCACTCAGGCCTGCCATTGAGGAACTAGTTACAGCCGCCAGCTCAAACCCAGATGAGATACTAAACTTGGATGTTCCTCAAGCTAACCTTGTTAAACTCATAAAAGAATTGTGCCGGATAACTGCAGGTGACCATGAAATAACTCGTGAAACTGGTATTTTGCCAATACAGCAAAGGAACAATTCAATTGGTACCGGCCCGAGCGGCGAAGGTGGCGGTAAATTTGCTCGTCGCGGAGGTGGTGGTGGCGGAGGTAACTTCGGACGGGGTGGTGGTGGCGGTAACTTCGGACGTGGTGGTGGCGGTAATTTCGGACGTGGTGGTGGTGGCGGCTTTGGTCGCGGAGGAGGTAATTTCGGACGTAGTGGTGGCGGTGGATTTGGTGGATTTGGCAGGAATTCCGGAGGAGGTGGTGGCGGAATGCGTAATGGAAGTGGATCTGGCGGTTGGGGTAGTCAAGGACAATTTTAGGATAAGAGTGACTTTACATTTAATTTAGTGAACTGTACAATTATACTCTAGTTTTAATTTTGCTCTGAAATAAATACCAGAACATGAATGAGGCGTTTTAATGTAAGTTTAATTTATATTCATTGGTCAAATATCATCTATGGTGCGAGATCCCGAGCTGGGCCTTCGCCTCTAGGTTTAGTATCCTCGTATCACAGTTCTGCGACCTAGTTCGTCAGTTGATCACTCCCAGCAAGGATCTACTGTCGGCCTCTATCGAGTCATGGATCTTCCCGCTGCACGTCTACCTTGTGCTCCACTCTATTGTTCTTTCGGGTAGACGGTTTTCTTACAGTCTTTCTACATGGCCCACCAATTTCAATTTGCGTAACTTTAAGCAAGTAGATACAGGTGGTTCGTCAGATAATTCATACAACTCTTTGTTGTAACGTAGTTTCCACTCAGTTCCTTGTTTCGCTGGGCCGTTGTATGTTCCGGAACATTTTTCGTTCAAATATGTCCACTGCCTTTTCGAATTCGCTCGTCCGGGTTCAGTTTTCACTTCTTAATAACAGCACAAGTTTGAATAGTTTTCTTATGCCTGTGCACAACTCTGGACCTTAGAATAGAACGGAGTACGGAGTAATAGGCCTTATTTGCGGTGCGTCCAATCTCATCCTTTTCGGCGCCTCTTCTTATCAGATTGGCCTCAAGATACACAAAATTATCCACACTTTCAATGTTATAGTCTCCTACGGTCAGGTTTTATCGGACTGGAGTGGCCTTCCTCGTCTTTTGAGTCATGAATTTAGTTTAAGTTTATTAAATACGTCAGATGCATTTCGCATCAATTCACAAGACATATAAGAATATAGCTATCGCCTCTTCGAGTCGGGCCTGCCTTCAGTAGATGCTGCCTCCAATCGTCGCAGATCTACTTGGTCTTCATATCATTTCTTCGGTTTCCCAACTACTCTACCCATTGTTCCATTGTTTCCACATGTCCTGTGCATTGCGATTTGCGTAGTTTTACGCTTGCGGATGCAGGTGTGGTGCAATACAAATAACAGCGTGCACTCTATTCCATGTTTCACAAAGTCATATATCCACGTAACGACCCTGAATTCTAATATATCTAGCGCTTTTTCGGAATCATTAGAGAATCCAATGTTGAGATGATTGTATTAATCGAGCAGCCCGCCTAGGCAAACTGCTCAAAAAAGCAATTTCATAATAACGCAATAAGTGCGGAAAAATTCGATCCGCAAATTATCAATATTATTATTACTAACCCGACATAACCCCCCCGCAATATCACCGCTACCGTTATCGATAAAAAAATTTTCCGAAGAAAAAATAAACTAACAAATAAAAATCGATAATGACAACAGCATTGCGACACAATTTAGCGAAGCAATTGCTGGATTGTTGCAACAAGAATCTTCCCTTACCGCTATGAAGAGGCTCGTCGAGGGAGGCGGTAAGCGGAATGCATACGAAAGGGGACTAGATTGAATAGAACGAGCTTGACAGGTCGTGTTGGGTGTGGAGGAATACGCGCGGTGGTGTGTGATAGTTCCGTCTTGGGTTGGCGGCTTTTCTTTTCTAATGGAACTAATAATAGATAAAAACAGTTTTCGATTCGAATTCAAAAAATCAGTCCGAGTCTCGTGATAGATTGTCTGTAATTTGCCGCCACTCGCTCGTGTCGTTTGAATTATTGTATTTGTATCCGTTTTCAGCAGAAAAATAATTATCTAGAAATCGTGGAAAATATTGTTCAAATCAATAAAACAAGTGATCATAAGCATCTTCGTGTGAATCTAAACGGCCAGCATAGTACTCACATTATTACAGTATGCGTAGTAATCGCATTCGAAACGTTCCCGTGAGATGGACGACACAAATGCATAATTTATCACAATTAAGTGGTTGCATAGTTTTTCCTCCTTGCTTTCTCAATTATTTTTGGAAGTGTAACTAAGAAAAAGTCCCGAAAAATATTTCGACCTTATCTTGACTATCTGGAGAAAGGCTTTCCTCTAAAGTTTCATATTTTTACGAGTGAAGACCGAATTCAATATTTGAGTATACGTTGCTATAATTCTTTAGTGCAGAGTTCCTGCCAGTTCCTTTGCGTGACACCATTTTACGTGCAAGTGTTGTCAAACTAAAGCCGCCGCAAATTTTTCTCCGTGGAATATCGATGATAAACAGATGAAAAGTTTTGCAAAGATAAGTCAAAGAATGTTGCTTTGCACTCTGATAACTGTTCTTCAAAATGCTTGTTGTTGTTCTTGAGGGACTTGCACATTCCTCATCGATGTAGTAGCGTGCTTCTGCGCATTGATTTTCATTCGCCAGTTGTCAGTGTACGCCAATTAAATGGCAGTTATTGGTTCCCCAATAATGTAACATTAAATGTCGAGAAATGCTCATAACTGTAAATACATCTACAGCTCTGCTACTAAATCCTACTTACACCTTTTCTGCGCCTGATAGCGGAATCGACGTAATAACCATGCCGTCGGAATGGAAGTTGGGCGACGGGCTAACTCCCCGTACCTGGAAAAGCTTTAAATGTTTCGAAAACTGCAGATAGGCCTCGGAATGGATTGGACGCACGGCAACGACCTAGCAAACGGAAAAAAGACTATGGCATTGGATCCTGGAATGTCAGATCACTCAATTACCCTGGCGCTATTAAGGACCTTTTACAACAGTCAATATCAATTAAAAATACTAGCAGTCCAGGAAACGAATTGGACTGGAAACGACATTCAAGACATGAGATCGCACATAATATTTAAAAGTGGGAAGCCTACTGGAAAACGAGAATTCGGAGTGGCCTTCATTGTGGATAGGGAGTTCAAATCGCACGTTATTGATTTTAAGGCAGTCAATGAACGGGTGTGTGCAATCTGTATAAAAGCGAAATTCTTCAAAATCTGACTGATTAATGTTCACGCCCCGACCGAAGAAAATGACGAAGAAACGAAGGAATCGTTTTACAATCACCTGGAAAGACTGGTCGACTCATTGCCAACAAACGACACAAAAATTATTCTGGGTTATTTCAACGCTAAGTTTGGCAATGAGCTATCTCATCGGGAAACGACTGGAGGATAAAGCCTCCTCGATGAAACAAATGACAACGGCCAGCGCTTGATTGACTTTGCATGTAGCAGAAATCTAGTCATACGTTCGACTTGCTTCCCACATCGACGCATTCATAAAATGACCTGGGTATCACCGGATGGTAACACACAAAACCAGATCTATCGTGTTCTGATCCAACAACGTTGGGCCTCGAGCATACTTGACGTCCGTACATACCGAGGAGCCAATTGTAACTCAGATCATTACTTGATCAAATTAACCTTTCGATGTCGTATGTCAAAGGCATATTCAGTGAAGACCAGCCCACTACAAAAATTTGACATCGAAAGGCTCCAAACGGCGTCTGTGGCCGAAAATTTCACGGAGACCCTCGACAACCAGCTGGCTCCCATCTTATTAGATGCATCGTTAAAGACGAGCAACGAGCTCTGGATGGAAGTGAAAGCGGCTATCAGGACCGTGACAGAACAGACGATCGGACATCAAGCCCGGCGCAAGAGGAATGATTGGTTCGATGATGAGTGCCAGAATGCGTTAGATAAAAAGAATCAGGTGTACAAAGAATACGTAGTTAGGAAAACCAGGACGAAGAGAGAATACTATGAAAATCTCAGAAGGGTAGCGAATAAGATAATTAGGATTAAGAAAAGAAAATACTATGATGACCAATTGAGAAGTATAGATGTAAGTTTAGCAAGCAACAACACAAGACAAGCATACAATGTAGTGAAAAGCCTGAAACGTGGTTAACAGTCCAAAACCACGTTCTGTCGTGATGACAGCGGCAATATAATCGCTGATGAAATCAAGATTACGGAAAGATGGGCATCATGTTTCAAGAACCTTCTGAATCCTTCGCACAGCTTCCGAACATCGGAGCCTATAGATATCTGCGGAGAGCTTCCATTGGCCCCACCAACTCTGGATGAAATTTGTTCCATCATCAAAGCCCAAAAGAATAATAAAGCGCCGGGCATTGATGAGATTCCAGTGGAGCTCATCAAAAATGGTGGCACTAGTGTTCATCAAGCTATTCACAAAGTCATCCAGTACATTTGGCAACAAGTACAAATGCCGAAAGAGAGGAGCCAATCAATTATATGCCCTATCCACAAAAAAGGTGACAAGCTCCAGTGCGAAAATTATAGAGGCATACCACTACTTTCTACGGCGTACAAAATATTTTATAAAATCTTAAAAAATAAAAGGATCATACGCCAACAGTATTATTGGGGAGCATCAAAGTGGTTTTAGCGCAGGTAGATCAACAACAGACCAATTGTTCACAGTCAAGCAGGTACCTGAAAAATGCTGGGAGTTCAACATAAACGTACACCAAATTTTCGTTGACTTCAAGCAAGCATAAGACAGTATTGATCGTAACGTACTGTACCAAATAATGCTTTGCTTTGGCATCCCAGCCAAATTAGTCCGTCTTACCAAAATCACAATGACAATGACCTCCCAAGTCCGCATCAATAACCAACTCACCGATGCCTTTGACACAAATATCGTACTAAAGCAGGGAGATGGGCTGGCCCCATTTTTATTCAATTTGGCTCTAGAGTACGTCATACGGAAGCTACCTGTCGATACGCGAGGTACATGACTATACAAGTCGAGCCAAGTAGTGGCCTATGCGGACGACATCAACATTCGGTCACGGTCATTAACAACTGCCAAAGAACTCTTCCTGAAACTTAAGGCTAGAAATCAATGAAAATAAAAAAAAAGTCCATGACGCAGTCGAGGAAAAATACCTCAAATACACAAAATATCACACTTGGCGAATACAGTATCCAGAAAGTTAGCGAATTTGTGTATTCAGGCGCCAAAATAACGAAAATGGGCAATGAAAGAGACGAAATACGCCATAGAATACAGCTTGCAAATAAAATATTTTATTCAGTATTGACGATCTTGAAGACCAGCTGCATACACAGGAAAACAAAGCTCCAAGTATACAAATCTGTGATAAGACCTGTGTTATGCTATGGGTGTGAAACATGGACCCTAATCCAAGCATCCGCAAATATATTGAACGCCTTTGAGTGACGGGTCCTGAGGCGAATAATGAGAGCGAAGCTAGACACGGACCAATGGTGAATTCGATACAGCCATGAGCTGTATGAAATTTTTGACGAACTAGAGGTTTCAAGGATTGTCAGACTGCGGAAGCTGCAATGGGCTGGGCACATGAATCGTATGGACGAACAACGGATACCCAAGAAGGTATTCGTTGGGAGAATTGAAGGCCGGCGGCCAGTAGGGAAACCGAGGAAACGCTGGTCTGACTCGTTTGACGAAGACAGTTCATCGCTGCTCGGATTTCGGAATTGGAAGACGCGGTCAACGGACCGAAACAGTTGGAGGCGCTGTTTGCAGGAAGCGAAGGCCCGAAAGTTTCTGTAGTGCTAAGAAGAAGAAGAATTGTCAGTGTACAGCTGCACACCATTAAACATTTTTTGAAGATTGCTTGCTACCAATGAACACGTTGACGAGATGTTAAAATCAAAGCCATTTAATAGCTTACGAATAAATATATTGAGAAGAGCAGAAGCGTAGTAACTGTTCCCTGCTGTAAACCATTCAAGACCGTGAATTCGCGCATTGTTGTCAGTCTTCCATCAGTTATGACAAATGATTTCCCGTATAACATATTGCACATCATGGCGACAAGGTGTCTTGAGAACCTGCCCTGAAGAAGTTTAAAAACTAGTCCATCTAAGCACATCGTATCCAAGGCTTTCTCCATATCTATGACACAAGCTCCAACACACTCTATCATTTAGTGTCCAACATATGCCTCAGGTTACTTTCGTTATCGCATGTATGGTTGAATGCCTGGCACGAAAACCAAATTGACAATTCGGCTTCAACTCATATTTCTCAGTGTGCGCGTTTGATGCTTTGTTGAGTATCACTTCAAATACCTTCCTGATGTTAGGCAGCAAGCTGATTGGCGATAGCTTTTAGAGCATGAAGATTCTTTTTCTTTTTTCAAGCTTGGAAATACCTTAGTCTTTTTCCACTCATTTGGGAAATATGAATTGGTCAATATGTGGTTGAACAATATGCAATAATTCCTAATAGCAACCTCAGGCAAATGTCGGAGAACTATATTTGGAATACAATCAGTACCACATGATTTCTTTTTTATCCTGCCAAATATGAAACACAAGTCTTCAAAGCTGACAAAATAATCAATAAGATTCAAACTAAGTATGAAGTCAGATATTAATGTTTCATTGAAATGATTTGATTTGAAGTCGGAAACTTTTGCTTCAACGACCTCGGAAACTTTTGCTTTGATTCCCTCTCTCAGGGCTTGGTAGATGAACCAACTCAAAATGTGTTCCAATCAGGGCAAGTTTATGCAATTCCTCACATATAATCCCGTTTCTATTTCTATCCGGAGTCGTACTATCAATTTCGATAACAGCCCTATCGAGAAGATTTATCTCATCACTAGTGACTTCAAGATTCGGTACCTTCACTCGAGACTTCTTACGGATCTGGGTCCTGTGGGCTAATACCCCTCAATTTTCCCGCCCATTGATTGCTGACCTCACTCCTGAAGTGTGAACGGACAACCCATCCCTCGTTAGCTTCAACAAAGCTAACGAGGGATGGTTGTAGTCCAAAAATCGTCGATAAATATTGTTGATGCTTGTGAGAAGAAGGCTTTTCAATCTTTTTAACCTTGCAATGGTTGGTGTTTCATATTCTTCCATATTGTTTCGATGTTTAATGTTGGGAACTACTTTCTCAATCGTTTCCAACGTCAGCTTCTCTAACTTCGACAAATAGAGATCTATTTCATCGTTAGTTAGATTCCTGTCATTAGGAACCATTGAGCAAG
Organism: Odontomyia ornata; assembly: GCA_963969285.1. Lineage (NCBI taxonomy): Eukaryota > Metazoa > Arthropoda > Insecta > Diptera > Stratiomyidae > Odontomyia > Odontomyia ornata. The sequence continues at coordinate 184,690,414 of OZ017741.1, read as the reverse complement.
AGTTGCCATAATCAGAAGGAAGACATTGCTTCTGGTACTCTCGATTAAACTTCATTTGAAATTACTTTTTATGGAATTGTTTGCAGCTACATATAAATGAGTTGCTTATTTTGAATAATAATTTTTCTGAAAAATTATTAGAGAAGAAAAATGTTAGAAGAAGGTGGTTTCGACGTGTGCACTAATTCTCCTTAGGCCATCACACTTAGATACACACCGGTGATGGCGACCACCATGCTCAGAGGTGAGGGAGTAAATTTTTAATTTTTCTACTTATGCAAACTCAATATGTTTTTGTATCTGCAAGTTATATTCAAGGTAAATTTCTCTTGTAAGTACTTGTATTAGCTAAACTTTTTAATTGGATCATTTCATCCTTTTACCATCAATTTAATGTAAATCTATACGACAAATTTGCTCTACATTTGAAGCTTTATCTAACGTCGCGCGGATATCGATCACTCAAATTTGTCGTATAGATTTACATTAAATTGATGTGAAAAGGATGAAATGATCCAATTAAAAAGTTTAGCTAATACAAGTACTTACAAGAGAAATTTACCTTGAATATAACTTGCAGATACAAAAACATATTGAGTTTGCATAAGTAGAAAAATTAAAAATTAACTCCCTCACCTCTGAGCATGGTGGTCGCCATCACCGGTGTGTATCTAAGTGTGATGGCCTGAGGAGAATTAGTGCACACGTCAAAACCACCTTCTTCTAACATTTTTCTTCTCTAATAATTTTTCAGAAAAATTATTATTCAAAATATGCAACTCATTTATATGTAGCTGCAAACAATTCCATAAAAAGTAATTTAAAAAGCTATCGGAGCCATCCGAAAGAATGATCGATATCCGCGCGACGTTAGATAAAGCTTCAAATGTAGAGCAAATTTGTCGTATAGATTTACATTAAATTGATGTGAAAAGGATGAAATGATCCAATTAAAAAGTTTAGCTAATTCATTTGAAACTTTCCCCAGCCTTTTTGAAATTCAACCGATGATTTTCATGTTGAACTGGAATGAGGAAGAGATCATCCCTGTGATGATTGATTTCCATTACGATTGCGTTATGGTCGCTATCATAAGGAACCACTATTCAAGCTGAATTCGTCTTGGGTCAGCGATGCAGAGGTCCAAATATAAATTTGTCCTAGGGTATGTTGGGAACTCCGACCCATATAGATTGCGCCTGTATTCAATTTGATTCTCTGTTATCCACGATTTCAGGAATACATCTCTTGGATTATTGGTGGAGTTCAGCCATGATGTATCCTTAGCGTTCAGGTTGCCAGCAAGAATAACTATGCAGCCTGTTCAATTCGAGTATTTCAAACAAGGAATTGAGCTGCTCCTTGAACTTGAGAGCATTTCGACCAGTTGCATAGGCAGAGATAACGAACCTGGTAGTAAGATTTTGATAACGGACACTTGAAGAGATTCAAAGCTTTTGAATTCTACTTTTTCAATATTTTGGAAATAAAAGGGTCTTCTCACCAATATCCCGGAGCCACCGCGCCCATCACCGTTTACCCTATCGTTTGTTACGAATTCAAAATCCTTGAATGTCATTGAATGCCATGAATTGAGGTGGATTTGAGTGAGAAGCATGATATCAGACTTTTGCTTGATAAGCAAGAGATAGTCACGTCGATGTAGTCTCACAATGGAGTTGACGTTGATCGTGGCCGTCGTATCATGCATTAGCAGAATTGGGTGTGTATCCATACTCGTATTAAGAACTTAAATATACACACAAGATTTCGCTATCGACCGTACCGCCTCAGTGCAACGAATTGGTTACACGCATGCGCAATGAGGCAAATCGAGCGAAAGCTTGAGCTTTGTGGTTGCACCAGTCACAGAGAGATGGCGGTAAAAAAATAATAACTGAACTTTGATCATGTACTAGTTTAAATTATCTTTATTATTTTAGTTAGTAAGCAATTAAGTCAGCATAGTTATGCTATAAAAGAAAATTAAACATGCAAGCAAATCGAGAACTATTTCTCCATTCGCTGGCTCAAGGCATGCACTCAGCCCGGGATAAGCGAATAAGAATACGTTCAACTGCACACTCAAGGTATTAGCCCGAGTATTCGTCCCACAAGGTAGTTACGCCCGGGGCCCGCAATTGAACGAATAATTGATTGATTTATCAATCTGACTGCATACTCAAGGCGTCCGCTCGAGTATCAGCGTCATAAGATAATTACGCCCGGAGCCTGCAGATTTTTTGCAAATATGATATCAAGTAATATCACACATTTCATTTCCCTTAAATAGCAAATACAATTAAAACAGAGGCAACCCGCAGAAATTTTACAGCTCCATTATACTCCAACTTTATTCATATGCAGACGTAAAACCTCATTTACTAAAAATGATGTACAAAATTTATTTTTCCAATTACGCAAATCAAAAAAACAACAACAAAACAAACAAAAAGTGTTTTGTAGTTATAAAGCATATGTATATATTTTGAAGGTAAGTGTCCCCTCTTCTTCAGTGTCCTATATGGCCTAGTAAAAATATTCTTCTTGTTCTTTGTAGCCCTACAGCCCCTTTCGGGCCTTCGCTTAGTGATAGTTAGAGTATCTCATTGTCAGGATCGAATGTATCGGCACTCCACAATATATGATCATTATCACGCTTTGGCCGTGTGTCCGTCCACCCAGCTTCGATGCATTCGGATTTTAAACCAGCACGTATCATAACTGAACAGGCTTATAGTCCGTCCGAAGAACCACTCGAACTAAATCTCGTTGACGCCAACGAGACTTGAACCAGAGACCTTCGGCTTATTTAGTTTTAAGTCTAAATAAGGAGAAGGATTAGTGAGTATATTAAGCTAGGTATACTAATTAGAGGAGCTAAAATGTTTAGGTATTTAAGTGAACTAATATTTTTACTCGGCCATAGAGTAGGACATTGAAGAAGAGGGAACACTTACCCTCGAAATATATATATGCTTTATAACTACAAAACGCTTTTTGTTTGTTTTGTTGTTGTTTTTTGATTTGTGTAATTGGAAAAATAAATTTTGTACATCATTTTCAGAAAGTGCAAAAAGACCTAGGATTCAAATACTACCATCAATTTCACCGATAATATTCAGAGGACTTTTGTTAATACCATAGTATCTACACTGTACTTTTTCCTTATATACTAACGCCTCTGGTACAAACTGCTTCTGAATCATACTTATGGGACTGCCGGTATTTATGACTGATCCTGGGGAATATATCATAAGATGATTTATCGTTTTTAAAGTAAATCCAAAGTTCCTTACGTATTCGTCCCTCTCATCATCGTCAATCTTCAGCACTCGTTTGGGTGGCTTTCTTTTGGAGCATGTAGCCGCAAAATTTCCCATTCCACCACACACGTGGCACGCAACAATTGCCCGCTTTTCCTTCTGACACCCATTTGCCATATGTTCCTTCGCGTTGCAGTTATAGCATCGTATTTCTCTCGTCATTTCTTCTTCCACTGCTGGTCGTCGTGATGTTGACGGGACCGACTTGGTCACTCGTTGGGGTACCGGCTGTACCTGCCGCACATTTACGAATGCCTCCAAAATATCCTCTTCATTTGCCAAACGCAGCATCCTCGCTTGATGTCGTAGTGCTGTATCAGTAATTCCCTCGACAATATATTCCAGCAACTCGTCATCATTCATCATAACTTTGTTTGCTAGAATAATTTTATCGTTGAAATATTCCTGAAACGTCTCTTCCAGATTCCACATTCTATCATCGAACTGCTGTTTCGTCACTAGTGTGCTCGCACAATCTTTGAATAGCGTGTTCAACTCACTCATCAGTTCATCGACTGGTGTGGTTATCATATCTACCTTGCTATGTAACCATTCAAAGCGTGACCACTCAATCGACCACCAATCAACGTTCTCACATTATTATCATTCAATTTGTACGTTATGATGTTTTTTAGTTTTTGTAGCCAGCGTCCAAAATCATCACCCGTTGCTGAAACGTGTAGCAAATCGTTTACACTCGCAAAGGAGTCATTCGTCATACTAACACCAGTCGTCGAATTTTGCTCACTTGACAGTTGCATCATCATATTCTCCTTCCTTAAACACTTATTCTCTCTCCTTTGTAACTCCAACTCTCGTTTCATCAGCTTTAGTTCATGTTTCATCAAGGTCCACTCTTTTATCTGAAGGTCACTCCCTCTTTTTGTATCTTTTGTTCGGCGTGCCCGCTCCTTCATACTTGTCGCTGTCGTTTCCACAAACGCCTGTTCGTCGCTTGTACCGTACTCACTTTCCGATGATTCCGCTACTCCGCCGATTTCTTTTGTAATGGGTCCTTGTACTGGGGAAAAGCACCCGCCCCACGACACCGCAATTTTAGCCTGCTAGCGCATTCACGCGTCCTCAGACAAGGCGAATCTCGGTGAACCCCACCACCCTCTCTCGCCGAGGCAGCAGATCATCGCTGCTGTCTATTACGGACATTTATCCACTCATTTTCACTAGAAAGTCTGTAACTGTGAGCGAAAAATCCCTGAATTTCGCAGCGGTTCCACTCACCGATGGGTACATTGAGAATTGTCTCATCACCGGCTTCATTCCTCCAGAAGCATTCGTGTATTTGAACAAGGATCGGTTTATTTTTGATTCCGTTGGTGCCCCGATTACATATCATATACAATATATAGGCGGGCCACAAATATCCTTCGAATTTGAGCTTGCGGGATCAACGGTATCAATGGAGATATTCATTTGTGAGGTAACATATATTGAGGCTGGTCGAGCCGAGACGGAGCAGTCTAGGTTTTGGTGGCTAAATGGCAATTACTAAATTATTTGTGGTTGTTGGTGTTTTTTTTTGGTTTTTGTTGCAGCTACGTTAGTTTTAATTGCAATTGATAAGCTTAGTATGTAGGTTGGGAATATTTTAATATTGTGCTGCCAGGATTAGTTGAATTTGTTTTGATAACATTAATTAGAATTAAGTTGGCACATATAGGGTTATCCATTTCATGGTTGGAAGGTATAACCCTGCCATTTGACATCTGTCAGAATTAAATGTCATCCAAAGCGTGTTTTTTTTAGTTGAATGTTTGCCATTTAGGAATATGGATCGTTTAATAGTCGAAGAACGCGTTAAAATTATTAAATTTTATTATAAAAATGGTGATTCTGCTGTATCAACACTTAGGGCTTTGCGAGCCGATAACGGTCGACATAATCGACCTAGACAGCAAACAATTTCGGACACAGTGAGAACATTAGAAGAGACTGGATCGGTTATTGATATTGCAAGGCCTGTGCATCATCGCAACATTCGTTCTGCTGAAAATATCGCTGTCGTTGCTCAAAGTGTGGAGGAAGACCCGAATTTGTCGATTGATCGACGTGCTCAACATTTGAGCTTGTCTTACGGCTCATTGTGGTGGATTTTGCATTTGGATTTGCATCCCCATCCGTACAAAATCCAACTCACTCAAGAACTTAAGCCTCAAGACCATGCACAACGCAGATTTTATGCGAATTAGGTGATTGAACAACAAGCCATTAATAACGATTTTTCGAACAAAATTTTCTTTAGTGATGAGGCTCATTTTTCGCCCAGTGGTGACGAAAATAAACAGAATTACCGCATATGGGGCTCTCAAAATCCTCAGGTGATCGCAGAAAGGCCTTTGCATCCGGAAAAAGTTACCGTTTAGTGTGCATTATGGTCTGATGGAGTTATTGGCCCGTATTTTTTTGAAAACGATCAAGGAAGAGCCAGTACAGTCAATTCCGACCGCTATGGGCAGATGTTAACCGGTTAGTTTTGGAGAGAAATTGAAGATTATGATCTGGAGAAAATGTGGTTCCAACAGGACGGAGCCACAAGCCACACAACACAGGCTAATCGAGCACTTTTGCAAGAGAAATTTCCAGGACGCGTAATTTCGAGATTGAGTCAAGTCAATTGGCCCGCAAGATCCTGCGACTTAACACCTATGGATTTTTTTTATGGGGCTATGCGAAAGATCGTGTTTACGCCAACAATCCTCAAAATCTTGAGCAATTGAAAACCAATATTCGTGAAGTTATGGCCGAGATATTGCTGGAAATGTGCCGAAAAGTCATTGAAAATTACCTCAAAAGGATTGAAGCCTGCAAGAGATCCCGTGGAGGACATTTGAATGATGTTGTATTTCACGTATAATGGCAAGGTTCAATCTTTATGATAAATAAAAAATTTTGTTTCCATCTGAATACTTTATGTATTTTCTTTAGCTTTACTTTCCCAAGCGTAAAATGGATAACCCTTATTAGTTGTAAACTCAAATTACTCTTTCGTTGAGTGTTTGTTTTGGTTATATGTAATTTTCAATGTTGGATGTGTAGTGAATAGGAATGTTCAAAAAATGTCCGTGAAGGACTGCAGCGATGGTCTGCTGCCTCGGCAGAAGAAGGTGTCGGTATCTGCCGAGAATGCCCTCGTCTGGAGACGCGTGAATGCGCTGGCAGGCTAGCATTGCGGTGTCATGGGGCGGGTTCATTTCCCCAGCACGAGGACCCACTACAAAGATATTTCGCATTCACGAATTGGGCTGCTGGAAATCAAGAGGCGACCGAAGTCGCAAAAAGTGTAGATAACTACACAGAGGGAAATATAACTTGTTACGAGAACAAGCGGAACCTGAGAAGAAAGGCGGACTTGGGGTAACCTCGTCATTACCCGACGAAGTTCATGGCCCACAAATGAAAGAGGGGCAAACGGGTGATGGTGGAGCCCCTTCGCACCCACCCAACCGGAATAAATCCATGTATATCTTGTTGAAGTGGCCAGGTATTCCTCTTCTGAGTGAAAAACTCATACAACTTGAATTGCATGAACTTCCCCATCAGAAGGGGAGTACCCCGGTGACCAATTTATGTCATAGAATTATACGATTTGATTGCATTACTCTATTCCATAAAGAGGCACTCTGCTTGGGCCACTCAACCCACGACGCCACCTGAAACAGAAAGATTACATGGGATTAACCTGTACCCGGCGGCTGGCTCATATTTTATGAGGGGAGCCTACCACCGTACCGGGTCCTATACCCGGTCAGAGGGGAAGGAAAGAAAAGACCGGTTTAGCGTTGACTTTAGCACTTCATTATATTTACGCAACAAAATTTAAATTATATAAGTCCGAAAATTTTGAAATATACATACAAAAAAAAAATTAACGTAATAAGATTTGAATTACAAAAAAAATTAACGTAATAAGATTTAAATTACAAAAAAAATTAACGTAATAAGATTTAAATTATAAAAAAAAATTAACGTAATAAGATTTAAACTACAAAAAAAATTAACGTAATAAGATTTAAATTACAAAAAAATTAACGTAATAAGATTTAAATTATAAAAAAATTAACGTAATAAGATTTAAATTATATACGTTCTCAAAATTTGAAATATAAATACAAGAAAAAATTTAAATTAATAAAAGGGTACTTACCCCACATGGTCCAGCGAGCGCTCGATGACAAATGCGGGGAGGTCCACTGAAACGTTCCTTAATACTTTTCTAATTCAAAATTTATTTAGGTTGTTTTCAAAAACTACGCAAAAAAGAAAAAACAAATATCCTCCTTTCTCTCGGACACGCCGGGTTAGTATCAAATTCAATAAGATGCACTTGCTCTATCCTTGCACCCACACGAAACATGAACACTTCGAAATTCGAGTGTAGGAAAGTCGGAAAATCTTTTGGCGCCGATCAAATGCACAACTGCGTGTAAAATAGGAAACGTGCTGCACAATACACGAATAAGTGAAAAAATTTGTTACAAAATTGCGTTTAAATAGTTTAGGTTCACGGGAAAATTAATTAGCCGAAATGCTAGGAAAGTCACAAATTTTCAATCAGTTAAAATTTAGGGCCGTGTAAATTATCGCACTGTGTCACTGATTGATGTTTAAACACTTAAAAATGGCAATTTCCCACGCGTAAAATCCACTTCAAAACACCGTAACTCAACTCTCAGCCCCTTACGGTTTATTCTGATCAAATGAACAAAGCCGATGTCAATCGAATAAATTGTTCAACTGTTAATTACCCCTGTTGTAGCGGAAGGATGTAGTTTTGACAGTTCCGTTCTATAGAACCTGGCGGTTAGCGTTTGACGATCGCACTGCGATTCGTATAAGCATTACTGAAATTGGGGAATAAATTCCGTATACCAGCCATGGGATTCGGTTCCCCGCGGTGTCATCAATTTTCAAAACTTCCCAAAGGTATTGCGAATTTCCCACAAACATTGAACAGACGAGGAAGGGAAACGTTTAATTTTTGGGTTAAGGTAAATATCAACCGCAGTGGCACACTGTTATATTCAACCGTCACAAGAAATCTCGATGACAACGGTCAACACTTGTTTTATTTAGAAACATTCAAAATTGAACTCAAATCACTTTTTATTATTCGAATCACTATCTTTGCTCTCGGGCTATTAATCAAAGTAATTTCCACGTCGCTTGCCAATATCTCATTCCGTAAAAAAGAATTTACCGCGAGCATTTAAGCACTTAAAATGATGCCCCGTTACTTGGCGACTACTCCGACGGATATCAAAATCCAAGTTATGCCCAATCTTAGGCGGAACCAAAACCCGGCTGACTTCAATGACTGCTCAACTCGCCCTCCTCGCGTCCACGCGCGTTCGCAGTTGCAACTCGACTCCCCCCATCTCTTCGCGACAGCACCAGCAACCCCAACCGGTTTCATCTCAGCTAAGGAACCTCTCAGCGCCTGACACGGTAATGAAGAGAAATCTGATCGTAAGTATTTAACTTCTTAGAGCGCTACATTTGATACAGTACCGTAATCGACGAAAAATACTTTGACACTCTTCTTCTCATGAATCTCTACTCTCTGAGCTCGATGCCATAATCCCATATACATAGCGCAACATACTTGTCCAGGTTTATAACATGATTTATGCAATTGCAAGTCATTCGGAGGTAATTTTGTATATATATTTTCAATGTGTTGTATCAATGTATCCAACTCGTGATTATCTTTGTACACATGAAACCAGAATTTAAAAGGATTATGAACCTCTGCAATAAAAACACCAACACAGTTAGCATCTTCTAAACCCTACTGTAATACGGTTTCAGGGATTTTCTCTCCATATTTCACAGCATCAACGGGATAACCCAATTGCAATACAATGTCATTTTTTCTGTAACTCATGCACAGCTTCAGTATCATCTTCCTCTACTTTTTCCGTTTGTTTCGTAGACTTTGAGCTGAGATTCAATTCAGAAAATTTCTCTTCAAGTTCTAGTAACTGCTCTTTGAAATCTTGACTTGACTTGATTTACTGCTCTGAAGTGCAGAAGGAAAATGTTGCATTCGTTTAATTTATTCCCAATTCAATATCGCGCAAGGCAGGCTCTTGCGGTACGTAAAAATGACGATTTTATTTATCGGCACTTCTAGGTCTGCGTTTCATTATTTCTCCTTTCAAATTCCTAAAACTCTTTCTTTCTTTCTTCCCAATTTATCGTTACATCAGTTTCAATTAGTATTTAACCGTATATTTACGCTCACTTCCAATTTAAACTGGTGTGTAAAAATTATTGTTTGTCTCGAGTGCATTAGAAGTTGTGTTTAAAAAAAGTTCATTACAATGGACCGATATGCATTTGTTTGTTATTATTTTGGAAGCGAATAGAGTATTACCTTTCATTATGATAAATATTAAAAAAACAAAATTTCAAGATAGTAGCACGAAACGAAAAAGCTCAAATTCATAGAAGTCATTACAATGATAAAGAAAATTGAGGAACAATCTTTGAAATAGAAATGTATTTAAAGCTATCACATTCTTGACCTCTTCAATTACTACAGATGGTTTTCCTCCCTTCTTCCAATTAATTAATAATATTTAGTAATTTTTGTTTGATAGTATATGATATTGTTTTTTATGACAGTTTTTTTATTGAATATTGCTGAAATAATAACAAATAAATGACTTTTTAATCCGCAAAATGCACTAGAATGTGTTGCTCAATGATTTGCATAGGGTACCACAAAACAAGGTAAAATTAAATAAAATTTTAAGCTGGTACTAAAGGTAGTATAGCGTTTCAGATGATTATCGCTGGGTGGATCAATTTTTGTTTGATTCACTGTACACTGCCCAGAAACGGTAACCACAAAAATTATAAAAACAAAATTGCCTTGAATCCCGGCAAAACCGCATTCATAAAAAATCATTCGCATACTCCTTTTTAGAGTTATTAATTGTATACTAAACTTTTGTATGCATATTTAACTAGTCATCTAAGGCCATATGTATATCCTTTCTTCTACCATCTTAACGGATAATCATAAAGTCAGTTAAACTCAATTCAGGAATATTTCTTACTTCTCATTCCTTAAATTAAACGGTATGTATGGCAGCAATGATTCAAATTAGCATATTGCCATGTCGCCGCAATTGTTTCTCTCTTCGTTCAAGTGCATTCACCTTAGGGAAGTGATGTGCGTAAGAGCGAGACAAGTATAGCGTTCAGCAAGCGCCACGAGCCTGATTCCACCGTCCCATATGTTTCAAATCACTTGCAAATAAACACGACCCAAGAGCGTTTCCTTCTCATTTTGTTTCGCGCAAGTGTTGTCGCTCGAGTGCATAGCGCTCGATGCGCGGCGCAGTTTCGGTGTTTTCTTTAGCCACTTGCTGGGGTCGACCGCTAGTGCAGTTCGATTTTGTCGCTCGAGTGTGACGTATGTGGATGTGGAGGTCGTGTGGTGATGTCTTCAGACCGCAGCAGCGGCTCAGGTCAACAAATTCCATTTAACACTTTACGGGAATCTTCCCATGTGTGAACTGTGAATTTTCCGTGGCCCACATTTTGCGGATTTGTTGTGTTTTCCGTCTTTATTGCGTTAACGAAGAGTTGGCGGTGCAGCCAAGAAGATTTTTCGCGAGCGAAGAAATGGTAACTGGGAAAGCTGTCGAACAAGTGCAATTTCTCGTTTATTTGTGAATTGCGGCGAGTAGATCCACTTCTGTGCTACGTTCGCGATTTGGTGACGATAAGCAAAACGGGTGTCGCCGGAAAGTTATGGGATCTGGACATTGCGGGAGTAATTTCGGCGTGTTAAATTTCTCGGTAGAGCGGAATCCTTCGAGTCCCTGAAAAGATATGGTTGTTCGAAATCGAATCCTTTCAAGTTAGTGCGCCTGCACCCAGTCCAAGGCTCCTCTGTCGTTGCATGGAAAAATCCAAAATCTGATTTTGGGGAAAAGTCGGAAAATTGGTGCTACGGTGAAAGCGTTGTGTGTGCCTGCAATTTGCGGCCGGAAAGGTTTCCGAGTTAAGCGGATTAAAACTTGCATTTTGAGGTGTAGAAAGGAGAAGCAAGGATTGAAAAGTGGATGAAGATGACTTCTTGTGAAAATTAGCCGAAGGAAAATGAATAAGTTGAAAAATCTGTGAGGAATTGTTACGCAGGGTGTGCATGAAGCTGCGAGTCGTTGGGTGAAAGGTTGGAAGAAAGGAGTTGGATCTTATTTGTTGCAAAACAAATAGGGGAGCGGGTGGGCGGTTTCCGAACAGCTGAATCGATTTTATGTGGTGTGTCCTCTCTGGTTTACCTCGACACGGTAGTGATTTGATCGTTGCACATAATAATTTCCGCGAAAGACTCGTTGCCTGTGTTCCTTTTAACTCGCTAACTCCTCGAGAAATTTCACCGATGCATCCAACCTAACCACAGATAAGAAGTCATCGTAAAGTTACTACCGCTGAAGATTACGGTCATCGTCTCTGAGTGTGAATTGCCGCTATAAATACAACCGTCTGGCTATTCGCAACGTACGGCAGTGCTCGGGAGTCAATCTGGACAGGTAAGTTGCATAAAGTACTCGTAGCTGCAGCGATGCAATTGCATCTTGTTTCCTATCTGCTAAGTATGCGCCTCTTGTCTGATTTACTATGCGGGTGGCCTTGGCGTGGACATAAATGGTATCACCGACGACAGTGTCGTCGGTTTGTTTGTTTCCGAGTGGGCTCTAGAAGTCAGTCCTTGTTGCCTTTCCATTCGGAGAGTGTCCTTTGTTGAAAACATTTGTTGAGCTCTTGAGGAGGATTCTGCGCGAGTCACGGCTAGTATTTGATAAAAGACATGTACATGTGCCGTATGACCCACATCACAGATGTTTCAAAGTTGGAGCCGTTTTGTTTTTGTTGCAATCAATGAAACGAGCGATGCAGACGGAATTCGAAAAAAATGTTTCATTTACTTTCATCACCGGCAAATACTTCCCATTTTTTGGTGCATTGTCGTCTTGACTAAATGTCGTTACAATTGTTCGTTGGTACTTGATATGATATAACTGGGCGTGTTTTGTCGGACTCGTGAAGCTTTGTAATAGTTTGTAGTGGATTCTTAATTTTAGAGCATGAAGACTGATTTTGTGTTGTTTGGCGTTTTCGAGCGTAGGAGGGTTCTAAAAAGAGAATTAAATTTTTTTCTCAAAACATATACGAGTATAGTTTATACTTGAGAAGCACAACATTGCTATGAACATCTGACTAAGATTTTGGTTCGAGCACTCTTTTGTCGAATGTTTGCCGCTGCACCGATTGCGTTCAAATTTTGTATTCCGAAGCACTTTTTACGGTTTTGTACTAAAATACAAAACCCTATTGCAATCACGACCAGTGACCGTCTGTCTGTCCGTCTGTATGTCACAGCACTTTTTCTCCGAAACTATAGAGGCTACAGCCATGAAACTTTGTGGAAAGGGCAGAAGTGGTGACTTCTTGAAAGTTCAAGGGTGGAAAAAATGTTCAAAGGGGTTAAAGGGAGGTCTCCACATATAGGGAGGTGACCCCTCAAAAAAAAATTTTCACCATTGGTAGTCGAGTAGGGTGTCATTGGAAATTAATTAATTCTAAAACCGATAAGGTGAGGAAAAATCGGTTATAGCACTCCTTTATCGAATGGTTACCGCTGCACCGATTGCGTTCAAATTATGTATTCCGGAGCACTTTCTAATTCTAAAACCGATAAGGTGAGGAAAAATCCGATCCAAAACCTTTTTCAATATAATTCTATTAATTTTAGTATCGAACTGACAGATGAGCACTACATTTATTCGTCAATTGACAACCTACACATTTATTCAATTGTGACCATATGTTGTCATATAACACAATTGAAGCAAATAACTTCTAAAAACTAAAGAGGTGCCCTTGTCAAGAATAGAAGGGTGCTCTTTCAAAGAATAGAAGGGTGCCCTTCCAAAGAATAGAAGGGTACCCTTCTAAAGAGTAGAAGGGCACCCTTCTATTCTCAAGAGGAGCACTTTTCTATTCTATAGAAGGGTAATCTTCAAATGAATAGAAGGGTATCATAAAGTACAGAAGGGTACCCTTCTATAGAGTAGAAGCAAGAGTACAAGGACGCTTCCCTAAAGAATAGAAGGATGCCCTTCTATAGAATACACACCTAAAGAATAGAAAGTTGCTCCTCTAGAGAATAGAAGGGTGCTCTTCTAGAGAAAAGAAGGCTGCTCTTCTAGAACCCGTCCTTGCACAATATATTACAGCAGCATCGGGGATCTGCAATTTCAAATATTAAAATTTAATGCCCTAAATTCCACCAAAATGTTGTTGAAATACAATTCCTATCCCATTTTCTTCAATTGTGTTAAATGACAACATCTGATCACAATTGAATAAATGTGTGGGTTGTCAATTGACGAATAAATGTAGTGCTCATCTGTCAGTTCGATACTAAAATTAATAGAATTATATTGAAAAAGGTTTTGGATCGGATTTTTCCTCACCTTATCGGTTTTAGAATTAAAAAGTGCTCCGGAATACAAAATTTGAACGCAATCGGTGCAGCGGTAACCATTCGATAAAAGAGTGCTATAACCGAAAAATCCGATTCAAAACCTTTTGCAATATAATTTTATTAATTTAAGTATCGAACTGACAGATGAGAAGCACAGATGTTGTCATATAACACAATTGAAGAAAATAACTGGATGGGAATTGTATTTCAACAACATTTTGGTGGAAGTTAAGGCTTTAAATTATAATATTTGAAATGGCAGATCCCCGATGCTGCTGTAATATATTGTGCAAGGACGGGTTCTAGAAGAGCAGCCTTCTATTCTCTAAAAGGGCACCCTTCTATTCTTTAGGTGTGTATTCTATAGAAGGGCATCCTTCTATTCTCTCTAGGGAAGCATTCTTGTATTCTTCCTTCTACTCTATAGAATGGTACCCATCTATCCTTTATGATACCCTTCTATTCATTTGAAGAGTATTCTTCTATAGAATAGAAAGGTGCTCCTCTTGAGAATAAAAGGGTGCCCTTCTATTCTTTGAATGAGCACCCTTCGATTCTTGACAAGGTCACCTCTCTAGTTTTTAGAAGTTATTTTCTTCAATTGTGTTAGATGACAACATCTGATCACAACTGAATAAATGTGTAGGTTCTCAATTGACGAATAAATGTAGTGCTTCTCATCTCTGTCAGTTCGATACTAAAATTAATAAAATTATATTCAAAAAGGTTTTGGATCGGATTTTTCCTCACCTTATCGGTTTTAGAATTAAAAAGTGCTCCGGAATACAAAATTTGAGTGCAGCGGTAACCATTCGATACAAGAGTGCTCCATCCAAGATTTTTTTCACGCTTTAAGGACATATTTACCTTTCATTCGCGTACCTTGATTTCAAATTTCAACGAATTATTAGCGACCTTCACGTTTTCATTTATTTTGCACCATTAATGAATAAATTCAAGAAATTCTTAGAAAATTAAAAATTTTCGTTGGAGGTCTGTTTTATCGAATTTTTACCGCTGGACCGATTAGGCTGAAATTTTATATTCCAGAGCATTGTTTAATTGCAAAGCCGATAAGGGGGGGGAAATTAGATTTAGGCACCTTTCCAATTAAATTTATCGTAATTTAGTTTCATCAGTTACACTGGCGGACTAAGGGGGGCGGCAGAAGCGGTCCGCCCCCGGCCGACGGTCTTAGGGGCCTCCTAATCTTAAGGAGTTCTTTAAATCATATTCTAAACAAGATTGAAAATTTGATCAGTATTGTAACTTAGTAAGAGGCTGTTCAGAGTTTCGGGCCTCGTAGATACAAATGGAAAACAGCTTAGACCGGTTATTTACAATTTTTAAATTTGAATGGCTGGTGTACAATTGGAGTTTCTTCCCATGCCAGTCCACCTGCTTTATAGTATCTATATTCCGCCGATATCCATCAACTGCTGAGTCTATAGGCCTCTACATTACTACACCCCACAGTAAATTCGATTTCGTCTTGGCAATTTTTCAAATTTTTTTTTAAAACCTTTGCAAAAGGTTACAGTTTAGTATTTTATGAATATTTTATGAATAATGAAAAAAATACAACTAAAGCCATTTTAGATTTAACAAAGCATCTTCTTTTTTTTATAAAGTGTAGACATTAAGATCGACACTGGAGTCGTTTGAAATTTTGACGCGGTAATAGTAGTTTTTAAGTATCGTAGCATGAATCAACGCCTGAACATCTATCGAATATGGAAAAATGAAAAACATTTAC
Organism: Odontomyia ornata; assembly: GCA_963969285.1. Lineage (NCBI taxonomy): Eukaryota > Metazoa > Arthropoda > Insecta > Diptera > Stratiomyidae > Odontomyia > Odontomyia ornata. The sequence continues at coordinate 184,674,807 of OZ017741.1, read as the reverse complement.
TACGAGCCTGAAACTTAACAAAACAATTGATCGATGTAATCTGAAGATTATAACCGATGAGACTAAACAATGGAGAAACATTTTACATCGCCTTTTCCATATAACCCTGCTTTTAGCCCAGCAAAACCTTGCTTACCGCGGCCATTGTGAAGACGTTTCTTCAGAAAATAGGGGAAATTTCTTAGAATTGGTGCAGCTTATAGCAAAATATGATCTAGTGCTGAAAGAGCATTACATAAAACTTAACGAGTCCGCAGGTGGGTCAAAAGGAGTACCTTCTTATTTATCTAAAGGGATACAAAATGAATTTATTTCTGGTTTGGGCGAACATGTTAAGCAATAAATTATTGCAGATATAAAAAAAGCCCAGTATTACGGCATCATTTTTGACAGCACTCCCGACGAAAGCAAAACAGACCAAATGAGTCAAATCATTAGGTATGTACATATACAAAATGATATAGTGGAAGTTCGAGAATCATTCCTAGGGTTTTTTGTGATGCCTGGGAAAACGGTAGAAGATATCTCAACAGATATTTAGTAGAAGCTTAAGAAGGATGGCCTGGATATTGCGTTGTGCAGAGCTCAAGGTTATGACAATGCCGTGTCAATGTTAAGTGTACATGGAGGATTGCAACGAAAAATTCGAGAAATCATTCCAAGGTCTGTGTTCAGTCCCTGTGCGAATCATTCCTTGAAGCTTTGAGGAGTACATGCATTCTCATGTGTTTCTTCCAGCTTCGCATGTTTTGCAACTGTAGAAAGGCTGTATTCATTCTTGCCATCATCTACACAGAGTTGGGAATTCCTCAAAGAAAAAACAGGTAAAAGTTTGAAACGTTTGTCTAATACTCGCTGGAGCGCTCATTACGACTCAGTTAAAGTCGTTACATAAAACGTGGAAATAATTGTGAGTACTATAGAATATATGCAAGATCCATCAAAATCCAATCTTGATACTAGATCAGCAGCAAGCTTGCTTTTGCCAGCTATTTGTGACTTTAGCTTTTTAACATATATTAAATTTTGTCACGCAATACTAGAAGAACTTAATTTAGTGCAACAATACCTACAGTCTCCTAAAATGACTATGGATAAAAAACTCACTAAACTAAAAGCCCTGAACAACTATTTAGTGACAGAACGAAGCCTAATTGTAGACAATGCTGTTACATTTGGCACAAAAAATTTAAAGATATGGATATTTACATCGAGCGAAGAGGAAAAAGGAGGGTTAGAAAAATAATGCCGGGTGAACTAGCTCTCGACGCTGCTTTGACAATTCAAGAGGAAGTACGTCGATCAATGTTCGAACGCATTGATCGATTTATAAAAGAATCGTCCCAATGACACGCGGCAATAAATGATAGCAGAATTTTCAAAATTGTTGAAACAAGGTTCATACTGTAAGCTTCTGACGATACTCTGGCTGTAGCAGCAGACAATCTGGTATAAAATTACGATGAGTTCGAAAAGAGCAGGTGCTGCAAGAAATAAAGCGATATAGTAGGCATCTACTTACCACCAACGAGTGTGGACATTGCTGCCAGCTGGACAACCAAAGAAATCCCACAATTCATAATAAAATGGGACTTCAGTGAATCTCTACCCAGTACATCGGTTATACTTCAGTACTGCTTGACCATTGCATCTCAGTTGCATCATGCGAGAGAAGTTTTTCTAAACTCAAACTAATTAAAAGATACCTGCGATCTACCATGCTGGTCAATGGTCAATCTTTCCATGCTTTCAATTCAAAGAAGACTTTCAAAGGAAATTGATTCCACTGAAATTATTGAAGAGTTTAGTAAAATAAAGGCAAGAAAACATGTTAAATGTTACAATATTGTTTGTTGTTTCCTCTCAAATTTAAATTCAAAGTTGCTTTATTTTGTGAATCATTAAAAAACATATAAAAACATAAAAAGAAAATAAAATTATTATAAAATCAAAAAGCTTAATGGCCCCCTTGGCACTCTAAATATAAACAATATTAGAATAATATCGATCAAAAACAATGAATAATATCGTGGTTAATAAAATGAAAATCTCAACATATTATACGTTAGTTATGAAAAAGGAGAAATGTAGATCAATCATAAAATAAAAAATTTAACATCAATATTATTCCTTTTTCCGAAATGTACTGTAAAACTACATCAACTTTTTTGGATGGGGAGCCTCATATAGATTTTCCGCCCCGGGCCTCTGACAGCCTTAGTCCGCCACTGATTAGTTAAGAAGTAAAATATTTATTCAATAACACGGTGAATTCGCAGCTATAAATCCGTTTTTTAACCATTATAAATTAACTTGGGGAAAAACCAAAGAGGGGTGATATGACAACAATGCTATAGATCATAGTACATTCACATAGTATCCACACCTTCCATTTAGGGGAAGGTTGGACAGCCCCGGTCACTTAATAAAACTACCTCATATTTTGAAAATGAACAGAATGAAATGTTTATTCTTAAATTAAAAACTAAAAGCAACTCGTTTACATCTCTTTTAATTCAGTAGCTTTCAGATTAAGTAGGACAGAAAGTAAGTATTACAACAAGTATCAAAGTTTCGACAAAATTTTTTTTGGCGGGTAGCCGCGGACGTAAACAGCTAACGATGACCAAGCCATTCCTTGAATTTACATACATCGCAAAAGTAGTAAACCTGCGAAGGATCTATGACCACACAGTCTTCATGCGCCCAATCCTTACATTTGTGACACTGAATCCAGTCTTCCTCAAAGGTTTCGCCGCAAATGATGCATTCTGTTACCTGGTCCCATGATAGATTTTGCACTTGTTGATTGATTTTGATATTTTTCTTGCTAGCGGAATTCGCAGCCAAATTTTTATTCGCTGTCACTTTAGTTTTATTTGTTTGCTCTAACAGTTGATTTTTGAATGGTGACGATATAAGATTTTCGCTTCTTTGCGTTTTTCGCGAGCGCGTCACAAGACGCTTTTTGGAAGCGTCTGGAAAAGGGGAAGTTTTTTTAAGTAATTGCTTTGCAATTTTGCTACTTGTGGATGCCTATTGATTGCGGCTAGTAGATTGCTGCGATGTTGCTCCAGAGGCAGTGGTAGTGGACTTTGGATTTTCAAGCAATGTAGGATCCTCTTCAATATTTGTCATGGCAGAAGGCAAAAAATCTAATTCAGTGAAAATATCCCGACCAAAAGGGTAAATTCCGGAGCATTTAAAGTCACTTTGAGCTATGTCCAACCTGGCAGCCTTGGTAAAGGCCAAATTCACTAGACCAGCGATGTCATAATCAGTGATCGTGCTGCCTGGGTTTTTCCTCATCCATGACGAACTTTCTGAAGCAAATGCAGCCTTAAATGGCTTAAAATCTCTGTCAAGAGGTTGCAACTTGTGTGTAGTGTGTGGTGGAGTACGGGGCATGTGGATGTTATTAGCACGGGCATAATATATCACTGTCAACTCTTTGTGACTTCCATGTCCACCAAGAATCAAAAGAACTGGGTTCTCTTTTGAAGGCTGAGCATGTTGTTTGAAATGCTATCCCACCAGCCACTTTCATGTGGAATAGCAATGCTTTGTGGCGGTGCATCAATCATTAATCGACAATTTTTGTCCATCAGTTTTCTCGGAAAAATGAAAAGTGGTGGTATAAAATGGCCTGTCACACTCATAACAAATATTAATGTTATGTTACGTCCCCTCTCACCAGAAGTCAATTTTTCAACATGCTTTTTTCCTTTAGTAGAAATCACTTTCTCATTTTTATGAACTGTGGATACTCCGGTTGTATATTTTAGACGTAGATACTTCTCTAATAAATCATGGAGGTGATCATAAAAACGGTCAACTTGAGGCTTGTTGAACCCAACAGCCCTCGCAATACCGGTCGATTCTGGAGATCTAAGGAGGGTGTCGGGGAATTTTTTCTTGAAGCTGAAATAAAAGCTTTTCTGGCCATTTGCTTCTCCTTATTATACCTATGAGAAATTTTCAAATGCTCGGCAAATTGGAACGCCAGTTTCAAAAACTCGATGCTTGTCAGTGGCATCAGGCGACTATCAAGCCCCTTGACATGATTATATAACTGCCTTAAATGATCTTCCGAGAAAGTGTTCTCAAATCTCTCCAATTTTGGTTTAAGTGCAGCCTCCTGTCCACTCTTAAAAGTTTTAATCCAATGCTGAAGGGTACTTCTTGGCACATAAAAATGGCGAGATGCTTGTCTAAGTGATAATTTTTTCTCTTGAACACCCACTATAGCTTGTTTCATTAAATTTTTGTCCCAGTTGCCTCTTTGTGTGATCCTTCCTTTGACCATAGGCATCTTTAATTAACTTGCAATAGAATAAATTATATACCTATACACTTTTCTTACCTAACAGCACAGAAATTTGAAAAATAGGCATTAGAATATTAAAATAAAAAGATATTCTCTTCACTCGAAAAGTGTCCGAGGATACCCGACGTAATTGAGTCCGGTACTACCCGATGGCCCTCATGCAGTATTTCAACACGTGACAGTGGCCGAGGCTGCCCGCCGGCCGGGGCTTCCCGAATTTCCCCTACTCTGTGTTGCACACTTTCTGAATTTTCCAAGGGGCCGGTCAGTTGAGCCGGGGCACTTCAGCTGAGCCGAGGCCTGTCGTATAAAAAAATCAAAACAAAAAGCAAACAAAATTTCCGACGCACGTGTTCTTTTACGCATTTCAGAACATGGGAGTGCTGCCAGATCCTAATAAAAAACTAAAAGATTGCATGGAACGAATTTGTTTTTCTGCAAAGTTATTGATTTTTTGAGATCTGGTAATCCTGAAATCTCTCCTCGTAGCACATTTTTATATTCGCGCCAATCCTCGCGTCATCATTTACCTACCTACCTGCTACCGATGATTTATGGCCGCCCTTCGGGTTGTGTTCGGATTTTTCCGGAGGCTAGATTTTTTTTTTGAGTGTGGATACTATGTGAGTATACAATGCTATAGATGTCAACGTTTTGGGCACGTATCCTGAAATTGCGGACATGAGCACGTAGGTGATATGTGCCCGCTTAAGGGTAACAATAATGAGATTTTTAATAATCCTGATGCTCCACCTGTGTATTGCGTGCTATGCTCCTCAACCGGTCATCCAGCAAATTTTCTGACTGCCCAGAAAGAGTTAAATTAAGAAACAAGTTGGCAGAAAAACATGCTGCAAAAGTAAATCAAATGTCGTTTAGTATTCCATCGGATAATATTCTAAGTTCCTCTTTCGCTCCAGCTATTAACAATTTGCTTTATTTTAATGTCTTAAAATCAAATAATGAAACTGAAAACTGCCTTTGGAAATTACTCGTAAGCAATGAATCTCTTCTTCACTATCGCGTTTCTTCAGAGTAAATAATTTCATGCTTCTTACTGTCTTTTGTCTCAGAAAAACTACCTGAACCTTTCTTTATTAGCATTACTAGCAATATATAGTTTAAAAATTATTGCAATGAACATTAATTTAGCCGTTCTGCATCCTATGCCAAACGAAAGGCCACCCAGCAAATTTTTTTGGATGTCCAGAAAGGAAAAGGCTTATAGAAAGAGCAGTAGAGAAGAGGTCCAAAAGGTCTGCCATCCCAGTATCTTTTCCGCCAACGGCAGGTTTTTTTCAAGTAATAAAGCAGAGCTGAACATACCGAATCATTTTATTCTACACCCATCTACCAACCTAGGAAGATATTAAATATCACAGGGCAGAACAGCCAAAATACTTCACCCATGCCCACCCCAAATAACCCCTTCGCAATGCTTGAACAAGCGACTTCTCAATGGCTCGGAATGTCAATGACAGACCTGCTGCAAAAAATAGAAAATTTCCTCCCCACCTTACATGTAATTCCAGACTCAAACAAAGGATTCGCGATTGGAAAATTCTATTTTGATACTTTTGGTTGGAAATTAAATAACAATAATATCACTCAATGTAAATTCGTTAATCTCGCATGAAAAGAGTCTTCTCATCGCAGACATGGTAAAACATTGGACACCGTACTCAGAAACGATAACGGCCGGGGCACCGCCACTCTATATCAGGATAACTTAGACCTCAACCATATAATCATAGAAGTAAATAACTCCACATGCACGTTAGCAACTCTTAGGACTTAACGCCCAAATGGGGCCCTGGTAATGCGGTCCATATACCTGCCCTGTAACCTAGGCCACCCAATTCCCTTCCTATTAAATCGAATCCTTTTTCCATAGCTTCAGCTCACGACTCTTTTCTACAAGGTGGTGGGTGACCTGGATGCCAGACACGAAGTATGGGGAGACTCCACAAGGAACACCAACGAAAACGCTCTATACCAATGGCTTAACTCTGAGGCTTATCTTACAGCTTCCATAATAAATGATAAATAATAATAATGCGATTGATCAACAAGTCAACGCACTAACAACAGTTTTAACGGAGTGCACGAATCAACACGCTCCCTTCCAAAAGCCTCGCGGCTCCCTCTTTAGAAAGCTAACCCAAGAAACACTCCAAATGGTTAAAACTCGTAAACAGATGCTCCAAAGACTAAAACGTATCTTCCACCGTCTTCACAATTGGATTAATGACGAGTATATGGAATTCAAGCAGCATATCTCCATCATCTCTAGAGAGATTAACATTCGGATAAGACGCGAGGTCAATGAAGTCTACCAGAATAGACTCCGATCAATGAGATCCTCTTCAAACGCATGCACAGATACTATCTCCATGTTCCTGACAATCATATGCAATCATTGCATTAATAATAGGTATTTCCCACAACCATGGAAAACCAGCAGGCTAATACTAGCGTAATTGTGACAGACGCATGAACAATTTTAGATCAGTTTCGCTACTACCCAACCTGGGAAAAATTCTGGAAAGAGTTATCCTCCGTAGCTTCAAATCATTCTCGTCGGCCGTAATCCCCTGGTTTCAGTTTGAAGTTGCAAGCGGTAAATCTACTGAACAGGCAATAATGCTCCTGCACAACGGGGTTACACATAATCTGTAGAAAAAAGAATGCACTTACCTGCACACTCGACCTGGAAAAAGCATTCGATTCAGTATGGATCGACGGCCTCAAATGGAAGCTGTTAGCCTATTCCTGCTCGATCGCAATTATTAAAATCCTTTTCAGCTTTCTCTCTGACAGGAACCTCCTAATCAAAATTGGTAGTCTCAACTCAAACCCTATCCCCATCATGTCAAGGGTCCCTCAAGGATCTATCCTCAGCCCTTCTCTTTGTAACTTTTTATACACGATATCCCGTGCTTAATAAAGCCCAGTCGATTCTTCACAAGCTATAGCGCCTAACCCTTATGTGGAGTTGATAATGTATGCCAATAACATCCTAGCAATGTCAACCCACGTTAGACCCTCCATAGCACAAGAGAAGCTGCAAAGCTCAGTAACTTCTATTGCCGAGTTCCTTAAGAACTGGGGACTGGAAATCAACGCAAGCAAATCGAAACTGATATGCTTCCGTAACGCCAGTGGCAAAGGGCACCGACTTGCGGTACCTGAAAGCAAAGAAATCAGAGTCCGAATTGGGGAAGAAGATATCCTATTAAAGAAAATATAAAACACCTCGGTATTCACTTCAACAATAAACTCAAATTCAACATACACTTACGGAAAGTCCTTAATAAAGCAAAAGTCGCCTCCGTAATGGTGGCAACACTTTTATCCTCGAAGTCTGTCTTACCTAACGTTAAGATCCTGATGTATAAAACACTCATCCGACCTACTATAGCTTACGCAGTCCCGGCTCACAATATTCCCAACGGTCGCAGAAGAACTACAAATATTCGAGAGGAAAATCCTGCGGAAATGCCTCTCCGAATATCGCCGCCCAAATAAGAAATATTTTAAAAACAAAACGCTCTACAGAGAAACCGGTGTAACCCCATTAATGCACTACTTACTTGCAACAAGCAAGGAAAGGATAGAAAAATGGCGTCACTCTCATCTTCAACAGATACAAGACCTCTTTCAACCCCACATTACCAACCAAAATTCTTACTACTTGTATCCTATACAAGTCATCGAACAATACCAATCTGACTCTTGCAACCCTAACTATCCCACGAAACCATCCTTTTATATGGCCTCCAACCGTCCAAACAAATAAATAAAGTAAACAACAACAAAAAAAAAATGCTGTAAAACAAAAATGCAACTAACTTACGTAATGAATTAAGTAAAGATCAGAAAATTTGTAATCTGTGGAGCGCAAATTCTCCCCAATTGAAATGGAGAACATCTGCGGCCCACAGAAGAAACAGTATTAATAATAAATAAATATAAACAAACCACACAATAAGTCGAATATTAAGCAAAAATAAGAAAGAATAAGAACCTAAATTAGAATTAGATGTAATCTTAGTTAGGATAGCAGTTCAGATAGGAATGTTTTAGCATATTTATTGCCCACTCAAGTCATAAACCAAACGAGCCATTGGTACTAAATCACAAAAATGTAATTTGCAAAATCTGGCATATGTATGACATATCTCACAGCAATAAGTTCCTCGCTGTCAAAGTCAACCAACTACTCAGTAAGTCAAATCTGTCAATAATGTAATAGAAAGCCTCAATTAAGTTACTTACATAGGATTTCTGAAGCATCTGAGTATACTCGCCACACATCTGTGAGGTATATATTTTTTCTTCGAGTGCACATTATTTGCAACCGACTATCATGCCTCATTAAAGCATATATAGTGCTATATCCATAGACCTGCCTTTGTATAAGTGTGTTGTGATTTCAATTACAGACGAGTGTCTAAAACACTTAAAAACTTAAAAACCAGCAGTGAGCCACTCTGAGAGTGTCCGGTGGGAAGTTTAGCTATGTATGATTATGTAAAGGTTAAAAAGTTGTATATAGATCAATGCAGGAAAAATTCAGGAGTTAATGTGAAAAATTCAAAAATCTGGGATGCATACTCGTCTAATATGACAAAATATGAAATATTTTTAATTGCTTTTATTAAGCTAACCTTTAAAAAGATGTGCAAATTTACTCATAAATAGTAGTACTTTAAATTTACCTAGATATTGGCTCATTAAGAATTGCAGTAGTTTCAATCACTTTTGAATCGTTTACCGTTTCAATAGTTTTCATTGATTTTTCATCTTGAATACTGGTGTCCGCGAAATTGCTAAATCTTTGTAAAGTTTGTTTTTTTTTCAAATACTCTGATTATGACGGGCTCATTGGAACCCCTTGTTAATATTTAATTATGCAGTTATATACATGAATAAACTATTCCAAAACACTAAAAAGCGAAACCTGGGTAAATTCCAAACATACACAATTGTTTTGATGCTCTCGCAAATTTTGTAAATAACCTCCACTTATAAATTCTCATATAACTGTATCGGCAAATGGGATTCGACGGTATTTTCTAATCCATTTCCTTAGTATTGCGCAAGTTATTGGTCTAAATTTAATCAAGCATTTAGCATTATTTTATACTCAATCTGTAAATTACATAAAAAGCTTCTCAATGAATGAATATCCAAATTTTTTTGTAATCTACCGGAAGCTGAGTGTAGACATCAACCAGGTTAGAGGGCAAGAGTATAGATGTCACTGATGGCATTTCCGTTCGCTCTTTTGTTCGGTCTCATAGATAGATAACTGTGATGGTGGCATATAAAAAAACAACAGTATTCGATATAGCCCATTTGCAGACCAAATAACATGGCTACGCATTTCAGAACTCCGTAAATGTTCCATAGGGGCTCTTGGTATGATATAGCTATAGATTACCCTGCCTCCATGTTTTCGATAAACCATGTTGAATCAGTAAGGTTAATTAAAAGTAACTGTCAATAACATGACTACTATGTTTTCTTCTTAACATCAGAACACCAAAAGGCTCTGAATGTTTTTTATGAAGCCACTGAAGTAAATTAATGGAAAAAGTATTGCGACTGAAATACCTTACCCACAATTTACTTTAATTTTTGACTCGGACTCCGAAATAATGAAAGTAAGCAGCCTCTAGGTATTTAGTTTTTTGACATTGTCCGCAATTTAGAATGACGCTACAGCAATGCAACAAAAATTGCCAGATTTTGACCTATAAATCTGTCAAAAATGATAAAAAACTTGAAAAGGCCAAGCCTGAACTGAAAAGTAAATTACAGACGGCATCAAATACGCAAAATGAAAAACTTTGTCGGATGTATCACTAAATCCGAAACAAATTGTTAAGGAATGATATTTTGTCTCATTAAATAGTCAAGAAGCATGTCAATGACGATTTTATTGGAGAAAATGTGAAATTCGAAGATCATACTATTTTTAACAAAGTTCAATGAATTTCGACTTTTGAGGTTTTTGTTATTGTTATACTCATAAATATCTCCCTTGATAATTATTTCAGATGTCCATTCGTGAGGGAGGAAACCACATTTTTCATGTATTTCCCCCCTGTGCCCCACTGAAGCAGGAACTGACAGTTTAAGAACTGTTTTGAAAAGCTCCCATGAAAACTTTCATTTCATACTCATATCGGCTACGTTTGATGAATTTTTTTTCAGGGGCCACTCTCCTGTACTGTTATCTTCGATTCATGGCCATTTTTTCGAATCCTAGAGTTGTTACAAAGCCCTTTTACTAGGAGCTCTCTCCCGCCTCCTTGACTTGTTTCACTTATGAGTAATAATCGTAGGTACTCATCTTCAGTCATTCATTAAATTGAATCAAGTGTTCAAAGCATGGACCTTGAACGTTGAAGTTGGGAAAAAATAACTCAAAATTGTTCAATCTTCGCATTTAAAACAGCCACCAATTTGTTTTACGATTACTGATACCACTAGCTGAACCGATTCTCAAAGATATACATGACACCTATCATTCCTGAAATTTTCATGGAAATCCTAGCAAAACTGTGGTGTCTCAGTCGGTAAAAAGCGCATATTGTTCCATAGCCATATGTTGCCATAGTAATACACGCAGCGCATATTGTTCCATAGTAATACAGGCAAATTCAAACCGCTATAACTTCGCTAAATATAATTCAATCTTTATGAAACTTTCAGAATAGATCAATCTTATTAATAGTCACCTGTGTACTGAATTTCATTGAATTTAAGGGTACCGTTAAGATTTTATTCAAGAAAACATAAAATCGATAAATCATACTATTACTAACAAAGTTGAGTGAATTGCGACTTCTCACGTATTTGTTGTTGTTGTACTCACCAAGGCCTACATTCGTGATTTTTTTCAGATTTTTCGGATCACAGGTGTCCAATCGCGAGGGGGGGGACACAAATTTTTCGTGTATTTCCCCTCCCTGTACGCCCCTCGAAGCAAACTTTGCCAAACTAAGACCTGTTTCGATAAGTCCTCATCAAGACCTTTCATTTGATACCCATATCGGCTACCGTCAATGAAATTTTTTTTGGGGGGGTCACTCCCCTATATGGGGAGACCCCCCTTAAATACCTTATAAAATTTTTTTGTAATTGAACTTTGAAGAGAGCACCAATTTACACCAACATACAAAATTTGATGCTTCTAGCTTAAGTAGTTTCCGAGAAAAACTGCTGTGACACACGGACGGACGGACGGACGGACAGACAGACGGACAGACAGGACGCGATTTTAGAAGGGTTTTTAAAATTATTTTACAAAACCCTAAAAAGGGCTGCACGATCTAGTTCTTGATCTTTTAGGTGTTCCAATGATCGTCAAACCAAACCACGTTCAGTACGCAAGCTTATAGCGATTTTCAGATCATTGATATTGTCCAACGATTATTTTGACTCGGCTTTGATATCACCTGGAATCAGAGCATCTAGTTCTGGATTAACTCTAAGCTCGTTTATAAAGTCATTACTGTCACGTGCACTACGTGCCGGTCTTTTGATCCTATTCAGTGATTGATTGGATACGCACTCTCCAATTTCTTTGCAATGCATAGTTTTCTGAAATTAACACACCCGAGTGGCTTGTTATGGTGAATTGGGTGCTTCATATTTAGATGACAGGTGGAGTACTTGGTTTGCTGCGGTATAAGTGGGTCTCGCCGGCGCTAGTTTTTGAGTCGAATTCCGGCTACTTATTCTGGTCACCAGTCCCAATGCCACTGCAAGGTTTAGCACACGGTGTTTAACATAGTAAATTGTAATCTATGGTTCGATTAATGTTAATTTTTCTTCATTATCAAACAGAATAGGTTGAAACCGACATATTTAAGACCTCCACAAAGTTTCAAACTTTATGTGTACAACATTTTGAATTTGGGAGTCTGTTTTAAATTTTGTACATGCGTTGCGAAGACTCCCTTTATATTGAAATTCACTGAAATCCAAAATCCATTCAAATGCAATGAAATATGGAGAAATGGATTAAATTCAGCAGGAAGTGGAGTAATGCGAAGCATTGCGGAGTAACGTAGTGAAATGCGTCTTAAAATGAATGCAGGACTCATTTTCCCTTGGTATAAACCGGCGAATTTATGCTTGTTTTTTTTTTCTTAGGTAAAGTGACCAAATCGGTTTCACGTTGATAAAACAAGTTTTGTGGAAAATTGAAACAGAGGACATGTGGAACCATTTTTCAAGCCGTTAGTGCGTTCAATAAAAGGTTGATTTTTTCTACAAAGGAAAGGAAAGAAACGATAAGCTTTTGTAGCTTGGAACCTCTATGCGAACAGGGAATGGTAAAGAAACCAACTAGTGTTGAAAACTAGTTACGCCACTTCTTCACTATTCTCTATTTGAAATATACCACTTTTAGGTTTTGTTTGAGTTTTGTCATGCATATAAAATACGTTTTTTTCCTATTGCGGCACTACTTTCAGCCATCTATTGTACGAAAGTAACCCCTAAAAATCCATCACAATTGACTTGCGGAAAAATTCTCTTTCATCAATTTGTTCCGAATAAAACTGGATAGCTTCCATCAAGGACACATTGGTGAATTGTGTTGCAAATTGGTTATAAACGCACTTACAATGAATAAGTCTTGTAATCGTTGTCGTTGTGGTCGTCGTCATAACGTCTTGAATTTTTTTTCCTGTACATATGGATTAATTGTATTCAATCCGATCGGCAGGTAACGAGCAACAATAACATGCTGGAAATTAGTTGAAGTGTTTCTTTTGTATTTGCAAAGACAAAACCCTAAACCGCATGTTGAGAACTAAAGCTGGCACCGGAGACAAGTTAGAGACGCTGTTGGTCGTGGTTCATTAAAGTTCCATTTGGAATTGGGCAATCGTTCGTTGGGGTTGCAATCAAGTTCGCCAAGTGGAAAATATCGGATCTTGTCCACCGTCGACGTATCTGAGTTGATGTGAGTATTGAATTTCATATTTTCACATGCGCGCTTGCCTAGCAATTGACTACCGCAATGGCAAGTCTTTAAAATGAAACGTGAGAACGATGTTGAGCGAAGAATAAAGACTGATTGGGCAAAGTTCAGGTTATGAAAGTTCACTTTTGTTGATCATTCTTTATTGGTTTGAAGATTGTTATTCAAGACTAATGATTTTAGAGGCTTCATTTAGTATGAGGGATAATTAGAGGTCTCGAAATCATTATTTAAAGGTCAAATATTGTTTCATTAATCTAAAGCTTTATCAACACGAAAACATATTGACTCTTAACGATTTGTAGCCCCCAAAATCCCCAAGGAATTACGCGTAAACCTTATGAAATTCATGACAATCATAATCCCATTAAATAATTCGAGCAAACTACTGCACAATACATTCACCAGTGGAATTAGCGTCGAGGAAACAAGTTCCTGTCACTTGGGGACAATGCGATTAGTCAAATGCCAATAAGAAACCGAAAAGGAATTCTCCCTCTGCTCGTTGCGGGTAATTATTGTCGCGGCTGGATATGATGTGTTTTGTACATAGTGTTTCTATTATACTCGTACATACGATGCCTCATGTCTTAACTTTATTAAATCAAATAACTTCAAGGTCCTGTCCAATATTGGTTTATCGACGTGCAGGAAATCAAATGTAAATTAATGCAATTTCCTCGCATCGAAAGATTTTGCTTACTTAATTATTTCACCATCTGTATAGAAAATTGATACAAAACTTAAAAATTTCTTCATAAAACTGATAATGCAAAAGGCATTCTATCTCGCGTAAACAAACTAACAATTGCCTAAGTAGGCTTCCCGTTTCCAGCTACTACGATAAGATCTTTTCCAATAAATATTTACAAATCGACGTGATGGATTTAATAATCCTATTACTGATAAAAAAATCATATCTCGATAACTCTAAGTAGATTTTCTACACCTTGTTATCTCGACTTTGTACTTTCTTTTTGAAGTCGACAAAAAAATGGTGAACAAAATTCATCGTTGCATCCAATGCATTTCTAATCAATCAGCACACACTTGTGATAACATTCTTAAGGCCCCTTAAGCAAACAAAGCCCATGGAGGCCGAAGATGTAGGACAGAATGCAGAGAACGCCCCTGCATGTGGTTATTAGTGTAATAAGTATAAGTAGAAGTAGCTGGACGTTGGCTGGTTGTCGTCAGCTACTTTTGTTTATTTACACTCATGTGGTTTGTATCAGTAATGTGTACATTAAATCATATGCATGTCATAATGTGTTTTATGTTCGTTATCAGTGAAATTGTAATACAGTAGAGGAGATGTGGGGGTGAGATTATTTGCGTTTAAAAAAAGAAAGATCAATTAAAATTAAGTTATAGGTCGATAAAAAATTATGCCGTATGACTAGCTTGACAGCCGCCACTGTATCAACGGTAGGCTGTTCAATGCATGTGTTACTTTTTTACGTAAATATGTATACAGCCTGCATTCTATAATAAAAAAAAACCTTTGGAAAAAAAGGAAAGTGCCATAAAAAGAATGAGAGAAATTTCATGGAAGCCATCCCATATCTGATTTCCCCGGGTTTTATTCATGGACGTCTATCGGAGAAATTGTTTTGACACTCGTTCCAAGCAATTTATTTCATTCTTTTTTGGTAATTCTTCACTAAGTAATAAAATCCCTAAAGAATAGAAAACTACTGAGCGTATTAAACATACAGTGCCCGAAAAACGTATTCACACAGTTAACCATTTTGCGATCAAATCCCTGTAATTCCAAATATTATAAATTTTTGTCAGACCCAAAAATATTTTATTAATTCAAATATTCAGGATCTTCCCCATGTTTAGCGCTCCAAATGTATGGATGATTGCGAAATTTTGCAATTTCGGGAATATGTTACTCCCTTGATCAGTGTCAATGACTTTCTGAAGCGAAATAGTATTTTCCGAATTGTTTCAAACAAGAGTACTCGCATTTAGTTTCTAAACTGTTTGCTTATGATCTAATGACAGCTTTATTACCTTTATTTAATTACCTAAATCCCTTCTTGTTATCCTTAATAAACGAAATCTTTATTGCAAGGTACTTAAAATCGAATTATTGTACATAATAACATACCATTTGAAAGCCATGTACGACAGATTAATTCTTTACATCGATAAATTCAGTGAAGAAAATAATCAATTAATTTCCCGGCAGCACTCTTAGTCTCGAGCCAATGACGAGAGTTTCGTAGAAATGGCTAGTAGCTTCGATGATTTAGCGACTACATTATCTAACAGCAATAAGAAGATCTACAAAGCTATTGAAATGTTTGAAAATCAAATCGCTTCAATCTGTGAAAACATATCTAACATTCAACAACACAACAAGGATGAATCTGACGAGAAATCATCGTTATTTCAAGCAAGAGCGTTGAAGATGTTAGAAAAACATTACGTGATCCTTAATAATACCGCGTCGTCAGTTGGAAGTTCGAGGAAGGAAGATTCGGAGA
The DNA here is from genome assembly GCA_963969285.1 of Odontomyia ornata. Lineage (NCBI taxonomy): Eukaryota > Metazoa > Arthropoda > Insecta > Diptera > Stratiomyidae > Odontomyia > Odontomyia ornata. Next base: position 184,658,978 of record OZ017741.1, on the reverse strand, counting down.
TTCTGTCTAAGGTAGGAAAGATTGAGGAAAGTTTAAGCACAATGGCACAAGGGATGTAGCGATATAGTCAGCATAATACGATTCGTGGAAATTCACATGAAACGATATCAAGCGAATCGATTAGTGAAAAGCTACCTGAAAAAACAACGACTAAATCGAAAGAACCACTACAGGCATCTTCACACGTTCCAAAATCTGAATTTGTGCATAAACTGGGGACTTTCTGGCCGGAAGAAGATTGGAAGAAAATAATTGAAGGGCTAAGTCGTGTGAACTCAAATAATGACCTATTTGCCAAAAATGATCAGTCCGAGTACAGAATTTTCTCCATGCAGAAAGCTCTGAAAAACAGTAATGCAGCTAAAATCGAGAAGATTATTGAAAATTACCTTATCATTGAAAATTACCTTATCATTGAAATGATACCTCAGAAGAACAAACGGAAGCCCCGATCCAAAGTCTTCATTCCATCGAGATATGCCTGGCTGTTCTCCAACATGATGAAAAGAAGCGGTAGCTACTCTTAGAATGGTATGGTATTTAAGCAGTGGAGAACCATCAGCAGCTCAACATCACCTAATTATAGCTTTAAATACCCAAAAGTATGTACATCCACTAATGTTTATAATTGTACTAACCAAACTATACCCATGATTATTTCTGAACTTTCCTCAACACCTAACTCATTGCAAGGTACTGCTGTTATTGCAACTAAGGTAGCATTGGTAACATAAGACGACTCTAACAATAGTAGCGTGTCACAAAAAATAGTTAGCTTAGAGTCGTCAAACGATGATTAAAATGTCTCCAAATCGATTGAAACTCTGGCCATGGTGGAGAAATTCTCTCAACCACAATGTAAACATAATTTCATCCGTGGCGAGGTTCAAGTACTCTTTGGTCTCAATACACCTTCCATAGTCTTCTGTTCCCCAAGATAGCAATAAATCCTTTTTAGATCCGCTTTGCCCACCATCTATAAAGGCCACGATTAACTCTGGGGTTGATTTAGAAAATAGGTATCTATTGTCGAGATTCAAAGGCCACAAAATCTACGAATGTGTACGACTCTTTTTGGCATACATGCATAAGGCTCCCGATACAACATGATACTAGTCTCAAGGTCATAATACAAAGAGAAGGCCATGAATAGCTTGGAGTCACGGCAGATCAAGCGAAAAAAGATCTTGAAATATTTGCGTTGCATGTAAGTTCGAACTACATCTCCTCGCTTCAAAGGACTAGGGAACAACGCAAAAAAATTTTTTGTCCCCAATAAGAAGCCTGTTCAGCAAAGCCTTAAATTATTTTACCAAAATTGCAATGGTATCCGATCTAAATTAAACCAATTATTCCTTGACACAAAATCTTGCCATTTTAAAATTTTATCTTTGACAGAACCTTGGCTAAATGATGCACATAGAAATGAAGAGATTCGAGGCAGTGATTGGACCATCTTTAGAGACGATCGAGACTTTCACAGCCCTGGAAAATCAAGAGGAGGTTGTGTGTTAGTAGCAGTTCACAACTCCCTATCAAGTGAGCTCATAAGCACCACCTCATATACATTATTCCAGCATAGGGTGGTTCATATATCTACAAATAAGCTTAGCCTCTATCTTGGCGTGTACTATGTCCATCCAAATTCTTCCGAAATCGTCGAACGAAGTCGAAACGAAACCATCGAAAGCATTTCTTCTCTAACTGCATCTATTAAAGAAGATGATATAATAATTGTCACTGGTGGCTTTAATTGACCGAATCTGAAATCCGTAAACGACGAAGTCGATAATCGTCTTCTCCCAATCAATCTTCTTGACAGCCAGGATTTTTTATGGCAAAGATTTGCAGCAAATCGCTCCGACGCCCAACCAAAATGGAAATTGGTTAGACCATATGACGATGTAGTGGTCAATCAAACTGATGACCAATAGAACCTGTTTCATCACTCTGCACTTAATATTTTTCACTCCTGACGTTTCTAACCCTATTTCATACAATAAATCAATTGTATACGACTTTCGCAATGCTGATTATGAAAGTATCAATAAACATCTTTTCGCTGTTGATTGGGACTGGTACACTTTCGACGTTAGATTTAGAAGAAGCGTTATCCTGTTTTTATCAAATAACTCTTGACGCCATCGAAAAGTATGTACCTAAAATCAAGAAAAAAGATAAATGGTCTGAACCTGGGTTAAATAGTGAGCTTAGATATTTACGAAATCAAAGGAATAAATATTATAGTATGATCAAAAGCAAGAAAGATGTCAGCAATGATATTAAATCAAAATATAATGAGCTTGCAAATGAATTTCAAACAAAAGCTCGAGAAGCATATGAGGTAAATGTTAATTTGATTGGTGAAAATATAATGAAAGACCCAAAAAAGTTCTTTGATTTTGTAAATATCAAGCGTAAGACTCAAGGCTACCCTTCATCTATGTTTTTCAAGGATTCAGTTTCTTGTTTCCCAGAGCAAATTTGGGAGTTTTTTGTAAATTACTTTAAAGGAGTTTATTGTAGTCCTGAGAACCCATTAAATCCCGTTTCGGAAATGCTTCTAACGACATTGATTAACGAAGTTTCAATTTCTGAAGAAGAAATTGCTCATGCGATTGGCAATTTGGATGCCAATAAGGGACCTGGTCCCGATCTTATTCCTCCTAGTTTTCTAATCCAGTGCAAAGAACATTTAACCAGGCCATTCTCCATCATTTTCAACAAATCACTCTCTAGTGGTATCTTTTCTTCTTACTGGAAATCTTCTCACTTAATACCAATCCATAAGACGAATGATAAACGGTGTATTCAAAATTATAGAGGTATTGCCATATTATCATCCATTCCAAAGCTTTTTGAAGAAATACTTTGCAACAAGATCTCCCCTATTATAGAACAGCGGCTTAATGAAGAGCAGCATGAGTTCAGAAAAAAAATCTACTACCACCAATCTCCTCATCATGACATCAAGTATTCTGTGTGAGATGGAAAAGGGTCTATAGATTGATGCAATATATACCGATTTTAACAAAGCAAGCTCCGTTCTTTGGAATTACTAGCCGTTTACTCAGTTGGATCCATTCTTATCTTAAAGACCGCACTCAAGTTGTCAAATTTCAAGGACGATTATCGAAACAAATTCAGGTCCTCTCATCGTGCTGAACCCCGGCGATACGACAGATTTCCGCCGTGTGGGTTGTGATGAAACCATACCCGACGTGATACTCGTCTCGGGAGTCCCTAGTACGGAAAATATACAATTGGAGAGTATGAGAGGGCTACTCAGACAATGATTATAAGTACATTCTGCTTGAGATTCGTGGTGTTGTCTCCCAACGCCAATGCTTTTGATCTGGTGGAACATTGGGAGGATGGACGTTGAGAGATTCGTCGGAGCGCTCACGACAGGTGTTCCGTTGCTGGAAGATTTGCAGGGAACTGAAGAGATAACAGCTCAAGGCGTAGTGAACTCAACTATGAGTCTCATCTGCTATGCCCCATCGTAGACCCCGGCACGTTAAGTCTCCAGTGTACTGGTGGTCGACTGTAATCGCTGAAAAGTGAAAGTAGTGTCACAAGATTTGATGTGAAGTTCAACGGGCACAGAACCACGACGAGGCATGCAACCGGTTAGCAGCATATATGCCGGCTAGAAAATGCCTTGGCAAAATGCTTCACAGCAGTAAGGCCTGTTGCTGGTAAGATCTAGTGGACAATGTGAACAGAAATCCGTAGGACCTTGGCTACTTGTTACTTATGTGGAAATTTGATGCCCTACTCAAGCCCTGCCATGAAACAGATAAGATGGACGAAATAGTGCGGGTACTTTTCCCTGCCCATCCCGTCCGTGTGTACGCTGTCCACGGCGACATAGCAGTCGAATACCCACTCTACACGTGGCTGGAACTGTAAGTGAATGCCCTATAATTGAAACCAAGAAGGCTCCAGCTCCAAATGGCATCCCATTTGAGGTGTTGCAGCTTGTCTTTCACCATTCAACGCTTGCCTGCGGGAAGGGGTCTTCCCGAAACGTTGGAAGATAGCCAGCCTAGTACTGATCATCAAGGGGAAGAGAAGCCCCGGGTGGCCATCTGCATTCCGCCCGTTATGCATGCATGCTAGATATGGCTGTGGAAGTGCTAGAGAAACTTATCAAGGGAAAACTCACTGGCACGATTCGTGGTGCTGGGAACCTATTACCTCGGCAGCACGGCTGCAGAGCAGGACGCGCTACCATTGATGCAATAGCAGACGTGTTTAGCGCGGTCTAAAAGGCAGAGGCACATAGCCGTACCAAGCGACGGGTAGTTCTGTTGTTGACACTTGTTGCCCGAAACGTGTCAACTCCGCTAGATCTGTGGATACGCTGAAAACTCCTTTTCAAGTTCCCAAATATCTTACTCGTATGTGGATTTTGAGAGACTACCTAAAAAGCTGATGAAGGATAGAAGTTACATCGGGTGTTGCTCAAGGATCTATCCTTGGTCCAGACCTGTGGAACATATCGTACGATGGGCTACTGAGACTAAAGCTCCCGGATGAGTCGCGGCTGATCGACTATGTAGATGATGTTGTGACCCTAGTTGCTGGATGCACCACCGAAATGCGCAACTTAGTCTTAGGCTTGTTGCGGGTTCAGTCTTGCACTGGAGAAAACCGAAGAGGTCATCCTCAAAAAGAAGATAATCCCCAGAGTAAGGACGATCAGTATTGGGGAAGTACTGGTTGAATCGAAACCATCACTAAAATATCTAGGGTTACTGACCGACTCTGAACAAATCAGGACAATTCCTGCTTCGGGCGTATCGACACTGTGTTGACGTATGGCCAATGTTGGGGACCCAACCCATCAAAAAGGCGATGAGAGGAGATCCGTAGAGTTGGTGCTACTGTACTGAACAGAAACATGGAGCGATGCTCTCACCAAGGAGCCGTACCGAAAACGCCTGGCACAGGTACAAAAAAGAGGAGCACTGAGGATTTTATCTTCATATCCGAGCGTTTCTGATTCGGCGCTGCTAGTCATCACAGTCGTGATACCTATCGCCCCTGCTTGCTAGAGATTGCCGTACTATCTATCTGCGTCGAAACGAAGGCGCGAGGGAGATAATTACCCGCGAGGAGGGATAGCGCTCACTCAATGATTGGCAGCAGTCCTGGGTGAACAGACAGAAGGGAAGATGGACTACGCGCCTCATCTCTGATTTGAGACGCACACCGATGCTATTGATTTGACGGATATTAATATCGCACTAGATCAAAATTTGATAACTTTGTTCTCAAAAACAATTAAGAAGTGCATCGAACGGCTTGAAAGATCTGATCCTCATAGAGGAACTTTCAATTTTATCCAAATTGGTCACACACACTGTGTCGTCCAAAAATATATTTCTTAACACGTGCACATTTTCTTAGAAGAGCTGAATGTGTTTTTACAAGAGGCTTCGTGAACATAGTATTAGAATGGTTCTACGGATTTTTTAACTACCATTTCACCTCCTCCACTGAAATAATAACTGTAAATTATCCTATGCTATTGCTAACTTTTATGATGACCCAATGATTTACGTAAAATTCACAGCTCATAAAATATTCATAGAGCGTAAAATATCCTTATCTGGAAAAACTTGAATAAAAGTCCGTTATTGATACAAAAACGTTTGGCGTTAAGTTGCAGTTAATGTTTTTCTCTTATGGAACTTGATGATGAATCTATTTTAAGACCAAACCATTTATATCGTCTATTAATGATTATAATTGGCCTTTCCTTCACCTTCCCATTGCCATATGCTTTGAACTCCAAATCGGGAAAAATAACAAATAAACTACTCGAAGATATAGAAAATAGCAGAATTAATGGCTATTTTTAATTCAAGGCATCCAAAGATTACTCGCTGGTTATGGTAGGTAGGTCTCATTAAAATGCTCGTAACAGTCGTTTAGTAACTACCCAAACCAACTACTTGTTCGATTGGTAAACCTTAGATGCGCAGAAGCCACCAACGGACATTAAAGACATAGATGACGTTTGCAGACTTCAGTTATTCACGTATCTAAAGTCGTTTCGCAGATCCAAGTTGATGTTGCCAATATTATTGTTAGCATGAGCCATCACTGCGGCCGATGTCTTGCCTTATTTGGTGTATCTTGATTTAGCTGCTTGGTTAACGTACGGCTGCCAACTCCCCGATGCTGATCTTTCTTGTGACTCTAAACAAGAATCTGTTGCGAACTTGTATCTGCTTGAACTACAAAATGTTTTTTCTGCCACTCCATGTCTGACTATTATTTATTGTAGTTCCCAGCGGAATACTTCATTCATCTGAAATTGCGTAGACCAGACCGGCTGATAAAAGTTGGTTGATAGCGGCGAAAAGACTCCAACATGGAACTGTAAGGTAATGAAGGTTGCGTGGTTTCAAGGTTTTTCTTGTGATGCAGTTACCGCATCGAATTTTTTGAAATATTTCAACGTCGTTTTCGGAATACGAAGATGTAATGGAATGATATCGTTTCATTTTAGAATTCAATTATGATTTGACATTTTAATTAGGATGTAAGGAATGAGGTTTGCAAGAATTGTCTATAGTTAGTATTGGATCAGATACAGATATTGTGTTTGAAAAGATTATGCTTCTATGGATGTGCCAAAGTTTGAAATAAAGTTAGATTTAATATCGTTTGACCAGCCAAAATGGCTTCATCGGATTTAATTTCGAAAAAACCCAGGATACGTTTTCCTAAATTATCTCCATAGCTAGAATCATGCGCTAACTGAATGACTCTTAAATTGCCTTTCTCAATTTCATTGGTGTGAACTCAAAATGGAAGAATCTTTATCATGATTTATCGCAACCACTAACTGTCCATAAAATCCAATTGTTGCGAACTGGACGAATTGGCAAGCGTTACAATTGTTAACAATTTATTTCTTTTTTACGCTGCGTATCATCAGCATGATCGAACATCATCGATTGTAATTGTCCAATTTAAAAGCGCTGAGTTAGGTTGGCCAAAGCAGAGTGATGCCGATGACCTTCATTGCACGGTCTTTCCATTAAGCAATTTAGAAATGTATCTTTATTTCATTTGTCTCATCAGATATTAGAGATAAATATTTCAGCGCTGAAGAGAGTGTTGGATGTTTTTTTTTCGAATAGGAGCCAGCTGGATATTTCTGTTTTGTAACGGTTTCACAGAGGTTGAAGATTTTTTATACAGCATTTTTGAGATAAATTTAAACCATGCAAAATTATATCTCATTGACTCCTCATATGATTGGGAGGAATTTATTGTGCAAATATTTTCATGTTTATTATGTGAGCGATAGTCAGTTTGAATAATTTTTTGATCATTAATCAGCGAACGCAAAAAACTTAGTCATCTTTTTTTGACGTAACAAGTGGATTAAGCTCGGCTCGAAAAGTTTTACGTTTAGTTACGCTTCAAATTACACCGGCATTAATGAAACGTCTTCTAATGCAACGAAAAAGCTTAATTATTTTGAATTTGTTCTCTAACATATAGTGAACACTCTTAAAGAACTGTGTGATTTAAAGTTTTAAACATAGATTCATTGCTTAAAGGTTGGTGGTAGTATTGGGGTGAGCGAAGCGTGAGTATTTAGTCGCCAAAATAACTCGAAGTGCTAATGAAAGAGACGAAATACGAAGAAGAATACAGCTCGCAAATAAAATATTTTATTCAGTTTTGATGATTTTGAAGACCAGCTGTATACATGGGAAAACAAAGCTCCAAGTATACAAATCGGTGATACGAACATATTGAACGCCTTCGAGTGACGGGTCCTGAGGCGAATAATCGGAGCGGAGCTAGACGGGGACCAATTTTATATGATCTGGGGGGCGGAGGGGGTCTCAACGATTGTAAGGCTCGCGATGTGAATCGTATGGATGAACAACGGATACCGAAAAAGGTATTCGTTGGGAGAACTGAAAGGGTGAGACTAGTGGGGAAACCGAAGAAACGCTGGTCTGACTCGGTCGACGCTGAAAGAATTGAAAAATTCAAAATTTCGAAACTTTTATAGTAATCGCTTATAACTTTTTAGTGAGTAGAGATAGGTAAAGGCATGGGTCTGAGAAAAAAGAAAATTTTATTCATTTTCAAATCCAAGGTCCATGCACTGTCTACGCTGTTTTTTGATTTTAAACAAAAGTTCAACATAAAAATTTCCAAATTTTTTAATGAAAGTATTTCGGTAGAAAATTTAATTTCCAACAAAAAAGACCTACGTAGTTTTTTTGAAATTTGTTTTGTTCCTTAGTTATTAAGAAAAAAACAAAAGATGGTCAAATTTACCTCGATCTCTAAAATGTACGCCCCAATTTGGTAACATTTTGTGGTTTTATCATCCAAAGGATCATCTACGCCCACAATTGGTCACTACCAAAAGCTATACGTGTAATTAATAGCCTATGTGTATCACTATACTTAATCCAAAAGGCTTTCAAAGCTCTATCAAATTTTGCGGGCAGATCGCAAATTGTGACCTTCTGAAAATTTTCGTGTCGAAAAACTCAAATAGTTTCCAAAGAATATCACACATAGTTGTCACCTTTAACAAAAATATATAGTCAAGTAGTGTGCTATATATGCACATTATCAGTGCCCCAACATGGTTTTCCACTCCTTGTAATCAAACGGTTTTGACCAAATGTGTCGTGATCAAAAAAATCGGGATATGTTACCCTTATCAAAGGAATCAAGCCTCCTTACCGTAGCCTTTCGAGTGGGCTTTCATTTATGTTAGTGATTCAACATTCGGTACAAATGCCAATTGGAAAACTTAAGAAGCGCTGATCTAATTTCGTAGACGGTCTTAGCGAATTGTCACGCGGATTTCAAAACTGGAGAACGATGTCGATGAATCGAGAAGGCCTGGGGGTGAATCCTACGGAAAGCTAGTGCCCGAATTGGGTTGCAATGTTATAACGATAATGGCGAAATATTGTACATTACTGCCTTTAGTACACTTTGGCACTTATTATGTAATTTTACGATGTGTTCTGAAAAGATCTTATTAAGACAAATGAACGGACAGATGCATGGACAGATCCCTTACAAAACTTGATCGGAATCATCGAAAGCCCTCCCGCAGAGGCAAACCAGGAGCCAAATCAAACACAATGAATGAGGAGGGAACGCTTCTTATGGAGGTTAGACTCATTACACTTAGGAAGACCTTAATGGCAGTATTTCCAGCAATTAAAATGGAAGTGATACTGGGTGCACACCAGCAATGGAAGCTAACCACTGAGCAGGCTAATGACGTCTAGAAAGCTTTTCTCGCGGAGTTTCGGAGATGTGAGACAATTAGAGGGTCTCGGTTTATAAAAAGGTTACCTCGAACAACCTTGCGCAAACAATACGATTCATAAATACTTCTCTCCGCCTCGCTGATAGCACCACAGGAGGGAGACATGTCTACATGTGAGAGAAGCCAGGGATGTAGTCAGAGCAAAAAAGTTATATTCCAGGTGTCCAAAAAATTCCATGTATGGAAAATCCCAAAGTATCCTTACCCTTGTTTCACCCAGCCAATCTTAAACCTGATAAATAACTACGAAACAAACCGAAAGCATTGCAAAGGTGCCAGTCTAAGCTGTTTAATCACATGTATGGAACTAGATATAGCTAGTAAAAAGAAAGGTTTCAAGATAAGGAAAACAAAGATCATTTAATCAAGCTCTAGAACTTGTATTTATACTTTACCTGAAATAAATATGCTGCCACTGTACTCCTACATGAAAATGGCCCAACAATTCGATTAAAAATAAAATTAAAAAAATATACCTGTATATTGGGTTGTTCGATAATTAATGTCGTTTTTTTCATGTTTTTTCAAAGTATATTTATATTAACAACAAACATCACAAGCGATCCTTCAGCCCCGACGTCCCCTGCTGCTGGGAGTCCCCTATATCTTTCGGAACTGCCCCGTCTTCCTGTAGAGGTCTCGTCTTCCTGTAGAGGTCTCGTCTTCCTGTAGAGGTCTCGTCACAGCCTGACCCATTTTTTTGCACGCGAAGAATGCAGTGTGCGGTGTGGTGCAAGTTTAGTTGCATTGGCTAGGGTTTCCTGAAAATCCCAATACTTCCCTGATCCCAAAACGTGCCGAAGATCCGGTCTCGGATCATCATCCTTGCAAACGATACAGTATGCCTCCTTTGTTTGTACACTCTTTTCTTTAGTGTCCCATTTCGCCGCATTTGTAACATAGGGAATTCTTATCGGGTACTTTGCATACTTATATGGTGTGACCATAACCAAGGCATTTGAAACATTGAAGAAGCGCTGCTCTCCACCGTATCCAGCAGATAACCCACCCTATTCTTACTTTGCCTTTATTCAGAAATTGTTCGGCGTCCTTTTCGCTCAAGTCAATGATAGTCATGCGTTGTCTCCTATGGTTTTCTGGTGTCAGCCTTGCTATGATCCTTCCCACGCTATGGAACTCTTTTTTGATGGCCTGTGCTACTTCGACCAAATCCGTGACGCTGTCAATATCTCTTAACATATTTCGATTGTTGCCATCGGCTCAAGCGAGGCTACAGCATTTGCTATAGTCTCGCTCAAGTTTCTTTGCGGCTTTCTTCGCTCTTTTTGCAAGCACTTCCTGGAACGCCTGATTTGGCCTTCCACGCCCAAGTGCCACTTCCTTCCTTCTTTTATCCCGATCTCCTTCGATTGAGCTAGACGCTATCCTTTTATTGATGTTTGATGGTGAAGCCATCTGCGCATGCACTTCGGGCTTAACCCTCAGCGCTTCTTTAGCCTGCCTTCTGCTCTTTTTCGGCCTTTCGGCCCTTTTCGACTTTTGACCAGGTCCTCCGGTAATGCCCTATGCATTCTATATTTTACAATTTTTCTGATTTTTTGCGAGTCACATGCAGATTTTATTCTTTTTAAACATCTCCCACTTTTTGGATTAGCCTCTCTTCTTCATGTCGCTGGGCGGCAATTCTACTTTGCGACCATCTTTCTTGGGAGGAGAGGCTATCGGCTTTCGTTTCTGAGTACAGTACTTCCGCCACATGTTCGACGGTGGCGGTGAAACCACACAACAGCGCTTAAGTCGTCTGGTCACTCCTTTCTTTTTCTGCCGTGAACACTTTGTATACTTCTGAATGACAGACTACTCGCTGTGTAAACCGAAGGTCACAATTCAATTCAATTATGATACGTACTGGTTTCAAATCAGAACGGATTGCAGCTGAGTGGATGGACATACGGCCAAAGCGTGATATTGACCGTATCACCTTCCCAACTTGCTAATACATTCGATTAAGATAATGAGAGACTCTAACCATCTCCAAGCAAATGCCCGAAAGGCGCTGTAGTACTAAAGCAAAAAACAAAAAAATGCTTTTGTAGACATATTAACAGCAGTGAGGCAGTAATGTCTTGAAGGTGTTATAGACAGAGGTTCTTAGGGCCTGTGCTATATGTTAAGCTAATCCTTTGGAAACTTGGTACCCTACGGACACCGAAAAGATGAATAAGATAGTACGTGCTCGTTTCCCCACCAGCCCAGTTCGTGTTGATGCCGTACAGCACAAAACAGTAGTATAATGTCTACTCCTTACTCGCATGGAACTGGAGAAGGCGCCCGAGTCGAAATTTCAAGCCTACTTGAATGATTTTTGTATCTTATTCACACTAAAATGAGACTTCCCACTGCACATTGAGCCTCAAACTGCCCACTGAACTGAAGCTCCTTTTGTATCTAAATTAAAAAGCAACCTACACTTACCATCCAAAAGATTGACTTCAATTCTTTCGACATCTTATTCACCCCCTGAAATGCGATCGTCCGCGACACAATTCTTCGTTACGATATAATTTGCACTTTGGGCCTTGTTAAGGTGGTTATACGAGTATAAATAGTCCTTTGATATCTAATGATCACGCGGTCTCGGGCAAATCAATTGATGGTTGATACGGATGGAAAACCGTTCAGGACGAATTTCCTAAAACTTTTTTTTCTGTTTGCGCCCATTGGGGTTACAAAAAACAGTTATAAAATGCTCAATATTATTACTGTCGAGAGCCTAAAATGAGCCCCCATCGATTTTTTAAGCCTACTTTTACCCTACATGGTGAAGAATTGTTCATTTTTCTGCAATATGTTGTATGAATTGAAACCTTTCCCATGCCTACAAATGGCGAGTTTGGTCACTGAAAAGAGGCTTGAAAAGCGACTCGGGCGATCCTGCCTTCATAGGCCCACATGCCAGAAATATTGCAGCTGCATTCTAACTTGCCGCTCAGTAGGTTCAACACTTGCCTGTGTGAAGGGGTTTTTGTAGAGCGCTGTGAAGCAGCGGGGTTCGTGCTGACGTTACCTAACAGAACCTCGTTCCCGCATATATTTTAAAGCAAGATCCTTTTCTGTTTTTCCCTGCCAGGTAAACTATATATTTACCAGAACCGGGTACCTCCCAGAAGCCCTTTAATACCTTTTTACATTACTTTAAGTGCGATTTATTTTCAAAATAGGGTATTGTTGCTTCTGCATATTGAAAATCATGTCAAGGTGGTCCTGTCATTCCGTGCCATGCAACCTGACGGCCTGCAGCCAAGGATTGTTGACCCAGCTAATATCAGTTAATTTTCTTCGCCTATTCACCTGAATCTTTCTTCTGTTCTGTTTGCAACCTCGGTTTTCTCTTTCATTGTTCCTATTTCCTATTAAAATCGGTATGTATCTGCCTGACTGTCACTGCACGTTTTGTCAGGAATCATAACAGCTAGAATCTGCAAACTATTTGAAAAACTCAGAAGTGGTTGTCTAATGAATGCTTCATAGTAAGAAAAACGAGTCGGGTAAACAGACCTACGCTCATGTCAGAAGGTTTTTGTACTCAACTTCTCAGAAATGCAGTCACCAGCACCGAATAAAGTAAAGAAATATGTCAAAGTATGAGCACTTTTAAAAGAAAATCCATCGTTTTTCTATTTTCAACGGGCGCCATTTTGTTGCAAACAAACAAAAATCACTCAAATCATGAACTCCTAAAAATATTAATGATATTGCCCTTATTTGAAAATTTCAAGAAGTTCAAATCAAAACTGCAGTGACTGATTCGATGGAGAGTCCGTAAAATACCAAAATCATGTGTTATTGTTGTTGTAATTGGAGAAATTTCAAATGGCTATAACTTCCGTGTATATCATTTGATTTTCATCAAACTAACAAAGTTTAAGGACCTTTTGTAGGACTACTTAAATATTGAATTTCGTTCAGTTTAAGGGTACCCATACGATTTTATTGGGGAAAATGTGAAATTCGAATATCATACTATTATTAACAAAGTTGAGCAAATTTTGACTTCTAAGGTATTTGTTGTTGTTGTACTCATAAACAATTCCACCCCTAATTTTTTCAGATTTTTCGGATCATAGGTGTCCAATCGCGAGGGGGGGACACAAATTTTTCGTGTATTTCCCCTCCCTGTGCGCCCCTCGAAGCAAACTTTGCCAAACTAAGACTGTTCTCATCAAGACCTTTTATTTGATACCCATAGCGGCTACCTTTGATGGAATTTTTTTTCGGAGGTTCACTCCCCTATATGGGGAGACCCCTCTTAAATACCTTTTAAAATTTTTTTGTAGTTGAACTTTGAAGAGAGCACCACTTTACACCTACGTACAAAATTTGATGTTTCTAGCTTAAGTAGTTTCCGAGAAAAATTGCTGTGACACACGGACGAACGGACAGACAGGACGTGATTTTAGTACGACTTTGTAAAATTATTTTACAAAATCCTAAAAAGATGTTGTTTTCCCAAGTAAGGGTCTTAGCCCTTAATTTTTTTTTCCAACGAAAATAGTCAAGTACTGTTTCAAAGGGAGTCACAGCATTCTGATGTTGGGTATAAAACTCTTCTGGTTGGGGCATACTTCTACCCACTCAAGTTGTTATTTTTAAATCTGATAGATGGAATTATTAAACCATTATTTTGCACATCTGCGTGGCAAAACAATTAGATTGAGCTAATCAAAATTATTTGAAACGATTCTAGAAAAATATTTACAAAAGATAGGATTATCAATGACAAATTGGAACTTTTAAGTTCGGACTTTTCCAATGAGTCTTCGTTTTAAAGAGCCATGCTTATTATGCCCCTATTTGATCAAAGGATAAAGTTCATACCATCATAATTTAAACTCATTGGCTCTTTACTTATTTCACCTCCACTAAACCTGCAGAAATACATTACATGCATTGGGTTCTGGTCGAATGATATTGGAAGTAAGTACTTTGGCCTTCTACCGCGTAGGACGCATGGTTGACTGACGGACGGACGTAAGTCTCGCTGTCTTTCTTATACAGAAAGCAAAATTTAAATGAAACTCCAAGTAATTTCGTGCACATCCGTTCATACACAATAAGAAAAAATCGACTTCCTCATTTACTTGGACTATTATTTATGCGCCACATGCATTAAATATGTTGCAATGAAGGTTGCAGGGGTTATAAATGATATGTGTGTATCTATTATATTATTGCATGGATAGAATCTACGCATGGTACTGTTGAAATTGCCAGAGTTACTCGTAATTTTATCGGTCAAATGGAACGTAGCTCGTGGCTAAGTTGTTGGCTACCGCGAAGATACTATTGAAGTCTTGTATCTTCACTTCGATGATTACTTTCACCAGCAATTAGTTGATGTTTTCGTAATTCATATTATGAATAACGCAGGCACCATAAAGTGCCGGAGAATGAAATATGATGGATCGAAGGGGGTGCTCAATCGCGCTACACACGAATGGGAAGGACAAAAAATTGGATAATTGATGTTCCTAAGGTGATATTGGATTGATTTATTTTACCGGTAGTTTAATTGTTTGTCTAATCAATCATCTATTGGTGTACAGTAAGATAGATGAATTAGATTAAAGAAATTGGAATTTACAGTTATTTGAACGCATGTCGATGAAAGCCTTTACATTAGTCAGATATCGAAAAAGAATGGATGGAATAATTAGATTAATTGATTTAAAAATAAGGTCACAGTTTGAAAAAATCGAAAATCACTTCGAAAATAAAACACCAAGATCCATATATGATCAGGCCACAAAATCTATGGAATGACAAATCTGGTGCCTATTCTTATTAGCCACCAACTTTGTCATGCCATCGATATACTTTGACTTTATGAATGTAAGCGCGTGATATTTCGGAATTACTGCAAAAGTTCCTAATATATATGTTTTCACAAAATCTGCCTAACCAAAATTAAATAAAGTACAGTTGTGATCCTTGGCGTTTTGCAGAAACAAATTTTATTATATCTGATCAAATTCTGTACGTGTTCCTCCGTCGATGTGTCAAGGAAAGTTACTTATTAAATATATGGCCCATGTTGCGATGAAATTTGACTGCAGTACAAAGCCCAAATAGGGCCTATTTGCAGGATATTTGCTCCTAGTTGGACTTGAACTATTTTACGGTGAAGTTCACAGTGCAAAAAAGAGGGCCTGATTTGCAATGAAATCGGCTCAAACAGGGACTAATTGGGCCTAAATTGTTCCTATAAAGAAATGTTTAATGTTTACATATTGCTCTTATTTTTGAGCACTATTTGAATGATTTTGGGGCTACTATCTTTTCTAGTGTTTTTGTACAATCTTTTAGCAATTTCGCCCACAAAACCCTATCCGATTTTTGGGCCCAGTTCAGACCTATTCTCATTCTAATCAAGTTTTTAAATTGTGCCGAATCATTAAATTGAAAGTTCGTGAATGACTATAAACTTAAATTGCTTAGTTTAAAAAGTATTTACTTGCACCAAACGTTTAACACTTCATCGTCATACTCAAACACTCGATTTCCTTTTCAGCGAATTTTAATTATATTTAGATGCACTACTACACTGAAACTGTGAATTTTTAAATATTTTTAACAACAAGTCCTTTCCAAAAACCTATAGGAGTGATTAACGGGAAGGGAAATGATTATAGCATATAGCTAATATTTTGGACAATGCTTGGACAGTTTTTCTTTGCAAAATTTTATTTTTGGACCCAATTTACTCGTAGGTTCTGTTCAGACCTAAATAACCTCTTCTCGAGTTTTTTGGACAATATTTAAGCCGTTTTTGCCTGCAAAACTAATTTATCAGCTTTTTAGTTTAGGCCAACTTTATTTCCAATCAAGTTATTTTGCTAAGGTCCTTAACAGCAGTAAAAACGTATTTTGGTCTTTTATGAGGGCTGTTTATGAAGATGTCATAAATTCTCTTCTGCTGCATTTTTGATGCTGTATTTTTTCCACACAATATTTTTCCAACTGAAAATATGTGAGTGGTGCTTCTCAAACCGAAAAGATTATACTATGTTTAGTGTAGACTGTGATGTAGTGGTTCTAATTCAAAATTTTGGTAGATATATTGTGCCTACATTGTCATTGGAGGGTCTAGACCTGGAAAAAGATAGGAACTTCTTGTAGGAAAAGGGCACTACCGTGCTGCACCGGAAACTCTGAAAGGCTTTTAAAATAGTTGGTCATAGGTCTTAGATCTTCTTCTTCGTAGCACTACAACCATCTCGGTCTATTGACCGCGTACTCCAATTTCGATATCCGAGCAGCGATTAACTGTCATCGTCGACCGAGTCAGACCAGCGTTTCCTCAGTTTCCCTGTGGGGTTCTTCAGTTCTTCCAACGAATACCTTTTTGGGTATCCTTTGCTTGTCCATACGATTCACATGACCAGCTTATTGCAGCTTCCGCAGTCTTATAATTGTTGAGACCTCCGGCTCATCAAAAACGTGATGCTGCACAAGGTTGTACGAATTGGCCGTTGGTCCCTGCCTAGTTTCGCTCCAATTATCTACCTCAGGACCCGTCTTTCGAAGGCGTTCAATATGTTTGCGGATAATTGAACTAGGGTCCATGTTTCACACCCATAGCATAGCACAGGGCTTATCACAGATTTGTATACTTGTAGCTTTGTTTTCCTGTATATGCAGCTAGTTTTCAAGATCGTCAAAACTAAAAAAAATATTTTATTTGTGAGCTGTCTTCTCCGGCGTATTTCGTCTCTTTCATTTGTGGCTCTCGTTACTTTGGCGCCTAAATACACAAATTGGCCCACTGTACTCGCCAAAGTTGATTTTAGGTATTTGAGGTCATCAGCTTTGTTTTATTTTCATTGTAGCCCTGCTAGCTTTGCTTCGCTGTCGAGTTTCAGGAAAAGTTATTTGGCAGTTGTTTACGACCGTAACAAAATGTTGATGTCGTCCACTGGGCTTGACTTGTATAGTAACGAACCTATTGTATCGACAGGTAGCTTTCTTATGATATATTCCAGAGCCAAATTGAAAAGCAATTGGTTCAGCCCAATTCCCTGCTTTAGTCCTATATTTGTGTCAAAGCCGTCGATGAGTTGGTTATTAATGCGGACTTTGGAGGTTGTCAACGTCATTGTCATTTTGGTAAGACGGCCTAATTTGGCTGGGATACCAAAGCAAATCATTATTTGGTACAGTACGTTACGATCAATATTGTCATATGCTTGCTTAAAGTCAACGAAGATGTGGTGTACGTCTGTGTTGAACTCAAAGCATTTCTCAAGTACCTACTTGGTGTATTGTCGATCTATCTGCTCGAAAGCCACCTTCAAACTCCCCAATAATACTGTTGCCAATGTCATCATGTGGTCTTGAGCTGATAACCTCGTTTCAGGCTTTTCACGACTTCGTATGCTTGTCTTGTGTTGCTGCTCGCTAGACTTACATCGATACTTCTCAATTGGTCATCATAGTATTTTTTTATATTAATTCTAATTGTCTTATTCGTTAATCTTCTTAGATCTTCATAATTTAGTCTCTTCATCCTAGTTTTCCTACCCAAATACTGTTTGTCATCCTGATTCTTTTTGTCTAACATATTCTGATCCTCATCATCGAACCAATCATTTGATATCCGATCGTCTGTTCTGCCACGGTCTTATCATAATTGCCACTTTAACTTCCACCCACAGCTCGTTCCTTGTTTTCAGCGTTGTGTCTGATAGGATGGGAGCCAGCTGGTTGTCGAGGGTCTCCGTGAAATTTTTAGCCGCAGGCACCGTTTGGGGCCTTTTAATGCCGAATGCTTGTAAAGGTCTGGTCTTCGCCGAATACTTCCTTGGCATACGACATCGATAGGTTAATTTCTTCAAATAATGATCCGAGCTACAATTGGCTCCTCGGTATGTACGGACAAGTATGCTCGAGGCCCAACATTGTTGGGTCAGAACATGGTCGATTTGGTTTTGTGTGTTGCCATCCGGTGATACCCAGGGCATTTTATAATGCGTCGATATGGGAAGCAAGTTGAACATATGACTAGATTTATGCTACGTGCAAAGTCAATCAGGCGCTGGCCGTTGTACTTTGTTACATTGTGGGGGATATATCCTCCCGTCGTTCCCTGATGAGATAGCTCATTGTTAATCTTAAGGTTGAAATCTCCCAGAACTATTTTGTGTCGTTTGTAGGCAATGAGTCGACCAGTCTTTCCAGGCGATTGTAAAACATTTCCTTTGTTTCTTCGTCCTTTTCTTCGGTTGGGGCATGTACGCTCAAGAGTCAAATTCTGAAGAATTTTGCTTTTATACGGACCGCACACATTCGTTCAATGACTACCTTAAAATCAATAACGTGTAATTTAAACTTCCTATCCACAATAAATGCCACTCCGAATTCTCGCTTTTTGGTAGGCTTCCTACTTTTTAATATTGTGTGCGATTTCATATCATTTTCAGTCCAGTTAGTTTCCTGAATTGCCAGTATGTTTAATTTAGATTGACTGGCCTGTTGTAACTAAACAGCGCTACAGTTATTCAGACATCTGACATTCCAGGATCCAATGGCATAGTTCTTTTTAAGTTGCGAGGTCGTTGCCGTGGATCCAACCCATTCCGAGGCTCTGTTGCAGGTTTCGAAATAATGTAGGGTTTTCCAGGGATGGGGAGTTAGTGCATCGCCCAACCTCCATTCCGGAAGCATGGTTATTATTAGTAGGCTAGCCTCCACCTTCTTACGCACACCAAAGGAGATGCAAATAGGATTTAGTAGTAGAGTTGTAGGTGTATTTTCAGTTATTGGCATTTCTCGGTATTTAATGTCCCATCATTGGAGAACCAGTAATTCCAATGTGCGATCTCGAGACCATTTACTATCATTTAGTCGTGGGATTTAGGATGAGGAACCATGGAAGTTGTGGGTTGGGGAAGCAAAGGGATCCCCCCTCCTTCCTCAACTGGGCTTGGGACCATCTACGGCGGAATTCGGCATTTCCAGTATTTATTTCATTCCCTAGTTTCTATTACACTCAGGTATGTTCGTACAAAGTGCATTTTGATCGCACTAAAGGGTTCAGGACCAACAAATGTCATTGTTGAATATTTCGTACAAAATTCGTTCGTTGATAATCGTAGGGTTATATCAAATGCTGGACTGCCAGATAAGATGACTGTCATTTTGCCCTTTTTTCCTGCACATATAAAAAGTTGTGTTATTATTTTAGGTGCATAGACCTTCGCCATAAAGATGTTTTACATCAATGCCAGTGGCTCATAGTACTCTGTAGTCTTAGATCCGTCAGTATGGCATCATTTCTTTTTACCAACCTAATTTTGGCAGGGTTAAAGTTCAAGCCAATTTTTTCGGCAGCAGTTACTGAATTAAATATCTTATTTTCCATGAACTGACATAGTAACATCTTCCACGTTTTCCGAAATATTATGGTCTTTTTGAATAGCACTTTAAAAATTTCCATAAAGGGAAACCTTGGGTTGTACACATTGTAATGATTGGGTTGTACACATTGCAGTAATTGATGAGTTATCTCACTCACTCCAGTGCAGTGCAAAGGGTACGTTATGCATTAACAGACGGTGCATAAAACAGCAGTGCGAAAGGTAGCTAACGCACACGAGAGGAAGGAAATTTTGTCAGGAGAGTACCGTGACAGATGAGGGGAGGTTTTTGGCGCGAGCAGAAAGAGGTGCATGCGAAGTTTCGTTGTAGATATAAAGACCGCCAAAGAATTGTCAAGTGAGTTTAGATGTACAGTTTATAGCCGCAGAAGCATGAGGCTCGTGAACTTCTAAGATTTCCTGGTGTAGGAGGGAAACACTAATGATATTTTTGCAGCTTAGTTGT
Source organism: Odontomyia ornata (assembly GCA_963969285.1). Taxonomy (NCBI): domain Eukaryota; kingdom Metazoa; phylum Arthropoda; class Insecta; order Diptera; family Stratiomyidae; genus Odontomyia; species Odontomyia ornata. Next base: position 184,638,793 of record OZ017741.1, on the reverse strand, counting down.
TTATGAATGAATCCTCGCCTTGTCAATTTATGTAACGTGTATATGACTGCATTAATGGAGGTGATATGTGGAAAAGTATAGCATTTTGGCGTGGCTCATAAACATTTAACAAGCCAATTGAAAAGTCCCCGGTCAAATGGGGCCTTTTTGAACGATTTCATCCTTTAAACGATCCAACAACTCTATATAATAATCGCTGTTGATGGTCTGGCCCTTTTGGAGGTAATCAATGAATATTATACCCTGCGCATCCCAGAATACTGATGCCATAACCTTGCCAGCTGACTGTTGTGTTTTTCCTCGCTTTGGATTCGGTTCATCGTGTGCAGTCCACTCAGCTGACTGTCGGTTGGACTCCAGAGTGAAATCATGGAGCCATGTTTCATCCATTGTTACATATCGACGCAAAAATTCAGGTTTATTGTGCTTAAACTCTGTTCAGAATCATCAACACGTTGTTGCTTTTGATCGATTGTGAGCTCGCGCGGCACCCATTTTGCACACAGCTTTCTCATGTACAAATATTCGTGAATGATATGATGTACACATTCACATGATATCTTCACAATGTCTGCTATCTCGATCTACTTCTTTTACGGTCATTCAAAATTACTTTGTGAACTTCTTTGTGTTTTCGTCGGTGACAGCCTCTTTTGGGCGTCCACTGCGTTCGCCGTCTTCGGTGCTCATTTCACAACGTTTAAACTTAGCATACCAAGCAATGATTGATTTTTCTGGAGCAGACCCCGGAAACTTTTCATCAAGCCAAGATTTTGCTTCAACTGTAATTTTCCCTCCAAAAAGCAATATTTTATCAGCACACGAAATTCTTTTTTTTCCATCTTTTTTCAAATAACAGAAGTAGCTACACTCACAACGCAATATCTCACAAACTAATTGTCGGACTGCTGACACGTATCGTTTGAAGGTTGGCACTAATTAAAAATTATATGGATTTAATACCGCCATCTGTGTATCACACCGGGGACTTTTCAATTGGCCTGTTATGACAGCATTGATAGAACGGAGCGCAGGAATGGAAGGAAGAAATCATTAATACATTTACAATAAATGTGGTAGCTCCCTTTATACTGACTAAGGCTCTGAAACGAAAAGATGCAAAACAGATCGGTGACCTGGCGATGCCAACTATTGAACGTAAGTGCAGAACAGCGGAAGGTGCATTGAACTTAATTGAAACAAGTGTACGTGGCACAACCAAAATAAATTTCCAATGTCCTTGCGCAAGATGAAACGTTTGCGGATCTTGAAAAGTGCGTTAGGCACACTTGTGTAGCACCTGTAAATTGAGTGGATCTCATAAACTTGTAATATAAGTCGAGGAAACGCTGGTCCAACTCGGTTGGTGAAGACAGTACATTGCTGCTCGCATAGTGAAATTTGAAGGCTTTGTCGATAGACAACAACAGTTGAAGGTGCTATTTGCAGAAAGCGAAGCCCCAAAAAGAGGTGTAGCCCCACGAAGAAGATGAAGCGAACATTTTTTGGTACCACAGCTTTCCTTATTTGCGCTTTCGCTACAGTTATGCATTACTCTAGTGTTTTCCAAGGAGGTAAAAGACATCCGTGATTGTCAGAATTTACTGCTATTATGACTGATAAAACAGTGATGACTAAAAACGTTGGCTTCATGTTTTTAGTGATTCTCTTTTACTAATACATCACTTAGTAATACCGGCGTTAGTATGTAGTCCAAGATTTTTTGACGTATGTTGCAGTCAATATTAGCTTAAATTCTCTTTGAACAAGTTGAAGTGGTTCTAAAGGAATAGGGATCAAAGAAAGGATGTGCAGCTAACAAAAATACATGTAATTCGCAGTTGAACTTATTTCCACGTTGAAAATGTTAGGAATATTATTTCGGTGTACTCTTGCTTACTTCATTAGATGCAAAATCTAAACATTTGCCATGCCAGCCACAACATTTTGCCATGTTGGTGACTGCTCTTCTTCAATTTGACAGAAATCTATCCGTCTAGATGAAAACTTTTATTGGATAATAAAACACTATAATTTTAGAAGAAAAGACTACACGAAAAAACATATTCATTAGCCTAAATTTCAGTACTTTCAGACTTATCGTAGCCTTTGAGTGAGTGTTTCACAAAAAATAGTCTACTCAACGAGAAAAAAGCAACGATATCAAGTCTCTTTTGTTATTGCAGTCAAAACCATACATCATGAGATCAAACTAGGCCAAATGTACAAGAAAATTGTGTAAATCATGCTTAGGAATCACTGCAATAAAATTCAAATTCGTCTGATCTTAGGGATACTTATGACTTTAATGGCTTAATGGTAGCGTATCTGCCTTGTGCTCCGTGAGATGCCGGTTAGATTTTAGACAAGATTGTGTGTATGTAAGAATTTACTTTATTTGTCCAGAAATAATCATAATTTAAAATTGCGGCTTATTAATGTATATTCGCCAGGGTATTCAAGTGCAACCACAAAACTTATAAAAAATTATTCAAGATGGATTGGTCAGAGCGCTTTCATAATAAATTTAAAGAAATTTAGTGAAATACTTAAGCTTCGAGTGTAAAATCAATTTATACATACTTTTTGCCGATCTACCAAAATTTTTTTTTCGTCCCGAAAAATTATCTTAAAATGAAGTTTTTTGTAGTTTTATTCAATTTTTCTCTCGTATTTAGAAGTCCTGCTAAAATGATCTGCCTCATTAAAGAAACAATTTTGAAAAGCGAGTTTCATGTTATAACATACTTAAGGTAGATTTAAGGTTTCCTACTAAATCAGACTGAAAACAGGTGGATGGGATTACTTCTGTAATAAATCGTTCCAGCAAAACGATAAATTTTTCCCGACAGGGCCATCCCTGATTCGAAGGCTTTTTTGCTCCCCTTTCCTTCTTGAACTTCAGTCTGGATTTTTATGGAAAAAGGATGTCTTTATGCCTTTTCGTGTCATGAGAAACATTCGCAAATTTTTTTCAAATCCGTGAAACCTTGCGAATTCGGTATGCCCGAATAGCTGTTGAAGGAAGTAGCACCTGAGGATGCCAAAGCAGATGCCTAACATGGTTTCTTTGCAGATACTTGTAATTTATCCACATTACAAGTGAGAATTCATCCCACGATTGTGCTAGGCCTCATAGCCGTAGCAAGAATGCCCAAGAAAAAGAAGGGGTTTTGAGTCCGGGCGTGGTTCTTAAAGCTGAAATTCCCCAGGCAGCGTACTTTTGGACATTGTACTCATCCAAATCTTACACGATTGTCGAAAGAGAACTTATATAGTTCTCATAAATAAGGTTATAATTCTGATCGTTTTTTCCGTCAAAACATTTTTTGAAAGCATGAAAAGGCCTAATTATTGATGTAAGTAAACTTTCGTAGCGAAACGAGAAGTAGCGAAAAGCTAGAAAGCCGAGTTTCAGAATGACCTTATCGTTGCCCAATTCTTAATTGCTTCTCGCGATTAGGCGTGCATAATCAAAAAATCTCAAAATTTACTTTGACGGATTCTTATGAGTAAAAGAGCTATAAAATACTGAGAAATATAATTTCACTTGGATGGTGTCCTTAAAAGGCAATGAAAATATGTGAAAATGACTGCAATCAAAATTAATATCTTATTATTTATTCCTTATACGCTTAAAACTTGAAAATTATATACATATGAAAATTTGGTCGCATGTGTTTGTCTTAAAAAACCATTCTTCACTTGCATCTTTATCATTTCTCTCGCTTGTCATCATGCTCGTTCTCAACACACCTTCTTAAGTCGCTCCATAGTTATGAAGTATGAACCACCTTCTGTATCAAAATAAGGTCATTCGCGTATATCGTGCATAGCAATCAACAAAGCTCGCCTTTACTTGTCTATTTATCTCCTACACCTTACTTATCATATTTGGCGCCATCATTAGACTGGACACCATTGAAACATACTTCTTAGAATTGTATGAGTCATTTGATAATTTAAAGATTTTAGAAAATAGGAACGACTACTTTGAGCTTTTCAAGCCGCACTTAACACAGAATTCATGATTTCAGCTTCGCCGAAACAAAGTTCAAGTCGGTAATGAATGGACAAGTATAATTTATTCCCGAAATTAGTTATTTAATTTTTTATGACCAAACTCGCCCACCTTCAGCGCCTAACTAATGATATTCAAATTTAAAGTTACGCCTATGTTAAGTGATTTATTACGTCTTTTATCTATAGTACAAGAGCAGTAGCCTTAGTATGGCATGAATCCAAAATATTATTGAAAACATGTTGTGATAAAACAGCTAATATTTCATTCTTTGGAATATTTTGCGTCTAATTAATGTAAGTTTACATAATCGTATTGTTGTCTACATTTCTTTTTCCGTTTTTGTTTATTTTTGATTTCCATATACGAAATTAATAAATTTTTAAAAACTGGTCCCATTAGCGTTTTCTTTTTGGAAATAATACTAAAAGTTGAGGGAAGAATAATTCATTTTGATGGAACTCAGGGAATTGTCAATTTTGATGCGGATACAAAGACAATAGTTTGCAAAAATTATATAATAATTCCAATAACAAGATAAGAGTGTTGATGTTAATTTTAGTTTCTTTTGGTTTATTATTAAAAATACATATTACGTGATAAATTAAAAAGGAATTAATTGCGAGTATTTCTTGTTGTGGAAATGAAAGTGAGTTTGATTTTGAATGAAAACAGAAAATGTTGATACTTATCTTCCCTATTTATCTAGCTGAGTTTCACGGGATTTACTGTCGCTATAGTTTGTGGATATCTGTAATATGTAGATTTTAAATCGATCGCAAACAAAAGATGTTTGAAATTTCTTCAAGTTATTTTTAGTCGAGGAGCATTATTTGATACGGATTTATTGCATTTTTTACGGATTCAATATAAATAAAAATTGTCGTGGATATTAACGGATATAAATACATAATTGAAAAAAAAGGAGTGAAGTCTTAAAGTGCATTCATTTATAATCAACATCATTATCATACACTATGTTTTTGTTTGGGCTAGGTTGTCCCATTAACAGCATTTTTATTGGCTTTTATTGAAAAAATTTGGCATTTCAATCGATATTTTTCTCAAAGTTGAGTTGAGTTGATTAACAATCTTCTTTTGATATTTTCAGGTAATTGGATTGTCAGATCATTCTGTGTTGATGGCTAGTAGTCTAATATCCACAGGTAAAATTTTAATTAAGTTTTTTAAAAGTTAGTATACTTTCCTCGTTATCTCATAGTAATATGGAACCTTTCCGAGGCGCATTCTCAATAAAGGTTTTAGAGTCTCCTACCAAGACACACAAAAAAACGTTATGATAGTGTAATGAATTTCTTTTTTTCAAAAATCCGTGTAGGACACGGGTGCCGATGGTCTGGCACAAGTGTCAGCGAGCTGTAAGCAACACCGAGCTCAGCTAACTAGCTTCGCTTAACGACCACGTACGCTTGCTTGATGACTAGCATTTGCGGGATCATATGGGGCAGATTCTTGTCGAGCCACGAAGCTACACTACAAAATACTTATCACGCGTACTCTACTCTACGAGTCGCACCGATCAATTTTTATTATCTTTAGAAATGTTATATTATGTGTCAATTAAGCTACTCTACAGTACTTCAACTTTTTTTTTGTCTCGTTAAAGTTAGCGGAGACGGAGGCTTGAGACAAACGCAAACATTTTACAAAAAGTAACCGTTACTTTCTCCGAAGAAGGTCGTTGCATTACAAGGGGAAGGTCAAACCTAAAGATGTTAAAGTGGCTGAAGTGAACCACTCATCTCTACCAAGACAAGACAACTAACTAAGCAATTTCGACGGGGTGACGACCTTATATCATCAGGAGCAGCCACTCCTGATCACCACAGGGCTGCTTGACTGCTTATGTTTATTACAATAGTTCAAATCAACTCGGTTTTAAAAATATGTCAAAATTTTGAATAATATGCGGTAGTTTTGATTGTAACTTTGAATTTGGTTGCGAATCACTGGATAATTCGGTGAAGCTCCTCAAACTCTGATTGCCCTCGCGTTGACTACGGTAAATTATTTTCATTATAACTATGAAAATTCTCACGTTGTACATAACCTTAAGCAAATTGCATGAGATTGCATTAATCCAAATTTACAAGAAAATTTTGTAAATTACGCAGTGGAAGTAAGCTTTATGCATGATAACTGCCACAGCAATCGGATAGGTTTTCGAAAAGAGCGAACAGCATTTCATCGTAAAATTAGGTCAAGTATAAGGTTCAGGTCCGTGTGGGGTCTTCGATCTCCCATTGGACGCGTCCTCAGGTGGCGGATAGAAGGTGCCCTAACTTACAAGCCGGCGGGTTTGTGGGAAATAAAATACTGCTTGTGAACATAAAATCGATGAAGTCGAAGGGCTGACAATGCTCCACTTAGTATTTGCTTGTCATAGAACCAGGACAACCAGGTTGGATTAACAAAAACGACTAACGCAACGCATAACGGACTATTCTTCTGGAACTTGAAAAGTTTGATAATTGAACAGACCAGGTGCACTGCAACAACTTATGAATGAAATAAAGAAATACAAAATCAGCATCCTCGCAGTGCAAGAAACCAGATGGCACGGCGAAGACATATTTGACATGCGAACGCACACCGTGTTTAAAAGCGGAAAATTACAAGGAAGCCATGAGTTTAAAGTGGCTTTCATTGTTGACAGGACATTTAAATAAATTATCATCGACCCGAAGCCCATTAACGAAAGGCTCTGTTCGATTCGTATTAAGACCAAATTCTTTAATGTCTGGCTGGTTAACTTTGACACGCCCACAGACGGCAAGAAGAAGGCAATCAAGGACGAATTCTACAGTGCCCTGGCATACACTATCGATACATTGCCGTCAAACAACATTGAAACTGTTCTGGGTGACCAATGCAAAAATCGGCCAAGAGGAACAATCGGAGGACAAATGCAGAGACCAGCGATCACGTAGACATCCTCATACGGTCGCACATTCAATCAAATCAACCATGTTCTCATACGGCGTTCTTGTCACGCAACGCTGTCTTTGATTCGGGCTACTGCCTTATAAGGGTCGGGTTCCGATGCTACATATACTAGAGCTGCAAACAAGTAACATCAGTTACCCCAGGGTACCAGATACACAAACTAAATGATAGCTCAGTAACATCCACATGTATACCAGCACTGGAAATCGCATCGACTTATCCCCGCAGGCGGGAGAAAGTAACGAAGACCATGTGGAAAACAGTAAGAGATGCGGTAACAGAAGCGGCCGAATAGGTCTTGGGACATCAGCCAAAGAAAGGTAGGAATAACTGGTACAACGAAGAATGCAAGGAAACGGTTAGAAAACGAACCAGGCGTACTAAGAATACTTCCAGCCACCAACTCGGGCCAAAGAAGAACAATATAAAACCTCCGATGACAAACTAAAAATTCGTGCTGAAGAAAGAAACGACTGATCATCAACACCAAAATCCAACAGATAACCGAAACGTGATGAGATTGGACGCCGCATAAACGCTGAAAATAAAGCCTATTATTCCGTACTTCCCATTCTAAGGTCCAGAGTTGTGCACAGGCAAAATAAGCTCCGTATTTACAAATCACTATTGAAACCTGTGCTGTGATATGGAAGTGAAACATAGACCTGGACGAGCGACAATGAGTTTTATGAATTATTTGACGATTCACCTGTATCTGCTTGGGTAAAGTTACGTAAATTGCAATGGGCGGGCCATGCAGAAAAAATGGAAGAAAACCGGCTACCCAAAAGTACACTAAAGTGTAAAGCACAACGTAGACATCCAGCGGAAAGACTGAGGACTCATTGGGAAAACACGATAGAAGCTGACAGCTGATCCTTGCTGCAACTGGTGATAATTGGATTAGACTTATCCTGGAGGCCAAAACCCGGCTTGGGCTATCGCGCCATAGATGGTGATGATGAGTCTCCAACGTATTATGCACACTCATAACAACCTAAGAGGTTGCTCCCTCTTTGCTGAATGCGCGCACATTATTTTTTCACTCAGGACTGTTGGTAGATAAGTGCTCACGTAATTCTCAGTGACCAGTTTTTAAGCCTATTTTGTTGAGGCCCAATGCATCTCCAACCTTATAATCCCTTGTTGTTCGCAATTTGCTTTTTCTATACAGCCTTCAAATGCTCTCCATCAGTACTTAGAATCAATTTTTGGTTTTAGTGATAAATTTAACCGTTTCACTTAAAGTCCGTCCTACAAAAACTTTTTGCGTTGTGAAATAATAATAATAATTACGGGCACTAGTCCGGCTGTTAATTTTGCGTTGAAATTTATTAGAGAATCTCACCTCTAGCCTGTAACGGTACTCTACCTATAATCTGACGGAAAATCCATTGCATCATATTTAATTCTACCTACGGGTTTTGAACCTGGGAACTACTGCACAAGAGACAAGCATTCTAACCGCTTCCCAGCGCGGACCGATCTCGCTGTGAAAAATGATGATGCATTCATGTTAACAGACTATCAAATATATATTAGTGCGTGAACACTATCTTGTGGGGTTAAAAGTGAAGCATGTTAAGTCAACACTTTTCAGTCTTCATTTTTGCAGATTACCAGCTGAAAATCCCGAACAATCTGATGACTAATTGTGTTTCGCTTGTAACCTTATACTTGTCAATTGTCCGCCTCCATTTCCCATATAAGTTCTAATTTGCGCAGTACATTCTGCCATATGTACCGTGCCAAAGACTTCTTCAATTGATTTGAAATTCGATACAGAAGAAACAAATATTCTTACTCTCGCAATACAGATTTGTTAAAAAGCTTGTATAGAACTTATCTACATTCGTTGCTTGCGTGAGCCGGTAGAACTTCTGAATTCATTACGAATTTTCATCTTGTTTGTAGTAAATATTGACTGTTTGAATTCGTTGTAGAAGTACATATGTATCCAGGCCTGTTCAAAAACATCCCGATTTTTACTTTCCAAACGACATTAAAATGACAGTTTAATATTGACATTTCTTAAATGACGTGGAATTTAATTGAAAATTTTGTAGCGACACGACGGTGGAATATCCTGCCATTTTCGCAACTGCAATTGATATTATTCCTATTTACTAACATATTTAGAATGCTCTAATAGCGTGTGTTTTATTGAGTTTTCTATTTGATTAATTTTTTCCTTTCCTGCTTCATCTTCACTGGCCTTTCTAATTTTCTCTCGATTCCATTTAACAAAACTGTAGGATTAATTTAGATACCAATTCTATTTCCACAGCTTTTCTACCATTTGCACTTTAATTTTCACATTCATTCGTTAACATGCTACTCAAATCACTTTTATTTATTTTCTACGTTATTTTATTCTGTTAAAATACTAATCAAATTCAACGTTTATTTTAGTCAATAATTTTATTTATTTGATATCAGCAGACCAATTCTCTTCTGTCTTGAAAAGCCGTCGGGCCTGACTTTTTTGTGTGATCAGACGCGCTTCGACTCCTTTGAGTCATCTTCAGTGTTTAAAGATTATTGTTCATCTCCTCGAGATTTCAATTTGAAGTTAATCATTTTTATATAAATGAAAACCATGTTGAGATTCTTAAGTTTAATCACGGGTGCCCTCTGGATTTGAACCCATCCGTCTGATTTGATGCGTTGCAAATATGCAAGTATTGGGAAGTGGTAAGTTTTTGTTATTATTGCCCGACGGCAATTCAATCGTCATACACCCACAGAAACAGATCCAGAGTGATGTGCGCTTCATCGCATTCACCGATCTGTATGGACTGTATGTCCTTCTGGCTTAGTTGGATTAAGTGCCGCGATAGCATTTCGATCATGTGGAGGCATAAGATCGATTACAAGTGTCGCAGTCAAAATTTTTAGTCACATGATCGGGGCACCAATTGCGGTATGCATTGTTTCCCAATGGTGTCGATGAATCCTAACATCAGCATAACTATGAGATAATCAACTTGTGAACGATTGCGGACATAAAGTATATGCTTTTAAGTTAGGCATGTGTGGGCAATAATGGCAAATGTATGGCTTTCGCCGTCGCCTTGGTAATATAATCATCAAAATCTCAGCTGAATCGCCTGCATAACGACGTCATCACGTTTTTTGGTTTCTTTTGATCAGCTAAGTGCAGTGACATTTGTCACGCCGGTTAAAAATAGTTTCGCAGTGGAATTCGTGTGTTTTAGATATCAAAATGTCGGGGAGCAATGCTCTTAGTGTTTTGTTAGTGATAGCAATTGGTTTCACGAACCTATATTTAGCGGCACTACATTTTTCAAATTTCTAACTTAGGCATCAACTTTAGCGAATGATTTCGCATGTTTTAATGCACGCAAGTTAGCGAACACAACTGTTTTCACTACATCAATTCTTTGAGCTTCTCTCACCAAAATTTAACTATTCAAATCGCACGGTTTCTACTTGTAAAACTATATTTCAAATTCCTATACTAAATTCGAAGCGGATTTGAGTCGAAGAAATGTCACTTATTGACAACAGCGACAAGAGCAAAAGTGCACAGCTGATAGATCGCCGCCATGTTATCTATATTGAATACGTCATCGATTTTACGAATTTTACGAAAGCGACGCTTTTGCAGTACGTGGCTCGGGAAATCTGACCGACGAAGGAAAACTTGGAGTTGGGATGGAAGGTGAATAAGCAGTGTTGTGAACTGAATGTGGACTTTTGCGAATATACGAGTATTTCATGAGAATGTGTATAACGCTGTTTAATTTGTACAGTACAACGATGTATAAAGCAGTGATTTGCTTTTTCTTCAAAAATGTAAGAGCTGTCGACCTAAGTGTATAGCATGTCGGGAAGAACGAAGATAGTTATATGATACTCGTATAATCATGTACGAAACCATAAATGAAACCAAAGCTACTTTGGTGATTAAAAAGTTAATCCAGGTTCTTTTTGCATCACTTCATGCACGGATTATAAAACAGTGTGATTAGCAGTATGAAGTGTTTAATTACAAATTTCCAAGAAAAAAAATAAAGCAAAACAATTAGATACGCGTGAATCTGTCTACCGAATGACGGTGAACTTAAAAAGCAGCCCTGTGTAGTTAAATAGGTACATATTATGTCCGTAAAGCAATGTAGCAATGGTCTGCTGCCTCGACGAAAGGTTATCCGCCGAGATTGGCCTTGTCTGAGGACGCGTGAATGCGCTGGCAGACTAGCGTTGCGGTGTCGTGGGTTGGGTTCTTTTCCCCGGCACAAGGACCCACTGAAAAAAAATTTCGCATTCACGAATTGATCGACTGGTGTCGAGGCCGAGGCAACCTACAAAGGGTTGAAATTGCTTACAGCTAGTAACAAACTGGGCCGGGAGAAAAGAGACGGACTTACCGACGATACTTATGGCCCTCAAATAAGAATGAGGCATCCAGGTGGAAGCGGTGCCCCCTCGCACCCACCCAACCGGATCAAGATCCAAATGTAGACGTGGCCATATATTTCCCGTTTAAATGAAAAACTCATACAAACATAATTTGTGTGAATTTTTCTCTTAAATGGAAATATAAACGTGGCCAATTTATATTATAGTATTATGTGATGCAATCAAATAACACTATACCATAAAACGGCACGCGAGTGGAGGGCCACTCTACCCGGGCAAAAGCCCCTGTAACGCATAAAAAGGCGAGAGAGCTCTGCTGATGGCTAGCTCAGTATATTGAAGGGGCCGGCCATCGTTGCGGGTCGAAATCCGAATGGAAATCCGAAATTTTTTGTTTAATTATTCATTATTCTTCCTTTATTACTTCTGGTCATACAGGCGAACATGTTCAAAGTCAATTAATTGAGGAGGAACTAACAACTTTTCATTAGCCGCGTCTCATTTCAATTAATTTACAAATTCTCAAAGCTAGTGCAAACATTTTCGAAACACGTAAACACATACAAACAACCGTTCCAGGTCCTAAATATATTCAATACGTAATTTTTATCATATGAATTTTATAAATTATAATGTTTAAGCAATAAATAACATAAAATAAAAGGGTACTCACCAGCATTCTTGGCGAGCGCCTGGTGACGATGTGGTGATGACTAGACTGATTCCTCCTTTGCTGTTAATTAAAAATTATTATTTTCTTTTTTTTCCTTTTTTAATCAAATTAAACTTAATTTTCTTTTCTCGAATAAAAGTAAAAAATGCAGTATGTGCTGCTAGATCCTTTCTCTGCTTCATAAAATAACTTGAAGTGTCGTTATTGTTGGTTCGAAGATATGCCTTTCAATGTGACCATCAAGTTCACGTGGAAGTCTTTTATGAAATTTAACGGATATTCCGGGAAGTAGTGCTTTGCAGTCGGATTGCACTAAGCAATCCCACTGCAAAGCACTACTTCCCGGGGCGTTGATTTTTGTCATTTTCACACGCGAAGCCGAATATTGCTCGTGAACTTGAATAAACCGGAAACCAACATTCCCCGTTGATAACAGTTGTCAGGTCTGTTTTAAAACTACGAACACTGAGGAGAATCGGGCGGTTACTTCACTGATTTCTCCTTTCACTGCTTTACAGGGTTAATATACCGATCCAACATTAAAATTGTTGCTACATTACGGCAATTTAACCCAGTGGCTATTATATGTATAAGAGTTTGCAGTCTATCCGACCTTGCATTCCCATCGCCTCCATGTTGAAGCAATAACTTGCACTTGCAAGCCGAATGCAGTGGAATCAACTTTAATACAGTCTGAGCGTTTGGATTCGCTTTGAATTTGGGCAGAAGTTCAGCTATTTCTACAAAGTTGTTATAGAAGGCCGTGTGCGATGGTGTTTAACCGTCTTCATCGACTCAATTTACACTTTATAACTTCTATTTTTCCTTCGTTAGCCGTCCCTAGAATTTCCCGGTCCAAAGTTTCCACTTCCTTCCGAAAATTTTCACATAGTTCATGAATTGAACATCCACTTCATTCACAAGCCCATATAGAAAACACTCAAGGTTATAACAATTCAGAAGGGAAGGGAGCACTTTTTACAGAACACCAATTTGATGTCCTTGACAAAGCATTCTCGTACACACAAAGTATTGAATGTTGTCTCGTCATTTAAATTTCGCCCATCCTAGACAAATCCGTCGATAATATAATATTTGCGAATCCGCATGTATAAATTTCGGTTAGATGCCGAGTTTGAAACAAAAACCGAAACTTTCCGCAAGTCGCCACTTCGACAATTTTATAAAAAATGAACCCCTTAGGCATGCGGCTTTCACGAATCCTAATGTACATCCAGTTAGGGGATTTCCCTTTTGCTTTCGCGGCGTCCACGTTGTGTGGCGATTTGAAGCAGACTCCTCCTGATCGCTGTGGCGATTCCAAGCAAACTCCCCTTTGGTTGTCCATTGTCCACTTCTCGGTGTCGCAATGGTAAATCCCCAAGCTTCTAGCTCAGCCAAGTTAGATTGCATTCGCAATGCAATCCGTGGATGGCTGTACGATTACAGTGCTCTCATATCCGAAATTTTAATTTGCAGATTTGAATTTTAAAATCCACAGAAGTAAAAAATGAAAAAAATTTAAATAATAATAAAATTATAAATATCATAAAGAATATAATTAGAAAGAAAAGTTTAAATTTAATATAGAAGAAAAATTATATAAAATTTACATTTAATAAAAAAAAATATTTTATGATTTATAACCATGAATGGAAATAATCAATTTTTTTTCAAATCTGCAATTAAAATTTCGGATGTGTTATGAAGGTTTTCGAGCAGTTTACTTAGGGGACTGCTTAATTACCACACCTGCAAATGGAAGAAAGCTCAGTTATCCTAATTTTTTGCGTGAAAAGTAGCTAACATACAGTAGATCAGCAGTTTTTTGTTTTATTTTTTAAGCGTTATATTGGATTGCTTGTTTTATGTAGCAATTCTTACTTTTACCCCCTCCTTTCCTCATACATCGAGCACACGGTATACCAAAAGATGTAAACAAGGTCGAGATTTATTAGGGAACTTCATTTCCTGGCCGTAACGGTATTCGAGGTGATATAGTAAGTGTCGTACTCTACAATGAGATTATTACCTGATTTTTCAATCGGTACCGATCAAAGCTGGGTAGGCTGATAGTTTGATAGAAGTATCGCAAGCACAAACTTGCTGCCACCAACAAACTTTTGAAGTTGGGAACTGCTGCGTGAGTGGTGAGCACTCTGACCACTACACGACACGGACTACTTTTTAGCATTATTGACATTGATTTTTTTTTGTTATTGAATTACTTTTACTCACGATCTGCTCAAACATTGATAGCTATTTGAGCTTAATCTTTTCTCTTCTCTATTGTGTCCATTTGTCTATATAAGCTCCTCCCAAAAGCACCTCGACACGGCTGTGTGCTAGTGGGCGCGGGAATCCACGACCTCTGCCAAATTAAAATATCTGCGTCTGCTGCGTCCGCGTGGTGTAGAGGTTAGAACGTTCGCTGCGTAAGCCGGGGGTCCCCGGTTCGAATTCCCTTAGTGACAACGAGATTTGTTTCGAGCGATTCTTCGGACAGACTATAAGCCCGTTTATTTATGATACGTACTGGTTTAAAATCGCAGCTGGATGGACGGACACACTGCCAAAGCGCGGTACTGACCATAGTACAGTCACATAGTATCCACACTCAACCTCGCCTCCTGAAAAACCGAACACAAGCCGAAGAGCAAACCATAAATCTTTGGCAGCAGGTAGGTAGGTAAATACTGACGCGAGGATTGGCGCGAATATAAACATGTGCTTGGATTGAGAGATTTCAAGATTACCAGATATCAAAAAATTAATAACTTAACCGAAAAGCAAATTCGCTCCATGCAATCTTTTAGTTTTTTATTAGGATCTGGCAATAGTCCCATGTTCTGATATGCGTAAAAGAACACGTGCTTCGGAAATTGTATTTGCTTTTTATTTTGTTTAGTGAATACAATAGGCCTGGGTTCAGCTGACGTGCCCCGAATCAGTTGACCGGCCCCTGGGAAAATTCTGAATGTGTGCAACACAGGGTAAATGGAAGGTGTGGATACTATGTGAATGTACTATGGTACTGCTCATATCACCTTTCCGCAGGGTTCGCAAAAATCCGATATTTCATAATAAATATCCAAAAATCCGATATTTATTATATATCCGATATATATTGGATACATATCACGTTTACGAACAGTAAGCATTTTCCTGTCTGTAATTTATTTGAAACTGTCAAATGGAAAAATAATAAAAATTAGTCTGAATATTTCACTTTTTATTCCTGAAGTAACAAAGACGTGAATAAAAAATTGATTGATCAATTAAAGTCAGGGTCAATTGTCAGGCACAGATCTATAAGTGGTACATTATCGTGTGACTCCCACTCAAGTCGGCCTCCAGAATCTACGCCCAATATTTTTTCTTGCATTTCCATATTCGCATTGGCCTCCCAAACCCAGTCCATATTGTATGAAGGAACTGTACGACAAATTATCTCATGGGAATGGTTAAACGTCTTGAAGATATGGAGTAATTTATGGGCTTTCCCGATTCCTAATCGATTACGTATCTTTGACTGCACAAGACTGAAGGTAGAGAATATTCTTTCGAGACCAGCTGTTGATGCCACTGCTGACAGTCATTGATCACATAATGTTTGAAGTCTTTCTTTGCCATCCCAGTTGAGTCATCGATTATCGTTTGTGTTCATATTTAGGAGCTTCCACCATTCTAAAGGTGGAGTCTGTTTAAAATTTTCCCCAAAAAGATACTTAGGAAACATTGATGATTGCGTCAGCAATGACGTTACATTACAGCAAAAACTTTATCTCTTTGATCATTGCTCAAATTGTTGCCAAGAAATCGGTGATCCAACATATTAGCCAAAAAATGAACAGACTCTAATGCCATGTCAATTCTTGACATCTTATGTTTCATTTTCTAAATCCTTTTCTAGCCGGTGCCATATTCTGTCTAAGGCCCTAGCTATTGGATCCAAGCGTGACAAGGATTGAATTGCATTGTTCGTGATTTGAGCATTATTTACGATTTCGAGTATGTTTTTGTCAACTTCATTTTTATTATTTTGGCATATTTGTACCAATATTCCTCGATTAGCAAGGTAAGAGCTAATACAGTCTTTCGTTGTATTCCATCGAACAGTTATAGGCATTACCAACTTCTTACCACCGGCAGCCTTGTACCAACTTGTGGGTAGATGTTTATTCCTAAAATATTTGATCACATTAATTATGTTTTCCGAAACGCCTTTGATTTCTACATCTTGCGCTAGCAAGCTTAGTATATACGCACAGCAACCATATTGAATTATGCTATTACTATCTTTACATAATTCGTGCCTCATTTTTTGACGTTAGCTGCATTGTCGGTAACGAAGCTCTTAACAATCACTTTGAAGTTTTTGTTGGTATTTGTAATTATATCCGTAGCTATTTCTTTTAAATAATCAGCAGTATGAGGATGGCCTGGTGTATCGATAGTATCAACTAGTATCGATTGTCTTTCGGGTGTAGTGAGGCTGCAACAAATTATAGGCTAATTGTGAGCGTTAGATCAACCGTCCAAAGACAAAGATACGGCCTTGCCCTCGAAATCGTGTTTTTGTTTTTGTAAGGTATCAGCCTAACTTTCTTCTAGGAGACGGCCTCCTATTTGACGGGATGTGGGAGGCTTATAGCCTGGAGGAAGTACCATGATCATTTCTTTAAACTTCAAGTGATCAGCATACAAAAACGGTGAATGTGTAATAGAAAAGGTTTGCGACCGCCAAATCAATTTTTTCGCTTGGGATTCGGATGTAACAATTACTTTTTCTAATATATTGAATGATGGTCCGCCTGTCGAAAATGCGCGTTTTTTGCCACTGATTCGATTATGGTGTGATTTGATGTTGAGGGGTGGGTATCATGAACAGAATCTGTAGGTGGCACACATGAGCTAGAAGCCCTTGACACTAGACAAACATTCACATGTTTCGATAGCCGCAGAGGAATGCCTTGCAGTTCTTTCTTGCACTTTTTACATTCGGCCAATTCGCCACTGTTCCCATCTTTGAAATAATATTAAATTTTCCCCATACAGCATAGGCAGGTTTTGGCATGGCTCAAATTGTTTAGAATACTGTGGAAAAATGAAATGTAGGAAGAAAAACACTTAGGCTCAACGATCTGATAACTTGTATTGTTTTCACACTACCTTCTAACTTATCGTTCAATAGGTCAGTTATCTACTTCAATGAAGATCGCGCAGCAGATGAACGCAAAGATCACTGCACTACGCCAACTAAATAACGATATCAAAATGAAATACAAAAGCAGGATTGTAGCATTAACCTTTTAAACTAGCAAAGCATTTCTTAGGTAGATATTAAATTGACAGTATACTTGAGTTAACAATTGTCAAATGCTAGTCCGCGTGCACGTAAGTACAACGGGGAGTCCCCGAACTTCTGATGAGATAGCTATTCAGGGGAAAATGATCTAAATTTTAGTTTTTCTTTTAGTGTTGCCAAGATGCTAGATACAAAATATCAAATGATATATATCCGCATAAATATCAAATGATATATATCGTGATATATATCATGATATATATCGGCGAACCCTGCCTTTCCGACTGCCAATACATGCAATCAAGATAATGAGATACTCTAACTATCTCTAAGCGAAGGCCCGAAAGGGGCTGTAGTGCTAAAGTAAAGCGTCTGCGGTGAATACCGCGGCATAATACCTCTTATTGTAAGTCAGTTCATAAAATAGAATACCGTGTTTTGAATGAAAAGAAAATTTCACGGTTTGACAAAATATATTTCTTCTTTTGTTCATTAGCCGTAAACATATTCCAATGGTTAAAAGAAGACTTGCCATTTTTCCAGAATTTCACTACCCTTGCATCGATTTTTTCCTGTTTCCCATATTTTTGTTAATTGGTCTTCTTATTAAATTAAAATTTGTGTTGGTGCTCTTAGCTTTTTTCGGGCCATATAAGCTACATAATTCAAATTTACAAAAACAAAACAATATTCTCGTGACTACCAATCTCGAATAAAAATCATGGCCATGGGCTGGACTCGAACCTAGGACACCAAGGCCCCATGCCATGCACGCTAGTCACTAAGCGCTTACATCATTAGCCATTATTTATCATAAATTTAAGATTTGACTTAGAACTCTTCACATGTGATGAAGCTCATAAATTTCATAATCACTAATTGGATGTGACCCAGTAAAGCCATCAGACTCAGATTTGCAGAAAACGCCACTAATAACTGTTATACAAATAAAATCCTATTTTCATTAAACAGCCCTAGGTTAATTGAACCTATTGCCTTTAAAGTAAACAACGTTGCATAATCTGAACACAAGGTCTTCTTTTCCGCACCAAACACCATTCTACTTGCTGTATCTAATAAATCACACGTTTGTCACATACATCTATCTGCAATAAACCTCCAAGATTTCGTACGTAAATACAAGATGTGAATCATCTTGTCATCAATAATTTTCGCAAACGTGTACAACACATGTGTTGCGTGTGCGTGCATTCAATGCATATGCTAATTTATGTACAGTTTAAGGGAATATGGTGCAGTACAGCAAACAAATAAATCCATGGATTAACTCACCAGGCAAATGTGACATTCACAAACATATTGTATTTATAGTCATGCATGGATGCTGCGTGTACAGGCGTAGGGTGGTCGAAGATATTGGGCAGAACGAAATTATCTGGAAGAGATCATCATCATCTCCTTGCACACGACAGGGGGGTTGAATTTAAAGATGGATTTCTGTTAAAGTAACAATTGCAATGTGTGTTAGGAAATATGTATTGTTTCAGCAGTCCTTGAGTTGATTAAGTACGTTTTGTGTTTCTATTGTCATGAGTTTGTCACGAGACGGGATATGAAATATGAGGGAGATGGGTTTTGAGTGGGTGCAGATGTTTCCTGTCAATTTACCGAGTCTAATGGAGCGTAAAAATATACACTTAATTCTTTTGATCATACCGGTTGTAGTTATAAAGAAAAGATAGTATTTTTCTGTACTATCCCAAATTTCTTTTAGAACAACAGTCAATATGGCTCATATTTTCTTCATTGACAAAGTCCTGAATTTTTTTCTTCAAAGTATCAGCAAAAGACAAATTGTTTTGGTTAAAGGAATATTACTACAAAAACAAAAAACCACCGCTATATGCATGTTCACCATGATATGGTGAGATTTTTTGATGCTCAACAGAAAACGACATTAGCCTCGTTACATTGCTTAATCTGGTCAATATTATTGAGGTGTCCGAATTAAAATCTTTAACTTAGTTGCTAATCTTTGTAATTTTCAATGTCTGTCATAAAAAGATTCTTATCTCTAGTGTCTCAAGTATTTCATGGCTATGGCTATGGCTTCCCTTAAAAAATCAACATCTCTCCAAAATTTCCAGTATCTGGTACGTCTGCACCTCCCAGATATTATGAAGTAGATCACTACTCTCGTGGGTGACGGAGCATAATCATAACCACTTCAGACAATAATTGGCCTGACTTACTGATTCGAACATGAAACTTGGCAAAATTTACTTAATCAGTGACAATGTGTAGTGAATGCATATTGTAGATGTGGTTAACAAACTATATTTTGACTTGTTAGCGGTGCGAACTCATGCCAATACAAAGATGCATTTAACAGGTAGCTATGAAAAAAGTATCTTAAGGAAACCTTAACTGGCACTGAGGTCTTTAGTGTCTCAGTCAAGGTGAGTTCACTGAAATCTAAAGTAAAACATGATGTTTGACCATTCAATGAAAATAACTGTTAAGTGAATTAATGTAAGTCAGTGCTAGAGCACCTTTTTTTCTACCCTGCCCTTGAAACAATCCATTTCTATATTTTAGTACCCTTGCGAGGGGAAAAATGTTTGTTGTTTTTTATTATCTGTCACCTTAATTTAACAACAGAAATCCAAACAATGATTTAGACAGTTCCAAAAGCGGCAAATTACAGCCTTATAAAATACGTTTTCAACAACTGTTCAAGTGGATTGAAGCGGTCAGTAATATCTCATACTCGTACTCATAGCGAGTGCGTTGGCAAATCAATGAGTATTTAAATACGGCCAACAGATTCAAGTTCTTTGAAGTGGAGATAGATTTTCGTGGTGATTTAAGTAGTCACGTTTCGTGTTGCCTTTTTCGTTTCGATTGAGCGGGTGGCAAGTGGGTGTGATTCAAAGATATTATTCTACATACATTATGGAGGATTTCAATGTTTGCAGCAACAATACAGTTATTATGAAGTTAACTTGGTTCGTTGGCTGATTCTTTCAAAAGTTTTGTGTTTTGTAAACTTTTTTCTTTGTCTGGGTACAATGGATTTGTTAATTAAATTGAACCAAAAGATATTTTATGTTGTTATGTGGCATAATCACTTTTGAATTAAGCCCGCCTGTAAGGAAGTATTAATAGGAATAATTTTCGACCTCTTTCGGTAAGTGTGATTTCATTCACCCTCAAAGATTTATGTAAATGTCTTTAAAATATAGTCACTATTGCATCTGAATTTATATATAATTTTTTTTTTAAATACCTCCATTCCCTACCACTCTCTCCATCACTCTTTCTTCGTCGCACAACGCTCGTGCGATCTGCATTCACATTACGTCGCTTGGTCCTTTGTGCCACCCAGACAATGTTTAACACATCGGTATAAGGGGGCACACAATATAATCTGAACTAGTCCTTTTCATGAACATCTAATCCAAAAAAAAAATCATGATCAGCTCTTAGAGATAAAAAAATTCAATATAATACGACGCATTCAAAAAAAACTCTGAGTAACTGTCACTTCAGTATCTCGCCGATAGGGTCTAAAAAGAACGTCCTAAGATACTGGGCTCATAAAAGCAGGATTACAGGTCCACTCTTCAAACAGTGGTCATTAAATGCTCCCTTAGTCTTTTCTTAAATACCATAAGTGAGTTTGCTTCCTTAACAATCTCTGGTAGATTGTTATATATACGCAGAGCATCATTCGTTGCATCGTTCTTTAGATCGTCATCCGTTCTGACAAAAGGTATTACGAATTGATCTGCATTCCTCGCATTATATGGGTTGATCTGTGATACCTTAATTAATGGCGCTCGTTCCGATCCATTAGTTTTTGAATTTCTGTAGATAAACTTAGCTTTCTCCATAATAATAATTTGACTAAAGGTTAATGATTTAGCCAATTGGTAAACCAAACTAGTTTGAGTAAGCATTGGCAGCTTCAGAATGTTTTTATACGCTTTGGTCAGCAGCCTGGATATACTGTTTAAATGTTGCTTTGCTGATTGACTCCAAATAAGTACTCCATAATGCAATTTCGCCAGGACAAACGCATTTAGAACAAGTTTCTTGATGTGCATTGGAAAATCCTCATATCTTCTTAACAATCCTATTATTGGGGCTAATTGCCTCCTTAAGCTATTTATCTGTGGTAACCAGGTCATACGATGGTCTATGATAAGACCAAGATATTTCATTTCTAGCACTCTTTGTAATTTTTCGCCATTAATATTTAGGTCGACATCTATGTCTCCTTTGTTCTTTTGCTTAAAAACAATATATTTTGTCTTTGAAGTGTTCAATACTAGTTTGTTTCCAATTAACCACTGATGGAATTTTCCTAGATCGTCGTTGATAGTGTTCTCAATGGCAGTTTTGTCTCGTCCTGAATAAAGTAGAACTGTGTCATCAGCATATAATGTGTGATATCCCGTCAGCCCACATGTATTTTGATTATTTGTGTATAGCAGGAACAAAGTTGGGCCCAGTATTGAACCTTGGGGAACTCCTATTTCCGTAGGTGCATGATCGCTCAGGACATTGTTGATTAAAGCTCTCTGCGATCTTCCCTCCAAGTAACTCTGAAACAACTGCTTAGGACTACCCTGAATACCGTACGAATCAAGTTTACGAAGCAAGAGGTCATGATCAACTGTATCAAATGCTTTTTTCAAATCCACAAAAATTGCGATGACATAATCACCCCTGTCAAGTCCTATATTGATGAAACGTGTGACAGAATGTAGGGCATCCAAATTACTCTTGTTCTTTTGAAAACCAAACTGATGTTGGCTTATGATAAAGTTTTCAACTAAGAATGATGTCAGTCGATTGTTTAGTATTTTTTCGAATTTCTTACTAAATCCCGTCAGCAGCGCAATCGGGCGATAGTTATTCGGGTCGAGATGATCACCACCCTTAAATATAGGAACTATTTTTGCAAGTTTTTCTTCTTCCGTAAAAGTTCCATTCCTAATATGCACGTTTATAAAATTTGCCATAATCTGGGCTATATCCTCCTTTATTATACTAATCTCATTCATCGTGATGCTATCAATGCCTGGCGCCGTATTCTTTTTCAATTCATTGATTACATTTAAGACTTCCCTTTTATTTGTTTGATGAATGTGAAAGATGGAATTTATTGCGATATTTGTATTATTTACATTGCCTGCTGTACTGGCGACGATTTCTTTAGTGATTCTTCCACCAATTGTTGAAAAAAAGTTATTCAATGAGTTCGCCGCGTCACGTGGACATGATGTGTTAGAGGGCCCATCAGGATTCAGTTGAAAGTTTTGCGATATACCCTGGGTTGAAGAGTTATCCTTTACCTCATTTATTATTTTCCATATTTCGCGGGAGTTGTCAGCCGCTGTTTCCATTCTTCTTGAGAAATATAAGAATTTAGCCTCTTTCACCAGTCGTTTTGATTCTTTTTTCGCTTGCATATACACAAACTTGAAAGCCTGGTTTCCACTGTTCTTCCCGTAGTCCATGTATGCCTTCCTTTTTTAGGTCTTTGTAAAAATTTTTTTTACAAAGACCTACTAGTTTCGCGACCTGTCTGTCCGTCTGTCCGTCCGTCTGTCCGTCTGTCCGTCCGTCCGTCTGTCCGTCTGTCCGTCTGTCCGTCTGTCCGTCTGTCCGTGCGTCACAGCTGATTTCCTCAGAAACTATAGAAGCTAGAATGCTCAAACTTTGTGAAAAGGTCAAAAGTGATGGTCTCTCAAAAGTTAAGGCCTTAACAAAAATTTAAAAAATGTTTAAGGGGGGTCCCCCCTAATAACGAATTGGCCCTTAAAAATTTTTTTTCATCAAAGGTAGTCGAGTGGGGTATCAAATGAAAGGTCTTGATAAGAACTTTTAGAATCTGAAATAAAAAAATCATTTAATGAATTAGAGGGTCCAGGGGAAGGCAAAATGTACCCAAAATTTGTGTCCCCCCCCTCGCGATTGGACACCTTTCAGCCGTAAATCTGAAAATTATCACGAACGTGGACCTTTATGAGTACAAGGGCAACAAATACCTTAGAAATCGAAATTCGCTCAACTTTGTTAATAATAGTATGATTTGTAGATTTTACATTTTTGCCCATAAAATCATAGCGGTACCTTTAAACTTCTTGAAATTTCGCCATTATATAGACTAACATAAGATATATATGTTCACAAAATTTAATTGAGATCGAATCATAATCAAGTGAGTTATAGCAATTTCAATTATATGGAATTACACCAACAATAACACTTGTTTATGGTTGATATAGGGTTTTCCAATAAGAGGTGTCATTTTGATATTAAAAGAAAAATGCCATTTTTTAATAGAAATGATCGGATTTTTATTTCATTATAAAGAAGAAGATATGCCGTTAATAGAAATAACTAACATTGAGGAAATAACCACTACGACACTCCTACAGGACCATATCCTCTTCATGAAATTTTCCATAACCAAATCGCAAAGTGGTTGCCCTATGTCCTCGATAGCCTCACGAATTTCATCTTTGAGATCTTGAATCGACGCTGGGCTATTGGCATAGGCCTTCTCTACCACGTGGCTCCAAAGGAAGAAGTCGCAAGGTGTTAAATCAGAAGATCTATTCAAAATAACACCTCTTATTGGAAAACCCTATATACGTTTAAAATTGACTTAGGCACTTTTATTTTCTTTCAATTTTCATGAAAATTTAAGGAATAGTGTTTAACTTGAACATGTTCAATCGGCCGAACATTCAGAAAAATCATTTAAGCTAGATTAAAATGGCGGCTGCACTGTGCTTATGAAAGAAACTGTGCATCTTTTGTAAAAATTTGAACGATTTCATATCTAAGTATTGGATGAATAATTCAAGTTATCGATTCACGCCATTAGAAAACTTGTTTCTAACCCTAGGATGTTTACAAAGACCTTCTGGTAGGAGCACTCTCCTGCTTACTCAACTTGTTTAGTACTTGCATCAATTACTTTTTTCGTTATCCAAGTCCGTTACCGACACCTGATTTTTTTCTCAATTGTAGAACTTTGCTTAGCAGATATGATGATATTTTTGAGTTCAATAATACTATTTGGTTTCCGCTTTTCCAGTAACTCTCGTATGTTTGATTTAAAGAGCTCCTTGTCTAGATATCTGAACGTTTTGTAGGTCGGCTTCTGTTTGTTCAGGGTTTGGTCTTGAATAGCAATTTTTAACACACGATGATCCAGTTCCGGCCAGTCCTCAAATATGTATGTCATGCTTTCAGCGACTTTTAAATCATTGGTTACTATATGATCCAGACAGGTATTTGACACTGGGCGAGTAATTTGGTTGTTGTTTATGATTACTGTTCCATTCAATTCTAGCGTATCCTTATAAATCCGTGTTTCTGGTGATTCCGTTAGTACATCAATGTTTGTGTCCGCTACTGTGATTAAATTTTTTTCAGTTGAGAATAATGTATCTATTACTGTGTAAAAATCTTGCGCATTCATGGGATTGGGATTGTAGTACGTCCCTAATTTTATTTTTTTACCTGCATGGCGTACTTCAATTATTATAACGTTATACTTATCAGGCGTCACTCTCTTGATAATGAAATTGATTGTATTTTTTATGTACATTGCTGTACCTCCACCTCTTCCAGGTCTGCAGGAGAATACCGCATTATATGCTTCAACATTGTAAAACCGTGCTTCTTCTGGGTAAATCCAGATTTCATTGAGAATAATCAAATCTATGTCAGGATTTTGCTGCAGGTAAATCTGAATATCACTTAGCTTATGTCTTAAGCTTCTTATATTAGCATACATAAGTGTCAAATTTGTTCCACTTGATTGATTAGAAAGATTAGCAATCATCAAAGTTGTAGTCGGTGCTCCTCCTGGCGATCAATATTCTGCGTTGAAACTCCGGACACTCTACAGAGTCAGCTCTGTGAGAATGATCAGCATTATTATTGTTACCAATACAGTTCGAGCACTTCTCAATCGTGCTTTTGCAGTCCTTTAGGTCATGCTTTCCTCCACATTTTACACATAATTGCTCCCCTTCACATTTTGATGTTTTGTGGTTGTATTTTTGACACTTATAACACCTCGTTACGTTGAAGTCCTCCTTCACAAAATACGATCCATAATCTATATTAATGTATCCATTTGCAAGCCTCTTATACATGCTCCCGTTTACCTGGATGATGTGTAACCACCTTCCATTTCTTGTCCGCCTAGAATGTACAAGTTCCATAGAATCACACGCCTCTATGTTGGGATTTAATGACTGGATCTCATTTCTTAATTCATTATTTTCGTATTGTTTTTCTAGTCCATTGATGACAAGTCTAGGCTGTCGCAATCTGGTCTCAGCAACATCATACTCCTCTTTCATTGCATCCATTGCTATATTAAAAAGCGAAGTAGCATTTTCATTTGTCGATGTTTTGATAATCGCCCCACCATTACGAATAGGCCTCATTAGCTGTAGAGGAATTTTAGATTTTGATGGCCTGATCCTCGACTTAAAATCAATCAGTGTTTTTTCTGATGAAGAGTAATTTCTAGGCTTAATTATAATCCCTTTTTGCGATATTGTATTTGATCGATGCACTGACGGAGGAGAAGTAGAATTTTTAATAATTTCGGCATATGAGGGCTTGCTCGCAGATGTAGATTTAGCTATTAGTAAGGTGACATTTGAGCTCATCTCTTCGACTTAGCTTTGCAAATTTTTCATTTGTTGGAAGAGTTGGTCTTCTTTAGACTTACGGTGCTGAGCTCTACATTCGGCACACATCCAAATCACATCTTCGGTGATGTCCATAATAGCCCGATATCTCTCCTCCGACATTTTGATACACCTCAAATGAAACCACTTGAGGCAGAAGCCATCACACCCCATAGCCGAGTGGATATCCTCCACGGGTTTCCTACACTTCCCACATTTATCATTGGCTGGTTTAGTAGCCATTATATTTTTAACTTTTTTAATTATTTGCTTTTTATAAATTTTTTATTATCCTTGATTTATTTAATATAGTTAGTGAAAAAACGTAGAAATCCGTACTTACAAAAAAATAATTTAAAATATTAAAATATAAATTTAAAATTAAATTCAAAAATTTTTTAGAATAAATTTGGCTACACGGGAATCTCACTCTTAGACCAAAGCAAGAATTCCCGGTTCCGTTAATTTTCGTTCGCCTAAGTAAAAATTGAAACAATGAAATTGATGACTTGAAAGATCGCTACTTATCTCGAAAACTTGATAGAGCGACACTAGTAACCACTTCACTTATTTCACACAGCTGATTATAATTTATGACAGAATTTATAACTTCACTTAAGTCAAGAAATTCAAAGAGCTGAAACTGACACTTCTTTGTTTTGACACTTCGAATTTGTAAATTTAGCTAAAATTTTGATGAATGTATTTGATATAGGCATGTTCTTAAATAATTGTAGAAAACTCGACAAAGAATTTATTGTTAGAACTGTATCAAAAAATTCGTGTAGTTCAGGATTAGCATGATAGTAAGACTGGTGTGGAAAAAGTCTATGTCAAAAAAAATTTCACCAAAACTGGTGGAAATAGTTAATTTGAAATCAGGCCTTCTTCTTTAAGACTTGCTGTTATATATTGAAATGAATTATATTATAGTTAGTCCTAAACATCTAGTACATCTAAGTTTACCACATAAGAATATATGATACTTAGAGGTTAAGCTGAAATGTTAAAGAGTTAGTAAGGTGTAAATCGGTTCATTTCAATCGTAGAAAGTTGATATAAAATATGGCGCAGTAGGGAAATTAAAAGGCCAAAATGGATTCAACGTTTAGAGCTCCCGGACCATTCAATTTTGAAGAAAATCTAAGCGGAGAGTGGCGGAAGTTCAAGGGATCTGTGGCGACATTTCTGTAAATTTTTATATTTCACACTTTGCATTTTGCCAATTTGACACCTGGCAATGTATAGTTTCAGTTTGCCATGACGAGTGAAATTTTATATAAATGCATGGATTTTTTGTAGAGATTACCAGTTCAGATTTGATGTTCATACAGTAACGATTTAGTATTTAACTGTTATTACTTCTATTTACTGTTAGCTCGTTAATAAACATAATGATTCATTCATTCCGTCATAATACCTAAACTTGAAATTTTCTGGATTTAGTTTCATTTGTTATGGTTTTTATTGCTTTGAGTTGTTGACCTTATGCATCTAAGTTAGATTTACTAAATAATGTTCATGGAAGTTGTAGTAATCTAAGAACTATGGCTCTAAAAGCAGCGCTGACACAGGCACACAGCACGAACGCAATTTAATAAGGATTCAGTCGATTCAGTCACCTTCCCCATCGCAACACTCGTTTTTTTTTCGCAGGAATAATAAGTGGAAAAATTTCCTTTGTACTTAACACCCGGGAAACAAAATTCTAAAAATGTTTAAAAATTTCTAATGTGTAGTATCTTATTACAATATCTTTTGAAGATAATTTAACGAATTGCGGTGTAACGCGGTATGCAAATGCTTAGAACGAAACGGTTAACCCCTTTTAATTATGAATGCTAAAATCATTGTATCATTTAACCTGTTAATTATATGAACGCTAAAATCATTGTATCATTTAAACCCCTTAAAATTTGTCTAATTCTTCCGATTTTTCCCACCTAATTACGCCTAATTATCATAAACGACAAATTGCCTTCAATTGATAACTTAATTGAACCTACAAAAGACAGTGAAAAGGGAAATTGCAAATACCGCCGTCATAAACTACAAATGATAAGGAAAAAGTACATTTGATAGCAACAAAAACCTTCAATTGTGTGATTTCCCCCTTTCTGAATGGGTTCGTATTGTTCTACTTGCCCATAAAGTGTCGTAGTTGCTTGAGTGTGGAGAATATTAAATTGTGCTTGCGAAATTTGCATGCTATTGCGTCGTAAATCGTGAAAATGGGTGATAACTACATAACAACATTGGAAATTGGAATTATCGGGGAGAGTGGCGCCGGCAAGTCGAGTCTGATGCTTCGTCTGACAAACGAGGAATGGGATGGAGATCGGGAGTCTGCTCGAAACCGCCAGACAGCGCGGACGCCGCGTAAAGAAGAAGCGAGTTGGGAGTGAGAGGAGATTGCGGGCTGATCAGAATATCGCCGAGACACGTGGAAAAGTTTCTCGCGTAAAAGACAGTGAAATATTGTAAAAAAAATAGACGATAAAGTTATCGTGCAAATTGTGAACACCTTGTTAGTCGTGTGGGTTAGCGAAAAGTGGAATAAAACTCGTGTTCCGTCAAAATCTAGTGGAAGTGTTTTCGCTTGGGTGTCCAAAGGTTTCTCCCTCCCTTAAATCATTTGTCGAAAAGTTATTCTTTAGTTCCCAGAAATAATCAGGTCCCCAAAGGAGATATGAAACGAAGAAACAATTTGAAAATGTGGAAAAAGGCGTCATTGATTTGCCCCCGAATTTAGTAACAATTAGTTACTCAATGCACTTAGCATGTAACGGATTTGTAATTAACCGTTAGCTCTTTTGTCGGAAATTTTTCGAAATGCTGTGATGCAACTTCGCTTCATCGATTAAGGAAGTCGGTTCGCGTGGAATCGTTGTTGTTAATGTACTGTACATGTTCCAATACAAATTCGGAAACTCCTCCACAATACTTGTTAGAAGAAGCGTGCACACAGAGATGAATCGTGAGAATACAAACAAACTGGAACGTTTCACAGAAGTACACAGAACACTTTCATGGAATAATTTCTGTGTTTGAAGGGTGCATGCTTGGGGTGAAATGAACTAGTGAAGGATCAGAGAGCAAGTCTTCGAAGAAAAACCGGCAACCCGAACAAAATAAATACGCGTTTGATCGACAAATATCTCTTCGAATCTTCTCACGTTTCCCTATGTGGCAACGAAAAAGAAAAGTACGGTAGTTCGCAAATGTAGATTTAATTAGACACAAGAGAAAAAACTAGTAAATACACGGTGGATATTTGCGTGGAAAAAATAAAAGTGCGTGTGTGGTCGGAGTAAATTGATTGCGATAGAAATGCACAAAGTAATGCTTGCGAAGATTCTGTAGCAAGAAGTGAAGTGAAGGCCCAAATTTAAAGCACGTCGGCCAGTTGCACTAAACAACAAAGTGATAATAACGGTCCAGACATTGCAACACAGCACGCTCACCGTGGAAATTGATCCTAGCAAAACGATCAAAGAGCTGAAGCAGGAAATCGAGGCTGTCCATGCTTTTCGGGAATTGCAAGGAAAGGTTGCAGAATTGTCGGGAGAAGAGGAGGCTTTCACATTATTCGGCGCAGACATAACTTGAGTAGTTCACATTATTTCAAGTAATAGAAAATTCATATTAGCTTTTGCATGCATGTTCATTTTCGCGTCTTATTGGAATCCCGTATGAAGTTCAAGTCACAAAACCTTAGAATTAAAAGCGTCGATTGAAAGTGTAGTTGTAAGAAAAGCTTATCAGTCGTGTTCAGATACAAGACGACCTGAGCATTAAGAAACATAATCTTGAAGAGATAATTTTCTCTATAGAATGTTATGTGGCATTCAATGAATTTTGTCGAAATATTTTTGGATAAAGTTCGCATGAAAATTATAGCACCATGATGTAATCAATTGCATATAGAACTTTGCTATCACACGATTAATTTGAATGAATCTGTCTGAGTTCAGAGCGATTAATTTGCATGTATCCATTTTTATACTGATTACGTTGTGCATCCAGAGATTACGCCTGGTTTTAGTAATTCTTGTTCGTGAACTTCAATGTATTTCTTGCTATAGATTTTTTTTTGGCACTCTCAAATATCTGCACTTTACTAGTTTTCGATACCGGATATGTAAATGAGCATACTTATTGGTCTAATTTTGAAGGCTTAATTTTATATTCATACATATTTTAATCAGTTCTTGAAAGTGAACATTTTTTTTCAATTTCATGAAAAATTTTGGATTTTTAATATAATAAAGAGTATGTTCAGTTTACGCTTTGTCGATGTACTTGAACATCAAAGGCATTATATCATTTGCATTTAGTGATACTCCGTTAAAAGTTCCCGAAATTTGAATAAAAAAATAAGATAACATTACCTTATTATTTAATAATAATAATTATAAAATAATACTGATTCATTTATTTAAATAAACAAATTTACCTAATTATTTACCCTATAAATCTTTCTACTACCCATTTATATGACAGCACTGATTCAAATTCTTAGTAAAATTAAACCATAAGATAAAATATCACACCTAAAATAATAGCCTAAACCCATTCAATAAAAAGAATAACAATTTGAAATGATAAAAATCAAAGACAATATAAACAATAAATTTTGCACCATTCAAAAATATAAAAAGGTATTATAAATGACAGATAAAAATTTAGATTAAATTCGAAGCTTTTGTGTTTAACGAGAGTTAATAATGATGTAATTTCTCAACTGGGATTTTAGAATGACAGTTCAGGTAAAATACAAGTATAAACGAGTATTTGTTGCAACAAAAAGAGATAATTATGGGACATGCAAAATAATCACTTGCAACATCGTTGTTCTGGCATTTTCCGCAGAAGTCTGTAATGTAACAGTATCTGAACATTATTCTTATAATTAAAAGTCAAAAATTTAATAAAGGGCGATAATTTTAGTCTATTAAATCGCTCTCTAAGAGCTTGGAATTAATTCTCAACCAGAGATTGCAATTTTGAAAACCCTGTTAACATCGCTCGTCAGAAAGGTAGATTGGAATTGAAACATTTCCTGTGTTGAAGATTATCTTTCTCAAATTGATTCATTACTAAAATTCTGCCTTTTATTTAAGTATTATTTATCACCATACAAAATGTACATAAGTGTAACATAAATAGTTCATTTATATTCAAATTCCAAATAAGATTTTGTGGTCAGCTATAGAGTATCAGAAAATGTGTAATACCGGAATTTAACCTGTTAGAAACCAATAAGTTAGATTAGGTATAGATGATCTAATGAATTGATTGAAAATTGAAAGAAAAAAAATAAAAATGAATTAAAAACGTACCCGAGGGTCTTTCCTTTCCTCCATTTCTAACCGGGTATAGGACCCGGTACGGTGGCAGGCTTCCCCCTCAAAATATGAGCCAGTCACCGGGTACAATTTAATCCTTTTTATTTCAGGTGACTTAATGGGTTGAGTGGCCCAAGCCAAGTGCCTTTTTATGGCATAAAGTTATGCAATTCCATTGTATAATTCTATGACATAAATTGGTCACCGGGGTACTCCCCTTCTGATGGGAAGGTTCATACAATTCAAGTTGTATGAGTTTTCCACTCAGAAGAGGAATACCTGGCCACTTCAACGATTTAACATTGGATTTATTCCGGTTGGGTGGGCATGAAGGGGCTCCACCACCACCCGGTTGCCCCTCTTTCATTTGTGGGCCCTGAATGTATTTGGGTAAGGACGAGGTCACCCCCAAATTAGTCTTTCTTGTCAGGTTGCACTTGTTCTCGCAACAAGTCGTAATTCCTTCGTGGAGGTTATCTACTGATTTGCGACTTCGGTCGTCCTCTCGAACTCTGCAAGCAATTCGTGAATGCGAAATGTTTTGTAGTGAGTCCTCGTGCCGGGGAAACGAACCCGCCCCACGACACCGCAATGCTAGCCTGCCAGCGCATTCACGCGTCTCCGGACGAGGGCATTCTCGGCAGGAATCAACACCTTCCTCTGCCGAGGCAGCAGAACATCGCTGCGGTCCTTCACGGACATATGAAAATCTCTTATTCACTACAAATGGCGCCCAACGTGGGGCCCGAAAAGCCCGGCTGTATCATCAGTCGTGAGCACGAGACAGTCCATCGTCTCTAGGTGTCCCCACAAGGTGTTAGAAATTTTGGCGGGTAGATAACTCCCGAGGGTTTTTGCACTAATCGTGCCCCAGCAGCCGAGTAACTTCCGAACGTGTGTTGTCTTCGGACATCAATATCGTTTGGTCCTTCTTTTGATTTATACCTTGGTGGTTTACCACCATTGTATAACTAGTAAGGCCAAATTATATTAGAGTCCCTTTTTGTGTTCGGAGGTTATTATCCCAACATCTATTTTGCGGAGGATTCTGATCCGCTCCCCAAACCAGCGGTGCCTAAGTGTCTTAAATTACATGGATTTTGATTTCATGTGATTGGCTGATTAGCTAATCCATGACTATCCATGACAAGACACGCGCTGCTAGTGGATTAGAATCCCACCCTGGGCTGACAAGCTGTAACTTGAGAAGTTTGCTAATGAGGGATCACTTCGGAACCCTGATTTTCATGGTGCCACAAGAGAGTGTCCCTGAAGCGTTTTAGAAGGATTGTGCCATGGTGTCCATACTTGGGAGGAAGGACGGAAAGGAAAGACCGATTATTTTTTTTTGATAACTTAAAACTTTTTTTGAAACTTTATCATACATTTTTTTTTTTTGTGAGGTTCGACTATAGTTCGCCACTGACGGCCACTTACAAATCATAAATTTTGCATCATTTTTTTCACATTTTCATTATTTATATATATATATTTATTTAGGTTTTTAGTTAGCAATTTAAATTTCTTTTAGCATGCCCACCAAAAGAACTCCCGAAAGGAGAAAGTTGCGGTCGGATGCCGGACCAGCTCTATTGTGTTCCATCTGTCACGAGGACATGGACGAAACTACAAGCCAGAGGTTGCAGTGCGGACACAGGCTACATCAGCTGTGTTTGGCACAACTGCGGCAAACTTCATCCACGTGCCCGCTCTGTCGACAGCCTTTGGAAATCGCACAGCCAGCAACAGAACGACCTCAGTCCTCCAGTACAAGTGGAGCTGTCCCCAAAAGCGGACCCCTTCCATCCACTACAAGGAGTGCACGAGACGATGACTACAGGGCTGAAGCAGTTCCGCCTGCAGAAGAAGCGAGTCCACCGGTGGCTGTGGAAGCCACAGTTCTACGAGATCTAATGGCGCTCGTACAGGACATGTCCACCCGGCTCGCCTCTCTAGAGAGCCAGAGAGAGAACCCCGCACCATCCCGGCCAAGAACTCCTCCTATGTGGGATTCGGACCCAAATCCGTGGGACTTCCCAGTAGACTCGCGGCGTGATCCCGAACGGATCCGGCCAGGTACAGCCATGAATCCGTTGGCTCCAGTTTACCGGCCCCGATTGAGCCAAGCACCGCCACCAAATCAGGCTCCCGTGATTCCGCCGGACCAACGCTTCCATCCACACGACATGTATCGGCTGAAGCCGACACAGATCCCCAGCATCATCCAGGGATGGAATCTACATTTCAGTGGGGAACCCAATACGATAACGGTGGAGGTTTTCATAAGTCGGGTGGAGTCACTGATTGAGCAGATGCTAGCAGGAGACCGCACAGCGCTCGCAGGATACCTGCCAATGCTGCTTAGGGGAGCAGCCCTGGAGACATATTGGAGGATACATTCAGCTCCACCATCCATACGCTGGTCACGGCTGAAGGAGGTACTCCGCATGGAATACCCTACGGTCGACATGGACGAATTAGTCCTGGATAAGATGAATGCTAGATGGCAGCGTCCGGACGAGTCCTTCCATAAATATCGAGCCGATATCCTTCGGTTGAATGACCAGCTGTCAGAGCCATTGTCTTCTACCCAAATTCTTCGCCTGCTAAAGCGCAATCTAAGACCGGAGATTCGTCGGCATATCGTGAACTCCGATCCACAGAGTATGGAGGCCCTGCTGAGAAATGTGCGTCGTATAGAAGGGTTTGAGGAAGACCTACGGGACCGGCCATACTTACTAACCAGGACGGGTCCTCGACGAGGAATCGCGGAATTGGCCCCAGATTATACCACCCTAGATCTGGAGGATGATTTGGACCCAGACCAGCTTGCTGTAGCGGCAGTGGGAAGTCTTACGACCTGCTGGAATTGTCACCAAACCGGACACCGGTTCATTTCATGCCGCGCAGAACGTAAGGTTTTCTGCTACGGTTGCGGCAAGCCGGACACTTACTTCCCGGACTGTTCTGAATGTGCCGCACGAAAAAACGGCCAAAAGAGTACCCGACCACCTCAGCGGTACTCGAAACCCCAGCAGTAGCTCCTCAGTCAGCGGCTCACCCCAACCAACCTGACGTTAACCCACCAGCCATAACCATTACGACTGCGGATGTTCACTCTCTTCCGGAGACCTCACCAACGACAATATTAAAACGACCATCGCAGTCACTGCCAGAAGAACCGCGGCAGCCTCAAGTACGCACTCTAAAACCTTATCATGTTAGACTGCAGGAATATCGGGTGGCTCGAGAGCGAATATTTGCTTCCGAAGTTGTCACTTCCCGTCAGTGCACGACAAAATGGTCAACCCGTCGTTGGCGGAATTTCCGCAAGAGAGTGCGCACCTGCCGTCAAACCGTAAACTCTTGTAACATCTCGGAGGTTGCTGAGAATGAGATCAGACCTTATCATCCAATTAAAGTGTTGGGCGAGACCGTGTTTGCATTGATCGACACGGGTGCCAGTATCAGTTGTCTTGCCTCGAGCTTTGGCTCGAAAGTGCTCCAAGAATACCCGAACTTGATTAAATCCTGGCGCACTGAAATCAGTACAGCTGATGGCACCAAACACCCTATACGAGGTAAACTAACAACACCCGTGACGTTCAGGGGTCAGACGAAGGATATTACCTTCTACATTATCCCGTCTTTGACTCAGAACGTATACCTTGGTGTCGATTTCGTCCTTCGCTTTGGACTGGCCTCCGATTTATTCACCGATTTGTCTTTAAAAACCAGAAATGTCAACGAAATCACTTCTACTCCCGATAGGCATGACCTGACGTCTAACCAACGGCAACGCCTGGAAGCATCCATTGCTGCTTTCCCATCTTACGCTACCCAAGGCCTTGGCCGCACCACCCTAGTCTCACACGCCATTGACGTTGGCGATAGTAAACCGATTAAACAGAGACACTACGCCATCTCGCCAGCCATGGAGAAATTGGTGTATGCGGAATTAGATAGGATGCTCGAGTTGGGGGTCATAGAAGAGTCCCAAAGTGCCTGGTCCTCACCGGTAACCTTGGTTGTAAAGCCAGGTAAAGTCCGCCTCTGTCTTGATGCCCGTAAGGTAAACGCGGTTACCATCAAGGACGCGTACCCTCTTCCACTCATCGATGGAATACTAGGGAGACTGCCGAAAGCCAATTATATCACCAGTCTCGACCTAAAAGACGCCTTCTGGCAAATTCCACTCGATGAGGGCTCGAGGGACAAGACCGCCTTCACAGTGCCTGGACGACCATTATATCAGTTCGTCACAATGCCCTTTGGCCTGTGTAATGCGCCGCAAACGATGACCCGGTTGATGGACAAGGTCATCCCACCTCACCTGAAACACCAAGTGTTCGTGTACCTCGATGATCTTTTACTCATCACGGAAACGTTCGATCAACACCTCCTACTTCTACAAGAAGTAGCCCTGCACATCAGTAAGGCGGGACTCACCATCAACGTACAGAAAAGTAAGTTTGTCATGAAAGAAGTCCGATACTTAGGCCATGTCATAGGACATGGCACTATCAAAACGGATCCAGACAAAACGCGTGCGATTGATGAGTTCCCCTTACCAAAAACTGTGAAGCAGCTACGACGTTTCCTTGGTGTGTGCGGTTGGTACCGAAGGTTTGTTCGGAATTATGCAACAGTTTCAGCGCCCCTGTCAGACATGTTGCGGAAAGGGAAGTTCGTTTGGACCGAACTCAGCCGAAAGGCATTTGAAGAGCTTAAACAAGCCCTCACATCAGCTCCTGTCTTGCACAGCCCCGACTTCACGAAGCCCTTCTCCATTCATTGTGACGCAAGTCAACATGGAGTAGGAGCCGTGCTGGTGCAATTGACCGACGAAGGGGAGGAAGCTCCCATCGCCTTCATGTCCAATAAGCTGAATTCGGCCCAAAGGAACTATACTGTTTCCGAGCAAGAATGTTTGGCAGCGGTAATGGCTGTGAAGAAATTCCGAGCTTATATCGAGGGCCACCAATTCGAGATCATCACGGACCACGCGTCACTACAATGGTTGATGAACCAGGCAGATTTAAGTGGACGCCTAGCCAGATGGGCTCTTAAACTGCAAGGGTTCAAGTTCTCCATCAAACATCGGAAAGGAACCCAGAACATCGTACCCGACACTCTCTCACGGATGTTTTCCCCAGAGGGAGCCGAAATAACAATAAATGACGAGGACCCCATCGAAATAGATTTGGACAGCCCACATTTCGAATCAGATAGCTACAAAGAGTTGAGGCAAACCATAGCGACCCAACAGACACAGCTGCCTGACTTGAAGGTAATAGACGGCTATGTGTATAGACGAAACGAATACGCCACTGGTGATCCATGGCAGGAAGAAGAGTCTTGGAAACTCTGGGTACCGGAGGAAATGACACAACAGCTGATCCTCCGCGCACATGATCATCCGTTAAGTGCCCACGGAGGTTACGGTCGAACACTACGGCGACTAAAAAAATACTTCTTTTGGCCTAAAATGGCATCCCAGGTCAAAGACTACGTGAGCGCCTGTGATACCTGTAAAGGCACCAAAGCGCCCAACCAGCCTCTTCGACCTCCTATGGGTCAACTCAACGTCCCAGAACGCGTGTTCCAGCGTCTATACATCGATCTACTCGGTCCATATCCTCGGTCTTCCATGGGACACATCGGAGCTATAGTCGTTCTAGATCAGCTCTCAAAATTCCCAATGGTGGAACCTATCCGTAAATTCACAACTCCATCGATCGTGAAATTCTTAGAGAACCGGGTATTCCATGTGTTCGGAGTTCCAGAGAGTGTGTACTCAGATAATGGAGTACAGTTCCGGTCTCGGCAGTTTAAGAGCCTACTTGAGCAGTATGGCATTGAACACCAACTGACGCCCATATACTCTCCTCAGTCCAACGCGTCAGAACGGTTGAACCGCACCCTATTGGCCGCGATCCGTTCCTACGTCCACCCATCTCAAAAGGATTGGGATCGGCGATTGTCTGCCATCACATGCGCCCTGCGATCCTCGTATCATTCCGTCACCGGTGTCGCCCCTTACTTTGCCGCCTTTGGACAGCACATGATTTGCCACGGTAAATCATACCGACTGTTACGGCAATTAAAGTGTTTGGGAGACCCGGTCGTTGCGCTGGAGCCCCACGAACGTTTAGGAGACCTCCGCCAACAGATCGGACGGAAGATTAAGGCCGCAGGTAGTGCAAATGAAGCGCAGTACAATCTCCGGTCACGATCTGCTAATTTCAAAGAAGGAGATGAAGTTTTCCGGCGAAATTTCCGCCAAAGTGACGCCGCGGGGCATTACAACGCCAAGCTGGATAGGCGATTCCTGAAAAGCCGCATAAAGAAGGTAATGGGACCTAACCGTTACTTGATAACGGATCCATCGGGAAAAGAAGTGGGGATATACCACGCGAAAGACCTGCGCCGATAGATAATTGGGCACGTCTGTTTGTCCGTCCGCATATATTTTCAAAAACGCGCAAAGATTGTATACTTCCAGGCAAACATAGACATAAGTCAGTCCGTCCGTCTGTTAATTGTGTTCTTTTATTGTTCGTCATCTCTAGTCCCGACGCCGAAGGCAACCCGTGAGACACAGAAAGATCCTTCAGCTCCTTTTTCGTAATCCGCATTGCCTTGGGATCACGAGAAAATTAGCTGCCCTGTAGTAATCTAAGAACTATGGCTCTAAAAGCAGCGCTGACACAGGCACACAGCACGAACGCAATTTAATAAGGATTCAGTCGATTCAGTCACCTTCCCCATCGCAACACTCGTTTTTTTTTCGCAGGAATAATAAGTGGAAAAATTTCCTTTGTACTTAACACCCGGGAAACAAAATTCTAAAAATGTTTAAAAATTTCTAATGTGTAGTATCTTATTACAATATCTTTTGAAGATAATTTAACGAATTGCGGTGTAACGCGGTATGCAAATGCTTAGAACGAAACGGTTAACCCCTTTTAATTATGAATGCTAAAATCATTGTATCATTTAACCTGTTAATTATATGAACGCTAAAATCATTGTATCATTTAAACCCCTTAAAATTTGTCTAATTCTTCCGATTTTTCCCACCTAATTACGCCTAATTATCATAAACGACAAATTGCCTTCAATTGATAACTTAATTGAACCTACAAAAGACAGTGAAAAGGGAAATTGCAAATACCGCCGTCATAAACTACAAATGATAAGGAAAAAGTACATTTGATAGCAACAAAAACCTTCAATTGTGTGATTTCCCCCTTTCTGAATGGGTTCGTATTGTTCTACTTGCCCATAAAGTGTCGTAGTTGCTTGAGTGTGGAGAATATTAAATTGTGCTTGCGAAATTTGCATGCTATTGCGTCGTAAATCGTGAAAATGGGTGATAACTACATAACAACATTGGAAATTGGAATTATCGGGGAGAGTGGCGCCGGCAAGTCGAGTCTGATGCTTCGTCTGACAAACGAGGAATGGGATGGAGATCGGGAGTCTGCTCGAAACCGCCAGACAGCGCGGACGCCGCGTAAAGAAGAAGCGAGTTGGGAGTGAGAGGAGATTGCGGGCTGATCAGAATATCGCCGAGACACGTGGAAAAGTTTCTCGCGTAAAAGACAGTGAAATATTGTAAAAAAAATAGACGATAAAGTTATCGTGCAAATTGTGAACACCTTGTTAGTCGTGTGGGTTAGCGAAAAGTGGAATAAAACTCGTGTTCCGTCAAAATCTAGTGGAAGTGTTTTCGCTTGGGTGTCCAAAGGTTTCTCCCTCCCTTAAATCATTTGTCGAAAAGTTATTCTTTAGTTCCCAGAAATAATCAGGTCCCCAAAGGAGATATGAAACGAAGAAACAATTTGAAAATGTGGAAAAAGGCGTCATTGATTTGCCCCCGAATTTAGTAACAATTAGTTACTCAATGCACTTAGCATGTAACGGATTTGTAATTAACCGTTAGCTCTTTTGTCGGAAATTTTTCGAAATGCTGTGATGCAACTTCGCTTCATCGATTAAGGAAGTCGGTTCGCGTGGAATCGTTGTTGTTAATGTACTGTACATGTTCCAATACAAATTCGGAAACTCCTCCACAATACTTGTTAGAAGAAGCGTGCACACAGAGATGAATCGTGAGAATACAAACAAACTGGAACGTTTCACAGAAGTACACAGAACACTTTCATGGAATAATTTCTGTGTTTGAAGGGTGCATGCTTGGGGTGAAATGAACTAGTGAAGGATCAGAGAGCAAGTCTTCGAAGAAAAACCGGCAACCCGAACAAAATAAATACGCGTTTGATCGACAAATATCTCTTCGAATCTTCTCACGTTTCCCTATGTGGCAACGAAAAAGAAAAGTACGGTAGTTCGCAAATGTAGATTTAATTAGACACAAGAGAAAAAACTAGTAAATACACGGTGGATATTTGCGTGGAAAAAATAAAAGTGCGTGTGTGGTCGGAGTAAATTGATTGCGATAGAAATGCACAAAGTAATGCTTGCGAAGATTCTGTAGCAAGAAGTGAAGTGAAGGCCCAAATTTAAAGCACGTCGGCCAGTTGCACTAAACAACAAAGTGATAATAACGGTCCAGACATTGCAACACAGCACGCTCACCGTGGAAATTGATCCTAGCAAAACGATCAAAGAGCTGAAGCAGGAAATCGAGGCTGTCCATGCTTTTCGGGAATTGCAAGGAAAGGTTGCAGAATTGTCGGGAGAAGAGGAGGCTTTCACATTATTCGGCGCAGACATAACTTGAGTAGTTCACATTATTTCAAGTAATAGAAAATTCATATTAGCTTTTGCATGCATGTTCATTTTCGCGTCTTATTGGAATCCCGTATGAAGTTCAAGTCACAAAACCTTAGAATTAAAAGCGTCGATTGAAAGTGTAGTTGTAAGAAAAGCTTATCAGTCGTGTTCAGATACAAGACGACCTGAGCATTAAGAAACATAATCTTGAAGAGATAATTTTCTCTATAGAATGTTATGTGGCATTCAATGAATTTTGTCGAAATATTTTTGGATAAAGTTCGCATGAAAATTATAGCACCATGATGTAATCAATTGCATATAGAACTTTGCTATCACACGATTAATTTGAATGAATCTGTCTGAGTTCAGAGCGATTAATTTGCATGTATCCATTTTTATACTGATTACGTTGTGCATCCAGAGGTTACGCCTGGTTTTAGTAATTCTTGTTCGTGAACTTCAATGTATTTCTTGCTATAGATTTTTTTTTGGCACTCTCAAATATCTGCACTTTACTAGTTTTCGATACCGGATATGTAAATGAGCATACTTATTGGTCTAATTTTGAAGGCTTAATTTTATATTCATACATATTTTAATCAGTTCTTGAAAGTGAACATTTTTTTTCAATTTCATGAAAAATTTTGGATTTTTAATATAATAAAGAGTATGTTCAGTTTACGCTTTGTCGATGTACTTGAACATCAAAGGCATTATATCATTTGCATTTAGTGATACTCCGTTAAAAGTTCCCGAAATTTGAATAAAAAAATAAGATAACATTACCTTATTATTTAATAATAATAATTATAAAATAATACTGATTCATTTATTTAAATAAACAAATTTACCTAATTATTTACCCTATAAATCTTTCTACTACCCATTTATATGACAGCACTGATTCAAATTCTTAGTAAAATTAAACCATAAGATAAAATATCACACCTAAAATAATAGCCTAAACCCATTCAATAAAAAGAATAACAATTTGAAATGATAAAAATCAAAGACAATATAAACAATAAATTTTGCACCATTCAAAAATATAAAAAGGTATTATAAATGACAGATAAAAATTTAGATTAAATTCGAAGCTTTTGTGTTTAACGAGAGTTAATAATGATGTAATTTCTCAACTGGGATTTTAGAATGACAGTTCAGGTAAAATACAAGTATAAACGAGTATTTGTTGCAACAAAAAGAGATAATTATGGGACATGCAAAATAATCACTTGCAACATCGTTGTTCTGGCATTTTCCGCAGAAGTCTGTAATGTAACAGTATCTGAAC
The DNA here is from genome assembly GCA_963969285.1 of Odontomyia ornata. Lineage (NCBI taxonomy): Eukaryota > Metazoa > Arthropoda > Insecta > Diptera > Stratiomyidae > Odontomyia > Odontomyia ornata. Next base: position 184,597,358 of record OZ017741.1, on the reverse strand, counting down.
ATTATTCTTATAATTAAAAGTCAAAAATTTAATAAAGGGCGATAATTTTAGTCTATTAAATCGCTCTCTAAGAGCTTGGAATTAATTCTCAACCAGAGATTGCAATTTTGAAAACCCTGTTAACATCGCTCGTCAGAAAGGTAGATTGGAATTGAAACATTTCCTGTGTTGAAGATTATCTTTCTCAAATTGATTCATTACTAAAATTCTGCCTTTTATTTAAGTATTATTTATCACCATACAAAATGTACATAAGTGTAACATAAATAGTTCATTTATATTCAAATTCCAAATAAGATTTTGTGGTCAGCTATAGAGTATCAGAAAATGTGTAATACCGGAATTTAACCTGTTAGAAACCAATAAGTTAGATTAGGTATAGATGATCTAATGAATTGATTGAAAATTGAAAGAAAAAAAATAAAAATGAATTAAAAACGTACCCGAGGGTCTTTCCTTTCCTCCATTTCTAACCGGGTATAGGACCCGGTACGGTGGCAGGCTTCCCCCTCAAAATATGAGCCAGTCACCGGGTACAATTTAATCCTTTTTATTTCAGGTGACTTAATGGGTTGAGTGGCCCAAGCCAAGTGCCTTTTTATGGCATAAAGTTATGCAATTCCATTGTATAATTCTATGACATAAATTGGTCACCGGGGTACTCCCCTTCTGATGGGAAGGTTCATACAATTCAAGTTGTATGAGTTTTCCACTCAGAAGAGGAATACCTGGCCACTTCAACGATTTAACATTGGATTTATTCCGGTTGGGTGGGCATGAAGGGGCTCCACCACCACCCGGTTGCCCCTCTTTCATTTGTGGGCCCTGAATGTATTTGGGTAAGGACGAGGTCACCCCCAAATTAGTCTTTCTTGTCAGGTTGCACTTGTTCTCGCAACAAGTCGTAATTCCTTCGTGGAGGTTATCTACTGATTTGCGACTTCGGTCGTCCTCTCGAACTCTGCAAGCAATTCGTGAATGCGAAATGTTTTGTAGTGAGTCCTCGTGCCGGGGAAACGAACCCGCCCCACGACACCGCAATGCTAGCCTGCCAGCGCATTCACGCGTCTCCGGACGAGGGCATTCTCGGCAGGAATCAACACCTTCCTCTGCCGAGGCAGCAGAACATCGCTGCGGTCCTTCACGGACATATGAAAATCTCTTATTCACTACAAAGTATTTACCACCTAACAATTAAGGAGTAACGCCATTACACAAGAGCGTTTTGTGGAAGTTAAATTATAACTTCATGAACGTAAACACTTCAATTGGTGTCCCCGTTAAGGCACAAGCGCCTCTGATTGAAAATCTAGTTCTTTTTCAACACGTGGACTTGGAACGAAAGTTGTCGTAACTTTTAAGAAGGACGAGCAGTACCACGCTTTCTAAGCCCGATTGTAATCACTGCAACAACCAATGCCAAATACAAGTCTAGAAAATAAATCCAAGAATCATTCCTTCAGTAGTATCAGTAGTGTCATTAATGTGGAGACTGATCAAACCTCGATGAAAGGAAATAGTTCTCACAATTTGCAACCTGATAGACAATTTGAGCTGAAAAGTCCTCAATCGATTGCCAATCATATAAAACAAAACTATTGCAATAATTCCAGTAAGTCGGTTGTTAATAATTGTGCCAATGCTACAAGCGTGATCGAACCTGTCCCTAGTCCGAGTGGATTAAATCGCTTCCGGTCGTCATTCCCTTCAGAGAAACAAAATCCTCGTCCTGGGAAACTGTTTAGATCGAATTCGGGCCGAAACCATTTAGCAGAAAGTGATTCTGATTCCGATGATGAGGATACCGGTGCAATTGATTTGCACACCCAGCGACATCAATACACATTAAATGGAGCTGGAAATATTAACAATAGCGAAGAGCCGATGAATTATGTTTCGCCTGTGGGCGAAAATCGATCGTCTTCAATGGTGGTAATAAATGGCGAAGAAAGCATTGATTTGTTACCCCGAGAAAGAAAGAATCGTTCCAACCGTCCGGATGTGTTGACTGCGCCCGATTTGCAATTGGATTGGATGTCAGATTCAAGTGGCGATGATGATGATATCATTTTTGTTAATTCACCAACGGAACCAATAACATTGATTGACCTAACAAAAGATGATGAACCGGAAGAACGGACTTCTTCAACGGTTACAACTGACAGTCATCAACAATATCCGCAACATAGTACCCATTCGACGTCAATTGTCTCCTCCGCACCGAATTACCTTTCGATTGATCCTTACAATGTAAATTGGTATCAAAATAATGTCGAAAGCTCGGACAACGTATATAGCCAACCAGAAGTTGCAGCCGTAACAGTCTCTGAGCCGCAATCAACAACAACTGACTTTTGCTGTAATGCTGATATGCGACTACACTTGTTAAATCATACCAAACCAATGGGGCAGCAACTTCATTACTCTTATGGGACAGGACACTATCAGCTTCCGCATCCATCTTCGTCGCTGCATCATGATTTACGGAATATACAACATTCAAGCCGGCAACAGACCTACATAAAGAAATTAACACAACATTTGGAGGAGCAATTGCAACGCGATTACAATGAGACCAATGAACGGATTAGTCGTTTCATTGAACAGCAAGCGGCCTTATTGGAAAGCAATCGGGAAAAAGCTAAACAAAAATATCAAATACTAGTTAGCAAAATCAATCGAGTACCTGACGAATTAAAAGTGATCTATAATCATACCAATACAAAATCCACACAACTGGTTCCCGCTACCGACTGAAGGTGGCACATCCCAGCGCGACGCAAGTTCCTGTTGTTCCAGTCACAACAACATAGGTTGCCGCAGTAGTTCCATTGAAGTTTTTGCCAATACCTGGAGCAAAGCCAATCACGTCAGCAGTAGCGTATCCTGGCTTACAGCTATATTTACTCGTCATGGCAACAAATACTTAACATCAACAGGGTTCGACCGGCCACAACCCAGCTTTGCGATATGCGGCAGAACCGGCCACAACTGAGCACCGCTACATATTTCCTACTACTACTACTTCAATTTTTTTCCTCGACCGGACACAACCTAGCATTACCTTATGCAGCTGAACCAGTCATAACCGAGCAGCATTCTTGTCCATTTATCAAACAATACATAATTTGACATGGACTAGAAAATTTATCGTTTCACTGAAGGGGGAGTAATGTGGCGACATTTCTGTACATTTTTATATTTCACACTTTGCATTTTGCCAATTTGACACCTGGCAATGTATAGTTTCAGTTTGCCATGACGAGTGAAATTTTATATAAATGCATGGATTTTTTGTAGAGATTACCAGTTCAGATTTGATGTTCATACAGTAACGATCTAGTATTTAATTGCTATCACTTCTATTTACTGTTAGCTCGTTAATAAACATAATGATTCATTCATTCCGTCATAATACCTAAACTTGAAATTTTCTGGATTAAGTTTCATTTATTATGGTTTTTATTGCTTTGAGTTGTTGACCTTATGCATCTAAGTTAGATTTACTGAATAATTTTCATGGAAGTATTTACCACCTAACAATTAAGGAGTAACGCCATTATACAAGGGCGTTTTGTGGAAGTTAAATTATTACTTCATCAAGTCAAACACATCAGATCCTTTGCAATTTTTGTACTTACATTCAAAGTGCATGAGCCAGACGATGAGGTTAAGATCGCCATGCTATTAAATTTAATGGGCGAGAAAGGCATCGACATTTTTGAAACAATTAAGCTGAGTGATAATGACAAGAAAGTATTCCAAAATGTAATCAAGGCATTTGACGGATATTGCGATCCGAAGATGTATGTCATATACAAACGTTTCAAATTTTATACCAGGCAGCAGCAACCGGGTGAACCATTCGATAATTTTTTTTACCAACGTTACGAAGCAAGTTCAAACATGTAACTTTGACAATGATTCGGAAAATATAGTTGATCAAATGGTGAGAGATCGTATTGTACTTGGGAAAAACAATACCGACTTAGAGGCGAAGCTTACCTCTGAAAAAAGTAGTCGAGCTGTGTCGAGTGGCGGAAGTTACATACCAGCAAGCAAAAGATGTCCAGCGGATCCAGGGAGATACTACAAAGGTAAATCAGGTCAAGTCTAATAAAAATACTTTTGAAAGCAATAAGGCTAATTTTTCGAAGAAGAATCCGAACTTGGAAAAAAATAAATCACATAATAATAAGATACCTGATAACAATATCACTAATTGTAAAAGATGTTCATTTAGCCATCCTATTAATAAGTGACCAGCTTATGGAAAACTTTGTATGAAATGTAAGAAACCGAATCATTTCGCAAATGGGTGCAGGGCTAAGCAAATTAACGCGATAGATGGACATGATGACATTGATCTTAATACTTTAGTTATTGACATGAAATAGAGAAAGGGGACTCATAATATTCTAAAATAAAGATAAATGAGAAAGAAATGCAATTTAAAATAGGTTCGGGTGCTGAAGTAAATATTATTCCTTATTCAATATTTAAAATGACAGAAAATGAGACAAATATTGTTGAGTCAGTTAAGGTAAAATTGGAGGCATATGGTGGTTACAATTGAGACGTTTCAGCCGCGCTAAAACTTGAGATGAAACATAAGTCAGTGGCGAGTGTCAAAGAATTTCTTATTGCTAATGTGGATTCGTCTCCAATTTTAGGATTAAAAACGTGTGTTAAGCTTAAATTAATCAAGCGCAAAGATAATCTTAACTGGAACTCTAATTCAAAAGAGGAATTTATTCGGAAAAATGGTTCATTATTCCAGGGATTGGGTACTTTTCCAGACAAGTGTAAGATTTATTTACAGAAAGATGCGTTCCAGTCATACATGCGCCTCACTGCATAGCGAGCAGTCTTAAAAATAAAGTGAATACCAAATTAGATGACATGGAAAATGCAGGAATCATCAAAAGTGTTAATCATCCCATTGAATGGGTCCACAATCTAGTTGTGGTTGAAAAACTACATAAATCTGTTAGGTTATGTTTAGATCCCAGGGGTTTGTAAGAGAGTCTTCTCAAATATCACGATTATCTGATTTATCGTCACAACTCGAAAACATGAAATATTTTACGGTATTAGACCTCAATGATGGATTTTGGAAGGTTCCACTGCAGGAAGAAAGTAGCGACTTGTGTGTATTCAGCACACCGTTCGGAAGTTATAAATTTTTAAGGTTGCCATTTGGGCTCAATTTTGCTCCCGAGGTATTTAAAAAACTAAATACTAAATATTTTAGTCACCTACCGGATGTATTCGTCTATTTCGACAATATTTTGATTTTTGGAAGAAATAAACTGGAACACGATAGCAATCTGGCTAATGTTCTTAAAATAGCGAGTGAATTAAATATTAAATTTAATGCTATAAAATTGCAATACTGTCAAAAAGCTGTAAATAACTTAGGATTTGGTATTTTCAAAAGGAGGCGTTAGAATCGATGAATCTCGGATTAAAGCCATTGAAAATATTGAAACCCCTTAAAACAAAACAGAATTGCAAAGATTCTTAGGATTAGGCAATTTTGTGAGAAATTTCATTCCAAATATGTCACAGATAACAGCGTCTCTAAGAGAGCTATTGAAAAAGAATTGTTCATATACATGGTCAGAAGCACATTCCAAAGTATTTGAAAATCTGAAATTAATTGTTTCAAAATCTCCAGTCTTGCAAAGTTTCAATGAGAACATTCCAATATATATCCAAACTGATGCTTCTCGATTTGGAGTTGGAAGATGTCTTATGCAAGATAACAGACCGGTTTGTTTTGCATCGAAATTTTTGACAAATACTGAACAACAATATGCGCAAATTGAAAAAGAGATGTTGGCCATCCTCTTCGCATGTGAGAAGTTTCACGATTATATTTATGGGCGGAAAGTCGTCGTTTTATCAGATCACAAACCGTTAGTGGGAGTTTTCTACAAATTAATGTCCCAGGTTCACTCCAACAGGTTACAGAGGATAAAACTAAAATTATTGAAATATGATATTGAAGTCAGTTACCTTCCGGGAAAAGAGATGCACATAGTGGATACAGGATAGTGGATACTGTAGCTCATACCATCAATGTTAGCGATAGAAGGACGGAGGAAATCCGTAAAGCCATTCTTAATGATGATGAATTGAAACAATTAATAGAATTAGTACAAAAAGGTTGACCCAAAAATAAAACTAAAGTTAAAGATATTGTTAAAAAATACTGGCAAGTTAAAAATGACGTTTACTGTGAAAATTGTCTTAATCTGCATAAATCTAAACGAATACCCAATCCATTGCACTTCCGATCTGTGAAACCTTAAAAATTATCTTCCAGGAAAAAAACTACAGTAGTAAAATCGCAAGTGCAGGCAATGATCAAATGACAATCCATAGTTGGGTAACTAATATGTTCCGGAAACTCATAAAGTAGAGACCAATGGGAAAACATAAGAAATGCTAATCTGACTCGACTCGACGAAGAAAGTTCTTCGCTGCTTGGATTTCGAAACTGGAGGACGCGGCCAATGGACAGAGACCGTTGGAGGCGCTTGTTGCAGTAAGCGAAGGCCCGAGAGGGGCTCTAGCGCTACGAAGAAGAACAAGAAACTCATAAATTATCCAATAAGAATCTGGTGGTTAGTTAGTTGATTGCAGTGTCTGGTCTCAACCTGAAACCATATATCAAACGACGCGGCTGTCATGGCTGGGGGCTGATGCATTTAGGAAGGATAATAACTGTTCAATCTTCTCTTTGGATATGCCCCCAGATCTTCATAGAAGGTACTGCCTAGTTTTCGTTGCCTGACTTTAGCTAGTGCCGGGTTACTACAGATGCAGTGAACCATGGTTCGTTCACGTCCTTACAATTACAACTGCGCACTGTACTAGCAGCTTTGCCTCTGAATATTGCTCTGGGAAATTCACTAAGAAGTTCACTCGTCCTGTTACTGTCGTTAGTTGGTGATATCCTCTTCTTTTCAGCAATACAGCCCCTTTCGGGCCTTCGTTTCCTGCAAACAGCGCCTCCAACTGTCTCGGTCCGTTGACCGCGTCCTCCAATTCCGAAATCCGAGCAGCGATGCACTGTCTTCGTCGACCGAGTCAGACCAGTGTTTCCTCGGTTTCCCCACTGGTCTCCGGCCTTCAGTTCTCCCAACGAATACCTTCTTGGGTATTCGTCATTTTGGTAAGACGGACTAATTTGGCTGGGATGTCAAAACCAAGCATTATTTGGTACAGTACGTTACGATCAATACTGTCTCATGCTTGCTTGAAGTCGACGAAAATTTGGTGTACGTTTATGTTGAACTCCCAGCATTTTTCAAGTACCTGCTTGACTGTGAACAATTGGTCTGTTGTTGATCTACCTGTCCTAAAACCACCTTGGTACTCCCCAATAATACTGTTGGCGTATTATCCGATTTTATTTTCTAAGACTTTAGAAAATATTTTGTACGCCGTACAAAGTAGTGATATGCCTCTATAATTTTCGCACTGGAGCTTGTCACCTTCTTTGTGGATAGGGAATATAATTGATTGGCTCCACTCTATCGGCATATGTTCTTGCTGCCAAATGTGCTGAATGACTTTGTGAAAAGCTTTATGAACACTGCTGCCACCATATTTGATGAGTTCCACTGGAATCTCATCAATTCCCGGCGCTTTATTATTCTTTTGGACTTTGATGATGGAACAAACTTCATCCAGAGTTGGCGAAGCCAATGGAAGCTCTTCGCAGACATGTATAGGCTCCGATGTTGTGGAGCTGTGCGGAGGATTAAGGAGGTTCTTGAAATATGATGTCCATCTTTCCGTAATCTTGATTTATTGCCGCTGTCATCACGACAGATAACCACGTTTCAGGCTTTTCACTACTTTGTATGCTTTTCTTGAGTTGTTGCTCGCTAAACTTACATCTATACTTCTCAATTGGTCGTCATAGTATTTTCTTTTCTTAATCCTAATTATCTTATTCGCTACTCTTCTGAGATTTTCAAAGTGTTCTCTCTTCATCCTGGTTTTTCTTCCTACGAATTCTTTGTACGCCTGATTATTTTTATCTAACGCATTCTGGCACTCATCATCGAACCAACCATTCCTCTTGCGCCGGGCTTGATGTCCGATCGTCTGTTCTGCTACGATCCTGATAGCCGCTTTCACTTCCATCCAGAGCTCGTTGCTCGTCTTTAACAGTGCATCCAATAAGATGGGAGCCAGCTGGCTGTCGAGGGTCTCCGTGAAATTTTCGGCCACAGACGCCGTTTGGAGCCTTTCGATGTCAAATTTTTGTAGCGGGCTGGTCTTCGCTGAATATGCCTTTGACATACGACATCGATAGTTTAATTTGATCAAGTAATGATCTGAGTTACAATTGGCTCCTCGGTATGTACGGACGTCAAGTATGCTCGAGGCCCAACGTTGTTGGATCAGAACATGATCGATCTGGTTTTGAGTGTTGCCATCCGGTGATTTTATGAATGCGTCGATGTGGGAAGCAAGTGGAACGTATGACTAAATTTCTGCTACATGCAAAGTCAATCAGGCGCTGGCCGTTGTCATTTGTTTCATCGTGGAGGCTATATCCTCCAGCCGTTCCCAGATGAGATAGCTTATTGCCAACCTTAGCGTTGAAATTACCCAGAATAATTTTTATGCCGTTTGTGGGCAATGAGTCGACCAGTCTTTCCAGGTGATTGTAAAACGATTCCTTCGTTTCTTCGTCCTTTTCTTCGGTCGGGGCGTGAACATTAATCAGCCAGATTTTGAAGAATTTCGCTTTTATACGGATCGCTCACAACCGTTCATTGACTGCCTTAAAATCAATAACGTGCGATTTGAACTCCCTATCTACAATGAAGGCCACTCCGAATTCTCGTTTTCCAGTAGGCTCCCACTTTTGCATACAGCAGGCCATCAATTTAGTGGCCTAGAAGTGATTATGGGACGCAATATTGCTGTGTACATCCAAAACACAAATTTTGACTGCATACCTCACTTCTCCTACCAAAAGTTTTAATACAAGCTTAGAAGAAAACACTTGATTCTTGGCAAAATTCTCTTTGTTTACTCTTGATTTGAAGATCTGACCTAACATGTCAAGATATTTTGCGCTGGAGGATAACAAAAGTCCACTACCATTCAACAGTGAAGACAGAAGTCAGGAATTTTGGTTTTCACGGTGAACTATGTCATTTCCGCTTTCCCTGTGTTTATACTAAGCTCACCACTTATATCTTACGAGCTCCTTTGATTTCAAACACCGGAAGAAATCCTAACCGGCACCAAGCTTATGAAGTTGCTAGCATATGCCACCACCTTTATTCACTGCTTGTCAGATATTGAGAAAATAGTTTTCATCACAACTATCCGAAGTAGGAGATGTTACACATTCCTGACGTCTGCCCCACTTTCAGATCTCGTTAGGTAGCTGTCAGCTAAATCCGACTGGACGACTCTAGTTCGCAGCATTGAAGCTTACCAATTGCTTACGCATCTCTCCACGCTTACCTGGACAAGAGGCTCTCGAAAGGCTCCAGTGCGGAGGTTATTGAAAGCTCCCTTTATATCTAGAAATGTAGCTAAAGTGTATTGTTTGGATTGGATTGAATGTTCAACAATACGTAGACTTCCTTGTAAATGTTTATGTTCAGGTTTACATAATTTGATTCTTTCTAGAATTTTCCGCAGAGGAGTGTCTAAAATGCTTTCAAGTGTTTTAAGAGTGAAGGATAGACTGGTAGTCTGAAGTTCTTTGGCAAGTCATGGCTCCGTCTGTCGCCTTGAACTCATTTTCAAAACTTTGGGATGGGATTCTTTACTAAATAAATACTGAAAATCCTAAGCAGCCAAGGAACCGCTAATTTACGCAGCTTTTGCACTTGAACCAGTAATATCCCGTCTAGGCCAGGAAATGACGGATATTATTAGTCCATACTAGACTGCTTTTCAACGACTGCTCTCATCTTGAAATCGGTTGCGTTTGTTTTCTTTTGTGATAGTTGGCTTAAGCCTTAATATGTAACATTTAGGGACATAGTGATATCGCTATTTCTTTGACGAATCGGTCGGATTGTTTGGAACTCCTAATTCTTTTCAAACGTACATTTGCTGATTGTGAACTTACCGAGCTTCCTGATGGTCTCAAAGACATCATTTAAACTACGGAAAAGGGGAATTATGAAAACTAAAGCAAACTACATCTCTCTAATAACGAAAAACACACTGATCGCTCAAAAGACCATTTAAGGGTCGAGTACAGGGTAAGCGTCCAGAAATGCAATTAAGAATACTATAGTCAGACTAAGTGAAAACCGATAACAAACTTATGCTGGAGTCATAAAAGGGAAGAAGGCCCAAAACAATTTCAGGTGACTTCTACTCAAGGCCCAAGCTCGATCTGAGCGTGAGATTAATCAATGATGCTGAAAAAATTGATAGGGCAATATATTTCTAGAGTAGATTTATTTTGAGAGCTGAAGAAAGCAAGTTATATCACTCATCAACGAACTGATCTCAAAAGTGCTCGTAGGATAGTGACTTCGACTTCTTAAAAATTTCTGAAATCGAAAATGAAAGTTTATGAATGCCCGAAAGTAGTTGTCTTTAAGCATAACATCCAGTAGGCTTAAAATATTTTTTGAAGTCTTCCCAATTCATTTACAGTATTCTGCAACTGATTTTTTTAGAAATCACAAATAGTAGGTGTCGCTTCTTCATTTCATTAGAAACACTTTTTACGTACAGTTTTTAAGGTTTCGGAACGGATAGAACCTCGAAAATGCCACATTTAGTAGACAGGGAATTAAGTTGCATCTTCTTTAGAAACTCGACCATGTACAGAATCAATCATTTCTGGGAATATCGCAATTTTTGATCATTCAAAACGTGGTTCATTTTTGACGCTTGTACGACAATGTTTAAGCTCTAATTACATCTGGAACTATTCTGAAATGAATGAACTTTCAAATTTTTGTTGCTGTTCGGTCTGAATTTCAGATGTGGATAAATCATTCAAAACTAATCACTTCAAAATTCCCACACACATTCACATATTTCATATTTCAGTTCACCTGATCTAACCACAGAGTATACTACTCGTAATTCTAATGGTTATCGGCAGCTTTTGAGAGGGCATGACTGTTTTCAGTCTTATCTGCACAAGATTGGTAAGTCACGGTCCCCCGAATGCCGGTTTTGCCCAGGTGAGGAGGACAATGCCTGCTACACATTTTTTGCGTGCACAAAATGGAACAGGCTGTGAAGGGACCTCTATAAGGAGACGGGAGAGCTCACCCCGGATAATATAGTCGCGGTGATGCTCGAATCGGTTGACAAATGGAACCAGGTGACACATTATGTTCGGGCAGTCCTAAAATATAAAAGGGACTCACGGCAGCTGAGGGCGTAGGGGCTAGCGGATCGCTTGTCTGGCTTCTCCTCTCCCTTCCCGCTAGAAGAGGGATCCCCAAGCTTGAAGGCGCCTCACGGCGTATCAAAACGAGACCTGGCCCGAAGTAATGTGTCAAATGATCCCAGGCTGGGTTTTCATGTTGACAGGGGAGGTGTTAAGTGGGTAGTCCAGTCGCCTTCTTCCGAGCATCGGAGCCCCACACTCTGTGCGTAAATGACATTCACCTCTCAACCACAAAAAAAAATTGTTATCGGCTAGGGGGCTACACTAAAAAAACTCAAATTGGTGTCAATATAATCTCGATTTTCCAGTTTAATAACAAGTTGATATAATACCTGTTAAATATTTGAAAACTATTTGTATTTGGGATTGAATTCAAACTATTAAGTTTTAGATACAACACAATAAAGTTCAATAGAGAAATATGAGTCTAGATTAATATCTTGCAATTGATTTATGTAAAGTAAAAGTAATTGGAATATATGAATTATGATGCATTTCTTTTTTTTTGGGTTAGAAATATCTGACTACCATGCTAGCACAGTATAACCTACTATGGTTGGCCGTTATGTTGTTGTCTTAACTTCATGAAAATTCGGTAACCAGCTCTCAAGATTTTGGAATAAGTTAAAATTTAGTTAAAGTGACTAAAATATTTTGCAATGACGGTGTGATTTGACACTACGCCCATAAGTGTGTTTGAACTTTGATTCTTCATATTATCTTGAAAAGCCGTCGTGCCTTGCCTTTATAAGCTTTTTGACTGCTTGGAGTCATCTTCAGTGTCTAAAAGATGTGTGGAAGGGAATGATTTTATAACGATTGCAACATTAATTGACTGTAACTTTATTCTTCACTTTATTATATCGTTTCGGTCATACAGTTAAATTCAGTTCTTCCTTGATCACTGAAGTCAAGCAGCACATATAGAGGCTGGTGTTTAGAAAGGAACCATGCTGTACACCACGTATTCCTAGCTTATCTTTGAATGAACTTATTCTACTTCTCTTCTCTCATTCGAGTCCATCTATCTAATAACATAATAAAAGTGGTATGATGTCACATTTGACATCACTGTTTTTTAATGAAATATTAGTGTTTATTTGAAGAAAATATTACTGTGTGTTAAATATACGTAGGCCAAACGATCTTTAAATTAAATTGAACTTGTTAGCAAGAAAATGAAGGTTATTTGAATCGGTGTGCATTTTAAAAGCAGATACATTGAAGAACAGTTAGACATTATGCCGTTTATGTACAAATATCGCTTCAATTGCTTCATCTATTCATGCTGTTGTCTTAACTTCACCGCTCAAACCCGATAAATGTATCAATTTTCGTATATGACTGTATGGTGTTTAAGACAACATCGGATTTCGATACAAATATTTTTTTCTTAGTGAGTACATTGAAGAAATATGTATATTGCTGAGAGTTCTTTCTTTTTTCTTTCTAAAATCTGAGCGAAACTTGTATTTCTTGATGAGTTTAGTAATGTCGGCCTTTCAGCACAAACTACAATACTATCGGCTCCATTTGCCCAATTCGTTCCACAGGGACCGCTCGATAAAATAACGAAACAGCTTGCTTAAACTCCCACTAATTTGTGTGCAATGGCAAAAAACCGTGTATACATATAAAGTTCGTGTAGTGCAGTGATTCGAGCACTCTCCCCATATGCCGAAGATCCTGGTTCGATCTCTCGAAATTTGTTTCGAGTGATTCTTCGGACGGACTATGCCTGTAAGTCTGTTCAGTTATGATATGTGCTGGTTTAAAATCAGAATGTGTCGCAGTTGGGTGGACGGACATATGGCCAAAGAGTGGTACTGACCATATCACCTTCCCGAGTACCAATATATTCGGTCAAGATAATGAGATGCTCTAACTATCTCTAAGCGAAGGCCAAAAACGGGGCTATAGTGCTAAAAAAAATAGTATGCCACATAAAGTTTAGACATTTGCCGGTCTGCTGAAATCTGCCGCATGCCTAAATATTTTTATACATTTACTAGACGCTTAGGCGAATCACTGAAATTCATGTCCAATCAACCATTGAAAAAAATTCCTTAAATTTATCATCTCCTTAAACTCGATCCTCCCCTCCCCTTCTTCTCGCCACCTATTTACATCTCCTTATATTCATTCCATTATTTATTCATTTATATCCGTACCTACTCATTAACTTGGGCTGGATTCGAGCTTATATCATATGATATATTGGTAAGGCTAGTCCGCATGGTGTAGTAGTTAGAGCACTCATCTCGTAAGCCGAAGGTCCCTGGTTCGAATCCCGTTGCCGACAACGAGATTTGTTTCGAGTGATTCTTTGGACGATACGTGTTGGTTTAAAATCAGAAATTAGTTTTCCAGTGATGTTTCTTGTAAAGGTTGGGACTATTGAGGTTCCCTGGATACATAAATAAATGGGGAGTCTGACTACTTCATTTTGTAGTTTAATATCAACAGTTACGAAACAATGTATCCCGGGAAAAGTTTCATAGTGTTTGCATTATTTTTATCTTAAATAACAAATATTTTGCCGAAATCTTTGTTGCCATCTTATCATCATGTCTGCTCGTAGAAGTAAATTAATCTAGTTTTCATTTTCTCTTTCAGAAGCACTTTATACCTGGTTTGATAAGGAATGGAAATCATCCAACGTTTTTGCAAAACCAAGGTATGTAATATTTTACAGACTCGTATGAGTTCATCAAACTCTCAATAACCCTACATGGCATTGAGAAAACATTTGTTGGTTTTGAATAGTTTGTGGAAGTTCTTGATTGAGTTTCAACCAGTTTATCTTTTCCGAAATACTTTGATTTTGCTTTCACTTATTTAACGTATGCACATTTTACTCTCAATAGTTTTACAGGAAGAAACTCTTTTTACGTTTCTATTTCCCATAGGCGAGCAATCGCACAAAATCTCTATTACATTAGGTAAGCATATGTGTTTGGATTTAATTCGACCACGTGCCATGTAGTGATAATATAACCAATAAATTTTGTTCACTATCTGGAAAAATTGGAAACTTGTTTCTACAGCTGGGAATGCTAGTTTAGTTGTGAAAGTATTTCTTTATTCTAAAAGTACACTTCCTGAATTTTTACCAGCTGCCAGTATGTGTCTTATTTTCCCGGAACCATTACAACAGCTCTGCAAACCGCTTTTATATGTCTGCTTCCGCACTAATAAATAATTCGGTCAAAAAATATATCAAACATAAAGTATTAGATACAAAATAATAATTTCCAACGTTTGTTGCTTGTACAGAAAAAATTATTCTCAACTGCGACCGCATTTTACGTAAAAAGTTTACCTTGGGTAGTGCAACTGCACATTTTGCATGGTAATGGTACTTCGATTGAATCTGTTTAATCCTGTGACCTCCTTTCGCGCAAAACTAATCCTCCTTGACGTAAAGTTGAATGACATTTTGAACTACAAAGTTAATTCCACGTCTCTGCCTTTTTGTTCTCTTTTTCTCACCGTTCTCCATTCACATCCTTTTTGGATACATCCTTAATCACTTTGTGAATGAGGATGGAACTTTTATACCTTTTGTTTTGCTGATGACAGCATAAAAAGGGCAAGTGGAGGAGGTTAATGCATATCAGATCTCATGATCTTTGAGTCAATGCACATCATGTCTCTGCTTGTCCTTATTCTCGTTTTCCATCCTTCGATGTGTATTTCCTTTCATTTTTAGACGAAAATGCAATCCCTCCTACATTATTCCAACATACGTAAGTTTGTGTCGTCGCATCAATTTAATCAGATCATCTGATATCGTTGCGAAATTCACAAGAGTGATATATGGTTATGTGCTGGTATAAAAGATGCACATGCGAGTGTAAGTACGGTTACAGTGTAGTGCTGAGGAATTACGCTTGATATGTTTGAAGGAAGCAATGGAAGAAGAGTCACTGGGACTGTGCAATTTGAGCTTCGTCTCCTACACTCGTCGGTTTGGGGAGGAGACGAGATAAAATAAGAATGAGAATATCTAATATCGACTTTTTCCTTTAACCTAATTTCTAACCTCTTGTGTGGTATATTCTGTGAAAATAGAAGAGTCGTTCATTGAAGTGAGGGATGACGATGGCGTCGGAAAGATTGCAGATGTAATCAACATAAGGTACTTTGTTAAAGTGGAGTTCATAGTCCTGTGAAGGATTTTTGAAGAAGTTTTGCAATTTAGGTGGATGAAAAGATGTTCGTGACAATATACAGCAAAAAAATCCAATCATCCCTAGAAGGTTTAAGACAGCGCCTGGTAGTAATGCGGTAACATTTTTGCGGTCTTGCGAGATAAGTTCGAGTGTCGAAATTATGACATTTATTTTTTCCGATTTTTCTACTGTTTGCTTCTTAATTTAAATTTATTTAACGTGTGGCAAGCAGGTTTTCCATGGAATCGCTCTTGAGAGCATAAAAGTCACATGTTGGACCCAATGGGTTCCCACATCAAGCACCATTTACGGCCGATGCTGCTTGACTTCGGTGATCTAACGAGAGCCGATATGTCTTCAAGCTAGAAGAGCATTCCAAGGCTGACCACCAAAGCGCCCGTGATAAAAGCCATAAAATGGCAATTTGCATGTGTAGTAATCTGCTCATGTTTGACAAGCTCCAGGGATCTTTCAGCCCACATCAGCAGAAGCCCTCGAAATACAAAGCTTTCTTACATTTTAAAATAGTTTTATGATTATAATAATAATATACATAAATCGAAATTCACATAAAAAGACAGAACACAGTCCTTGCATGCTTAAAAGTAGCTTTGCACCAAAGAAATATAAATAAATGGACGAGCAGCGAGAATATGTGTACTCGTCCATGTGGGAAGGAAGTTTTACACATAAATATCTCACGCTCTCGAATCTATATGGTTCCCTCTGCTTCTCCTTCCCCGAGAGGTTTTTCTTTCCTCTCTTCAGAAGAATCACTTCCCTCACTGACACTCGGGCGCACCTACAAAACGTCGTTTCACGTGCACACGATCGCGCCTTCGTTATCATTCGTTGAACAGTTTGAGTACAACACAACAAACTTTCTCTCACAGAAAACTTGTACCTTAAAGCTGATGAAAATTCGTAGAGGCGAGAAAGCTCATGTGGCAAAACCGATGAAAAATTCATGTTTTTAATAAAAAAAAGAGAACTAAAGTGCCGATTTCGTACACGCGATCTTAAAAGCCGAAAACTTTATAAACGTGAACGTGTTTCGGAGTGAATTAAGTGCAAAAACAAAAACATATCACTTTTTTACTTTAGCGAAAGTTGCTGATTGCTTCGGCTCTTGCGACCGGTTGCGGATCCAATACTCTATATATATATGCTTTGCACTATCCACTGTACACTTACGAGGGTCATTCAACAAGTATTCAGCCTCACTGCCCGATAGCGCCGCTATTACAAAAGAGTTTTACCATCGTGCAGTACATTCAGCAAAACTAATGAAGGGAATTGACTGAAACTTTGACAGTAGGCTACTAAAAGAATGTACTGCACGATGGTAAAACTCTTTTGTAATAGCAGCGTCATTGAGCGGTGAGGCTAAGTACTTGTTGAATGACCCAGGTACATCAAGTCAAGTCAAGTCAAAAGCGCTTTATTTAATACTAATCGTTATAAATTTTAAAAGAATATAAAGCAAAATCCAAACAATAACAATAAAAAAAACTTACTGGCCCGAATGGCTCTCTAAATTTGTACGTTATCATTAAACACATTTAAAAAAAAAAAACTATAGCAAATTCAAATCAATGAAGATTATTACATATTTTTACAATTCAATTGGAAAAAGGAGAAAAAACCAACCAACACTATTCTAAAATTATTTATCATCTTAACACTACAGTGAACTTTGATCCTACACCTAATATGTTTTAACTTAATTCTAATAAATGGCATCAAAAACTTTATCTTATACTTAAAAAATCTATAACAATGTTCCTAACCCAAGCGTTTAACCTTATCACTAACCTAATATAATAAACATAATATAAACCTAACCTATACCTAATTTTTAACAAAAATAAACAACACTAAATGTAGCAATAATGAGCTGAAACTCAAAAACTAAATAACGAAAAACACCAAAACTGAAAATAAACACGAATAATTTAGACATTGTCATTCAGCCACCAATACCTGGATTGCCCCGTCTCAACTCGATCAGCCTCAACGAATCTAGCAAATGAGTATCTCCATTGGAACTGTTGGTCTCGTGAACTCAAATTCGGAGGATATTTTATCTTCTTATCGGTGGCCCGTCGATATATGTGATATATGACTGGGACGCCGTCAGAATCAAAAACATATCGATTCATGTCCAAATACACGAATGCTTCTGGAGGAATGAAGCCAGTAGCGAGGCAAGTCGCTATATACCCGTCTGTAGGGTGGAACGGCTGTGAAATCCAAGGGTTTTCACTCACAGTCACAGATCTTGCGATATGATTCCGAAGAAGTTTCAATATGAAAATATCGACTCTAGTCACTTCAGCAGTTTGATAAATTCTTCTATTCGATATATAATGTTTCCAATCCGTCTCAGGCTTTCTGTACAAACCAGTACATGCACGAAGACTTTCCTTTCGAAAACTCTTAATTTTTCCATAGTACTAGCACTCTGGTTGTACCAGATCTGACATCCATATGTCAAAACTGGTCTAACCAGTGTCTTGTAACATAATTTTGACCTTTTGATCAATGTATCTGGAATGAAAGAGCTTTCGAAGGGCCATGACTACTTTAAGTGCCTTTCTGAGCATGATTTTCACATGTTCAGTATAGTACAGATACTGATCGAGATAAACACCGAGGTATCGAACACAGGATTTATGTGGAACTCGTTCTGAACTACCCTCGCCAGCCATGATGTGGAAATCTTTCCAATTACGTTTCAGGTCTTGACTGACCCCCTGCAGCGTTGTCCGAAACAAGATTGTTCCACACTTTTGCGCATTGATTTTCATTCGCCAATTGTCAGTGTACAGCTGTACATCATTGAACATTTTTTGGAAATTGCTCTGAACTATTGTAGCTTTTCGGTCTGCCGTATAGATGATCAGATCATCAGCAAACGCTACCAATGATCGCGTTGGCGAGACGTTAAAATCAAAGCCGTTCAATAGCTTGCGAATGAAGATTGAGAAGGGCAGAGGCGCAGTAACTGTTCCCTGCTGTAGACCATTCAAGACCTTGAACTCGCGCATTGTTGTCAGATTTCCATCAGTTACAACAAACGATTTCCCGTATAACATATTACACATCATGGCGACAAGGTGTCTGGGGAACTTGTCCTGAAGGAGTTTAAAAATTAGTCCATCTAACCATACCGTATCTAAGGCTTTCTCCATATCAATGAGACATGCTCCAACACATTGTCTATCATTTAGTTTCCAACAGATGTCTGAAGTTACTTTCGTTATTGCATGTGTGGTCGAATGCCTGGCACGAAAACCAAATTGGCCATTCGGCATCAACTCATTTTCCTCAATGTGGGCGTTTAATGCTCTGTTGAGTATCACTTCAAACACCCTGCTGATGTTAGGCAGCAAGCTGATTGGGCGATAGCTTTTGGGGCACGAAGATTCTTTTCCTTTCTTCAAGATCGGAAATACCTTAGCTTTTTTCCACTCATTTGGGAAATATGAATTGCTCAACATGTTGTTGAACAATATGCAATAGTTCCTAATAGCAACCTCAGGCAAATGTCGGAGAACTACATTTAGAATACCATCAGTACCACATGATTTCTTGTTGTTTATCCTGCGAAATATGAAACACAAGTCTTCATAGCTGACAAAATAATCAATAAGATTCAAGCTCGGTATGAGGTCAGATGTTAATGTTTCATTGAAATGAAGAATTGATTGGCCGTTCAGGCTTGATTTGAAGTCGGAAACTTTTGCTTCAACGACCTCTGAAAATATTTCGTTCCCTCTCTCAGGGTTTGGTAGATGAACCAATTCAAAATGTGTTCCAATCAGGGCAAGTTTATCCAATCCCTCACAAATAATCCTGTTTCCATTTCTATCCGGAGTCGTACTATCAATTTCGATACCAGCACTATCGAGAAGATTTATCTCATCACTAGTGACTTCAAGATTCGATACCTTCACTCGAGACTTCTTGCGGAATATGCTATTCACTTTCGTGAACACGCCGTCTGGGTCCTGTGGGCTAATACCCCTCAATTTTTCCGCACATTGATTGCTGACCTCACTCCTGAAGTATGACCGGATTAAGTTCCGGACATTCTTCAGATGTAATTTCAACAAAGACAATGAGGGATGGTTGTAGCCCAAAAATCGTCGATAAATATTGTTGACGCGTGTGAGCAGGAGGCTTTTCAATCTTTTCAACCTTGCGATGGTTGGTGTTTCATATCCTTCCATATTGTTTCGATGTTTAATCTTGGGAACTACTTTCTCAATCGTTTCCAACGTCAGCTTCTCTAACTTCGACAAATAGACATCTATTACATCGTTAGTTAGATTCCTGTCATTTGGAACCATTGAGCAAGAGTTGCCACCATTAGAAGGGGGACATTGCTTCTGGTACTCCCGATTAAACTTCTTTTGAAACTTTCCCCAGTCTGTTTTTTTGAAATTCAACCGATGACTTTCATGTTGAACTGGAATGAGGAAGAAATCATCCCTGTGATGATTGATTTCCATTACGATTGCGTTATGGTCGCTATCATAAGGAAGCACCTGCAGTTTCCGTTGAGGACTATTAAAGTTGAATTCGAGTCTTGCGTCAGCAATGCAAAGGTCCAAATATGAATTTGTCCTAGGGTATGTTGGGAACTCCGACCCATATAGATTGCACCTGTATTCAATTTGGTTCTCTGTTATCCATGATTTCAGGAATACACCTCTTGGATTATTGGTGGCGTTCAGCCATAATGTATGCTTGGCGTTCAGATCACCAGCAAGAATATAATAGTTATGCAGCCTGTTCAATTCGAGTATTTCAAACAAGGAATTGAGTTCCTCCTTGAGCTTGAGAACAGTTCCACCAGTTGCATAGGCAGAGATAACGAAGAGGTTATCCCCACCTGGCAGTGAGATTTTGATAACGGACACCAAGAGATTCAAAGCTTTTGAATTCGACTTTTTCATATTTTGGAAACGAAAGGGTTTTCGAACCAATATCCCAGTGCCACCTCCCCCATCACCTATTACCCTATCGTTTCTTACGAATTCAAAATCCTTGAATGTCATGGAGTGCCATGAATTGAGGTGGGTTTCGGTTAGAAGCAGGATGTCAGGCTTTTGTCTGGCAATGAATTCAAGGAGATAATCACGCCGATGTAAAGTAACAATGGAGTTGACGTTGATCGAGATGAGACGAATCCTATCCATGGGAATGTGACTGGATGACAAATTATGTTGAGGCATTTGAAACCCCTAAACGATGAAAAACAAGATTAATTTTTGTATCTTGCTTATCGATTCTTTCCGATAGAGAATTTAATTGCTGTAAAATTTTGAGAAGCAGCTCATTATTGCCACTTACATTATTTACACTATTTTCCGCATTTTCTGCTGGTCCTCTAGCGGCTTTTGCAAATGATACTCCGGGCTTGACGAAGTTCGGAGCTAAGACACTGCGGTGTATTTGTGTTTGCTTTGGGGCAGATTTCAATCTTGCATCCTGATATCGGGAGCATCCTCGACATGATGCCGGGTGACCAAAAACAGCGCAGTTCACACAATATAACTTCTCTTTTGGCTCCGTCTGAGCCAATTTGCACTCACCGGGAGCATGCACGTCTTTGCATTTAACGCATCGGTAATGCATGGCGCAGTTGGCAGCCGAATGCCCAAATCGTTGGCAGCGATAGCACTGGTTGATTTCTCGTTTCTGGAGGCGTTCCCACCTCACCACTCGAAAATTTAAATATCTGATTTGCTGAAGAGCGCTTGGACTGCTCTTATTTGTTATTTGTACCAAATAAAGTGGTAAATTTTTTTTTCTACCGTCGACCTTCTTGTCGCAAATGTTTTAACTGAGATAAACTCGATTTGTGGTGCTGTTTCCTTGAGAACCTGAAGAAGATCGACGGTATCTTCTCCGCAGTCCAAGCCCTTCAGCAAGAACGTCTGGTTCTTCTCGCTTTTGGGGGTATAAGTGCGGAACCTCCCCAGAATTCAAAGCATTTTTCGCTGATTTGAAATCAACCAGTGATTTCGTTCTAATTGATAGCTTCTCAGAATTTATTCGTTTGATTTCGAAATTCGTTAATTTGTTTTCGGCTGCCAACAGCCGAACCATGTCCTTTCCGCTTTGACCGAAGACATTAATTGGCGGAACTTTCTCGGTATTCTTGGCTACTTTTTGAGGAGGACCAGTAGAACTACGGGCTGGTTTCTTCTCCTTATTTCTATTTTCATTATTTTTATTTTTCAAATATAAGATAAAATTATCATCTTTATTACCTTCGTCTACCTCCATATCCTGTTGGAGTCCATCCAGCGCTGCAAAGTAGTTCTGGCTTTCGTTGGTGCCACCAGCACTTAATACCTCTTCAGTGATTATTGGATTTGCAGCTTTCTTCTGTTTTTCGATTTTTCGTATCGGATCACTCTCTTGAACTTTTTTTGCCGTCTTGAACATTTCTTCGTACGTTTGAATTCTTGCCTTTAACTCTTCGATTTCACTTCGAAGGCGACACACCTCCTGTCTATCCTCGAGCACTTGTGTTTTACGGCCGCCATCTGCGGTATCCTGGGTGCTCGTGTGTCTCCGCTTGTTGACACTTGCCAATTTCACACCGTCACTCTCCCCGGGGCCCCCCAACGGAGGGAAGCCGTCGGGCTCCTCCATACAGCAGTCCCGAGTTGTCTTTGGTTTGCTGCCTTTTCTTGATTTATTGGTATGGTTGGTCGATGCTTTCGACGATTAATTCTTCCCCAATAAAATCAAAACTTGCTTTTGACTGACTCGTACAAAATTAATTCAATTATTTGAGACTGACTTTTGTGAAAAATTAATTAATTTTTAAAATTAATGACAGGAGCGATTAAAAACACGTCTACACGCAACGAGTGCTAGACGTAGAATGACCCAGGTACATCTAGAACGGCTAAATGTAACACATGCTTCGCACGTTCCGCTGAAAGCTGAGATTTGAGAAGTAAACAAACTCATATTCATTTCATTTTTGACGGCATTTGAAATTGAATGGATGTAAGAACTAAAATAAAAAGCACCCTTATCTTCTCCGCGGATTATCTTGATTTCTCGGTTGAAATCCGTCTCGAACCTCTACAAAACCTTGAATTTTCGTAATACATATTCAGAATTGATTTACATAAAAAGAATTTACATAATCAATGCTGATTCTTAATAAAACACAACTCTGCAACGCCAAACGCATGAAAAAATAAATTTATTCCTATTGAAATTGAATGGTCGATTGATTTGAAGGAATAGTGATGTAAAGTGGCATACTAGTCAGTGTAATTTGACTCAATAAGAGTTTTTCTGTTGGTTCTTATTGGTCAGCGCTAGTCCTTAGTTACCTGCGTATATATCGAAGGAAAGCTTCTAGCTCCTTAGCCGCTATAGGTTTTGGTCCTGTTACATGATTCTATCCCCACCATTTGAGGCAGTTATGAATCAGGCTCAGACAATCTAGAAGAAAGTCTTCTTAACTTTCCTCTTCCAAGTCGGTGGCAGGCTTTGCACTGCCTCATTTTTTGGGACGCTATACAACTTCTTGTCTACAATAGCGCCCATTTATATTTAGATAGGTCCTCTTTCGGGATCGCTTGCAGTTTTATTAGTAAATCAAGGCTAGTAAGGCATCCATTGTCACTTTCATGAGTACGTCGGTGGTGGCGTCGCAATGCGACACTTTTCCCCTTTTTATGATTGCCCAATTTGGGCAAACTTGACGGGTTCATCCGTTTCACTTTGCTAGTAGTTTGTTCAATGCCACCCGAATGTTTGGGATGGGACAATTCTCACAGTTGCAACACCTGCTTTCCTTGTTTGACGCAGGGTTGTTGCTTTTTAACAGGGTCCTAGGATCAGTAAGAGGCCCTTCTTTTACAATTTTTTGCCTACGTTTTTTCGGTGCCCTTCTTTTTTGAGCCGACGCTGCCAGAACCATTACAGGAGTTTTCTTCATTCCGTCTTTTGAAACCCATTTTAAATTTGGCCACATTTGAAAATCCAACTGGGTTTGTGATATAAAAGGAGCCGGTCCACGGGAAGATTCATTTCAAATTTTCACTTGGCACTGTCAGATAGCGAAAAAAAAAAAAATAATTAATGATGGAGTTACTGAGATTAACATTGAATTTGGCACTTGATTCTTTCAGACTGGTATAGAGTAATGCTGTGGTTGCACTTTAGATTAAGAGTTCTTTCACATATTGAACTTATTTTCGCCTAAAGATGAGATTGATTGGACACTTACTTCCTAGCAATAGTGCAACGACCCTATCTGGGGCCGCTTAATTGAACTTCAACTGTCTACGTTGCAGAAAAAGCACATCATGTAGTAGCCACAGTAATCATTGCAGTTGCAAACTTTTCAAATAGCGGAAATGGTATCCTGGACCATCTAGCCATAATCTAGTCGGGGTTCTTGTCGGGGAATCATCTATCCGTGCCGGGTCATCTACATAGCAGTTCAGTCACTACAGGGAGAGAAAAGAAGACTTCACTTTGAGAAATGAAATAACATGTTTAAAGCTTGATTATTCTTAAAACGGGTTTTCTGTTTAATTTCTATAAAAACTATAAAGGAAGGAAAAGGAGAAAAAATTTTGGTTGAAATAGTTATAATAGAAATATTTAATTTCTTCATAAACATACAAGAAACTTTTTACAAGTGCTCCCGAAGCTGGCTCATAAGTTAGGTTATCTAAACTTAAATTTAGTAATTATTGAATAAAATTGTTAAGAAATAAATGGTAAATATTTCTAAAAATTGTACGCCAAGTAAAACTACATCCGCCGTAAATGTAACTTTAATCATTCCTTCCTTCATTTCTTGCTTTCTCTCTCTCTCTCTCTCTGAGGATTTGCTCTATAATTATTTTGTATAACAAAAACCTTTAATAATCGAATGATAAATTTTTTTTATCAAATATTTGTATGAAGTAGACCATCTAAAAAATTTGCAAGGAGAGCCACTTCCTTTTTCAGTTTCTGAGCTAATGCAAATAAAGAATTACATGTAATGAACCTGCTTTTCGTCATATGAACTCGTACTTTCGAAATGCTTTGAAATTTTTGCCGAAATAGCTACATTCAAGAGGTAAATTTGTGGATATTTCAAAATTTTTCTCATTTTAATGATCTTCAACGAGGGATTCACGTACATTTATAATAACTTAAAAATGATAGGAGCGATCATGTTTGTTACTTGCCTGCAATGTCTCCTTAAGTTCGCGTAAAACTAATTTTTTTCATCACTCCTTCAACACTAAATCATGAATTCATCTTCTGCAATAGTTTTTAGGGTTTCATAAAATAATTCTATGTAACCCTACTAAAATCTGTAATCTGCTTGTCCGTCCGTCGCAAACCAGATAAGCTAGAAACATGAAATATTGTAGGTAAGCGAAACTTCAAAGTTCCAGTACAAAAAAATTATATGGCTTTAAAGAGAGGATCTCTCCATATAAGGACCATTAAAAATTATTTCTTCCAAAGGTAAGCAATATGGGTATCAAATGAAAGATATTGATGAGAAACTTGCCAAACAAGTCTTAAACTGGCAGTATTTGCATCGGAAGTGGAGAAATGTACGAACAATTTGTGTCCTAAAAATCTTTTATGCGCTGGCAACTTTCTTATAGCCCCAAATCTTTAGTTCTCTCACTATAGTCCAGCTTTTTTCCTCCACAGTGGTCACAAATCGACCCTCTTTTTCATGCGAACAGCTTCATGATGAAATATTGACTACGCCTTCAAGAAAAATATTCAAATTTGACTCCCATCAAAATGCGCTTTGCATCGCGACGGTTCTTTCGCCCGTCACGAGGGCCATCGATTGATATTTAATTTTAACGACTGCAACAATCCATCCTCCATATCTATTGACAGCTTATTATAAGTCGAGTTAATGCAATCCCGCAAGGATCATCACCAAAGCACAATTTATCCGTTGGTCCAGCTACATTTCTGTCGTGTAGGCTAATATTGTTGAAACAACATGCAACATGTATGGAAAATTCAACTTTTACTGATTGCCTAGTAGTGGCGGCAAAAGTCTTTTGAATATAACCTATTAAATCCTTCAAACTAAAATCTGTCATCATTTTTCATGTCTCCTTTTCCCTCTCTGTCTGTCAAAGTTCAAAACTCAAAGCGCATATTCTTATGCTTGAACATTAAATCGTAATCATGTCCTTGATTGCTATGTCCACTTCTACTATGTTCCAAATCTATTGTCACATGTCTTATCAATTTCGCGGGTGACTATCCCACTCCCCGCGTGAATATAAACACCATCATCCAAAACAGTGACAACAAACACCTTGCAATAAATCAAAACAATTCTATGAAAATCTAAACACAAATTCAGGTGTTTCGGTCACAACATAAAAAAGGAGAAGCTAATAAGTATTTGCTTTGCAAGATTTGCATTCATTAAACATTAACTTAGGAGTTTCCAGTTAAGACCAACTTATGGACAGATCTATCGTTGCTGTGGATGGCAAGTGTCATGAAATTTACTTGAATTTTCCGAAGAAATCAGGAGTGAATATCTTCGACTGCATTCTAAGAGCGTTTTGCCCTCTTAAATTTGTTGTTATTAGTTGAAGTAAAATTTTATTGTCTCGTGCTTTAAGATATACCATCAATTTTTGTAGTTTCCAGAAATAGTTTTTCAACCAGGCTAAAGCTCTTATAATCAACAAATATTTTCCTTCTATTTATGGTATATCTGTGGACCTGTGAAGTCAAATTCGATACTGAAGCTTCGATGCTCAAAAGAAAAATCAAGACTATTTGTTGGTTTATTGAGCGCACTAGGTACCTAAAGGTTTTTACAATAATTTACAAATTCTTATGTATTTTTGGGTCTACATAAACGTTGGCAGAATGTTAAAAAATTTTTTAAATGGATTTAATATCCGGCAAACTACCGTAATTTATGCCTTATTTCACAATTTAAACAAGTTGGGTAGACAGACCTAAACTCCTATTAGAAGGGTTTGTAGTCAACATACAATATGCAGTCACCAACAACGAATAAAGTCAAGAAACACGTCAAAGAGGTGTACATTTTAAAAAAAAAATGAATTGTTGCGCCATTTTGAACGGCCGCCATTTTGTTGTAAGGTAGTTAAAACCCCTTGCGTCATGAATTCCTAAAAATATTCATGTGAATCATCTCATCTAAAAATTTTAAAAAGATCAAATCAAAACTGCAGTATCTGATTCGATGGAAAGTCCATAAAATACCAATGGCAATAAATTCCGTGAATATGATTCGGTTTTCTTCAAACCTACTGAGCATTATGGCCTTTTGCAAGACTACTTAAATATCTAATTTCGTTGAGTTTAAGTGTATCCTTTTAAAAAATACTGGAGTGTATCTCAGAAAAAAGATGGTGACAGCGTCCTTCAATTGTTTACGATTTGGTCTCATTAGTGAGTCCATCTCGTTAATCCATCATTCCACGTCAATGGGTTGTCTGTTTGCCTGTTATGCTAAAGCTTTATGAAGCCTAACTGTGGCAGGAGTATCCTTGATATGTTCGCAAAAGCCCCTGAAGCTATGGTGTTTTACTGTGCGGGTTTCCTTACAATAGTTTGTTACTACTATTAAGCATCCCGATTGTTGGTACATTTTGCTGCATTGAATGTGGCTTGACGCGAATACCTACAAGTTAGAAGTCGTCTCCTATTTGTATTTCCCACATAACAGCGCTTATAAGCTGAATGAGTTTCTTAGCTGAAAAAAGTTGTTGCGACTGATCTTTCGCGACAACTCCTATGCTCTGCGTTTTTGAAACAGTCCCTTAGCTGCTGGGTACAGTCATGTCGATTAAGCTACCCTTTTCGTAGCTTTGTTCACTATTTGTGCTGATATTGCAGGTTTATTGAATCCCAGCCTCGTTTGGTCACTGGGGGTGTGTGCCTGTACTCTCGGCACGTTCGTCGTGTTTAATCGGTGTCACAGGTTCACGTATACTCTTGTGTCGTTGTAGAAGACGTGGGGACTCCTTGTGCTCAAGTCATGCCCTCTCTGTAGTCTTTTTCCTATCCTCTTCAGGTGAAATTCCCTTTGTCAGAATTTATGAATCAGAGAGTCACCTCCTTCTGCTTTCTCAAACGGAGTTGGGACTGTCTATACTGAAGTAGATCTAGAAGGTCTTATTGTATCGTAGATTACTCTTAACGCTATTGGGTTGTTGAATTTAGAGAGTCAACAGAACGAGAGGAACCAGGAGGTGCACAAGAGTCGAGCATCAGCTGACAGTACAGAAAAAGGAAGGTTTAACGACCATTGTATTGGGCGTAGGTTGAACTCGTCACAAATTAAAACTGAAGAATGTGGATGCCGCGAGAATATATCAGCAAAATTGATCAAAAAATGCCCCATACACCAGTAAGAGAGAATTAATAGGTATATATAGAAGATATAAATAAAGAGGCATTGTGGGAAAGGGAGACCTTTAAGATAACACAATTCACAACACGGAAAAATCACAAATCAGCACAAAGAGAGCTTTGTGTAGCCTTTTTAACAGCAACTAAGATTCGACCACCATCTTCTTTATTAGTAAAGGTTATAGCGATAAATGTTAAAGTCTAGTGAAATTCTGCGTCTAGCATAGATTTACGTGGCCAAATTTCAGTTAGATAAACAAATCGTCACTAAACTGAAATGATAAAAATAGCTTATCAAGCTCCTTAACCCTCTTACATTTTGATAATATAAAGAAATATTCGAATTCACATTAGACTCGTTAAATTTAGTTTGCTGCTTGTCGTTTTGCAGATGCACGAAACGACTTTGTCATTTTCGCAATAAACGGTTTAACGAAAACTCCAGGCCTTCTGGATTCAGAATTTACAGGGACCGTAAGCTTGAAGGAAGCAATTACTCTACCCTCTAGGTTATCATTGGATAGTTTGCGGCAACCAATGACTTTAACGGCCGGACCAAATTTTTTTGATAACATAGTTCCTACAACGTTCCGCGGAAGTGTGATAGCTAACGCGTCAAATGAAGATCTCTGGAGCAAGGACCACAACATCAAGAGGCGGAATTTCATCTTTCGATGATAGAGGAGACACTGTAGTTAAATGTCCACATGATGCTGGTGACGAAGATTTGTTTTTTGGAATACCTCCTCGGCTAATTGATGAAAGTGCAGATATAGTCAGTCATATGTGTTACAGCCGATTCAGCTCAAGCATTTCTTGAAATATCACCACGAGTTGCAGCACAGGCCTGAGGTGAGCTTGTACATAGTGAGTCAGACCCGACACCAGCTACGCGATGAGGTGTTTTAGAAGCCGACGTCTTAGCTGAAGATTTACTTCTGATGACAATATGGGGCTCAGAACCAAGCATGATCGAGCCACTGTTGACATCAGTGTAAGTGTTGACAATTTCGTTCCGATATACTCGTAAATGTCGTTGAAGCTCGCTGAAGCTAAAGTTTTGGGAGAATTAAAATTGAGTGACATTCATATGTCTGGGCCTTGTTTGTGGCAGGAAGCATATGAAGCTTAGAATAATGCTGCTCGAATATGGAGAGCTATCCAATAAAAAGTCTATCAGTTAGTCGCCAATTACATAAAACCGAAATACGCCTAGCAGCTGGACTATACTCAGGCATGTAAGATTGACATTGTTTTAATTGAAAGAACAGGAAATAGGCTACTTCCTTTGTTGAATATATGTGATGTGATTTCCCGAATTATAGCTTGAGCCCTGTGCTAGGCTTCTCGTGTGCCTAAAACTTTTAGATTCCTTCTGGACTTAAGGCGTTTGTCCATTTGTTCTCGTTTCGAATGGCTGTTGATAGGAAGTAAAATGATAAAATATGAAATCATTTCTGATAAAGAATTTGACCTGTTTCACGCTTCATCCACATTAGCTAAATTTTTATAGTGGGCGACAGAAAAATTCATCATTCTATTCCAACACATATTCAAAGCACAGAAATCCGATTATTACAAAATTTGAAATCCACCTAGTTTAATTCTTGTGTATTGACGCTTCACCTCAATACATGACCTTTCACAATTCTTATTTTTATCTTTTCAAATAATAGTAGTCGAATATAACCACTAACATAAATTTAAATCTCTTTTGCAGAATGAATGCCAGCAATGAATGACTACAAATTAATTCATCGAACATGTTCCTCCGGTGAACATTGAAACAATATAAAACATCGAAGTAAGTAGACTCCACACTCAACTCCAATTGTTTATTTCTTCTCCGGTACTTGAATCATCTTTGTCTGTTATTGGCTTCCAAACTTGCACTTAGACGTGATTTATTTCTGATTCTCAAGTGAATTTCCATCATTATTACCTCATTATATCCGTTTTTTCGAAACAATCTTGAAAGATCAGAGACGGAATGAAAGGAAAAAGCTTTCTGGCGAGACAAAACGCCAAGATTGCGCGATCATTAAAATTAGTGCATTTATTTTCGTTTTCTTTTTAGGCATTTAAGAGAAATGACCTTTTATCGACTTTTGCAAATTTCGTGTGTAAATTAGAGAAAGAAATTTGCATTATTGAAATAATGCATTAGTTAATGAGATGAGGTGTTTGCAAAATCAATCGAACGTAGATTGAGTTGCTTAAGAGAAGTTAACGTTCGCGTGTGTGAGTTTAAATTGACGAAAATCAGATGCCTTTGTACCATGACCCACATTAACTTTTACTTTTATGAATTAAGTTGAATTTGGGCTCATTAACTTTCTTAATTAAATTTGAATGTGAGTGCATTGTCTTGGGTTGTTTTGTTGTGGGGTGTTAATTCAGATTATAGCTAATTAATGGGCTGGGAGTTGTGTTTTATTGACGTTTTTATTCAAATTATGAATAAAAACCAAATTAAAATGAAATGTGAGTCCATTGATCTTGACTTCATTTTTCATGTTCATGAGATCTGACGCAGATTAATCATCCGAAATTGCTCTAAACTGTCACTCTCTACTCATATACTTGTAAGAGAGTGGAAAGTCTATAATTCTTATCTTTCTTGTTCATCAACGTGATTGTTGCGGATAATTCCCATAAATACTTTCACGAACCACTCATTGCATTGATCTCGAAAGTGCGCGAAAACCTAAAAAAGTTTTCAATGTCCCAGTTCACTTCATAAACCTGAACGTGAAGAAGAACGAGTTGAAAATCTACAAAACTCATTAAAGCAAATCAAGAACTAAATAGCATCAAGATCATCTTCATCGGAACAATGGAGCCATTAACCCCATCAAATCGAGTCAAGTCGCAGTATCTTGAGTCGTATTCATTCGCATATGGATATCAATTGGATATAAGATTCAGATAGACCTCGTAAGAAGCTCATGTTCAGTTTCAGTAGTGTCGCTTTATTATTGAGAAGCGTAAAACGTGATGCGGGCATAAGAAATTGAAGAAAGAAAGAACTTTGGTTGGAACTGGATGGCGTCAAGATTGGAGACTCTGAAAGTACGTTTCTGCTTAACGGTCGCACATTATTATGATTGTTGCCTTCAACTTTTCTCAGTTTGTCCATGTCTTTGAGATGATCTTCGCACTAAGTGAAGACGACAAGCAGAAATGACAAGATGTGATTTTTTGGTCATAGAGGGAATTTTAGTGGGTTTGCGGTAACCAGCATTTCCTTTGAGTGTTTTTTCCGGACGTGTTGGGATCGTGTGGGGTCAGTGCTTAGAATAGGGGAATGAAACTGTTAGCAATAGAATATATAACTTTTATTATGCAGATATGCTATATCTAGCTTAGTAATTTAATTCTTAGTTACGAAGCAAGTTTGGCGATTTTGCAGTTAGGTAGGTCTTAAGTTTGAGTCCTTTTACCACCTGACGCTTACTCAGTTAATTTGCAAACTGAGTGAAATAAAATTAAACAAATTGTGTAGACTACGCTCATGTCAGAAGAGTTTTATAATTAACCTACGATCCGCAGATACCAATAATAAAAAATTCTTCAACGAAATGCATAACAATTACATTCTTACTTTGAGATAAAAACCAGCGTTACTAAATTTTAACTCTCCACCGTTTTGTTGCAATATTACTAAAATCACTGATTGTGTGGAATCTAAAAGATATTTTTGTTATTCATCCTATCTGAAAATGTGGAGGAGATCCAATCACAAGTGTAGTATATAGTTTGATAAAAAGCCGAAATCGTAGAAAACCAAGTATTATTGTTATTATTGGGGAAAACTCCAACGGCTTTTACTTCCGTAAATAAAGGGTTTTCGATTAAGGACATAAAAATTTTATCTGTTAATAAAACACAGAAATATTTGAGAGATGAGTTGAAATTTATTGTGGGTATAGTAAAAGCATTACGACCACCACGAGCCCGTTTGCAGCGGTCGATTCTTTGGACCCAATTTTTCACACATTTCGACCGGAACGTTGGCAATTTCGCATTGGATTTTGTCTTTGAGCTCGTCTATAGTTGCTGGTTTGTTGGCATAGACCAGTGATTTGATATAGGTCCATAAAAAGAAATCCAATGGCGTTAGGTCGCATGAACGAGGCGGCCATTCGACCGGACCATTTCTCAAGATATCACGTTCACCAAATTTGCCTTTCGATAAATCGATTGTGAGGCGTGCTGTGTGGCTAGTGGCACCGTCTTGTTGGAACCGCAATTTCGTCGATGTCAAGTTCATCCAATTCTGGCCACAAATAATCTTCCAACATAACATGATATCGCTCCCCATTGACGGTAATATGACGGTCGTTTTCATCCACGAAAAAATACGACTCAATCACATCCCTTCTGAAGTTGAATCCCTTATTAACTTGCTCGATCCGAATGTTAGTCCTGGTCCCGATGGATTGCCTTATATATTTGTCAAGTCACTTTGTTCCTCTTTGTATTTTCCTCTATCCCTTATATTCAATCTCAGTCTTGGTACTGGCACCTTTCCAACGTACTGGAAAGATGCAAATGTTGTCCCTATCTTTAAAAACGGCGATCCCTCATCTGCCTCAAACTATCGTCCCATATCACTCCTCTCCTGTTTCTCTAAGTTGCTGGAATGACTTGTACACAACAGGCTTCTTGATTCACTGAGTTCACTTGTCACACTACGGCAGCATGGATTCTTGAAGGATCATTCAACTTCTGCGAACTTGGCTGAGTTCGAAGATTGTATTGCAAGGGCTTTAGATAAACAGCTTCAAATAGATGCAATATTCACGGACTTCTCCAAAGCTTTTGACTCCGTGAACCATGCTCTCCTCTGCCAAAAGTTAGCTTTGCTCGGCATATCCGGTGCCCTTCATTCTTGAATTTCATTGTATCTATCCTCCCGTTCATGTCGTGTTAATCTCTATGGCACAATCTCCTTTCCATTCTGCATCTGGCGTCCCTCAAGGGTCAATTCTTGGACCTCTTCTTTTCGTACTGTTTATCAATGATCTTCCCTCTGTAATTTCCCCTTCTTGAAGATTGTCAGCAACTCCAAATTGATCTTTTTAACCTCTATAACTGGTGTAATGTAAACTCCCTTCGCATCAATGTTTTAAAATGACTTTAACTTTGAAAATTGTTCCTTTAACTTTTAATTACACCCTATGTGATGTTGTTCTCTCCTCTGCGACTCTTGTAAAGATCTTGGTGTAACATTTGACCCCAAGCTTAAATTCGATGTCCACATTTTTAGCATAATTACCAAGGCATCAAAAGTTTCGGGTTTTATTATGCGGCATTTGCACAAGTTTGCAAATATTGCTACCGCTGTTCGCTTGTTCACATGTCTTGTCCGCCCGCTTCTTGAGTACTGCTCAGTAGTGTGGTCTCCTAGACATTTATATCTTGTGAACTCACTAGAAGCTGTTCAGCGTAAGTTTACCCGTATTGTGTTCTTCAAATTCAACTTAGCTTATGAGTCTTACGAGCGTCGTCTATCCATACCTCGTCTCCCTTCTCTGTCGTCCCGTAGAACCTTCTTAGATCAATGTTTCCTTTATAAGTTGTACCACCAACAAATTGCTTCCACTCTAAGCGAAAATTTCCACTAATGACTGTATGTACGTCCTAGTCGGTCTAATAACATTCTCGAGGTTCCGTACGCCCGGACAGATTTATATTTTCACTCAATTATGCCGCGAATCATTAGAAAGCATAACAGCCTCGAGCTTGGTTCTCTATCCACGTCCTACTTTGTTTTCAAAAATAAACCAAAGACGTTTCTTTTTGCGAATAGTGATTAATGTTTCCTTATCACTCAATTTTTTTCCAACTTTGATCTAGACTCTTAACTTTATTTCTTACATGTTTTAAATAACTTTTTTCTGCTTGATTTTGTTGTATTAATCTGTCTTACTCTAAACTATATTTAACTATATTTAATTGTCTAAGTCTATTTTGTAATTGGATTTCTGCCTGTTAAATAGATTTAAATAAATAAATAAAATAAATAAATAAATTACTGATGTCTCTTGTTGAACAAACTCTCAAAGGTATTTATGATACATATCATTGCTGAAACGTTCATGGAAATCCTAGTAAACCCGTAGTGTCTGAGTCAATTGGAAGCGCATATTGTTCCATAGCGATGTATTGCTCTTACTGTAATACAGGAAAATTCATACCATTGTGACGTCGTTAAATATTTTTCGATACTTCTGAAATTTTCCGGGTAGATTGACTTTGTAAGTAGCCATCTGCATAGCATATTTCATCGTACCTTACGAGTTTATTAAACAAAATGTGAAATTGCTAAATCATACTAATAATAACAAAGTTCAGTGGATTTAGGTTTCTGTCGTATTTGTTGTTTTTGTACTCATAAAGGCTTACTCCCATGATTTTTTTCAAATTTTTTGGATCAAAGGTAATCGCAAGGAAGACATGCGAACATTTCGTACATATCTCCCCTGCTCCCTTCGATACATTCTAGGTAATTTTAAGACCTGTTTTGCGAAGATCTTGTTGAAACCTTTGATATGACACACCACTCGACTCCTATTGACGAACATATTTAGAGGTTCCCCTTCTATATGGGCCCCCTTAAAACTCTCTAAATATTTTTTTCAGCCCAAGATATCATCACTTCTGACCTATTCACAAAACTTGATGGCTGTAGCTTCTATTGTTTCGGAGAAAATCTGCTATAGCATACAGACGTACGGACTTTTAGACGGACACAAGTCGTGTTTCCCATAGGGATTTTTATTTTATAACAAATCTCTACACACATGTACTTACGAAGGCGGTCCGATAAGTACTTAGCCTACAAAAGAAAAACGGAAATTTTAGAAAAGTGGCAATTTATTTCTCAACATAATCTCCTCTTTGCTCAAAATACTTAACCCAGTGATGCTCCAACTTCTTTAACCCGTCTGAAAAATACGTTTTCTCAAGGTCTGCAAAGTTGGCCTACGTGGTGGCGATGACCTTGTGCGATTCAAATTTTTGCCCGGCGAGTGACTTTTCTAAGTTTGGAAACAAAAAGAATTCGCAGGGGGTCAAATCTGGAGAATACGGTGGATGGGGTAGCAGTTTGTAGCCCAATTTGACCAATTTGCGTTGTCATGGTGAAAGAGCACTTTTTTCTTCGCAAAATGGGGCCTTTATTTCTACAGTTCGGCGTCAAATTGCCCCAATAATTCGTCATGGTAGAGCCCTGTGACCGTTTTTATCTTCTCCAGGCAGTCGATGCAGATTACACCTTGTGAATCCTAGAAAACGGCGACCATCACCTTTCCGGCCGATTGGAGGGTCTTCGTCTTCTTCGAAGCACGTTCACTGGGTGAAGTCCACTGTTCCGACTGCTCCTTGCTCGCTGGCATGTACCAGTAGAGCCATGTTTCATCGACGGTCACGAAACGACGCAGAAATTTCTTCGGTTTGCGCTTAAACAGCGTTAAACAAGGCTCTGAATTGGTCTCAGGGTTTCGTTTTTATCTGGAGTGAGCAAACGCGGCACCCATCGCGCCTACAGCTTTCTCATGCCCATAATTTCATGCAGGATACGATCCACGCAGTCTTTTGAGCTGCCTACTGTCTCAGCTATCCCGCGCTCCTTGAATCGGCGGTCTGGATTTTTGTCACGTTATCCTCCGTGGTAGCCGCTCCGTGCGACTACGTAGAAAGACGTTAAACCAAGTTTTTACGGTCGCCATCGCGCTAGTAGAGTCACCGTACACAGCATTCAAGCGCTCTTTGATTTCGCTGCGCGGTTTCCCTTCTAAAAACAAGAATCGAATCACCGACCCATATTGCTCTTTCTACACTTTTCTAAAATCCGTGGACACGCCAGGCTCCACACGTGGTCAAAACAAAACCACGAGGATCCAATTCGAGAATAGCCATCTACGAGAAAGTACTACACGACAGTGAATTTCTCTTGGGATAGTGGCGCCATCGGGCGCTGAGGCTAAGGACATATCGGACCGCCCTCGTAAGCTAATTTTTGAAAATATTTGCGCGCTGCGCCTTTGAGTAATAATAATGTGTTCCTCCATATGTCATTTACTGAACTGACTGCTATATTATAATACAATAATTTTCAAAATTACTATAATATACTGTGAGTAGTAGTTGATTTGCTTTAGGCACCCCGTGGACTCACCTTTTTAAGTGGTTTCCGATTTGGTGGTTTGACTGATAGTTAGTCACTTTATTCGAAGTTCCCTGCTTCAAGTTCCGTTGTTGACACCGGAATTGTATCATATTATTCATTGGATCAACACCTAGCTCTTATGGGTATTCATCTGAAAAATCAGAAAACATGCCAGGTGAGTGGACAGCATGATGCTGGCCAATTGGTTTCTAGAGTACCATTATGATCATTGAATGCGATAATTCTGGTATAATACAAAGCCAAGGTTCAATCTGGGATGCATTTCAAAAATTGGTCTTATACCGCATGTATGTGAAGCGATTACCGAAAATTGACTTGGTAGAAAGCTTCTCCTTTGTGGTAGAGTCCAAATCGGGCCTTGGCCTCCCGGGTGCATTGCGCCTAGTATTGTCGATCTATAGGGTCTATTCTCCAGTTTGGCATTCTCAGTAGCGCTCTGCTGTCTGCGCTAACCGCGTGCTCTCAGCGGCCGGTTGTCAACAATTTATCCTTTAAATACCTTCTTAGGTATTGCAGCTTCCGGCAGACGTTCAACGTGATAATTGATAAATGCTTTAGCACGATAAAAGGCTATGGAACCCGTCGTTATAACTGTTTCGAGCAGTACTCGTTGCATGATTGGACCAACTATTTTTCAGAGAGCTCGTTCGAAAGCATCATTTATCATGTACATTTTATGCATCTTTCGTTTTCACCCATAAAATCAAAATAGGACCCTCAAATTCGCGAAAAACTTCTGAATTTCCTAGTAAGAGATGTGTATGCTCTGGAAATTTCATAGCGATCGAGCCATAAACAACTTAAGTTTAACAATTCAAACAAGACGTAGTACTGCGAAGGTACACGTTCACAAAGAACCTAGAGATTTGAAATATGTAGGAATTTCGATGAAAATTTCAAATATGGTTTATTACGTTGATATATTATATTGACAACTTAAACAATAAGGCCAACATACTGAAAGCAAAGTGGAGACAGGTTGAAAAACATAATAACCATATTTTAGTTTTTCAAACTCAATTTATGGGATCTTATACGAGGTGTGTTCAAAAAGTAAGGTGACCAAATTTCGCGGGCAACGTACAATCGAATATTGAATTTTCTATTTTTTTATGTTGTTACACTCGTCACGAATATATATTTACAGCTTTAGCTATATAATATGTTTAGTTTGTTTGTGAGAAGTATAACGGTTAGAAGTATTTTGTGTGCTCGGTGATTTTTTGCTATCGAAAAAAATGGATCAAAGTTCAAAAATTTTTTGGCCAAAACCAACACCAAAATCATGCTTCAGCTACCATATTCACCGGATTTGGCCCCATGTGCCTTTTTCTTGTTCCCAAAACTGAAGAGACCTATGAAAGGACGGAGATTTGCAACGATTGAGGAGATAAAGGCTGCATCGCCCGAAGAGATCAAGGCTATACCGAAAAGTGCTTAGGGGATTGGGAAAAGCGTTGGCAGAAGTGTATTGATTACATATCCATCAAACATACTACATATCTATCAATCTAAACAAACTTCGGACTGAAAACTCCTCCCCGTTCTCCTCATTCCTACCGCTTTTTAGATGAACTCCATGTCCCAAACACATGTTTTGGATGGTTCTTTACGGGTTGGTTCATATGATTCCATAGGGAAACCCCGCTTAAGATATTAAAAACAAGTTAATTATTAGACAGAACTACGCTCCTATCAGGAGGACTTACACTCAGTCTTTGATATGCAGATAGCAAAAAGGAATAAACTCAAGAAATATTTAAATTACACGTACTAGGTTTCAAGTAAATAATATTGTTCCTCCAATTTAACTGGCTGCCATTTTCTTGCGATATCACTAACTTAATGGGATCTTAAAGATATTTGTGTTATTCGCTTTTTGAAAAATTTAAAAAGATCTAATTAAAAATGCAGTAGTTATCGTATATGGATCGATACAAAACTAATTTAGTAGGAAAACGCTGTATTGTTATTGTTGTAAACAGAGAAAATTCAAACGACTATAACCTCCGTAAATAGGACTCAATTTCAATAAAAAGGATCTTGCATAGAACTATTTAAATACCTTCAATATCGAATTTTTTCTAGGGTTTTATTTAAAAAAATGTGGAATCTGTAAATCCTGTGAATTTCGACATCTAAGATACTTCTTGTTGTTGTTGTACTCATAAAGTCCTACCTTCATGATTGTGCATTTTCCCTCCTTCTGGTACCTTCAATACAATTGGAGTCAATTTAAGATCGGTTTGAAAAGTTCCCGTTAAAACCTTTCATTTGAAACCCAATTTTTTTATTAAAGATGCCCTCGCTTCATGAACAGACCCCCTTAAGAACTTTGCAAAAAATATATACCCAAACGAACAGGCAGACAGGTGACGATTTCAATATTGTAAGTTAGTACAAAATTTAAAAAAATACTTCTTGCCCCGTGTTAGGTTAGGGTAAGCAACCGAAGGTAATCGAGCTGCTCTACTTTTGGGCACTCTTGAAGTGTACAATTCGAAAAACAATGCTTCGGACTAAAAGAACGATGAAAAACTAACGATTTATGTCTTTTTCCCTAAACTTCTCCTGGAAGGCAGGCAATTGCTTATCTTGGCTCTATATCTTAAATTCAGGGTATAAGTATGAGCAACACTCGTGCAAAATCTCATACCTTAATCACGAAGTGTGCAGGGCTATGGTCTCATGAATATTATCACGTCTGCCTACAGCTCTTCTATGGCCCTTCAGAGTCCCCGGCATGGCAAGCCTCTAGTAAACTGGTGGTCATCAGAAATCCCTAAACGGCTAAGTGGATTTCACAAGCTTCGGCGAGAGGACCAGCGGGCACGAATTTCGGAAGAGGCATGTACTAAGATACTTCTATACATGTCGGCCAGAAATCGTTTTCGCAAACTTATAAACAACAGCAAGGCCAACTGCTGGAAAGATCTGGTGGACAATGTGAACTGGATTCATGGGGCCTGGGCTGGTCATGCGCAAGCTCGATTCCCAAAGTTAACGAGGCGGAAAAGATGGACGTGATTGCCTGGACTCTTTCTCTACACACTCCGTCCTTATTGAAGTGTTCCACGATGAAACTCCAGCGGATTGTCCACTTTTTACAAATATAGAATCCAAAGAAGCAGTCTTGTGAGGTTCTGCAGATGTTATTGTATATCACTGTTGCCCTGACAAGCTGCTTAGTACGTTCGACGCTTGCCTGCGTGAGGGGAAATCCTGGGAGTGCTGGAAAGTAGCGAGGCTCGAGCTGATCATCAAGGAAACGAGGAATCCCAAGTCGCTGTTTGCATACCGCTAGGAACGGCCACAAAAGTGCTCAATAACTCATCAGGGGAAGACTCACTGACGCGATTCATGCTCCTGGGGATTTATCTCAACGGCAGTATGGCTTCAGAGCAGGTGCATCTACTATCGATGTAATCTGCTAAGTGGTGAGCGCAGTCCAGGAGGCACATAGAAATTCCACCTGATGAGTTGTACTGCTGGTTACGCGAAAAATGCTTTCAACTCCGTTAGATAGACAGATATCCTGGAAATGCTGAAAAATCCTCTCGAAGTACCAGAACATCTGATATGGATCTTGAGAGACTATCTTTAAGGACTGAGGCCTACTTTATGACATGAAGGGAAATCGGCGGAGAGTGGACCTTGCATCGGGCGTCCTTAAGAGCTTCATCCTCGGCTCTGACTTATGGAACATCTCGTACGACGGGCTCATGAGGCTTGAGCTGCCGGATGAGTCACGCTTGATCGACTATGTGGATGATGTTGCGGTGCTATTTACTGGACGCTCCCATTTCAGATTTAAAGTTTGATGTGGGAACATTCTAAATGATATCCCTCTTAGAGTATCATCAATCAGTCTGGCAAATCTCGTTCAGATCAGAGTTATATTCTGAAAAGAAGAAAATTATTCGATTTTTGTTGAAAATGGCAGCTAAAAATATTTAATTTTAAATCTTCGATTTTTTTTATTTATCTTCCGATATAGATAATTTGTTGCAGGATGAAAGAACTTGCTTTAATAACCTCTGCTTACAAATTTCATCAAAGTCTATTCATAAACTTGGCTGCTAAAGGGCTATAAAAATCTGAAAAAATCGAACCGCCGCCATTTTGAAACATGCACTAAGATGATCACCAATGTGAAAAAAAATCATTAGATCTTAGACGTGCCTGTCCTAGTATCCAATTTAAAACAAATCGAATAAAAATTGTGATTTTTGTCAGTATGACTCGTCATCGGGCCTCATAGAGGAAGTATCATTAG
This sequence comes from Odontomyia ornata, assembly GCA_963969285.1. Lineage (NCBI taxonomy): Eukaryota > Metazoa > Arthropoda > Insecta > Diptera > Stratiomyidae > Odontomyia > Odontomyia ornata. The sequence continues at coordinate 184,556,874 of OZ017741.1, read as the reverse complement.
GCTTTGAACGAGAAGAGATCTTCAGTCTACCGTCGACCACGGCCAAGACCGGATATTAATGTTTATAACTATTCATAATAAACAGTTTAACTAAGCTCGGAGTTTTTCACTTTTAGAAGGCTTTAAAATTTCTGAAAGTCGAAATAAAAACACAAATATTTAAAATTTCGGAACTTTGCTCGTCCCAATTTTGCAATCTGACCCTAAAATTTTCATTGTTTACTGGACGCTTACAGTCTCAATCACATTGCCAAGTTTCATCAACATCGGCTGAAAGCTTTAATCATAACTATAACAAATATAATATTTACACGTTTTCCGACTTTTGAGCCCCCGCCATTTTGTTTCAGACAGTTCGGCTTTAATTTTTTTTTATTGTGAGCTTCATCATGCAGTTCAATAAACCTATTTACCAAATTTCATCTAAATCGGAACTGTACTTTGGCCAGAACAGAAATTGCCGCCATTTCATTTTCGTTCAGCTGATTTGGTTGGTTAATGAACTAAGCCGAGATATTTACTCAATACAACTTTCCGGGAAATTTCGTGCCAATCGATGCAAAATACAAAAACTTTTACTCTCCGTAAAAGGTAAATTTCTCCCGAGAAATTTGCCTAAAGGCATATTGGAGTGCCGGGAGACGCAGGGGTGGGGGTCTCTTTTCCAGCAATCCCTTCCTGCTAGATATGGGATTCCTGTAACTTGAAGGTACCTCTAGGCGTAGGAAAACGAGGCTTAGCCCGAAGCAATGTGTCAAACGACTCCAGGCTATGCTCTCAGATTTACATGGAAGATGGGTAATTCAAAAGCACAACGCGCTTGGGCGACCCGCACTTAGAGCGTAAGCTGCCTTCACCGCCAAAAAAAAGTAAAAGTCTTGAACGGCACCTAGCGCCCGTACTATACTCCTTTTATGGAAAATCGGTTTGTTTTCCTTTATATGGTTCATTTTTTTGTTTCTTTTAGCCCCTTCTGGGCCTTCTCTTAAGGTTGGTAAGAGTATCTCATTATCTTGATCATATCGGCACCCGAGACCGTGATATGGTCAGTATCACACGCTTTGGCTGTGTGTCCATCCACCCACCTGCACACGCTCTGGTTTTAAACCAGTACATATCATAATTGAGTAATCCGCACGGCCAAAGCGTGATACTGACCATATCACCTTGTGGAGCGCCGACACATTCGATCATGATAATAACTATCTAACTATCTCTAAGCGAAGGCCCGAAAGGGGCTGCAGAGCTACAACAAATTTTCAACAAAATATAACTGAACGGACTTATAGTTCGCCCCCCGAAGCACTCGAAACAAATCTTGTTGCCTCCAAAAGGATATGAACCAGGAAACTTTGTCTTTCGGGGGTGAGTACTTTAACGACTACACAACGCAGCCTATTTTATGATTCATAGAATGCTGATTTTCGTTCATAGCTACGATTTCCCTTCTTGATCAAAGTTGCTTCTTCTTTTTTATCCTTCTATAAAAATTCATGCATAAAGCTCTGGGAATTGAAGTTTTTAACTAATAAATTCGTATGATACTGTTGAAACAGTTATTATAGTGGCAAAGTATAGGGAAAAGTATAATCAACAAATCATAATTTATGAACAAAAAGTTGATATGACACAATCGATCACGGAAATAGAAAATTGAAGTGCAACCATCGAAATGAACCGGGGATCCACCATTTATTGACCAAACATGCTGTCCATATGCCATAAACGGTGATAATGAGCAGATGTCTTAAGTATTTAAACAATAATAATAGTCCATCGCACAACAATCCAAATCGGAATCTTGGCGTTGAGGTATATTGTTAGGGTATCTCATTCCATGACCGTATCGGAATTCGAGGTGATATGGTTAATATCACGCTCAACCATGTAATTATTACCTCATTTTTCAATTAGTACCCATCACAGCAGGATGGGCTATACACGGGGAAGTGCTAAATTTCTCGGATATCTTTGAAAATGCGACGAATGGCTTCAAGGAAGTTTTATTGAGGAATAATACAATCATTTTTGAAAATTTCATCGTAATCGATGACGCCCCAACAGTAAAGTTCGTTTGTAAAACGAATTTATTTTGCACCAACACTTTTTCCGTGTAAAAATTTCGAAATTGTTGCATTGTTCAAAAGAAAAAAAAAGAATAAATCAATTAAGAAACATTGAAATATTAAAATAACCTGATGTCCTCCATCCATGGTACTCAATTCTGCATCAGCAATCAGTACTAACTGTTTCCATCTGCATTTTGCTCCCGCTGCCAAACCTAATCACTGGAGTACCATCAATCTTTCTCTGACCCACATACGACTTCGAGCACTAGTTGAAGGGCTGCTAGAAAACTTCATATAGAAGCATTACCAAACTAATTTACCACTCCCTGGGTGCATGCTGCTGCACCGACATCTGCAAATTACAATGAACACTTGGCCATCATTTCTGTTGGTTCCCGTTAACCTAGTCACCCCAATTTCGTGGTACTTTGCATTCATTCTGAACCGAAAAAATACGAGCAAAAATTATTCAGGCCACAAACAAAATACAAAACTACGCAATCCGCTCCAAATAGCCATGACAGCACAAAATATTGTAATTTGCATCAGAGCCCAACGCGATCAACAGTTTTATTTTTTCATACATATTTTAATTTTTTTAAACAATTGCGTCTCCATTCGAGAACAGAAATTTATAATAATTAGCGGAAGTCAGTACACAACTATTGTCACGCTTAGGTCGTCGAAAAACACCGACCTTTGCCTTCCATTTACGTTCATGCTGTTAGTGCTGGTTGCGTGAACGATAGCGGCAAAATATCGGTAATAAAGCCAAGCGATAAAATGATATGGTAATGATAGACCAAGGCTGCAACAATAACTTCATGTCACGGCAGAGTCCAAGGCAACAATTATTTTAAAAGATAATAGGATCGTACTATGAAATTGTCCGCTAAATTTAAATCGCGAAGGGAAATCCTAAAGAGCTGTCGCTCCTGCGTGATGTATCTACGACACATTGCCGCGACAAACAACTGCTAGACGTGGTTGCAGATGACCACAGTGGAGGAAACTGGAAACGGGTTAGATGGATAATAAATAATTTTATGGAGAATCGAATGAATTATTCATGGGACGTGACCGAGTTACAAATTTAGAGCAATGCCCTGATTGAAAACGCTGCCCATTACACATGTACTGCTCCAGCCATCCAGCCCACATTGTGTGGATAAAAATGGGAGAGCTGAGGCAGTCTTCGACATATGTGACTATCAAACAAATCGTATCTTTTCCATTTTCTTGTCTTAGTCCGCATCGAGCGTGTGTAGTAATGTGTGGTGCAAAGAATGAAGAAGATTCATTCATTCATGGCTAACGTACTCCTCGTAGCTAGGCTCAGGGTGCTGCCAAGGCGAAACACATTGGATCCCAGCGTCACGTATGGGAAACAATAGCAACTTGAGTTTTCATCGCCTCCATCATTATCACTATCGCCTTTCATCGCAATCGTCATCAGCATCATTGTAATCACCCCTCATTTTTTTGGCGTAGAGCAACATGTGAGAAAACGTGTCGATGATGGACTAATGTGGGAACGCGCGCTTGATTGCTGTCATATACTCGTATATCATAGAGACATGTTAATTATGAGATTTAAATACCGGTGAATGATTCCACAAGGACATGAATGAAAGTGATAATTTTGGGTAAATTGAGAGTAATGAAGTTATCACAGCAACGATCAAAAGTGGGGAGTGTTATTGAAAAACTTATCAACTCCGAACTTAGTGTAATGAAAAGAAAATCGATTATAACGAAAGAGAACTATTGTATGCGTAAAGTAGTTATCGATGCGAAAGTATTATTTTGCGAAAATTACGAATATTCGACGTGGTTTTGTAAAACAGTATTAACTCTTTTATTATCTTCATCTTGTCACCATTTTTGATCAGTACAAACTGATTATTTTTCAGAGTTTCAGCAAAACAATATTTTCTTAAATCTCTGGTATCCTCAAAAATAAATCATCATCTGTCCTGCACACTTAGAGAAAAACACTACAGTTCACTTGAAGTTCATATGAACGACGAATATGACACATAACTTTAGACAAATTACGTTAGACCAAATGTATTAGAACCTTTGTTAATTATACTAAGTTAGTAAGCCAATCAGCAATCCATATGATGCCTCGTGTTAGATGATTCAGATTAGAGTTATATGAGATGCTTATGGCTTCATGCGACTGCATCTGGCTCTTGCCTATGCAGGTTCGATTCCAGCCCAAATTTGATATAGTTTCAAAATAAATGTCAGCGATGTGTAGAATTAAGCGAGAGTGAAGGTTAGAATTAAGTTATCACAATGCTTTTATAAAAACGAGGTTGCTTTTTTATGAAAGTGTGATTGGACACGAATTTGGGTGATTAATTTAGATTAAAATATTAAATAAATTTATATACTTGCCGTTGGCTTTTATTTATTTATTTATTTCGAATCCATTTTAACAGGCAAAATGCCCAATTACAAAAATTGAAAAGACAATATAGATAAAATAGACAAAAATATTTAAGATAATTAAGCAATTAATCATAAATTATAACAATTAATGTAGTTTGTTTCTAAGTAAATGCTTAAATGCTATTAAAGATTGAGGGAAAATACCAAGTTCTAATTGATTGTGCACGCGAGGCTAACGAACCAGGAATTGGTTTAAGAATGTCGATGTTTTTTTTTTTTTGTACAATTTACTGCAAGATTGCGTCGTAGTGTGTGCCCTTGCGATTTTGCATCTATTTTCTTTAAAACATTGAAAGCCTTTATATGCATTTATTGTATTAATTGAAAGCTTGCAATTGAAAAAAAAAAAAAAAAAAAAAAATTTTTCCAATTGAATTGTAAAAATATGTAATAATCGTAATTAATTGCATTTGCTATAGTTTTTTTTTTTTGATGTAATGAGTTTATGATAACGTACAAATTTAGAGAGCCATTTGGGCCATTAAGTTTTTTGATTGTTATTATTTGGAATTTGCTTTATATTCTTTTAAAATTTATAACGATGAGTATTAAATAAAGCGCTTTTGACTTTGACTTTGACTTTGAAAGCTTGCAAATCAATTTAATTCATCTATTTCTGTGGTTCAGCTAAATTAGCCCTCGTCACATTCAAGCTGCTTTTTGCCTCTTCAAGCTAGTTCATAACCATATCACTTCACAGGAGCTCCTACAAGAAAAAATAATAAAACAAAACTAATGACGCAGTCGAGGGAAAATACCTCAAACACCCAAAATATCATACTTGGCGAGTATATTGTCGAAAACGTGGACGAATTTGTGTATTTAGACGCCAAAATAACGAGAACTGGTAATAAAAGAGACTGAATAGGCCGAACAATACAGCTCGCAAACAAAATATTTTATTCAATTTTGACAAAGGAAAACAAAACCCAAATAGACAAATCTCTGATAAGATATGTATTATGCTGTGGGTGTAAAATAAGGCCCCTAACCCAAGCATCTGGAAGCATATTGAATGCCTTCGAGAGACGGGTCCTGAGGCGAATAATCGAAGCGAAGCTAAATAGAAACGAATGGCGGAGGTCTCAACGGTTGTAAGATTGCAGAAACTGCAATGGACTAGCCACGTGAATCGTATGGACAAGCAATCTATACCCAAAAAGGTATTCGTTGGAAAGGACTGAAAGGTTGAGATCAGTGGGGAAACCGAGTAAACACTGGTCTGACTCCATCGACGAAGACAGTTCATCGTTGCTTAATTTTCAAAATTGGAGAACGCGGTCAATGGACCGAGACTGTTGGAGGCGCTAGTAGCAGGAAGTGAAGGCACGGCCCGAGAGAGGCTGTAGTGCTACGAAGAAGAAAGAGCCCCTGCAAATGATTTTGCGAGAAATTGGATTCCTTCATCTTGAAAATGCCTCTTTTTATCACCTGCCACAATATGGCGTTCTGTGTTGGGTGAGTAGAAGTACAGGGTTATCCATTTCGTGGTAGGAAAGTATAACCCTTCCATTTGACATCTGTCAGAATTAAATGTCATCGAAAACGCGTTTTTTTTAGTTGAAGGTTTGCCATTTAGAAATATGGATCGCTTAACAGTCGAAGAACGCTTTAAAATTATTAAATTTTATTATAAAAATGGTAATTCTGCTGTATCAACATTTAGGGCTTTACGAGCCGATTACGGTCGACATAATCGACCTACACAGCAAACAATTTCGAACACAGTGAGAAAATTTGAAGAAACTAGATCGCTTATTGATATTGCAAGGCCTGTGCATCATCGCAACATTCGTTCTGCTGAAAATATCGCTGTCGTTGCTCAAAGTGTGGAGGAAGACCCGAATTTGTCGATTCCTCGACGTGCTCAACATTTGGTCTTGTCTTACGGCTCATTGTGGCTGATTTGGCATTTGGATTGGCATCTCCATCCGTACAAAATCCAACTCACTCAAGAACTTAAGCCTCAAGACCATACACAACGCAGAATGTATGCGAATTGGGGGATTGAACAACAAGCCATTGATAACGATTTTTCGAACAAAATTTTCTTTAGTGATGAGGCTCATTTTTCGCTCTGTGGCTACGTAAATAAACAGAATTGCCGCATATGGGGCTCTCAAAATCCTCAGATGATCGCAGAAAGGCCTTTGCATCCGGAAAAAGCGACCGTTTGGTGTGCATTATGGTCTGGTGGTGTTATTGGCCCGTATTTTTTGAAAACGATCAAGGAAGAGCCAGTACAGTCAATTCTGACCGCTATGGACGGATGTTAACCGATTATTTTTGGATAGAAATTGAAGATTATGATCTGGAGAACATGTGGTTCAAACAGGTCGGAGCCACAAGCCACTCAAAACAGGCTAATCGAGCACTTTTGCAAGAGAAATCTCCAGGACGCGTAATTGCGAGATTGAGTGATGTCAATTGGCCCGCAAGATCCTGCGACCTAACATCTTTGGATTTCTTTTTATGGGGCTATGCGAAAGATTGTGTTTACGCGAACAATCCTCAAAACCTTGAGCCATTGAAAACCAATATTCGTGAAGTTATGGCCGAGATATTGCCGGAAATGTGCCGAAAAGTCATTGAAAATTACCTCAAAAGGATTGAGGCCTGTTAGAGGCCCTGTGGAGGATATTTGAATGATGTTGTATTCTACGTATAATGGCAAGGTTCAGTCTTTATATTGAATAAAAAATTTCGTTTCCATCTGAATATTATATGTGTTCTCTTTAGGTTTACTTAGAAAAAAAAAAGTTGGAAAAAAATTTTAACCCACGTTATGAGGTTGAGTATTCCAGAGACAAAAACCTGCGAACCATTATCTTTCATCACAGCGGATCAAAATTTTCATTCGAAAATGAGCTAATTAAGAGAGAAATTTTGTATTTATAAGCTATGGAGACGACATTTCCTGAAACCTTGTTATTGGCCTAAGTTCAGATCTAGACTCCGGAAAGTATTTCTTTTCAACCGAAAATACAAATTGGCACAATGATTATGCTCAGAGAAGATGAGTGGCCCCTGAAAAATAAGTTTCGCGGCTCCTGTCCAATAAAGGGAAACACAAGATCTCAGTTTTGCAATGACGTCTGTTAGCTAGTTTTGCAGCGATTGCTGGCCTAAGCTTGCATTCCAAAATATATTAGTGTTCTCCCTCTCTCCAAGAAAATGAAGTGAAAGTCTTGTAGATTTTACATTCAACTATCCCTCATTATGGTATCGAGTAGAAATTCAATTTAAGCAGTCATTAAGCCCTCATTCTTCTTCTTCTTAGCACTACAGCCCCTCTCGAGCCTTCACTTCCTGCAAACAGCGCTTCCAACTGTCTCGGTCCATCGACCGCGGCTTCCAATTCCAAAATCCGAGCAGCGATGAACTGTCTTCGTCGACCGAGTTAGACCAACGTTTCCTCAGTTTCCCCACTGCCCTCCGGCCTTCAGTTCTCCCAACGAATACCTTCTTAGGTATCCGTTGTTCGTCCATACGATTCATGTGTCCAGTCCATTGCAGCTTCCGCAGTCTTACAATCGCCCTCATTAGGCATGCCTAAACGGGCATTACAGCCTAATGCGGACCTCGCACTAGACCTTAATACCGAACGTAACGCATTACCCCATCAATGCCTAAATTAGGCAATTCCTAATTTAGGCTGTGATGGGCCTTACCTAAGCAATTTCTAATTTAGGCACTGAGCTTGCCTAAATAGTTCCTAATTTAGGCAGTGATGCGGCTTGCCTAAATACTTCCTAATTTGGGCTGTAATGGGGTTTGCCTAAACAGTTTGCCCCATATTTCTGCTCCGTACAGTAGTAATGGTTATACAGCACTCATCAAGAGGCGTCTTCTTGATGAGTTCGGTCCCCCTAAGTCAACTCAGAAGCAGCCTTTTCAGCCGTTGCTCAGATTAGCTCAGAGAAACTCATCTTCGAGTCGATCGGTAGCCCCAGGTACTCCACCACTGGCTTCGATCCGATAAGTATGCCTCAATGCTGATCATCCTTACTGTAGGGGTTAGTTTTTTTTGTCAAGATGACCACTTCGGTTTTCTCCAGTGCTAAGCTGAACCCGCGAACAGTGATCCAGTCTGTTAGTCGGCGCCTTAGCATACCTAGCCTAAGTTGCGCTTGTTCAACAGCGCGTCCAGCCGATCAAGCGCGGCATCTTCAATCTCAGTAACCCGTCGTGAGACTCGTTCCACAGGCCTGGACAAGGATAGATCCCTGGGCAAAACCCGATGTAACTTCCATCCTTCGGTGGCCCTGTGTCGTGTCGTAAAGCAAGCTTCGGTCCTCCAGATAGGCCCTCAGAAGCCGCATTAGATATTCTGGAACTTGAAAAGGGGTTTTCGGCATATCCAGAATATCCACTTATCTAGCGGAGTTGAAGGCGTTTCTAACGTCGAGTGTCACCAATACATCGACATTAGGCATGCCCGAACTAACAAAAACTGAAAAATAGCTAATCCTACTATAAATTGCAAAATTTTCATTTGATCATTTTTGTCGTTCTCTACGTTACACTAAAATGCCAAGTTTTCAAAATTGCTTAAGTTAGGCATGCCTAATTAGGCCTCAATTCGGCCCGCATTAGGTATGCTTCATTAGGGCCCCATTAAGAATGCCTAACTTAAACAAGCCCCACTGTTTCCGGATGAGGCCCTAATGCCCGGTTAGGCATGCCTAAACTGATTTCTACTCGGGTCTTTGAGTCTTCCGGAAAAAATAAATCAACATATCTCCGTTCGCAAGAACGAAGTGAAGTAATTGCTGGGTATGCTTGGGTTATTTTTCAGATTTTAACTCACGCTTCTTGCCAAAGGCTCTGCAAATTCAACACTTCAAAGGCATACAAAGTTAAATATTGATGATTTAACCACCCAAATGAGAAAAGAGGAGACATTAAATGACATCCCATTCATGCATCATGCTCTAAAAAAAGGTGGAAAGTAGTCTGAGTCCTTCTCTTCAGTAACTCGAATTAGGTCCCAAATTTTGATGTAAGGAAGCTTCTTAAATTTGCAATGGCCACAGATACGTTCAAACTGAAGCATGGACGGCATTCTTTTTTCGCCTTGGTTACAATACATTGTTCGCCAGCCGTTGTTGATTCATCTCACAATAGTTGTACGGTGCGCAATGAGAGACTCCCTCAATGTCGATAAACACTCCTTCCTTCCTTCTCAACTTTCGTAACAAGGACAGTTTTCTGGGTTTACCTCTTTCCCCCATTCCCAATGTCGTACATCTTATGTATTATTCTACAAACTTTTCCAGTACCTTCACCAAAACGGGGTAAGACCGGTAGAATGGAAGCTTTCAGGCTCAAAGTAGTAATTTTTGCCGGCCTACGAAATAAGAAAATTGTGACTATTTGGGAAATTGTGGGTATATATCCCTGTATAGACTTTATGTTGAGATTTTGTTCAGACACTTGTTAAGTTTTACCTTAACCATAAAGGGGACAGTATTACCAAAGCCTGGCGGTTTAAATTTATCGAGGGATATAACCGCCTTGCTAGGCTTGAGTTTCCCTTTCTTGCTCGTCCTCCTTGAGGATGCATGAGAAAATCAGCTTAGAACTCCTAATTGGTGACCTGATTACGCCCAAAGTGGATCTTCATTAGAGGTTCCAACAAATCTTGATTCGGCTCCGAAAAGTGCGTCAAGTTTCTGTATTGAGCTTGATATCACCGTATACTCCTTGCTGAGGACTTTGTATGGTTTTGCAGTCTCTTATGGATCCATAGTATCTACAAAATATTAGAGGCCCATTTAGAGTCTCTCACTTTCCTCTTTTTTTTGTGGTTGGAAGTGAAGGTTATTTACGGCCAGAGCACCTCCCCTGTCAGCCTGAAAACCTTGCCTGGAACGGTTTGACAAATTACTTCGGGCTACGCCTAATTTTGCTACGCTGTGAGGCGCTTTGAAGTTACAGGAATCCTTCCTCTAGCGGGAGGGAAGAGAGGAAAAAAATTTGCTGGAAAATTGATCCCCCAAACTCGACGTTTGCAAAACAAATTTTACAAAGACCTACTAGCTTCGCGTCCTGTCTGTCTGTCCGTGCGTCCCAGCCTGTTTCGTCGGGAACGATTGCAGCTACATAGCCCAAACTTCGTAGAAAAGCCAGAAATTGTAGTTTTTTAAAAGTTTAAATCTTGTCAAACATTTCAAAAGATTTAGATGTGGGTCCCCCCTTATACCGAAGTGACCCTTAAAAAATTTTCCTGTGGGAATCAATGCAAAAAAAGGAAGAATTTGAAATAAAAAGGTGATCAGCGGGCCCAGGGGGAGGTAAAATGTAATGAAATCTTGCATATACATAACATAGTAAAAAAGCTGTCATCTATGTTATTCATGATATCCTCAACTTTATTTGACCACAAACCTTAGTATCAGGAGATTTTCCCGCGCCGTCTCTCCAGATGGACACTTCAACCGGGACGTGAACTGCAATACTAAATTGTGGAATGGTTCGATCGTAAACAATGCACTCGTTTAAAATAAAATTTGGTTGAACTACTTAATAAGCGGTTAATTCGCATAACTTTCAACTTAGAAATTAACATTCGATTCACTTCGTGAGTTGACAGTCGTCTGACAGCCCCGCGGTCTCCTTGGTGACAGCTCCTATCACGCAATCCGTTTACACGCATCACCGCCACTTTCGGTTCAAAGCCTGCTGAAGTAGAGGTCGACAGCAGCAGCGCTTACTACACAAAGTTAAGCACATTTTACTCAATTTTGGATATTCTGAAGACCAGCTGCAAATACAGGAAAGCAAAAGTTCAAGTATACCAACCACGACGAGCCAACGTCCCCACTGTGATAAAAAATGAAAGCTGTAATATACTAGAGCAAGTACCTAAGTATTCGTCGCAATAACTGAGGGACAAAGACCATTTGAAAAACCCAAAAGGCTCTGGTCCCACTCCGTAGACGATGATAGTAGATTTCTATCCGGGTATCAAACCGGGAACACGGGGTCGATGGACCAATACAGCTTTAGGGCTACGCAGTTGACAACGAAGACGAAGAAAAGGTTCAAATAAATTCACTCAGTTGGCATGTTGACCTTAAGACACGAGAGAGCACGTGGTCTAATAGAAAAAATGATGAAAACACAAAAAGTAAGGTAAACGAATTTGTATACCCAAAGCCGCGTATTTAAACCTGGGTGAAACACAAAGCTTTACGGTGTATCTATTCTGTGGGTTGGCTACAAGTTTACACAGCCACGTTTACCTGCCCATACGCCACTTTCCATCTATTGGTCTAGCCTGCGTGTCGGTACAATTAACTGTAATAAAGTGGGTCTAAACGAAGGTCATTAGTGTTTGCTTGAAATTTAATTAAACCACCAGTCATCGTTTAATGTAACAGTATTATATCATTGTCCAATTTACACTGAGTAGATAAGCTAGTCTTGTCTCTGTACGAAGTTTTCTATGAGATGAGTTCATATAAACTTGTGGTGCGTATATGACAACGATAATGTTAGTCACACTTCGACTGGCAGGCGGTACGCCACCGGTAGTCTTGTTAGCTATTGCTCTTCTAGTCCGGAGAAACTCCGTTTTATGCCTATCTACTTTACTATTGATTTTGATTCGAAAAAACACCGCAGATATTTTTCTTCCTTCTTTTGAGGACTTTTTTATTTCTCAGGACGATTACTTCGGTTTCCCAGTGCTAGCAAGAATCCGCAAGAAGTTTTCTAGTACCCCACTCGGTGCATTAACATACCTACCTTAGATTGGGCTTTTTTTAGCTGTGTTGCGGTGGATAGCAACTTCATCTGCGTGGCCGATCAAGCTAGACTCATCCCGAAGCTTAAGTCTCAGTAGCCTGTTGTATGAGATGTTCCACAAGTCTAACCAAAGAATGCAGCCTTGGACAGCACCTAGTATAACTTCCGTTCTTTGCCGATCTTTCTTCATGTCGTAGCGCAGGTACCAATTGCTCCTTGGAATTTTCAGATATTTCGGAACTTAGTTTATGTAGTTTAGTGTAGCCAAAACCGCCTGGGGCACCAACGGTATCTGTGAACCATGTTGTAAGCATCGTAATATGTTAACCGCCTTATTTACAGTCAGCCCAATCACTCTGCTGAAGCTGAAAGCCTAAAATTTAATTTGACTAATATTCCTTTAGGAAGTTTAAACTTTGAAACTAATTAATTATTGAACAACTTTGCCTTGCCACACGTTATAAGAAGATGTAATGTCCGACGATTTCTATTCCATTGTCTTTACATATCTACTGTTGATTAATGATCCAACTAGTGTGTTCTCGCTACATCTCTTTAATATTGTCTCAAACCATGTTAGTCTCGAATCTACTTAATTGAAGAAAGTTATGAATTATATTCTTCTCAACTAGTAAACAACAATTCAAAACGAAAACTAATCGAATTTTAGAATAATTTACGACAATGACCAGACCATTTAAGTGCCCATGAGTCGAAGTTGATTTGTATTGAAAACGTAATGACAGTCGTAAGATAGTAATATGTAGATTGTTAGATGCATGTTATAGATGGATGTTTTGGTTTTGTATTTTAATAGCCATGTGTAGAAAGCTGAGTGTTACCGTTGAGTCCTCTGTTTCAACAAGCTGGTATTCTATTTGGATGTTTCCTCGAAACCTTTCAACTTTGCTCGTAAATAGGTCATGTTATTGTTTATTTAACAGATGTAGTGGTCGATTCATTACTTGATATTCAATATGGAATTTGAGTTCATTTCAATCACGTCAGCACTCAAAATTGAATTCTCTAAAAGTAATTGAAAGAGGAGGCAACACAAAATAGTTTGGCATCTTTAGTGACGACCTCGTTGCTTTCTCAGCCGCCAAGTACCGACAATTTGTGAAGAAGTAGAATGCCGATTTTCTTTGAAGAACTTTCTTATCTTGTCTTTCAGTCGTCAGTAAGTAGGCAGAGTCAACGTTATGCACTTAGAGACATTCAAAACAACCTAATGGAGAATATACCAAATAGAGATTCCAGATAGAAGCCGAAAACTGACTTAAATTGCCATTAGACGGACGTGCGAGCTCTTATGCAATAAAAACATGATATGTTGCACGATCTTTTTTCTTGTTTTCTTCATTAACTTCTTCAGCGTGTTTCCTTCTTGGCGATCTTCTTTGAAGTTGAATTTTCATTATCTTGTTCCACTTCTTAGTGTTATGACCTTCACCAGTGGAAAGTAGTAAAATGACTACATCATCATGTTGTTAAGAGTGTACTTAATCTCGGTGGGAATTATAGGCGCTTTTAAAATGATATTGCAATTGGGAGTTTCTGATTATTATTGTATGTATGTAACATATGCGCAGATTGAGGTACAGGGACTGCAGGTTGTCTGGTATAACGAAGATATTTATGAATGACTCATTGGTATGATGAATGAAATGATGACCTTTCTTTAAATTTTGAAAGCGTTTCTAGGGTCTTTGTTGTTAATATGAAAGATTCAATGCCAAATCGTTTGAATGTATCAATTTTAAGATGAATTGTTACGTGCAAAGTTGTTTAAAGATTTGGTAATGTCTAATTGATACAGAAGTTTATTATTCTGTAAATATCGAATTCGGATTTTGAGGCTTTACCAATTCAACTGTTAAAAATTTCCAGAATATTCCCAACCAAATATTCATTTTCCAAATGTATGCATACATATTAGTTCGAGTTTAGGGCGCAGTCTTCAGTTTCCACGAAATTGAAAGCCTGTTATTTTGATCAAAATCAAATGTCATCATTAACTGTTCTCTTTTTGATCACTTATCACATATGGAAATAATTTCTCTTAAATTCTTTCCAACTCGACTCAAATATTAATTTAACGCGTAATAACTTTCATCTCTCGTAACCGTTTATTTGTTTTAAAAACTCAGACTTCTTCTATCATCCTGCTTATACAGAAAAAACTAATGAGACTAGACTTCACGAACGCATTCTAGCATTGCATAGAATTTTCTAATGTATATCGAATTTTCTAATGATGATTCAAGATACTTCCTAATGATAAGGAACATAAGCTTATGAACAAGTTACAGTAGCCAGGGTAGTTTCCAAAATGATGTTCTATCACATAGGAGCTTTTGAACCTCAACGTGCTTAGGACGGAGTAGAAAGTGCTTAAACGTTAACATGTGAAGTTGGAGATAAATACCTACTGTTATTTACTGTACTATAAGCCTGTAAAAACGCTAGCTCATTGGATAATCTGATTCCATTGAATATTATATTAATTCGAAATTAAACATCATTCATTACACTATGTATTTACTATTACGTCCTGATCCTCCCTTATTTCCATGCGGTAGTTGTGGAAATTCTATCTGATCACCGCTCCTCTAATTTCTGGTATTTTGAGGTTGTTATAGCTACGGAAGTCGCCGCAGTTGCAGACATTAATTTTTAGTAGCGGATTCTTTAACCCGGTTTGGCATTCTGAAGCCGGCTAGCGCTCAGTCGTGTTGTGGGGTTTCCGGGAAATCCTTTGCCCGTACTGGGCCACCGTATATAAACACCTGAAACACACAATTTCGAAGGGATAAATATGCGAGGGGGCGATTTTGAGAAATGAAAAATAGTGTCTTTAGGAGCATGGCCGTTTTATTCGATTCAAAGAAAAATTTTAAGAACAATTCGTAAATTTTACTAAAAATAAAAAAACAAATCAGCCCACTTCAAAATTTAATATAAAAGAAGTAAAAATAACAATTTTATACAAACGAAAGCAAAAACTAATTTGATCATATGGCGAAAATAAAATATAGAAAGAAAACCAAATTTGTACTCACTCCCTTTCTTGCTGAACTCCGAGTGCCCGGTGAAAGACAAAAAGAAGTGTGGGGCTTCTGAAAATTAAATTAAAATGAATGGTTAGTGTTAAAAAAAAATCAAAAGAACATTCGATTTTACTTTCAATACAATGTTGGTGGATAGCTTTTACAAGTATATTTAAACCGTCGTTATTTTTATTTATTTTTATTTTAACTTCAGTCTGGAACCCCATATTCGACATTCATAGAAGCAGATAAGAGTCAGTGCAAAAACAGTTTTTGCTCTTCGCCCTTAGATCCTTGTATGATCCTACTTCTTTCCACAATCTTCCATCTTATGATGTTCGACTTCACATAATCAACCTGACTACACTGGCCTCTAGGAGAGTTGCATTGTCCGCTTGCTTGCCCTTTCATGTAATAAGAGGCAACAATCAAACTACATCCTTGTCAGACAAAATACACTTAAACGATCCTATAAGAGCCACAAGACACACACCAATGCTAACCGTACGTATGCACCACACGAACTATGCTAGCAATGAGCCGATTAACAGATGCTGTAAAGCATTCAACAGGTTTAGCGTTCATTACTCCCCAACCATCTCCAAATTCAATTTTAAGAACCAAATCTTAAATGCCCTCAACGCCGCTATTTCATAAATGTTTAAATTAAGTTTGTATTTTTTGTATTGTATTTTTTGTAATTACGCCTTGCTTGGTGAAATAAATAAATAAATAAACTTCACTCCTTTCAGTTCTAAGAAAACATCTACTGTTGGTTCGTTTTTCGCTTTTTCTTAACACACTTATCACAATGTGAAATAAATTGAATTTTACCCAGACTTTTCACCTTGCCGTTTCGTCTACAATCCGAACGCAATAATTAATTCACGCCTTTGCTTTCATTTACAAACAAAATCTGATTTTTTTTTTCCTTTGCCACACCAAACTTCTACCACTAACGTTCGCTAACACCCGGCTGCTAACAATTCTCTTGAGTCACCGTCTCCACCAAAACTGCATGTTTAATCGTGCAACCCCTTTTCCCAATCATCCGCTACCGTACAGAAGTAACGTGATTGATGTTCACTACACTTCAATCCCGTTCATTCCATTGATCTTCGACAAATTCAAGATTAGTAAAAAAAAATAACAATTATTGAGTGGGGAAGGGAAAGTGGAATATTTTTGTAGCCGGAAAAAATTTAAAGCAGCGATTTTTTTGCCTTAGCACTACAGCTCCTTTCGGGCCATCGCTTAGAGATATCTCATTATCTTGATCGAATGTATCGGCACTCCACAAGGTGATATGGTCAGTACCACGCTTTGGCCACGTCTCCGTCCACCCAGCTCCGATACATTCCAATTTTAAACCAGCACATATCATAAATGAATGGGCTCATAGTCCGTCCGAAAAATTAATCGCACTGAATCTCGTTTCCGCAAACGAGACTCAAACCAGAGACCTTTGGTTTACGGGTTGAGTGATCTAACCACTAGACAACGCGAACTGTAAAGTAGTGATAGTAGGATTAAGGGGAAAGAAAATGAGGATATATTTTATGAGGTGTATGCGCCCAACATAAACGATACCATTTTGCATTTTAATTAAAAAACAGGAAAATGCTGACAAGCCCGGAATCTGCAACAAAGTTACAAACCACTCTATTAAATAGGTATACTCCATTGACAGATGCTATTTGAAAGCAACAACATGTAGACAAGACATCAACAATAGATATGCAAGACATGTAAGACATGCTTTTAATTATTGGTAATAAAAACTAGTAACCCTTGATTTTACCACAATTTGCTAAACCTCGACATCCAGTCCCCATTCAGGTGTCTTTATTTTCGCATTAAAAACCCTCGTACTTTGAATAAAGCATGCTACTGAATAACAGAAAATTTGTAAATATAAAGAATTAAGTTTTATTCAAAACATTGTTGGATTTTATCGAAGAATTCAAATTACCGACATTTTGGGCGTCTTGGCCCAAACTTTAATTCACGCAGATTGAGGCCGAATTCATAATGCATAAGGCGAATCTAATAAGGTCTGAAATTTAATATAAAATTGAAGATTTAATAAAGATTCGGCTCATTGACGGACGTTGAAAGGTCACTTATTGAGTGAATTCATAGTTTCTGAGGAAAATAAAAAACGAGAGCTGCAAACTGGCCCTCAACTGTCACTCCCACGAAGTGTCCTTCAAGATTGGTGTCTGTAGGTTGCAAACTTACTTCTTAGCTTACAACAATGCATTTTATATCTAACAAGCTTTCCAATACTCGAGTAGGTATACTTTCCACCGTTGTAAAGGAAAACTATCTTTCGAGCAGAGAAAATTTTGGGTGTTACCGCCCTTTATCCATCTCAGACCACCTGACTACTATGTTCTGCATATATATCATGAGCAGCCAGTATACTAACAGGTATTTTGTGCTGATGGGTTTCCTGTGGCTCTTCTAGTGACAAAGAAGGTTCTTATGCTTCTGTTTACCGTGCTGTCCATTTTTGCATTCCACGTGAGTTGGGTATCAAGAATAATGCTAAATTTTTAACGCAGACCACATTACAGTCTTTATTGAATGATTTTTACAAAGTACAATCACTGCATCTAGATTTTCATTCTGTGGTTAGTCAGTTTTCCTTAGATTTTTTATTTACTCCGAAAATTTTTCTAATATTTGTTTTTTTTCGATTCAATTGAAAATTTATAATATGCATAAATTATTAAATAAATAACGTCGACAAAGCTGTACTAATTTTCTTGATATATTCATAAGGCTTCATACAGTTTCCTGATTTTCAAGCTTTTCTCAAATTAAAGTTATTTTTTAAGCATGAGGTTGGAAGCATTTATGTACGCATTGAGATACTTCCAACAAAACTTGTCGTTTGAACTACCCACTAAACACCCTACCTGGTAAGAGATCCAAGCCTGGAACTGTTTGTTACTAGGCTAGGCTAGACCTCTTACTGCAGATGAGGTGGTGCTTTCTTCTAGTTGTATAGAATGAGAACGCGAAGAAATATTGAAAGCCAGGGATGTCATCAGCTACATCTCAAGAGGATCCAGAATGCCTTACTTCGCTTGAAGAACTAGCCTCATCTGCTCCAGGATTTCAATTATCAGTACATTGCAGCACGTCTCTCATTAGATTCACTTGCGACAGCATCGTCCTACGGGGAAAACGGCTCGCTACTCTACTCTATGAACCGTATTTACATATTACCTCCATGATGCAACTCTAAATCTGTACTAGCTACGAGAAAGGTTCCAAGCGGCACGAATTGAATCGGTAAGTCATCGCTTAACGAACTGGCCGGTATGCAGATGCATGCTCGGAATTTGCCTTCCCATTGCCAACCAGTACACACCCGACTGTTTTCCAGCATTCTGAAAAAATATCTTCCAAAAGTATCTGTTGAATGCAAAATGTAGTAAGCCATTAGTTGTACAACCTCGAATGGGATGCCGTCCAGTTCTGGTGCTTTTCGTAGCTTCATTCACAGCGCCGCTTCTTGAAGCTCCTTAGTTGTGAATAGGCAGAGCAAGATGAAACGGGAAAAGTGCCTTCACAATTTGATCCATCCTGTCTGCTTCAAGGGAAAGGCCTCTAGGAGAGTTGCATTGTCCGCTTGCTTGCCCTTTCATGTAATAAGAGGCAACAATCAAACTACATCCTTGTCAGACAAAATACACTTAAACGATCCTATAAGAGCCACAAGACACACACCAATGCTAACCGTACGTATGCACCACACGAACTATGCTAGCAATGAGCCGATTAACAGATGCTGTAAAGCATTCAACAGGTTTAGCGTTCATTACTCCCCAACCATCTCCAAATTCAATTTTAAGAACCAAATCTTAAATGCCCTCAACGCCGCTATTTCATAAATGTTTAAATTAAGTTTGTATTTTTTGTATTGTATTTTTTGTAATTACGCCTTGCTTGGTGAAATAAATAAATAAATAAACTTCACTCCTTTCAGTTCTAAGAAAACATCTACTGTTGGTTCGTTTTTCGCTTTTTCTTAACACACTTATCACAATGTGAAATAAATTGAATTTTACCCAGACTTTTCACCTTGCCGTTTCGTCTACAATCCGAACGCAATAATTAATTCACGCCTTTGCTTTCATTTACAAACAAAATCTGAATTTTTTTTTCCTTTGCCACACCAAACTTCTACCACTAACGTTCGCTAACACCCGGCTGCTAACAATTCTCTTGAGTCACCGTCTCCACCAAAACTGCATGTTTAATCGTGCAACCCCTTTTCCCAATCATCCGCTACCGTACAGAAGTAACGTGATTGATGTTCACTACACTTCAATCCCGTTCATTCCATTGATCTTCGACAAATTCAAGATTAGTAAAAAAAAATAACAATTATTGAGTGGGGAAGGGAAAGTGGAATATTTTTGTAGCCGGAAAAAATTTAAAGCAGCGATTTTTTTGCCTTAGCACTACAGCTCCTTTCGGGCCATCGCTTAGAGATATCTCATTATCTTGATCGAATGTATCGGCACTCCACAAGGTGATATGGTCAGTACCACGCTTTGGCCACGTCTCCGTCCACCCAGCTCCGATACATTCCAATTTTAAACCAGCACATATCATAAATGAATGGGCTCATAGTCCGTCCGAAAAATTAATCGCACTGAATCTCGTTTCCGCAAACGAGACTCAAACCAGAGACCTTTGGTTTACGGGTTGAGTGATCTAACCACTAGACAACGCGAACTGTAAAGTAGTGATAGTAGGATTAAGGGGAAAGAAAATGAGGATATATTTTATGAGGTGTATGCGCCCAACATAAACGATACCATTTTGCATTTTAATTAAAAAACAGGAAAATGCTGACAAGCCCGGAATCTGCAACAAAGTTACAAACCACTCTATTAAATAGGTATACTCCATTGACAGATGCTATTTGAAAGCAACAACATGTAGACAAGACATCAACAATAGATATGCAAGACATGTAAGACATGCTTTTAATTATTGGTAATAAAAACTAGTAACCCTTGATTTTACCACAATTTGCTAAACCTCGACATCCAGTCCCCATTCAGGTGTCTTTATTTTCGCATTAAAAACCCTCGTACTTTGAATAAAGCATGCTACTGAATAACAGAAAATTTGTAAATATAAAGAATTAAGTTTTATTCAAAACATTGTTGGATTTTATCGAAGAATTCAAATTACCGACATTTTGGGCGTCTTGGCCCAAACTTTAATTCACGCAGATTGAGGCCGAATTCATAATGCATAAGGCGAATCTAATAAGGTCTGAAATTTAATATAAAATTGAAGATTTAATAAAGATTCGGCTCATTGACGGACGTTGAAAGGTCACTTATTGAGTGAATTCATAGTTTCTGAGGAAAATAAAAAACGAGAGCTGCAAACTGGCCCTCAACTGTCACTCCCACGAAGTGTCCTTCAAGATTGGTGTCTGTAGGTTGCAAACTTACTTCTTAGCTTACAACAATGCATTTTATATCTAACAAGCTTTCCAATACTCGAGTAGGTATACTTTCCACCGTTGTAAAGGAAAACTATCTTTCGAGCAGAGAAAATTTTGGGTGTTACCGCCCTTTATCCATCTCAGACCACCTGACTACTATGTTCTGCATATATATCATGAGCAGCCAGTATACTAACAGGTATTTTGTGCTGATGGGTTTCCTGTGGCTCTTCTAGTGACAAAGAAGGTTCTTATGCTTCTGTTTACCGTGCTGTCCATTTTTGCATTCCACGTGAGTTGGGTATCAAGAATAATGCTAAATTTTTAACGCAGACCACATTACAGTCTTTATTGAATGATTTTTACAAAGTACAATCACTGCATCTAGATTTTCATTCTGTGGTTAGTCAGTTTTCCTTAGATTTTTTATTTACTCCGAAAATTTTTCTAATATTTGTTTTTTTTCGATTCAATTGAAAATTTATAATATGCATAAATTATTAAATAAATAACGTCGACAAAGCTGTACTAATTTTCTTGATATATTCATAAGGCTTCATACAGTTTCCTGATTTTTAAGCTTTTCTCAAATTAAAGTTATTTTTTAAGCATGAGGTTGGAAGCATTTATGTACGCATTGAGATACTTCCAACAAAACTTGTCGTTTGAACTACCCACTAAACACCCTACCTGGTAAGAGATCCAAGCCTGGAACTGTTTGTTACTAGGCTAGGCTAGACCTCTTACTGCAGATGAGGTGGTGCTTTCTTCTAGTTGTATAGAATGAGAACGCGAAGAAATATTGAAAGCCAGGGATGTCATCAGCTACATCTCAAGAGGATCCAGAATGCCTTACTTCGCTTGAAGAACTAGCCTCATCTGCTCCAGGATTTCAATTATCAGTACATTGCAGCACGTTTCTCATTAGATTCACTTGCGACAGCATCGTCCTACGGGGAAAACGGCTCGCTACTCTACTCTATGAACCGTATTTACATATTACCTCCATGATGCAACTCTAAATCTGTACTAGCTACGAGAAAGGTTCCAAGCGGCACGAATTGAATCGGTAAGTCATCGCTTAACGAACTGGCCGGTATGCAGATGCATGCTCGGAATTTGCCTTCCCATTGCCAACCAGTACACACCCGACTGTTTTCCAGCATTCTGAAAAAATATCTTCCAAAAGTATCTGTTGAATGCAAAATGTAGTAAGCCATTAGTTGTACAACCTCGAATGGGATGCCGTCCAGTTCTGGTGCTTTTCGTAGCTTCATTCACAGCGCCGCTTCTTGAAGCTCCTTAGTTGTGAATAGGCAGAGCAAGATGAAACGGGAAGAGTGCCTTCACAATTTGATCCATCCTGTCTGCTTCAAGGGAAAGGAGGCTTCCGATAGACGCCCATGGGTTGCTGTTCACTTCTTCGAAGAGCTCCAGGCAAGCAAGTTTTTTCTGTGTTGGCCAATTTGTGGAGCTCCTTTCTTGCTGACCTATATGTATACCGCATTTGGATTGTACATTTTGTTCTGGTTTTTCGATCGCTGCGCAAGCCGTCAAAGTCGATGGCGCTTGCTTCGTTTTTCAGCGATTTCCCTATACCACCAGTAGACAGCAAGCTTACTTTGCCATGATCGCCATTGAGCCATAGTAGACCTACAGGCAGATGCGATAAGATCCATTGTGGAGTTTACCAAGTACTCCGCTGCAACTCTTCCATTCCCTGAAGCAGGCTGTGATCGCACCTCACCCTCACGAGAATATCGGCGAACCTCTCTACGCATATTTTACTAGTATTTCAGCCAGTAATGGTAGAACGGATTATTGGTCAATTTGGATCATTGCCTTTCTCAAAGAATATGTATTCGTAGTCACTTCCTGAGTAATCTTGCAGTGCATACTTTCTATCTGTTCGTTATCGGTACCATTGACTTCAAACCACATTTTGCGCCAGCAATAGTTCCCTCACATCTCCAGTTTTGACTCACATCTCCAGTTTCGAAAATTTGGAGTATTCCCAACGTTCTAAAGTACAAGACCAACCTGGATGCCATTTTCAGTACTCATCTTTGTCTGGGATCAGCTTGAGACATATCGCATTTTCTTCCGTTAGGTTCACCACCTACGATAACTTAACTCTCCGCGCATTTGAAATTACATCTCCCAGCGTGTAAAGCCTTTATTGGAAAGCAAGCATTGGCTCGTTTGGTGCAAAATATCCCCACTAAAACGTGATACTAACGCTGTGAACCCAGATAAATTTATTTATTCTTTTCATTCAACACACTGAATACAATCCAATAAAAAAATGGAACGCAAAGAATAAATTAAACAATATTAAATACAAATTAATAAAGTGACAATAGTTGTAAGTCAAATTAATAGTAAATCACTTAGTCCTTTTTTGAAATACTATGTAAGAAGAGCGGAAAGGACCAAGCTCGAGATTATTGATTTCTGAGGATTCTTAAAATTGGTGAATGGAAATATAGTCAGTCCCCGCACAAGGGATAGCAAAATAAGAACTCATCCGAGATGAACGAGATATTTGTCGAAAACGCAGCTCAGAAAAAAGATTTGACGTGACTTGATGGTAGGAGAGTTTATACAAAAAACATTGTTCCAAATAAGTTCGACGGAATATGAGAGATGTAATACATAAGAAGGATAAATTACTTTTATAGGGCTTATAAGACAAATTGGCAGTCTGTGTGGTCTAGTGGTTAGAGCATGAACGCATAAGCCGAAGGTCCCAGGTTCAAATCTCGTCGGGAGCAACGTGATTTAGTTCAGGGGATTTTTCGGACAGACTACGAGTGTTCACTCAGTAGTGATATGTACTGATTAAATCAGATCATATGATAGCTGAGCAAGCACACGGGAGCATGGTACTGACCAAACCAACTTCCGAAAAAATCAATACGGTCATGAAAATGAGATACTCTAACTACCTCTAAGCGAAGGCCCGAGAGGGGCTGTAGTGCTACAAAGAAGAAGATAAGACAAATTAAACTTAAGGAAAAGAAAACGCATAACCTTTGGCTAGACAGTTTCTAAAAAAGAAAGGAGATAGTAATATCGGGGGGAACAGATAACAGAACAGTGTTCCAGCAAAGGGGGAACGAGACAAACAATAGGCGGATAGAAACAGAGATACTATTAAATTTATGTGCATGCCTAAACCCGGAAACTTTAGACGCCTTATTAATCACATTTTAAATATTCGCATCAAATTTTAGTTTTGGGTCAAAGGTTACTACAAGGTTTTCATGACTGAGCACTTCAGAGAGCAAAGCATCATTTAATATATAATTAAAATCAGTGGAGAGTCCTTGAGAGAAAAAGTCATTTTATGACATGTAGTGATGTTAAGACATAAATAGTTTGAAGTACACCATTTATTTAGAGCACTCCGATTAAGTTGAAGGAGCTGACAGTCTAGATGAGATTTACTTGTACTTTCAAGTCATCAGCATACAAGAAGCAAAGGGAATTAATTACAAAGGGGAAATCATTGATGAATAATAGAAAGAGAAGAGATCCAAGAATCAAACCTTGTAGAACACCAGATGAAGGATAATAAGGACTAGGTGTAGTAACAGAGAGTCTTACTCGACAGAGACGACGCGATAGATAAGATGACATCCAAAATAGAAAACCACCCGAGATGCCAAGAGCTTCAAGCTTACGGCAAAGAAGATGATTCATAGTGCTAAAGGTCTTAAAGAAATCTGCAAAGATCACATCAACTTGCAGTTGGTTCACTCGTTCAAGTAACTTTAGAATGCAGGAAGTAGGACGATAATTGAGCGCTGATGAAGCATCACCACTTTCAAAAATAGGGACAATATTAGCAGTTTCCCAACAGGTCTGTAAAGTACTAATACTGAAACTTAGATTGAAAAGGAGAGACAAAGGAAAACTTAGTGATAAGGAAAACGACTTCCCAAATATTTTCGGTAAACCATCTGGCCCAGGGCTGATATTAGGATCAAGAGCATTAGTCATAAATTCGACTTCAGATTCATCTGTATAAATATAGTAAGTTGGGAAAGGAAGGCGATTAGGTAAGACAACAGGATGCACCGCTGCAACGGGAGGAGAAAAGTTCAAAGAGAAAAATTTGGTGAATGAGTCAGTAATTTATTGAGGAAAAGAAACCTCTACACCGTTCCAATGAACCTTATTAGGACTGGAAGGAGAGGATTTCAGTGACCTTATATAAGACCAAAATTGCTTTGTATTATCAAGCACAAGAGAACTATCCAGACTACTGAAATAAGTCTTCAGAGCATATTTGATCTCTTTCTTGGCAATGCCAAGCTTAAATGGTGCCAAGTGTTTTGCAGATAAATGGTGCCAAGTGTTTTGAAGATATGATGTGCCTTATCTTTTGCTCATAGAGCACTAAGCGCTCACCTAGTATTGTAAATACAGGTTTTTGATTTACTTTACGAGATGTCTGAAGAGGTTTAAAGCAGCGAATAAGGCTATAAATATAAATATAAAACTTGTCTAAAGCAACCTCACAATTTAGGCCTCAAAGAAACTCAGCCAGTTGACTGAAATCAGTTGTATATTAATAACTCCATAATTAGCTTTTAAAAGTAAAATTTTTAAGCAGCATTTTCATGATGCCGATCAGGAGAAAAATACGGATGTAAGGTTTGAGAAAAAAAATAAGCAGCTAATTGGAACATTTGAAAGAACAAGATTAAAAAGCCGACCACTAGGATTGTGGACATGATTTGAGAAAAATAGCAATGAGATAGGAAAGATGATATGGTTGCAAAAAAAAGTATTACCTGAAGTAATAGAAAGGGTAGGATTATTCTTCCACTCTATAGATGGTAAGTTAAAAGCTCCGCAAACCAATATTTTGGTGCGAGGATTATCTTCCCGGCCGTAGGCGTGAAAGAGTCATATTTCTAACGCAGGTTTCAGCGGTTGCAGAAGCATCGAAAAGCCATAATAGTGAAATCCTGTTTTTTTGAATCATAAAGGCACATATTATGCTTTATTTTACAGAACAAGCAAGACTAAAGTTTCTGATTATTTTCGATAAAAATATTGAATATGTAAGAAGTTAGAGCAGTTCTGTGAATCCGTTTTCTTTGAGTCAGTGTTATCTCACTGTAAGGCTAACAAAAACAGTACTATACAAGTTGAGCCAAGTAGTACCCTATGCGGACGACATCAACATCTTGTCACGGTCATTAACAACTGGCAAAGAACTCTTCCTTAAACTCGACAGCGAAGGAAAACTAGTAGGGCTACAAATAAATGAAAATAAAACAAAGCTCATGACGCAGTCGAGGAAAAATATCTCAAATGCCCAAAATATCACAATTGGCGAACCGAAAATGTGATTGAATTTGTATATTTAGGCGCTAAAATAACGAGGCCAGTAATCAAAGAGACGAAATACGTCGAAGAATACAGTTTGCAAATAAAATGTTTTATTCAGTTTTGACGATCTTGAAGACCAGCTGCATACACAGGAAAACAAAGCTCCAAGCATTCAAATCTGTGATAAGACCTGTGTTATGCTATAGGTGTGATGCATAGATCCTAACCCAAGCATCCGCAAATATATTGAACGCCTTTGAGCGACGGGCCCTGAGGCGAATAATCGGAGCGAAGCTAGACGGGGACCAATAGCGAATTCGATGTAACCATGAGCTGTATGAAATTTTTGGCGAGCCGGAGGTCTCAACGATTGTCAGACTGTAGAAGCTGTAATGGACTTGACACATGAATCGAACAGACGAATATTACGTATCCAAAAAGGTATTCGTTGGGAGAATGGAAGGGCGGAGACCAGTGGGGAAACGCTGGTCTGACTCGGTCGACGAAGACAGTTTCTCGCTGCTCGGATTTCAAAATTGGAAGACGCGGTGAATGGACCGAGACAGTTGGGGGCGCTATTTGCTGGAAGCGATGGGCCGAGACCGGCTGTAGGACTACGAAGAAGAAGAGGGATTGTGACTAACAGTTTCACCTTTCAACATCTTTTTGTCCCAATTTTAGAACTCCGATAATAGTAAACTTTAAAAAGCCTTTATTTTCATCAAATTGGCAAAATTAGATGCTCTTAATTGGTGAATTTTTGACAAATTCTGTTAATTCTTAATTTTTAGCTTGCATTTAACATCAATTATCAATAATACCCACAAATTAAGCGGTGGCATGTTTGTTTCATTGCCTCACTGACGTCATCAACAACAAGCACTGATGAATCATCTTCAATTGAGGTGACACAAGAATAGGATCGCAGATTCGAGTTTAATTAGATTTGCTATTTAAGCCGATTATGAATAAAGTGGCGATGAACTCCCCCTGAATACTTGAAGGCAATACGTGTGACGATGCTCGGAACAAGTTATCAAGCGATATTTGAATTGATATTAGAGTAAAGTAGAAAGAATTCAAGCAACGATCATATTTGGTGCAATCATTTTTATACACTTGTTTAAATTATATTACAACTAAAAGAGTTTTTGCTTTCGTGGAATCTAAATCTAAATTATAGGCCACGCACCTGATGCTTACAGCGCTATAAATATTGCGAAAAATAATGTTCGGGGTGAGGTCCGTTTGGATACCAGTTCTAGTGAGAATTTTTAGTGCGGCCTTATTGAACTTCTCACTCAAAATAATAACTACCAGATTCTACAAAAATAGAAATCCAATTACGTTTTGATTTGCGTATTGATCAAAGTGAACTGGATGTAATAAAATCTTGCTTTCATTTCTCTGAGTGGTCATTCCTTTCCTTTGCCTCCACTTTAGTGCTTGTTATTTTATGTAGGTGGCCCAGCACAGACAGACTATCCTCCCGACGCCCTATCGTCTGCCAAAATTTATTATATAGGTCCGGTTTGACCTTTAACTAAAATGATTCATTATCAAAGGGTGTTGTTGTGTATAGAAATGCTCTCATTCCAATTTGTTTCCCCTTCATATTTATCTCTATTCTCGCAATGAATTGTTCCAAGACTTATTAGGTTTATCGTTATACTGGTTGGCGCAAGATTAATTATACAATTTTTTTTTGAATAACATTTTTATTGAATAAAAAAAATAATTTTAGTGACGGGAAAAATTCTAAAGGTCCATCACTCAACATCATTTTTTGTTTTATTTGATAAAAAAGCTATTCAAAAAAAATTGGATGATTAGATTTGCGCCTGGTGACTTATTTTGCGCCACCCTATAGTTTGCTTATTGGTAAAGGTAAACTGGATATAATTAAATCTTACTTTCATGTCTCTAAATAGTCCTTCCTTTCCTTTTGAGAGGATGTTGTTGCTGACTAAGGGCTAGTCGGCTTAAGTATGCCATCCAGTGATTCGGAACTTTCTACCACATCTTAAATCGAGTGCCACAGTGGCCATGACAGGTCTTTGAAAGTGAATACTTTCCTTAGACTTTAGTAGTAGAAGTAATATGAGAACAGTTCTTTTTTAAACCAAGCCCTCACCGCGCAAACGATTCCTACCATATTTTTAAATATAGAAACAATATTTCAATGTTCGAGACATCAGAGTAATCATTCATTACTATAAAAGCTATAAACAACAAAAAGTCCAAAAGCTTGATTTGGGGGAAAATTTAAATAAAAACGAAATTCTTCACTGATTTTTAGCAGAAAAACTATTTCAGGCCAAAGCAACTAAAATTAGAGCTTGCGAACTGAATTTGGGCATTTCGTTTTTTAGCTTGAACGATTATTTCTACATGAACCAGGAAGCATTCGATATATTTCATCTTAAATGGATTTTCTCGCTCCCATAATATCTCGTTCTAATGTTTCATAAGAAATCAATAATAACACGTTTGGCTCTTAGTCTACGAGAAGAAGGCCTTCAACTAACTAATCCAATTGATGAAGAACACTTTCCTGGAACTGTAATTTGTCTCTATTTTTTGCGATGCCCTAATGGCAGCGTTACTAACTACGATCTAGAATACTTACTATCAGCCAACAATGCTACTTCGAACTGAACGCCAATATTTTAAGTACATACAGTGTTTAGTCTATAGCGCGTTTAATGGAGGTGAAGAGGTTTCACGGCACAGCCATTAACCGGCGTTCCGTCTAAGAACTCTTCTTATGCAATAATACCTCATCAGCAGTAGACAGTCAATCATCGGTAAATAGTATGCTTGGTACTTCGACAACAATAATTTTCCCGGGGAAAGAACTTCCGTCTAACAGTTCAACTTTGCAATATTTTTCTCTCCTGTTAGTACAATTAGCGACAGAGGTCGTGTGAACGAAGGAATGCCAAGGAATACAAATACTTTGATTTTCCCGTTGATGGTGGCAATGCACTTTTGCATCGTTTGCTTCTTTTGTTTCATTGTCCTTTTTGGCACTGAACACATTTTATCTCTGCAAACGCTCCCTCGAATGAAGTCATGCATCTTCTATCACTGTCAGAAAGTTCACTAACCAGGAAAGCTTGAGCTAATTGCATTAAAAGCTAAATATACGATTTTCCAAGCGAGCATTGCGTGCGTTCTCCAGCTCAGAAGAAAATGCAATTATTCAATGTATTTTGCAGGAAGCAGCGTTTTCCTTTAGCGCTAAACAGAAAATATATTGTCTAGGTCTGCAGAATTTCTTTTTTCGTTCAGAACCACTTTCTAGTTGGATATTTTTTTACCGTCCCTCAAAGCATGAATGCTGGAACGTGGAGATTTTTCAGCATTTGGCTCGAATTTCCACGACAAATGCTGCCATGCGAAACCCTTCATTTGCACATTTTCGCGCGACATATTGCTTTGCACTGCAGTGGTTTGGTTGCTGAAAGGGTTATTGTGCGATTTTCAGTCGTATCCTGTTCTCAAATGAATTTAACAACAAATCCGTGTACTTAGGCTCGGCTGGAAAATGCATTTGTTTTTTCCACTTGTATACCTACAAGCACGTCTCATATTGCACTCAAGTGTCATGTCGGAGAGGAAAATCAATTTGCTTAGGTGCAGCGCGTGCAAGTGGAGGGTGATCATTTTGCAAGGTCGTCGAATTATTAATGAATTTCGTTCTGGGTAGGAAAAGATTCATTGATATATAATTCATGCATGCGAAATTCTAAACCATTTAGATTTTTGTTAATGACTTTAAATTCTTATTCGATTTTCTTTAGTTTGTAGATAGAATATTTAATGTGCTGAAGCTAGAGAAATTTCAACTGTGCTTTATTTTATTAGTTTAGGTTGCAGTCGGAAAATTTGCTCCTAAATATTCAAGAAGGTCGAGGGAGATAATATTTTGAAGAAAAAACTATTTTTTTGAAGAGTTTAATGAAGATAAGTTTGTAAATAATAAATTAAGAGGAATTCCTGTTGTTTCATTAGATATCAATCCTCTAGAAAAGATTATTAATGGTTCTTTGGCAACTTATGTCTATCCTGAATCCTACAGAATACATTTTATACATTGCGAAACTACCTTATGATAAATATGTAGTTATTTGGCTTAGCCAATATACAAACTATGAAATATGTCACTAGCCACAGTGCTTATTGCAGTCGCAAATGTTAGATTGGCAGAACATGTTTGTCTCTTTGGAATAAAGGTTGAATATATCTCGAGAAAAGAAATATATTCTTGTATAAAAATGCGTTGAAAAAATAAAAATTCAAAATACAAGATCGATTAAAAAAAGGAAATATTTTTCTTTTATGTTTTAATCGCTCCTGTCATTAATTTTAAAAATTAATTAATTTTTCACAAAAGTCAGTTTTAAAAAATTAAATTAATTTTTTATGTCTGTCAAAAGCAAATTTTGATTAATTTGGAAAGAGCATTTATCGTCGAAGAAATCGATCCACGGAATCATATCGAATATTATTTTACTTCGATAAATCAACAAAAGCAAATAAGCCAACGACTAACTCGGGACTGCTGTATATGGAGGAGCCCGACGGCTTCCCTCCGTTGGGGGCCCCGGGGAGAGTAACATTACGAAATAGGCGGCAAGCGTCAATGAAGACACACGAGTAATGAGGACTCCGCAGATGGTGGGCGTAAGACTCAAGTAGTCGAAGATAAACAAGATGTGAGTCGACTTCAAGCTGAAATTCAGGAATTGAAACTATGACTAAAAACGTTCGAAGATATGTACAAGAGAGGGAAGAAAACTCAAGATGCAGAACCGGTAAGGCCAATAAATACAGAAACTAAGGCGAAGAAAGCTGTCAAACAAGTCATCCCAGAAGAATATAAGTGCTGGAGGCGCTAACGCCTGCCAAAACTACTATACAGCGCTGGACGGACGCCAGCAAGAAATGGACGTTGACGAAAGTTTTGAAGGTAATATTAGTCAAGATAACAATGATAATTTTATCCTTTACTTAAAAAATAAGAAGAAACCAGCTTGCAGTTTTGCTGGTCCTTCTCTAAAAGGTGCCAACAATACAGAGAAAGTTCCACTAATTAACGTGTTCGGTCAAAGCGGAAAGGAAATGGTTCGGCTATTGGCAGTCGAAAATAAATTAACTAATTTCGAGATTAAAAGATTCAATGCCGAAAAAGTAACAATCAGAACGAAATCACTGGTTGATTTCAAATCAGCTAAAAATGCACTAAATTCTGGGGAGGTTCTACACTTCACATATACCCCGAAAAGTGAGAAGAACCCGACATTTTGTTGAAGGGCTTGGACTGCGGAGAAGATACCGTCTATCTTCTTCAGGTGCTCAAGGAAACAGCACCAGAAATTGAATTTATTTCCGTTAAAACATTCGCGACAAGAAGGTGGACGGTAGAGAAAAAAATTTACCACTTTATTTCGTGCAAAGTTCAAATAAGAGCAGTCCCAGTGCTGTTAACAAATAAGATACTTAAACGGGAACGCCTCCAGAAAAGAGAAGTAAATCAGTGTTATCGGTACCAAGAATTTGGACATTCGGCTGCCAACTGCGCCATGCATTATCGATGCGTCAAATGCAAGGACATTGTCGCTCCCGGTGAGTGCAAATTGGCTCAGACGGACCCAAAAGAGAAATTATACTGCGTTAACTGCGGTGTTTTTGTTCACCCGGCATCATATCGACGATGCTCCCGATATAAAGATGCGAGAGTAAAATTTTTCCCAAAACAAACACAACTACATCGCAGTGTCTTAGCTCCGAACTTCGTCAAGCCCGGAGTATCATTTGCACTCGCCGCTGAGGACCAGCAGAAAATGCGGTAAATAATGTAAGAGACAATAATGAGCTGCTTCTCAAAATTTATCAACAACTCTTCTTTATCGGAGAGAATCGATAAACAAGATACGAAAATTAATCTTGTTTCTCATCGTTTAGAGCTTTCAAATGCCTCAAAATAATTTGTCATCCAGTCACATTCCCATGGATAGGACTCGTTTCATCTCGATCAACGTCAACTCCATTGTTACTATACATCGGCGCGATTATCTCCTTGAATTCATTGTTAAGCAAAAGCCTGACATCATCCTTCTCACTGCAACCCACCTCAATTCATGGCACTCGATGACATTCAAGGATTTCAAATTCATAAGAAACGATAGGATAATACGTGATGGGGGTGGTGGCACCGGGATATTGGTTTGAAGACCCTATTGTTTCCAAAAAATAGAAAAAGTCGAATTCAAAAACGTTGAATCTTTTGGACTGTTCTCAAGCTCAAGGAGGAGCTCCATTCCTTGTTTGAAATACTCGAATTGAACAGGCTGCAGAGTTATTATATTCTTGCTGGTGGCCTGAACGCCAAGCATACATCATGACTGAACACCACCAATAATCCAAGAAGTGTGTTCCTGAAATCGTGGATAACAGAGAACCAAATTGAATACAGGTGCAATCTATATGGGTCGGAGTTCCCAACATACCGTAGGGCAAACTCATATTTGGACCTCTGCATTGCAGACGCAAGACTTGAATTCAGCTTTAATAGTCCTCAATGGAAACTGCAGCTGTTTCCTTATGATAGCGACCATAACGCAATCGTAATGGAAATCAATCATCAAAGGGATGATTTCTTCCTCACTCCAGTTCAATTTGTAAATCATCGGTTGAATTAAAAAAAAAACAGACTGGGGAAAGTTTCAAAAGTAGTTTAATCGAGAGTACCAGAAACAATGTCCCCCTTCTGATGATGGCAACTGGTTCCTAATGGCAGGAATCTAACTAACGATGAAATAGCTGACGTTGAAAACGATTGAAAAAGTACTTCCCAAGATTAAACGTCGAAACAATGTGGAAAGATATTAAACAGCAACCATTGCAAGGTTGAAAAGATTGAAAAGCCTTCTTCTGACACGCTTCAACAATATTTATCGACGATTTTTGGACTACAACCATCCCTCGTTGGCTTTGTTGAAATTACACCTGAAGAATGTCCGGAACTTAATCCGTTCATACTTCAGAAGTGAGGTCAGCAATCAATGTCCGGAAAAATTGAGGGGTATTAGCCCACAGAACCCAGATGGCGTTTTCGTGAAAGTGAATAGCATATTCCGCAAGAAGTCTCGAGTGAAGGTGTCGAATCTACTCGATATGGCTTGTATCGAAATTGATAGTACGATTCCGGATAGAAATGGAAACAGGATTATTTGTGGGGGATTGCATAAACTTGCCCTGAATGGTACACATTTTAAATTGGTTCATCTACCAAACCCTGAGAGAGGGAATGAAATATTTTCAGAGGTCGTTGAAGCAAAAGTTTCCGACTTCAAATCAAGCCTGAACGGCCAATCAATTCTTCATTTCAATGAAACATTAACATCTGACCTCATACCGAACTTGAATCTTATTGATTATTTTGTCAGCTATGAAGACTTGTGTTTCATATTTCGCAGGATAAACAACAAGAAATCATGTGGTACTGATGATATTCCAAATAAAGTTCTCCGACATTTGCCTGAGGTTGCTATTAGGAATTATTGCATATTTTTCAACAATATGTTAAGGAATTCATATTTCCCAAATGAGTGGAAAAAGACTAAGGTATTTCCGATCTTGAAGAAAGGAAAAGAATCTTCATGCCCTAAAAGCTATCGCCGAATCAGCTTGCTGCCTAACATCAGCAAGGTGTTTGAAGTGATACTCAACTAAGCATCAAACATTGAGAAATATGAGTTGATGCCGAACTCCCAATTTAGTTTTCATGCCAGGCATTCGACCACACATGCAATAACGAAAGTAACTTCAGACATCTGTTGGAAACTAAATGATAGAGAATGTGTTGGAGCGTGTCTCATTGATATGGAGAACGCCTTCGATACAGTGTGGTTAGATGGACTAATTTTTAAACTCCTTCAGGACAAGTTCCCCAGACACCTTGTCGCTATGATGTGCAATATGTTATACAGGAAATCCTGCTTTGGTTTTCAGGATAAATTATAAATTTTTTTGAAAATTGTCCCTAGTTCGTTGCCATATTTTGAGTTAATTTTCACAGTTCTAATGTAAAACATTGAATCTAAGTCTTATTAAGGGATTTCAGTATAGTTTTCTTTCGGCTTATATAAGATATTTAAGATCTTTCCCCATGTTTAGCGCTCCTAATGCATATATGTTTGCCGAATTTTACCTTATTGAAAACACTTTTTTCCATTTACGTGTCATCTATTTCGACATATATATATATATATATATATATATATATATATATATATATATATATATATATATATATATATGCATATATATACAAATATATATATATTTAAATATATATAAATATAAATATTTATATATATATATATATATATATATATATATATATATATATATATATATATATATATATATATGTATATATGTATGCATATATATATATGTGTATTAATATATATGTATATATATATATATATATATATATATATATATATATATATATATATATATATATTATATATATGCTCGTATATATTTCGGGAGTAAGTTGCTCCCTTCTTCAGTGTCATTGGCATATATAAAGTGAAAAAATAGCGTTTTCATTGGAAAATTTAGCAAAGATCTATTTACTATATAAGAGCTTTTGCGTACCTCACTTGGTTTGATTTAATACATGTATGCATGACTAAAGATTGATTTACTGTCCCCACAGCGATACGATACTGCTTTGATATTTTAATTTCCCGCAGCTTAAATAAATCTTAAGTATTTAATTCATCCTCTCAACAGTTGGATTGACTGATACAAAATTAATATTTACCGTCATTTGAGTTGTTTGCGTAACGATGAATAACAATCAACAAGAAAAGAAGGTACAATTAACAAGCATTTGGATTGAGCAAATCTCAGTGTTACATTTGCTTTGCAATTAAAGATGAGCAGTCTTGAGATGAAATGACTCAAAGGCATGCTACGATGATTCATAAGGTTATTAGATATTAAAGAGCAACGTACTATTACTGTACATAAAAAAGAGAAAAAACAAAACAAATAATTATCTTTTTCTTTCTTTTTAACACCGCCCGCATCATTTCCTGTTTTTCATAATGCATTCAACGTTTTATTTCTAATTATTAATTACAACTGCAAATTCATTATTTTGCTGTTTTTTATTATTAATAAAGCCAAAGAAAACGTATTGAGATTTGCCAACGTCAACATGAATTAGCGCGTGTTATTTTCCAGGTGCATTGTCCATAGCAATTTTACTCAATATTAAATTATATTAAGTATGTTGCAACCACATACGAGTATGTACGAGTACAGTTGGTGCACCGAGATAGTCAAGTGAAAATTCTCCATATGGGCATGTGCATGCTTTTAACTTATTAGCGGCATTTGTTGTGGAAAATATCTATGGTTAGTATTTTAAAGAAATTTTATCTATTTTCTTATTTTTCTCTCATATTGACTGATTGTTACAGGTTAATCAATCGTTTATTGTTGCATTATAAGGTGTTTGATGCACTCTTTATTTCAGTGTGATACATTTTTTAAACGAAGTGTGTTGATCGAATAAAGTGAAATTAATTTTTAACGAATGGAATTCGCGGATGTTATACGCTTTCCAATCACGGTAGTCATTGAATCGTTCATATTGTTCATGTTTTTTATTAATGTATCTTGTTTTCGCATGAAAATAGATCAGTTTTTAAATTTTAACAAATGGGTATAATTGATATGCTTTTAATGCTAATGAAGACTAAGCAGGTGTAACGAGTAACGGTCAGATGAGCGTAATTAAAGCAGAATATATTCATAATGATTTCTCTATTTGGGAAATCATTGAAAGCGAACTTGATGCAAGGGAGCCTCGAGTTAATTTTCACTTTTTATGCCACCTTCTGTTTCCTCTTTTCGAAATGAAAGCGAATTCAGCAATTCGTGCTTGCAAAGAACTGAAACATATGTTTCAGTAGCGATTATTAATCAACAATTAATTTGTTCCTCGCGGATAAATGCCTCTTGTGGAAGCGGGTTTCCGAGCTGTGGAACACTTTCGAGTACACGACATGAGTCTGATGTTATTTGATCAATGATTCAATGTTTAGAAAAATTTATTTTCGTCTACTTTGAATACAATACTCGTTTACTGCCACAGTATATTCTTTCATGCCTGCCCAATATGTGATTGCCTCCACCTCATGATGATTTTCACGACGAGAGTTCGAACCAAAGACATATAAAGTAATGGACGCGAAATGAGCTTATTTTCATCTATGCGTGAGTGAAGTACTTTTACTACATACATGCCTTCCTCTCGCATGCGAATTGAAATCCCTCTACCTTTCACGCCGCTAGAGAATCCACACACTCAAGTGGCTCTCTAGTTGCTCTCACGAAAATCCCACTCCTCTTACACCTTAGCCCTCGAATTGTCAACAAAATATCAACCATATGATTGAAAACATATGACTTGTGAAAATTCAACATTAATGGGAAACGTCTAATCAAGTTGAATTTGAAATTGTGCACAAAACAATTTTTTTAAGATAAACCGTGTTGAATCTAGTGCAAAAGCGTTGCAAATGTGATAATTAATCAAACTGAAAAGTTTGTTGCGGATCACGAGTGTTTTTGTGTCGAAAAATGAAAAATGTAGTGACGTGTGTGGGATTATAAAACAGCTCTAGGAAGCATGTCAGGGACGTATCCTTCGTAGGGTAAGTCATGCTCAATCTTTTACATCGTTCAAGTTAGAATACCCGCACGGAAAATTGATTTAGTTCAAGATGCGAAAAATAGTGGGAGACGTCACGTCAAATTTATTTGAAATTCGAATCAACAGCAAATAACGCGCCAACTTCACGTTACATGATAAAGTGCTTCAATTCTCTCGATGCATTTCGTATCCATTCTCTCTGAGATCTATGGTTCGAACGGACCACGACAAGATAGTCGCACTACTATCGTAATTTGAACATGGTTAAGTGGAAGCATGCACACTGTGATTTAACAACTTTTCTTACCAGGTCGATCGTCGCAAGGATTTGCGATTTTTCCTAAAAACTGGTTTACTAGGAATGATAATTTTCAGGTTGCACATTTTTGTTATACTCGCACACATCATTCCCGGTCAGGGCATACGTACAATCAGTTCTGCGCATGGCTAAGGATCCTTACCAAGTGTTATCAATGTGTGCTCATATTTGCGGCGAAAATCGCTAGATACGACAATCATGTCGTAATCTTGTCGAACCCTTATTCTAGGAAGGTATTTTTTTTAATGAGTTTGAATTCTATCAAAGTAGCTGAAACAATACCCAATATGTTGAGGGGATCCATTTTACGCTTGGGAAAGTATCCATTTTACGCTTGGGAAAGTAAAGCTACAGAAAATACATAAAATATTCAGATGGAAACGAAATTTTTCATTCAATATACGTGAAACACAACATCATTCAAATATCCCCTAACAGGCCTCAATTCTTTTGAGGTAATTTTCAATGACTTTTCGGCACATTTCCGGCAATATCTCGGCCATAACTTCACGAATATTGGTTTTCAATTGCTTAAGGTTTTGAGGATTGTTCGCGTAAACAGGATCTTTCGCATAGCCCCATAAAAAGATATCCAAAGGTGTTAGGTCGCAGGATCTTGCGGGCCAATTGACATAACTCAATCTCGAAATTACGCGTCCTGGAAATTTCTCTTGCAAAAGTGCTCGGTTAGCCTGTGTTGTGTGGCTTGTGGCTCCGTCCTGTTGGAACCACATGTTCTCCAAATCATAATCTTCAATTTATCTCCAAAAATAATCGGTTAACATCCGTCCATAGCGGTCAGAATTGACTGTAATGGCTCTACCTTGATCGTTTTCAAAAAAAACGGGCCAACAACACCACCAGACCATAATGCACACCAAACGGTCACTTTTTCGGGATGCAAAGGCCGTTCTGCGATCACCTGAGGATTTTGAGCGAAAAATGAGCCTCATCACTAAAGAAAATTTTGTTCGAAAAATCGTTATCAATGGCTTGTTGTTCAATCACCCAATTCGCATACATTCTGCGTTGTGTATGGTCTTGAGGCTTAAGTTCTTGAGTGAGTTGGATTTTGTACGGATGGAGATGCAAGATCCGCCACAATGTGCCGTAAGACAAGCCCAAATGTTGAGGACGTCGAGGAATCGACAAATTCGGGTCTGCTCCACACTTTGAGCAACGACAGCGATATTTTCAGCAGAACGAATGTTGCGATGATGCACAGGCCTTGCAATATCAATAACCGATCCAGATTCTTCAAATTTTCTCACTGTGTTCGAAATTGTTTTCTGTGTATGTCGATTATGTCGACCGTAATCGGCTCGTAAAGCCCTAAATGTTGATACAGCAGAATCACCATTTTTATAATAAAATTTAATAATTTCAACGCGTTCTTCGACTGTTAAGCGATCCATATTTCTAAATGGCAAACCTTCAACTAAAAAAACACGCTTTGGATGACATTTAATTCTGACAGATGTCAAATGGTAGGGTTATACTTTCCTACCACGAAATGGATAACCCGTTATGAGCGTGAATGAATGTTTATTTTACACGTATTCCAAAACACTTGCTAATAGTTTTAGTAATGTTGGTATATCCTGCTCTCTAGCAGTACTGAATAGTACTTAGATGGGAACCGTCTGTTACACCAAGAACTATTATCATGTGGAATTGACCTATTCTGTCTATTACCTCTTATTGTTGGCTTCATCGGAGCGCGCAACGTAATAACATAGTATCGAATGATTTAAGATGCGTTAAGACTTAACTATGTTATAGGAATGGAATATTTTCGTACATTAAAAGTTTGATTTTTATTGAGGTAAGTCAAATCATCATTTAAACAACGGAAATTAAACTTTTAGGTGAATAATAAATTATTGTGATAGTATTTATATATAATGAAACGAATTTATTTAAGATTTTTTTAAATAATTTTTTGTTGCTAAAATATTCATTAGATATTAGAGACAGCTTAAGTTATTTTTAAAGAAATAAAATTACTTTTTTTTTCTTGAAAAGCCCCGTTGGGCCTTACTCTGCTGGGCGAGCAGACGCGTTTCGACTCCTTTGAGTCATCTTCAGTGCCTAATTATAATTTCAGTTGCTCCGTTGGTTAATGCGGTAGTTTTATGTAGACTTTTCAAGCTCATACTGCTGCTGAGCGCGATGATGAGATCCGAACGCGCGTTGCCAGTAGTTATAAACGTACGTTGTTGGCGCGAGTGGGTGGGTGCGTGTATTAGGATGGTATAGGTGGGTGCATGGGATAAGAAGGTGTGAGTCTGGGATAGGTGTGGATATCTTGGGTGGTTGACGGGAAGATGTGTGTTTTGGCTATGGGGATGTGCGCATTGTATTAGTATAGGTTGATTCCTGATATAAGAAGGTGTGAGTCCAGGATAGGTGTGGATGTCATGGGTGATTGCGCAGGAGGATGATGTCTTAGATATTGAGGTGTGTGTATCAAATTAGTATAGGTGTGTGCCTTAGGTATGTGTATTAGGTTATTGTAAGCGTATCTCTGGGATGAGGAGGTATGGGTCTTAGGTAAATATAGATCTGTGTCTTGATAAGAAGGTTTCTTGGTTAAGTAGGTAACTGGTCTAACCAGGGTCTTGTAACAAATAATTTTGACCTTTTGATCAATGTATTTGGAATGAAAAGTCTTCGTATTGCCATGAATACTTTTGGTACCTTACTGAGCATGATTTTGACATGTTCAGTACAGTACAGATACTGTTCGAGATGAACACCGAGGTATCGAACACAGGATTTATGTGGGGCCCGTTCTAAACTATCCTCACCAGCCATAATGTGGAAACCCTTCTAATTATGATTCAGGTTTCGACTGGATGAAAATCAATGCGCAGAAGTGCGAACAATTTTGTTTCGGACAACGCTGCGTCCGAAACAAAATTGTTCGCACTTCTGCGCATTGATTTTCATCCGCCAATTGTCCGTGTAGAGCAGCACATCATTAAACATTTTTTGGAGATTGCTCTGAACTATTGTAGCTTTTCGGTCGGCCGTATAGATGATCAGATCATCAGCAAACGCTACCAATGATCACGTTAAAATCAAAGCCGTTCAAAAGCCTGCGAATGGAAGTATATATGCCTTACGCCTTGCGAGATGCGGGCTCGATTCCAGCTGTTCATACGGATATATATGGATATAGTATGCGATAAGTTTGCCAAATCAAGGAAAAGAGGCACCATCGCGCTGATTGTGTACTCAAGTACTAGTAGCCCCCGGCAAGTTAAGTCGTGGCCTACCATCTACCAGCAAGTGCAATGTAGACTCAAGGCCCTACCATTACAAGTAATAAGGTCCTGCGAATCAAGTGGGGCACCTCAGTCTATAACCGATTCCACTGTCTCCTCAATACCCAAACAGAGTATTAGATTTTTCTGGTAAATTAAGCTCGAGATCCACAGCCTACTCCGGTCTTCATCATATCTTCAACCACCTGGAATATCAACTAACGATAGTAGGCTAGAAGGTTTTCTATACCGCACAAATACCAACGAGGGTAGGAATATAACCCTAATAAGCATGTCTGAAGAAGCGCATCCAGAGCTGCAACCCCGCTACAGAACAACATTCAATCACACAGCGGCGATATATCTCTTTCAATAAATTTTGTAAAAGTATTAGATTAGACTTGGCAGAAGGTATGTATGCTTGAGGTTTTCTTTTGTGTTACTGTAGCATACTCGTATTTAGGATACCCAGGAACAAATGCCAGTACGCTAGATGCACTGAAACATCGACAAGGACTCAAAAAAAAGAGGGGGGGGGGGGCATTCTGAGGTATTCAAGCAGATTTAATTAAATATATGGCCGGGTTTATTGATATAAATTCAAATTAACATAAAAAACATAGTTTTTCTATATTTTAGACTCCTTTTCCAAATTAATATAGTTGAGCTAACTCGTTTGCTCATATCCTGCCTTCTTGACAATCAATTTCAATACATTAAAAATGGTCAGGGTAAATTCAATTTTTATTCAACTCATTTCAATTTTGACTGTCTTAAAAATATTTTTCATGGTTTTCCTTCAAACATCCTCAGAACTCACTCGACCTAATCCCATTGTGACTTGAACTCCCTTTGCCGATTAGCCATTCACCACCTTCATGACATTATTTTCAATACCGCTACCGGTCTGTCATCTTAGCCATTTCCTGTTGACTTTCTTTCTTGGCTCACTTGCCATTATCCTACTAACACTCCATATCCAAGCACTTTTTGCTGTCTGTAACTGTTTGGCCGTTGATTTAATCTTATTGCTAACTCATCTTTCCACGAGACATGATCTGCATGCAGCAATATACTTACTTGCATCCCATGCATCATCACATGAAAATCACCAGCTAGAGACTAAGATGAATAATATTTTTCCCCTTCAGGAAAAAATTTGCAGCCGCTGGTTTTCGATTGTTGGGTACCGAACATCGCTCTTTAGGATTCTCATTAAGCCCAAAGGACACAAGAATCATTTTTACAATGAAGCGTATATTCCTGTAGATCAGTTTGGTGCGTAACGACTACTTGGCTCCCTAGTCAAGATAAGTAAGCCTTCAAGTTATTATTGGCTGTGCTATCTCCTATCTACTTGCAATGTCTCAACTCAAATGTATAGGCTCGCATCCGGTATTGGAGCAATTATTTCATTTTTATTATTTAAACTTAGTTTTTTTGTATGTATAATTAGTCTAGAATTAATACGTAATGCTGACATGCACAAGTTAACTTATTAAATTGGATATTACTTTAAAAGAATAAAATGATTTGGACGTAAGAGGAAATGAAATCGGAACAAATAATTAAATTTGATGTTAGAAAGAATTGATTAAAGCAAAAAAATAGAAATTCAGTTAAAAAAATCAAAGAGAAAAATAATAACTAAAATTCCTGTAATAATGTTTCACAGATATGAATTGAAATTAATATTTTTTTTTTGAAAAGCCGTCGGCCCTTGCTTTGTTGTGTGAGCAGATGCGTTTTGACTCTTTTGAGTCATCTTCAGTATCTAAAGGATGTGTGAAAGGAAATAACATTATATTAATGTGTTAGTGAAGCGTCGTAGTGTAGCAAATTTCAACTGAATTTTTAGTTTACCAACGAAATCTAAAAACGAAAAATGTCTTTACTAAAATTCGATGCAAACAAGATTTAACATAAACAATAAAATATTCAATCAATTGAGTTTTAGTCCATAACTATAAACAAATAGTTAATCTGAGATATTTTTAAATAGAATTTCGTGCAATATAATAAAAATATTTTCACATTTTCCGTACTTTTGCCTCCCCTGCACTTGCACTCCCTGATTTACAAACAGTTCCTTTACGTTCAGAATCTTGGTCATGTACTTTTCAAAATATAAGTACGAAAAATAAATCGGAAAAACTGACACTCTGTGATGATTTTTCAAATCTTTGACTACAACTATAAACTTTTCTTCAATTTTTTTCCGTAATGTATGAATAAGCCTTCTGTAAATTACATTGAATTCAAAATAATTACATCACTCAGCTTTAACCGACTGTACTGTAAAAAAACGTACTACTATATTTTGGCAAGTAACTTTAAAAGATGGCTCATTTAGTCTCGATCCCAAAATAGTATGGCTATCGCTAGATTACTTCATAATTGAGGAACTAAATTTTTTTTAATGAAACCGGATTTCATGCCAATTCTGCTTAAGTGTGGGCGAGACCGTTAGTGATGCTACTTTTATACAAGACTGAGAGATTGCCACATCAATTCGACTAGATAGAAACGCCTCCACGAATACTGTAGTACGTTACGCTCTTTCATTTACTGCACATCTTTCTGTAATTATCCGTAATAACTTCGTACTTTAAAAGGTGGCTTTGTTTCTTGGATTTAATTTGCATTGTGGTTTGGATCTATCTGCCTGGTCTCTGACGACCCTAGGCTTATTTTATTCATTTGATGCGGGAAGACATCGCAGGACTAATTTAAAGTAAACATGTGAGCGGGCATTTTGAGGGGTAGAGTTGTTGGTCCATTCGAGCTCCAGGAGAACTTTATTTTGCTTCTTACCGAACCACTTACCAAATTTATTAGAATAAGCGCCACTGAACATTTACCGCAACATGTGGCTGCCCTGCTCAATATACTCGCACAGTACGAGAATTTCTACATCGAGAATATCCCGATAGGAAGATTGGACGCGGTAGTACAATTTCGTGGCCTGTCCGTTCACCTGACCTTTTTTTATGAAGTAATCTAACCTTTTTTTATGAAGTAATCTAACGATCTTTCAAAGTCACTTGCCAAAATAGCTTAGTACTTTCGAAATTGTTTTCTGTGTATGTCGATTATGTCGACCGTAATCGGCTCGTAAAGCCCTAAATGTTGATACAGCAGAATCACCATTTTTATAATAAAATTTAATAATTTCAACGCGTTCTTCGACTGTTAAGCGATCCATATTTCTAAATGGCAAACCTTCAACTAAAAAAACACGCTTTGGATGACATTTAATTCTGACAGATGTCAAATGGCAGGGTTATACTTTCCTACCACGAAATGGATAACCCGTTATGAGCGTGAATGAATGTTTATTTTACACGTATTCCAAAACACTTGCTAATAGTTTTAGTAATGTTGGTATATCCTGCTCTCTAGCAGTACTGAATAGTACTTAGATGGGAACCGTCTGTTACACCAAGAACTATTATCATGTGGAATTGACCTATTCTGTCTATTACCTCTTATTGTTGGCTTCATCGGAGCGCGCAACGTAATAACATAGTATCGAATGATTTAAGATGCGTTAAGACTTAACTATGTTATAGGAATGGAATATTTTCGTACATTAAAAGTTTGATTTTTATTGAGGTAAGTCAAATCATCATTTAAACAACGGAAATTAAACTTTTAGGTGAATAATAAATTATTGTGATAGTATTTATATATAATGAAACGAATTTATTTAAGATTTTTTTAAATAATTTTTTGTTGCTAAAATATTCATTAGATATTAGAGACAGCTTAAGTTATTTTTAAAGAAATAAAATTACTTTTTTTTTCTTGAAAAGCCCCGTTGGGCCTTACTCTGCTGGGCGAGCAGACGCGTTTCGACTCCTTTGAGTCATCTTCAGTGCCTAATTATAATTTCAGTTGCTCCGTTGGTTAATGCGGTAGTTTTATGTAGACTTTTCAAGCTCATACTGCTGCTGAGCGCGATGATGAGATCCGAACGCGCGTTGCCAGTAGTTATAAACGTACGTTGTTGGCGCGAGTGGGTGGGTGCGTGTATTAGGATGGTATAGGTGGGTGCATGGGATAAGAAGGTGTGAGTCTGGGATAGGTGTGGATATCTTGGGTGGTTGACGGGAAGATGTGTGTTTTGGCTATGGGGATGTGCGCATTGTATTAGTATAGGTTGATTCCTGATAAAAGAAGGTGTGAGTCCAGGATAGGTG
The DNA here is from genome assembly GCA_963969285.1 of Odontomyia ornata. Classification (NCBI taxonomy): domain Eukaryota; kingdom Metazoa; phylum Arthropoda; class Insecta; order Diptera; family Stratiomyidae; genus Odontomyia; species Odontomyia ornata. The sequence goes on along the minus strand of OZ017741.1, from coordinate 184,512,178 downwards.
TGGATGTCATGGGTGATTGCGCAGGAGGAGGATGTCTTAGATATTGAGGTGTGTGTATCAAATTAGTATAGGTGTGTGCCTTAGGTATGTGTATTAGGTTATTGTAAGCGTATCTCTGGGATGAGGAGGTATGGGTCTTAGGTAAATATAGATCTGTGTCTTGATAAGAAGGTTTCTTGGTTAAGTAGGTAACTGGTCTAACCAGGGTCTTGTAACAAATAATTTTGACCTTTTGATCAATGCATTTGGAATGAAAAAGTCTTCGGTTTGCCATGAATACTTTTAGTACCTTACTGAGCATGATTTCGACATGTTCAGTACAGTACAGATACTGATCGAGATGAACACCGAGGTATCGAACACAGGATTTATGTGGGGCCCGTTCTAAACTATCCTCACCAGCCATAATGTGGAAACCCTTCTAATTATGATTCAGGTTTCGACTGGATGAAAATCAATGCGCAGAAGTGCGAACAATTTTGTTTCGGACAACGCTGCGTCCGAAACAAAATTGTTCGCACTTCTACGCATTGATTTTCATCCGCCAATTGTCCGTGTAGAGCAGCACATCATTAAACATTTTTTGGAGATTGCTCTGAACTATTGTAGCTTTTCGGTCGGCCGTATAGATGATCAGATCATCAGCAAACGCTACCAATGATCACGTTAAAATCAAAGCCGTTCAAAAGCTTGCGAATGAAAGTATATATGCCTTACGCCTTGCGAGATGCGGGCTCGATTCCAGCTGTTCATACGGATATATATGGATATAGTATGCGATAAGTTTGCCAAATCAAGGAAAAGAGGCACCATCGCGCTGATTGTGTACTCAAGTACTAGTAGCCCCCGGCAAGTTAAGTCGTGGCCTACCATCTACCAGCAAGTGCAATGTAGACTCAAGGCCCTACCATTACAAGTAATAAGGTCCTGCGAATCAAGTGGGGCACCTCAGTCTATAACCGATTCCACTGTCTCCTCAATACCCAAACAGAGTATTAGATTTTTCTGGTAAATTAAGCTCGAGATCCACAGCCTACTCCGGTCTTCATCATATCTTCAACCACCTGGAATATCAACTAACCATAGTAGGCTAGAAGGTTTTCTATACCGCACAAAAACCAACGAGGGTAGGAATATAACCCTAATAAGCATGTCTGAAGAAGCGCATCCAGAGCTGCAACCCCGCTACAGAACAACATTCAATCACACAGCGGCGATATCTCTCTTTCAATAAATTCTGTAAAAGTATTAGATTAGACTTGGCAGAAGGTATGTATGCTTGAGGTTTTCTTTTGGGTTACTGTAGCATACTCGTATTTAGGATACCCAGGAACAAATCCCAGCGCATGCCAGTACGCAAGATGCACTGAAACATCGACAAGGACTCAAAAAAAAGAGGGGGGGGGGGGGCATTCTGAGGTATTCAAGCAGATTCAATTAAATATATGGCCGGGTTTATTGATATAAATTCAAATTAACATAAAAAACATAGTTTTTCTATATTTTAGACTCCTTTTCCAAATTAATATAGTTGAGCTAACTAGTTTGCTCATATCCTGCCTTCTTGACAATCAATTTCAATACATTAACAAGTTGGGTAGACAGACCTATGCTCATGTCAGAAGGGTTTTGTACTCAACTTACAAAATGCAGTAACCAGTGACGAATAAAATCAAGAAACATGTCAAAGATGATTTTATTGGAGAAAATGTGAAATTCGAGGATCATACTATTATTAACAAAGTTGAAAGAATTGTGATTTCTGAGGTATTTGTTTTACTTATACCCATAGATATCTCCCTTGATAATTTTTCCAGATTTTTTAGAAACACATTTTTCATGTATTTCCCCCCCTGTGCCCCCACTGAAGCAAAAACTGTCAGTTTAAGAACTGTTTTGAAAAGCTCTCATAGAGAACTTTCAGTTGATATTCATATCTGCTACCTTTCATGAAATTTTTTTCCAGGGGTCACTTCTCTGTACTGTAATCATCGATTCATGGCCTGTTTTTCGAATCCTAGAATGGTTGCAAAGCCCTTTTGCTAGGAGCTCTCTCCTGCCTCTTCTACTTATTTCAATTATATGTACTCATCTTCATGATACCTATCATTCCTGCAATTTTCATGCAAATCCTAGCAAAGCTGTAGTTTCTAAGTCGGTAAAAAGCGCATATGGCTCCATAGCCATATGTTTCCATAGTAATACAGGGCATATTGCTCCATAGTAATACAGGAAAATTCAAATCGCTATAACTTCATCAAATACTATTCGATCTTTATGAGACTTCCAGAAAAGATCAATCCTATAAAAAATCATCCGTTTGCAAAATTTTATTGAATTTAAGGGTACCGTTTAGATTTTATTCAAGAAAACATAAAATCGATAAATCATACTATTACTAACAAAGTTGAGTGAATTTCGACTTCTCATGTATTTGTTGTTGTTGTACTCATTAAGGCCTACATTTATGATTTTTTTCAGGTTTTTCGGATGGAAGGTGTCCAATCGCGAGGGGGGGGGGTACGCGAAAAGTTCGTACATTTCCCCTTCCCCTGCCCCCTCGGTACTTATAAGACAATTTTAAGACTTGTTTTGAAAAGATCTCATTGAGACCTTTTCAATGACACCCTACTCGACTACCAATGGTGAAAATTTTTTTTTGAGGGGTCACCCCCTTATATGGGGAGACCCCCCTTAAACGCCTTTGAAAAATTTTTCCACCCTTGAACTTTCAAGAGGTCACCACTTCTGACCTTTCTGCAAAGTTTCATGGCTGTAGCCTCTATAGTTTCGGAGAAAAAGTGCTGTGACATACAGACGGACGGACGGACGGACGGACGGACAGACGGACAGACGGACACAGGTCGTGATTGCAATAGGGTTTTGTATTTTAGTACAAAACCCTAAAAATGGTCAGGGTAAATTCAATTTTTATTCAACTCATTTCAATTTTGACTGTCTTAAAAATATTTTTCATGGTTTTCCTTCAAACATCCTCAGAACTCACTCGACCTATTCCCATTGTGACTTGAACTCCCTTTGCCGATTAGCCATTCACCACCTTCATGACATTATTTTCAATACCGCTACCGGTCTGTCATCTTAGCCATTTCCTGTTGACTTTCATTCTTGGCTCACTTGCCATTATCCTACTAACACTCCATATCCAAGCACTTTCTGCTGTCTGTAACTGTTTGGCCGTTGATTTAATCTTATTGCTAACTCATCTTTCCACGAGACATGATCTGCATGCAGCAATATACTTACTTGCATCCCATGCATCATCACATGAAAATCACCAGCTAGAGACTAAGATGAATAATATTTTTCCCCTTCAGGAAAAAATTTGCAGCCGCTGGTTTTCGATTGTTGGGTACCGAACATCGCTCTTTAGGATTCTCATTAAGCCCAAAAGACACAAGAATCATTTTTACAATGAAGCGTATATTCCTGTAGATCAGTTTGGTGCGTAACGACTACTTGGCTCCCTAGTCAAGATAAGTAAGCCTTCAAGTTATTATTGGCTGTGCTATCTCCTATCTACTTGCAATGTCTCAACTCAAATGTATAGGCTCGCATCCGGTATTGGAGCAATTATTTCATTTTTATTATTTAAACTTAGTTTTTTTGTATGTATAATTAGTCTAGAATTAATACGTAATGCTGACATGCACAAGTTAACTTATTAAATTGGATATTACTTTAAAAGAATAAAATGATTTGGACGTAAGAGGAAATGAAATCGGAACAAATAATTAAATTTGATGTTAGAAAGAATTGATTAAAGCAAAAAAATATAAATTCAGTTAAAAAAATCAAAGAGAAAAATAATAACTAAAATTCCTGTAATAATGTTTCACAGATATGAATTGAAATTAATATTTTTTTTTTTTAAAAGCCGTCGGCCCTTGCTTTGTTGTGTGAGCAGATGCGTTCTGACTCTTTTGAGTCATCTTCAGTATCTAAAGGATGTGTGAAAGGAAATAACATTAAATTAATGTGTTAGTGAAGCGTCGTAGTGTAGCAAATTTCAACTGAACTTTTAGTTTAGCAACGAAATCTAAAAACGAAAAATGTCTTTAATAAAATTTGATGCAAACAAGATTTAACATAAACAATAAAATATTCAATCAATTGAGTTTTAGTCCATAACTTTAAACAAATAGTTAATCTGAGATATTTTTAAATAGAATTTCGTGCAATATAATAAAAATATTTTCACATTTTCCGTACTTTTGCCTCCCCTGCACTTGCACTCCCTGATTTACAAACAGTTCCTTTACGTTCAGAATCTTGGTCATGTACTTTTCAAAATATAAGTACGAAAAATAAATCGGAAAAACTGACACTCTGTGATGATTTTTCAAATCTTTGACTACAACTATAAACTTTTCTTCAATTTTTTTCCGTAATGTATGAATAAGCCTTCTGTAAATTACATTGAATTCAAAATAATTACATCACTCAGCTTTAACCGACTGTACTGTAAAAAAACGTACTACTATATTTTGGCAAGTAACTTTAAAAGATGGCTCATTTAGTCTCGATCCCAAAATAGTATGGCTATCGCTAGATTACTTCATAATTGAGGTACTAAATTTTTTTTAATGAAACCGGATTTCATGCCAATTCTGCTTAAGTGTGGGCGAGACCGTTAGTGATGCTACTTTTATACAAGACTGAGATGGATTGCCACATCAATTCGACTAGATAGAAACGCCTCCACGAATACTGTAGTACGTTACGCTCTTTCAATTACTGCACATCTTTCTGTAATTATCCGTAATAACTTCGTACTTTAAAAGGTGGCTTTGTTTCTTGGATTTAATTTGCATTGTGGTTTGGATCTATCTGCCTGGTCTCTGACGACCCTAGGCTTATTTTATTCATTTGATGCGGGAAGACATCGCAGGACTAATTTAAAGTAAACATGTGAGCGGGCATTTTGAGGGGTAGAGTTGTTGGTCCATTCGAGCTCCAGGAGAACTTTATTTTGCTTCTTACTGAACCACTTACCAAATTTATTAGAATAAGTGCCACTGAACATTTACCGCAACATGTGGCTGCCCTGCTCAATATACTCGCACAGTACGAGAATTTCTACATCGAGAATATCCCGATAGGAAGATTGGACGCGGTAGTACAATTTCGTGGCCTGTCCGTTCACCTGACTTACACCTTTTTTTTATGAAGTAATCTAACGATCTTTCAAAGTCACTTGCCAAAATAGCTTAGTACTTTTTTAGTGTTTGTACTCAAAAACAAAACCCTATTAAAATCACGACCTGCCTCCGTCTGTCCATTCGTCCTTCTGTATGTCACCGCAGCTTTTCTCCAAAACTATAGAAGCTATACTTATCAAACTTTGTGAAAAGGCCAGAAGTGATGACTTGGCGGTCAAGTGCCGACCGCCGTTGCGCAACGTATTGTCTTTCGTTTTTTAATGTGGGAAGGCGTTCAAAACACGGACATTTTTGCGTTGCGAAATGGTAGTCGCAGGGTGATCAATCCGGACTGTAGGGGGTTGTTCCAGTACCTCCCACCCCAATTCCGATATTGTTTCGAGCGTGAGACGCGCGGTATGAGGGCGCTCGTTATCCTGGAGAAGAATCGCACTTCTTGCTGGAATGCTCCTCCGTTTCGAGCGATAAGCGGGTTTCACGTGTGTTTTCAGAAGGTTAGAGTAGTATGCGGCATTGATGAAACGTTGGATGCGCAGTAAATTAACGTAAAGCATGCCCCGCCGGTCCCAGAAAACAGTACACATAACTTTACCCGCGGACCTGGTTGTCTTCGCTTTGAGTGGCGCCCTTTCCTCCTTCTTCCTCCACTCTTTAGACGACGCCTTGCTTTTGGGAGTGCAATAATCTACCCATGTCTCGTCTTTAGTGAAGATTCGCGTTAGAAAACCATACCCCTCCACCTCGTTTCTCGTCAGCAAGCGGCGACAAACTTCCAACTGCGTCAATTTTTGCTCAAAGTTCAACAGTTTAGGAACCCATCGCGCCGATATTTTGCGATATTGAAGGTGTTCGTGGATGATAGACTCTACACTACCAATACTGATGCCGAGTCCAACCGAAATGTCTCGAACATTCATCCTGCGGTCCTCCAAAATGAGCTATTCTATGCGGCAAATGTTGTCTGATGGTGATACTGGTTCGTGGCCGGCGATCATACTTTGGCCCATTTAAATACAGCAGCACTACTCAGGTACTCGCTACCGAACTGATTTCGCAAGCGCAAAAAAATGTTCTTGTTTTTAACGCCTTCCCACACTAAAAAACGGATGACAATACGTTGCGCAACGATGGTCGGCACTTGACGTTCACTCATGGTTGTAGGACGCATGTGAAACATGCACTCCCGACAAAAACTATGCCATGTTCGTAAGGGAACCAGCTATCACTACTCAAGCCATGACCTTCAAAACATACATGCGTGCCATCTACAGCGTTTGTCTCCATCATATTTGAACCGCCCTCGTATGTGTATATATATATATATATATATATATATATATATATATATATATATATATATATATATATATAGTGGTGGAAAAAATAATAGAAATAAGGTTGTTTCGTGGTATTTGTTAATGATATTAAATTTATTCGAGGGCAGAAATATATAAAGCATATACTGGTTGATAATTTCTAATGTGTCGCAAATATTCACCGTAACAGTTTTATACAAACTATTATAAAAATGATGGATTTCAGCCTGTAAAAAATAATAGAAACAACATTAAAATGTGTTTTTATTTTGAGAAAGTAATGACATTACCGTTAGAATGTATTATATTCTTTTGATATTTTGTCGTTCGTCCTTTGTTTTTTGTTATTGCTGCACACCGTCGTGCTTTATTACTGCTGCACACCTTCGTCCCATAGAATGCGCCAACTTGAAACACGTTTCAGCAGGAATGGGTGTACTACGCAACTTGAGTCTTTGACCACAATTGTTCCTTGTTTGTAGCTCTACAGTCCCCTTTCTTGCGATATAGACCTGCCCATTGGTGTTCTATGGAATTAAAATCAGGAGATTGCGATGGCCACTCAATACCTGCTAGTTTATTACAACTAAGCCGCTCTTTCACTAGTTTGGAAAAGTGCTTATCTTGCATAAACTTCCACTTCGGTGGCATTTCCTCTTCAGCGAATAGAAGCATTATTGTGTTTAAAATTTCTACGGAATCGACTGCACACACTTTGACCTTTATTCAAAAAAATTGGACCAACCCTAGAAGCGGAAAAGCAACCCCAGATCATAGTGTTACCTCCACCATGTTTAATTGTTTTGTTAGTGTATTTGGAATTGAATTCAGCGTTCTTCCGACGTCTGACGTACATTTTCCCATCAGAACCAAAAAACATAATTTTGGTTTCATCTGACCATAGGATTTTGCTCCAATTTTCACGGTGGAGGTGTTTGTGTGCGAAATTCGATCTTTTTGAATATTTCTTTTGATCAAATATGGAACCCTTCTGGGGGATCTGCCAAAAAGTTTTGCTTCTGTCAAACGAGATCTCATGGTACGACTCGTTATTGGTGCGTCAAGTCCCGTATCAAACTCATTTGAAGAAGCAAATAGATTTCTTTTGCGGTGTCGCACCAATAGTGTCGAAACGGAGTATTGTTTTTCGTTTTCTTCCCCTAGTTACCGGTGTGGGGCAACAATGGAAAGCTGTGTACACTTTTTCTGTGGACACAATAATTTTGGATAGCTCATACATTGTTTTTCCGTCTTTTCGCATGCCTCTAATCGACTCGCCCTCAGCATTTGTACAATGAACTTCTTCTTCTTCTCCTTCGTACCACTACAGCCCCTCTCTGGCCTTCGCTTCCTGCAAATAGCGCCTCCAACTGTCTCGGTCCATTGACCGCGTCCTCGAATTTCGAAATCCGAGCAGCGATGAACTGTCTTCGTCGTCCGAATCAGACAACAATGAACTGCACGACCAATTTTAACAAAATTTCCACTATATCGCTTTCAATTTTTCTTTAAATTAATACTGATAGTACAGAAATCAGTCGGAAATAAAGATAGATGGTCGCAATACTCTAAGCTATTCACATCGTCCCCAACAATGGCTGAAGCTGTGAACATTCTAGAAGTAGAGTAAGATGTCCCAGACTCGCCACCAACTAGAGACGAAGTATAGGCAACAGTACGGGACCTCAGAAAAAATAAGGCTCCTGGAATAGATGGAATTCCAGCAGAATTGTTCCAGAGCGAGGGTCTTCATCTAAATAACCTTCTGCATCGACTAGTATGCAGAATACGGTCAGAGAAGCAGTTGCTGGAAGACAGGCGGAAAATTATAATATGTCCTGTACACAAAAAGGGGAACAAAGTAAAGTGTGAAAATTATAGAGGGATCGCTCTGCTGTGGACATCTTATAAAGTGTTCTACAAAATTATAGAAAGAAACTTAAAGCCGTACTATGAAAGAATTATAGGAGAGTATCAGGAAAGCTTTCGAAGTGGACGGTCTACAATAAACCAAATATGCTCAGTAAAGCAGGTGCTCTTTGCAGACTTCAAGCAAGCATACGATAGTGTCGACGGAAATGGCTGTACAAAATAATGGTTGATGTTGGCGTCCCAACAAAACTAGTCCGCATGGTCAAGGTCACGATGCTAAACACAGTCCCAAGTCATTTCTGAGCGTAGAATCCGAAACAAACCGAATTGGTTAATGAAACTAAAACTAAATTCATGACTCAGAAGGAAAGTAAACTCCAGTTCGACAAAACCTGAATATAGGCGACTACAACCATGAAAGTGTGGATAACTTTTTGTATCTTGGAGCCAACCTGAATAGAAGAGGCGCCGAAAAGGACGAGATTGGACGCCGCATAAACGCCGCAAATAAAGCATATTACTCCGTACTTCCCATTCTAAGCTCCAGAGATGTGCACAGGCAAAATAAGCTCCGCGTTTACAAAACACTAGTCAAACCTGTGTTGAAATGGAGGATGGACCCTGACGGGCGAATCCGAAAAAGCAGTGGACGTATTTGAACGCAAAGTGCTCCGGAAAATCTATGACCCAGTGAAACAAGGAACAGAGTGGAGACTAACTTACAACGATGAGTTGTATGAACTATTTGACGATCCACCTGTTTCCTCCTGCGTAAACCGTCAACAATCGGTTTGTACTTACGTGCTTCAGTTAAAGTTCATCGCTCGTAGTAGCGTTAACATGATTTTCATTGAAAACCCTGCTAAAGCAATTGGAACATGAAAATACTTAAATACAAGGGACATCAAATTGTTGCGTCTCGAACTTGAAACCTTTCTTCATTACGACTAAAGCCCCTACACCAATATAATGGCTCACTCGATGTACACAGCATCAGTTTAAGTTCTCACTGAAATGTACTAGCATGGCTCGTACAAATTTTGCTCGCAATGGTTCCATTCTTCGATAGTTTATTGAACCATTCTTTCAATCCCATGCAAAAACCGTTCATACTATAAATATAATTCATTCATTCATTAATAAATGTGTATGGGCATAATACTATAAAGCAAAAACACTAATTTTAAAACACACATCAAATCATCTATATAATTAATTTACAGCTATTATGATTAAAAACAAATCAAAATATCAAAGACGCAAAACAGGAAGATTAATGCATAAAACCACCAATTCGCGCTAATAAATCATGTGATTTAACGATGGGATTTCAATTATCAATTTGCTTGAACCACTAACAACACTTCCATCTCAAGATCAGCGATATTAAAAGAAGAAACTTTCCAATGCTTTCCAAAAAATCTAATGGGTTTGTTCTGTATAATTTTCTAGACCGTTAGTTTTCATCATAAAACCATCGAATAGATCGATTTCAATCTTTCTCAGTAATATAGTAAACGTGACTTTTCAGTTTCATATCATTAGATATTCAAACAGTACTAATAATCATCAACTGTAAAAGACTACAACCTAATAATTACCTTTCCCGAATAAGCTTTTATTATAGATAGCCATATACAACAAGATATAGCCATACCAAACAGCTAACAAAACAAACAAAATAAATCTAAATTCTCTTTTCATGAAAACCCTCAAATTTAGTCACGATTGTCGCTTCTACCAGGTACACAAGAAAGGAAAAAAAACAAATCTTGCAAGGTAGTAAACAGTGCTCCATCTTTTTGTCGAGTAAACATGATCTGTGGACCGTGTGAGAAAATTTTCAAAGACTCAAAGCTTACGTAATAACAAATAAAAATAATTTATTGTAGTTGTTTTTTTTTTTGACTAGAAAAAAGCCGAAAAAGTTTCAGCAGCAGCGCCAACATTTGCTGGTAAGAAAATTTGTGTAGCGCATCAACTTTAACGAAAAATCACGTTAAAATAAAATTAAAAAAAAAATCTTGACTGCGCATGTTGTTAACAAAATCAATTTCTCATGGCAATAATGACCTCAGTGAGACATTGACTTGGGAGGTTCTGAAATTAAGATAGATCTTTCGCTTGATCATGTTGAGAGAATTGATTTTTTCATACTCGTACATATACGATAGTTGTTGCTATCCAAAGCGGTAAGATCAATAATCGATTTAAAAGTATTACGTGAATTAATGTGGATGAACTTGTGATCTCAAATTGTCTTAACTTTACTCATTTGCAAAAACAGCGAACAAGTGGTCAAGTAATTTGTTAGAAAATCACGTAAAAAGGGTAAAGATGCTTTGACGAACTGCTAGCCGCAGTATTAAAATAAGCCGTTACAGCAATTTGTATTCTATTAAAAATAATTGTGGAAGTGCTCACGTAATTGTGAGTAAAATGTTGTAATTCATCAACTACTGCGTTTTTTATCTGGACAAGTTATCATATTTTAACACTAATCTTTAGAGATTACATGACATTGCCATTAAATTCCTTCAAAATAAATGACTATTTGTGCATTAAATTAATAACTATTACTTTTTAATTTCAGTGTATATCACCTGCTGCCAACGTTTCAATCCGAAGATAGAAGAAGCGAGTAAAAAAGTAAAATAAAGGATCAAGATCATTTTAGAGTTGGTTATTTTTGAAAGGATTTGCATTTTAAAAATGGCGGCTGTTGTCTACGGTAATAGTCCTCGGCATCATGGACGCATGTCCAATGCTCATCATCTGCAACATTCAAATACTCTACCCCAGTCGCACCACTATATGTCTGGGATGGGTTCTTCAACTTCATCCAATCCGCAGCATTCACAACAACCTCCGCCACTGAATTTCGGATCGCATCCAGTTCAGTCTGGCTCCAATAGCCTCTTACTTCCACCTGCATCCTACCTGTCCACTGGCACTCCAATGTCATCCTCTTCGTTGCAGCCTCAACCGCAATCTTTTCCCTATCAACATTCTTCAGCTCAATCGCAGTCGCTATCCCATTATCACCATTCTCAGGCGGCAGCATTAATGTATGCTGGACAGCGACATCATAGTAAACGAAAATCGGCGGTGGAACTACTCGCAGAAAGTAAACCACTTTATGTGAAATCCGAAACGGTTTTAGATCGCCACCAACAATTCTCGTACCGAACGCCAGGCATAACCACCAGCGGCGAAAGGGGCGGCGGGAGTAATGTTTGCATTGCAAGTGGAGTCTCATCGAATGTTCAGTGTGCATTATCACCATCGCGGATCCACCATAGTACACATCATCGATCGACAAATCGTCGAAGTGCATCGTCTAGTTCAGATCTATTACAGACAAAGCTACGAAAATTGCTCAATGCGGATGCAAAGGACTATGCGGTCCCTGAAATTCCCAGATGTAAATATGATACTGTTCAAAAGTATGATACATTTAGTAAATATCAAACTGTGAAATATAGTCAAGAGGTAAGTAATGTATCCTTATTTTATACATGAACCTGTTTAAATGTGTCTTTTTCTTTAAGCTCTCTGTAAACGCAGCGAACGATCAGGGAGATCACTCCGTAATGTTTCCGAGTGCTTTCTTGTCACCGCAATCATTACCACCTCATCCTGCATCAGATGATGATATTTATTCATATGGAGTTGATGATCCCCTGGTTTTGACTGATGACTATAGAGCTATCAGTCCACCAGCAGAATACGCAGCGGATAGTTCCCCTGAAAAAACATCGAATAATAGGTAATGATATGTTTATTTAACAATCAATCAATTCATGAAAGTATTTTCCAAAATGCTGAACAAAATGTTCGATATATACTTAATCTAATAATTTATTTGAAATTCAAAATTGAAGGAGACGATCATGAAGTTTTAAATTTTTTTTTTTTTGCTCTAGCACTACATCCCCTTTTGGGCTTCCGCTTAGAGATAATTAGAGTATCTCATTATCTTGATCGAATGTTTTGGCACTCGAGAAGGCGGTATGGTCAGTATCACACCTTGGCTGTGTGTCCGTCCACCGAGCCATATGGTCGTCTTCATCATGTATGTAAGTCTGAAAAGGGTATTAGCGTCTAAGAGTAGTCTCCTCCCACCGTAAACATTCCGCGACGTCATTCTTCTTCTTAGCACTACAGCCCCTCTCGGGCCTTCGCTTCCTGCAAATAGCGTCCATTGACCGCGTCCTCCAATTTTGAAATCCGAGCAGCGATGAACTGTCTTCATTCAACTCTGAAATTTCGCTAGCGCTTCTAGTCTCTGCTATTTTATATTGAATATATGACACCTTTTTAGGATTTTGTAAAATAATTTTACAACACCCTACTAAAATCGCGTCCTGTCTGTTCGTCCATCCGTCCGTGTGCCACAGCAATTTTTCTCACAAACTACTTGAGCTAGAAACATCAAATTTTGTATGTAGGTGTAAAGCGGTGCTCTCTTCAAAGATCAACTATAAAAACATTTTATAAGGAATTTAAGGGGGTCTCCCCATAGAGAGGAGCGGCCCCCGTAAAAAAGTCTTCAAAGGTAGCCGATAGGACTATCAAATGAAAGGTCTTGATTAGAGCTTTTCAAAACTGGTGTTAAACTGAAATTTTTTGCTTCAAGGGGCGAACAGGGAGGGGAAATATTCGGAAAATATGTTACACCCTCGCAATTGGACACCTGTGATCTGAAAAATCTAAAAAAAAAAATTATGGAGGTAGGTGTTTATGAGCACAACAACAACAAATACCTTAGAAGTCAAAATTCGCTCAACTTTGTTAATAATAGTATGATCTTCGAGTTTCACATTTTCTCCAATAAAATCGAAACTAAATTCAATATGTATTTAAGTAGTCTCAGGAAAGGCCCTCATATTATGTAAGTTTGATGAAAATCGAATGATACGCACGGAAGTTTTAGCCATTTGAAATTTCTCCAATTACAACAACAATAACACATGATTTTCGTATTTTATGGGCTTTAAATCGAATCAGACACTGCAGTCTGAATTTGATCTTCTTGAAATTTCCAAATAAGATCAATAACATAAATATTATTGTGAATTCATGATTTGAGTGATTTTGGTTAGTTTGCAACAAAGTGGCGACCGTTGCAAATAGAGAAACAATGAATTTCTTTTACACGTGCACATCTCTTTGACATGTTTCTTGACTTCATTCGGTGTCGGTTATTGCATTTAGGAGAAATTGGGTACAAAATCCTTCTGACATGAGCGTAGGTCTTTCTACCCAACTTGTTTCTAATCATTCGATGACTGCTAACTGCTAATATTTTCCATACAGGGTGGTTGATGAATATTGCTGCTAGAGTTGTTTTTGAAATCAGCTTATTGGGAAATTTTCCCTGCATTTCAGTAATAGGCATTTCAGGCTGGGCTATGTGAGAAGTTGCAAAATCTTTTTGAAACCACACAGAATTGAACGGGATTCTCTTTCGGCGTAGTTCTGGATTAAAAAAAATCTCCTTCAAAATCTTTGAGCAACAGTCTAGTGTTACTGTAACAACAACACCGTTCTCTTCGAAAAAGTAAGGTCTAACAGTACACCTTGATGAAACTGACACCACACTGTGCCGCGAAGTGGATGCATCCCTATCTCATGGAGTAGTGGTGGGTTAGAATCACTTCATATTCGACAATTTTGTTGATAACATTGCTGTTAAGATCAAAATGGGCCTCCTCATATATGAAAATGCAGTTTAAGCTGGTTTCGTCCTCTTCTACCATTTGAAGGATCTTCTGTCAAAACTCCTAAACGAATCGGCAAGCTTGCTGCGTTCACATTGTTTGTTATTTGAATTTTATATCGAAATAAGTTCAAATCTTTGCATATAATTATCTGCAGCGACTGTCTGCTGATACCCATTTGAGCAAATAAGCTCCTTGCCGAAACTCTGAGATTGGCTTGTATGGCAACAGCTACAGCAGCGATAGTTTCTTGTATCCGAATTGAAGGGTTTCGATGATAAGGCCTTCTTGCGATTGACCCGTGCTCGACAAAATTGTTTACAAGCCTCATTATAGTTCATCTGGTCTGAGGACTGCCGCCAAACGTACACCTATATTCTCTTTGTACCAAAACTACGGAGTCGAAAGCGTGATAGCGGTGGACAATCCAAATTCTTGACTCAGTGTCCCAATCCTCCATTCAATCTATAAAATAAAAAAAACGGAACAGATTAATTACACAGAAAAAAAGTTATTAATGTTTTTTGTTTTTAGCAGCTTTCATCAGCCGCCTTGTATATACGGTCATGGTGGTTATGTTATTACGTGTCTCCTTTTTGGAGCAATTTTGCGGGTATTAAATCGAACCAAGTGGCTTGATGTTCTTGCATATCATTTTTGTAGCCGTGACCGTTCATCGCTGCTCAGATTTCGGAGACGGTTCATCGCTGCAAAGATTTCGGAATTGGAGGACGCGGTCAATGGACCGAGACAGTTGGTGGTGCTATTTGCAGTAAGCGAACGCCCGAGAGAAGTTGTAAGAAGAAGAAGAGGAATCCTTTTCAGTTTTTAAGAATGGCGCCCTTCTAGTTCTTTCGATATCGTCATGTTGAATTCTAGATCTTCTCACTCCATTTTCACTTGAATTGGTAGTTGAATATTCCCTTCGTCGTAGCACGACAGACCATCTCGGCCCTTTGCTTACTGCAAAAAGCGCCTCCAAATATCTCGGTCCATCGACCGCGTCTTCCAATTTCGAAATCGAGTCGGACCAGCGTTTCCGCAGTTTTCCCACTGGTCTCCGCGATTCAGTTCTCCCAATGAACACCTTTTTGGGTATCCATTGTTCGTCCATACGATTCACGTGGTCAGCCCATTGCAACTTCCGCACTCTTGTAACCGTTGAGATTTCGGGCTCGCCAAAAATTTCATACAGCTGATGGTTCTATCAATTTGCCATTGGTCCCCATCTAGCTTCACTCCGATTATTCGCCTCAGGACTCATCTCTTGCAAATGTTCAATAAGTTTGCGGATGCTTGGGTTAGGGTCCATATTTCACACCCATATCATAGCACAGGTCTTATCACAGATTTGTATACCTGGAGCATTGTTTTCCTATGTATGCAGCTGGTCTTCAAGATCGTCAACAATGAATAAAATATTTTATTTGCGAGTTGTATTCTTCAACATATTTCGTCTCTTTCATTACTGGTTCTCCTTATTCGAAACCTAAATATACAAATTCGCCTACACTTACGAACTGTATTCGCCAAGTGTGATATTTTGGGTCTTTGCAGTTTTTTCCCCTCTAAATATTAGAATATTGTGTATTTCTTTGGCTTCATCAAACCAGTCATTCAGCTCTTCTTTCGGTCGATGTTTCAAGACCTTTTCGATCTTTCCATATTTTGCCACTTTCTAACGGCTATTTGGTAATTTTAAAGTAGTTTTCTAGCTAAGACATCTTTTTTGTATCACGGTTTTATTTTCTTGTGGCTCTTGAAAATATCATATTGAAACTGGACCTTGAATAGGTAGTGGTTCAGATCACAGTCTACGCCACGAAATCTGTGTATATCGAGAATATAGGTGGAAGATCATTTTTTTATTACAACTAAGTCGATTACTTTTAGGAGACTGCAACCTTTTCTTGTGAATGTATCGATGTAGAAAGTAGGTGAAGCTTACAATGAGACGAGTAGGTCAACGGATGATATATCCCACTTTGATTGCAGGAGTTCGGACAAATCTTTTACAGGAGAACCTCAATGGATGGCTTGCCACATAAAGTATGCGGATTGCACACTTCTCTCATATTGAAATAATACCTCTGCAGCATAAATAAACTCTACGAAGTAAATGAAATAAAGCAATCTCCATCAGTTTCCACCGTAGGATTTAGACTGCTACAAATTGAGCCTTGAACATTTTATGTTACGCAAATCAACTATACCCTTATCATAACATTTAGCTAGGTATAACTTCATCAATGCGCAGAAATGATGCCGAGTCGATGGGCAGCAAACATAGTGACTAGCTACAACTGACCAACGAAAACTACTGGTAGAATCCGGCCAGGACTGTTTTATGCGAAGGGCGTTTAATGCAAATTCGTATGCATGAAACGGTGCTGTACTGCAAACGGCTCGTTAGGTCATATCCGCTAAAATGACACAAAATTTAACGCCAGAGCGTGAACTATTCGTGAAAAGCGAACCCGTTAATTGCAATCTATGCAATACATTCACGCTCGAACGGAAAGTACTCTCAGTTGGGACGCTCACACAAAGAACAATTAATCACAATCAACGCAATTTAGAAACAACATAAAACAATATCAAAATAGAAATTGAAAATACTCGGATTGGATGGCCGGCCACTTGAAATTCTCAGTAATTAGAAAATTTTATGCGCTTTTTCTTCTTGGTATCCTGGAATCCTTGGCGACGGACAGTAAAAAATTCTTCTCAAAAACGTACTTTCTGTGAAGTTACAAAATTTATTTAGAGGAGATCTGCAGAGATATACCTGTAAGCCGGTTTCAATTGGGAAGTCCTACAGAGCTACAAGTATGTTGGCTATTTATGGGGGAAATCCGGCGCTGCAAAAGAGGTCTCCAATGAGAAGTTGCAGTTTCATAAGCGGGAAAGATGTTGAATTTAATACCTTTCATAACTTTATCTTATAAATTGTACGATATAACATAATTTTTCAAAGCGGTGTGTTTTCTTTCTTTTATTTATTTCTTGTGGTCATCTAACTTTGATGTTTGTGGAAAATTTCTTCTGTTAAGAAGAATAGCGGTAATGGAGAAGTGACAATTGGGTTGTTTTCAGTTTTCTTTTTTTCAGGGATAAGTGTTGACAAAAGGTGATTTACGGGAGGTCCCTTTCAATTGTTAGAAAGCCATTAGTGAAACAATAAGTGCGACGGCCCTTGTCGATGGTTCACGTTGCTGGTGAAGGTAACCAAACGACCCTTGGAGATTAAAAAGAAAGTGTGGAATCCACGACCCATCTTCGCGGGTTAGCTGACATTCTTTTGGGTGCACCGAAGGGAATTTGTGTTTTCTCTTTGTCACTCGCATAACAGACTTTACTTATGGTCTTATTTAAAACATACTTTATACGCACCAATAAATATACCCTTCTTCTTCGTAGCACCACAACTCTTTCGGGCCTTCGATTCCTACAGATAACGCCTCCAACTGTCTCGATCCATTGACCGCTTTCTCCAATTTTCAAATTCGAGCAGCGATAAACTAGCTTCGTCGACCGAGTCAAAGCAGCATTTTTTTCGGTTTCCCCACTGGTCTCCGGCCTTCAGTTCTCCCAACGAATACCTTTTTGGGTATCCGTTGTTCGTCCATACGATTCACGTGGCCAGCCCATTGCAGCTTCCGCAATCTTGCAATCGTTGAGACCTCCGGGTCGTCAAACATTTCATGCAGCGCATGGTTGTATTGTCGCGCGTAGTAGTGAAAGTATTTTTGCAAGAATGCACATACCTCCTGTACCAAATTATTGATTTCATGTATCTTCTGTTCAGGACGATAATCGATGGATTGGTTGTATTCAGTGAGCTTTAAAAAGCCCAAATTCAACTGGATGACATTGTCAGCGACTGCGTACGCGTCTTGGACGACTAGCAGTTTGGAGTGGAATGATACGCGTTTTTGTCCATCAGACCGTCAATACTATTATCTTTAATCACACGCACTTAATATTCACTATGAAAAAATACTACCGCGGCCTAGGTTGTGCCGCCCATGGAATTTTATCAAGCACAAATCTCAAAAAAGCTAATTTAAATAAGAACGACCGTCATCTTCCCCGGAGATATCACCGTGTATGTGAGAGTTAGGCAGTACTACAGATGGAGAATTAAAAAGGTAGAAATGAATATTATCATAAAGGGTTTACCCTCAATTTGGAGAGTAGATAAAGAGAACCGTTTTTTCTTTTTTCTATAAGAATTTTTAAATTTAAAATAACTCCGTTGCTGGGATGGTAAAGATGTTTGGTATGCGTAAAAATAATTACAGTGATAAACTGGTCGGAAAGCAGATGAAAATATCAACGGAAAAAGATAAGTAATCGTAATATGGATTACAATTGTTTTGTGCTAACAAATGACTGGCGGAAAATCATCATATGTCCTTTACATAAAAAGGTAGACAGGCTACGTTGTGAGAATTACCGAGGGATTGCTCTGTTGAGCACATCATAAATAGTGCTATCTAAAGTCAGTGAGACTGAAATCCTATTATGTAAATATCATTGGAGAGTACCAAGATGGTTTTCGAAGTGGACGATCTACGATTGACTAAATATTTTCAGTAAAACTGGTGCTCAAAAAATGCTGGGGGTATATCAGTATTCACAAGCTCTACAAACAAACATGCGACAGTGTTGACAGTAATGTTATGTACAAAATAATGCTTGACTTTGACGTCCCAAGTAAAATCGTCCGGATGACCAAGGTTACAATGCTAAATACCGAATCTGAAGTCAAAGTTAACGGAGATTTGACTGAAAACTTCCCAACCAACTCAGGCCTAAAATCGGGGGTTGGCTTACTCCAATGTTGTTTAATATTGCTCTGGAACATTGGGGCAGGAAAACGCCAGCAGGTACCGCGGGCATGTTACTCTACACGTCCACGCAACTAGTAGCGTATGCCAACTCCGTTAACATTATATCCTGATCAGTTCTAGGTGCGAAGGAAGCGTTCTTATGACTGGAGTCAGAAGCGGAAAAAGTCTCCCTACTGGTCAATGAAACTAAAACTAAATGCATGACCTTAGGAAGCGACAACCTGGAAAGTGTGTATAGTTTCCCATACTTAGGAGTCCATCTTGAAAGAAACGGCACAGAAGAGAAACTTCTCAGTATTTCCTCTGCTAAAATCCAGAGATGTTCACATGGAAAATAATATTCGCATATACAAGTCACTAATAAGACATTTTCTGCTGTATGGATATGAAACCTGGGCTCTTACAATAGTTGAATGGAGCAATGTCTCTTGCAGATCAACATAGATTCGGTCAATTCTGGGTTTCTCTGTCTCCCAGCAGTGGGTGAGCAGGGGCTAGGTCTGGCAGTTGCTAAGCAGATGGTTGATTGACAGGCGCTGGATGGGCTTATTATTTTCGTAAAAATGAGCTCGTCGGTTGGTCTGTCTTGGCTCGCTCAGCTCAGTCGATTTTGCCTCTTTTTAGCTCTGAGGATCAGTCTGCTGAAAACTTCTCATTTGGTCAACGTGGCGTTTGTGGGTTTGTCCGTTAGAATGAATTTCGTAGTGAATATCGCCCAACTTTGCAGATACCACTCTTAATACCCACTTATCAGAATAAAATTTCTGGAAGCTTGGAATAAATTCTCAATACTGCTTTTCGATAAGCCGACTTTGTATAGTTTCGGGACGCAATAAGTCTAATCATGTTCGTATGTTCCGCTCAAGAAATTATTGAGCAGGCGGTTGTCTAGTAGTAGAATGAGGAGCTTTTCTGTACTGCCTCAAGAATCCATTTATGTTTCGATGTAATGACCTTCTTTCAGCTTTGCCATTGGGTAGATGGTTGGTAAGGAACTATTAGTTTATGGTATTTAAACCCATTCATTTTTTAAAATGTGTTGAATTCTTCGCAAACGAATTGTTTGGCATTATCTGATACCACAGTAATGGGAGATCTGAAAGCTGCAAAAAGGTCATCTGGCATTGTAATCGTTGCTATACTTGTAGTTGAGTTAGTGGTATTGATTCCACCCATATACTGTAGGCGTCTACAACAATAAGAAGCATAATATCTGTGACAGGCCCCGCATAATTGATATGTATGCATTCCCATGGTCCTTTGGGGCATTACCAGATACTTGGCTGGAGCATGCGCATGTTTAGCGCATTAGGTGTATGCTTTGGCGATGCACTGAATGCTCGCGCCTTTACCTGTCCAAAAGACAAATGAACGAGCATCCCCCGTGTGCTGCATGTAAGTCCTTCATATAGCAGATCGCAATGAGGTAGAAATGACGACTCGGTATTCGAATAGTAAGCATCTTAAAGATAGAGAATAACATTTTTCTGGTGCTTTATAACCATTGCGCTCCGAATCCTACCCGTATTGCAGAATGAGCACTATTTTTACAAGATCTTGATCTTTCTTGATTTCAGTAGCAATTCATTCAGCCCGTACTGGAAGATGGTCAATTTGTCGAAGGATGAAAATGTCCATTTGATCCATGTCTATGATTTCTTCATATAGTTTCTCGAGTATTCAGTGATACTCTGGAACAGTAATCCGCTTTTGCATCTGCTTTAGTAAGTTTGAATTCTACTTTGAAGTTAAAGTAAGTCATATAATCGGCGTAGTTGGCCATTCTACTTATGTATAGGACTGGAAGAGACTTTTCTGGATGGAGTATCTGTGTTAAAGGTTTGTGATCTGTTATGGGAGTTAAGTGGCATGCGTAGATATAGTAAAAAAATGTTTGACAAGCCCAGACAATAGCTAAAGCCTCCTTGTTAATCTGCAGATATTTCTGTTCAGTGGAGGTCATCATCCGGCTGGCATATGCTAGAGAGCGTTTCGTTCCGTTAGGAGTCGACCAAGAAAACGCTGGTCTAACTCGGTCGATGAAGACAGTTCATCACTGCTCGGTTTTCAAAATTTGAGGACGCAGTCAATGGACCGAAACAGTTGGAGGCGCTTATTGCAGGAATCGAAGGCTCGAAATGGGTTGTAGTGCTACGAAGAAGAAGAAGAAGAAAACATCAATTTGGTGCCCTAAGAATTCAACGGCAGAAGCTGCGAAAGTACATTTTGAAGGGTTCAGATTAATTCCATATATTGTAGTTTCAATTTGGATAGAGCAATATCAAGAGCGAGCAACAAATTGTCATATAAATCTGAGAAAACAACCAAGTCATCGAAGAATTGAGTACTAACGGAATATCTTTTATAGTCGCTTCTATTCCGCGTTGCCAAATCACAGGTATACTCGCTGCACCGTAAACTGCTCTTGTCGGTCGAACCAGCCCGTATGTAAGAGTATTGAGAGTCAGCGCTCTGGTGGACTCATCAACAACACATGTGTTCACGCATCGATGATGTTCAATTGGCAAAATACGCATTGGTTATTCTTGGAAAGTAGCTTTGTAGTTACCTGTTATTCGAATTTTTCTTACTGACGACAAGTGTAGTCGAAGACCACTCGGAGTGCTCCACTCGTGCATAGTGACCTGCTTCTAATTTTGCCTCAATTTCTTTTGCATATGCATCTCGAAGTACGTAAGGAACTTCTCGAGCACTTGCAAAAACACTGGTTGCTCCAAGTTTTAATAGCATTTTTACTGGAGGGCCCGATAACTTACCAGCAGTTGAACTAAAAATGTTGTACATTTTTAGTAGCATTTCCAAGCAGCTAACTTGATACTTTGTAAGTGTAGGATACATACCGTTAGGCAACGCACATTGAGCCGGGTAAACATTTTTGTTAGGTCGATCTCACCAATAAAATGCACGGGCCACTCTCGATCGAATAATGCGTCATATTTATTCCTCTCAATAACATACAAATCGAGACGCGTAACGTTCACTGGAATTCGCCCGATGCAGCTGAGACTATGGTGCGTATAGCTAGCGAACTGCCTGTCGCTAGACTTTAATTGAAACGAGGGTTTTATTTTTTATAGCGTACTACTGCTGATAATACCGAACGGTGCTCGGGTATCGAGTTCCATATCAAGATTCACACCGTCAATTTTTACACTAAGCACTTTTCCATCGATTGCCCTTGTCGCATGGATTTCACTTATTTTGTCTAGGCTAATTTTAGCATTAGTTTCTTGCATAGAATTATTCAAATTTTGAACCTGATTTGTTTGACTTGGTATATTTTTCCCTTCCCTCTGCACACTTCAGCATTGTGCCCTTTCCTATGGGAGAAATTGCATCAACTATCTAAGTGAGGTCATTCAGCGCGAAAGTAGTGTCCACCGCATCCGTAGGAGTATAGCGGAATGTTTTGTGTCGTTGGAAGTATTCTGTGGCGTATAACCTTGACCGCGAAAACTCGACTTGCCGTGCGTAGTATTCTTATATTGCTGTGCAGGTGATAAAATTGTGTGAGTCATTTCCAACATTGCAGACAGCGATTTGACCTCTTCGGCTGTTTGATGCATCAGCTCGAAAGTGTGGGCGATGCCACAGGCATCTTTGAATGGGTTTGGCTTCTTTGCGATTATCACACATGCTTCGATCGGATAACCCATGGAGTAACTGCTCACTTAGCATTCGATCCAAAATGTATCGTATTCATAAAATACTGCTTCTTGTCTTAATCGAAGAGTGAAATTTGCTACAGGCTCATCCTTTCTCTGTGTAATTAAGCCGAGTTTCACGCTTTCTGTGTATTTGTTATTTGCACTGTCAAACTGATCCGTGAGCGTCTTTTGGTTTTCCGCGGAAGTGCACGCACCTGGTTTTTTTGGGGAAACTTGGAATTTCAAAGCGTGTTTGAGTTCCGTGCCCATGTCGCTCGTGCATATTCCGCATGCTCACAATCTGGAATTTCGCCCAAATTAAGAGCCCAAGAAAGGCGAGTGAACCAATCGGTGACCGTCGTGCCGTCGTAAACTTGAAGGCTTGGCACGAACATGGCGGCGGCTTTGACTGCACGGCCCCACCTTGCGTATTAGCTCCCGTAGGATTGAGGAAGTAAAACATTGAGACCTTTTGTGAGCGCCGTTACGTGCGCCTGCATTTCCGGTGATAGCCAAATCTTCAAATTTAGAGTTTCGTGTATTGAATAGCATTTGAGCACTAGCGCTTCCTGCCTCCTCCCAAAAAACGCGTTTCCACAGTCCTTTCTGACACAAATTTACTGTGTCGATCTGAATAAAGAGAACGCATCGTATATTATTCAAATTAATTTACTGATTAATATTTAGATGAAAGCCCAACTCAAGTCATCGCGATACCATGAATACGGGACGTTTGGCTTAGTGTTCTGTCGTCAATTGACGTCTCTCATAAATGATACCAATCTGGGGATAATACAGTAACAAAAAGATCGTACATAAAACTGCGCGTTTTGAATTCAATTACACAATTTTCAAATAGTGAAATAGAAGCAAATCCAAGTGGATGAAAGGAAAAACACTGGGAATACACACTTGACCATAACAAGTATACAAAATATGATGGATCGTCGCTCAAGACCTTTCTTCTTCTTCTTAGCACTACAGCCTCTTTCGGGCCTTCGCTTCCTGCAAACAGCGCCTCCAACTGTCTGGGTCCGCTGACCGCGTCTTCCAATTCCGAAATCCGAGCAGCGATGAACTGTCTTCGTCGACCGAGTCAGAACAGCGTTTCCTCGGTTTCCCCACTGGCCGCCGGTCTTCAGTTCTCCCAACGAATACCTTCTTGGGTATCCGTTGTTCGTCCATACGATTCATGTGTCCAGCCTATTGCAGCTTTCGCAGTCTTACAATCCTTGAGACCTCTGGCTCGTCAAAAATTTCATAAAGCTCATGGTTGTATCGAATTCGCCATTGCTCCCCGTTTAGCTTCGCTCCGATTATTCGCCTTAGGACCCGTCGCGCAATGGTGTTCAATATATTTGCGGATGCTTGGGTTAGGGTCCATGTTTCACACCCATAGCATAACACAGGTCTTATCACAGATTTGTATACTTGGAGCTTTGTTTTCCTGTGTATGCAGCTGGTCTTCAAGATCGTCAATACTGAATAGAATATTTTATTTGCGAGCTGTATTCTTCGGCGTATTTCGTCTCTTTCATTGTCCGTTTTCATTATTTTGGCACCTAAATACACAAATTCGCTAACATTTTCGTTACTGTATTCGCCGTGTGATATTTTGGGTGTTTGAGGTTTTTTTTTCCTCGACTGCGTCATGAACTTTGTTTTTTTTTTTTTTTCGTTGATTTGTAGCCCAACTAGTTTTGCTTCGCTGTCGAGTTTCAGGAAGAGTTCTTTGGCAGTTTTTAATGACCGTGACAGAATGTTGATGTCCGCATAGGCCACTACTTGGCTCGACTTGTATAGTAATTTACCTCGCGTATCGACAGGTAGCTTCCGTATGACGTACTCCAGAGCCAAATTGAAGCCCATCTCCCTGCTTTAGTCCGATATTTGTGTCAAAAGCATCGGTGAGTTGGTTATTGATGCGGACTTGGGAGGTTGTCGACGTCATTGTCATTTTGGTAAGACGTTCTAATTTATCTGGGATGCCAAAACCAAGCATTATTCGGTACAGTACGTTACGATTAATACTGTCGTAACCTTCTAATCGTTAATATTTTCTAGCATTCTCGTCTTATTCTTCGCTAATTTTTCACACGACTGAATTCTTTATTGATTCATTTAAAATTATTATAAATTCATATAAATATAACTAATACATTTTTAACATTTTTTTCAGATCCAATTATCAACGATCTTACTCACATTCCCATGAGGTAGCATCTGATGATCCTGACTACTCTTCGCCTTCATACAACATTAATAGTCATAAATCGTTACCCGATCTACATTCTCAAATAAGCCGACATTCGCCGCATAGCGAAGCGCTTAGTTGCTGTAGTCGTGGCAATCGTTCCAATAAATCGGGTGGAAGCTCACTGAATCGTGATTCAGGAGGATCCTCAGGTCATTATACACATCGTAGTGAACCTTGTTGTAAACAAAAGGATCCCGTGAAATTATGCGCGCCAGCCGATTTCCGACGAGATAGTGGATCATCCACCCAACATAGTGGAAACTCGTACTATACTTATGGAATGCCTTCATCACGGTATATCGATTGCCCAGAATGTCGAGCTAAATACCAAAAGGAGTCGGAGTGTTTGCTGAATTTCACAACACCCGAGGTGCCTGAAGCATTCCAAGATGAATATCCACAGCCTACTAAACCTAGTCGATATCATGATGAGTCGCTAATGTCTACAGCAAACCGACAAACCTACACGCAACTGCAACAGCACTCGCCTACATTGAAAACTCCAGATGGAGCGCCTTCGGGAGGTACTATTAAGGAGCAGGAGTATAGCCCTCCACTAGGAACCTTCAAGCGGCAAAAGTGCTTACGATTTAAACATCGAAATCGGTATTCATCCTCAAACGATCGAAACACTACTCGCGACGATACCGACGAAGATCGTAAACCAATTTTGAGATCTAAGAGTGATATCAGTGATCGCTATTGGAATCGCATGGACTCCTCGGGAAAAATGCACATGGGCATCGATAAGCGTGGCAAGGCGGAGAGTATGTCGCAGCTAGAAAAGTTTTTCGATCGTCTTGGCCTCAACGATGATAAATTTGAAGAAATTTACACGCCTAAAAGACGACATAGTGATAACGAGTCGGACCAATCGAGCACTGTATTCTTCTCCGATGTCAGCACAGTCGATTCGACCCGGCTACCGGACAGCACCGAGACCACTCCAAATAATCAGAATTATCGACCAACCGAACCACCATCGATTGTGGAACGCAATGCAAGAATCATCAAATGGTTGTGTAATTGTCGCAAGCTACAATTAGTATAACTACCAGCAAGGATCTTGCATCCAAATAAACGACTCTAACAAATTGTTATTGTTTAAGTTGACATGATAATGTTATGTTTGTAAATTGAATGTTTTTCTTTATAATGTTACACATTTCGTTGTGTAAATCGTTTGCTGGTCAATTTTATTGATTGACGTTCTCCATATTATACTTCTATCAGCTACAAAAATATATTTTGTTAAAACGATCATTTATACAATGTGCGCTATAACTCTCCATCGAAAGTTAAAAGAAATTCACACTCGAGTTAAATTAAAAGTTACCGTATGTATAAAAATACATTTGCAGAAGGAATGACAAATCTGAAATAATATAGCTGATTTCGATGAAAATTCAAATATTCTGTCAGGAGAGTAGCAGCCTGAATTTGATGATGTTAGAATTTTATTCACTGAAAATTAAGTTCTGTGATTTAATTACTCTTAGAAAACATAAAAAAATGAGAAAACATGTAGCGCTTTCCAAATAGCGAAACGAAATCCCAATAATAATTCATTTTCCATAAAATTCAATAAATAATCTAGTACGTACTTACAATAGCACCTCAACTCAAAAGTAAAAAAATTAACAGCAAAGTTAGATAACACTTTTTAATTAAAACTGCAACTGAAAAGAGCGCTAACCAACCAATAATTTTCCTTTGCGCTTCACTCATTATATACACACTCACGAATCATAAATAACCCCACAAACTTCACTTATCATCTTTTCGTAATGTAACCAAATATAATTGAACAATACGCTTAAAATTAGTGAAATATAAATACTTAGAGTATTTAATCAACCTAGTAGGTTCGAAAATGAAAAAAATGAAGAAGCTGCGAGATATCCCTTAAAATCAAACTGTACGTTAAAGTTAATAATTAGACATAAGCATTATTATTAACGATCCAGCAAAATACTTAATAATAGTAAAAGTTGAAAACGTTAAAATTGTACGCAAGTTGTAAAACAGAAAAAAAGAATGTAAAGTCATTATCTAAATACAATAATTATACCTTAGCTGTGTAGACATTAACGAAGTCTAATTTAAAATGGAATCAGAAAGTCTAATTATTAATAAATTCAATTTACAGAGAAAGGAAAATTGTTAAGAACCCCCTAGATCGTATGAAATGCATTTTCGTCATTAAATGTATGCAAACGTATAATCAATATTATTTTTATCGAATGCATGAGAACTATTTCAATGAAATTTCATATTATTAGTAATAATAGGGATTTATAAACAATAATAAAATTAATAATGATAATATATTCATTGTCGATTAGAATATGAAACTGACAAAATAAAAATCTGTTAATGGATAACGAATAGTAGGAAAGCAAACAGACAAAATGAGTACCAATAAATATTACATTTATATCTGTTCCTTGTAATCAAAACGAAAGAAGATAAAATGATCAACTTGTTAAAATCATTCAAAATAATTTTATATCGTTAGTCTATCAATGAACGTTTTCTGCTTTTTTTAACTTTTACACAATGTAAGTGGTATATTGATTATTTGAATTATATGCTCCAGCATTTGTTTTGTTCTTTGTTTTGTAAATGGAAATAGATCTGTAACCAGTTACGATAAGCCACCGAATCATATGTTCAAAACCGGTACGGCAGTCAAATTTTTATTAATCTAATTAGCTAAAATTATATTGTTTATATTGTCCGTGAGTGAATAGATTACTCGCATCTCCTGCATTAATTCTCAATGGTGGCAAAGAATTTCTTGTGGTGGTTCATTACCAACAATCGTGTTTATGAAGTTCAACCGAAAATTCTTTGCGGTATCAATTACATGAGGTATATAAATAATTATGCTTGGATGCTAAAACAATTTAAAAAAATGTTACATACCAAAATAACTGAAAGTAATCTCTAGCATGATCTGAGATTCCGATTTCGTTGTACCTAGCATATCGCTTCTGGGAATGTAAATTAAAGGTTGTAGTCGATGGACCGAGACAACTGAAGGCGCTCTTTGTAGGAAGCTAAGATCCGCGAAGGACTGTAAAGCTGTAACGAAGATGAATTTTAATTTCACCTTCTTAAAAATTTGACTTCGCTCTATATGTTTCATACTGAAACAGAGCTTAAGAGAAGTAACTATTCCATATTTTCTCCTAGCATTGCTTCACATGCTCATGCAAACGAAATGAAATACGTACCATTAAAGCATTAATATCACTTCAAGCGAAGTCGAAAAATTTCGGGTAGTGAGAGTACTTGTTACCCTTATTCTAAAAGATTGCAGATATATTAAGATATGGTTGAATGTCCTGAACACTCTGAGGCGGTTAGCGCTCAGTCATCGGAGTTCTTTCGGTAGAAAATTTTGCCCTCGGTACATTCACCACCTCCACAAAAACATCTAAATGCCGTCCTAGCATTTTTTCTACCGACAGCTCATCA
Source organism: Odontomyia ornata (assembly GCA_963969285.1). NCBI lineage: Eukaryota > Metazoa > Arthropoda > Insecta > Diptera > Stratiomyidae > Odontomyia > Odontomyia ornata. The sequence continues at coordinate 184,483,820 of OZ017741.1, read as the reverse complement.
CAAGAGTGTGACGCAACGTGTCTTTTCAACCTATTATGGGGTCATCCATATAAATTTCCTTAAACTAGTAGCATAGCTAGTATTTTGAGTAGTCAAAATAAATGAATATCGAATTGATTTTTGTTACAAGACTATGTAAAATTCTTGCATTTGTAAGGTAATTCAAAACTGGAGGACGCGAACAATCGACCGAGTTAGCTGGAGGCATTGTTTGCAGCATGCAGAAGACCGGGAGGAGCAGCAGTGCTACGAAGATGCAGACAAGATAAGATACTTATGCGCATAGGATGACCAGATGGCTCAAGAGAAAAAACGAACACATGACCAACATTACTTGTACTACCTTTTTCTGACTTAAAATTTAACCATTCAAAGTCGTCCAAATCACGCAATGACTGGCTCCACTTCAGCAAATATTTGGAAGATCTTTCATAAACTGAAAGCATGTACTCTGTAAATTTCTGACACTCTACATGTTTACCTTCACCTTTCAGTTTCTGCAACTGCTGCTTGATGAATGCAGATGTATTCTTCGGTCTTTCATATTCTCCCAGCTTCTGGTCAGCATATCGCTCATTGCGTAATACTTTCATTATCTGATATGTCCCAAAAGTCTTGAATGAAATTTGAACCCCGACTTGAATTGTGTCCGCATTATTGCGAATATGTCACCTCCACGATACCCCATTGCTTCCTTTCTCTTTCTGTTGAATGTATATTGATTTTCAGCCTACACCTGCATGATTTTCTCCTCGCTTTATTTCGAAGCTCGTCATGCTCCTCGTAAAAAACATTGACCCATTCCATCTGAATAGTTTCTTTGAGTTTGATGTCATCTTTTAATCGCATTCGACAACTAACAATTCAAATCGAGGCACACGTGTGCTTCTATTAGGTGTTGCATTTTAATGTTGTTGAACTGCTGTTGAATTTTTGTACAATTTTTCAGACTTTGGAGCAACAAGTTTGCATGATAAAGATATCAATAGGTTTTTCAGTCTTTATTGGATATTCAAACGTTCCCGCGAAAAATACATATAGGGGTACACATTCTGTCTCGCTCACACACACACACACACACATTACATGTACTCGTTCAAGTCCACAGGTCTGTGCAAAACAGCTGTTCCAATTATTCCAGTTATTGTTATTCCCTCTCGTATAACAACAAAATTGTAATGAATTGTTTTTTATCCCGCCTTTGAAATTGAACGCGAATAAATTGGCAGTGAATTTTGTATTCGTATTTTTATTAAGCGTACCGACACAATACTGGTGTGAGAAGTGGCGAATCCAGGTCTATGATACGATAGACGAAAAGAATTTATCCACGCAAAAGTGGCAAGGGTTTGCAAGCTCTAACCAGTGTATTCGCCAATGTGATTAAACAGGCCATCATCGACGCAACAGAAGTAGCCCGAGCCAATATTCCACCGCAAAATCCAGCAGCAGCTCAAAACTCAAAACCAGCACCGTTCTTCGCAAGTGAGTACAAATCATCGAAAATCCCGAAATCTGTCACACGATCAAATAAAAGATACCCTAACCAAACGTTTTGACAAGTGAAAAAAACAAGTTCGCAGAAAGTATCAAATTCCGACGATCAATCAAGAAAAAGATGAAACAATTGCAGTTTCTCGTTGCTACTGCGCCAAGGGGTAACTTTTTGTGATTATTGGAAATTCCTCGATTGAATGTTGATTGAACAATTTTATTTGGCTTGAAGTTTGTGATGAAATAATCTTGAAAAAACTAAAAACTTTTTCCGAAGTATAAGAAATTGTGCTATCCTGGGAGGCAACAAAAAACATAGCGGAAGGGTTTAAATTATCAGGAGCTACAACCGCAGGAGAATCTACACACAAATTAGGACTCGCACCAGTAAACCGATCAAACGATTGGTTGTGGTGGGCGCCACCTGTGCAGTCAGTGTAAATTTATGGAGGAATGCTTTGTGTGCGGTAAAAAAGATCAGATTTCAATAGATTGCAGAACAAAAAATTTCAAAACAGGTCAGATAACAGAACACGAAAATCAATCGCAATTCCCGGCGCAATCTGTCGATTCGATTGAATATTTCAATACAATCAGTAATACTTATTTCATTTAAAAAATGAAAACCAATTAATCACTTTTGAAGTCGATGGCCGGGACCTGAAAATGGAACTTAATACAGGAATACCATGTGGTTTTATTAGCCAAAAAAAATCTTCGCGAAATAAAATTCACTTTTCATTTACAAAAAAAACTCCGAATTTCAGTCAACGCAACCATTGGCGCAAGGACGTGGCGACTCAACCTCTACGTAGTGGAAGCTGATATCGACACTCTCCTGGGGAGATAATGATTCAGCCAATTTTCCCATGAAATTACCTTTACCAAACTTTTTCCTCCATCCAAACAAATCAACGCAGTTGCGTCAGCGTCAGCTGTTGGCACATTACGATGATGTTTTCAGCGAGACACAAGGTCGACTTGCATGACCGCCAGCCACACTTTATTTGAAGCCTAAAGCATCCCCAATCTTCGCCAGAGCCCGTGACGTACCCCTAGCACTGCGAGACGCATACAAGAAAAAGATCGATATCAAGATTGCTTCAGGTTTGTATGAAAGAGTAGACTACTCCGAATGGATGTCCACAACTCACGTCATAGCAAAAAAAGAACGGTAAAATTCGTATTACAGGAAACTACAAACCAACGCTTAACCCCAGGATGATTATTGACAAACACCCGATCCCAAAAGCTAAATATATTTTCAACCAGATGAAAGAAACCACGATATTCTGCCACCTAGCCGAAACAGACGCATACTCTCACGAAGAATTCAGACACGCTTTAGCACTCAATATCCCTACACATGGCTTTATCTGACCGACTCTAGCAGTATATGACATAGCCAATATTCCGGCCATTTGGCAACATTGCATGGAAGCTGCTTTTCAGGACGTCGAGCACGTCAGGAATTTCTTCGTCGACATCCTCCTTGACGCAAACAATTTCGACCAAATGTTGATAACATTAGAGCAAACTCTTGAACGAGTCAGAAAAAATGGATTCAAACTCAACAGAAAAAGTGTGGTTTCGCTACACCATGAGTAGCATTCCTGGGACATAAAATCGACGCTGAAGTTATCCACAAATCGGACGCGCACATTACAAGCATCCGAGATGCCATCAAAACGTACAACATCAGAAGAATTGCAACAATCCCTGGGCAAGGCAATCTACTACAGTGCATATATTCCAGACCTCTCCACCAGGGGCAGACCACTTCGGAACATGCTGTTGAAAGAAACCTTGCAATGGACGGGCGAAAGAGAAAAGGAAAAAAGGCCTATAAAGATATCAAGAGTATACTCACCTCACCACAAGTACTCATGTCATATAATCCCAAGCTCCCCCTCATCTTAGCTACGGATGCCAGAAAGTTAGGCGCCGCTCTTTCACACCGACTCAGCAATGAACAAGAAAGACCTTTCGCCTACGCAAGTGGCAAGATGAACCCTACAGAATAACACTACCCCCAGATCAACAAAGAAGCCTATCATTTGGGCTGTTCAAAAAGTTTTCTTCTACCAACACGCGCGCCATTGCACTCTCATCGCCGATCACAAGCCGCTCTCGCAGACTTATTGTGTATCAGCAGAATGGCTAATTACGCTGATTTTCTCGGAATATTTGACTACAAGGTGACATTCAAAACAACGAAAGCAAACGCAAATGCAGACTATTGTTCTCGAACAAAACCAGTAACCAGTGCTTATGGCGCCCACACTCTTAAAACAAAAGAAGAAGAAATAGAATTTTATGAGTTCAACAAACGCCTGCTTACTCAGGCCTGAAGGAAAGCAATTAACGTACATGATGTCACTGTGGGAGCTGCCAAAAGCTATTTAATTGGTCTAAAAGAATAGGTCTAAAATCTTGGTTCTCATTGTGACGTCATGCATCCGCTTTCGGGCCTGTGTGAGGGGGCATTGGTTCAACTGTTTTATCATCAACCAAATCAAACAACTGCGAATTAGAGCTGAACAGGGGGGGCAACAAACAAGAAAATATCCTAAACTCGGAAAGATCGTCAGACTTATCGAATCAGGTCAATGTTTGACATATGCAAGCTACAAAGCCCCTGAAATGTACTAAAAACTTGCTGCCAATTGTCTCGTATTTGAGCACCGAGTAGTAATTCTAGACTCCTTAGGCAACGCCATCTTCAAAGATCTTCACAACGCTCATCTGGGAATTGTGTCTCTTGTTTTCTGGCCTGGTGTGGAAACAGATTTTGAGAAAATCGCACAAGAGTGCCACGAGTGCGCCAAACACGCGCATGCTCAACCCGCTTTCAAGCATCACCACTGGCAATATCCGAGGGCCGTGGGAACGCATCCACAAAGATTACGCTTGACCGTTTGCTGGGGTGATGTTGCTGGTCGTCGTTGATGCGTACAGTAAATGGGTAGACGTCAAGGTCACCAACTCAATAACAACCAGTGCTACCATCTCAATACTGGATGAACAATGGGATAAACTTCACGTTATTAGAATTCAAAACCTTACTTCAGACAGTCGGTGTCAAATTCCACAAGCTTACAGCCCCGCACCATCTCGCCACAAATAGAGAAGCAGAGCGTTACGAACAAAACGCCAAAGACAAACTGAAAACGATGGCAACCACGAGAAGCTCGTTGCAACCAAACTAATGAATTCTGCGACAGTACAGAAAAGCGCCACACTCATCCATCGGGCAATCTCCAGCGCAGCTCTTCCTCGGCAGTTCTCTTCGCACAAGCTTAGATTATCGGAAACCCGAAAACTTATACACGAAAATGGCCGAAAAACAACAAGCTACTTTTAACCCCACATTTCTCGAATTCCACTCAACACAACCAGTGTTTTTTTTTATCGGGAAATCTGCGGATGGATGTATGGATCCCTGGCACCATTCCACAGTATCTTGGAGATCTACACTACGAAATCGATTACCAAGGAAAACCACTCAAATGTCACATCGACCAAATCAGAAAACGTTACGCAAACAACATGAACCGAAACACAGGCCAAAAACAAAAAATAGAGGAGCCAAGAAAAACCCGACTTTCCGATGACAGCACGACCTAGCTCTTGTATCTAATGGGTGGGTTTTATTAACCTGTGATAGACCAAAACACCGTCTGCCGAGGAGTTATATGTTACAAATCCTTTGAAGTTGGAACTTCAGATTTCTTGGAAAAATTGAACATTGAAGAACTTGCGTCACAATAGACATTTTTACGTTATTTTCAGACTTTAAATGCTGTTCAATGTCGCAAGTATTATGAATGATTTCGTTCCATTCCCTTGTCGCTTGCTTTAATACATAAAAAATCTTGTTGAGCAAATATACTTGTTTTTGGTATTCTTCTGAAAAGGCTGGCGGTTGCTGCATGAATATTTTTTCTGATAATTGTCTGTTTAAAAAAGCTGTCTTAAGAGTCCGTATGATACACGTAAAATTTTTATCAGTAGCAATCGCCTTCTTACTCAGGCCCATAAGCAAATCAATTAACGTACCTGACGTCACTTCATGTACCGGGAACAGCTGCTTAGTATCCCTAAATTTCCGAAAACAGCTGTCCAGAAGACTTGAAAGCAACATCTCAGTAGGTCGAAAGTAGGCTTTTGAGATTTCAAGTATGACATTTTTCAGCTGAAATTTAGCCGAAATGGTGCAAACGAGAAGGAAACACATATTGTATATTTGTGCGCTAATGTCCGAAGCCTCAAATCTAAAATAAATAAATACTGATAAAATTTCAAACGTTCTGTCCTATGTACTGTGAAAAATCTTTAGGAAATTTGTTTGATTTGAGTAGCACCAGATGGCACTGATGAAGCTACTCATAGAGGCTAGTTCTCGAGGCGACGTAGTGCCTACGTTTTCGGGCCTGAGTAAGAAGGCAATGCGGCAATGGATAGTAATGCTCTGAAAGTTGTGTGGCGCATAACTAGTGCAAAAGCCTCATAGTAATCAATTCCATGTTTTTGGGTGTATCCCTGCGCAACCAGTCGTGTTATAAACCTTTCGACTTTGCCTGTCGAATCCAAATTTATTTTATACACCCATCTATAACCATTGGATTCTCGGTTAGGTGCAAAATCAGTCAAAATCCACGCATTATTTTATTTTCAGTGCCTGTGTTTCTTCCTACTATGATGATTTTCTGTATTTAAGGATGCCGACAGTCTTGGACAAGTGTCAGCAAGCTATAGAGAAGACCGAGCTCTGCTGACTAGCTTCCCTTGACGACCGACTATGCGTGCTTGTCGACTGCGGGATTAGAAAGGGGCGGGTTCTTGTCACACCACGAAGCTGCACTTCAAAATATTTATCACACGTACTGTACTTTACATGACATTCTGATCAATTTTTATTATCTATAGAAATGTTATATTATGTGTCAATTAAGCTACTCTACAGTAATTTTAAATATTTTTTTTGTGTCGCTAAAGTTAGCGGACGCGGAGACTTGAAACGAACGCAAATATTATACAAAAAGCAACCGTTACTTTCCCTGGAGAAGGTCGTTGCAATTAAAAGGGGAATGTCACACCTAAAGATGCTAAAGTGGCTGAAGTAAACTACTTATCTCTGCCTAAAGGATGGAACTTGACGGGTGTTGTTAACTTTAATCTAGTAAAACAACAAACTAAGCTGTTTCAACGGGGTGACCAGCTTCTCTCCTCAGAAGCAGCTACTCTTGATCACCATGGGGCTGCTTAACTGTTTATGTTTAGGACAATGCGCTGCCGATAACTATATATGGCAATCCTTATTTTCAATAACCTGGTTCTTGGGCTGTGGTTCTTTAATTTCCGTAATGTACAATTAACCCAATAAATGTTTTGGGGGAAGTTCTTGGGTTGTACGCTGAAAAATACGTACTAATGGTGTTTCGCTTTCTGCTTCCAATCCTACTTATGTGACTTGTTCATCAATCGACACTTGACGTGTTTCACTTTCCTCGATTGGTAGTTCTACTGGTTTTCTCTTAATTGACCCTTTCAAACAATTATCTTGTTTATTTGAACATGTCCAAATGCATTCACACACTCAAAAAAGGAATGTTAAGAAAAAAGCAGGACCCTTTGAGAACTTACAATCTCAATTTGACTTGAATCTTCTGGTATCGATTAATGCTTGCTCACCTTCTGTATACTCCCGACCTTCACATCTTCGTTAACGACTATGTGTTTTAATACTGGATCATAGCATCTACAATATAAGCTTTTGAATGACTATCATACCAAACGAGTATCATCTCAGTCCCTGTGTTACCCAATTTTCTTCTTTTCTCATGAGGTATATGTACAAAGCACTTGCTACCGAATACTTGAAAATGTTTGACTGATGGCTTTGATCCATTCCATATTTCAAAAGTTGGTCTCATTGTTGAACGTATTAATACTCGATTTTGGATGTAATTTGCCGTCGTCATTGCTTCGTCCCAAAAACTGTTTGGTAGCTTTGCATCGATAAGAAAACATCGGTTCATCTCTATCAATCTTTTATTTTTTTCTTTCGCCAACTCCGTTTGGTTGTGGTGAATACGGAGCTGTAGGCTGTAGTTAAATTCCTTTTGACTCCAAACATGTTCTGCTTTGTTTCCCAATATAAATATACATGACCTCGGGCTGATTGAATTACTTTAGGTCTACGTTCAAACTTCTTTTTCCTCTTTGTAGCACTACAGACCGTCTCGGGCCTTCGCTTAGAGATAGTTAGAGTATCTCATTTTCATGACCGTATTGATTTTTCCGGAAGTTGGTTTGGTCAGTACCATGCTCCCGTGTGCCTGTTCAGCTATAATATGATCTGATTAAATCAGTACATATCACCACGAAAAATCCCCAGAACTAAATCACGTTGCTCCCAACGAGATTTGAACCTGGGACCTTCGGCTTATGTGTTCATGCTCTAACCACTAGACCATACAGACTATCTACGTTCAACTTGTTAGTTACAAATTCCACGTAGTTTTTTACTTTTTGAGGAGCTTTGACTTGCATTCTATTAACTGAATCACTGTAAATTTTGAAATCTTTATATATCATGACATACCAATATCCTCGAAAATCGACTGCTTGCATCGGGCCGCATATGCCAGTATGAACAAAGTTAAGAGGTGCTGATAATTTCTCAATAACTTCTTGGGAAATGATAGCCTTGTTGTTTTTCCTTTTGCGCATGTCTTGCAGATAGTCTGTACGTTACACTTTGCTAACTTCAAATTGTCTACGAGCTCTGTCTCCTCCATTTTCTGGATCGCAGCTGGATCTCGAAAATAAACGATCGTAATGGGGTATACAGCCTTTTATGTGATATGAATCAATCTTATACAACTGCCGCAATTTGTAAAGTCCATTCGTCAATTCTGCTGCAGCAATCCGATGCCCCCTGACAGCCCCGAAAGCGGATGCATGACGTCACAATGCACACCAAGATTTCAGACCTATTGACATATTCTCTTAGACCAATCAAACAGGTTTTGACAGTTCCCAGAGTGACGTCATGTACGTTAATTGCTTTCCTTCTGGGCCCAAGTAAGAAGGCGTTGAGGCTTCTTTCTCCATGCCCCTCTAAGATTTTCGAAACTTTTTTTATACAGGATCTTTCTTTTCCATTCAACAAGTTTGATGGATCTTTGGAGATAAAATTGTAGTGAGATTTCAACGGAAGAACGGCCAGAAGGTCACGATTTTAATAAGATTTTGAAAATTTATCTTCTTCTTAGCACTACAGCTCTTCCCGGGGACTCGCTTCCAGCAAATAGCGCCTCCAACTGTCTCGGTCCATTGAATGCGTCCTCCAATTTTTAAATCCGAGCAGTGATGAACTGTCTTCATCGAGCGAGTCAGATCAGCGTTTCATCGGTTTCCCCACTGATATCCGGCCTTCAGTTCTCTCAACGAATACCTTTTTGGGTATCCGTTGTTCACCTATACGATTCATGTGGCCAGCCCATTGCAGTTTCCGCAGTCATACAATCGTTGAGACCTCCGGCTTGTTAAAAATTTCATACAGCTCATGGTTGTATCGAATTCACCATTTGTTTAGCTTCGCTCCGATTATTCGCCTCAGGACCCGTCGCTCAAAGGCGTTCAATATATTTGCGGATGCTTGGGTTAGGGTCCATGTTTCACACCCATAGCATAACACAGGTCTTATCACAGATTTGTATACTTGGAAAAAATTTATACAAAACCCTTAAAAATTAAGAAAATGATAAAATTTTCGGTGAAGACATTATCATTTCAAATAAAATCGCCATTCCACTTACAGTTTTAATTATGTAATCAATATTGTTTCAAATTCATCATTATAAAGAATATTTACGTAGCTATCTCTACAGAGAAAACGTTTAACTTGGAAAAAGACTTGATTAAGAAAATTGCATGTTAAATTCTTACCAACCTGAATTTTAATATCAAGCCAGATTATGCTTACATTTTTAATTAAAACAAAAAAATGGTTCTTTCTTACTCTGCATTTGAAAGAATTTATTACTAAAAGCCACATTAAAACGGGATACTGGTAAAAAAACTCAATTTTAAAAAAGCAAATATGGTTTGTAGTGTTAGATACTTAAAATTTTATTACACAACAATTCATGTAAATCAAATAAAACAGAAATCAAATAAAATTAAATCAATATATTTTCACTTTATTCTAATGAGTTCTAAGCAACAAGGACTCGAGGAAATATGCTCATACAAAGTAACTACTTTTAGTCTTCAATTGAAAATAGAATCTACCGTCATATACTTAAAAATATATATAAATAAAACGACTTGAACTCAAAATATATAGCGAAGAAAAACTTACAGGAACTATTTCACATAAAAATCGTAGACATATACGAGTATGATAGGAAGGGAAAACCGAGAAATACTGTTCAAAACTTCTATTCATTGAAATATATACGAAGAATTTAATAAAGAGCTGTTTTATTTCTATCATCTTTGGATTAGCTTCAAATCGGGTTTTCATCTCTACTGATAAATGGCTCAAATTATTGCAATAGTAAGTTATAATTTTCTCCATTTTCCCATGAAAGAAATCGAAAAGCTTCTTTTTGCTTATGTGTAATTAATATTCGACCTTGATCAATTGGGCTTTCGAAGACTTACTCTGAAATTTTTATTGAATAGTTTGTTGCCCAGTTTATTCGATATACGAGTATGTACATACAAGTAGTTGTTAATCATCCAGTAAGTGCTCATCTGTGCATATTTTTCATATCAACCGGTAAAGGCTATGGATGTAAATTTTCTACGCCTGTACTGATGGCCTCCACTGAATCCCCCCAATAATTTCTGGGCTTCTCTACTGAATACATCTCTTGTCTTCATTTGAATGCACATAGATACAGTTCGCTTGCCGTACATATTGAATCGCGAGAAGTTGTAGCAGTCCCCTCTGTTTCATGCTTCACTGGGAGACGAATATATGTATTATGGGTGATTTTAAAATGCAAAGCTAATTTTACCTGTGCACATTTATCTGGACCTTGGATAAGGATATATAGAGAAGAGTAGGATTTATTTGAAAAGTTTATCGTCCACCAGTTCACGTGCTTTTTTAAATCTTTTCTATCAAGGTGAGTTACTAAATACAAGAAGTTATCCCCACTCTTCAGGATATATTCACACAATTTTAGGATTTATTGATCTGCAGTAACTTTTTTGTCTGGGTCAGGAGTTTGGCGTTCGTGTCAGTAACCGAAAAGCAGATTTTTTTGCTAGCGATATGGGAAATTGCTATTTGCAAATTATTGATAAATTTGCCTTGATTGATTTTGAATAACAAATTATGAAAGTTACAACCGAATGCGTACCCTTGCTTGACGGCGAGACTCTTTTAGAGTCACCCTATAATCCGAATGTTCATTGTCACACTGTTATTTATCTTTTATGTACTTCATAACCTATTTTAAATAAAATGTCACTTCTGTCATAGTCTTCTCTGCTTATAGGTTATGGGCCCCTCGCGAAAAATTAGAAGTTCTGAAAAGGTTTCGCTTTTTTGTTGAATTTTCATAAAAGTTAACCCCGAAAACAATTGATAGACTGCTCGGTAGGGAAAATTACACGACATGGAAGATTGCTGTTGCAAGCGTTCTTAGATTTGGGTAATCTTTGGACAACGACAATTGATTATGAACTCGATGAAGAATGTAATCCCAAAACCGTTATCAATCCTGAGAAGGATCGACGTGCAAAAAGTAAGTTGACTTTAACGATTGATCCTACGTGCTATGTCCATATACAGGGTGCAACAACAGCCAAGGAGTGGTGGCAGCAGCTAGCAAATGTGTATGAATATAGTGGGTTAACACGTCGAGTAGCACTTTTGCGTAAGCTCATTACGATGTCACTTGCAACTTGCGGTTCCATGGACATATATATATATATATATATATATATATATATATATATATATATATATATATATATATATATATATATATAAAGAAAATCATTACCATAGCTCAATCTCTAAACGGAATTGGATTTCCCATAAATGAGGGATGGGCTGGCTCCTTACTGCTTGCTGGACTTCTAGATGACTACCGCCCTATGATAATGGCTTTGGAGAATTCAGGCAGAAGAATTATTGGTGATGTCATAAAAACAAAGCTATTGCAAGACGTACTTCACGGCACTGAAAGTTCAGCTTTCTACACAGACACACGTCAAAACGTCATTCAAAAATCACGAAAAGGACCCAGATAAAGAATATGTAAGAATTTTGGCCATATTGCGGAAAACTGCCGCTCAATAAGTTATAGCAACACAAATAAAAGGAAAAATTTTTATGCGCTCAGTTGTCATATCATAGCTGAGTAGATACACGGGAGCATGGTACTTACCAAACCAGCTTCCAAAAAAATCAATACGGTCATGAAAATGAGATACTCGAACTATCTCTAAGCGAAGGCCCGAGAGGGGCTGTAGTGCTAAAAAGAAGAAGAAGTTGTGTTTTGTCTACAATAGACAATCCGAGAAACAAAGACGCATGGTACTTTGATTCAGGGGCCACATCGCACAGGAGTTTTAACGAGCATGAGTGATTGCTGGAAACAAAGGCAGGATGCAGGTAAAAGAGCCTGGAACGGCAACAATAAGACCAGCATGCAATACGTATGCACTTAAAGTCAATCTTTTATCTGTTAGTCAAATTGTTAAACAAGGTCACACCGTAGAGTGAACTGAAAAAAATAAGCAATTGCAACAGGCACAAACTTTAATAACTTGTTTAAATGGGACACGAAATCGTCAAAAAATGTTGCATTTGCGTGTAGTTCAAAGTTCATGAAAGACCTTTCGCATCGTCGAATGGGCCACCTGAACTACGAAAGTTTAGACAAACTATGCAGTGGACTGGCAACTGGAATATATTTCACCAACAACATTGACAAAGACTGCAAGATGTGCGCCATTGGCAAACAACAAAGGTTGCCATGCAATAAGTGCGGCGGCAGAGCTAATAAGCTACTTGAATTAGTGCACACTGACATATGTGGACCCATGGAACACAGTTTGCTTGATGGAAGTCGTTATTTTATAACATTCGTCGATGACAAATTGAGGAAAATTTTTGTATACTTCCTAAAAACAAAAATGGATTGGGAAGTACTGTCATGTTTTGAAGACTTCATGATTTTCGCCGAATAGCAAAGTGGTCACAAGCTCAAAACTCTACGTTCTCATAACGGCAAGGAGTTTATGAACGGCAAATTTCAAGCCACACTTCGGAAAAGTGGGATCCATCACCAAACCACCAAAGTGCACACGCCAGAGCAGAACGGTTTGGCTGAACGCAACAATCGCTCAATCGTGAAAAAGGCGAGATGTGTGCTTGCCGACTCGAAAATGTCGAAAACGATTTGGGCAGAAGCAGTTGCATAGTCTGTATATCTTCTAAACCGTTCGCCATCGAAAGAAACCGTCACAACAGCAGTTCAAGCGTGGAGTCAAAAAGTATCAGAGTATTTGGAACAACAGCCATGGCACACATCCCGAAAGCCAACCGAAAAATGGGATCCAAAATCCAACGAATGTATTATGGTTGGATATGATGATAATACCAAAGGCTTTACAACCCAGTTAAAAATTGTATTTTTAAAAGCCGAGAGTAGACTTTTATGTTTCTGCATCCGAAACATTTAAGAAGTCAACAACACGTAACAAAGTTGAACTCATTTACCAAGACGAAATGCAACCACCCGAGATCAGCAACAAAATCGAAGCAGAAAACAATCAAAACGATCTGGGCAAAGATGACGTTATTAGCAACGAACAAGAAGATACAATACACGAAGACAGTTTTCAAGATGCAATCACATCAATTGATTCAGATTCTTCGACGCTCCTTCAGCAATCAAACTCCAACCCACTGCAACAGCAAGTGTTGAGGCGCAGCGAAAGGGAGCGCAAAACTCCAGGCAAGCATACTGATTTTTTACTAGAAAGGGATGATTCTACTTCTTTTTCCTTTCCTAAAGATAAAATGTAACCGTTGGAAGGTTTCTCAGCACCAGCATCGTACCAGAATTACTTCTAAGATGACTCGGCGAAACCAGAAGAAGCTGGTTATGGAAGAAAAGATGCAGTCACTACTCGCAAATGATACATGGACAGTTCAAGCCTTACTAAACAATCGAAAGGCGATTTTATACAAACGCCGGTAATAATTCCGAATTGAACATTCGGTGAAGGTAGTCGTCATGAAACGATTGCCTTTCTTTAATTTGTGTGCAAAAATGGATGCGTGAACGCGAGAAGCTATGCGTTATTTAATAAATTTATAAAAGAGGGGGCCACGTTCAATTTCAGGAAACAACACGACGAATATCACGATTTCAATAAAGTTAAATTGCCTATTGTGAATCCATAGAAAATTAACAGTACGCATAATTTTCATAGAATCACATTATAATAAGCAAATTTACAACACATCAAGAAAAATATGCGACTAAAAAGATATTCAAATTTGGAATATATTTTCCAGAAAGCGGAAAAACACGGAGGATTAAAATAAATCCAATAAAAGTTTGAATCGACAAACTTTAACAATCATAAAATACATTTTTCATTCCAGTTTTTATTACCTCGTGCACAATTCAAGGCTAAAAAATCAATTCTCAATCGCTTATCTCTCTGTCTTCGCTCTCATGTTATCCGCACGATGTTTAAGGATCAAATGACATACACTCGCAACACGTGTATCGTATACAAAAAATACACTCGCAACACGTGTATCGTATACAAAAAAAGCTTGGGTGAACTATGCAACGTGTAAACATAAGGGCGTAAGCGCGAAACCTGTTTGACTATGGGTGCGTACCATTCCCGTGTAAAAAAGCCCAATGAATTCTAGTGAAAAGATATCAACTAAAGATGGTGCATCTGAAATAAACATTGAATTTATGAAGAATGTTCCGTACCAAGAGGCGATTGTTTGTCTAATGTATTTGGCACAATGTACACAACCTGACGTATGCTATGCGGTAAACCTACTTAATCGATTCATTTGCAGTCCTGGACCGCGACATTGGAATGCTGTGAAGCATTTACTTCGCTATCTGCGTGGTACATCTTAATGAAACTTAAATTCAGTAAAAATGGTAACAACAACATAATTGGTTACACCGATGCTGATTAGGCAGCTAACAGTGATGATCGTAAGTCAACCACTGGACTCGTCTTCATTGCTCAAGGAGGGGCGATATCTTGGAGTTCCAAAAGGATAGCATACAGTGGCGCTTTCGTCGTGTGAAGCTGTGTGATATTCAAAGTACAATTGCGATCGCCTCAAATGCAGGGTTCTATCCCAGAACCAAACATATACATACGTCATCACTTCATACAGGATGTACTCAACCAAAATCAAATAAAAGTCGATTATGTAAGCACCACTGAGCAAGTTGCAGCCATGCAAACAAACACAATTCAGAGAAGCAATGAGAGTGCACCAAGAACCATCGTCCTAAGGGGGAGTGTTAGAGTCACCCTATAATCCGAATGCTCATTGTCACACTGTTATTTATCTTTTATGTACTTCATAACCTATTTTAAACAGAGTGTGACTTCTTATGGTGTCGATAGGGTGGATTCTTTATTTTTTTTATATATTTCGCATATTAAGTTTCATTTGATGAGTAAATATGAATTTAAGTATAAAGTTACACAGTTATAGTAAGATGATGGAAATTTGTAAATTTAATAGTAATTAGAAACATTCAAAAATATTCTAAAGGCGAGGATCATGGTGTTATCAAGAAGATGTTCTCCAAAACAACTTCATAATGAAATATAGCCCTTTGATGGGACGAATCCGAAAAAAATGCGTAGTTATTTTTTGAATGGATGGTGTTATTAGGAGGGGGATCTGTGTGTATTTTCTTTTATTCGCCCCATCAAAGGGTTATATTAAGTTATGAAGATGTTTCGGAGAACACCTGATTTACAACACGCTGATCCTCGCCTTCAGAATACTTTTAAATGTTTCTAATTATATTAAATTTACAAATTTTCTTTATCTTTGATAATATTTAAACGTATAAATTTATATTTGAATTCATATTTACTCGTCAAATGAAAGTAGCACCGTGAAACTTAATATGCGAAATATATAAAAAATATAAAGAAGCCACCCCATCGACACGAGCTGTACGAAGGTCTTCTTCTTCTTCTTCTTAGCACTACAGTCCCTTTCGGGCCTTCGTCTACCAGTGACAAAATGCAAATCTTCAATGGACTGGTAAACTTCCTAGTATTAACTTTCTTATTATTTTGGCTTTACATTAGAAGGAGGAAGTTGACGAAAAAGCGGGCTCACATTCAAGGGGAACTAATCTGAATTGTGAGGGGAGGAAAAGATGAAATTTTCGTGTAAATCTTAGCAAACCCGTAGTGTCCGAGTATGTAAAAAGCGCATATTGTTCCACTCTCGACGTTGTAATACAGGAACATTCAAACCGCTAAAACTTCGTGAAATACTACTCGATCTAATTTTCTAGATGGATCAATCTTATAAGTAGCCATTTGTCATTGGATTTAAGGGTATCCTTATGATTTCATTCGAGAAAATGTAAAATTATTACTAACTACCATGATAAAGTCAAAGTCAAAGTCAAAATCGCTTTATTTAATACTAATCGTTATAAATTTTTAAAAGAACATAAAGCAAATTCCAAACAATAAAACTATAAAAAACTTAATGGCCCGAATGGCTCTCTAAATTTATACGTTATCAGTTAAACACATTTAATGAAAAAAATACACTTGCAAATTTAAATTAATTAAGATTATTTCATATTTTTTGATTCAATTGGAAAAAGGAGAAAAAACCAACCAGCATTATTCAAAAATTACTTATACTACTAACACAACAATGAACTTATATCCTATACCTAATATGTTACACCCTAATTAATAAGTTCAATAAAAAAAAAAACAAAAAAACGTTGCCTTATATTGAAACCTATACCTAAATTATAATACAAATAAACAACAACACTAGATGTAGCAATAATGAGATGAATCTAAAAAACTAAGTAACGAGAAAAAGCACAAAAACAGAAAATAAACATGAATAATTTAGACATTGTCATTCAGCCACCAATACCTAGATTGCTCCATCTCAGCTCGACCAGCCTCAACGAATTTAGCAAATGAGTATCTCCATTGGAATTGTTGGTCTAGTGAACTCAGATTCGGAGGATATTTTATCTTCTTATCGGTGGCCCGTCGATATATGTGATATATGATTGGGACGCCGTCAGAATCAAAAATATATCGATTCATGTCCAAATACACGAATGCTTCTGGAGGAACGAAGCCAGTAGTGTGGCAAGTCACAATATACCCGTCTGTAGGGTGACGGCTGTGAAATCCAAGGGTTTTCACTCACAGTTACAGATCTTGCGATATGATTCCGAAGAAGTTTCAATATGAAGATATCGACTCTTGTCACTTGAGCGGTTTGATAAATTTTTCTATTCGATATATAGTGCTTCCAATCCGTCTCAGGCTTTCTGTACAAACCAGTACATGCACGAAGACATTTCCTTTCGAAAACTCTTAATCTTTCCATTGTATTAGCACTCTGGTTGTACCAGATCTGGCATCCGTATGTCAAAACTGGCCTAACCAGGGTCTTGTAACAAATAACTTTGACTTTTTGATCAATGTATCTGGAATGAAAGAGTCGCCGAAGGGCCATGACTACTTTTAGTGCCTTACTGAGCATGATTTTGACATGTTCAGTGTAGTACAGATACTGATCGAGATGAACTACCCTCACCAGCCATAATGTGGAAATCCTTCCAATTACGTTTCAGGTCATGACTGGCTCCCTGCAGCGTTGTCCGAAACAAGATTGTTTCGCACTTCTGCGCATCGATTTTCATTCGCCAATTGTCGGTGTAGAGCTGCACATCATTAAACATTTTTTGAAGATTGCTCTGAACTATTGTAGCTTTTCGGTCTGCCGTATAGATGATCAGATCATCAGCAAACGCTACCAATGATCGCGTTGGCGAGACATTAAAATCAAAGCTGTTCAATAGCTTGCGAATGAATATTGAGAAAAGCAGGGGCGCAGTAACTGTTCCCTGCTGTAGACCATTCAAGACCTTGAATTCGCGCATTGTTGTCAGATTTCCATCAGTGACAACAAACGATTTCCCGTATAACATATTACACATCATGGCGACAAGGTGTCTGGGGAACCTGTCCTGAAGAAGTTTGAAAACTAGTCCATCTAACCACACCGTATCGAAGCCTTTCTCCATATCAATGAGACATTCTTTGTTGTTTAGTTTCCAACAGATGTCTGAGGTTACTTTCGTTATTGCATGTATGGTCGAATGCCTGGCACGAAAACCAAATTGGCAATTCGGCATCAACTCATATTTCTCAATGTTTGATGCTCAGTTGAGTATCACTTCAAACACCTTGCTGATGTTAGGCAGCAAGCTGATTGGGCGATAGCTTTTAGGGCATGAAGATTCTTTTCCTTTCTTCAAGATCGGAAATACCTTAGCCTTTTTCCACTCATTTGGGAAATATGAATTATTCAACATGTTGTTGAACAATATGCAATAATTCCTAATAGCAACCTCAGGCAAATGTCGGAGAACTATATTTGGACCGTCAGTACCACATGATTTTTTGTTGTTTATTCTGCGAAATTGTAATGTGACGCCTACGCCCAGGAATCGAAGCGATTTCGATCCCGAACCCTTGTAACCTGCCAGATGGATATGTCCTCGAAGTGCCAGCGGACTTCATCTGTTGTGCGGATATCGTTGTGCAGAAAATATTTTTTTTTCTGTCCAAATATTTAGATCCGTGGATATAAATATTCGAAATATAGAATTAATCCAACCCCGGCACATTTCGAGACATAGCCATCTGGAAATGCCCCTCCACCGTGGCCATCGAGAAAACTATGCCACTGGCGACATCTGAAGAAGCACATTTCCGCCATAGGAAGTGCCATTCCACGCACATATGTTTTGTCCGAGGTGACAACCGGAAATTTTGACAGCCACATGGAGGCGCTAAACGTCATCGTAAAGTTCTTCGTGATAATATCCAAGGTATTACAAAACCAGCTATACGTCGTTTGGCGCGACGTGGTGGAGTGAAACGTATTCCCTGTTTAATCTGTGAAGAAACGCGTGGTGTGCTTAAAGAGTTTTTGGAAAACGTTATTCGTGAGGCAGTGACATTCACCGGAGCAGAAACATTAGGAAAGAGGTTAGTTTAGTTAATAACTAAATAGAAAGGTTAGCAATATTTTGTCTGGTCTGCAGCGGAAGGCAGTGTGAACTGAATCGAAACCAGCGATACTGAAAATACCGGGGACACTTCTGCTAAAATAACCAAAGAGAAGAATACCAGTCCCGCCGAAGCCGTCGACCCCGCACCTTCTTCCAGTTCCCACGAAAATACGTCCGAATATACAAGCTTGGACAACATTAGCGAATGTTATTGTTAACGGAGTAAAAAACCCGATGAAAATGAAGTGACGTATATTGTTCACCAATCGAACTATAGCGAGGAAGTGTTTTTAGCTGTTTCTGATGCCTATATAAAATAGCGAGATATATTAACTCGAAGGACGAAAACAAAATGGAGTATAAAAATACTAGAAAGTTATGAAAGAGTGAAAGCAGACACAATTCGGATAAATTTCGACACAGTGAAAAAGGACAAGAAAGAACGAATCTTTACGGTTGAAGAAGGATTATGTCAGGAATTAGAGAAATATCTTCGTGGAATTCTTTCCAAGCGACTTCTAAGTGAAATGAATCAAACCTTGTATAAATGTGTAAAATGCTCAACTCAATTTTCTCGTGAGAATACATACAAGAAATCAAGCGTTGGCGTTACTTGTCCCGAATGCTCTAGTATTTTCGTTGTTGAACTTCACGAAAAGCTTAGTTCATCGACAAAAGGTTCGCTGCCAAAATACGAGGAACTTCCGGTCATAGCTAGCAATATTTCAACTTTAAATACAGTACCAACTAGTAATTTATCCTCTACAACACAAACAACAGCTACTGCAACCCAATCCAGTGCAACCGGACAACAAAGTGCGGGTGAGAAATATGTAATTGAAGAAAGTGCTTCACATAGCAGTATAGGTTCAGCTGGATCGTTAAACGAATCATCATCGTGTTTAAAAATTACTCAATCAGAAAAATCGTTTGATTCAAATCAAAGTGTCGCGGGTAGTTCGACACCTGATCGTGATATTGATTTCAATTTCAGTAAAAACGGTGAAAGTGATATCGAAATTTTAAGTAATCCCAGTCAAAGTAGCATTGAAGTTCTGGAGCATGCTTATCAAAGCCGAAAAACATCCGAAGAACGTCGTATCTCCAGAGTACCGTCCCTTGATACCATAGAGGATAGTAGTTACAACAATGCTCCTTGCATAACATCAGTTGCCATTAAGAATACTGCACCAGAAATCCATGTGGAGATAACAAAAGCTCCAGAGGTGCAGCAGGCGTTAGAAAGTAGTAATGCAGTAACACCAGGTGGTGAAACGAAAACTTCTTTAGGGCATATCAGTTTAACCGAAAGCAGTTCGTCGGGTTCTGTTACGGATAGCATTTGTACAGCTTACGAACAGGAGGATAAGTGCGGAACAGCTATTAATTCACCAGAACGTAAATCATCACAAATTCAAAATACAAATGGAAAGGAAATAAGAAGAGAAGATTCAATCATATCGTCTATGTTTGGCGGCTTATTCCAATCAACGAATATTTTAATGTCACGGTCACAAAAACCACCCGAAGATATTATTTGTGATAAATTAAATTCTCCTATACCGATTTTAGTGATGCCGATCTACGAAGACAGGTTGTTTACCTTCAGGTATTTGCACGTCGTTTATTTTATTTTTTTTTATTTTATTCAGAAATAAGTTGCTGAATGAACAATTAATTTAAACCAAAACTCTGATATTAAAAAAAAAAAAAATTTCATACAAGAAGAATACTTTATCATTCGTGGTATCAAACAAAATGTATAACGGATTCCCCTATTCATACTAAAAAAAAAAAAAACTATAAAAAGATTGGTATATTCAAATGTAAATTGTAAATGTAAATTGTGATCCTCACTTTTCTATTTCGCATAAAGACAGAAGTGGCAAAATAGAGCCTCCATCTTCAAAATTGTTCTAATTTTAATTACAAGTATGTAAGGTTAAAAATCAAACGTAAAGGCTAGCGAAATACCTATAATTTATTTGTGGGAAACTATAAAAGTAGAAATTAATCATGATACACCCATGTGAAGTGTTATTGTTATTGCCTGTTTACACGCGTAATTATACATCACGCTTTGTTTAAATTTGGCAGATGCCGTGTAAAGTTCACATGAAATTGCGTGATTTGGGATAGGAAGTTATCAATTGATTGATAAAAATTAAAAAAATATAATTGCAATTATAAAGATAAAAATATGAAGTAATATTTTCCTGAATTTAAGGATAGTTTTATTGAGTTATATGAACTAATATGATAATGTTAGATGTATATACGAAAACTGGCATATTTTCGGTATTTAAGGTAATAAAAATAACATGAATTGCTAAGTTAACCCACGACTTTCCTTTTCAGTGACTCTTCTTTTTCAGTGGGAACAGAGAGTGTAGGGTAAGTATGCCGTCGCGAGGGTAGGGTTTCTGCAAATCCGCTGAAGTCGGTTTCGCGTCGCGCGCGGTACGCGGTACCTTTGTTTGTTTCGTCATTTCCTTAGAGTAGCTTCCTTCGATTTAAGTTCGAGTAGCCTATTTTTCGGTACCGCGTCGGTGAATCGGTAACGCGCCTATGGGATTTTGTAGCGTTTTTTTTTGATTTGAGATCTGTGGAAAGATCGCATCCAGAACTAACGTAATGTAGGTTTCTCGTTCTGGATGAGTAATTGTTGACGCGTTTGGAAAACGGGCAAGTTCAGGTGACTGAAATATTGTAATTGAGCGTAATCCATTCGGAGACCCGCGACCGAAATCCTCTCCGAACTAGCTGGCCGACAAGCAGTCACCGCATGAATGGGTTACGGTGCACGGATTGGTTGACCTGTTGGTACCATCCGTTGGCACTACTCAGACTTAACGTCTAGAACCGATGAGAGGTCGGTTCCGCGTCGAGTTGAAGGTAGAAAAACATTACAAATGGCGCCCAACGTGGGGCCCAAAACATCCTAAGGGGGAAAGAACTTCGCGTCTTCTGACGAGTTGGTCCTTTACGGAGGATGTAAGGTACTTTGGTACTCGAGTCCCACTATCAGGAGCAGTGGAATTGTGTGATCCACACTAGAAGTCGCTTCACGTGAGTTGTAGCTTCCGCTCTCCTTTGTTTGATTTTTTTTTTCGCGACAGAATCCTTCCGATGTGTTGTCCCAGGTTAACCCCTGTAAGGACCTTCTATTTCTTGATGGAACTGCCAGTCTGATGGGTTTACCTATCAGCATGGACTCTCAAGAAAATAGAAGGCTACCTTGCCTTTATGTCGCGGAAGGATTCTAACTATTTCTTATGCGTGTTAGACGAGTGGTATCGGTTCAACGTTCGATGGCGTATGCTGGAGTTGCGAAGCCCGGAATGCTTCTACGCGTCGGGAATTTTGACCGCGTACAAAGTCGTTACGGTAGCTCTACCACTTGTCTCGTCGAGTCACTTTAACGTAGTTTAGAGACGGTTTTTTGTAATGTATGTGGGTTTAGGGGATATAAATTTTGTAAATCGACCGAAAGCACCCTTTCTTCGGCAGAATACCACGCACTCTCTTTTCCCGTTGGAGGAGTCGACCACTGAAAAGGAAAGGGTATCAAATAAATTTTTTTTTTTTCTTCTCATCCAGTATAAATAGCTCGCCACTATCGGCCACTAAACTAAGATTAAGCTTTTGTATTTATATATTAGGGGTATAGTAATAAGTATTATATTTTATATATTTTAATTTTTCCAGCCATATTAGCACCACATTAAACCCACACGATAATGGCAACGAAGCGGACCCCAGAAAAGCGATGGACACGGTCCAAAACGGTCCAACCCGCGAACTGTGGAATCTGTTTCGAGGACGTAGTGGAGGGCGTACACAGCGTGCGATTGGATTGTGGACATTTATTCCATCGTGCCTGTGTACAACAGCTCCTCCTCACGTCAGAACTGTGTCCCTTATGCCGGCGACCCATAGATCGGTCTGCCCTAGACGTCCCCCTCGGAACGCCCCTACCAACGCGTGGAGCAGTGGCGAAAGGAGCTCCAGAAGCCGAGCCGTCACAACCACTCTTAGACCTGCAAGGAGCAGTAGGCGGTGAAGTTCCGGCTGCAAGTGTCGTGTCCGAGGTGACAACCATGCCTTCCGCCCACTCCATTGACACCCTCGTGGCGTTGATGAGGGATATGTCGGAGAGGATTGGCAACCTGGAGGGAAAGATCCAGAACCTCCCGTTGAGCCAACCACCCAGCCGCGTGAGAACTCCGCTTGGCTGGGAGCCAAATCCCAGTGTGGCGATGCCCCACTCCCGACAATCCGAGCAATGGGTCCCACCCCCAAGGAACTCGGGAATGGATCCCAGAGCTCCCGAATACAGACCGCGACACAGTACCGGACCTCCGTTGGTACCTCCAGCCCCCGAGGCAGTTCAGTACCACAGGTCAATCGAGGATGTGATTCCCCCCGGGAACGCATTGGCACCTTTTCGAGACCCGACGCCTCGTATCATGGAGAGTTGGCGCCTGAACTTTACAGGGTTCAACGATATGATATCGGCGGACCGGTTCCTTTTCCGGATTCAGGCGTTGGTATCCAGCACCCTGGGAGGGGATTCCTCGGCCTTCCTCCGGCATGCACATCTTTTGTTCAGCGGCGACGCTGCCGACTGGTACTGGAGCTTTAAAGAGTCAACGCCACGTCCCACTTGGCACTCTTTCAGTGCAGCCTTCCGCAATCGATTTGAGGATGGCTTCACTGAGAGAGAGCTAAGAGAGCAAATAAAGAAACGGAAACAAGGCGCTCACGAACCGTTCGACCAGTACTACACCAGTATAGTGAGATTGAGCACTCGCCTGCGAAATACCATGCCCGAGGACGAATTAGTAGAAATTATCAGAGAGAACATGCGCTGGGATCTCCAGAACAGCCTGCTACATTTTCCCATCAACACCATACAGGGATTGCGCCTCCATGCGCGTAGACAAGAACACTTGGATGAGCGACGAGGTACCTTCCGCCCACAACCTCGCATAACGGGACCAAATCCCCGAAATCATCACACCGCGGAGTTGATGGCAGCGGACCACCTGCTTGCTGATCCAGTACCAGTACCGAGGAGCGGAGCACCACCGGAGCTTGAGGACCCAGCATTGATTGATCGACCCTCCCTTGAAGCACTTACAAGCCCGACGGTCTGTTGGAACTGCCGACAACCGGGACATCGGTTCTACGCATGTCCAGCGGAGCCGACGCTTTTCTGCTACCGCTGCGGGAAGGCCGACACATACGCACCTGACTGTGCAAATTGCAAAGGGCGAAAAAACTTGCCACCGAGTGCCGCGACCACCCGTCGGCACTCCTAGACCCCGGACGAACCAATCCAGACCCCATCACCAGCTATGACCCAGCTCCCAACATGACTCCAACTCTGCTGACTCGCACCGCTAAACACAGTTCTCCCGAAGTTCCACAACCGACGCCGTCCTGCGCCGAGGCCAATGCGCAGGGAAATGATAGCGAGACGAAGGTTCCTTGGCATGTAAAACCTTTTCATGTCAGGTTGCGGAATTATTTGGCTACTCGACAGCGCATCTTCCATGAGGAATTGGCCACAAATGTCCCACCGCGAAGCAAGCGAGCCACGCGTCGGATGCGGAGCTTCTGGAGAAAAGTCAGGCAGTCGAGGAAAGTGTTGAAGGACATATACTTAGACGAATTATTGAGGGATGATGTTCGGCCATATGCGTCAGTACACCTCCTGCAAAAACGAGTGTCAGGCTTAGTAGATACGGGAGCCAGTGTGAATTGCATCTCTGCCGAGTTTGCAGGGGAGGTACTGGCAAAGCACGCGGACCAAATCCGTCATTTCACCTCCTGGTTAAGCACGGCGGACGGAACTCGTCACTCTGTAGTGGGAAAAATTATGACGGATGTCACCTTTAAAGGGGTAACTAAACCTATGGAATTTTTCATTATACCTCAGTTAACCCAGAATCTTTACCTAGGAGTGGATTTCGTTCGAAAATTTAACTTGGCCCCGGCACTATTTTCCGGTTCGACCCTGGAGTCCGTCACCACCGTTCCTGACCAATCTCAACCCACTAACTTAGTACGGCATACACTGGATGTAACTCAGCAACTGCGTCTCGACTCGGCTATATCGGCTTTTCCCTCGCACGAGAAGGAAGGTCTCGGGCGGACTGCCCTGGTGTTCCACACTATAGATGTGGGGGATGCTAAACCCATAAAACAGAGACATTTCGCCATATCTCCGGCGAAGGAAAAATCGTTATATGCCGAAGTGGATCGAATGCTAGCATTAGGCGTAATCGAAGAATCACAGAGCGCGTGGGCTTCCCCAGTCACCTTAGTGGTCAAGCCGAACAAGGTCCGGTTATGCTTAGATGCCAGACGCTTGAACGCCGTCACAGTCAAGGACGCATATCCTCTACCGTTGATCGAAGGCATTTTGAGTCGATTGCCTAAAGCCCATTTCATCACGAGCTTAGACCTCAAGGACGCCTTCTGGCAAATTCCTTTAGACCCCGGTTCAAAGGAGAAAACAGCCTTCACAGTCCCAGGCCGGCCCTTATATCAATTCGTGACCATGCCATTCGGATTGTGTAATGCCCCCCAAACAATGACGCGCCTTATGGACAAGGTGATACCACCTCATTTGCGGCACCAAGTTTTCGTTTACTTGGACGATCTGTTGCTTATAACAGAGACCTTTGACGAACACATCGACCTGCTTCAGGAGGTGGCTCTACACATCCGGAGGGCAAGATTAACCATCAACATAAGGAAGAGCCAGTTCGTGATGACGGAGGTGAAGTATTTAGGTCACATCATTGGGCATGGGCATATCAAGACCGATCCGGAAAAGACTCAAGCGATTGACGTTTTTCCATTACCCAAGTCCACCAAACAATTACGCCGATTCTTAGGTTTATGCGGATGGTACCAGCGTTTTGTACGTGACTATGCCACCATTACCACTCCTTTGACCGACATGCTGCGTAAGGGACGTAAATTCGTATGGGAAGAGCCCAGCTTGCGAGCCTTTGAAGAGCTAAAGAAGAGTCTGACTACGGCCCCCGTACTGCACAGCCCGGACTTTGACAAACCGTTCTCAATCCATTGTGACGCGAGTCAACATGGGGTGGGAGCAGTCTTAGTCCAGGTTGCACAAGACGGCGAGGAGAGACCTATAGCCTTCATGTCTCACAAGTTGAACCCAGCCCAGCGAAATTACACGGTCTCCGAGCAAGAATGTCTAGCCGCGGTGTTGGCAGTGAAACGCTTCCGAGCCTATGTGGAGGGACACACCTTTGAAATCGTTACGGATCACGCTTCTCTGAAATGGCTAATGAGCCAGACTGATCTCAACGGCAGATTGGCCAGGTGGGCACTGAAACTACAGGCATTTGACTTCACAATTCGCCACCGAAAAGGAAGCCAGCATGTAGTCCCCGACACCCTATCCAGAATGTTCGCCCCTGAAGGAGCCGAGTTGGTCCAAGAGGACGACAGCCCCCAATTGATCGATTTGGACCATCCTGCCTTCAAGTCAGCCAGCTACACCCAACTGATTCACACTATCCAGAATCAACTGTCCCAGCTTCCTGAACTGCGGTTGACGGATGGATTTATTTACAAACGGATGGGACACGCCTCCGGAGATCCCATACAAGAAGAAGAACAGTGGAAGTTGTGGGTGCCCGAAGAATTAACCACTGATCTTATCAGGCGGGCTCATGACCACCCATCAAGTGCGCACGGCGGATACGGTCGTACACTTAGGCGGTTGAAAACCTGTTTCTTTTGGCCTAAGATGGCACAACAGATAAAAGCGTACGTAGCCTCTTGTGAGCTATGCAAGTGCACTAAAGCGCCCAACACCATCCTTCGGCCACCCATGGGTAAGGTTGAGGTCCCCGAACGCGTGTTCCAGCGCTTGTACATTGATCTTATCGGTCCTTACCCTCGATCTGCTTCTGGTCACACGGGAGCTGTCGTGGTCCTGGACCAGCTCTCCAAATTCCCTATCATAGAACCACTACGTAACATGCACACTGGACCAATAATCAGCTTTTTGGAGAACCGAGTCTTTCACATGTTTGGAGTTCCGGAGAAACTTGTCTCCGACAATGGGGTCCAGTTCACCTCCAGCAAGTTCCGAGACCTAATGTCCAAATACGGCATCATCCACCAACGAACTGCCGTCTATTCACCACAAGCCAACGCATCCGAACGACTGAATCGTACGCTCATAGCGGCCATTCGCGCCTATGTCCACCCGAATCAGAGGGACTGGGATCGCAAATTGTCCGCCATCACTAGTGCACTGCGCTCGTCGTACCACGCCACGACCGGCATTTCGCCGTATTTTGCAGTGTTCGGCCAGTATATGATCTGTCATGGGAGCGCTTACCGGCTATTGCGGCAGCTGAAATCGCTAGAAGACCCAATCGTGGTTCTAGAACCGCACGAAAAGCTCCAACTTCTGCGAGATCAACTGCGGGAGAAGATTGAAGAAAGTAGACGGATGGGAGAGGAGCGGTACAACTTGCGATCTCATCCTTCTGGCTTTAAGGCCGGCGACGAAATATATCGTCGAAACTTCCGACAGAGCGATGCCACCCGCCATTACAATGCCAAACTAGACAAGAAATTCGTGAAGTGTCGAGTCATACAAGTCATAAGCCCCACCCGGTACCTCATCGCGGACATGACTGGTAAGACCCTGGGAATTTACCACGCAAAAGACCTTAGACGATGAAGTGCAACTAATTCCCACGAGAAACCTTGGCTTATCCCAAATCTCTGCCTAGACGAAGGCCTCCGAATAACACCTGACTTCCTACTATATAGTCACTGCCGAGTCTTCACGAACAGGGTTGTAGCCTATCCTTCGAAACGGATCTTCGACCCGCCACGTCCCTAACCAAGACCTTTTACCAAGGAGACGGGATCGTAATTACTTCGATTTTGGGGGGGGGAATGTGTAATGTGACGCCTACGCCCAGGAATCGAAGCGATTTCGATCCCGAACCCTTGTAACCTGCCAGATGGATATGTCCTCGAAGTGCCAGCGGACTTCATCTGTTGTGCGGATATCGTTGTGCAGAAAATATTTTTTTTTCTGTCCAAATATTTAGATCCGTGGATATAAATATTCGAAATATAGAATTAATCCAACCCCGGCACATTTCGAGACATAGCCATCTGGAAATGCCCCTCCACCGTGGCCATCGAGAAAACTATGCCACTGGCGACATCTGAAGAAGCACATTTCCGCCATAGGAAGTGCCATTCCACGCACATATGTTTTGTCCGAGGTGACAACCGGAAATTTTGACAGCCACATGGAGGCGCTAAACGTCATCGTAAAGTTCTTCGTGATAATATCCAAGGTATTACAAAACCAGCTATACGTCGTTTGGCGCGACGTGGTGGAGTGAAACGTATTCCCTGTTTAATCTGTGAAGAAACGCGTGGTGTGCTTAAAGAGTTTTTGGAAAACGTTATTCGTGAGGCAGTGACATTCACCGGAGCAGAAACATTAGGAAAGAGGTTAGTTTAGTTAATAACTAAATAGAAAGGTTAGCAATATTTTGTCTGGTCTGCAGCGGAAGGCAGTGTGAACTGAATCGAAACCAGCGATACTGAAAATACCGGGGACACTTCTGCTAAAATAACCAAAGAGAAGAATACCAGTCCCGCCGAAGCCGTCGACCCCGCACCTTCTTCCAGTTCCCACGAAAATACGTCCGAATATACAAGCTTGGACAACATTAGCGAATGTTATTGTTAACGGAGTAAAAAACCCGATGAAAATGAAGTGACGTATATTGTTCACCAATCGAACTATAGCGAGGAAGTGTTTTTAGCTGTTTCTGATGCCTATATAAAATAGCGAGATATATTAACTCGAAGGACGAAAACAAAATGGAGTATAAAAATACTAGAAAGTTATGAAAGAGTGAAAGCAGACACAATTCGGATAAATTTCGACACAGTGAAAAAGGACAAGAAAGAACGAATCTTTACGGTTGAAGAAGGATTATGTCAGGAATTAGAGAAATATCTTCGTGGAATTCTTTCCAAGCGACTTCTAAGTGAAATGAATCAAACCTTGTATAAATGTGTAAAATGCTCAACTCAATTTTCTCGTGAGAATACATACAAGAAATCAAGCGTTGGCGTTACTTGTCCCGAATGCTCTAGTATTTTCGTTGTTGAACTTCACGAAAAGCTTAGTTCATCGACAAAAGGTTCGCTGCCAAAATACGAGGAACTTCCGGTCATAGCTAGCAATATTTCAACTTTAAATACAGTACCAACTAGTAATTTATCCTCTACAACACAAACAACAGCTACTGCAACCCAATCCAGTGCAACCGGACAACAAAGTGCGGGTGAGAAATATGTAATTGAAGAAAGTGCTTCACATAGCAGTATAGGTTCAGCTGGATCGTTAAACGAATCATCATCGTGTTTAAAAATTACTCAATCAGAAAAATCGTTTGATTCAAATCAAAGTGTCGCGGGTAGTTCGACACCTGATCGTGATATTGATTTCAATTTCAGTAAAAACGGTGAAAGTGATATCGAAATTTTAAGTAATCCCAGTCAAAGTAGCATTGAAGTTCTGGAGCATGCTTATCAAAGCCGAAAAACATCCGAAGAACGTCGTATCTCCAGAGTACCGTCCCTTGATACCATAGAGGATAGTAGTTACAACAATGCTCCTTGCATAACATCAGTTGCCATTAAGAATACTGCACCAGAAATCCATGTGGAGATAACAAAAGCTCCAGAGGTGCAGCAGGCGTTAGAAAGTAGTAATGCAGTAACACCAGGTGGTGAAACGAAAACTTCTTTAGGGCATATCAGTTTAACCGAAAGCAGTTCGTCGGGTTCTGTTACGGATAGCATTTGTACAGCTTACGAACAGGAGGATAAGTGCGGAACAGCTATTAATTCACCAGAACGTAAATCATCACAAATTCAAAATACAAATGGAAAGGAAATAAGAAGAGAAGATTCAATCATATCGTCTATGTTTGGCGGCTTATTCCAATCAACGAATATTTTAATGTCACGGTCACAAAAACCACCCGAAGATATTATTTGTGATAAATTAAATTCTCCTATACCGATTTTAGTGATGCCGATCTACGAAGACAGGTTGTTTACCTTCAGGTATTTGCACGTCGTTTATTTTATTTTTTTTTATTTTATTCAGAAATAAGTTGCTGAATGAACAATTAATTTAAACCAAAACTCTGATATTAAAAAAAAAAAAAATTTCATACAAGAAGAATACTTTATCATTCGTGGTATCAAACAAAATGTATAACGGATTCCCCTATTCATACTAAAAAAAAAAAAAAACTATAAAAAGATTGGTATATTCAAATGTAAATTGTAAATGTAAATTGTGATCCTCACTTTTCTATTTCGCATAAAGACAGAAGTGGCAAAATAGAGCCTCCATCTTCAAAATTGTTCTAATTTTAATTACAAGTATGTAAGGTTAAAAATCAAACGTAAAGGCTAGCGAAATACCTATAATTTATTTGTGGGAAACTATAAAAGTAGAAATTAATCATGATACACCCATGTGAAGTGTTATTGTTATTGCCTGTTTACACGCGTAATTATACATCACGCTTTGTTTAAATTTGGCAGATGCCGTGTAAAGTTCACATGAAATTGCGTGATTTGGGATAGGAAGTTATCAATTGATTGATAAAAATTAAAAAAATATAATTGCAATTATAAAGATAAAAATATGAAGTAATATTTTCCTGAATTTAAGGATAGTTTTATTGAGTTATATGAACTAATATGATAATATTAGATGTATATACGAAAACTGGCATATTTTCGGTATTTAAGGTAATAAAAATAACATGAATTGCTAAGTTAACCCACGACTTTCCTTTTCAGTGACTCTTCTTTTTCAGTGGGAACAGAGAGTGTAGGGTAAGTATGCCGTCGCGAGGGTAGGGTTTCTGCAAATCCGCTGAAGTCGGTTTCGCGTCGCGCGCGGTACGCGGTACCTTTGTTTGTTTCGTCATTTCCTTAGAGTAGCTTCCTTCGATTTAAGTTCGAGTAGCCTATTTTTCGGTACCGCGTCGGTGAATCGGTAACGCGCCTATGGGATTTTGTAGCGTTTTTTTTTGATTTGAGATCTGTGGAAAGATCGCATCCAGAACTAACGTAATGTAGGTTTCTCGTTCTGGATGAGTAATTGTTGACGCGTTTGGAAAACGGGCAAGTTCAGGTGACTGAAATATTGTAATTGAGCGTAATCCATTCGGAGACCCGCGACCGAAATCCTCTCCGAACTAGCTGGCCGACAAGCAGTCACCGCATGAATGGGTTACGGTGCACGGATTGGTTGACCTGTTGGTACCATCCGTTGGCACTACTCAGACTTAACGTCTAGAACCGATGAGAGGTCGGTTCCGCGTCGAGTTGAAGGTAGAAAATCATTACAAAATATGAAACACAAGTCTTCATAGCTGACAAAATAATCAATAAGATTTAAGCTCGGTATGAGGTCAGATGTTAATGTTTCATCGAAATGAAGAACTGATTGGCCGTTCAGGCTTGATTTGAAGTCGGAAACTTTTGCTTCAACGACCTCCGAAAATATTTCATTCCTTCTCTCTGGGTTTGGCAGAAGAACCAATTCTAAATGTGTTCCAATCAGGGCAAGTTTCTGCAATCCATCACATATAATCCTGTTTCCATTTCTATCCGGAGTCGTACTATCAATTTCGATACCAGCTCTATCGAGATTTATCTCATCACTAGTGACTTCAAGATTCGATACCTTCACTCGAGACTTCCTGCGGAATAAGCTATTCACTTTCGCGAAAACGCCATCTGGGTCCTGTGGGCTAATACCCCTCAGTTTTTCCGCCCATTGATTGCTGACCTCACTCTTGAAGTATGAACGGATTAAGTTCCGGACATTCTTCAGATGTAATTTCAACAAAGCCAACGAGGGATGGTTGTAGTCCAAAAATCGCCGATAAATATTGTTGACGCGTGTGAGAAGAAGGCTTTTCAATCTTTTCAACGTTGCAATGGTTGATGTTTCATATCCTTCCATATTGTTTCGATGTTTCATCTTGGGAACTACTTTCTCAGTCGTTTCCAACGTCAGCTTCTCTAACTTCGACAAATAGAGATCTATTTCATCGTCAGTTAGATTTCTGTTATTAGGAACCATTGAGCAAGCGTTGCCATCATCAGAAGGAGGACATTGCTTCTGGTACTCCCGATTAAACTTCTTTTGAAACTTTCCCCAGTCTGTTTTTTTGAAATTCAACGGATGGTTTTCATGTTGAACTGGAATGAGGAAGAAATCATCCCTTTGATGATTGATTTCCATTACGATTGCGTTATTAACTACCATGATTTTTCGAATGAAGGGTATCCAAAAAATTTCGTAGCTTCCTGTTCTTCTGCCCCCCTTGCCACTGTTAAAGTAATTATATGAACTGTTGGAAAAATCTCATTGAGAACTTGCATGACACCCCACTCGACTACCTTCGATGGAAAATAAATTTTTATGGACCACCCCCTATGTAGTGAAACCACCTGAAAAGCTCTCTGAAAAATTTTTTTTTTCACATCAAAGCTTTCATGAAATAATCACTTCTGACCTCTCCACAAAGTTTCATGCCTGCAGCTTCTACAGGTATGGTTTCGGAGAAAAACCGCTGCGACATACAAACGGATGTACACAGATAGTGGTTTCAAGAGGGTTTTGTATTTTAGTGCAAAAAATTAATAAATAATCATTGTTATTGCAACTGAAGGTCTCGTTAATTGAATAGACAAATTCTCCTGGAATTGGATCCAGTGATTTTTGACGTCGGAATTAGTTGTGTGAATTCTTGCATTAAGCTCATGTATCAGAGTACGCATTTTGGGAACGAGGGAATGTGGGTAGGTAGCTAATTTTTCGCGAAATTTAAAGCCTTTAAAAATTTCAAAATTACAGGAAAATATCCAACAACCTATTTTTGAACCAAAAATAATGAATTTATTTTTATCTTTAAATCCAAAATTCGATAGTACTGAACATACAATCTATGATAATAATACATAAACATTTCATAACTTTCACACAGCGTACAACTAATTCTATTTTACTTTTCTTTACCGCTTCATGAGGCTGCAAACGTTTCGGTCGCTGTGTAGTCCTTCACCCACCTGGAGAATATTTCGGCACAATGAGTTACCACGCACTCATTGCTGCAATACTCGTCCTCCCAATCCGGACTGACCACCGCTGGGTTTTGGCATCCGTTCCGAATGCACATCTGTCCTTGCGGCATCTCATCGTTGCCATTGTTTATCTCTGTTTCGACATTTTGACCACTGTTGGTGTTTTGCGGTGGCAAGGAATTCGTTGGGCTTGTGACGCTCGCTACCGTCACCGCAGAAGGTTGATTCTGATTAATGCAAATCACACCTGCAGTTACTGGAACATTCAATACTGTCATATTTCCAGCATTTGGCTGTATTTGTTGCTGCGGAGTGGTGTGTTGTGTAATTTGGGCTGCATTTTCTGTGCTTCCTCTTCTGGTCAGCTCCTCTTCGGCTTTGGCTAATAGGTTAGAACGATAGATTGACAGCAAACGTCGATATTCTTTTTTTGCATCCTCCGCTTTCTTTTTGTAGACATCTTTGTGCTCCTCAGCGAGTACGTCCCACATGGAAGCGACAATTTTCGATATTTCCCCAAACGATGCATTTGGATTTTGGCTTTTTATGGCCGCTTGAGTGTCCCCGAAGAACAAGGCGTACGCTGAGACAGGTTTCCTTGGTGCGTTCGGGTCATTTTTCATGCGGCTTTTCAGATCGATTATGGCTGCCGCGGCGCCAGGCGAACGGCTGCCCGATTTATTCACGCCATTATCGTCACTTTCGTCACTAGACACAGTTTGATCGATTACACTAGCCGCGTGCATGGAGGTCGAATTAATATTGTCACCACTTGATGCGACGGTATTTACTTGTTGGGTGGGTGAGCGTAAAACGAGGAATTCATTGCCGGTCATTGTAACAACATCGGACCTCATGCTATTCGGGTGGTTGGACATCGGCCACTGGCACTGGGCACTCAAATTATTCGGATTTGCAACTATCGCTGGTCGTGTGTCCGCGGCGCTGCTGTTGATATTTGTTGTCGTCATATCATACACCGCCTGGACCCCGCCGCTTGCACTAACGTTTCCACTGACATTCACGTCGCCGCGAAACATCAGCGAATTGTTTTGCATTTGAGACGTGATTTGGGGCAAGTGAAATTCCTCGTCTCCGAATGATGGTGTATGAAAAGTGTGAGGGTCAGCCATACCTTGGAATGATTCAAGTGAGGCGAAATGTTTTAATCATGACAAGAGAGGCAAATTAATTCAGAAATATTGGGTTTGTTTGTGTTTTAATTAAGGGAAGAATTGCTGATGTGACACAAGGCAGAAAGTCAAGTTGACAATATTTTACCATTCTTTTTTACTTTACAGCGGCTGGATCACTATTTACGCATCAGTTTATTCAAATATTCTATGAAAAGCACAGGATGTCCTTTTAATTTGTATAAAATGCCCACTTGGCTTGAAACCCATGAAACTATAAAACTTTAGAACTATGCCTGATAAATGAAAGGAAAATATTGAAGAAAAAAGCAATTAAAACCATATGTGTATAACAGTTAACGGTTCTTTGATTCCTGAACTTTTCTAATTCGAGATATAGGAAGAGTGAAAGAGATACTACTATATGAGATAAACGTCAAAACATTTTTGACAGCTGGATTGACGGCCGAGAGTGTTATTCGTGTTGGTTCGTAATAAAATCGGTGTACCCAAGAGGGAAAGTGTGTGAAAAATGGCAACTTTAACGTGGCATACGTTTCTACTCGCTGTGAACTTTCTTGTAATTTCTGTGCTTTATATGAATACAGATGCCCAAGAGACGCATCGACCATGGTATGAAAATCTGCCAGCGGTTGCAATGGACTATAAAGTTCACATTGACGCCGGCAAGGAGGATTGTTACTATCAGTATGTTCAACCCGGTGCAACATTCTACGCCTCCTACAGTGTAAATATTGACTATTATAAACTAAAGTATTCCATATAAATAATCAAAGTTTTAAATTTTGACTCAGCAATGGTGGAATTGATAGGTCTGCATAGGTTTAATCAATACAGGCGAAAACATGAAGTTGGTACCTTGCGTGCAACCTGTTGCATGCTCATGTACGTGTGATTTTAAGATTGGCTAGTTGTCGAAATGAGGTTTGATTTTGCATGTTAAGTCCATTTTCGACCTAGACTGTTCTTTAAGCCAGTGTTGGGAATTTGAGAATCATAGTTTCAACTAAAAATGATGCATTGGTGCGAAGTTTATTTACGGCTCTTGATGTTCGCCAATAAAGTCATAAAACAAGCCGGAAAATGCAAGTTATTTCAGGGCACATGGCTATCTAAAAATTCAATATCTACTCTTTATCACAATAGCAGTTTTTTGATAAATAATAACAGACATAATCTAGATTCATTTTATGCAAGCTAAGCAACAAGCTTCTGTGATAAATCATTAGAGATCATATTCGTGAAGGCGAATTAAACGTATCGAATTAAGACAATCCACACCAATTAGGAAATAAAACTGCCAGCGATTCCTAAATAAGGGCTTTCGGTAATTGCTATAGTATATAAAGGCTAAGGGGTGGTAAACAATGAAGCTGAAATAGATGCAGTGATTTCAAAAGTTACTTACCTTGCCTGTAAAATTGAGCTTACTGCCTACAAACTTTCGCCAGATTTTCTCGTGTTTTACTACCTTTGCTTCTTCGAAAACCTACTATCAAAATTGAACCTTTACCTATAGAATATGTACTCGTAGCTCTCAGTATTCTCAACCATACCTTAGAAACTGCTGTCTGCGTCGATAGTTATTTTACCGTTCTGACAATTGCATCGAATGCCGATACGGGCAGCGTGTATTTCACTTTCTGGAGCTTACCGATGGTAGAAGTTAGTAGCTCTTCTGATTTAGTGTTATGGAAAGTTCCATACTTCTCTTAGTGATATTAGGCAGACGATTTTTGGGAACCAACATTTCTTAAAGACGTCGATCAAAAACCTCTTTTGATAGACGAACGTGTGGGTGACTGACGAACCGACGGATACAGATCATGATTTCAATCCACCCACTTCGTTCGCCAAGCCCCCAAACCCGAGCAGTGGGTAACTTTAAATACAACAGTGGATTTCGTTAACATACGTAGACAAAGAGACATAAAAGCTATCATACACCCTTACAAAATACAGACTACAAACCAAAACTGAATGATACATCAATATGCGAGAACAGCGACATATACAAACAACTATGCAAGGACTGCGATATGCTTTACATAGGTAGGACAACACAGAAAAAACGACAAGATACAAAAAGCACTTACGACCTTTCTACAACAAGGCAGACTCCAATTATACGACACATCTACAGGACCACGCAGACGAACCTGACGGTACAACAAACTCTATGACATTGGCACACAAACAAAGCAAAAGGCCGGAAACGGGAATCCTGGAAAGATTGGAAATAAAGAAACATAAAAAGACAGATGGTAACATTATTAACTAGAAACTTATTACAAATTCTGATGTTATTTAATCAGTACTAGACCACATCTTCCGACGAAAACGGAAACGGGACGAATGGATATACAATGACCCAAAAAAACAAAAAAAAGCCTAATATCCCTCCACCTGGCCTAACCTAACGCCGATCTGCTTAACCCTAAATAAATGCTTAACATCTAAATAAAGTTCGTACATTTCCCCTTCCCCTGCCCCCCTCGGTACTCATAAGGCAATTTTAAGACTTGTTTTGAAAAGATCTCATTAAGACCTTTCCAATGACACCCTACTGGACTACCAATGGTGAAATTTTTTTTGGGGGGTCACCTCCCTATATGGGGAGACCCCCCTTAAACCCCTTTGAAAAAATTTTCCACTCTTGAACTTTCAAGAAGTCACCACTTCTGACCTATCCACAAAGTTTCATGGCTGTAGCCTCTATAGTTTCGGAGAAAAAGTGCTGTGACATACAGACGGACGGACGGACAGACGAACACAGGTCGTGATTGCAATAGGGTTTTGTATTTTAGTACAAAACCCTAAAAACGATCTAATTATGAATATTGTAAATCAGGTGGTGAACTTTTATAACCAACTGCCAAAATTAAACTATAATTCAATACCAAACATATTAACATATAATGTGATTTGAGAGCATTGTGTGCAACTGTATACTTGTTTTTTTTGGCTATAGCATATAAATCTCTATGTGATAATTCAGCATTCGATATTTTTAAACAATATTATTTTTCGACACATGACTCTTTTTTAATCTAACATAACTATTAGGATGCCCCACAAGTATCTTCCCCGCCACGCTATCAATAACCGACTCTAGCTGGCTGCGTTAATGAAAACATGGAATCTTATCTGTTGGCCGTTTAGGGTATCGGTTTTAGTTGTACAAAGTTTCTTTTAAAACTTTTTCTATTCCGTTCAATATAGATAGCAAAAAGAAGCATTTGCGGCATTTTGTACTTCATTGCTACGAAAAAGTTTATAGTGCAAAGATTGCTGCACTATTTACGGGATTGGTACAACTATTAAAATTGTCTACAATTGGTTTAGTTGGTAATTTTGACTTGAATGATGAAGACGCCGGATACAGGCCCTATCAAAAGTACGCCGGCTCGCGTGATATGTGCAGGCTGCAAATCTTTTCTGAAACAAAAACAAATAAGGTTCTACGTTATTAGCATGTTTTGATATGAACTAACTTTTGAATAAACATTTTAAAAATTGAGAAATTGGGATACATTTGAAAAAAAATTAATTTTTCACGCTTTTCTTCCTCGGTCAAGTTTTCGTTGAGAAATGGTAGATGAAAAAAGTGGTTCCGAGAAAAATGCGTTTAAAGAAAAAGTTACAGAAAACTGTAAATTAAAGTGACTAAAAAATAAATGACTTAGTTCAGGGGATTTTTCGGACAGACTATGAGTATTCACTCAATGGTGATATGTACTGATTTAATCAGATCATATCATAGCTGAGCAGGCACACGGGAGCATGGTACTGACCAAACCAACTTCCGAACAAATCAATGCGGTCATGAAAATAAGATACTCTAACTGTCTCTAAGCGAAGGCCCGAGAGGGGCTGTAGTGCTACAAAGAAGGAGAAGAAAAAATAAATCAAAATGCTTACGTTTCAATCTGCTACTCCAAGGCCATAAAACAATCCTTCCTGTTCTTCATAAGCCTGATTTAGCACCATTTACTCCTCTTTTCTTGTTTTTCTCGCTTCTTTTGACCCCTGATTGCTACGTTGATTTTGTCGTTTGACGCGATCATCGTCGATTTGATTTGCGTATCTGAAACTTTGTGAGCCAACTTGAACCTCCAATTCATTCGTTATTAAACGTTAGGCAGCATGTCCCCACTTCTACCGCTTTTAAGCCGCAATGCAAATGTTTTGGAGCCACGCGCCAAATTGTAGAATTGAAGCTCTCATTTTCACTTTGCGTGTGTCCACCTAAACATCTTGTTAATAAATCTTCTCGGGATAAATTTTCTTATATAGGAAGAAGTTCCTTCTGCACATCAGGGTGTAGTGGACTAAGATGAGCTTCAGGCACAGTTCCAAGAGCCTTAGCTTGCCGCCAGATACACCAACTGTCAGCACCCAATGGACAGCAGTAGTGTCGTGGTTTTCGTCTGTATATATGAGGTGGTAGAATGTAGCCATAATAGCAGGTTTCATATCTTCAACGCTCTCAACATTTTTCATAATTGCTGGTCCGTAGTACGTGCTCAATTTGTTAATCAAAGCATCGGTAAGTTTTCCTTTGCCTTCCAGTTTTTTTTACACTTCAAAGTCGAGTTCCATCCTCTACTGCATATGACTCGATCTTAAAAACTGCTTGCTTGTCGCCATAACGTTTGACATTAAGAAGAGCTGAAAATGTTTTCAATCCCCATCACCGATGTAATTAACGTACATTATATCATAAACCTCTTCTGATCTGAAAAACATTTTTAGGGTTTTGTAAAATAATTTTACAAAACCCTTCTAAAATCGCGTCCTGTCTGTCCGTCTGTCCGTCTGTCTGTCTGTCCGTCCGTCCGTCCGTCCGTGTGTCACAGCAGTTTTTCTCGGAAACTACTTAAGCTAGAAGCATCAAATTTTGTATGTAGGTGTAAAGTGGTGATCTCTTCAAAGTTCAACTATTAAAAAATTTTATAAGGTATTTAAGAGGGGTCTCCCCATGTAGGGGAGTGACCCCCCCGAAAAAAAAATTTCATTGAAGGTAGCCGATATGGGTATAAAATGAAAGGTCTTGATGAGAACTTTACAAAACAGGTCTTAGTTTGGCAAAGTTTGCTTCGAGGGGCGCACAGGGAGGGGAAATACACGAAAAATTTGTGTCCCCCCCTCGCGATTGGACACCTTCCAACCGAAAAATCTGAAAAAAATCAAGAATGTAGGCCTTGATGAGTACAACAACAACAAATACGTGAGAAGTCGCAATTCACTCAACTTTGTTAGTAATAGTATGATTTATTGATTTTATGTTTTCTTGAATAAAATCTTAACGGTACCCTTAAATTCAATGAAATTCAGTACAAAGATGTCTATTTATAAGATTGATTAACCCTGCAAGTTTCATAAAGATTGCATCATATTTAGCGAAGTTATAGCGGTTTGAATTTTCCTGTATTACTATGGAACAATATGCGCTGCATGTATTACTATGGCAACGTATGGCTATGGAACAACATGCGCTTTTTACCGACTCAGACACTACAGTTTTGCTAGGATTTGCATGAAAATTTCAGTAATGATAGGTGTCATGAATAACTTTGAGAATCAGTTCAGCTAGTGGTATCAGTAATCGTAAAACAAAATAGTGGCTGTTTTAAATGCGAAGATTGAATAATTTTGAGTTATTTTTTCCCAACTTCAACGTTTAAGGTGCATGCTTTGAACACTTGATTCAATTTAATGAATGACTGAAGCTGAGTACCTACAATTAATACTCATAAGTGAAACAAGTCAAGGAGGCGGGAGGGAGCTTCTAACAAAAGGGCTTTGTAACAACTCTAGGATTCGAAAAAAATTGGCCATTAATCGATGATAACAGTACAGGAGAGTGGCCCCTGAAAAAAAATTCATCAAACGTAGCCGATATGAGTATGAAATGAAAGTTTTCATGGGAGCTTTTCAAAACAGTTCTTAAACTGTCAGTTTTTGCTTCAGTGGGGGCACTGGGGGGAAATACATGAAAAATGTGTTTCCTCCCTCGCGAATGGACATCTGAAATAATTATCAAGGGAGATATTTATGAGTATAACAATAACAAAAACCTCAGAAGTCTAAATTCTTTCAACTTTGTTAAAAATAGTATGATCTTCGAATTTCATAGTTTCTCCAATAAAATCGTCAATGACATGCTTCTTGACTTTATTCAATCTGGTGACTGCATTTTGAAAATTGAATACAAAACCCTTCTGACATGAGCGTAGGTCTGTTTACCCAACTTGTTTTCATTGATTCTACTTCCATGCTTCCCGCTGAGCTTTCATGAGTTTTCGTGCAAAATACTTCGTCATGTTGTTCTTTCCATGCAAGATATTTTTCGGAGTCCCTAGATTTCTTGCTATAGAGCGCACATGATTGACAATGACTACTTAGAACTATAAGATCGACAACTTTTTCTGTATAATATGCTATGAGGGTGGTCACGCCAAATAGCGATTTGAAGCCTCTTTTCTTCGAAGTGCCGTCTCCAGACACCTTAAAATAGAGAATAGGTCGTTCAAGTTCATTTTTTTTCTTTTCGTCTTCTATTGCTTTTTTACAACAGTATGTATTCGAACACTTTTGAGGCTGAATGTATATAAGTGTAAATGTTATTATATGAGCCCTCGGATATACCAGCATCAATGTCCGTGTAATTGCAGAACAAAAACAGCCCTTGTTTCCCGACACCTAAGAACCGCATAAGAAACACGATACTTCTATTGATCTCATAACCAGTATTAATGCGAGGACCTGAATTTATTTGTCTCGACCCGCATTTTGAAACCAAGGCCCCTGTTTCCACTTTCTTCGAATTTTACAGTTTTTTTACACGAATTACACATTAGAATATCCGATAACGCTGTAAATACGGTGAAAAATTCAGTAAAACGATAGCTCAACAAAGGACTAATTGTAACATTTTCTGCAATCGAAGTATGTAATTTTTCCGCACTAGCACTGCAACTTGCACCTTTATTTACACCTATACTCTTAGTATATCGATTGCCATGGAATGACCTTTTTCTAGGTCTACTCTGTCGACAGTTTGTATCATAAATTTTCGGATACGAACTCATTTTTTTCGAACTACTTTGACAACTGCACGCATGAACAAGCAAAATAAAACTGATGGTGAACCGACGCTGTGTATGAAATGAGAACGCCTTTGCAAGATTCCCCTGTACTGCACGACGAACATATTTTTTTACTCAAGGCAGATTAAGGCTACCAAATTGTTATTATGAACAAAAATAAATACCACGAAACAGGGAATGAAAAACTGAACAGAATCAAAAAATTATTCGAAATCAAAAATAATCTACTTCCCAGCTCAATAAGGAGTACGGAAAACGTTAAAGAAATGCAAAAGCCTCTTTAAAAGGCTTGCAAGCGTCGGAACTACAAATCCCACATTGCCAAAATTAGTTTGCCAGCCTTAGAAACATGAACCTGGCAACCAATTACGGAAGGTTATTATGCTATGTCTATTTGTAGAATGGTTACTGCGGACCATGCAAGGAGTCTTCATCCCTGATGAGATCCCCTACAACAACAACAAAAATCACAACACGATGGCTGTGTTACAGGAGGTTCCTCGCCACCGTTGCGGGTCTCCTGCCCGGTTCTTTCAATCCGCAAAAGAGGAAGGCCGATCCCCTTTTTTTCCTTTTAGCAATTCATATTTTGTCTCCTCCTATATGAATATATATTACCCTGGTGCTGTTAAGGACCTTTTACAAGAGGCCAGTCAATATAAATTTAAAGTACTGGCAATCCAGGAAACGAACTGGACTGGTAATGATATTCAAGACATGCGATCGCACATAATATTCAAAAGTGGGAAGCCTACTGGAAAATGAGAATTCGGAGTGGCCTTTATTGTGGATAGGGAGTTCAAATTGCACGTTATTGATTTCAAGGCAAGAAACGAACGGTTGTGTGTGATCCGTATTAATGCAAAATTCTTCAAAATCTGTCTGATCAATGTTCACGCCCCGACCGAAGAAACAAAGGAAACGTTCTACAATCACCTGGAAAGCCTAGTCGACTCATTGCCTACAAACGACACAAAAATCATTCTGGGTGATTTCAGCGCGTATGTCAAAAGCATATTCGGCGAAGACCAGCTCGCTACAAAAATTTGACATCGAAAGGCTCCAAACGATGTTTGTGGCCAAAAATTTCACGGAGACCTTCGACTATCAGCTGGCTCCCATCCTATCAGATACATCGCTAAAGACAAGCAAAGAGCTTTGGATGGAAGTGAAAGCAGTTATTAAGACCATGGCAGAGCAGACGATCGGACACCAAGCCCAGCGCAAGAGAAATGATTGGTTCGATGATGAGTGCCAGAATGCGTTAGACAAAAAGAAGTAGAAAACCAACACGAAGAGAGAATACTATGAAAATCTCAGATGAGTAGCAAATAAGATAGTTAGAATTAAGAAAAAAAAATTCTATGACGACCAATGGAGAAGTATAGATGTAAGTTTAGCAAGAAATAACATTAGACAAGCATACAAAGCAGTGAAAAGCCTGGAACAAGGTTATCAGCCCAAAACCACACTGTGTCGTGATGACTTCGGCAATATCATCGCTGGTGAAACCAAAATTAAGGAAAGATGGACATCATATTTCAAGAACCTCCTTAACCCTCCGCACAGCTCCAGAACATCGGAGTCTATAGATGTTTGCGGAGAGCCTACATTGGCCCCACCAACTCTGGATGAAGTTTGTTCCAGCATCAAAGCCTAAAAGAATAATAAAGCGCCGAGCATCGATGAGATTCCAGTGGAGCTCATCAAATATGGTGGCAGCAGTGTTCATAAAGCTATTCACAAAGTCATCCAGCACATTTGGCTACCAGAAAATATGCCGAAAGAGTAGAGCCGATCAATTACCTGTCGAAATACGAGGTACATTACCATAAAAGTCGAGCCAAGTAGTAGCCTGTGAGCTCATGGTTGTAACGAATTCACCATTGGTCCCCGTCTAGCTTTGCTCCGATTATTCGCCTCAGGATCCGTCGCTCAATGGCGTTCAATATATTTGCGGATGCTTGGGTTAGGGTCCATGTTTCACACCAATAGCATAACACAGGTCTTATCGCAGATTTGTATACTTGGAGCTTTGATTTCCTGTGTATGTAGCTGATTTTCAAGATCTTCAAAACTGAATAAAATATTTTATTGCTTTGCAGTTAATTCTTGATCAGTTTCTTCCAGATCTTGCTTTTTAGACGAGACCCGCGTTCATGAAAGATATAAGCCATTATTTAATAATTACACAATTCTTCGCAATAATGTTAGTATAGGCACAGTTATTCTTGCACATTTATTGTAAACATTGCACATAAAATCAATTCTTTTCAATCAGTTTTCGCTGGGCCATATTTAACGATTTCTCTACTACAAATCGTTCATCACATTCCAGTTGCTCAAAAAATCGTGGAATCTTTGTTAGTATCGATGAAGTGAGTGGCATTATATTTGGTTTGAAAAGGAAAAAATCTTTTGGTCCCGATAGAATTCCAAATTTTGTTATCAGGAAGTGTTGTAACTCTCTCTGTTGGTCCCTTGTTGTGATTGCTAAGAACTGTATTAATAATGGTTATTTTCCTACAGGTTGGAAAACTGCCACTTTACTCCCACTGCAAAAAAAACGGTTTCTTGGAAGAACCGGTTTTTCGGTTTTGTGTTAGCAAATCTTTTTAATCAAAAAACCCGAATCAAAATTAAATGTTAATTTTTATGTCCATTGATTAGCTTTAGGTATACATATTTCAATTATTCACTCACAAAATTATTTAAATTAAAATGAACTGAAGAATATTTCATGTTTGTGTTAAAAATAAGAGATCAACCTATTGAAAAACAAGCCGACAGCTTACTGCTAAGCTAAGTTATTCATTTTCAG
The DNA here is from genome assembly GCA_963969285.1 of Odontomyia ornata. Classification (NCBI taxonomy): domain Eukaryota; kingdom Metazoa; phylum Arthropoda; class Insecta; order Diptera; family Stratiomyidae; genus Odontomyia; species Odontomyia ornata. The sequence continues at coordinate 184,439,683 of OZ017741.1, read as the reverse complement.
TATAAGGATGAAAGATCCTTCAGCTCTGTCCCCAAGAATTTTTTATTTATTGTGTATTTTGTGCTAGCTTCACTTCGCACTCTACATGAAGTCCACTCCATTGAAACGAAACGTATACACTAATAGTAAGAACTAATCAAACTTAGAAATTTGTTTTGCTCTGCTGAATGTGGTCATAAATATTGCCTAGGTAGGGATGGCGCAAACACTGTTTTCCGTTTTATTGTTTTCGGTATTTTTCTATACCTTCGTATCCGATTTTTAACCGGTACTTGAATTTAGTTTAAACCGGGCCGAAAACCCGGTTTTTCGAACCAAAAAACCGATTTTCGGTTGAACCTTTGCGGTTTTTCCTATCCCTAAAGTACAGTAAAAGATCTAATGAGCGAAACATTCCTATTCTTAGACCACAGTGACTTTCTTTGAGGTGTTTTGCCGCCGTTTTCTCTTTGCATAAAAAGTAGATTTCGATGACGTTGAATCTGAAGACATCGGGTCTTTCGGAATAGTATCAGTGTTTCTGAAGTGCTTGCCTTCAAGTGCGAAGAGAGACAAGTGATTACACTCATTCATTTTGTGAATTTGGTGTTATTTAAAGAGTGATAACTTGGTGAAAAATAACACATGTTCCAAAATTGAATGAGCTGCAGAGAACTGCCTTCTTGACCCGGGAATTAGAAATGAATTTAGTATCAGTGGTAGAGAAATAAACGAAAATAAAAAAAAGATGAAGGACAAATGCTGGGCACCAATGAGTCCCGAGCAAAGGAGAAAAAAAGACTAGCATCAACATCACAGTGACTAACCTAACCTTCAAATTTATGCCATCTGCGCCAATGACTAAAAACATTAACGTGTCCAACAATATGGAGACAAATCCGCTCAATGTAGAGTCAGTCCCTTCTGTCCAGGGCAAATCGAACATATACGAACTAGATTTCAAAGAAAAAATCTTTCCGGGTATCATGGAATGGAAAATCAACGGTAAACCCGTTACGTTAACGCCGATGAGATTCTTTATACTCAACGAAGAAGCCAAATTCAATGTTGCGAACGTAAAACAAAATGGACTAAGACTAAAAGTCTTCTTCGATACACCTGAGAAAGACAATGACGCGACGGAAAATAATGTCCTAAAGGTAAAAACATAAATGCTTTCATTCCAGGCAGTTTCACCTGCATGTATGGCGTAATTTGGGATGTCGAATTAGATTTTGACCTGACTAGTTATAATAGCTAGGCCCTGCAACAAGATGGGAATGCTACTGAGGGATATTAAGTTAATCAACAACACAAGACTTACAGGAGAGATCCGGAAAAGGCATTTAACAACAACAACAACTTCATTCCGATAAAATCAGTCAAGATAACAGTCTCGGGCAATACCCTCCCTGACTTATTAAAAATTACATACTTTAATCCTAAAGTCGAATATTTTAAACTCCCACCCAGACAGTGTAGGAACTGCGGCAGGTTGGGACATTCCCCTACTATCTGCAAGGACAAGGCACCGAGATGTCTGGGATGCAGCTCAACCCAATGCAATGAAACCGGCAACGACAGAAAATGTCAGCTATGCAACAGCAAGGAGCATGTACCTACGGATCAAACATGCCACAAATATGTTAAATATAAACATGAAGTAGAAGTCAGCTTTGTATTAAATGTATCCAACAGAGAAGCACGTTCGATTATAAATGAAAACAGATACGAAGGGCTAGACCTTGAAGACATACCTAAAATGGATTTTCCTCAATTGAAGAGGGACAAATTTACGAATAAAAGAAACTCGGTAGGAGATGTCAGAAAAGTTTTAATGAAACACACATATGCTCAAGTAGTGGCCTCGTGCGAGAAAACCAACATCAGAAGCAACCAAAAGAAACAAAATGAATTTCCAACTGTGGAAAACTACGAACTCCCCATCAAGCCTATGACCAATAATCCCCTCACAGCATCAGATATTGAAAAAATAATCCACGAATTAAAAAGAAACCTCTCGTAACTAGCGAGACAGGATTTTCAAGAATTCGACATGAATTTACTAGAAGACTTATCCAAATGCCTTATTCAGGCTAAAGTCCAGAGACAAGAAAAGGCTGCTAAAGAACCACAATCGAGCACATCTAGTGCATCGATAAACTAACTTTAAAGTGTTTTTTTACCATATTAAAACTCCCAAGTATCCGAAATTACACCTTTTTCAAATGTAAAGAGGATACTCACAGACGATTTTATTTATTTTTGAATAAAATATTATTAAATCTTTAAACACTCCTGACATATCACTACGATGGTCGGTAGGTTAAAAACTTAAGCTATAAATTACTGACAATGCTTAACGAGCTTAACGTGGTCCCTCCCAATCAATTATCCTCCAAGTAAAATACAAACACTCCCCACCGAATTAATTCAACTAACCACCCCTTGAGGGACAATATTACATCCTATCAGTCTTGAGTCAGTGATATTACCCGTCACCACTGGTCCCAAAAGTGGACAAGTTCGCTAAACGCTGGTCTAAGTTCCGACTGGACAGACCAATCAATTTCCACAGTACCCATCTGCTGTGGATTCCTGTAGTACAACAGGAGAGACGGGAAAAAATATGCAAAGAAGAAAAATGTGGTATATATAAAATAACGTGCACTGATTGCGACAAATTGGACGAAAAACAAAACCAAGAGGAAGAACGCGAAAAAGTGTGTCCCTCCATTCGTCTCGACCCCTTCAGATTGAAAAAACTGAAAAAAATCACGGATGTTTATGTTTACTATGTCAACTTTGTTAGTAATGGTATGATTTGTGAATTTTACATTTTTGCCTATAAAATCAAAATAGGACCCATATTTTTGTTTTCTAAATTTGAATAGCTCTAGCTCCCTTGTAAATAGTAGGGGAATGCGAATTTGGAAAAACGGTGATAATTATAAGAAGCCTTAATCGAAGAACTGTTTCGGGGGTCGGAAAATCGTTTAAAATTTTGTCTAAGGTGCACCAGAGCCGAGACAGCCAAAAACAGCCTGTGTGAAATTTTGAGGTCTCATATTTTGAAATATTTGTTATGTTTATTCTTTCGTTATATTTATTTAAAGCCATATTGTTCTTATTCTCATTCTCAAATATATTTATACCCTCATATTTTTATGCAGTGTAGAAGCATTGCTTCTGTCATTCAGTCCCGTGGCTGCCACTTTTTAGTTTTTTTTAAAAATATCTTCGTTGAAATGTGTCCGTGCAGGCATTATTTATTAATTTTTCATATTTTCATTCATTGCAGGTAGTCCGTGGCGGTGATGGAATGGCAGGATTCGCCGTTCGCCATCCCAATGGACAAATAGTTCGTCCTTACCAATGGCTTCCGTCTGGTGACTACACTGATAATTCCTCTCCAGGTGGTTATTACTCAATTTGTATCGACAATCAATTTTCTCGGTTTGCTGGTAAACTCATCAACATATACATTACTGTGGTGAAATATGATGCTTGGGATCAATACGCGAAAGAAATTGAAGCGCTCAATCTTAACATGGAAAATTTCACGGTAAAGCTAGATTGGGATCAATTTAATGGTAAAAGTAAAAATGACTTAAAAATAAATTTAAATTCACAGGTCTCCATTGGCCGTGTGCAGCGTAATATAAACGACATGATGGCTTATCAGTCATACAGTAAGTCACGTGAAGCAAGAGATTATGCACTGGTTATAGACAACAACGCTTATGTTCAAAAGTTTTCACTAGCTCAAATTGTAGTCATATTTATTACATGTTCAGTTCAAGTAAGTTGTTGATATTAATGGATACGAAGCAAATATTTATCGACCCTCATTTCATCCAGGTTTATTTCGTGCGGAAATTATTTGATGTTAAGTCAACGGGAACATCGAGGAGTAGAATTTAAATTTAATTAAAATTTTAAAATGTAAAAGTCTATTCTATCTTCCTTTAATGATTGATGATTCTTGACGGCCTTGTCCTACTTAAAGTGTTTTTCTAATTTATGTATTAAAAATATGTTTTATTGTATTAGCAATGCATTCCCTACAATACATTCAAATACGAACCCTAATACTCTAATATTGATTTTGTTCCATTAGGCGCTTACTAAACACTGCTGCAGAAAATGCAAAATGCAAAACAAGATTGTTTCAAATTTTAGTCATATAAATTGCTTTGTAAGTACGATTTATACGAGTATATTATTTTACAAATTTTAATGGGAGATAGACTAAAAAAGCTGAAATAAATAAGTAAATTTTCTAGTTTTTTAAAGAAGTTTTTTGTGTTTTACTTCACTCAAAAACGATTTAGGACTCTCCTGAGCGAGTAAACGAAATAAATTCAATGTAATAATTGGCTTTCTTCAAATTCATATAAGAAAGTGTATTTTCTTTCCAGGGCGAACAACCTAATGATGTAACTTCATCGTCCGGTAATGCTAGTATATTGCAATAATTAGTTAATTTTTTGTTTACGTGGCGCTTTCTTTGAAACAAATCTGCGCCTAATAGCTCTTCGTCTGCGGTTGATATTGCGAAAATTGTTATGGACGAAAATACATTGGATAGATTTTTCTATATACATACTAGCTGCATAAGGTGATTACAAAATAGAATGATTTAACACTTATGCTCATGTGGATACTCTCCCTTGCAATGCATTCGCCTGACATTGAACTCCCCGATTCGCGCTACACAGGCTTGCGTAGCTAATTTGTAAACAAGGAATTTAATTTTAGTTGTCTCTCCGCTATGTGAAGGAATACGAAAAACTTGAACAGATGAAGCCTTACTAGCTAAGCGGCATTCTACCGAACTAGCAATTGATTCATTTCCACATGCAAGTTTGTCTTCCTTCTACCTGCTGTATTAAGAGACAGCAAAGGTTAGCGAAAAGAACTTATCGGGCTTCCATTTTCTACAAGCTCACTTGAAATAGAAATTTAATTTCTTTTAGCATTTCCATATCGCCAATAGCTATTTTGTGCAGCTATACAGTCTTTTAGTTGAAATTCTCCTTCAGACCGCGCTGAATTGTCGACGGTCAACGGTTGAAAATATATTTTTAGTAGAAGTTAGAGTAGAAAAGATTCAACAAAGTTTTAAAAACATGATAAAAATCAGAATGAGTGAACTTTTAATCTTAGTTATGGCTCTAGTCTTTCCAGTTAATTTCGTTTTTGGATTTTCGAGCGCGAATCGTGATTCGGATATTTGCGGTCACTGGAATGGACGACGTCATTTTCTTGAACTCGGTGATCGCGGTGAATTACATGCAAAGAATCTAACGAATTCATACGCTCGAGTAATAATTTTTAAATCATAAATATAGAATGTAGTGAACCAACTTTAATTTAAAATTGTAGTATAACAGGAGAGTAGTAATAGTGTGTACCAGAAAGCAAGTGAAAGCCGTGCCTTTTCATTGTGACACGATTAAACTTCTTGAAGTTCTTCATTTATCAAACTCGATAGTATCAATTTTATTCAAATTTTCTCTCCTGTGGACTCCTGTGTTCCTATTCTTTAATAAATTCGTCCTAAAAACGCGTTCTTCTACTCTACCTTGTATCTGCTCCCCCGCCTTAGTGTTGAAAATTAATCATAATCTGTCTTGGGACTTCTACTAACTAATATGCCTGCTGCTAATTGGCATTTGGTGGTAAAATGTGGTTAATCGTAACAATTTTCGTCTTTTGGAATACATATAAAAACTGCCACATTTGATTAATTTTACTGGCAAACATGGTTGATCATTATGTATTTCTCCAAGTTACATTGAATGGTTCTAAGATTCACATCTTTTTTGCATAATTTTTCCTTCTCATGAATGCTTACAATTCATATACAATACTCATTTTGGAATTAATAGCGCCTAAAACAAATGAAAAATTAAAAATTTTCCATAAAAAACACTATTTTTATTTTGCTTCTGCCAGGCATCGACATTTCGGGGGCTAATTGTCTCCCACATCATCTCATCATATCGCTACTGATGAAGGAGATAATTAGTCCCCGAAATATCGATATCTGGCAGAAAAAAAAATAAAAATAGTGCTTTTTAAGGAACTATAAAAAAAACAAGTATTTTATGCTTTTGTTTTACACTCATTTCTATTGTTTTTAAGGATTTGTATTTATGTTTTTGTCGTTCTGGGACTACTTTAAAATAATATGGAAGTGAACATGGTTATTTAATTAAATGATACTGCGGTACTAATTAGGATGTTTATATTGTCGCGTGTTATGGTTCGCGGCCAATAATTTTAATGTCCCGGGAAAGTGAAAACGCAATGTCTTTTTCAATTAAGTTTAAAAGAGTTTATTTAAAAGAATGCACAATTATTAATTTCACTATTAAAAGTCTAACTTCCACTTGTCAATAAATTTCTATTGCAATTGTCTTCTAAAATCACTTCACAATCATTCAATCAATATCGCCTTTACCTCGCGCTCCACTCTATCGCAGTTTTTATTATCGCGGTTGTAATGAATGATCCCCCCATTTATATAGGGTCTCTAGCCATTCAACCCATTTCTCGTACATTGGCGAATGTTCTGCCGAGAGGTACCTAGTATATTCGAGCAGCTTAATGAATGGAGTGACGTCACTTTCAGATGTTGATCATGCTTGAAGGGTTCTCGTGGTTTCGAGTAAATTCACTTTGTTGATCACGATGTTCTTAATGGTTGTGAAAACAATTGCGACAGTAGCTCGCAGAATTATTCGTACATGTAACACTGCCCCCACCTCAGTTCTTTTCGCTCCAAAAAGATGTGTCGCCAGTTGTAGTCAGATGCACGATTTTCATTTTGGCTCTCGGCTTACGGTGTTCCTGTATGCGATATACGACGTCGTTGATTCGCTTTGTAACTCGGTATGGTCCCTGCCAATTATGTTGCAACTTTGGAGACCTACCCTTTCGCCGTTGCGGGTTATATAGCCACACCAAGTCATCTTGCTGGAAGCCAGTAGAATTTGCCTTTAGATCATACCTGGTCTTCATGCGGTCAGTAGCCGATTCGAGGTGTTTTCGCACTTTCCGATGTATCTGGTTTAACCATTGGCTTAGCTCACTTGCGTACTCCGAGATCGTTTGGGAACTTTATATCAGCCGGCAGACGAATAGTCTTTCCTAAAATGACTTTGGCCATCAGAAATAGTAGGATATGTCGGTCCCAGTCCCTTTGGTTCTCGTCAACCATCTTGGCCAGATGTTTATTGAGAGTGCCGTTGAAACGTTCGACCATTCCATCGGATTGGGGATGCAGCAGTGTTGTTCTCGTTTTCCGTATTCCCAGCAGCTCGCACATTTCGCCAAAAACTAGTGACTCAAAGTTTCGGCTTTGGTCCGAATGTAGTTCACAAGGTACGCCGTACCTACTGACCCAATTTAGCACTAGCTCTTCGGCTACAGTAGTTGCTTCCTGGTTGGGAATGGGGTAGACCTCGGGCCACTTGCTGAAATAATCGGCCACAACCAGCGTATATCGATTTCCCCACTCGGATTCAGGAAAGCATCCTGCGATGTCAACAGCAATCCTTTCAAATGGTACCCCACGTTATAGTTTGAATTTGTCCTCTCAGTCGTCGCTTTGGACCTTTGACGGAAGCGCAAATTGTGCATCTACGACACCAGTCCTCTACGCCTTCTCGAGCGTCGAGCCAGTAAAGCCTTTCCCGCAATTTCGCTAAGGTCTTGTTAACACCAAGGTGGCCTCCCGAGGATCGTTCGTGCATCTCCTTAACCACATCGTGGATTCAGCTTTTAAGAAGTATAGTTTGCATCATATAGGAACTGCCATCCGCCGTTTCCCATTTCCGCTTGAGTACGCCAACCTCCACCTGAAGGGAGTTCCATTGTGCCCAATAGCTTTTCAGGGTTGCGCTATGCATTGAAACGTCCTTCCACTCAGGTCGCCCAGTTGTCTCCTTCCATACGAGCAATGGTCCGATGTCTTTATCGGCTAACTGGGCATTTCGAATCTCCTCCGATGACCAACCTTCATCGAATTCGTTATCAATCGCAGATCAACGGGCAGTTCCTTTTCCTCAATCCGTCGGCAATGCTTGCAGTTAGCTGGACATGGACGGCGGGATAGGGCGTCAGCATTTTCATGAACTCCGCCCTTCCGATGAACAATTTCGTAGTCGTATGACTGCAATCTTTCGATCCATCTCGCAACTTGACCCTCGGGGCTTTTGAAGTTGAGCAGCCATCTCAGCGATGCATGGTCCGTTCGAAGAACAAATTTCTGGCCATATAGGTACTTGTGGAACTGCTCGGTGGCCTCTATTATAGCCAATAGCTCCTTCCTGGCCACACAGTAGTTCCTCTCACTTTTTGAGAGAACTCAACTGTAATACGAGAGGATTCTTTCTTCGCCATCGATTTGCTGGGAGAGTACAGCTCCAATACCGCCGTTGCTCGCATTGGTGTCAACTACAAACATTTTTGCGGGTTTCGGATATGCCAGCACGGGTGATTCACACAGCTTCTCCTTCAAGGTCTCAAAGGCTACCTGGCATTGTTCATTGCAGACATACGGACGATTTTTCTCGGTTCGCTGATGGAGACACTTAGCTATTTTGGCAAAGTCTTTGACGAATCTTCGATAGTAGGTTGCCAGGCCCAGAAAACTTCGTAGTTGGCGCTTGTTTTATGGTGTTGGCCAGCTTTTCACGGCTTCAATTTTCTCAGGGTCTGTTTTGACCACTTCTGCTGATACGACGTGTCCCAGGTATTTTACTTCAGCTGCGAAAAGGGTGCACTTGTCGGGACTAAGTTTCGAATTCGCCAGTCGCAATCGGGAGAAAACATCTTCTAAGTTCCGCACATGCTCTTCGAACGTTCTCCCGATAACAATGATGTCATCTAGGTACACCAAGTAGGTTTTCCAGGTTAGGCTACGTAGCATGTATTCCATCAGGCGTTCGAAAGTGGCTGGAGCATTGCAAAGCCCAAATGACATCACCACAAATTGCCACAATCCAGTCCCAACTGAAAATGCGGTCTTTTCTCGGTCCTTCTTGTCGATTTCGACCTGCCAGTAGCCACTCTTGAGATTGAGTGTAGAAAACCATTTTGCGTCGGCTAAAGTGTCCATGATGTCATTGATGCGTGGGAGCGGGTAACTATCTTTCTTAGTGACGTCGTTAAGCTGCCTATAGTCGACACAAAAACGAGTGCTGCCGTCCTTTTTCTTCACTAGAACCACTAGAGCGGCCCATGGACTGACAGAAGGTTCGATAACGTCTTGTTTTTCCATGTCCGAGATCAGTGTGCTCACTTCTCCTTGTTTGGCTATAGGAAGACGTCTCGGTGCTTGTCGAATTAGCTTGGCTCCCTGTGTATCTATGACGTGAGCTACCAAACTCGTTCGGCCTTGGTCAACCGGGCTTGTTGAGAAGATGTCACTGTACTTGGTGACCAGATCAGAGGCTCGCTTAAATAGCTGCGCCGGCAATTTGACCCCGGGTTCCCGGGTTTTGTCTGCGTCTTGCCTCCTTTTCACATGATGGTCGTGAGTGGCTTCCAAAGAGGTGATGGTGGAAACAGGCTGGCAGCTGCCGATGACTTCTCCCGCTTTGATGCTCGTGGTTGAGTCTGCGGTGATCTTACAAGGCTTCGTCCCACAATCAAACTGCGTAATGCGGACGTGTTCATTGGCTCTATTAGGGTGATGGTGGTGCTGGGGATGTCGATCCTCCTAGCCAACCTCTACCCCACGAGGTTGGCTCTTACATGTTTCCCGACCCCTCAGTTTGAAGGGCTTCCATTCTGGGCTCCTGACTTGGTCTGGATCTCCTCCTAGCTGCACACACTGGACAATAGCTCGGTTTTCTTCGCTTCTTGCAGTCTCTTTGTAGGTGCCCCTTCTCTCCGCAATTCCAGCATCTAGGTGCACCATTTACATGCGGGTCTCGCTCAATTTCCACGCGCTCACACCTGTACTCATCTGCCCCTACTTCGCGAGCCCGGGAAGTGGTACGAGTCACATTTTTCGCAGCCTCAAAGTTCAAACTGTAAGCCAATGCGTCCTTAACCGTTTGCTTTTGAGCTAAACGCACGGCTTGTTGCAATTCCTGGTCCTTCAGTGCGCTGATGAATGCTTCTGTCGCTGCGTCATCTCGATATTCGGGGTCGTTCGCTGGGTAAGCCAAAAGTGCCAGTCGCTCAATGTCTTGGGCTGGCTGCTGTAAAGTTTTGCCAGACTTCTGCATCCGATGCCGTGGCTGTGACCGATAAATCTGCTTTAGATGATCGTCTCCGTAATGCATGTCGAGCGCACTCATTTCAGCAGCCGGGTTTGAGTGCAACTCAACGGGATCGTGTGCAAAAGCTCGGCAGCTGGGCCTCTTAGAGCAAGAATTAGTGCAGTTGCTCGTTCCTGCTCATTCCAGTGATTTGCCCTTGCGGCAGCTTCAAACTGGGTTTCGTAGATACTCCAGACCGTTTGCCGATCGAATATTGGTGCTTGCACATTTCTGGATGTGCTTTGCGCTGCGGCTGTAAGCGGGGCTGCTTCCAGTTCCTTTTTCACTTTTTCCATCTCATGTTTCTTTCTCTCTTCGACCTGGCTGATCTCATAGTTGATTCTCTCCTCAACCTGGCTGACCTTCTCCTTGACCTGGTAAACCTTTTCCTCGACGCATTTAATTTGTTTGTTCAGGCTACCGAGCTTCGCTTTTATTTCGGTTGACTGTTTTTGCACTTCCTTGATTTCGATCGCTTGTTGGTCCGCTGATTGTTCATCTAGCTTCGTGGTTAAACTGGATGACTGTTCACTTAGCTTCGCAGTTAAATTGGATGACTGTTCATTTAGCTTCGCAGTTAAATTGGATGACTGTTGTCGCTGCTCTTGCTGCATAAGCATTAACATTTGCATCAGTGCATTTTCTGGTTCCTTTGGTTTTGGTGTTTCTGCTTCACCACCTTCTGCGCCTTTTTCTGCATCTGAGGGCTCACCCGAATCCAGATACGCACCTTCCGATTCAATTGCGTCACGCAAGCGTGCAATCAATGTGGCCTTTGTACCTTGCGTAGCCAGATTTCGCTGTTCCAACTCTTCCTTAAGCTCCGATATGGCATTTTTAATGTTTCTGACCCGGGAAAGTGAAAACGCAATGTCTTTTTCAATTGAGTTTAAAAGAGTTTATTTAAAAGAATGCACTATTAAAAGTCTAGCTTCCACTTGTCAATAAATTTCTATTGCAATTGTCTTCTAAAATCACTTCACAATCACTCAATCAATATCGCCTTTACTTCGCGCTCCACTCTATCGCAGGTTTTATTATCGCGGTTGTAATGAATGATCCCCCCATTCATTCAGCTCGCCTTTATATAGGGTCTCTAGCCATTCAACCCATTTTTCGAACATTGGCGAATGTTCTGCCGAGAGGTACCTAGTATATTCGAGCAGCTTAATAAATGGAGTGACATCACTTTCAGATGTTGATCATGCTTGGTGGGTTCTCGTGGTTTCGAGTAAATTCACTTTGTTGATCATGAGGTTTTTAATGGTTGTGAAAACAATTGCGACAGTAGCTCGCACAATTATTCGTACATGTAACAATATATATTTTTTTTTATGTGTGTTGAAACGGGTATGTTTGTACCGTTTCAACACAATGATTCTTATACCAATGCGAGACAAAACAACATGCACCACTTGCACGCCTTCCACAAAACTTCAATGCCCATATACTTTTTCTATACAGTTCACAAATACAAAACAACACGCAACGATGTGTTCAATTAAAAACGACATTAAACCGTGGACGACATTATACCGCGGATGCGATTACGTGGATAACTTTTGCTGTTGAATTGTTAAGCACAATTTTTAACGTCATTGGTACTTTCAAAAACACTTTGTCTTCTATGGAACAGTATATATTCATGAGCGGTTCTTCGATTTCGATGCCACTGATGATAAATCTGGATTCATTTTCTTGCTTACTTGCAAGTAACGAATTATCATTTAATTTACGTATATTTACGTTTTCATTGCGAGCTATGAACTCCGCCAATTGGTCAATTATCTCGCAGAATTACTTATGGATTTGTGACCACAATCAGATCTTGTAAGCTTTTGCAGTAACGGCAGCTATTGTGGTGAAGTGGTGCTTTACCTCAAAACTATTGTAAAAACGTTACAAGTGCTCAAGACACGCTGCAATCGCAAGTTGATGATGAAAAATCAAGCTGAATGTGCTCAACTAACTGCTGCAATGGGTTTTATGCTTGCTTCGAGAGTATTCACAATGAGCCAGTCCAATTGTCCGAGGGAGGGAAGGCTTCACTGGCGCACAGACACTGGTAGTTGCTACCTTCTACGCTAGTCACTACACTAAATCACTCGATACGGTTGGTGTGAAATTAATCCAAGAACGTTCACCCTAATTTCAAATGGTTTGCACATGCATGCTAGGCACACACTCCTATATTTCAGAAATCTCCACCTTTGACTTGATGCCGGTCTGTCCTCGATTAGATTGACCGGAACCTATTTTTTCGCTAATAACTATTCGTCTCTAATTACGATGACCTTTCCGTTTGGACTACCGCCATATTGGGCTTAAATTAAATAAAATTTGCACTCCATGTTCGTTTTTCGCACGCGGTCGCTCGGCTTTTTCTTAGTATTCTCCTCTCGGGCCACGTCAGTGGCGATCGGTTGCAGAGACCTGGCAAAAAACCTTTTCAGCTGGCTGGAACATTTGATTTGAGGGGTGACAGATCTCTGCGGACTATCGATCTGAGGGATCGTGGTTATCACAACAAGCCAGGCAATACAAAATAAATATGCTGGAAATTTAGGAAACAAAATCGACTGGTAGCGGTAATACGGACATGAGATCACACACATTATTTAAAACTGGAAAGCCTGGTGGAAGTCTAGAATTCGGGGTGGCATTTATTGTGGAAGGGAATTCAAATCACTCATTATCGATTTCAAACCAATAAACGAAAGAATTTGTGTAATCCGCATCAAATTAAATTTTTTCAAGATCTGGCTGATAAATGTTCATGCCCTGACAGAAGCGTAGAGGAAGAAGTGAAGGACTCGGTTAAAGAAGACAGTTCATCGTTGCTCGGATTTCGAAATTGGAGGACGCGGCAAACCCAGACAGTTGGAGGCATTTTTGCCGGAACCGAAAGCCCGAAAGAGGCCTAGCCTAGCCTAGAGAACATATCGGAAAGGGCAAGCAACGAACTATGGATTGATGTGAAGGGAACAATTAAAACCGGTGCAGAATGACCGATTGAGTATGTAGCTCGGCACAGAAGGAACGACTAGTTTGATTATGAATACCAGAATTCTTTTGATAGGAAAAACCAGGCATATATAAAACATGTACATCGAAATAAAGGGATAAACACCTTGCGAGCAACAGACCGAGACACGCCTACAAACTAATGAAAAGAATAAGGCAAGGATATTAGCGAAGAGGTAACATACTTGCTGACAACCATAAGATTAAAGAAAGATAGATTGCATATTTCGAAGAGCTCCTTAATTCCTCTCACACTCGTAGTTCAAGAGCTTTCAAAATCAACTCTGCGATCAAAAGCTAAAAACGAATAAAGCACCAGGCGTTGATGAGATTCTATCGGAATTAATAAGAAATGGTGGTAAGGCTGCGTTAAAGGCCATATGAAAGCTGATCCAACACATATAGTATCAAGAGCAGATACCGCGAGAGTGATGCAAATCAATTACGACCTCGACCCATAAAAAAGATGACAAATTGTTATGTGAATATTACAGAGGCATGTCACTACAAAATCCCTACTAAGCCATTAAAACGTAGAACGCTGAAAAAATAATTGGGTAATACGAAGGTGATTTTAGACCTGGAAGGTCAACGATTGGACAACTGTTTAGAGTTAGGCAAATTCTTGAAAATGCTGGGAGTACGACAGTATATACCGAGAAGTACTGTAGAGAATAATATTTCATTTTGGATCCCAGCAAAATTAGTCCGCCTGACGAGAATGACTATGTCATCAATAACTTCAAAAGCCCGAATCAATAATCTGCTGACAAACGCATTTGACACAAAAGTCGGACTAAAGTGGGGTAATGGGCTGGCCCACTCCGGTTTAAACTAGCTAAAAAGTACGTATTATGGAAATTCCCCATTAATATGAAAGGCACATTACTGTTCAAATCGAGCCAATTTTTAGTCTATGCGCATGACATCAATATTTTGTTGCGGTCCTTCTCATTCACAAGAGAACTCCTGCACAAGCTAGATGAAGAAGTAAAGCAGGTAGGGCTACAAAACAAGTCCAAAATGAAAGTCATTATATAAACCAGGAAAAACAACCCAAATAGACAAAACGCAACAATCAACGACCCAATCAAATGGTAATAATGTTCTCGGGAATCCCACGGCTTGACAGAAATATTGGATTCAAGCAGGGAGATGGTCTAACCCCGTTGTTATTCAATTTGGCTTTGAAATAGTCGTAAGAAAGCTTTTTCTGAAATTTGACAGCAAAGCAAAACTAGTAGCTCTACAAATCTATGAGAATAAAACAAAACCCACGGCGCAGACGAGGAAAAATACATCAAATGTCCAAAATATCGTACTTGACGATTTTGTGCCTTTAAGCACCAAAATAACGAGAACCAGAAATGAAAGAAACTAATATACCGAAAATTACAGCTCGCAAATAAAATATTTTATTCAGTTTTGACAATTTTGAAGACCAGCTGCGTACACTGAAAAACAAAGCTAGTATACAATTCTGTTATAAGACTTGTGCCATGCTATCGGTGTGAAATATGGACCCTAAACCAAGCATCTTCAAACATATTGAATGTCTTCGAGAGACGCGTCCTAATGCGAATAATAGGAGCGAAACTAGACGGGGACCAATAGCGAAATCGATACAACCATGAGCAGCATGAGAAGGGGGTCTTAACGATTGTAAAACGGCGGATGCTGCAATGGGCTGGCTACACGAATCGTATGGACGAACAAGTGATACCCAAAAAGGTATTCGTTGGGAGAACTGAAGGGTGGAGATCAGTGGAGAAACAGAGGAAGTGCTCGGTTAACGAAGACAGTTCATCGCTGCTCGACTTTCGAAATTGGAGGACGTGACCGATAGACCAAGACAATTGGAAGCACTTTTTGCGGCAAGTGAAGGCCAAAGAGGGGCTATAATGCAACGAAGGAAAAGAAAAACAGTCAAAGAACCTTATCTAGAAAACGTGGACGAATCCGTATATTGGCTCTGAATTAGTAAAGTTTGGTATTAACCCAGTTCTGGGTATCCTGAAAGTCAGCTAGATAGATAGGAAAACCTAAATTTCTGTCAAAAAATCTGTGATAAGGCTTATTTTATGCTACGGATGTGAGACATGGACTCTCACTGAAGTCCCCGCAAATGTTTTGAACGCTTTTAAATTGTGGGTCCTGAAGCCCATTTAAGGTGGCGAATGGGAAGAGTATGAATTGTTCGACGGGTAAGAGGTCTCCACTGTGATAAAACTGCGTAAGCTGTAATGGGCTGGCCATGTACAACGAAGGGCGAGTACATACAAATTATTCTTCAGTAACACTGAGAAACGAAGATCAGTTGGAAAACTCAGGAAACGCTGGTCTGACTCGGTGGACTGCGACAGCAAATTGCTACTCATACTTCAAAATCAGAGGAGGTAATTGATGGACCGGAACAGCTGCAGGTGACTCTTACGGGAAGCCGAGGCTAGAGATGGGCTATTGTACTGCGATGACGACATACTTTTCATAAGCAGAGAGTGAAAGTCATTGAATATTTTATTATATAAAAACTCTTATTTTGCATAAAGTTTTACATCTCAGTTTCTTTGAACTTTAAATACATAAATATAGCCAGAGAATCAATATTGTCGTATAAAAGTGCTTGTAGAACTTCATATCGGTGAGATTCTCTGGGCCCATACAAAAACTTATTTGAAACGAAAAGCAGAAATGTCATAAAAGTGAATTTAATATACTAGCCGCATGGTCAACTTTAATAAAATGTGAGCCTTGCCTCCTTGGTGTATCTATTCCGTATACATAATACCTTTTCACTGTCAACTGAGCATACATATGATTATTTCTATTTATAATATTTTTACAATACAACAGTAGTAAGATTCAATATTGTATATTTGCATGCGCTTTTCAGACAATCGATTTCTCTACTTGTAATTTGAAATGATAAAAGCTAATGCTAATCTTAACATATATCGATTACAATTTTTCAGAACTACATGTACAACAACATTAAAAATCAAACAGTCCTATGGTATCAGTGCAATTTAGAATTGGTTACATGCCCAGACTGCGTAATTCGCATCACCTTTACATATACAAACTTCAGTAGAAAATGTGATAATCCAAACATTAACATTGGAGGTCCAACAACAAAATGTCCTTGTGATCATATTCAATTTTCGGAACCACCATACGACGCTGATGTTTCTGGTCACTATTTTTGTGGTGATGGCAAAGTTTTTCGTAGTCAAACTAGGTCACTTATGCTGAAGTTCTTCTATAAGATACCTAAGGAACAGATTTTCACGTTGCAATATTTTTCAGAAAGTGAGTATTAATGTCATTTGATTTAAATACAATAGAAATGAATTAATCTCTAAGGCAAATGAATTTGCACATCAAGACTTTATTTAATAAATATATTCATAATTGCCAGGGAATGTAAAAATAGTTAGTGGTTCGCCGCAACAATCAATAATTAGTAACACGACTCTAGTTGCACCAAACGTAATTGCAACGCCATACTTCCCGTTACCTTATCCCAGGGACTATGGGATTGAGCATATATTTTCATGTGACTCAGAAAATTGTCGTGTTCGTTTAGACTTTACTGATTTTCAAATTGGTTTAACATCAACTATGGAGGTAAATGGTAAACTCGAAATCGATTAAAATGTGATGCTAGCTAAAAATTATTTTAGTGTTGCTACAATATCAGCTTCTCACTTTCATCCCGTAAATAGACGTAAATATAATACCAATAAAAGTTTAAACATATTAACCTTTAATGGGCATAAAATAATTGGGGATTGTTTTAAATTTTATTACAGTTTTAATAAAAAATTGAAGTAAAAACCATTTTGAAAAATATTGTTAAATCATATTTGGAATGAATTATCGTTCAGAACTCTAGTCATACGAGTATGTGAATTTATAATTCATATACAATGAATAAAGAGTCTTAAGTAAGTACCAACAAAGTTTTGGCTATATATTGTATTAAGGCAAAGTAAAAAATCATACCTTAGCCACAAACATTGCCGTGTCATGCTTTAAAACGCCTCCAGAATCATATTTTATTTATATCTACTTAAATTCAATTTTAAAACTATATTAACAAATTATTCATATTTTCAGATTTTCGACTCAAATGGTCAAATGTTAGATACATATACTGGTGAAAATTTTCGCCCGCCAATTATCGTCAGCAGTGGCAAGTCTTTGCTTATACAGTTTCGTGGTAATGGTATAACAGGCATTGGGTATCGAGCAGAAGTTAGTTTTGTATCAGAAAAACAACTGAACGAGAAGGATTTGATACCATATACAGGTAGAGTAAATTTTTAATTTGATAGATAAGTTTAACACAGATTATATATATATATATATATATATATATATATATATATATATATATATATATATATATATACAGGGTGCGTAAATCGCCATTAGAAGCAATAACCTCTTCGATCCGGGTCTGGAAACGATTACATGCCCGAATCAAATGGTCCTTGTTCATATTGACCATAACGGCATTAATAGCAGTCTTCAGCGAAGAAGTGGTATTATGAGGACGCTTATTGTTCTCACGCTCAACTACACCCCATACGTAATAATCCAAAGGATTAAGGCCTGGGGAGGTAGGTGGTCATAGGTTCGGTGTTATGTGGTTATGAAAATTTTCGGCCATCCAATCTTGTGTCGCCATCGCTTTATGTGAAGGAGCAGAGTCTTGTTGAAAAATGTATGGTCTGCCTCCGCTTACATTGTCTTTCCAGGGTTTCACTACCGTCTCCAAAAACTCGATGTATGCAGCGAGTTCACTCGAAGTTCTTGAGTAAAAAAGTGTGGTGGCATAACATGTCTTTCGTTGCTGACAACACCTAAAACCATAACAGTGGCTGGAAATTTTGTGTGCATAACAACAAGAACCTCCGTAGGATTTGAACATATCTGTCATTTCTGCGATTGGTCTTTTGATCTTGGCCAAAATTTTTTTGTCGGAAAAAAACCGTAACATTTTGGGCACCTCAGGGTGTTTGATTTTGTTTAAAAGACGTTTTGATCGGAGAACTCTCTGTTCCCGTGTTCGTTCCGATATGAACTGTCCTCTGCGCATCACGTAAGACTTATACCGAAGGTCTTCGTGGACAACTCTACGAATAAAGCGCTCAGAAACATGAAGCTCACTCGCAAGGACCCTCATTAGTTTTGAAGGGAGCTCGTCTATGATCGCTTGCACTTTTTCTAAAAATTCTGCAGATCGGACAGTGTCAGAACGTTGTTCGTGCTTCTTGCGTTTTGCAACCGATTCTGTATCGCCTCCTGTTGCTTCCAATTCACGTCGAACCTTATGCACGAATGAACGGGCGGAATTAAGAAAATTAGAGATCTCTAAATCTGTATGGTTCGCACATACAGCGACAATGACAGCATGTCTCTTCATTTCTTAAGTGATGTTGTAGTCCGCCATTTCTTATCTGAAATTTTTTATCTGAAATGGAAAAAAAATTCGCAAAGTTATAGTCACATTTATGCATGTCCTCAAATACCGTACGCACCCTGTATATATATATATATATATATATATATATATATATATATATATATATATACAGATACATACATATATATATATATATATACATAAATATAAATTTATATATATATATATATATATATATATATATATATATATATATACGTATATATATATATATATATATATATATATATATATATATATATATATATATATATATATATATATATATATATATATATATTGTCACGTGTTACGGTTCGCTACCGATAAGTTTAATGTCCCGGGAAAGTGAAAACGCACTGTCTTTTAATTTAAGTAAAAAGAGTTTTACTAAGAATGCACACTAATTAATTTCACTAGTTTACAAATCGCACTTTAATTCACTTCTCACTTGTGCTATCAATTTATGTTTCAACTGTCTTCAAATATATCAGAAGAAACTTTTACTTCACTATCAATATCACCTTCAATTTGCGCTCTCGTCTTATCGCAGTTTCACTATCGCAGTTTTACTACTACTATATCCCCCATTCATTCAGCTCGGCTTTATATAGGGTCTCTAGTCATTCAATCTATTTCTCGTATATTGGCGAATATTCTGACGAGAACTATCTGGGGTATTCGAGAAATTCTGAATACACGCAGTGACGTAACTTGTTTACTTTCAGATATTGATCATGGTTCTACTTGGTCTATTCTTGTGCTTTCGAGTGCACGCTTTTGACGTCATTCTTTTAAAAGGTTCGCAAAATTGCGTGGACATATAACACTGCCGCACCTCAGTTCTTTTAGCCCCAAAAAGATGTTCGCCAGTTATAGTTAAGTCTCCCTGGATGTAATATCGGGCAAGACGGTCCAGGGGCACGATTTCCATTTTGGCTCTCGACTTACGGTGTTCCTGTATGGTATATACGACGTCGTTGATTCGCTATGTAACTCGGTATAGTTCCTCCCAATTATGCTGCAACTTCGGAGACCTTCCCTTCCGCCGTTGTGGGTTATATAGCCACACCAAGTCATCTTGCTGGAAGCTAGTAGATTTTGCCTTTGGATCATACCTGTTCTTCATGCGGTCAGTAGCCGATCCGAGGTGTTTTCGAACTGTCCGATGTATCTGCGTACTCCGAGATCGTTTGGGGTTTCTCAAGGCGTGTTCCGAATTTTATATCAGCTAGCAGGTGAATAGTCTTTCCAAAAATAACTTTGGTTGTGGCTTTGCCCGTAGATGCATGTTTGGCAGCTCCATACGCCATCAAGAATAATAGGATGTACCAGTCCCAGTCTCTTTGGTTCTCGGCAACCATCTAGGCCAGGTGTTTATGGAGTGTGCCGTTGAAACGTTCGACCATTCCATCGGATTGGGGATTTAGCGGTGTTGTTCTCATTTTCTGTATTCCCAGCAGCTCACATATTTCGCCAAAAACTAGTGACTCAAAGTTTCGGCCTTGATCCGAATGTAGTTCACAAGGTACGCCGTAGCTACTGACCCAATTTAACTAGTTGCTTGGTGGCCTATAGTTCCTTTCTGGTCACGCAGCAGTTCCTCTCACTTTTTGAGAGAACTCGACAATAGTACGAGAGGACTCTTTCTTCACCATCAGCTCCAATCCCGCCGTTGCTCGCAACGGTGTCAACTACAAACATTTTCCCGGGTTTTGGATATGCCAGCACGGGTGATTCACACAGCTTCTCCTTGAAGGTCTCAAAGGCTGCCTGGCATTGTTCATTCCAAGCATACAGGCGATTTTTTTCGGTTAGCAGATGGAGACACTTAGCTATTTTGGCAAATTCTTTTACGAATCTTCGATAGTAGGTCGCCAGATTCAGAAAACTTCGTAGCTGGCGCTTGTTGTTTGGTGTTGGCCAGCTTTTCCCAGCTTCAATTTTCTCAGGGTCTGTTTTAACCCCTTCCGCTGATACATCGTGTCCCAGTCGCAATCGGGAGAAGTTCCGCACATGCTCTTCGAATGTTCTCCCGATAACAATGATGTCATCTAAGTACACCAAGCAGTTTGTCCAGGTTAGGCCTCGTAGCACGTATTTCATCAGGCGTTCGAAAGTGGCTGGAGCATTGCAAAGCCCAAATGGCCCCACCACAAATTACCACAATCCGGTCCCACCTGAAAATGCAGTCTTCTCTCGGTCCTTCTTGTCGATTTCTACCTGCCAGTAGCCACTCTTGAGATCGAGTGTAGAAACCCATTTTACGTCGGCTAAAGTGTCCATGATGTCGTCGATGCGTGGAAGTTGGTAGCTATCTTTCTTATTGACGTCGTTAAACTGCCTATAGTCGACACAAAAACGAGTGCTACAATCCTTTTTCTTTACTAGAACTACTGGCGTGGCCTATGAACTGACAGAATTTTTCCATGTCCGAGATCAGTGCGCTAATTTCTCCTTGTTTGGCTTGGCTTCCTGTGTATCTATGAAGTGAGTTACCATACTCGTTCGGCCTTGGTCATCTGGGCTTGTTAAGAAGATGTCACTGTACTTGGTGGCCAGATCAGAGGTTTGCATGAAAAGCTGCACTAGTAATTTGGTCTGCTTCAATATTGCAGACGTGAATTCCCGGGCTTTGTCAGTGTTTTGCCTCCTTTTCACATGATGGTCGTGAGTAGCTTCCAAAGAGGTGATGGTGGAAATGAGCTGGTAGCTGCCGATGACTTCTCCCGCTTTGATGCTTGCGTTTGAGTCTACGGTGTTAAGGACTCTAACCGGCACGTATCCGTTCGTTATAGATCTTACAAGGCTTCGTCCTACAGTCAAACTACGCAATGCCGACGTCTTTGTTGGCTCTATCAGATAAGATCAGTGGTCTCCAGAATCACCATCAAGCTTGGCCCATATAATGCTCTCGGAAGATTTCGGTACATAGTGTTGGCACATACTACCACATTCATCTTGGGAATTAGGATACTGGGATTCTCCATCAATACTTCGACATTCCTCTATTTCAATACCCGTTTGCCATAATTCAACGTGATTCCATGTGGTCGCAGAAAATCCATTCCGAGAATTCAGTCATCCATAATGTTCGCGACCAGAAAATTATGTCGGACCGCAAGGTCTCCCAACTATATCTGGAGGTTGACCTCTCCATGGACAGGTGTATTTTTTCCCGTATCTGTTCGTAGTGAGAAAATCCTGCCCTTGTTATGTGATTGTTGCCTTACTAGGTCTGGTCGGATAATCGATCGGGTTGCACCAGTGCCGATTGTTATGGTGAATGTTCTCCAACGAGTGAAATTAATCTGTTGGTCAACCATCAAGACGACTATGACGAGCATTCTGGCTGTGAAAGTGACGAAGACAGCAAACAGTATGAATCGCCAGGAGTGGATTTTGTAGTGAAATGGGTAAAATACAAGTCCATGAAGGATTGCAGCGATGGTCGGCTGCCTCGGCAGAGGAAGGTGTAGATATCCGCCGAGAATGCCCTTGTCTGGGGACGCGTGAATGCGCTGGCAGGCTAGCATTGCGGAGTCGTGGGGCGGGTTCGTTCCCCCAGCACAAGGACCCACTACAAAAAGAATTTCGCATTCACGAATTTCTGGGGTCTCAAAAACAAAGGCGACCGAAGTCGCAAAAATTGTAGGCAACCACAAAGAGGGGAAATGACTTATTCAGAGAATAAGTGGAACAAGTAAAAACGGGCAGACTTAGGGTAACTTCATCGTTACCCGACGAGGCTCATGGCCCATAAATAAGAGAGGGACAACCGGGTGGTGATGGTGCCCCCTCACACCCGCCCAACTGGATCAAAATCCATAAATGTTGCAGTGACCAGGTATTTCTCTTCTGAGTGGAAAACTCATACAACATAACTTGCATGAACCTTCCCATCAGAGGAGAAGTACCCCGGTGACCAATTTATGTCATAGAGTTATGCAATTCGATTACATAACCCTATGCCATAAAAAGGCACCTTGCTAGGGCCACTCGACCCGCAACATTACCTGAAACAAAAAGGAGGTTAATATGTGCCCAGCGGCTGGCTCATGTTTGGTGGTGATAGCCGGCCACCGTACCGGGTCCCATACCCGGTCAGATCTAACGGAATGGAAAAACCGAGATGTCCATTTAATTCATCATTTCTTTATTAAATCGTCTTGCCATAATTTTTCATCAATATTTGCTTATTCCCTGAATTCTACCGTAACGTTCTTAAGGCATTTTTGTGTTGATTCGATATAAATTTACAGTTACGTATCTCTTGTTTTAAATAAATAATTAAATACAAATAGGAAAACGACAATAATAAGTTATTCCGATTAATAATTTAAATACATAATAGTAAAACGACAATAACAAGTTATTCCAATTAATAATTTAAATACATAATAGTAAGACGACAATAATAAGTTATTCCGATTAATAATTTAAATTCAAATAGGAAAAGGACAATAATAAGTTATTCCGATTAACAATTTACATACATAATAGTACAAAAATGGGAATTTGTTCCCACTCTATTTTCTATTCTCACTTGAGATATAGCAATGTTCTTCTCGACAAAAAAAAAACTTTCCCCTAATAGAAAGAAGGAAACCATTGTCAAACTACGAAGAATTAATACCAAATATTTATCACGTTTCGACCATAGAATACCATGCATGGTTTTCGATGAAAAGCTTATAAAACCCAAAAAATCAACGCATCACATGACCAGTATATGATTATGACAAAGATTATATAATCAAACCTAAAAACTAGGAATATATAAAAAAAAGGTAATGAGAATTTAATTATTTCAATAAGCTTAAGTACAAAACAAACTTAATCTTTTCTTTCCTTCCTACAAGGGTACAAGTTCTTCTCCAACAAATTGCATGGAGATTGGTGAATACTCTGCGCCACCAAAATGCAAGTTTGGGAGCGTATTGGCAAACGGCCGGAACACGAGTTGTGCCCGATCAATTATAATACAAATGTGTCATCTTATAAGTGAGAATCTGCATCTTACCGGGATCCGCCCAATATTATCATTCACAACGCTATAGTGAGTTGGAGTTACAGTACCTTGGCAAACTGATTGAGATACTAAGAAGAAATCATATCTCTCCGGTAAAGTGATAATATCAAGAACTGTCCCCGGAGGCGTATTGTTTTGATTTAGGAAATCTCGAGTATTAATACGCTTGGAGACGATTACAAAAGCAAATTCGGGGTCTTCCGCAACTCCAGCTTGGGTATAAATTTTCGTGAGACGTTTCCGGATTGTATCTCTTTCAATCGACCCTTTTAATTCCAAGGCTATGTGACTCAAAATTCATACGGGATTCTAATAAGTCACGGAAACGAACATGCATGCAAATAAATTTTCTGTTACATGAAAAAAATACGGCATCGAGGTGAGAACTCCTATTAGCAGTAGCCGCTGCGACTACAACATTCTGTATGGACGATGATTTTCCGGTTGTGAATGCCGAACGATTTAACAAACAGCGCACCCCTTATGACAGCGACGTCTTCCACAATAGGAACTCTCAAGTTGTCTGCGGCCGAGTTGTGTAAAAGCCTCCTCTTCTCATGAGATTTAGGATTTGCTGGTGGGTAGGCAATCCGGCCTTCCCCCATGAGCCAAAGAACTCCACGACCAATTGTCCTCTCGGAATAAATAAATAAAAGGAATTTCCTTCAGCAAATATTCCACAAAATACAAACTACCATTTTCATTCTCCAATAAACCAGTTGTTACACCCACCCACAAGCAACATTTAGCGCTTTTACAAGCTTCGCACACTCGGAAACGTAAAACTCAGATAAAGTTGCAATCACGCATTTCCTCGTAATTAAAACCCGGACACATTCGAATCCACGAATTTTAGTATTGCAATTGGATCTTTTCCTCTTCAGGAATCAGATATGATACTTTTCTTCGCGCGGAGATGAGAAAAAAGTTGGGACGTGCCGTAAATCGTGGAATCGCTTGACAGAAAACTAACTTGCAAAGATATGAACAGCTTGACGCCGCCTTTATTGCGTCAATTTAACGCATTAAATTGTTATTAATCGTAAATTAGGCATGAGATTCCGTCCGCACAGTATGGGTATGCAAATGCTTTCTTTCTTTAAATCACAGTTGGTAGCGGGAAGAATAGAAGCCGCTTCGTGAAACACCCGTTCACCATAGTGGTTTCACAAATGCAAATGTCACATTCTACAACGCGAGCGAAAAAAAATGCTAACCAAATTTCCTCGTGGCGTGACTTCTCTAAATTAAAGCACTTCACCGAGTCTAGCTCATATTTCTTTGAGTCTGTGAATCGAGAACGCTCGATTTAGCACGGCATATACAACGTCCTTCGGTTGACCGGTAAACTCTCGCTTATGAAACGAAAGCATCGGATTATGTTAAATCTCAGGCATGTTTTATTGAAAAAAATGGTAGTAGTATTTTTATGCAATAAGTGTAGCAAGTGACCAGTTTAGGGAAGTATTAAATCTATATACTTCAATAAACTCCTCGGCGACAAATTCACTAGCTTCAGAATGATATGCAAAACCCAGTCCGAAAGAGCTTTTGCAAATGGATTCCAAAAGGGCAAAACCCACCCGCGAAGCAGACTTCCAAGTCGGAAATATGGCGGTTGAAGCCATCAACTGCTTGTGATACCGATTTCTTCGCTCATTTACTTACCAAGATACGTTTTTTCCTCACTTAGAAAATCGATTGCAAATTCAGCGCACAACTCCCACTTACTTTAATTTCCTCGCGATAAGATAAAATTGGTTTCTTTCTTATTACACCGACTTCTTAACGTACACTCACTGACGTTTGCTCTTCGACTCAATGCGTCGAGGAACATCGCAACACTTCACACCTATCTTTCAATGCAAGCCTCTAGGTCGGTTGCATACGATATTTTTTTTCAATTGGGGGTGCGCACAATTAATGAATAAAAATGACAATTGTGTACGAACAAAAAGAATTGCTTCTTGGTGGTTGTTTATGTTTTTAACTAATATTATTATTATGCGGTTTTATTAATAAATTTGAATTCATTTCCAATGTAAAGAAACAATAATGAATAATGCGTAATAATATATCGCAGTTTTTCATTGATATCATGTTGATTTGAAACAAAATCAGTGTGCGAGGCGTTTATTAGTTCTGGATTATTTTGAAAAGAAGACATTCGATATTTAGAAAAAATCTAAGCTGAATAATCATTAATGTCTACTTGTCGCCGCCTATAGCAATATGCGTTTAATCGAACTGTCCTCCTTTCTCTAGTAAGAATTTCAATTTTCTTGATCACCATGCTGTAGAGGTGGCGGAGATAGGAAAATTTTAGAGCAGTTTGATAGGGTAACTGCTCTATTACTACAATTGTTCAGAGGTATTCATTGCTTTTATATTTTAATAATACCATGTACAGGTTAGTCTCGAAGAAAACGAAGGTGTTTCATTTTTGTTTTTCATTGAATTTTGATAAGTGGTTATTCTCAGATTTATCGGCTTTCTTTTATTTTAAGCTTGACTAGATCATTTGCTTTTATTTTATTAATTTTTTTTAAGCATTGATAGTTGAGATTCAGATTATTTATAAAGATGTATGCTTCAAGGCTCATTCCTAATTGACTTTCACATCGATAACTACTAGTGATACAAACGACGAAAATTTATCATTAAAACGTAAAACAACAAAAACACCAGTTGGAGCAAATTTACAAAATCAATTTAAAATTTCATTTTTACACACCGAATAATTTTCTCCCAAAAAAATAGTAAATTTACAGCATAAACCCACAATTTGGATTTTCCAAACCATTCGATTTCATTGTAACCCACACAAAAAACAAAACAGAAAATGATAATTGATACAAACTTAAAACAATTGACACAAAATACCGCGATTTTTAAATTTAATTTATTGATTTAGAGGAGTCATTGAAACAAAATAAAAAACTATTTTCATTTTCAAAATAAAAAAAAACCAAAAGTGGAAACAATGCAACAAAAAAATTAAATTCTTCCAAAAATTCTATTTAATAATTTATTTAATATTAATGAAGAAAGGAAGCAACGCAAAACTCAAGTTATTGCTTGTTATTTTGTAATCTAGGCAGCGAGAGGTTGTAAAAATTAAATTAAATGATTAAGTGAGAATATAACATGTGAAAATAAAACGACAACTGAGGAGTTAGTTAATGGTCGGAGATAGATTTGAAAAATGGAGATTAATAAAATGAATTCTGGTCTGTGTGGTCTAGTGGTTAGAGCATGAACGCATTAGCTGAAGGTCCCAGGTTCAAATCACGTTGGGAGCAACGTGATTTAGTTCAGGGGATTTTTCGGACAGACTATGAGTGTTCACTCAGTGTTGATATGTACTGATTTAATCAGATCATATCATAGCTGAGCAAGCACACGGGAGCATGGTACTGACCAAACCAACTTCCGAAAAAATCAATACGGTCATGAAAAAGAGATACTCTAACTATCTCTAAGCGAAGGCCCGAGAGGGTTTGTAATGCTACAAAGAAGAAGAAGAAGAAAATGAATTCTTAGACTTACCATACTCTTTCCTTTCCAGTAGTTAGCTTTTCAGAAGGAAATAAAAACGGGAGGTAGTTATGCGATGAAGAGGGGGTTTTTGTTATAAATCCGCGAATAATCGATCTGCACGTTCGGTTCGCAGTGCTATAATTTGTGTTTGACATTTTTAATTAGCATAGAATATTTCGGTTAGAATTTGAGTAGCTTATTCCTGGTACCGCGTTGGTATTTAAATCGGGGTCGCGTGATTTGCTTTTGGGTATCGATGATTGGTTTAAAGCCTCGTGAAGGCCATGTTAAATAGCAAAACTTTTCCTTGATAAATTTTTGGTGGCTGAGAAATTGTATCTGGACCAAACTGTGACCAAACTCCTCCCCAAACTAGTTTGGCCGCAAATAGCCACCGCAGAGTCGGCTAAGGGTGCCCGTACTAGTTGACCTGTTGAGTACAGTCCGTTGGCATATACCGAGACTTCGCGTCTTTAACCAGTGAGAGGTTGGCTTAGATTTCTTTAGGAAGTCTCTAACGAACGCGACAAATTCATGACAAGTGACAATCTGATGAGTATCAATGTTTCATTCAGCTTAATGGTAGAGCTAACCGTAATAATAATAGCCATCGCGTATTAGTCCAATTTGAATCTTGGCATTGAGATTTGTTAGGGAATCTCATTTCATGACCGTAACAGTATTCGAAAAGGTGATATGATCAGTATCACGCTTAACGATGTAATTATTACCCAATTTTTCAATCAGCACCCATCATAGATGAGTAGGCTGATAATCCGACGGAAGTACCACAAGCACAAACTAGTTACAATCAACGATATATTTTATGAACGGTATAATCTAGCATACATGAACTCCCTTTTAATTTAAGATTGTTTTCTCACAAAATTATTATTTTTTATTTGTTTTAGCACTGCCGTCCCTTTCCAGCCTTCGTTTAGAGATAGTTAGAGTATCTCTTTTTCTTGATTCAATGTATTAGCACTTAACAAGGTGATGTGGACCGTACCACGCTTTGGCCATGTGTTCGTCCATCCAACTACGATACGTCCTAATTATAAACCAGTACGTATCATAACTGAATGGGGTTATAGTTCATCTGAAGAATCACTTGAAACAAATCTCGTTGTCACCAATGGAATTGAACCAGGGACCTTCGGCTTCACAATTATATTCCATGCAAATAAAAAAAAAATCATACCATCATATGTTTTCTTAAACCGTTTTAGAGAAGCTGTTTAATAATAAATGATTTATTTAAAGATGTGTTTCTTGCAGTCTTTATTTATACAACATGTTACAACTGTTGTCTAATATTGAAAGTTAATGAAATTATAAAGTTTCCTTCCAATACGCCTTTAACTCATGAATCTTACATTCTATTTTCAGCTTGCGGAGGAATGGTAGGCAGTTTTGGTGGTGCTATTACAATGATGAACATGATAGAGAATGCAAGCAGCACTCGCTATTTTGATTGTATTTGGATAGTGAAACCAAATAACAATTATATGATGATGAAAACACATATAATGCTCAGAGTGGATGCATTCTACGGAATGGCCTCACGCTCCGAATTAGTTATCAAACAGGGTACTGCCTCCGTAGGCCCTGAATTGGAAACCGTCAAATGGCCTGGACATCGTTTGAGCAAAAGAAATCATATTGTACCTATTGTGGCAGGATTTTACGTCAGGCTGAGAGGAGTTTTCGGGCTGCCATCACGTCTAGCTATTGTTTATAGTGTTTTCAACTATATAAGTAATTACATACATGATAAGAATTGAAATGAATGAATGTATATAAGATTATCGTATTTCACAGACTGTTATATAGGATCGGAGTTTTTGTGTGAGAATAACCACTGTATATCAATTCGATTGCATTGCGATGGTTTTGATCATTGTGGTGATAGAAGTGATGAGCCAGAAAAATGCGAAGAAGATTGGGCAACATCGCCCAACGATCGCCGGTGGTATTCGCATAAGCCAAATTACTATTTCCCAAAAATTGAACAATATCCAGATTTAAAGACAGCTACTGGGATATTCATCATCAGTACATTAGGAATTTTATTAGTCATATCTGGGTGGATGATCATTCTATATCGCGTAGGAGTAAGAGCACGCAGGCCACGTGATCTTCAAAATCATTTGCAAACAATTAGCGAATTGTTAGGTAAGTTATGAATGTAAAATATTGATCTTAGAAGCATGATCAATAATATACTTTAGATCGTCAAGAGGATATCCCTATCGATGATCCTCCAGACTATGAAGCACCACCGGATTATGAAGAAGTAATTAAAGTGGGCATGGACGCTGAAATGAGGCATTCCAGGCGATTGAACAGGCAAAACTGCCGACGGGACTTATCAAATCAACCACGTCAACATCGTCATCATCGTCGTAACCATTCAAGGTACTTTGAATCTAGTAAGAAAAATAAATGATATACTGTTGGGAATTTCAGAAGCTTATCAGCAAGCAGTGCTAATACAATTTTTGATCAGGGTTCGCCATCTTGTTCCAATGTAGTAAATAATGGGAACCGTTCTCCAACTGACCAACTTGATGACAATCTATCAAACGCTGTCTTGGTGTCAACAGCCTATTGTGGTAAGAAAAAATGCTTCCAGTAAAATTAAAATATGTATAGCATATTGATAATACTTACGAAGGATTTTCTTTTCGTATTTTCTTGAAACAAAGAAAGGTTCCACTCATTTATACATTTTCATCGCCCTAAAGTTATAAAACCATATTTTTTTTATTTTATGAGTTACACAAAAGTGAATTGGCAATTTATTAATTGTTTAAACATGAAATTCGAAACAAAAAACCTTGCACTATATTCTAATGTTGAACTTAAGACGCACGGTTACAGAGATTGCAGAAACG
This sequence comes from Odontomyia ornata, assembly GCA_963969285.1. Lineage (NCBI taxonomy): Eukaryota > Metazoa > Arthropoda > Insecta > Diptera > Stratiomyidae > Odontomyia > Odontomyia ornata. The sequence continues at coordinate 184,409,461 of OZ017741.1, read as the reverse complement.
ACTCCGGCTGCAGCGAAGCGTAATGCGTGGAAGGACCAGGGGTGCCAGACAAGCACACTCCTCGATTACGGAACGCCAGCTAGTGGGACAGAGTCGGCGAATTTTAATCAACCGGAGAACTCGTGAGTACCTTATAAAAATTCCATTAAATGAAAAATTTACGAACTAGCCATTTCAGATCATACAGCCTCGGGACCCCTACGCAATACGAAGAATGTTCTGCAGAGTTTCGCGATGACTCCCTTAATGTTTCCTTAACTTTGAATATACCATCAAGTAATACCCTAACAGAGAATAGTAAGTAAACAGTTTCGCATATTTGAAAAAGGAATTCATTGAATACCATATTTCATTTGATTCATTGAAGATCCTTTACGTCCTAAGAATATTACTACTGAAAATAATAACTGCTTCAAAAAAACATGGTTAATGTTTTCGAATGTGGGTGCAACAGGAACCGGAAGGGAAGAAACTTCACAAAATAGCACTGCTTCAGAATCAGCTCTTTTAACTCCGGAAGCATATCAAAAACAAGAAATGAACTATGGATCATACCTTCAAAGTGATAGGTAAGAAAAAAAAGAAAATTTGTTCTGAAACCATCATATTTTATTAACTCTTTATTCCAAACATTTTCCTGATAGAAACTCTTTTCTAAGCAACGCCAGTACATTTGGCTCAGATTTACCAATGGACCGCACACCCGAGGCTGAGTTTGAACACAACCCATTTCTCTCGTGCGAAACAAATCCCACTCCAATAAACACCACTGAGCAACATCAAGGACCTTCATTAAATGAGAATTGCTACAATCATTTATCTAACATCGAATCAGGTTGCAAACATAATCGTGCTAGTATAGACGTATCATGTTTTGGGGGTATAAAACCTTTTGGTGCAACAAAGTTCAATCGGCAGCAAGGGCGAAGTAAATCCTTCAATCAAAATGATAGGCGTATTGAATTAAGAACAACTCGTCTGAAAAAGTCTTCGTCGGCTGATTCATTGCTTCCTATTCTATCAAAGTGATTCGTCTGTTTTTTATTAAAAATTTATATGATAAATGTGGACAGTGGTAGATCAAAACAGTACACGACCAGGACATTTAGAATATATAGAAATATTTATATATTTTAACCAGTTTGTGATGTAGTAAAAAAAGTGTGAGCCAATTGTAACGATCTTCTTCCTTTGCCGTAGTGCAATATTGAAACTGACTGTGAAGTTCTTAGGTAGCATTCAATAGATTTAAAAGTTTATTTATAATATAACGGGAAACGATATTTTTATGGACAAAATTGTATGTGTCAAAATATATTATGAAATATTGTAAGCCAATATATAATAAATCTATAGAATGTAGCCACTGTACACTGTGTGTTTTTTTGAATTTTTGAGGTTATCTTTTTAGCATCGTCAGTTGCCCTTATACATTCAAAATTTCTTGAACTACTTGAAACTTTAAAAAACTTGTTTTTCGTTGAGATTAAACAAAATTGAGTAATCTTTCGGGCGCTACAAAGTCTAGGTGAGTTTTTTATTGAGCCGATCATGCAGAATCGCACCAGTATTTGTGTTTTATTAGATATAAAAAACTAAGTTCCAATGAGTTTTCTTAGTAGTCCGTGTGGAGCGGTGGGTTAGGGCACACTCCGCTAGCGCAGCAGCTCCTAAGCTCAATCCTCGGTGGCGGCATTGAGTTTGAGCTCCTGATGCTGCTGTTGGATTATCAGCCCACCCAGGTGTGTGATGGATACTAATTAAAAAATTAGGTAATAATTACATGGTTGAGCGTGATATTCACCATATCACCTCGAATTCCTAACAATACATATCAACGCCAAGGCTTAGTTTTAGACTATGTGCGATGGATTATTGTTATTATTAATGTATTTTAACACAAAATTTAGTTTTGCTGGCTGAATAAAATAAATTGGTCACAACTAGCTTTAGTCGTCATTGGGTTAATGAAAAATTTATCTGAATATCTTAATATTATTAGGATACAGTGGCATCCTGCATAGTGCAATGTTAAGCGTAAAAAAGAAAAGTTCCATGTGATGTATTTGATCGCGTTGTAGGGTGGAGGATAGAGTAGTGTCTTCATCGGGAAGCCGTGGGTAAACGGGAAATAAAATACTTCTCACCAACCCAAAATGCCTAAGCTGAAGCCTTGACAATTATCAGTATTCATTGTTCAGTGACTCAAAATATCACCTAGGATAATATTGATTCTACGGCAACGAAAAACAGACTGCAAATTTGGAACACGGAATGCGACCCTCATTCTGTAGTACTGGTGCTCTAGGAGAACTTCTGGAAACAACTCGCTGCAAAATTAGAATTAGTATCCCCACTTCAGGAAACAAACTGGCATGTATTCACATGCAAAGCCGAAGTTGGCATAATAGGATACTAGGATTGTAAGAAGTATTTCATAATTTAAATAATATAAACTGTTCTGACACATAAATTTGTGTATTCTTGTAGAAAACAATCTAATTACAGCTTCTTTGGCTTTTTGTGGGATTTTCGTGTTTCTTAAATAACATAAATTTTACCTTTCACGATTACATAATCGTGAAAGGTAAAATTTATGTTATTTAAGAAACACGAAAATCCCACAAAAAGCCAAAGAAGCTGTAATTAGATTGTTTACATAGAACATCCTGGACATCGAGACGTTCATCGAGGTGCTCACGGCAGGCGTGCCATTTCTAGAACATTCATAGGGGACTGAAGGTCAATCAACTTAAGACGTAGTAAGCTCACCTATGAGCCTCATTAGGTCTACTTACAGTACTTCTATGCTCCATTGGAGATCCCGTCACGGTAAACTTTCAATGTACTGGTGGACGACTAAGATCACTGAAAAGCGAAGGGAGTGAAGATTAACGGGCATGGAACCATAATGAAGCATGCAACCGGTTAGTAGGATATAAGTTGACCGGAAAATACCTTTGCACCTTGATTTACAGCCATAAGGCTTGCTCCTGGCCTAGTGGGTAATGTGAATAGGGATCCGTGGACCCTTGGGTATAAGCTCGTTATGTAGAAGCTTGCTGCCCTACGCAAGACCTGCATAGCCATTCTTTACGAGCTAGAACTGGAAGAGGCAGTCTTATCAATGAAATCAAGGAAGCCTCCAGGGCCAGATTATGTCACAGCTGAGATGTTGCAGCTCATCTACCACCATTTTCCTGTCTTTCTGCTCAGTGCATTCAACGCTTCTCTGTAGGAAGGGGCTTTCCCGGAACATCGGAAGGTAGTGAGGCTCGTATTGATCAGTAAGGGGAATCCCAGGTTGCAGGACGGAATATTCTGTTAATTACACGTAATGTTTGGAACGCTTTCAATTCCGCTAGATGGTAGATATGCTGCTCACGCTGAAAAATACTTTTCAAGTTCGAGAATATCTTATGCGTCTTTTCAGGAACTATCTGAAGCACCGAAGTCTGCTTTATGGTACGATGCAGGATGAAGAATAAGTTATAAGTTACAATGTTTGTTGCTCAAAGATCTATCCTCGGCTGCACCTGATTGATTGATGATATTGCGGCGCTAGTTGCTGGACGTACTGTCAAACAAGCGCAGCTTAGACTAGGTATGCTAATGCGCCGGGTAAGGGACTGGATGATTGCTTGCGAGCTCAATTTAGCACTGGAGTGAACTGCAGTGGTTACCCTGACAAAAAGAAAACCCGGAGTCAGGACGATCAGTATTGGGGAAGTATTGGTTAAGTTGAAACTTGAAGATGAGTTTCGCTGAGCAAATCAGGCCAAAAGCTGATAAAGCTGTATCATTTGTGCCGGTTCTTTTTCTGGTCAACGTAGGGGAACTAAACCCAGCCAACAACTTACCAATTCATAAATCTGGTCCTCTTTTGTGTGTCTCCAACTACCGTCCAATCTCACTTCTATCTTGTTTCCCGAAGATCCTAGAACGTTTCGTTCATAATCACATTTATGAACTTATGTTCTCCTCGATATCTCCTGCTCAACATGGCTTTCTTCCAGGTCGGTCGAAATACAAATCTACTTGAGTTTACTCACATTGTTGGTGAAGCCCTTGACAAGCACTTTCACTGATTTTGCCAAGGCGTTTAATAAAGTAAATTATAACGTATTGTGTAAAAAGCTAATACAACATAGTATTTCTGGTTGTTTGCTCCCTTGACTTATCTCATACGTAAACAATCGTTCATGTAAAGTAAGTCTCTGTGGAAATTTATCTCACTCCTTCTATCCACAGACTGGTGTCCCTCAAGGATCCATCCTAGGGCCGCTTTTATTCCTAATATACATTAACGACTTGCCCTCTTTAATAGATGCTCCATGTCTTCTCTATACTGATGATCTTAAAGTTTTTAAAGTAATTAGATGTATTGATGATTGCATTTCCTTCCAAAATGACCTGAACGTCCTATGCAATTGGAGTGAAATAAATTTTCTTTCCCTTAATGTGCAAAAATGTCATAAAATGACTTTCTCTTTTAAACCGAACCTAATATCATTTCCATATAGCCTACACAATGAGCCGCTAACTGACCAAGTTCAAAGACTTAGAGGTGATCTTAGACCCGCGACTCAAGTTCAAAGAGCAAATCCTCGACATCATGTCACGTGATTCTCGGGGTTCCGGATTTGTTCTTCGTCACTCATGCATCTTTGGAAATATCCTGTCTCCAGTAGATCTTTATATAAGAACTGTTCACCCTATCCTCGAGTATTGTTTCCAAATTTGGACATTTGGCATTATAAGTACTTAGACTCACTGCTGGAATCTGTACAACGGAAGTTCACCCGAATATTATTCTTGAAATTTAAAGTCCCGTACCAATCTTATGGAGAAAGACTTTCTTTTCTGCACCTCCCATCCTTATCATCTCGTAGATACTTTCTTGATGAATGTCTCCTATATAAGCTTCACCATTATCAGTTGCATGTAAGAGAGTTACTGACAATGCGGACATCTAATTATCCCTCTAGAAATGAAGGATCTTACCAAATTCCATTTGCAAGAACGGAAACATTTTACAATTCACCACTGCTGCGTCTGCCAAGAAACCACAATGCTATGGAGTTTGGCCCGTACCCCTCCATCTTTAGTAATTTATAAGCATAGACTTAAGAATTAAATTCAAATACCTAGCCTAGTATATATATATATATATATATATATATATATATATATATATATATATATATATATATATATGTATATAATGTGGTACTTTTCATCTATATTGTTTGAACCAATCTTGTAATTGGACTTTAGTCTGTAAGTTGGTTGAAATAAATAGATAAATAAATAAATCAAGAAGGTGACTTTCAATGTGGTCCGTAGAGTCGGTACTATTGTAAATAACAGAAGTATGAGACAACGCTGTGTACCGAAAACGCTCCTAGAATACTTTCATAGTATGGCTTTAATTTTCTTTCTATAATTTCGAAGAGCACTTTATAAGACGTATACAGTAGAGTGATGCCACTTTAATTTTCACACTTTAACTTGTAGCTTCAGCCTTTATTGGGGACACTGTGAATAGCTTCTGCAAATATTGCAGCCATCTATTTTTAATTTTGACTGGGTTTGTACACTTTTGCAAAGATTTGTTTATAGTTTGAAGCCGTCTGTTAGTTGTTCAATAAAGGCATACTCGTATGCCGCTCTGATTTTATGTAGGGTCATGTTAACGTTTATGTGTTGGATCTTGGTGATGATGGTCAGTCGTTTCTTTCTTTGGCACATTTTTTAGCTTGTCGTCGAAGGATTTTATATTATTCTTCTTTGGCCCGAGTTCTTTGTGCACCTGATTCATTATTTTAATCGCTTCCTTGCATTCTCTATCGTACCTGTCGTGTATACTTTCCTTTGGCTGGTGCCCGAAGACCCGTTCGGCGGCTTCTGTTACCGCATCTCTTACTGTCTTCAACATGGTTTTGATGTTATAATTACTTTCTCCCGCCTACGGGAATATGTTGATGCAATTTCCCAGCACTGACATAAATGTGGAGCATCAGTTACTCCAAGGTACCAGATACACTGTAATGATTTTAATGTCTTGATCCGAACGAGGAACCGACCTCTCATCGGTTCTAGAAGTTAAGTCTGAGTAGTGCCAACGGATGGTACCAACCGGTCAACCAATCCGTGCACCGTAATCCATTATCGCGGTGGCTGCTTGTCGGCCAGCTAGATTGGAGAGGATTTCGGTCGCGGGTCTCCAAATGGATTACGCTCATCTACAATTTTCAGCCACCAATAAATGCCCGTTTCCAAACGCGTCACAAAACACAATCATACAGAGAGGAAACCTACTGTACGATACTCCGTATTCTTTTTTATTCAACCAGTCAAAGGACAAAAATCTACTCTTTACTTCGCGTTCCCGAATTTCCGACGCGGTACCGAAAAATATACTACGTTAACTCAAACCCGACGAAAGCTACGTTAATGAAAAGGTAAAACCAACAAAGGTACCGCGTACCGCGCGCGACGCGAAACCGACCTCAGCGGATTTGCTTAAACCCTACCCTCGCGACGGCATACTACCCTGCAATCTATTTCCCCTGAAAGAAGAGAACCACTGGAAAGGAAAGTCGTGGTTAAGGTTTACCAATCCATATTATATATTTGAGCAAACAATTAATAGAATAGAAGTATAAAAAAAATTTAAATAAATTGATTTGAAAAAAATTTGACCAAAAAATATAAAATATATGATAAAGCTTAAATTTATAAAATTTATTATACGAGTAATAGTAATATAATAAAATTTAAATGAATTATTTAAAAAAAAATTGCCCCAAATATAAACTATATGAGAAAATTCTGAATTATAAAATTCAATATACTCGTAGTAGGAATATGCGAAAACTTAAATAAATTAGTTTGAGAAAAGTTTGATCAAAAATATAGAATTATAAAATTTAATACAAAAAAATAATATTTGATTATAATGAATTTAAAAATGATCAAAAATACATATAAATAAAATGATTTATAGTTACTTAAATTTAAATGATTGTTGATTATTTATATTATTATGAAAAGTTATTAGAAATAAATTTTTAAATTATTTATACATGTTTCTTAATGTAATTTTTAAAACAAAATTTAATATATTCTTATATATTTTGTTATTTATCGTATTAGTGGCTGGGTATTAACGCGGTTTGTATTAAGTTTTTTTTTATTACTTGTTTGTTGTATAGTATATCAAAAATATATGAATTTTTATTTTTAATTGCATAAAATATATTTAGTTATAAAATTATAATTTCATAAAGTTAAATAAAATTTAATTTATGTATTATTTTTCCCTTCCCTCAGAACTGTTGGTTTTTCAATAAATTTATTCAAATAAGATTCAATCTTCAATTTTAACTAGCGCCATCTTATACAACGAATGAATTTTGGTGCTCCTACTTTACATGCATTTTTAAACTATATGTACTGGCAATAATGAAAGTATCAATACGTCTCACTTATTTTCTTTAAAGGATATTACTTTGTCAGCAATTATACTTGTCAAAATTGTTGAATATAACCAAATGAATTATTTGTCATTCGCAGATACATGATCTGGTTGACCGCACCGCGAAAATCGTTCCCACATTTTGGTTGAATAACTTTTCTAGTCCTTGGGCATATTGTTGGCAATTGAAGAGAGGACTTTCAACGCGTGCTGTGCAAACTTTTGCAAGCATTGCTTGCAGATATTCACAATCAGTGCCTAATTTGATGGCAATTTTCTTCCTACTCTTGTCGTGTTCGGCGATCAATTCAGGACATCCAAGAGTAGCTAGTTAAGATGCTGCAACACTTGAAGCCAGTGTCTCTCCCGGCAACGTAACAACTGGAGTGCCGGTCCCGAAAACATCCATTGATGTGGTGTGACCATCGCAAAGTGGCGTATACAACCAAACATCTGCTAGCTGGCCTCTTCTAACGTGTTCTTCTTTTGCTGCACTATTGGAAAAAATAATCCTACTTACATTAATTCCTAAGTCTTCTGCTGCCTGCTTAATATTCTGTTCTCCTACAGCTGGGAATCTCTATAGTCACAACACAGAGTTGGGTACATGCTTGAAATATTCACCCACATGTGTAATGTAAGTGGATCAACTTTAAACAATTGATTAAAATTGCAATAGACAATTGCGTCATCTGGCCAGAAGTAGTTTTGCCGTGTTGTAATCACAATATTCTGTAACTCACCGATTTATTTGACATCACACATCAAGCGTCTTGGGTCACCAATTTCCACGAACAGCGTGATGAATCAACAAGTTGTCAACAGGTTTCGAATCTGCAATTTGCTTATCACTTCTTCATCGGGTGGCGAAGCTCCCGTTGAGTCAACAATGTGGGTCGTCGCTGCATTGGGGCTATTCAGGCAATGCGACTGGTGAATGGATGAGGAATTAGCATAATGTTGTGACACTGTCGATGGATGGGATTTGGTTATTATTATTGACGAGGAGGTGAGTGCGATCCCGCGACAGAGCATATATACTAACTAGCACCTGCAATCGAAGAGCTGTCAAAATGAAAAGAGAGGCAAATAACCGTATAAAAGATGGATTAAAGTTTACCTTGTGTTGGTAAAATTGCAAGCAAATTCAAGTTTTTGGTTACCATACATACACACTTTTAGTCTTATTCTCTCTACTACATAAGTACCGTAGGAACTAAAATTTGTTCTAATTGCAGCTGCTATTTAGTAGATATGCTCTGCCCGCGATGAATGTGTGTTGATGATGGGATTTGTTCGTAGTGCGACGAGTTTTGATTGTGCTGCGCGAGCGCTGCAACCATCCAGGGTACTGTTCCGCCGCCCAGCGTTGTTCTGTGTGTCTAAGATTTTGTTTAGTTTCATTAGCCTATGAAAATTTTGGTGGGTTTTTGCATTATTTCAAAACTTACGGAAAGTTGCAGGTATTTGAAATTCCATTGGATTTCCACTGCTGTCGTAGTTGCCACCATTCAGGGATAGCGCCTCCAACCCACGACCAATATGACGATCACCTAACCTCGTAGCTGGCAATCGATCACTTATGAAGGTGTCACCATTTACGATATGTGGTGCTTCGTTGAATTGCCGCGTCCACGGAGTATACATATAAAACACGTCAGGGATTTGCTTGTTCGGAGGAAATAAATTGAAACAAAATGGTCAACCCGAAAAGTGGCACATCTCGCAAGGAAATTTTTTTCGCGACGACTGAGGCAACCGCGACAGAGAGCGAGCGATACACTTCCAAACTCCACTGCCATGTGGCTGTCAACTTCCATTTGACATCCCACGACAAAATTCACGTGGGATGTGCAAACGTCACAACCACCATGGGATGACAAGCCACATAGCAGCAAAGTGTGTTGGTAGTGGTCACCCAGCGGCGTCGCCCGATTCATTACAACACCTTGGAGTAACTGATGCTCCTTGTTTACAGCTCTTGGAGATGTGGCATCGGTTAAAATGAAAAGATTGAGCACACGGATGCGGAAAATTGAATTGAAAGAAATGTCGGTGTGAGAACTGAAAACTAAATGTGAGTTTACATGTACGGTTTAGGATTGGCGTAACCATTTGAGAGGAAATGTGAAGCCAACCAGACCCAAGTGAACCTAGTGCAAACTATGTGTGAATTTAAGTAAAAACCGAAAATACAAATAAATCTAAACTAATCTTCTAAGACCACTGGTTAAGAGAAAAATTATGGAAACCGACCTTTATCCAACCCGGCAGGCTCAAATTTGAATTCGGTTATTGTTATTCTTTTTTTGTTTCTTCTCATTTCAGATCTTTGAGTCGATTTCGGGCCGTGCATGAAAAACATACTATATGAATGGGACTGTAGTCCACTTATGACGATGGTAGAAAGAAATTTCCTGCAGTGTGCATTAGCCCCGCGGTCTTATGATAACTGCCGCAAAATCGGAGGTTTGGTCCTATGATTATTCGGAGTGTAGTTGTAGAAAAATTTCTTACTTACAGATGTGCTGCAGGGACTGAAGAGTTCGTCCATTGAGTTGGTCTCAAAGAAGTCAAATAATTTGTGTGTAGAAAGTGCTGACTCTTATCCAACAATATCTCGGAAACTAAGGATTTAGCAAGCGAAGCGTCCAGAAATAACACTGGTTCTCACACTAAACCTGGAAATCAACATTCGGAATCTCTATTACTCACAAATTACGGTCTAACAGATTGAATGGCTCTCTTGTTAGCAGAAGCAGTAGACAGGAGTACATTACTTTTTCGACTAGATCTCCATTTGGGATTCAATGATGTCGTCATATAGTTGCAGCTCACCTTCAGTGTAATATCGACAGGTCCGGATGCCAGCAACGAGTGGGACACTTCACTAGAAGCTATACAATTGGTTTTTGACACTAAAAGACAAGAGAGGAGTTTTCCAGTCTTCACTACAATAGACGTAATTGTGTAGTCACCAATTTGTTGTTCTTGTGACAAACTTTTATTATGCTGAGGCCTATTTTACACTATAACACAATTGTTAGAATGTATACAGAGTATGTAAGTTAGTCTGTAAAACAGTTATGTGTTCATGCCAATATAATAACGAAAATGCAAGTTGCATAAACATTCAGATACAAGGTAATACCATTTCGTCGCGTTTATTCCTGAAACTGAAATGTTAGTAGTATTATATTCATTAACTCATAACCTAAGTACTTTAAGCATGTTTTATAGTAATAGAAAATATACAATGTATTGGTGAGGAGCCTCACTCTTTCCTTTCGGTACTTGGATTTTCAGGGGATAGGTGAGCATGCGTCGAGTGGTTGGGTTGATAATAATACGCGACTAATTGGTTCAATAACTTCGGGTCAGGTCCACGGTACCTTTGTTTGGAAGTTTCCAATTTATTAGTGTAGATTATTTCAATTTGGATTAGATAAGTTTAAGTTGTGGCACCACGTCGGTATACAGATTGGGAATGCGTGAGTTCAGTATTTGGTTTTTATTGTTTGTTGGATGTTGCAAAATTATATTCGGAATAGGTAAAGTAACGTAGAACCTCTTTGAAAATTTTAGACGCACTTGTAAAATACGCAATTTGACGATGGCTGAAAGGTATAATCAAGCACAGTCTATTCCAGGTAAGATCCAAGACCATACTCCTCTCCGAACTAGCTGGCTGACCAGCAGTAACCACGGAGTACACTGAGAGTGCCCGAACCTGTTGGCCTTATGGGTACGCCTTGAAATCGTTGAGACGGTGATTGGGAAAATTCATTACAAGTTTGGTCTCATAAGGTTCGAAAAGTGCGCATGTGCTATAAATAGAGGGTCGTGTAGTGGTAGCCGATCAAAGCGAGGCCTGGCTGATTAACAGCGATACTAAGAGGCATTTAACTTCCGACGTTACTGACTGAATAATACTGGCGCTGCAGTATCACTTGGTAATAATGAGACCTCCAATGTGACTGGTCAAGGCACGGTGTAAATTGAAAAGTTGATCGACGGAGTGTGGCAAGACACGAGAAGCTAAAAATGTTACATGTGCCAAATTGTGAAAGAACTTGTTCTCCGTCGGAGTATGCACGAAGAAGGGGCTCATAGTGCATTTCAAAAATAATCGGATAATCGTGACTCACGACGATGAAGTACTCGGGCCGGGCATGAAACAAAACAGTCACGTGTATCGCATGTTCTTCACACAAAATAAGCAAATGCTGAAGAAGCTAACGTAGCTACGACAAATGTAACTATGCAAGTCGAGCGATTGGGACACGTTAGGAAGTGCATGATTCACAAATTAGTGAAAACGTGCATAAGTGACGAATTTTGTAAACCATGATAGTAGGTTTCTCGGATGCTGACTATGCCGGAGACATGAAACACGAAGATCTACGATAGAATACGTTTTCTATCTCTTGAAAGGGGATTGTCACGTGGTCATCACAGTGACAAAGACTGATGATGCTAAGTAGGACGAAAACCGAGGCCAAAGCTGCATTGGCAGCAGCTTGGGAAGTAGTCTATTTCAAGAAGTTGTTGCTGGACATTGGATACCCCTGTGAACACAGACGTTGATAACGAAAGTGCGACTCAACTAGGCAGGAATATAGTGTTTCATAAAAGAACCAAGCATATAGACGTTGATTTTCATTTTATCTTAGAGAGAAAATGAATTATAGGGAAATTGTAGTCAAATACGTTCCATCTGCAAATCAATGTGCGCTGCCACGACCGCTTCAAGGATCAATGTTAAAAGCTAAACCTGATAACGATGAATGAGAAACACTCGAACAGCGGTAATATTAAATCAAGCTGAACTCAGTGGATTTCTGTTAGCGAGTGTACAGACGCACGGTTCTACACGCAGCTGTTTAGGTAAAATAGTCGAGGTTAACTCGGCTACCTTTAGTATTCATGGATCGTAGCGAGCCGAGAGATAACCATGATGATCTAGTCTCAAATCAGTACGATCGGTAGTAAGCACGCTCGATCTACGTTTTGCGTACATATTTGGTTGAATAAAGAAACACGTTGAATTGCCCGATTCGTTCTGTTAATCCTGTTCCTACATATTTTATGCAGATTTCATCACAGTTTTTCTTGATTTTACCCGTTATTGATATCCACATATTATATTGAATACTGACAGGAGCGGAATACTGTCTACTCAACTTTTTTATACTAAAGTATTTTCATTTTTGGGGTAATTTTCAAACTTTTTTAGGAAAATAATTGAAAAAATATTAAAAATTCTCCAGGCCAAAAAACAAGACAAATAAAACTTCGGCATGAATATTGCAATAATGACTAGAAATTTATTTGTTAAACTCAAATTCTACAACTCAATATCAAAAAGTGAGCGAGAAATCTCGCTCGTTTGTGATCAAGTAGAGATTCTTCTTCGGAGTCCGTTTGGTAGCCAGTGTCGTCAACGTTAAATTTATTTCGTAACTCTAATGCCATAAAATTAATTTGTAGTATTGTAGTTTTTTTTATTACAAGTACTCTATGCAGCGGTCGTTTGACTTTCTGCTGTTGTGTTAGTTGAAGAAGTATCTGACTCCTTTTCAGTGATTGCCAACCACGGTAACCTCTTCTGCAGTTCCATGCGGTATTTCGGATGACTTATAGCATACACATACGGATCTATGCACGCTACCAACTTGCAAGTGCATGCCGGGATCATAGTGACTCCAGGCGTTAGCAAGTTCTTATCGCCAAATGCTCCAATCAATGCCATCACACCGTATGGTGTCCATGATGCTACAAATAAGAAGCAAATTGTGATGGCAGCTTTTGCGATTCTTATCTCAGCTGAAGATTTATTTTTATCCTGATTTGAGCGCAGAGAATCAACATTCATCTTCTTTGCTTGTTCGCGAAGTGCCTTCTCGTGTTGGAACACCTGACTTACAATTTGACTGTAGTAATAGACGATGAGCGACATAGGGATGAGATAACTGCATGTGAAGATTGATCCCACAAAAAGACGCGTGTCAAAATTGTCTGTTAAGTAGTCAAAAGTGCAGGACGTTAAGTAGCCCTCTGAAAATAGAAAAGAAGAACTTAGTTTAATTGTATCAATGCAATCACATTACAAAGCAGATTCAAAGGTGTTTTCGGATCTTCAGAATAAATTCATTCATCAAAATCATAATAATTATAAATCTGTGGGAAAATTTATTTAACTCGTTAAAATAGTTTATCATTGTTCACTGTAAATTATTTGGATCAATAACGCAAGCTATATACTATATTTGAAAAGGAATTCGCGCCATCAACAATTTTTCAATGTTCACAATCCACAATAGTTTCCTCAAACAAACCCTTCCCCTAGCATAAAAGTCAAACACGAGCAACATTTCTCCGTATACATTCCACATATGTCGTTTCAGCAACATCATATTGCACAATTGTATACATCTGAGACAAATTATCGATACACGTCCAAGTTAAAGCGAGACACAGACAACCAATTGCAATAGATTGACTTTGTCAGTTGATTCAGCCATTTGTTTTCTTCAGCTTTGCAACTTTTAGTCCAGAATGCTTGCTTTGCTTTTTTGACGTTTGCCGTGTGAATGGTGGATGCACTTCGTAGCATGGGAAAAAGTATCCCATTGTCGCTGTTTAGTTTTATTTAGTGAAAATTGTGTGTTGAAGTGTTAGACAGACTGTGAGTGATTAGTTTAATTAGAGCGGTTTAATTAGAAATCGGACAAGTGCGAAGTGACGGCTGCAAACGTGATAGAATTGTACGCATTAGGTAGTGCTGTGTTTTATGACTAAATAGATACTGTAGACTGAATATATGGTTTGACTAGGTGACTAGGGTGTGTGTGAGTATGCGTTTTTCAAAGCAATGCAATAGACTCGAGGATTAAAGCTGCAGTAATTGGTGTAGACAAAGCAGAACGGTGATTGGAAAAGAAACTTTGTACGCGCGACAACATCGCGTTCGTGTTTCGTGGAGTTCTTGCGACCTCGCGATAATTGCGTACCTTGTCCGTCGTCGATTACTCAATGACCTTTCCTCATATGGGCGATCACCTCGCATACCGCATATGTTGTCGAGCTGATTAATTCATATTCACACGTTAATTTGTTACGTTCTTCGCATAATGTCCAACAAAATTAACCCGAAACGTCGCGAGGCACCGAACGCGTCGTCCTCATCGAGTTCTTCACTTTCATCCGCCAGCGGAGGTGACGGCGGAATCCCAGCTGATTTAGCATCCCTGTTTGAGTGTCCTGTTTGCTTCGATTATGTCCTACCGCCGATCCTGCAGTGCCAGAGCGGCCACTTAGTCTGCTCGTCATGTCGATCCAAACTGACCTGCTGCCCGACTTGTCGTGGATCACTGGGTAACATTCGAAACCTGGCCATGGAAAAAGTGGCGTCCAACGTGAAGTTCCCATGCAAGCACTCGAGCTATGGCTGCACAGTTTCCCTCATTTACACAGAGAAAACGGAGCACGAAGAGACGTGTGAGTTCCGCCCATACCTCTGTCCTTGCCCTGGAGCCTCCTGCAAATGGCAGGGGCCTTTGGAGCTTGTCATGCCACATTTGATGATGTCCCATAAAAGTATAACGACTCTACAGGGCGAAGACATAGTTTTCCTTGCAACAGACATAAATTTACCTGGAGCTGTTGATTGGGTGATGATGCAGTCCTGCTTCGGTCACCATTTCATGCTGGTACTAGAGAAACAGGAGAAGTTCGATGGACATCAGCAGTTTTTCGCAATAGTGCAGTTGATTGGATCTCGGAAGGAAGCGGAGAACTTCGCGTATCGCCTAGAACTGAATGGGAACCGGCGACGACTGACATGGGAAGCGATGCCGCGGTCCATTCACGAAGGTGTTGCAAGTGCTATTCTGAACTCAGATTGTCTCGTGTTTGACACAGCCATCGCCCAGCTATTTGCCGACAATGGGAACCTGGGCATCAACGTAACCATTTCCATCGTTTAAGTTATTAACGCTTTCATACACAAAACAACTGCCCAACGGTAATCGTAAATTAGAATGTGCATTGAACACTCCCCCTCTCATATACCTAGTTAACATTGAGATCATTTTCTACATCATCATTTGAAGTTTTCTATGTTTCTTTCTTCACTTTCGTCGCGCGTGTTGATCTGAAAGTTTCCTCCTTTTTAACTGTAGTAAGTAATTATTCAGACTTTTCGTTTCGATTTTAAATGAATTATAATTGAAGACCATAGCGTAAAGCATGAATAGGTCTGCAAATGCAAAGTGTTGTTTTTACAAATTAAAAATAAAATCAAATACGAATTGAGTGAATAGAGCAAATCATTACACACTCCGAATTCGGACTCATATTACTAAGCTTTTGTAATATACAAACTAAGTTCAGTTGTATTCACCTCTGACTGCAAGATGTTTTGTCATTGATTATGAAATAATAAAAGTATACATTTTAAGTAATAGTCAAAGGGTTTGTTTAACTTATTAAATCCTTGAACTCATGTGCATATACCGTATGATGGCGATTAACAGATTTTTGGAACTGGAAGAATTTGTGCAAAAATTATATTTTCTCCGCAATTGTTGGAGAAATTTATGATTGATATTAGGAAGGCAGAAAGAGAACAAATATGAGTTAAAGAGGTTTATAAAGTAATTATGAGAAGCTTCTGATTAATTTACAACATAACTGCTGAAAAAAATGGTAAAGTTTCCATAAATATTTTATGGAATTCTATTTCTTTTGGGTAATAGCTGTACTCTTCAAAATGTACGCGCTATACAAAGTCATGCCTATTTCCTTGTGCAATACACATTCTGATAAAACTCATTGGTCAATGTTGAATCAGGTATACATTTAACTCATTCTTGCAAGATAAGTTTGTTATGGATATTACATATTGTAGATAGGATTCATGGCGCGATTAGCATCGTAGCATGGGGCAGTAAATTTTTCTTTTATGATCGATGTAGCAAAACAGCATAATGAAAATAAGTTACACATTCCAAACATTGGATTTGATTTAATTAAATAAATATATATAGCATGATTTGAATTCAGCCAAAAATATTACATTCAAGAGCTTATCCATACAGCAAATCTTACAAAATGATGTCTGGAATGTCCTCTAAATCGAGGAATTTTTTGGTTATAGCTAAGTTTTTAGAGAAACTCGTCCAAATCAAGTTATCATTTAGTCATACTTTCTAAGCTTCAGGAACTTATAAAAAAAGGTATTTTAAACCACGCCTAATAAAGCTCTAACGATTCCCAGTGCCGTGGAATTAGGGGAGAGGTTCAGACGTAAATTTTTGTAGTTTTTGTTATCTCGGAAACGATTCATCGTAGAGAAAAACTTGTTGACACCAAAACTAAACCTTATCCAATTACATATTCCTTCTCCCCATTCATGTTCCTTCTCAAAGATATGAGTCCGCGAAAATGCGCTTTTTTAATTTCTTCTCCTTCGTAGTACTACAGCCCCTCTCGGGCCTTCGCTTCCTGCAACAAGCGCCTCAAACTGTCTCGGTCCGAGCAGCGATAAACTGTCTTCGTCGACCGAATCAGACCAACATTTCCTCGGTTTCTTCAATGGTTTCTGCCCTTCTGTTCTCCTAACGAATACCATTTTTGCTTTAAGGGCTCTTTTTCAGTTTTTGCTGTCTATCAGGAAAACTGTTTTTATACGTTATTTTGTTCAGTTTTTTCGAAATCTGTATCTCGCGCAGGGAATTTGATAGAATGCCTTTTGGAACTCTCAGCAAATTGATTCCTAATAACTTTTTTTGTAGTACCGTGTTTGAAGCATGGGGCCGTGAAAATACTGAATACGGACCTGGGATCATATTGCGAAAACGGTGGATTTAAAAAAAAAAAATGAAACTTTATCCCTACATGTTACTGGGTCTGATATATGGAAGGGCAAATTTGCCTAAAAATATGAGGCATCTCATAACTTCCCCCAAATTAAGCATTTTTGCGGGGTCAGAGTCAAACGTAGGGTTAAAGTTTAGGTGGTTACGGAAAACTTAGATAGCTTTAAATTTGTTCACAATAAATTTTTCTCGAAGACGCACCGTTTTCGAAATACCAAAAAATGTAATAAGTTTATTTTTGAGGCTCCACTAGTCCCCCGCGGCGCAATGAAGTGTTAGGGCTTTATTAAGCGCTGTTCCTGAAACTCGAAAGCGAAGCAAAGCTAGTAGGGCTACAAATCAACGAAAATAAAACAGAATTCATGACGCAGTCGAGGAAAAATACCTCAAATACACAAAATATCACACTTGGCGAATACAGTATCGTGAATGTGAGCGAATTTGTGTATTTAGACGCCAAAATAACGAAACGGGCAATGAAAGAGACGAAATACGCCGAAGAATACAGCTCGCAAATAATATACCCAAGAAGGTATTCGTTGGGAGAACTGAAGGCCGGCGGCCAGTGGAGGAAACCGAGGAAACGCTGGTCTGACTCGGTCGACGAAGACAGTTCAACGCTGCTTGGATTTTGGAATTGGAAGACGCGGTCAACGGACCGAGACAGTTGGAGGCGCTGTTTGCAGGAAGCGAAGGCTCGAAAGGGGCTGTAGTCCTAAGAAGAAGAAGAAGCGCTGTTGAGAGGACCTCCCTCTACACGTTCCTGAGGCTTAAAAACGACTTGTCAAATAAGTCATTCTTCATTCATATATACTCGTATGACCTTTTCTTTATCTAGTGTCAGCCACTCTTGGATACCAGCTCTCTGCAGTTCATCGAAATCAAGCAGTATGTGCCACTGATATTACTTAGATGAGAGCCATAAAGTGTTGCATGAGCTTGTTGGTATTTGCTTTTGGAAATTGCAATTGAAACAAGTCATCTTTGAGATTTTAACATTTTGTCATCCTGAAGTCGAGACAAAAAGATGACGTACTCCAGGACGTAAGACATCTACGAGTATTAGTCAAGTTTTGGGTGGCAATATGCTCAGACTTAAAGATGACTCTATGTCATGACGTTTAGGCATCTATTTTATATCTGTGTGCTATATGCGTGAGAAATGTGGGATGTACGTTTGTAGTGTTGAATTTGACCGTGTGTAGCTATGTTTCGTTTTTAAGTTGGTCTGTGAGTAGGCCCGTGAGCAGGTGGCACAAAAATACAAATCATTTGATTTTTGTAGGTGGGAATACAAAGTTTGCCTGCTACTAGTTATATCGTCTATGACAAAGTTTGATGAGTGCTGCTAACCAACAACGCTTCATAAGGGTACATTTTATAGAAATACACAGGAAAATATTTTAATGGGTAGATATTTTCTCTGTAATTGTTTTCAAATAATGAAGTTTATCATATTGTTTACGTAACGGTTTGCGCATCTGTGTGGTTCGTTTCTCAGACGTTACCAAAGACGAGGCATCAGGACGTAGGGCGCTTTTTAGAGAAGACTAGTGAAGCCTTTCAACATCAATGTACTTTTGTTCTGATCTTTCTGAAGTGAAGCTTAAGGAAAGCCGTTTCTTCAGATCACAAATCAAATAATTTCAAGGGTTAGGCATTTGAAAACATTCTTCCGAATACTGAAAAAAATATATTTCAAACTAATTTCAACCTCTTATTCAAGAATTTTTAGGCAACAAAATCATGTCCATGAAAATTCATTTCTTGCACTCATCCTTCAACTTCGATGAGCACGGAGAGCGCTTTCAACAAAAAAATAATTGGGTTAACATTTTCAGGGATACTGAAATCAAGCTATGTTAGGAGGCTACTGTTGGTATTTCTTAATAGATAGACACGAAAAGCATAAGGAATAAAAAATAAATTTTAGGAAAAAAAGAAAGCCGAATTCAATGTAAACAAGGGTGAAATTTTCATGGAAGCGATGCCAAATCAATTTTCCGGATTCAAAATCAAAATTACGCACATGTGGTGAAAATTAATGAAACTGATATGGCACCGCTTCCATGAAATTTATTTCATCCTTCTTAGGGCACTTTGAAGTTAGTTTTCCTTGTTTTTCTTTTTTTTCTAAAAGTCATGTTTTTATTTCACTCTTTTTGGGGCTTTGCAAAGCGAATTTTATAGAAACCTACTACTTTCGCATCCTGTCTCTCTGTCCATCCGTCTGTCTGGGTTATAGCGATTTTCCTAAGGAATTATAGTTTAGGTCTTACCAAACATTTCAAAATTTTTAAAAGGGTCCTCCTTATAATGAAGTTATCCTTAAAAAATATAAGATCCTTATGCTCACAAAATTTCATGAAAATCAGATCATAATCAAGTTAGTTATAGCCATTTTAATTTTATGGAGTTACAATAACAATATCACGTGCTGATGGTTGATACAAATTTTAAATTGACCGAGGCACTCTTATTTTCTTCAGATTTTCATATAATTTTCAGGAATAGTGTTTGATCTTGAAAAGCCTGCAGGCGTTGCTTTTTTGAGGAAGCAGGTGTGTTTCCACTTCTTTGAGTCATCTTTAGTGACCATTGAGTCATCTTCAGGGACACTAAAGATGACTTAAATAAGTCGAACACGCCTGCTCACTCAAATAAGTAAGGCCCAACGGCTTTTCAAGAAAATTGGTCTGCGGATGTCAAATAAACGAAATAAACGACTACAGTAGTGTTTAATTTGAATATGTTCTATTGTTTTGTACTTATGAAAGCAACTCTGTATTTTTTGGATAAATTTGAATGATATCTTATACAAGTATTGGACAAATAATTCAAGTCATCAATTCATGTCATCAGAAAATTTGTTTCGAACCCTAGGATGGTTATAAAGCCCTTCTGGTAGGAGCTCTCCCCGGTGCACTCGACTTGTTTCACTTAAGATGTATTTAAATTCAGTTTTTTGACTAGACTATACCATGATCCTCTTCATCATCTATGAAAATTAACCCATCATATCCGTACATTATAGAAAGCTATCGCATACCTACATTTCATATGAGCGTATTCTAAAATTTAATTTCTCGACTGCAATCGACAATACACAACTTTTACAATCTGCAGAGTACATAGAATTCGAATTCTATTTTCATACATTTTAATCAGAACTTCTCAATCAATTTGCATTCAAAATATATGCCCAGACAACTTTCTCCGAAGAAGGTCGTTGCATTACAAGGGGAATGTCAAACCTAAAGATGTTAAAGTGGCTGAAGTGAACCACTCATCTCTGCCTGAAGGATGGAAACTTGACGGATGTAGTTACTTCACACTAGTAAAACAACAAACTAAGCAGTTTCGACGGGGTGACCACCTTATCTCTGCAGGAGCAGCCACTCATGTTCACCACGGGGATGCTCCGGAAGAGATAAGGTGGTCACCCCGTCGAAACTGCTTAGTTTGTTGTTTTACTAGTGTAAAGTAAACTACATCCGTCAAGTTTCCATCCTTTAGGTAGAGATGAGTGGTTCACTTCAGCCACTTTAACATCTTTAGGTTTGACATTCCCCTTGTAATGCAACGACCTTCTTCGGAGTAAGTAACGGTTGCTTTTTGTGTAATGTTTGCGTTTGTCTCAAGCCAACGTGTCCGCTAACTTTAACGAGGCAAAAAATATTGAATTACTGTAGAGTAGCTTAATTGATACCTAATAGAACGTTTCTAAAGATAATAAAAATTGATTGGTACGTCTTGTAGAGTAGAGTACGCGTGATAAGTATTTTGTAGTGTAGCTTCGTGGCTTGACAAGAACCCGCCTCATATGATCCTGCAAATGCTAGTTGTCAAGCACGCGTACGCGGGCGTTAAGCGAAGCTAGTTAGCTGAGCTCGGTGTTGTTTATAGCTCGCTGACACTTGTGCCAGACCATCGGTACCCGTGTCCTACACGAGCATTTTGAAATTAATTACAAGCTAAGCTTTGAGAAGTAAACAAAATCTTATTCATTTACTTTGGAAGGCGATTAACATTGAACGGGTACAAGAAATGAAATAATTTTTACTTCGAATTTTCGTTGGCATCTCCACAATTCTTCATATACCGCCATGTAAGCTAGCGAGCAAAGACGGCCTACTAGTGGTCATGTGTGTGGTAGTAAGCGCTGCTGCCATATGGCTTCCTATCAACATCAACGTAAGTGTAACAAGCCTTCAAGTAGAAGTTTGCATTTCTAGTAGTCAGCATACTAATGGCCAGCTGGCGTGAGTTGTCAGCCTACTTTGGCAGAATGCAAATGTTTGTACGGCGTAATATATTCGATGTTCCACATAAAATAGGTACATATCGCATTCCCTGAATGCCGAAAATTTGCCTCGCACTGTCCACTGTACACCTATACCATTTTGAACAATCAAATGAAACACACGTTGAACTCCCACTGACAGCTAGCTTGAGGAAGTGAACAAATTCCTATTCTTTTAACTTTGAAAATAAATAAAACATGAACAGATGTATGAATTGAAACGAAATTTACTTCAGAACAAGCACTACGATGCTCTCCGTGGACCATCCGGATTTCAAAATTGAAATCCGTCTTGAAACCGTACAAAACCTCTAATTTTCGTAGGCACTTCCAGATTTCTCTATATATCTTCATATAAACTAGCAAGCAAAGTCAGCCTACGTGTGGTCATGACTGTGGTAGTAAGGCTTTCTGGTACGTGGCTTGTTAAGCTGTAGTAAGGCTTTGCTTCCTATCTTACGTGAGCTTTGATCCACTCCATAGAACATTGAACAAATTCAATCAATGCGTCATTGATAATTTTTTTTTAAATTGCTTAAATTTTTAAAAATTTTACTAATTTGCTGACAAATTTGACACCCGGCCAAAGAAATGTGGCATTTTTACATGTTTTCACAAATAAAATCTGACAACAATGACAATCAAAATCACGTTAACTTATTGCGAACACTTTAATATGATTTGAAAATTAGGTTCACGAAATTAGATAATTTGGGCTGGTTCGAACGAAGTATTATTCTTGATGTCTCCGAAGTCTGTCAATGTTGCCTGACGCTATGATAAACTCTATGGCATTGCTACACAAGCAAAGCAAAGGACCGAGACTTGACATCCTAGAAAGACTTGAACTATATAAACATAGAAAAACAGACAGTAACATCATCACCGAACAACTTATTACAACTTCCGACACAATTTCCTCAGTGCTAGACCACACTCTCCGACGGAAACGGAAGCGAGACGAACCAGAACAAACAGACATCCAAAAATTCAAAAAACAAAACCCTCTACCTGGGCTAATTGAATACCTTCCTGCGTAGCTCATCCTACACCTAGATAAATTCATTTCCTTCCACATATCCTTTAGACACTGAAGATGACTCAAAGAAGTCAAAACGCGCCTGCTCACATACAAAGCAAGTTTTTCAAGGAAAAAGAGAATTGGCTTCCGGATATAAATCATAAATTAATGCTTTCTTTAGAACTACATTCAGTTGAAAGCTGCCATTTTGATTTTATTGAGAAAAATGTAAAATTGGCAAATTATTCTATTGTAAACAGAGTCGAGTGAATTTCAACTTCTAAGGTATTTATTGCCCTAGTAGTTTTAGGTTCACATATGTGTAATTATGAGGGAGGATAGCTCAGTTGTAAGACTTGTTATGAAAAGATTTAACCAAGTTCTTTTACTAGATACCACACTCAACTATCTTCGATGAAAAAAAAACCTTATACGGAGAACCTGCCTTAAAACTTTTGAATTTTTTTTTCATTTGAAAACTTTCAAGAAAGCACAACTTTTTAAAAGCTTGGTGATTGTAGCTGCTATCATCATCATGTATGACGTGACAGCCCAAGTCGCACCTTAGCCTCCAGGATTAATCACCTCCAGTCATCACGATTCTGCGACCTCGTCCGCCAGTTGATCACTTCCTGCAAAGATCTGCTGTCCGCTTCTGTCGTGTCTTCCCATCGAGTCCTCGGTCTTCCTGCTGTCTTCTTTGTACTCATCCCTTTAATGAACTTTTAGGTTGCCGGCTTTCTTCCATTCTTTCTACATAGCTCTGCGTAACTTTACCCGAAAAGATACAGGTGGGTCGTCAAACAGTTCATAGCACTTATCATTGTAACGTAGTCTCCACTCTGTTCCTTGTTTCAATGGGCCGTAGATGTTTTGGAGCACTATGCATTCCAATAGGTACATTACTTTTTTGGGTTTGCTCGTCAGAGTCTTTGTTTTACATCCATTAACAAATTATTTTGTCTTTGCACATCTCTGGACCTTAGAATTGGCAGCACATAGTGGTAGGCTTTATTTTTGGCGTCGAATCTGACCTTTTTCGGCGCCTATTCTATTCGCGTTGGCTCCAAGATAAATAAAGTTATTCACTCTTTCAAGGTTAGTCTCCTAGCTTCTATGATTCCTCAGAAAACTTACTGGGGCAGTCGGGCCGATCGAAAGGTACCGATTTTAATAGGGTATGTAGTAATCGAGCAGTTACACTATCAAACTGCTCGAAAACTTTCCTATCTCCTTCACCCTGGCAGCAAGCGACAACAGACTATCAAGCGCCAACATATCCAAGTGTCCAGCAACATACATTGATCTCAGTTGCATTAGCAACTACAAAAGTTCGACATATCATCGACATCCGAGAAAAGTATGCAGGCAGAATAACTCCATGAATTAAAGTGTTTTCTTAAATTTCCGATTCCATAAACAATAAGTAAAGTCCAGTTAATCGCTTCTTGAATGAAATGCTAAGAATCCGTGTCAAGATGGGCGCACCGCGAAGTAAAAAATGGACCTGCTGTTTCGGATTACATGTTTATTCGGCGACTATAATGATTGGCCTCTGGCATTTGTTTCTCAACATTTTGGCTCTAAGCTTACTGGCAGTTATTATTCGAAATCCTGATATGATGCAAGAGTTGGAAAGTAGCTATGATGATTCTGTTGATGCAAGAGTTGGAAAGTAGCTATGATGATTCTGTTGATCATTATGCACCTGCCCTACCAAAACCCTTAAGTAAAATAGATCCACCATATGCATACCGGGATCATTCCCTCAATTACCATAATGTGGAGATGGGCGGCCTCGTATGCATATGTATGATTGCGATTACGTAGATGATGATATACGGTGTAGTGAAAGGAAAGCCTTCTCATTTGTTGCCGTTCTTTTGCTTGCAATTATTCAATGTTGCAATGACGCTTACTGCGGCTGGATATTTATGCTATCTCCAATCGGTTCATCGTTTGATTGCAGAAAACCATCGCCTTCCATGGCGTGAGAAACTTCTACAACTATATCCTGATGCATTGATCATGATTGTTTCATTGCTTTTGTAAGTATTGTTCTATTGAAAGCTTATGTCATCGGAATTGTCTGGCGTTGTTACAAGTACTTAAGGATGCGTCAACATAACTCGCGCTCGATGTTGCCCTATATGATTCCACATGTATCACCCGCGTCAAATGGCCAAGACCGTGATTACGCTACCTTACTGCCCTGTCATTCAATTAAAACCTCCATGCGGAATATTTAATCGCCAAATTATACAACTCGTAACTATTTCCTTATGTTTCTATTGAGAATTTTGTTAATTGTTAATTTCTTACGAAACTCACTTAAGGTAGTCACTAAGTGCCCTTTTAATGGCATAGGATTACGTGACCCGATCACATAATCCTATGACATAAATTGATCACATTTATATTTCTTTTTTGATGGGAAGGCTCATGCAAAGTATGTTTGTATGAGTTTTCCATTCAAAAGGGAAATATAGGGCCACTTCGACATTTTGGATCTTGGTCCGGTTGGGCGGGTGCACCACATCCATCCAGTTGCCCCACTCTTATTTGTGGACCATGAGAATCGTCGGGTAATGACGAAATCTCCCCGAGTCCGTCCGTTTTTCCTCGTTTCGACTTGTTCTCGCAATTTTCCTCTTTGTTGGTTACCTACATTTTTTTCAACTTCGGTCGACCTGTTTCTGAGACCCAAGAATTCGTGAATGCGAAATTCTTTTGTAGTGGGTCCTTGTGCTGGGGGAATGAACCCGTCCCATGACACCGCAACGCTAGCCTGCCAGCGCATTCACGCGTCCCCAAACAAGGCCAATCTCGGCTGACATTCCCATCTTCTTTCGCTGAGGCAGCAGACCATCGCTGCAGTCCTGTACGGACATTGATATCTAACCATTCACTACAGGTATTAAAAAAAGTTAGACAAAACTTTAAGAAAGGCAATCTTCAATTTATTTTTAAGGCATTTTGTCAAAATTTAACACTTTCCCACTTCCTCTTCGTTTTATTGTATGTTAGATAAATTCATTCAAACACTTATACCGATTCATACATTTTCAGAGACTTGGGCTAACCAGAATGTTCGAAATCACAAAGCGAAAATGTTCCCATAATTATGATGCATAATGCTAATTGTCTTACTTTCTGAGTAAAACGTATAGAATTTTCTAGAACATTCGGTCTAGATTGATCTCCTGTAAATTCCTTACAAGTTGAGCCAAGTGGTAGCTCATGCGGACGACATAAACATTTCGGCATGGTCGTTAAAAACTACCAAAGAACTTTTCCTGAAAGTCGACAGCGAAGCAAAACTAGTAGGGTTACAAATCAATGAGAATAAAATTAAATTCATGACGCAGTCGAGGAAATAGAAGAGATGAAATACGCCGAAGAATACAGCTCGCAAATAAAATATTTTATTCGGTTTTGACGATCTTTAAGACCAGCTATATACACAGGAAAACAAAGCTCCAAATGTGCGAATCTGTGATAGCTCCTGTATTATGCTATGGGTGTGAAATATGGACCCTCACCCAAGCATCCGCAAATATATTGAACGCCTTCGAGGAACGGGTCCTGAGGCATATAACCGGAGCGAAGCTGGACGGGGATCAATGAATCTTCTGACGAGCCGGAAGTCTCAACGATTGGAAAACTGCGGAAACTGCTATGGGCTGGCCACGTCAATCATATGGACAAACACCGGATACCCAAAAAGGTATTCGCTGGGAGAACTGATGGGTAGAGACCAGTGGGGAAGCCAAACAAATGCTGATCTGACTCG
This sequence comes from Odontomyia ornata, assembly GCA_963969285.1. NCBI lineage: Eukaryota > Metazoa > Arthropoda > Insecta > Diptera > Stratiomyidae > Odontomyia > Odontomyia ornata. The sequence continues at coordinate 184,382,983 of OZ017741.1, read as the reverse complement.
ACCGACGAAGACAGTTCATCGCTTCTCGGACTTTGAAATTGGAGGATGCGGTCAATTGGCTGAGATAGTTGGAGGCGCTTCTTGCAGGAAGCTCAGGCCCGAGAAGAGCTGTAGCGCTACGAAGAAGAAGAAGAATTTGCTTAAAGTTAGGTATAATTATTCTAATCAAAATATATACCAAAATGAAGTTGACTGGTTGTACTCAGCTGTTTCTTTTGGCGTGATACTTAAAAGATATATTGAAAGCATTGTTGCCAACGTGGGTGCATAATTTTGTTGCATATGCCTTAAAGCCTAGACATGTAGTGTAGAACGAAACCTGGCATCAATATACGAAGCAACCATGACACACATGCAAATTTAGTATAAACCAGGTATGAAGTGTCAAGTGATGTCAAATTGAAATGAAGGAAAATAAGAAATTTATCTAATTTTTAACTATATTTTTCAAATGTTTGAATCCAAAATGGTTCATTCAGTACCAATAATTGCTAAACTTGCATCAAAAAGTAGTTTAATACTGGAAAATTTCATTTATACTGGGGATTTAGCTCGGTATCGATACTAACTTTATACTAGGTTTGAGATCTTGATACATATACTAGGCTCGCATCCCGAAAGTCTGTCTAGGCTATAAGGATATCCGTAAAAAATATATTTAGAAATATTAAATTCTGAGAGCATACAGTGAGCGTCTAAAGAAAGTAAACACCAACTTTTCATCTTTAAATTGTTAAATTACAAAGCTATTATTGACTTGCGATAAAAAGTAATATTAAAGAGTTTACTACTAAACCATTTAGAGATTGATTACTATTAAACATGAAATCAAAACAAGTGGCAACATTGCACAAATCTCACCAAAGTGGTAATGTATCAGATTTTACGCGTCAAAAAAAGTAAACAATGTTAAGACTTACTTCGCTTCTTTTATATTTCGGGGAAGAACCTTAACTTTTGGTGGCAAATTTGTGCTGTTCGCGTGCTTTACTTCCCCAAAAGTCGTTTTAAGTGCATTTGTTCTAATCAATATTAAAAATAAACACGTAAAAGAAAATAGTTTCACTATGGGAAAGCAAATATCGCCTGTTACTCGGAAAATTATAATAGACTTAAAAGAAATTGGCGAAATCGTGGGCAGAAACCACTGCACAGTAAAAAAAATTATTGATAAGTATGAAAAACATCATCTCGTTGAAGATTTACCGAGATCTGGATGCCCAAAGCGGCTTAGTGGTAGTGAAGTTAGAGCTGTAGTAAATTGTCAGAAGATATAACGCAGGCATCAGGCAAATCAGTATGTGCGAGTACAGTCAGAAGAGCGCTTTGTTAAAAATAGTCTACATGGAAGAATCCCACGGAAAAGGCCATACATATCCAAGGCGAATCAGATCAAGCGTATGGGCTTCGCTAAAAAATACAAAAATGAGGCTCCATCTTTTTGGGAAAATGAGAGCAAATTCGAAATTTTCGGCGCGAAAAGGCCCCCAAAAATATGGCGTGCTAAAAATGAATCCTTCAAAGAAAAGTGTGTTACCAACACTGTTAAGCACGGTGGGGTTATGATATGGGGGGTACGGCGGCAACTGGTGTTGGTAATCTTGTTTTTATTGACTCCACAATGGACAAAATGGATTCTTTAGCCATTTTGAGGGACAATGTTGCCCCTAGCGTCGAAAAATAAGGCTTGTCAGGAAATTGGATCTTTCAACAGGACAACGATCCAAAGCATAAGTCCAAAATTGTGAAAGAGTGGCTACTGTACCGGACTCCTAAGACACTTGATCATCCGCCGCAGTCCCCAGATCTTAACCCGATCTAGCATCTGTGGGAACACCTTGACAGAAAAGTGAGACAAAGGGCCATTTCAAGCAAAGCCGACTTAAAGAAAGGAAGAATGGAGCCAAATCTCTCCCGATGTTACAAAAAAACTTGTCGCGCCGATGCCTAGAAGACTAAATGAGGTGCTTAAGTCCAAAGAAAAACAAATGAAATATTGAAAAATTAAAAAAAAATGGACTTTTTCTATTGAAGTTATGTTTTGTTTGCTGTTTATTTTTTTTGACGCGAAAAATTTGGTCTTATTTTGATTAATGTGAATTTATCTTTCTTTTGTATTACTTTTGTTTAATGCTTATGTTGTGGTCAGTTTTTATTAAATAATTGTTAAATTCCTTATACTTATTTTTGATTTTGTGTTAATAACTTTGTTTTGATAAAACTCTTAATACAAGTATCTAAGGTGTTTACTTTCTTTTGATGCTCACAGTAGGTACTAAAGTTAACCATTTTGAAGTTAATTTCGTCATCTTAAGTATATGTTGTCCTTTTACTCAATGATGTCTATTTGATAAAATCTTGCTTCACTTGTGTCCAACCACTAATGCGAATTTTTTGTACATTTTGCCATCTCACATGATGACCAATGATGATTCAATTACGGACCTGGTTGACCTCATCCAGACCTGAACATCCTACTCAACTAAAATTATATCCATACATGGCGAATTTTCATTTCAAGAAACTTTTAATATAAACCCGGCTTCAACATAGTGAGAAACTATAGTACGAGTACTATGTGGCGGTTTGGGTATATGAGACTCATATTAAAAATTATTGTTTTTCTAAGGAAATCGTAAGAAGCTATATCTATAATTTTATTAAATGGCTAATGATTATCAGATAATTATTCTAAGAAATTCATACAGTTAAAAATTTCACGGGTCTCGCCGGATTAAGAACTATATGTTGTTATAATTAGATTCTACCTACTGAAATAAAATTGCCTATCATTGGAAAAGGCTTGATAGAGTTATTATTTCTCAATTAACTTTAACAAAATAACAACCATTGAACTACCATTTGATTAATTAAATATCTTACCTGGCACATAACGTCCCCAAACTTCGAAAAGGGGCAATAACGCCCACGGCATTGTATAAAACCAAATGAGAAATAGAATAAGAAACGCTTTCGTGAAGGATAGTTTGCCATCCATTGGCCTCGCTATCACGTTATACCTATCATATCCGATTACAGCATTCGTCATCCCACCTGCGATTCCTGAACATGATCCAATGAAAGCGAACACTTGACATGCTACATGTCCTAAGGCATAACCACCTTTGAAGGAGTTGTAAATGAAAATTGGTGTCTTACACATCATAATAAAATCACAGAAAGCCAAATTTAATACGAATAAATTGGATGGTGTCCGTAGCGATTTTGCCCTAAATCATGAAAGGTGCTGATTAGCAAAAAATAGACTGGAAAGTCAGCAACGCATAGTATCTAATTTCTTCAAAGCCATAAGCCTTCAATCATATTAAAATCCGATTTTCATAATTTCGATTTAAATATAGTTTCCAATCGTTGTTTTTCAGGAATGACTTGTCCGTCGAGAACTCAGAAAATATGCGTGACAATCTTGTAAATTTGCAAACCCGGCAAATATCCATAACACTAGTCCATTCCCGATTACTGAAGCAAATGTAAATCCAATGTACATTAGAGCCAACAAATAATGCATGCACATTGGTGGCTCTATTTGTGTCAACCAAAATTCCGGGATATGATGCAATTCCTCCGCGGGGACATTCCAACCCAAGAACTTAACATCCGACTTCCTGCCGAAGAAATACACTCGTCACATTTTAATTAAACACTCGAAAGGGCAAAAATACCAAGGTTTCGGCTGTAGAACTGATAAATTATAAAAAAACGCCATCACCAGGAGCACCCGTTATACTTTAACGACGTTCGAAACTTAATACTAGCTGGCCCGATACGGAGAACATGGAATGGCACTTGTACTCCTGAAGCATCCAAATTTATAGGATTATTGACAAGGTTGATTCAAACGCAACTGAATTGATGCCTGGGACATTTGTTATGAACAAGGTGACGGAATGTGGTCAAAGAAGATTAATTTTCTGTAGTTAATTCAAAAGTTTGCTTGCTAAGCATTCTGAAGACTCAGACAAATTAGCAACAACATGCAGAGACAGTGAACTAAAACACTGATTGAGGCGTTGGGTACAAGGCTTCTTAAATAGAGGACGTAATCAAGTGTTCACCGCATGCAAATCAAAAGTATTAATTGCATTTGTAAGGCTGCTCAGTGAAGAAGAGTTTGCTGTTATTAAAAGTTAGCAAATTATAAACTGAAATGTAATTGAGAGGGACTAGGAACATCAAAGCCATTAAGAAACGTGTAACAAGCGAGGTAAGTCCTGTGCGTTAGTTAACGCGGAAATAGACTAGAATATCAGTATTCATATAATCGGGAAGTCTTCTTTCTACCAAAAACTTGTTAAATGTGTAGAAGAAATCCTTAGACAAAAAATTGTTTTTTTATCTTTTACTTCCGTCTAGTCTTTCATTTTTTTTTGTTTTTTCTTGTTAGAAAACGCGTTTTGCCTCATTAAAGTGATATTCAGTGGAACAGCATTTAAAAAGTGTCATGTTTGTACTTTAAAGATAGTTTTATTTTGTGGACAATATATATATATATATATATATATATATATATATATATATATATATATATATATATATATATATATATATAAGTATATATATATATATATATATATATATATATATATATATATATATGTATATATATATATATATATATATATATATATATATATATATATATATATATATTTTTTTTTTTTTCATTAAGTTTGCATTTTGAAACACTGCTTATCTGGTTCATATGCTGAAATGCTGCTCTCCGAACTATGCTTTTTTTTTCAAATATTAGAGGTAAACAGTAAGTGCTCGCATAATATTTAAATTATATTAAGTATAGTTTCTATTACATTCAATTTTAATACCCATCTTAATCGATTTAGTGTAGCCACAGAATAGATACATAATGAAGGAAAGGTTCGTACAAATTCACTCAACTAGCCCGGGGACCTTTAGATACGCAAAAGGAAGTGTACCCGTACAAAAACTTACTTTAAATGAAAACGAAAATAACAAAATAAGTGAAATGATAATAACCGAAGTCACATGTTGAAATTTCAGTGAGTAGCAAAGCTTGTCATCTTAAGTTGGAAATACAATAATTCAAAATTTATATAACACTATTTAGTTGGAATTTAAATTATTTTTAGTACTCGACTATAAAGGTGTTGATGGGATTCTATGGTGAAAATATAGATGGGCTATAAGGGAAGATTTCAATCTAATCCATTTGTCACAGAATGTCTCAAAACCTTCTGAATTTGCTTTTAAAATGAACTTATGATGTAGAACAGTAGATTATGCGTTTCCAAAGGAAACAACAATACTTATTTGAAAATTTGATTTAATTCACATTTTTAGTTTTTCGCTTAAATTCAATTGTATTGAATCATTGAGAAATTACTGCAGCAAGTATTCCTAATCATTTTGTGAAATCATTAGCTACTTCTATTTGTATCTCCCTTTCCTTTCTGTTTAACTCTAGCTTATCTTCAGGCTCTTTTCCTTCGTGTTGGAAAAGATCCAATTTTACTCTATTTTTAAAAAAGCTAGCCCCACAAACGTTGCCAATTATCGGCCTATCTCCTTATTACCCTGTTGCTCCAAACTACGGAAGAAAATCGTGTACTTGCATCTTTTTTCACTTACTCTTGATTTGTTCGTTCCTGAACAACATGGTTTTATCAAAGGGCGATCAACCTTAATGAATTTGTTAGAATTCATGACCGTTGCTCCAAAAGCCATGGAAGACCGTTTATAAGTCGAAACCTTGTATTTGGATTTTTCTAAAGCCATCGACTCAGTAAATCACAATATTTTGTTTGGCAAACTTAGATTTCTTAACGTTACTGATTATTTGCTCCAGTGGTTATCCTCTTACTTATCCAATCGTGTCAGTCAGGTATCTTTTCAAGGCGGTCTTTCTACTCCCTTCCATCTGAGTTCAGGTGTTCCTCAAGGATCCATTCTTGGCCCACTATTGTCCACTCTGTTTATAAATGGCTTACCATCCGCTGTCATCAACTCCTCCTGCCTTCTTTATGCAGATGACGTCAAAGTTTTCGAAGTAGTGTCTTCAATTGATGACTGTGCCTTGCTTCAAGAAGATTTGAATGCCATTTTATTTTGGAGTTCTTATAACCAATTTACACTAAATGTTTCTAAGTACATTCATCTTTCATTTTCTAATAACCCTTGCCTTATTAGCTTTCAGTTAACGGTAAATAGTTCGTACCTATGTACGGCGACGCACTTCAGGGACTTAGGCGTCACTTTCGATTCTAAATTAAAGTTCTACGTTCATATTTCTGAAATTACTTCTAAAGCCTCTCGCATTTCTGGCTTGATCTTAAGAAATTCCTATATTTTTTCCGATCCTTTATCGTGTGTTAAATTATATTCTAGTTTGGTTCATCCCATCCTTGAGTACTGTTCGCCAGGTTGGTCGCCTCATTTGAAGTGTTTGAAGTTCACGCTAGAAGCTGTACAAAAACGATTTACCAGGATCGTCTTCTTGAAATTCCAGATTTCCTACGTTTTTTATGAATCACGCTTAGCTATCCGCAATATTCCTTCGCTGGAAATGCGTCAACTCTACCTTGATGAATGCTTCCTTTACAGGCTTTGCCGTGGTTTGCTCGATACTCGCGTTATGCGTTCTACAAGATCGTCGAATAACTTTGATGTTCCATAAGCACGTTGTTTGTAGTATTTTCACTCACCCATGCTCAGATTACCTCGTAACCATGATGACCTTCAGCTTGGGCCCTTCCCCCTCTCGTATCTAGTTTATAAAAGATTTGTCAACTGTATTCTTCTCAACTCTTAGTAATTTTCCTTATTTATTTTCTCCTAGTTTTTGCATTTTTTATTACTTTTATCTTACTATTTCCATGCTGTGCTATTACTTAATTCATATTGTTGTACTATTATTTTATCTATTTTGTAATTGGATTTTTTTCGGTTAAATAGAAATAATAAATAAATAAATAAGGCTCCGTGTGTAAATTTCATGACTTTCGAAATGACCAAACTAAATATGTTGAAGACTTTTGGTATATTGATTCCCATCAACCCACCGCTCAAACTCGCATTGATGTTTAATTAATTTCGGGCTGTGATTCGCCATATTGATTGAAGAATTTAAAAATTCGGTCAACTGCTGACCTGTTGAGAAATCCCCTTCAATGGTCATGGTTCTAAGACCCCGATCACAAGTTTAAAATTTAAAGTAGGGATCTACTGATTGCATTCACTTAAGTCCCATAATTTCCGCAGTTTTCCTACTGGATGTTTCCCTTGTGCTGCACCCTTTAACGTTCGTCTTGGTAGTCAGAGCTCTTCCAACCTTGCCATGATAGTTTTGTAGCCTTACGGATTACAGAAACAACTCACCGTTGCAACGAAGTCTCCAGTTGTTCGATGTTTCACTGGGATATATCTAGGCCAGGTTTCGCATAAATACAGCAGCACAGGTCTTATGAGTGATTTAAATATGAAAAATATGTATATTTTCACAATGTACATCTCTGGATCTTAAAATAGGATGTACTGATAAATAAGCTTTGCTCAAAAATGAGTATCTAGTCGTTGAATAATATGCAGAACGCAGACTGTCTACAGTGCTAAAGCTTCTGATTATGATGAATGCTATGAATGATGCAAGATGTATTGGCAAGGAGGACAGTATGCTACGATGTGATGGAGGGTCACTCCATATTCGGAGATCAGTTTTACTAAAGTAAGAATTGAAAATTGGTTAAGGATGGCAATCAATACAAGGTATCTGGAAATAAATCACGGATGTGCCCAACCATGTTTGTTTATTTATTTATTTATATAATGAATCTTCTACAGAGAAAGCTTGTATTGTAGAGTGATTTTTGACAAAGAAAATAGGCAACTACAACAAAAAAAAAAACAACATAGAAACAAAAAAAAAGTGATTAATTTACGCCAAGTCATTTCTAACCAAACTAGTTTAGCGGCTTCAAGTGAGGTAGAACGCGGACCAAGCTGAAGTATATTATAATTATGTAGTATTTTTAAAATAGGTGAGTGAAAATACGTCCCTCTTTGAGCAAAAGGTACTTTAATGATTCGGAATCTTTAAATTATGTGAAAGACTCGAGTACCGATGTTCTGGCATAAGGGTCAGCGAGCTAAAAAGAAGACCGAGCTCAGTTGACTAGCTTCGCTTTACGACCGCGTGCCTATGCTTATCGGGTAGCCATTTGCGGGATCATATGGGGTGGATTATTGTCGCACCACGAAGCTACAATACAAAACATTATCACGCGTACTCTACTCTACAAGACATTCTGATCAATTTTTATTAGCTTTAGAGATTTTATTTTAAGTTGCAATTAAGCTACTCTACACTAATTCAAAAACTGTATCTTACCAAGGTGAGTGGATCCGGAGATTCGAGACGAATGCAAACAATGAAACCTCCGTTCCTCCTCTGAATTAAGTTGTTGCATTACAAGGGAAATGTCAAGCCGAATGATGTTAAAATGGGTAAGGGGAACCACTTATCCCTGCCTGGTAACCTGACGGATGTAGTTGACTATAACTTAGTAAAATAAAAAACTTAGCCATTTAGACGGAGTGAGCAGCTAATCTTGCCAGGAGCAGCAACTCTTGATCATCACGGGGCTGCTCAACTGCTTATGTTTACTACAGTACATTGAAGATATTAACATGTTGTGATGGACGTTGATTTTGTCGGGTATCCAGCTGAATAGCAAGGGAAACCCCAATTGGCAAGATTTAAAACCATACTTCTCCATTTGAGCAAAATGAGATAATCGAGCAGTCGCCTAAGCAAACTGCTCAAAAACCTTCATAACACCTATCCAAAATTTTACTTGCAGATTCGAAAAAGACATATTTTTTTAATTATTCCAATTTATAATTATAAATCTTGAAACATTTTTGATTTCTCTTTACCTTTATTAAATACATATTATTAGACTTTGCGTTATAGTTATATTCTTTATAAGATTTCCTTTTCCTAGTATTACTTAAATTTTTCAATAATATTATCTTTCATATTCTAAAAAAAATTCAAATCTGCAAGTAAAATGCGGATATGGCAACATCTTTTCCCGCTGCACATGCCCGTATTGCATCGGCGAAGGTAAGTGTGCAGCGGAATGAGTGGAAGGCCCGTCAACTGCCATTGCAAGGGTCCCGCAAGGTGACAACGAGCAACAACGGGGAGTCTGCTCGAGATTGTGCACCAGCGCGGACGCCACGGTGGTTCTAGACGTGAAGTGTAGATGTTAGTACATCTTTTCGAAGAGTACGCGATTGAGCATCGGAGAGCGTAATTGTGACTCATCGTATGTCACACAATTTTTCGCGTTTTCCGTCTGGTAAGTTGCCAAGAACATCATTTTCACGGGGAAAATCAATTTCAAAAGATATCCGACAAACTTGAACGTGAAGTGTATAATCAAATTTGTGGGTTAAGTGCACACTGGATGATTTTTCGGGGGGTGCTTTTGCTTGGCAAGTTCCAGTGGATGGAGCAGGAGCCCCGTTTTTGCATTTGACCCATACTAATGCAGGCATGCGAAGGTTCTGGATGAAGTTTGCCTATAGCAACTGTTGAATTTGCGACTTATTTACATGTGCGACTTATTTACCAACACGTCTCCGACTCGGCGGTGAGAGTTATTGCAGGCGTGATACCTGTCGCCCTCCTTGCTAGAGAGCGCCGCGCTATTTACCTGCGCCCAAACGAGAATGCGAGGGAGATAGTTGTCCGCGAGGAAAGACAGCGCTCGCTCAAAGATTGGCAGCAGTCTTGGGTGAATTGCACGAAGGGAAGGTGGACTGCGCGCCTCATCCCGGATGTGAGACCGTGGCTGAATCGAAGGCATGGTGAGACTGACTTCTATCGGACCCAGCTTTTGAGCGGGCATGGATGTTTTCAGTCTTACCTGCACCAAATCGGTAAGTCACGGTCTCCCGACTGGCGGTTTTGCCCAGGAGAGGAGGACAATGCCTGTCACACATTTTTTACGTGTACAAAATGGGTCAGGCTGCGAAGCGAACTCTACAGGGAGGCGGGAGAGCTCACCCCGGATAATATAGTTGCGGTGATGCTCAATCGGTTGACAAATGGAACCAGGTGGCACATTATGCTCGGGCAGTCCTAAAATATAAAAGGGACTCACAGCAGCCGGGGGCGCTGGGGCTGGGGGACCGCTCTTCTGGCATTTCCTCTTCCCTTCTCCCCTCCCGCTAGGAGGGGGACTCCCCAGCTTGAAGGCGCCCCACGGCGTAACAAAAAGAGACCTGGCCCGAAGTAATGTGTCAAACGGTTCCAGGCTGGGTTCTCAGGTTGACAGGGGAGGTGTTTAGTGGGTAGTCCAGTCGCGATGGGAACCCCAGTCCCACACTCTGTGCATAAATAGCATTCACCTCTCTACCACAAAAAAAAACACGTCAACGGCTAATTGATGTTGCCTTGAAATGCCAGAAATTCTTTTCCAGGAGGAACAAAAAGATATGAATTGAAGGAGCGCGGGTCAGTGCGATATTCGTGGTCATTCTTTCACTGATGTAGTCGTGAAACATTGGGAAACTCCCGGGAAACAGATGAAAAACCAGTGTTGAAAGTAGTCTGCAACGTATTCTTTTGAGTGTGTGGCCCTCGTGTGCATTCGGCAACGTGAAATATGTGTGAGCATGGTGACGGTCGAAGGTTGCTCCCGACATTGATGGTGAAGTTCACATGTCGGAGCTCGTTTCCGACGAATGATGAAAAATCGAATTAGTCGGGCGAAGACGCACAATAAATGCCGTGAATATGAAAATGATGGAAATTGTGAAGAGTAGTTACAGTAATCGATGTGTGCAAACGTGATCCAAATATCTGGTCTAGTCTCTAACGTTTTGTAGATAATATGAACAATCGTCTATTACCAATATATTTCCTAATTTCAATCTGCCTTGATTCTCCGGTTTTTGGAGAGAAACACTTCACGGGAGACTGCTGTCAAGAATATTGTTACAGTAAAGACACTGACCGACCTCAACTTAAGTATTAAAAATGGATGCGAAGAACTGTCTTTGAAACCAAATTGTAAAGCAACGGGTCTTTGGCTCTTATCTAGCCATGGAACAAGGCTTCACTTTCTTCAATATGTTTAATACCTGAATGTTGGATTTCAAGAGAATTTTTGTAAAACATCAGTTTCAGGACAACCCACATCACAAGCGGGAGCCCGGTGAGGATGAGGGTGAGTACCCTTTTTGTTTCCTTTTTTTTGTACATTTCTTGTATTAAGTATTAATAGATGTGCATGTTTGACACCTAGTTTTGTTTTATTAAATAATAAAAAAGAATTTATCAAAACGGTACAACTTAAAACCAAAATTAAAATAGCAGTCTATTGCGGCTTGAAATAAATAGTAACACAACTACAATATGAAATCAGATTGGAAACTATAAACCCATTGTATGAACTTAACAGTAAACTAGCTAAACCATTTTAAAACCCGAAAAAAATTCCAATGGTTACATTTTCTATTTTTTGGCCGTAAGTGAAGGAAACGGTTTGATAGGCTCAGCTGTTAAAAATATACTGCAACAATTTTCTTTTTCGCTACTTGTAAGATACGAAATGTTTTTGTGATTTTTTACTTCCATTTCCCACGCACATGGTGCATTTAATCATTTTTTGAATCATATGTTAGCCTGAAATTTTTCTTGTTCATCCACAGTACTGATGGATCTATTACAGCACTACATTAGCGAGATGTTTTTTTTTGTTGTACATAAACATAGACTCAAACTAATAGTAATATTATTTGATTGCATTTTTCAGACAGGCTAGTTGATAAACGTTTTCATAGTGAGAATAATACTGTACTATTGTAATAATTATATGCAGTCATAGACTTAATACGGTGAAAACAATTCCAGAAAAACGAATAAAAAAGACAATATTGAATTACTAAAATATTCAATATTCGGTCTTTCTTTTCATTCAAACCTGTCCGGGTATGAGACCCACAAAAATGGCCGGCCCCTCCACTGAAATGAGCTAGCCATCGAGCGCGCTCTTCCCTTTTATTGCGTTGTAGGGGCTCTTGCCGGGGTAGAGTGGCCTTCCGCTCTTGTGCCCTTTTATGGTATAGTGTTATGTGATTCCATCACATAATTCTATAACACAAACTGGCCATGTTTCTATTTCTCATTTGATGGAAAAATTCACGCAAATTATGTTTGTATAAGTTTTCCACTCAAATGGGAAATATATTGCCGGGTCTACGTTTGGATCTTGATCCGGTTGGGAGGGTGCGAGGGGGCATAGCTTCCACCTGGATGCCCCACTCTTATTTGTGGGCCATAAGTATCGTCGGTAACGATGAAGTCTCTTGAGTCCGTTCCGTTTCTCCAGACCCAATTTGTTCTTTGAACAAGCAATTCCAACCCTTCGTAGGTTACCTCGGTCTCGACACCAGTCGATCGACCCCTTTTAATTCGTGAATGCAAAATTTTCTTTTGTAGTGGATCCTTGTCCTGGGGAAAAGAACCCGCCCCACGACACCGCAATGCTAGCTTACCAGCACATTCACGCATCCTCAGACAACGCCAATCTCGGCAGATCTCACCATCCTCTTTCGCCGAGGCAGTAGACCATCGCTGCAGTCCTCCACGGACATTTTATCTACCCATTTCACTACAAAAATTTTATTAAAAAATGACATATAGATCTCGTATCAGTGATTGGAAAATCCGTGCGACTGCATTAAGTTTACCCCTCGGAAAGCCAATAACTTGATTTTTATATATGAACCTTTAAAAACTATTAAACATTCTTTTGCTTGCCATACCATTTAGTGCCAGTAAAAATATCTTCAAACGTCGAGGTCTACTTTTAGTATTACTTCACCTGACACCGAAAATTTTCATGATTTTTTCCCTTGAAGGGGGTCTACAATAGCTTGTACAGTTTTACGATTTATGCAATTGTCAACTACATACTTTCAAATCGAGTAACAGTAGCTTCTGTTTCAGAATCATCCACTTCAATGCTTTGCATGCTTTTAACTTAAAGTGTGAATTATCCTTTTCAATCTGGTTAGTAGTTATTTCAGCGTTTTCGAATGAAATGGTCCTAGACTTCATGTCGGTTGCCAAATACCGAACCCTTTACATGCTCAAAATTTAACTGACCGAAAAGTAAGTTTAATTTATTGTTAATATTGATCGTTATTTTGGTTGACGAAGCAGTAAAGTAAATGCACCTAATAATGAATTTGATTGATCGACGAAAAAAGTAAACTTGGGGTAAGCAATATTTTCCATGGCCATCAACAAGCAAGTCACTCTTGATACTAAGCTTATCCTGCTTAAGGCCCTTGCGTGAGCAGAATCGTCCCAAGGCATTTAGCCTAAGACTGACAAAACTCAAGACGGTGTTCCAGCACAGCTGCAAGTAGCCGCCCGCTTTAATTAACAGTGGCCAGATGACCAGCACGCATCAGCAGTAACCAGACGACCAGCACTACACTACACTACCTCATTTAAGTGGCACTTGCCCTGCTCAAGGCTCTTGCCCAAGCAGTAGCATCTAAGGGTTCGGCCACATTGCGATTTTTCTGCCGTAACCAGCGATTTTTAGACGCGAATACGAACACACTGCGAAAAGATTTGCAAAGGAACTTCAGGCATGCGCAGAACTAATATGCTCATTTGAAGGTATGTCTTTGCCAGGAACACATGCGCTAACTCATTTGTGCGCTATGCAAGAAACTTCCGTGCACGTCAGCGTCAAATGTCCAAATGATGTGCGCCTGCGCGAGTAGCACAAAAACTACCTACTAAACTGGTTTTAGGAAAAATCGCAAATTTCTGCGACTGCCGACCTGGACAAAATTGTCGAAAATCGAAGTGTGCGCGCTTCCATTTAACCATGTGTATCTTGCGACAGAAGTGCGGCTAAATAGTCGTAGTCTGATGCATCCCTAAGGCATTCTACCCAGGAACGAGCAAGCTATTAGAATTACTCTATATTGCCACTAGCGGCCGTGCAACCAGCATGTATTACCATCAACCAGACGGCCAGGCTAGTTTCCGGCAATTCGAGCAAGTCATCACGGGTTTCTTGATATTGCCACCAGCGGCCGTGCAACCAGCACGCAGCACGACCAGACAACGGGCATGCATTAATCAGTGGTGCCAAACGACCAGCAACAATAATCAGGGGCCTGTGATGTCGACGGAACCCCGTTTAACTCTTGAGGAGGTAATTGCTACGAAGCGATGCCCAGAGTGGATCCAAAACCACTCCTGATCGAGGTTTATCTTGCGCGCTTGGTCAGGCTGTTATATAGGCTTGTAGCCGAGCCGGAGAAACAGCGGCAAAAAGGTGGACATTTCGTTGAGCATCGCCGTAGATGCAGCAATCTGCGCCGATTGGCGGGAAGAATTCAAGCACCAAATCAAAGCATCAGAGGCGGAATTCAAGCAATCTATGCCAGGGGCAGCCCAAAACTAATCATTGTATTTTATTCAGTGAATAAATGAACTCAAAGAAACGAGCGGGTTTTACTAGGTGAATCTTAAGGTCAAGCTATTTTTAATAGAACCCTTTATAGGTATTCAAGGTGGTAGTCCGGATTCGCACACGTACCGAAATTATATAAATGGGTACTATACGCAACAAAACTCACCCTAGATCATTAGGCGTGACAGAAAAGCTTTATAAGATTGTCAAATTAGTAATTTTATGGCCTTGTAGTCAGCTACAATCTTTAAGCTACATTAATCTATGCACATTGGGTAGCAAAATTATTATGGACAGTGCAACAATTTCTAGTCTATACCTTATTTGCGCACAGAAGAATCTGTGCTCACCTGGCATTTTATAGAAGGTTAGTTCTGGTAACGCTTAAGGCAATTTTTATTCGTTGACAACGCTGATCATTTACATCAGGAAAAATATAACGAGAACTTTTCTCATTTACTCGTTAATTTGCCAAGCGCATACTTCGTTCAGTGAAAATTTCTTCAGTTTTGCGAGTGTAAACAATTTTTGAGTTAATTCTTGAAATATACTGTAGAGTGAAAATATATTTAAATGTGAGTGATGCATCTTTTTTCGTGATTTATGGGTAAATGTTGTTATTTTTTCATATTTTGTCATAATAAGCTCAAAATTTTTAATTTTCATTATGGCATTTCAGATATTTTTTTTTAATACCTCCATTCTCTACCACTCTCTTCGTCACTCTTTCATTGTCGCACGACGCTCGTGCGATCTGCACTTCACACGTCGTCGATTCCTATGTATGCCTCCCAGGCACATTTGCCACCCCCTGGACCCCCTAATGCATAAAATGACATTTTACTTTCAGATTCTTATAGATTTAATCAAGAACTTTCATTTGATACCCAACTCGACTATCTTTGATTAAAAATTTTTAAGGGCTAATTCGTTATTAGGGGGACCCCCCTTAAAAAAATTTTAAATTTCTGGTAAAGCCTAAACTTTTGAGAGACCATCATTTCTGACCTTCCCACAAAGTTTGAGTATTGTAACTGTTATAGTTTATGAGTAAACTTGCTGTGACGCACGGACAGAAGGGTCACGAAACTAGTAGGTCTTTGTAAAAAAGTTTTTTACAAAGACCTTAAAACGGTTGAGCGGATCAAGACAAGCGTACTGTGTTGAAATAGGTGTAAGGAAGAGGGAGTATCAATCCCCGTACCCATCAGAAAATCAGATAAACCTGCTTTATAATCGAAACAAGAGCGTAGCAGGTCTTACCATCATTATAAATAATCATAGTTTTTTTCTTGAAAAGCCGTCGGGCCTTCCTTGCTTATGGAATCTGTATATTATACAGATTCCATAAATTGAGTTCGATAAATTATATCCTGGTTATCATGTATTTAAATTCGCCGCCATTTTGTTTCAAGTCTTTTGATCCCGTCGCTTGATTAGTTAGAATAACACATCAATATTACAAACCATTTCTAAAATTTTTATCAAAATTCCTGCGTTTTTGTAGTGTCTAGGTCTGTTGCAAACGTGTATCTCCCTAGTATCACGTGTTAATGTTTTTGTAATTGTTAGATATTCAATCCACTGTAACTTAGCTGCTTACGAGTATTATTCGATTATTGTGAAATTTTCAGGAAACATACAATTGCTATCAGAAAACTTAAATTGTAGCTTTTGGGAAATTTAAATGTCTCATTTTGATTTTATAGGCAAAAATGTAAAATTTATAAAATGTATTATTATTTAAAAATTCATCGAATTTCGACTTCTGAGGTATTTGTTGCTCTTGTACTTCGAAGATTTTTCAGGTCTAAAGGTGTCCAATCGTGAAGGGGGACACAGGGACGGACGGACCAACAGGACGCCACTTTAGTAGAGTTTTATAAAATTATTTTACAAAGCCCTAAAAATGGGTACGATTAGCCGAGGGTAGTAAAAAAATGACTGTCGCTGATTTAAAACAACTAAGTAGGAATTTTACTATATGTTTTGTTCGTAAAAAGTTCTTAATCCTGATTATTTGAAAGTTTAGTAGGTTTGCTTCTCTGACAAGTCAGCATTCTAAATTTTAATGCAACGAAGTGTGAAATAGAAAGGAATAACAAGAAATTGAAAGGAAAAAACACGAACACGAACACGAACACTCTTGAAAAAAACTGAGAGTAGATATTCTATTTTGATAAATACCATGAAGTCAAAGTTTATTTGATACTTGAAAATGGTAAATCAACTGAAAATTGTTTCCAATCGACCAATTTATTAAAAAGCTACTTTTTTCATTACAAATGATATTTCTATCACATTTAATAACCCCTCCCTCCACCTCCCCCACATCATCCTTTAGAGTGATGGTACAGTCATCAAACTATAAGCTAGATCTGGATTGTAGGGTGCTAGATTATTAGTTTGATTCTGCTAGAAAGAATTGTAGCTTTGTCTAGAACTACAGAATATTTTTTACATTTTCGATGCCTTAATCACCTCAAAAAATATATAAAGATGCTCAGTTTTAGAAAACTCTGTTCTGCGAGAAGTTTATTATTCTTTTTGGAGTTTGCAGAATTCATCCAAGAGCATGGTGAATTCCTCACGCATCCTGGATATGTTCTGGTATTTATTTAACTGTCGATTCAAAGTTTTTTAACTTTTCATATTATGAATAGTTGAATGCGATTCGAAAATGTTGATTCATGGTCAATGAAGCACCACAGCTCGTCGCATGCCTTCCTTCAAACAGCACACCAGTTTTTCATGAGCTATCCACCGCATCCTCTGATTCCTGGAATCACTCAACAAATATACATATACATCTATCAAATTGGCCTTTCTCTTGTATCAGCTCGTCAATTTTTCCAACAAACATGCTTTAGGCATACTACATATGAATCATGTGTGAAGCTTATACAATTAATGTCTTTACACAATTCACTATTGGCCTCTTTCAGGTACCACATTTTCTTTTGATCTCACTCTCGCTTTTCTTCCGATTTGCCTAGTAATCTACTTTTTAGGATTAAAAACCCTATTAAAAACTAAAGTTACCATAAGCCTGTCCACTCATCCACTTATCAAAGGCAAATCAGAAGTCCATATTGTTCAAAAAGTTATCAATCAATCAAGAGTGATGCCTCTAGATTATTGACTCTAAGGGCTTTTTTTGTTATCATTAAGATGCCCCCATTCGACGAAAAAAATTAAGTATGCAGGTCCCTACAAAAATTGACTTCTTTCTTTTAAGTCTCCATTATTTTAGGACATATTTCGTCGTCTGTATTATTTTTAATAATGACGACTGTCAGCATAACTTCTCGCCTTCATATCCATTTGGAATATCTTTTTGAATGTTTATTTTTGTTCATGCTTTTCTCTTTCCCATCTTATGTTTCTTCTTCTTGAACCAGTCTTTTTCAGCAGGCAAAGCATTTTTTCTCCTTTTTAGGGTTTTGTAAAATAATTTTACAAAACCCTACTAGTTTCGCGACCAGTCTGTCCGTCTGTCCGTCCGTCCGTCCGTCCGTCCGTCCGTCCGTGTGTCCCAGCAGTTTTTCTCGGAAACTACTTAAGCTAGAAACATCAAATTTTGTGTGTAGGTGTGAAGTGGTGATCTCTTGAAAGTTCAACTACAAAAAATTTTTTATAAGGTATTTAAGGGGGGTCTCCCCATATAGGAGAGTGACCCCCCGAAAAAAAATTTCATTGAAGGTAGCCGATATGGGTATCAAATGAAAGGTCTTGATGAGAACTTTCCAAAACAGGTCTTAGTTTGGCAAAATTTGCTTCGAGGGGCGCACAGGGAGGGGAAATACACGAAAAATTTGTGTCCCCCCCCCTCGCGATTGGACACCTGTGATCCGAAAAATCTGAAAAAAATCAGGGATATAGGCCTTGGTGCGTACAACAACAACAAATACGTGAGAAGTCGCAATTCACTCAACTTTGTTAGTAATAGTATGATTTATCGATTGTATGTTTTCTTGAATAAAATCTTAACGGTACCCTTAAATTCTATGAAATTCAGTATGTAGATGTTTATTCATATGATTGATCTATCCTGAAAGTTTCATAAAGATTAAATCATATTTAGCGAAGTTATAGCGGTTTGAATTTTCCTGTTTTACTATGAAACAATATGCGCTGCATGTATTACTATGGCAACATATGGCTATGGAACAACATGCGCTTTTTACCGACTCAGACACTACAGTTTTGCTAGGATTTGCATGAAAATTTCAGGAATGATAGGTGTCATGTATATCTTTGAGAATCGGTTCAGCTAGTGGTATCAGTAATCGTAAAACAAGATAGTGGCTGTTTTAAATGCGAAGATTGAATAATTTGGAGTTATTTTTTCCCAACTTCAACGTTTAAGGTGCATGCTTTGAACACTTGATTCAATTTAATGAATGACTGAAGATGAGTACCTACAATTAATGCTCATAAGTGAAATAAGTTAAGGAGGTGGGAGAGAGCTCCTAGCAAAAGGGTTTTGTAACCATTCTAGGATTCGAAAATATTGGCCATGAATCGATGATTTCAGCACAGGAGAGTGGCCCCTGAAAAAAAAATTCATCAAACGTAGCCGGTATGAGTATGAAATGAAAGTTTTCACGGGAGCTTTTCAAAACAGTTGTTAAACTTTCAGTTTTTGCTACAGTGGGGGCACAGGGGGGAAATACATGAAATATGTGTTTCCTCCGTCGCGGATGGACATCTGAAATAATTATCATGGGAGATATTTATGAGTATAACAATACCAAAAACCTCAAAAGTCGAAATTCATTGAACTTTGTTAAAAATATTATGATCTTGGCATTTCATATTTTCTACAATAAAATCGTCTTTGACATGTTTCTTGATTTGATTCGATCTGGTGACTGCATTTTATAAATTGAATACAAAACCCTTCTGACATGAGCGTAGGTCTGTTTACCCAACTTGTTTCTTTCTCTTTCTCGTACTAACAGAACCGTTTTTGCTTTTTTTATTTTTCTTCCCCGCGTCATTGCGGAGGAACACCCCAGCCAATCTTCGTAGAATCCTAATATGACCAGTGTCTAAAAAATTACACATTTATCAAGCAGCCCAGTTGACAATTCTACCATCTACATTCTGGAACCGAACCTAATTTTTAGGGTTTCGTAAAAAAAAAATCCACAATACCCTATTAAAATTGGTACTTTTCTATCCGCCCGTCCGTCTGTTGCAGCAAATTTTCTCAGGAACTGCAGAAGCCAAAATCACAAAAAAGCGGTGGCCTCTTGAAAGTTTCATAGTGGCAAAAAATTCAAAATATTTTAAGGGGGACTCATTAACAAAGATGACTTAAAATCTTTTTTTCACTGAAGAGTCGAGTGGAGTATGAAATGAAAAGATTTGGTGAGGGGCAATTGTGTCTCTTTCTCACGATTAGACATCTGCGAACGTAAAAATTTGAAATAATCACAGAGGTAGGTCTTTATGAATACTAAGGCAACTAACACCTAAGGAGTCAAGATTCACTTAGTATGACTAGAAAATTTTACGTTTTGCTCGATGAAATCGTTTATTTAGAAGACTATTATAATCCAAAAATTTCAAATCGCTTAATGCTTAATGAAGCTACAGTCATTTCAATTTTTTGTATTACAACAATAATGAACGGCTAAAGAACGATATGCGCATTCCATCGACCTATACACTACGGTTTTGATGATATTTTTAGGAATGTTGTGAGAACGGTTTTTATTATGATCATCTTTATAGATTGAGCAATCAATGATATCCATATTGTTAAAACAAAAAAGTAACCGCTTCAAACAGAATATTCGTAAATTTGCGTAGTTTTTCTTCTTTCTAGCATACCCTAGATACGAGTATGATATTAAACTCGGTTTTGCGTCTATTAACGAATGTTTAAAGATCATGGCTCACATTTCGAGAGTCGGATATAAAACCCTTCTGGCTGGACCATACTTCAGCCTAATCAACTTGTTTTCTTACTCAAATTTCAACAATGTGGACTGATAACACCACACTATCCATTGACCATTCACAGTCACGTAACATACATGAAGTCTTTCACTATAAAATTACGAATGATCTTACCTGGAACAAATCGTCCCCAAATCTCCAGTGTTGGTAACCATGCCCACGGCGTCGCATAGCCCCACACAAGTAACACTAAAAGTACTGCTTTTTGGTGACTCAACTTCCCTTCCAGCGGCTTTGTAATCACATTGAAACGGTCATTAGCGATTAAAGCGTTTGAAGCGGCAGCTCCAATTCCTGTGTATGCTCCAATGAACGAAAACACCTGGCAGCCCAAAGGACCGAGAGCGAATCCTTTTTTAAAGGAATTATAAATGAATATTGGTGCTTTCATCATCATAAAAAAATCACATATAGCCAGATTTAGCACGAAAACATTTGAAGGGGTTCGAAGTGATTTGGCACTGTAACAAATAATTTCGTTTTATTAATCACCGTATGTGCCAAAAGAGTTCTAATCCACCTTGCAAAGATCCATATTACGACACCATTTCCAACAATTGATGCGAGAAAAAATGCTAAGTAGACCATTCCGAGCAGGTAGTGCATTGACGTGGGTGGCTCTGGATACGACAGCCAATGTTCGGGGATAGCCCTGAGATCGCTCGGCGGCACATTCCATCCTAAAAGTCTTACTTCTGATGATATCCTATTCGTATATGTATGTATAATTCAAAGTCAGGAACAACAACACTTAAAAATTTATCAAATTACCGCGCTTGTGGTTTGAGCACCGAGGAGTTCCAAAAATGCTCCATGACTCAATTCCCTTTTTGAAACTTTAAAACTAAACTATTCATTTAATATTCGAGCACTACCTCTATCGGAAACTTGTCACTTCTAACAAAGGCCTATCGCTGAACACTTAAAGTGTCCTAATGACAAACTACCGCTTTCAAGAATTCCTTTTATAGATGTTTTCATATATAGCGAATTTTCAAAATACTATTTATTTCGACTGAGATTTGGGTTTTCCACTATGTACTTAGGAGTATTCATTTCCAATTGAATTACATTTGGATCGATTGAATTACATTGAAAACGGGATATACCGTGTTGTATAGAAAGTGGATTATCCACGTTAATGATTTCTATGCTGTAACCGAATTAAAAGCTAATCCCTTATCTAGACTCCTAGCAAATTAATTCCACGATTAATTAAGTGTTAAGCATTTGAACTTCAAGGCACTGATATTGATCAATTTCAGTGGACTTCTTTTGAAAAGCACAATTGCGTAGAGAAATTTCTATAATACAATAATCGTTTTACTATACCATTTAAAATCTCTGATTAGAATATACCTCCGGCAATTTCAAATTTGTTTCTTAACTGCCCCAGAGTTTTGAAGCCTATATTGGTTCTTGTGTAAGATATTGTTCCAATTATTTGAATTCCATTGGGATTAAGAAGAATCACTGCAAAAACGTAAATAATTTGAAAAGTGTAATACATAGTGCCATGGCCTCAACGTAAGTGAAACCATGTCAAGAGCAGGATATTCAACTTAGGGAAAAGTTTGTTGGGTATGGTAAAGATATAACTGACCTAATTTTTTCTGAAGTTACAGTGAGGAAAGAGTACCATAAGGTTGAGAATTTCAACAGAAATTAGAATGATAACTATTTTCAGTTTAAATTCAATTTCTAATATTTGAGATTAATACTTGACTTACAAAGGAAGAAATCGACATATATATATATATATATATATATATATAATTTTTCTTTATTGGAATGTATGCGGTACAGAGGCCTTATAATATAGTAGGTGTTCTGACAAAGTCATCTCACCATCGTTTGAACATTACTTAAAACTATGCATATAATCGTATTTCTATGAGATTATTACAATAAGCTAGAGGAAAATTTAGGCAAAAACCTCTACTCTGCTTATTGTGTTATACACGTAATAACACAATAAGCAACGGCATAGAAACCAACAGATGGAAGATCTTACGTAGATATTGTTCGAGAAATTCGAGAACCCATCATACTGGAAGATACTAAAACTACAATCAGAGCAGTATGTAATGATTTTCGTTTAAAATCGCTCGAACGAAGAGATGTCCCGAAGGAAATCTGAACCGACCTCTCATCGGTTCGCGGTGGCTGCTTGTCGGCCAGCTAGTTCGGAGAGGATTTTGGTCGCAGGTCTTTCAAATGGATTACTCTCAATTACTTTGTTTCAGCCACCATCATGTGCCCGTTTCAAACGCACCTAAAAATACAGCATACGGAAAAGAAACCTATTCTTACGTTATTCCGTATGCAACTTCCATTCAATCAAGTCAGATAACAACAAAAACTAGATTTAATTTCACGTTCCCGAAATTTCTGTTACTTTTTCCCGACGCGGTACCGAACAATATCCTACGTTAACCCGAATCTGAAAAACACTTCTCTAATAAAAACGGAACACAATTTATGGTACCGCGTACCGAGCGCGACGCGAAACCGGCCATCCGCGAATTTCAAAAACCCTTCCATTGTACCGGCATACTTACCGTTCGCTATCAGTCATGCCGGAAAAAAGAAGGGTTCGCTGGAAAGGAAAGACTGACTTAGCCTAGCAATTCATTTTCTTTATTTCCATATCATTCATTGATGACAATTACTATAATTTACGTTACGTGCTACAAAATAAGTTGGGTATCAACAGATTTTCGACAGGCTTGGCTAGATCATCCGCACATATAGAATTCCATTAATCGTTTTATAGCGAGCTGGCACGTTTTTGATTTTCAAACGATCGCTATCAAAGTCCTACGCTAATCCCCAATGCATCAATCTAGTTCAAGTTTATGATAACAATATGCAAATGCTCGTAGTTTGTAATATGGAGATAGATGATACCTGTATCCCACAATACGTTTGCTTACTTCTATTTTAATTATTTTTTATCACCTATCTATTCCTGGTTTCAATTTCAAATGACCAACTAAAATTTATTACTTATTGCTTTAATACTTATTACAACATTTTCCTTCATTTTACTTTAATTAATGCGCAAATAACAAAATATAAAGACTAAGTATCCAAACTCATAAAATGGGCAAAAATTTGTATTCAACGGAATTTGGTAGCCAATATAGTTAAAGGAAAAATAATTTAAATAGAAATGAATAAATTGTATCTTTCCTTATTTTTGTTTCAAAGAAATGTTCTTAAATTTTTCAGTAACCAATATATGAATAAATATAAATACAATATATGAAAAATAAAACGAAAACAAACGGGTATTCACCAGCATCCTTAACGAGCGCTCGTAGAGGGGGCTAGGACGGCCTGAAAACTTTAATTGGGTTAAACAAAATTGTTTTTCCTTTTTCTTTTCTTTTGTGATTAAAGCCTTCGCGAACATCACTTGTTTTTCATCTTGCATATTTCTCTGGTTTAACAATGCATCCAATTTAATTTGTATTCGATTTCTTTGAATTTCTACCACAGTAACATTAGCTTCAACTCGATCACTTATCGCCAAAATGCAACCATTCATTTGGCTGACATGAATTAAAGCATCTCTTTCAACACCTACGTCTACAAAAGCTCCAAAATGTGTGATATTGGTCACAGTACCTATCACAACCATTCTTTTCTTCAACTCTGAAATTTTTGTGATAACTTTTTTGAATAATGGTTCCCTGTTAACATCTGCACGGTAGTCTAATAACAAAATTCTTTGCAGGGCGTCAAAAACCGACAAGATTCTTTCCATCCACACTTTCAAAAATTCCTTCAATTCATTCAGATACATCGAAAGACGAAAATTGTTGTTATCCATGATAAAGATGGTTTGTCTAATATTTTCTAGTTTTTTGTCCACATAGGCTTATAATTCTTTCAGCAATATCGTTACTTTCGGGATGAACCCACGAACAATCTAAAAGGGTTTTCAAGTTTTTTTCACCAACACTAAGGGGTTCACTGCGAGTCAAACTTGCACACTGAGTAAAAGTCTTTGAACCTATAGTTTTTACGTGAAGACGATCTCTTCGGGTTTTAAGAGGACCATTGTTATAGCAATGCCCAATTAATTTTCCTACTCGAGAAGCTGTAACACCGGCAATGTACCTCGGAATGCTTAAACTTATTGTGTTGATGACAACACCAGCAAAACTCCACTATGAGAGCAATGGCACCTGTTATGATTTTCGTGTGGCTTCCTAGTTTTGGATTACCCACGTCACCTTCCTCGCAAGGCATCCTTGGGTGTCCGATGCCCATGACCCCTGCCAGTCGATCTGCACTAATAAACATAATTTGTGGTTACGTGCTCCCTTTGTGTTCACACTTTTCTCACTTGATTTTCACGTCGAATTATGTGGAAGAACGGAGCCCTCAGGTAATACCCTTATGTGGAAAGCAATAGAAATTAACACTTGCAATCTCCGACAACTAAACCGGAAAACTGTTCAAAGAATGTCACATAAAATTTATTCATAAGACAATTCATTATCTGTCTCCGCACAAGGTCCCGTTGAACAATGCAGAGGTTCATTCACGAAATATGAATGAAAAATATCTAAAAATATTTTTATTAATTTATTTAAAATACTAGAATTTCAATAAATGAAACACTTTATCACAAAACCATGACGCCATCTTGCGACCTGGCCCGAACCTTCCGGTTTCTGCCGTTCACTCCCAGAGAAAACTGACGTAGGAAGGGAAGTCATACGGTGGCACATTGCATATGTATGAGTCGGCCTACTACTAGTCACGTGTGTGGTAGAGAAGTCTGCTGCCATATGGCTTCTCATGCAACGTCAGTTTTCACACACATGATTACCTTCCTCTCAGTTGACCAAAAGCGGTTCAGGAACAGCGAGAGGTTAGAGGTGCATTCCGATTTCGTCGACGTCAATAACGGCTGACTAATAATCGGCAGGGCCGATTCATTACAAGTACGGCTAACTAGTTCTGTTGAAATACTGGACAAACTCCGACTAGGGGCTATAAACAAAGACAATTCCCGTGATGTAATCGGAAAGGTAATTGCAGAGAAGCCGACAGTAGCCAGTTTCGTGTCCATGACTATCCTGGAAATTGGGAACCTGCTGAGTCTTAGGGCGTAAAGGTAAGAGTGATGCAGGTATATAACAAAGGATAACACCTGGCGATCGATGACCTGACTGAAAAGATTTAAACTTTTTTTTAAGAAAAGCGAATTAAAAATAAGTTGAGTAATTTGTTCGATATTAAGAATAACAGTTTCTCTTCACAACTTCATGTGCCTTGGATACTGGCTTAATGCACAGGACTATAAGTAATCCGATAAGCACAGGACTATAAGTAATCCGATAACGGCCAGGATCTACTGGTGCAGTCTGTGAGAGATATGACCATCGAACTACTACTGTTAAGCTAGTCGAACTACGGCAAAAATGCGCCAGCTTGTTGCGCAGACAAACCTGTCCCACACTTCCGAGTGCATGGCCTTGGGCGAAGTAATGGTTTTGTGTGGGTTCGGTGTTGAGGAAAATACAATTTTTGGTGTCTAGCTAACGTTATCTCAAGCAAAAAGACCAAAATTCCGCTGAAGGAGAGTCCAGTCCCTAGTGACTTGATGGACCATGCCTCAATCTGATGCGAGAGAAAAACAAGTTCTGAAAAACGCACCCTGAATAGCAATTATCATACTTAACATTGGCAAAATACCTACTATTCACCATTGGCGCTACGTGGAAACCAGGTTACCTACGATATCTTTTTCTTCTTCTTCTTCGTAGCACTACAGCCCTTCTCGGGCCTTCACTTCCTGCAATAAATGCCTCCAACTGTCTCGGCCCATTGACAGCGTCCTCCAATTTCAAAATCTGAGCAGTGATGAACTGCCTTCGTTGACTGAGTCAGACCAGCGTTTCCTCGGTTTCCCCACTGGTCTCCGGCCTTCAGTTCTCCCAAAGAATACATTTTTGGGTATTCGTTGTTCGTCCAAACGATTCATGTGGCCAGCCCATTGCAGCTCCCGCAGTCTTACAATCGTTGAGACCTCCGGCTCGTCAAATACTTCATACAGCTCATAGTTATGTCGAATTCACCATTGGTCCCCGTACAGCCTCGCTCCGATTATGCACCTCAGGTCCCGTCTTTCGAAAGCGTTCAATATGTTCGTAGATGCTTGGGTGAGGGTTCACGTTTCACACCCATAGCATAGTATAGGCCTTATCACAGATTTGTATACTTGAAGCTTTGTTTTTTGTGTATGCAGCTGGTCTTCAAGATCGTTAAAACTGAATAAAATATTTAATTCGCGATCTATATTCTTCGACATATTTCGTCTCTTTCATTACTGGTTCTCGTTATTTTGGCACTTAATTACAGAACTTTTCGATATTGTATCCGCCAAATGTGATACTTTGGGCGTTTGAGGTATTTTTCCTCGACTGCGTGACGAGCTTTGTTTTACTCTCATTGACTTGTAGCCCTACTAGTTTTGCTTCGCTGTCGAGTTTCAGGAAGAGTTCTTTGGCGGTTAACAAAATATTGATGTCGTCCGCATGGGCTACTACTTGGCTTGACTTGTATAGTAACGTACCTCTTGTATCGACAGGTAGCTTTCTGATGACATACAGGTATTCCTGAGCCAAATTGAATATCAATGGGGCCAGCCTATCTCTCTGCTTTAGTCCGATATTTGTGTCAAAGGCGTCGATATCCTAAAACACAAAATCCAAAAGTTAAAATCTAAGCTTAAAAATTGGCAGAAACAGAATCCATAAACATAAAATCTATTTTTCCTCATCTAATAAAATAAAACCCATTAATCATGAAATCTATAATCACAAAATCTATTTATTGTCCATGATTTTAGCGGAGCACTCTGAAATATTTCTAACCTCTGCTAAAATTATGAACAATAAATGGATTTTGTAATTCTAATTTGTCTATGAGAAAATTATTTAAAAAACAATGATGATGTGATCTGCTTAAAGCCATACTGCCAAGGAGATAGGACCCCAACAGCATGAATCACATCAGTGAGTCTTGCATTGATGAGTTATTCTAGTACTAACGGACGGTATGCCGATGGCGATACGGAATTCCCCTGCCTTTTGCTGATCAGTCCGAGCATCGCCACCTTCCAACGAACTGGGAAAACCCCGTTTCCTAGGCCAGCGTTGAATGTGCAGAGCAGCATATCAGGGCAATGGTGATAAACAAATTGCAACACCGCAGCTAGATCACCATCAGCCCCTGGAGCCTTCTTTGTTTTCACTGCTAGGACTACCTCTTCTGGTTCCAGCTATGTGAAGAGTGGGCACTTGATCGCTGTTTCACTGTGGACAGTGTCAACGTGGACGAAATGGGCGGAGAAAAGTGTCCACACTATCTCGTCCATCTTTTCGGTTTCATGTATGCAAGGCGTCGATAGGACGCCAAGCTTCCACATAACTAGCTTGTAGCCAAGGCCCCACGGATCCTTGTTCACATTGTACACTAGATCTTGCCAGCAGTGAGCCTTGATATGTTCAAAGTTTTTGAAGGTATTTCCTGGCGGATTTATATGCTGCTGCCTGGTTGCATGCTTCGTTACGGTTCCATGCCCATTGGGCCTCATGAAGTGTCCCCTCAGTTTCAGTTGACCACCAGTATACTGGAGACTTGCCGTGCCGAGGTTTTGATCATAGAAGCTCTGCTTTTTTTGATCATAGAAGCGCTGAAAGCAGTCATGAAGATGCTAACAGTTGAGTTTACCACTTATTCAGCTGCCAGTTCTGCTATCACCTACGATTCCCCCTGCAACGGAGCACCTGCCGTGAGCACCTCTACAAACTTCTCGGCGTTCATCCTTCCAATGTTCCACCCAATTGTTGAAAAATGAGCGCACGGACGTCAGGAGACAACACCATGGATCTCCAGCAGAATGGACTGATGATCACTGGCTGAGTAGTTCTCTTATACTATTCAATTGTGTATCCTTCATACTAAAAACTCCGAGGTGAATGTCACGTCCGGTATGGTTCCTTCCCAACCAATACGGCAGAAAGCCGGCATAATTCTGGTGTTTAGCATGACAAGTGCCATCTTGGCTACCATTTCTAAGCTTCCTTTTCCCCATGGATCTGTTCAAGGCATGCTCCAGTTGATTGCTTTAGCGTTGAAGTCTCCCCCAACGAGAACGTTACCATCTGCGTTTGAGACAGCTTGGCTTGAAAAGATTATATCGATCGGTTTGTTTGGCGTTAAGAACACACTGAAGTGTGTGATCCCTAAGCACCGAACCCACACGACACCATCCCCTCCTCCACAGCCCTCCACCTGGAAATCACTGTTCCGAGCCCACATGGCAGCAGTACAAGTTTCGTCAGGATACTATGATATAGAGGATTTATCGTGGTGTTATTCACTCAGCAGCAAAACGTCGGCTTTCATGTCCCTGGCAAACTGTTCAAGTAGGTTTTTAGCGTTTGACCTGTGGTGTAGATTTACTTGCAGGATGCGGGTCATTCAAGTTCTGATTTTGCCTTGGCAAGGGCTTCCTGAGAAACCCGACATTTTCCTGATCCCAAGACGTGTTCAAGATCTGCTCTTGGATCAACATCCTTGTAAAGAATACAGTGTGTCTCCTTTATATGTACTTTTCTTTTATGTCCCATTTCACACATTTGTAGCATTTACATAATTGTGCGGTGTGACCATAGCCAAGGCATTTGAAGCATTGAAGAGGTACTGTTTTTTTGCCATATCTTTTCGATAACCCACCCTATTCTTATTTCGCCCTTATTCAGAAATTGTTCACCATCCTTTTCGGTCATGTCAATAATGACCGTGCCCCCTATGGTTTTCTGGTGTCAGCCTCGCTTTGATCCTGTCTACGCTAGAGAACTCACTTTTGGTGGCCTCTTCTATCTACCTCGGCCATTTCGTGACGTAGTCAATGTCTTTTGTTTCGATAATTGCCATCAGCTCAAGTGAGGCTACAGTTGTGCTTTTGTCGAGGACCTTCTTTATGGCTTTATGTCGCAGAATATTTTTTTATTGTCGACTTCTGCTCTGAGTTCGACGAGTATGTGGCCCGACTGGGTTGGTCATACTGCTTTAATAGTAGTGTTAGTACCTTCGGGCTTTGCATTGCCATCTTGGAGTTTTACGGGCAGTGCTTGCTGCCGGGGTCTTGGTCGTGGCTTTTTTCCTACCTCACGTGAGGTCTTTTTTCTTGCTGGGAATCCGTGCAAACTTTATTTTCTGGCATGTTTTGAAGGATTTTATTTGCAGTTGTCTTCTCTCTTTTTGTCAGCTCTGTCTGGAATACCTGGTGCAGCATTCGGCCATAAAGTGCCTCTTCCTTCCTTCTTTTATCCCGATCTCCTTCGATTCGGCTAGACGCCATTCTTTTATTGATGTTTGATGATGGAGTCATCTGCGCGTGCCCTTTAGGCTTAGTAATCAATACTTCTTTAGCCTTCTGCCCTTTATTGGCCCTCTGGTCCTTTCCAGTCTTTAATCAAATCTCTGTTAATGCCCTATGCGGTCTAGGAGCGCCTCTAGTTTAGAGAGCCCATACTTTACACTTTTGCTAATTTTAGGCGAATCGCAAGCTAATTTTATTCTTCTTACAACGTCTCCCGCTTTTCGGATTAACCTTTCTTCTTGATATCGCTGGACGGCAATTGTACTGTGCGACCTCCTTTCTTGGGAAAGGTTATCGGCTTTAGGTTCCAAGTACAGTACTTCAGCCCTATTTTCAGCAGTGGCAGTGAAATCACACATTCGATCCTTATTTTATTTCTGTTGCTTCATTCTTTCTTCTTTTATTCTTAAATATTTATTAAATTTTTTTCCAAATGCGCTTTGTTTCATTAATCATAAAATTGATAAAAAATATAAAGTAAGTTTTTAATATTAAAATAATCAAACACTTAACAGTCTACTTGGCACGCTCAATGCAAACAATATTGCAACATTTAAGAATGAAACAAATTTTGGGCCGCATGGGTCCCGGGCGCTGTGGGTTGGGCATCCATGTTCTAAACGTTGGCTGGGAGGCACACCTTATAATGTGATGTAGAGATGGGAAGAGAATGGAGGTACCTCAAAACTGACGTTAGATAGGAAGCCATATGGCAGCAGCGCTTACTACCACGCACATGACCATAAGTAGGCCGACTTTGTGGCTAACCAACATGGCGATATATGAAGAATTATTTTGGGGCCAACGGAAATTCGACGTTTTGTAGGGTTTCGAGACGGATTTCTACAGTGAAATCCAGACGACCCGCGGAGAACAATATACTCTCCTAGTGAAGTGAAAATCATTTCAGTTCTTATTGTCGTTTAATTTTTATCGCCTTCCAAAGTGAATGTACAGGAGTTTGTTTACTTCTCAACGCTGAGCTAACAGTGAAAGGTGCAAAACATGTGCTTCATTTGCTCGTCTTGAAAAGTGCAGGAGTACAGTGGACAGTGCAAGGTGAATTCATAGCATGCACGAAATACGTCTCGTACGTTTTCATTCAGAGAATAGTATATATTACGCAATATAAGCATTTGCTAATGCCGCAGTTCGCTGACAGCTCACGGGTGCTTGTCCATAGTAGGCCGACTAATACATATGCAAATTGCTGCCATATGGCTTCCTATCTAACGTCAGTTTTGAGGTACCTAAAAAATGTCGCAATATGATCCTATTCAATAAAATTTATTTCAAAATTTAAACGAATTCATTCGTTTCCCACTTCAACGCCGCTTCTTGTCTGAATCGTTACCTTCTTACTCAGGCCCATAAGGAAATCAATTACCGTACCAGACGTCACTTCCCGTACCGGAAACAGCTGATCAGTAGACCTAAATTTCCACAAACAGCTGTCCAGAAAACTTGAAAGCAGCATCTCAGTAGGCTTTTGAGATTATCAAATATGACATTTCTCAGATAAAATTTCGCCGAAATGATAGAAACGGGAACGAAATACATATACGAGTATTTGCGCGCTAACGTCTTCGACGCCTCATATTTAAAATAAATATCGCTGGCATAGTACTGATAAAATATCAAACTACAGTCATATGTACTGTCAAAAATCTTTAGAAAATTTGTTTGATTTCAACAGCACTAGATGGCGCTGATGAGGCTACTCGAAGAGGTTAGTTCGCGGCGTGACGCGGTGTTTCCGTTTTTGGGCCTGAGTAAGAAGGCAACGTCTGAATTCATTTTTCCACTGAACACTAAATGCGACGAGTGGAAAGTAGGGGAAGAAGAGACGGGATGTAAACAACAAAAATGAGAACAATACACATTTTTTTCAAAATAACCATGAAATTTGTCTCAAGTTTGTTCAAAATTTTAAATTTTTCAGTTGATCGAGCCTGTTGACCGACCGTTTACATTCGCCATTTGGTGCTACCTGATTGCTTGAAATGCAGAAATCTAAAAAAAGTAATTTATTTTGTTTATTTGAAATCCGTAGACTAATTCATTTTATCTTGAAAACAGGCATGGCCTTGTTTTTTTGAGTGAACCGACGCAAGCAATCAAACTGATGCAAAAAGACGTACATATGTATATATAGCCAGTCCCCCTTCACATAGGCCCAATAGTGAATGAATTACGTCACAATATGCACCGGGATTGTAGACGTATTTACCTGTTCTTTTAGACCAGTAGACGCCATTTTCGGTGACCCCTCGTACAGGCCCAAAAGCGGATGAATGGCGTCACAATGCGCACCAAGATTTTAGGCCAATTGAACAGCTTTTGACATTTCCCACAGTGACATCATGCACGTTAATTGCTTTCCTTTCGGGCCTGAGTAAGCAGGCGTTGAGTCTAGCTAGTTTATGAGCCCTGGTGTAAGCTCTGCCTAGACAGACATATAGTATAGAATGAAACCTGGCATCAATATACCAGGTAACCAGGATACACATGCAAAGGTAGTATAAACGTGCAATGAACTGTCAAGTGGTCAGATGTTAAAATGAAATAACAGCATATGATAAATTTAACTGATTCATAGCTATATTTTTCAAATATTTGCATGCAAAATGGATTGATAAATTGATAAATTTGCATCAAAACGAACAAGTGTTCTCAAAAATCAATTTAAATAGTTTGATACAGGGAAATTTCATTTATACTTAGTTTATTTTGGTACTAATACTACGTTTAAAGCCTAGACAGGTGTGTGGTATAGAACGAAACCTGACATCAGTATACCGGATAACCATAACACACATGCAAATTTAGTATAAACCTGGTATAAACTGTCAAATGAAGTCGGATGTCAAAATGAATTGACAGCAAATGATAAATTTATCTGATTTCTAGTTATAATTTTCAAATATTTGCATGTTAAATGGCTTGCTAAGCTTGATCATGGAAAATAGAATTGGCCTAATTTTGGTCTCATTGTAAAGTATACTATTCCTGAAATCTTTTTTTGGCCTTTTATATTTCGATAAGCATTTTCTATGGACTTTGTGTTCGAAAATTTGAATTTGATCAGCAACAGTTGAGGAAACAGAATGCCAAACAGGAAAACAATGGGTAATAATTGAAATTTTAGCCTATGACGTAAGTTTATACCTAAATATTTCATCGATGATTTGAAAAGAATATTGTGCCCATCAGTTGATAAAAAGAGTTATTTACTTTCAGTTGGAGTATTTCTATGACCTTTTCCATAAACATTACGGAACCAAATTAACTCACATTTTTCAGAGCCCAATGAAACATATAATTTTATAGCACTTGAAGATGAAAATTAATTTTATTTAAAGCTATTAAGGGAGTTGTGTCGCTTGCAAGAAGGATAATATCGTCTGCGTGAACATTCTAAAATTACTTATGAAATTTTTCGTAGCTACATGATTAAGTTGCTTATTTAATAATTTTTTCTGAAAATTATTAGAGTAGAAAAATGTTGGAAGAAAGTGGTTTATTAGATACACATCGGTGGTGGCTTGATTTTAAATGAGTCCATATTTTTCACAAGAATTCTCGAATATCTATTTGAAAATTTTTGACGCGTGAATATTTTTTTCCACGCAAGAAAAATAAAATCGTTGTCCTCAATCGCAATGGTCACGAATTTATATTTGAAAATTTTCCACAAACGTCCTCAATCACAAAGGACAAATTCCAAGTCATGCAATATTTGCACAATTCTTCCCATCGCGCAATCGGGAAATGCCAGATTTCCTTATTTTCTATTTCTCGAATAAAATATTTTAATAATTTTATTATATTTGAAAGAAACAAAAACATGTCTGATCGTTGTGATCACTATCACCCCTGATCCGACGAATCCAATATTTTGATAGATCCCTCTAATGATATAGTTTGAATACGAACTTATTTTCATTGATTTCGGAATGTCCTTCTGTAGTGAAAGCATTGAAGACAAGGCGTTGATTTGTAAAGAAATTAGGACTCTTGGGCAGAAAGAGAACAATGATGGATTAAAATACATAATTTCGATGCTATAAAAATATTTGTATTTTATTTTTGATTAGATGGCTTGCAATCCTAAGTATCAAGATATTTCCGCGTTGACTTTTTAATTTTCTTAATTATACAAGTATGCTCCAGCATTTAGAAGTAACGGACTTTACAACTATGGAATGGAGAATAATTGAAACTTCTTATGCAAAATTACTTCACTAGCGTGCTATACCAATTCCATTAATCACATTAAAAACGTTGTGTATGATTTCGCGAAGTACACTACAAGCGACTGGTCATCCCACCGGCCGCAACAATTGTTTCACCAGTAATGTAGCTCGCGTCATCTGACACTAGAAATGCAACGACTCCAGCCATCTCGCCAGGTTGACCAAACCGATTCATTGGAATGGGGGCAAGTGCGGCTTCCTTCGCACTGTCAGTCTCTGTCAACTATAAAATCATTGAAAATAAGGGAAACCCTCAAATTATAGACCTTACCGCTGCAGAAAATCTTGTTTTGATTACGCCCGGAGCCAAGCAATTTACACGAATGCCGTCTTTGGCAAGGTCCTTGGCTGCAGCTTTTGTCAAACCAATTAAGGCTGTCTTACTAACTGAATATGCACCCAACAGCTGAAATTATGAGCATAACACACCGTAATATCAATTACAATAACCTACTGCAAATGGATCCAATCCAGCAATGGAAGATACAAAAACGATATTACTTCCAGCACCTGCTTGCCTGAGTAGCGGTAAAGCCTCTTTTGCGAGCAAGAAGGATGATTTCACGTTGACATCAAAGATTTTGTCCCACACCCCCTCCTCACAATCTAGGACCGGGCCTGCAGCAGGATTTGTCGCTGCGTTGGAAACCAATATGTTTAACTTGCCATACTTTTTGATAGTCTCTTCAAAGAGCCGTTTCCTATCAGCAGTGTCTCCTACGTGACATTTCAATCCAAACACGTCCAAATTCTGTTTCTGCAACTCATCTACTGCTCGTTTAACATTCGCTTCCTTTCTGCTGCTTATAACAACTTTTGCTCCCTCTTGTGCAAGTCGCTTGGCGATAGCAAAACCAATGCTAACCAAGAATATGAGAATTGTGTTCAGCTATTGCTTGTGTTGTTTGCTTACCCATCGGTCGAGGCAGTGACTATTGCTACTTTGTTGCTGAGTCGCTTCATAACTGATGTTTTTGAGGATGAGCAGCAATTGCGGGAAACTGTCAACTTAACTTCACTCGTTTGGCCTTTAACCCCAAGTTTCAGCTTTCGTATGATATTGAACATTGCTCCGGCGACAGAAGTGTTCACCTGATATGCTCAATGTAAATGCGATAATTCTGAGCAAAATTAAGATTAGCAGTGAAACGTCATTCTTTGGACTTCACTGTTGACATTTCACATCTTCGCCGGGGATAATGTTATATCGTAATTGTGCTAGAGTCGTAAGAAGACAAAGCTAGAGTGCAGGAAACGCCTGTGAAAGCAATAGAATGATACTCAGCCGGGAAGTCCCATTTTATTAACATGAAGCTTAGCGATTTATTTATATTAATTTCTCTTCTATTTGCAAGTTAACTAAAATCAAAATTAATAGTTTCGGGAATGTATTATCAAAATATATTCATATGATATTACGAAATAAAAACAGAATTTTTGAGGATTCTATTAACAGTCGCCTATCGTCTGGAGTTATATCAATATTAAAAGCTGACATAACTCCAGGAATATTATTACAATAAACTAGCTCTTCGTTTTGTTGAGAAAAATATGTCACAAACATCATGCAACAGCCCAAGCCGGCCATTGGCCTCCAGGATTAATCTCCTCTAATCGTCAGGGTTCAATGATCTTGTCCGCCAATTGTTCACTCCCAGCAAGGATCTGTTATTTGCTGCTATCTCGTCTTCCCATTGAGTCCTCGGTCTTCCCGCTATCGTCCACGTTGCGCTCTACCCTTTAATGTTCTTTTTGGTAGCCAATTTTCTTCCATTCTTTCTACATATTCCGCCCATTGCAATTTGTGTAACTTTACGCAAGCAGATATAGGTGGATCGTCGAATAATTCCACTCCATTTCTTGTAGATGGGCCATAGATTTTCCGGAGCACTTTTCGTTCAAATCAGTCCACTGCCATTTCGGATTAGCTCATCAGGATCCATGTTTCACTTTCATATAACAGCACAGGTATGACTAGTGATTTGTAAATGTGGAATTTATTTTGCCTGTGCACAACTCTTGATCTTAGAATGAGAAGTATGGAGTAATAGGGTTTATTTGTGGCGTTTATACGACGTCCTATTCCATCTTTTTTGGTGCCTCTTCTATTCAGGTTGGCTCCAAGATAGATGCAATTATCCACACTTTCAAAGTTATAGTCGCCTATGGTCAAGTTTTATCAGACTGGAGTTTACTTCCTTGTTTGAGTCAAGAATTTAGTTTTAATTTCATTAACTCGTAGGCCAATCCGGTTTGCTTCAGATTCTGGGGTAAGAAATGCTCTTCGGCATCTAAGATAGAACGTGCCATAATATTGACATCATCATCATATGCTACCAGTTGTGTGGACTTGAACATAAGTGTACCCGAGGTTTCAGGTAATGTCTTCCTGATGACCGTATTCCAGCGCAATATTAAAGCGCGCTGGGGCACGTCCATCCCCTTGTTTTCAGCCTGATTCTATTCTAAAGCTGTCCATTAGGTCACCGTTTATCTTGACCTGGGAATCTATCTTTAGCGTCGTGGCCTTGACCATATGGATTAGTTTTGTTGGGACGCCAAAATTAAGCATTATTTTGTACAGCGCATTTCTGTCGACACTGTCATATGCTTGCTTAAAGTCGACAAAGAGATATTCCCAGCACATTTCGAGCACCTGTTTTACTGAGAATACCTAGGGTGTTGAAGACCATCTACTCTGAAAGCCTCCCTGATACTCTCCGATAATATTTTCATAGTATGGCTATACCTGACGAATATAAATTGTTCTCCTTTAATCTGGATCCTGAACTTCTGCTGAGATCCATAAGGGGTACAAGGATGATCGCTGATTTCAGCAGGGAATAAGCGATTTGCTTCTTATTTTTCAAGTTATAACCAAAGCCTGACCACAGCTAGAAGCCATGTATATAATAACTCTACTATTGCATACATGACCACATTTAGGCTGACTTTTTGCGCAAATTTATAAGGTAGTATAGGAGGAAATCTTAAAATGTCGACGAAAATTGAGATTTTGTACGGTTTCGAGATGGATTTTGATTGTGGAATCAAGACAGTGGATGGAAAATACCACAGAGCACCTTTTAAAGTGAATTTTGTTTTAGTTTATACATTCGTACATGTTTCATTGAAATTGAAATTTAAAAGAATAGGAGTAAATTAACCTCCTCAAGCTTGCTATCAGTGGAAGTAGTTGAACGCGTGTTTGATTTACATATTCCATTTTTAGACCAGATGCCCAAGAGGTCACATCCCTTCTTAGAGCTCAATGGTTATTCTTCAAGGTGTTTTACTCTCCATTTCGTTGAAATTATACTCTCTTAATCTAAAGTTCTTGCGCGCCTGTAAATTAATTAGTGCGTGTTTATCTATTAGCACACGGATTTTCATTGACACAACTTTTGATGGTGTGCGCGGTTAACTTCTCGAAATCATAGAATGTAAATCACGTAGTAGAACTAAAGATTCCTTGATAAAACCATTTATTTGTGTTATTATGAAAGTTTAAACGATAAATCTAATAGATTATGGGTCCAGCTCACTTAAACTACGCGATTTCTTATTATGGTCCTTGTTGTTCCCTTCGCGTGATCATTGCGCGAGGGCATTTAGTCAGTTTTTCAATCGGTCATGGAATTCATCAAGGGAATTAAACTACTGAAGGGAGCATAGTATTGGCCTCCATGGAAGGACAAAGTGATGAATGTGATAGAGTATATCAATGTGATCAATATAATTGAAGGTGAATCTTCTAAACTCATTCTTTTTTAAACACCAATGAAAACTGAGAAGAACAATCTAGATTCTTTGAACAAATCCGCAGCCCAAGTTAAAATGGTTCCCTCGCAACATAACAATGACAATCTCCACCAACGAATGTCAGATTGTCTTTTTGCAAGAGATTTTTGGAAAATTATCAAGAAAATTCGATGATAACGCTGATTTTTTTGCATGGAATGGTCTGATAAAGAAAGCGCTCCGTCTGTTTAAGCTCATATCATTCATTCATTCTTCTACTGGATGGAAGACTTGTGAAATCGAAAGCGTCAATGGCCTTCTTCTTTTTGTGTCAAAAGACCTTCACATTCTTGCAAAATTGCTTGGAACGCTCAAATTAAGCTTCCTGCTTTTGAAGGCAAATGTTGATTAAATGATAAACAATCTCTCATTGGTGCTAGTTTTTCATGAAAAAAGCATTGGTCCTTTATCAGCATTATGTCCGTTGGATGAAATTTTAGAAATACATAGTAAAAAAGGCAAGTTTGTTCGAAAAACGAAGAAACCTCGATAAAACCGTTCTAAATACAAAACACCAACGAACGGTGGAAACAAACCGGTTGATGCTTTTTGTAAATACAGCAGTGACAAGGAACATTGGTCAAAACTATGCACTAGATTGAAAGCTGATGGTCAACTTCCGTATCTTGCTCAAGATAATGCAACCAGAACCAGTAAAAGCTCGTGTCTAACAGTCAATGATACCCAAACAAAAATATCGCTAGTTCTACCAGTAGCGACGTCTTAGCAGTATCCACTGATGACAACTGGTGGATCAATAGAGTTGAAACTAAGCTTGTAACTCCCGGTTTAAATTATTTTATGAATATGTGCGATTCTCGGAAAATTATGTGGTAACCACGGTGGACGAATCAGTAGCAGAATTATCCAGGTAAAAAATTTATCTTTTGGTCGATTGAAAAGTTTGACTCTTAATGAAGTCTGGTACTTTCCATATGTTTCTTGCAACCTTATCTCGTTACTTCTAGTGAACAATAGAAATCCTATCAGTAAATTTGAATCAAACCAACGTGGCTATAGATTCATTGTCAATAAAAAGATAATTTTCTTCGAAACGCGAGAGGCGCTGTATCAAGCATTATTCCATCCGGTTCAACCTGAGGTACCATGTATCAATCTAGTCGAGCTAAAGATACACATCAATCTGAACTAGGTATTGCGATAAAACATAGCAAAGAGCTCTGTGGTCCTTGTGAATTTGGAAAGGCACATCAACAGCCATTTGTAACCAGTGCTTTAACAGCTAAACCAGGTGAGCTACCGTCAGGTGATATCTACATTCCGTTTAACAAATTAGTAAACGGTCGCAGGTATTTGATTATAATCAAAGACCACTTTACTCATTTTCGATTTTGTTTCATCATGCGTCAAAAATTGACATTAAAAGTATATACACTGCTTAAAACTCTAGCCGTTGGCTATTAAGTGAGGGAATTCATCAGTGACAACGGAGGATAATTGGACAATGAAGAAGCTCGAGCTTTGTTTCACGACTTTAGAGTAACAAAACGACTTACGACACCATATACTTCTCAGCAAAATAGAGCAGTCAAAAGAGATAATCGAACTTTTGTCCAAATGGCTCGAGCTTTAAAATATTCGGACTCGGAAATTGAGTTTCCTTCAGCCATCTGGGCAGCACTGGTGACCACTGCTGGCTACGTTCAAAATCGATTTGGCAAATCATTGATCGAGGGAAAGGTTCCTCGTAAAATTTACTTTGGTCATAAGCCATGAATCACGCACTTGCGAATTGTCAGCTCGAAGTACTCTGTCCATATTCCCGCACAGAAGAGAAAAAAGATGGATTCAAAAGGGTAATCCGATACCTTATTAGATATTATGGCAACGAGCGATACAGGATATATATACTTGAGGAACGTGATATCATATTAGTAAAAGACGTCATTTTTCAGGAAAAAATTGGTAAGTGTAAAGTGCGCATATTCGCACAGTCAGCCAAAAGGAAAACGAAACCGATTGAGAAAAATTAAACTGAAAAACCAAACAACATCTTTCCATCAGAATCATCTTCATCGTCCAAAGCTTAAGAAGAGGATAATATTGCTCCAGGCATCCAAAAGAGCTCACAGAAACATCAAAAACCTTCTTACCCAATTGACTACATCATAACCGCAAAGACATTTGTCTTGAAAGATGAAGCCGTTCCTAGAAGAGAAGAACAAATGGAAGAATACCATGATCATGGAAATTAGCTTTATGTATTCAAACAACGCATGAAATCTGGCTGAGCTTCCTCCCGAAAAAAACGTAGTAAACAATAAATGAGTCTTTCGTTTGAAATGCCACCCAGAAACCACTGTCGATAAATATCGAGTATAGAATATGAAGACATCTTCAGTCCAGTCAGGCGTTGGGATACAATCCAGACAATGTTGGTGATTGCAGCTAAGGAAAGGATGCAGATGATGCAGTTCGACGTTTTCCCTACGATTTTGTATGGTGATTTCGATAAGGAAATCTACATGAAGCAACCAATTGGCTACTTGAATGGCACGAATCATGTTTGATATTTGAACGAAGCTTGTTTGGTCTGAAGCAAGCTCCACGTTGTTGGAATTGAAAATTTTATGACTTTTTGGTTAGTCTCAAATTCAAACAAAGCTTATACCCGTCGGCGAGATCCGTCCAAAATCTTGATCATATCGTATATGGCTGACGATCTTATCATTTTCACATCTGAACAGAAAATGAAAATGTTCGTCCTTGAGCTGGGATTAACGTTCAACGCCGTAAAAGAACTGCCTTGGCCTAGAAATAAGCATAGTGGTTGGTCAGTGCACAGTCATCGATAAAGCTTTGAAACGATTCAATTTCTTCTTCTTCTTCTTAGCACTACAGCCCCTTTCGGGCCTTCGCTTCCTGCAAACAGCGCCTCCAACTGTCTCGGTCCATTGACCGCGTCATCCAATTCCGAAATCCGAGCAGCGATGAACTGTCTTCGTCGACCGAGTCAGACCAGCGTTTCCTCGGTTTCCCCACTGGCCACCGGCCTTCAGTTCTCTCAACGAATACCTTCTTGGGTATCCGTTGTTCGGCCATACAATTCATGTGTCCAGCCCATTGCAGCTTCCGCAGTCTTACAATCCTTGAGACCTCCGGTTCGTCAAAAATTTCATACAGCTCATGGTTGTATAGAATTCGCCATTGGTCCGCGTCTAGCTTCGCTCCGATTATTCTCCTCAGGATCCGTCGCTCAAAGGCGTACAATGTATTTGCAGATGCTTGGGTTAGGGTCCATGTTTCACGCCTATAGCATAACACAAGTCTTATCACAGATTTGTATACTTGGAGCTTTGTTTTCCTGTGTGCAGCTGGTCTTCAAGATCGTCAATACTGAATAAAATATTTTATTTGCGAGCTGTATTCTTCGGCGTATTTCGTCTCTTTCATTGCCCGTTTTCGTTATTTTGGCGCCTAAATACACAAATTCGCTAACATTCTCGATACTGTATTCACCAAGTGTGATATTTTGTGTATTTGGGGTATTTTTCCTTGAATGCGTCACGAGCTTTCAATTTGGGTGAATGCAATTTAGTTAAAATACTTATGGACAAGCTAGAAACTTCACCATCAGGAAAAGCGCCTGTCAATTTATGCATTATTGATGAGGAGCAAACCCACATATGCTTCTTGAGACACCATTCCATCCGTGAAAAATCACTGTATTTTTACGTGGATGAAAACGACTGTCATGTTACCGCCAATGGAGAGTGCTATCGTGTTATCTTGGAAGATTATTTGTGGCCAGAATTAGATGAACTTGACATCAACGATGTGTGGTTTCAACAAAACGGTGCCACTAGCCACACAGCATTCCTCACAATTGATTTGTTATGTCCTTAATGGAAAACCCTACACATGATCCAAGATGGAACAAGGTGTGGAGAGCTGTCCTCCTGACCAAGGAATAAGAAATGAATTTAGTAAACCAAATACTACTGTCAGTGAATAAATGAAAAAGTGAAGTGGGACTAATGTCAGGCTCAGCGAGTTCCAAGCAGAGGGAAAAACGATTTTAGAATCACCTCCAAAGCAACAAACTTAACCTTCCATTTTACACCACCACTGTCGATTGTTACCAATAACGATACAAGAACCAACATGGAGATGGATCAGTCCGAAGAAAGGTCAATCACAACAGTCCAGAGTAAAGTTAACAGATAAAATCTAGAATCTTAAGAAAATTTTGCAGTCATTATGAAATGGAAAATCAACTTAACTCGTCAGGTGCACACCGATTCGATTTTTAATGCTCAATAAGGAAGCCAAATGTAATTCTGTGACTATCAAGTAAAATGGACAAAGGCAAAGGGCGTTGTTTTGTTGAGTGATCAGACGCGTTTCGACTCCTTTGTCCCAAATGGGTTATAATAGCCAAGACACACTTGTAGTATAAGTACGGAGTATACTATGTAAAACCTAGTATACCACGTTCTGAAACCAAGTATAAACATAGTATTAATACCAAAACTGACGTAAGA
The DNA here is from genome assembly GCA_963969285.1 of Odontomyia ornata. Taxonomy (NCBI): domain Eukaryota; kingdom Metazoa; phylum Arthropoda; class Insecta; order Diptera; family Stratiomyidae; genus Odontomyia; species Odontomyia ornata. The sequence continues at coordinate 184,340,529 of OZ017741.1, read as the reverse complement.
TAGGAAGCCTTATGATAGCAATTTGCATATGTATAACCAGCCTACTAATGGAAAACGTACAAAACTCATTCCGTGTATGCTTAAAATTCACGTTGCACTGTCTACTGTATTCCAAAACTTTCCAAGACGAGCAAATGAAGCACATGTTTTGCATCCTCCGCTGATAGCTCAGCGTTGAGAAGTAAACAAACTTCTATTCATTCACTTTGGAAGGCGATAAAAATTAAACGACAATAAGAACTGAAGTAATTTTGACTTCACTAGGAGTGCTATTGTGTTCCCCGCAGACCATCTGGATTTCACTGTGGAAATCCCTCTCAAAACCGTACAAAATCTCGAATTTTCGTTGGCACCCCACAATTCTTCATATAACGCTACGTAAGTTAGCCAGCAAAATCGGCCTACTAATGGTCATGTGTGTGGTAGTAAGCGCTGCTGCCATATGGCTTCCTATCTTACGTCAGTTTTGAAAAGTTATAAGTTAAATTCCCAGTATTAATGAAATTTCCCTGTATCAAATAAATTAACATTTCGACAATATTTATAAAATTTGGGAGAAATTTTCCAGTTATTGGCACTGATCAAACCATTGAGTAATTAAAAAATTGAAAAACCTTCAGCATTGTATGAAAAACATGCAAAACATTAACATATTAACTACTCACTTGTGAAATGAAACACCTACAGATCCTTTTCTGCTATGATTTTTACACGAAGGCACTACACATTTCATTTTGAAATTGTAAATTAATTTCACAGTGTCACACGTTAAAGTTACTTGAATTATAAACCACTATTGAATGTTTAAACACTTGGAACGAACTTAGATCGCGAACACTTTCCACAGTTTCAATATCGGACAAAATTCGCGACGAAACTTGCAAATTGGCTAATTTGGCGTCCAATTTGCATCAGTCAACTTGACAGACAGTTCACATCTAGTCAGCTTCTGGAACAAGAAAGTGACCAGCAAGAGGCACACGGGGAGGAAATGACAGACAGTTCGCTTGGAATAGAGCAGAAACCGGTCGCATGCTCTCTCATGCATTTTATATGAGCTTAGCCCATCCAGTTCTTATTCATCTGAGGATCAAACGATGTCACATAGAAATATTTTAAAAATATGGCTAAAAATCTAATAAATTTATCATTTCATTTCGACATTTGACTTCACTTGACAGTTTATACCAGGTTTATACTAGATTTGCATGTGTGTCAGTTATCCGGTATACTGATGCCATGTTTCGTTCTCTATGACATTTCTATCTGGGCCTTTACCGAATATGCTAATACCAAGTTTAGTTCTACACCACATGTCTGTCTGGGCTTTTAAGTACCAGCATGAAGTAGAAGTCAGCTCCATATTTAATGTCACCAATAAAGAAAACAGATATGAGGGGCTTAAGTTTGAAAACATAACTCGGAGAGAGATAAATTCACAAATAAAAGAAACCCAGTAGATGTCAGGGAAGTCTTAATGAAACACACGTATGCTCAAGTGGTGGCCTCTCGAGAGGAAACCAACATCTGAAACAACCAAACAAAACAAAATATTTTTCCCATATTGAGAAACTGCAAACTGCCTATCAAGCCCATACCCAAAAATCCCAACGAAACAAAAGATGTTGAAAGAATGATAGATGGATTGCAAAGAAATTTCTCGTCACTAGCAATGCAGGACATCCAAAATATAGACAATTCCTTTGTAGACAACTTGTCAAAATGCCTTACTTAAGTTCAAATCAAGAGAAAAGATGAGGTCACGTTCACGTGCATTAACCGATTAACTTTCAAGTTTTTTTTAATCAAATATCAACAACACCTAACAACCAAAATTACACCAATTACTAAAGAAAGAAGTTACTCCCTTGTGTTATACATAATATAAATCTTATTTTATCCTGCCGACATTTATCACTAGATACTATTTATTATTACTACTTTAAAAATTTTATAATAAAACATAAAAGAGGGTCACGTGGTACCTCCCTATCAATTATCTTCAAACCATAACACTAACCCTTCTCACCAAATCAATTCAACTAACCAATAACCCTGAGGGACAGTTTATTTATCACTCTTACTTGAATGAGGCAAACACTAATTGCTATCATTTGACCCACAAATAACAATATTGACACTCTACCAAGAAAGTCCCACTGTAGGTGGAGCAAGGTATCGAGTTCGCTAGCCAATGCCTTTGACCTTGCCCAGGCCAATTTATCGACTGGAATTTTTATCCGCTCAACTGCGTAGCTTAAAAAAAACGTTAGCTGTTCTAAAAAGTTTAGGTGTACAGTGGACAGTGTAAGGTGAATTGTTAGCATGCAAGGTACGCGTTTGTATTTTTTCATGTGAAACATAGTACATATTACTCCATACAAGCATTTGACTCAAGGAATGTCTATTGAATGCTGATTGAAGATTTCAACACAGTCTCTTGAAGAGACAGCTAATTTTTACGAACTCAGAGCTTTTTAATGCGTTGTATTATGAATAAAATTATTATCTCAGAGAGTGATTCACAAATTGGACTAGATTAGCTGTGCACTATTGTCAGCTGTGCACTATTGCTTTTGTCAATAAGTGACATTTCGTTGACTTAAGAAGGCTTCGAAGTTAGTATTGAAATATTAAAAATAGTTTTAACTAGTAGAAACCGTGCAACTTGAATTGTTAAATTTTGATGCACGTAGCTTAAGGAATTGTTGTAGTGAAAACAATTGTTTTCACTAACCTACATGCATTAAAACATATGAAATCATTCACTAAAGTTGGTGTCATAAGTTGGAAAGGTGAAAATGTAGTGAACCGAAATCTAGGTTTGTGAAACCAATTGCAATCACTAGAGAAACACTTAAAGCTTTCCTCCCTGACATTTTGATGCATAAGACACACGACTTCCGTTGCGAAACTATTTTTAATCGGCGAGATACTCGTCGAAAAGTTAGCGATAGCAAGAAATGCTATTGCATTCCGCTGATCAAATGAAAGCAAAAAACGTGATGACGTCGTTATTACGTGGAATCAGCTGTGAATGTGGCCATTATGTTGTTCGAAGGCGACAGCCACACTGAAACTAATTTAGCGGGTTGGACACCTTGTTCAAAACATCTAGGAGGCACTCCTTACGAAACGACAAACTGTTAAGCGCAGATCACACGAGTGTAATCCGACGAAGAAAGAGTGATGGAGAGACAGGTAGGGAATGAAGGTACCTAAAAATAAGTCACAATATAATCCCATTCAATAAAAATTTACTAAAAAACTTGAACGAGCTAATCCGTTTCACATTTTAACGTCATTTCTAGGCTGAATTCACCTCTCCACTGAACTCTAATTATCACCTTATTAAATAGGGGGGAAAAGGCCGGAGGTTAAAACAGAGTACACGATTGAGAACGATAATCACACCAGTCTTCAAAGTAACCATGGATGTTTGTCTTGTCAAAAATCTTAGATTTGGGGAAATTTCAATCAAATTGAATTTTTTTCTCAGTTGTTCTAGCCTGTTGGCCGGCAGGAGAGATAGATAAATATTTCATTGAGTAGGAAAAGTATCGTCCCACTATTCATAAAAGGGAAAACCCGATATTAATAAGGCGGCAAAATTGTTTGTTTGAGAATGTCAAATAAATGTCAAGTAAGGATAGAGAACGAGTCCCCTCAGCTGTTGAAGTTTATATGAGTATTTTGAACCTTCCAGTCAAAAAATCACATTTGATTCTCTGTGACGATTCATCTTCTACGGTTGTTTTTAACCATTTCGTGTGTAAAGAGTTACTAGAAAACACCAACTATGCCGCAGGTGTTGTTAAAACAGGGAGCTGAAGCCAAGCTTTATCTGGAGGAGTATGAAGGCCGAAGGTGTCTTGTGAAGGAACGCTTTCAAAAAAAATATCGCCATCCGCAACTGGACACGCAGATCACAAAGGAAAGAATTCGTGCCGAATCCAAGGCTATATCAAGATGTGGTGCAGCTGGTGTTCGTACTCCAATAATTTTCCACAGTGACATAAACACTCGGAAAATCTATATGGAATATTTCGAAAATAGCATGACTGCTAAGGAATTTATCAATGAAAAACTTTTACTGTTGCCAGCCGAAGAAGCTGAAAATGCATTTGTCGTCCTCTGCTCGAGGATAGGAGAAGGAATTGCAAAAATGCACAAGAATCACATTGTTCACGGTGACTTGACTACATCCAATATTTTGATAGATCCCTCTAATGAAAATGAGTCTGAATACGAACTTGTTTTCATTGATTTCGGACTGTCCTTCTACAGTGAGAGCATTGAAGACAAAGGTGTCGATCTGTATGTTTTAGAACGAGCACTGTTGAGTACGCACAGTGATGTATGTGAACTATTTGGCGACATCTTGAAGGCGTACGTAAGTCATTACAAAGAAGACTGTCAGGAAGTTGTAAAGAAACTAGAAGAAGTTAGGGTTCGCGGTAGAAAGAGAACAATGATAGGTTGAAATACATTTTTGATGTTATAGAAATATTTGTATTTTATTTTTGATTGGATGGCTTGCAATCCTTAGTTTCATGATATTTCCGCGTTGATTTTCCCCCCGAATAAACGGGCTTAACAACGCTGCTTATGCAAAATTACTGCACCAGCTTGTTATACCATTTCCATTAATCACATTAGAAACGTTGTGTATGAAGTACACTATAAGCGGCTAGTCATGCCACCGGCCACAACAATTGCTTCACCTGTAATATAGCTCGCGTCATCTGACACTAGAAATGCAACAACTGTAGCCATCTCGCCAGCTTGACCAAACCGATTCATTGGAATGGGGGCAAGTGCGGCTTTCTCTGCACTTTCAGTCTCTGTCAACTGTAAAATCGTTGTGAGTCAATGGAATCCTTCAAATTACAGGCCTTACCGCTGCAGAAAATCTTGTTTTGACTGCGCCCGGAACCAAACAATTTACACGAATGCCGTCTTTGGCAAGGTCCTTGGCTGCAGCTTTTGTCAAACCAATTAAGGCTGTCTTACTAACTGAATATGCACCCAACAGCTGAAATTATGAACATAACACACCGTAATATCAATTACAATAACCTACTGCAAATGGATCCAATCCAGCAATGGAAGATACAAAAACGATATTACTTCCAGCACCTGCTTGCCTGAGTAGCGGTAAAGCCTCTTTTGCGAGCAAAAAGGATGATTTCACATTGACATCAAAGATTTTGTCTCATACCCCCTCCTCACAATCTAGGACCGGGCCTGCGGCAGGATTTGTTGCTGCGTTCGAAACCAATATGTTTAACTTGCCATACTTTTTGATAGTCTCTTCAAAGAGCCGTTTCCTATCAGCAGTGTCTCCGACGTGACATTTCAATCCAAAGACGTCCAAATTCTGTTTCTGCAACTCATCTACTGCTCGCTTAACATTCGTTTCCTTTCTGCTGCTTATGACAACTTTTGCTCCCTCCTGGGCAAGTCGCTTGGCGATAGCAAAACCAATGCTAAATGAGACTAGGGGAATTATGTTCAGTTATTGTATTGTGTTATTTTCTTACCCATCGGTCGAGGCAGTGACTATTGCTACTGTGTTGTTGAGTCGGTTCATAGCTGATATATTTGAGTCCAATTTGAGGATGAGCAGCAATTATGGGAGAATGTCAACTTAATTTGACTCGTTTGGCCTTTAACCCCAAGTTTAAGCTTTCATATGATATTGAACATTGCTCCAGCGGCAGAAGTTTTCGCCTGATATGCTCAATATAAATGCGATAATTCCGAGCAAAATCAAGATAAGCAGCCAAACATCGTTCTTTGGACTTCACTGTCGACATTTCACATCTTCGGCGGGGATAATGTTATATCGGAATTGTGCTAGAGCGAATGCAACTCGACTGGGAAGTCCCATTTTATTAAGAACATGAAGCTTAGCGATTTATTTACACTTGCCAAAGTATCCTTACAACATCAAAAGAAAGCAACATATTCTGAAATTCATGTTAAAGAAAACTGCTACATTTAAATATTAAAGCAACAAAATTTATTCATTAATGAAACTATCTTTTCTATAAAGTTTTTTTGTGGTATTCCTTTAAAAACGAGATTTTACAAAATAAAAACAAAAAATCCTCACTTAAACGAACCAGAAAAAGTATCCGTACATGACAATATTAAATCGAAATATTCAAATATTTTATTACATATAGGGCTTAATAACTTGTCGGATAACCTTTTCTCTTAAGGACCTCTATAAGTCGATTTGGCATGGAGTGAACCAATTTGGCTGTGTCATGCCTGGTAATTTTGCCCCATTCATCGACGATGACTTTTTTCAGCATTTCCTTCGAGCTTATGCTGTGCTGACGGATCCTGCGCTCCAACAAGTCCCACAAACGCTCAATGGGACTAAGGTTTGGGGCAGCGTACACTGTTGGTGTTTTGTATTGTAGAACAACCAAAGCTTCAAATTGTGAGCTGTGTGCTTGGGATCATTATCTTGCTGGAACTAGAAATCGTCACCAAGCCTCAACTGCTGAACGCTTTGCTTCAAATTCACCTTCAAAATATTAAGGTAATCGTATTGATCCATAGTTGATTCTATAAATACAAGTTGGCCAACTTCTTCTGCCGTCATACACCCCCAGACCATCACACCACCTTTACCATGTTTCACAGTTGGTAAGAGATTTACTTTTTCGAAGGCAGTACCGTTCCGTACTGTACACTAACTTTCTTCATTTAATGCCAAATATGCAAAATTTGCTTTCGTTAGAGAATAGGACATGGTCCCAAAACTCTGGTAGCTTGTTTATATATTTTTTCGTAATCCACCCGTTTCTTTCGGTTCACTTCCGAAATGTATGGCTTTTTAAGTGCTATGCCATCTCTCTTTAGTATTTTTCGTATGATATCTTTGTGGAGAACCTTTCCAAAAGAGTCTTTTATATTTGTAACAATTTGGGAAGCAGTTACTTGAGAATTATTTTTAACTGCCTGCAAAACGTTTCTTTTTTCGCGTCCAGTCAGTATGGAGGGTCGATCACAACGAGGCTTTGACATAATCGAACCAGTTCTTTTAAGTGTTTTCACCACATACTGGACAGGGGAATAAGTTCTGCCTACTATTTGACCAATTTTGCGCTAAGTTTTCCCTTCCCTCTTAAGTTCCAGCATAATTTTCCTCTCCTCAGCACTGATTTACTTTTCTGGCAAATATTAATTTCTCTTCTATTTGCAAGTTAACTAAAGTCATGATCTAACTTTTAACGATAAATATGCATGTGAATGCATTACCCAAATATACTCATATGTTACGAAATAAAACCCGCATTCAACTTAATCCATTTGTCTCCATTTAAGTTTTCTAAGTCAAGTTATACGTTTGCGAACATTTATGGAAACAGTTAATTTGGATTCAGAGTTTGGCCGTTTACCTCAAGGAGCTAATCATGAACGACATTCCTGTCCACACCTTATGTGAAGTGGTTATTATCATAGAATATATACAAATTGAAGGAAAGTTAGAACAAATTCATTCAAATCGCATGGAGACCTTGAAATGCGGGAAGCAGCATGGTCTCGAACAAAAAGTTGCTTTGGGCGAATGCATTACAAGTAATTGATAGTACCCGAAAAAAGCATGGTGTTTTTGAGATGCGAACTTTCCTTCTATGTGTATCAATGCTATAGTTGTTATTTGCAGTGACTGGTTCGCTACAGTGCTGTATTTTGACTTTTTAGTGGGAATTTAATAAACTTCACATGATCCCGAAGAAGAGATGTCGGTATTTCCAGTAGATACAAGGAATGTAAAAAGGGGAAAAAATCCCTCTCATAATGCAGGCAAGAAGCAATATATATATATATATATATATATATATATATATATATATATATATATATATATATATATATATATATTATATATATATATATATATATATATATATATATATATATATATATATATATATATATATATATATATATATATATATATATACATATATATATAATATATATGTATAAAAATATGTGTATATATACTATATATATATATATATATATATATATATATATATATATATATATATATATATATATATATATATAATTTTACGAATTTTAAAAGAACTGAAATAATGATAATTACTCTTACAAAGAACATGCAAACACATGTAACCTCAAAGTATCTAATGAGGCAAATAACGATAAAGAATTTAAAAGTTACTCGGACCCCAACATATCGGCTCCATGCAATCAAGTGGAAAAATTCGTAACTGATAACATGCATAATCAATTGAAAAAAGAACTCATTCTTTAGACACTGAAGATGACTCAAAGGAGTTGAAACGCGTCCGCCCACACAACAAAGCAAGGTCCGAAGGCTTTTCAAGATAAAAAAACAAACAAAGAATCTAGGAAAATCTGAACTTAAAGTCTCCTAAAACCATTATTGTAATAAAGGAACAAACGCCATGATGGTGGTTGAATAAAACTGCTCATCACCTAATCTGCTTACTGGTAACAATAATTTCAATAAAAATTCTTATAGATACAATATTCACTACAAAAGTGAGTTGTTTCATGTCCTCATTGACATAGAGTCAATTAAGATAATGAAAAAACTAGGCTGAATCACCTCAACTTTTATTCAATGAATAAAGTTACGAAAGTAGAAAATATCTTGAATGTGAAACAAAGAAGTCTCAATAGAATTAAAATCTCATTCAAAAAACCCACAACTACAAACAAGGCGGTAGAAAACAAAACTCTGCCCACGAAACTCTTCACTCCTAACATTTACAGTAACATTAGAAATATATGTACATTTTGATATTTCAGAAAACGAAATCAGAAAGAAAGTTGTATCATGCAATTGGCTTTGATTTACTCTTGACAGTATAGAAATTCAAGTGTTTTGAGATTTGAAAGAAGGACCCAAAAAATTCCGAAAAATTCCTCCCCACCGAAACAGTTAAAGTTACCTTAACTGGAGATTAACTAACAGATGCAATTTGGTTTGCCTATGCATTGTTCAGATCAGATTATTTCATCTATAAACCAAAACAGTGCACCAAATGCTTAAACCTAGGTCATTTGAGAAAATTTTGCAAAGATAAGCAAACAAGATGTATAACTGCACAGAAACAGACTGCAACAAACAATGTAAAAATATGCTATCCGTACTTTGTGGCACATCAGAACACATTGCGACAAACATAAACTATTCGAAATAAATGTCTTACATGGACGAGTTAAAAGTCAGTTCAATAAAAAAATATTTCTGTAGGAGAGGCTTGAATTATTTTTAAAAATTCATTACTGAAATTAAAAACCTTATAACGAACTATAACAACACTTTTTTTTTCCTTCTACCTAACCTTCGTTAGGCGTGTATTGGCTATGGCTTAGGAGCACAAGCCACCGATGTATCGATTAATGTCCTCACGGAACTTATGGTAATATAGTGTTTTTTTTCCAGTTTTTCTTTATTGGTTTTGTGATTTTACTGTGTTAGTGTGTTAGTATCCGTTTGGAATGGTTAGTAGATTATTGGATTGAGTGTTTTTCTTGGAAGGTTAAACGTTAGTTTTTGTGAATTGAGAGGACTAATTACGTGAAGTTATAGTTCTAAGTTTGCTTCTTCAAGAAATGCGATTAATTGAGTCAGTGCTTTCTCGTTGTTTTTATTAAAAAATTTTGTTATTGGATAGTTATTTTGAAAGATTTCATACTTGTTCCTTAGAGTTTCAAAGTGTTCACAGTTTAGAATTCTATGTTCAAGATCGTCTGTTATGTCGCACCACTTACATCCTTGAGATGTAACTATTTTTGCTTTTTTTAATCTTTTGTGATTGTAGGCTCGGTTGAGTAGGATTCTATTTATTTGTTTTTGGGTGTTGCTGCTTGGTGTGAACTCATGGAACCATGGTTTGGTTCGGTAAATGAGGTCAGTTTGTAGCCAAGGACTGTACGCTAGGTTTTTGATGTTTTTTCGGTAGTATTCATGCCATTCTATGTTAATGGACTCGTTGATCTTTTTGATAGAGTCGTCCCATTCCAGAAATGAGTCGACCTCTTCGCCTTCTATTGTGGCCAGTTCAGCTGCTTTGTCAACCAATTCGAAGCTGTGGAAATTTTCCACTTTCGGTATCCAGTATAATAATAGTAGTGCGTTGGGTCTATTGTTGATTGTTTTTCTGATTTTTTCTGTAATGAGTTTGTCGTTTGTGTTGTTTATGATCTCGTTTATTGTATTTTTGGAGTCAGTGAAAATGGCTATGGTGTTGGTGGGTTCAACATCCGCATTGTTTATAGCTTCCTGGACTGCTTTTAGTTCTGCATTTGCTGCTGTAGAGTCTGTGTTCAGGCAGTATTTTAGTGTCTTTTTGGAGTTATAGCAGTGTATGGCAAAACCAGTGCCTAGTCTGTTTTTTGCCGCATTGTAGTGAATAAGAGATTTTCATATGTCCGTGAAGGACCGCAGCGATGTTCTGCTGCCTCGGCAGAGGAAGGTGTTGATTCCTGCCGAGAATGCCCTCGTCCGGAGACGCGTGAATGCGCTGGCAGGCTAGCATTGCGGTGTCGTGGGGCGGGTTCGTTTCCCCGGCACGAGGACTCACTACAAAACATTTCGCATTCACGAATTGCTTGCAGAGTTCGAGAGGACGACCGAAGTCGCAAATCAGTAGATAACCTCCACGAAGGAATTACGACTTGTTGCGAGAACAAGTGCAACCTGACAAGAAAGACTAATTTGGGGGTGACCTCGTCCTTACCCAAATACATTCAGGGCCCACAAATGAAAGAGGGGCAACCGGGTGGTGGTGGAGCCCCTTCATGCCCACCCAACCGGAATAAATCCAATGTTAAATCGTTGAAGTGGCCAGGTATTCCTCTTCTGAGTGGAAAACTCATACAACTTGAATTGTATGAACCTTCCCATCAGAAGGGGAGTACCCCGGTGACCAATTTATGTCATAGAATTATACAATGGAATTGCATAACTTTATGCCATAAAAAGGCACTTGGCTTGGGCCACTCAACCCATTAAGTCACCTGAAACAAAAAGGATTAAATTGTACCCGGTGACTGGCTCATATTTTGAGGGGGAAGCCTGCCACCGTACCGGGTCCTATACCCGGTTAGAAATGGAGGAAAGGAAAGACCCTCGGGTACGTTTTTAATTCATTTTTATTTTTTTTCTTTCAATTTTCAATCAATTCATTAGATCATCTATACCTAATCTAACTTATTGGTTTCTAACAGGTTAAATTCCGGAATTACACATTTTCTGATACTCTATAGCTGACCACAAAATCTTATTTGGAATTTGAATATAAATGAACTATTTATGTTACACTTATGTACATTTTGTATGGTGATAAATAATACTTAAATAAAAGGCAGAATTTAAGTAATGAATCAATTTGAGAAAGATACTCTTCAACACAGGAAATGTTTCAATTCCAATCTACCTTTCTGACGGGCGATGTTAACAGGGTTTTCAAAATTGCAATCTCTGGTTGAGAATTAATTCCAAGCTCTTAGAGAGCGATTTAATAGACTAAAATTATCGCCCTTTATTAAATTTTTGACTTTTAATTATAAGAATAATGTTCAGATACTGTTACATTACAGACTTCTGCGGAAAATGCCAGAACAACGATGTTGCAAGTGATTATTTTGCATGTCCCATAATTATCTCTTTTTGTTGCAACAAATACTCGTTTATACTTGTATTTTACCTGAACTGTCATTCTAAAATCCCAGTTGAGAAATTACATCATTATTAACTCTCGTTAAACACAAAAGCTTCGAATTTAATCTGAATTTTTATCTGTCATTTATAATACCTTTTTATATTTTTGAATGGTGCAAAATTTATTGTTTATATTGTCTTTGATTTTTATCATTTCAAATTGTTATTCTTTTTATTGAATGGGTTTAGGCTATTATTTTAGGTGTGATATTTTATCTTATGGTTTAATTTTACTAAGAATTTGAATCAGTGCTGTCATATAAATGGGTAGTAGAAAGATTTATAGGGTAAATAATTAGGTAAATTTGTTTATTTAAATAAATGAATCAGTATTATTTTATAATTATTATTATTAAATAATAAGGTAATGTTATCTTATTTTTTTATTCAAATTTCGGGAACTTTTAACGGAGTATCACTAAATGCAAATGATATAATGCCTTTGATGTTCAAGTACATCGACAAAGCGTAAACTGAACATACTCTTTATTATATTAAAAATCCAAAATTTTTCATGAAATTGAAAAAAAATGTTCACTTTCAAGAACTGATTAAAATATGTATGAATATAAAATTAAGCCTTCAAAATTAGACCAATAAGTATGCTCATTTACATATCCGGTATCGAAAACTAGTAAAGTGCAGATATTTGAGAGTGCCAAAAAAAATCTATAGCAAGAAATACATTGAAGTTCACGAACAAGAATTACTAAAACCAGGCGTAATCTCTGGATGCACAACGTAATCAGTATAAAAATGGATACATGCAAATTAATCGCTCTGAACTCAGACAGATTCATTCAAATTAATCGTGTGATAGCAAAGTTCTATATGCAATTGATTACATCATGGTGCTATAATTTTCATGCGAACTTTATCCAAAAATATTTCGACAAAATTCATTGAATGCCACATAACATTCTATAGAGAAAATTATCTCTTCAAGATTATGTTTCTTAATGCTCAGGTCGTCTTGTATCTGAACACGACTGATAAGCTTTTCTTACAACTACACTTTCAATCGACGCTTTTAATTCTAAGGTTTTGTGACTTGAACTTCATACGGGATTCCAATAAGACGCGAAAATGAACATGCATGCAAAAGCTAATATGAATTTTCTATTACTTGAAATAATGTGAACTACTCAAGTTATGTCTGCGCCGAATAATGTGAAAGCCTCCTCTTCTCCCGACAATTCTGCAACCTTTCCTTGCAATTCCCGAAAAGCATGGACAGCCTCGATTTCCTGCTTCAGCTCTTTGATCGTTTTGCTAGGATCAATTTCCACGGTGAGCGTGCTGTGTTGCAATGTCTGGACCGTTATTATCACTTTGTTGTTTAGTGCAACTGGCCGACGTGCTTTAAATTTGGGCCTTCACTTCACTTCTTGCTACAGAATCTTCGCAAGCATTACTTTGTGCATTTCTATCGCGATCAATTTACTCCGACCACACACGCACTTTTATTTTTTCCACGCAAATATCCCCCGTGTATTTACTAGTTTTTTCTCTTGTGTCTAATTAAATCTACATTTGCGAACTACCGTACTTTTCTTTTTCGTTGCCACATAGGGAAACGTGAGAAGATTCGAAGAGATATTTGTCGATCAAACGCGTATTTATTTTGTTCGGGTTGCCGGTTTTTCTTCGAAGACTTGCTCTCTGATCCTTCACTAGTTCATTTCACCCCAAGCATGCACCATTCAAACACAGAAATTATTCCATGAAAGTGTTCTGTGTACTTCTGTGAAACGTTCCAGTTTGTTTGTATTCTCACGATTCATCTCTGTGTGCACGCTTCTTCTAACAAGTATTGTGGAGGAGTTTCCGAATTTGTATTGGAACATGTACAGTACATTAACAACAACGATTCCACGCGAACCGACTTCCTTAATCGATGAAGCGAAGTTGCATCACAGCATTTCGAAAAATTTCCGACAAAAGAGCTAACGGTTAATTACAAATCCGTTACATGCTAAGTGCATTGAGTAACTAATTGTTACTAAATTCGGGGGCAAATCAATGACGCCTTTTTCCACATTTTCAAATTGTTTCTTCGTTTCATATCTCCTTTGGGGACCTGATTATTTCTGGGAACTAAAGAATAACTTTTCGACAAATGATTTAAGGGAGGGAGAAACCTTTGGACACCCAAGCGAAAACACTTCCACTAGATTTTGACGGAACACGAGTTTTATTCCACTTTTCGCTAACCCACACGACTAACAAGGTGTTCACAATTTGCACGATAACTTTATCGTCTATTTTTTTTTACAATATTTCACTGTCTTTTACGCGAGAAACTTTTCCACGTGTCTCGGCGATATTCTGATCAGCCCGCAATCTCCTCTCACTCCCAACTCGCTTCTTCTTTACGCGGCGTCCGCGCTGTCTGGCGGTTTCGAGCAGACTCTTGATCTCCATCCCATTCCTCGTTTGTCAGACGAAGCATCAGACTCGATTTGCCGGCGCCACTCTCCCCGATAATTCCAATTTCCAATGTTGTTATGTAGTTATCACCCATTTTCACGATTTACGACGCAATAGCATGCAAATTTCGCAAGCACAATTTAATATTCTCCACACTCAAGCAACTACGACACTTTATGGGCAAGTAGAACAATACGAACCCATTCAGAAAGGGGGAAATCACACAATTGAAGGTTTTTGTTGCTATCAAATGTACTTTTTCCTTATCATTTGTAGTTTATGACGGCGGTATTTGCAATTTCCCTTTTCACTGTCTTTTGTAGGTTCAATTAAGTTATCAATTGAAGGCAATTTGTCGTTTATGATAATTAGGCGTAATTAGGTGGGAAAAATCGGAAGAATTAGACAAATTTTAAGGGGTTTAAATGATACAATGATTTTAGCGTTCATATAATTAACAGGTTAAATGATACAATGATTTTAGCATTCATAATTAAAAGGGGTTAACCGTTTCGTTCTAAGCATTTGCATACCGCGTTACACCGCAATTCGTTAAATTATCTTCAAAAGATATTGTAATAAGATACTACACATTAGAAATTTTTAAACATTTTTAGAATTTTGTTTCCCGGGTGTTAAGTACAAAGGAAATTTTTCCACTTATTATTCCTGCGAAAAAAAAAACGAGTGTTGCGATGGGGAAGGTGACTGAATCGACTGAATCCTTATTAAATTGCGTTCGTGCTGTGTGCCTGTGTCAGCGCTGCTTTTAGAGCCATAGTTCTTAGATTACTACAGGGCAGCTAATTTTCTCGTGATCCCAAGGCAATGCGGATTACGAAAAAGGAGCTGAAGGATCTTTCTGTGTCTCACGGGTTGCCTTCGGCGTCGGGACTAGAGATGACGAACAATAAAAGAACACAATTAACAGACGGACGGACTGACTTATGTCTATGTTTGCCTGGAAGTATACAATCTTTGCGCGTTTTTGAAAATATATGCGGACGGACAAACAGACGTGCCCAATTATCTATCGGCGCAGGTCTTTCGCGTGGTATATCCCCACTTCTTTTCCCGATGGATCCGTTATCAAGTAACGGTTAGGTCCCATTACCTTCTTTATGCGGCTTTTCAGGAATCGCCTATCCAGCTTGGCGTTGTAATGCCCCGCGGCGTCACTTTGGCGGAAATTTCGCCGGAAAACTTCATCTCCTTCTTTGAAATTAGCAGATCGTGACCGGAGATTGTACTGCGCTTCATTTGCACTACCTGCGGCCTTAATCTTCCGTCCGATCTGTTGGCGGAGGTCTCCTAAACGTTCGTGGGGCTCCAGCGCAACGACCGGGTCTCCCAAACACTTTAATTGCCGTAACAGTCGGTATGATTTACCGTGGCAAATCATGTGCTGTCCAAAGGCGGCAAAGTAAGGGGCGACACCGGTGACGGAATGATACGAGGATCGCAGGGCGCATGTGATGGCAGACAATCGCCGATCCCAATCCTTTTGAGATGGGTGGACGTAGGAACGGATCGCGGCCAATAGGGTGCGGTTCAACCGTTCTGACGCGTTGGACTGAGGAGAGTATATGGGCGTCAGTTGGTGTTCAATGCCATACTGCTCAAGTAGGCTCTTAAACTGCCGAGACCGGAACTGTACTCCATTATCTGAGTACACACTCTCTGGAACTCCGAACACATGGAATACCCGGTTCTCTAAGAATTTCACGATCGATGGAGTTGTGAATTTACGGATAGGTTCCACCATTGGGAATTTTGAGAGCTGATCTAGAACGACTATAGCTCCGATGTGTCCCATGGAAGACCGAGGATATGGACCGAGTAGATCGATGTATAGACGCTGGAACACGCGTTCTGGGACGTTGAGTTGACCCATAGGAGGTCGAAGAGGCTGGTTGGGCGCTTTGGTGCCTTTACAGGTATCACAGGCGCTCACGTAGTCTTTGACCTGGGATGCCATTTTAGGCCAAAAGAAGTATTTTTTTAGTCGCCGTAGTGTTCGACCGTAACCTCCGTGGGCACTTAACGGATGATCATGTGCGCGGAGGATCAGCTGTTGTGTCATTTCCTCCGGTACCCAGAGTTTCCAAGACTCTTCTTCCTGCCATGGATCACCAGTGGCGTATTCGTTTCGTCTATACACATAGCCGTCTATTACCTTCAAGTCAGGCAGCTGTGTCTGTTGGGTCGCTATGGTTTGCCTCAACTCTTTGTAGCTATCTGATTCGAAATGTGGGCTGTCCAAATCTATTTCGATGGGGTCCTCGTCATTTATTGTTATTTCGGCTCCCTCTGGGGAAAACATCCGTGAGAGAGTGTCGGGTACGATGTTCTGGGTTCCTTTCCGATGTTTGATGGAGAACTTGAACCCTTGCAGTTTAAGAGCCCATCTGGCTAGGCGTCCACTTAAATCTGCCTGGTTCATCAACCATTGTAGTGACGCGTGGTCCGTGATGATCTCGAATTGGTGGCCCTCGATATAAGCTCGGAATTTCTTCACAGCCATTACCGCTGCCAAACATTCTTGCTCGGAAACAGTATAGTTCCTTTGGGCCGAATTCAGCTTATTGGACATGAAGGCGATGGGAGCTTCCTCCCCTTCGTCGGTCAATTGCACCAGCACGGCTCCTACTCCATGTTGACTTGCGTCACAATGAATGGAGAAGGGCTTCGTGAAGTCGGGGCTGTGCAAGACAGGAGCTGATGTGAGGGCTTGTTTAAGCTCTTCAAATGCCTTTCGGCTGAGTTCGGTCCAAACGAACTTCCCTTTCCGCAACATGTCTGACAGGGGCGCTGAAACTGTTGCATAATTCCGAACAAACCTTCGGTACCAACCGCACACACCAAGGAAACGTCGTAGCTGCTTCACAGTTTTTGGTAAGGGGAACTCATCAATCGCACGCGTTTTGTCTGGATCCGTTTTGATAGTGCCATGTCCTATGACATGGCCTAAGTATCGGACTTCTTTCATGACAAACTTACTTTTCTGTACGTTGATGGTGAGTCCCGCCTTACTGATGTGCAGGGCTACTTCTTGTAGAAGTAGGAGGTGTTGATCGAACGTTTCCGTGATGAGTAAAAGATCATCGAGGTACACGAACACTTGGTGTTTCAGGTGAGGTGGGATGACCTTGTCCATCAACCGGGTCATCGTTTGCGGCGCATTACACAGGCCAAAGGGCATTGTGACGAACTGATATAATGGTCGTCCAGGCACTGTGAAGGCGGTCTTGTCCCTCGAGCCCTCATCGAGTGGAATTTGCCAGAAGGCGTCTTTTAGGTCGAGACTGGTGATATAATTGGCTTTCGGCAGTCTCCCTAGTATTCCATCGATGAGTGGAAGAGGGTACGCGTCCTTGATGGTAACCGCGTTTACCTTACGGGCATCAAGACAGAGGCGGACTTTACCTGGCTTTACAACCAAGGTTACCGGTGAGGACCAGGCACTTTGGGACTCTTCTATGACCCCCAACTCGAGCATCCTGTCTAATTCCGCATACACCAATTTCTCCATGGCTGGCGAGATGGCGTAGTGTCTCTGTTTAATCGGTTTACTATCGCCAACGTCAATGGCGTGTGAGACTAGGGTGGTGCGGCCGAGGCCTTGGGTAGCGTAAGATGGGAAAGCAGCAATGGATGCTTCCAGGCGTTGCCGTTGGTTAGACGTCAGGTCATGCCTATCGGGAGTAGAAGTGATTTCGTTGACATTTCTGGTTTTTAAAGACAAATCGGTGAATAAATCGGAGGCCAGTCCAAAGCGAAGGACGAAATCGACACCAAGGTATACGTTCTGAGTCAAAGACGGGATAATGTAGAAGGTAATATCCTTCGTCTGACCCCTGAACGTCACGGGTGTTGTTAGTTTACCTCGTATAGGGTGTTTGGTGCCATCAGCTGTACTGATTTCAGTGCGCCAGGATTTAATCAAGTTCGGGTATTCTTGGAGCACTTTCGAGCCAAAGCTCGAGGCAAGACAACTGATACTGGCACCCGTGTCGATCAATGCAAACACGGTCTCGCCCAACACTTTAATTGGATGATAAGGTCTGATCTCATTCTCAGCAACCTCCGAGATGTTACAAGAGTTTACGGTTTGACGGCAGGTGCGCACTCTCTTGCGGAAATTCCGCCAACGACGGGTTGACCATTTTGTCGTGCACGGACGGGAAGTGACAACTTCGGAAGCAAATATTCGCTCTCGAGCCACCCGATATTCCTGCAGTCTAACATGATAAGGTTTTAGAGTGCGTACTTGAGGCTGCCGCGGTTCTTCTGGCAGTGACTGCGATGGTCGTTTTAATATTGTCGTTGGTGAGGTCTCCGGAAGAGAGTGAACATCCGCAGTCGTAATGGTTATGGCTGGTGGGTTAACGTCAGGTTGGTTGGGGTGAGCCGCTGACTGAGGAGCTACTGCTGGGGTTTCGAGTACCGCTGAGGTGGTCGGGTACTCTTTTGGCCGTTTTTTCGTGCGGCACATTCAGAACAGTCCGGGAAGTAAGTGTCCGGCTTGCCGCAACCGTAGCAGAAAACCTTACGTTCTGCGCGGCATGAAATGAACCGGTGTCCGGTTTGGTGACAATTCCAGCAGGTCGTAAGACTTCCCACTGCCGCTACAGCAAGCTGGTCTGGGTCCAAATCATCCTCCAGATCTAGGGTGGTATAATCTGGGGCCAATTCCGCGATTCCTCGTCGAGGGCCCGTCCTGGTTAGTAAGTATGGCCGGTCCCGTAGGTCTTCCTCAAACCCTTCTATACGACGCACATTTCTCAGCAGGGCCTCCATACTCTGTGGATCGGAGTTCACGATATGCCGACGAATCTCCGGTCTTAGATTGCGCTTTAGCAGGCGAAGAATTTGGGTAGAAGACAATGGCTCTGACAGCTGGTCATTCAACCGAAGGATATCGGCTCGATATTTATGGAAGGACTCGTCCGGACGCTGCCATCTAGCATTCATCTTATCCAGGACTAATTCGTCCATGTCGACCGTAGGGTATTCCATGCGGAGTACCTCCTTCAGCCGTGACCAGCGTATGGATGGTGGAGCTGAATGTATCCTCCAATATGTCTCCAGGGCTGCTCCCCTAAGCAGCATTGGCAGGTATCCTGCGAGCGCTGTGCGGTCTCCTGCTAGCATCTGCTCAATCAGTGACTCCACCCGACTTATGAAAACCTCCACCGTTATCGTATTGGGTTCCCCACTGAAATGTAGATTCCATCCCTGGATGATGCTGGGGATCTGTGTCGGCTTCAGCCGATACATGTCGTGTGGATGGAAGCGTTGGTCCGGCGGAATCACGGGAGCCTGATTTGGTGGCGGTGCTTGGCTCAATCGGGGCCGGTAAACTGGAGCCAACGGATTCATGGCTGTACCTGGCCGAATCCGTTCGGGATCACGCCGCGAGTCTACTGGGAAGTCCCACGGATTTGGGTCCGAATCCCACATAGGAGGAGTTCTTGGCCGGGATGGTGCGGGGTTCTCTCTCTGGCTCTCTAGAGAGGCGAGCCGGGTGGACATGTCCTGTACGAGCGCCATTAGATCTCGTAGAACTGTGGCTTCCACAGCCACCGGTGGACTCGCTTCTTCTGCAGGCGGAACTGCTTCAGCCCTGTAGTCATCGTCTCGTGCACTCCTTGTAGTGGATGGAAGGGGTCCGCTTTTGGGGACAGCTCCACTTGTACTGGAGGACTGAGGTCGTTCTGTTGCTGGCTGTGCGATTTCCAAAGGCTGTCGACAGAGCGGGCACGTGGATGAAGTTTGCCGCAGTTGTGCCAAACACAGCTGATGTAGCCTGTGTCCGCACTGCAACCTCTGGCTTGTAGTTTCGTCCATGTCCTCGTGACAGATGGAACACAATAGAGCTGGTCCGGCATCCGACCGCAACTTTCTCCTTTCGGGAGTTCTTTTGGTGGGCATGCTAAAAGAAATTTAAATTGCTAACTAAAAACCTAAATAAATATATATATATAAATAATGAAAATGTGAAAAAAATGATGCAAAATTTATGATTTGTAAGTGGCCGTCAGTGGCGAACTATAGTCGAACCTCACAAAAAAAAAAATGTATGATAAAGTTTCAAAAAAAGTTTTAAGTTATCAAAAAAAATAATCGGTCTTTCCTTTCCGTCCTTCCTCCCAAGTATGGACACCATGGCACAATCCTTCTAAAACGTTTCAGGGACACTCTCTTGTGGCACCATGAAAATCAGGGTTCCGAAGTGATCCCTCATTAGCAAACTTCTCAAGTTACAGCTTGTCAGCCCAGGGTGGGATTCTAATCCACAAGCAGCGCGTGTCTTGTCATGGATAGTCATGGATTAGCTAATCAGCCAATCACATGAAATCAAAATCCATGTAATTTAAGACACTTAGGCACCGCTGGTTTGGGGAGCGGATCAGAATCCTCCGCAAAATAGATGTTGGGATAATAACCTCCGAACACAAAAAGGGACTCTAATATAATTTGGCCTTACTAGTTATACAATGGTGGTAAACCACCAAGGTATAAATCAAAAGAAGGACCAAACGATATTGATGTCCGAAGACAACACACGTTCGGAAGTTACTCGGCTGCTGGGGCACGATTAGTGCAAAAACCCTCGGGAGTTATCTACCCGCCAAAATTTCTAACACCTTGTGGGGACACCTAGAGACGATGGACTGTCTCGTGCTCACGACTGATGATACAGCCGGGCTTTTCGGGCCCCACGTTGGGCGCCATTTGTAGTGAATAAGAGATTTTCATATGTCCGTGAAGGACCGCAGCGATGTTCTGCTGCCTCGGCAGAGGAAGGTGTTGATTCCTGCCGAGAATGCCCTCGTCCGGAGACGCGTGAATGCGCTGGCAGGCTAGCATTGCGGTGTCGTGGGGCGGGTTCGTTTCCCCGGCACGAGGACTCACTACAAAACATTTCGCATTCACGAATTGCTTGCAGAGTTCGAGAGGACGACCGAAGTCGCAAATCAGTAGATAACCTCCACGAAGGAATTACGACTTGTTGCGAGAACAAGTGCAACCTGACAAGAAAGACTAATTTGGGGGTGACCTCGTCCTTACCCAAATACATTCAGGGCCCACAAATGAAAGAGGGGCAACCGGGTGGTGGTGGAGCCCCTTCATGCCCACCCAACCGGAATAAATCCAATGTTAAATCGTTGAAGTGGCCAGGTATTCCTCTTCTGAGTGGAAAACTCATACAACTTGAATTGTATGAACCTTCCCATCAGAAGGGGAGTACCCCGGTGACCAATTTATGTCATAGAATTATACAATGGAATTGCATAACTTTATGCCATAAAAAGGCACTTGGCTTGGGCCACTCAACCCATTAAGTCACCTGAAACAAAAAGGATTAAATTGTACCCGGTGACTGGCTCATATTTTGAGGGGGAAGCCTGCCACCGTACCGGGTCCTATACCCGGTTAGAAATGGAGGAAAGGAAAGACCCTCGGGTACGTTTTTAATTCATTTTTATTTTTTTTCTTTCAATTTTCAATCAATTCATTAGATCATCTATACCTAATCTAACTTATTGGTTTCTAACAGGTTAAATTCCGGAATTACACATTTTCTGATACTCTATAGCTGACCACAAAATCTTATTTGGAATTTGAATATAAATGAACTATTTATGTTACACTTATGTACATTTTGTATGGTGATAAATAATACTTAAATAAAAGGCAGAATTTAAGTAATGAATCAATTTGAGAAAGATACTCTTCAACACAGGAAATGTTTCAATTCCAATCTACCTTTCTGACGGGCGATGTTAACAGGGTTTTCAAAATTGCAATCTCTGGTTGAGAATTAATTCCAAGCTCTTAGAGAGCGATTTAATAGACTAAAATTATCGCCCTTTATTAAATTTTTGACTTTTAATTATAAGAATAATGTTCAGATACTGTTACATTACAGACTTCTGCGGAAAATGCCAGAACAACGATGTTGCAAGTGATTATTTTGCATGTCCCATAATTATCTCTTTTTGTTGCAACAAATACTCGTTTATACTTGTATTTTACCTGAACTGTCATTCTAAAATCCCAGTTGAGAAATTACATCATTATTAACTCTCGTTAAACACAAAAGCTTCGAATTTAATCTGAATTTTTATCTGTCATTTATAATACCTTTTTATATTTTTGAATGGTGCAAAATTTATTGTTTATATTGTCTTTGATTTTTATCATTTCAAATTGTTATTCTTTTTATTGAATGGGTTTAGGCTATTATTTTAGGTGTGATATTTTATCTTATGGTTTAATTTTACTAAGAATTTGAATCAGTGCTGTCATATAAATGGGTAGTAGAAAGATTTATAGGGTAAATAATTAGGTAAATTTGTTTATTTAAATAAATGAATCAGTATTATTTTATAATTATTATTATTAAATAATAAGGTAATGTTATCTTATTTTTTTATTCAAATTTCGGGAACTTTTAACGGAGTATCACTAAATGCAAATGATATAATGCCTTTGATGTTCAAGTACATCGACAAAGCGTAAACTGAACATACTCTTTATTATATTAAAAATCCAAAATTTTTCATGAAATTGAAAAAAAATGTTCACTTTCAAGAACTGATTAAAATATGTATGAATATAAAATTAAGCCTTCAAAATTAGACCAATAAGTATGCTCATTTACATATCCGGTATCGAAAACTAGTAAAGTGCAGATATTTGAGAGTGCCAAAAAAAATCTATAGCAAGAAATACATTGAAGTTCACGAACAAGAATTACTAAAACCAGGCGTAATCTCTGGATGCACAACGTAATCAGTATAAAAATGGATACATGCAAATTAATCGCTCTGAACTCAGACAGATTCATTCAAATTAATCGTGTGATAGCAAAGTTCTATATGCAATTGATTACATCATGGTGCTATAATTTTCATGCGAACTTTATCCAAAAATATTTCGACAAAATTCATTGAATGCCACATAACATTCTATAGAGAAAATTATCTCTTCAAGATTATGTTTCTTAATGCTCAGGTCGTCTTGTATCTGAACACGACTGATAAGCTTTTCTTACAACTACACTTTCAATCGACGCTTTTAATTCTAAGGTTTTGTGACTTGAACTTCATACGGGATTCCAATAAGACGCGAAAATGAACATGCATGCAAAAGCTAATATGAATTTTCTATTACTTGAAATAATGTGAACTACTCAAGTTATGTCTGCGCCGAATAATGTGAAAGCCTCCTCTTCTCCCGACAATTCTGCAACCTTTCCTTGCAATTCCCGAAAAGCATGGACAGCCTCGATTTCCTGCTTCAGCTCTTTGATCGTTTTGCTAGGATCAATTTCCACGGTGAGCGTGCTGTGTTGCAATGTCTGGACCGTTATTATCACTTTGTTGTTTAGTGCAACTGGCCGACGTGCTTTAAATTTGGGCCTTCACTTCACTTCTTGCTACAGAATCTTCGCAAGCATTACTTTGTGCATTTCTATCGCGATCAATTTACTCCGACCACACACGCACTTTTATTTTTTCCACGCAAATATCCCCCGTGTATTTACTAGTTTTATCTCTTGTGTCTAATTAAATCTACATTTGCGAACTACCGTACTTTTCTTTTTCGTTGCCACATAGGGAAACGTGAGAAGATTCGAAGAGATATTTGTCGATCAAACGCGTATTTATTTTGTTCGGGTTGCCGGTTTTTCTTCGAAGACTTGCTCTCTGATCCTTCACTAGTTCATTTCACCCCAAGCATGCACCATTCAAACACAGAAATTATTCCATGAAAGTGTTCTGTGTACTTCTGTGAAACGTTCCAGTTTGTTTGTATTCTCACGATTCATCTCTGTGTGCACGCTTCTTCTAACAAGTATTGTGGAGGAGTTTCCGAATTTGTATTGGAACATGTACAGTACATTAACAACAACGATTCCACGCGAACCGACTTCCTTAATCGATGAAGCGAAGTTGCATCACAGCATTTCGAAAAATTTCCGACAAAAGAGCTAACGGTTAATTACAAATCCGTTACATGCTAAGTGCATTGAGTAACTAATTGTTACTAAATTCGGGGGCAAATCAATGACGCCTTTTTCCACATTTTCAAATTGTTTCTTCGTTTCATATCTCCTTTGGGGACCTGATTATTTCTGGGAACTAAAGAATAACTTTTCGACAAATGATTTAAGGGAGGGAGAAACCTTTGGACACCCAAGCGAAAACACTTCCACTAGATTTTGACGGAACACGAGTTTTATTCCACTTTTCGCTAACCCACACGACTAACAAGGTGTTCACAATTTGCACGATAACTTTATCGTCTATTTTTTTTTTACAATATTTCACTGTCTTTTACGCGAGAAACTTTTCCACGTGTCTCGGCGATATTCTGATCAGCCCGCAATCTCCTCTCACTCCCAACTCGCTTCTTCTTTACGCGGCGTCCGCGCTGTCTGGCGGTTTCGAGCAGACTCTTGATCTCCATCCCATTCCTCGTTTGTCAGACGAAGCATCAGACTCGATTTGCCGGCGCCACTCTCCCCGATAATTCCAATTTCCAATGTTGTTATGTAGTTATCACCCATTTTCACGATTTACGACGCAATAGCATGCAAATTTCGCAAGCACAATTTAATATTCTCCACACTCAAGCAACTACGACACTTTATGGGCAAGTAGAACAATACGAACCCATTCAGAAAGGGGGAAATCACACAATTGAAGGTTTTTGTTGCTATCAAATGTACTTTTTCCTTATCATTTGTAGTTTATGACGGCGGTATTTGCAATTTCCCTTTTCACTGTCTTTTGTAGGTTCAATTAAGTTATCAATTGAAGGCAATTTGTCGTTTATGATAATTAGGCGTAATTAGGTGGGAAAAATCGGAAGAATTAGACAAATTTTAAGGGGTTTAAATGATACAATGATTTTAGCGTTCATATAATTAACAGGTTAAATGATACAATGATTTTAGCATTCATAATTAAAAGGGGTTAACCGTTTCGTTCTAAGCATTTGCATACCGCGTTACACCGCAATTCGTTAAATTATCTTCAAAAGATATTGTAATAAGATACTACACATTAGAAATTTTTAAACATTTTTAGAATTTTGTTTCCCGGGTGTTAAGTACAAAGGAAATTTTTCCACTTATTATTCCTGCGAAAAAAAAACGAGTGTTGCGATGGGGAAGGTGACTGAATCGACTGAATCCTTATTAAATTGCGTTCGTGCTGTGTGCCTGTGTCAGCGCTGCTTTTAGAGCCATAGTTCTTAGATTACTACAGCATCCGTGAAATATATCTTAGCTTGGTTACCCATGAGATTTTGTAGTACTGCTTCAATCGACTTGTTGAAGTTTGCGTAGTTTATTTTCTTGAAGTTGTTGGGGATGTTGTGCATAAAACTATTGGTATTGAAATTTTATGTTGTGTGGTTTTGGTAGTGCAGAGCCCACACAGGTGTTGTTGTAGATGTCGACATGTTTTTTGTAAACTGTGGCATAGTTCGAGTTTTTTTGGTTTTCCGATATCATTTCTTTGAAATATTGGCGGAATAGGTTTTTTCCTATTTCTTTGGCGAGGAGTTGCTCACCTCTTAGTCTAGCTGGTAATTCTTTAGCTAGAGCAAGCGCTAGTATATTTGGAGCTATTGCGGGTACCCCGAGACATCGTTTTATGGCTTTGGCTTTCAGGCTGTCTATTTTGTTTAGAAAATAATTTGGCGCGTGAACAATGTTTGCTAGATTGCTTTCTATTACCGGTCTTATTAGAGATTGAAAGGTGTTTAATGCCTTTTTGGGGGTAAGGCCATGTTTGGGGGAGCTGATTTTGAATGCTATGTTGATTGTTTTGTTTGCTTTACTTAGGGACTTGTTGTAGAATTCATTGAAGTGATTCTGGTTGTTAAAGTTTCTGCCTAGGAAAGTGAAATTTTTTACCCAATCTAGTTGTTTGTTTCCATATTTTATTTTGTTGGGGTGATTTTTGTTTGTGTAGAATTCTATGGATATGGCTTTCCAAGTTCAATGGGAGGTTTAGCCTGTTGCATAGTTCTGTGCACTTGTTGAATTTTGTTTGTAGATTATTAAGATTGTTGGGTCTGTTTTTTCCTTTGCTTATGATTAGAAAGTCATCAGCAAATTGAATGAGTGTAGTTTGACTGTCAGTGATTTTGTTGAGGCTAGCTGTGTAGAGATTAAAGAGGAGCGGGCTTAGTACGTCCCCTTGCGGAAGTCCATTGTTAATTTCGATCGAATCCTTGCCTAGATGTAATTTACTGTACATCGGGAAGTTTAAGTTTCACGAGATATAATCATTCTTGATGTTGAAGTTGGAAATGATTTTGAAGAGTTCCGGAATATTTACTCTCTCATACGCACTAGAAATATCACAGTTGATAATCATGATGTTTTTTGCTTCCTTATCTTTGTTGAGAAGGTGTATTACAGTGTTTATGCATGAGATTGCCGACTTTCCTTTTTTATAAGCAAAACAGAAATTGCTTAAAATGTTTTGGTACTCAATGTCACTAGCAATCCTATTTTTTATTAGGCAGTTGATTATTTTCAGCGGGATGCTTATGAGAGAGATAGGTCTATAGCTTTCTATTTTGTGCAATGGTTTGTTTTTCTTGGGGAAAGGTACGATTTTGATGTCTCTTAGCTCATTATGTATGTTGTTATTTTTGAAGCTATCGTTTATAGAGTTAAGCAGTGCTGATTTATTGTAATGGTTTAGGGAGTTTATAATATTGTAATCAATTGCATCCAGACCCGGAGATATTCTTTTTTTGCGTTTGTCTAGTACTGTGAGCAGTTCGTGTATTTTAAAGGGTTCAGCTGGTTCTATGTTGTTTGGCATGTAGGGAGTCCAGTTAGTATTTAGGGCCTGGTGTTTATTTTTTATTATTTCAAGAAAGCCTTTATTGTGAATCGTGTTTTTCTATGTGCCGTTCCTTTGACTGTCAGTCTCGTATCGGCCTTTCCCGATGTAACATGTCTATTGTGTTCAATACAAATATGTATCAATTAACGTGTGTATTATTATTATCTCATCATATCAACTAGTCACTTTCATCACCCAGTCACAATAGCCTTTATTGTTTTCTGTATCCCATTGCGATCTCGGGTTGTTGTTGTTGTTTTTGACTGCATTGACTAGATTCCAAAAATGTTTTATATCTCCACTTTGGTTTATTTCATTGATTTTTTGATCCCACAGTTCTCTTTTTGCTTTAGTTACAGTTTCTCTCCATTTATTTTGTATCTCAAGAAACTTTGCTTCATTTTCGTTACTTTTCATTTTTCGGAAATTTGTCCAGGCTTTCGTTTTTTCCTTCCATAGGATGTTTATCTCTTTTGACCAACATGGTTTTGGACTGTGTTTGAATTTCTTCGCGCTTATCTGGTTGCTTTTGATTAGCTCATTGATTTTCTTGATATTTTCTTCAAGATCGTTAGTGAAGTTGATCGTGTTGATGTCCTCCATGATTTTCTTTCTGTTTGGTGTTCGTCTTTTCTTTTGGTTCCTATTTTCAACCTGCAGTGTGAATTCAATGGGGACGTGCTCACTCTTGCCTATTTTGTATTTTTTAGTGTTCCATTCATTCCAGTAGTTTAAATTATTAGTTAGGGTGATGTCTGGGGCTGACATTTCAGTGGTCTGTTGATTGGTTTTCCTAAAGAAGGTGAACGTACCTGTGTTGAGGGGTGCCAGTTTATAATTGTTTAGTACGGATTTGAGGATGTTTCCTTTTGCATTGTTTGTTTTGTCTCCCCAGTCTTTGTGCCTTGCATTGAAGTCTCCTCCAATAATAATTATGCAGAGATTTTTTTCGTTAACCACTTTTATAATTTGATGTATTTGTTCTTTGAAAGTTGTGCTGCTTAGGTCAGGGGGAAAATAGCACGCGCAAATGTTTATGTTTGGTTTTTGATTTGTTGTGGTGATTACTATTGCTTCAATATCTCTGTTATTGAACGGTATTTCTTTAAATTTTATTTTGTTATTAATTACAATGGAGACTCCCCCTCCTTCTTTCTCTGTTCTTATTTTGTTAATTAGTTGGTGGTTTTTGAATTTTAATATAGGTGATTTTTTTGTTAGGAGTGTTTCTTGTATAAGTGCAATGTCTATCTTGTTTTTGTTCATAATGTACTCTAGTGTATCTTTATTTTTGGAAATGCTTTGTATGTTGTACTGTAGAAATTTAATATTTTTGATATCTTTCATGTTGTTAAGTGTTGTTATTTGTCAGCCAGTCTGTGTATTGTAAGTTGTTTGTATTTGGTCTTTTCTGGCAGTGGTTTGTAAGTGTTTGTATTGTTTCCTGTATTAAGTTTGCATCTATTTGTAAGTGTTTGATGTTGGTTTGGTTTTTACAATTATTGTTTAGTAAATTTATTAATTTTTCTATTGGTGTGATTTGGTTTGCTGTTTTGAAGATGTTTTCTGCTAGATTGTTTTTCTCCATAAGCGTAT
The DNA here is from genome assembly GCA_963969285.1 of Odontomyia ornata. Taxonomy (NCBI): domain Eukaryota; kingdom Metazoa; phylum Arthropoda; class Insecta; order Diptera; family Stratiomyidae; genus Odontomyia; species Odontomyia ornata. Next base: position 184,311,870 of record OZ017741.1, on the reverse strand, counting down.
TGTTAGACTGTAGTAGTAGATGGCTACTCATTGGAAAGTTTGTTGTAAAATTGGTTGCTCTTGTGTTTCGCGTTTTTGGAGTTTTTGTGTATGGTTTATTTAGCATTAATTTATTTATTGTATTATTAGAGTTTCTGTTATTTGTGGCTTTTGTTTTTGACAGTAGTGGGAATGCTGTATCCATGGATTCGTTGTTCTTCAGCAGTTCGAATTGGTTGTCGTTATTTAGGATGTTTCTGGCTTCTTTTAAAGTTACATTTCTAATGGAACAAACTTTCATCTCCATGCCATAGTTTATCCATTTGGGGCAGGTTTTGTCCATGGCGCTGTGGCTTAGGTCTCCACATAAGAAACATTTCGTGTTTTTGCACTCTTTGTCAAGGCATTCCTTGTCCCAGCATTTTTGACATCTTTTGTTTTCTCCTTGGAATTCATTGCAGAAGTATTGCGTGTGTCCAAGTCTGAGGCATTTCAAGCATTGTTTTGGCCTGAGGTAGTAGTATTCTACAGGCATGTTCAGATATTCTAATCTGACTTCGTCCGGCATTTCTTCTCCTTAGAATGAAATCTTCACTGTTTGCGTTGGTATGAAGTTATCTCTGTTATCCGGATCTCTTCTTTTTATCCTGTAAACGTTCACAATTTTGATGTTCTTTTGTTGTATTCCATGTGAGTTGCTTGGTATTCCATTTTTGGCAATCTCTTCTTCAGTGATGTTTGGTAGAACTCCTTTGATTATGCCATCTCTCATTATAAAGTTGTTAGGGATGAATGCTCTTAAGCCAAAGTTTTTAAGTTTTTCGTTCATGACTACCTCATTGGCATCTTCAGGTTTGTTGAACAATAGCTTGATCCTGTTGTACCCTACCTGTTTAATGTCCTTGATGTTCTTTAATTTCATGTTTTTGTTTATTGAGTAGAAAGCCATTGGAGTGAGTCTCATTTTTTTATTACCTTTTTCTTTGGATAGGTCCATAAGTACGAAGAATTTCTTCCTGTTGTCGTTCTTATCATATTTGTTGATGTGCTTCCTAGTTCTCGCTGGTTCGGTGTTTTGATTTTCATTGTCCTTTAATTGAGTCATGTGATCCTTTAGAACCTGGGTTATTGTATTATTGTGTTTGATCGTCTTGTTCAATGTATCCGACATGAAGTTTTCAATGTCCTCCATCGGCGTTGACATAGTTGGTGTTTTTTCTGTTAATTCTTTTGTCTCATTGTTATTAGGCGTGCTAGACGTTTTACCGTTAGCAAATCCACACGTTTTTTCCGCTTCAGCAGTGTCCATTGCTTCATTGTAATCACCGTTAGCATTTGTGTTGAGGCTATTGATCTTGCACGTGGAGTCTCCTTTAATGTTTCTTTTCACTCTTTTTGCGTCTGTTTCCTCATTGATTTTTCTTAATGTAGTATCTTTTCTTTCCCCAGGGTCGGGGGGTACCTTCTTTTTATTAGATTAGATCCATTATTACATTAAATGAAAAACTCTTACCTGTGACGTGCAAACTCTAACGAACTGGTTTTGATTTTAATTGGCTTTACTTTAAATGAATAATTATATCTCACTGTGCTAACAAATTAATTGTTAGGGGGATTAACCAACCCTATTAGACTTTATTTATACTTGCAAAAATGAAAGGATTTTGTTTTACTCAAAAATGTGATTTTTAGAATTTATAGGTTAAACTTTCCTTTGCAACCACTCACTACACTCACTGCACACTCTGAAGGTTGGATGGGAAGTGAACAACACTTTCGATTCCCAAAAAAGACAAACACTTACACAGCTATAAAAACTACAGACCTATTTCCCTCATTAATACCTCCATAAAGATAATTAACATTCTTATTAAAAACAGAACATTCGATTTATGTGAACAAAACAATTTGCTCAATTTTTACAGCTATTCGTACAAGCGTGGTAAATCAGCTAACATGTTCATCAATACTATCCTCAGTCCAATAAAAGTTCAGAATAGATTAGTGCAATCACCTGTGACATAGCAAATGCTTATGAGAGATAAGATATACCCAGACCTTTAAGAACCCTTAAGAACCTAAATTTCAACCATTATTACTTAGACTGGATAAACAACTTCCTTTAAAGCAGAAAACTATGTCTCGAAAGGACAGTATAACGCTTAACAATGACTTACCCCAAGGGAATGTTTTACGTCTTTTAACTTTTTAACCTTTATACATCAGAACTTCACGAAATCTCGTACAGTTCCACAACACTGTTACAATACAAAGATGATTTTTAATTATCTATAAAAGAAACAGAAAACAAACAACCTTATATTTTTGCAAGTGAAATTTAATCATTTCATCAAAAAATGTAATCAATTAAAACTCCCATTGAATATCAGTAAATCCCAAACAATTGCTTTTTGCTTGTTCTGTTAAAAAATGCTGTCTCCATCTTTAAAATTTGGAAAGATTAACATTCCCTGGGTCAAAACTTCACATTCCATATTATTAGGTAGACATAAACGATACGATTGGCACCAAACATTACTATATAAGCTATTGCAAAGAAGCTACTGGCCCGTCTCAAAGTACAGCAAATTGTTGCTAAGGCAATAGCCACAAACTTGCATGTAGAAAATTTTAATGATACAGTTATGAACAAATTGTCGAACTCGGGTCATTACTTGAGCAAACTAACCTATCGATTTCGTCTGTCAAATGCGTATTCGGCGAGGACCAGCCTTCTACAAAAATTTAACATCAAAAGGCTCCGAATGACGTCTGTGGCAAACAATTTCACGGAGAATCTTGACAACCAGCTAGCTCCTATCCTATCTGATACATCTCTGAAAACAAGCAACGAGCTTCAAGTGCAAGTGAAAACAGCAATTAAGATCGTATAGGTGTTAGTTTATGTTCGATTAGGACTGCAGCGGTGGTTTGCTGCTTCAGTGAGCGAAAAATATGTGCTACGCTGGAACTATCCTTGCCTGGTGACGCGTTAGCATGCTGGCAGTGTCATGAGATGGGTTCTTTCCACCAGCGCAAGGTCCCAGCACAAAATTTCACGCTTAAGATTTACGTGGGTGACCAGAGTTAGTAAATAACGCAAAAGCGATTGACCTCAATGGAAGGCCTCAATGGTCTAGATAACTCACCGAAACACCCATTGCGTGTGTGTGTGTGTGTTTCACACCCATTGCGTGTGTGCAATGGGTGTGAAACATGAACCCTAACCTAAGTATCTGTGAGTATATTGAACACGTTCGAGAGATGAGTCTTGAGGCGAATAAATGAAGTGAAGCTAGATGGGGACCAATGGTAAATTCGATAGAACCATGAGCTGTATGAAATTTTTGACGGGCCGAAGATCTCAACGATTATAAGACTGCGGAAGCTCCAATGGGCTGGCTACATGAATTGTATGGAAAAACAACGGTCACCTAAAAAGGGATTCGTTGAGAGAACTGAAGGGCGGACACCAGTGGGGAAAACGAAGAAATGCTGATCTGACTCACTAGACGGACAGTTTATTGCTGCTAGGAAACGAAGGCCCAAGAGGGGTTGTAGTACTATGGAAAAGAAGGAGAGCTATAAAAATGTTCTTTACTCAATAGGACAAACCTAAATTTTTACCTTAACACTAAATCTAGAATGTGCTTCACGGATGCTGCAAAAATATCCTGGCCATTGGCTGTGCCATCCACTATGACAACGACAATTCAACCAAGTATTTCAGTTTGAACAGCATCCCTAAAACTACTAATGCAGAAATAAATGCAATGTTTTTAGCTACCTCAGAACCTAATAATATTCTCAGACTCCAGAAACGCCATAAAATAAATAAAAAACAACAAAAAACCCTAACTTACCACAACTAAATTCAGAAAAGTTCTCAAAGACTCTCCCAATATTCTTTTTGTATTCCACTGGATTCCCAAATCCGAAAAATTTCCCAGTTCATATAGCAGTTAATAGAGTAGCCAAGGAAGCTTTTACTATAGGTGAAAAATCTAATTATTATACTGAATGCGATAACACCGTAGACTTAATAAACATTGAAATTAATAGTGAATGAGTGTCGTACTATATCAATATCAAATTCCGCCCATGGCTTCAAACCAACCTAGTTTTCAGATCCAAACCATGATTTTATAAAATTAAGTGTAGTAGCAAAATACAGACACAGCTAAATAGAATTGTCACCGACAGAGCATATAATTTACTCAGATTTAAAAAAACCAAGATTATGCCCTCCGAAAACTGCAAGTGGTGTAACTTTAGAGATGACCTGGAACACAAAATTTTTAATTATCAACAAATTAAACCTCTAAGAGGTAAGTACAAAATTTTCAATACAAAATATTCATTTTTAGAAATTTTTAACAATAATAATATTAATCTACTTGATCAACAGATTCAATTTTTGAATGAAGCTAAGCCGGGACTCTAAGATACTCGACTAAGCTGATCCCGGTCTTCTTCTATTTTTTATTTACTGAGGTTACATCCAATCAATCCACTAACAAACCCCAACAAATTTCTAAAACACTAAAAAAACTTAGTCAAGCTTTAGTACAAAGTCGAAAATATAAACAACATAGTTAAGGCTCCAGTAAATTGTAAGTCCTAAAGGCCAAAAACGTGTGCGCTCATGCCATAGCTAATATTACCTAACTTTTGATTAAGTCGAGGAAAAAAAATCCCTGTAGAAAACCTAGGGAATTACACAAACTCTAGATTAATCAAGCTTTAGAAACTACCAAAACAATCCTAAATTTTGCCAGGCTACCGAAGACAGCTCCAGTGGTAAATTAGCCTCACATTGGTGTACACTGTATATGCCCTAATAAAATAATGATGTTCAACTTTCAGTTTAGGAGATCATAGGCTTTACCTAGCTTTTAATAAAAGGAATTATAATCAATCCTACAAGAGTCCAAATTTGAACCTTGGCGTTGCGATTTATTGTTAAAGTATCTCATTCCATGACCGTAACGGTATTCAAGGTCAATATTATTACGCTCAGCCATGAGATTATTACCTAATTTGTCAATTAGTACCCTCACAGCTGGATGGGCTGATAGTCCGACAGCAATATCAAAATCTCAAACTCGATGCCACCACCGAGGTTTGAGCTTGGGAGCTGCTGCGCAAGCGGAGTCTACCCTAACCCACTGCTCCACACGTACCATTATACAAAGTTAAGAGTAGGAAAAATTATATTTTGAAAAAAAAAACTGATATACAACCAGAGAAAGATGTACTGGGTTAGATATGGAGTATTTTATAAGTCTTTAAATGTTAACAAAATTAATAACCATATATTGACTATTACATGGATCCATCATTATGTAAACTCGACCATATATCAAACAGTCATGGGGAAAACTCAACGCCAACGTCGTGAAAATATACTTTTCCTTTACTATTTTCCAATCGGTATGCCCTTTGCATGAAACTTTGTCTAAAAAAAATGCAATAGTTGGGTGGAAGTCGGTACCGCTGTTTTGTTCTTCACCGTAACTCAATTGAAACATCCTTCAGAAGAGACTCAATCATAAGCAAATTCAAGAGTTTGGCGAAAAAAGAGTCCTTTTACCTAGCCTCGTTCAAAAGTTATACGTGAACTTACATAAAAACAAGTTGAGTAAGCAGGAGAGTGCTCCTACCAGAAGGTCTTTGTAAACACCCTAGGGTTAGAAGCAAGTTTTCTAATGGCGTGAATCGATAACTTGAATTATTCATCCAATACTTAGATATGAAATCATTCAAATTTATACAAAAGATGCACAGTTTCTTTCATAAGCACAGTGCAGCCGCCATTTTAATCTAGCTTAAATGATTTTTCTGAATGCTCGGCCGATTGAACATGTTCAAGTTAAACACTATTCCTTAAATTTTCATGAAAATGAAAGAAAATAAAAGTACCTAAGTCAATTTTAAATATATATAGGGTTTTCCAATAAGAGGTGTTATTTTGAATAGATCTTCTGATTTAACACCTTGCGACTTCTTCCTTTGGATCCACGTGATAGAGAAGGCCTATGCCAATAGCCCAGCGTCAATTCAAGATCTCAAAGATGAAATTCGTGAGGCTATCGAGGACATAGGGCAGCCACTTTGCGGTTTGGTTATGGAAAATTTCATGAAGAGGATATGGTCCTGTAAGCGTGTCGTAGTGGTTATTTGCCCAATGTTAATTATTGCTATTAACGGCATATCTTCTTCTTTATAATGAACTAAACATCCGATCATTTATTTTAAAAAATGGCATTTTTCTTTTAATATCAAAATAACACCTCTTATTGGAAAACCCTATATGAACCATAAACACGTGTTATCGTTGTTGTAATTCCTTATAATTGAAATGACTATAACTCACTTGATTATGATTCGATCTCAATTAAATTTTGTGAACATATATATCTTACGTCAGTCTATATAATTGCAAAATTTCAAGAAGTTTAAAGGTACCGTTTTGATTTTATGGGCAAAAATGTAAAATCTACAAATCATACTATTATTAACAAAGTTAAGCGAATTTCGATTTCGAAGGTATTTGTTGCCCTTGTTCTCATAAAGGTTCAAGTTGGTGATAATTTTCAGATTTTTCGGCTCAAAGGTGTCCAATCGCGAGGGGGGGGGGGGGGGGTCACAAATTTTTGGTACATTTTGCCTTCCCCTGGACCCCCTAATTCATAAAATGATTTTTTTATTTCAGATTCTAAGAGTTATAATCAAGACCTTTCATTTGATACCCCATTCGACAACCTTTGATTAAAAAAAATTTTTAAGGGCCAATTCGTTATTAGGGGGGGGGGGCCCCCTTAAAATTTTTTTAAATTTTTGTTAAGACCTCAACTTTTGAGAGACCATCACTTCTGACCTTTTCACAAATTTTGAGTATTCTAGCTTCTATAGTTTCTGAGGAAATTAGCTGTGACGCACGGACAGACGGACAGACAAGTCGCGAAACTAGTAGGTCTTTGTAAAAAATTTTTTTACAAAGACCTAAAAACGGAAAAATATACGTGTGAACTGATAATCTTCTTCCCTATGGAAGTCGCTTAATAATTTAGTTAATTTCCATCACTTACTTTGCTTGTAACTGCCTTACTTGGCTCTCATTAGTAAATTTGATCTCTGAAGATATTTTTGTCAACAAATTCATGGATGAATGATCAGTATACGCTCAGTTGTAAACATATTAACCATATAATTAATAGTTGAAACTATGAGATAGAACCACCATTATTAGCTGCATCTGCGCTTACATGACTATCAGCAAAAGGCAACATAAATTCATTGTTATTTAACATTAATATTTTTAATGTATCTGAATGGCTTCGAAATGAAATAATTGAATATTTTCTAACATTGAACAAAGGTGAGATTGGGTGATAAATACATGCAAGAGATTTTAAACAAAAACTATACGAGTGTAAGATTAAATGAAACTTCTGAGAAATATCTAATCTTACAAAAAAGCTTATCAGCATCAACAAATTTTTTCGATCTCAAACTAATAACTACTATTGCGTAAGATGAAATTAAAATTTGGCCAATATAAAAGCATCTAAGCTATTCTGAAAAGCACGTAAATTTTAAAACCAACAAATCATCGGCTCGATCTAATGAGTATCTAGAATATCTAACCGCGAGTTTAGAGTAGATAACACTCAATTCTGGTCGTGTTCAACAGTTTTACGCGGGTTTGGCTCAAAGTTAAACGTTCTGAACCACGGTTGTGGGAGTTGTATGATAAATACGATTTATATACATATATTTGCACTTGCAACACCCCATTGATCAACATTTGTTACTCAGTTTTCGCGAAAATTGTCTCGAGCTTCCATATTTGAGGGAAGATAAAAGTGCATCGATTTAATCTATTTTTGTTTTGTTGTTTTATCTAAATGAGTGATAAAAGCAAACAATTCAAGAAACCTGAAAATCTTGAAGGATTAGTTCTTTACTTCCATCCATACAGTTACTATTCACAAAAAGTAAGTAGCCGACGTTATGTAACTGCTAACGACACAAACAAATGAAATAAATATAATTACAAAATAATCAGTGAAACTTTATGATGGAGTAAATACAATAATTGTGGATGATTGATTAAGTCAGCTTCAAAATATTGTATTTTATAGCAGTCGCGTGACAGCTTTTACATAACTCGGTAACTATTGTGGTTCTAAATAAAATGTTTTTGTGCTACATGTGATTGTATGGTCATAAGTTTATTGAATTTTGAGAATGTAGATACAAACTGTTAAAGGTTGAGAAGTGCAGTATTGGTGGGAAGAACACGCGTTCAATTGAAGCTGATGTTGTTATATGAGTATAGGAATGATATTCCCGGGGAAAGTGTGTAAAAATGAGAAAGTGTGAATCTATTACGCATACATTAAGTTGCAACAAACAAAAAGAACTGGCGAAGTAATTTTGTCGAAAGCATTCATATACTCGCATGATAGAAGAAATGATAATTAATGCTTAATTTGATTATAATCAAGGATTGATGTGAACCTTTTTGTTTTCTCTAAATTAAGTTGACTAACTTTTTTCCTTTTTTAAAATCAATTTCTGAGTTCTTTTATGTTGAAAACTAGAAAGACGAACTTTGATCAAAAATCAGGACGGAAGCGAAGAGATAATAAATATTTTTTATAATTGTAATTAGCGACAAAAAAATTTATTTCATCTCTTCATATTTAATGAAAATAAATGTTCATTTTTAAAATCGATCAATCGAATCGACCTACTATTTTCGAGGTGGTATGAAGCCTCAAAATAAACATAATACAAACAAAGCAGCTACAAAGAATATGGTAGAAATGGGAGGCAAATTATCTAGGTGTTTTATAGATACTATGAGTAACAGTCTCCAACTTTATATCGAAAATGTTCAGTACGTAAACATATTTTAAGATCTTCAAATATATTCATTAAATATGCCTCCAAGACCAGGGTCTCAAACAACGTATTTTTCTTCAATTTAATTGAATGGCATTCAGGATTAATTCAATCATTGGGCAGGACAACCTTTTTACTTACATTGTTTACGTAAGAAATGAATAAATTATTACATGATTTAATAGAGTTGCCAGAAGGCTGAGATACAAAATGGGAACACTTAAAAAAAGGTCGTCTGTATTCTGAATAATAGCACGTTTTTTATTTTTTCATTCTGACATTATATTATATTCATATATATTACACTCAAAGCATTTATACATTATCATTAATTAACCATAACCACAATTCACACTGTTCCTTAATAATATTTTATTCGTAATGATATCACATATCCTGTCGATCAATCCAACCCCAATTTACGAACAGAACGGCATGTCATCGGCTGCTTTCCTTTTTGCACTTGCAGCTCCGAAAAGTACGGTGTACCTGTAGTTTTCGGAGCTGCTTATTTCTTTTAATAGGTGCGAATTTCTTATTTCTTTTAATAGGTGCGAATTCTCTGGCAGCCTGAGAAAGTTTTTGAATTGAGGACAATCGTAATTCGAAAAGTTGAATTTCACTTTCAAAAGATGACCAACGTTTTCAATGGAGAGACGATTTCTTTCCTTGGTCCATTGGGAGCCCATCAACGAAAAGACTCGCTCACAATTAGCATTGAGAGACGGAATCGCATAGAAAAATTGCGCAATTTTGATCAATTCGGAGTATCTTTTTGGGTATTCATCTGCAGAAAAGAAAGCACAAAGTCGAGCATTTGCAGTATTATTCTTAAAAAAGTCAACATCATCTGACTTTGCTTCTAAAAATTTCTTCAAATTGACGATTTCATCATGCAATAGTGATCATTGACTTTAACTTTTTTGTTCAGCAATAGTAAAGACATGGCTCGACATCACTGTATTGCAAACGTTGATTCCTTTTAAAATCTAACCATTGGTACATTTTAAACTCAGTGAAACTGGCTGTCCTAAGTTTCATATACTCTATTGTTTCAGTGTAAACAACTTTCACTCTCTCCATAAAATCATCGTTTTTTCCATCTTTTCTGAATTTCGCTAAAATGGACTTTACTCCTAAAGGAATAAAGTTGGATTTTGCTCTTTCATTTACTTTTTGGAGAAGGTAATCGAAAACTGACTTTATTTCCAAAATGCTATTATCCTTTTTTTCTATTAGTGCGATTTTGGTATGAAATAGAGCCATGAGTGAATGAACGAATATTAAAAAGCATTCATTAAGGTCGTGCCGAAAGAAAATGTCGATCATAGCATGTGGATTAGTTTGTGATAAAAAGTAAAGTTTTAAGGCATCATACATTTGCAGAATGCGCTCTCTTGCAGGGAATAAGCTCAGCCAACGCGTTTCACTATGGCTAAGTAGGTCCCTATACTCCGACTCAATAAATATTGAGAAGTATTAGTACAACTTAAAAACTAGACAATCAATATCAAAAAGACCAAATCGATCAAGACCATGATGAACAGAATTGTGGATAATATGGGCAGAGCATCCAATTCCAATTAATTTCGGATGTGATTGTTTTTGTACATAAAAAATGTTATTTTCCCCCTACGATTTACACCTCCGAAATTCGTATTGGTGTTGTCGGCCACAAAAGCGGCAATTTTTTCACACAACCCATGTTTGTTCATGTATGTTCAATAAAGGATGCAATTTTTGTTGCTTGCTCATTTTCAAGGTTCAAAAAAATCTAGCAAACGGACTTGAACACCTTTTTTTATGAAAATATTGAAGAATTATTTGGAACAGTTTGGCATTTCTATGGTTACTTCCATCGGTTCCTAAGCCTATAAAAGGAATTTCGTGGACCTCTTGTCAAATCATCTTCGTTGAATATGGCGATGAAACACTTGCGATTTTTGGAGTACGGTGATACCATAATTATTGTAATAAAATTCGGACTAGGGACAATTATTAATTATTTAATTACTTTATTAATATATCATAGATATTCTGGACCATGCTACAAATAAACTATATCAACAAAAAAAAAAAATGCCGAATGAGCACACCTCCACAATATATATATAATAATGTCAAAATAATCTTTTTTATTGAACTTAAGATTTTTTTAGCAAAATTGTCTGCGTGCGCATAAAACAATGCTCAGTGCCTACTATTATTTGCTACCGAAATTCGCGAATCACATATATTGCAAATTGCAATATTGTCTTTCTCACCCGGCCTGAGCAGGTAACTTTTTTTGAAGAGCTGCTGTGAAAGTGCATTTTCTTTTGTTCATTATGTCCTTGAATTTCTCGCGCACTTTTTTACCGGAAAGTCAGCTCAAATCACAATGAAAATAAACTTTACACCAAAACAAACTCACTATTTATTCTACTAAAAGTACTGCCGTATAATTAATAACGTATTGTTAGCGTTCCACTAATTACACTCAACATATGATTGACAACAAAATCAATAATAGAATTTAATTTCATTGTTTCTCCTTTTATTTTATTTATCGGGTTCAGGTGTCCGTTGACAGTTTGGTCGCAAATTTCCATTTAACCATGCGTAAATTTCGATAGTAGCGCTACAATCGTGTCGCAGTTTGCCCGCATCCTTAACTGGAAATATTTTCATCAGGAAAACGAACAGAAGGAAATGACAAAATGCATTCGGTAACCAAAGATACCGCTTACATTATCATATGTTTCAAGGAAAATATTCAAAGCAAAATGAATAAATTTAAGTAGATACGGTAGCACTATGCCATAAACTCGGATGACGTTTATTATTTCTTCCTCATTCACGCTAGCGGAAACTAATTATAACTCTTAAGGTGTTCGAAGGGCTCAATTTGAATGCTTAAGAGGCAATTGAATGAAACTATGCAAACATATAGAAAAACGGGGACAGTTTGGACTCAAACGGGGACGCGGGGACAAATTGTCAAAAACGAGGTCGTCTGGCAACCCTATTTAAGCGTATGCCTTGATATTATCAAGTTCTCGTATGTATCCAGTTTATAACATTTATTGATTTCATTGACTAGTTCCACGTTGTCTTCTCCGATCCTGTGATTTTCTTCTAAAATATGCTTCGCTACCTTTGACTACTTGGTTCATGCGTTTATCATTTCTTATTATTTCGGCCTCTTTTACGTGCTCCATCAATCTCTTATTGATAAGCCTTTTGGTTTTTCCTAATTAATATCAAGGCAACTAGCGTATACACGCTTAAACCATAGCTTAGGGTATGAATACTCCCCTCCAATGGACGTGCTGAACAACATTAACAGCAAATTACGAGTAATAATTGGTGACGGATAAACAATGACGTGAATAGTGCAAGCGGTAAACCACCACTTAATTGAAGAATCGAGGTTTAAAGTTCGTGATAGAGGTATAAAGAAGGGGCGGTATTAGGAAAGTGATTAACAAGGATTAAGTATCAATGCCTGTTTTTTTACACTAAAATAAACTTGTATAAATAGATTGGTTTCGAAGTAAGACTAGCTAAATGCACAGCATTGAAAGTAACGTACTTTACCAAATAATGCTTAGCTTTGATATTCCAGCCAAATTAGTCCGTCTTACCAAAATGACAATGATGTTTACGACCTCCTAAGTCTGCATCAATAACCAACTCCCCGACGCCTTTGACACAAATATCGGGCTAAAGCAGGGAGATGAACAGGCCCGTCATCTTCGTAATATAATAGGCGTATTGACAACTGATCCAAATCTCATCAGTTTGCACTCAATAATGACGTCGTCAGGTCTTAGCTTTCTTTTGATCAGCTGAATGCAGAGAATGCGATCGCCAACTTTTCGACTTGTATCTTGCCGATTAAAAATCGTTTTGCAGTTGAAGTTGCATATTTTATGTATCATAACGTCGGAGAGCAAAGTTTTAAGTGTTTCGTTAGCGATAGCGCTTGAATTCACAAACTTACGTTTCGCAGCACTACATTTTTCACCTTTTCAACTTATGGCATCAACTAGAGCGAATGATTTTGCATGTTCTGATCCATGTAGGTTAGTGAACATAAATGTTTTCATTACAGAAATTCTTTAAGCTATCCTCAACGAAATTTAGAGATGCAGATCACACCGTTTTAACTTTTAAAGCCATTTTTAAAATTCCTGAACTAAATTCTTAGCGTTATGGAGTCGAAAAAATGTCACTTATTAACATGAGCAAAAGTTCACAGCTGATCTTTGACCATATCTTATTCTTCATCGATTTCCCGAATTCGACCATTATATTACGAAGACAATATAATTACAATATGGTTCTGGAACGCGTCATAAGAAAGCTACCTGTCGATACGCGAGGTACATTATTATACAAGTCGAGCCAAGTGGTAGCCTTTACGATGACATCAACATTTTGTCACTGCCTAAGAACTCTTCCTGAAACTCAACAGCAAAGCAAAACTATTAGGGCTAGATATCAATGAAAATAAACCAAAGCTAATGACACAGTCGAGGAAACATACCTCAAATGCACAAAATATTCGCCAACACAGTACCAAAAATGTAAGCGAATTTGTGTATTTAGGTGTCAAAATAACGAGAACCAGCAATAAAATAGACAAAATGCGCCGAGGAATACAGTTCGCAAATAAAATATTTTATTCAATTTTGACGATCCTGAAAACCATCCGCATACAACGGAAAACAAAGCTCCAAGTATACAATGGCGAACTCGATACAACCATGAGTTGTATAAAATTTTTGATGAGCCATTGGTCTCAACAATTGTAAGACTACGGAAGCTACAATGGGCTGGCCACGTAAATGGTATGGATGAACAACTGATACCCAAAAAATAATTCTTTGGGAGAACTGAAGGGTGGAGACCAGTTGGGAGACCGAGGAAACGCTGGTCTGACTCAGTCGACGAATACTGCTCGGATTTCAAAAATGGAGGACGTAGTCATTGGATCGAGACAGTTGGAGGGGCTTTTTGCAGGAAGCAAAGGCCCGAGAGGGGCTGTAGTGCTACGAGCAAGAAAAATTCCTCTGTTTGCAAAGATAAAATAAAGCCATCAACGAATCAACTAGGAACTATTGTTTTTATTCGTTAAAAGTTGCAGAAACCCGTTGAAATCGTCGGCTCATATTAATTATTGTTTTTTTTGATACGTTTATAGCGATCCATTTATAGCTGGTAAATAAAGGAGGGTTTTACAAAGGTTGTTTGTATTATTTTTATATTATTATATAATGTTATTATGTAATGTATTGCATATATGTATATATATAAATATATATATATATACAGTGACTCACAGCTTATTTGATGCAGTAACATTTTCAAAGCTAAAAGCACTATAACTTCTGTATTAGAAAAGGTATTGAAAAAATTTAAACTCCAATAAATTAAATAAAAGCCCTTTTTTAAAAATAACAATTTAATTTATTTCAACAATTGATTCTTAAATAACTAAATAACAAAAACAAAATTAAAGGCAAAATTTTATGTCACAGCTTAATTGATGCAGTCCACGTTTTCCTTAAATTTATCCATGTAGAGGATTTCCAGTTCAACACTAATATTTCGTATGGTTTCCTTTTTGGCTCAAGACAGCTTTGAGTCTATTTGGAACAGATTCAACCAGCTTTCCTGTCATTTCTGGTGTTATTTTACTCCATTCTTCTAAAAGAGCTTTCTTTAAATCAATTTTGTTGTAAATTGCGTGGTTACGAATTTTTTTCTCCAGAAAAGCCCATAAATTCTAAATTACATTTAAGTCGGGTGACTGTGCCGGGGGAGCCATCAAATGAGGACAATTCCAAATAAGCCAAGATTGCACGATTTCTGACTTATGTTTAGGGTCATTATCTTGGTAGAATCTGAATTCACGCCGGATTCCGAGTTCGTCAGCACTTTGCAGGAGATTTTCCTTTAGGATATTACTGTACATGATCTTGTCCATGTTTCCTTCAATAAAGGCCAGCTTCCCAACTCCGGCTGCTGACATACAGGCCCAAGCCATTACGCTGCCACCACCGTGCTTAACAGTCTCATGTAAATTTGCTTTTTTGAGCTCTGTATTTGGCTTTCTCCAAACGTACGCCATTCCATCTGAGCCAAATATGTTGAATTTGGACTCGTCAGCGAAAATCACGGTTTTCCAAAAGTCCAAATCCTTTGAAATATGCTCCGTAGCAAAGTTCAGGCGGCTTTGTCGATTTTTGATACTGATGAACGGCTTCTTTCGTGCAACTCGGCCATTAAAATTATGCTTTCTTAGCACACGACGTATGGTTTCAGCACTGCATTCTTTACCAATTCCAGTAAACACTTCGTTCGCCAATTTAGGAGCTGATAACTTAGGGTTTTGCATTATTTTCCGGACGATCCACCGTTCATCAGACTCATTCAAAATTTTATTTGGTGCATTTCTACCCTTGTTTTCCAACCTTTTTTCATTGGTAAACCTTTCAATTATATGCTGAACTGTTGATGAACTTAAATTGACAACTGATTTTGCGATGAGGTTCACCATTTCTAAAATGATGAATGACTAATTCCCGCTGTTCAAGTGTTGTCCTACGGCCCATTTTAAATATTACACAATTTTTCCACTTTTAAACTATCAAGGTCAAATAACTTTTTTAAAAATAAAATAAGAAACGCACTAAGTACAATATATCCGAAAAAAATCCGGTGAAAATCGTGCACTTTTAATGCTAGGATACAAAGAACTAACTGCATCAAATAAGCTGTGAGTTATCCTTTGCAAATGATTTTGCTTCATTACTGCTAACGGGACATTTGAAACATTTTTTCTTACTTTCTTTTGTGCTTCGAATTTCAGTTATACTAACTGTAAAATCTGCATCAAAATATTTGTAAATTTTTATTTATCTGCATAAGGACAACAGTTTGTTTAATATTTATTGAAGTGCATCAAATAAGCTGTGAGCCACTGTATATATATATATATATATATATATATATATATATTATATGTTATATGTATGTATATATATATGTTATATATATACACATATATATATACACATATATATATATATATATATATATATATATATATATATATATATATATATATATATATATGTTATATATATACACATATATATATACATACATATATATATATATATATATATATATATATATATATATATATATATATATATATATATATATAAAGGGTGGTCCAACCATAATGCACGATGTTAATTGTGAGTCATACCTTAACGTCAAGTTTTTCGCCCAACTTAATTTGACATTTTTTTGTTTCAGTGTTTGACAAATTCAACGATGGAGAGGTACACAATTGACCAGCGAGTTAAGGTTATTGAAGCCTTTTACGAAAAGGGGCGTTCAAATCAAAATGTATTTCATACACTTCGTGATTTTTTCGGTCAGAATACTCCAACAAATGAGTCCACAATCTGAAGAATTATGCGCAAATTTCAGCAAACCGAGTCTGTAGGAAATGTAAAATCACCTATGTGTGCTCGCCCAGTTCGTTCTGCGGAAAACATTGCTGTTGTTCGCGATAATGTGGCAGAAGAGCTGTCAACCTTGACTCGTCGCCGTGCCCAACAATTGAACATCTCACGAACATCACTGATGTGAATTTTGAATAAAGATTTGAATTTACACGCTTACAAGGTTCAACTGACTCAAGAGCTGAAGTCTACTGACCATTTCAAGCGTCGGCAATGCGCCGAATGGTTGGTTGAACAGGCACAAGGGAATGGTGACCTTACAAACAAAATCATCTTCAGCGACGAGGGATACTTTCACCTCAGTGGAGTCGTTAACAAGCAGAATTGCCGCATTTGGGTAAATAAAAATCCACGAATGATTGTTGAAAAGCCGATGCAACCACAAAGAGTGACTATTTGGTGTGGTTTATGGGCTGGCGGCGTCTTTGGGCCGTACTTCTTCGAAAACGAGGACGGCCAAGCAGTTACCGTTAATGGTGTTCGCTATTGCGAGATGATAACGGACTTCTAGTGCCCAGAAATGGAGGTTATGGACCTGGACGATATGTGGTTCCAACAGGATGGTGCCACTTGCGACACAGCCAACGAAACAACGGCTCTTTTGCGTGAGACATTCAATGGCTGTGTTATTTCACGTTGTGGCGATGTTAATTGGCCACCACGATCACGTGATTTGACACAGTTGGACTTCTTTCTCTGGGGATATTTAAAAGAAAAATGTACGTCAAAAAGCCAAGAACAATTCAAGAGCTAAAGGATGAAATATTGTAATTCAGCACATTAACGACATTGAACATCAATTATTTTTTCGAAAATGTCCAATGGATGATCATCTTCCAGATTAAAGTGATCCAAATCTTGACCAGATGTGTTCGCTGGTTCGAAAAATGACGGTCACAGAGAAGACTTTTTAATTGATTCGAAGACAGTTTTTGCCAACAATGGGCCAGAGAAAACACTGCATATTTAATTGTATTTTTTTAAGGTTTTCAGATATTTTGCATTCTAGATTAACTTCTTGCTGCCCTTTTGATCAATTTATCTGGAATGAACTAATCGTCCAAGGGCCATGACTGCTTTTTGTGCTTTACTGAGCATAATTTTGGTGTGTTCAGTATAGTACAGATACTGATCCAGATGAACACTGAGGTATTGAACACAGGATTTATGTGGAACCCATTCTGAACTACTCTCGCCAGCCATAATATGGAAACCCATCCAAGTACATTTCAGATCTTGACTGACCCCCTGCAGCAATGCCCGAAACAAAATTGTTTCGCACTTCTGTGGATTGATTTTCATTCGCCAATTGTCAGTGTAGAGCTGCACATCATTCAACATTTTTTGAAGATTGCCCTGAACTATTGTAGCTTTTCGGTCTGTCGTATAGATGATCAGATCATCAGCAAACGCTACTAATGATCGCGTTGGCAAGACGTTAAAATCAAAGCCATTCAATAGCTTGCGAATGAATATTGAGAAAAGCAGAGGCGCAGTAACTGTTCCCTGGTTTAGAACATTCAAGACCTTGAAGTCACGCATTATCGTCAGATTTTCATCAGCTACATTCAATAATTTCCCGTGTAACATATTGCACATCATAGCGACAAGGTATTTGGGGAACCTGTCCTGAAGAAGTTTAAAAATTAGTTCCTTTAACCACACTGTATCAAAGTCTTTCACCATATCAATGAGATACGCTCCAACACATTCTCTGCTATTTAGTTTCCAACAGATGTCTGAGGTTACTTTCGTCATCGCATGTATGGTGGAATGCCTGGTACGAAAACCAAATTGGCAATTCGGCATCAACTCGTATTTCTCAATGTAATCCCATAATAATTTGTTTAGCATCAACTTGCTGATGTTATGCAGCAAGCTAAGTGGGCGATAGATTTTGGGGGCGCAAAGATCCGAAATACCTTGGACTATTTTCACTCATTTGGGAAATATGAATTGCTCAACATGTTGTTGAACAATATGCAATAACTCTTAATAGCCACTTCAGGCAAATGTCGGAGAGCTATATTTGGAATACCGTGAATACCACATGATTGCTAATTGTTTATCCTGCCAAATATGAAACGCAAGTCCTCATAGCTGACAAAATAATCAATAAGATTCAACCTCGGTATGAGGTCAGATGTTAATGTTTCATTGAAATGAAAAATTGATTGGCCGTTCAAGCTGGATTTGAAGTTGGAAACTATTGCGTCAACGACCTCTGAAAATATTTGATTCCCTCTCTCAGGGTTTGGTAGATAAACCAGTTTAAAATTTATTCCCATCAGGGTAAGTTTGTGCAACCCATCACAAATAATCCTGTATCTGGGGTCGTACTATCAATTTCGATACCAGCCCTATAGAAAAGATTCATGTCTTCACTAGCGACTTCAATATTCGATATCTTCACTCGAGACTTCTTGCTAAAAAGCTATTCACTTTCATGAAAACATCGTTTGGGTCCTGTGGACTAATACCTCTTAGTTTTCCCGCCCATTGGTTGCTGACCTCACTCCTGAAGTATGAATGGATTAAGTTCCGGACATTATTCAGGTGTAATTTCAACAAAGCCAACGAGGGATGGTTGAAGTCCAAAAATCGCCGATAAATATTATTGACGCTTGTGAGAAGAAGGCTTTTCAATCTTTTCAACCTTGCGATGGTTGGTGTTTCATATCCTTCCATATTGTTTCGATGTTTAATCTTGGGAACTACTTTCTCAATCGTTTCCAACGTCATCTTCTCTAACTGCGACAAATAGAGATCTATTTCATCGTTAGTTAGATTCCTGTTATCAGGAACAATTGAGCAAGAGTTGCCATCATCACAAAGAGCACATTGCTTATGGAAATCCCGATTAAACTTCTTTCAAAACGTTCCCCAGTGGGTTTTAAATGTAATTCAACCGATAATTTTCATGTTGAACTGGAATGAGGAAGAGATCATCCCTTTGATGATTGATTTCCATTACGATTGCGTTATGGTCGCTATCGTAAGGAAGCACTTGCAGTTTCCGTTGAGGACAATTAAAGCTGAATTCAAGTCTTGCGTCAACAATGCAAAGGTCCAAATATGAATTTGTCTTAGGGTACTTGTATGTTGGGAACTTCGACCCATATAGATTGCACCTGTATTCAATTTCGTTCTCTGTTATCCACGATTTCAGGAATACACCTCTTGGATTATTGTTGACTTCCCCCTGCACTGAGGATATCTTCGTGATTAGGTTCCATTTGTGATTTCTTCTCATCGGTCGCTTTTGATGTTCTTTCATATTCTTTCTTGGTCGTCTGTTTTTCTTTGTTGAAAGTTAATTTGCCAATTAGTTCCTCTTACGAATGGATTTTTAGTCTGAGTTTTTCATTTTCTCTCTCGACCTTCTCCATTTTGTCATTAGCTTTAGCTATTTTTCGATGTCGTCGGCTGATGAAATTTTCAGTTTGTCTTTTTCTTCATTGTTCTCTCTTTTGAATCTTCGTTTTAATTGTTTCTCGCCCGTCATTGTTGGCGAGGGACATAATGGTTCTATTTGATGGCTGAAGCCATCGGGCTCCTCCGTTTCGTTGCTTTTGCAGCGAGATTCGAGGCAATATTCAGTAAACAGAACTGCTCTTTGAATGTCTCCTTTCCACTTCGACAATATAATAATAATTACTCGAATAATTTGACGATGTTATGTTTTTCAACTAAAACAATTGATTTCCAACTGACTTTTGTAAAAAATTACAGGAGCTTTTTAAAAACCCGTCTGTTCACAACGAATGCTAGACGTATTATTTCAAACAAGGTATTGAGCTCCTCCTTGAACTTGAGAACGTTTCGACCAGTTGCTTAGGCAGGGATAACGAAGAGGTTATCCACAGCTGGCAGTGAAATATTGATAACGGACATTTCAAGAAATTCAAAGTTTGTGAATTCGAATTTTTCAATATTTTGGAAACAATAGGGTCTTCTTACCAACATCCCGGTGCCACTTCCGCGTTCACTGCTTACCCTATAGCTTCTTACGAATTCAACTCCCTTGAACGTCATTGAGTGCCATGAATTGAGGTGGATTTCAGTGAGAAGCATGATATCAGGCTTTTGTTTGAAGGTGAATTCTAGGAGATAGTCACGTTGTAGTGGAGTTACAATGGAGTTGACGTTGATTGAGATGACATGAAGCCTAGCCATGGGAATGTGGCTAGATGGCAAGTTATTTTGAGACATTTGAAAGATCTGAACGCTGAAAATTAATTTTCGAATCTTGTTTGTTGATTCTTTCCGATGAAGAATTGTAGTTGATAGATTTTAAAAAACAGTGCTTTATTCTTGTTTACATTGTTGATAGTATTGTCTGCTGGTCCTCTAGTGACGAGTGCAAATGATACCTGGGGCTTGAAATTGGAAGGTATCACACTGTGGTATACTTGTGTTTGTTTTGGAATAAATTTAACTTTTGCATCTTGATATCGGGGGCATCCTCGATATGATGCTGGATTACCAAATACACCGCAGTTAACACAGTACAATTTTTCTTTAGGCTCCGTCTGCGTCAATTCGCATTCACCGGAGTCATGAATTTCTATGCATTTTACGCACCGATAGTTCATGGCGCAGTTGACAGACGAACAACCAAACCATTAAAACTAGTAATACTGCTTGACTGCTTTTATTATACTAGATAAAGTGGCTAATTTTTCCTTTTAATGGTAGATTTCGTTGTTGCAAAGGCTTTGACAGAAATCGATTAAATTTCTGGTGCAGCTTCCTTGAGCACTTGAGAGACATCGACTGCATCCTCTGCGCAGCCCAAACCCTTCAACAGAAAGGTTTGATTTTTTCGCTTTTTGGGGTATAGGTGAAGTTTGTAACCTCCTCATGGTTCAAAGCATCTTTGACTGACTTGAAGTCAACCAGTAATTTCGTTTTAATCATTAATTTTTCTGCGCTCACTGTTTTGATTTCAAAATTGCTCAATTTATTTTCGGCTGCCAATAGCCGAACCATGTCTCCTCCACTTTGTCCGAATATATTTATTGGCGGAACTTCTTCTGCCTTGTTGCTGGCTTTTTCTGAGGAACCAGCAGAACTACGAGATGTTTCCTTCTCCTTATTATTACATTCGCGCATCTTCTGCGATTTTGATTTCTTCTGCCAGTCCCATCGCTGCAAAATATTTTTGACTATCGTTAGTGCCGCCAGCACCTAGAATTGCTTCCGAGATCGTTTGTTTCACACTTTTTTCACCTTTGTTGCCTGTAGGACACGCTTTTACAGCTTTTGAATATTCATCCCTTTCTTGACTATCTTCGAGGGACTCTATCCGTAGCATCAATTCTTCATTTTCCTTACGTAGTTGGATCACTTCTTCATTGTTTGCAATTATTTTTAGTTTGCATCTGCTTTTTGGGGAGATTTCTTGATCGTGTTTTCTTTTATTGATAATTGTCACCAGCTTCATATTTGATGTTTCCCCAGGTTCCCCCAACAGTGAGAAGCCGTCGGGCTCCTCCATACCAGCAGGCCCGAAGTTGTCTTGAGATTGTTTATGTATCGAAGTAAAATTATGATATTTGATGTATTTGTAAATTGCTTGAATCGATTACTTTGACGATATGATACGTTTTTTCCAATAAAATTAATTTCGGATTGACGTTTCAAAAAATTAATGTTAGTTTTTGAAAACTAGTGACAGGAGCGATTTAAAAACACGTATATATGTATGCAACGAATGCTAGACGTAGAACATATTTGCCACACCTGGTGACTGACGACCAAAGATCCAATCGCATATAAGTTTATCAGTAATTGCTTGATCTTTCAGAAGATTAAACTTCTTATCAACGATCCTCACTGGTAATGAATCATTAGTAATTACATCGAAGCAAAGGTCCAATCGTCCGGTTGGGTGGATCCATCGCACACAAAAAAAACTCGCCAAGTTTGATTCAGCGTCAAGTTGATTATGACAGTTTTCTTTTATTCTAAGGTGTTGCTTGCCAGGATTAAGGCTTATTACTGAATCGTTTTCTAATTAAATTACATTATGATCAGTTCTTTCTAATTAAATTACATTATGATCAGTTACTCCAATCTTCCACAATGCATGAAATGTTGAAACCTCGGAAGTTATTGTATGTAAGCAAATTGATAGTATTAAATGTTTCTCTAAAATTGAATACAACGTTCATTCGTTTTTAAAAAGAACAATTTAACACTATCAAAATTGCTTACATACTATTAGCTCGAAGCTACAGAGTGGATGTATGTATGTAGAAAGGTTAGAACTGGATCTCTCAGTTGGCCCTGGGACCCTGAGGTACACGATAGCACCTGATCCCACACAAAAATAAATACTGTTACATGTACAAATAATTACATGTACAAATAATTCTGCGAGCTACTGTCGCAATTGTTTTCATCATCATTAAGAACGTCAACGAATGAATTTACTCGAACCCAACAAGCATGATCAACATCTGCAAGTGACGTCACTCCATTCATGAACTTGCTCGAACCTACCAGGTACCTCTCGGTAGAACATTCGCCCATGTACGAGAAATGGGTGAATAGGTAGAGACCCTATATAAAGGCGAGCTGAATGAATAATGATTCATTCGACCGCGATAGAAAACTGCGATATAGTGGATATAGTAAAGACAATTGATTGTTTGAGTGCAAAGTGATTTTCGTAATAGTGAAGTGATTTAGAAGACAATTGCGATAATAAATTTATGGACAAGTGTTAGATTTATTTTAATAGTGACAATTAAAATTAGTGAAAGTGTTAACGGATTATTGTGCATTTTAGTTAATTAAATAAACTCTTTTAACTTAAATTAAAAGACATTGCGTTTTCACTTTCCCGGAACGTTAAAATTATTTCCGCGAACCATAACACGCGACAATGGTGTCGAGAAGTGAGATTAAAATTTTGGAAGTGAAAACGTTTAAACAATTTTAAAGTGCACAATTGTGAAAATTAACGTGGAAAAATAGCCGAAACAATAAAAATGCCAGGAAATTTGCATCTTAAAATTAATCAATTGAGCATATCGGAGCTCAAAGAGGAGTTGGAACAACGAAATCTGGCTACACAAGGTACAATGGCCATACTGATTGCACGCTTGCGTGACGCGATCGAGTCGGAAGGCGTGAATCTGGATTCGGGTGAGCTCTCCGATGCGGAAAAAGGCGCAGAAGGTGGAGAAGTGGACACACCAAAATCAAAGGAGCCAGAAAATGCGCTGATGCAAATGTTGATGCTAATGTCATCCAGTCTGACTGCGAAGCTAGATGAACAATCAACGAAGCTAAATGAACAGTCATCAAGTCTGACTGCGAAGCTAGATGAACAGTCATCCAATTTAACTGCGAAGCTCAATGAACAGTCGTCCAATTTAACGACGAAGCTAGATGAACAATCAGCGAAGATGGACCAACAAGCGATCGTAATCAAGGAAGTGCAAAAACAGTCAACCGAAATAAAAGTGGAGCTCGGTAGCCTGAACAATCAAATTAAATGCATCGAGGAAAAGGTTTACCAGGTCGAGGAGAAGGTCAGCCAAGTTGAGGAGAAAATCAACTATGAGATCAGCCAGGTTGAAGAGAGAATGAACCATGAGATGGAAAAAGTGAAAAAAGAATTGGAAGCAGCGAAGGCAGTAGTAACCACCTCACCAGCCCCGCTTATAACCGCAGCGCAAAGCACATCCAGAAATGTCCAAGCACCAATATTCGATGGGCAAACGGTCTGGAGTATTTACAAGACCCAGTTTGAAGCTGCCGCAAGGGCGAATCGCTGGAATGACCAGGAACGAGCAACTGCATTGATTCTTGCTCTAAGAGGCCCAGCTGCCGAGCTTTTGCAGACCATCCCCGATGAATTGCACTCAAACCCGAATGCTATAATGAATGCGCTCGACATGCGTTATGGAGACGATCATCTAAAGCAGATTTATCGGCCACAGCTAAGGCATCGGGTGCAGAAGTCTGGTGAGACCCTACAGCAGTTAGCCCAAGACATTGAGCGACTAGCACTTTTGGCTTACCCAGCCTACAACCCAGAACAACGAGATGATGCAGCGACAGAGGCATTCATCAGCGCACTAAAGGACCCGGAATTGCAACAAGCCGTGCGTTTAGCTCAAAAGCAAACGGTTAAGGACGCATTGGTTTATAGTCTGAACTATGAGGCAGCGAAAAATGCGACTCGTACCACTGCCCGGGTCCGTGAAGTGGCGGCAGACGAGTGCAAGTGTAAGCGCGTGGAAAATGAGCGAAAGCCGCAGGGTAATGGTGCGCCTAGATGCTGGGATTGCGGAGAAAAAGGGCACCTGCAAAGAGACTGTAAGAAGCGAAGAAAATGGAGCTATTGTCCAGGATGGTGGAGATTCAGACCTTGTCAGGAGCCTAGAATGGAGGACCATCAACCTGCAAGAGCCAAATTTGTGGGGCAGAGGTTGGCTAGGAGGATCGACGTCCCCAGCACCACCATCACCGTGTCAAGACTACATCGTGGAGAAGCGGACTTATGCCTTCCGGGTCAAGTTGATGGAGAACACTGCACCATAAAAATCGACACTGGTGCAACCCGATCGATTATCCGACCAGACCTAGTTAGACAGCAACAACTTCACAAGGGCAGAATTTTCTCACTACGGGCAGCTACGGGAGAAACTGCACCTGTTCATGGAGAGGTCAACCTCCAGATACAGTTGGGAGACCTTGTGTTCCGACATAATTTTCTGGTCGCGAACATTATGGATGACTGCATTCTCGGAATGGATTTTCTGCGACCACATGGAATCACGTTGGACTTGGGAAAACGTGTCTTGAAATGGCAGAATGTCGAAGTACTGATGGAGGATCCCAGCGTCCAAATCCCCAAGATGAATGTAGTGGTATGTACTGACACTGATGTACCGAATTCTTCCGAAAGCATTGTATGGGCCAAGCTTGATGGTGATTCTGGAGACCACCGATCTTATCTGATAGAGCCAACGAAGACATCCGCATTGCGCAGTTTGATTGTAGGACGAAGCCTTGTAAGATCTTTAAGGGACGGATATGTGCCGGTTAGAGTCCTTAACACCGCAGACTCAACCACGAGCATCAAAGCGGGAGAAGTCATCGGCAGCTGCCAGCCTGTTTCCACCATCACCTCTTTGGAAGCTACTCACAACCATCATTGGAAAAGGAGGCAAGACACAGAAAAAGCCAGGGAATCCACGTCTGCAATATTGAAGCAAGTCAAATTGCCGGTGCAGCTATTCAAACGAGCCTCTGATCTGGTCACCAAGTACAGTGACATCTTCTCAACAAGCCCGGATGACCAAGGCCGAACGAGTTTGGTAACTCACGTCATAGACACACAGGCAGCCAAGCCGATTCGACAAGCACCGAGACGTCTCCCCATAGCGAAACAAGGAGAAGTGAGCGCGCTGATCTCGGACATGGAAAAACAAGGCATTATCGAACCTTCTGTAAGTCCATGGGCCGCGCCTGTAGTTCTAGTAAAGCAAAAGGATGGTAGCACTCGCTTTTGTGTCGACTATAGGCAGCTTAACGACATCACTAAGAAAGATAGTTACCCGCTCCCACGCATCGATGACATCATGGACACTTTAGCCGACGCAAAATGGTTTTCTACACTCGATCTCAAGAGTGGCTACTGGCAGGTAGAAATTGACAAGAAGGACCGTGAGAAGACCGCATTTTCAGTTGGGACCGGATTGTGGCAATTTGTGGTGATGCCGTTTGGGCTTTGCAATGCTCCAGCCACTTTCGAACGCTTGATGGAATACGTGCTACGTGGTCTAACCTGGAAAACCTGCTTAGTGTACCTAGATGACATCATCGTCATCGGGA
Organism: Odontomyia ornata; assembly: GCA_963969285.1. Lineage (NCBI taxonomy): Eukaryota > Metazoa > Arthropoda > Insecta > Diptera > Stratiomyidae > Odontomyia > Odontomyia ornata. Next base: position 184,285,597 of record OZ017741.1, on the reverse strand, counting down.
GAACGTTCGAAGAGCATGTGCGGAACTTAGAAGAGGTTTTCTCCCGATTACGACTGGCAAATTTGAAACTTAGTCCCGACAAGTGTACTCTTTTCGCAGATGAAGTAAAATACCTGGGACACGTCGTATCAGCAGAAGGGGTCAAAACAGACCCTGAGAAAATTGAAGCCGTGAAAAGTTGGCCAACACCAAACAACAAGCGCCAACTACGAAGCTTTCTGGGTCTGGCGACCTACTATCGAAGATTCGTCAAAGACTTTGCCAAAATAGCTAAGTGTCTCCATCAGCTAACCGAGAAAAATCGTCCGTATGTCTGGAATGAACAATGCCAGACAGCCTTTGAGACCTTGAAGGAAAAGCTATGTGAATCACCCGTACTGGCGTATCCGAAACCCGGAAAAATGTTTGTGGTTGACACCGATGCAAGCAACGGCGGTATTGGAGCTGTACTCTCCCAGCAGATCAATGGCGAAGAAAGAGTCCTCTCGTATTACAGTCGAGTTCTTTCAAAAAGTGAGAGGAACTACTGTGTGACCAGGAAGGAGCTATTGGCTATAATAGAGGCCACCAAGCAGTTCCACAAGTACCTATATGGCCAGAAATTTGTTCTTCGAACGGACCATGCATCATTGAGATGGCTACTTAACTTCAAAAACCCCGAGGGACAAGTTGCGAGATGGATCGAAAGATTGCAGTCATACGACTACGAAATTGTTCATCGAAAGGGCGGAGTTCATGGAAATGCTGACGCCCTATCTCGTCGCCCATGTCCAGCTAACTGCAAGCATTGCCGACGGATTGAGGAAAAGGAACCGCCCGTTGATCTGCGACTGATAACGGCCGAATTCGATGAAGGTTGGTCATCGGAGAAGATTCGAAATGCCCAGCTAGCCGATGAAGACATCGGACCATTGCTCGTATGGAAGGAGACGACTGGGCGACCTGAGTGGAAGGACGTTTCAACGCATGGCGCAACCCTGAAAAGCTATTGGGCACAATGGAACTCCCTTCAGGTTGAGGGTGGTGTACTCAAGCGGAAATGGGAAACGGCGGATGGCAGCTCCTATAGGATGCAAACTATACTACCCAAAAGCCGAATCCACGATGTGGTAAAGGAAATGCATGAAGGATCCTCGGGAGGCCATCTTGGTGTTAACAAAACCTTAGCGAAATTGCGGGAAAGATTCTACTGGCTCCACGCTCAAGAAGACGTAGAGGACTGGTGTCGCAGATGCACAATTTGCGCTTCCGTCAAAGGCCCAAAGCGACGACTGAGAGGACAAATGCAAACCTATAACGTAGGCGTGCCATTCGAAAGGATTGCTGTTGACATCGCTGGACCCTTTCCTGAATCTGAATGGGGAAATCGATACACGCTGGTTGTAGCTGATTATTTCAGCAAGTGGCCCGAGGTCTACCCCATTCCCAACCAGGAAGCAACTACTGTAGCCGAACAGCTAGTGTTAAATTGGGTCAGCAGGTACGGCGTGCCTTGTGAACTACATTCGGACCAAGGCCGAAACTTTGAGTCACTAGTTTTTAGCGAAATGTGCGAGCAGCTGGGAATACGGAAAACGAGGACAACACCGCTGCATCCCCAATCCGATGGAATGGTCGAACGTTTCAACGGCACGCTCAATAAACACCTGGCCAAAATGGTTGACGAGAACCAAAGGGACTGGGACCGACATATCCCACTATTTTTAATGGCGTATAGAGCCGCTGAACATGCGTCGACGGGCCAAGCCCCAGCCAAAGTCATTTTTGGAAAGACTATTCGTTTGCCAGCCGATATAAAGTTCGGAACACCCCCTGAGAAACCCCAAACGATCTCGGAGTACGCAAGTGATCTAAGACAACGGTTGAACCAGATACATCGGACAGTGCGAAAACACCTCGAATCGGCTACTGACCGCATGAAGACCAGGTATGATCTAAAGGCTAATTCTACTGGCTTCCAGCAAGATGACTTGGTGTGGCTTTATAACCCGCAACGGCGAAAGGGTAGGTCTCCAAAGTTGCAACATAATTGGGAGGGACCATACCGAGTTACAAAGCGAATCAACGACGTCGTATACCGAATACAGGAACATCGTAAGCCGAGAGCTAAAATGAAAATCGTGCATCTGGACCGTCTTGCCCCATATTACACCCAGGGAGAATTGACTACAAATAGCGACACATCTTTTCGGGGCGAAAAGAACTGAGGTGGGGGCAGTGTTACATGTACAAATAATTACATGTACAAATAATTCTGCGAGCTACTGTCGCAATTGTTTTCATCATCATTAAGAACGTCAACGAATGAATTTACTCGAACCCAACAAGCATGATCAACATCTGCAAGTGACGTCACTCCATTCATGAACTTGCTCGAACCTACCAGGTACCTCTCGGTAGAACATTCGCCCATGTACGAGAAATGGGTGAATAGGTAGAGACCCTATATATAGGCGAGCTGAATGAATAATGATTCATTCGACCGCGATAGAAAACTGCGATATAGTGGATATAGTAAAGACAATTGATTGTTTGAGTGCAAAGTGATTTTCGTAATAGTGAAGTGATTTAGAAGACAATTGCGATAGTAAATTTATGGACAAGTGTTAGATTTATTTTAATAGTGACAATTAAAATTAGTGAAAGTGTTAACGGATTATTGTGCATTTTAGTTAATTAAATAAACTCTTTTAACTTAAATTAAAAGACATTGCGTTTTCACTTTCCCGGAACGTTAAAATTATTTCCGCGAACCATAACACGCGACAATACAAACAAAACAAGCAAAGTACGTTACAAGATAATATCCGAACTCATGCAGTTGAATTTGCCTGAAATGCGCACACTTTCTGTGCTTGGTATTAAAAACCTTTTCATATGGTATGTTTCAGTTTTGGCTGCTGTAAGGAAGTCCCTCTTATAATATAGTCCATAATTTTTGTAATTGATTGAATATTCTTTTGTTTTAGGTGCTACTTGCGCTTCATGAAAAGCAAATTGAGTTCACCCCATATATAATAGATGTTGCAGCAGGAGAACAATACTCGCCATGGTTTCTAGATTTAAGTCCAAAAGGAGATGTGCCCGTGCTTCAAGATGGATGTTTCATAATACCTGACTCAGGGCATATTATCAGCTATTTGGAAAATAAATATACGAAGGGTAAATAAAATGAAATATTTTTATATATTAACTAACAACATTGAATCACAGGCTCACATCGAAGTTTGATACCTCCAAACATTTCACCACAGCAGTTTCAAAGAATTCGTTTTTATCAGCGAACACTAAAACGGATTCCAATCGGCGCAATAAGCTTGGGATCGTTCATTCATCAAGATCTTATGTTAAATCCAAAACCACCTTTCATTGGGCCCATTCGTAAAACGTGTCTAGGTTGTAGATCAAATTATGTTTTAATTTGCATCGTAAATCTAATATGCAGTTTTTTTCTATAGAGACAAATGAAAAAGTCAATGACATACTAAAATCCTGTGCCGATCAAAAGGATGTGAATTCAGCCGTACTTTTTCAGAAAGTTGAATTTCACGAGAGACGTAAAGAAATTGTTACGGACCGTGTTCAATATCAAAAACTACTCGATGCGTTAGAAATTGTTTTGCGATATGTCGAAAATGACTTAAGCAACCATAAGGAACGAAAATGGCTGTGCACAGAAGAACTTTCAATTGCTGATGTTACTCTAGGGCTGCTGCTGTATCGTTTGTACGCACTTGGCTTCGAAGATTATTTCTGGACAAATGGGAAAATGCCCTTTCTTGAGGAATATTTGAATAACTTTAAAGCTAGAGAATCGTTTCAAAAATCAGTCCCAACAACTTTATCAATTTGGAAGGATGTTCTTCTTAAAGTGCCTTCAAACTATAAAGTTGGCGCAGGTGTCTTAGGTATGGCACTATTTGCCGCTACTGCATTGGCTCATAAAGTTGGTTGATTTATTAGAAACGGTAATGATGACGGAAAAACTATAAAATAATAATTTCAATTTCAATGTATTTTTAAATACTGAAAAAAATTTCATCATAAAATTGCTATTACATTAATTTATGTACATAAAGCACCAATTTACAATTCATAATTCCAAGTAGATAAAAGCCGTCTCGGTAGTCCTTTTCATGTTTCTTAAATAGCATATTCATTTTTTTAAATGTAAAATTATCCAACATTTTAGCACGATAGTTAAAAATTACAAAAATATAATTCATATATTATTAAAAGGATGTAAATTCAACAAAATATAGACAAAATCTAGAAACTAAAATGACTTTTGGTGAATTATTGTTTTTTTCATTCAGCTTGCGTCCTCTTTGATGCTTGAACGTTCTTCTGATATTTTGATTTCTTGCACTTTTCGCTCTTGAACACGCAGACAACGTGGGCATGTTTGCATTTTTCTTGTCCAACAAATCCGATGGTATATTGTTGAGCATTTATCGCAGGGTACGCTACCATCATCAAACGGAAATATAATTTCATCATTACCACAAATTTCACAAATGTATCCTTTTCCGGAGCATACTTCGCAACTCCGAATATGCTTTTCAAAAACATCAAAAACTCTGTTAAGAAATTCAATCAAGAGACCTGATTCAGCCTGTATCAAATCCGATATGCTGTAATATTCTGGGGATTGTATTAAATGTCTTCGGTTACCTGAAATTGAGATATAGAACGGGCATGTTTCAAAAAACTCCTGATTCCTACAATAGTATATTTTACTTTACCTACTTGACCCTCTAAAAGTTTCATTTTCTTTGCTTTTCTGCACTCAGATAAATATTTCCTCATATATGTTAAGTCCTCTCGAACTTTTTTAATAACACTTAATTTTTGTAAGAACACAAACAATTTGGGATTTATTTCTTCGAATTTTATCACGGGCTTATCCAGTAAAAGATTAATTTGTTGTAATGCGGTCCGACTCACTTTGCATGCTGTAAAATCCCAGTTGTGTATAACTCGAGCTGGAATGACACTGTAGTTATTCCAATGGCATGTGGCACAGAAGTAAAGTCCAGAATAATCGCATAACCGTGGCTCTGTCCATGATTTTTCTGAAAAGTAGTTATTGGTTTTCAAAGTTCTACAAGGGTAGTTCACAAGTTAGCATTTTAGTTAAGAACACCGTGTTAGTGATAATGTGTTTAAGTTAGCAAACAAAATGCAGGAAGAGGTGAAACAGCAAGAATTCATAGTTAATCCATTCAAGAAAATCTATAGCTACACAAATGGCATAGTACAAGCAACATAGATCAAGCAGCAAAAAACGATAAAAACAATTTCATTGTTTGTGTTGCATAAACATACATATACACCTTGACTATTTTCGTGACTTTTAAATATCTTGATACAGTAATAAATTTAAATAAATATATGTGTACTTTAAATAAATTTTTTGCGGTGTTAGGCTATTGTAAAATAATTTTAGTAGTTCGCGTGGTCTAGTGGCTAGAGCACTCGTCCCGTGAGCCGAAGGCCCCTGGTTTGACTCTCGTTGGCGGCAACGAGATTTAGTTCGAGTGATTTTACGGACGAACTGAGCCCGTTCAGTTATGATACGTGCTGGTTTAAAAAAAATCAAAATAGCTGGGTGGGCGGACACACGGCCAAAGCGTGATAATAACCATATCACCTTGTGAAGTGCCGGCATATTCGATCATGATAATGGGATACTCTAACTGTCTCTAAGCGAAGGCTCGAAAGGGCCTGTAGTCCTACAATTTTAATTTTTATTTAAAATAATTTTACAATACCCTGCTAAAGCCACGATCTATCCGTCCGTGTGACACAGCAACTTTTCTCTCAAACCACATAAGCTAGAAACAAAATTTGGTGAGGAGGTCAAAAGTGGTGTCCTCTTGAAACTTTCAATATAAAATAGTTTTTATAAAGTTTTTAAGGAAGATCTCTTCATACAGGGGGACGCCCCTTAAAAAGATTTCATTATCATTTGTAGTCAATCTGGGTATCAAATGAAGTCCTGATAAAAAATTTGCAAAACAAGTCAAACTGTCAAATTTCGCTTCAGGGGGTGCAGGGGGAGGTGAAATGATGAAAAATTTGTGTGCCCCCTTCCTCGCGACTGGACACGTTTGATACGAAAAATCTGAAAAAAAAAATCAAGGAAGCTGGTCTTTATATACCTCAGAAATTAAAATTCGATCAATTTTGTTAATAATAGTACATTTTAATTCTACATTTTTGTCTATAAAATCCAAAGATGACCTTTTAATCTCGTATCCGATTTACTTGATGTTAAACGCATGTTTCTTGAAAATTTCATAAAAATCGAGCCATAAAAATGCAAGTTAAAGTTAATTTATCAATTATGTACAACCCCATTAGCATGTGATATTGTGGAGATACTAGTTTACAAAGGGCGCAGACATTACAGATAGTAGGATTTTTTATGAATATTTTAGAAATATTTTGTAACATAGATATATTATCCTGACAACCCAAACAATGAGGTCAATAGACTGAAAATAAAATTGCGGCAAATTGAAATACATAATAAGCGTACATATATTAGTTTTCTGAGCTCATTTTGTAAAATATATGTATAGCTCAAGTTTTGACATTCAAAAGCCATTGTTCGACTTATTAATGTTTTTACAATACCCTTCTGGCAGGAAAAGTCTTCTGCTACTTTGACTTGTTTTGTTTGGAAACGCGTTTCGATACATTGAAGTCATCTTCAGTTCTCAGGAGTGGATGCAGGAGGGGAGCTTTTTTTATAAGTGTGGAAGGGTTTAGCAGGTAGTTAAGTAGGGTTTGGAGATATTAAGTCTTTTGTCTTTTGTTTGCTTGATTATCCGTAGTTCCTGTGTCGTTTTAATTTCTTAGGAGGACGATGTCTAGTACAGTAATAATTGCATCAGAGTTGGTCACTAGTTGTTCATTTATTATTTTGCCTTCCATCTTTCTATGTTTGTATATTTCGAGTCGTTTAAGTACTTCAGTTTTGGTCCTTTATTTTTTTTTTGTAACAATGTCATTGAGTTGGTCATGTTGCCGAGCTCGTGTGCATGATTTTGTGTGCCGCATACTTAGAGTCTCCTATGTTGTTTATGTTTGAGCGTAAATGTTCTTTGTATCTAGTCGTTAGTTATCGTCTTGTTTTGCTTATGTATACCATATCGCAGTCCTTACATGTATGTTTGTATATGCCGCTTTTTTCGTGGGTTGTTACAACATTTTTTTTTTTGATTTCTGTTTCCGATATTGTTGTTGGTCTTGAATGCGGTTTGAAGTTTGTTTTTTAAGGAAGTTTGACAGGTTGTACGTCTTATTGCCAAAGCATGTTAGTGTAATCCTCTGTAGCTCATTTTTGGATGTTTCAGTCAGTTTGCGTCCCTGTTTTCGCTTGTGTTATGTGAGTTCTTCAATGTCACATTTTTAATATCCTTTGTGAATATTGTTTAGTTCGTTGGAGTAATTAATAGAGGCATGGAGATGAATTAAAGTCCTAGCATCCCCATGACCCCTATTCACCACTTGAACGAACTAAACAATATCGTCTTTACACATATCAACAGCTTAAATTCAAAGACTTCCCAAAAAATAGGTTTGAATTGAAGATGAAAATCTAAGGCCATGAAGTCGCCCTAAAGGATCGAAAAACCAACAAACAAGGAAAAATTAAGAGTCGGAAAATATTGGATAATATAATACATACGAGAACAAGGAGTTTAGATCACACATCGTTTTGGACGACGAAGAGATAGTGGTAACAATGGACAATTACGTAAAACTAGTGAACTTATTTTTAGTATGAAAAAGAGAAATAAGGGAGAAGTCCTAAAAAGCTCTAAAGTACCTCGAGTTCGAAGCATTAATTAAACATAAAAATGAAAAATAGCACTTATTTAAACAATAAAAATAAAGTACCTCACATTAATGTTTTTGACCAAAGCAATGAATGTGTCTTAAGATTATTAACTAAAGAATGAAATTTGAAGAATTTTCACATCAAGCGAATCGCTAGTGAGAAAATCTCTGAAAATTAAAAGCTTAGATGAATTCAGGATGGCGAAGGAACCTCTTGACGTAGTTGATGCTCTTTTTTAACATCTGTTCGCAAATGTTGAAAGGATTGCACTCGAAAGAAAATCCCGGAAAAAATTCTTCTGAATTTAAAACTGATATCTATTGAAACAGAATTGTTAAGTGTTTCACCGGAAACAATGTGCTACCAATTTTTCTGGTACAAATGTCAAACTGAAGTAGTCCGAGTGCCCTTTAACAAATAAGATAAGTAAATTATTAGGTCGTAGGATGAAAGCGTCTACGAAAGGCTGAAATCAGCCAGTACTACAAATGCCAGAGATTTGGAGATTCGGCTGTCGATTGCGGAATGCAATATCGGTGCGTAAAATGATCTTCAGAGATCTTATCCTATTCAGAAATCATAGGGTGAATTCCGAGGGGCAAGGCGGTATTGTTTTCAAACCATTGATAAAGTCGAAGTTTGAATGCAACGGCAAGTCAAAACCCGAAACGCCATTAGAGCGTGTGCCACATACATCTTCTGTTCGATACCTAAGCGTTTATCTAAATCATTCTCCCTACTATAGCGAACATGCTAGAACTATGCTTACTAAAGCACTTACAATTTTTATGTTTCTCGATAACTTTTTCTAACCGATACATTGAAAATACGTCGAAGTTATTTGTTACAAGACTTTGGTTAGGCCAATTTTGACAAATTGGTGTCACATCTGGTTTAATTTAAGTGCTAGTATGATAGAAATATCTAGAGGCCAAGGCTCGATTGGGCTGTCGCGCCATCGATAATAATGATGATGATGATAATAGAAACGCTAAATGCTGATGATGATAGAAATGCTAAAAGTTGAAAGGAAATGTATTCGGCCAAATCGTTTACTTTCATGTATATAGGAGGGCCAACGACAAGAAGATAGAATATCTGGTCTGATTGATATAGAGAAAACCGTTGAGTTTGTATGGATCAATGGGCTTCTCTACAAAATGATAAATTTTGGCTTTCTGGCTCATATTGTGAAAATTATAGGTAGCTTCATAAAGGGACAAACTGCCTTTGCGGTGGCTGGTGGAACTAAGTCAGATTCATTTTGTATTGACTTGGGGGTCTCACAGGGGTCAACATTAGGTTCTTTTTTTTTAGAAATATATTCACATCTGAGGACCTGAGGGTAAGAAACGAATATAAGCTCGGAATCCGGGTGAATCTCTTCGCTGACGACTTGTTAGTGTGCTCACCGGAGTACAATTTGCGCTTTGCCAAAACGATGTCCCAAAAATACTTGGAGTCTGTTACTGCATACTACCAGAAGTGGGGAATCAAGGTAAATGTAAAGGAAAGTGAATTAATGTGTTCAAGGATCCTCTAAAAAACTTTGGTCGTCGTGCAAGAGGCATCTATGACTCCAGGATTAAGTTGAATGGATGGATAGTGCACTGCTCTAGGCAAACGAAGTACTTGGGGATTATTTTGGATAGAAAAGCTACCTTCAGTGCTCGCTTAACAATGTTTTGAAAAAAGTTACTTATGCATACTATCTACTTATACCTCTTTTCAGGAAGCCAATCAACAGCGAGCAAGCGAGTCAAGGTTTTGGCCTATAAAACCGTGATTCGTGCGACCATCACATATGCGGTGATGATATGGAAAGGAGCTCTGAAAACAAAATGGGGCAGCATAGGATTAGTGGAGCGAAAAATTCTTGAGATTTGCATAGTTCTATACAAACCGGAGGACGAGCGGTCTTACCCCAACGAGGCGCTTTATCAGGAGGCAGCGATGGAGCCAATTAAATCATATGCGGAAAAGCTAATGGCATCAACAGTAGGGAGAGCAGTGGAGCACAATGCGGAAGTAGTTAGGGCAGCGAACGAGTAGTTTTAAGGTAGTTTTAAGCAAATAATGTATTTAATTTTAAGAAACTCAATTTTTCGAGCTTCATTTCTTTGAAGCTAATTAATATAACACCCAATTCTTCTATAATCTATTAATGTTTGATAATTATGTGTGTGTCAACATTTCAAAGTTTTGTTTTTATTGAAAAGATTAATATTGTAAATTAAAGTTAATGATTATTGAGTCCTCGTGGCGTAGTGGTTAGCGCATTCACCTCATAAGGCTTTTCAATGAAATCAAGTATGCTAACAACAGTTTTTCATTGCTGGTTTACAGAGACACGTTTGCTCAGACATATTACTAATTCGGAAATTACAAGATAGATAACTATTTTATAATTATGCTCGGCATATTTTTATAAGGAAGAAATGGTATAAGGTAAACATTTTTTAAGATAAATAACAACAGTTAAGCTTGATAGATATTTGTGGACGATGTCATAAATAAAAAGTCTGTTTTAAGAGATTAACTTATTAAAGTGAAGTGAAAGATTGTATTCTACAAGAAAGTTTAATTCAAACTGTGTGCTTCAAAAACCAATGACATAAAACAAATTATACTTATAACAATCAAAACGCACAAATACTTATGTTAGATGCAATAGGGGACAAGACGGTAAAATACCTTCTTTTGATCGGGATCCAAAACACGACACCACTCTTTCATGTTCTTCAAATACAATCGAGCATGCAATAAAAACAATCAAAAATAAATTTAAATTCTCGTTTAACTTTGGAGACACTCATTTATGTAAAAATATCCTGCTAACTTGGTTTTAAGGAATTTTGTTTATAATTTTTATCCAAACAATTATTACTGTGTATTTTATACTAAGATTGATATCAAAATAAAATAAAAAAACAGGAATTTAGAGCAACTGATCGTGGAAGCCAATTATGTTAACAGTTGAAGGAAAGTGGGTTCTTTTCCCAAGAGGAAATACACTTGCAAATGATTTGAAAATCTCCAAACCAAATGAAATTAACATTTTTCGCCACTACATTTTACTCACCAAATTCAAATCGTGTATTGCATTCAGCGCATTTGTATCCTTGCGCGGCTAAACCTATTTCAGGACATATTTCGTCAATGGGATATTTATTCTCTGTTGTAATAACATGAGCACATATTCGAATAATATTTGGTGCACATTTGTGATGTACAATAAAACCACAATCACTGCAGACATACGAAGCTTGCATAACGCTCCAAATTATTCCCGTACAATGATCACAGTTTTGCTTAGTGGTGGGCAGGTGTGTTGGCCGCATTATAAAATGATGACCAAGAATCACTCTAGTGCCTGATAAGCACTCGTTTGGATCTTCTGATGCGTCTTTGAGCTCTTTAATTCGATATCGTAGCTCAATCAAGTGGCGAACAAGCCACTTACGCTCTTCACTACATTCCTCCGAATTCAAAATAAGTTCTTTGCATTTTTCTTCAGCTGCCTCTAATTCAGTTAGCGATACATCTAATGCTAGCACTATTTCCCATTGGTCTTTAACAAGTGCAACAGGAATTGTATGCGATTTTTCAGAGCTCTCTTCGCCCGAAAGGGATGATGCTGAAGATGCATTAGCCTGAGCGCCTTGATTTTCATACATAAAGTTACTTATTGCACTAGGGATACTTGCTAGACTTTCTCGTAATGAATTCATTGTACTAAAACACGAGAGTCAATGTTAAAAGGAACGGGCGTTATAAACAAGGAAGACAATAAAAAAATCTTGACAGGTTTGGTCAAAACAACAATATTGTCAATGTCAACACTCGCTGCTAAGTACAGCTGATGTGGAGACTTGCAGATTGAGGAATTCTTTCGCTGTCAGTATGTTTCATTCTTTTTCATAAATTTGTATGTATGTATGTACGTATGTAAATAGCAGAACTCTGTAAGTTGGTTTAGTTGAGTTGGTAGAGGGTTAATGTCAAAGACGTGTTGTCATTCTACCAACTAGCACGTGTACTGTTTGTGTAGTTTTGTAAAAATCAGAATAATTGGCAAAAATGAGTAAAGTTCTGTTTGAAGGAAGTTCAGACTCGGAACCAGAGATTGCTAGACTGAAAACGAATGAAGATTATGCTAAATCATATAACAAATTCCGCCAGAAGGAATTGCTCAAAAAATGTGAGTGAATCTAAACCTACCCGTATGTGTTTTTTATTCTTAAATATTTCGTTCATTGTCCTTTACCATGGTAAAAAAAAGAATCTTAAACTTAAGTATATTATTTCTAAAACTATGCTTTATGTTTGTGCATATCGTGCGAATGTGAATTCTAATACTAAAAGAATTCGGGATTGCTTCCTGAGGTAAAGGCCTCCAAATTTGATCATCCCAGATATACTTCGTTTATTTCAAAGACTACCAACAATTACCCATAGGACCGAATCACATACCGAACTTCTTCTTAAGAACTAACAGTACAATTATTTATTCTAGCTTCGAATAAATTTAGAAATCATTACGGTTAAGATCGTTAACAGGGAATCACAAACTCAAACATTGACGTAATCGAAGATTGTGAAAAGTATTCAAAAATTTTCTTGTTAAGAAAATGTGAAGATGATTTAATATCTGTGCGAAGCACGCAACACGTACATGTAAACTAAAAATAATAAAATCCTAATATTCTTTAATTTAAAAAAATTATATTTTAAATTGCACCTTTAAGCATAATTTTGTAGTTTTAAACCATTTCGAAGTAAAAGTAAAGGCCGTTTAATAGGAGTGCGAAAGAAGATAGAAAAGTTCCTTACTGTAAATCATTCAAGATTTTGAAATCGCGCATCGCCGTCGAATTCCCATATGTTACCAGAAATAATTTCTCACCCAACACATTGTACATAATCTCGAGCATACTTGACGTCCGTATATACCGAGAAGCCAATTGTAATTCAGACCATTACTTTATCAAATTAACCTATCGATGTCCTATGTCCAAGGCATATTCGGTGAAGACCAGCCCGCTACAAAAATTTGATATCGAAAAGTTCCAAACGGCGTCTGTGGCCAAAAATTTCACGGAGACCCTCGGCAACCAGCTGGCTCCCATCTTATCAGACGCATCGTTAAAGACAAGCAACGAGCGCTGGATAAGTAAAAGCGGCTATTAAGACCGTGGCAGAACAGACGATCGGATATCCAGCCCGGCGCAAGAGGAATTATTGGTTCGATGATGAGTGCTTATCAGCCCAAATCCATGCTTTGCCGTGATGAAATCGGTAATATTGTCGCGTGTTTTCGGTTCGCGGCCAATAATTTTAATGTTCCGGGAAAGTGAAAACGCAATGTCTTTTAATTTAAGTTAAAAGAATTTATTTAATTACAAAAATGCACAATAAACAATTTAACACTTTCACTAATTTTAATTTTCACTATGAAAAAGATCTAACACTTGTCCATAAATTTCTTATCGCAATTGTCTTCTAAATCACTTCGCACTCAAACAATCAATCGTCTTTACTTCGCGTTCCACTATATCGCAGTTTTCTATCGCGGTTGTAATGAATGACCCCCCCATTCATTCAGCTCGCCTTTATATAGGGTCTCTACCTATTCACCCATTTCTCGTACATTATCGAATGTTCTACCGAGAGGTACCTGGTAGATTCGAGCAAATTAATGAATGGAGTGACGTCACTTGCAGATGTTGATCATGCTTGTTGGGTTCTCGTGGGTTCGAGTAAATTCATTTGTTGACGTTGATTATGAAAACAATTGCGACAGCAGCTCGCAGAATTATTTGTACATGTAATTATTTGTACATGTAACACTGCCCCCACCTCAGTTCTTTTCGCCCCGAAAAGATGTGTCGCTATTTGTAGTCAATTCTCCCTGGGTGTAATATGGGGCAAGACGGTCCAGATGCACGATTTTCATTTTAGCTCTCGGCTTACGATGTTCCTGTATTCGGTATACGACGTCGTTGATTCGCTTTGTAACTCGGTATGGTCCCTCCCAATTATGTTGCAGCTTTGGAGACCTACCCTTTCGCCGTTGCGGGTTATAAAGCCACACCAAGTCATCTTGCTGGAAGCCAGTAGAATTAGCCTTTAGATCATACCTGGTCTTCATGCGGTCAGTAGCCGATTCGAGGTGTTTTCGCACTGTCCGATGTATCTGGTTCAACCGTTGTCTTAGATCACTTGCGTACTCCGAGACCGTTTGGGGTTTCTCAGGGGGTGTTCCGAACTTTATATCGGCTGGCAAACGAATAGTCTTTCCAAAAATGACTTTGGCTGGGGCTTGGCCCGTCGATGCATGTTCGGCAGCTCTGTACGCCATCAAAAATAGTGGGATATGTCGGTCCCAGTCCCTTTGGTTCTCGTCAACCATCTTGGCCAGATGTTTATTGAGCGTGCCGTTGAACCGTTCGACCATTCCATCGGATTGGGGATGCAGCGGTGTTGTCCTCGTTTTCCGTATTCCCAGTAGTTCACACATTTCGCCAAAAACTAGTGACTCGAAGTTTCGGCCTTGATCTGAATATAATTCGCAAGGTACGCCGTACCTACTGACCCAATTTAACACTAGCTGTTCAGCTACGGTAGTTGCTTCCTGGTTGGGAATGGGGTAGACCTCGGGCCACTTGCTGAAATAATCGGCTACAACCAGCGTATATAGATTTCCCCAATCGGATTCAGGAAAGGGTCCTGCGATGTCAACAGCAATCCTTTCGAATGGCACGCCTACGTTATAGGTTTGCATTTGTCCTCTCAGTCGTCGCTTTGGGCCTTTGACGGAAGCGCAAATTGTGCATCTGCGACACCAGTCCTCTACGTCTTCTCGAGCGTGGAGCCAGTAGAACCTTTCCCGCAATTTCGCTAAGGTCTTGTTAACACCAAGGTGGCCTCCCGAGGATCCTTCATGCATTTCCTTAATCACATCGTGGATTCGGCTTTTGGGAAGTATAGTTTGCATCCTATAGGAGCTACCATCCGCCGTTTCCCATTTCCGCTTGAGTACGCCACCCTCCACCTGAAGGGAGTTTTATTGTGCCCAATAGCTTTTCAGGGTTGCGCCATGCATTGAAACGTCTTTCCACTCAGGTCGCCCAGTCGTCTCCTTCCATATGAGCAATGGTCCGATATCTTCATCGGCTACCTGGGCATTTCGAATCTCCTCCGATGACCAACCTTCATCGAATTCGGCCGTTATCACTCGCAGATCAACGCGCGGCTCCTTTTCCTCAATCCGCCGGCAATGCTTGCAGTTAGCTGGACATGGATGACGAGATAGGGCGTCAGCATTTCCATGAACTCTGCCCTTGTGAAGCAGTTGGGGCCTCACTAGGTCTGGTCGGATCGTCGATCGGGTTGCACTAGTGTCGTTTGTTATGGTGCAATGTTCTTCATCAACTTGATCAGGAAGGCCTCTGTCTGCTTCTCCACGATGTTGCCTTGGCACGGTGCTGGGGATGTCGATACTCCTAGCCAACGTTCGCCCCATGAAGTTGGCCCTTGCAGTTTGATGGGCCTCCATTCTAGGCTCCTGACACGGTCTGGATCTCCACCACCCTAGACAATAGCTCGGTCTTCTTCCCTTCTTGCAGTCTCGTTGCAGGTGCCCTTTTTCCCCGCAATTCCAGCATCTAGGCGCACCATTCACCTGCAGCTCTCGCTCAATCCCCACGCGCTCACACCTGCAATTATCTGCCACTACCTCGCGAACCCGGGCAGTGGTACGGGTCACATTTTTGGCTGCCTCAAAATTTAAACTATAAGCCAATGCATCCTTGACTGTTTGCTTTTGAGCTAACCTCACGGCTTGTTGCAATTCTTTGTCCCTCAAGGCGCTGGTGAATGCTTCTGCTGCTACGTCATCTCGATGTTCTGGGTCGTACGCTGGGTAAGCCAAAAGTGCCAGTCGCTCAATGTCTTGTGCTAGCTGCTGCAAGGTTTCGCCAGACTTCTGCATCCGATGTCGTAGCTGTGCCCGGTAAATCTGCTTCAGATGATCGTCTCCATAACGCATGTCCAGCGCATTCATTATAGCAGCCGGGTTTGAATGCAGCTCAACGGGGATAGTCTGCAAAAGCTCGGCAGCTGGGCCTCTTAGAGCAAGAATTAAGGCAGTTGCTCGTTCCTGCTCATTCCAGTGATTTATCCTAGCGGCTGCTTCAAACTGGATTTTGTAAATACTCCAGACCGTTTGCCCATCGAATATTGGTGCTTGCACATTTCTAGATGAGCTTTGGGCTGCGGTTAGGAGTGGGGCTGGTGAGGCGGTTACTACTGCCTTCGCTGCTTCCAAGTCCTTTTTCACTTTTTCCATCTCATGGTTTACCTGGCTGATCTCAAGGTTGATTCTCTCCTCGACCTGGTATACCTTCTCCTCGACGCATTTAATTTGGCTGTTGAGACTACTGAGCTCCGCTTTTATTTCGGTTGACTGTTTTTCCAGCTTCTGTGCGATGTCTGCCTTGATTTCGATCGCTTATTGGTCCCTTTTTGCTGATTGTTCATTTAGCTTCACAGCTAAACTGGATGTCTGTTCATTTAGCTGCGCTGATTGTTCATTTAGCTTCGTTGTTAAATTGGACGACTGTTCATTGAGCTTCGCAGTTAAATTGGATGACTGTTGTCGCTGCTCTTGCTGCATCAGCATTAACATTTGCATCAGCGCATTTTCTGGTTCCTTTGGTTTTGATATTTCTGCTTCACCACCTTCTGCGCCTTTTTCTGCATCTGAGGGCTCACCCGAGTCCAGATACGCACCTTCCGATTCAATTGCGTCACGCAAGCGTGCAATCAGTGTGGCCTTTGTACCTTGCGTAGCCAGGTTTCGCTGTTCCAACTCTTCCTTAAGCTCCGACATGGTCAATTCATTAATTTTTAAGTTTAAGCTTCGTGGCATTTTTAATGTTTCTTTAAATTTTACTATTGTGCACTATAAAAACGTTCAAATTTTCACTTTCAAAATTTTTCTTTCGCACTTCTTGACACCATTGTCGCGTGTTTTCGGTTCGCGGCCAATAATTTTAATGTTCCGGGAAAGTGAAAACGCAATGTCTTTTAATTTAAGTTAAAAGAATTTATTTAATTACAAAAATGCGCAATAAACAATTTAACACTTTCACTAATTTTATTTTTCACTATGAAAAAGATCTAACACTTGTCCATAAATTTCTTATCGCAATTGTCTTCTAAATCACTTCGCACTCAAACAATCAATCGTCTTTACTTCGCGTTCCACTATATCGCAGTTTTCTATCGCGGTTGTAATGAATGACCCCCCCATTCATTCAGCTCGCCTTTATATAGGGTCTCTACCTATTCACCCATTTCTCGTACATTATCGAATGTTCTACCGAGAGGTACCTGGTAGATTCGAGCAAATTAATGAATGGAGTGACGTCACTTGCAGATGTTGATCATGCTTGTTGGGTTCTCGTGGGTTCGAGTAAATTCATTTGTTGACGTTGATTATGAAAACAATTGCGACAGCAGCTCGCAGAATTATTTGTACATGTAATTATTTGTACATGTAACAATATCATCGCTGATGAAACCAAGATTAAGGAAAGATGGGCATCATATTTCAAGAACCTCCTTAATCGGAATATCGGTCTGCGGAGAGCTTCCATTGGCCCCACCAACTCTGGATGAAGTTTGTTCTATCATCAAAGGCGAAAAGAATAAAGCACCGGGCATCGACGAGATTCCAGTGGAGCTCATCAAATATGGTGGCAGCAGTGTTTATAAAGCTATTCACAAAGTCATCCAGCACATTTGGCAACAAGAACATATGCCGAACGAGTGGAGCTAATCAATTATATTCCCTATCCATAAAAAAGGTGACAAGCTACAATGCGAAAATCATAGAGGCATATCTCTACTTTGTACGGCGTACAGAATATTTTCAAAAATCTTAGAAAATATAATCGGATCATACGCCAACAGTTATATTGGGGAGTATCAAGGTGGATTTAGAGCAGTTAGTTCTACAATAGACCAATTGTTGACAGTCAAGCAGCTACTTGAAAAATGCTGGAAACTCAGCATAGATGTACACCAAATTTTCGCTGTCTTTAAGCAAGCATACGACAGTATTGATCGTAACGTACTGTACCAAATAATGGTTTGCTTTGGCAACACAGCCAAATTAGTTCGCCTTTCCAAAATGACAATGATGTCGACGACCTCCCAAGTCCGCATCAATAACCAACTCACCGAAGCCTTTTGACACAAATATCGGACTAAAGCAGGGCGATGGGCTGGCCACATTGCTATTCAATTTGGCTCTGAAATACATCATAAGGAAGCTACCTGTCGATATGCGAGGTACATTAATATTCAAGTCGAGCCAAGTAGTAGCCTGTGGGGACGACATCAACACTTTGTCACGGTCATAAACAACTGCCAAAGAACTTTTCCTGAAACTCGACAGCGAAGCAAAAGTAGTAGGGCTACAAATCAATGAAAATAAAACAAAGCTCATGACGCAATCGAGAAAAAATACCTCAAATACACAAAATATGACACTTGGCGTATACAGTATCGAAAATGTTAGCGAATTTGTCTATTTAGGCGCCAAAATAACGTAAACTGGTAATGAAAGAGACGAAATCCGCCGAAGAATACAGCTCGCAAATAAAATATTTTATTCAGTTTTGACGATCTTGAAGACCAGCTGCATACACAGGAAAATAAAGCTCCAAGTATACAAATATGTGATAAGACCGGTGTTATGCTATGGGTGTGAAACATGGACCCGAACCCAAACTTCCGCAAATATTTTGAACGCCTTTGAGCGATCGGTCCTGAGGCGAATAATCGGAGCGTAGCAAGACAGGGACCCAAACACACAAAGTGTCGATGGAAATATTCCGCTAGGAGTTTAATAAATCAGTCCATCTAACCTTATCGTATCGAAAGTTTTCTCCATATCAATGAGAGATACTCCCAACACATTCCAACATATTTTCAAGGACACTTTCGGTATCGCATGTACAGTCGAATGCGTAGTTGGGAATCCAAACTGAAATTGAAGTCCTCCTTTGACGGAATTATTCCCACGGTCGCAGTCACTAAATCGCCCAACATCAAGGTGTTTCTAGAGGTTGGTAATCCGATGTGCAACTTACACAACGACCCTAGCGGCACTAAACTTAACGACAAAGTCATCTGTTATGTGGAGAAATTGAAAAGTATGTCTCAGTGCACTTTTGTTACCGACAGAGTTAAGAATATTGCCGGTGTTTGTGGTGCATACATCAACCTCACAAAAAATGAGGCTTCTTATTATAGTCTCGGCGAGCACGTTTCTGTACTCAAAGTTGAATTGCATATCATTCTAACAGCCCAGAAGGATCCTGCTGTAACCTCGATCTTCGCGTTTGATTTGTTCTCAGTATACAGAGTCGCACTGCTGAATATTGAAAATAACAAAAATTTTAAAAAAGTAAATATGACATCTGGCAGGTCATCAACACCAATCCGAATATCAAGTTCAACTTTCTCTGGATTACCGGGCATAAAGGAATAGTGGTGGCTGCAGAAATCGATTATTATGCTAAAGAAGGGGCTAAGAAAGTCCTTTTCAAACACATCCACTTGGAGTAAGATTACATCATGGATATTATCGCTTCAAGCATTCAACGTTGCTTAGACAAAAAACTGGGGGTTACATAGTGTATCCGGAAAAGAGCTCACCATTTGAGAGGCGACAAACCATGGTTCCACACTCGGACGATTAGTAGTCCTGTAATCAAGTCCATCAATAGAATCCCTGTCAACAAACATTGCAACAACTTGGAACTATTTAAAGTAAAATGGGTAGATTCAGAAACGTGCATGCATTGCAACGAAGTGGATGGCCTTGATCACAAATTTCTTAGATGTGACACATACAAAACAAATAGAGACGAGTTTGGTTTCTCAAGGAAACCAAACTGCCACTGTAAGGAACATCCTAATAAAAAATGACAGAAATTTGATCGTTGAGTTTGGAACCTTCAATTGTAAAGATTAAGATTTAAAAAACTACACGATATTGGATATCAGCGCATAACAGAACGATAGATGAAGAGCTCATCGAGGTTTTTTAGATTTTATATTTTCCTGCTAAGGAACCAACATGACAGACTTTTAAACTCTTCGATATACAAAAGAGCCATGCTCTACAATTGCAGGTAAGTCTTTCCTTTTTTATCAGAAACAAGTCACATCAATGCGTAGACACAAGGGGTGCTCACTTCATAGACTTTATGAGTGTATTTATTTCACAAAATGTTTTCACATGATTCGCCACATAACGTTTATGTATATTAGTTACGATAGTTGACGATACTATGGCTCATATTTTTTAACATAAATTTCACCCTAGCTTTTCGCCCAGATGATCGTATTTATTTAATCTTATACACACTTAAAAGAGGGCCACGGGCCTTCCTTTTCTTAGTCCTTTAACTATTATACTAACATCATTCGAGCTCTGAGTCGACTTATGGCCAACGTAGGGGGACCCAGCCCATCAAATATTTCAGTCAGTGCTACTGTACGGAGCAGAGGCATGGGGCGACGTTCTGAGCAAGGAGGCATACCGAAAACGTTTGGCACAGGTACAGAGAAGAGGAGCACTGAGAATTGCATCTTTGTATCCAACAGTCTCTGACTCGGCGGTAAGAGTTATTGCAGGCGTGATACCTGTCGCCCTCCTTGCTAGAGAGCGCCGCGCTATTTACCTGCGCCGAAACGAGGATGCGAGGGAGATGGTTGTCCGCGAGGAGAGACAGCGCTCGCTCAACGATTGGCAGCAGTCTTGGGTCAATTGCACGAAGGGAAGGTGGACTGCGCGCCTCATCCTGGATGTGAGACCGTGGCTACATCGAAGGCATGGTGAAACTGACTTCTATCGGACCCAGCTTTTGAGCGGGCATGGGTGTTTTCAGTCTTACCTGCATAAGATCGGTAAGTCACGGTCCTCCGATTGTCGCTTTTGCCCAGAAGAGGAGGACAATGCCTGTCACACATTTTTTGCGTGTACCCAATGGGCCAGGCTGCGAAGGGAACTCTACAGGGAGACGGGAGAGCTCGCTCCGGATAATACAGTTGCGGTGATGCTCGAATCGGTTGACAAATGGAACCAGGTGGCACATTATGCTCGGGCAGTCCTAAAATATAAAAGGGACTCACAGCAGCCGGGTGCGCTGGGGCTGGGGGATCGCTCTTCTGGCATTTCCTCTTCCCCTCTCCCCTCCCGCTAGGATAGGGACTCCCCAGCTTGAAGGCGCCCCACGGCGTAACAAAACGAGACCTGACCCGAAGTAATGTGTCAAACGGTTCCAGGTTGGGTTCTCAGGTTGACAGGGGAGGTGTTTAGTGGGTAGTCCAGTCGCGC
Source organism: Odontomyia ornata (assembly GCA_963969285.1). Taxonomy (NCBI): domain Eukaryota; kingdom Metazoa; phylum Arthropoda; class Insecta; order Diptera; family Stratiomyidae; genus Odontomyia; species Odontomyia ornata. The sequence continues at coordinate 184,264,328 of OZ017741.1, read as the reverse complement.
ATGGGAGTCCCACACTCTGTGCATAAATAGCATTCACCTCCCTGCCACAAAAAAAAACATATTCGAGCGCCACTCTTTCTATTAACTAGTTTTTGTACGCCCGGGTTTGGGCTCAGTATGTAAACTATTCTCGCAATAGTCGGGATAAAATATCGTACCTGCATGCCACTGCCTTTTACTTAGCCCAGGCCATTTCATTGACCGGATCTTTATTTGGTCAACCACGAAATTAAAAAAAAGATGGATATCAAAATCGAACAGTGATACAAGGCAAGGTGTAAAGTTAATTTTAATTTTGTCATTAGTCACTGGTTAATTTTTTTATTGTTCGATCCCTCCCGACATCAATTAACAATTAATTCGAATATAGAATGGTTTTCAAGTGTTGTAGACACTCAATTATTTTCAAGCTACAACTACGCCATAAGATTTGATAAAGAAATTATTCATAAACTATTAATTTAAAAGCGTAATTATTTAAACAGAAGTCAAACAGTAGAGTAACCATTACAAGCAGAAATGGTGCATACGCCGGGATTGGACCCCTTATATACATGCAAAAAAACCAAATCGTTAACCATTGAACCATCTATGCAGTTGAATTGATCGATAGATATTATTATTATTATTATGGCACAAAAGCAAATATTATAAACTTTGGAGGTGGTTTTCTCTAAAATTATTGAAAATAGCTTCACTCGGCTTGAAGGATATGATCGTCATAGAGGGTAATAAAACTGGTGACCCACATTTTGCGACTTCCCCTTGTTAGAGGGTTGTATTTGTATCCTCCCAAAGTCAATTAACATAAAAATTGACACACAAGAATATAAACAAGACGAACTACTTACCTATATGAATGAAATACACCCGAATATAAATGTCACTATAGAAAAAGAAACAAACGGACAAAACTATATAGACCTAACCGTGACACGTGAAAAAACGCGATTAGATTACAAACTAAACAGAAAACCAACCACAACTGATCATACCATACACGTAACATCTAACCACCCCGCACAACATAAACTAGCAGCGTACAGATCAATGCTGCAAAAACCCCACTCAATACTAGACCACACTCTCCGACAAAAACGGGAACGTGATGAAACAGAACAAACGGACATCCAACAATCCAAAAAACAAAAACGTAATATTTTATTCAGTATTGACGATCTTGAAGACCAGCTGCATACACAGGAGAACAAAGCTCCAAGTATACAAATCTGTGATAAGACCTGTGTTATGCAATGGGTGTGAAACATGGACCCTAACCCAAGCATCCGCAAATATATTGAACGCCTTTGAGCGACGGGTCTTGAGGCGAATAATCGGAGCGAAGCTAGACGGGGACCAATGGCAAATTCGATACAACCATGAGCTGTATGAAATTTTTGACGAACCGGAGGTCTCAAGGATTGTAAGACTGCGGAAGCTGCAATGGGCTGCACACATGAATCGTATGGACGAACAACGGATACCCAAGAAGGTATTCGTTGGGAGAACTGAAGGCCGGCGGCCAGTGGGGAAACCGAGGAAACGCTGGTCTGACTCGGTCGACGAAGACAGTTCATCGCTGCTCGGATTTCGGAATTGGAAGACGCGGTCAACGGACCGAGACAGTTGGAGGCGCTGTTTGCAGGAAGCGAAGGCCCGAAAGGGGCTGTAGTGCTAAGAGGAAGAAGAAGAAGAATATCCCTCTACCTGACCGAATTTAGCACCTGACCTAATTTAATACCTGACTTAATTTAGTACCTGACCTAATTCATTACTACCTGCTCAACTCATCCTACGACTATAAATAGTCATTCCCTTCAACACATCCTTTAGACACGGAAGATGACTCAAAGGAGTCGAAACGCGTCTGCTCACACAACAAAGCAAGGCCCGACGGCTTTTCAAGGAAAAAAGATGAAAATTCAAAGAACGTGATTATTTGAAAAGCAGAAACTTCGCTGATTGCTTTGTAGAATAGTGTTCAACGGAAAGATTGATTTCATATACATAATCTTAGTGATGAAGCTCATTTCACATTAGATGCACAGGCCAACAACTAACGGTTTTGCTTATTAGAAGATGAAAATCGAAGAGCCTTCAATAAAAACTACTTCACTTTACTAAGCTACCCTGTTATGAGTTTTGAAAGAAACAGGATAGAAGATGCAATTACAGTGCAGATGCAATGATTATTGTTTATTTTTATTTATTTTTTTGGTTTAGAACTACAGTCCATTTCATGTCTTTGTTTAGAGATAGTTAGAGTATCTCATTATCTTGATCGAATGCATCAGCACTCGAGAATGGCAGTTGATTCGTAACATAATTGAATCACTCAAAACAAACCTCGTTGTAAACAACAAGATTCACAACAGGAACCTTCGGCTTACGCAGCGAGCACTATAACCGTTACACCACGTGGACTACTTTTGTGTATTTATGGCTGAAAGTAAATGGAACTAACATAAGGATTGTTCAGCCAGATGGAGCTACTTTGCACACAATACATGAAAACGCCACTCTATTAGGATCAAAATTCAATGGTCGATTCGTTTACAAAAGTGGTGATGCGTATCAAATCACTCAGACAAGCAAAGTTTACGTTAAAAAACCAGCAATAATAATGATAATATTGGAAATGAAATAGGAGAATTAAACATGCAAACAAATAAAAGTATGATTTGAAACTATGATTTTCGAATTGCTCGTAGTGATCATTTTGCAGATATTTTTCATAGCAAATAATATTCGATTGAATTGCAGTTAGAATGAAACTTGCCATTTAGATAATAGATATTCAAATTTCTTGAGCATATTGGTGCTCTGAAAGGCGATATGATCAGTATCACGTTTGATGGTATGATCAATATCACGCTTGATGGTATGATTATTACGCAATTTTCAAACTCAGTACCCATTACAGTTAAGAAGGCTCATAGCTGGCCTGAAAGAATATTTGCAATAAATATCTTGATCACTCCTGGGACTCAAACCTGTAACCTTCGGCTTAAGGGAAACTATTAGTTGATTGTTCGAAAAGACAGACAATTTTCGGAAATTTATTGAACGATTTATTGCATTAAATATTTTACTATTTTATATAGTTGTAGTGATTAGAATCTTAACCCTGTAAACCAAATTTTCCTGGTTCAAATCACGTTGGTAACAAAGATTTGTTTTGAGTGGTTCTTCGGATGGACTATAAGCCCGTTTAGTTATAGTACGTACTGGTTTAAAATCAGATCGTATCGCAGCTGCGTGGACGGACAAACGGCCAAAGCATGGTACTGACTATATCCACCTCCTCGAGTGCCGATATAAACGATCAAGAAAATGATATACTCTATCTCTAAGCGAAGCTCCAAAGGGGCTGTAATGCTTAAAGCAAACAAATTCTATGATACTAAAGATATATTTACGTATAAATTACATACTCATATTAACATCTTTTATGAAATTATTAATTCCTCAGCGAGATAAACTATTCAATTTTCCCAACTGCTGCAGGGAATCCTTCAAATAAAAAGCATCACTAATATAATGATGTAAACTTTTGAAAAAATTAAAAGCCAATTGAATGGCAGTTTTGGAAAAAGTCATAAAAATTAGTTGTTTTTCTTCGTGCAAAAACATTTTTTTTAATTGAAAAATTAGAGGGTCATTATATGCAAAAGAAAAACAAAATATGTTCAAATAAAGTCCATATCGATTGGATGATATGTATTTAATTAGAACCGCGTCAAATTTTAAAAATGTACTTTAGAAAACAAAAGAATTGATAAATTAATTGAGAGCTAACTTGCTACTTTAGGCGCGTACAATTTGCCTTCTTCGAAAACACCCACTAAGATGTTGAAGCTTATTACGAGCAAATCGACTCTTTCGAAACAGCCTGATAACGACGGTCTGTTAAGTACAGCCTCGTTTGATTTCTGTAGACAGCAAAATCTTTTGCTGATGCTCCAATTATTATTGCGATCACGCTAAACATGCCGACAATAAGGTTAATTGGATAATTCAGTGGATTTCAAAACATTGTTAAAAATTCAATGTCCATTGTACATTTGGTAGTTATCTTGTGTATTAATTCCCTTACATCTGTCGAGCAACTCACGCCCAGCAAAGTCATTCAGTATCTCTAATACTATTATAATATTCACTATGACAACTGATCCGAAAATAACTCAAATATGGCCCTTAAGCTTACAAGCAAGTGGCAATCCACACTTAAAATTTACATACATATATAATTTTTAAAGATATCGACTTTTCAAAAACAGACAAACCAATTTTCTGAAAGTGTCACGCTAGTTGTGCCCATTATGGGACAAGCGTTTCGTACATTTCCCCCTCTCCTAGCCCACTTCGATACTAATTAGGTAACTTTAAGTCCTATTTTGAAAAGCTCTCATTAAGATTATCGTATGACACCACACTACACTATCTTTAATGGAAAGGGTTACCTCCTAAATGGGAAAACCCCCCTACGTTTCTGAACATTTTTTTCATCCCAAAACTTTCAAGAGGTCATCACTTCTGACCTTTCCACAAATGAATGATGAATATAGTTTTGGAGAAAAACTACTGTGATACACAGACACACGAGCGGACATTGGTAGTGATTTCAATAGGGTTTTGTATGCTAATAAAATCCAATGAATCATATGTAAACCAGTTGGATTGGGAAAAGCAAAGGCACTCTTGAAGAAAAACATGAAACAAACTAGGTATCTTTCTAAAGTCGCATGATGACAATTAGTGGATGAAATGAAAAATATAAAATTATCCTATTCGCAGTGCAAAATCTTGATAGTTTCGTAACGGATACAATGACATGCGAGAGTCCCCAATATCTTTAAAAGTAGTAAGTCCATAGACAGAGTTTGCATGACTTTTATCGTGGGCAACACATTACAACAAATTAAAGAAGTTTGATTAGGCAACTGCCACGAGAAGAGTATCATGCTGCAAATAAAGCTTACTTCTCTATATTTTCTGTTATACGATCCAGATTTCTAGACTGAAAAACAAGCTTCATAAATACAAATCATACACAAAACTCATCTGCTGTATAGATGCAAAGCTGGAACTCCAACAAGCGATATCGAAAGACCTAAATGTATTTGAAGGCAGATAATCTTTAGGCCCGTGAGCTAGGAAAGTGTAGTAGAGACGTTGTTATAATAACGACATAGTATGTGTGGCGACCCGTTATAAAATTAAGCGAATTGCTATCAGTTCCTCACAACAATTCAGGCGAACTTTGAAGAGTAATGCACAAGGGAAGGTTCCGTGGAGAAGTCGAGGAAACGCTGGTAAGGCTCAGTGGAAGCAAAACGCAGACCTCTGCTAGTGCGAACGAGGCAAATACTCCTGTAAGCCTACTTCGCGGGGAGCTGTCACGCTATAGACGATAACTATGATGACGAACTCTCAAAGTCTTGTAGTTAAAGCGGAAAAATCCTAGAAGTTACTATCCGTGGTTCTGGCAATAAATGAATTAATATTGTACTTAGATAAAAAGTTGTTTCGGTGCTAAACAGTAGTACGTGATTAATATCCTTCTATTCATCCAAAACTGCCTGTTAACGACTGGAGTGATTGTTGATTTCTAGACAATGATTGATATTTAATAAGAAACTTGGAGGACAACGCAACGAACGATCATTCCAAGCTCTGTCATGCGGGAAAATGAAATATTGGTGAAGCCAATAAGAGCGTCGATGAAATTACAATAGTATATCCTTTTAAAATTTCGCAGACGGTATTTTGGAACCGTTGCTGACACTGAAAACACCATGAGAGTTAGAGAAAGTAGTCAAGTTGAAAACGTGTCTATAAAATTGAACAAAGTTAAAGATATAGTTCGTATAACTGAAAAGTAGATAATAAAATCGATTATTTTCTACACTATGAGTTTTTCTTTTATTCTGTTGTTCAGTTATTTTTGTATTAATTTCATATACCTTATGCTTAGATGCGAGTTACAAATACACAAGTAAAAGGACAGTTCAGTAATTTAAACCTTAAATAAGTATAGACTTCAAATAATGAATTTTTACCTTGTACAAATGATTCCACAAACCACAACATTAAATCCAACTAATTTTCTTTAAATCAAAAAGATCGTGACAAGAACGGAGTCTCGGAATCATCATCTGAAGATGACTCAGATAGTTCAGACGATGAAATCGTAGCAAATAAACAATTCGATGAGGAATTTTATAAGACACTTGCGCTACTTAAAAGTAAAAATCCAAAAATTTATAGCAAAGAAACAACATTTTTCGAAAACTTGGATGATAATACGGAAGACAAAGAAAAACGGAAGAAACAAAAGGCTGTAACAATAAGGGATTATGAGCGAAAAGTTCTTTTAGAAAAAGGGGGCAAATTTGAAGATGAAAGTGGTAAGTTACGTAATATTCCGTCATTCATGTTTGTTAGAATTATCGACTTTTATTGCATTTCAGATAGTGATTATGGACATAGAGAAGACTTTAGAGCAGCAGAACCATCATATGTAGAAGAACAAAAGAAACTTAAAAGTGAGTTTAAAAAGGTTTTGGATTCTGATGACAATAACGATGAAGAATTTGGAGGAATCTTTCGTAAAAGAGAGAAATCAAAAGAAGAAAAGGTATTTTGATTACGTTTAAAGCTGTTTTTCTAATGGTTATTGCATATTTATCCAGATGCAAGAAGAAGAGGAGTTTAGCGCATGGCTGGCCGGCAAAAAGGAAAAAATCGATGAAACTAAAGCTGAAGCACTTAATCCACTGAAGGAATACTGGACAAATCCTAGTTTAACGAAGCAGGAACAATTTCTACGTGATTATATTCTCAATAATGGGTGAGATATTTCATGAAAATCATAATTAACTAGAATTTTTGGACAGGAAAAAGAATTGAATAAGTATGTGTTGCTTGGAGACGACGTTCCATATTATTTATTACATTGCAATACTTTTAAACATTATTAAATTAAATAAAAAATCAGAGTTTGTATCTACTTTTTTCACATCTACCCTTAAAATGTATATCATAAATAAATATTTGATTTGACGGGCTATAAATTTCTCGTATAAAATAAGCGAAATAAATGGTGTTTGAGCTATTCCAGTTTTAATGACGTCAGATTTAGAATTTTTATAAAAAAAACCCCGGATTTTTAGACAAAGTCCTCTTGCAAAAAATTATACTCTCTATAACAAACCTAACTTGGGCGAACAGCAATGACATTTGGAATACATATGTGGATTTGAAAGATAGCTTCTAATCTATCCATTTTCATGTTTCAATCTATGACGCCTAATCGACCTTTAATGTACCCTAAAGGGTACCTGAAAGAAGAACCATCACAGCTCCAGCCAGTATTTATTTTAGAACGAATGACGATTTACTCTTATTTTGTTATCTTCACACTTTATTTAAAATAATTTTTTCTTAAAGGTACGAAAATAGAGACACTTATGACATACCAACGTACGACGAAGTTGTAGCAGATTGTTCTGAAGATGAAAAGGAATTGGAAAAGCAAGCGGAATTTGAGTACAAATACAATTTTCGATTTGAAGAACCAGATCAAGATTTTATAAAACGCTATCCTCGAACCATTGAGATGTCTGTCCGAAAGAAAGACGAACGTCGTAAGGAAAAACGATTAGAAACTAAAGACCGCAAATTAAAGGAAAAGGAAGAAAAGTTTAAAGAGCTAGAAATGCTCAAAGACATTAAACGAAAAGAAATTCAAGAGAAGATTCAGAAGTTGAAAGAAGTTACCGGCAACGAGGAATTACCGTTCAAAGAAGAAGAACTTGATGAAGACTTTGACCCAGAAGCACATGACCGGCGTATGCAGGAAATTTTCAACGAGCATTACTATGAAGTTGATGAAGGTGAGGAGAAACCCGAATGTCCTGAAATAGAAGATTTGAAAGTAGAGGATTGGGATAATTTTGACCCGAAGAAGGATGATGGAGGAATTGATGGCGATTATGAACCGCATTGTGAAGATGAAGATTTCAATATGGATTGCGACTATGATCCTCAAGCTGTGAAAGAGGAATTGCAAAATGAATTAATTGAGAACACAAAAAGTAAACGTAAACGTCGGAGGCGAAATCAATTTATGGAAATGATTAAGAAAGAAAAGCCTGCGTTTAATCCCGACGACGAAATAACGTATGGGGAATATATTGACGAGTATTATAAAATGGATTGTGAAGATATAATTGGAGATACACCATGCCGTTTTAAATACGTCGAAACTGAACCAAATGATTTTGGTTTAACTGTAGAGGAGGTAAATTTGTTGTTAATAAACTGATCTGATTCTCTATTAAAATCATTTTTCACTAGATTTTGTTAGCTAAAAACAAAGAGTTGAATCAATGGGTTAGCTTAAAAAAGGCAGTACAAATAAGACCGAAACAAGCAGAAATACGTGACAGAAAACTGTATCGGATGAAAGCAAAGAATGAAACCTTAAAACGAAAGATTTTTACAAGCATATATGGTCCACCGTAAGTTAAGCTTTGTTTTTTGATTATTGAATAAAAACTATTCATTATATATTTCCTAGTTCTGATGGTGAGGATGATGAGCAACTGCCTAATAAAGCAAACAAATCAACTGATTCCGACAAAAAAGTAGGAAATATGGATGACACTGGTAAAACTAAGGAGAAAAAGAAAAAGAAGAAGAAGAAAAAAAATCAAATTGATAAGGGCATCACTTTTGGCGACCTTAATCAAACAAATCCTACTGTAGAACAAAATAAAACTATACCTACTGAAAATGAACCTCAAGCAAATCAAAAGCAGACAGATGAATCGAGCATTGAAAGCAAAAATGAAACAGCTAGATCCGTGGCTAATACAACAGTTGAGGAAAATTTATCGACTGAAAACAAAAAGAGAAAGAAGAAGAAAAAGAAAAAGCAAAGTGAAAATGCAAATCTGGATGGTAAGTTATCCAAATGCGAAAATGAAAATACAGGAAATATCGTACAAGATAAAGCTCCTCAAAAGAGTAGTGAAAATGTTCCAAAAGAGAACTCTGTGAAATCTAATATTCAAAACAAAACTAATTTGGCACAAGACAGAACCTCTCAAAAAAATAGTAAAGAAATTAAAAAATCCGGGGAGAAGAAACAATTTAAATCTAAAAATAAGATATTTGTTAAAGGGCAAACAGTTCATTTAAAACATGCTTTTGACGATAACAATTTCTTAGATAGCATTTCCGACGAAAGACTTAGAGCGTATGGACTCAATCCAAGAAAATTCCGAAAACAAATGAATTTCAATAATCGAAGCAATAAGCAATTCAAAAATGTTTCAAATAAAAAAACTCGAGTCAAGAAAAATTCAAATAAACAAAATAAATAATAGGATTTATTTAAAAGGATTGAAAATTAATAATTATTTAGAAGCGAAAGATGGCTTAAGTGAGCCGAAACGCGTTTGGTGGAGTAAGAAAGTTGTATGCAAATTGCATATTTCTAGTATAGATTGTATAAAATTTTGTTATTTTTTGAGTATTGCTATAGTTATAAATGTTTTATGTATAAATAGAAGTACCCTAGGTTAAGTAAATGTGAATGATGTCAATTAAAAATAGTTCGATATATTTTTTGATGTTTTCATCCGAACCATTATTAAGTTGAGATTCAGGAGATAATCACTCTTTAATTCTTCTCTTGCATTAGATTGTTGTTATAACCATCTCGTGTTCCTTTTCGCTAAAAATGATGTTAATATAATCAGGTACCGTGTTCCCATTTCAAAACCACTATTGAATTCCTTTCCATGCCGAATTGTAGTAAAAAGTTTGATATTGTTGAAACCGTTTGAATTAATCATTCCTGTTTCTCGAGGTAAAGTTCTGAAAATTCTCCACCGCATTCGGCGGGTCCCTACTTTTGAACTGCATTTAAAATCCGTGGTACTTATCTTGTCGATCGTTCTGCTATTACATGAATTTGAATTTCAAGATTGTGTTTCATCGGCTCACTCAGTCCAAAATCATTTGTTACATGGCAATTTTCATGTGGTAAATTAGGTGCACTTCTATTTTTGGCGAGCGTCAAACTCCTTGGTTGCAGGCTAGAGGTCGTTGTAATCCGTGGAGTTCATAGTTCTTGCTCGTCATAATTGTCGTCCCCGTATTACTACAGTTACAGCTGTCTGTAAAAACGCGCAGCGATCTACTATCGTCCACAGAGTGGCACCAGCTCTTCCTGTATTTTCCAACACATCTTCACCCCTCAGTTTTACCGACGAATACCTTCTTAGGTAGTCGCCTTTCAACCACTCGTTTCACATGCTTAGCCCATTGTAGCTTACGCAGTTTTATCAAAGTAGAGGGCTCTGTATCATCCAACAATTGAGACAGCTCATGGTTGTAATCAAAACTGACGTTAGCAGCAGCGTTTACTACCACACATATGACCATTAGTAGGCCGACTTGCTGGCTAACTTACATGGCGGTATATGAAGAATTATGGAGTTGCCAACGGAAATTCGAGGTTTCGTACGGTTTTGAGACGGATTTCTACAGTGAAATTTAGATCACCCGCGGAGAACAAAATAGCGCTCCTAGTGAAGTGAAAATTATTTCAGTCCTTATACCCGTTTAATTTTTATCGCCTTCCAAAGTAAATGAATAGGAGTTTGTTTACTTCTCAAAGCTTAGCTATCAGCGGAAGGTGCAAAACATGTGCTTCATTTGCTCGTCTTGAAGGAGTACAGTGGACAGTGCAACGTGAATTTTAAGCATGCACGGAATGCGTTTCTTTCGTTTTACATTCGGAAAATAGCACATGTTACGGGATATAAGCATTTGCTTATGCCGCAGTTGACTGACAGCTCACGGAAGCTTGTCCATAGTAGGCCGAATAATACATCATACAGCTTCCTATCTAACGTCTGTTTTGGTTGTAATGCATTCGGCATCAGTGTGACCAGATTTAGTAGATTTCTACGTTTTTGGTAGTTTTCGAGGCATTGGAAACAGTATTTAGTAGGTGAAATCAATTTGGTATATTTTGGTAGAATGTACAATTTTTATTAATATATTGTATTTTTCCCGCGTAATATAGGCACCCTGCGTAAAACTGCTTTCAATACCGAGGACTCCCCTTTCTTTTGAATCAGAATTTAAGAATTGCACCATTCTTATACGAAATGAGAGAAAAGTTTCGGGGAATCATAGTTTTCGCATATGTTTTGATAGTTGACTAGTTTAGTAACATTTCGTGTCATACGTGTGGAATCGAAAACATTAGTGAACTATTTTGTGTTGAAATTTGTGATAAAAAATGAAGCGCTTGTATAAGCAAAGTTATCTTGAAGAGTGGGAGTAAGATCCATTGTTTAAAAGCTGGCTTTGTAAATCAAAGTTGAGCAATAAAAATGCTCGGTGCAAAGCATGCAATTGCGAAGTGCTAAGTAGATTGGCGTCTTTGAAGGACCATGTGGCTACATCAAAGCACATAAGAAGTATGAACGGATATTCTGGAACTTCACAGGTATGGAATTGACGTATATACATATCGATTCTTTAGTTCTGGTTTAATTATTTAAAAATCGTATGTTTATGTGAACTTTTAGGGATAAAGTTGTGATTTATATTGTTAGTTTTGAAAGTGTTCTTCTCGTTGTGCATAGAATTTTCTTTCATACATTAACTTCAGTCTCAACTCCGTAGTATCTGTATGATCATTTTAAGGATTGAGGCTGTCCTTTTTCCCGTTAAACGTTAAAAATATGTCACTTCAGATAATCATTGTTCACATCTACGTTTTGAATAGATGTCGATTATTTCTTGAAAGCCGCTAGGGTAAGTGGACAAATAAAGAGTCCATGAATTATGGACAGAAGGTGAATATCTGGAAGTTTCGAGGATGGTTTGACAGGCATGGGATTAGTGTCGGAGAAGTTACCTTTTATATAAATCTCAAAATTTAATTTACTACTTTCTTTAAATAGTTTAAAATCTAGTGAGTCTGTGCTATTATTACCGGATAACACTCTGAACTCAGAGCGCGTTTGCCTGTGAATCATTTTACCTTAGTTTGAAACGTATCAAAGTGGGGAATAAATTCAATTGAGAGAATTAAAAGAAAGATAGTTTCTTGACTCTGTAATCCCATACTCGTCAAATCACTCTTGGAGTACCAAAATATTCATGTCCCATTCCTAGAATTTTCCTTTCAGTTGTACTTTCTTTAGAAGCTTTAACAAGGAATCGACAATTATTCTTTATATGGACGATTTACGTAGTGTAAAACCTGCAAAGTTTGTCAAATGTCTCAGACATTTCTCGGTTTATTTCTTTGATTACAGATTGATACCATTTTCAAAACATCGACGATTTCAGAAGATATAAAAAAACAGAAATCAGCATTGTAGCAGCCTTAGTAGAGCACAATATACCTTTTCGCGTAGTGGATCATTTAAGCGGATTAATTGCTAGGTCATTCCATGACTCCGGAATTGCAAAGCGTTTTTCCTGCAGGAGAACAAAATCTGCTGCCATTGCCTACAACATCTTAGGCAATAGCTTTGAAGAAGAATTACGCCCAGACCCAGAAAATGAGACTGAGAAAAGTTCAGTATTTTCACTCATTATCGACGAGAGTACAGATGTTAGTACTAACAAAGTACTTTCAACTGCGGTAAAATACTATTCGAAACAAATGCAGTCCCCTCATACAATATTTTTGTGCATGGTGAACTTGAAAGGTGAAAGTGCGCAGGATTTGTTTGAAAGTTTAACCAGCGCCTTATATGAAAGAAAGCTTAACCTAGCAAATTTGATAGGATTTGCCTCTAATACCACGAATGTTATGTTCGGGGAAAGGAATAGTGTAGTATCTAAAATAAGGGAAGTAAATCCTCAGTGTGTTTTTTCTAAATGCATCAATCACTCAACACACCTTTCGGTGAGTTATGCTTGTAAAAAATTAACTCGTTCTATAGAGCTATTTGTCAAGGATGTTTATGCATATTTTTCACACAGTAGTCAAAGACAGAGAGAATTTGTAAGTTTTCAAAATTTTACCGATACTGCGACACACCGAATGCTTCGGCATTATGACATTAGATGGCTTTCTCTATACGAATCAAAACTGACGATAGATACAAGCCATATGCTAGCATTTTGCATATGTATTAGTCGGCCTACTATGGACAAGCTTCCGGTAGCTGTCACCCAACTGCGGCATTAGAAAATGCTTATATTTCGTCATATATACTATTTTCCGAATAAAAAACGTGCCGAACGCATTCCGTGCTTGCTATAAATTCACCTCGTATAGCCCATTGTGCTCCTAAACTTTCCAAGACGAGCAAATGAAGCACACGTTTTGCACCTTCGACTGATAGCTCAGCGTTGAGATGTAAACAAACTCCTATAAATTCACTTTGGAAGGCGATAAAAACTAAACGGGTATAAGAACTGAAATAACATTCACTTCACTAGGAGCGATATTGTGTTCTCCGCGGATCATCTGGATTTCACTGTAGAATTCCGTCTCTAAACCGTACAAAACCTCGAATTTTTGTTGGCACCTCCACAATTCTTCATATAACGCCATGTAAGTTAGCCAGCAAAGTCGGCCTACTAATGGTCATGTGTGTGGTAGTAAGCGCTGCTGCCATATGGCTTGTATCTATCGTCAGTTTTGATACGAATGCATTCACAGAATTGTCTGCGTTGAAACTTTTTTTGAAAGTGAGTTTTTAGGAAGTAGAAATTCAAATGCCACTTGTCAATTTATATTTGATCATCTTAGTAGCGAAGAGACAAAACTTTATATTTACTTTTTAGATTTTATATTGCCTATAACAAATAAGTTCAATATAATTTTTCAAAGTGACCAAACGGTTATTCACAAAATTCAAAGAGACTTAAAAGACATGATGAGTTCCGTTTTGAGCTGCTACATGAAAACTAGTTATGTGAAAACGACGTCGCTTCGATCTTTAGATACAAAAGAAAAGATGCGTTTTTACCTTTAAAAAGCATGTACTTAGGTACAAACGTAGCAATGACATTACATTCTCTAAAAGATGATTTACGAATGAGACCAAAGATTGATGAATTTCTTAACAGATGTCAAACATTTTTAATTGAATTAAGTTCACAATTTTTGCAAAGAATGTCTATACAAGATGACCTTTTGCAAGATTTATCATTCCTCGACCCCCAAGTAGCAGTATATGGCGAATTTCATACTTTGAACAGAGTTCTCCAACGGTTTCCTAATTTGGTACCAACAGAAAATATACAGACTATCGATAATGAATATAGAGAATTAAAATTTGATGTTTCCATTTCCAATTTATTATCCAGTTCTAGTTTGACCACTGAAACATTTACGGTTGATAAATTTTGGAGTGAAGTCAGCAAAATCTCTGATTTGTATGGACAACCCAAATATCAAAATTTTTCTCGATTCGCTCAACAAATGACGATACTGCCGATATCTAATTCAAAGGTTGAAAGAATATTTTCAGACCTAAATAGAATTAAAACTAACGATCGGAATCGTTTCGAAATTAAAAATGTAGAGGGAAGAATGCATACAAAAGAAGGATTGCGAAAGATTGAAGGAGGATGTAGCAATTTCCCACCCACAAAAACATGATAAAATTAATGGACTCAAAACAACTGTATGAAAGCATAGACTAAAGAAGACGAGGAACCATAACTCCTCCAAATATTTTATTTAAACTTGAAATAGCTTCTTACTTTAATATGTAAACCAAAATTGTCGATTTTTTTATAGTAAACATTGTTTTCTTATTTATATTGCGTTTTTTAATTTTATTATTTTGACGTAAAAGTGAAAAAATGAAGTAGATTTATCAGTGATTTTCAGGTTTGCTTTCAGTATAATTTAGTAGATTTTAACCTGTACCAGCAGTAGATTCCTCAAATAAAATCTGGTCACACTGTTCGGCATTGATGCTCTTCTCGTTTGGCACCTATAATGTCCATCAGGATTCGCTTTTCGAACCATGTCTTAGATCCATCGAATTGCACACATCTTATCGCAGATATACACACTGGGAGCTAGATTTTCCTGTGTAAGCAGTTGTCTTTCAATATACCCAAAACTGAGTAAAAAGCTTAGTACGCGAGCTGAATTCTAAGCTTTGTTCCGGTCGTTTCATTACCAGACATCACTAATTTGGAGCCAAGATAAATAAATTCATTTTCAAGGTTGAATTCGTTGTATTACTTTTTGTCGGTTGGGGATCATTTCTCTGGTTTGTATCATGACATGAACTTGTTGATATGTAGCTCCACCCGCTTCCCTCTTGGTCCTTCTTGAGACTTTTATACCAGAAATAATTGGATATGTGGATGCAACAGGAAAAATGAATTATTCTGCTTTCCGTGTTTGCTATTTGGTGGTGACAAGCTGTGGACGCAAACAGGAGTCACTGATTTAATATAACTTTCGGAGAAAACTAAAAGACATGAAAACTCTCGAGCTCGCCTTTATAATCAAATTGAACTAAATATTTTGGGCAAAACAAATATGCAGGCTCAACGAGATTCTGTATATCGTTCAAAAGCAGAAAGAAGAATTTTCACGGAATCGATATGTTCTTTCAAAAATATTCAACTGCATAAAATTTTGTGGAGCCTTTGAACTAGTCCTCTGGGACATGATGAGTCCGAAATCTCTGAAAATCCTGGTGTAATCCGGAAATATAATAAATTTTTCAGCAGCGCTCGGCAATGCATTAGAATATCATTTAAAAAACGCGACTATTTTTAAAGGCACTTCAAAAACGATTCAAAATGATTTATTGAATTGTATGATGCAAGTTTGCCAAGAACATATATGTATCTGCTGAAATTAAAGAAGCTCCATATCTTGCTATCTCAGTAGATGAGACCACAAATGTATCTTCAAAGACACAGCTTGACACAACATTCAGGTATGTTAAGAATGGAAGCCCAGTAGAGCGTTTTTGGTGCCACTTAAATCCTCCGAAACATGACGCGCAAACTATAAGCAATAAATTGCTGGCTGTATTGAGCCCAATACTTATTCCAGGAAAATCCAAAGTAAGAGTGTCCAATCTGCGGCCCCCGGGAAGCATGTGGCCCAAAATTCGTTTTAGTGCGACCCAAGAAGGTCAAATGTTTAAAAATGAAAGAATGGCATGCAACTATGTCACTTGAGGCAGATATTGAGGCAAAAGTCACTCAAAACCAATGTCGAATATCTCATTGAATTTCTAATTTTCATAATTATACTGCTTATAGATGTGTTATCTAAAGGACACGATATATTAAAATAATGCTGTTGTTTCATTTATTATATCTCAGGTAATGAGTATGCCTAGTGCGGCTCAAAAGAACTCGATATTTTTCAGTATGGCCCAGGAGCACTGGACGGTTAGATACCCATGATCTAAAGTAGCAGGTGCTAGAGAGCAAACATTAGAGTTTTCCGCCTTCTTATTTTATAATTTTTCTTCAAAATTAATAACGGAATTACATAAACTCTAATTTTCCACTAATTTGGCTCTGGAGTACGTCATGCGGAAGCTATCTGTCGATACGCGAGGTACATTACTATACAAGTCGAGCCAAATGGTAGTAGCCTATGCGGACAACATCTACATTCTGTCACGGTCATTAACGACTGCCAAAGAACTTTTCCTGAAACCCGACAGCGAAGCAAAACTAGTAGGGCTACAAATCAATGAAAATAAAACAAAGCTCATGACGCAGTCGAGGAAAAATACCTCAAATACACAAAATATCACACTTGGAATACAGTATCGAGAATGTTAGCGAATTTGTGTATTTAGGCGCCAAAATAACGAAAACGGGCAATGAAAGAGACGAAATACGCCGAAGAATACAGCCCGCAAATAAACTATTTTATTCAGAATTGACGATCTTGAAGACCAGCTGCATACACAGGAGAACAAAGCTCCAAGTATACAAATCTGTGATAAGACCTGTGTTATGCTATGGGTGTGAAACATGGACCCTAACCAAAGCATCCGCAAATATATTGAACACCTTTGAGCGACGGGTCCTGAGGCGAATAATCGGAGCGAAGCTTGACGGAGACCAATTTTTGACGAACCGGAGGTCTCAAGGATTGTAAGACTGCGGACGCTGCAATGGGCTGGACACATGAATCATATGGACGAACAACGGATACCCAAGAAGGTATTCGTTGGGAGAACTGAAGGCCGGCGGCCAGTGGGGAAACCGAGGAAACGCTGGTCTGACTCGGTCGACGAAGACAGTTCATCGCTGCTCGGATTTCGAAATTGGAAGACGTGGTCAACGGACCGAGACAGGTGGAGGCGCTGCTTGCAGGAAGCGAAGGCCCGAAAGGAGTGTAGTGCTAAGAAGAAGAAGAAGAATTTTCCACCTCATCCTCGATATACAAGTATTTAATAGTTTTTCGAATCTTTAGATGGTTGAAGTCATTAGACTGCTCTATTGTGTTGTCTGATCAGAGAAATTCGCTTCTTGAAGATTCCCCCAAATGTGAAACAATGAAACTCAATAAATTAATGGATTATTTGAAAAAAAAAAACATATACCAATTAAAATCTTAAAAAAATTTAATTTTTGAAAGAATTTTTTTACAGCAGTGAATTTAAAACCGCTATAACTTCATAGTCAAAGTGGTGGGGTGGTCAAAGCAGTCATCTCTAGTGCAATGTTTGTTGGATAAAACATCATTGGTGGCAACGAAGAAAACCTAGTTCCTGGTGATGAATTTGACCTTTCTCCTTATATACTATACATATAATGTTAAGATCACAAAAGTTCTTAAAAATCATAACTTGCAGATGAGAAAAATTAGTAATATTGATTCCAAAAGTCATTTAACATCATCAGCCTATATAAATAAACAAGTTGGGTAGACAGAAGTACGCTCCTATCAGATGGGTTTTGATTCAACCTATGATACGCAGAATGAATAGTCAACAAACTCAATGAGACGTTCATATTTAAAAGAAAAACTATTGTTACTTCACTTTCAGACGCCGCCATTAAGTGCTAACATTACAAATATCATTGTCATTATGAATTTTTAAAAATTTTTGTTATTCTTGTCTGAAAATTTAAAGAAATTCAAGTCAAAACGTTAGTGTTTGGTTCAATATAATAGCAACAGTGTGCGTTGTTGTTGTTGTCATCAGAGAAAGTTCAAATGGTTATAACTTCCGTATGGTTCAGTTTTTCTTAAACTTAAAAACTGAAATTTAGAAATTATACTATTGTTAATAAATTCTAAGGTATTTATTAGGCGTGGTGGCGTCTCTGAAATTCGAGAGCTCTCTCCGGAGAGATGTTGGCATCGGTTGACCAATGGAACCATATAGCACATTTTGCTCGGGCTATCCTGGAAGATTAAACCAGCATATTTGCGCGTGCGCAGGCGTCGATGGAAGAGGGGGTCTCTTTTCTGTATTAGTCCCTTCCCGCTAGAAAGGAGACTTTTCTAATCCGAAGGTGCCTCTAGGCGTCGGGAAATGAGGCCTAACGCGAAGTAATGCGTTACATGGTTCCAAGCTAGGGTTTCGGGTTGACAGAGGTGTTTAGTCGCTTTGGACCATTGTGCGTTTGGCAACCCCACACTCAGGGCCTCAATAGCCTTCATGTTCCTACGACAAGGGTAAATAAGGGTAATACCTTCGAAGATTGTTTTTAATATCCAAACTTTTGAGGTACATATCGTTTGGGGGGCGTAGCTGCGGTGTGATAGGAGACGGACGGACAGGCAGACAAACCGATTTTAGTAGGGCTTTATAAGTAGAATAAAACCCTAAAATAAGGAAACACAAATCAACGTTGTTTTCTTTTTATTTTCTTTTTTAAACTTAATTACAAATCATATTATTCTTTTTTTGTCTTGATTTACAAAGGATATCAAATCCCTGAAGTTTCCTTCGCGATATTCATTTTCTGTTTATTTCATAATTATAAAAAATATTGGCAAAAATCGGACAATAGTTAACAATCGTAGATCTACATCCTTTCCAAATTTATCAATTATATAATGTACTCATTTCATTTACCAATAAACATTTGTGCTTTAAGCAATTACATCAATATAAAATACAATCCTAGAAAAAGAATAAAACTTAGAAACGAAAAACATTTTGTTATTATCTAATGCAACAATTGGTATACGTATAAAACTTGTTTTTATTGTTACACACTTACAAACAAAATATTAAGTTCATCAAAAATTTACTTGTGTGCTTCTGTTATTTTACATTGATAGGATTTTTTTGACTTGCACTGATTATGAGTTTCAAGTTTATCTTAAATAAGACACTTTTTTAATTGTGTTTAGTTTATTTTGTTGTGTGTTTGTGTACGTTCGTGTCGAGCTAGACTTTATTCCTTACACTTATTTCACAGATTATATATTCACTGGAATGAAATCGATCATATAATTGCTTTACTTTTCCGTTAAAATTTAAAGGATACATTTCGTTGACAACTCGCGTGTTCAATTAGGTGCTTAGTATCCAGAGTGTGATTAATATTGCCACGAAGCTGATTGTGGAGTATCTTTCCTTTAAAAGTGTTTCACAGCAAAGTAATAGTTGTTCCTATTTACATTATTTCAAATTGACTGTTCCTAACAAACGAGCAATTAAAACGGTTAAAAGGGTTCTTTGGTAAATATGCTTTCCCACGCTAGTAAAATGTATTAAAGACCATTAAGAGCGTAATGCATTAACATAGACAATAATTGAGAAGAAACTAAATCTATTTTTTGTTGTTGTTGCATTCTAATTTACAGTCGTGCGTGGAACGGTATATCATAGATGATAATAACCGAAAATTTTAAAGTTACCCTATCTAAAAAGGTTCGGGTTAAGCAAGATGTTTCTTTTTGTTAATATCGACCAAATATATATCTTTATGATTTTGTAATACAAAGTCGACAAAAGCATTTATGGGTGCAACTTCTTCTAGTGACATTTGATTATCTCTTGCCCAAACTAGGTTTGGACCAAAAACTATGGCTAGATTCGATGATGTCATCTTATTGAGGTCCGCACATTCCATAACCTGTTAAAAATTCAACATTTAAGAAACTTTAAGATAAAAACTGGGTACATTTGGTTTTTTACCTTAACTAAGAATTCAACTAAATATTTGAATACTTCATAGTTTTCTGTGGGCAGCTTTTCACGAAGCATTTGTTTTACATTTCGGGATCGTTCTTCTTTGGACCAGTCTATAAATTAAATGTCTTTATTTATATTCTGCTCCTATGTTATTTTAACTTACCTAAGAAATTAATTATTTCGTCGTATAAATCGTAAGTCAAGAGAGGTTCGCTTAAATCTCTCAAAAATGATTTCAGTAATCCTGCTATGATATATACATCAATATCTTTCAAATCAACTTCTTCACCACGATTCACTTTTTGTTTCAGTTCATTGATCTTAGCGTAGTTGCCTGATCGTCGGAAAATCCCTTCGGTGTCTATGATTCCACTCAACGATAACGAGTCTACACATTTCCTAACAATTGGTGGAATATAGTTCAAGCAAGGGTTATTTTCGATTATGAACTTTAAGGATACACCGAATTGCGTTGTGCTCGGCAAATTACTCTCATCAATTTCAAGATGTGCCAGTCTACGTTCTATATTCCTAGATTCATCTACATCTCTTATAACATCAGGTAGTTTTGACAACGGTAACCCAAGAATTTGACGCAGTTCACTTATGCTTGACAAATAGCTCAATTTCTTTTTGAATTTTTCACTAATGAAAGGACGAAAGCATCTCCAAACGATTTTAATAAAAAGCGTGGGATGCACTACATATAAATTTTGAAGATTTTTTCTAAAACTTCTGTCCAATTCCTTGTATGAATTCCAAAGGAATGGAATGGACGGCCGATTGCTTTCTTTGAGACCTTGATGGAAATAAACTATGTTGTAATCGTTTTGGACATATGGTTCCATAAGTCGTTTGCTCAATCTAGAGAAATAGTTTTTGTGTATCTATTCTAGTTTTGTAATTTTTTATGACTTACTCTACAAATAGTTTTAGATTGGCTGGTAGATAGCAAGCATATATTGCAAATGTGTGAATTCCTTGTCGATCAGTTCCTAAGAATTCTATAAACGTAGTCTTCATTGATGTGAATTCGCCAGACTGCTAATACAAAAAAAAAGAACTAAACTCATTCTGAATCTTTACAATAAATTTAATACAAACCTCTCGCAATTCCTCAAAGCTGTCATCTCCATAAGTGTCTTCAGGTACAACCCTTTCTACAAATATTTAAAGCTAATTACTCTGTACTTTTAACATTCAACCGATAAATTTTACCTTCGAAATCAAAGGCTTGCACTTCGAATTCTTCTTCCTCGTCAAGATATTCAACTTGGAAATTTAAATGGATATTGTATATAAACACAAAAATATCTTAAAATAAAATACCTGTATCGGGCACAACTTTTGTTACAATTTCCGAATCATCAAATTCCAATTTTGGCTCATGGTCTAC
Organism: Odontomyia ornata; assembly: GCA_963969285.1. Lineage (NCBI taxonomy): Eukaryota > Metazoa > Arthropoda > Insecta > Diptera > Stratiomyidae > Odontomyia > Odontomyia ornata. Next base: position 184,242,782 of record OZ017741.1, on the reverse strand, counting down.
TGGATCCGATAAACTCGTCAAATGATCATCAGACAATTCCACTAAAGGATTAATGGGCGGTCCTAAATATAAAAATATGTCTATGAGAATAATTGTTTAAAAGTGAATAAGAGAAATGAAGTAATATAAAAAAGCGAAACAAATAAAGTTTTGGCATTACAATTTGCAAGAAAAACTTTGCTGGCAGAAAGTTATGGAAAATATAAAATTAAAAGGGTAATTAATAATTTTTGATTATTGCAAGACATTAATAATTTAGTTTTATTAATATTATTTATTTTTTGTTTAGCTGACATTCTGGAACATATTCACAGTAGGAGGGGATATCACTCGACTATCTTTGAAAATTCCGCTAAGAAGCCTCTAGACTCCGGCAGGACGGACAGCCATACAGATAGTACTAAAAATCAATAGGTGTAGCTTTGGGTGGAAAAATGTCTTCTCTATTTCACCCTTCATATCTAATTCTTCAAAGCTAAACCCATGAATCTTCTATTACTCTTGTTCGCCGATAGCTTTAAGGTGTTTCGAATAATTAGGTCTCTACAAGATCTTCTCTATTGTGCGAATACCTTTTGAAAAAAAAAGTGTTCTTGACTCCCCTAAAATACTTCTACAACGGCTATGTTATATTCAAATTTCGCTGTGGGTGAGTAGATTGGATGTTTGAGGAATTCGAAGCCTATTTCTTCGAATCACAGCAATCAAAACTTCAGCTTTGTGTGCAGGTGCGTTGTCTTGGTTAAAATAGCACTACAACTCGAAGTTTGCCCCGCATTTTATCCTTGAAAGCTATTTACAATCTCGTGATTTATTCTGAATAGAAGAGCCTGCAGCAGTGGCTGCCTCTGTCAGATAATCCATTTAACAATTCCCTCCGTTTCCAAAAATAGACTAACGCCTTAAGTTTTACGCCGAACTTTGGGCTGACTTTAAGTTTCGGTGAAAATGGCCTTTTCCACCTGTATCGCTTCAGGATCAAAATCATGGATCCATGTCTCATCAAATCGCCTCAAATATCCATCCACATTAGTTTGCCGGTTTTAAAGATTTGCTCTTAAAACTTCAACTCGTATTTACCTTTGTTCAACGATTAACATTCTAGGTAACCTCGTTGAGGATTCTCCGAGTGCTATCCTATGAAATACCTTCGACATCAATTAAATATCTAATGGTCACTCGTGGGCCAGCTAGTAACAAAATCTTCAACATTATCCACATTTTCTCCGGTCTAGGACGTGGATGGCCAAACTTCACTATGCTCACCTTTTGATAACGATCTGGCCAGAATGAGCTGTTTGCATCGATGTGAGTGAAACTGTAGAGTACGGAGGAGCAGAGTCCATTAATGTTTCTAACAAGATGGCATGTTTTTTTTGGTAGGCATTGTTTTCAGGCAGAGATATTTGATGATACCCTATTAAAATCTGTATCCGTCCATCCGTTAGTACTTCACAGCAAGTTTTCTCAGCAACTAGAGACGTAATCAAATCCTGTAAACGGCTCAGAAGTTTCTGGTTAATGAAAGTTTGATAGTCGAAAAAAAAATTTCAACGGATTTTAAAGGGGGGTCTCCCCATGTAAGGATGGGACTCCTTGAACATTTATTTTTTCACCGAAAATAGTTGAATTTCAGGGTACTTATTTGAAGGCTGCCAGTCATGGTGAATCCTTGCGTCATGTTTGTTTTGTTGATGCGTCATGTTTATTTTGTTGATATCTAGTCGGTAGATTTAATTTGTTGTGATCGTAACGTTGCGAGCTTGAAAAAACTTATTAAAAACTGCGAAAGAGACGCTTAAACTAAACTAAATGCAAAGTGCAACGAACTAGCAAAATGCCTGATTGCAACAAGTGTAAGAGTGCGATACGCGGTGAATCAGGGATTCGTTGCGCGGGTGTATGCGAGAAGATATTTCACTTGTCGGCAAAGTGTTCTGGTTTGGATCAATACTCTGGTAATATTCTTAATACCAATAAAATGATAAAGTTTATCTGTGAGGAATGCATTATGTATATCCATAACGTTGATATTGCAATAAGAGAGATACAGGAAGCTGTGAAAACCAACGGAAACTACTTAAGAGAGTACAAAAACGAGTTTGATATTGCAATAAAGAGAAATGAAATGGAATTGAAAATCTTGTTAGAAGCAATTGAGTCAAGGTACTGCGAGAGAGTGAGAGCAATGCAAATAGCACAAGAGGCATGCGAAAAAAGTGTTATCGAAATGAAGAGTATGTGTGATATAACAGACAGCTTTAAGAAGCAAAGTGAAAAAATTTGTAAAGAGCTAGAGAATAACAAAAAAGAGAGTGAAAAGATATGCGGTGAAGTGAAGAAAATTGTAGCCAACAATATGATGGGAAACAATTTACAAAGACCATTCTCAGAGGTGATGAAAGATAACCCAAACACACGAATGGTGGTACCAGAATTAAAAAAAGATGTACCTTTAATCATAAAACCAAAGGTGAAACAACTTAGTAAAAAAACCAAGGAAGACTTAAATAAAAAAGTAGATTCAAATGGTTTAAAAATATCCAATGTAGAAAATAAACATAATGGAATTGTTGTCATTGAAAGCCAGAATGAAGTAGAAAGGGAGAAAATAAAAAACGCCATTGAACAAAAAATAGGAGAAGATTATGAAATAAAGCTACCAAACACAATTAATCCCCGGATTCAAATAGTGAGAATGAGCTGTAAACTCGAAGAAAAAGAGTTGATTCAAAAGCTTAGAAAGCAGAATCAAATTCTAGAAAAGAGTTATTTGAAATTTGTAAGATCTTACGAAATGAAAAAAAATAATGAAACGTATTATAATGTGGTAATTGAGACAGATGCACACACATTTCCCAATGTTTTAGCAGCTGAAAAATTGAATATTGGTTGGGATAGATGTAGAGTGTTCGATGGAGTAGATGTAATGTGCTGCTTTAAATGCAGAGGATTCAATCATAGAGCAGCTGAATGTAAAAGTAATGATGTACAGTCTTCCACAAAAGTCAAGGTACAGAGAATCGGTAACTGAAAATTGTATTACTGAATCAATATTTTTATTTGAAAACCAAAAGTTATGAAATGGTAATAATTCGAGTTCTGTTGAATTTAAGTTTTCATAAATTTAAAGGGATTCGGCAATAATGATCATTGAAGACAATAATTTTTTGTTGGCAATGTCTCTTTTCTACTCCACAAAAGTCTTGGTACAGTTGCAGAAAATGCCCTGTTATTTGTAAAAAGGGGAGTCCCCCAAGTTCATATTATCAGAGTGAGTTAACAACCGTAGGCCGCTGTCTTTAATATCGCGTCCGTATTCGTGGTGTATCTTTTATTTAATAAAATTTTTAAAAAATGAGTCGAAAGGAGTTGAGTATTAAAAAGCGTGAAATAATTATTAATCTGCATTCAACTCAGAGCAAATCATATTCTGAAATAGCTGAACTAGTGTTGCGAAGTCGGTCAACCATTCAAAAAGTGATAAATCGATTTAAGAAGGAAAATAGAGTGGAAAATGTGCCCCGAACAGGTCGTCCATCTAAACTAAGTGCAAAGGACAAGAGAAAAATTTCGCGAATGATAAAACAAGATCCATTTCTAAGCTGTAGAAAAATCTGCGATGTTCTTGGAATTAATGATAAGAAGGAGGTTAGCGCAGAAACTGTGCGTAGAGCTGTCGTAGAAGCTGGATTTTCATCTCGTACGCCTAGAAGAAAACCTCTTGTAAGTTCCATAAACAAACAAAAAAGAATAACATTTGCAAAAGCATAACCAATAACGTTTTGGGATAATGTTTTATTTTCGGATGTGTCTAAATTTTGTATATTTGGTGTAAATGGACATAAGAGGGTCTGGCGAAAAGTAGGAGAAGCATTTAATCCCAAGAACACTATTAAAACAGTAAAACATGGAGGCGGTGGTGTTATGGTTTGGGGTTGCATGGCTGCTGCTGACGTTGGAAATCTGACATTCATCGAAAATACTATGGATCAGAACTCTTATTTAGAGATTCTACGAAACAACATGAAACAAAGTGCAGCCAAATTAGGTATGCGAGAAGATTTCTTGTTTCAACAGGACAATGACCCTAAACACACTGCGCATAAAGTTCGAATGTGGCTATTGTACAATACTCGCATGCTTGCTACACCGCCTCAAAGCCCTGATTTGAACCCTATAGAGCATCTTTGGAATGAGCTTGAGACAAAAATCCGAAAAAGAGTGATATCAAGCAAGGCGCAGCTTAAGGATGCTATATTGGAGGAGTGGGCCAGAATCAGCAGCGACTTTACTAAAAAATTGGTATATTCTATGCCTAAAAGACTAAAGTCAGTAATTCAGATCAAAGGATATCCGACAAAATATTAAGAAAAGTATAATTCAAATAACTATGCAAGACTATAATTACAATTTGTATCATTTTTCTTTAGGTGTACCATGACTTTTGTGGACTTCATTCATTGACTTTCCAACACATCATATGTAATAATATATTAATACGACAGAATTTTCGTTTTGTTTTACATGAATTTAAAGTGTAATGATTATAGTTGAAGTAATACCAAAAAAATTTTATCACTATAGGTTTTTTAAATAAAAATATCAAACAATTTTCATGATATTTATCACTGTACCTTGACTTTTGTGGAAGACTGTATGTATAAAATGTCTAGGTAACCATAGATCAAATGAATGCACTAAAGAGCAAGTAAAAAAATGTGTGAACTGTATTCGAGCAAATGAAAAACTAAAACTAGGATTGGATGTAAATCATATAACTACAAGCAAAATGTGCCCAGTCTATCAGAAAAAACTTGTTCTGAAAAAGAAAAGAATTGGTTACTAGCAATCAAAGATAATAAAAGGGATTTGTACCAATATACAGGGTCTTCTTAACAACTTTGATCATATTGAAATACTAGTTGCCAACAGCGAAACAGATTTCTTAGTTCTAACAGAAACACACGTTACAAAAATATACAACAAAATGAACTTAGTCTAACGCAGTATAAAAACATAAATTGTACTTCGAATTCACCACACACAGGTGGAGTAACATTGTACATAAATAAAAATTGGAAAAGTACAAAAATTCTTGAAAAAATAATTGATATGAAAATGTGGCTGTTAGCATGCGAATGTAAATGTGAAAACATAAAATTTATAATTGTGGCAATATACAGATCACCGAGTAGCTCTGAAAAAGAATTCTGCGACTTCTTCCAAGAGAATATTGAGCTTTTAATGGAGCAAGGAAGAGATATTATAATAGCTGGTGATTTCAACATAGACTGGAAAAAAAACAGGTACATATAGACGCTACATAAAGAGTATTTGTGATGATAACTGTCTAAGCCAAAGAGTCTTGGACTATACTAGAGTAACAAAGAATTCAAAAACGCTTGTGGATTTCGTAATTAGCAATATGAGTAACCTGAGTGTCAAAGTCAATTCCGGTAAGAAGATATCAGACCATGAAGTCATTGAGATTAATATAGATATACAACATAAAATACACAATCATACAAACGACGAAATAGACTTTTTTAAATATGACTCACAGCTTTTTCGGCGAGAACTTCGTAAAGAAAACATGGAATATTCAACGGATGTGGATATCCACAGTAATGCTAAGGCACTTGAAATTAGTTTAAAGAACACATCAGACAAATATATAAGGAAACAGAAAATACAAATAAACAAAGACGCGAATATTTGGTTCAATAGCAATTTAAAAAAATTGAAAAGGACAAAGATTAAGCAATATCAAATTGCTACGCTAACTAATACCAGGGAGAGTTGGAAGAAATACAAGGAAACAAGAAACTACTACAAAACACAAATAAGTAACGCAAAAAAACGGTATGTTAGCAATAGAATTAAACGTGCAAATAGTCAAAAACAAATGTGGTCTGAAATAAAGAGACTAGTGTTAAAGCAGCAGAGGAATACAATAGACTATGTGACATTTAGCGGAGTAACGTATGAAAATGAAATACAATTAGCAAACAAATTCAATGAGTATTTTGTAAATAGCGTCCAAGAAATAAGAAACTCAATAGAAAATGTGCCTTATATAAATAACGTTGATAGTATACCTCATAGGTTTAAGTTTCGAAAAATACATGCCGATGAACTAAAAAGAATTTGTCAAAATATGAAAAATAAGGCAGATTTTGACAGAATTAGTCCAAAAATGATTCTCGACAGCTGGAGTTTAATATCATCAAAACTCATTGAAATTGTAAACAAATCGTTAATGAGTGGAACATTTCCAAATTGCTGGAAAGAAACTTTGGTAACACCAATAGAAAAAATAGTTAATACCACTAAGTGTGAGGAATTTAGGCCCATAAACACTCTTAAGACTCTTGAAAAAATTCTAGAAAAAGTAGTAAAAATACAACTAGAAGAATACATAGAAAAAAATAATATACTTATAAAATACCAATCTGAATTCCGAAAAGAGCATTCATGTGAAACAACAGTAAATAATGTTATTAGTGAATGGAAAAGTGTCGGAAAGAAAAAAATAATGGCATTATTCTTGGATTTTAAGCGAGCTTTTGAAACTATTGATCGTGATATTCTGCTGCATAAACTTGATAACTATGGAATTAAAGATACAGAGCTAAACTGGTTTAAAACATATCTAAATCAGAGAACCCAAAAAACTAAAATCAAAAGCTGCACATCTGAATCTCTGGATGTTGAAAACGGAGTTCCGCAAGGCTCAATATTAGGTGCACTAATATTCATAACATACATAAATGACATCAATACGGTTATAAAAAACAGTAAATTAATTTTGTACGCTGATGATACATTGATGTATACTATTGGGGAGAGTTCTGGCGAATGTAAGGCAAAACTAGAAGAAGATATTGGACAAATAAACGAATGGTTAAAAATGAATAAACTTAAACTGAATGAACAGAAAACTAAGTTTATGGAAATAAACATGAACAGTGAAGAAAGCATTAAAATAAATGGTAAATTAATTGAAAAAGTTAATAGCATTAAATATCTTGGTGTACTCATTGACCAAGACTTGAATTTCAATGCACACGTCGATTATATATGCAAAAAAAATTGGAAAAAAGATAGGCTTCTTCAAAAGAATTCGTCCAAAACTGTCGATACTAAACGCAATCAAAATATATAATGTTATGGTTAAACCACATTTTGAATACTGCTCCACAATTTTATACTCATGCTGCAATAATGCGCAAGTTGAAAGACTTCAGAAGCTTCAGAACAAAGCCATGCGAAGCATATTAAAGTGTAGTAAATATGAATCAATACAACTTATGTTGGATGCGCTGAAATGGCTAAGCATAAGTCAGAGGCTAGAATTAAACACGCTAGTATCAGTGTATAAGGCAAAACATGGAAGAGTTCCTGGATACATTACAGAAAAGATCATGTACGTTGGAGAGATGCAACCCTATGAATTGAGGAATGTGAAAGACTTCAGATTGCAACATCACGCTACAATGGCAGCTCAAAAAAATTTTTTCTACAAAGGTCTACAACTATACAATACGCTACCAAATGATATTAAAGAAGAACATAATTTTCATAATTTCAAAAGAAAATGCATAGCTTTTGTTAAAAGAAAAATTTAAATGTAACTAAACGCAAGAAAAGAAAAAATTCAATTGTAACAAAACACAACTAAAAGCTAAAATGTAAATATAGTAACTAAATGTAATTGAAAGTAATCAAGAAATTACTAATAAACTGAAATCAATCAATCAATCAATTTGATTGGCGAAAATATGAAATTAATTAATCCTACTAGTATTAGCAAAGTTGAGCGAATTTTGACTTTTGAGGTATTTGGCGTCGTTGTACTCATAGAGAACTACCTCCATGATTTATTTTTCATCACATTTTCGGTCCTCAAGTGGAGACACAATATTTTTTGTGATCTTCCTCTTCCCCTGCCTACCTCGTTATCGATATTGCAATTTTAAGACTTGATATTAAAATATCTCATCAAGACATTTTATTTGATACCGCATACTCGACTATCTTTGGTGAAAAATATTTTTTAATGGATCAGATCTTTATATGGAGTGATCTCCCTTAAAATCCATTAAAATTTTTTTCGAGTATGAAACTCATTACCCACAACTTTTGGGTTGTTTACAAGATTTGATGATTCTACTTTTCTAGTCCCTGAACTTGACGCGACGGACTGAAGGCAGACAGACGGACAGATAGGTACCGATTTTAATAGGTTTGTAAAAATTTTTTTTTTACGAAACTCTTAAAAACACGGTACATAACACGAAAGGTAAAAAATCTACATCTAAAAAGTATTGGCACATCACTCAAAGTACTAAGTGTCAACGGATTTTTCCTGAAAACCTGGCTTCTGTAGGAGCACTACAGCATTTTGTGATCTACTGTGTTGGTTCTTTGAGTAGACTTGGCAAAAGCAAAAGAAATTAGTTCAGAAGTGAGAAAATGAGTGCTATATCATTACAAAATCCAAAAACAACTATCGGTCAATAGGAAAACATTGGATTTAAGCCTTTCATCTATTTGATATTATGTTAACCGATTTTGATATGTGAGTAGAAAACAAAATAACCGAAATTATTAACAGTCAGCGATCAATAATTTGTGTCGTGTCAAGCAAGTACTGTTTTGTTTACTTTTTCACAGTACTGTATTTTATGTATTTTCGGACAGGAATTTCTTAACGAAAATTATTACATATACACAGGTTCGTGAAGATCTCAAATTAAGTGCTCCAAAAGTAGTATCCCTTTTATCAGAATTTTTAGGGAGGACAGTCAACTTGGAGACAATAAAAGTATTAAGATAAAAAAAACACGAAAAACCCTTCCGTGCAAAAGCAAATTCTGAAAATACAATAAACTACTAGAAGGATGCTCTATTTGCTGATGTTGGTAAATTTATATGGAAGAGATAGAAGATCAATGGTCTGGAGAGTAGAGAAAACAGTAATCGGAAAAAGAATTTGCGTCCAACATGGAAGTGGAAGTGTGAGGGTATAGGCTTGTATATTTTGCCATGGTGTCAGAAATTTTGTTTTCATTGAAGGCAATACAGACAAAAATCAGCATTTGGAAATCCTTCAAAGTAATCTCAATTACAGTGCGGGAAAGATGGGAGTCCGGAGCTATTTCAAATTCTATGAGAACGGCGATTCTAACAACAAGACTTATGAAGATCGCTCCTAGTTGCTGTACACACTCTCTTCATAGCACTACAGGCCCTCTCCGGCCTTCGTTTCCTGCAAATAGCGCCTCCGACTGTCTTGGCCAATTGACCGCGTCCTCCAATTTCGAAATCTACCGAATCAAACCAGCGTTTCCTCGGCTTTCCCACTGGCCTCTGCCTTTCAGTTTTCCCAACGAATGCGTTTTTGGGTATCCGTTGATCGTCCATACGATTCACGTGGCCAGCCCATTGCAGCTTCCGCAGTCTTACAATCGTTGAGACCTCCAGGTCGTCAAACATTTCCAACAGCTAATCGTTGTATCGAAGTCGCTATTGGTCCCCGTCTGCTGTACAATCGCCTACCAGTAATTAAAACTCCTGCGCAATAGGCAGAGGGAAATCTCATAGAAAATCTATGGGATCATTTACATTGGAAGATAAACACATAATTTTTAAAATATTGACGAGATAAGCGCAAACATTATTCAGTAGTGAAATTTAATAGATGCTAAAATATATGAGAAATTATGTCACATCTGTTACAGAGGGGTTATCTTTAGCAATAAAATGTTAAGAGAGTCCAATATAATATTAATCACCTTCAATATTTTAAGTATGCCATTACTTTTTTGATTCATTTTTCGTACAACTAAAGTTACAACCTTAATAATTTTTTTATTTAATAGGATATTTATGGTTTTTTTTTGCTGTGAATAATATTGTAAACTATTGAAGTATCATAATAAAGAAAAACAGTGTATAATTTCATAGTGTGCCTTTTTGATCGAGTGTATACATGGAAGTGCTCCAGTTTTTTCATCTTCGGTTCAACCGGGTGGTTTTTTACAGCCAAAAACCGGTTTAAGGAAGAATCAGTTTTTCGGTTCTTTAATTAGCAAATTTTTAAATCAAAAAACTCAAATCAAAATTGAATGTATATTTTTATGCCCATTGATGAACTTTCGTTATAAATGGTTTTTCGATTTGTTACTCACAAAACTATTTAAATCAAAACGAACTGAAGGACATTTCATCTTTGTGTTAAAAATAAGAGATTAACGTATTGAAATCTAAGCTGACAGCTTACTATTAAGCTAAGTCATTCATTTACAGTATAAGGATGAAAGATCCTTCAGACCATTCTCCAAACATTTTATATTTATTGTGTATCGTCCGCTAGCTTCACTTCGCACTGTACGTCAACACCTTCGCAGTGAAACGAAACATAAACAACTAATAAATTTGTTTTGCTCTGTGGGCGTTGATGCTGCCTATCAGATTCTGAAAGTCAACAGAAAAAACCGGGTTAAACCTGGAGGAAAAACCTCTGGGAAAAAAGCCGGCTTTCGGTTAAACCGATGTGGGTTTTCCCCGAAACGTCTTGATAAGAAATTACAAAATCAAGTTTTGAAGGTGCGATGAGAAAGATGAGGGGAAAGTAGGATAGAATATTAAGTTTTTTTCTAATTTGAAGAAAACTGTAAAATTTCAAACTCCGTCACAAATTTTCTGAATACATAGAGAAATTATCCCTAAAGACAGTTTTTCTCTTATTGCCCGTTGCATTACACGGCGGAGTGGCCGTTGTAAATTTAAAGTTTGAGTGAACAAACGCTTCGTGATTTTATTTTTATTATTTACCGATAGCGAACAACAAGCTTATTGGGCCGTAGATAGAGTAAACAATTTCAAATTCTACCTTATTTGCAAACTAGGATGACCGTTGCATGTTTGAAGGACCAAGGCAAGCAGAAGGTACGAGGGTGAATCAAATATAAACGGTAATTTTTTTGATTACATTTATTGAATAATGTTACACACAAACCATATCATCAACATTTCTCGATGTAGTCTCCTACGTTGTCTACATACTTTTGCCACCGTTTTGGAAGCTTGAATATTGCATGTTTATAAAAGGTTTTAGGACCAGTTGTCAGCCAATTGCGCACGTCCTCTTCGACTCCTTCATTGCTTTCGAATCGTTTTTATCCAAGTGTTTCTTTCAGGGGTGCAAACAAAAAGTAGTCACAGGGGGATAAGTCTAGACTATAAGGAGGGTGTTCGAGTGTTTCTCAGCCCATTTCTTCCGGTTTATCCCTTGTAAAAGCGGCGGTGTAAGGCCTAGTGTTTTCGTGGAGGAAGATGATCTCTCTAATGGCTATACCTCATGTTTTGTTTCGGTAGGAGGTTTCCGCTGATTGTAACAACTGGCAATAACAGTCCGCATTCGCTGTTTGTTGATCGTGAAGAAAATCAATGAGTTCGATAAGCTCTCCAACGGCAAGGATGTTGCCATCTGTAAGACTTGGTCTTGGACGTCGAACATGACTTTCGTTTTCGCCCACCCTTAAATTGCCTGGCACACGTATACATTCGATCCTGAGACAATGAGTGTCCACAAACTTCGCCTTTAAATTTCCGTCGGTTTTTGATGACCTGTAAGAAGAATAATATTAAAACCCTATGCTATTTGTTTTAATAACAAATATATTTCGAGAGTAAATGTGCTCTCTTTTTCAGTGTCTGAAATATATATTGTATATTTGCCATTAAAACAAATAGCATAGGGTTTAATATTATTTTTCTTACAGATTTTTTTAGTAAGCGCTAAAAAATGGAGGCAATTAACGAATTTATGATGACGTGTTACGCGACAGACTGATGTACCTCTTGTTCAGTCATGGCTGTACTGAGGACAGAAGTGTAGCTGCTAACTAAGCTGGTTTCCTCACTCCTTATAAACGAATCAACAACCACCATACTACAATATATCATCTAGTTCTAAGCGTGCTAAGCAGAATAGCTAAGTTACCGTTTATATTTGATTCACCCTCGTATTAAAAATGTCATAAATAAAAAACCTTTCCGTGCCAATAAACAGACTGTCTGGTGGCAGAATTAAAATTTAAAATTCTAAATGTTTGTACCGTCTTTTATCATTCAAAAAGTCTAAAAATTTTATTTCAAGAGCTCGGCAAAGGTATTTATATGAATTTCATCCAACCGTTCCCTTTATACCTGATTAATATTGTGGTAAGATTGAAACTCAAAATCAAGAAACTTGAAATTTTTTTCGTTAGAAACCGGGCATCACCATTTTTGTTCAAGTAGTGTGAAAAACCATTCTGGTTGCCTTTTATAATTAGTTTCAATTTTCAAATATCACGAGAATTTTTTTCGTATTTAAGTGAGCATCGAATTGATTTTGCAGAATTAACTCAAAGCCTTTAGAGGAAAGTACAGCACTGTGGCACAAATTAATTTTTTTTTATTTAGAAAATTATTAAATTTAAGTAAGAAGTAAATAATATTCAAGCAAAATAATGAATGTTGATAATTTTATAAGGAAACACGAGTCTTAATATTGTATTTTTTCTTCTTTTGTTTGAAATGTTTGCAACAAGCAACAGCAGTTGAACTGTAGTTTTATAGATACTTGTACGCATGTATCAGACAATTCAAAAAATATATAAGAAACGCTATGTTCGATTTTTCCTGAAAGATATTTTTCTTGGCTTCGGTTATATTGGTGGTATAATTTGTATAACAACTGCACAGCACAGTTTTTTACTTCTTGTCATGCGGACCTAATATTGATTTATTTGCGGTAAGATATTTTTAATTATCCTAGAATTTGGAATAGCCGTAATTTGCGATTTGCGAGTTGTCCTTACGTACCACTGAGATGTAATTTGATCTTGTATGTTGGGCCAGGACAAATTAAATTTTCTCTCTTGTATGTGTACTTTGTTTAGCGAAATGAAAACAAATACGTAACAAGAAATATATACAAAGTAAAGCTTAAGGCAAATGAGGAAAGTAATCTACAAACATCTATTTTTGCCATCTCAAGAAAAGTAACCTTGACGGTAGGACGCGTTAAAGTGATCATTATTAACTTTGATTTGAATTACCCTGGCTTAGAGTAGGCCATATGTCCGAAAGAAGAGGGGGTTGGTAACTTTAATCTACCAAACTAAGTGAATGAATTTACAACTACTATTTTAAAATGGTTAGTAGGTGTTTCGCTTTTCCACCTTATTTTATTGAGCTTACATATAAATAAATCTTGAAATTTCGTTTTGTATGTTTAAAATATTTTTATGAAAACGATTATGCATCTTATTTTGAAACATTTGGAGCATTAGAGGGATTTCTACATATAGTCGCACCATGTAATCTGAAAATAATAGCTAATATTCTAAATCATTATTTAATTGAGGATATGAACCCGTCCATGGAAATCATTTATCTGACATTTAAACAATCCAGTTACAATAACCTCATATCTCATATGAATGAAAGGCTTTATTGAGTGTATGAATAGCAAATCCTCTATTTTTGTTTTAAAGTTAAGACGCTTTAAAAGGATAAAATAAATATTTTTTTCTCAAAAAAAAAAACATTTTAAGCGCTTCAAAATAAGCATTTTTTATTTAATTCATTTCGAAAAAGATTTTAAGCTTTTTAAATTTAAAGGTGTAGATTTCAATAGTTTTTTAAGGCATGGTAGGGCCAATTTTACAAAGACATGCTAGTTTTGTATGCTGTCTGTTCGTCATTCGTGCATCACAAGTTTTCTGAGAAACAATTTTAGCTACAATTTTAAATTTATTCTTAGCTTTTTATCAAAATTTTCAAAGGTTCTCAAGGGGCCTTATATTCTGAACAGAGACTGAGTTGAGATTCGTATCGAAGGTTTTCAAAAAACAAATAGCGGAAATTTTTGTATCGTTCCGTAGCGATTGTTTCAGAAAAATCTCAGGGAAAATGACAGAAATAGGTCCCTATGAGTACAAGGGCAACAAATATCTCAGAAGTTAAAACTCACTCAACTATGTTAGTATATTAATAGTAACATTTGTCATTTGTAAAGGGTGGTCCAACCATCATGCACAATGTTAATTGTGTTAGTTATTCGCTCAACATAATTTGACATTTCTTTGTTTCATTGTTTGACAAAGTCAACCATGGAGAGGTACACAATTGAGTAGCGCGTTAAGATTGTTGAAGCCTTTTACGAAAATGGGCGTTACCATGAACTTTATGCTCAGAAAATATCATCGAAATTGGATCAAGTAAGATTCGGCCATTTGAATTTTCCAAAATTACAACAACAGTAAGTATTGATGGTTGTGTTACATTACCATTGCCCTTGGCTTTGGCAAGAACTGAGTTTGATTTGATGTGTATCCTATATTTACATCAACATTCCTGGAGGGAGAGAGAGAGAAAGAGGGCGAGAGAGAGAGAGAGAGAGAGAGAGAGAGAGAGAGAGACAGTGAAAGATAGATGGATGGAGATAGAGACGGAGAGGAAGAGTCCATATCATTAATAATTTAGTTTATTCCATTGTTATTGGTTATGGCAGGTTTTCTTACCGAACGAACCCTGGCGGCTAAGAGCTAGCTGGCTATGAAATGACAACCGCGAATTCAGGACATTCTCGCGAACGTTTCTTTATATGATCATGCTTTATGTGAATCTAAACTTTAAGCAATTCGATTATTTAAAATTTGTTTTATTGTAAAAAAATATCTAAAAATAAAGCAAAATAATGGAAGCTCCTTGAAGAGAGATGTGGTTTGCAAGTGAATTCGAAAACGGTGGCTTCCAGAGCATACCCAAAATTACTGATGTTAGTCTCTCATATGTGAAAGTTGATATACATATTTACGGACGAACTTTTTCAAACAAAATTCAATATTGAATGGAAAATTTGTATAAAAAATGCTTGAAAGTTTCAATAAATTTGAACATTCCTTTGTTCTCAAAAAATCAAGAAAATCACTAAAAACGTTGCTGCTTGACTATCAGACAAGATGGCTATCGTATTGCCCTTGTATCCCTTGTCTATGCACCGTTGCGTACTTACTGCAATTGCACAAACCTCCGCCAAGGAGATGCTTGGCATCATTCCCAGCGGTTCATAGTGTTTAGTCCTAGGCCCAAACATCCCAATTCCTGTTTCCTCTGTAGTCTTATTTCCGTCTGTGTACTACATGATTGCATGTGCCCCTATAAGGTGCACATTGGATTCAGAGCTCTGATCCATGGGAACAGATTGGCTAATTTGACTTGACCTTTATGCACAATCCTAGAGCCACTATCCCAATCCTGATAATTGTGGATTCTGATTTCTGTTCTATTTCAAGATGAAGTTGTGATTAATTTAGTATGTTTTCGAGTGCCGTTGTTCGACACGACCGCATAGCTCGCATGATGCAGACAGAGGCCAGACATCGCACCCGTTTGAGTGTTTGCCTCGTTGTGTGCTCCTGAATCTTGAGTGTGATGATTGTTCTCACCATTAGGGTATACATCCAACGCAGTTTTCTTGGGCTATAGCTCTAACACTTACCTGCAGTGTTCCTGCACACCATCAGGGTTCTTCTGGCTTTTGTTGTTACCACGTCAATATGTCGGTTCCATGTGAGCCTACCATCCAGATGGGTTCCGAGATACTTAATTTCTCTCTTGAATTTTAACTCCACTTCATTTAAGGTTACTGTGCGGAGTTGCTCTAGTTTCTGCTTCTTTGCAAATGGCAGCAGCGGGGTTTTACTAGGATTAAGGCTCAAATCAATTTATCGGTATCAATTACTTACACTACGAAATGGTCCCAGCATGATTTCACAGGGTTTCGCCGTTTTTTTTAGTACCACCATTCGCTACCACTCCTCTCCATCACTCTTTATTAGTCGCACAATGCTTGTATGAATACCATACATATTTCGCTGCTTTGTCCAGTATTTTCCAAAGTGCAATATATCGGTATAAGGGGCCACACAAAATAATGTGAATTAATACTTTCGTGAATATCTAGTCCAATTCGTGATCAGTACTCAGAGATTAAAAAAATCATATTATACGATGCATTAAAAAAACTAATGAACTGTCTTTTCAAGTATCTCGCCGATAGGGTCAAAAATGCCCTAAAATACTGAATTGAAAAAAATCTTCAGGTCCACGCTTCAATCAGTCAGTTTCCTTCTGTCAACATCTGTGGTAGATTCTTATATATACGCAGAATATCATTTGTGGCATCTCACTTTAGACGATCTAGTGATCCAAATGGTTTAAAAATATCCAATGTAGAAAATAAACACAATGGAATTGTTGTTATTGAAGGTCAGAATGAAGTAGAAAGGGAGAAAATAAAAAATGCCGTTTAGCAAAAAAATAGGGGAAGATTATGAAGTAAAATTACCAAGCACAATTGATCTTCGAATTCAAATATCTAGAATGAGTTGTAAACTCGACGAAAAAGAGTTAGCAAATAAGCTTAGAATGCAAAATCAAATGTTGGAAAAAAGTCGTTGGAAATTGATAAGGTCATACGAAGTGAAAAAATTTAATGAAACATACTATAATGTGATAATTGAGAGGGATGCACACACATTTCCCAAAGTTCTAGCCGCTGAAAAAATAAATATTGGTTGGGAGAGTGTTGGATGGAGTAGATATAATATGCTGTTTTAAATGCAGAGGAAATGAAGCAGCTGAATGTTCAAGCAATGAAGTATGCATGAAATGTCTAGGTAACCATAGATCAAATGAATGCACTAAAGAACAAATAAATAAATGTGTGAACTGTATTCGAGCAAATGAAAAACTAAAATTAGGGTTGAATGCAAATCATGCATTGTGACAACGAAGTACCCGGAAATTGTAATTTAAATTCCCCGGGTAAATCATATTTCAAAAAAATGTAATTTGTTAAGTTGGTAGGACTGTCCTTAAAGAAAGAACTTCATTTAAAAAAGAAAAGGATTGGTTACTAGCAATCAAAGATAATAAAGGGGATATATACCAATATACAGGGTCTCCAGATTTCGACAGAATAAGCACAAAAATGATTCTCGACAGCTGGAGTTTAACTTCAGCGAAACTCACTGAAATTATCATCAAATTATAAACGAGTAGAATGTTTCCGAAACTATGATAACGGCGATAGAAAAAATAGTTAATACCACAAAGTGCGAAGAATTTTGGCCGATAAACGCTCTAAAAACCCTTGAAAAATTCTAAAAAAAGTAGTAAAGATACAACTAGAAGAATATATGTAAAAAATAATCCATTTATAATACACCAATCTGGATTCCGAAAAGAGCATCCCTGTGAAACAACTATAAATTATGTTATAAATGAATGGAAAAATGTTGGGAAGAAAAAAATAATGGCAGTATTTCTGGATTTTAAACGAGAGCTTTTGAAACGATTGATCGTGATATTCTACTACTTAAACTTGACAATTATGGAATTAAAGATACTGAGCTTAATTGGTTTAAATCATATCTGAATAAGAGAATACAAAAAACTAAAATCAAAAACGCATGTCTGAATATCTGGATGTTCAAATCGGAGTTCAACAAGGCTCAAAATTAGGTGCGCAACTATTGATTATATACATTAATGATATAAATAAGCTTATAAAAACAGTAAAATAATGTTGTATGCGGATGATACATTGATTTATACTATAGGAGAGAGTCCTGGTGAATGTAAGGCGAAATTATTGGAAGATATCGCACGAATAAATAAATGGATAATAAAAATGAATAAACTTAAACTGAATGGACAGGAAACGAAGTTTATGGAAATAAATATGAACAGCGAAGAAAATATCGAAATTATCGGTGAATTAATTGAGAAAGTAAATGATAGCATTAAATATCTTGGTGTAATCATTGACCAAGAATTTAATTTTAATGCACACGTCGATTATATATGCAAAAAAAAATTGGAAAGAAAATAGGTTTCTTCAAAAGAATTCGCCCAAAATTATCGACGCTAAACTCAATTAAAATATATAATGGTATGGTTAAACCACATTACGAATATTGCTCCATAATTTTATACTCGTTCTGTAAAAATACAATTGAAAGACTTCAAAAGCGCAGAACAAAGCCATACGAAGTATACTAAAATGTAATATACTCGTACGTCAAGCCAACCTATGTTGGATGTGCTGAAATGACTAACCATAAGTTAGGGGCGAGAATTTAACATGCTAGTATCAGTCTATAAGGCGTAACATGGGAGAGTTCTTGGCTATAATACCGAGATGCAACCATACGAATTGAGAAATGTGCAGGATTTTAGATTGCAACATCACCTTACAATGGCAGCTCAAGAATTTTTTTTCTATAAAGGTCTAAGATTATACAATACAATACCAAATGATATTAAAGAAGAACTTAATTTTCATAATTAAAATAAAGTGCATAGATTTTCTAAAAAGTAAAAAAAAAAATGAAATGTAAGTAAACGCAACCCAAATGTAAAATGAATTATAATAACTAAATGTAATTGAAAGTAATCAAGAAATTATTAATAAACTGAAATCAATCAATCAATCAATCTTTCATGCAAAAGGTATAACGAATTGATTTGCATTCTTCGTATTATATGGGTTGATTTGCGATATTTTAATTAATAGTTTTTGGTTCGATCCATTAGTTTTTAAAATATTTGAAGATAGATTTAGGTTTGTCGATTATAACATGGCTAAAGGCTAATTATTTCATTGATTGGTAAACCAGTTATTTGAGCATTGGAAGATTTAGAATATTTTTATTTACTTTGATCAGCGACCTGGATATAATATTAAGATGTTATACTGTGTATATTTTCCCATGTTTAGCGCTTCTAAACTATCCATAACTTTTATGTTCTCCATTAAAAATAGCGTTTTAATGGAGAACATACAAATTAAGGATGCTAGATGTTGCTTTGCCGATTGACTCCAAATGACTTCTCCATAATGTAATTTCGTCAGCACAAATGCATTTAGAACAAGTTGCTTGATGTACGTTGGAAATCCTCATTAACAAGCCTATTGTGGAGGTAATTGTCTCCTTAAGCTATTTATGTATGTCAACCAGGTCAAACGATGCTCGACATCTATGTCTTCTTTGTTCTTTGCTTAAAAACAATGTATTTTGTTTTTGCAGTGTTCAATGCTAGTTTGTTTTCGATTAACCACTCGTGAAATTCTCCTACATTTTCGTTGATAGAGTTTTCAATGGCCCTTTTTCCCTGTTTCCAATTAACTGATAATATTTAGTAATTTTCATGTGATAACAATTGGTATTGTTTTTAGACTAATTTTTTTATTGAATATTGTTAAAATTTGAAGAACCATGTGAGCCATTAAGTATTTTAGTACTTTAATATTTTGAATTTACGACGGCTGTCCAGAAAGTAACAAACGTTTTGAAACAAAACATTAACAAAGTGAAGAAACAATTTGATTATATGCATTTTGGAGGTAATTTTCAATCAGAACTTATCACAACTGGGTAGGCTGATAGTCCGACAGAAGCACCACAAGCACAAACTCACTGCTACAAACGGACTTTGAACTTGGGAAATGCTGCGCAAGCGGTGGGCGCCCTAACCATTACACTAAAGGGATTTAAATTTTCTACATCATCGTAATTTAAATTAAGCCATTTATCATAGCGTGGTACGAGCTTCTCAATACCCCCTCTCTAGAAATCTGCCGCCTGCGAGTTTAACCACTGGTTTACACCGGCATGCAGATCAACATCAGTGTCAAAGCGTTGCGTAGCGTGCCACGTCTTCATCGCTGGGAACAAGTGGTAGTCACTTGGCGCCAATTTCGGGCTGTGTGGCGGATGCTTGAAAACTTCCCAGTTTCTGTTTTTGTGACCTTCCGTTAGGATTTTCAGAACCCACCCGGCACAATATTGGTGATAACTAAGTTTACCAACCACAATTTCATAATCGAAACTCCGTGAAATTCGGGGGAAATCTTCTGCGAGTTTCCTTATGGTGGAACGACGATTTTCATTGATTTTTTCGTTGATTTTCGTCATCAATTCATCGCTCACAAGACTAGACCTACTAATGCGATTCTCACTGTGAACGTTGGTTCGGCCATTTTTAAAATCAATGCACCACTGCCTCACTTGGCTTTCACTTTCTGGTTTGTGATTTCTGCCATCATACATTTTCCCACAGCTCACACTTCACAACTACTGGGATTTTCAATTGCAGCGCTCAGCTTAACTTTCCACTGTATACAAAGTACAATAGCCACGATGCGCAAGCTATCACGGCTGATTGCGTAATGAGTTTAGAAACACTCTGACGCCAAGATGGCCGCGCTAGCCCAGCCAGCTGCCGCATCTGGCCAGAACGTCTGTTACTTTCTGGACAGCCCTCGTATCGATAAAGCGCATTTGAATTTAAAATGGGGATGTATTGGAGTTTATTTACTGAACCATAATGTAGGTTGTCTTCCAAAAAAGATTGATATAAAGTCCAGTTTTTTCTTCTAAGGTTACAGAGTGAGATTTCCTCCATTGTCAGCCCTTCCTCCTCGTACCACAGAATTCTGTGGTTATACATTGAAGGCACTGTCGACACCCTCCATCTCCATATCATCAGAGCAATGTTCATGTTGCTGCAGTCACTGTAGTGCAATCTATTAATTACGGCTTTGAAGGATAATTTTGAATTTAATAATTTTGGAATTTGTAGTGTAGATAATAGTATATTTTGCTTTCAGGTACCGCAGTACTTTATAGTTTTTCAGAGATCTTGTAAAGTTATGACCAGCGTAAATTGGTCTGTCTATTGGAAATAAGTTAATTATTTAGAACTGCAAACGTCAAAAAGTTCGTTTAGAATCTCACCTGAAATTCTTGGTAAGTGGATGTAAGCTCTGTGATATCGATTTAAGGTTCCAATTTTATACAAGGTTAAGGTTTCAATTGCGTATAATGTTGGTGGACATAATTTGTGCTTCCATGAAGAAAATATGAAGTGATATTAAAATATCGATGAATTATATTTGTAAGATATTTATTGTTGAAATAATTACGACGTAAGAATAATCAGACATTAGTTTGGATCATTTACGTAGTATCACAAATGCAGAAATTATTTTTAAGTGACGTTATCTCTGAATATCTATTTGATTGTGGAAAATTTGATGATGTTGTAAATTGTATGTAACAACTTCTGAATAAATGGGTGGTTACGACAAAAAGCTTCTTATTATCTATAATAATCTTATACCTGCCAGCATGGGTTGTGATTGTCTAGAAACTGAGTATAGGAGTTGGTTTGCTTTTTTAGCGGCAACATGTAGCGCAATGTTTTCCTACTTCTCAATAATATATAGACAGTGAAATTGTAATTCAAACCTTGTCATTTTATCGGTGAATTTTCATCTTGGATTAAACTATATGATTCATTCTTTCAATCGGGCTAATATTTGCTTTCGTTTTTATATTTCGTGGCTGTTTTTTATATAAAAGCTCTTATGAGCAAACTATAAATTAAATTGCTAGTAAAGCGGAAACAAGAGCAAGAAAAGTTAAAAGATTTCTCAATATGCATTAGATAAAAATTTTTAAATGTGTTATTTTGATACTTTTTTTGTATTCATAGACGATCTATACATTAATTTACATTAAGCCTTTAAACATAAGACTGGAAAATTTAAATCGATTACGAAAGTATATATGAACAGTAAAGTTAAATTTATTGAAAGTGTACAACATTTTAAAGTATCTTATAAAGGATTAATGTACTTATGGATTAAAGAAACTGTCATTTTACGGAGAAAAACGACAACTGCTATATTTGTTTTATCAGCAATTTATTCACAATTCCTTTCGTCTTAGGAACTATCTTTGACATCACACATTAGTTTTGCTTTGTAATGACCAGATATTTAATTCTAGATCAATTTCTATCAGTATCATTTTCAAAAGAGCGTTTTCTGTAAATACATTTCCTTTTAATGTTTTAAGTGGTATTCAAAGTTTAGGCTTTCCAAAAATTTGGGTTTTTCGAAATGAATATCGTAATTGGATGATTTCGAGGGATTTTTAAAGAGTTTATCAAGTTATTAATTTGTAGTAAATTGTAATTGTTTGTCTTCACCAATGTTAATTCAGTTGCTGTTGCTGTGAAACGAACTTCGTTTCACCTCTGGTAGAAACATTTGATAAGGGGTACTAAAATTCATGGTGATTTAGATGCTTAATTTATCAAGGTGACATAATTTGCACAGTGTGATTAGAAAGCAGCAGGTATGGTTACATCGTCTTATCATGCTTTCGGCTTACAAGTCGACTCAGCCCGCCTACATAGTGGCGCAGCAGAAATTTAACACTCCGCATAAGTCAGATAACGACCTTATCATTGCCTCAACTCGGCTCTTATCATAAAGCACACGAGAGGAAACATTGTTTCTTGGTGAAACTCAGCCGCAACAAGAGTATCGCACCATACGAGCATATGATAAATGCAAATAGCAAGATCCGATTATCATCCCGAAACGTAACCGAACTGAAAGTGAAGGCAAGCGAGACGGTAACAACAGTAAACAACAATCTGCTTATGATTTGCTATACTTATACTACAGTTAGTTGGATCGCACCAAAAATAAATGTTCCGCAATCAACACACAACGATGAAATAAAAAAGTGAGGACAGACAGATTAAGTATGTACTTACCGGGCAACTTCGGTGGCAACTGCACACGATCCACTGTTTCCATCTTATTGTTTTCACCACGGACAACAGATTCTCCTTCAATTCGGCAATTGCACAAATAGACCAATTGCAATTTGGCGATTTATACTTGACTTTTTGCTTGTGCACTGCAGCAAGATTTTCGCAACTTTTTTGTATGTTTCCGCCTTTGTGTTGTTTTAGTCATTCATTCACCTGCACACATTTCGATCGAACCTACGGTCGCCAAACGAGAAACGATGCTAAGTAAAACGACGATTCAAGAGCAATTATGAAAACAAAGACAATAACAAGACAGAATCGATGGAATGCCAGAGGGAATATCATATTTGTCGTGCAGACAATATTCCGAAATTAAAGCAACGAATTAGAAATGTATTGTTTCCTCGTTCGGATCACTGAGGAATGGCGAACAAAAAATTTACGTCATTTCAACTGGAGGGGGTTTACTTGACACTTAGCCCATTGCACTATTCCCAGGAAGTAATACCTGATTCATGTTTTAGCACTTCACTAAAAATTTTGATTAAATTTCGTTGTTATCCTATGTGTAAAACATTCCTGAAGTGTAGATATGCAGAAGATTTCACCTTTCCGTTACGTTTTACAGGTAGAAACGCGAGTCGAAAAGATATCAATTCAGCGCCCGTGATCTGTGTCGTTTCTCACTTTTGACTTTTGAACGTAACTTTTCGTCATGACAGCACACTTAATTACCACCCCCACTTATGCACTTTGTGCTGTTGAATTGTCATTGGTGAAAGATAAAGATAAACATCAATATGGGGCATATTGTGGAGACTTAAAAATATTTAAATTTTATTGATGCAAATGCATTTATTTACAGTCTAGTGCTATATATAATAAGCAAAAATGGATATTTATTCAACAAAAAGCAAAAATTTCAGCACAATATTGAGATGATCGTTGTTGAACATCTCAGAACTGCATTGCCAATTCTATTCAATAGGTTTCATTTTTCCAATCAGTATTTCTTATTGAATGCAGTTGAAAGCAGTCGGTTGTCGAAGAATTGTCTGTCGCTGTCAAAATAATCGTGAAAGATGGTGGTGTTGAGTAGATTGGCTCGTCCTTTGGCCAATTTGAGCCAAGCAAAAACAGCTATCAAATGCCAAAGCCTCACGAAAGCCTATCAAAATGGTAAAGTATATTATCGGTTGTAGATCTTGTTGTAAATGAAAGTTAAAACTGAATAAACACCTTCAGTTATGCAATCGTCCTAACATAACCAAATCTCATGGATATTTGCTTGCAGGTTTGCAGCTTCGTCAAATGTCCGGTGGACATGATACATTCTTTATTACACCAAGCAGATTTCAATGGAGAAAATTCAAGGATATGCTCCATTACTTCGTGATGTTGGGAGTTATTCCAATCACTGCCATTGTTTTCTATGCAAACGTATTTATTGGCCCGGCAACGTTGACCGAAATTCCCGAAGGGTACACTCCAAAACCATGGGAATATCATAGGGTAGAAAAGATTTAGCATTAGGAAAAAACTGTTTTAACGTTAAATTTTTACAGCATCCAATTTCTCGTTTCTTAGCGAGGTACCTATACCCGTCTCCACAACAAGAATATGAGAAAATGTGCCATCATTTGTATGAAGAAAACGAAAAAGCCGAAATCAGGTGAGTTTGATTTGTATTATTATTTTGATTGGTCTGTAAAAGCGCAGTCACAGATGTAAATATGCTGCAAGTAAGAATATCAATTTTCGAACAAAAATTTATTTAAAGAGTGCTCTAGACGGAGCATTTAAAAGCCGCTTTTTCAGGTGTCAACCTTGTGGGCATTTACACGAGGCTTAATGGAAACTAGTTTAATCAGTGTGCTTGCTGTCAGTTATTCTTGTCATTGCTGAATACTGCTCTATATAATAATGCCGGAGATGCGCCTGTGATTTTGTCTAATGAGTGCCAAATAATTATTGAACAAGAAAAGGAAATTTGTGTTCGTCGGTGGAATTCTTTAAGAAATGAAATTGCTACTTCTGATGAAAGGAGACAAAGTATTCAGAGAACAGCTACGAATAAGTGTTGAAAAATTCAAATAATTGTTGGAACTATGTTCAGCCTTAATTTTGAATCAGACGAGGAAAAAACTTTCTGCCAAAATGAAATTACATGTAATTCTTCTTTAGTTTGCTTTAGCATCCAACTGCAAGTCCCCGTTTCTGATGTTTCGACTTTCCATTTTAACAATTACGCCCAGGGTATTTAAAGTTCTCCACGCTATTGCAAGAGTATTGTCACGACACAATAACACAATTTTGAAACTCAAGATTTACATGAAAAGTAACAAATATCAATGCTGAAGTTTAGTTCCTCTTGCCCTTTTCCACTCCAGTTAGTCTGATGCGTAAGAAAATGACCTTTTAATCGAGACAGAAGCAAAATGATACAAATTAAAATTTCATGTTTTCTAAATTTGAGAAATTCCTTATTTTTAATAATGAAATAACATTCTTGAATCCAAAACCAACATACTTTAAAAAAGTAACTTCCTACAAGCGAGTAAGTTAGAAAGAAGCTGTTTGCTAGATTCTAAACGAGTTTAGCATGTAGCTAACGGCTTCCTTATTACTGGCTAGCTACTTACCTGAGGCTTGCTACTGTCTCGTTACCAGGCTTGTTTGTGTTTACACGAGACGTGTAGCTAGCCACCAGTAATAAGCGGCTAGTTGCACATCTCGTCTGAAACCCCCCTAAACGGATGAACTTATTTAAAGTATCAATAATTAAAACAAATACTACTTCATTTTGGAAATTTTGCAGCTTGTAGTTTCCGTTTGAAATATTGAACCGACTGGAGTGTATGACCAGTAATTTTGCAGTAACATCAACGGACTCACCGTGATAGATGTGCCTATAAGTGGTAGATTGTAAGAATTGGGCTTGCCCTACTTCCGACTTTATATATTTGTTGTGCCCCATGCTCAGAGAATTCTTCGTTTAGACTAACTCCCCGGAAAAATCAAATGATTTTTGCAAATTACAGTCATCCAAGGTACTCCTCACCCTCACACGACGAGTGTCCCATCCACTCCGAAGTGAAATTCCTCAGTAAGTTAAAATATGTGCTCGTGTTTCACTTATCTACGTTCGCCGTTTTCCTCGATACACATATTTGGGGCTTTATAAATTGGACTAGAAAATTTCTTGAAAATACCTCTGCAAGTACAGGTAAGCAGCGACTATATTCAAACTAAAGGGTGGTCCAACCAAAACGCACGATGTTAATTGTAAATAAAACAAAAAGTTTTCAGAGAATTATGTTAATATTTTTCATTATAAGAGAAGGATCTATGACAATTATGTGTGAAACAAAATTTCGCCCGAATGTTCGCCTCGGCTACGGTGGGATACTTCTATCCGATGGTCCATATTTTCAATGACTCTGAGACACAATTGAGGTTCAATGTCGTTAATGTGCTGAATTATCTCATCCTTTAGCTCTTGAATTGTTCTTGGCTTATTGACGTCAACTTTTTCTTTTAAATATCCCAAGAGAAAGAATTCCAACAGTGTCAAATCACATGATCGTGGCGGCCAATTAACATCGCCCCAACGTGAGATAACACGGCCATTGAATTTCTCGCGAAAAAGAGCCATTGTTTCGTTGGCTGTGTGGCAAGTCGCACCATCCTGTTGTAACCACATAACGTCCAGGTCCATAGCCTCAATTTCTGGCCACAAGAAGTCCGTTATCATCTCGCAATAAGGAACACCATTCACGGTAAAAGCTTGGCCGTCCTCATTTTCGATTAAGTACGGCTCGATGACACCGCCAGCCCATAAACCACACCAAGCAGTCACTCTTTGTGGATGCATCGGCTTTTCAACAATCACTCGTCGATTCTCATTTGCCCAAATGCGACAACTCTGCTTCTGTTTCTTTTTAAAATCACCATTCCCTTCTGTCTGTTCCAACCAACCATTCGACGTATTGCCGACGCTTGAAATGGTCAGCAGGCTTCAGCTCCTGAGTCAATTGAACCTTGTAAGCGTGTAAAAATGGAACAATGTAGCAACCTCCAAAGGCAAGCCAAGAAACCACGAAGACTTAAAAACGAAGACATAAACCTAAAGCTCCTCTAATCAATTTACTAATGATACTACACGGAAAAGACAGCGGATGACACGATTACATAACCTGTAACACGAGTAGTGAGTTTACATGCATAGTTTGAAATTCGATTTTAGATTGAGAAATGACATTTGAAAAAAATGGAATAACGGGAACCAATAATAAAATTTATTTGGATTTCATAAAGATGAATGAATCGAAACTAATCTAATTTTGTTGGTTAAGAGAAAAATAGTGGAAGCCTACCTTCGTGCGATCCTTCTCACTTCTAAGATTTCCATCTGTTTTCCAACCCGCACGTAATCTACTGGCCTTGGAAGGATATAATAATAAAAATGTGTATAACTTCACATACTTTGCAATGTACTTTGGTAGGGTTTGATAATTTTTCGAGAGTACGCAAATACTTTCGACTTCGTAGGCCCGTCAATAGCATACAAAGACTGGGAAAAAGCTGAAGCTTTTGCAGATAGAAATTTCATCCGCTGGGCAAAACTTTGATGAGCAGAAATGTATTGAAAAAGACGAACAGGCTACTGAAATACAGGAAGGCCCTAAACATAGTCGAAGTATAAAAAGTATGATGATATTTGTCTTAATTTGTTACATACGTGAGTGAATCAAATATAAACGGTAATTTAACTATTCTGCTTAGCACTGCCTCCAAACTAGATAATATAGTATGGCGTATAGGGGCTTAGTTAGGGGCCACGCTCGGTTCTGTTCTCAGTACAGCCATGACTGAGTAAGAGTGTAGACGTGGGCCAGGGAGTTCAAGAGTGGGCGAGAACGTGTCGAAAATGAAAATCATGATTGACCTCTAAGGAAAAGTCTTACAGATGACAACATCCGTACCGTCCGAGAGCTTATTGAACTCATTGATTTTCTTCATGATCAACAAACAGTGAATGCGGCCTATTATTGCCAGTTGTTGCAGTCAGCAAAAACCTCCTATCGAAACAAAAGGCGAGATATACTCATTAGAGAGGTCATCTTTCTCCATGACAACACTAGGCCGTAAATTGCAGCTTTGACAAGGGATAAACTGGAAGAAATGTGCTGGGAAACACTCGAACACCTCCTTATAGTCCAGACTTCTCCCCCCGTGACTACTTTTTGTTCGCGCCCTTGAAAGAATCACTTGGAGGCAACCGATTCGAAAACCATTAAGAAGTCGAGGAGCACGTGCGTAATTGGCTGACAACTTGTCCTAAAACATTTTGTGAACAAACCATATTCAAGCTTCCAAAATGGGTGGTAAAAGCGTGAAGACAACGCAGGAGACTACATCGAGAAATGTTGATTATATCGTTTGTGTGTAATATTATTCAATAAATGTATAAACAAAATTACCATTTATATTTGATTCACCCTCGTAATATTGCGCTGGTTGCCTATTTTCCGATTACGGAAGTATACAAAAGCATAGATATCACCATTAATTATTGCTCTCCCACAACCAGGAAGACCTAACATCTCCGTAAAACCAGAAACAAATTACTTGTTTCTCATCAATGTTAAAAAGTAGAAAGATTGTTGCTTGATCGACTGAGCGAGGTCACTTTCGCTTTAAGCCAATGTACTCCTCCGACCTCCAGCTTAATAGGGTGGTACATCATATACGAACTGGGTTACATCGCTATCAACCGACTGGATCGTTTATGTTGACATAGCTAAAGGCTTCGATAAGCTCTGGTATGCAAAATGCATGAACTCCAGATGGCTTTGCAGCGCACCTAAATTATTGGCTCTTTTCTAGAGGGCAGAACATTTTATGTCCAAATTAGCCACCTTGTTGGCCTACGTTCAACTGAAGCTGGATTTTCCCAACGATAATCTATTTTGCTTATTTTACATTGTATTTTTACTGTGGATTTACCTACTCTGCCCACTAACACAAAAATATCGCTATATGCTGATGATATTCTGTGTTTTACACTTCTCACTTCTGTGTTTTACACTTCTCGTCAAACCAATTATATATATTAGCTAAACTTTTTTTAATTGGATCATTTCACCCTTTTCACATCAACTTAATGTAAATCTATACGACAAATTTGCTCTACATTGAAGCTTATCTAACGTCGCGCGGATATCGATCACTCTTTCGGATGGCTCCGATCGCAGTTTTTTTTTTTTTTTTTTGTAAATTACTTTTTATGGAATTATTTGCAGCTACATCTAAATGAGTTGCATATTTTGAATAATAATTTTTCTGAAAAATTATTAGAGAAGAAAAATGTTAGAAGAAGGTGGTTTCGACGTGTGCACTAATTCTCCTCAGGCCATCACTCTTAGATACACACCGGTGATGGCGACCACCATGCTCAGAGGTGAGGGAGTTAATTTTTAATTTTTCTACTTAAGCAAACTCAATATGTTTTTGTATCTGCAAGTTATATTCAAGGTAAATTTCTCTGACCTGAGGAGAATTAGTGCACACGTCGAAACCACCTTCTTCTAACATTTTTCTTCTCTAATAATTTTTCAGAAAAATTATTATTCAAAATATGCAACTCATTTAGATGTAGCTGCGAATAATTCCATAAAAAGCACAAATTGCATTTTTCTGATTTCGATCGGGCTGGGTTTAATAAAACTATTTTGCTTTTGGCGTTTGTTCGAAAACTTCTTGGTTTTCGAGATAATGAAGGACAAAAGTCTGCACTTTTTTCATATACGAGGATGGTTCAAATGTGATGGAGACAAACGCTGTAGATGGCGCGCATGTATGTTTTGAAGGTCGTGGCTTGAGTATGTGATAGCTGGGTCCCTTACGAATAGTGTGGCATAGTTTTCGTCGGGAGTGCATATTTCACGTGCGAGTTTTGTGTCTAGTTTGACCGAACTATAAAAAAATAAGAAAGTGCTCCGCGCACATCAAGAAATCCAAACACGAACTTTACATTTAACTTTAAGAACTTTATTGATTACAATTTCGTTTGAGTATTCACTCGGACAGCGTAACGTTCTACATCTAATTAGCAAAAAACTGAAGGTGTTCATGGATACACTTCTATTTATTATGCAAAAAATGATGAGTTCGCGACACGTGAATTAATTATGCGAAAGTAATTTTGATTACGATGGGACATGTGCCGCCGCGTAAATTGCTTACCTATTGTCTAGGTTCGGCACATGTCATTTCCGTTGCAGATTCGTTGCATTTGGGTAAATGCAACGTTTGCAGTAATTGATTTATGTGAGAATTATTTTTATAGGAATTCGGAGTAAGCGTATACATGACTTCTCCCCCCCTTACAATAAGAATTCTCCTGAATTCTAACCTTTTCATTACAATTTGTTTTAATGTTTTTGTTTACATTCATAATTTCTTTTGTTTTATGTATTTTATAAAAAATGGTAAGTATTGCAAAACTGATACATATAAGTATTGAAATTGTTGTTATTCCTAATATTGGACTTATAGTTTTGTAGAATTTAAGAATTTCTAAAGGTTCCAAATTTTCAATATGTTGTATGGTAATATTTTCAAAATTAATTCTTTTGGTAAAATTAAAATTATAGTCTGCTTCATAATAAAATCTGTCAACAAATTTGATATCATTGCTACTAAAGGTTTCATTTAGGATTTGAATAGTACAATTATTGAATGTTATTAAGTAATTACCGTTTAGTTTTATATCTCTGTCATCACAAGAATTTATAATTTGTTGATTTTTCATATTTTTACAAAGTATAGTTTGATCATCCAATTTTTTAATTTCTTGAAGTTTATTTATTTGTGTAAAGCAATTATTTTTTTCAATGCAATTGTTTACAATTTTGAGATCTTTTTCATATTGAATTTCTCCACTATATTGATATTTTGTTTGATTTATTTCAATAACAAATTGATCTTCTATATTAAGTTCTAAAAAGTTTTTATTTGGGATTGGGGTTATCAATTTAAGGTCGACTATTTTGTATTTATTGGGAATTTTGATGGCAAGGGTTAGTTCGTCCTTGTCTAGTTGCAAAAGTCCTGTTTTAGCGTTTTTAAGTCTGTAAAAGTCTAGTCCTGTTGTCAAGATTTCAGTAGTTGTCAACAAACTTGGGTGAACAATACCATGTCGGGTAAATGCTATGCTGTCCATAATTTGGTCTAGTTTTTCTTTAAGCATCTGCAATCTTATCATTTGATCTAACTGCAGTTGTTTTACTATAATTTTTCTTTCGTTAGCAGTGACTTCTTCGTAAGTTTTTGTAATTTGATTTCTATCTGATTCAATGGTGTTTTTAAGAATTTTTATCGAGTCACTGATATGCGAATTGATTTCTATTTGCTTATTTAGGTTACCGATAGTTTTGTCTTCGTTAATTTCTACTGTTTTAATGTGTTCAGTGATTTCCTTTCTATCGTCGTCATTCATGGTACCAAAAAGCCATTTTTCTACTGTACCAACGATATTGAGTAAACCTCTTTTCTTTCTAGGACTAGGTTGAATAGTTTTAAACTTTGCACGAATAGTTTCTAGTTCTTGTCTAATAGTCAAGTCATTCCCAAGGTTCAACCGTTTGATGTTTTCCTCTGCTAAATCGATTGCCTGCCTAAATTCTGTTAAATTGAGTACGTGAATTATTGTCCTAGCATCTTGAATAACCTCCGTTGTTCCCATATTTATTATTGTAAAGCCATTTTCAGTCGATATTGGTTGTATATTTAATGTCCCAGTTGTTGGTTTTACCATAGAGATTAGAATCAACCATATGATGATTATGACCTAAAATAAGTATTTAATCTTGGATATGTCATAATAAAAAGTAATTGATTTGTTAAGGGTAAATGATTTAAACGACTTAAGTTAAGGTTAAATTATTGAAACTATTGAATTTTGCTTTGCAAAATATCTGCGAGCATTTTCTTCCTTAAATAAACCATGTCCTCTTGGGAAAAATTTGGTTCACAATTGCGAGTTATATGTTCAGCAAATGTGCAGCTAAATACACCACAGTCATATGCATTTGTTTGAAGTGGACCGTTTAGAATTTGCTCCTTTTTCCAAACAGAAAAATCTAAAACCTCATCTTTCTTGTCCATCGATTCTTCCTTGACATAGTTTTCTAGTAAATCTAGAACTTCGGTATTTGGAGTCCTCATTGGATCATAATATTTAATGTATTTTTCCTTTGGGCTTATTATGGCTAAGCACCAATGTGTTTGGTTTATGTGAACTGGAATTATTATTAAATCATAGGAGAATATATCCACGTTCCGTGTCCATCTTCGAACTGCACTATATCCTGTTTTGTTTAGGCACAGCGTGAAAAATGTATTCATTGCATACACTTTCGGAAGATTATTTGCATTGTCTAGTGAGCTTCTTTCTACTAGCAAATTTAGGTAAAAGTTAATTATTTGGTCGTTTAACCATTCTTTTCCTAGTAAGGTGGCTGCATCGCTCCTCTTTATTGATAAATTAAATTTCTTTACCAAAACCTCGGAGTTAGGACCTTCTTTAGCTTTTATTTCTGCTTCTAGAATTCTTTTATCCTCTGTTTTAACGATATCGTCTTCTGAATAATCGTTTAGATTTGTATGTTTTAATTCTCTTTTGATATTTGTGGGATGGACATTATGTAATTTTGCCCTTCTATATCTTGGTTTTTCTTTGTGTCTTACAGCTTTATAGTCCTTTATGAATCCAGTCGTCCTAGTTTCCTCGTAGTTTTCACGTTTTTTATTTATTTTTTCCAAATATTTTTGTTTTGCTTCGTTGATGTTATTTTTAATTTTTAAAGCGTCTATTCGTTGTTCCTGAGCATCGATAGGGGTACACTTGATAGTTGAATGATAGCGATTGTTGTAGTTTCTAACAGCCTGTTGTACTATTTGTTTTGGTGAAAAATTTGTTTTATTTAATATTAAAGTTCTGCATATCGAAAGTAATGTGTTGTGAAAACGTTCTACGTCAGCATTACCTGTATGGCTATGCGCTTTTGTTATGTGTAGTTCTACTTCCTCTTCTTTTAAGAATTCCTTTACGTTAATAGTATTTAATTCATTTCCTGCAGTAATTTTCTTGGGTTTTCCTATTTTTGCAAAATGTTCTTCTAAAGTTTCAATGATTGTTATATGATTTTTGTCAGGTAGGAAGTAAGCAGAGCCAAATTTCGAAAATCGATCTATTATTGTTAAGAAATCATATTTCATGAAGGTATAAATATCTATATTGATAATTTCGTTTTTACTGTCGGGTGTTTCTGTGTAATTAAATTTAGGTTTGATCGGTTTTCTGTCATATTTCGCCATTTGACAGACATCGCATTGGTTGAGTACAATTTGTATTAGTTCCTGTAATTTTGGATAATAGATCTTGTTTTTTATAGAATTGAAAGTTTCTTGTATGCCGGAGTGCATACTTTCCTTTATGTGATACAGAGATATTTGCTTTACTGCTTCGGTTTCCGTTTTTATATCCTGAGCTCTAAAAGAGCATCGAATAAACTTGACTTGGCTGTCATTTGAGTACATTTCCCTTATTGTTTGTTGCAAGATGTTATATTTGCTGTCTTCAAGTTCCGTATAAATGCCGGTTATCCCCTTCTTTATGTACTTTCTAAGGATTTCGCGTAAATTGTCGAAATCGTATTCCGCTATATAAATTATTCGCTTTTTATGAATAACTTCTAACTCTTGGATCTTATTATTTGTCAATATTAACTGTGTCCTATATTTATTTACAATTTCCCCCTTAATAGGTATATGATCTTGTAGATCTTCTTCCGCAGAATGTTTTGTAGCTATTGTACTATCGTGACTTTCCAAGTTAAATATTATTCCTAAATCTGAAAAAGAGTTTGTATGTTTAAATGAGCTTGTCGACTTTTCATCACACTCCTTAGGTTGATTAGTACGGCTGAGAAAATCCGCTACCTTATTTTCTTTTCCCTTTACGTACTCAATATCAAAATGATATTCTCCTAGTTTTAAGAGCCATCTTTGATGCCTGGGTGAAAGGTCCTTCCCTTTATATTTAGCATGAAGGTATTTGATAGGTTGATGGTCCGTATAAATAGTAAACTTGTTACCATAGAGATACGGTCTGAAATAATTGACCGACCACATAATAGCAAGAAATTCCTTATCAGTAGTGGCGTAATTCCGCTCATGACAGTTTAATGTCCTCGAGGCAAAGCACACTGGATGCCCGTTTTGTGACAAAACGGCGCCAATTGCATACTGAGACGCGTCCGTTGTTAATTGGAAGGGTTTCTGAAAATCAGGAAATCTTAAAACAGGATGTGATATTATAAGGGCTTTTAGTTTCTCAAAAGCGCTAATATAATTTGGATCTTTACAATTAACTTTTTGGTCCTTTTTCAGATACTTTGTTATAGGTTGAGCTACTTTTGCGTAGTCCTTAATAAACTTTCTGTAGTAACCCGTTAATCCTAGAAAGCTCTTTATCTGTTTGTGCGTTTTTGGCAATTCTAATTTTTGTATTATTTCAACCTTTTCGGGATTTGGTTTCAGTCCATCTTTTGAGATAATATGACCTAAGAATGTGGTCTCCTTCTTCATAAAATTGCACTTATCTATCTGGATTTTAAGTTGATGTGCTTTCAAAGTTTGAAAAATGTCTGTTAACGATTTAATGTGTTCCTTTAAAGAGGTGCTAAAAATCAGAATATCGTCTAAATAAACGACACATGATTTATTTACGAAGTCTCTTAACACGTCATTCATTAGGCGCTGGAATGTCGCTGGTGCATTTTTTAGACCAAACGGCATTCTTACAAATTCATAAAGTCCGTGAGGTGTTACGAAGGCTGTTTTATGCCTGTCTTCCTCTTTGACTAGAATTTGATGATAACCTTTTGCTAAATCGATTGTTGAAAAATATTGGGCTCTACCTAGTTTATCGAGGATAGAGTCAATATTTGGCAATGGGAATTTATCATCCAATGTTATTTCGTTTAGTTTTCTGTAATCTACCACTAAACGAAATTTCTTTTCCCCCGAGTTGTCCGATTTTTTCGGTACTATAATAAGAGGACTTGAATACATTGAATTACTCTTTCGAATAATTCCTTGCTTTTCAAGTTCCGCAATTTGTTTTCGGACCTCCGCTTCGTGCTTAGGAGGATACCTGTACAGTTTTGAGTTGACTTGATTTTCGGTTGTAGTCTTTATCTCATGTTTTATTGTGGGGGTACTCGTGAGTTTGTCACCCTCCTTAAAAAATATTCCCTCATACCGTTTTATCAGTTTTATTATTTCGGCATATTCTTCTTTGTTCAGGTGATCTAACTGTAATCTTTTTAGATAATCACCATGCACTTCTTCTAAAGAATTTACTTCATCAAAAGGATAAGGGCTATTAATAAATTTAATGGCATGTCCATTTAAAATAATTAATTTTCTCTCGAAATCTATTAATGTATCGAGATTATTTAGTAAATCAGTTCCGATTATGAACTGATATTTTCGGTTTTGTAACCTATTAACCTTCCACCGAACCAAGGCTCGTGAGGGTGGAGGATCAATTTCTTCTGGCGATGGAGTATGAACTTCATACTCGATCTTATCTTTTCCTGTAATAGTTGAAAATATGATTGGCTTGATTTTCACCTTATTAAATGTATTAATTCGGTCATCAATTACACTGAATGATGCCCCTGTATCAATTAAAGCTACATATTTAACATTATTTATAGTAATTTGAATCAAAGGCAATTGTTCCGAGGCTAGTTGCGAAAAAAATATTCATTTAGGTTAATTTCAGGGGATGAGTCAGAGAAGGTTTCTTCATCAGATAAATTATTTGATTGGTTTTGGTTTTTAACCTTTTCAATATTTGATCTATGGAATTGCGCATTCTCAACTTCCATGGGCTCAATACCCGGTTGGAGTTTAGACTTCCATGTTTGTTTTGAACGACCTGAAAAGTTATTGGCTTTATTTTGCCCCGATTTGTTTGAGTTCTGAGATCTGAAAAATTGATTTTGACCACTATTTTGTTGTCCACTGTCATTGTCTTTTTGTCTGTACTTATTAAATTGTCTGTTTTGTTTTGTATTATCCTCTCCGTCAGAATTTTTGTCAGTCTGTCTGTTTTGTGAGGAATTAGGATTAGAATCCTTGAAATTATTTTTGTGGAATTTAGGTTTGAAAATTTTGACCTTTCTAAATTCTGGTCTGATACATTCATCTTCAAATCTTCTTGATCTCATAATTTCTATTATTTTATCAATATTTGTCTCACTGTATATCTTTTCTAATAGAACACCCTGACTCATTTCTTTCACTACATTTGTTAGAATTGAATTAACATTACTAAGGTCAATAAACATTTTATCCTGATAATAGATTATTAGTTCATCTGCCTTATACTTAATTTTTTGTACTTCCTCAGCCAATTCGCTTACATTGTGCACCTTTAGTTCGTTGATTTTTTTGTAGATTTCCCACGGTTGAACGTCTGGTCTGAAACGTAGCTTTAGCTGATCCTTGATGAGTTGCCAATTATCTGTTTCTGGGATGTTGATGATTGCGTTCTTAGCCTCGCCTTGGATTTTCTCATAATAGATGGTCCTTACTGCTGTTTTCTTTGAATCTTCATTGTCAATTTTGCTCAAATAGTATTCAACACTGCTCAGGAAGCCGTTGATGGTAATATCTCCGACGCCGGTAAAGTTGTTCATATATTTGATTTCCTTTAATATTTTATCGTTATGATCATTTGATGATTGTCTGTTTGAAATTTGTTGAAGAGCTGTTGCCAACTGTTGGACCTGCTCCTCCCTTTGAGCAAGTTGTAGTTGAAGTTGTTGGAATTGTTGAACCAGTTCTTCCATTCTGTATGCGTCGTTCCGTCCTTGGTTGAAGATATTCCTTCTTCTTGTTCTTCGTCCAGCAGGATCCACGTTTTATATGGGGTTTTTTAAAAATCTTAGGCTATGTTACCTGTTTCCAAGTTTTGTGAAACTTTGTACAATTTGTCCGGTTTAATTTGTTCGGTTTGAAATGTTGCTTTTCACTTCTTATTAGGAACTTTGTTTGTTTTACACACTTTTTAAATTAATTTATGGGCGATCAGATCTCTACAGCAGCCTCA
Organism: Odontomyia ornata; assembly: GCA_963969285.1. Lineage (NCBI taxonomy): Eukaryota > Metazoa > Arthropoda > Insecta > Diptera > Stratiomyidae > Odontomyia > Odontomyia ornata. The sequence continues at coordinate 184,205,890 of OZ017741.1, read as the reverse complement.
CTGCGAGTTTTAAGCGGACCTTTATGCTTCGTGTGTCTGCTCTGATCTTATTATATAGGTTAATAATAACCGTATTAACCTTCGCGGCTTTCCCGATTATTATTTTGTTTAATATTTATGTGTTTTTAGTTTATCGGCACCTTCGCGGCACTTCACCGATTTTATTTTTAAATAGTCACCACACTTTTTCGTTAGTTCCTTCGCGGATTTTCGAACTGTGGCGTTTACCGACTGCGCCAGTTTTGTGTCTAGTTTGACCGAACTATAAAAAAATAAGAAAGTGCTCCGCGCACATCAAGAAATCCAAACACGAACTTTACATTTAACTTTAAGAACTTTATTGATTACAATTTCGTTTGAGTATTCACTCGGACAGCGTAACGTTCTACATCTAATTAGCAAAAAACTGAAGGTGTTCATGGATACACTTCTATTTATTATGCAAAAAATGATGAGTTCGCGACACGTGAATTAATTATGCGAAAGTAATTTTGATTACGATGGGACATGTGCCGCCGCGTAAATTGCTTACCTATTGTCTAGGTTCGGCACATGTCATTTCCGTTGCAGATTCGTTGCATTTGGGTAAATGCAACGTTTGCAGTAATTGATTTATGTGAGAATTATTTTTATAGGAATTCGGAGTAAGCGTATACATGACTTGCGTGCTACGACTATGAGTGAACGTCAAGTGTCGACCGCCGTTGCGCAACGTATTGTCATTCGTTTTCTGCATTTGCGAAATCAGTTCGGTAGTCAGTGCCTGAGTAGGACTGCTGTGTTTAAATGGACCAAAGCATTCAAGGATGGCCGCGGAACCGTCGAGAATGAGCGCATGATCGTCGACCGCGAACCAGCATCAGATCAGACAACATTTGCCGCGTAGAACAACTCATTTTGGAACACCCTAGGATGAATGTTTGAGGCATTTCGGCTGAACTCGGCATCAGTATCGGTAGTGTAGAGTCTATCATCCACGAATATTTTCAATATCGCAAAATAACGGCGCGATGGGTTCCTAAATTGTCGAACTTCGAGCAAAAAACCACGCGGTTGGAAGGTTGTCGCCGCTTATCGACGCGATACGAGGTGAAGGGGGACAGTTTTTTAACGCGAATCTTCACTAGAGGCGGGACATGGATACACTATTACACTCCAAAAAGCAAGGTGTCATCTAAAGACTGGAGGAAAGAGGCCAGTCAAAGCGAAGACAACCAGATCCGCGGGTAAGCTTATGTGTATTGTATGCTGGGACCGGCAGGCGTGCTTTACGTTGATTTCCTGCGCACCCAACGTTCCATCAATGCAGCATACTACTCTAACCTTCTGAAAACACACGTGAAACCCGCTTATCGCTCGAAACGGAGGAGCATTCCAGCAAGAAGTGCGATTCTTCTCCAAGATAACGCGCGCCCTCATACCGCGCGTCTCACGCTCGATACAATATCGGAATTGGGATGGGAGGTACTGGAACACCCCCTACAGTCCGGATTTATCACCCTGCGACTACCACTACCGAACTGATTTCACTAACGCAGAAAAATTTCCGTGTTTTTAACGCCTTCTCACACTAAAAAACGAACGACAATAAGTTGCGCAACGGTGGTCGGCACTTGACGTTTACTCATGGCCATAGCACGCGCGTGGAACGTGCACTCCCGACGAAAACTATACCATGCTGTTTGACCTTCAAAACATACATGCGCGCCACCTAAAGCGTTTGTCTCCATCATATTTGAACCGCCCTCGTAAACTGACATTTAACGTATTGTTCTGTAACTACACCACCACCAGATGTCAGAATGTCACGAAAGCCAATCTAAATGGGAAATTGCTGAATTTTATTTTTAATTTCCTAAAAAACCAAAAATTTCCCACATAAACGTTTAGAAAAGACATTATTTTTTACATTAAGCCCAATCGAATGACATCGAAATCCCACGAAACTAAGGAAATGAAATTCGTGCTAAGGATGTTCATGCAAAATGTGTCGATGTGATATATCGTAAACATACATCAATATTTCTCCATACATCGAATAAAAACACCGATGTTTTCAATGCATCGAATCATATCCATATGCTAGCAATAAAGACTTATTTAAATTTTTTTCATCTTCAAGGGTTACGGAACTCACATATAGCAGTTTTACTCCTTAAGGCGGATATAACACTTTTACATTCGATAGATATTACAATGAACAACAACTTATTAAATCAACAATCTTGAAATATGTCCTGTGCTTTTGCTGAATAGTTCTAAAAATTATTGAAGAAACATAATTTACGTTAAACTTGCACGAAATAAAAGTAAAATTTGACTAAGGCCAAAACCCAACTAAAATATCACTCTTAGCAAACACGGTACCGAAAATGTATGCGAATTTGTGTATTTAGGCGCCAAAATAACGAGAACCGATAATGAAAGGGACGAAATACGCTGAAGAATAGTCAGCAAATAAAATATTTCATTCAGTTTTGGCGATCTTGAAGACCAGTTGCATACACAGAAAAGCAAAGCTCGAAATATACAAACCTGTGCTTTGCTATGGGTATGAAACATGGACCCTAATCCAAGCATCCGCGAATATATTGAATGCCTTCTAGATACGAGTAATCGGAGCGAAGCTCGACGGGGACCAATGGCGAATTCGATACAACCATGAGCAGTATGACGATTCTGACGAGCCGGAGGTCAACGATTAATAAACAGCGGAAGCTGCAATGGACTCGCGTCATGAATCGTATGGACGAACAACGGATACCCAAAAAGGTATTCGTCGGGAGAACTGAAGGTGGAGACCAGTAGAGAAACTGAAGAAACGCTGGTCTGACTCGGTCGACGAAGACAGTTCATCGCTGCTCGGATTTCGAAATTGGAGGCGGCTGATGGACCGAGATAGTCGGAGGCGCTTGTTGCAGGAAGCGAAGGCTTGGGAAGGGCTGTAATGCTGCGACGAAAACGACGAATATTAATCCTTATAAAATTAACACACCTGCGCTCACGTTCGCTTAGAAAAGTTCACAAAGATTTGTCACCATAATTTTGATTTAATGTAAACCACCTTAAAGCTCCCATATGTATATTTTCTGTATGAATATATTAATTATATTCGCCGCAGGAAAATTTAATTTTGGGGTAATGCTGACCGTTTTTAAGTATAGCACCATCGCGTAAACTTTGAAGATTACAGTCTCTGGAAAGATTATTTCATTTAATGTTAAATTATAAAAATTACGTAAAATGGCTTAACAAAATATATTTTTAATTTTGAACATGCATTACATTAATTTTTCTTCCAGGAAACTTGAAAAGAAAATCCGCGAATTGATGCGAGAACGACAAGATTACCAAGCCTTCTACTATCGTCCTGCTATTGCTAAGTACCATAGAATTTCCAAAGAGGCAGCTGACTATTTGGAAACAATTCGGGGTGAGAATTAAGGGAGATCACTGGCATGCTATAGGTGAACGAAATTTGAGCATAATGTTCATAATGTTTGAGCAATTTGTAGGAATATTAAATTAATAAATAAAACAATAAAAATGTTTTTTTTTTCTTTTATTTTCCTTATTGTATAATTTATATTAAATTAAATTAAGATTGTTGGAATTACTTTCTCCTCCATTTTTCGTCGCGAAAATGTTCAACCCCAGGCTTGACTTTTGCAGTAATAAAGGACTAGCTTTCCATTTGTGCCGTGACATTCGTACAAGTTCTTGACTATTTGATCAGGTGATGGCGCGAATGTTTGATTCACGTATAAAAACTGCAAGAATAATACTGATATTAGTACTAACGAAATCAAATATGAAGGCGTTATTTTTAATATTGAAAAAAAAAATAAATTTAGAGTGCATGTCTAAAATTTTGAATAGCGTTGATTCGCCTCATCAAAATTTCAACTGCTGCAGATAAAAAAAAGCCACGAGTTATAAGTCCCACTCATTGAAAAGACAGTAACTATATTTTTGATTCTTCTTGCAGTACATTTAAGTATAGAATTTGCTTTATTTACTCCGTAAATATTTACATATCAACAGCTTTTTAAAATGTTTGAAATCGAACATAAGAGTTATGAAAATTAGTCTTGACTAAGCTTCTTCGTTTAAGAGAACAGTAATAGCATGGGAGTCCCACACTCTGTGTATAAATAGCATTCACCTCCCTACCACAAAAAAAAAAATAGCGAGAAGAAGCATAAGAAACAGACATTATACCAGTGTTGCAATACAGGCTGGAACTTTTTATGAAAGTGATGATTTGCACGTTGATTAACTACTAGATGCTGTTGATCAATCATCAGTCATGAAAAATTTTACTTCGATGATAAACTTTTTTTTACATGAATGGTAGTAGAGGCGAACAAATTAACTGACATTTAATTTCGAATTCAATGGTAGAAAAATAAATGCTCTGGGGAGAGCAGTTGGTCTTTTAAATAACTTGAGGATCGAAAACAGGAACTAGTATAACATAGTTAAGAGCATAGTATACTCAACTAGTAACCACACTCCATCAACCCTCCGGAAAAATCCGAACACAAGGCGAACAGCGAGCCATAAATCTTCGGTAGCAGGTAGGTAGGTAAATGCTGACGCGAGGATTGGCGCGAATATAAACATATGCTTCGATGAGAGATTTCAGGATTACCATACCTCAAAAAATCAATAACTTTGCAGAAAAACAAATTCGTTCCATGCAATTTTTTAGTTTTTTATTAGGATCTGGCAGCACTCCTATGTTCTGAAATGCGTAAAAGAACACGTGCGTCGAAAATTTTATTTGCATTTTGCTTTGTTTCTTAAGCGCGCCAAACATGGGATCAGCTGTAATGCCCCGGATCAGCTGACGTGCCCCTGGGAAAATTCAAAAAGTGTGCAACACAGGGTAAATGAAAGGTGTGGGTACTAGTTGAGTATACTATGGTTAAGAGAAAGAGGATGAATTTGAAGCGCCGTGAAGTATGATGTAGAGTGAAAATGTCACTAAATCGAAAGAAAGATATTTTTTACAATTAATTTGGGTTTGCAATCGTAAAACTACATTATTTTTACGCTGAAGGAACGATAAGAAGTCGTATGATCAGAAGTTCGTCAACCAAGGACCGTTTAGAAAAGACCCATTTTGGTTAGGTTTGAACGAGAGATCGTGTACACTCATCTGTTGTAAATTTGACCACCCCGCTCATCTAGCACATTTCATGCGCAGAAGCACAACCGTCATGAATAAAAAAATACACGGCGTCGCAAGCCAGAAGACTATTTACTAATTTGTGATAGTTATATTTGATGAATCACCAGCTCTAGACAGCAATAAAAACAATTATCAGAATAAATCTATTTGCGTAGTCAGAAGTGAGGCTTTGTAACCAATGGAGATGCACACATCCTTTCCAAGAGGCTAGACAAATATCTGCGTATAAGTTTCTTAACGAATCCAACACTGTTCCACGATACAGTGCTCAATGTTGTCTTAAGTATTGCGTCTGAAAACATCGTGGTTTTCTCTATTCTTTTGTTAGGGTTCTAGATTTTTGGGTATTTGTCACCAGGGCTGTACTTTATATCCACCTTTTTAAGGTTGTAGTCTCCAAGTTCGGTGATGTCGGACACGTATATAGCCATGGGCCAGAACTGCAGTTTTTGTTTTGAATTGATGTTAAAACATCGATTCATAATAATTTTTTCCTTTCATCGAAAAACAATGCTTTTCAGAAAAGGAATTAGAAAGTACAATGGTTTGTAAAAGGGAGTCGATTGTTAGAGTCTGGAACTCGGATCATACAAAAACTATCCGAAAACTTACCAACTTTTCCTCTGGATCAAGTTTAAGATACTTATGAACGAATTTCATTATCCAACTAATAGGTTTCTCCTGGTCTACGGCCCACCGCCTCTTTTTCATTATGGGCACATTTCCTGTAGCATTTAGCAGGATATCGACTAAAACAGGATATGTGTAAAACGCAGTATATACCAAGTTGCTGATATTAATTTTATACCTTTAGTACTTTGTGATTCAGATCCTTTTTCAATTCCTCCAGAGCCTGTTTCTTCGTTCGTCAGTTCCGACTTTTTGTCGCTTATCGACTCTGTTTCAGACATTATTTTCTTGTGACAGTGCTTCGTTTAGCTCGGCTGATTCTGACACTTGAAACTTCAGCCCAGCTAATCGATTTGCTGAAAGTTGAACGTCGTTGAATGCGCATTGCATGAGAATTGTTGTGAACTACATTATCGCACTATATTTCTCTTTTACAGCTCGCGACAAAAATAAAGTGTACCAATATTTCTGAAATGAATTTATTTAAAAATGTAGATGTAAGAACATACTGATTAACATGAGAATTCGCATGAAATAAAATTGAGCTTAGCTTCTCAAATACCTACGAAAATAAATTCATAAATCTTACTTCCTCAAATCGAATCACTATCAAAGACAAACTTAAAGCCTATACCCTGCTTCTTTTTGCTTCTTCGTAGTACTACAGCCCCTCTCCGGTCTTCGCTTCCTGCAAATAGCACCTCCAACTGTTTCGGCTGATTGACCACGTCCGCCAATTCCGAAATCCGAGCAGCGATGAACTGTCTGTGTTTCCTGAGGTTTTCCACTGGTCCCGCCCTTCAATTCTTCCAATGAATACCTTTTCGGGTATCCGTTGTTCGTCCATACGATCCACGAGGCTAGTCCACTGCAGTTTCCGCAGTCTAACAATTGTTGAGACCTCCAGCTTGACAAAATTTTCATACAGCTCATGGTTGTATCGAAGTCGCCATTGGTCCCCGTCGAGCTTCGCTCTGATTGTTTGCCTCAGGACTTGTTCCTCAAAAGCGTTGAATATGATTGCGGAAGCTTCAGTTAGGATCCATATCTCACACACATAGCATAGTACAAGTTTTATCACAATTTGTATATTTGGAGCTTTGTTTCCTGTGCAAGCAGCTGGTCTTCAAGATTGTCAGAACTGAATTAAAATATTTTTTGCGAGCTGTATTCTTTGGTGTATTTCCTCTCTTTTATTACTGGTTTTATATATATGTATATATATATATATATATATATATATATATATATATATATATATATATATATATATACATATATATATACGCGTGTTACAGTTTGCGGCCGATAAGTTTAGTGTTCCGGGAAAGTGAAAACGCATTGCCTTTTAAATTAATTTAAAAGAGTTTATTTACTAAGAATGCACAATAATTAATTATCATGAAAATCTTTTACTTCACTATCAATCAATATTGCCTTCAATTCGCACTCTACACTTATCGCAGTTTTTATTACTACTATATCCACCATTCATTCAGTTCGGCTTTATATAGAGTCTCTAGCCATTCAATCCATTTGAATACCAGCAGTGACCACACTTTCAGATATTGATCATGGATCTACTTGGTCCATTCTTGTGCTTTCGAGTACAGGCTTTTGATGTCATTCGTTTACTTTCCTTGGTTGCTTCTTTTCAATCAATATTGATCATGATGTTATTAACAGTTGCGACAGTAGTTCCCAGAATTATAGTCCCCCACCTCAGTCGCCAGTTGCAGTCAAGTCTCCCTGGATGTAATATGGGGCAAGACGGTCCAGGTGAACGATTTTCAGTTAGGCTCTCGGCTCACGGTGTTCCTGTATGCTACATACGACGCCGTTGATTCGCTTTGTAATTCGGTATAGTCCCTCCTAATTACGCTGTAACTTCGGAGACCTGCCCTTCCGCCGCGTCGATGTCGCTGTATGCTTCACCCATTGTCTTGTTGCGGAAGTAGAATAGCGAAGGCAGACTCTGTGTTGAGTTCCGTGAGCTAAACGGGGTCACCCAAAAAGAATCATGGTCCATGCCTGTGGTCGAAAACGTTTTGTCAACGTTGGCGGGGAGAAACTACTTCACCGTGCTTGACATGATGTCTGGTTATTACCAGTTGAAGATGGCAGAAGAGGCCAAACAGTATACGGCGTTCACAATTCACCATGGCCACTTCGAATTCAATCAAATGCCGCTTGGGCTTCGAAATTCCCCGAGTAATTTTCAACGACTTACGGCAAGGATCATAGCATCGATGAATGGCAAGGCGATAAGCTATATGGACGAGGTCATCATTCCATCTGAGACTGTCGAGCAGGGGCTGGAGTACTTAAGGAAATCCTCGAAGTCATAAAACGCGGAGGACTAACGTTGCGCAAGTCCAAGTGCTCATTTTTCCAGAATAAAGTGGAGTTCCTTGGACATGAACTAACGGCTGAAGGAATCAGGCCCTAGTCCACAGAATGCTACCGAGGTTAGGAGTTTCCTTGGGCTTTCCGGCTTCTTTAGGAATTTTATTCCAAATTATGCCATCATAGCCGCGCCACTAACGCGATTATTAAAAAAGGATGTACTATTCAACTGGTCGACCGAATGCGAGGAGGCACATCAACAGCTGGTGGGGTTGTTGACTGAGGTACGCACCCTAGTCATTTACGACGAGACATCACAGCGTTAGTTGCACACCGATACGAGCTCCGTGAGCCTTGCAGGCATCTTGTTACAGAAAAATGGATCGGGACAGATGAATCCCGTTGCGTACTATAGCCGTTTGTGCAATCCAGCGAAGAGCCAATACCAGAGCTACGAGCTGGAGGTGCTCGCGATCGTTGACTCGTATAAACGGTTCCGAATGTACTTGTTGGGAAAGGAGTTCGAAATAGTAACTGATTGCCAAACCGTTGCCAGTCTGAAAGCGACGAAGCCTCTCATTCGGCGAGTGGCGAGATGGATTTTGAAATTACAAGATTCGATTACCGGGTTGTATTTTGTCCCGGAATAAAGATGCTTCACGTAGACGCATTGAGTCAAGCGCGTCAACTTGTCGATGGAGGATTGGGTACGTATTCTACAGCGACAAGATTCAGACGTGAAAAACATCATGGGCGCTCTCAAGATGAAAGCGGAGTCTGAGCAGTGGGAGCAAATTCGCAAGGAATATGTTATAAAGAACAGCCGTCTCTTCAGAGCTGATAAAGAGGGGGAAAAATGCTCGTTTTTCCAAAGGGCATACGCTGGTGGGTGGCAAAGCTGTGTCACGATGACGCCGGACATCCGGGTGTCGATGGTACACTGATGCGAATGAAATGAAGTTTTTGGTTCCCTCGAGTGCGTAACTTCATAAAAAACTACACGAAGACATGCATTGACTGCAGCTATGTGCGAGAGCCAAGAATAAAGGAATGTCAATTACATGGTATGGACATTCCCCGATTGCCATTTGAAATAGTCCATATGGATCACTTGGGTCCATTTATTAGAAGTCGCCGGGGTAACGAGTATGTGCTTGTCATGGTAGATGCGTTAACTCGGTACACGGTCATCAATCCAACAAGGTCAATGAAATCGAAACCTGTTCTCGAAGCAGTCAATCAGCTGACAATGTATTTCAATCCTCCGAGTGTGCTGTTCACCGATAGGGGAGCAGCGTTTACCTCGCATATGTTTGCGGATTACTGTAATGTCAACGACATAATCCACATTAAAACGGCAACTCAAACACCTCGAGCGAATGGTATTGCCGAGCGTGTCAACCAGTCGATACTGGCTTACCTTAAAACTTCATGCGCTAAACCGAACACCTGGGATGACGAACTATGACAGCTTCAATGGACGCTGAATACACGAGTGAGTGCAACGACGAAGAATTCTCCAATCGCGCTAATTTTCGACTACCCGGTGAAGAACATCAACGGCAACAGGCTTCTAGCAGTCGTGCAGAATTCTAATTTGAACAAGAAAACGATGACAGACAAGAGAGTGGAAAAAGCGATCCAAAGAGAGACATTAGAAACCAAGGTAGTACAAGGAAGCAGAGTTGGTCTTGGTGGAAAGGGCCATTCCAGCTACAGGTGAGTCCAAGAAGTTGTGTAGTGAATAAGAGGAATTTCAATAAGTCCGTAAAGGACTACAGCGATGTTCTGCTGCCTCGGCAGAAGAAGGTGTCGATATCTGCCGAGAATGCCCTCGTCTGGAGACGCGTGAATGCGCTGGCAGGCTAGCATTGCGGTGTCGTGGGGTGGGTTCATTTCCCCAGCACGAGGACCCACTACAAAAAATTTCGCACTCACGAATTTGGGTGGGAGATCCAGAGGCAACCGAAGTCGCAAAGAGTGTAGATAACTACACCGAGGGAGATAGAACTTGTTCCGAGAACAAGTGGAACCTGAAAAGAAAGGCGGACTTGGGGTAACCTCGTCATTACCCGACGAAGTTCATGGCCCACAAATGAAAGAGGGGCAAACGGGTGATGGTGGAGCCCCTTCGCATCCACCCAACCGGAATAAATCCATATATATTTTGTTGCAGTGGTCAGGTATTCCTCTTCTGAGTGGAAAATTCATACAACTTGAATTGCATGAACTTTCCCATCAGAAGGGGAGTACCCCGGTGACCAATTCATGCCATAGAATTATACAATTTGATTGCATAACTCTATGCCATAAAGAGGCACTCTGCTTGGGCCACTCAACCCGCGAGATCACCTGAAATAAAGAAAAAAAAGGATTAAATTGCACCCGGCGGCTGGCTCATGGTTTTAGGGGGCAGCCTGCCACCGTACCGAGTCCTATACCCGGTCAGAGTGATCGGAAAGGAAAGACCAAAATTGTTATTTACTCAAACATTATTATTTAGATATTATCAACAATTCTATAAACATAACTCGACGATTAACAATTCTTCATTACTATTCAGCTTTACTTTAATAATTTCAGTGTTCAGCATACTTCACAGTTAAATAATTGCGTCGTTCTCTTGTGTAAGATTCATTTACTCTAACAAAAAACCAACCTCAAAATTTTGCAAATAAATTTTACATGCAATAAATATATATATACCAAAAAGGGTACTCACCCGCATGGTCCTCCGAGCGCTCGATGAAGAATGCGGGGGTCCTCTGAAACGTTCATTACTTTTTTTTTTTAAATTTAAAATTTATTTAGGTCGTTTTCAATGCGGTTTATAAAAAAAAATTATTTTTCCTCGATTACTAAATACTACGCAAAAATATCCTCCTTTCTCTCGGACACGCCAGGTTAGAATCAAATCCAATAAGATGCACGTGGCTCTATTTTTGCACCCACACGAAACATAAACACTTCGAAATTCGAGTGCAGGAAAGACGGAAAATCTTTTGGCGCCGATCAAAATGCACAAACGCGTGTGAAATAGGAAACGTGCTGCACAATACACGAATAAGTGGAAAATTGCTACAAAATTGCTTTTGGCTAGTTTAGGTTCACGGGGAAATTAATTAACCGAAATGCTAGGAAAGTCACAAATTTTCAATCAATTAAAAATTAGGGCCGTGTAAATTATTGCACTGTGTCGCTGTTTGATGTTTAAACAATTCAAAATTGCAATTTCCCACGCGTAAAATCCACTTCAAAACATCGTAACTCAACTCTCAATCCCTTATGGTTGATTCTGATCATGTGAACAAATCAAATGTCAATCGAATAAATTGTTCAACTACTAATTACCGGCCGTTGTAGCGGAAGGATGTAGTTTTGACAGTTCCGTTTTATAGAACCTGGCGGTTAGCTTTTGACGATCGCGCTGCGATTCGTATAAGTATTACTGAAATTGGGGATGAATTTCGTATACCAGCCATGGGATTCGGTTCCCAGCTGTGTCAGCATTTTTCAAAACTTCCCAAAGGTATTGCGAATTTCCCGCAAACATTGAGCAGGCGAGGAAGGGAAACATTTAATTTTGGGTTAAGATAGATATCAACCGCAGTGGCACACTGTTATATTAAACTGTCACAAGAAATCTCGATGACAACGGTCGACACTTGTTCTATTTAGAAACATTCAAAATTGAACTCAAATCAGACCGCAATAAAATTTCATAACACTCAGATAAAATTCAAAAAAAGATCTTGCACTTAATATTTTATTCTCAAAACACTTTTTATTATTCCAATCACTAATTTTGCACTCGGGCTGTTATTCAAAGTTATTTCCACGTCGCTTGCCAATATATCATTCCACGTACAAAAAATTTTACAACAAACATTAAAGCACTTCCTATGGGATAAGCTTAAATGATTTCCCGTTACTTGGCGGCTACTCCGACGGATATCAAATGCAAAGTTATGCACAATCTTAGGCGGAACCGAAACCCGACCGACTTCAACGACTGCTCAACTAGCACCCCCTTCGCCAGTTATTTATAAAACTTTCGTCAATAATCAATTTTTCCTTTTAATGATAAAACACCGCATAATATAAAATGCCCGAGTAAAAAATATCACAGAACAATAGAAATATTCCGGTTCGTAGTTGATTGTTCCTAAGCGTAATTTGAACTGCCCAGAAATTTATTTAATTGCTCAGTTGGTTGACCCAAACGGTTCTTTGACTAGATAGGATGGTAGCCAGTAACCACTTGCATTCAATTTCATACTATGCATAACATGAAACAAGTTTCGAACTATTTACCAAACAAGTGTATTGGTGCTGATATTCTATTGCAGTTAGCTGGATCGAAAACGAATCTACAGTTTCACTTCCAGTAACGCTAGCCCCCGTCCTCATGCACTCCGCAATGCAATCTCTCTTTTTCTCTTACTATTTTGGATTCTTCAAATTTATTTACTCCAATATGAAGATACATACAACAACGGGAGGGTTGTTTACTTAACTAGCAGTAGATTTTCTTTTACATTCTTCTCTGTGTTACAACTTAAGATTTCTTCTCGTTTTGTTTTTAACTTTACTTTTAATATAATTATTTCTCAGCCATACGTTACTTGTATGTACATTGATGTGTGTTGCTGTTAATTTTTGAAAATTTATTTTCTTCTTATGATCATTTCATATAATTATCATTGTAGTGGATTTAACAGTGTGATTTCTTCTGTTGCTATGCATTTAAAACTGCATTACTTGTTGACTTAAAATGGCAGCACATATAGTTTGTGGATTAGTTTCATCGGGATACATTTGCATAACCGTTTGCACTTGCTCCTCAGGGAATATGCTGGCTAAGTGATAGTATAGACGACGGCGTTGATCTTGCGCAGCGAGAACGGTTGCTGGTGCATGATGCGGCCACAAATTAATATGAGGTCCAGATGATGATGCTGGTGGTGGGCCACTGTGCCATGGGCGTGATGGATCTGGTGCTGAAGCTATGCGAGTTACACTCTGATGTAATAGCGTGACCGAAGGAGATGAGGTGTTATTCAAATCATTGCTACTTCCATCGGATACTCCGCCACCGACTACATCGCCATTGGTTAATGTTTTCATGCAATTGTTGCTTTTTGCTGTAACAGAGTAGCCATGCCAGCACTACTACCGTTACCGCAAAACATAAAAGTGTTAGGCTACCCGCGGCACTCTTGTTTTGCTGTTGTTTTTTTTGTGTTTTTACTTCAACTAGTTGATAATGACTTTCAAATTTAGACGATATAATTAACTATGTAGATATTTCGTTTGCAATATGTCTTGTTCTTTTCTCTTCTTTTAATATTGAAAACCTTAAATTATTATCTTCTTTCTGGCGAATAATAAAAGCACTTTCTTCATAAAATCTTTCGTTTTCCTTCTGTTTTATCTTTCTTGATATGCGACACAGCAATTTGCTACTTTTCTTTCGCTCTTCAGTAGCTTCCAATTGAATATGTGTTTATTGTTTGTAGTAAAAAAATGTTCAAAAAGGCGTTTACACTTTTATAGGGCTCTTTAAGTTTTATTCTTTTACAATAATCGCACTATTATTTTTGTTCCTCTTCCAAATGCGTGTAGTCAAATTGTCAGCAACAAGTCCATTCTCTGATTCATCGATGCTCTTTGCATTCGCAAGGCTTTTTCTGGCAGAAAATAGAAACTTTTTTTTTTTTTTCTAATTCACGACGTCGACTTAGCGAACTCGGACAGAAATTTTTCTCCCGTCTTCTCCGTTTCTGCGCTCGACTTTTCGCACAATTTTCTTACGGTTACGGCAAAAAAATCACAACTTTTTCTAGTTTATTTCACAGTAATGACGCTCGCGTTGATAAATTTGGTCCTTGCGGAATTTTTCAATCGGTCGCGTATATTTTGTTTGTTATCCAAAGCCCGATGACATCTGAAAATCCTCATGACAGTGCAGCCATTTTGTACGGAGTGTCGGCTGTGCCTGTCCTTGTGGTTGCTGCGCTGGTTTTTTGAGCCGTAATTCCTCGATTACTACAGTTGGAAGCTACAGATCGTAGCCCCTGTATCTTCAAGAGTGTTCTGCGGCCTTATCGATATATCGTGGAAGAGAGCGAAGCACATCAGAAACAGTAACGATTCAGTTTGATGACGAGCAGCGACAAAATAAAGCCCCGGTGCGGATTATGTCCGGAGATCGATGACGATTACGATGATCTCACAGATGAGGAATTCGACCCACCAATTTAATTCGAGGCGAGTTATTATCAGGAGAGGCCGACTGTCATCCATAAATATTTTGCTACCCAACGTCTATGTGAACTATGGCAACACTATCTATCTTCATTGTTATATGCATGTGTGTAAAAACTGTTAGGGGATCGGTGTCGGTCCTTGAATAAAGTAAGACGTATAATCGAAGACCTTGATGTTGGCGTTTTAGTTTAAACCCTGATTGTTGACATTATTAAAGAATAGCGAAACATATCTGCTCATATGCTCAACATTTTTCACTAAAACTACAAAAAAAATCGATAAAAACGCAAAACACCTACGTTTTGTGGCCCTACGCCACTGCCGACTAATACATATGCAAATTGCTATCATCTGGCTTCCTATCTAACGTCAGTTTTAATGACTTCCCGTCCTACGTCAGTTTTGTCTGGGAGTATCATGCGGTTCTTGTTGCGACACAGAACAGTTCGCGCCTTCGCAAATCCCGGAAAATTTTACTATTAAAAACTCAGAAGAACTATTCGGCGGTGTTATAGTGGCGTGATTCCACTTGGTATCGATAAGCGGATGTGTATGCGCATGTGTTGCACGTAAGTGTTAGAGAAGTTATTCTCGAGTTTCCCATAATTCGTTTGGGTTTATTGTAGTGCCTCTGCCCTGATTTTGAGTACGTCACCGCCTTCCTTCCCATGTGGCGAAAGTTTAAGTCTCGGGTCCGACTTTCCGAGAAATTGGCTCGGGGAGTTTAGTGTAGGCCGGTGTCTTGTGGCGAAGACGTGTGCGGGCCTCATCGTTTTTCCCGGTTTAGGCGCGTGTACAGTAAGTGCAACCCTAATTGGTTATATTTTTAAATAACTCTACTTCTGAATAGGCGAGTGCTGGCGACGACACCGAGGGAGGAAGGACATATTCTTCGCTTTTGCGTTGTGGCACTACTTCTTGCGCAAGGCTGACCCATGGGCAGTCGGGGACGAATGCAGGACAACTAGTTGGAAGTTATCAAGTAAGTGCTAGGGTGAAGTGTGTTTTACCAATCATCATGCATATCAAAAACATCCGTTCATCGACCCAATAAAAAAATGAAATCACATATGTTGGAATGCTTCAAATAGTGTACAATGTAGCATTTCGAAAAAAATTTCATTTATTTTCATCCTGAAAACATTCTGGATATGAAGATAACCTCATTATTTTTCATTGAGTATTAATGATTTCATAATAGCAATGGGAAATTTTTAAATTAAATCGAACATAAACCACCTTTCTAATCGAACATAAACCACCCTTCTAATCTAAATTAAATCGAACATAAACCACCTTTCTAATCTACATTGTGACGAAAAAGTATCCGGAAATTGTAATTTAAATTCCCCGGGTAAATGGTATTAAAAAAAATGCATTTTGTTAAGTTGATAGGACTGTCCTTAATTACTATGCCAAACATGAGCACGATCTGTCAACCAGTTTGTTTACAGCAGCTTCTTAAGTCGGTACACCTCAGTAGTGCGTTGCGATTTTACAATGGATAAAAATATTGAACAAAGAATTTGTCTCAAATTTTGTGTTTCTAACCGAATTTTGTGTGCGGAATCGTTGCGAATGTTGGAAAAGGCTTACGGTGATTCAGTTGTATCAAAAACGCTAGCCTTCGAGTGGTACAAAGCTTTCAAAGACGGTCGAGAGATCGTTGAAGACATGCCTCGGTCTGGGCGACCTTCGACCTCTTCAACTGATGAAAACATAAAATGCTTGAAAATCGTCGTGCACGTGTTAGAGGAGAGAAAGCAAGAGACCTCGACATCTCTCGTGAGTCCGTTCGGATGATTTTGGTGGATATTTTGGGTATAAAACGCGTACTTGGTCGACTCGTACCGATGAGATGATAATGCACCATCGCATCGAGCCACGATTGTGACCGAATTTACCTCCAAAAACGCAATAAGTACCATCGGTAAACCACCGTATTTACCAAATTTGGCTCCGTGTGATTTTTTCTTCTCCCTCAAACTGAAATTGCCGCTGCGTGGAACGCGTTTTCAGTCGATCGAAGAGATAAAACAAAACTCGCTGAAGGAGCTGAAGGACATCCCAAAAAGTGCTTATGAAAAGTGTTTCGAGGACTGGAAAAATCGTTGGCGTAAGTGTATTGCATCTGATGGGGATTACTTTTAAGGCGACAAGATAAAAATTGATGAATAATTAAATATTTTGCTTTTTATTTGCAATTTCCGGGTAGTTTTTTGTCACAATGTATAGTATGATCAAATGAGCTATTAAGCAACGAAAAAAAAAACACGGAAAACAACAAAAAGAATATTAAACAGGAAACATAGGGTGATGTTGCATAATGACATTAAATTGCATAGCCTTGTTTGAAAAGACGATGTTAATATTTTATGTAAAATAATTATTGACCTATTGTTTAATTTTGATGGATTATTATTTTGTCGAATTCTCAGTTGTATATATTTATAAATATTACGAATAATTTATTAGTTAGGTGTATATTTATCGATCACGTTAATATTAATTGGAAGTAATTATATGGCATGGATGAAGTTAAGAAGAAGGTAATTAATAGATGATATTATAATTGGGTATTATACGCGAAAACGGACATACCGATTGAAATAATAACGTGAAGTACTAGGTCTAGAGTAACGCGACTTGATGAATTCTCTCATTATTTAAAACGCGTTGTTTGGTAAAAGAAATAGAGAACGAAGCGCATGATGGATTTTAGAAGATTGTGCTTATTAAATTGATATCTGAATTAAGACTTAAATTGGTTAACAATACGCTAAACAGACATAACATTTTTTGAATATATGGGATTGCGGAAGGGGTATTAGAAACGTCCGAGAAATTCTTTTGCAAGTATAAATCTATATTGATATGGAAAAGATATAACTGAGAACATCTGTACACATTTTTATTACGGTTTAAGGTATCATTGTAGAAATGTGAAATTCCACTTTCGTTTTTATGTTTTAAAAATTTCTTGATGCTCAATTTCATTTTAAAGAAAAACTAGAAAATTGAGGTAAATTCAATCCTCGAAAAGTCTCGCAAAACGGTATCAAAAGATTATATGAAGACCTTGAAAACTATCAGAAAGTAAAGGAAAATATTTGAGTAAATAAAAAAAATCAAAAACGAATTGCTAAATCTAACAACATCTTTCCTTTCCAGAATGCCCTTCTCTTCCAGCAGGAGTGATAGCGAACGGTAAGTATGCCGTTGCGAGGGTAGGGTTCTAGGAATCCGCGGATGGCCGGATCCGTGTCGCGTGCGGTACGCGGTACCATCGTTTGTTTTGCGTTTTGATTAGAGTAGGGTTTTCCGGAGTCAAACTAACGTAATATATTTTTTGGTACCGCGACGGGGATATTCGGGAACGCGAAACTAAATCTAGTTTTTTTATTGTTGGCTGGATGAAAAGAAGAAATACGGAATAAAGTAAAGTAGGTTTCTTTTCCGTATGTTCGTATTTTTGACGCGTTTGAAACGGGCATGTGAACCGGTGGCTGAGTTGTTGTATTTCGGACTTAGTCTGCTCACGTAAGACCTGCGACCGAACTCCTCTCCGAACTAGCTAGCTAGCCAGCAGCCACCTCGGAGAAGACTAAGTGTGTCCGGACTTGTTGACCTGATGGGTACAGTCCGTTGTCACGTCCAAAGATTTCACGTCTAGAACCGATGAGAGGTCGGTTCCGTTATCACTGTCACACAAACTAAGTTGTAAATACCTATTTGCGGATCATACTTTATTGATCAGCTGACAAAATGTCAAAAAGACCTCATATTACGGCTGGGATACAAGTTAACGTAAAAAGAATAGCTCGCAAGCCCACCATTAATTTTTAAACAAGCTGTGGGACATATAAGTATGTCCCGTCTGTACCGAAAGGGTTAAAGACTTAAAATAAACATGATAAAAAACATCCTCTACTTGTTTTATTCATTTTTAAATTTATATTTGGGTTTTCTAGGTACAACATTTTCTTAAATGACTTGCAACGTACATATATGTTAGTTAAATATTCAACATTCGCTAAAGTGTGCAGAAATCGTTGCATATCTCGAACCGACAAGTTGAATTTTTTCGATATTTTCACTCTGGATTCATCTTTGCGTAATGAACTTATTTTCAAGCTTACTCTTAATTATAAATCCCCAAGAAACAGGGTAGGTTCGATTATCGGAAATTTTCTTCAACGATTCTGAGTTTATGGGGTGTGAATTTTTAACACATGCGACAATCTAACTTTCTACCGTAATATGATGTTTTATATTTGGTAGTTTTAATTTCGATAATTTTATGTAGGTTTGTAATTTCTTCAAATATTTACTTTTAAGATTTCATTTTGTAAATAATTGTTCATTTTGTTGTGATTTTTACCCATTTCAAGAATAAATATTTGTGAAAAAAAAATTTCTTCGTTTGAAAATGAAAAACATTCAAGTTTCTCAAAGTTCTATGTACACAGAAAACAGTTTTAATTTAAAACATACAAACATGTTTGATTGCAGGTGTAAAAATATATAAACAGTTTTTTTTCATTTCTTACGGCTGATCAATAGTTTTATATACAGAATTCGATACCATTATATAAATATAAACTTTTATTAATTTGATCAACATTAAATAGTGATTTTTTTTTCATTTATAGATTATTTTAGGTAAATAATTTGGTGATTTTTTCCCGATTTTTTCTTATTCAAGTCCATTTACATTCTTACACATTTACATATTTTAAAGTACGGCAGCTGAATTGAGGTAATCGATTGCAATTAAGTTTAGATTGAGATATTTCGATTGGTTTTATTGCGAATTGAATGATTAATATACATATTGCTTTGTAATGCTATAATTTTTATTTTGGTGTAAGTTGACTTATTTTAATAATTTCTCTTATCATTTAAGTAGTAATCGTGTTTTGCTCTCATTCATAAGTGCAGTTTCGGGTAGAATAATGTACACTTTATAAACCGTTTTAAGTTCTTTGAATTTTTAACAGGGAGCTTGCATTACCTCAAATTTTTATTGCATTCATGTAAAATGATTTATCATTTGAAATACTACAAGAAAATATGTCAGACTACAACGTGGGGTATGTTTAAACAAAATATTTATCAATAAATATGAACATGGGAGAAACTGTTAAAGCAAACCTTATGGAAAAACCATGGATTGGATCAGAGTAGTGAGTCAAAAGGTTTTGTATGGATTTACTTCAAAATTGTACTACGTAAATTACCGTTTGTGTGACGTATAAGTTTTGTAAACTGTAATTAATCTTCTTTCTGGTTTTGAAGATAAAACTTGTGATCATCTCCGTTCAAAAGACCAATTTGGTTTTGAAAATTTTGTCAAAAAAGTTTGTGTTGTGGACATTTCGTGATAGTGTGAGCGATGTAGTTAAAACTATTGTTGATAATTGGTAAATTAAAAATAAATATTTTCATAGATGTAATAGCTAATTTTTATTGTATATTCCACAGACTGTGGAAAAAAATAACGGAAAAGCTCAATCATTTATTTATTTAAAAAATCAACTCACAGATTAATAGTCCAATTACAGGTTAATTAGTTAGATAACTCTAACTATAAAATTAAACAATTTCGAATTAGGGAAGGAGTTAAAGAAAGAAAATTACAATTCAATGATATCAAAAATTAAGAATTATGCTAGTATTTATAGACTTGATTTTTTATGAAACTTTTAAATACGCCAAGAGACTGGGGTAGAGGACCAAGACCTCGCTGGCTTTGTAAACGAGGTAAGCGCAGTAAGGAAGAGTGGAAGAAGGTGTTAGTACGTGCATGCGGAACATGGAATTGAAGCGATAATTTTTACTATTCGTAATTTGCTTGCATATATTTTGAGGTAAATGACTATAATGAAGCTTGAATAAAAGATCGTCTGGGTTTGAGGGTAGGAAGTTTCAAAATATGTAGGCAGTCCTCATAAGGGGAGTAGGGAAGGTTGAGGTTGAAGAATAGAGACCGTGTGAATCTGCGTTGAACCGACTCAAGAGCATTGATATGCTTCCTGTGATATGGACTCCAAATTCGGGAGCAGTATTCCAAATTACTATGTACTAGTGAGAAATAAAGACACATATTGATATGTTGAAATGACGAAACGGATCGTAAAAAAAAAAATTTAGTTAAACGGGAGGCTTTCTTAATAATTAGAGCAATGTGGTGATTAAACTTCAGTTTACAATCAAAAAGCATATCAAGATCCTTAAAGGAGGTCACATTTCTCAAAGAGATATCAACAAGCCTATACGTTGAGAAAAGAGGAAATTTCTTACAGAGAAATCTGATCTGATGGCATTTGTAAACATTTAATGAGAGATGCTTTGGTTCACGCCATTCACTAAAACGCAGTAGTTTGGTTTGAAGGATATCAACGTCTCAAAGGGAGTCAATAACTCGAAAAATCTTAAAGTTATTGGCATAAAGGAGAAAGGGGGACGTGATAACAGAAGGTAGATCATTGACAAAAAGTAAAAATAGTATGGGGCCAAGTGTTGAACCTTGTGGAACTTCCGATCTGGAGTGAAAAGAAGAAGAGAAGCAAGAGCTAAAAGTGACTACACATTCACGATTCAGGGAAAAGGAGAGAAGTCAGGAATAGAGATAAACAGGAACATTGAATCCTAGACAAAAGAGAAAGTGATCCACTGAATCAGAAGTTTTAGAGAAATCCGTAAGAATAACGTCGACGTGCTCCTGATCGAGTGCTGCTACAATATGATGGGTAAAAGAGAGTAAGTTTGTGAGGGTAGATCTGCCTCTGACAAAACCATGCTGTTGATCTGCTAAGGATGGAAAGATAAGCAGACACAGGACATCAAGAACTATCTTTATAAGGATTTTACCAAAACAAGGAAGGAGGGAAATAGGATGGTAGCTTGAGACAATATTGTGGTTACCAGATTTGAAGATAGGAAGAATGGAGGTAATTTTCCATTAGGAAGGGAAAGCCCCACAGTGTAAATTCAAACTGAAAATAATTGAAAGAGAAACACACGGCGAAGAAGATATAGATTTTGCTAGAAAATTTGGAATGCAATCAGGGCCCCCACCGGTACTGTTGTCAAGATTATTTAAGAGCATTCAACCTGCAAGGAGTTTGTACGAAAAGTTGTAGATGAAATAGGGCAAGAAGATTGGTTGAAGGAAGGGAAAGGCTTAGTACTACCGAAAAAAGAAAAAAATAAGAAGAGAAAAAGAGAAGTAGACGATGCTACGCCGGGACATGATAAGAACACCATAAAAATTTTACATATGACCAGAACGCAGGAATTCGTTTCGACATTAATGATGTTTGAATGTGGTTAACATATACATGAAGCGCAGAGGGGGCATTTTCTTGATGGCACAAAACTGTTTGAATTCACTCGTCTCCAGGTCAATGGGAAGAATACTGAATAAGAATTTGCTGCGGGAGATTTCTTTTGTTTTAATTGCAATGGCAACTAAGGAACATCTTTATGCCTCCTTGATGGAAACCCAGAGGGAAATTGTGAGATTAACGGCAAAAGAAACATATATAGCTTATCAAAACAATATTCAATGTGGAGGTGGTTGAGCAAGGAATACCAATTCACGGCATTAAGGCCAGCTTCCATACTCGATCGATACCTTTTTAAAAATTAAAGTGGGAATGTGAAGAATAGTGGGGATCAGAGAAGAAGGTGGTAAGTTGGAAAGAATAAGATCAAGTACTTTGTTATTCGAATTAGAAAGAGTATTGAATTGAGTGGAATAACAGAAGGAAATAACAGTAGAAAGCGCAAATGTCACACTACCGCCAAAAATATAGAAAACAACAGAGAGCTACTTGAAGCTACCGCAGAACGATAAAGGGGTAGATGGGAACTGAGTATTAATGTAACACGGGAATTCCGCAAAGGAACATTCACAAACAATAGCAGGCCTGTTACAAGAAATGTAAACAGGTAATACAAGGAGGGAAAGAGAGTCAGATAGAGGGACTAGCACAATTATACACTCAATAGGTGAAGATAGAGAGAAATCATCACAGGATTTGCTAGTAAGAGAAACATGCACAGCCACTAGAATGCCTCCACCATCAGACTTACCAGTAACCAGTCTCTACCTCTGCCGAATATTGATTCGATGGTGAGTCGTTAAACTGAACACATCGCAAGCGAAAGCACTAAGGTCTTAAAAATCAAAGTAACAAAGAAAATAAAATACAAGTATATCGGAACAAAGGAAATCAAGCCCGGAAAACTGGCAACAGCAGGGGGTACAAAGCGAGTCTCCAACAATTCAAAATGGTCTGAGGCAGACAATGACGAGAAGGCGCTTCCACCAAGAACAAAAGCGGCCAAGAAAGAAATACTACCGTCAGCAACAATGGAAGTAGAGCAAGCGGCAACAAACGCCTCAAACTGTGTAAATATCGACCCAATAAACACGGAATCGGAAGGATTTAGAACAGTTCAAGGTAAATTGGCAATTAAAAGAAAGCTACCCGTTCTTATCCAAGTATCAACCCCCCATGATCCAAACCCATAAGTGCCTCTTTCGGGAAAAGCAAACATAATCTCCAAGCAAAACACCTGTACTCCTGAAAAGAAAAAATCATGGTGTTACCCTATATTCGTGGAAGGAATCACAGCAATAACAGTAAAAAAACCATGGAAAAGAGCCCCACAACGAAGTATAGAATTACTCGCCTGAGAGCGAGCAAATTAAAAATTACAGTTGAACAAGGTCGCCATCTATGATGAATTACTGGATTTGACCCGCAGATGTAAAGCGGAAGGTTACTTCTTCACACCAACGGAATGCAGGAAATATACAATCATACTCAGAGGTGAAGACTGGGCATTTGGAGCTACACAGGTTAGAGAAGACATCGAAATACAATGCCCGGATATTAAAATCGACAATGTCTTACTATTAACCACCGGATGGTCTGAAGTGAACGGCGTGAATTTAGACTTATACAAAAAAATCCTCAAAAAAGACCAAGACGCCTCCTTAAGCTCCGTTTCATCCAGAAGGAGTGACTTACTCCAGTGTTATAGATGTCAGTGCTTCGGCCATGTCTCGGTGAATTGTGCTTTCCAGGCAAGATGTGTAGCTTGTGGAGAGGACCACAAAGCCCAAGAATACCTAAGAAAGGACATTGACAAAACAAGTAATCCACCTTTCTGTGTCCTCTGCAATGAGAAAGGCCACCCATCAAACTTCTCCGGATGCCCGGAGAAGATTGGTAGACAAGATACCGCTTTTAAAAAATAAAAGAACAACGCTCATTTCAACCCCATCTTTCAAATATATCCAATCTGCAATAGCAATAGCCACACCAGCACAATCAGTACCTCTTTACTCAGAAGTCACGAGTGGAAGAAATTCAACTATATCCCCCTTCAAAGACTGCACTACGAAACAGTCCAAGTTTTTGGAGTGTCACCAGGGGAACTCCTTAAAAAAGGTTGCCCAATTCTGGCCGAAATACTATGGCGCGTTAACACAGGACAAGCCAGTTTTGCTCATTGAGCTATACCTTAACCTGTATGGGGGTAAATAATCTGATTACTATCTGTTTCAACATAAACTCTCTAGATTTCCATGACAAAAGAATATTTGTGTCTAACATTACAAAATCCATTCAACTAGATATAGTTTTCCTTAACAAAGTAGTCTTAAAACCGACAGACAATGTTCGAATAGAAAACCACCAAGTACTTAGAAACGACGCAGGCAGAGGGACCGCCATTCTTTATCGACACCATCTTTCAGTTGACCAAAAAAAAAAATAGCCATCCTGACATTTCTTGCACACTAGGGACTTTAAACATGCGAAGACACAATGGTAGTCATGGAGAAATACTAATTGGATCTATTCACATCCCAGGAAACCTGGGACCTTCAAAAGGGCCGACCCTTAATAGAATACTAACAATAGTTGCTAATCACGACTCCATCCTCCTCGGTGGGGACCTCAACGCGAGATATGAGCGTTGGGGTGATTCCACACGGAATCCAAACGGCCAAAGAACATATCAATGGTTCATATCAAGCGCATTTCTAAAATGCGCCATCGTCAACGCATGTGCCCCCTCATACCCAAGAAGTAGCTGCTTCTTAGACTACTTTCTAGTATCACAAGACCTACTGACTGGTAACCCAACTTCCTACCAATGTACAACGCTACCATCGATACTCGAACACTATTGTTTGAAACTAACCCTTCGTCTAAATAACCAAAACACTATTGAAGAAATACCGAAAAAATTTCGCTCTATGCCTCTGTTGATTGGGCAGAGTTCAGAAATACCTCGAAGATGATTTCCTCCCACCCCTCCGTCCCCATGTAAACTGAATTCTATCTAACCAAGAAATTGATATCCACATCTAGAATCTAACCGAGTCTATACTAAAACGAATGGACGCATAAGCGCCGGACGAAAAACCGAAACAATGACAAAACAGATGCCTTACGCAAGACACCAAAGCACAGATAAAGGAACAAAAACGGAAAACTCAAAGGCTTAAACGGATCTTCCACCGACAAAATAATCGTATAAGTCAGGGGAAATCACAGAACCGACCAACCGCATAAGGTGGCAAATAAGACGTGAGATGAATGAAGATTATAAAAGTAGATTGAGCTTACTCAAAAGATCTTCAGACGTCTTTCGAGAAATTAATATACTAACGGGCCGATGGTCATATAATTTTAACATCGACAGAGACCCTATCAAGCACAGAGGGCTACGCTTCTCTATACCTGAAGAAAAGCTGCGAGTTATCTCCTCATTATACGAAAACCTGTACCGAGAAAGAGCCCGAGAGAACAATATAGCTCAGGAAATGATATCGGCTGTAAGAACTAGAAACATCGGTTATCAAGGGTCATACCTTATTATATTTTCTGACACCAACAAAGTAGTATCTCCCCAACATGAAATATTCGGGGAATTTTTCATCTACGGGTCAGAAGTAGAAGATATACTAGCTGATCTTAATAATAAAACCTCCTCGGGCCTAGACGGTATCC
This sequence comes from Odontomyia ornata, assembly GCA_963969285.1. Taxonomy (NCBI): domain Eukaryota; kingdom Metazoa; phylum Arthropoda; class Insecta; order Diptera; family Stratiomyidae; genus Odontomyia; species Odontomyia ornata. The sequence goes on along the minus strand of OZ017741.1, from coordinate 184,180,411 downwards.
CCATTAAAGTACTAAGGAAACCCGGCGCAATCATCGCCAAAAGCTTAACAATCATCTTCAACAATTGCACCAACAATGGTTACTTTCCCGAAAGATGGAAACGAGGCAACCTTATCCTTATCCCTAAACCAAACTGCGATGGAGACGTCAAAAACTTCAGGCCAATCTCTTTAGTTTCCAAGATTGGTAAGATTCTGGAAAGAATCACACTACGAAGCTTTAGAGCATTTTTAATGAAGCTACTTCCGGAGTTTCAGTTTGGATTCCAAACCAAAAAATCCACAGAACATGCCATTATGCTTGTGCATGACACCGTCGTAAAAAACAATGCATGCGCGCTAAACTTACAAAAAACGTTTGAATCCATTTGGACTAATGGGCTAAAACTCCAACTCATGTACTCCAACTATCTCCTGGTCCTTACTCTATATTTAACAACTTAAATATCCCACCGAACTTCAACACCTATACCTATCTTGTCTGGAGTCCCACAATGATCAATATTGGGACCAAACCTTTTCAACTTCTTCCAATACGACATCCCACATACCGCCACCACAAACAGAATACAAAACGTGGATGTACGTCGATGATATTCCTATTTTAGCCAGTCACAGTCTTCCCATTTCCGCCATAGAAATTGCACCATTTCCCAGCCTGGCAGACAATTTTACCAACAGTATCCGAAGAATTGCAAATATTTGAGAGGAGGAAACTCCGAAAATGAATATTGAAATACCGACGCCCCAATAAAAAATACTATAAAAACAGCGTTCTTTACCAAGAAACTAAAGTGACCCCCATCCTGCTATACATACTTGAAACAAGCAAAAAGTGAATAGCTAAATGGCAGATACATGAATCAAATCTAATCCAGGGCCTCTTCAATAGTACCCCCCCCCCCCTCTGAAAATCCATATTATCTCTCTCCCATAAGAATTCTCCAAGACTTCCAGATTAACACCGAACCCCAACCAAACTCCCTAAAACTCATTTTCTATTATATACCGTCCTCCAATACATACAGGAGCTAAAGCAACCATCCAAACATTTCCATCGGGAAAAAATAAAAATCAAATAAACAATAATAATAATAATAATAATAATAATAATAATAAAAAATAACTTCCGTATAGGCTGAAGATCTGGTCGGTAGGAACTGTGCCTCTTCTGAAACGCAATTTTGGATGTAACGCTTGAAGAGAACACACGACCAACCAAAACTACAAAGAAGAGTTACAATGTAATTAGGCTAAGGATAGAATAAGTTAGGTTAGTTTGGTTTAGGTTTTAATCTGTAAATAAGCAACTAAAAGAAAATAACCATAAGAGCAAACGGAGTAGAAAAATTAACATTAGCATTTCAAAAACTGTAAAGTATAGGCTCAGGTCGGATATAGAAGCTAAGGACATTTGACAAAAGTGTCACTGTCAAATGAATCGTGACATTAAAAGTAGGTTAAGTAACGTATGTCAAAAGAAAAGTCTCAATAAAGTACTACTATTACTACTCTGCGGAATATTAAATGGTTCGGGAGGAGTTCGTTATTATTAATGTCTTCTGTGCGTCATGTTTCCGTTAGACAGATAATATTATACGAAAAAGGGATGGTATAAAAGCGAAGTCCAGTAGTCTTGTTCCTCAGAGGTAAGGGCTCCCGGCTGATAGATGAAGGTCCTAGCGAGCCTACATTTCTTATCATCAATTCGGCATCAGCATTACTTTGTGTTGCACATCTTGTAACAGAGGTATCAGGCAGGCATGAATACTTTGCGTTAGTCCCGATTCCTACTAAAAATTGCGGTGTTATGAAATCAGGCTGCAGAAGTTGAGGTTACTGTGAATTAGAATTCAATTGGAGATGCTTCGGTTGAGCTTGTTGCTATAGTTGTACATGATGTCCAGTTTTCTCGCAAATTACCAAATTAATGGTTTTATTTACTCTATGAATTTCTTTAGTGCACGCCTGTTATTTTTAAATAATAATCTACCTGTTTAGCTTTGTTTACTTAAGTGCTATTTAAGTGCGAGTAAATATGGATCATTATTTATTGTACCGGGGAGTTAAAACGAGATAAATCCGATTCACAGTAGCAGTTATATATGGTCTTTGTTTACTCTTCTCATTCGGTGAATTTCTTGACTCAGTGCTTTGTAACTTTTCCTTATTTCGCATTGTTGAAAATAACAGCGATGGCTTCTAAAGGATGTATTATTTCCCCGGATTGCTTTTGCTACTTTTGTGGCAAAAGCCAGTGGAGTCACAGCAAAAAAGACGCATTTCGTTTCAGTCGCTCAATGGTGCAGATAAAGCCGAAAAATCACAGTGATGACTGTTATTTTTGTTTGTGTAAATTAAAAGGTTATAGGTTGAAAAATAAGAAGCAAATTGCCTATCTTATCCTGAAACCAGCGATCTGCCTTGTACCCCACACACCTTATATACTAATAACTAGTCTGAAAAGTTTTATGTGAGCCAGACCAGCCAGTCACAACACCTCAACTTTTTAGAAGCGAGGAAGCCAGTGACACCTTATGATCGTAGCCCGACCGAACCTAGGCTTTCTAATTAATCTGAGTTGAAAGATTTGGTCAGAGACTGGAGGCTTCAAAAGAGCTTTACAGAAGTTTTAGGATCCATATTAAGGAGAAAAATGTGTTGTCACTAGGTACATATTTTTCTTAGTATCGAAATCGAGAAATTGAGTGGATGTCATATTTTTGTCAAGAAGGTGACCTGGTATTTTGTAATAATATTCCTGGAGTTATGTTAGCATTAAAAGTTGAGTATACTCAAGAAGAGTTGGGATTTTTTATAGATTCCTCAAAAATAAGCGTTAATATATAATTGCAACAAGTTTACTTCAGTGCCTGTTGGACATTCAGTTCATTTGAGGAAAAACTACGAAAACATAGGGCAGATACTTAATGAACTCTCGTATCTAAAGTGTAAATCGCATACTCGTACAAGCGACTTCTTTCCCCGTATACTCGTAGGGCCCGTCAACCGGCGTCATCCAAGAAAAAACTGATGTTTAGAAAAATTTTAAGCATTGAGTTTACTCATGACGTAGTCGAGGAAAAATACCCCAAATACACAAAATATCACACTTGGCGAATACAGTATCAAAAATGGTAGCGAATTTGTGTATTTAGGCGCTAAAATAACGAAAACGGGCCATGAAAGAGACGAAATACGCCGAAGAATACAGCTCGCAAATAAAATATTCCATTTAGTATTGACGATCTTGAAGACCAGCTGCATACACAGGAAAACAAAGTTCCAAGTATACAAATCTAAGATAAGACCAGTGTTATGCTACGGGTGTGAAACATGGACCCTAACCCAAGCATCCGCAAATATATTGAACGCCTTTGAGCGAAGGGCCCTGAGGTGAATACTCGGAGCGAAGCTAGACGGCGACCAATGGTGAATTCGATACAACCATGAGCTGTATGAAATTTTTGACGAGCCGGAGGTCTCAAGGATTGTACGACTGCGGAAACTGCAATGAGCTGGACACATGAATCGCATAGACGAACAACGGATACCCAAGAAGGTATTCGTTGGGAGAACTGAAGGCCGGCGGCCGGTGGGGAAACCGAGGAAACGCTGGTCTGACTCGGTCGACGAAGACAGTCCATCGCTGCTCGGATTTCGGAATTGGAAGACGCGGTCAACGGACCGAGACAGTTGGAGGCACTGTTTGCAGGAAGCAAAGGCCTGAAAGGGGCTGTAGTGCTAAGAAGAAGAAGAAGAAGAGGTTACTCAAAATCTTTTGCATGATATGGTCGGTATTGGTCAGTGTTGGTGGTTGGCCGCAGCAACTCTCGTAGTAAGTTTATTTAGATCACATAAACCTAAGTTAGGTGTATTTACATTTGTGCACATCACATAATAATTTTACTAGAAAATTAGCAATTTACGTAATATAGTTTTAACTATACAAAATATGTTTCCATACATAACAAGTTGAGTAAGCAGGAGAGTGCTCCTACCAGAAGGTCTTTGTAAACATCCTAGGGTTAGAAACAAGTTTTCTAATTGCGTGAATCAATAATTAGAATTATTCGTCCAATACTTGGATATGAAATTCGATTTCTAAGGTATTTGTTGCCCTTGTACTCATAAAGGTCCACATTCGTGATAATTTTCAGATTTTTCGGCTGAAAGGTGTCCAATCGCGAGGGGGGGGGGGACACAAATTTTGGGTACATTTTGCCTTCCCGTGGACCCCCTAATTCATGAAATGATTTTTTTATTTCAGATTCTAAAAGTTCTAATTAAGACCTTTCATTTGATACCCCACTCGACTACCTTTGATCAAAAAAAATTTTTAAGGGCCAATTCGTTATTAGGGGGGACCCCCCTTAAACATTTTATAAATTTTTGTCAAGGCCTTAACTTTTGAGAGATTATCACTTCTGACCTTTTCACAAAGTTTGAGCATTCTAGCTTCTATAGTTTCTGAGGAAATTAGCTGTGACGCACGGACAGACGGACAGACGGACAGACGGACGGACGGACAGACGGACGGACAGACAGGTCGCGAAACTAGTAGGTCTTTGTAAAAAAATTTTTTACAAAGACCCTAAAAAAGAGGAAAGTCATAGTTGTAATCAATCGCTGATTCTAGTGTGTGATGTGGAAAAAATCATTCCAAGGTGAACTTATGTAAATGCGGCTTTTCCTACTTATTGAAAAATTAAAAAGGTGATTCTGAATTGAATGAAACATTCATCTTTTTAAACTATAATAAAACATAAGGTATTATTTCGGTCGAAAACGTCACCGTCTAGAAGAGATTCCCAACGTGCCTTCGACTTCTTCATCTACGAATACTATAGATGCTCAAGTTAGTTCCCAAGCTGAATCAAACTCAGTGAACATGTTGTCAACATTGTCAATTAATGAGCCAAAAGTTTTGCCTAAAAAAGGAGAACCTATCAAACAAACAGTTTTGACGCAGTCCCCTAAAAGCAATGATCGTTCTTTTCGAGCATCATGGTTCCACGAACATGAGCAGTTGATGTATTCGGTGACAAAAGACGCTGCCTTTTGTTATATATGTATGTAATTTAAACCATTAGGATTGAAAGAATTTGCATATACTTTGAGTGGCTTTAGAAATTGGAAAAATGCGAAAAATGTTAAAAGAGGTATTCCAAAACATGAAAAGACAGGATCGCATGTTGAACCATGTGGGAAGAAAAAAAGAATCCACAAATTGTAAACACAGAAATTTCAACCCTTGTCAATGACAAACCCCTGGAAAAACATAGATATTACATACGTAAATTCAATTATTGTAGTTGTTTAATTCCTGGCAGTCAATGAACTTCCCTTTCGCGGATCCTATGACATTGATGAGAACGCTGAACGTAGTTTATTCATGAAACTTTTCGAGTTCACATTAAAAAAAAAGACAGCTTTTTAGTTGAATGCAATGAAACTATTCCAAAAAAGGAAAATACACGTCTCTAGAAATATAAAATAAAATAATTCAAATCATGGCGGAATCTGTTAAAGAATCAGTAGTTTCTGATGTGAAAAAGGCTGATGTTCCATAGTTTATGCTAATGGAAGACGGAACCAAAGACAAATCAACCGATAAAACATAGCTATCGCTATTAGATACGTGAAGGAAGGCAAAGTTCGAGAATTATTACTCAATAAAATCACAACTAAGGAATTTGACGGTAAAACATTTACCAAGAAAACTATAGAAACATCGCGTGAGAAAAGTATCGATAGGTCGTGACTTCTGAGCCAGTGCTATGATGGAGCTAATGTGATGAGTGGTAAAAAAGGAGGTGTTTCTGGTCTCCTGGAACAACATCATAATCGTAAAATTCTTTACATACACTGCTTCAACCATCGTCTCCATCTCGTCATTGTGGAAGCAATGTCTGACAATAATTCGCTGAGGGACTTTTTGGATATGTGTGAATTTTTTCACCATCCCAAAATTTCTTCTTTGTATGAAGGACAGACCATTGTATGATTGCTACCGCAACTATGGTCCAGTCATTTTGCAATTGCACAGGTTGTGTCATCTAACTAACCTGAAATAAATCGAGTGCTGGGTCAAGTAGTCACTCAGTCAAAATTGTTCAATGGAGAAGATAAAGCAAAAATATCGAAATCAAAACAGTTATAAAGACGGAAGAGTTTCGATTTTGCTTGATTTTTGCTAAAAAGTTTCTGGGGCTCTTACATCAAGCGGATGCTGCAATGCAGTCACAAAGAGCGAGCTTGAATGAAGGACTAGACGTTGTAGAGTCAGTTCTTGAACAACTTCAAGGTATGAGAACAAGCCAGAAGGAATTTGAGTTGATTTTAGAAGATACAAATAAGCTTATACCTATGACTGAATCCATGAACAAAACAATGTCCAAACGAAAAACCAGCACAAGTAAGCATCCAAGCTATATAACTGAGACCAGGTTGCCTTCATACTCTGCTAATCGCGCAACTGATGGGGACCTACAGGAGTCAAAGATGAAGTTAAAACAAATTTACAATGAATGTCTTGATCTTATCATAAATGAAATCAATCGACGCTTCTCGGACAATCAAGAGCTAGTTACTGCCATAAGCGAATTCAAAACTGATAATTTGAATGTTTTCAAAGAACTAGGTTATTTGAAAAATTTACAATCTACATACAAATTTTTACTGGCATGTTCTTTACTAGCCTTTCACTAGCGTACCCAAATAAATATATTTTCAGGTTTGAAAGTTCCCAGTGAAGAAGAATTGACGGTCGTGAAAAACTTCTATATGAAGCGGGAAGCATAGACTGACGATGGAACGAGATTGGAGGTACTTTTCAGATTTCGTGAAGCTTTCCTCGAAACGTTCGAATTGATGGCAGCTGTTGAGACATTTGGGTGTAGTACAGCAACTTGCGAATCAACGTTTTCGACATTGACTGCAATTAATAGGCCACAGCGCCTGTCAATGACCCATGCTCGCATGGTTGATCTCATGTATTCAGCTTTCGAAAGAAAAAAAATCGTAACTGTCATTTTACTAAGTTTGCTTAACAATATTTTCTGTGTTTTCTTTCGAATATGAATTCAAAAAATACATTGCATATATATTACGTCACATATCATTCATTTCATCATTTGTTGTTAGGTCTGGCTACGGGCCAGCTTGGATGGATAATATATGAGGACTTAAAAGTTATTTCAATGCTGCTGGGTCAACAGAGAACATTTACTAAAGATCCAAGTTTCTTATGCGAATGGATCAGCCATAACAGAAAACAATATTTCGTTCAAAAATATTTGCCAATTCGAAAAAGGTTGGAAGCCGATCAAAAAACATTAACAGAAAGAATCTTGTGGATCAACAAAAATTGTACTTCCCCCCCTTCGCATTTTGTTCGGTGTCATGAAGCCATTCATTAAAACATTACCATTTCCTGTTTTGTCTGAGGTAAGATATTTTTTCTAGTAAAGCATCGGGCGTTGCTTTATTGTGTGAGCAGACGCGTTTCGACTCCTTTGAGTCATCTTCAGAGACACTGAAGATGACTCAAAGGTGCCAAAACGCGTCAAAGCAAAGCAAGGCCCGACGGCTTTTCCAGAAAATGCAAATGGGACTTTGACTAGAAACAGTGAGAAAACATTGGAAGCGCTTCTTAGCTCCCACTTAACCGACTGCGAAACAGTATGACTTGATTTATTTCTAGTGCTGAGTTCTTTGAGGACTAACCATGAAAAAAAGAGTGATGTGGGCCACTATCTTCTTGGATAGAACCATAACTAACTATGAAGGCACTCAGGAACAATTCATGAAATACTAATCTGGTCCTATTTACCAGGAAAAATTAGTCTCAGGCCTTTGATCTTGCACGGGTGGCCGGGAAAAAACTGACATTAATGAGCCATGAAAAGTATCTGAGTATCGTCCTGGATAGTAAACTGTCATAGCAATGCAATATTGAGGAAATACAAAAACAGGCATTGATTGCTTTCTACTCATGAAAGAAATTACTTGACAGGGGGTGGAGCCTGTAATATGAGATTCGCTTCTGGATTTATAATGCAAGTTTAAGGCCTATTTTTTATGGAATTTTGACCGCTGAGATGGTGGCCTGTGCTAAACAAAGTAAGGTACAAGCGAAAATTAGAAGACATATCTGAGGGTGCCATGAGCACTGCAAGCGTATCATAATAATTTCGTACTATCATGCTAGTGATGCCTCCGATAGACTTGTATGCGAAACAATCTACAAACAGATGTGACAATAAACATAGCAAGTTCGACTTTCTAGTATTAACTGATACCGTACGAGACCTTCACAGTTGTTGGACAGATGCTACAATTTCAAGTAGCAGATCAGCAGCTAATTCACAGATGGCGATAATACAATAGTTTCTAAGAACGTTTCCAGAATGGAAACCAGCATTGATGCAGCAGTAACACCAGTTTTAGATTATATGACTATTGCAATACCTTCAAAGTGGAGACGTTTGCGGTAAAACTGTTGGCAGATCCATCAAGGTCAGTGAGAACGAGATACAAGAAGATTAAAATATGCTCAGATCAGTCAGTAATTAAGGCATTGCAATCTTTACTTTCGAATCAAAAACACTACAAAACTTTTTTTTTTTGCTGAGAGATATATTGTATATCGAACTTAGTCATGGATACCCCCAGGGAAAAGTTGACAACCTAGGTTGATGCTAGATATAAGGATTCAATTACCTCGGCAATAGCAAAAAACTTAGGGAAAGGGTACTATAGACGGAAACGAATTTCCTTATGAAGCTACCTAGATTACAGACCACTGCTCCGTAGGCCGAGGAGCGATAAAATGTGCTCGTCAACAAAATCGAAGCAGCATTTTCTTGGTTTTCCTCACTGGTCTTTACCCTTCAGTTCTACCAATGAATACTTTTTTGGGTACCCGTCGGTCGTTCACATGCATCACATGGCAGGTTCATAACAGCTTTCGGAGATACCAACTAGCTGACATCTAGCTTCTAAGGTAAATCTTTTTCTAGATATCCTAGAGAAGTTCTGCGATGCTGTGTACGGTGGATGCTGTGGACGGTCGGTTTTTGATAAGCTACGCCCAGGAACTCCAAAAACAGCTAGCATGGAGCATAATGTGACAAAAATCAACGAGCTCGTATTGGCAGACCGCCGATTGAAGGTGCGCGAAATAACTGAGACAGTAAGCATCTCAAAAGACTGCGTGGGTCATATCCTGCATAAAATGTTAGAAATGGGAAAACTGTCGGCACGATGGGAGCTGCGTTCGCCCACGCAGGACAACAAACGCAAACGTGAGACCACTTCAGAGTAGTGTTTGACGCTTTGTAAGTGCAATCCAAAGGAGTTTCTACTTCATTTTGAGACCATCGACGAAACATGAGTGGGATTCACAAGTTGCGATCTGCATGAACTATCTGGAGAAGTGCGAAACGGTCACAGGGCTCTACTATGCCGAATTATTCGGCCGATTCGACGCCAGATTGCAGAAAAAGCCACATTTGGAGAAGAAAACTGTTCTTCCACCTTGACAATGCACCGGCTTACATCTCCTCCATCACCACGGCCAAATTGGTCAAACTGGGCTACGAACTGCTAACCCATCCACTATATTCGGCCTCGTGTGAAACTTAAAAGGATGAGGTTATCACCGCCACGGAGGTCTACTTTGAAGGCATCGAGAAAACGTATTTTTCCGACGGGTTAAAGAAGTTGGAGTATCACTGGGTCAAGTGTATTGTGGTCAGAGAATATTATATACAGAAGTAAATCGCCACCTTTCCAAAATTGTCGTTTTCCTTTTGCAGGCTAAGTACTTATCGGACCGCCCTCTTAAGTTATCCATATTTTTGCCTTAAGAAGGGAAATAAATTGGTTTTGTAGGTTCTTTTGCTAGGCAACCCACTCACTGCTGACCGCTACTGAATTAAATTTGGCTAACCACATTTGGGATAGCATTAACGTCAGTAGTCCGTATCTCAAAGATGGCAATGCCACAGATCGAGATTCGAATATTTATGGCCATCGAATATTATGGAAATCATTGGACGTATGAGGGAGTTTTGGGTATTGTTTTATAAACGACTGTGACGTGTGGTAAAAATTCTGTAGAAACTTCTAAAGAATATTGTTCATCACTCTGTGCCTGATTTTTTGAATATATTGTGATTGCTCAAATCTGCAATAATGTCCAATGGTTAGGTTAACCATTTGACTTAAGGGAAGAGGGGCTACGTTCTCAGGTTGACAGGAAGGTGTTAAATGGGTAGTTGAGTCAGCCAGTGATCATCAGTATATTTCGCTTGGGACCCATAATAGGGCCTCCCAATCCCCATGACTTCGAACTTGCGGGTGGAATATGGGGAGGATGGACATTGTGAGATTGGTTAATGCATTCATGGCAGGCACACGACCGCTGACTGACAGCTGAAGATGTGGTGAACTCAAGTACGAGTATCATCACGTCTAATTGCAATTAATGTTGCGGACTTGTGGTTTCTGCAGGACGGCGCCACATGCCACACAGCACGCACTACAGTTCATTGACTGAAAGATAATTTGACGAACGATTTATTGTATTTCACGAAACGATTTGACACTGTTAGATTACTTTCTTTGGAGGTAAGTAAACTCGTATGTCTACGTCGATAAACCAGAAACAATTGACCAGTTGGAAGTCAACATTTAAAGCGTTTTTGCCGAAATACAGCCTGATTTAGTGCGAAGAAAGTGGAAAATGGATCCTCCAGACTACGCCACGTACCCACCAGCCACGGCGGCCACATGCCCGAAATTATCTTTAAATATTAATGACAAAAAATATCTTTCAAATAAAGCCAATTTCATGCATAAAAACATTTTTCCTCGTCTTATTTGAATTTAAAAAAACACCCTTTAGCAATCAAAAGATAGTCGATAAATGTATATCGTATTTTTGCCAAATTAATTGAAAAAACAACCAACTCTATCCCGGCATCGTTGAAACCCCCCTTTTCAAGTTCTAGAATATCTGACGACGTTGTGGCAGTAGTTACTATATGCACTGTTGAACAAGCGTAGTGTAGGTTAGGTACGCTAATGCATCGAATGAGGTAACAAATGCTTGCGGTTCCAACCTAGCATTGGAACCCCCGAGTAAGAACGATCAGTATCAGGTAAGTAATGGTTGGGTCGAATTTCAGCAGTGTAATACCTGGGCTTACTGATAGACTTGAAGATGAGTTTCTCCCAGAGCACTAACAAGAAAATTCACCAGCTGATCGGCCCAAATAAAAGGTAGGTAAAATGTTCGAACGGAGCCAATGGTCAACTTGCACAAGAGAAAGAGCGCCTTTATCATTATTTATATGCAATCGAAATACAAGGAGTTTTCCAAAACAAACGAGACTTTTGTCATAAAAATTTGTTTGGTGGCGCCGTCTGTGAATGAGATAGTGCGTTGGAAATTTACATACCTCTTTGACTTCCAGTGAAAGTTTGGTGACATTCGGCTCAGTAGAAGCGAAGTTATTGCGTCTAAAGTGACAGTATGTTTGTGTCATCGGTACAACAATGAGCTTCGAACAAAGAGCTAATATCAAATTTTGTTTTAAAATCGATAAAACGTTTACCGAAACATTTAAATTGATGGAAAAAGTTTTTAGCGTTGATTGTCTATCTCGTGCCAGAGTTCATGAGTGTTTTACACGTTTCAGAGATGGTCGTGAGGACATAAATGACGGTGAACATACGGGCCGCCCAAAATCAGTGATCACCGAAAACTCCATCGAAATTGTGCGTGAATTTATCAAAAATTAGTCGATAAAACGTTTACCGAAACATTTAAATTATGGAAAAAGTTTATAGCGATGATTGTCTATCTCGTGCCAGAGTTCATGAGTGTTTTACACGTTTCAGAGATGGTCGTGAGGACATAAATGACGGTGAACATACGGGCCGCCCAAAATCAGTGATCACCGAAAACTCCATCGAAATTGTGCGTGAATTTATCAAAAATTAGCCGAAATCGTCGTTGAAATTTATGAAATCGGAGTTGAATATCACCAAAACATCGATTTATGGCATTTGAACCGATCATTTGGGCTTATGAAAGGTCTGTGCACGTTCTATTCCAGAATAAACGCGACTTTTATCATGTGATTTTTCGACTAGAAATCGCATTTTAACCATCAATAACTCACCGTATTCGCCTGATATGGCTCCCTGTGACTTCTACCTATTCGTCCGTAGAGGGCATTCAATGACCTGAAACACTCTTTCAAAAAGCTTTTGGATCGCGCAAAACAGTGTATTGAAGCTGGAGGAGACTCGAATTTATCAGAACAAAGCTCCTGTCATTTCTATTTTAGCTCAGTCTCGTTTATTTTGGAACGCACCTTGTATTATATGAAAGCGCTATTCACTTTGGACAAAGTTTGCAGGCACAAAATCCATTTGCTAATGTGTTGGCATGTACGCACCCCTAATGCAAGAGGAAGCTTTTGCCTATCTGATCAAAATTAAGCTCATCGCCTTGCCTTCCTTTCAAGTGCCCATGTTACCCAATATTTATCAATTCCAATTCTTTCTTACATTTCTCTATAGAAGCATTTGTGAACACGTTTACATGCTCAAAAGGAGTTTAGAAGGTTGATTACCGTTGGATTGGAAATTTGTCCTAAGTGAACTAGCTTGTTACTTCATTCGTATTGGGTTTTCCGAGCAAATGAGGGCAACGGCTGATAAGGCTGTAGCAGGTGTGTCGGCAATTAGTCGATTTATGGCTAACATAGAAGACGGCCTCTTGATGGACAGTTAGGGCTACTGTACGCTTTCATCCAAAAATATGAAGGAATTAATTTAGAAATAAATGAAATGCTTCAACACATTGAATGAATAATAGCAAAATAGAACAACATACTCAAGCGTAATAAAATAAAACAATGAATTAAAATAACAATAATAGATGTATATTTTCCTTGTTTTATATAAATAAATCTATGATCTGTACGTGTAAAATGATTAATGTATGTAAATGAATACAAGACATGGCAAACATAATGATAATAATATTAAAATAATCATAAAAACACTATCTAAACATTAATTTCAATCTCATGTGTCAATCATAATAGTTTCTTTCTTCTTATTCACAAACTTTTGTTTTTTTGACTAAAATATTACAAAATTATTTTATTATGTATTTAACAATTTTCTTTCGTTCTTTCTTTCTATCGTATCTAGGAACAATCTTATTTTTTCTCCTGTTTTCTTTCTGCTAGTGCTTTCTTCGGATCATTTTCAAATAAATATTTAACATTAAAACTTTAACATCAATTTATTGTACAATAATGAGAGCTAAAAAATGCCTTACATTCTATACATAGAAGAAAGTCGTGACGAATTTTAACAGTGGTGTTGAAAAATAAAAATATATGATTTTTTGTCGTTATTGATTCGATTTAAGCGTTTTAAAATTCAAACAAGATGTTTTTAAAAAACTGTGAATTGTGTAAGCACTTTACTATAAAAATCGAACTCACAAAATAAGAAATATAAAATCATAAAACAAGAAAAGCTCATCATTTATTTGGCGAAAATTTGCTGGCTTTTATTCATACTAAGACTACCTTTCAAAAGCATTGACTTTCCTTTGATATGATAAGCAGCGATTCTTCCCAAATCCTGATGTATTGACACCAACCTTGATTCGAGTACAGTTTACAGCAATTAGCATTCTTAAAAAGACTAACACTTATGGATATTTAAAAAATTATATAACCAAAAGATGAGCTGATCTACAGAAATTAGAAAAAAGACTCACTAGAAGGACCGGGCTCTTGCTCATGTGGTGGTAGGCTAAAATAATTTCCCATCACCGTAGATATTAGAGAGAATAACTTTCTTAGAAATATTTAAGGCTACCGAATGGGTCCTTGATAGCAAATAAAAATTAAATTTGATTAATCATAGCGTGTTGATTTGAGGTATGCAAGTGGTTTAGTTCTTCAACATATTCCCGTTTTGCTATCATATTTTTCCAGGTTTCATCATTCAGATGGTGTTACCTGTGAAAGTTGACGGATATCATGCTTCAAGTGCAAAATGAGAAATCATTTGGCTTCGCATCTAAAAAAGAGCTAATCATACTTGATGAAATGAATAGTGTTATTTCTAATCATTAAAGCCATCTAATCTATAAAAAATCCTACACCTATTCCCTCATTTTCCATCAAAAGCATAACATCGTCAGATTCGCAGTCCTAGTAAAACGATCCACCGCACCACGAGTCAAGAGGATGCAAAATCGAGCTCGCATGATGGTGCGGGATGATGGGTCGAAGCGGGATTGCATTTGTTGTGACCGGCAAGCATTGAAAGCAGTAGTTGGCACCGTAGTTGTTATCCCAATATTGGTGTCCTTTGCAATGAAACCGCACGGCGAATTCTAGCCTTTGTCCAATACTCAGTGAATTACCAAACAACACAAAGGCAAACTTATCTGAGAATCCATCACAGGAATTGTTAACATAGTTGGCTTGCAGATCGGCAAAGCTACGCCAACTGTCCTGCGTATAACGTATATGTACCGATTTGTGGAAATCCAGATTCCGCACGCGCACGCAGCCCGTTATCGTTAAATTTATCGTATCAGTCACAGCCGCATTTTCTAGGCATACTTGCTTGTCGCGAACAATATCAAGGAAGTTGGGTAGACCGCCTGGTTGCTGGAATAGTGGCATGAGGATCTTTTCGAGACGCGGACCTAGTTGGATAGGGGGATCGAGGGCATCAACGACTTCTAGGTCTTCATAGGCAGACTTTGGTACAGTTGGGATTTCATCGAGGAAGGTTTTGACATCAGCCAAGTCTAGACCCAGCACGTCAGCAAATCGGACGATCTTTTTGCGGCCTGGAGTTCCCGGTGGCGTTTTTCCACTCTTCAGTGACGAGCAGCGTCGCACCCTTTGCGGCCGACAATCATCATCATCGTCAGTATCGCACGATGATAAATGCTTTCGTTCATTAGACCCGTTGACTTCTTTTGTTGGCTCTTCATCGATTTTGTCTTCATTTCGAGATTCCGCTTCCAACAAACCATTGCTGGGTTCCGAGTGTTCAAGTTCTGTTTTTAGTTCCGTGTTGTTCTTATTAACTAAATCTTCCAAATTATTTTCCTCTGTTTTTGAAGGCTCTTTTTCCACCGCTTTTGCTTCCCCATTCTCGTCACTGGCTTTTCTATTCACTTCATCTATTTCTCCACTTTCTTCTGCATGGTTGCTTTCTGCCAAATCCTCCGCATAGCCGTTTTGAAGTTTAGCTGTTACTTTGACACTTTGATCCTGTAACTCTGCAAGAACAACATCTTGTAGAGTACTATTCGAAGAAGAACCGTTGAATGTGAAGTCTGACTGTGTGGTAGATCCTGCGTTTGTCGATGAACTATCCTGAGATGGTGGAAGCGATTCCGATAAACTATCACTGCTATCGTTTTGTATGATATTAAAATGACTCTTGCAATAGATTTCCGGCTTTTCATCAAGATCGTTACCCTCTTCTGGTCCATTTAAAGCTACACTAATCCCTGAATCACGTTTCATGTTATCAACACAGTCATAATAATCAGTCGGTAGAGAGCGATCTTCAATTTCTGATGCTTCCGGGTCGAAGAATTGTCCCTCTGAGGAGCTGTGGCTTGCTTGGCTGGCATTTTCTGGTGTGATGGGGGAAGCACAGATATAACCGGATTCGGGAGCGGCATCATGTTGCGGCGTAGCCGATGCAGTTTCAATTAGGCGGGAATATTCGCATTCATCTACTGGACTGCCAGGACTTTCCGGCTCGCAATCAAAGTCAAAGAAGGAATCAGCTTCATGGCTTAAATGACGTAACGGCTGCAAACTGGTAACAGTTTGTGTACGACCATCTTGTGTCAGCCATGTATTTTCGGTACTATTGATGATTGTCTCCTCATCGGCGGGGGGAGAATCATCGTCTACCTGAAAAAGAAAGACAAGTTAGTATGGAGCTACATACTCGTATTAACATATGAGAAAAAACAGGAGTTGTGATACGATTGTCTACCATTTTAAACTAAATATTTAAAATGGTGTAGGTATCTAGGAAATGACTGAGCTTAAATTAGGTGATTGCAATTATTACGAAATAATTATGTGAAAAATATTTCGAGAGATCTAAGCATTAAGTTAAGATACAGTGGTTATTTGACATTCGGCATTTATTAGAGAGAAAACAGAAACAGTTCGAGAATACGAGTTCTGTTAAAAAAACACACGGGCTTGAGTTGGTTTCAGGGGTAGTCGCTTGATGTCGCCAGATTTGAACAGATTTTGGCGGTCAGGTGACTGAAATGATAAAACTCCCGTTGACAAAATATAGTAATCATTATTTTACTTCGAGCTAAGCAGAGCTATGGCAAAATGAGTCTGCACGTCAAAGTGTTCAAATAGTAGATTGTACGCATGAAACCGCAGATTGTAGATTCTGCCAACATAACTGCCTATGATGCCGCTTGGCGGTCAGAGTAGAAAATGATGGCGAGTATTTTATGCTGCACCTTGAACTGCGTCGGCACAGTACTCCCTCCCATATGTCAATCAGATGACACTGATCATTTGCACATCGCAACGCACTCGCTTTTTACCCGGCGCGTAAGCCCTCGTGTCCGCGTCAGCCGCTGTTTAAATGACTGGAGGAGTACGCTAGGGAAAGATTACTGTAGCGTCGGTGGGCTCGCATGATCCACTTCTGCAGGAGTTACACTAGGCGCTCCGGATGCTGCGGAAACTTTCGGCTTTCGGCTCTCGGTGTACCAGTGATATCCGGCAGGTCAGTGGCCTACTGCAAATCCCGCTCAAGCTCTTTGAATGCCGGATTAACTCGTTCCGTCAACATATTGATCTGGCGCCCATTTGCATTGATTTTGTACAGCATTCCGACAGCCGCTGGAGAACTCGATGTGGTCCTGAGTAAGGCGGCGACAGGGGTTTGCGAACTGTATTCACACGCAGGAAAATATATGTGCAGCTACTGAGTCTCTTGTTAACGAAGATCGTTCGATCATTTCGATGGGCGGCCAGCACTGGCCGGAGTTCTGACATATACTCTTACTGATTGACGAGAAAATCATTCGCTGTCCGTTGGACTGCCGGGACTGATGAATTCACCGGGAATCGACAATGTGACTCCGTATAGCAGCTCTGCACACGATGCATTAACATCCTCTTTGTAGCTGGTGCGTAATCCCAGTAAAACAGTGGGGAGAATATCCGACCACGAAGGACGGCCGTCGTGATACATAATCACGGCCTTTAAAGTACGGTGTCAGCGCTCAATAATTCCGTTGGATGCAGGGTGATAAGGTGACGTTCTAACTTTGGCACTTTTGGAGAAAGTGACGAGTCTGCGAACTCATTGCTGGCCCCGGATATGAAACGAGAGGTCGTCGTGAATTCGGATTTGCTTGCTGATTGAACGAATAACGACAATTTGAACTGGGTGTCCTGATCTGTTGCGATGAGGCGAAGTGTACCGAAACGGACGAATAACGACAATTCGAACTGGGTGTCCTAATCTGTTGCGATGAGGCGAAGTGTACCGAAACGGACGATCCAGTTATTGGACAACGCTCTCGCCACGGTTTCTGCTGTCTGATCGGCGATGGGAACGGCCTCTGAAAAAATATTCCGATGGGTGATCGGCCCCACGATGTCCAAATGAATGTGCTGGAAACGACAGTCGGGCACCGAAAACGACAGCACCGGATTCCTCTGATAACGAGCAACTTTTGAGCGCTGGCACGGCACAAACAGCCTTGTAGGTAGACCGAGCACTGGGACGCGCCAGTCGGTGAATTTCGAAAACTTTCTTGCGCAACGAAGCCGGGACGAAAGGTCTCGGCCGGAATAGAGACTCGTCGTAAACTAACTTCTGTTCCGAGCCGCAGAAACATGGATAAGTTTCAGCGAGGTATTGTTGCTTCGGAGAAGCTATCGGAGTTCCAAGACACGACTCTGCTCTTGAGCGAGCTCGTCTTCGCTGATACGAATCGGGTTCTCGATCGTACTTACACGAGAGAGTGCGTCTGCGAACTCATTGCTGGCACCGGATATGAAACGAGAGGTCGTCGTGAATTCGGATTTGCTTGCTGATTGAACGAATGCGTATGTGTGCGGCTTGTGACCCTTCAGGCCGAAAAACGTCGAGCTTTTCAGGTAGTGCCGGAAATGACGAACGCCGGCATATATAACGAGCAATTTGCTGCGTAGAAAGCTTTCTTTGAAAAAAAAAACCGCCAACGGGAACCACCGACCATTTTGCCCTTGCTCCAACAAGGCACCCACGGCTACGTCAGTAGTCACCCTGAGAGGCTTATTGGCCTGAAATAATACGGATTCCCCCAAGCTGTTCCTGGACTTCACGAATGCCTCCTCCGTTTCCGAGATCCACTCAATTATCGTCCTGTCTCCCTTCTTGTTTCGTTTGCATGACCTGTTGAGGGAAGCTTGAAGCATAGCGGTATCGCGGAAAAGCCACCGATAAAAGTGCAGCGTTCCTCAGAATCGACGGAGATCCTTTACCGTGATGGACCTTTTAAAATTTCGATTCGCATTTACTCGAGCCATCGAGGTGCATATGCCCTTCTCGCTAACAACGTGCCGGTGGTACTCTATCTTGCTCCCACGAAATACGCACTTGAATACATTAATAATACGCCTGAAACTTGATAGACGCTGAAACACCATTCGCAGATGCTTTAAATGCTCCTACGATTTCGACACAAGCAGTACATCGTCGAGTTAGCATACACAGAAATCGAGCCCCCGGCGCACCTCGTCCATGAAGCGCTGAAAAGTCTGCGCCGCGTTACGAAGAACCAAACGTCATCACAGTAAATTCAAACAGTCCAAACGGAATCATGACCATTGTTTTCGGGACGTTCTCCTCCGCTATTGGTATTTGGTGGAACGCGCGAAAGAAATCAATTTTCGAGAACGCACGCACGGGGTTATATCTTCGATGTGTTGCATCGGATATTTATCCGACGATAGTCCCCGCATGGACGCTATGTACCGTCTTTCTTTGGGACGATGTGTAGGGGATGTGCCCAGGTGCCCTTTGCCGGCCGACAAAAACCTCTACCTAACAACAAAAACTGAAACTCTTCCCGTGGTATGCGAAGCCCCTTTTGAATATAGTCGACGCGGGCGGACTGCTACCGGGGGGCCCGTAGTCATTATAAAATCATTAATATGATGCATAGGACGATGTGCGGAGACTGCAGGATTGGTAAGACCGGAAATTTCTTGAACAACGATGAGTACGGTGAACTTCCAGCGACGATTGAAATGGACACCTGCTGATGCTGCCTGACCTTCCCTGATCCGACCGAAACGTCTGAGAAAATCTGTGCCTAGGATGGGGCGCGACACTTTAGCGACAAAAAACGCCAGCGGAACATGCGCGAGCACTTTGTCACCGAATGTATTAATTAGTTCCATTCGCCGTGAACAACTTGTATGGTGAAATACCATGTACTGGGTGCAGGTGAGAAACTGAAATAACAGAATTATCTGCTCCTGTGTTGACGAGGAATTTCAATTTCGGGTCAAAACAATTTTAGGCAACATCCTGAGGAACCATCAGCTGTCGCCTCCTGAGCTAGCGGTTTCATGCGTTTTCCGATTGCTTGTAAATAAAAGAGCATGGCGGCCGACACTGCCTTGAAGCGGCACCAAAACGGCGATGAAAATAACACACTTGTGGATAATTTTTATGGGGTTGGCTGCTGAAACAAGGAACGACAAGAGCTGTAACCGGAAGAGCTGCCTTGCTGAGACAATGTTTGGATGTGGTTAACTTTTGTTCTTAGTTCGTCGATGCTTCTTAGAATCAACTCGCTGTCATTGGGATAATGTGTGGCTGGGTAATTCTGCACGCACGATACCGTGTCTGGTATGTCGATACTGGCTATACGATCTGCAGCGCTCGTTGACGGCGAGGATGGCGCGGATGCTGGGGGGGAGGCACTGAGGCCATAACGACTTGATCAAGTTATCCGGTATGGGTTTTCCAGCCGCCACTGCAGGCAGCATAAAAATTGGGAACTCCATCTTGAGTTCAAAAAGCTTCTCGTCCGTGACGCCAAACAAAGCTAATAACCTTCGTTTTAGGGCTTCGTATTTACCGGCCTCGAGCGGATCTTTCACGTTATCAGCAACATGCGATAGAATTGGCATGTCCAATTCGGCCAAGACATTGTCGAAACTGCGTTTAGACGCGTGTGAACCATAGTTTATCGGTCCTAGAAAGGTGGCAATTTGGTCTATATAGCGTTCGCTTCAATATCCGCGGCGTTGGTGCCAGCGGAGGCTCGGTCGACATTGCCGTCATCGGCATCGAAAAACTCATTCGGTGTCGGTGTTACCACTTTTGGTGTGCAGGTAACTGGAATGATAAAACTCTCATTGACAAAATAAAATAATCTTTATTTGACTTCGAGCTGAACAGAGCTATGGCAAAATGCGTCTGCACGTCAAGATGTACGAAAAGAGAGAGCGAGATTGTAGACTATGCTAACGTAACTGTCTATGATGAGTAGAACATGATGACGAGTATGCTGCAACCTTGAAGTGTATCCGTACAAGATCAACTGTAATAACACCATTTTCTGGTGGCTGACATCTTCAATTGTTGATTAGTTACGCAGTTGTTAGCGAAGTAAGATTTTGTCGTTTATCATATCCTCAAGAGATCAGAGGTAAAATGTACACTATTAATTTTTTTTGCACTTAATAGAATTAGGAGGTTTATTTTTAGCAGTAGTGGTGCGGCCACGTTACATAATGATGCACAACGGGGGAGAGGAAAAAATGTTGCAAGGTATATAGTCAATTACAGCCGACAAGATGGAATAAAATTGAAGTCGAAGCAGTTGAGGAACAAATATTGACCTACACTGTATCATTATTTAGTGGGCGAACATTTTCGATATTCGAAGTATTTAATCACTTAAAATAGCATTTTTCGAATGAATTCAAGATAGTAGTTATAACAGGGGAAAAAAAGTTTCGTTTAGAACGGTAAAGTATGTATATAAATATAGATTTACTTGCGGTCAGAAAAGAAAAACAACGCAGAATGGAAAGTAGTCAAGGAACTAAATATGAAACCAGTTTATTGTCTGAGGGTGGATAAGGGCAATTCGATCGTGATAATGGACCGAAACCATTATGATCAACTTATGAAGTAAAAGTTTAATAACGGAAACTACCATGAGCAACGAACAAATCCACTCCCGGACTTAATAAAGGGAGTGAAAAAGCGTTGAAAGAATGTAAAGGAGTTATTGGGGACATCAAAAGATTAAAACTATCGTATCCATGTCTCCCACGAATCAAATGTGCACCAAAAGTCCATAAAATAGATGATGAAATAAGGAAAATCATTACGGTGACAAACGCTCAAACAACGAAAATTGCCAAGTGGTTGCTTGATGAATGTGATAAACTCTCCTACAAAACCAGTAAGCGCTCCGTCAAAAATAGGGAAGAGTTAATAAACATTCTTGGAACAGTGGAAATATCAGAGGAAGATATGATGCTTTCATATGACGTTAAGTATCTGTTTCCGAGCCTACCAGTAAAGCAAGCCCTGGCATTGTTTGAAGACTGGTTGCTGAAACACGATAAAGCCCCGGAATGGAAAAACGCGTATTTTGTGTTTAGAGGGAGATACTAAAAAGCGACAGCAGGGGCAGCAATGGGTAACACTCTTTCCCCTATTTTAAGCGACATCTTCATGGACTGGCTGCAGACGGAGCTTAAAAATTAGGGGATAATGCCAACTATTTGGATCAGCTACGTGGACGACATCATTACGATTATCAAAAATGAGGAAGCGGAAAAACTTTTGGAACTTAGGCTATAAAATGGACAGATAATAGGAAAGACGGGAAACAGATCAGTCTCAACTAGCAGAAGATATAGCCTAGAAGTAGCGTTAGGATCAGGAAAGGATACGAGGAACAAGAAAGAAAAATGAGGTATCTATAAGGTCACTTGCCGGGAGTGCGACATGATTTATATCGGGGAAACAAAACGATTAGCGAAAATCATGTGGCAAGAGCAGCACATCAAAGAAGCGGATTATTGTCGAAGTAATCGACTCAGGAAATTTCTATCGAATATTTTTACTTCGATTGGTAACGAAAAAGAAATTACCAAAGAAAATTTTGCCGCTGGTATGGAGGAAACCCGACGGCTTCCCACCGTTGGGGCAACCTGGGGAAACGACGAATACGAAACTGGCGATAACCACAAAAAAATATAACGAAGAAAACTCTGCAGATGGAGGGTGCAAGCTGCAAATAATAGCGGACAATCAACAAATGGCCAAATTGCAGAAAGAAAATGATGAACTAAGGCAAGAGATACAGTCTCTCAAGGATCTCTTCAAGAAAGGGATGAAGCCTCAAAAGACGCAGCCACAAAATCAATGGCAACAGGTAACAAAGCCAAAGAAAGAAAAGTTCAAAGCAAGCAATTCCAGAAGAAGTTCAAAGTGCTGGTGGCACCAACGAGAGCCAAAATTATTTTGCAGCGCTGGAGGGATTAACCGAAGATATGGAAATCGAAGAAAACATCGGAGGTAATTATAATCAAGATAATGACGTTAATTTCATTCAATATTTAAAGAACAAAAATAAGGAGAAAAAAACAGCCCGCAGTTCTGCTGGTTCCTCTGAAAAAGCTTCCAACAAGACAGAAAAAGTTCCGCCAATCAACGTGTTCGGACAAACCGGGAAATGTATGGTTTGGCTATTGGCAGCCGAAAATAAACTGGCCAATTTCGAAATCAAAAGAGTTAATGCCGAAAAATTAACTATAAGGACGAAATCACTGGTTGATTTCAAGTCAGCCAAAGATGCGCTGATTTCTGGGGAGGTTCCACACTTCACCTATACCCCAAAAAGTGAAAAGAATCAGACCTTCTTGTTGAAGGGTTTGGACAGCGGAGAGGATACGGTCGATCTTCTTCAGGTGCTGAAGGAGGCTGCACCAGATATTGATTTTGTTTCAGTCAAAGCCTTTGCGGCAAGAAGGTCGACCATAGAAAGGAAGAACTTACCACTTTACCTGGTACAAATTGCAAATAAGAGCAGTCCAAGTGCCCTTCAACAAATAAGGTACTTGAATTTCAGAGTGGTGAGTTGGGAACGCCTGCAGAAAAGAGAAGTCAACCAGTGTTACCAGTGTCAAAGATTTGAACATTCGGCTGCTAATTGTGCCATGCACTATCGTTGCGTTAAATGCAAAGACGTTCATGCTCCCGGTGAGTGCAAATTGGCTCAGACGGAGCCTAAAGAAAAATTATACTGCGTTAACTGCGGTGTTTTTGGTCACCCAGCATCATATCGAGGATGCTCCCGATATCAAGATGCAAAAGTTGCATTTGCTCCAAAGCAAACACAAGCACACCGTAATATCATACCTTCCAACTTCGTCAAGCCCGGAGTATCATTTGCACTCGCCGCTAGAGGACCAGCAGAAAATGCTGGAAATAATGTAAATAATGTAAGTGGCAATAATGAGCTGCTTCTCAAAATTTACCAGCAACTTAATTCTTTATCGGAGAGAATCGACAAACAAGATTCAAAAATTAACTTTGCTTTTCAGCGTTTAAGTCTTTCAAATGCCTAATAATAACTTGTCATCCAGTCATATTCCCATGGATAGGCTTCGCCTCATATCGATCAACGTCAACTCTATCGTTGCTATACATCGACGTGATTATCTCCTTGAATTTGTTGTTAAGCAAAAGCCTGACATCATACTTCTCACTGAAACCCACCTCAATTCATGGCATTCCATGGAAATCAAAGATTTTGCATTCGTAAGAAACGATAGGGTAATAGGTGATGGGGTAGGTGGCACCGGGATATTGGTTAGAAGACCCTAATGTTTCCAAAATATTGAAAAAGTCGAATTCAAAAGCTTTGAATTTCTTGAAGTGTCCATCATCAAAATTTCACTGCCAGGTGGGGATAACCTCTTTGTTATCTCTGCCTATGCAACTGGTCAAAATGTTCTCAAGTTCAAGGAGGAACTCAATTCCTTGTTTGAAATACTCGAATTGAACAGGCTGCATAACTCTTATATTTTTGCCGGTGACCTGAATGCCAAGCATACATCATGGCTAAACGCCACCAATAATCCAAGAGGTGTATTCCTGAAATCATGGATAACAGAGAACCAAATTGAATACAGGTGCAACCTATATGGGTCGGAGTTCCCAACATACCCTAGGACAAATTCATATTTGGACCTTTGCATTGCTGACGCAAGACTCGAATTCAGCTTTAATAGTCCTCAACGGAAACTGCAGGTGCTTCCTTACGATAGCGACCATAACGCAATCGTAATGGAAATCAATCATCAAAGGGATGATTTCTTCCTCATTCCAGTTCAACATGAAAACCATCGGTTGAATTTCAAAAAAGCAGACTGGGGAAAGTTTCAAAAGAAGTTTAATCGGGAGTACCAGAAGCAAGGTCCCTCTTCTGATGATGGCAACGCTTGCTCAATGGTTCCTAATAACAGAAATCTAACTGACGATGACATAGATGTCTATTTGTCGAAGTTAGAGAAGCTGACGTTGGAAACGATTGAGAAAGTTGTTCCCAAGATTAAACATCGAAACAATATGGAAGGATATGAAACATCAACCATCGCAAGGTTGAAAAGATTGAAAAGCCTTCTTCTCACCCGCGTCATCAATATTTATCGACGATTTTTGGACTACAACCATCCCTCGTTGGGTTTGTTGAAATTACACCCGAAGAATGTCCGGAACTTAATCCGTTCATACTTCAGGAGTGAGGTCAGCAATCAATGGGCGGAAAAACTGAGGGGTATTAGCCCACAGAACCCAGATGGCTTATTCCGCAGGAAGTCTCGAGTGAAGGTATCGAATCTTGAAGTCGCTAGTGATGAGATAAAGCTTCTCGATAGACGACTCCGGATAGAAATGGAAACAGGATTATATGTGATGGATTGCAGAAACTTGCCCTGATCGGAACACATTTTGAATTGGTTCATCTGCCAAACCCAGATCTGATCATCTGTACGGCAGACCGAAAAGCTACAATAGTTCAGAGCAATCTTTAAAAAATGTTCAATGATGTGCAGCTCTACACCGACAATTGGCGAATGAAAATCAATGCGCAGAAGTGCGAAACAATTTTGTTTCGGATAACGCTGCAGGGGGCCAGTCAAGACCTGAAACTTAATTGGAAGGATTTCCACATTATGGCTGGTGAGGGTAGTTCAGAGCGGGTTCCACATAAATCCTGTGTTCGATGCCTCGGTGTTCATCTCGATCAGTATCTGTACTATACTGAACATGTCAAAATCATGCTCAGTAAAGCACTAAAAGTAGTCATGGCTCTTCGGCGACTCTTTCATTCCAGATACATTGATCAAAAAGTCAAAGTTATTTGTTACAAGACCCTGGTTAGGCCAGTTTTGACATACGGATGCCAGATCTGGTACAACCAGAGTGCTAGTACAATGGAAAGATTGAGAGTTTTCGAAAGGAAATGTCTTCGTGCATGTACTGGTTTGTACAGAAAGCCTGAGACGGATTGGAAGCACTATATATCGAATAGAAGAATCTATCAAACTGCTGAAGTGACAAGAGTCGATATCTTCATATTGAAACTTCTTCGGAATCATATCGCATGATCTGTAACTGTGCGTGAAAACCCTTGGATTTCACAGCCGTTGCACCCTACAGACGGGTATATTGTGACTTGCCTCACTACTGGCGTCGTTCCTCCTGAAGCATTCGTGTATTTGGACATGAATCGATATGTTTTTGATTCTGACGGCGTCCCAATCATATATCACATATATCGACGGGCCACCGATAAGAAGATAAAATATCCTCCGAATCTGAGTTCACGAGACCAACAATTCCAATGGAGATACTCATTTGCTAGATTCGTTGAGGCTGATCGAGCTGAGATGGAACAATCTAGGTATTGGTGGCTGAATGACAATGTCTAAATTATTCGTGTTTATTTTCTGTTTTTGTGCTTTTTCTCGTTACTTAGTTTTTTAGATTCATCTCATTATTGCTACATCTAGTGTTGTCTTTTATTTGTATTATAAATTAGGTATAGGTTTCAATATAAGGTAACGTTTTTTTTTTTGATTGAACTTATTTAGAAGTAGGGTGTAACATATTAGGTATAGGATATAAGTTCATTGTTGTGTTAGTAGTATAAGTAATTTTTGAATAATGCTGGTTGGCTTTTTCTCCTTTTTCCAATTGAATCAAAAAATATCTAATAATCTTAATTAATTTAAATTTGCTAGTGTATTTTTTTCATTAAATGTGTTTAACTGATAACGTATAAATTTAGAGAGCCATTTGGGCCATTAAGTTTTTTATAGTTTTATTGTTTGGAATTTGCTTTATGTTCTTTTAAAAATTTATAACGATTGGTATTAAATAAAGCGCTTTTGACTTTGACTTTGACCGTTGGGGTGCATCAGTGTTCCCATACCCGAAATTTTAATTGGCAGATTTAAAATTTTCATGAAAAATTAACAGATGTAAGGAAAAATGAAAGATTTCAAATAGTAACAAAAGGTAAATCTCATGAAGAATATAATTAAATATAAAGGAAAATTGATATAAAATTACATTTAATAATAATAAGAAAGAAAACTATTTTATAAATTACGATTATGAATGGAAGTAATTAAATATTTTTCTAAATCTGCCATTAAAATTTCACTTCATTACATTTTGCAAAAAGTTTGTTGCGAAAATTACAAAATTCAAACAAAATAGCATGTTTTCGTTAATAAATGTAGTAAATCTCGAAAACTACTTAACGTTCCGAGTTGATTTAAGCTATGTTTGTTAGATTTGAATTATTTACAATGAATTAACTCATCAAAAATTTAAAAAAGATTTTTGCAAAAAATTTCCAAGGACAAAATGTGTAATTCGCACACAGTCAACAAATATCATGCATGCACATTAATTTGTATCAAATTACCACATTTTGTTCGAGGAATTTTTTGCAAAAAACTTTTTTAAATTTTCGACGAGTTAATTCAATGTAAATAATTTAGATCTAACAAACGAAGCTTAAATCAATTCGGTAGGTTAAGTAGTTTCCGAGATTTACTAATTTTTTATTTTGTTTGAATTTAATAACTTTTGCAACAAACTTTTTGCAAAATGTAATGAGTTGATTCAATAGCCAAAGGTTCATTTTGACTTCTAGCTAAAAAATTTTTGCAAATATTCGTAACGTTTCTGAGTTTACCCAGATTTGCAGTTTTACTGGGGGCTGCGCCTTAAGGAACATTTTAATCTTTCATTTATTTTTAGACACTATTAATCCGAAAATGGATATTGCTGTCTGATATTATTTTTAGACACTATTAATCCGAAAATGGATATTGCTGTCTGATATGTTTGAACGCTGTCTTGACTGTGCAAAAGATGAATACCTTAAGTCACCGATTTATATTATCAGATAAATTGGTTTGATTACAAAGCCCTTCTGGTAAGAGCACGCTTCTACCTATTCAAATGGATTTTAATTCGTTTTCCGTTTCTGAGCTTTATATTGTCAAAAAAGCATTCGTTGTTCACTGATTGGGACGTTATCGTCCAAAGGTGATAATTGGACCGACCAATATTTACTTTCAGCGCAAAAACGTCATCTGGTCTGACAAGTAGCGCCAATTTCTACAAAAGTTGTGATTGAACAATTTACAACGGTTTTTGTTTGGTAATAATTAAGAAATTTGATATTTTCGGCTGCTTGACTAGAATAGCCAGCAGTGAAATACGAGTGAGTCAAATCCTATTGAAAGTTCTGTAATTTCTGAAAAATATTTTATATGAAAATCATGCATCATTTTTTCTGGTGTAAAGATGATGTATGATGAATATTTAGGATTCTGAATTATATTGTATTTGTGTTATGGGATCACAGAGTGGATACGTACAGAAGGGAAGGTTCTACGTCTTCCCATACAAAAACGTGTGCTTGTATATTAAAATAACAATATATTGTAGCATACCTGTGAACCGAGTGTTCGCAGACGTGACTGAAGTCGTCGTGCGAAAGCTTCAGCGCGTCCTCGGCAGGACATGCCGAATGAAGGAAGGAATCCTAACGGACCGCAATGTTGGTCAGGACCAGTACCGTTTGTCGTTGGTATATCACCGGGACCGTTCATCTACGTCCACGCCGAACTCACAAACAATGTGATAAATATTTATCTGGAAAAGAAAGAGAAATCATATGTTTGATATATAAATTTAGATTCAAATTAAAAATCTATGAAAATTTTTTCTCTGTTCTGTTACTCAAACTGCATCAAATCTTTAATTTATGAAGATAAATGATGATGATGAGACAACAATTTTGTTGGAATATCTTAATTTGAAGCGTGTGCATATATGCAATATTTTCAGCGTGACGTACGATTTAAGATTATTTTAAGACTAATAATGTGGAAAAAAACGGAATTTAAGGAATTTTGTTTGGACAAATAAAAGAAGTTATAAGAGACTATGCATCGAAGCTTTGCAAAGTCACCATGTTTTTCTTTTTTTTATAAGCTCATTCGTTCAAAGAGAAATGGCATAATATGGGTCTAGTATCAAGGGGATGCTTCTAGAGCTGTTTGAGAAAGAGTAAAAAAAAACCAAACCATAGAATACTTACACACAGAAGGAAAGCTTCGTCTCTAGCGCAACGTCAACCACGTCGCATCAGGTATTATCAATTCACTTCCCAGAATAGATATAGACAGAAGTAAATCTTCAAACAAATTTTTTTATTTTATTTTTTTTTTATTTTATTTTAATTCCAAATCTTACAGGCGGTTAGCCCAATTACAAGATATTGAATACAATAATGATAAAAACCAAAAACATACTGAATGAATTAGTTGGAACTGTACAAATTATTCAAACATTAACGAATTACGTGTTAAATAATTTTTCCCTTAGCAAAGACTTAAAACTAAAAAATGAAGAAGGAAATGGACCAAGCTCAAGATTATTGTGGCCTCTAGGGAGGCGCACCATAGCAGAGTGAAAATAACCATCGGTACGTGCAAAAGGAGTGACTAAGGTTTGACATGATCGAGTAGTTCTTGCAGGAACCCGTAAATGTATATTGTCTACAAGATATGAGTCGATCAGACGGTGGTAAAGTTTGAACAAGAAACATTCATCTAAATAAAGACGTCGATCACAAAGAGATGGTAAACGCAAAAAGTTAAGCCGATCTGTATAGGAACAATACGGAATTTTAAACTTGTAAAATAAGTATTTAGTGAATTTTCGCTGAACTAACTCTAAGGCAGTAGTAAGATATTCTTGGTGTGGAGACCAGATTTGGGTAGCGTATTCTAAAATATTTCGTACGAGAGAAACGTAAAGACGGGACGCAGTGTGAATATCACTAAATATGTGGACATGACGCGGCACAAAACCAGACATTTTTGTAGCCCTATTGATAACATGAGAGATGTGTCTCTCAAACTTTAATTTAGAATCGAAGATGACTCCAAGATCCTTGCAATGTGAAACACGCCCGAGGGGCATATTGTTTATGTTATACTGGTAAACTATAGGTTCACGTTTCAATGAGAAAGACATTACGTGGCATTTTGGGATATTTAAATGGAAATTGTTAGATAAACACCAGTTGCTTAACGTAATCAGATCGTTATTCAAAATGCTACAATCAGCAGTACTATCTATTTGTCTAAATAGTTTCAGATTGTCAGCATAAAGCAAAGATGACGAATTTAGCATAGGTGGGAGGTCATTGATAAAGAGGATAAATAAGAGTGGTCCCAGAATAGAACCTTGAGGAACTCCTGAAGTAGGACTAAAATATGGAGACAAATTTCTGTTCAGACGCACACAACACAACCGGGAAGAAAGGTAGGACTTGAGCCAGTATATTAATATTTCCGGAAAACCATAATGATTGAGCTTAATAAGTAGGATGTTATGAGGAACTTTGTCAAAGGCCTTGCTAAAGTCCGTAGAGATAGCGTCCATTTGTGCCTGAGAGTCCAGAGCTAGAGAAACACTGTTAGAGAACTCAAGTAGGTTCGTAGTAGTTGATCTGCGCGGAAGAAAACCATGTTGCTGATCATGAAAGATGGGTGATAGCACAGGGATTAATTTGAGGTACATAGCTCTTTCAAATATTTTTGAAAAACACGATAGGATAGATATTGGCCGATAGTTTGCGATATCAGATGGATTGCCTTGTTTGAAAATTGAAGTAATGAAGGCAACTTTCCAACATTCAGGAAATATGCCAGCAGTTAAGCTAAGGTTGAACAGAAAGGATAGGGGAAAAGACAAAGCAGTAGAAAGTGATTTGATAAAAAAGCATGGAATCCCATCCGGGCCAGGGCCGACAGATCCATTTAGGTTATGGATAATTGATTCGATTTCGGGCGGAGAGAACGAAAAAGAGGACTGGAAGGTTGGATGGAAAAAGTTTGGAAAATAATTACCAGCAGCTGAGGGGGCATTGAACGTTGAGGCGAAAAATTGAGCGAACAATTTTAAGATAATTTCTGGGGTGTTTGCGTGCAAATTCTCCAGAAACATTTTATTCGGTATAGGAGGAGAGGTCTTTAAGGATCGTATGTATGACCAGAAACGTTTAGGATGGTTAGACGAAATAGATTGCTCAATAGAGCAATAATAATTTTTTAGTGCACGTTTGACTTCGGTCTTCGCTAAGGAGCGCAATCTACAATACTCTAAACGAGCTTCCACTGAACAGGATTTCTTGGATATCAATCTGGCTTTCTCTTTATTTTTAAGGGCATTGTACACATCGGCAGTAATCCAGGGGGCATCAGACCGATTATTCGGTGAATATAAAGGGGTAAATTCAGTGTTTTGTTCATTTAAGAGATCATAAAATTTTGCCAAAGCATCATCACATGAAAGATTATGAAAAAAATTGGGCCAGTGAATAGAGTTTAGGACAATGGATATGGCTTCAAAATTAGCTCGATTGAAATTAAAAGATGGAGGTAAGAGTTTCTCTTTACCACGAGTTACCGAAAGATTCAGCTCTATACATAACGGAGGGTGATGGGGGTCAGGCGGGATATAAGGTTCAAAAGTCCTGGAAATATCGAAATTGTGGAGGTATTGCAGTTCAAAAAAACTTGTTTTAAATGAGTATTTAACAAGAAAATTCAGTGGACTTATAATACCCGAAGCCAACTCATTTATTGCAGTGAAATACGGAGCTTACTTTCTAGGGGTTTCTATTCGGTAATTTACAGGGTTTTCCAATAAGAGGTGTTATTTTGATATAAAAAGAAAAATGCCATTTTTTAGTCTAACTGATCGGATGTTTATTTCATTAAAAAGAGGAAGGTATGTCGTTAATAGTAGAAAATAATATCAAACAAATGACCACCACGACCACGCTTACAGGACCATATCCTTTTCATGAAATTTTTTTTTTTTTTTACCTCCATTCCCTTCCACTCTCTCCATCACACTTTCTTCGTCGCACTACGCTCGTGCGATCTGCACTTCACATTTCGTCGTTTCCTCAGGTGTGCCACCCAGGCAATGTATAACACATCGGTATAAGGGGGCACACAAAAATATGTGAAGTCCTCCGGTTAATCTTGTCTTGTCCATATCGTGATCAGCTCTCAGAGATAAAAAAAAATTATAAATTCGACGCAGTAAAAAAAAACTCTGAGTTAAAAGAATAGCTGTCTCTTCAAGCATCTCGACGATAGGGTCAACAATGCCCTAAGATGCTATGTTGAAATTACTGGACTGATATTATAATAATAGTAGGTGTTTCTCGAGGCATCTCGAAGATAGGATCAATAATTGACCTAAGATGCTATGTTGAAAGTTTCTGCACTGAGATTCAATCGTTATTCATTAAATAGTTCCTAAGTCTTTTCTTGAAAACCATAAGAGAATTCGCTTCTTTAACTGATTCTGGAAGATTGTTGTATATACGAAGGGCGTCATTTGTAGCATCGTTCTTCAGGCGATCTGTCCTTGCAAAAGGAATTACAAATTGGTTTGCGTTCCTAGTACTGTATTGATTCTTTTGTGAGACTTTAATAAATGGTGTTTGTGACGACAAGCTGAGATTTAAACTTTTGAAGATAAACTTGGCTTTCTCCATTTTAATGATTTGGTTAAAAGTTAATGCGTTACATGATTGATACACTATGTTTGTTGGTGTGAGCCTTGGGAGATTATGTATATTTTTATACGCCTTGGTTAATATCCTGGAAATTATATTTAGGTGTTGCTTTGAGGACTGACTCCAAATTACCACTCCGTAATTTACTTTTGACAGTACGAAGGCATTCAGAACAAGATGCTTGATGTTTTTTGGAAATTCCTCATATCTTCGTAACAATCCAATTATTGGTGCTAATTGCCTCCTTAAGTTGTTTATATGCGGGAGCCAGGTCAGACGGTGATCGATAGTAGGCCAAGATATTTAAGTTCTAGCACTCTTTGCAGCTTTTCACCATTAATTTTTATATCAACATCTATGTCTTCCCTGTTCTTTTGCTTAAAGATAATATATTTTGTCTTTGAAATATTCAACGCTAGTTTACTCTCTTTCAACCATAAATTATATGAATTTAGATCCTCGTTGATAGCGTCTCCGATGTCATTTTTATCGCGTCCCGAGTAAAGAAGCACTGTATCATCAGCATATAAAAAGTAATTACCACTTAGCCTGCATGTATTTAAATTATTAGTGTATAGCAGGAACAAGGTTGGGCCAAGTATTGAGCCTTGTGGAACACCTGATTTCATTGGTGCCGGGTCACTCAGAACATTATTAAATGCTGCTTTCTGCAGTCTGCCTTTTAGGTAATTTTGAAATAGTTTATTTGCTGTGCCTTGAACACCATATGCTTCTAGTTTTCGAAGTAAGAGGTCATGATCGACCGTATCAAACGCTTTCCTTAGATCCACAAAAATGGCAACAACATAATCCCCTACATCAAGTCTCTCGTTGATGAATCGCGTTACCGAGAGTAGAGCGTCAAACGTTCCCTTGTTTTTCTGAAAGCCATATTGGCTGGAGTTTAGGATAGAGTTATCTAATATGAAGGATGTTAAGCGAGAGTTAATTACTTTTTCAAATATTTTACTAAATCCGGTCAAGAGTGCAATTGGGCAATAATTATTGGGGTCCGATCGATCTCTTCCTTTGAATATAGGTACAATTTTTGCAAGCTTCCCCTCTTCAGGAAACGTTCCGTTTCTGATATGCTCATTTAAATAATTAGCCACGAGTTCTGCTATTTCATTTTTTACAAGCGCAATTTCCTCCATCGTGATCTGATCAATACCTGGAGCCGTATTTTTCTTCATTGACTCAATAGTCTTAAGAACTTCGTTTTTATTGGTTGGATGAATATGAAACATGGAATCGGGTGAGATGTTAGCGTGATCTAGCCTACTTGTTGGGACATCACCAAGCTCTTTTGTAATTTTTTCGCCCACAGTTGAGAAAAAGTTGTTCAAGAAAGTTGCTGCTCCATCTGGTTGTGATAAAATATTAGGGGTCACTGGAGAAAACTGCGAATCCGGTATTAAAATTCGGGGGGGAGAGTTGTCTTTTACTTCATTTATTATCTTCCATATTTCATGATTGTTATCTGCCGCTGTCTCCAACCTTTTAGCGAAGTAAGAGAATTTAGCTTCCTTCACAAGACGTTTTGATTCCTTTTTCGCTTGTATGTACATGTTTTTTAGCACACGATCTTCCATGTTCCTTCTAAAGCTTATGCACGCCTTTCTCTTTTTAATACTGGCTTCGATTACTCGCTTTGTTATCCAAGTCTGCTGGCGGCATCTAAGCTTTTTCTCGACGATGGAGTAACGTTTGGACTCTGTGATCATATTCGTAAGTTCCATTAGGTTTAGGGGACTCCGGACTTCTAATGACCTTTGCAGATGTGATTTGAAGAGTTCTTTGTTCAAGTGTTGGAATGTTTTGTATACAGGTTTTTGTTTTTGTGCGCTTATGCCTTGGATGCTTATTTTGAAGACACGATGATCCAACTCTGGCCAATCCTCAAATATGAAATTGATTTTTCCCGCAGTTGACTTATCGTTTGTAACGATATGATCGAGGCACGTATGCGAAACAGGACGAGTAATTGTTTCGTTGTTGATGATAACAGCACCATTAGTATCCAGTACATTCTTGTAAAGCCTTGCTTCTGAGGAATCGGTAATTACATCAATGTTTGTGTCAGCTACTGTAAATAAATTATTTTCTGAGGAATATAGGTTGTCGAGTACCGAGCAGAGATCTTGCGCATTCAGACGGTTCGGGTTATAGAAGGTACCGATTTTAATTTTTTTGCCTACGAGGTTTAATTCGATTATTATAATATTATATTTATCAGGTGTATCGCGTTTAATGATGAAGTTTATTTTATCTTTTACAAAAATAGCTGTCCCACCACCTCTTCCAGGTCTGCAGGAGAATACCGAGTTATAACCCTCAATATTAAAATATTTCGATTCCTCAGGATAAATCCATACTTCGTTCAGTATCACCACATCTATCTCAGGATTTTGCTTCAAATAAATCTGCATGTCATTTAGTTTGTGCCGTAAACTTCTTATATTGGCATATAAGAGCGTTAATTTCGTCCCAATTAATCGATTTGCGTTGTTAAAAATCATTTGAACTCGTAGTCAATGCTCCTCCTAGCAATTGTGATCCTTCGCTGGTATTTTGCGCACTCCGTAGAGTCTGCTCTGTGGGAATAATCTACGTTCTTACTATTTCCTGCACAGTTACAGCATTTCTCGCACGAGCTCTTGCAATGCTTCGTTTCGTGCTTTCCTCCACACTTAGCACATGTTTGCTCTCCTTCACATTTTGATGTCTTGTGGTTGTATTTCTGGCACTTATAACACCTCGTTATATTGTAGTCTTCCTTCACAAGGTAAGACCCATAATCAATATTGATGTACCTATTCACCAGTCTTTGGTACATACTCCCATTTACCTGCAGAATATGCAACCATTTACCATTTTTTGTTCGTCTGGCATGAACCAATTCCAGTTTATCATTTTCTCCAATATTAGGGTTCAGTGAGTGAATTTCGTTAATTAACTCCTCATACGAAAATTGTTTTTCTAGTCCATTAATTACTAGCCTGGGTTGACGAGATTTTGTCTCCATGACATCATATTCATCCTTCAGGGTATCCTTTGCAATGTTGTAGAGCGAGGTTGTATTGTCATTTGTGGAAGTTTTTATGATGGCACCACCATTTCGAAGAGGACGCATCAGTTGGAGAGGAATTTTGCATTTTGAAGGCTTTATTTTCGACTTGAAGTCGATGAGTGTTTTTTCAGAGGATGAATGCTTCTTGGGCTTAATTATGATTCCTTTTTGCGAGGTAGTATTTGTACGGCGTTCGGGTAGAAAAGTGGAAATACTTTTCGTCATATCCGCATACGAAGGTTTTCGCGTGGATGAACTTTTATCAATTAAGGTGGCCACGGTGGTTTTCAGTTCTATTAGATGGTTTTCCATTTCTTTCATTTGGTTGAAGAGACGATCTTCTTTAGTCTTTTGGTGTTGTGACTTACACGAAGGACACATCCATATCACATCCTCGGAAATGTCCATGATCTTCAAATATCTCTCCTCACTCATTTTGATACACTTTAGGTGGAACCACTTGTTGCAAATGCCTCCGCAGCCCATTCCTTTATGGTTCTCCTTCGCTTGCTTCCTACATTTTCCACATTTGTCTGCTGCTTGTGATGCCATGATTTATTATTTATCTCTATTCACTTAGTTATATGGTATTAAATGAATTTATTTAAAAGAGAATGGATTTAAAATGAAAGTTATTAAAACAAGTGTCTTTAAAAAGCAAAACTATGGGTTTAGAAGATATATATGCAAAAAAGAGAGAGTTTAATAAGTTTGAATTTAAAATTTATAAAATTATTAAAATTATTAAGAAATTTTTCTCGCATGAGCACGAGAATCGCACTAATGAACAAAAGAGTTCAGTTGATATAATTTTATACCGTTAACGGCAATTAGAAAATTAAAATGAGAAAATTGTTCAAAAATTTCCACTTAGCTGATTTTCCTTTGATTTGCTACAAAAGCTAATATTTCTTAGCAACTCTCAAAGTCAAGAAAACAGCTGATCGATTTCCTTAATCACTTCTAAAGAAAAATTTTTTATTGCGAGCGATCACTTTTCACTTGGCAACTTTGACACTTCACTTGTCATCCCCACAACCAAATAGCACAATGGCTGCCCTATGTCCTCGATAGCCCCATGAATTCCATCTTTGAGGCCGCAAGGTGTTAAATCACAAGATCTCGGTGGCCAATTGTGATCACCTCTTCAAGAGATAACACGGTCTGGAAACTTTTCCCGTAAAAGATCAATGGTTTCGTTGCTTGTGTGGCACGTAGCGCCGTCTTGTTGAAAGTAAACGTTGTCCAGATCAATACCATCCAATTCCGGCCATAAAAAATCATTCATCATCTCTCGATAGCACAATCCATTCACCGTAACAGTTGCTCCAGCCTCATTTTCGAAAAAGTAAGGTCCAATGACTCCGCCGGACGATAAACCGCACCAAACAGTTGTAATGATTTTCATTTTAAATCGCTCGAACGAAATCGGAACCGACCTCTCATCGGTTTAGGACGTGAAGTCTGAGTCGTGCCAACAAATGGTACCAAGCGGTCAACCAGTCCGTGCACCCGTAATCCATTTCGCGGTGGCTGCTTGTCGGCCAGCTAGTTCGGAGAGGATTTCGGTCGCAGGTCTTTTCAATGGATTACGCTCAATTACGTCGTTTCAGCCACCACCAAGTGCCCGTTTCAAACGCGTCAAAAATTCAAACATACGGAAAAGAAACCTGCTTTACTTTATTCCGTATTCTCATCTTTTCATTCCGTCAACAACAAAAAAACTAGATTCAATTTCGCGTTCCCGAATTCCACCGACGCGGTACCAGAAAATATACTACCTTAATTTAAATCTGAAAAACTCAACTCTAATGAAAACGCGAATCGAATTATGTAACCGAGTACCGCACGCGACACGAAACCAGCCATCCGCGGATTCCTAGAACCCTACCCTTTCAACGGCATACCTACCGTTCACTATCACTCCTGCTGAAAGAGAAGAGCAGGCTGGAAAGGAAAGTTGACTAAAACATTTGCCACACGCGTTGCATTTGTAAAGGTCAGGATTCGAATGCAACGCTATATGCGTCTTTATACGCTGAGGGTCCGCAAATGACTTTCCACATATCTCGCATTTGTATTTGCTAAACGGCTTCTCATACTTTTCGCGTGTATAGAACTGAGCTTGACTTTATTCGGAGTTCAAATGAATATCTTCATTACTTGTAGGCTTTTCGGTTTAGCTGAGATCTTATCGCATTCATCACATACAGGTATGCCCTCCTGTGCCTTTGTGTGCATATTTTGAGCGATTTTGACCAGTCCATTTTTTATCACACCCGGCATATTTGAACAGCTTATCAGCTTCCAATTCGGAAACTACGTTCGCTTCTAAGTAATCTTCGCTGGGTTCTTCTATGTTGACAAGATTCTGTAGATTTATGTCCTTTGCGTTTTTATCATACAATGAATCCAGTTTATCCTTCGAAAGCGCACTGATATTGCTACGACTTGGTTCTGAAGTTCCATCCATGCACCAACCTGGTACATTCCAAGCATGACTGTCATTCACTTGTTCACCTCAATTGTACTCCGTTCGTAGCCAAAGCCATTCGAGATTGACTTGAAAACCACCAAGCTGTTGAGCCAAATCGCACTTTCGTAATGGACCAAATTTACTGAATGTATGTTCAATTTCACCGTTGGACGCAGATGACCCCAAATTTCCAACGTAGGCTTTGTTTTGAAGATCCCATTCACGATAGCGAGACAGTTTTAGGTTATCTATTTCCTGGAATTTATTGCGTGCACTCGCCACTAGCTTAGCCATATGGCTGAGTCAGTCTGCCACTTTGACATTCTTCGACCAAACTGACTTGGGACGAGCAGTCGTCAGAACCGACGTGAGATAGGAAGCCACATGGTAGCAAATTTGAATTTGTATTAGTCGCCAGTGGCGTAGGGCCAATTCATTACACAGTCACACGTTGAGGATAGACAGGCTTTTCAACAATAACTCTTGGGTTTTCCGAGCCCCAGATGCGACAATTTTGCTTGTTGACGAAGTCACCGAAGTGGAAATGGGCCTCATCACTCAAGATAATTTTTCGATGGAATTCCGGATAATTTTCATACATTTTAAGGACCCAATCAGCAAAGACACGACATTGTTTATGATCGACCAGCTTGAGTTCTTGTGTTAACTGAACTTTATAAGCCTTAAGACCCAAATTGTTATGCATAATACGGTGTAATAACGTTTGTGGAATGCTTCATTCCAAAGAACGTCGAGGAATGGACAAACCTGGGTTTGTCTTTCGGCTACAGCAGCAATATTCTCGGCTGTTCTTGAGTGGGGTGCACGGGTTTCATTCTTCACATCACTAAGTTGTTCCAACAGCTCGAATTTTTCCACCAATTTCTGTATTGCGATCCGACAAGGTGCTTCACGACGACCCAAAAATGTTCGAGTTTTACGAACCGTCCCTTCCAAATTTTCACCATTTTTACAGTGAATTTTAATAATTTCAATGCGTTGTCGAAGCGTGTATCGTTCCATTTTAATTAATGGGATAATTTCTACTTGTCAAATGTCGAAAATAGACAGCTTCAAAAGTGACATCTACCGAAATAGCGGGCTATTCAAAATAACACCTCTTATTGGAAAACACTTTACTGACTTTCTTTATTTTGTTTTTTTAATATGCTCTTGTGTATCTCAAGAAGCCAGGATAGTTGAGCGAATTTATTCCAAGCTTTCTTTTGGATGTGTCTGCTTTGTGTACTCGGCTTCCTTGGCTGCTTTATAACATAAAATGGGGTGTGCGCATAAAAAACCACCACCAATAAACTTAATGTAATTTTTCTTAGTGTTAATGAAGTGTTTTAATTGGTGAAACAAGTAAGGATTCTCATCCATCCTGGTTTGCACTTTATAGTATCTTGTGTTTATGTTCACTGCAATTCCTCTGCTCAGCTTTATGAAATTTCCAATCTTATTGAATTTTCCTCATGACTACATTATTCTATGTGGTGATTTTAATGCACCTTCTACTAACAATGCAGTCTCCCATGCCCTTTCATTCTGTCAATCTCACTGTTCCCTTTATCAAGTCAACAGGTGTACGAATTGCACTGGTCACCATCTTGATTATTTCCTCACCAGCACATCTTAATCAGCAGGGTTGAGTTCCATACTCCTATTCCATATGTTGATCCTGATCCCTATCATCCACCCATGTCTTATGTAGTGAATTTCACTGGCGCGTATCGTAGGAAACTTGACATCCAAACTTGAAGTGGATTGGCTTGAATTCTTTGTTGAAATTCATTGTGAAGACGAATTCTTAAATCACCTCATTGCTGAGTTGATGTCTGTCCATCATCGAGCTATGCAGTCTGATGCTCCAAGGTTTACATCGGAAACAATGTGGTGCCACTGACGTTAAAATTGTATATCCTAGACCAAGATCCCTAGCCAAATCGGAAATAAGGAAAGCTCTGAAAAATTATTATAACTCTATGGAACAATCGATATATTGTAATCAACCAAAACAATTTTGGTCCTACATAAAATCCCTTAAGTCGTCTCCTGTTTTGGGGAAATTTAACCGCTTGTTATACACATGCAGTTCTGCACTTATTTTCTAGCTATTTTCTATGTATGTACTGCTGTCCTCCATATGTAAATAGCTTTTACCCTCCATTTATGTTGTCAAAATTCCAGTTTCTCTTCAACATACTGCCTTCTAAAATTGAAACAATAATCAACAATATAAGCAATAGTATGGGTACTGGTCCTGATGGAATTCCTAGATAATTCATTAAATGTCTTCCTTTGGAGTTAACTGCTCCCCTGGGCATTTCTTTTAATATCAGCTTGAATAACGGTATCTTCTCTGAATCGTGGAAAGCAGAGTTCATAACGCCTATATTTAAGTCTGGTGATCCTTCTGATGTAACAAACTACCGTCCATTCTTCCATTCTTTCGACGTTTCAAAAAATACTTGGACGAGTTGTGCAGGCAAAGGTATCACCCGTCGTAACTCCACTAATTTCCGTGCAGCAACATGGCTTTTTCCCACAAATTTACGGACTACGTCACTCAAGCTGTAGATTCAAATGTCCAAGTTGACACTATATACACAGATTTTCATAAAACCTTCGATTCTGTTCCTCATAACTTACTAGTAACTAAACTAAGGCATTCTGGCTTCGCTGTTTGGTACCTTACTGGTCATTCTTATTTTGTGCGTCTAAATAAGTTAAACTCCCCTATGTTTGGCCTAGTTCTGGAGTACCGCAAGCTTCAATCTTGGGTTACCTGTTATTTACTTTTTTCATAACAATGTGCCCCTTGTTCTTAATTCCCCGTCATTACTTTACTCTGATGATTTGAAGATCTATAGGGAAATTGATCAGCACTCCAATTGTAAACTATTGCAAAAACGCTTGTCCAATTTAAACCAATGGTGTCCATTGAATTATCTGCATCTAAATATCTCAAATGTCAAATTGTTTCCTTTACGTTGAAGCGTTGCCCTATCTTATATGACTATCAAATAAATGATACATCTTTAACTTGTTCTGATTTTGCAAGAGCTTAAGGAGTAATTTTTGTCTCCAAGCTTAAATTTGACTCTCATGCTTCACAGATCGTAAGTAAGACGTCAAAAATTTCTAGGTTTATTCTGCATTATATTTATGTTTTTAACAATATTCACTCTGTTGTGCATCTATACTTGTCTTTAGTCCGAAGTATTCTCGAATATAGATCACAAATCTGGAGACCACATCGAAATTATCTCAGTTCGAGGCTGGAGTCTATGCAGAGGAAATTTACAGAATATTTATTCTTCAAGTTTAAAATACCATATCATCCTTATACTGAATGTCTTTTCCTCTTCCACATACCTTCATTTTGTTTACATCGTGTGTTTCTAGATGAGTGTTTTCTTTTCAAACTCTTTCACCGTCAAATTCTTATGCATTTAGTTGATCAAATTAAATGGCGGTGTCCTTTAGACCTTCACGGACCCCTCAGGAATTAGTCATGCCATTTGCGAGAACAGAACTTGATTACCATTCTGCCATGGTTTGATTACCTAGATTATAAAATAGTCTATAAATTGGTCCACTCTTCTCGTTATTATTAACGTTGAAGTGCATGTTTCCCGTTAAGCTTCTTTGTTCAGTAATAATGTTTCACTTTATTTGTGTTATTTTTAGTTATTTTGAATTTGCCAGTTCTTGGAATTGGGCTTATTGTCTGTTAGACTGGCTGAAGAAGTAAATAAAAATAAACAAAAGCTTCAATTTTGAAATCTTAGTATCAGAAAAAGTTTCCAGTATTTGGCCATCAGATTCCGATTTTTAACATTACGTGGTTCTGGTTTCTTTCGTAATATTTATTTGTGTGCCCAGTGAGAACCCATGTGAGGTTTATGGACGGGTACATAAATTTCATGTGGGTTTTCACCGTGCACATTGGCTAAGTTCCAATAGGAAACAAGTTGGGTAGACAGACCTATGCTCATGTCAGAAGGGTTTTGTACTCAACTTTCAAAATGGCGTAACCAGCAACGAATAAAATTAAGAAACACGTCATGTTCGAGGATCATACTACTATTAACTAAGTTGAAAGAATTTTTTAATTCTGAGGTATTTGTTAAAGTTATACCCATAAATATCTCGCTTGATAATTTTTCAGATTTTTTTTAGATCACGGGTGTCCATTCGCGAGGGAGAAAACACATTTTTCATGTATCCCCCCCCCCCCCCCCCCTCTGTGCCCCCACTGAAGCAAAAACTGTCAGTTTAAGAACTGTTTTGAAAAGCTCTCATAGAGAACTTTCATTAGATACTCATATCGGCTACCTTTCATGAAATTTTTTTCAGGGGCCACTCCTCTGTACTGTAAGCATCGATTCATGGCCTATTTTTTCGAATCCTAGAATGGCTACAAAGCCCTTTTGCTAGGAGCTCTCTCCTGCCTCTTCGACTTGTTTCAATTGTATGTAGTCATCCTCATGATATCTATCATTCCTGAAATTTTCATACAAATCCTAGCAAAGCTGTAGTGTCTAAGTCAGTAAAAAGCGCATATGGCTCCATAGCCATATGTTTCCATAGTAACACAGGGCACATTGTTCCATAGTAATACAGGAAAATTCAAATCGCTATAACTTCGTTAAATACTATTCGATCTTTATGAAACTTTCAGGAAAGTTCAACCTTATAAACAGTCATCTGTTTGC
This sequence comes from Odontomyia ornata, assembly GCA_963969285.1. Taxonomy (NCBI): domain Eukaryota; kingdom Metazoa; phylum Arthropoda; class Insecta; order Diptera; family Stratiomyidae; genus Odontomyia; species Odontomyia ornata. The sequence goes on along the minus strand of OZ017741.1, from coordinate 184,137,867 downwards.
TAAATTTTATTGAATTTAAGGGTACCATTTAAATTTTATTCAAGAAAACATAAAATCGATAAATCATACTATTACTAACAAAGTTGAGTGAATTTCGACTTCTCATGTATTTGTTGTTGTTGTACTCGCTAAGGCCTACATTCATGATTTTTTTCAGATTTTTCGGATGGAAGGTGTCCAATCGCGAGGGGGGGGTACGCGAAAAGTTCGTACATTTCCCCTTCCCCTGCCCCCCTCGGTACTCATAAGGTAATTTTAAGACCTGTTTTGAAAAGATCTCATTGAGACCTTTCCAATGACACCCTACTCGACTACCAATGGTGAAAATTTTTTTTGAGGGGGTCAGCTCCCTATATGGGGAGACCCCCCTTAAACCCCTTTGAAAAATTTTTGCACCCTTGAACTTTCAAGAGGTCACCACTTCTGACTTTTCCACAAAGTTTCATGGCTGTAGCCTCTATAGTTTCGGAGAAAAAGTGCTGTGACATACAGACGGACGGACGGACGGACGGACGGACGGACGGACGGACGGACGGACGGACGGACGGACGGACGGACAGACGGACACAGGTCGTGATTGCAATAGGGTTTTGTATTTTAGTACAAAACCCTAAAAAGAGAAACGTTTGGTGTGGGCAATAAATGACATGAAACGCAACACAAATTTAACTACCCCAGGTAGCGGTTAATCGATGATTGAAAATCTATCCGTTGAGGCGGTAAAACATGCATGGAAATTAAATCTCTCAGAGAACTTCTCGGAGCATCTCGAGTTGCGATCAAGTTCATTATTACAAACGTTGACTATATCAATGGAAAATTTTTTGCTGGTAGACGACGATGGAAGATGTCTTGAACCTTGTTTACCTAATAAGGCTTGTCAAAGAAAGGAAGCACTATGTCTTCAGCATGCAAACAAAACACCAATAGACGACAAATTAGGCAAGACGCTTGCAGTAAAGGTACCTAGAAACAGCGTGCTGAACAGCGATCCCTCGTAAGAAAGGACAGTTGTAAAGTAGATGCCTCCACAGCTGCTACGCAAGCGAGCCTTGTTTTAAGGATCGGTAAACCCGCTACCGACCACTCAAACAAGAAACAGCTCTTGCATGCATCTTATCAATCCTTACTAAGTGTACATTGGGGAGCCATCTGCAGTCAGGCAATAGGGTCAACCAATCCTCCAGAGTCGACGGCTGTGTCTAGTAGCAATATCTTGTTCTAACCCACTAACCATAACTCAACGCATGAATTGTCACCACAGAGTCATGCGTAAGCTGAAGTTGAATGGAGGAAAAAGATGTAAGAAGATGTTGCACAACGCTCAAAGAGGAGCAAGTTTCGTGAGGATTAGTCTACACCAGAACACTCTACGGCGGCAACACCTAGTAGCGGAAAAATTTCGAAAAATAAGAAGAGGAGACATTGAGTCCAAAACAATCCGGGATGCCAGATCGTCACCAAATATCAGGGCGCTTGAAATCTTGTGGTCTTCGTAACCAGACTCAGTTAAAGATACCATCTTCACATGCGGTATCTTCACAGAAGCTGCTGCAAAGTCACTGGTCGTTCGAATTGGAGTAAAGATCAGGTTTATTTTGAATGTGGTAGAGAGTTTTCCACAGAATAAATCATCTGTGGAGGGATCCTGCATGCTAAATGCTCAGATGTACTTATCGCTTCGAAGATGTCATCTGATCGCGGGAACATCATTTTCCGAAAAAAAAACGCCGGATGCCAGGCAAATACGCAGAAGGATCAGGCCCGTACATACTTTTTGAGGTTTGCTTTTAGGTTATATCTTTATCTGATTTCTTGGAGGTTTAACGTCACCTCCTTTCAATTAGGATGGATAAAACAGAAGGTCGGGCAGGATTCTGAATTCATCAATTTATCTAGATGGGTGAGAAAAACGGAATTTATGGCTTGAAATGTCTGGTACAGAAATCTTCTGCATGGAAGATTTGTAATGATATCCATTTTTACATCAAATTGTTAAATGATGAGCATCACGTTAATAACTCAATTAATGTAATGATTATAACCCAGTGCTAATTTACTGCAACCCTAAACCATAGCAATAAATGCAATAGAAATAAATTCCACTCGAGCTCAAAGATATATCAAATATCCAATGAACGTAAATATCGTGAGTATGAAACCCATTTCATTCACACCTTAAACTGTAACCAAAAGAAATATGAATCTCAACCGAAGACTAATTAAGGAAATTCGTTTACACTTAGTGCGTGAACTGAAATCAAATTTTCCCTTTCATTAAGAATGGCACGCGACACTAGAGATTCAATATATGGGTCAATATTGGCCGCATGTCGATGAACCAAGTGCATGACTATATGCAGGAATGATTAATGTGGGTTCACCTGTGGCATGTTCTGTGGTCAAGTATTTTGGTTACATGAACAATAAATTACAAATCGGGTCATTTATGCAAATCTATGCAAGTACAATTTATGACTAATAAATTCATATATTTTATGATTAGCTTGTAAGAAATTTTATGTATAAATACCAATGTAAAATATGAAAGATAAGACAGTTTTTACCAGACGCGCAACCAAAGTGTTTTGCTGCGGAACCGCTGCGATTTGTTGAAAATTTGTTGAATTAAAAACGAATATTTAGAAACCATGGCGTTCGTGGACTTTAATAATCCTCGTCAAAATTCTCTGCGGCACAGCCGCTTGGTTAAGTGAGTAATTAAAAATATTCCAAGTCAACTAAACTCATTCAAGGTTCTATCACAGTACGGAACAAATAGATGGAGAATTATATGAGAATCTCGAATTATTATATGGCGATCCTGCCTTTTCAAATCAAGGATTTTCTGAAGATGAAGTTACGATCATCACGGGATTAAACGAAAATGTCAAACAATTAATTAACGAGGCGTTTGAAAGACTATTCAAGTGTTCGGAAGAATATTTGCCTGTGCCGATACGAGTATCAGACCAACTTCCATCACCTTATGTACTAACGGAGATAGGTATACCAGACCTTCGAGGACGTAAGCCACGTACTATTGAGCAGTATTTGAAGAAACCCACCAAGCAGCAGGACATCGAAGCAACAATCCCGAAGAAGCATCGACCAAGGGGAGGTCTAAGCACGAAACTGAAGCGCCAACGAGCAGAATTGCATAGGGTTATCAGTATCTCGGTTGGAGATAAAAAAAGGCAGTTGCAGCGGGAATTGTTGGACCTCAAACCGCAGCAAAGATTTTAGAGTAAAAATGGGGAATAGCTGCTCAGTGTAGAATACTTTTGTGGAGCAATACCAGCAGTCATTGGTAACAACCGGCGTTTTTGCGGTAGTGTTAGTTATGTTCGTCTTTTATAATAAGCACAATAAAAATTATGTTGTGAAAAGGATCAATAGGAACATGAATGTGTTATTTAGTATATATATTGTATTACATAAATTGTATTAATAGTAAGAAATTTTCCTTACTTTTTATCCTTGTTAAGAATGTTATATAGGGTTTTGACTCGATTTTATGTTAGAATTGTTTGGTCGAATAATTAATTTCGGCATCTTGTTCTCTCTATTGATTTATGGAGCCGTTAGAGCAAATTGTTTCTGAAAACGTAAGAGCTTTGTGTAATCTAAAAAAATGTCCAAAGAGTTTGAAAGCCTTCAGACAAAGTTAGAGGAATTAAAAGTTAGGAGAGAAAAATTCAATAATGCGCTTGAGATTGTAGTGAAAGAAACTCTAGGGTTCTAGATCTCAAGTTGCAATTCAGGGTACAATCATCAATTTCAGAAGGAGAAATTCGGTTACAGCTGAGCAAACAAGGATATTCCATAGACACCCACAAAGAAGAATCAATTAGTGGGGATTTAGAGTTGAGTTTACCATTTCCCGAGGAAAACTTTACCATGGCTGATTTTAACCTAGAAACGGCTACGAAGTTGATCCCTGTTTTCGAGGGCAAATATAAGGAATTAGATCCGTTCCTTATGATTTTAGGAATTTCGCATACGACCATGTCAGCTAATGCAAAAATTAGCTTGATGACTTTGTTCTGAATGTGAAACTGATTGCCACCTTCAGACTTTCTTTGGCCAATACTTCCATTTCAACTTTCGTCTCTTTAAAATCAGAGTTGCAGAATCGTTTCAAAAATAATAAAACTGTCCCTGAAATCCATACGCTTCTGAGCGGTACTTACCAGAAACAATCTTATGTGAACTCTTACAAGGACAAGATTCTGAATTTGGTTGATGAACTTAACCAGCTGCAAATTCAAGAACTAAGCAGTCAAGTCTCCGCTAATGAGAAGAAGATAATAACGCAAATGAATGATACATATGCGTTAACAGTCTTCAAAAACGGACTAAATGATCAGCTGAGAAGCACCATCTTCTCAGCAAGGCCAAAAAGCTTTGCTGAAGCTGTGTCTGTTGCGCAAGAGTTGGAAAACGCAGAGACGCAAGCTACCAATAGCGTGATGCATTTTACTAGTGATTCGGGCAAAAAGGTAGAAGACAAAGTAACCGCAATAGAAAAAACAACGGTTATAGGAATAACTCAAATAACAGTGACTCGAACAGACATAATAGCAATCGCAATCAAAATGATAGCAATAGTGACAACAGTGATGATAGGAACAATCGTTACCGTAATAACCGAAACAATGGCAATCATAGAGGCCGTAGACGTAATGGTAGAAGAAATAACCATAGTAATAACTGTAGTCATAATAACGGTTATACGAATTACAATAATTAACGAAGGAATGTACACGTTGTTACCGATCAGGGAAACGTGCAGGGTTCCGGAGAGGATCTTCAAAACCTCCCGGTTTAAAGAATTTAACAATAGAAAGAAAAATATATAGGATTATTCAAAACTGTACAAATTTTGTGAGAATTGATAATTGTAATTCAGAAGGTATCTACTTTTTTTAATCGATACAGGAGCAGATGTGTCGATCTGCGCTAATTTAGAGAACTCAATAGAAACTAGTAATTATCTAGATCTGCTAATTGGCAACCATAAGTTAAAGGAATCATTCCATGTTGTGCAAAGCAATTTTCCGATAAGCACGGATGGAGTCATCGGTAGAGACTTAATGGTCCATTACTTATGTAAAATCGATTACGAGACGTTTATGATAACTTCCAATGTGAACGATGAAGACAACATACTACGAAGACAGGAACATTCACAGATAAATATTTCAGCCAGAATTGAGATGATTATCCCAGTTAACATAGAAGCTTCTGAGGATGGTATTGTTCTCAACACGGTTATTGAGAAGGGCACATTTGTAAGCAATACTATCATACCTGCAAAAGGTGAACACTAATGACGAAGATGTTGTCGTAAGGAACTTTTACGTTGAACTAGAACCGTTAAGATACTATGACATTTTCAAGTGGGAAAAACAAAGACACACCAAAGACAGATTCAAGAAGCTTTTAGAGGTTATGGTCAAAGATACTCAAGACAGACCCGTGATGCATGATTTGCTTGAGATAATAGAAAATTTTCAAGATGTGTTTAATTTGGATCGAGAAAAACTCGAAACAAATAATTTTTATAAACTGAGGTTACAAACCGTAGATAACAATCCGGTTTATATTAAAAATCAAAGATTGCCAGAATCTCTGGATGAAGAGACCTTGAAACAAATAGAATCATCGAACCGTCGATAAGCTCCTACAACTCACCTCTCTTGGTTGTATCAAAAAAGAGTGCAGATGGGAAGGCTAAATGGCGACTGGTTGTGGATTTCAGACGGCTTAGTCACAAGAAAGTCAACGACAAGTTTCCTTTGACGAGACTTGAAGACTTCTTAGACAAGTTAGATAGAGCGAAATACTTCTCTACGTTGGACATGACTAGCACTTTTCATCAAATTGAACTACACCATTGACAGCATTCTCTACCAGTGATGGACACTATCAATTTAAAAGATTACCATTCGGATTGAAAATTTCATCCAACAGCTTTCAAAGGATGTTGACGATAGCTCTTAGTGGCCTAAGTCACGAAGTATTCCTATATGTTGGTGGCATTATAGTATTCGGTTGCAGCATCAAACATCATAATGACAATCTTCGTAATGTATTATAAAGGCAGCGTCAGCACAATTAAAAATTAAATTCTGAAAAATGTCAGTTCTTAAGATCAGAGGTAGTATACTTGGATCATTTGATAACCAATGAAGGGATCAAGACTGATCCAGCTAAAAATAATACCATCAGGAACTACCCGGTCCCGAAAAATGCAGACGAAGTACGCAGACTTGTGGCGTTCTGCAATTATTACAGGCGTTTTATTCCTAAATTTGCTGAAACGGCAAAGTGCTTGAATGCTTCACTAAAGAAAATGTAACATTTAACTGGACAGTAGAATGTCAGAATGCATACGAAACTTTGAAGAGAAAATGGACAGAACCTCCAGTCCTTCAGTATCCAAATTTCAACAAACCTTTCATATTAACGACTGACGCTTCTAACTACGCTTTAGGCGCAGTCCTATCTCAAGGAGAGATTGGCCAAGACTTACCAATTTCTTACGCAAGTAAATCTTAGGCTAAACACGATATTAACAAACCTACTATCGAGAAGGAACTTTTAGCCATACATTGGGGCATAAAATTCTTTAGACCCTACCTCTACGGAAGGAAATTTGTGATTGTGACTGATCACAGATCGCTGGTATCTTTGTTTACACATAAAAATCCATCGTCAAAACTTACTAGAATTCGTGTCGACCTGTCTGATTACGACTTTTCGATTGTATATAAGAAAGGCAGTATGAATACCAATGCTGATGCATTATCAAGGATCGAGCTAGACTCTGATATCTTAAGTACAGTACAGTGTTCTGCACTGCCAATGTGAAGGCGTCTCTTTTGAGACAATTCACTAATCAAGGTATAGTCGCGAAGAAAATATCGCATAAACAAGATACATCAGCCAATCTTGAATACGATATAGTTCCACCGCAACCCGACGAGGTGAATAACTGCTTAAATTTTTAATGCCTAGCAAAGTGACAATCTTGAACCTACCTTTGCCATATCTAGTAGACCGAAAGTAGTAGACAAAACTAAGCAATTTAAGACTGGAAGCTCTAAAAAGAAATTACACTTTCTGATCATAGAAATTGTTTGTTTCATGTCAGCACACAGATAAACGTGGAGTGACAATTTAAGAAGTTTAGAAAAGGAGACAAGTGTGCATAAAAGTTTGAAGTGGTGAGAAATATCGATACCGCCTAAGCTTGAAACTGAACAGTAGGTTGAAATCCGATTCTGATGAAACCCGATTATCAATCAGGAACTCTCACCTGACTTGCTAATGCCTTCACAAGTGGAAAGAGCAGGAAGAAGAAACTGAAGTACTTATATCGAATGGAGTCCGGCATCTGTTGAACTCTTTTAAAGGGGGAACTACTGCGTGAAAAGCCTTTGCCCACCTCAGTAACCCGCTGTACGATATATTTCACAAGTCTAGACCAAGGATAGATCCTTGAAAAACACCCGATGTAACTTTTATCCTTCGTTGGCCCTGTAACGTATTATAAAGCAGGCTTTGGTCCTTCAGTCAGTCTCTCAAAAGCCGCATAAGATATTCTGGAGCTTGAAAAGTGGGTTTTCAACTAATCCAGAACATACACCTATCCAGCGGACTTGAAGACGTTCTGACCATCAAGTGTCATCGACAGAACTACCCTTCGCTTGGTACGGCTATGTGCCTCTGCCTTTTGGACCGCGCTCATTATCTCTGCAATCACATCAATGATGGAGTGTCCTGGTTTAAAGCCGTACAGCAGCCCCAGTCGTGTTTTTTCTTAGGTCTCCTTGATAACCCTGTCTGTCAGTGTAAAGTCAGTAATAGTTGTTATTTAATAATGGCCCAATCATAAGTAGAGGTTGAAATTTTAGCCTGCTTATTATTTTAAATTTTATATTATAAGCTCTAGGTAATTAGCTTCCAATTCCTGTCAGTTAAAGGCGTCAACTTCGTGTTTTTTATATAATGTTGAAGTCGCAACGAACTCCCGCACGACATTGTAACGTGCGCACGCAGTAGTCGAAGTTCTTTTTATCGTTCTCCTCACAGACTCCATTCTCTCTTGTTCCAAACATTCGTAAAGATTGCATGCGACCAGCACTAACGTAAGTGTAACAAGCCCTCCATGCAAAATTAGCATTTTTAGTAGTCAGCCTACATGGATAAGCTCCGGTGGGCTGTCAGCCTACTTTGCCAAAATCAAATGCTTGTATGGCATAGTTTATTCTATTTCACATGAACGGATCATCTTGATTTCACCTTTAAAATTTGACTCAAAACCGTACAAAATCTTGATTTTGTCGACAATCCCACATTTCTTCATATACCGCCATATAAGTGAGCGAGAAAAGTCAGCCTACAAGTTAACACGGGTATATCACATTCCATCATGCAAACATTCCATCCATTGCACTTTCCCACAATATGCAGAATTATGCAGAATTCAGTTTACATCAAATTGCATTTTTCTACACGTTCCCACCAGACACAGCATATCGAGTATCATTCACCTTCCGCCAGACAACATCATTTACCTGGAAACTAATTGCGCGAGTAAGCAGTCACGTGGCTCGACAAAGTAATAAATATCGCTAAGGTGCGCGAGAATTTAGTCTTAAGCAAATTATTGTAGAATAAAGATCAAAAATAAAATATATTTTTTTGATACTTTGTAAAAACGGATTCTTAATTGGCGCCCGAGCAGGGACCGCGTTTAGATTGCTAGTATCGTCCGAATATCGTCGAAAGTAATCGTGAAAGGCTACGTCCGACTAACTTAGACGAGAAAGGCTCGATCCAGTCGCGAAATTTCATCCAATTAGTGTAACATACGAAAGGTTTGATCGCGAAGGCCTCTATACGCGCGTCCTTTAATCCTAGAGGAACGAGGCCCCCCAGTAATCCACGTGAATAAAAAGGAGCTGAGCACAATCAGCAGCCGCCTCCAGGATGAAATTAGTTTTAATTCTAGTGTAAGTGAAATTTTTTTAAGGATGTTAAGTGAAAGTATAAGAATAGTGTGAAAATTGTACATAAATCTACGAAATCAGTGAAATTGAAGTGAAATCAATTTTTAATATGAAAATCAATTTTTAATGTGAGTGAGAGATTTTTACTGAGGTAGGAAGGTTGAGAGTGATTGTTCACTAAAAATTTACCAAAATTTTGTAAGGATAAGAAGTAAGTACCTTCAATTTAAAATATTTTTGTGATAGTTTCATTTCCAACCCTTAAAAAATGGCCCGACAAGAAAATCTCATTCGACCCCCTATACTGCAAATTAACCCCGAAAATGCTCCAAATCCAGCTGGAAATGCCCCTGATGCTCATGCTCATATAGAAGCCATTGTGTCCGGTATCCTGCAGCGAGAGTGCCCCCGTATAATACAACAGTTTCTTACTCCAGTGATAGATCCCCAAGAAATGGGAGATCAAGGAATTCATGAGGACCAGTTAGGGAACATTGCAGAAATGGACCGGATTCCTGACGTGATCAAAGGTCTAAGGGAATTCTCAGGTCAACCAGGAGAATTCAGCTCCTGGCGTAAGAGTGTTGAAAGAGTCCTTAAACTGTATGATAATTTGCGGGGTTCACCTAAATACTATGGCATCTTAAACTTGATCCGTAATAAAATCGTGGGTCAAGCGGATGCAGCATTGGAGTCTTACAATACTCCACTCAATTGGGAGCAGATACGCCGTTGTCTGACCCTACATTACTCTGATAAAAGAGATATTAATACTCTAGAATATCAGATGAGTTCCTTAGTGCAGGGTGCTAATAGCATCCAAGGTTTTTACCAAGAAGTGTACCACCATCTATCGCTTATCTTAGATAAAATTTCCTGCATGGATATGGGTCCTGAAGCGACAAATATTATGGTGCAAACATATAGAAATAAAGCTTTAGATACTTTTGTGCGTGGGCTAAATGGATATCTGCCCCATCTCTTGACAATGAGGGAACCAGTTGATCTTCCCCATGCCCTGAGATTGTGTTTGAAACAAGTAAATGTAAATTACCGGATAAATTATGCTCAGAGTAGTAGCAATGCAGTTCGTCGGATTCAGGATACTACTACACCGCCAATCCCGCCTAGGCAAAGAAATATTCAGCAGGTACCAACGCCGGCTCCGCGGAATTTACAACATGTACCCATACCAGCTCCACGAAATTTCCAGCAAATGGCACCTATACCTCCGCCTAGATATTTTTTCCAATCACCCCCGCCAATACATCCTAGATTTCACCCAAAACCTAACTACGTTCAAAACTTTAATGGGCCTTATCATCCCAATCAATTTAACCAGAATCCTCGCTTCTATTCAACCTCGAGACCACAATTTCCACAGTGGCAACTACCACCAAGACCCCAAAATGAACCTGAGCCCATGGATGTTGACAGGTCTATTCACTCTATGAACATAAATTACCAGAACCGACCTCAGGCTAGGCCACAATTTCCTCCGAAAAGAGATAATAATCAACCCATTAATTATCCTTCAAAGCAACAGCGCATGCATTTTACACAGGGATCAAACCTAGACAAAGAAATGTTGGAATACCAGGAATCAATTGCACATGAAGACCAACAACATGATCAGTCCTTGGTCGATTTTGTTCAATCTTCAGAACTTGGAAATGAGTATTATGCAGATGCTGAATTACAGGAGTATCCGGAGCCCAATGAAACCTCCGATTTGCAAGATATACATTTTTTAGACTAACGAGCTCTTCGCTCCCTTATTTCGAGTACCGGACGAAGAGCGGATTTAAAATGAAAATTCTAATAGATACTGGCTCTAACAAGAATTACATACAGCCAAGTTGTGTAAAGTCTTGTTATCCGAACGAAAAACCTTTCCTTGCAAGCTCTGTTGGTGGAAATATTCAAATTACTCATCACGCATTGCTTAATCTGTTTGGTCCATCTACCCCAACCTTAAAATTCTTTATCCTTCCTACGTTAAAATCATTTCATGGCATACTTGGGAATGATAGTTTAAAGGAACTGCGTGCAATTATACACACAGCTGAGGAACATTTTACAATCCTAGATTCTTTGCGAATCCCAATAAAACAACATACCTCCGAAGCTGTCAATAGTATTGATATCCGAACAGAACACCTTTCACAGGAATATAATTATGAACTCCAATATAAGCCCGGAAAGGCCAATATCGTGGCTGACACTCTCTCAAGGAAACCTATGCAATCGAATATCAACTCAATGACAGCTGGTTCTCATAGTGACGAAAGCTCCTCTCACAACCTCATCCCCACGGTGGAAACGCCCATCAATGGCTTCCGAACACAGATTATCCTAAATATAGGCGAACAAAGTACCTACCAGTTAGAACGACCCTTTCCCAATTATTGGAAGCACGTATTTTTTGAACCCCAATATACTAGAGAGAACCTCATTGGAATTTTTAAGAGATATTTGAACCCCAGCGTGATCAATGGCTTGAAAACAAACGAAGCAATAATGGGACTTATTCAAGAAATATATCCCCTTTTCTTTAGTACTTACAAAATCCGTTTCACCCAAAAGGAAGTTCAAAATGTCCGAGATGAATCTGCCCAGGAAGAACTTATAGTAAAAACCCATGCTAGAGCTCACCGTAATGCAAAAGAAAATATGCTACAAATTTTGGAACAATATTACTTCCCCAAGATGAGTGCCAAAATCAAAAATATCATTAAACAATGCACTGTCTGTTTGGAAAATAAATATGATAGGCATCCTAACCACCCAGTCCTGAAGCCTACTCCTATCCCCGAATTCCCGGGACATACGGTGCATATTGATATTTATTCCACTGAACGCCACCTAATCCTTACAAGTCTAGATAAGTTCAGTAAGTTGGCACAGGCAAGAATTCTCAAATCTAGAGCCCTCGAGGATGTGCGACCACCGCTCAGGGAACTGTTGTTCTTCTACGGCATACCTAAGTGCGTGGTAGTGAATGGGGAAAAAGCTTTAAACGCTGCATCTATACAATTCATGATGCGTGACCAATTGGGTATTGACATCTACCGTACCCCAGCATATAAGAGCGAGGTGAATGGTCAAGTCGAAAGATTCCACTCCACACTCTCAGAAATAATGAGATGTCTTAAGGCAGATGGGACCCATCGCACATTCGAGGAATTACTTGAAAGATCCGTTTACGAGTATAATTTCACTATACACTCGGTAACTGGAAAAAAACCTCTCGAAGTCTTCTACGGCAGAAACGTCTCGACGAGTCCGGAGCAGCTCGAAAAATCAAGAAAGGACAATGTAGAACTCTTAAAGGACAAACAGGAAAAGGATCTTAATTTTCATAACAAAAATAGAGAACAAGCTAAAGAATATCAGGTAGGACAAATAATCTATGTTAAAAACAACAAACGTTTAGGATCGAAATTAACAGCAAGATACAAAAAGGAAATAGTCAAGGAAGACAGGCCAACATTAGTCTTAACTGAGTCAGGCAGGACTATTCACAAGAGTGACATTCGAAATTGATTCTTTTCAGGAGCCTTTCATCCATTGTCCGGACTGAATTGCAACTTACCAATTATAACACCTCTCAACTCATCGCTATAAAGACCGGGGAAGCAAAAATTCAACAAGGAAATTTAAAACTCGTACATATTTTCCAAATCGAACAATATACAATGTTTTTATCTGAGATCTCATCCACCATCCACGATCACATCCCATCAGGCAATCCTTTTCATCAACTCCTATTACATGAACTATCGCAAATAAAGAACTTAATTGGCAATCTAGAATACAAAGTGAAACGCTCTCTCAACTTTATTGGAACCGCATGGAAGTGGTTGGCAGGTAATCCGGACCACAGTGATCTCATGCTACTAGAAGGTAAAATCAACGAATTACTAGAAAATAATAACAAGCAAATTGTAATAAATCAGGAATATAACAAAAGAATAAACCAAATAACAAATATTACTAATGAAATCATGAATACCATAAAAAAGGATAAAGTTTTTGAAAACACTCGTGCTTTATGTACTCAATATAAAATTCGATTAGTTAAAGAAGAACTTTTAAATATTGTACAGTCATTACAATTAGCTAAAACGAACACTGTAAATTCCAATGTTTTATCAAGAAAGGAAGTAGATTTAATATTATCCAATTCAGACAGAGGTAATATCCCCTATATGAATATTGAAGAAATTTTAGAATTTGCCGATACCAAAATTTTTAGAAACTCCACTCACATATTTTACATTATCAATATTCCGACAACATATGAAACTAATTATTCAAAATTACTTATAAAGCCTGTAAAAAAGAACGGTATTGTAAACAGCATTGGTTATACTTACATTTTGCAAGAAACTAAAAATTATTATGGCATTATAGGCACTTGTAAAACCTTTAATAATCTTTCAATTTGTAAAAACAAAGATATAGAAAACATTAGCGATTCAGAATGTATTCCACACCTACTCCAAGGGACACTAGCAAGATGTAATAAAACTAATAGCCACCATATACCATCAGTAGAAGAACTATCACCCGGAACCATACTTCTTAACGAATTCAGCGGGAAGGTGAACATCAATGGAACAAAACATAACATAACGGGAACATACCTTGTAACCTTCAGCAACGAAACGATAATCATCGACGATCAAAAGTACACCGTATTTGAAACAACGAAGGTCCAGCTCTTACCACCCATTCTACAACGGGAAGCTCAAGAGGATAAGCTCGAGGAAATACTATCCCTCGAAATGATGCGTGAACTACATATAAACAACACCAGGGAAATAGATCTGATCCGAGTCGAAAAGAATATCACGAGATGGATAAATTTGGGCTTATTTTCTATATTATTTACGGTACTAATCTTCTCTAAAATAAGTAACCTTTGCAAAAGTTCATCAAAAACGAAGGTGATCATCGAACCAAAATCTCCGAACTTACCTGTCCCAGAGTTACCGGTACAGCATCCAACACCATTAGTCCTTCCGCAGTTTACAACCATGAGACAAGGATATGGGAACCCCTATAATACCCCCTTTTTTTAGTTGGATGAGGACATCCAAGCTAAGAGGGGAAGAGTTAACACGGGTATATCACATTCCATCATGCAAACATTCCATCCATTGCACTTTCCCACAATATGCAGAATTATGCAGAATTCAGTTTACATCAAATTGCATTTTTCTACACGTTCCCACCAGACACAGCATATCGAGTATCATTCACCTTCCGCCAGACAACATCATTTACCTGGAAACTAATTGCGCGAGTAAGCAGTCACGTGGCTCGACAAAGTAATAAATATCGCTAAGGTGCGCGAGAATTTAGTCTTAAGCAAATTATTGTAGAATAAAGATCAAAAATAAAATATATTTTTTTGATACTTTGTAAAAACGGATTCTTAATTTACATATGGTCTGGTTTCTTTGGTAATATTTATTTATGTCAGTCCTCATTCAGGACCACATGTAGGCTGACTTTGCTTGCTCGTTTATTCTAGGTTTTGTACGGGTTTGAGATAGATTTCAATTTTGAAATCCAGATGGTCCCCGGAGAACATCGTAGCGCTCTTTCTGAAGTGAATTTCGTTTCATTTCATACATCCGTTCATGTTTAATTGATGTTCAAAGTTAAAAGAATGGGAGTTTGTTTACTTCCTCAAGCTAGCTGTCAGTGGAAGGAGTTAAACGTGTGTTTCATTTATTTGTTCTAAATGCTGTAGGTGTACCGTGAACAGTGCAAGGTGAACTTTTAGCATGCAAGGAATGTGATTTATATCTTTTTCATGTATATATAGTATATTACGCCGTACAAGCATTTGCATTCTGCTGATGTAGGTTGACAGCTCAAGCCAGCTGGCCACAGGTAGGCTGACTACTACAAATGCAAATTTCTACTGGAAGGCTTCTTACTGTAACAGTGGTGTTGGGTAGTAGGGTTTTCAGGTACATGGCTTTGCATGCTACCATACTGATTAAAACTACCCTCAAAAGTATTGATAAGACGAACATTTGTTATCACATAATCAACTTTACCTGAGTATATTATTTACCGCAATAAGCTTTTATACCTTACAGTTAGAAAGTTGTGTACATTATTGTACAAGCGTCTGCTAATACCCTAAGCACTCTCCACAATTTTATCTAGTTCAATTACTGATAATACTCAATTATATGGTTTTACATAAAAATTGTTAAATCATTGGCCCAACAAAGGCACCTATACTAAATGCAAAGCACTTTTTATCTTAAGTAAAACATAATGTATCGTCAAATTTAGCAAAAAGAGTATGAAGAACACTAACATGTAAATATTACAAGACCAGCAGACTGCCACGTGTAAAAATTAAATGTTACAACACGCGTTCAACTCGGTCCCTTTTCAGACGTCTCGCAAAACAATTTTTATTCATCATTTCAATATTGTTAATCACTCGTTTGATAGTGATAAATTAGTAGAAAAATATTTTGCTGACAATAAGACAACACGCCAGAACTTATTTTTAAATTTTGCCTGGCGGCAACATGTTTCACACCGACCAATGTCAAAATGAAGCCATGTAAAATTAAGAAAAAAGTAGATTATACAAATTTTATATATGTATACTTTGTGACGAATTTTAAAAAATTTTTTAGGGAAAAATGTCAACGTGGTGAACCAGCTCGTGGACAAGATGCCAAGTATCTATAGCAGATTTTATAAATAGGAATTGAATTTTCCATCTTCTACGAGGCGCTAGAGAGTTGATCTAATTAAAGATAAGTTTTTGAACACAATTTTTACTTGGTTTTTCTTGGAACTGGAAAACTTATTTTAATGATGTTGTGGGATAAATCGCTTTAAGGGTTATTGGCTTGGTTTATTTATAAATTCAAAACTGTTCGTGCGATTATATAAAAAAAACTCAAATAAGTGCTTTATTGTTAATTTATTATCTTTTATTTTTAATGGAATGGAAACGTTCATCAAAATTTGTTTATGACTTATTGTCGTCGATGATACTTTACACTCAGGTCATCAGGAATACTTATTTCGGCATAAAATGGCTGATTATTCTTTATTTTGGGTTATTATACAAACCATGCAACAATTATTAGGAAAGTCAGGTAAAATTGAATGAATTTCAAATTCTCATTGTTGCTGTACTCATGAGATTTATATCCATGATTTTTTTCTGAACAAACGTCTCCAATCGGACTGCACTTCTGAACCAGATGTGTGGAATCCCGAAATTCTTAAGATCAGGCCCGCGCATTACCATCCTCTTCTTGATATATGTACTCGTATAAGGCTGCGCGGTAACGTACGGACATTACACATTCTGCTTATGGCGACATTTCCTCGTCGCAGAAAAAAATAGGGTTTGAAACGGAAGGAGGTCTCTTTGTGAAAATTCGGTGAACATTGCTTGAGACGACGGTCTAGTGATAGCATTTCTTCTTCTTCTTTTCAGCACTACAGCCCCTCTCGGGCCTTCGCTTAGATATAGTTAGAGTATCTCATTTTCATGACCATATTGATTTTTTCCGGAAGTTGGTTTGGTCAGTTCCATGCTCCCGTGTGCCTGCTCAGCTATGATATGATCTGATTAAATCAGTACATATCACCACTGAGTGAACACTCGTAGTCTGTCCGAAAAATCCCCTGAGCTAAATCACGTCGTTCACCAACGAGATTTGAACCTGGGACCTTCGGCTTATGCGTCTCATGCTCTAACCACTAGACCACACAGACCACAGTGATAGCAATTGATTTGATTAAATTTTCATAATGGGGGTACTAACATAATTAAAAGGTTTACTAGAATATTCAATGTACCTTTTGTTAGAATTTTCGGGATTCAAATTGGAGTATTTACCAAGAACGAGACTTTGTTGCATCAGAATTCAAATAACAAGCCTTGAACAAACGCCTTTGCAATTGTCGACTGAATTTCCTTAATACCATTTGCATCGACACACAAAGAATGTATAACTTCAATCACCAAAAAAAAACAAAAAGTGGAATTATTACTAAACCGATTATGTAATTCAGTAACAGTAGTGAAGACTAGAACTTGTTAAACAAGTCACAAATTTATGTTTCAACAGTAGTACTTTTACCAGATTAATTAATATAAAAAGAAAAATTCTCTTAAAATTATCTTCTCTTCCATTATTCTGACAATGAATAAATTATGGAAGAATCTTTTGAATGTTGAATAATGAATTTTCTGTATTTAAATATTCAAAATCAATTATGCCAAGATTGTGTGCGATCTGTTTAAAATTGTATAAAAAAATAAAAAATTCACTATAAATGTACATACATATTTTTAATAATTGAAAGGAACATTTATATTATATCAACACGTCTGTAAAAACGAAAGAGCAGACTGAATAACTACAAATCCATTCTTATTTGTTGCAAGTACTCATACAAATTAAACAGTTTCATAAAAAAAGGAAAGAAAATAATAATTGATGGAAATAATTCCGATTTAATTATGATTATTTCCTATCTAATAATATTTAACTTGTCACTAGGTAGATTTTACTATTCTCCATAGTTAATTATGATTATATGGTAAAGTTTTCATTTATAAATAAAATTTTAGTAAGTGATCAGCGATCAGAAAATTATCTGTATGGTTTTTACTATTGGAATGTGCCTTAGAATGAATAAAATGAATTTCTAGGCTAACCCAGCCTTTCCTTTTCAGCAAAATCTTCTTTTTTCCAGCAGGAAAATGTCGGCGAACGGTGAGTATGCCGCCGAGAGGGTAGGATTCCAGTAACCCGCGAATAGTCGGTTTCGCGTTGTGGTCAGTACGCGGTGCCATATTTTGAATTTGTGTTTCTCCTTAGAGTAGGTCTTTTTCCGGTTTGAGTTCGAGTAGTGTATTTAGGGCACCGCGTCGGTGATATTCGGGAGCGCATGTTGTTTCAGCGGTTTTTTTGTTCGTGTCCTCCAGAATGAAGTACGGAATGTAAAGTAGAGTCGATGGAATTTGTCAGACGCGTTTTAAATCGGGCATGAGAACCGGTGGCTGAGTTTTTGTATTTCGGATTTAGTCTGCTCGCGTAAGAATCGAAACCGAACTCCTCTCTGAGCTAGCTAGCTAGCTCACAGCTACCTCGGAGTAGACTAAGAGTATCCGGGCTCGCTGCCCTGATGTGCACAGTCTGTTGGCACGTGCCAAGACTTTAAGTCTAGAACCGATGAGAGGTCGGTTTAGATTTCCTTCGGAAATCTCAAACGTACGAGACGTGTGCTTTAAACCATTACAGAAACAAACATCGCATTTTGAAATACAATACAATAATCCAGAGACTCGTTAATTCGGACCCCGCAGCAATCCGGACACCTCTACATTTTATACTGCGGACTCTGTAATTCGGACATTTTCAAATCTTGTAAAATTCCCGGTAATGCGGGCTAGCAAACTAAAGAATTAGAATGCATTTCTCGATTATTACTTCAATGCATTCGGTGAATTTCCGGGTTCAGTCATTTTTTGTCATTTTGTGTTGACGTGTAGAATATCAGTGCATAGTTGCTTTCTACATTGAAATGGTTTCATTTGATTATTAAAGTGAATTATGGTTGGAGTAAACAAGAATTCAACGCATCATTTCCTTACCTTAAGGAAGACTGTAGAGACAGGATAAATTGAAAAGTGGAGGAAGTGTAAGGCATCTTGCTTAGGAGTATGGCGTAGGAAAATCGACAGTCTTGGATGTTCAAAAAAATAAGGAAAAAATAGAAAGTTAGAAATATTAAAACTGCAAATATTTTCTTGTGATAAAACATCTTACTTTTCAGTAGTCAGAACTGAGAGTAGCCCAGGAAAATATGAAATCCGCCGAGTACGAATGATGGAGGAGACACTTTTTTCCTGGTTTCAGAGAAAACGGTTGCAACACATTCCGATCTCCGAAATCCTTGTTTGGCCAAGGCGAAAGAATTTTTCGATGAAATTTATGAAGGCATACGTACGTTTCTTGCTAGTAAAGGTTGGCTTCATACTTTCAAACAAGTTGAGTAGACAGACCTACGCTCATGTCAGAAGGGTTTTGTACTTAACTTACAAAATGTAGTCACCAGCAACGAATGAAATCAAGAAACATGTAAGAGATGATTTTATTGGAGAAAATATGAAATTTGAAGATCATACTATTCTTAACAAAGTTGAACAAATTTTGACTTTTGAGGTATTTGTTATCTTTATACTCATAAATATCTCCCTTGATAATTTTTTCAGATTTTTTTGATCACAGGTATCCATTCACAAGGGAGGAAACACATTTTTCATGTATTTCTCCCCTGTGCCCCCACTGAAGCAAAAACTGTCAGTTTAAGAACTGTTTTGAACAGCTCTCATAAAGAACTTTCATTTGATACTCATATCGGCTACTTTTGATGACATTTTTTTTCAGGGGCCACTCCCCTGTACTGTAATCATCGATTCATGGCCTATTTTTTCGAATCCTAGAATGGTTATAAAGCCCTTTTGCATGAAGCTCTCTCCTACCTCCTCGACTTGTTTCACCCATGAGTATTAATTGTAGGTAATCATCTTTAGTGATTCATTAAATTGAATCAAGTGTTCAAAGCATGCACCTTAAACGTTGTAGTTGGGGAAAAATACCTCAAAATTATTCAATCTTCGCATTTAAAACAGCCACCATTTTGTTTTACGATTACTGATACCACTAGCTGAACCGACCTTCAAAGAGATTCATGATACCTATCATTCCTGAAATTTTCATGCAAATCCTAGCAAAGCTGTAGTGTCTGAGTCGGTGAAAAGCGCATATTGCTCCTTAGCAATATGTTTCCATAGTAATACAGCGCATGTTGTTCCATAGTAATACAGGGAAATTCAAATTGCTATAACTTCGTTAACTACCATCAAATCTTTATGAAAAATTCAGAACAGATCAATCTTACAAATAGTCATCTGTGTACTAAATTTTATTGAATTTAAGAGCACCGCTAAGATTTTATTCAAGAAAACATAAAATCTATAAATCATACTATAACTAACAAAGTTGAGTGAATTTAGACATCTCACGTATTTGTCGTTGTTGTACTCATAAAGGCCTACATTCATGATTTTTTTCAGATTTATCGGATCAAAGGTATCCAATCGCGAGGGGGGTACGCGCAATGTGCGTACATTTCCCCTTCCCCTGCCCCCCCTCAGTACTCGTAAGGCAATTTTAAGACTTGTTTTGAAAAGATCTCATTAAGACCTTTTCAATGACACCCTACTCGACTACCAACGGTGAAAAAAAATTGTTAAAGGGTCACCTCCCTATATGGAGAGACCCCCCTTAAACCCCTTTCAAAAAATTTTCCTCCCTTGAACTTTCAAGAAATCACCACTTCTGACCTTTCTACAAAGTTTCATGTCTGTAGCTTTTATAGTTTCGGAGAAAAAGTGCTGTGACATACAGACGGACGGACGGATGGACAGACGGACACAGGTCGTGATTGCAATAGGGTTTTGTATTTTAGTACAAAACCCTAAAAATACTTTGGTGTCAGATCTCTAAAGATTTCCGGGGAGAAATAAAGCAATGACTGCAATGTTGTGGAACCATTTAAAATTCAATTCAAGGAAAGAATAAAAGAAATGAATTTGCAGCTATGTCAAATATATACTCGTATTGCAGATGAAACCGCTCCCTTTTGGAGGAAATTACCGGAAAAGACTCTCGCGTTGCATACGGAAAAATGTGGTGCAGGTAGAAAAATTAGAAAAGAAAGAGTGGCTTTTATTTTATTCACTTGAAATCATTGACTGAAACTCTTGATGATAGGCAAATTCAAAAGCTCAAGAGCGATGAAAGCACGGTTTTTACCCGTGGAGTATGTCAGTAGCAAAAATGATTGGATGACGGAAGTTTTGTTCAAAGAATGGTTTTATGCATCATTTGTCAAGCAAGTTAGACGTTATTTAAAAAGTTAAGGGTTGCCAAAAAGAGCATTACTGTTATTTGATAATGCGACTTGCCATTCAACAAAATCCGAGATAAGAAGCGATGGTGGCAAAATCTGTGTTATGTTTTTCCCTCCCAATTGTACTGAACTCATACAATCCATGGATCAAAATGCCATTCAAATTCGAAAACTAAGTTACCGCAAGAGTTTTCTTTGCCATATTTTGGCTACCCTAGATGACGATTTTATGAAGTGCATCAAACAATTCAATCTCAAAGATATTGCAATGATTGACGCCAACGCATGAAACTCTGTCACAGAAAGCACTTTGCAAAAATGTTGGAATAAACTTTTAGGAGTTGATGAATGGGAATATGAAGATGAATTGCCTATTTCCTCATTGAGAGAAAATTTAACTGCTAGGTCTTAAGAGAATGCAATTATCTATTTTCTCAATGATATTTCTCCTGACGTCTACCAATTTTCAGAAGTTAACGAATGGATTTCAGATGACGCGATTCAAGAACTGAGTGGTGAAGGTGAAAACGATGAAGATCAAATTGATAAACAACTTGTCGAAAACACGAAGGTTTCCCATGCTGAAGCTGTGTCTGCACTTAACAAATGCATTGAATATGCAGAACAAGAAGAGTACAATATCAATGAAATATTGTGCCTTCAAAAATTAAGAAAAAAAGGCATGCTAGATCTCAAACGGGTTCATATTCGTCAAGCAAAGATTACAAATTCTTTCAAATAACTACTTCTCGATTGATTTTATTTCTGGTACAGTTTGTTGATTCATATTCTAACTTTATAATTATGAATTTGAGCAAATAAAATTTTTGTATATTTAAATAAAACGATTTTTTTATATGCATAAGCTACTCAAAATATTACTTTATAAACGTTCTCGGTCATCAGGCTGATTTGGTTATTCGAACAACCCATGGAACGTAACTGTCCGAATTATCAAGGGACCACTGTACATTCGGTGGCGAGTAAATTTTGTCACCCACTGTACTTTCTCATTATTTTTGGTTGAATCTACACTTTCTGTTCTTGCAAATTATATGCAGCTTTCTTATAGCGGCTAAACCGTATATACAGGTATAGATAAAAATCAAAGGAAGCAAACATCGCATTTCGAAATACATTCGGTGGCGTGTATATTTTGTCAGGGGATAAAATATTTAATTAATTGTCTAATGGACCGTAGATTAGAGTTATTTAACCAGATATATATGGAGAATTTAGTTCACTAAAATGTAACTTTACAGCACCACCTACTCCCTCCAACGCTCGTGGAACTGTAGGTGAGTACATGTTCTCCTTTTATTCGTTTTTATAAATTATATACACGTTCTTTTACATTTTTTTTTAACATGTACTATCATTTGGATATGTTTTTTAATACACACCCATTCTTAACAACTTAACCTTAATAAATTAAACAAAATGAGTTGACAGAACTACTAGGGATGGCGGTTTTTGGTTTTTGGAAAAACCGGTTTTTCGGTTTTTTTTCCAAGCAAATTTTTGAAATAAAAAAACGAATCAAAATAAAATCTATTTTTTTTATATCCATTGATTAACTTTAGGTGTAAATAGTTTTTCGGTTTTTTGCTAACTAAATTATTTAAATCAAACGAACTGAAGGATATTTCATCTTTGTGTTGAAAATGAGAGAACAATGTACTGAAATCCAAGCAGATAGCTTACTGTTAAGCTAAGTCATTTCATTTACAGTATAAAGATGAAAGAATCTTCAGTTTAGTCTCCAAGAATTTTGGATTTATTGTTTGTCCTGCTAGCTTCACTTCGCATCCTACGTAGAGTCCTCCACATTAAAATTAAATATAAACAACTAATACTAAGAACCAATCCAATATAGGTCATTAATGCTGCCTTAGGAATGGCGAAAAACCTGTTTTCTGGGTTTTTGTCTTTTGCATTTTTATATTCTTTTGTATCCGGTTTTTTATTCGGTTCTTGAATTTGAAAGAAAAAAATAAAAACCCGATTTAAACCGAAAAAACAGTTTTTCGAACCAAAAAACAGGCTTTTGATTTAACCGGTTCGGGTTTTTTCATATCTAATAATTAAGCTGATGTCAAAATGTTTTTCTATCCACTTTACAATATGCAGCAACCAATAATGAATAAACTCAAGAAAAATACTAACGATTCTAACCATTTGTACTCCATTTTAACTAGCCGCCATTATTTTTCAAAATTACGCGAAATTTTCGTGGATTTCCCGTTCTCCAGCTCCCTCAACTCTGACAAGGCGATTTTAGGCCTGTTTTGAAAGGATATAGTTAAAGCCTCTCATATGACATCCTACTTGACTACCTATGGTGAAAAAATGTTTCTAATGGTCAACCCCCTATATGGGGAGACCCCCTTTAAAACATCTGGTTGCCCATATTCTTACATTAGCTAGCTTTCCCGTTGAAAATGGAAAGATGACTTGTATAATCAGTCGGTTAGGCACAAGACACCCCCTCGGTTCCCGTCAGGCTACGTTTTATCTAATACGTACGCGTGACAAATAATTTTGTTATGTGAACTTTGCGCTTGCGAAAAGGGCCCGCCTATGACACCACAGAAAACGATCATTGCAAGGTCATTCCATCGAAGCCCGAAAACTTAGCTCGCTGAGGCAGTTAGCATCGCTGCTTTCACGGACCAATAACACTTTTCAATCCACTACATATCTTTTTTGTAGAGGCAAAATAGGTGAGGATTTTTGATATTTCATT
Source organism: Odontomyia ornata (assembly GCA_963969285.1). Taxonomy (NCBI): domain Eukaryota; kingdom Metazoa; phylum Arthropoda; class Insecta; order Diptera; family Stratiomyidae; genus Odontomyia; species Odontomyia ornata. The sequence continues at coordinate 184,114,113 of OZ017741.1, read as the reverse complement.
TTTAATAGTATATTTAAGACTTTTGCTAATTTTTAACTTTAGGCGAATTCTTCTAAATTGAAACCCCTATTTTGATTTAACTGAATATGAAAAAATCCCCGTTGGCAGCACCAGTCGGAAAGGTAAATTTCTCGTATGTAGGGTAAGGTTTCGAAAAAGATTTTGGCTTGCCTACTACTGGACTTCTTACTGCAATTTTTGTAGCACTACATGGGTATTTATTAACAGAAAGGATCTGCCACCGTTCGTATTTGGAGACCCTTCATAGAGGCGCAAATATTTTGCTAATTAAATTGAGTTGCATACGTATGAATCACATATTGAAAATCGGCGGGTAATAAATTCTTATAAACATCTTTATACTCGTTCCGCCCTTCTCACATTTGCTGTTTATACATTTCACAGTGGTTACCACACAAAGGTGATAACTTGTCGGCTTAAATAGCTCAAATAGTTAGTTTCAAAAGATTTCCATGAAAGTTTAATCAGCACTTGCATTGCCATTAATATATACATTTTCGATTCTTTTCTAAACCACCAGGGGCCGTCATTTTGAATTTTTATTGAAAACGGCTGCTAAAAATATTAAGCTGTAAATTTTCGAATTTTTTATTTGACATCCGATTTGCATGATTAAATTAACTTGCCGTAATAACTTGTAATTTCAAGTTTTATCGGAATCTGTTGAGACACTTGGCTGCTAGAGGGCTACAGAAATAAAAAAAAATGTTTATGTCCCCCCGCTGTATCGGGAGACCCCCTTAAACACTTTAAAATATTTTCTTACAATGCAAATTTCAAGAGGCACCACTTTTGACCTACGTAGAAAATTTTCTCATTCTGGCTTAGGTGGTTTGCGAGAAAACTTGTGACGCACGAACAAACGGACGGACCGACAGACAAGTCACGATTTTATAATTTTTTAGGGTACTGTTAAAAATATTTTATAATTTAAAAAATATTCTGATTTATAAATACGTTCAAGATAAGTCATTTAAAACGTTTCCATTAAAAAATTCATTATTTCAGTTGCTACTAAAATGGCGAATTGCGCTTGCCTCCTGACCTTTGGGGGCCGCCATTTTGAATGCATGCATTTGATTTTGGACTATTTGAAATCTTTGTGGGCTAGGACCTCATCAATCAATGTGCCAAATCTCGTTCAGAGCGGAGTTTCACTCTAGACAGGGCAAAATAGTTCAATTTTTAGTGAAAATGGACTTTTTTTAACCTTTCATTCAATTTTAATAATTTTCTGCATAATACGGGAACATAGTACAGAGATCCATAATCTCAAGTGTCATCAAAATCCGCCGGAAAATGTGACCGCTAGAGCGCCACAAAACCTGAAAAAAACGCATATTTAAACCACCGCCATTTTGAAATTTGCACATGCATGATCACCAAAATATCAAAGTCTGTAGATCTAAGTGATGCCTATCTTGAAACCAAGTTTCATATATGTCGAATCAAAATTGCGACTTTTAGAAGCCTTTGTAGTTTTGAGTTTCAACTGGCCGCCATTTTGTTTTTTGTGACCTGGCCTCCAGTTTTTTCACGTAGTTCTTTAGATATTTATAATTTCTATCTAACTGCTGAATTTCATGAAAATCTGCTGAAAGCTTTGACCACTATTACAATAACAAAATTTTGCATGTTTTTCGACCTTTGAGCGGCTGCCATTTTGTTTCTACCGTACCGACTTTGGATTTTTTTATTGTGAGATTCATCACATACATCAGCAAACCTTTATACCAAATTTCATCCAAATCGGAGCTATACTTTGGTCAGAACAGAAATCACGATTTTTTGACTTAAATGGCCGCTATTTTGTTTTTGCGCGGCCGATATAGCTGGTTCACGAGCTTAACCGAGATATTGAACCAATACACCTTTCCTGAAAATTTGGTGAAAATCAGAGCAAAATTGCAACATCTAGCGTGGTTACAAATTTCGTTATATCCCATATATATATATATATATATATATATATATATATATATATATATATATATATATATATATATATATATATATATATATATATATATATATAATACTCTCTGCAATAGGTAAATTTCTCTCGAGAAATTCACCTAATAATTTTTTTTCAAAGGTAAGGTTTCAAAATGTTACCCTTCAATTTTTGAAAGTTCATGCAAAAAATAAGGCGAGAAGGGTTTGAAAGTTGAGAGTGTTTCCATTCAAATGGAACTTTAAAAGCTAGTAATTTATGTTAATTTTTGCGCTTTTTATATCAATCAAATTAATTTCGTGTATATTTCGCTAACATTTCTTGCAAATGTTGTCGGCATAGTGAAAGCATAAAAGGCCTTCAAAGTCACCTTTACAATCAGCAACTTATTCACTCACATCCCCTAGCTAACACATTTTTCGAATAAATAGATGCAGCATTCTAATTAGCACATTTTCATTAATACTGGACTATACAATCCAAAAACTGCTTCAACTTACCGATTCTCCAACGTTATGAATTACGTTTGTTTAGCAGCGCAAAAAAAAATTAAATAAAAACCAAAAGAAACAATTATTAGATAAGTTTTTTTTGCGTCAGTAAACGTATCCCAGCATTGTAGAAGAATTCTGGAAAAAAATATAATTCCTCGATTAAAATGACTATTTAGCTATTTCTACTGCTTCTATTCTAATCACACAATAATTGAACCAAAACTGAGCACGCTAATGTGACAATGGTAATAAAATGTTTCATAATTCAATGAAGATTATGCTTCAGCTATGAGCAATTTTATCAAAATACAGCTCGTTTATTTAATAATTTCATTCATGCATGGGCTGTTTGGTTGGTAATTACCCGAATATTAGAGGTCACGACATTTTGTCCAGCATCCACAGAAGTATCAGTTTCAGCCTTTTGGCTTTGATACAAAGTATTGTGACAATACGAGCATTATAGAATATTCTGTTAGGAGTCACCTCCCACATGCACCAATCTCCACATATCGCAATTCCGGCGAATGAGAGGTGCTTTCAAGAATTTGTTAGCATAAGCTGAGCGCAATGGGTTTTTAATTGTATTCATGATGGCTATTCTGAACCGTTATATAAGAGCCAATGTAAGAAGCCTTCACATGGTCAAATTCTCATAAATCACAATTTATTACGCCCTGAGTTGATGCTAATTCTGCCGGTCCCCACATGCTCTCAGCACAGGCGCAACTTAAGAAGTCTCCTCATGCATTTTTTTTTACGCGTGTCAATGAATAAAAGTACGAAATTCAATTAAATTGGCGTTTAACATGTGTAGCAATAAAACTCATAACGAACTATTGAAATGCAAAACTTTTAATGCGTCATATGTTTGGGTGAAATACGTTTGTTTGTTTACTTGCATTTGTGCGGGAGTTTTGCATGATAAAGCGTGTTGACTTATTGTTAAGACTAACGAGTGTTGAGCTTTGAATATGTTGTTGATCAATCTCAGTAAACGACTTTAAAAATCAAATAATAAAACAGTAGATCTCTTACTCAGTGGAATAATATAATTTATTGATGTTTGATTTATACTTGAAAAAAATACTATAAATTTTTAAAATAAAATTTTATGAGTTTAATCGACACTTTTAAATTCCAGTTTTAATGGCTGTCAATTTAAGTTAGTAGTGGGGTTCATTTTTACGCCTTTATTTTGATTGCTCTACATTTTTAATGATTTGAAAACTTTGCCACTTCCTCTAGTTTATAGTTTTCTTTTCATTTTTATTTTAACGACTGCTATATTAATTTTCGCGCTTGTGTTTAATCTCAACAGCGATATACGATACATACATATTAATGTTCGGCATAGAGGCGCATCAGATTTAGACTAATTCTAGTGAGTTTATATATTTAGTCATCTATTCGCAAGGGATTTTGTTGTAAAATTAATTTTTATAATGATTTCGAAGGAGAATTGCTAAATATAATACACCGAAGTTATATTTCTATTAAAAATGACACAAAGTTTAACTAATCTCAAATAATATGAAATAAAAAAAAACTTAAAACTCCTCGAGGTTACGGACGAAGAGAATTAGGGACTGACAGTCCCTTGGTATGGGGGGGTGTGGAGTTAGTGTGATTTAGCACCTTAACTCCCTCGTATCTGCAGGTATTGGGTGTACAACTTAATAGCTGGATTTTTTTTTAGCGAAATTTGATGCTTTATTGGGGAAACATCTTACAATGTACAGGGTTATCCACTTCGTGATAGGAAAGTATAACCCTGCTATTTGACATCTGTCAGAATTAAATGTCATCCAAAGCATTTTTTTTTTAGTTGAAGGTTTGCCATTTAGAAATGTGGATCGTTTAACAGTCGAAGAACGCGTTAAAATGATTAAATTTTATTATAAAAATAGTGATTCTGCTGTATCAACATTTAGGGCTTTACGAGCCTATTACGGTCGACATAATCGACCTACACAGCAAACAATTTCGAACACAGTGAGAAAATTTGAAGAGACTGGATTGGTTATTGGTATTGCAAGGCCTGTGCATCATCGCAACTTTCGTTCTACTGAAAATATCGCTGTCGTTGCTCAAAGTATGGAGGAAGACCCGAATATGTCGATTCCTTGACGTGCTCAACATTTGGGCTTGTCTTACGGCTCATTGTAGCGGATTTTGCATTTGGATTTGTATCTTCATCCGTACAAAATCCAACTCACTCAAGAACTAAAGCCTCAAGACCATACACAACGCAGAATGTATGCGAATGGGTTGATTGAACAACAAGCCATTGATAACGATTTTTCGAACAACATTTTCTTTAGTGATGAGGCTCATTTTTCGCTCGGTGGTTACGTAAATAAACAAAATTGCCGCATATGGGGCTCTCAAAATCCTCAAGTGATCGCAGAAAGGCATTTGCATCCGGAAAAAGTGACCGTTCGGTATGCATTATGGTCTGGTGGTGTTATTGGCCCGTATTTTTTTTGAAAACGATCAAGGAAGGGCCATTACAGTCAATTCTGACCGCTATGGACGGATGTTAACCGATTATTTTTGGAAAGAAATTGAATATTATGATCTGGAGAATTGACATCACTCAATCTCGAAATTACGCGTCCTGGAAATTTCTCTTGCAAAAGTGCTCGATTAGCCTGTGTTGTGTGGCTTGTGGCTCCGTTCTGTTGAAACCACAAGCCACACAACATAGGCCAATCGAGCATTTTTGCAAGAGCAATTTCCAGGATGCGTAATTTCGAGATTGAGTGATGTCAATTGGCCCGCAAGATCCAGCGACCTAGCACCTTTGGATTTCCGGTGAGCGCAGTTTGCATTGAGCGAAATAAATGAAAGTCAGACGGAGCAAGGTCCGGACTCTAAGGCGGGTGGGCCAAAACTTCCCATCCACTATTTTCCAAATAGTTTTTCACGGGTCTTGCAACATGCGGCCGAGCGTCGTCATGATGAAAAATTATAGCCTCGTGTCTGGTCGCATATTCCGGGCGTTTTTCGATGATGGAACGCTTCAAACATATTAATTGTGTTCGGTACAGGTCACCTGTGATTGTCTGGCCCGATTTCAACAACTCATAATATAACGGCCCCTTCTGATCCTACCAAATACACAGCATAACCTCGGCGCCATGGATATTTGGCTTTGCCGTTGATTTGCCTGGTTGGCCGGGCTGCACGTATGACTTTTTGCACTTGGGATTATCATAATGGATCCATTTTTCATCCCCAGTCACGATCCGATGCAAAAATGATTTCTTTTATGGGGCTCAAGCAGCATTTCAGACATACACTCACGGCTTTAACTCATAGGGGACCCAATTACTTTGGCGGCTTTCAAACGTTTCGAAATGGCTTGTAAAGTGACTCTCAATGATGGCAAGTTCGTCTTACGTTTGACACGAATCCTCATCCAGTAGCGTCTCCAAATCTTCGTCTTCAAACTTTTTTGGCTGTCCTGGGCGTTTTTTGTCTTTGATGTCAAAATTCGCACTTTTGAAGCATTGAAACCATTCGAAACACTGTGTTTTTGCCAAAACATCGTCGCCATAAACTTCTACAAGCAAACGATGACTTTCTGCAGGAGCTTTCTTTGCAAAAAAATGACCCAACAAAACCTCCCGCAAATGCGGTGTTTTTCTCCAATTTTCGAAGTTATTCATCGTGAAAAATAATAATGATGCACACAAGATAAAATTGTTTTGTTGACTGATTTTGATAGCTGTCAAATGTACCTTCAAAATGACATATATATAAAGTTCGAGTTTTCACGATATTTGTTAGTACGGACATCTAGCGTCAAATCCCGGTTATTAAGTTGTACACCCAGTACTATAGTATTTATCTATCTTGCTGAGCCAGTTTCAGTCATTGTATAATTTTAGAAATAAATTTTTAAATTGTTATTTGGCGGATAGTTGGGAAACGTAATTCATCCCCGTTTCGTACAGTTCGAAGGAATGCCAGGGTACTATTAGTATGGTTGTCAATTGTATCAAAAAGTTTCAGCGCTTTGTCACTTACGTATTTTTCAACCGTTCCAAGTCTTAGGTCCTTGTATATGTCAGTGTTTCTAATAAACCATGGAATTCTTAAGATCTTTCGAATAATTCTATTTTGGAAGGACTGGAGTGCTTTTTTGTTAGCCTTTGTCGTCTGGTAGAAAGCAGAATTACCGTATAGTAGCGTCGGTCGTATAATTTGTTTGTATATGAGCAAACGATTTTTAAGGCTGTCTTTTGGATTTAACCTTTAACTAGTCACGCTAAAACACACACTATTAGTCGCGTAGGGTCCGATGGACCCCAGAGTTGAATTTTGAAAAAGAATTAAATTAAATAAGTAAAAATATTTATATTCTATACGAACTTCAAGAAATATATCCAAAGTAAAAAAAATATTCAGCATAATACAAAATATATACTTCATTAGCAGTACTTATAAATTATATTCACTTTTTTGCACATATATCAAAAAGTTTTTTTTAGATATTCATTACACATAAATAGATTGCAAATATCGCATTTAGTTTTAGTTTTTCTATCATTTGACCTCGGACATACATAACAACGGCCTTTGAAATTACTTAAATACCCTTCGGAAGGTGAAGGTTCCGAGCCAATTTGCAGTCTTTTTTTCAAAGTCTGTGGCAGAGTGAGAATTTGAGCTCTTTTGGTTTTCAAATTTAGTACAAGTTCTGTGGATGTTTTTTTGAGAAATTCTCTCCTAGTAATTCTACTGTTAGTATTCGTATTATAAATAATATACGCGTTTATTGGTGAAAAAAATTACCATGGGTCATATTTTTGTTCGCCAGACAACGTTATATGTTCACACAATTTATCTTAAGTGTCTACACCGCCTTTGGTTTTGTTTTAGAATTGTATTATTTCCGGCTTTTTCTGATCGTCTTCACATATTGCTTGATCGTGGTGCATAGTTGACAACAGAATCACCGCCTTAGACTTTTTTGGTACATATGAAATAAGTCAGCTCATTATGAAATCCAAATTTAGATGAATGTACTTCATACTCTAATGGAATTTCCTTTCTGGTTTTCCGTAAAGTACTAAACAAAGTAAGCTTTTTTTTTGTAGTGAGTCTTTTGCCAAAGGAATACTACTATACCAATTATCTTTGATTGGTTCTTCAAATCTATTCACGATGCTGACTGTATCATTTGGCAACTCTTATATGCCGAATGGCGTAATACCAACATAAACTTCAAAGGTTAAAGATAAGCTCTGTTGGCGTCCACCATTGCATGGTGTTTAATCTCATATTTATTGGGTTTGCTAGGCATGTAAACTAAGCTGGAGAATCTGCCTCTAAAAGCTGGTAACTGTTCGTTTATTGCAACATATTCGGTAACCGTGTAGTATTTATTGAAGTTATTACTCAATAAGTCACAAAATTCTCGTATTGGTGCCAATTTATCAAGCTATAATCTGGATGCTCTAGATGGTGCATCATCAAATCGAAGACAACGAAGTATAAACAAAAAACGTCGAGATGGCATCACATCAGAAAAAAATCAATTCCCGTTCCGTCATTTGCCCACAGATCAAGGAATTTCAAATGCGGGGATCTAAGCACACCAGACATCATCAGCAAACCAAAAAATTCTTGCAGCTCATCACCCGTCAAATCTTTTGCGTTGCGTTCTCTTTGAAATCTTTGGCGTATTTTCTCAATGTATACATTTGTATTTCTAAGAATAAGATTTATTATATATGTAGCGAAAAATAAATTGAAACAATCAATCATGTTTTTGCCATTTTTAGCTTCTCCTTTTGGTCCAGGTGAATTTAATACGATGTTGTTCGCTCTTTATCGTATTCTTTGGTTTTGGACCTAGAAATGCAACTTCATTTTCTATTTCACACTCACTCAGCTCAGCGTCAGACTCACTCGGCTCAGCGTCAAAACAATGATTATGTTGCTCAAAAGAGCATTCTTTAATGACTAGCTCGCTGTCACTTTCGTCAAATGGCTCCTCTTCGTTCTCATTCAGAAGTGCCGGTATCTGTTCTATATTTGGAAAGCGAGTCATCATCGTGCTATTTTACCTATAAAGTTGAAATTAACTACAAGTTCAACCCTAACTTTGAGAAAAGAAAAATAAAATTTAACCACATACTTCGAAAAATTGCACCACACTTTTATTTGCACTCTCCTCTGAACCATGTGGTTCACGCGGCTGCCAGCGGAGTACTGAGAAGAAAGATACATGTAAGCTAGGAGGCTATTTGGATGAACAGGCCAGTACGCGTAATATTTGCTGAAACACAAAGTTAATAAACTCACTTGGGGTCCAATGGACACCACGCGACTAATTAAAGGTTAATGAGTGGGTATAGAGAGGAGAAAAGTTCAATACAGTGTCCCCGTTTATTTTGTATGTGTTGTTTCCATGTGAGGCTTCCAAGGCATTTAGACGTTGGTGCCCAGTCTATTTTGTTTCATTGTCAACGATAAGCCTCTGTGGAGTTTGTAGTCTTTTCCTTGTGATGAATAGTGCTTTTTTGTCAGGATTAACCTTAATTTTTCATTTACGAATATATTCTAATAAAATATTTTGTGATCGTTACAGCTTTGAAGTGACGACTTTTGCTTATCGTGCTGTATTAAATATACAGGTATCATCAGCGTATAGTGATAGTTTTACTTTTCGAGGCAGAGTGGGAAGATCTATAGTGACTACTTTATTGTATAGGACCGATGAGATGGGCGAGCCCTGAGGAACTCCAGCATCAATTGGTCTCAGGCTTGAGATTGGTTGGTTAATCCTGACACGGAATGTTCTGCCTTCCAGGAAGGAGCCAATAATTTGAGTTAGTTGCAATGGCATATTGAACTGATGAATTTTGAAGATAAATTCTGCATGCTAGACTTTATCAAAGGCCTTAGCTATGTCAAACATAACTAGGCAGGTTGAATTCCTGCAATTTAAGCCTGTTCTAATGTGTTGAACTACTCTGGCTAACTGCAGTTCAGTAGGGTGTTTAGCTTTGAAGCCATATTGTTCTTCCGGTATAATATCTTTGTCAGAACCAACCTCATTACGTCGATGCAGAATCTCCCTTTCTGCAATTTTTGACAGCAATGAGAGGGGATTGATGGGTCTCCACTTTGGTGGAAAGTGTGGGTCCTTTTGAGGTTTCGGGATAACAATAATAGCCGCTGATTACCATATTTTGGGATTTTGGGAATTCAATCGTCCTGCACATATCGATATATTGCTAGAAGCTGACATTTATGGCAGCATCTTAGAATATGGTTTCATTCCAGGGAGCCCATGCGCACAAAACACGAAACTGGCACTCGCAAACCAACAGTAACTCCATTACGTTCGTAGCGACTGAAGAGATAGATAAAGCGGTGAGACGATTCTGGGAAATTGAAGAGCTTCAACAAACAGCAGAACCATTTCTAGACGATGTACGAACTGAAAGCCACTTCATTCAAAACACACGTAGAGAATTAGATGGGACATACACCGTCATGTTACCTTTCAAGGACCACCTCGATCGTAGAGAAGACGTGAAGGAATCTTTACGCACAGCACACATCAGATTTCGACAGTTAGAGCAGCGCCTCGCTGATCATCCTGAACGACAGAAAGAGTACCAGGCATTTATGAACGAGTACCTAGCACTTGGCCATACGGAAAAGGTGCCTGGTCACCTAGTGCATAGCTCATACCGCTACTGCCTTCGCACCGTGAAGTTATTAAGGAAACAAGCGCAACGAAAAAGGTTACGCGTCGTTTTCAATGGATCTCAAAAAAACAAAAGGTGGAAAATCTCTAAACGATGTGGTGCAGGTTGGTCCAACAATCTAGACTAACCTAATTTATACATTATTAACAAAAACGTCATCGCTGCCGACATAGAAAAAATGTACCGGTAGATTCACGTTCACGAAAACGATCGCGATTAGCAACGCATACTATGGAGAGCCTCTAGAACGAGCCAATCGGCCACTACTGATTGATGACGGTCACTTATGGCACCGCTTGTGCACCGTTCCTAGGCATTCGCACTCTCCAACAACTGGCAACCGATGAATGTGGTAATCACCAAAAGGCTTCTGAGATGATACTTCGTAATTTTCATGTTAACGATCTGCTAACTGGCTCCGATGACCTGGCCCACCTACAGTACTTACAAAGTGAGCTCAGAATAGCACTTCAAAGGGGAGGTTTCCATCTAGGAAAGTGGTCAGCCAATTGCGCACAAATTTTAAAGTCTGTACCAGATTCCAAACCCATTGGAAATCGCTATATCCGAAGAGATTAAGACACTAGGACTGCATTGGCATCCAGTACGACACGTCTTTTCTTTCAAAGTTCAAAGAACAGACAACCAGAAGCTCACAAAGCGCTCTATCCTCTCAGAAGTGGCCAAGTTGCTTGATCCGCTTGGCTGGCTGCAACCCTGCATCATCACTGGAAAAATCACCATTCAACACTTATGGCAACAGCAGCAAGGCTGGGATTAAGAGGTTCCTCCTTTTGAAGTGAAAGACTGGTTGTACCGGTCTCCACTATTTTGCGCACCACAGTCTGCGGCGGTCTGCCAATACGAGCTTGTGAATTTTGGTCCATGGTAGCCGTTTTCGGGGCACCTTCAAGTGGCTCATCGAAAACCGACGTGCGATCATGTTGAAACTCCTTAAACCAATTTTTACGGTCACCATCGCAAGAACACCGTACACAGCATCCAAGCGCTCTTTCATTTTATTTTGTTGCGCAATCTCCCTACCAAAAACAAGAACCGGATTACCGACCGATATTGCTCTTTCTACATTTTTCTAAAATCCACGGATACGCCCGCTTTCGCACGCAGTTAAAACAAAACTGCGAGTCCGGTTCGGCTAAAATTTAGACAGCAGTCATTACAAGCATTCACTACACGATGGTGAATCTCTCTTGTAATAGTGGCGCCATCGGAGGTGAGGCTAAGACTCATCGGACCGCCCTCGAATATATATATATATATATATATATATATATATATATATATATATATATATATATATATATATATATAAGCGATAATTTTCAAAATCTGGCTGAGAAATGAAGGAAAAGTTGTACAATCACATGGAAAGACCAGTCGACTCGTTGCCTAGAAATGATATAAAAATCATTCTGGGTGATCTCAACGCTAAAGTTTTCAATGAGCTATCTCATCGTGGAACAAGTGGAGGATATAGCCTCGACGATGAAACAAATGACAACGGCCAGCGTCTGATTGACTTTGCATGTAGCAGGAATCTAGTCATAAGTTTGACTTGCTTCCCACATTGACGCATTCCTAAATTGACCTGGGTATCACCAGATGGCAACACACAGAACCAGATCGACCATGTTTTGATCCAACAGCGCTAGTCCTCGAGCATACTTGGCGTCCGTACATACCGTGGAGCCAATTGTAAATCGGATCATTACTTGATCAAATTAATCTATCGATATCGTATGTCAAAGAAATTTGACATAGAATGGCTCCAAGCGGAGACTCTCGACAACCAGCTGGCTCCCATCTTATCGGACGCAACGTTAAAGACAAGCAACGAGCTCTGGATGGAAGTGAAAGTGGCTATTAAGACCGTGGCAGAACAGACGATTGGATATCAAGCCCGGCGCAACAGGAATGATTGGTTCGAAGATGAGTGCCAGAATGCGTTAGACACAAGTAATCAGGCGTATAAAGAATGCGTAGGTAGGAAAACCAGGACGAAGAGAGAACACTATAAAAATTTCAGAAGAATAACGAATGGGATAGTTAGAAATAAGAAAAGAAAATACTATGACGACAAATTGAGAAGTAAAAGTATAGATGTAAGTCTAGCGAGCAATAACAAAAGACAAGCATACAAAGTAGTGAAAAGCCTCAAACGTGGTTATGAGTCCCAAATTACGCTCTGTCGTGATGACATTGGCAATATCATCGCTGATGAAACTAGGATTAAGGAAAGATGGGCATCATATTTCAACAACCTCCTTTATTCTGCCAACAGCTCCAGAACATCGGAGCCCATAGATGTTTTCGGAGAGCTTCCATTGGCCCACCAAATCTGGATGGAGTTTGCACTACAACCAAAGCCAAAAAGAATAATAAAGCACCGGGCATCGATGAGATTCCAGTGGAATTCATCAAATGTGGTGGCAGCAGGGTTCACAAAGCTATTCACAAAGTCATCAAGCACATATGACAACAAGAACATATCCCGAACGAGTAGGGTCAACCAATTATATTCCCTATCCACAAAAAAGGTGACAAGTTGCAGTGCGAAATAGAGGCATATTACTACTTTGTACAGCGTGCAAAATATTTTCAAAGATCTTAGCAAATAAGATAGGATCATACGGCAAAAGGTGGTTTTAAAGCAGGTAGATCGACAGGCTTTGTTTTAGCATCCCAGCCAAATTAGTCCGTCTTACCAAAACGACAATGGCGACGTCGACCTCCCAAGTCGACATGAACAACCAACTCAGCGATGCCTTTGACACAAATATCGGACAAAAGCGGGGAGATATGCGTCATATAAACGATCCCAATCGTCTCAATGCGCAGGACTTCTGCACAGTAACAGATGCAATATACTATACTGAAAAAATCGAATCACAGTTGCTGACACAAACATAGACGTGATTGCAGAATCTGCAGAATCGAGGATGTACAAGGATACCCTGGAAACAAACGGAGCGGTCATTGTCAATAAGGACAAACTTACTCGCCCGACTTCAAGTATCTCCCTAGATCACATAGCAACAAATGATTAAAAAATTGTTGAAAACATTAAATTCACATTTGCAGACTGGCCGGAGTTAGATCAGCGTATTCTAAAAATGGTCGTCCATGGCCAAAGTCTCAGTAAGCAAAAACATACTCAAAAATTATTCAGACAAGGATCTTTTCAAATCGAAATTTCAACAGTTGCTAACAAACCGAAAGCCTGAAAACCTTATGGAGCTCAAAAATATGATTACAGAGTCCAAGCATGATTCCACCATTGAGAAAAAAGATCAGATGTCGACAACATACATAGATGACAAAGAAAGTTATTGAAGCTAGTATTAACGAAAGGAAGGCTTATAACAAATACAAAAAGAACGCTGCAGATCAAGCACTTAAACATCTGTATAACCAAGCCCGAAAAGAATTAAAACGTCTCATAAAAGAAGGTAAATTTTCATATTTCTCCAGAAGATTGGACACAGCGGCGGACAACTCACACGAAATATGGAAAATAACAAATGAAGTCAAAGATAATTCATCACCCTGGATCATGTCATCAAATGATGAATTTTTTGGCATAGACTCTAACAATGCAGCACGTCCATGTGGAACAGCAAACGCGCTAAACCACCTTTTTCAACAATTGGTGAAAAAATTACCAGGGAGCTTGGTGAAAAGTGAACTAGCTATTTCAATATCATAAATAGCCCACCTAAGTCTGTCTTTCACATTCATCAAACGACTAAAAGAGTAGTATTAAATACAATCGAAAATTTGAAAAAAAATGCAGGTATTGACAACATCGCCACACATGAAATTATTCTAGTCAAAGAGGAGGTAGCTGAACTACTGGTAAATTTTATAAATGAGCATATTAGAAATGGAACATTTCCGGACGAAGAGAAGCTGGCAAAAATAATTCCAATATTCAAAGGAGGAGATCATCTGGACCCGAATAATTACCTCCCTGTTGCACTTTTGGCAGTCTTTAGTAAAATATTCGAAAAACTTGTAAATAATCGTTTAAAATCATTCTTAATGGACAATTCCATCATAAATCCGAAACAGTTTGGCTTTCAAAAGAACAACAGTACTTTCGATGCGTTACTTTCTGTCTCACGTTACATCAATGAATGTCTTGATAAAGGAGATTATGTTATTGCAATTTTCGTGGACCTGAAGAAAGCTTTTGATTCGGTCGATCATGACCTGTTACGTCAAAAACTTGAATCGTGTGATATACAAGGAAAACCGAAAAAGCTTTTTAAAAGTTATTTAGAAGGAAGATTCCAAAGAACATCAGTTAATAATGTATTGAGCAATCTAGCACCAATGAAATCGGGGGTTCCTCAAGGATCCATACTTGGACCAACCTTGTTTTTGCTATACACCAATAATTTGAAACGTATGTAAACTGAAAGCTCACCACACATTATATGATGGTGATACTGTACTTCTTTATTCAGGACATGATAAAACTGCCATGGAGAACATCGTCAACGAGGATCTAGATAAATATCGTTCATGGCTTATCGAAATCAAGCTAACATTGAATACTACATAGACAAAATGCATAATTTTTAAACAGAAGAATAAGGAAGACATAGAAGTCGACCTAAAAATTGTCGGCAAAAACTTGCATAGAGTGTTTGAAATTAAATATTTCGGTCTTACCATAGATCATCGTTTGACATGGTTGCCACACATAAATAATTTGAGGAGACAACTAGCACCAATGATAGGAATGTTGAGAAGATATGGAGGTTTTCCAATGCATGTAAAGAAACTTGTATTAAGCGCATTTGTACTGACAAAGCTACATTATGCGGTGGTCATTTGTAGTCAATTGTCAAAGCAAAACCTTAATATTATATCCAGGATACTAACTAAAGCCTATAAAAATATTCTAAATCTTCCGATTCTCACTCCAACAAGACTAGTGTATCAACGGACTAATGCATTCACCTTCAGTCAAATCATTACTATGGAGAAAGCTAAGATTATCTTCAAATGTCTAATTTCCAGTGAATCGGAACGAAGCCCCTTTATAAAAGTATCACAAATAAATTCATATATTCAAGAAATGCTAACAATTTAGTAATACCTTATGCTAGAACTGATCGACTAAAGAATGATGCAACAAATTATGCTCTGCGTATATACCTGTACAACAATCTTCCAGAAATAGTGAAAACTCATTATTGGTTTTTATGGAAAGACTTAAGGAACATCTAATAAACTCAAATTAATGATAATTCCGGAGGATTGAAAATGCAGTATCTTAGGGCATTTTAGACTCTAACGTCGATATACTTAAAGACAGCCAGTTTTTAGACTCTGAGTTTTTTTACTGCGTCGTACGAGTATTATAATATTTCTTTTAATCTCTGAGAACTGTTCACAAATCGGACTAGACTAGCAGAAAGGAGTACTTCTCAGCATTTTGTGTGCCCCTTATACCGGTGTTTAGCATTCCCTGGAGGCACAAGTAGGAATCGACGACGTGTGAAGTGCAGATCGCACGAGCGTTGTGCGACGATGAAAGAGTGATGAAGAGAGTGGTAGGGAATGGAGATATTTTAAAAAAAGAGAAGAAATACGCCGAAAAATACAGCTCGCAAATAAAACATTTTTTTTTTAGTTTGGACGATCTTGAAGACCAGCTGCATACACAGGAAAACAAAGCTCCAAGTATACAACTCCATGATAAGACCTGTGTTATGGTATGGGTGAAAAACATGGAGTCTAATCCAAGCATCCGCAAATATATTGAACACCTTTGAGCGACGGGACCTGAGGCGAATAATCAGAGCGAAACTAGACGGGGACCAATGGCGAATGCGATACAACCATTAGCTGTATGAAATTTTTGATGAACCAGAGGTCTCAACGATTGTAAGAGTGCGGAAGCTGCAATGGGCTGGCCACATGAATTGTATGGACGAACAACAGATACCCAAAAAGTTATTCGTTGGAAGAACTGAAGGCCGGAGACCAGTGCGGAAACCGAAGAAACGCTGGTCTGACTCGGTCGACGAAGATGGTTCATCGCTGTTCGGATTTCGAAATCGGAGAACGCGATCAATGGACCGAGACAGTTGGAGGCGCTATTTGCAAATCGCAAGAGGGGCTGTGGTGTTACGAAGAAGAAGAAGAATGTATACATAGTACTGTGTCCAAAATATAAGGTGACATTTGAATTTAAACTGCACGCACCGAAGGATTTGGAGAATGATTTTTTTAGGTTGGCAGTACTGTCAGTGACATCTATGTCAAATTTACATGTCAAAATATTCATTAGTGTTTGAGATACGCGTCGTTTTGTGAGCTGCTAAAAGTGAGTTTTTCGTTTTTTGCGATGTCGAAATTTGTTGAATTCGCATTAAATTTTGTTTGCGGAATCAATTTTCTGCTGCAGATGCGATGAGGATGGTACAGAAAGCCTTTGGTGATGAGGCTTTGTTAAAAAAAATGTTTACAAGTGGTATAGTGAGTTCCAAGCCGGCCGTGAACGTGTCGAGGACGAAGAGCGTCCTGGGCGACCATCAACCTCTTCTCTTCTTCGATTATCGTGGTGTTCTGCATTATGAATTCCTTCCGCCGGGCCAAGCAGTCAACAAGGAATATTATTTGAACGTTATGCGTTATTTACGTAACGCTATCCCCCTGAAAAGGCCGAAATTGTGGAAAGAAAATTCTTGGTTTTTACACCACGATAATGCACCATCCCATACTGCACTCGTAATTCGTGATCATTTCGCCAAAAACTCAGCCCATATCGTTCCGCAAACACCGTATTCACCTGATTGGCGCCGTGCGACTTCTGGCTGCTCAGCAAGCTCAAAAGACCGCTCCGGGGACACCGTTTTGATACGATAGAGGAGATTCAAGCCGCAGTGAAGACGGAACTGAAGGCCATTCCGGAAACGACGCGTATCTCAAACACTAATGAATATTTTGACATAGATGTCACTGACAGTACTACCAACCTAAATAAAAAATAATTCTCCAAATCCATCGACGCGCGCAGTTTAAATTCAAATGTCACCTTATTTTTTGGTCACAGTAGTATATAAGAATATATATATATATATATATATATATATATATATATATATATACAAACATGTTTTTATGTACACAGTTGCATATATATTTATATATTTTTGTCCAATATGTTGTCCTTCGTTTAAACCCTCATATGCCGATCAGTTACTCTGAAAATCTGGCTTAAAGTCGGAAATTTATTCATTTTAACAGTAAAGGGGTATTATCGTTATTTAATGTTCATGTCCTTTAAATGGGACTTAATAGAAAGTAAGTAGTATCATTTGCCGTAAACAGGACTTCAGTATCTAAGTTATGCGTGAACAAACGTAAAAAAAGCAACAAAAAATATATGTATAATACAGGTCGAACTAATAACCTTCTTTCCTTTGGAGGTCAGTTAAAAATTCCAAATAAATGGATTTATGTTTTCGGTTTTTACAGCTATCAATCTTGCAATTATTTTTTCCACCCAATAGGATCCTTTTGTGGTATTCAAATTGAATAAAATGCATTTTTGATAAGTGCTTCAAAATAGCTAGATGATTAATTAAGGCAACAATTTGCTAATACTATAAATGAGAAAAAGGTTATATGTATGTGATCACCGTACAAAGATTATAAGTCTGTAAAACACTTTATTATTGTTATTTATTCAAAAGCTGCAATCAACCAGCTTAGTTTTGATTTCAACACTGGTAGAAAATAAATATACACTAACCGCATTGAAACACACACTACACGTCTCTATTCAGAGTGGCGATTTTATATGCACTTTTTGGTTATTCGTAATTCTTCTCCAATCTTCCACGCTGGGAAGCCGAAATTGAACCAGAGACGAGAGCTTTTTTCGTTATCGTCTGCGTTCTTTCTGCTTGTGGATTAGGTGCCTTAGCCGGTAAACATGGGGTTCAGCGTACAAAGTAAACAAATTCGTTACAATGCATAATAAACCACGATATCATGTATAAACACTGCAATTATGTATCTCCAAAACATATGCAAGTGAATCATTGCATTTGCAGTCGTATTCCGATTCAAGAAAAGTTTTTGCAAAGGGGCATTTATTTATGCGTTTGTGAAATATGTAAATTGAGAAAAATTTAGAGATCAAGCTGCTAAGGATATGATTGCTGATCCTGATCCTGCCTTATTGAGTTTTTCATCAGAGATATGAATATGAATGCAATATATTTTAGTCAATCATTTTGTTTATTTGATATCCGCAGGCCAATTCTCTTTTTTTCTTGAAAAGCCGTCGGGCCACTCAAGATGACTCAAAGAAGTCGAGAGGCGTCTGTCTGCTCACACAACAAGGCCCGACGGCTTAGCAAGAAACAAAAAACAATATATTTTAATTAATTTTTAACCGACTTCCATAGGAAAAAAGATTATCAGTTGCATACGCATAGTTATTTTAGTTTTTTTACGCAAATTAGCGTTCGCCTGGGGATCGAAATTCAAACGTGATTATGATTGAATTTCAAAACGTTTATTTAAATTAACAAACTTACAAAATATGAATTCGTAGCACAGTAACACATCAATGCGTTTGTTATCTCATCTAATATTAAATTAGATATTGTTAGTTTTAAATTATATTCAATTTTATTTGTATCCGGAGCTAGTAATGTTAAGGATTCTGTAGATGTGCTCATAGTTCATGTTAAACAATTTAAGCACTGCTTAGATCCATCGAAGCACCACCGTATTATGCAGTAATTTTGTTACGGTGGTCAGCGCGGCACTAAATCTGCATTTTTCACGCGTTCACTTAATTTCATTTGCTTTGGCTTGCTCTATCATTTCGCGATTCATTAAAATCCTGTTACTAGAGTGGCAAAGAACCATCACTTCTACTTAGAAGGGTTATCATAAAATAAAACTTTTCGCGCTTAACTTTTATCAGAAATGCGTGATATAAAATTGCAAATGCTTACTTAATGGTGTAATGAATTTTCTTGTCTAAATTGTGCGAAAGAAGTCGGAACCGACCTTTCATCGGTTTTAGACGTGAAGTCTGAATCGTGCCAACGAATGGTACCAATCAGTCAACCAGTTCGTGCACCCGTAATCCATTTCGCGGTGACTGCTTGTCGGCCAGCTAGAACGGAGAGGATTTCGGTCGCAGGTCTTAAAATGTATTACGCTCAATTACGTATTTCAGCCACCATTAAATGCCCGTTTCAAACGCGTCGAAAACACAAACATAGGAAGAGAAACCTACTTTACTTTATTCCGTATTGATTCATCCCTTCAGTCGATTACCGAAAATCTAATTTCCATTTCGCGTTCCCGAATTTTATCGACGCGGTACCGAAAAATGCACTGCTTTAACTCAGTCCTGAAGAACTCTACGCTAAGAAAAAAAAGCAAGACAAACTAAGGTACCACGTACCGCACGCGACGCGAGACCGGCGATCCGCGGATTTTTAAAACCCTACCCTCGCGACGGCATACTTACCATGCACTCTCCTTCCCGCTGGAAAAAAAAGAAGGGCAGGCTGGAAAGGAAAGTCCAGTTTAAATCTAGCAATTCATGATCAGTTTATTTAATTTCATTCAAATCTTAGACCGACATTTGGTTCAATATATGAAGCGCAAATAGGAAAACTTAAATGTATTCTCGTTAGATTTTCGCTTCATCAAAATAGGCCTTATTCCTATTTGCTCACAAATTTTGCTTATTCTTTAATTTACCAATTTTCTTGTTTAAAATTCTAATTTGTTTTTCCTGCGATGAAATTTTATAATCTGTTGCGTTCGAATTATAAATAACTAAAAGATTTTGGTTTGAGAACAATTTTGCTAAAAATATCTTGGCTACCAATTAAATGTTTCTATCAACTGCCTCCAGTTCCAATTGGCTTTAACCCTTTACGGCGCAAGAACGTGTTTTTGTTTTTTGTAATGGAAAATAGGTTAAGATGAGCTATATAATAATGGTAAAAATAGTAAAAAAAAAATTATATGTAAGAAAAGGTATTTGCTTTTGAAAAAAAACATTGAAATGCAGATTTGCATCATGGTGTAAAAATATCTGAATATTCACGAACTGTGGAAAGGACGGAAAAAGTTATTATTTTTATACTAAAACATAAGGTTACGCCACACTTTTCACATTCCGTTTGGGCTGCTCCAGTACATCCTGGATATTTGCGTCGAAGCCTTTTGTCGGGACAAGCAGGCCAGTGTCCTTACTGATCCAATCTGATATCTTTTGGCGGGATATGCTGACAAGGCCCTTTTTAGGGTTTTGTACTAAAATACAAAACCCTATTGCAATCACGACCTGTGTCCGTCTGTCCGTCCGTCCGTCCGTCCGTCCGTCCGTCCGTCCGTCCGTCCGTCCGTCTGTATGTCACAGCACTTTTTCTCCGAAACTATAGAGGCTACAGCCATGAAACTTTGTGGAAAAGTCAGAAGTGGTGACCTCTTGAAAGTTCAAGGGTGCAAAAATTTTTCAAAGGGGTTTAAGGGGGGTCTCCCCATATAGGGAGCTGACCCCCTCAAAAAAAATTTTCACCATTGGTAGTCGAGTAGGGTGTCATTGGAAAGGTCTCAATGAGATCTTTTCAAAACAGGTCTTAAAATTACCTTATGAGTACCGAGGGGGGCAGGGGAAGGGGAAATGTACGAACTTTTCGCGTACCCCCCCCTCGCGATTGGACACCTTCCATCCGAAAAATCTGAAAAAAATCATGAATGTAGGCCTTAGCGAGTACAACAACAACAAATACATGAGAAGTCGAAATTCACTCAACTTTGTTAGTAATAGTATGATTTATCGATTTTATGTTTTCTTGAATAAAATTTAAATGGTACCCTTAAATTCAATAAAATTTAGCAAACAGATGACTGTTTATAAGGTTGAACTTTCCTGAAAGTTTCATAAAGATCGAATAGTATTTAACGAAGTTATAGCGATTTGAATTTTCCTGTATTACTATGGAACAATGTGCCCTGTGTTACTATGGAAACATATGGCTATGGAGCCATATGCGCTTTTTACTGACTTAGACACTACAGCTTTGCTAGGATTTGTATGAAAATTTCAGGAATGATAGATATCATGAGGATGACTACATACAATTGAAACAAGTCGAAGAGGCAGGAGAGAGCTCCTAGCAAAAGGGCTTTGTAGCCATTCTAGGATTCGAAAAAATAGGCCATGAATCGATGCTTACAGTACAGAGGAGTGGCCCCTGAAAAAAATTTCATGAAAGGTAGCCGATATGAGTATCTAATGAAAGTTCTCTATGAGAGCTTTTCAAAACAGTTCTTAAACTGACAGTTTTTGCTTCAGTGGGGGCACAGAGGGGGGGGGGGGGGGATACATGAAAAATGTGTTTTCTCCCTCGCGAATGGACACCCGTGATCTAAAAAAAATCTGAAAAATTATCAAGCGAGATATTTATGGGTATAACTTTAACAAATACCTCAGAATTAAAAAATTCTTTCAACTTAGTTAATAGTAGTATGATCCTCGAACATGACGTGTTTCTTAATTTTATTCGTTGCTGGTTACGCCATTTTGAAAGTTGAGTACAAAACCCTTCTGACATGAGCATAGGTCTGTCTACCCAACTTGTTTCTTTTTGTCCTGAATGAGTTCTTTTACATCGCTAGTGCGCTTCAGCCGGTTCGTACTTTTATATTTGGCTAAAGTTTCAGCAGCTTCTAGTAGGAAATCAGCAGGATTTAGCACCTTGACATTATTTTCCGTGTCAGCATGTATTCTTCTATACAATAGCCAAGAATTAGTCATGGCCATGTCCAGGAAACGGTAAAAGAGCCTTATAAACCAACGTTCACCCTGAAGTCTAATATTATAATGATCCATTATGGAGTCCATGAGGTCTACACCACCCATGTGCCGATTATATTCTGCCACAATATAGGGCCGTTCAACATTGATTTATTTCTTTTGCGGACTGTTGAATCTACTTACGCCAGCAAAGTTGGATGCTAGATTCACAATTTTATTATTTTTCCAGGTCAATACCGTTATAACTTGCAACCTGTTTAACTGATGTGCCTCTAGGCTGTTCTTCCGGCTTTTTTTCTTCTGGGAATTTACAGTTCGGGATACGGTTTCTCCGAACGGTGCCCAAAGCTAATATACCACGGTGTGACAAGAATTCAATCAAGGGTAGCGATGTATAGTAATTGTCAATAAACAGTCTATAGTTATGGTTGAAAGGAATCCCTCTGGCAAGTCGGACCATTACATTAGATGAAGCATCTAATTGAGGCTCGTCATCTGCACATATATTCTCTTAGCCACTGTAAACTTCAAATTTGTAGCCATATACACGTGCACCACAAATCACGAACAGTTTGAAGCCCCACTTGTGGCGTTTGTCTGGCAAATATTGCTTTAGAGCACTTCGTGCTTTGGTTGAACACATTACTTTTCAGTTATTGGTCTGATTTTATAAAGTCGATCAGAATTTGGCTGATTATACGGTAACATTTTAGAGTTACCGTTCAAGTGTAGTACTTACCTTAGAAACTTGAACCATTTTAGCGTCATTATCTCCCGTATGTTGGCATAGCCATATTTCTGTGACCAGTACATTCGAACATTGGGCAGGGCAATCATGGAAATGAAATAAATAATTTCAATACCGTCTTATTTCCTGGCTTGTGACATTTATAGGCTTACTGGCATCTTTTTGCACGCTGTACAGATTTGTTTCGTCTCTTATGAGATCCGCAATGTCGTCAGTACTCGTAAATAAGTAAGAAAATACAGGTACCTGATAAGGCGTCTGCAGTTCCAGTATTTCATTTGATAACTTGGAAGATTCATTCAGCTCTAAGTTTTTAGTTTTCCATGTGATATTTGTTTTGGGATCACATGTGCTTCGAGAAGTTGTGTTGACTTTGGAGCTGGTACTGGGTACTGAAACAGTAGGCGGTATCTCACATGGTTGAACTGTAATGCTTGTACTGGTCTCAGAGCTCAATCTAAAACATTTGAATTGCATGTTCTTAGCAAAAACCAATAACTAATTGTTATTCCGCAGCAATCTCACATCAAAATTTTCAATATAACCACTCAAAAAAAAAAAAAAACAACGAAAATTACGCGCGAACAACACAAACCGGTTCTAAGGGATCCGTCACTTGTAGTGGCCAAAAATTACAAATAACGTCGTCTAGCGCAAACGTGGGGTAACTAATTCAATAGAATGCTTTGCTGCGGATATGCAGTGCTGCGTTGGAAGGTATTTTATTCGTTGCTTTGAACGATTTTGCTAGTTCGAATAGTATGATGCAGATCTGCTACTCAACGCCGCAAAGGGTTAAATTCTTACTTGAAAAGAGGGTGTGATATACTCCTGTAAATTGTCTTTAGATTTATATGCAGAAGCTACCACCTAATGAAGCGCTCATTTTTGACGAACGCTGCTCATTTTTGGCGAACGCTGTGTTGGCTTTTCCATAAGGTTTTATTCCTCCCAGCCGATGATGATGAAAGATGAATGATAAAAATGAATTCACCAGTGAAAATTGGATGATGAGAGTTGAATCTAAAGAGTCTAAACGAGATGAACAAAAAGTAGTGGACGGGTGCATTGAGATTCTCTTCTTGACAGCGGCCCGGATTCTATTTATGATTCTTCGTTGAATCTTCCCTGCTGCTATTTTTCACCCTCTACAATTTCGGGGTTATGTCCACTGGCCGGTCGAGGAATGTCCCGGTTGGTTCCTGTTTTGCGATTCCGGAAAAAAAAGAATTTCTTGATGACATTTCCCTCTTAGTGCCACAATATAGGGTGCTGTAGAAGGATTCCTTACCTTGTTGCGAGTCGTGCAATTAACTTGCAACGACCTTTTCAATTCCTTTAATTTTCCTTCGCCTACCACGAGGCTACACTGCCTTGGCCCTCTTTGACAGTTTCCACCGACTCCAACTGCCATCAGCTTTGGGTGACATTCCTCGACTCAAACTGACGTAGGATGGGAATGTCATCCAAAGCTGACGTTAGATCGCGCATGCGTGCGAGCCGGCAGTGGCGTACGGTCGACTCATTACAATGGGATCAGCCGCATACCCATTCTTAATTCTGGGGTGTGAGATTCGAGACCGCACGGAATAACTGCCAGTTTCAGGATTACTCTTAGTGTCGAGTGCAATTGATTTCTTTTCCTTGCTTCATTCTCATTCATTTTCTTACGAGACTTGAACTCGTGGGTTTTCGAATTTGGTTAATTTTTTCGATACAATTTAATTTCTATACACGATTCACTACTCTTTTCATGCTCGCGATATCTTCGTCTCTCCTATTTCCGACTGTCAAGTGTCGAGATCTCGCGAAGAAATATGTCACTCAGCGCGCGTGCGTTCAATAGATCCCCATCTTAGGGTGACGTTAAGCTAGCGACCGAATGGAAGGTCTCTTCCCGTGATAACGCAGTCATGGTATTACACTTTTCATTTAAATTTGAATTTCATTTTTCACCAGTCCATTTAGGCGTGAAGTAACGGCCAGCCTTCCAGAGCGCCTACCCGCGCATGAAACCCATGACTACTTCATAAACTATAGTACTTTAGCCATCTTGTTCATAACCTGTGCATACTGCATAACCAAAAAGAACTTAGCTGCAAGAATATATCATCCGATATTGAAGGTTTTTCACGAGGATTTAGGGTAAATGATTTCATATTCATTTCATCAATATAATTCACCTGTAAGTCAAAGTTCATTGTAACTATACTTGAGCTGTATTTCAACTCAATAAACGCGCCACATTCGACGTTCATAAGAGCGAGTGAGCATCCCCTCCCCCTTTAGAGCAGCTCTGCTGGTATTCCGTTTATTCCAGGAGCCTTGCCTTTTCTGAGATCACGTACTGCTGCCTGTACTTCGCCTCTGGTTAGTGGTGAGACTGGGACCTCTTGTTCTCTTGAATGATCACAGCTGTAAATATTGTGGTTATATGATTGACCCTTGCGCACTTTTGTAAAGATTTGTTTGTGGTTTGAAGCCGTCTCATAGTTGTATGATAAAGGCATACTTTCACACCCTAAGGAAGGGATGTTCCAGCGGGGCTTTTCGACCCGGTTAAGCTCATGCAGGGACGGGTGCGGGAGCGCCACTCGCTTGTCCAATAAAACCCCAATAAGCCACAAAACATGAATTCGGGTTGGCAGCTTCAATTTTCCCGCATCGAGGAAGCGAACGCTCTCATTACCCTGTCAAATCTCTACTAATAATTTACTCTGAGGGACTCCACGCTTCGACTGAAAGAAAGGTGCTCCAGCGACCGCTCAAGGTACACACTTTAAACCTACTAATTATGTCGTTCGACACTGTTACAACCTATGGGCGTGTATCTTTTTAGCACACTCCCGAACGCTTCAATTCACTCCTCAGCCGCACCCTTAACACGCTTGAAAGCAAAGATTATTTAAATCAATTTAAATAAAAGACTATCTAATTACTTTTCACTCTTGAATTCTCTACTAAACAATTTAACTTTAATACAAAAATATACGGAATTTGCAACAAAAACAGAAAAGAAAATATCCAGAGTACAACTTATTGAGCCTAAAAAGGGGCCCCTTGTCTGGCTGCTCTTGTCGACGATGCCAGTGTTTCTTCTTCTACTTCACGTTCCTCCCTAGTTGTGTCGTTCACTCGAAGTTATTCTTGGAATTTTCACAATATCTATCTTAGCTTCCACTACACTCTTTGTATTCGATTGGCACGCCTCAACCTATATTTCGTCAACCGCCCCTTCATTCGTTCAACTTGATCAATCCCTATTCCCACTCTTCACCGCCAAAAAACCAGAAAGCAACACCCCGCGTTTTTACATATAACGTTTGCCTCTCACGGCCACTTAACCGCTCCTTAAGCAAGTTCTTTGTTCCGAGTTCAGCCACCTCTCGGAAATTGTTCTTCCTGTTCCGCGGAATAGTTTCCACTCCAACTTCAACCCCTCTGGTGACGATTATCCTAATAATTGCTGAATTCATTTAATGACAGTTTGCAACGTCGTTCAAATCTCGAATTCAACTTATACGAGTAGTTGTTTATTTTTGTTAGTGTATTATTCCAAGATTTGCGTACTTTTTTGGTGATTCTATTTTATTTTCGTGTTAAAACCTCTACATTGTGCAAAGTATTTAATGATTTGTATTTATCTCTACTTAATTGCAAGTATCGATCTTCGATTTACTGCGCATCAAAATTTTGATTCATTACTTTTTAAATTAAGTCAACTCGGGTGAAAGATGTCCGAGTCTTCATGAAAAACTGCTTTCCTCCAGGCAGATCATTTTCTTTGGATTTCTGGGGTAACCCCCGTATCTCCGTGGCAGTTGACACATTTTGGTTTCTTCTCAATTTTTTTCTGACAGTCCGAGAAATGATGAAGTGAATCGCATTGACATATCGAGGCTGTGCATAACCGTTTCTAGAAGAATGTCGAAATTGTTGGCAATTGTGGCACATACCTTGCCCCGTACGAAGACGCTGTGCCTCCACGATGCACATACGGTGGCAAAGAGATGTAATGGTGTAAATGCTTGTTTTAGATCTAGAGACCAGAACTTTGACCAGCCTAGAACGACCTTCTCTCATTTTGATGTAATAAACTTCAATTGGGTTGAA
The DNA here is from genome assembly GCA_963969285.1 of Odontomyia ornata. Lineage (NCBI taxonomy): Eukaryota > Metazoa > Arthropoda > Insecta > Diptera > Stratiomyidae > Odontomyia > Odontomyia ornata. The sequence goes on along the minus strand of OZ017741.1, from coordinate 184,087,211 downwards.
GCGTTGAGACTGTGTCTTCCTTAATTTCTTCAACTGAAACCCCATACGGGCCTCTAATTACGACATTCAACTGTCTATTTTTCGGAAGTATGCATGTGTGGTAATGTATGCCATTGTCAATCGTCTGTGATCTGTAGGCGTTACGAATTTTAATTCTCTTTCGTTCGATAGAGATTTCCCGACCTCTCATTGGTTATAGACGTGACGTCGGTGAACGTCCCAACAGACCGTACCCATCAGGTAAACAAGTGCGGACACTTTTAGTCTACTCCGATGTGTCTGCTGGCAGGCTATCTAGTTCGTAGAGGAATTTCGCTCGTAGGTCTTCCGCGAGCAGACTTAGTTCAAAATTAAAAAATCAGTCACCGATTCAAATACCCAATTTCAAACGCGTCAAACAGCATCCATCAACTAGGCTTTAACCTACTTTACTGCCGTATCCCTTTCTTTTCGATTCGAGGAAAACAACCACATTAAACCGTTAACCAAAAACACGCTCTCCCGAATATTCATCGACGCGGCTACCGAAATAAACTACTCGAATTCAACCCGAATCAAACTACTCTAACAAAAAATACGCAAAATCCAAACTATGGCACCGCATACCGACCGCAGCACGAAACCGAACTTTCGCGGATTATCGAAACCCTACCCTCTCGGTGGCATACTCACCTTCACTGTCGCTTCCCTCTGAAAAAGAACGAGTTTGCTTTAAAGGAAAGACTGAGTTAACTAAGTGTAATATTGGACTACCCGCAATAAATTGCTGCCAGCTTATTCACCAAACACTGAATTGAATGAATCAATAATAATGTACCTGCTCTTCCATCAAACAGGGTTGTAATTTATATAACTAAATATCCGGAGATTAACATGTACGGAGATTTTTAAATTATATTAATTTTTGCTTAAATACTAAAAAGCATGTAATTTAAGCATGGAGTGCACCGTACTTTAATGCCAACTGCGTTTATTCTCTTTTTTTGGGGGACTGGCTTATGTTGAATTTTATCTTTAACTCTGCACTATTATAGTGTTTCCTAAGGTATTTTCATCGTTTCTCTACTATGACAGACATCCGTGAATTCCACCCCTCATGCAACACAACGTTTCATGCATGCAAATATATTGATCTGTTAAAATAAAAACAACACATATAAATTGTACGACATTCTTTCTATTTTACTTTTGACAATTTGCTTGAATTTTGCCATGCTGGAACTTGAGTTTTGCCATACTGGAACACACCTACCAAGCCCAAGTACAGTAGAACCCCTCTAATCCGTCGAAGGTGACGGATTAGAGTATCGTGACCATGGTCGGACCGAAAAAATGTCGGATTATTCTAAGAATTTAATATTTATTGCAAAAAATATAAAAAGACATTTAGTACAAAGAAACGATTTAAGAACTAAAAGACGTCTACGGTAATATAAAAAGATGTTTTTCACATAGAGTTAAGCAGCATATTAACTAAAAACGTCTACATACACTATAATAGGTATTGTCTACGTCTACATACAATAAATATGTATACTATACATATGTATGTACAAACATATAAACTAAGAAATGATTATACTGTATACATTGTTTTTATAGTAAAAACGAAAACAAATTACTTGAAAAAAAGTCAGTGATACATTTTTGTTTAGCAGATGTTATTCTAGATTTAGCTGCAGTGTCCCTCCATTTTTTTATCCACAAAACGTCCATTGGAGTTGAAGTTGGATTCTGCTCGATGTATTGAAGGACGATGTCGAAAGCGTTTTTTGCATCGTTGTACGAAATCCGGGTGGGTGGTTCGTCTTCGCTGTAAGAGTTCTCGTTCACAGTTTCCTGGCTAGCAGCAGCAACAACTTTGTCGTCATTGACCTCTTCAAAAGTGTCACAGAGTTTGTCACATTCGTTGATCCACTCTTCAACTTCATTGGCAGGGGCGTTCGGCACCAGAGTTTGAAGATCTTTAACGATTTCTAGTGCGTTGCTGTTTTCCTCATCTTCGGTATGCTCATTTTCAATCATAACGCCACGATTTCCGCAGTGTGTCAGGTTTCAGTTCATCTCAAGCTGCAGCGATTGTGTAGATAGCATCTTTGATGTTCAGGGATTTAATAGCCTTGAATAAGTGATGACCTTCAGATTTTTCTAAGATTGAGTTGATGTACTTTCTGCGATATCGCCTTTTTAACCATTCGATAACGCCCTGATCCATTGGTTCGATGAGTGAGGTCACATTAGGAGGCAGAAAGGGTGCTTTTATGTTCCCTTTCACCAAATCTTCCTCAGATGGATGTAATGGTGCGTTATCGAACAGCAGTAGAGCACGAACAGGCAGATTTTTTATGCTTCAAGTCTTTTTCGACCGATGGCACAAACTCGCCAAAAAACCAGGTTTTAAAAAGGTTGCAGTCCATCCACGGTTATTTTTGATTGCGGTAATAAGCCAGCAAGGAAGATAAGTTTATGTTTTTGAATGCTCTAGGTTTCTTAGATTTGCCAATGACGAACAAGGGGAGCTTGTGGGTACCATCTGCGTTGCTACAAGGAATGACTGTTATTCTTTCTTTTATGAGTTTCGTTTCTACCATGGATTCATTTTAAGCTGCGAGCGTTTTTGTTGGCTACATTTTAAAGTTTAGCCGTGTCTCGTCGATGTTATACTCTTGGCAGGGTAATATTTCATTTTCTTCTACAATTTCTTGAAACTTAACAGACAACTCCTTAACAGCTGCGGCATCGGCAGATAGTTTTTCACCGGAAATAGAAACAAATCGGACACCATGCCTTCACTGGCAGCAAATTCACTTTCGGGTACCAGATTTTTGTGCAAAACTATCGCTTTTTCTTTGAGAATTGGGCCGGATTTTGGAGTTCCTTTCCTTTTTTCTTGACACAAAACCACATCCACAATGCGTTATCAAGCAGATCAAGTTTAGGCTTTTTTATTGTTTTGCGATTCTTCAGAGTGTTTTCACCATCAATCGTTTTAACTGTATAGGATTCAATGTCTTTCCGATTCTTCCTCCTATCCTCAATTTACCGTAACACCTACATTCAGTTCCTTTGCAATTTTTGGAGCGATTCTCCTTTATGCAGTCTTTGTAGCACTGCAAATTTTTCATTTAGTGAAAGAGATACGTGTTTACGTTTGAGCCCAGACATGTTGAAAAACAGACAACTGTGAATCTAATACAACAATGAATAAAGCAAACAACGACGTTTTTTAATCCCAACAAAGGATTAAACTGCACAATAACAATATGCACAGCAATAGACACCGCACGAGATATGATGCAGTACTGAAGCGGAAGCAATGGCCCGACAGGCGTCCAGTCAGTGACAAGTCGGCACAGGCTCCCGAGCCTGAGCATGATCGGATTAACCAGAGTGACGGACCATCCAAGGTCAGATTAGAGGGGTTATACTGTATAAAAATAGTGCCAAATAGACCATTTGCCAAAAATTATAATTGAATCCTTACTTACTCCGTCACTTTAACAATTTTATTTTCGGTATGTTTTTTCTGTGTTGAAACTAACAACAATCTTCTTACCTACATCGCTATTATCAAATTTAATAAATGCAGAGCTCCTCATCCCTATTTGCTTGAGTTTTGTATTGATTTAGCGAAAAAAGTCGCTGCTTCCCATTTGATTTATACTAAGGGTTTAAATATTTACAAAAAAAAAGTGATCTTAGTGGCAAGAATAGAATCTATTCTAATATGCAGCTTACATATAATTTAAAGTTAGTTTTAGTTTAGTTTCCTATGAAAATCAAAGGGACTACAAGATAAATGTATGTTTTGAATGAGTAATTACAAAAATAGCAAATATTTCCTTAATTCTGTGTTTGGTATAATTGACTTTTCCGATTTGGATGCTCGAAGATCAAATCTATTCGTTTGCTGCAATATTTCTTAGTTAGGTTGAAATGTAATGTAGTATTGTCTCTTCATTGAAAAATTTTAAAAACCGTCAGTTCACAAAGTGCTTATCCTCAGCACCATCAAAAATAGGATAGAATTCTTGTTACTGATTAGAATTGAATGTAGAATATCCGGAAAAAACTCACAAATTTAGCATACAAAGACAATACGGGTTATTGGGTTTGACGTAAAGTCTCCAGTAGGTTATTTATTAAGTATTCATTTTGCCGGCTTATTTATCATGCTTTTGAATTTGTAGGAATTGCAGATTATTTTCGATTTGCTTAGCATCATGTATAAATGAACTATAAATCCTTGCCCATTCATCAAATTTCATACGTCGATATTTTATTTGTTGTATTGTTGATGAGCTTCAATCGCTTGCATATTCCCTCATGTGAAAGTGGTTGCGTGGATAGATCTACAATCTCCCAAACGTCGGAAACTGTAAACAGGGGCACAATGTATACGAACTGAGTAGAGAAAAGCAATTTTCGACCGTACCTTTTTGTGTCGTCTTTCCTGCCGATTTGATAGCAGCGCTTGATGTTTGCTGTGAGCTACTGTCATTTGATTTGCTGATTGAATTCTCAGCAAACCATTATATTATCTAAAGATATTGCTCTTAGTGATGGACTCTTGTCGTGAGCGCTTCATTCTTCGCTACTGATTTCGGACTGTTACGCGAGCTTCCAGTTAGACTGTTGGACAAGGTGTTTTGCGGGTAGGTTTTGGGGACGGTCGGAGGGTAATTGATGTATTTGCACATCCAATGCAGGTCATGTGCCATCCAGCTAAGTCCTGCGGAGGAACTAAATTGAGACTCAAACCCCACAATCACCTTGCATACCTATTTCAAATTTCGGGTTAGGTTATCCGCTGATCTCGTTTGACAAGTCACTTTACAGCTTTGTTTCTGACACTTACAGCGGGCGTTTAGCTAGAGATGCGCAAACTATTCTACACAAAATTTATTTTTGAAATCTTGTATTTTCCTTCTCATCCGCTTTATCTTTACTGTTAATCATGCAGTCAACTTCCATTTCACTTTCCGAATCTTCAGAAGAGGTACTAGACTTTTGAGGTGAGGACGTTCTCACCTTTTGTTTTTTCATCTCAAGGCTACCTTTTTTAGATTTACCAGTAGTCTCGGCCTTATTTTTTAATAACAATTGTTGTGAATTCCGGCGTAACGGCATTCTCCCATTCGTAACTTCAATTGCCTCCACAACATCTCCACCTTCTTTTGGGCACAGCTGCCCTTTTCTTTGTGTGTTTATTTATTTTTTCTTTTATATTTATTCCATTTACCTTTAATTTTATTCTATCTTCTTACTCTATTCTTTTTTACAAAAAATAATAATCTTATCTTTCCTACTAACAACATTCCATTCATTACTTCCCATTAACACAATTCAATTCGAACCCTTTTTACTAACAAAACACAATTCCTTCCTTCATGGTAACTATTCATGATCTCCCACTAACAAATTATATTTATTATATTAATAAACATTCATTCACGCTTCTCTACTAAAAAATTTCCTTTTTAATGCCCATTAAGATAGGTTCGCAGTTGAAGTTGCTAATTGGATGAATGGGATATCAACAGAAGGTGGCTCCGGTTGTAGCGTCGTAGGTTCTCAACCGGGGGTCCAATGGGACCCTAGGTTCAAGTTCTCCCGAGCGCAGGAAAACACTCTTTTTAGGATATCGGAAAAAGCAATTATATCCGTGTGTATGATGATTTGCATATAACAAAATGCTATCATGGTTATGCAAATCTCCATATATGCAAAATGGAAATTGTTGCGTTCGTCAATATGGAAAAGATATGTGGGTAACGGAATCTAACTGAATTGAACTTCGATTACGTTACCTCGGTACGGCAGCGAGAACTGGGGAAGGAAAGAATTGCGGGATTGGTTTTTTGGCTCATTCGGTTTTTGGTTTGGAAAATAGGAGGAAGTTCTTTGGCAGTGGCGGAAAAATCTTTTGATTTGAATTCGGGGAAAAATGTCATGACTTTGTGAACGAAAATTGAGTGACAGCAAGACGAAAGTGGAAAAGTGGGATCCCGGAGTGAATCTTGATTGGGAAGATTTTTAATTTGTGTTTCGGGGATAGAGTTTTAGTGCACGAAAGTTCAAAGTGGACGGTTTTAATTTCAGATCGGATGCACAATTAAATTCGAAGCGTTTCGTGAAAAGATTTCGGCGTGGATAATAAAGAAAATAATAAAACCTGTAAATGAAAAATTAAAAAGGAATGAGAAAAAAGGTGAATAACGAGACGAATATGCTAGTTTAGATTGAAGAGGAATAAATATAAAGTTGTTGAAAATAAAAGTGGAGTAAATTGAAAGTTCGGTGCAGTAGCCAACAATTCGATAAGCCAGTGCTGGAGTTCCGAAAGTGGAAAAAAACAAACGGAAAAACAAAGAAAATTTGTGGCAATTCATGATTGTTTCCATCTGAAAATGAAAATGATTATAGCTTACTTAATTTTTGTAATCCCCCTCCCTCCTTTTTTGTTGCAAAGCGCTTGGCAGCATGAAAAGGGTGAGTAAATTTTTTATTCTTTTCTTTCCTTTAAATTTTATTTTATTTGAAGTTGATTTTTTTAAATGCGATTTTATTTTTTTGATTGATTAAGTCATTTGAGTACACAGATTTAGGTCGATTTTAAGTAGAAAAGGGGGCCAATTTATTCATTGAAATTGTTTGATTGTTTATACTGTGCTAATTTTACCTCGTCGTTTGTAATTTGAATTGGTGGAACCTGTCGTTTAAGCTGAATACAGTACTAAAAATGTTTCAATTAATAATAATTTTTCATTTCTCAAAATAACTTCCCCCTTTTCCCTACATGCTAGTTTTTATGTGCAGGGTGGTTCAGCACGAGCAGAGGGTGTCCCGGAAAACCCGCGACACGACTGAGCGCTAGCCGGCCTCTGAATGCCACCTCGGGTTACGTACTCCTCTGCCAAAACTTAATTTCTGCAACTGCGGTGACTTCCGCGGTTGTTACACAATTTAGTCAGTTTTGCATTTTTTGCAGCCCGCAATTCACTTTTGCTTCGCTGGTCGGCAAGCTCGAATTAGTTTTCGCAAGTGTTTCTTGCGTTTGTAATAGTTTCACAAGCACTTGACCTTGTTTTAACGTTATATTATCGAGCTGGACGACCATCAAATCAATTTGCTCGTTCTTGTACGTCACGCCTTCGTCCGTCGACATCCTGTCCACCAATCTCAATTCAATATATAACTTCACAATTTAGAAAAAATAACTGAAACCGACTCAGGCCAGTAAAAGAAGAACTAAAGCACTCACCCAGAGTCCCGCATACTCTTCTCTTTCATTCAACTCGCTTACCTTCCATCTTTTTCGAAACGCTTTTTCTATTTTTAATCACCTTCTTTTGCTATCTTCTAACTCCTTCACTTCCCATCTTCTATCTCTTTCTATCTCGCACCTCCTTTGTATCTTTTATCTGCTTCTCTTTCTATCTTCTATCTCTTACTTCACCTACCTATCTTCTTCTATCTTCTATTCAAAATTCATTAATCAGGAAGTGTTGACGAGTCAACGTCTCCCATACGACTCTATGTTGCTGCACGATTACTGTTGTATTTGATGTGGCATACACCTTAACGGAAGCCTATCTATCTATCAATATTTCGTTAGTTTTGATTATTATTACTAGTAAAATGTTAAATTATGGATACAATCAATTTCTTGTATTTAAATTCCATTTTATTGAAACAAAAACCTAATCGAGTGCGGCTCGGCATTATATCGTTCAAAGCATAGCACGATTGGTTTGGTAGTGTTCAGAGGAAGCTTGTTTAGATAGTTCTGTAATTCGCCCGTAACAATACTCTGACCTGATTTCATGTAGAGTCATGTTTTCGTTTATCTGTTGGAACTTGGTGTTGGGTCAGTCGTTTCTTTCTCCGGCACACTTCTTTGGTTTGTCGTCGGAGGGTGTTATAGTGTTCTTCCTTGGCCCGAGTCGGTCACTGGATGTATTCTTTGTAGGCCTGGTTCCATTTTGCAATCGCTTTCTGGCATTCTTCGTAGTACCAGTCGCCCCAACTTTTCATTGGTCAACACTCCAAGGCTTCTTCGGCTGCTTCTATTACCACATCTCTTATTATCTTCCATGTCATCACTACTATCTCCAGCCTGTGGGGAAATTTTGATGCGATTTTCCAGCGCTGACATGTATGAGGACATTACTGAGCTATCATTTAGCTTGTGTATCTGGTGCCTTGGGGTAGCTGATTTTCCTTGTTTACAGCTCTTGGAGATTGAGTATCGGAACTTGACCCTTATAAGGTGATTGCCTGAATCACAAACAGCGCCACGGAACGAGTGCGTGTCGAGAATGCTGGTGGCCACTAGTTTTTGTATGAGAGCATGGTCGATCTAGTTGAATGGATAATCTTAGTGTAAAAATTGAATTTAGCGGTTAATATATTACTGCACGCCTTCAATTAATGTAATCCCAGAGCTATGAACTCTGCTCGCTAAAATTCCCTCAACGCAACAAAATGCGACCTGACTATATAGCATCTGCTTTCAGAAAAATTCTTTTAATTATTTTTGCAGGAGTTTGTGCCTTTCAAAAGAAAGTCGTTTCAAACGTAAATTCAAATCTAGCTTTTCAACGGGCAACAAACAGAATTTTTAAATTTTAAACATTAATGTCAATCCTACGTCGAACATGAGTCTAGCCTCTAAAAATAATTTGGAACTCAAAATATGCACAACTGCACATTCTTAATATATGTATCCACTACAGGTGCAACATCTTAAGAAACCCGAAATCTGAATGAAAGTATTTTCCAACATTGAAAATGCAGCCACGATGCGCGATTAGAAATTTTCACTCATCCTGTTGCCAAAAGACTGTTTTCATTGTGAATAGCCTGATCAATATCGTGTGCCTTACACCCGCACCACATGTGACCGACGAAAAATGTCGCCGGTGTGACAATTATCCCAAAATCGTTCTATTTTTGCCTGTCCTGTCTCATAACCAACATCGAGAGAAAATAGCGCAAATACTTTCCACTTGTATACTGTACTTAGAAATATAATTTGACTAATACGCTATTGAAAGTGCAATGCAATGTGAAAGATTTATCGATTTCCTAATTGATTAGAACAATTTACATAAATTTTATTGGCATTTACGAGTATAATGAGATACTTGTACAATTTTTGAGCTACATCTGATTTTCCGTTGCATGTTGGTTGTCGGGCGAATTGCTGCAAAATAAAGACGTTATGTTGAATGAGGCGTGACGAAATACAGATATACATATGTAGATATGAATCAAACCAGCTTTGCAATAAAGTATGAAAATCGCGAAAATAGCTTCAAATTTTCCAGTACTCTTGCGAGGTCAAAATACTTCACTTCCATGTGATTATTTAAAAATACATTGCTTTTAGTAGAGGAAATTCTTTGAAAATTGGCTTATGAAAGCAATAAAAGATAAGAAATCGCTTCGAGCTCAGAGTCAGGGTGCAATAATTACCACTTGCAAGAACACTTTCAGATTTTCTTCGATGCAGCGCGACTTTCAGTGTATTATCAGCAAAAACAGATGCAGATTTGTCTTCGTTATCAAACTCAATACAAATATAATCTAAATTTAGCAATAATTTTTGGCTTGTGTCCATCAAACGAAAATTAAATTCATTCGACCACAACAAATTACATCTGTTTGGCGGATGTGAGCTTTGAAAGGAACTTTTTCTTCAACGCTTTCGGCCAGATGCAGTTAGCAATTAGTTTGCGATGAGTGCTCGTATAATTTACATTTTGAAGGTGTTTACTTTTGCCCTCGTGTGAGGGATTCCTTGCAGATTACAATCTTAGAATCTTTATTTTTAAATGAATTATTTCAAGATGAATTTAATTTTCAATGATTTGAACTATGCCTTGGCATTGATAGTTGCAATGATAATGAATAAATTATGCCTTTTGGATTCTTTGAATATTATGGGCTTGTCCAAAGGAAGAAATCAGAGAGTAATAGTAAAATGATCGCACTTTCATCAGTGAATTTCTCTCGACAGGAATGAAGTTGGAAACATCATTTTTGCATTTAACAAATGCTAAGAACTATAGCATTCCAAACGGATACTAACACACTAACACAGTAAAATCACAAAGCCAATAAAGAAAAACTAGGAAAAAGCACTTTATTACCATAAGTCCCTAGAGGACATTAATCGATACATATATCGGGGGCTTGTGCTCTTAAGCCATAGCCAATACACGCCTAACCAAGGTTAGGTAGAAGGAAAAAAAATAAGAACTATAGAATATGTGTATGAGGATGTGTCAAGCCTCAGACAGGCCACGTGGTTGATGACGAAGTCTTACGGACAACTGCTGATGGCGAGAAACTTGGCAACATCGTTTGTACATCTCATTAAGTGAATAAGTGAGAGTTCTGAGCACCATAAACAAACTAAATTTCCCCCTCTTGTATAAAAATGAGGATTTTAACTTAAAAATGTTATGAATAAAAAGTGCAATTTTATCGAACATAAAATAATATCTTTTCTGCAATAAATTCGCTTATGATTTTTGTTTCCGAGTTGAAATAATGTATGGTAAATCTTTTTATTTAAAAAATTATTTTAGGATAACTATATTGGCGATTGAATCTGTCGCTAGTTGTCGAAGAGCTTACATTAGTTCTGACAGGCTTTGTGTTTCAATTTAACAAAACAGATCTGGCATTTTGCACTGCATCTTTTTTAATTATTGTATAAACGCATAATTAACAAATTACCCGACAAACGATGAATCATCGTCGGAAAGGTCAAGAATATAATTGTATTGTATGATAAGCAAATAAAAAGGCCAACGAGACGTTATTACAACAACTGCAAGTATTGGGCTGATAATTAATCATACTGATGGCGTGATCTGTTCACATCTTACAACAACAGCATTAGCACTCTCGTAATTACAACAATAATAAAAAATATATAAACGGATTTAGACAAAGCGAAGGATGACATGAAGAACTAATTTTAAAATAAGATAAAAGACGTAGATGTGTTATAAATAAGTTAAGATTTGCATCATGCTCGTACTCTTGCATGTGAACACATGAGCATACGTTTTTCCATTTCATTTCCAAAATTGTTTTTAGAACGTGTGCAGGTGCGTCTTCGTTGCAACAAACCCTGATTGCGGTTTGTTAGAAATTTTCAAATATTGTTTACGTCTTACGCTTGATTTTGTTAATTCAAGCAACCGCAATATAAGTTAAAATACTTAGATTTCCTAGCTGATTGATACGAACCAACTAACTCTACCTTTTGAGTAAACTATATTCATCTTCTTCTTCTTAGCACTACAGCCCGTTTGGGACCTTCGCTTCCGTGAAATAGCGCCCCCAACTGTCTCGGTCCATTGACCGCGTCCTCCGATTACTTAATCCGAGCAGTGGTGAACTGTCTTCGTCGAACGAGTCAGACCAGCCTTTTCTTGGCTTCCCCACTGGTCTCCGGCCTTCAGTTCTCCCAACGATTACCTTTTTGGGTCTCCGGCGTTTGTCCACACGATTCATGTGGCCAGCCCGTTGCAGTTTCCGCAGTCTTATAATCGTTGAGACCTCCGGGTCATCAAAAATTTCATACAGCTCATGGTTGTATCGAATTCGCCATTGGTCCCCGTCTAGCTTTGCTCCAATTATTCGCCTATATACATGCATAAATAAATATATACAGAAACTGACGTATTAAATTAAAATTTGTTATTACTTCTGTTCAATGATATCCTGGCTTTTTTTTGTATAATGAATTTAAAAATCTTATTTATCAAAAAAAAAAATTTGTTTTTAAATAAATCATGAATTTCTAGATAGAAAGGTACCAGTCTTCTTTTATTTCCAACGGCAACATTGGCGGGGTCTTCATTTCTTTTATTTTTTCAGGGGCGCTTGCCTGATATGATTGTGTATTGAATTGGATATATATAAATGTCCATAAAGGACTGCAGCGATGGTCTGCTGCCTCAGCGGAAGAGGATGTTGGGATCCGCTGAGATTGGCCTTGTCTGGGGATGCGTGAATGCGCTGGCAGGCCAGCGTTGCTTTGTCGTGGGGCGGGTTCTTTCCCCCAGCACAAGGACCCACTACAAAAGAATTGCGCATCCACGAATTTCTGGGGTCAAATAAATGTCGACCGAAGTCGAATAGGAGGTAACCAACTAAGGGTCGGAATTTACTGACTCAAAGGACAAACTGGACCAGGGGAAGACAGACGTACTTAAGAGGGCTTCGTCGTTACTGACGATGGCCCACAAATAAAAGTGGGGAATCCAGATGGTGGTCGTGCCCTCTGGCACCCTCCCAACCGGATCAAGATCCCAACGTAGGCGTGGCCATGTATTTCCTATTTGAGTGAAAAACTCATACAAAAGCACTTTATACGACTTTTTCCCTCAAATGAGAAATACAAACGTAACTCATTTATGCTAAAGTGTTATGCAATGAAATCACATAACCCTATTTCATAAAAGGGCACGCGAGCGGAAGGCAACTTCACCCGGCAAGAGCCCCTGTTAACAACAAAAACAGAGGAGCGCGCCCGATGGCTAGCCCATGCTGGTGGAGGAGCCTGCCATCGATGCCGGTCCTATACCCGATCAGGTCGATAGAAATGGAAAGACCAACGTTGTATGCTTAACAATTCATGGTTTTTATTAACGTAACAATAATTACATGTCGATCTTCAATATATATGCTGATTTCCATTTATTGTTCTCTTTATTTTTATCTATTTAACTTTTAAGGATTATAACGTAGAATTGTTGCAGGATGCAAATGAAAACGACCACCAATCATTGTGATTGAATGATGTGGATTATGAATAATACGTATTTGGCGATCTGTATATTGTGGTTCAACGTTTATTCCACCAATGTCTTTTGACAATTGCCAAAGTCCACTGCTCTCTTCTAAACGATTTCTAGGAAGGTAGAGCGGTGCTAGCACCTCATAAATACCCCGTTGGTGTGGCTCTAAGCACAGTATCACAGTTTCCGTTTTGATTGCTCTAAGAATTTCCGTATAGAACGTAATGCTATACGCGCTTCCAAGTCCGGTGGAAAATTTCGTTGAGTAGCATTTATTGTACATAAAGCGATTGTTTTTAAGCTTAAATCTTTTGTAGTCAATAATTTTGTTTATTTGATATCCGCAGGCCGATCCTCTTTTTTCTTTAAAAGCCGTCGGGCCTTGCTTAGTTGTGTGAGCAGACGCGTTTCGACTACTTTGAGTCATCTTCAGTGTCTAAAGGATGTGTTGAAGGGAGCGACTTTATATAGTCGTAGGATGGGTAATTATCGAATAGGTAATTAGCGGATGGGTAATTAGTGGATGGGTAATTAGCGGATGGGTAATTAGTGGATGGGTAATGAGGTCAGGAAGTAAATTACTCAATTATACCAGGTAGGGGGATATTATGTTTTTGTTTTTTTGCTTGTTGGCTGTCCGTTTGTTCTGTTTCATCTCGTTTCCGTTTTCGTCTAAGAGTGTGGTCTAGGACTGAGAAAATTGCGTCGGAATTGGTAACAAGTTGTTCGTTGATAATGTCACCGTCTGTCTTTCTATGTTTATAAATTTCAAGCCTTTCTAGGATGTCAAGTCTCGGTCCTTTGTTTTGTTTGTGTAGCAATTTCATAGAGTTTGTCATAGCATCAGGCTCATGTGCGTTGTTTTGTAGGTGCGTCGCATAATTGGAGTCTGCCTTGTTATATAAGAAAGATCGTAGGTGCTCTTTGTATCTTGTCGTTAGTTTTCGTGTTGTCCTTCCTATATATACCATGTCGCAGTCCTTGCATGTCAGTTTGTATATGCCGCTGCCTTCGTATATCGATGTGTCATTCAGTTTTGGCTTCAGTTTGTTTCCAATGTTGTTGTTCGTTTTGAATGCAGTTTGCAATTTGTATTTCCTAAGGAAGTTTGATAGTTTGTATGTCTCTTTGCCTACGTATGTTAACGATACCCACTGTTGGTCGTTCTTATGAGTTTCCGTCGGTTGGCGTTCCTGTTTTTGTTTGTACTGTGTGACTAGTTTGTCAATGTCGCATTGTTTGTATCCGTTATTATTAGCTATTCTGTAAATATTGTTTAGTTCGTTGGAATAGTTAGTAGGAGTCATGGGGATGGAGTGAAGCCTCTGCACCATTGATCTGTACGCTGCTAGCTTATGTTGTGCGGGGTGGTTAGATGTTTCATGTATAGTATGATCAGTTGTGGTTGGTTTTCTGTATATTTTGTAGTTCCAACGAACTAAACAACATTTACAGAACAGCTAATAATAACGGATACAAACAATGCGACATTGACAAACGAGTCACACAGTACAAACAAAAACAGGAACGCCAACCGACGGAAACTCATAAGAACGACCAACAGTGGGTATCGTTAACATACGTAGGCAAAGAGACATACAAACTATCAAACTTCCTTAGGAAATACAAATTGCAAACTGCATTCAAAACGAACAACAACATTGGAAACAAACTGAAGCCAAAACTGAATGACACATCGATATACGAAGGCAGCGGCATATACAAACTGACATGCAAGGACTGCGACATGGTATATATAGGAAGGACAACACGAAAACTAACGACAAGATACAAAGAGCACCTACGATCTTTCTTATACAACAAGGCAGACTCCAGTTATGCGACGCACCTACAAAACAACGCACATGAGCCTGATGCTATGACAAACTCTATGAAATTGCTACACAAACAAAACAAAGGACCGAGACTTGACATCCTAGAAAGGCTTGAAATTTATAAACATAGAAAGACAGACGGTGACATTATCAACGAACAACTTGTTACCAATTCCGACGCAATTTTCTCAGTCCTAGACCACACTCTTAGACGAAAACGGAAACGGGATGAAACAGAACAAACGGACAGCCAACAAACAAAAAAATAAAAACATAATATCCCCCTACCTGGTATAATTGAGTAATTTACTTCCTGACCTCATTACCCATCCACTAATTACCCATCCGCTAATTACCCATCCACTAATTACCCATCCGCTAATTACCTATTCGATAATTACCCATCCTACGACTATATAAAGTCGCTCCCTTCAACACATCCTTTAGACACTGAAGATGACTCAAAGTAGTCGAAACGCGTCTGCTCACACAACTAAGCAAGGCCCGACGGCTTTTAAATCTTTTGCTTTGCACAGCACGTTTTTTAAGCAGGAATACACTGTATGTTTGGCAGCCGTTTCGTACTTTTCACTAAATCTAGGTCTTCACCTGTTCTGCATTCTCGTATATCGCCTAGAATTTCTTTTTTGAGTCGCGAGCCGGCACTCGGTAATTTTTGAACGTTATTAGTGACTTTTTATGTGATCTTTTAACTTTCTTTGTGTTGTGGGAACTATAAAATTAAAAAAAAAAAAAAACTTTTAATTGGATATAGAACCAACAAACGTCTCTAATGCCTTTTCTTGCTTGAACCTGTTTTGTTCTATCTTAACACTAGTCGCTGTTCGAAGTGCTCATCAATGCACTACACCCTTTTACGACTGATGTGTAAAACATGATGACATGCAAAACTTTTATACTGTTCTTTTTATATATCATCCTTTACCATAGTTCTTTAAAACCCCTTTATATTTTTCTCACTTTAGAAACTTCAAACTATCGTTTCAAGTAACGCGATCTTATCTCCAATCATCCGTTCGTTTCAAGTTCACGGGCACATCTTGTTGCAATTGAGCATATATCAACTTTATTAGTGTCAGTAGTAGCTGTATTTTCTCGAATCAATACTGGATGCCGCAAGTTACTCGTACAATATTTTAATGTTCTTGATTTGTTACTGGCTAATTGCTCTGAACCTCACAATGTTTACGCACATTATGACATGTCTCTTTCATCAATTAAATTCTCCTGCTTCCAAAAATAAGATTTTCTTTTTAACCGCACATTTTTGGAAATTAACAGCTTCCTTCCGTCCCTCGCGTGTTTCCCTACCAAAAGACTTTGCACATTCAGGTCGCAAAAAACCTTGAACAAAAGAAAATTTTACTTAGCTGTCATTCAATTTATTATACTTGTAGATCCATTTCGATCGTAATCCATAACTAGTGGCTGAAAAAAAACTGTTCGTGTGAAGCTTCCAACAGTAGTCATAATGTTAGCAGAACCGTTCTAACTGCTCTCACGATCGGGTTTCGATGCAAGATTGCCCGTCAAGCCAATTATTACGGATGCATAGAACGTTTCGTTTTCGCACTGAACAATCATAATTTAGTTATAAAGAAAAATGCATTCAAGTATGCAAGCCGATCGGATCTCGACTTCCCTTCACGGTTTCTAATTGCCGCAGGCCGCCATTTTAAATACTATCATTTGTCATTGAATGCCGGGAATATTCCATTGCGTTGAACTTAACTAAACAAGGGAACCAGTTGCACAATTTAGAAAACTTAAAATTTTAAATGTCGAGAGCTTTTCTTTCTTGCATTTTCTATATCACCAACTCCACGAGATCCGCAAAAATGACGATAAAATGACTGCATGACCTTTTTGACATCTGCACAATTAACTCCCACTCGACACACATCTTCTCCCATGTTGCGCCACCAACCCGTTGCCGGTCGTCAAAGATTCCTTTCTTTTATTCAGGAAAATCGATCATATCGTAAAAACTCCGAAGATTTATGCTAAATATTTAGTTGAAGCGCGGAGGATTGGGGTTCCCGGTCTTTAAATGAGTTTGGCGGCACTTTAAACCAACACTTTTCATACCGCATCTGTTTTGCATCGCGCCGTGTGCTCCACTCTTTCCCGGATCGCGGCTGTAACTCCACTCCCTGATCCGTCCCAAATATTCCTTACTTTTCTTCTTTCCACCGTGTACACGGTAAATCGCATCAGCTGCTCACTCAGCCGCGTGCGATTGCCTTCGGTCATGTAATACACCGTTGGGGTGAACTAAATCAGTGCTCCCATTTTCAAAATTTAAATTGGCAGATTTAAAATTTTTTCAAGAAAATTAATGGATGTAAAGAAAATTGAAAAAGGATTTTAAATACTAATAAAAGTTAAATCTCATGAAAAATATAATTAAAGGGAAACGTTTAAATTTAATATAAAGGAAAATTCATAGAAAATTACACTTAATAATAATAATAAGAAGGGAAACTATTTTACAAATTACGATTATGAATGGAAGTAATTAAATATTTTTCTAAATCTGCCATTAACATTTTGGATAGGAGATAGGAACGTTATCGAGCAGTTTGCTTATGTGACTGCTCGATTACTACAATTGGCCATTCGTCACATGGCCAAATCATTGTTTAAATATTTGATCTGATTGGAAAGGGTGCGGACGGACACCAATACCACCCGGATGCCCCACGATTTATTTGGGGTACCCGCGTCAACGACGGATTCGTGACCAGCCTCGCTAGCGGGTAACTTGGAAAAGCCGTCGTGTCTCCTTAATGTAATGTCCTATGGTTGTTTATCTCGGCCTTGGACACCTGTCGAGTGTATCCCATTGCCACGTCACAAAAAAATCGTAAGTGTGAAATTCTTTGCAGTGGGTCCATGCGCTGGTGACGACACCGCAACACTAGCTGCCAGCACGCTTACGCGTTGCCAGGCAAGGCCATTCCAATTGAGCACTCATTTTTTGTTCGTTGAGGCAGCAGTTCACCGCTGCAGTCCTAAATGGACGGAGAATTTTCTCTGATTCTTTGCTCAGCGAATGCGACAACATGAAAAATTCTTTGGAGATATATTGAAAACTGGATTAACAGTAATATTCCATCAACCATTCAAGCAATATAAAAAATCAATAGATATAGAGTTGTTATTCGGGAAATAAAGTTGTGGATATGGGAAAATAATTTCTTTGGTAGTTGTTAGCAGGGTTTGGGTGGGTATTTGGTAGATATTCTGCTCCATGACTAAATTGATCAAATAAAAATAGTATCGGGCTTACACATTGAGTTTACTGATTCCGCAGTGATGGGAAATTAAATGCCGAGAAATGCCAATAACTGCAAACACATACAACTTTGCTACCAGACCCTGCTAGTGTTGGTTGCTCGAAATTTACTTTTTGTATAAGGATGTCGTAAGAAGGTGAAAGCGAGTCTTTCGCATCTGATCATGGAAATGAAAGTGATAACTATGCCGCCGGAATGGAGATTGTTCCCAAACCTGCAACAGAGACTTGGAATAGTTTGGACTTACGGCAACGCTTTAGTCCGAAAATGGACTATGGTATTGGATCCTGGAATATCAGATGACTGAACAACCCTGGCGCTTTACAACAGGCTAGTCAATATAAATTAAAAATACTGGTAATCCAGGAAACAAACTTGACTGGAAGCAATGCTCCTGACATGTGATTACACTTAATATTCAAAAGTGGAAAGCCTGCTACAAAGTAAGAATTAGAAGTGGCCTTTATTGGGGAATGGGGAGTTCAAATTGTACTTTATTAATTTTAAGGCAGTCAATGAACGATTATGTATGTTTTGTATAAAAGCAAAATTTTTCAAAATTTGGCTGAGAAACATTGTATTGAGCCTTTTTTGTCAATTTTCGGTTGAATATTTCTTTTATTTAAAATGAATTTTATTTAAGTGCATATTGTCCATTATTATCTATAAACTTTTGCCATTTTTTGGGTAGAGCCATTATTCCATCTTCCATTAAGGAAGTTTTCAAGAGACTCAAACAAATGGTTGTCTGATGGTGCAAGGTCTGGACTATACGGTGGATGCATCAAAACTGCCCAGCCAAGCTCTGTCAATTATTGCCGGGTCATCAAAGATGTGTGCGGTCTAGCATTGTCGTGATGGAAGGCAACGCTCTTTCTACAAGTATTGATGAATTCTGGCCAGTTTTTTGAATTGCTTTTTGCAATTTAGTTAATTGCAGACAGTCAGAGCCGAATTGAGTGTTTGGCCAGGTTCTAACACCTCATGATAAACAATCCCCTTCCAATCCTACCATACACACAGCATAATCTTATTTGGTGTCAATCCTGGCTTTGAAGTCGTGTGTGATGATTCAACTTTTTTTGAGCATGATCTTTTTCGAACGACATTCTCGTATCTTACCCATTTTTCATCGCCCGTAATGATTTGCTTCAAAAATGGCGTTTCATTGCATTTTATCAGCATTTCGCAAATCGGACCTCATTCGACCAAATTTTTTTGTGTTAATCCACGCGGCACCCAAACATCGAGCTTCGTTGTGTATCCAACCTTACGCAAATGGTTCAAAACTGTTTGGTGATAGATATTCAGTTCCTTAGCAATGTCATGGCTGCTTATGTGCTGGTCTTCCTCAGTTTTTTAAAGATTTCATCGACTTTTTCAGTGATTGGTCGAGAGCGAGATGCATCTTTGACATCAAAATTTCCAGAACGAAAGCGAGCGAACCATCTCTTGGCTGTGGCTTTTGATAAAGTATCTTGACCGTAGACACTACAAATTTTTTCACGAGCCTGCGATGCATTTTCAGCTTGATCGTAGTGATATTGTAAAATATAGCGAACTTTTTCAGAAATTTCACTGATTTTTAAATGAATACAACTTTTGACACGAATGACGAAACACAAAACTGTCCATATGGTAATTGTAGATTGGAATGTCACCTTTCGCACGCATGTCAGTTTGACTCAATCTGATTAGTATTGTCCGATATATAACGATGAACACCATCTAGTGACAAAAAGGCTCAATACTTTTTAGACTATTCAATATATATATATATATATATATATATATATATATATATATATATATATATATATATATATATATACACATATACGAGTATATATATATATATATATATATATATATATATATATATATATATATATATATAATAATAATAATAATCAATTGCACAAAAGTCCAAATTCGAGCCTTGACCGTAGCGGAATTTAAGGTGGTATTACACATATCACACTCAACCATGTGATTACTACCTAATTTTCCAACTAGTACCCATCACAGCTAGGTGGGCTGATAGTCCGACAGCAGCATCTGAAGCTCAAACTCGATGCAGCGAGCGAGGTGTGAACTTGGGAGCAGCTGCCCAAGCGGAGTGTGCCCCAAACCCACTGCTCTACACGGACTATATATGTATATATGTTATATATGCATATATATAAACATATATATATACATATATATATATATATATATATATATACATATATATATATATATATATATATATATATATATATATATATATACATATATATATATATATATATATATATATATATATATATATATATATACATATATATATATATATATATATATATATATATATATATATATATATATATATATATATATACATATAACCTATCGTTGTCGTATGTCAAAGGACCAGCCCGCTGCAAAAATTTGACATCGAAATGCTCCAAACTGCGTCTGTGACCGAAAATTTCACGGGGACCCCTGACAACCAGCTAGCTCCCATCTTATCAGACGCATCGTTAAAGACGAGCAACGAGCTCTGGATGGAAGTGAAAGCGGCTATTAGAACCCTGGCAGAACAGACGATCGGACATCAAGCCCGGCGCAAGAGGAACGATTGGTTCGATGATGAGTGCCAGAATGCGTTAGATAAAAAGAATCAGGCGTACAAAGAATATGTAGGTAGGAAAACCAGGACGAAGAGAGAACACTATGAAAATCTCAGAAGAGTAGCGAATAAGATTATTAGGATTAAGAAAAGAAAATACTATGACGACCAACTGAGAAGTATAGATGTAAGTTTAGCGAGCACAAGCATACAAAGTAGTGAAAAGCCTGGAACGTGGTTATCCGCCCAAAACCACGCTATGTCGTGATAACATCGGCAATATCATCGCTGATGAAACCAAAATTAAAGAAAGATGGACAGCATATTTCAAGAACCTCCTTAATCCTCTGCACAGTTCCAGAACATCGGAGTCCATAGATGTTTGCGGAGAGCCTCCACTAGCCCCATCAACTCTGGATGAAGTTTGTTCCATCATCAAAGCCCAAAAGAATAATAAAGCACCGGGCATCGATGAGATTCCAGTGAAGCTCATCAAATATGGTGGCAACAGTGTTCATAAAGCTATTCATAAAGTCATCCAGTACATTTGGCAACAAGAACATATGCCGAAAGAGTGGAGCCAATTAATTAAATTCCCTAACCACAAAAAAGGTGAAAAGCTACAGTGCGAAAATTATAGAGCGTACAAAATATTTTCAAAAATCTTGGAAAATAAATTCGGATCATACGCCAACAGTATTATTGGGGAGTATCAAGGTGGTTTTAGAGCAGGTAGATCGACAATAGACCAATTGTTCACAGTCAAGTAGATACTTGAAAAGTGCTGGGAGTTCAACATAGACGTGCATCAAATTTTCGTTAACTTTAAGCAAGCATACGACAGTATTGATCATAACGTACTGTACCAGACAATGCTTTGCTTTGGCATCCCAGCCAAATTAGTGCGTCTTACCGAAATGACAATGACGTCGACAACCTCCCAAGCCCGCATCAATGACCAACTCACCGATGCCTTTGACACAAATATCGGACGAAAGCAGGGAGATGGGCTGGCCCCATTGCTATTCAATTTGGCTATGGAGTACATCATAAGGAAGCTACCTGTCGATACACGAGGTACATTACTATACAAGTCCAGCCCAGTAGTAGTCTATGCAGACGACATCAACATTCTGTCACGGTCATTAACAACTGCCAAAGAACTCTTGCTCAAACTCGACAGCGAAGCAAAACTAGTAGGGCTACAAATCAATGAAAATTAAACAAAGAATACCTCTAATACACAAAACATCACACTTGGCGAATATAGTATCCAAAATGGTGGCGAATTTGTGTATCTATGCGCCAAAATAACGAAAACGAGCAATGAAAGAGACAAAATACGCCGAAGAATACAGCTCGCAAATAAAATATTTTATTCAGTTTTGACGATCTTGAAGACAAGCTACATACACAGGAAAACAAAGCTCCAAGTATACAAATCTGTGATAAGAACCGTGTTATGCTATGGATGTGAAACATGGACCCTAACCCAAGCATCTGCAAATAAATTGAACGCCTTTTAGCGACGGGTCCTGAGGTGAATAATCGGAGCGAAGCTAGACGGGGACCAACGATTGTAAGACTGCGGAAGCTGCAATGTGCTGGACACATGAATCGTATGGACGAACAACGGATACCCAAAAAGGTATTCGTTGGGAGAAGTGAAGGCCAGAGACCAGTGGGGAAATCGAGGAAACGCTGGTCTGACTTGGTCTACGAAGACAGTTCTTCGCTGGTTGGATTTCAAAATTGGAGCACGCGGTCAATGGACCGAAGCAGTCGGAGGCGCTATTTGCAGGACGCGAAGGCCCGAGAGGGGCTGTAGTGCTACGAAGAAGAAGAAGAAGATGGCTGTTACAGCTTTTCTTGAGCGCACATACCTTGGTCCATTGCACTCGAAAACGCCATCTATCAGAACCCACTGATTATTTTAGAGTAACGGAGTGGATCTGTTCGATTTTCGTTTGTGAACTTATTCCAGCTCATTGCTCTGACATCAAATATCTATGGCGTGCCATAAGCTGAGGCCGGGCATTTACATACAAATCCATGGTTGTCTCATCGTCTTGTAATTACTGTTAGGAAATAGAGCCTTCAGCAATACCTATTCTTTTCATATGAGCACTAAGGGAGTTGTATCCTGTATCTAGCCCAAACAGAGTGCTACACTCTTTCCGACTTAATTTAAGTAGAAAATCGGTCAACCTCTGATTCGGCTCTTTTACTAGAGATTTACTAAATCTACAGCCGTCGTATCCCCACCAAGGCCCCACCGACTGAACCTTCAGCGAACAGTTTATCTTGTGAATTATATGACAACTAGGGACTCCTACATAGGGTATCAAGCTGTAGACCAAGGTCTTAGAGCCCTTCTTCAGATTTAGATTTTTAAGATTTATCATGACCCACGCAGCATGTATGTTCTGGAACCCAGAAAAGCCTGCGTAAATTACGCCGCCCAACAGAGTTTCGTTTGTAGGCATTCATCGACAATTTTTGATGTTAATTTTTGTTCCGAGGGGGCAAGCTCTGCTGTCTAGCTATCATTGCAGATGTTCATTTGCCTTCTTTTTTTATCTTTTGTCCTTGACACCACCTCCAGTATAGCAAAACTTCTGCCTTTAACTCAAAAGTAAGCATTCTTAGCGGTATCGATTTCTAGATGTCTTGATTTGAGAACCATTCTGATCAAGTTCCTCCTTTGGCTCTATCTGCCTCACCGAATATCGACACCGAACAGGAACAGCACTCATCCTGTCGGTTAGCATTCCTGTCTTAGGGACATATTCTGTCATAGTCAGCGCCTCCTGTTATCTCGGTCCTTCGATCACGCCCTCCAACTTCCGGAACCCAGTAGAGATCGGCATAATCGAGTGACAATAATCGAATCATTCGATTATACCAGATCATTCGAGTGATCGATTATTACTCTTCGAGTGATGAATGATCACTCGGACTCAAAATAATCGAATGCACAACCAATGATTCAGTAGAAGAATCGCTCGAATGAAAATATCCGAATGATTTCTCGCCTCAAATGTTGTTTATTTTATTTCCTTCCTTCGCACTCTCAACATAGCTTGGAGTTTTGGGCTTGGTCGAATGCTCGTCTCGGCAGTTCTATTGTGGGCATAATCGACAGGCAATAATCGAATCATTGGATTATACCCGATCATTCGAATGATCAACTTACTCTTGTGGTGATGAAATAGTAAAGATGAAATTAAATTTATATGTAAATGTAAATGGAAAAATATTCTAAATTGGACTTTAAAAACGAACATCAACGCCTGAATTTTCAATCCTGAATCTCCTCTTTCTACGTAAATCTAGTAACGTGCAAACCTATATGTTCATCGAAATCTAACCACCTCCGAGGAATTTTCCTTTCCGGCTGGTTGTGTCAACGGGTATTTTTTTAGATCAGTTGTGTATATAGATAGCAAAATTTGTAAGTTGTGGGGATTGTGAACTGGATTTTAAAATAAAAGTATGCTTAAAACAACCGTGTAAATATATTTTAAAGTAGCGGCGGGGATAAATTAATAGATTTATTCTTTATGTCTTTATGAAAGAGGAGAAGAAAGAACAGTGGAGAGCAAAGAAAACTCTCGAATTGAATGAAATGACTAAAATGAAATATTTTTATTTAAAAACATTATTTGATTGATATTTTTGCTGGTTAATCTGCTCCTTCGGTCGTTTGTCAACTCTCCCGCTTTTGAAAACACCCGTTCAGAAGGTACTGACGTTGCTGGCACACACAAAAATTTGTTGGAAAGTTCATGTAATTCTGGGAAAATTTCTTTTTTCGACTCCCAAAATTGTAAGGGATTCATTTTCCTCTCTAGCAGTGGTAGCTCTAAATACTGTTTGACCTGAATTATCGCTGACGTAGAGGTTGTCGAAGCGTGTTGACTGCACTTTGCTTTAGCTTCAAAATGCTGCCATAGTAAACTGCATGGTGTATCTTTATCATTTGAATCTGAAAATAGTAAAAAAAGAACATGGACAAATGCTCTACAAAATTTTCATTACATGCTTTTTAATTAGACGGATGTATTATCCGTAGATACTCCAAGATCTACATTCTGAGGAATCTGCGTCTGCCCATATGCTTTTGTAGCCATCAGCCTCTCAACATCCTGAATGATCCACTGTTGTACTTGGTCGGCATTTGTTTCTTGGCCAAAGGCCAGTTTCTTAAACCTAGGGTCCAAAAATGTAACTTTGGCGTTAATTTTGGATGTTTCCAACAAATCGAATCCCTTTGCGATGATATTTTTAAGGTCTTTTTTTACTTGTTGTCCTATTGCTGTTATGGGGTTTATGTTGTTGAGGGCGTGCTGGAGACCACGAATTAAAGGAATGATCATCGATATTATTATGTACGCTTCACCGGATAACTCAGTCGTCAGTTCGTCCATAGGTTTGAGAATGGTTATGCATTCTTGAAGCACAGCCCAATCATCAGACGACAAGAGGAGTAGTGTAGCTGACAAATTTGTCATTGCTGCTGATAAAGGAAGCTTAATGTCTTGTAATCTTTCCATCATTATAAGGTAAGAATTCCATCTAGTCGGAACTTCTTGCTTAACTTTCAGCAACGGAAGGTTCATTTGCTGCTGCATTCTCGTCAATTCATCCGACGCTAGTGTGCTGCGTTTAAAGTGAGCCACGATCGTTTTACATTTTTCGACCAATTCTAGGATGTTAGGTTGGTTACTTCTTTCGCTGTCCTTCGCCTTATCGCCCTTTAGTAAGTCCATGACACTCAGATTAAGTGTATGTGCCACACATGGGTGATGATGCAGGCATTTTTCATATTCGAAGCGTTATCGGTGACGAAAGTCACTACTCTGTCGAATATGCAACATTTCCCCCTGAATGCCGATCAGTTAGTTGTTTGGTTTCCAACAACGTGCTTTTCACTTCACATCCTTTTATATAATGGCCAGTGACAGCTAAAAATGATTTAGTGCAACAAAATGTCCATATGTCACTTAATTCGACTTGAACTTTAGCCAATATGTTATTGTACATTGTTGGAATTAATGAATTCATAATTTTCCGCCGGCTTGGGGGTTCGTAAAGCGGGTTTAATTTTTTTAAATATTTCAAAAATCATTGGATCTCAACAATAGATATTGGCTGAAAATCAATTACAATCATTTCGATTAAAAGTTCATCAAGTTCAGCCTGGTCTGCTTCGGAAATACTGCTACCTTTCGTACTTCCATACAATTTAAGCTGGCGTTTTCGTTTTATTGCCGGTGGTATTTCTGAAGGAGCACAAGCATTATTTCCGGTAGATGACGTAGATGTTGATGGCAATGATAAAGACATATGAATTGTTTCACGTGAAGGTGGAATGTTCTGCCTTTCGTGAAGTTCTGCAGGCTTTGTCAACAACGAAGGATGCAGTCTTTTCAGATGTTCACTCAGATTGGTTGTATTGCCAAAAAATTTTAAAATTTTCTTACACTGGTTGCATATAACTGTGTCATCGTCTCTTTTTTGGAAAAAGTCCCAAACTAAAGACCGCTTTACACCTCGCTTCGACATCGGAAAATTGATCACAATTCAAAAGTTAACACTGGGAATAAACTACTACACAAACACACAATGCAATTATGCAACAGCTAACGCTTGAACTGCGACTGAAACTAACACGTCGAATTTCAAAGAAAAAACGGAAATGATTGACTTCCAGAGAAAAAGCGACGACCATGTGTAGGGTGGTCTCGCCCAAGAATACGCACTTTACTTACCTTGTTCAAAAAATAGTAAAGATGGTCTTATTTTCAGATTTTTTATTAGTTTATACTTTGGTGCGGTAGAAAAATCAACTAATAAAACATTGCTCAATACAGTTTCTTTCGAGGCTCCCATAAAGAAATATGCAGGGTGCGTACGTTATTTGAGGACGTGCATAAATGTGACTAACTTCGCAATTTTTTTTATTTTTTTCCTTTTCAGATAAATAATGGTGGACTACAACATCACTCAAGAAATGAAGAGACATGCTGCCATCGTCGCTATATGTGCGAATCATACAGACTTAGAGATTTCTAGTTTTCTTAATTGCGCCCGTTCATTCGTGCATAAGGTTCGCCGTGAGTTGGAAGCATCAGGAGGCGATACAGAATCGATTGCAAAACACGAAAAGCACGTTCTGACACTGTCCAATCTGCAGAATTTTTAGAGCAAGTGCAAGCGATCATAGACGAGGACCCTTCAAAATCAATGAGGGTCCTTGCGAGTGAGCTTCATGTTTCTGAGCGCCTTATTGGTAGAGTTGTCTATGAAGGCCTTCGGTATACGTGATACGTAGAGGACAGTTCATGTCCTAACGAACACGTCAAAACGTCTTTAAAACAAAATCAAAAAACCTGAGGCGCCCAAAATATTATGGTTTTTTTCCGACGAATAAAATGTTGACCAAGATCAAAAGACCAGTCGCAGAAATGACAGATGGCTCTGTTCAAATCCTACGGAGGTTCCTGTTGTTATGCACATAAAATTTCCAGCCACTGTTATGGTTTAAGGTTTTGTCAGCAACGAAGGACATGTTATGCCACCACACTTTTTTACTCAAGGACTTCGAGTGAACTCTGCTGCATACATCGAGGTTTAGGAGACAGTAGTGAAACCCTGGGTAGACAATGTAAGCGGAGGCAGACCATACATTTTTCAACAAGACTCTGGTCCTTCACATAAAGCGATGGCGACACAAGATTGGATGGCCGAAAATTTTCATGACCACATAACACCGAACCTATGGCGCCCAGCTCCGTATGGGACGTAGTTGAGCGTGAGACCAATAAGTGTCCTCATAATACCACTTCTTCGCTGAAGACTGCTATTAATGCCGTTATGGTCAATATGAACAAGGAGCATTTGATTCGGGCATGTAATCGTTTCCGGACCCAGATCGAAGAGGTTATTGCTGCTAATGGCGATTTTATTGAATAACTTTATATCCATATATCAATTTAACGTTGCATCAAAAATTTCAGAATTTTCATTAAATTTTGTTAAATATACAAGCTCTCAAGTTGTCCTCAAATACCGTACGCACCCTGCATCTAAAAAAACAGAAATTAAAAGCTGCAATATAAGAAGTAGAAGTAGAAAGATTGAAGCGTTCGAATGATCATTCGATTATTACAATCACTCGATTACTGATCATTCGATTATCCGAAGCTCTCGATTATACCCATCTCTAAAACCCAGTAGCTTCCTTCGTTGACAGAGTTGGACTAGGATTTCTCAACTTTTCCACTGTTCTCTTACTCTCACTTTTTCCAACGAATACCTTTTTAAGTACATGTTGCTCGTCCATACGTATCACGTGGCCAGCCAGCTGTTTTTGAAGCTTTATATTTGTGACTTCTTCAACGTCAGTCTCCTTTTTCCATTATACTATTATTAAAAATGTGACCGAATTTTGACTTTTTAATGTATTTTTTGCCGATATACTCATAAAGCCCTGACACAAATTTGAAAAGTCCAATCAAGACAAGACCTTTCATTTGATAACCATACTTTTGGCCAAAACTTTTTTAGAGTTACTTTCAATGGAGGAACCCCCTAAAATCCTGTTAATTTTTTTTGTTGGGTTGAAAATTTGAAGAGGGCACGACTATAGATCTACTTACAGAATTTAATGTTTCATCTTCTTCTTCGTAGCACTACAGCCCGTCTCGGGCCTTCGCTTCCTGCAAATAGCGCCTCCATTCATATTTCTAGCTTATGTATATTTTACTAAGCTTCCCTGTGACGCAAGGCCGGACGGACAGGTACCGATTTTCGTTGGTTTTTATAAAATTATTTTACAAAGCCTTAAAAATTACCATTGAATAAATATGCCTTCAAAATTAACAGCACTAATCAAACAAAAGTGTAATGATTTGACTTTGTCAATTTTTCGTAATTTCATTTCGTTCTTAGGGATGCATCAGACTACGACTCGCAAGTTACACATGGTTAAATGGAAGCCCGCACACTGCGATTTTCGACAATTTTGTCCAGGTCGGCAGTCGCAGGAATTTGCGATTTTTCCTAAAACCAGTTTAGCAGGTAGTTTCTATGATACTCGCGCAGGCGCACATCATTTGGACATTTGACGCTGGCGTGCGTGGAAGTTTCTCGCATAGCGCAGAAATGAGTTAGCGCGTGTTCCTGGCAAAGAAATACCTTCAAATGAGCATTTTAGTTCTGCGCATGCCTGAAGTTCCTTCGGAGATCTTGTCGCAGTGTGTTCGTATTTGCGTCTAAAAATCGCTGGTTACGACAGTAAAATCGCAATGTGGCCGAACCCTTAGAAAGTGCAGCAGCGCTAGTAATCCCTTCATAACTATGCACTCTAGTCTAAATACGCAGCCTCCTTATCAATCACAACAAGTTTCACGTACAAACAATAATATTTACAACACGCAGTGAGTCTGTGCATTGATATTTTTCACATGGTCTATGGAAGTATTTCAGATTTTGCATTCAAACATTTACTTAAGGATCAGCACCCCCTATTTATGGAATCAGACGTAAATATGATAATTAATGTGGGAGAAGTAAAACTGCACCACCATATGGCAAACAGTAATTTCCAGATTTGCAAAGTTTACAACGGACCCAACACATGCTGGAGCCGAATCAAATGAGTAATCGTCTTCGTTATCAGAGCGCCATCCAGGAAAGGTTATCAAGGGCGGTGCGAGGGCACAGATTGTTGCAGTGAACGCAGTAGATGATCGACCTGTGGATTCCTATTTGTTGCGACGCATTTCGCTATTTATAGTCGTGAATATTTATTACTGAATTTATGGTTCCGCTTGACACATTTCCGTGTCGCTGTAACTTGAGATTCTGGTCCAACAGTCAGTTACATCGCGAAATCGCAATCAAATCTAGTGTTACGTTCGAATTCATTAGAGTTGCTTACTGGTTTTCTGATCTGCTGGTCCATATCAGAAAGATTCCAAGCGCCAACGAATTAAAACTTGTAATCTAGTGGTGGATGCCATAACGCAAATTTAAGCCCACTCGAGATATTTTCACAATTGCCCGCGCTGCAACCGCAGCCAGAAACAATTTTGCATACGGGAATGCATGATTACTCGTACATGCAACAGAACCTCCGCGAAGTAAATGACACCTCTTGTGCATGCGGTTTCCTAGTCGGATCACGGCTCGGTTCACTGCACCCAAGACGATTGCCTTCTCATTCCTGCTAAAACCCATTTATTTCTTGCCTAGAATCGCTGGCAAGAGATGCTTGTAACGCAATTTACCAATTATTCCCAATTACTTCAAGTAAAATTTATAGCTCTTGTTTTTCTTATCATGCACAACTCGGTGGCGGGTGCACCAGAAGATCTTCCAGCCACAAATGTTTTCCTGAAGATCTGCTCTAAAGAGGAAGCGCCAGAATCCGGAAAAAGTGAGCACGCAGCCAGGCATCTGAAGGAATTCTTTACGAGTATCACCAGTCAAAATTTAAAAATTGAAATCAATTCCCTCCAGATATCAACACATACATACATACATTTATGCAACAGTCATTTTGTTAGAGGGCACGTTGAATGTTGGGCTTGCGGGCAAATTGTATCTCGCCTATAGGCGCTTGAAGTATCTTTCAGATTCTATTTATACGCTCGTTTCAATTTCACCACCAACGTAATCTACCATTCAATGATGCAAATTTTGAATTTTGCGCTCGTTCTGGATTGAAGTGCGTTGTTGTTGGAGCTGTTATTGTTGTTGGTATTCGTGAATGGAACGGACGAGCGGGCGAACGTGCCAACGAGCAGCCGAGCAAAGTAAAAGGAGAAAAAATAAATCGAATCAGAATATCTGCTGTTTGCTGCGCATCTCCTGATTCGATATTTCTAGAACGAGTCGAAAATAAAATGCCACGAGCGTTGGTATAATTGTTTACAGATTATTTATTCTTCCACATCAAAACGATACAAAATCGAATGCGAGAGTTTCACTGCTCGGACGAAAAACCAAATTGATAAGGAAATTTTTTTTGTCTACTTCGGTGAATTATTAGTTATTGGGTTTGAAATCTATGTATTTCGTTGTATACGAGTATTTATATAAGGGAGTTTTCAACGAAACCTTTATTTCGAAAGGGATTTGCCAAAAACCACTGAATTTGAAGGTTAAAACATAGCCAGGGAGTAAATAGCGGTTAAAATTTTTATCGACTAAATCACTTCTATCACTTCCTTTGCAAGATCATGTTAGCGGTTAGCGAAACGTTCAATTCGTTTTTACGAGGGATTATCCTAAAGTAATGATCCTTGGATCCTCCTGTAATTCAACGCACGTACAGACGTAATATGGACAAGATACATACATACGCTACAACGTCGACAGGAGGGGCAGTGAGTTATCATGGCGGTATTCGATGTATATGCATAAAAAACAAAAAAGGCTTCAGCAATTTGTGAGTGTGTTCAAGGGTTCTAGTATACTAACTGCGGTCGGATGAAGGTCAGCTGTAGTATTTATTTATATACAAATTAGTTAGTAGTTATTTATACATGAAAAAGTGAAACTACATTTTAATGAGAAAGTGAAATGTAAATATAAGATAATTAGAGTTAAGATAAAAGAGAGTTTAGCTAGTACAGAATAAGGGATATCATTTTTATATTTAAAAATGGAATAATAGAATTAAAAATAATAATTATGTGTGCTCTATAGAATAAGCTATTTAAAGAGAATGGTAACATCCATAGATTTAATACAATCAAACCAGATACAAGCTTTCAAATATTTGGGTTGCTATTCTTATGATATTCATTTCGGAGGTAAAAGCGCCTCGAATGACAAAATTAAATGAAAAAAACATTCAAAATTAAAAAAAAAAAATCCTTTTAAAAAACGCTTTTTAGTTTATTGTATAATAATACTTCCCATATACATGTATTTCGAAAACAAGTTGTTTTCTTCATCAATGGTAAGGGTATGAAAAACTCAATGTAGAACGGCTGCTATTTATACTTAAAAGGATAAAAAACAAAGGGATTACAAAATTTTAAGTTAATGAGAAGATAATGAGTTTACCGTGCAAAAAGATGCTAAAATAATTAAGTTGCTGTAGGCGTTGCCCGAGTCCGTGTTTAAACTTTTATCCATCGGGGCTCTCGCTATCCACAAGCTTTCCGAAGCATCCAACCGTCTCCAATCACGCACTTCCTGAACGATCTCCAAATTCCGCCATTCAATAAAGTGTGACTCTTCCAGAATATGTTTCGCTACCGTTGATTTTGCCGTATCCGTCTTCCCATGTTTTGAAATATGCTCTGCCTCCCTAATGTGTTCCTGGAACCGAACTTTGGCCAATCGTTTGGTTTGTCCAATATAAACCACATTGCGTTGGGGGCAGGTGATCCTGTAGATGCCACTTTTTTCCTCCTTAAGCTTCTTATCTTTTGAAGATTCAAGCTATGATTCTAAGCTGTATTTCCGACTGGTTACTGCTGTACGGTATCCAACGTTCCTTAATAGATGATCTATACCCCGAGTAGCTGATGAGTGGGTGACGGAAATCCATTTTTGTGGTTGATCTTTTGCCTGTGAATAAAGAGAAGTTAGCTTATTTTTCTTAAATTGCATTTTCATTTTTCGAATCCTCAGTTCGATGAGGAGCTTCATGTAATCATTCTTCTTAGCTGTTTCCAGGATATAATTATTTTCTGGTTGGAAGCGATCTTTATTTAAAGGGACAGTTAACATGCGACGGATCATCATATTGTAAGCTGCCATTTTTTGTCCGAAATGGTGGTTTGACGAGGCTGGTATGGTCCTTTGAGTATTGTTTCCTTTCATGTATATGTCAAATTCTAGCTTTTATAGGCCTCTTATGATAAGAAGGTCTTAAAAACGGTAGCTTTCGCTCAATCTCTTTATCCATGGTAAAAGATGTTCTCGGATGTATCTGATTGAGTACTTGTAGAAGATCTTCAGCTTCATTTCTCTTCACTATGGTGAAAATGTCGTCCACATACCTGAGTCAGGTTTTTGGCATCATTCCTTTTGCCTCTAATTCCGTCTCCATCCACTCCATAAACAAATCACTCAGTAGTAGTGATAACGGGTTCCCCATCACTGCTCCTGCAGTTCCTTTGATATACTTGTGTTTGAACATGAAGTAATTTTTATTCATGCACAGGGACGCCAGCCTACTATAACACCTGACTTTTCTTTTCCATTCCACTGTGTGATTCATATCCAGAAGCCAATCTTCAAACAGCGCCAAAGCTTCCTTTACTGGTAGACCCGGAAATAACGATTTTACGTCGTAAGAGACTAATATATCGTCTTCAGCTATTTTCGCGTATTTTAGCTTATCAACCAGCTCGTCTCTATTTTTTATCGTTCGAGTGCTTGCCTCATGGGGGAGTTTCGCGCACTCATCGAGGAGCCATTTGGCTATGTTCGTAGTTGGGGTGTTGGTCACGGCTACAATTTCCCTCATTTCATTTCACTCCTTATGTATTTTTGGTAAACACTTCATCCTAGGTAAGCAAGGATTGCATACACGTAATTTTTTGATGTCACCAACCACAGATTTTACCTCTTTGAGAGCTTTCTCTACCCTATTCACCATGTCCGGCAGCGGATCCGTTCTCAATTGGCGGTAGCAGCCATTATTTAATTTTTCTAGTACAGAACCGTCGTACTGCTTTTTGTCCATTATTACCACCGAATACCTTTTGTTTCTCTTTCAGTTCCTTCACTAGATTCCATTCTGGATTTATTGCCAAAGTCTTTCGTTGTTCTACCTTGATGACCTGCTCTGTGTTTCTTCTCACGTGCAGCTTGTCTTCAGTATCCATGGAGTGCATCCCAGTCTCTATGTCCATCACAATGTACGAGTATGTTGTCGGAAACTTGTTGCTGTTGAGTGCATATGCAAGACCCTTATTCAGGAGTTCCATCTGATCTTCTGAGAAGCTTTCCGTAGATCTGTTGATGACGTAGTTTTCTATTTATTCTACCTTTTGCTCCGTGGCTTCTGTTTTGCACTAGTTTTTACTCGTAATAAATCCAATTTCTTCTCCAGAATTTTCTTCTTTCTGTCTATTTCACATTGCTTAGCTCGTACCATTTTCTCAACAGTATCCTCCAAATCTTCTTTTCTTCCAACGACCTCTTTCGCTATTTTGAGGTGTAAAGAGTAACACTCCAGAGTTGAAGCGTCCAATTTTGCATACAGCCTGTTGATGCTTCTTTTAATTAGACTCCTTTCAATGAGCAACCTATCCTTGTCCGTGTTGAATAAAGATGATTTTAAAACCACTCTGTGGCTCTTAGGGGTCACGTTGTATTTGAGGCATAGTCTTAAGAACCTAACTTTGTCATTCTAGGCGCTATTACCTCCGAAATGAATATAAATTCGACGACCAGGTCTAATTCAGAATACAATCGTTTTTTAAAGCTCAACAAACGTATAGGAGGATTTAAAGAGGACATTAGGTTCTTAAGACTATGCCTCAAATTTATTACGAGTAAAATCTAGTGCAAAACAGAAACCAACGGAGCAAAAAGTAAAATTAATAGAAAACTACGTCATCAACAGATCTGCGGAAACCTTCTCAGAAGATCAGATGGAACTCCTGAATAAGGGTCTTGCATATGCACTCAACAGCAACAAGTTTCCGACAACATACATTGTGATGGACATAGAGGCTGGGATGCACTTCATGGATACTGAAGACAAGCTGCACGTGAGAAGAAACACAGAGCAGGTCATCAAGGTAGAACAACGAAAGACTTTGGCAATAAATCCAGAATGCAATCTAGTGAAGGAACTGAAAGAGAAACCGGTGTGCAATATAAAAGCCGACAAAGGGAATTCGGTGGTAATAATGGACAAAAAGCAGTACGATGGTTCTGTACTAGAAAAATTAAATAATGGCTGCTACCGCCAATTGAGAATGGATCCGCTGCCGGACATGGTGAATAGGGTAGAGAAAGCCCTCAAAGAGATAAAATCTGTGGTTGGTGACATCAAAAAATTACGTGTATCCAATCCTTGCTTACCTAGGATGAAGTGTTTACCAAAAATACATAAGGAGTGAAATGAAATGAGGGAAATTGTAGCCGTGACCAACACCCCAACTACGAACATAGCCAAATGGCTCCTCGATGAGTGCGCGAAACTCCCCCATGAGGCAAGCACTCGAACGATAAAAAATAGAGACGAGCTGGTTGATAAGCTAAAATACGCGAAAATAGCTGAAGACGATATATTAGTCTCTTACGACGTGAAATCGTTATTTCCGGGTCTACCAGTAAAGGAAGCTTTGGCGCTGTTTGAAGATTGGCTTCTGGATATGAATCACACAGTGGAATGGAAAAGAAAAGTCAGGTGTTATAGTAGGCTGGCGTCCCTGTGCATGAATGAAAATTAATTCATGTTCAAACACAAGTATTTCAAAGGAACTGCAGGAGCAGCGATGGGGAACCCGTTATCACTACTACTGAGTGATTTGTTTATGGAGTGGATGGAGACGGAATTAGAGGCAAAAGGAATGATGCCAAAAACCTGACTCAGGTATGTGGACGACATTTTCACCATAGTGAAGAGAAATTAAGCTGAAGATCTTCTACAAGTACTCAATCAGATACATCCGAGAACATTTTTTACCATGGATAAAGAGATTGAGCGAAAGCTACTGTTTTTAGACCTTCTTATCATACGAGGCCTTTAAAAGCTAGAATTTGACGTATACAGGAAAGGAACCAATACTCAAAGGACCATACCAGCCTCGTCAAACCATCATTTCGTACAAAAAATGGCAGCTTACAATATGATGATCCGTCGCATGTTAACTGTCCCTTTAAATAAAGATCGCTTCCAACCAGAAAATAATTATATCCTGGAAACAGCTAAGAAGAATGATTACATGAAGCTCCTCATCGAACTGAGGATTCGAAAAATGAAAATGCAATTTAAGAAAAATAAGCTAACTTCTCTTTATTCACAGGCAAAAGATCAACCACAAAAATGGATTTCCGTCACCCACTCATCAGCTACTCGGGGTATAGATCATCTATTAAGGAACGTTGGATACCGTACAGCAGTAACCAGTCGGAAATACAGCTTAGAATCATAGCTTGAATCTTCAAAAGATAAGAAGCTTAAGGAGGAAAAAAGTGGCATCTACAGGATCACCTGCCCCCAACGCAATGTGGTTTATATTGGACAAACCAAACGATTGGCCAAAGTTCGGTTCCAGGAACACATTAAGGAGGCAGAGCATATTGCAAAACATGGGAAGACGGATACGGCGAAATCAACGGTAGCGAAACATATTCTGGAAGAGTCACACTTTATTGAATGGCGGAATTTGGAGATCGTTCAGGAAGTGCGTGATTGGAGATGGTTGGATGCTTCGGAAAGCTTGTGGATAGCGAGAACCCCGATAGATAAGCGTTTAAACACGGACTCGGGCAACGCCTACAGCAACTTAATTAAAATCATTGAATGAGTCAAATATGTTAGCAGTAATTTAAATTAAACCATATGTTATAAATTCAAGCACCTCCTTAATCCTCCGCACAGCTAAAGAACATCGGAGCCTATAGATGTCTGCGGAGAGCTTCCATTGGCCCCACCAACTCTGGCTGAAGTTTGTTCCATCATCAAAGCCCAAAACAGTAATAAAGCGCCGGGCATTGATGAGATTCCAGTGGAGCTCATCAAAAATGGTGGCAGTAGTGTTCACCAAGCTATTCACAAAGTTATCCAGTACATTTGGCAACAAGAACATATGCCGAAAGAGTTAAGCCAATCAATTATATTCCCTATCCACAAAAAAGGTGACAAGCTACAGTGCGAAAATTAAAGAGGCATATCACTTCTTTGTACGGCGTACAAAATATTTTCTAAAATCTTAGAAAATAAAATCGGATCATGCGTCAACAGTATTATTGGGGAGTATCAAGGTGGTTTTAGGGCAGGTAGATCAACAACAGACCAACTGTTCACAGTCAAGCAGGTACTTGAAAAATCCTGGATTTAAACATAGACGTACATCAAATTTTCGTTGACGTCAAGCAAGCATACGACAGTATTGATCGTAACGTACTGTACCAAATAATGCTTGGTTTTGGCATCCCAGCCAAATTAGTCCGTCTTACTAAAATGACAATGACGTCGACAACCTCCCAAGTCCGCATCAATAATCACCTTACCGATGCCTTTGACACAAATATCGGACTAAAGCAGGGAGATGGACTGGCCCCATTGTTATTCAATTTGGCTCTGGAGTATGTCATACGGAAGATACCTGTCAATACGCGAGGTACATTACTATACAAGTCGAGCCAAGTAGTGGCCTATGCGGACGACATCAACATTCTGTCACGGTCACTAACAACTCCCAAAGAACTCTTCCTCAAACTCGACTGCGAAGCAAAACTAGTAGGGCTACAAATCAACGAAAATAAAACAAAGCTCATGACGCAGTCGAGGAAAAATACCCCAAATACAAAAAATATCACAGTTGGCTAATACAGTATTGAAAATGTTAGCGAATTTGTGTATTTAGGCGCCAAAATAACGAAAACGAGCAATGAGAGAGACGAAATACGCCGAAGAATACAGCTCGCAAATAAAATATTTTATTCAGTATTGACGATCTTCAAGACCAGCTGCATACACAGGAAAACAAAGCTATAAGTATACAAATCTGTGATAACACCTGTAATATGCTATGGGTGTGAGACATGGACCCTAACCCAAGCATCCGCAAATATATTGAACGCCTTTGAGCGACGAGTCCTGAGGCGAATAATTGGAGCGAAGCTAGACGAGGACCAATGACAAATTCGATACAACCATGAGCTGTATGAAATTTTTGACGAACCGCAGGTCTCAAGGATTGTAAGACTGCGGAAGCTGCAGTGGGCTGGCCACATGAATCGTATGGACGAACAACGGATACCCAAGAAGGTATTCGTTGGGAGAACTGAAGGCCGGCGGCCAGTGGGGAAACCGAGGAAACGCTGGTCTGACTCGGTCGACGAAGACAGTTCATCGCTGCTCGGATTTCGGAATTGGATGACGCGGTCAACGGACCGAGACAGTTGGAGGCGCTGTTTGCAGGAAGCGAAGGCCCGAAAGGGGCTGTAGTGCTAAGAAGAAGAAGATATGTTATAAATATCTTTTTGCACGGCAAATTCATTATCTTCTCATTAACTTAAAATTTAGTAATCCCTTTGTTCTTTATCCTTTTGAGTATAAATAGCAGCCGTTCTACATTGAGTTTTTCAAACCCTTACCACCCTTACCACACTTGTTTTCGAAATACATGTATATGGGAAGTATTATTATACAATAAACTAAATAGCGTTTTTTAAAAGGAATTTTTTTTTAATTTTTAATTTTTTTTCATTTAATTTTGGCTATTCTCATATTTTGTAATGTTTTTCTTAATTTGTAGCATATGTAGATAAATTAGATTAATGAGGCATTGGTTCTACATGCTCAGAGACAAGCTGTTATGAGGTCATTTGGTTGAGTAGTAATAATATTGTTTATTATTTTATCGTTTTTTTTAGCAACTTATACTCGTATATCATGAATTTTTTTTCGATACAACGGGTTTCTAAAACAAGTAGTTTACAAAATATTTATTTGAAAACAAGCAGTCGAAGCGATAAAAAGAAAATAACAAAAGACTATCTGCGCTTTTGTCAAGTATCTTTTCCTGGAAAAAATATACAGTCAAACCTTTGTAAGTGACAACTGGGTAAGCAAGGAAAATCGTAAAGTGAGAGAAATTGCCAGTAACCGTCTTTTTAACCTCTAAACCTTCTGTATGTCAGAAATTGAAGCTTCTATAAGAGAGAGTCGGGGAGCCTCAAATTTAAGTACATGGACCTCTATAACTGAGACTGCTAGTTATCTTTACCTCTATAAGCGACAGTTGAGCATGTGCGCATACGCAGGTAACTCCCCGAAATTTTAAAAAACATAAACAAATGCTTCCTAAAATTTCGGGGAACTACCTAATTTACATTGTCTTTGCGCACATTTGGCCCTTATTACAGTTGATTAATATCAAGAACGAAGAAAAGTTCAGTTCTATGTCATGTCTATAAGAAAAATCAAAGAGTTATCTCTAAGTGAAAAACTTAAAATCATGAATGCGTTTGAGTGTGGGAAATCGCGTAATGAAATTCAAAGTGAGTTTCGTGTACCAGAGTCCATCTATTATAAAATTATTAAGTCAAAAGACTCGATAAAGTCTCAGTACTTTGAGGGACATGGAAATATGTATTAAGAGGGGTCGACATTCCGATTTTCCCGATATTATAAACTGCCTTTTAGAGTGGATCAAACAAACCCTTGATAAGAACATTCCCATTGATGGACCTTTGCAAAAACAAAAATCGAAAGACTTTGACAAAAAATTGGAAGTTCAGAACTTTTCGGCAAGCAATGGTTGGTTAGAGGGTTTTAAAAGGTGTCATGATATCGCTTTTAAGAAAGCCGCTGGCGAAAGTAAATCTGTCGACCAAAGCGTGTGTAACCAATGGAGTAAAGAACTGCCAAGTCTCTTAAAGGGTATGATCCAGACGATATTTACAACGCGGATGAAAATTAAGGGGAAAATTAAGCAAGGAACGTCTAACCATTCTTCAATGCGCAAACATGACCGGTACTGATAAGCTCCTTCTTTTGATAATCGGGAAATCAAGGCGTGAAGACTTTGCCGATTGATTATGTCAATAACACAAAAGCTTGGATGACAAAGATATTATTGAAAGATTGGCTGAAAAAAGTTAACAAGGAAATAAAGATAAAACACAGAAAAATCTCGCTTTTCTTTGACAATTGTGCTGCCCATACGGACCTACCAACATTTAATAACGTAAAAGTCGTGTTTTTGCCTGCCAATACCTGTCAAACTTCAACCTTTAGATCAGGGTGTCATACAGACATTCAAACGCTTTTACCGCAGAGAAGTTGTTCAACATACTCGTACGTGCCTCGAAGCAAATAATGGCTCTGATATTAACGTATGTACAAGTACTTCTAGCCATGAAATTTGTAAGGAGGGCATGGTTCAAAGTAAGTGATGTTACTATCAAAAACTGTTTCAAGAAAGCGGGATTCTGTATCAGCACAGATAAACAAGAATTTGTACCAGAGGATAATGAAGTTGAAGCTGAACCTAGCAATGAAGAATGGATCAAGCTTGTGTGTAACGAATCTACTAGCGATGTATTAACGCCAAACTTTGAAGACTTCGAGACATACAATTTGACGATGACCTGGCTACCGCTGGAGAATTTACCGATGACGATATCGTGCAGAACTAGGTGACAACGTGTACTGAC
The DNA here is from genome assembly GCA_963969285.1 of Odontomyia ornata. Classification (NCBI taxonomy): domain Eukaryota; kingdom Metazoa; phylum Arthropoda; class Insecta; order Diptera; family Stratiomyidae; genus Odontomyia; species Odontomyia ornata. Next base: position 184,047,244 of record OZ017741.1, on the reverse strand, counting down.
AGAAATGACTGTGAAGATGAAATGTCTAGATCTGTCCTTCAGCAAGTTTCTCCTCTTTCCCTGGCTTGAGGAGCAGCTCAGAGGTGAGAGATTTGTAAACAACAGCGAGGTCATTTTTAGAGGCAAATTCTCGCTATAGAATGTGCAACTGAATAGTTGAGTTTTGTTTGTTTGAAACCCGCAGGCCAATTCTCTTTTTCTTGAAAAGCCGTTGGGGCTTGCTTTGTTGTGTGAGCAGACGCGTTTCGACTCTTTTGAGTCATGTTCAGTTGTTCAAGTCGAAACGTGTCTGCTCACACAACAAAGCAAAATAGGGAATATCAAAAATCTAGTTGGACGAACAGGGTGTCTCATCGGAACTTGGCTGAGTAAACGACAATTCAAAAAGCCATGACAAACCTATAAGGAAAGTATTCATCGAGATAAATGCGGCGGAATTCTAAGGAGGAGATGTGAAGGAAAGACAAACGAAAATTATAAGGATAATAAGAAATATGAAATTTCAAAAAGATAATTCTAGTGAATTTACGTTGAACTGCTTCTAAGGAGAACTTAAGGTAAAGAAGATGAGGAGACCAGGCAGGCAGGACTTATGAATAACTTTATACAAGACGAAGGATCGGAGAAAATATTGGAGGGTCGCAGAACAAAGCCAGAATCTCTTGAAGCTCGAGAGAATATATCAGATATGTGGATATCAAATTTCAGCTTAGAGTCAAAAATGATTCCTAAGCCTTTGAAGTGAGATACTGTAATTATTTGATTATTGTGAATAGAGAACTGATATCTTAGAGAACTTGGATTAGAAGAAAAAGACATATATGTATATGCATTTAAAAATATTAAGTGGAAGCTGGTTAGAGAAACACCAACGAGACACAGACTGCAGATGATTTTGGAGGTATGCACAGTCGTCGTAAGATGAGCCAACTCTTAATATTTTAACATCATCGGCATACAGGAGGCAAGGAGACTTGATGATAGAAGGAAGGTCGTTGATATACAGGACAAATATGAGGGGGCCGACATTGGAACCTTGAGGAATTCCACGCGACGGGATGAAAGGGGTAGAAAAAGAACCGCTAAGAGAGACTTGACAAACACGATTGGAAAGATATGAGGAGAACCAATAAAGCAAATGCCCAGGAACACATAATGTTCTAAGTTTGTGCAGTAATATATTGTATTTCACCGAATCAAAAGCCTTAGAGATGTCCAAATACAAGGTTTCCACTTGTAAGCGGTTCTCGAAGGCTCTTTCTGCCACACTGGTAACTCCAGTAGATTAGTCAAAGTGGATCGGCCTTTGATAAAGCCATGTTGCTCAGGAACCAAGACCCGCAGAAAAAAGATTGACAAAAACAAACGCTCTAACAGTTTTGAAAAACAGGATAACAATGATATTGAAAGAACCACCACCTTTTTAAAAAATAGGAGAGATGTATGTTCTTTTCCAATAAGATGGAAAGATAACAGATGATAAGCTAATATTAAAAAGGTGAGATAAGGGAACACAAAGAGGACTTAACAAAGTGATTAGAGGTGCTGTCAGGACTTGGACTGACAGAACCGTCAAGTGCTACAATATACTATAAAACATTATCTGCAGTACATAAAACCGGAAAAGGGCGAGGATGTAGTTGAAAAAAATTGAAGTAGCAGGAGAGTGCTCCTGCCAGAAGGGTTTTGTAAAAACAATTAGTAAATCAAACAATATATTGTGAATATCGAAACTTGACTAATATACAGAGTCCATAAATTGAGTTCGAAAAATTATTATGATTATTATGTTTTTGTATACGCCGCCATTTCGTTTCAAGTGTTTTGACGCCGTCGCTTAGTTAGCCATGATAACGCATCAATATGACAAACCATTTCTAAAAGTTTTATCAAAATTCCTACATATTTGTAGTGTCGAAATGAGTATCTTCCTAGTATCACGTGTTAGTGTTGTTGTACGAGTAATTGTCAAATATTCAATCGGTTGTAGCCTGGCTGTTTGTTGTTCAATTATTGTGAAATTTTCAGGATATATTAAATTGCTTTCAAAAAACTCAAATTTGTAGCTTTTGGGAAATATAAGGGTCCCATTTTGATTTTATAGGCAAACATGAAAAATTTATATAATGTACTATTATTAACAAAGTCGATCGAATTTTGACTTCGGAGGTATTTGTTGCCCTTGTACTCTTAAAGTCTCATCATTTTGATTTTTTCCAGGGAGGTCAAAGGTGTCTAACCGCGGGTTACAAAAAAATTTCGTACACTTCCCCTTCCCATGCACCCATCAAAGCAAAACTTGCCATTATAAGACCTGTTTTGTAAAGTTCTTATCAATACCTTACACTTGATATCCATATTGCCTACATGCAATGAAATTTTTTTTCCAGGGGCCACTCCCCTACAGAGTGAGATAAAAAATGATTTTACAAAACCCTAAAAACGGAATATTATTGAATGTAGCCACTGGATTGAAAAGGAAAGAAAAGTAAATACTAAAAAGCTTTCAGATGTCCTGGGACAAAGAGGCCGAAATGCCATTTATGTGAAGAGTGTATGGAATTCTGGTAGAAGATTTGAGGGAACGAATTTATTTCCAAAAAGTCTTCGAATGATTTGAATTTAAAGAAGACTCAACGCTTCTGTAGCAAGAATACATTGCTGACTTGACTTATTTTTTAGCCAAAACTTCAAGTTGACAAAACATATTACGCGATTCAGTCGTCCCATCACGCAGAAAGACACGACAAGCTCGGTCGTTCTCCTTCAAAGCACGAAGCACGTTAAGGTTTAACCAAGGAGAGTCCTTCGAGCTCCTCAACGCAATAAGAGGTGTCAAGACATATATAATCGAGTTGAGGAAGTCATAGAAGTAGTAACATACTGTATCAGAGTCCAATCAATCCACCAAAAGACTGGCTTCAGAGATTTGATTGTCGTTAGCCTTGTAAAAGTTATAGCGATGTTGGATTTTTTTCCGAACAAGGAGAACAGCCAAGAGACACATCAAAACTTAGAGGGGGATGATGAGGATCAAGAGAAATGTAAGGAAAGTGAACACGGGAAAGACGCATAGAAGTTCGTTCGATATTACATACACTCTGACAACGAAGTACCTGGAAACTGTAATTTAAATTCCCCGGGAAAATGATATTTCATAAAAATAAGTTGGTAAGACTGTCCTTAATTACTATGCCAAATATGAGCGCGACCTGTCAACCAGTTTGTTTACATCAGCTGCTTAAGTCGGTACACCTCAGAAGTGCGTTGCGATTTTTGTGATTATTTTTTTTTATTATGACCGAATTTAAAACCAGAATCGCAATAAATACCATCGATCAACCAACGTATTCACCAGATTTGGTTCCGTGTGATTTTGATGAATAATTAAATAATTTGCGTTTTATTTGCAATTTCCGGGTACTTTTTTGTCACAATGTAGAACTAAATTAAAGATACGGCCTTTAGCATTGGGTAAAGCGTTGAACTGAGAAAGAGCACACATTGACATCTAGCAAGATATCAAAGAAGAACAATGAGAGGAGCAAGGACTTAATAAACTGCCTGCCCAGGAAATATTTGGAAGGTTGAAATCACCACATAGAAAGAGAAGACAGTTTTGAAAGTAGGAATGTATCATACACAGATATAGGAGAATTACAGGGAATGTATGCGCAGAAGATGAGAACAGAATAGATAGGAGAAATATTAATCTTAACGGCGACACATTCTACAGGGTTTAGCAAAGAAAATCAGAAAGAGAAGAGCCAGGAAAAGTCCTACGAAAGGCACCATCACTGTTGTTGGACAGGAGTCTATTACGGTCACGCCGAACTACCGTGTATTGTGGAAAAATTTGGCCGTTATGAAAACTTCCCGACAGCCAAGTTGGAATAAACCAGATAATATCATCATTGAATAGAGCATAAGACAAAGATAGATCTTTCAGCTTGGACCATAAGCCCCGCACTTTTTGATAGTATAAAGATGGGATGTTTAAAGAATTAATAGGTATAGATGTTAACGTTTGGCTGATTTTACTGGTGCCGTTGAAAATTTCTTCTTTTAGCTGGAACAAACAGCTACAAAGTACTCCAGCAGGCCAATAGTCAGGATTCATGATAATATCGCAATTTTCAGGCACACTTAATTTAAACGAAGCAGTAACCCTGTCGGCTTAGTTGTCCTTGGTGAGCTTACAGCAGCTGAAGACTTTGACAGAGGAACCAAATTTTAAACCCACCTCTTTTGCAGTCGAATCCGCCGCCCGAGATATACATATTTGTTTTGGCGGGGCCACGTATTCCAGAATAGAATCAACAGATGAGTCAGACGGAAGAACCAATGCATTGACTGTAGATGATACTGGCGAATGGGTCTAAAGTGAAAAATTTTTAGGAATCGCTCCTCGACTTATGAATGAAGGACCAAGCGAACTTGCAGGCACCACTTTGGAGACAGAGTTAGACAGAAGAATGCTCCTACCATATGGGGTTTGTAACCGTCCTAAAAATCAAAACAATTGTTACTACTCACTTTGTCCTGCATACGCAAAGATCGAGCAATACCAGTAAAGAATGCCGGCTAACCCACGCAGATAATTCGTAGGACGCCACATGCTTCCTTTCATTTCTTACCGGCGCGTGACCATCTGATGCGTGAACTCTGCGACCAAGTTTGCTACCTGCTTATATTACCTAAAACCTAAGGGAAATCAAAACCTTGAGGGCAAGAGAGAACTACCGCGTTTATGAACAATGGTGATTCTCTTTTGCCCTAGTGTGTGGATACGAAGAGAAGAAAACTTCCAAAAAACCTAAGAATCATATAACTGGTTACTATTCACAATCCATTTCCACTAATATATACGAGTATTAATAAATATTCCGTGTGAAGAAGTGAGTTAGGACACACTCCGCTTACGCAGCAGCTCCCTAGTTCAAACCTCGGTGGCGGCATCGAGTTTGAGCTTCTGATACTGCTGTGCTGTATCCACTACGATCATGGAATGATATACCCTAGCAATATATCTTAACGCCGAGGTTCGGATTTGGACAATTGTGCGATGGATTATTGTTGGTTTTATTTTGATATTAAAAGGAAAATGCCATTTTTTAATATAAATGATCGAATGTTTATTTTATTGTAAAGAGGAAGGTATGCCGTTGGTAGTAGAAAATAACATTAGGCAAATGACCACCACGACTACGCTTACAGGACCACATCCTTATCATGAAATTTTCCATAACCAAATCGCCAAGTGGCTGCCCTATGTCCTCGATAGCCTCACGAATTCTATCTTTGAGGTCTTGAATCGACGCTGGGCTGTTGGCGTAGACCTTCTCTTTCACATGGCCCCAAAGGAAGAAGTCGCAAGGCGTTAAATCACAAGATATCGGTGGCCAATTGTGATCACCTCTTCGAGAGATAACACTGTCCGGAAACTTTCCCGTAAAAGATCAATGGTTTCGTTACTTGTGTGGCACGTAGCGCCGTCTTGTTGGAAGTAAACGTTGTCCAGATCAATACCATCCAATTCCGGCCATAAAAAATTATTAATCATCTCTCGTTAGCGCAATCCATTCACCGTAACTGTTGCTCCAGCCTAATTTTCTAAAAAGTAAGCTCCAATTACTCCGCCGGACCATAAACCGCACCAAGCCGTCACACGATGAGGATAGAGAGGCTTTTCAACAATAACTCTTGGGTTTTCCGAACCCTAGATGCGACAATTTTGCTTGTTGACGAAGCCACCGAGGTGGAAATGGGCCTTATCACTCAAGATGATTTTTCGATGGAACTCCGGATCATTTTCATGCATTTCAAGGACCCAATCCGCAAAGACACGACGTCTTTGATGATCGACCGGGTTAAGTTCTTGTCTTAAGCCTTAAGATCCAAATCTTTATGCAAAATACGGTGTAATGACGTTTGTGCAATGCCGAATTCCAAAGAACGACGAGGAATCGACATACCTGGGGTTTCTTCAACACTTTCGGCTACAGCAGCAATATTCTCGGCTGTTCTTGAGTGACGTGCACGGGTTTCATTCTTCACATCACTAAGTTGTCCCAATAGCTCGAATTTTTCCACCGATTTCTGTATTGCGGTCCGACAAGGTGCTTCACAACGACCCAAAAATGTTCGAGCTTTACGAACCGTCTCTACCAAATTTTCACCATTTTTATAGTAAATTTTAATAATTTCAATGCGTTGTTGAAACGTGCATCGTTCCATTTTTATTAATGGCGTAGTTTCTACTTGTCAAATGTCAAAAGATGACAGCTTCAAAAGTGACATCTACCGAAATAGCGTGCTATTCAAAATAACACCTCTTATTGGAAAACCCTTTATATTAATAAAACAGCACTGAGCTTAATTAAATCCTGATTAACAAACTTATTATTTCACACTTCAGGAGAGCAAAATTTTCCGATTATGAAGAAAATTAAATATTGAAATGTTGTGGAATGAAGCCTGAAACTGCTTACACCTAATTTGTTGGCAGGCTGCAGTAGTTATTAGGCATACATTCTGACTTTTATCTCATGTAAGCTTTGGCTGGCAGTCATAGGCTTCGTGGGACGGTGGCTCTGTATGAAAATCAAATGGTGAAAAGCTCCTGTTGATTTTTTGAGTCTGAGTTCTGTGAGCCTTTTGAAAGCTATCCCGGGTGGTGGAGGTGGGTTTTGTGCGCAATAGAGAGTCCGGTTGACAAAACGAAGGAGAAGCTCGGGCGAAAATCGCCGCATGGTTAAAGAATCATAATTGGAATATGTACTTCCTGTCGCAGCACACAGGTACAAGACGTTGTTCCTCATCTACTACGTAGCTAGCATTCAGTGCTTAAGGTCCGTATCTCACTCCTTGTGGAGTTTACTTAGCTTTGACAGCTAAATGAGTGAATATTTCAGCAAAACTGGAGAATAGCCGGACTCGAACCTGAGCTACATTTTGTTCGAAAGAAAAGGCATAAAAGCTGTTTAAAATTTATCGTCATCATCGTCAACTACGCTATGCAAACGATCCTAGCGGCCGCTGTCACATTATGAGATGCGGTTACAACAATTTCACCTTTCATTCTTGTTATTGCTATTTTTGCTTCTCAACTCAAGGCTTATTATTATGCCTGTTATCATTGTAATTTTGATAGACTGCCAACTGGATCACATGGGAATATGTCCTCACTACTGTATTTGATGTTTTTGATCTCAGTTTTTGTGTCGAAATTTACGATCGAAGAAATGGATATACTTTATATGCCGATCACTAGTCAAATTCTGATTGCTAATGCACCGTTGCCCAGAGCTCATTAGAAATCACGAGGTCTCTTTCTTAGCTTTGAACGAATGCTGTATCACTTGAAGGTTTCCTACGATTGAGATTCTACACATAGCCGTACCATGCGGCGGGTGGTTCTGTTGGTGACACTTGATGTGCGGAACGCCTTCAACTCCGCTAGATAAGTGGATGTTCTGGATACGCTGAAAACTCTTTTCAAGTTCCAGACTTTCTGATGTGGCTTTCGCGGGACTATCTGAAGGACCGAAGCCTGCTTTATGATACTATGCTAGGCCAAAGAAGGATGGAAGTTACATAGCGTGTTGCTCAAGGATCTATCCTTGGTCCAGGCCTGTGGAACTACTGCTACTGTCGCAATTGTTTCCATAACCATTAAGAAAATCATGATCAACAAACGAATGTACTCGAAAACCCACCAAGCATGATCAACATCTGAAAGTGGCGTCACTGCGCATTCAGTATTGCTCGAATATTCCAGGTAGTTCGCCAATGTACGAGAAATGGATTGAATGACTAGAGACCCTACATAAAGGCGAGCTGAATGAATGGGGGGATTGTTACAATCGCGATAGTAAAACTGCGATAGTGTGGAGTGCGAATTGAAAAGCGATATTGATTGAGTAATAGTGAAGTGATTTTCGTTGATAGCTAAGACAGTTAAAGTAAAAATTGATAGACAGTGAAAATTAGTTTAAATACAGTTACAGTGAAAATTAGCTTAAATGCGAGTTAAATTAATGATTGTTCATTCTTAGTAAATAAACTTTTTTTACTTAATTTAAAAGACATTGCGTTTTCCCTTTCCCGGAACATTAAAATTATTGGCCGCGAACCATAAAACGCAACAATATCATACCATGGGCTACTGAGACTAAAGTTGACGGATGTGCTGCGACTGATCTACTATGCGGAGGATGTTGCGGCACTATTCGCTGGACGCACGGTCAAGCAGGCGCAACTTTGATTAGGAATGCTAGTGCGCCGGGTGAGAGATTGGATGACAGCTCAAGGGTCCAGCCTTGCACTGGAGAAAACCGAAGTAGTCACCCTGACAAACAAGAGAGTCCCCAAAGTACGGACGATTAGTTTAGTTGGTTGAATCGAAACCATCACTAAAATACCTGGGGTTACTGATCGACTTGAAGATGAGTTTCTCTTAACAATTCACGGCAACGATTTATAAGACTGCTTCGGGTGTATCGGTTCTGAGTCAATACGGCCAACGTAGGGAGACCTAACCCATCAAGAAGGCGACTTTTGAATAGATTCGTAGAGTCGGTACTACTGTATGGAGTAAAATATGGGGTTGAATCGAAACCATCACTAAAATACCTGGGGTTACTGATCGACTTGAAGATGAGTTTCTCTGAACAAGTCACGGCAACGATTTATAAGACTGCTTCGGGTGTATCGGTTCTGAGTCAATACGGCCAACGTAGGGAGACCTAACCCATCAAGAAGGCGACTTTTGATTAGATTCGTAGAGTCGGTACTACTGTATGGAGTAAAATATGGGGCAACGCTCTTAGCAAGTAGTTGTACCGAAAACGCTTGGGTTAGGTACAGAGAAGAGAAGTACCGATGATTGCATCTTCATAGCCGACAATTTCTGATTCGGCGGTGCCAGTCATTGCAGGCGTGATACCTATTGCCCTGCTTGCTAGAGAAAAACCTTCCGCATCGTATAGTCGAAGCATTGGTTGACTACAAATGCTGTCGCAACGAGATTATTATTAAGTAGCTAATTTACTTTCCAGGATTAGGTCATATTTAGGGTCGATTTATTTGAATATTCTTGAGAAGTGCGATGAATGGCTGTTAGGAAAGCTTATTGTTGATAAATACTACGCTTCCTGAAAATTTCATTGAAATCGATGACCCTAAACAATAAGGTACACTTGTCAGTAGTGTAGGTTCACAGTCCGATAAATATATATATTATAGAACCAATTCATTAGCAACAATGAGCTTTGAACCTGGGAGCTGCGTCGCTAGCACTGAGCAATAACGGCAAAACCAGGCAAACAACTTTTGTAATTTGCTACTTCCAATTACAAATCTTACATGGACAGGATAATCGAAACTTATTTACATTCAACGAAAAGACCCACCGTTTTATAATACAAATTACATTTTAATAAATTTTTAAATAAATGATCAAAAAAAGAAGGCTATAGACCACTAGAAACCTTAATATATTTTTATTAAATCAAGCACTATCATCTTTAATCGTTATTTACAACATTTCATCGTTTCAAAACAAAAAAAAAAAGTTTATTCAAATTTTGATATTGTCCGGCGCCAGAATTAATTCGAAAATTCATAACGCTGCGCAAGTTCAAGAGCATTATCATTGAAATTGATACAACATATGCAAATGAGACTAGAACTGGTTTCAATAATGCTAAGAAGAATTTAGAATTTCTTGAATTTATAACGGCGTCCCAAAAATAAATTATCAAACATAATAAGTGAATGTTCGCCCTTGATCGTGAAAATCGCGTAGAGGAAGTGAAAGATTATTTTTGTTTTCTTTGAAATCCTCTATAGCTTTTGATTGTGAAGAAATGATTTGATTATCTTAAAGATAATTTCGTTTCTTATCAAATGTTCATAACATTTTAATATTTTCATGTTTTCTTGATTTTTTTTTCATAGGTATGAAATATAAATACTTGCAGCACAAGATGCAAAGTTGAGTTCATAGATCCAAGGACTATTGACATTATTTTTATCCTCAGTCAGAAAAGAGAAAATAAATTAAGCGCGCAAGAAAGAATTTCGCGAAAAGTTTGATCGTCTTTTATAATTAGCTTTTATTTGATAAACAAGAAAATATCTCCACACTCATAGACGTCAAAATTGTGGAAACAGCAGGAGAATATTTACAATTCCCCTAGCTATAATTTTAAATACCAGTGTGTGAAATAATGATGACTTAATTAAAATGTCTTTTTAGCAACAGTATTATCTCATGCAGCTACGGAAATTTCCTGAGCAATTCTATCCTCTAGAATTGAAAGAAATAAATAAATGGCTTTAATCGCAACGCGTTCCCAATTGTAATAGAATGTTCCGTATTTAGAATTTTTTTTCCCGTAGAAGCATTTAATGCAATAATCAATACAAAAAAATCGTCAACAAAATTATTAAAATATAATCAATCATAAAAGAGCAATTACAGTGGCGAAAAATTAAATTATAAATTGTGCTTATGGCTTTCACGAGCTTTTTTCCGGCAGAGAAAAGTAACAAGTTTATTATTTCATCATTCTTTGCCATTTTTTTCTTATTGGTAACCTTTCATCATTGGCGAAAAAGAACAACAAAATAAGTCGAAAATTGAGTTCAATACATCTCAAGCGTGTTCAATTTTGATTAGAGAACAGACAACAAATAAATCAATTGAGTCTTGTTAAGTTTGTATCTTTTTATTTGGCCAATATATTTTCAATATTAGCTGCCCACAAGAAATACATTTTTAGTGATTTGGATCTTTTGTACAGAAGCTTTCAGCAAAAAAGTCAAGCTAGCACGAGAGCGCCCCATCGGAAGGGTTTTGTTATTGAGAGCTAATTTTGCTGCTCATGCATTAATAAATTAAATATAGAAAAACTGAAGTGATATCAACTTCGTGCTTGCAGATTTATAATTGAATTGAAATAAAGAAAAAAAATCATGTGATTTTACAGTAACTAAAATTACATGTTTTTATTAGGTCTTTGTAAAAATTTTTTTTACAAAGACCTACTAGTTTCGCGACCTGTCTGTCCGTCTGTCCGTCCGTCCGTCTGTCCGTGCGTCACAGCTGATTTCCTCAGAAACTATAGAAGCTAGAATGCTCAAACTTTGTGAAAAGGTCAGAAGTGATGGTCTCTCAAAATTTAAGGCCTTGACAAAAATTTAAAAAATGTTTAAGGGGGGTCCCCCCTAATAACGAATTGGCCCTTAAACATTTTTTTTAATCAAAGGTAGTCGAGTGGGGTATCAAATGTAAGGTCTTGATTAAAACTTTTAGAATCTGAAATTAAAAAATCATTTGATGCATTAGGGGGTCCACGGGAAGGCAAAATGTACCCAAAATTTGTGTCCCCCCCCCCCCCTCGCGATTGGACACCTTTCAGCCGAAAAATCTGAAAATTATCACGAATGTGGACCTTTATGAGTACAAGGGTAACAAATACCTTAGAAATCGAAATTCGCTCAACTTTGTTAATAATAGTATGATTTGTAGATTTTACATTTTTGCCCATTAACATCGAAACGGTACCTTTAAACTTCTTGAAATTTTGCAATTATATAGACTGACATAAGATATATGTGTTCACAAAATTTAATTGAGATCGAATCATAATCAAGTGAGTTATAGCCATTTCAATTATATGGAATTACAACAACGATAACACGTGTTTATGGTTCATATAGGGTTTTCCAATAAGAAGTGTTATTTTGATATTAAAAGAAAAATGCCATTTTTTAAAATAAATGATCGGATGTTTAGTTCATTATAAAGAAGAATATATGCCGTTAATAGCAATAACTAACATTGGGCAAATAACCACTACGACACGCTTACAGGACCATATCCTCTTCATGAAATTTTCCATAACCAAATCGCAAAGTGGCTGCCCTATGTCCTCGATAGCCTCACGAATTTCATCTTTGAGATCTTGAATTGACGCTGGGCTATTGGCATAGGCCTTCTCTATCACGTGGCTCCAAAGGAAGAAGTCGCAAGGTGTTAAATCACAAGATCTATTCAAAATAACACCTCTTATTGGAAAGCCCTATATATATTTAAAATTGACTTGGGCACTTTTATTTTCTTTCAATTTTCATGAAAACTTAAGGAATATGTTCACCTTGAACATGTTCAATCGGCCGAGCATCCAGAAAAATCATTTAAGCTAGATTAAAATGGCGGCTGCACTATGCTTATGAAAGAAACTGTGCATCTTTTGTATAAATTTGAACGATTTCATATCTAAGTATTGGATGAATAATTCAAGTTATCGATTCACGCCATTAGAAAACTTGCTTCTAACCCTAGGATGTTTACAAAGACCTTCTGGTAGGAGCACTCTTCTGCTTACTCAACTTGTTTAATGTTTGAAAAATGTTTTTGTACGGATTGAATTTAAAATATTGTAGCGCGTTTCAGTTGCGAAGCCCTAGTTTATGATTTTCGCGAATTTAAGACTGTCTTCTTGGTTAAATTGAAACTTTTATTTATCACAATTTTGCTCGGTTCACTTATATAGCACTTTTCCACTTTGCACTATAAATCCTACTTTATCGCATTTAATTCTTTTATCGAACTACCAGCGAGCATATCAACATTTTCTAATACCGCGAGTCTACTAATCCCCCTGCATGTGTGTCTTTGCACTTACATATATAGAATATTCAATGACTCTCGCATATTTGCTGATGACGTCAGTATTTACTAGCCACATGATTGTAGTTGCTGTAATGCCGTAGGCGCCAATGACGACATTCACGTTTTGATTACCAATTGTGTACTGTAAAAAATGACGCCATCAGTGTGACTAATTATCAGCCCCATACTTGTTTTGATCTTTCCGATGGTGACTCATTGTTTGCCATGTAAACTAGAAGTGTGATCCTTCCCCCGATATCTCCGGCCGCTCAATAGAGCCCTTTTTATTTGTAAGGTCTGCCCAAATGTTGTCTCACCGACTAGACTATCCGGAAATAGCTCTCCAGTTTCCCTGTAGAGGTCCCAGCCCAGCCTGTTCCATTTTTTGCATGCAAAAAGTTTATGACAGGCATCGTCTTTTTCTCCAGCGCAAAACGTACAGTCAGAAGATCCCGATTCACAATACCAATCTTGTGCAAGTAAGACTGAAAACATCAATGCCACCAGCTGGGTCAGGCAGAAGTCAGTCTCACCGTGCCTTCGATTGATCCACGGTTTCAGATCAGGGATGAGGCACGCCCTCTATCCTCCCCTTGGGTTGTTCACCCAGGACTGCTGCCAATCATTGAGTGAGCGTTGTCTCTTCTCACGTGCAACGGTCTCCCTCGTATCTTCGTTTCGAAGCAGACAGAGTACTATGCTCTCTAGCACGGAGGGCGATGGATATCATTATGAATATGACTAGCATCGACGAATCAGAGACTGTCAGATGTGGGGGTACAATCCTTAGTGCTCCTCTTTTCTGTACATATCCCGAATGTTTTCAGCACAGCTGCTTGCTAAGAGTGTTGCCCCGTATTTCTGTTCCGTACAGTAGCACAGACTACGGAACTCATCAGGATTTGCCTTCTTGATGGGTTCAGTTCCCCTACGTTAGCTATAGGTAATTTGACTTAGAGCCGATACGCCAGAAGCAACCTTATCAGTCGTTGCCCTAACTTACTTTGAGAAACTCATCTTAGAGTCGATGAGCAACCGCAAGTACTTTACCGCTCGTTGCGAATCAACCATACTGATCGTCCTTATTTAAAGGATTCTTTTCTTTGTTAGGATGATCTCTTTGGTTTCCTCTACCGCTAGGCTGAACCGACGAGCATTTTTGCCCAGTACCTCACTTGGCGCATTAGCATACTTAGTCTAAATTACACCTGTTTGACTACGCATCCAATAACATCATCCACATAGCCAGTCAAACATAACTCATCCGGCAACTCTAGTCTCAGTAGCCCGTCAGATCATTCTTAGTTAGCCGTGCCTCATGTTATAAAGCAGCTTGAAAAGAAAATTTCATGTAGCGGAGTTGAACGCGTTCCTAACATCAATTGCCACTAACAGAAACAGCTATGTGCTTTCACCTGTTGGACCATGCTCAACACCTCTGTAACTACATCAATGTTTAACCACCCTGCTCTAAATCCGTACTGCCGAAGAGATAGGTCATCAGTATCACGAACCACGTCAGTGAGTCTCGTCCAAATGAATTTCTCAAGAGCTTTCCCAGCCGTGTCTAGCTTGCATAATGGACGGTATGCAGACGGCCTTGCCTTGCTGATCAGTAGCCTCACTACTTTCCAATGTTCAGCGAATACCCCTTCCCGCAGGCAAGCGTTGAATGCGCTGAGCGGCAAGCCAGGATAATTGTGAAAGACTAGCAATCAAATCCCAGCTGGAAAACTGGTTGGTCCTGAAGCGTTCCTTGTTTTCATTGATAGGACTGGCTCTTCCAGTTCCAGCCGCGTGGAGTAGGCATTCGACTGCTGTGTTGTGATGAATAGCATCAACACAGACGGGATGGGCGGAGAAAAGTGCCCGCAGTATTTCGTCTATATTTTCTGATTCGTGTATGTAGGGCGTGCGCAGGCTTCCGCCTAACTAGCTGTAGCTAAAAATACACAGTTCCCTGTTCACATTGTCCACTAGATCTTTCTTATTCCCTATTATCCTCTGTTATTACTTATTTTAAATTTACCTAAAAATCGTACCTTCCTTTCCATAGTAAGTAAATTTCAACATTTGCCTTGTTTTTGCTGTTCGCATTCATTCATTGCAATGAGGCAACAATCATAAAGTAATCAATACCATCTGATTCTTTTATGACGCTGTGCCAGTTCAAGCGTATAACAACTTGTCTATTACAATGTTATTGGTGCAAGCATTTTATCGCATTGCATCTACGAGTATTGGAGCTTGATCATTCAATCTTTAATGGGCGAAGGGAATGTCAGCAGCTGGTGCGATTACTCACCTACTCAATCTGAACGGTTGCGTAGTGCCGGTGATAGCACGCCTTACTGTCAATGTGGAGTTCGCTGAGATAGTGAGTTTGAGTTCACTCGTCCGCAAAATCTTTTTGATCTTCGTTAAATGGCAACATTTCTGAGCGGATGATGATCTGTACATAAATACGATGGCGCTATGTACCATCGTAACTATGTGCAAATCAGCTGAAACGCGATTGGAAATGTTGTATTTGACTAAAATGGAAAGATAAAATGGAAGGAAGAGGGGGGCCCGTATGCTGATCCCGAACAAGTTCAGTATTAACTAGACGTGGCGGTAGCGGATTTTTGGTAACAAAGAGTTGGTCGGATCGAAAAGCCAATCAATTTTGGGACCACTAAGAGTCTCATTGAAACCATCGGAGGGGTCGAAAGATGAAGTTTTTCAAAAGCCGTGTAATTATTGAATCGTTTTAAGATAGAGGTAAATTGAGAGGATTCACTGGGAGAATGAAATAAAAATGTGGATAAATATCGGGAGATGGAAAATATTTTGGAATACGGTCGCCTAGATGGGTGTCGTGCATCATGGAAAATTGCGGTTGCAATTTTTATGTTCTCCAACGAGTAGCATAACATAAAATGTTCAGACAGATTTAGAAAGTGCTCCAACTAAATATTTTTAATAAAATACAAACAATCTAGAACTTTGCATATATATGCAGTGAATTGGGTCGAGAGTATCTTGCGGTTATCGTTTTCAATGTAATGTGACGTCATGAAAAAAGAATTGTATACCTATACGTAACAAGTAGACGGCAGTACTTACGAACTTGCATTTTTAAGTAGCATTGAGTGCGATGGTGTCTATAGCGTGACTGCGGGAAACAATCAGAGAGAAAAAAAGATTCATAAGTTATTGAAAGAGCAAAGTACCAGATCTTTAATTTTTTTTTAAATAGCAGAAGTGAATATTACTGAGTGGAGGAATTACAATAGATGTGGATGTTCGTGCTGCAAAACTTGCTGGCAGGTATAGCCTTGTTGACGAAAATGGCCGTTCCGTTTTTTTTTCATTTTAAATTTTCGGACATTAAATTACAAATTAACATTAATTTCAGTAATCTTACCCCCTTTTTTTCTTTTGTCGAGCACTTGGATATCAGCAGGAAAGAGGGTAAGCAAATAATTGTTTGTTTAAATTGTTTTTGCTTTCCATCTTTGGGGTCTGCTTTGATTTTTTCCCATTATTTTGACCAGAAAACTTGTACTTATTGTAATTATTTTTTATTTGATATATCGACCATGGTTTGTTAAAACCCTTTTTTTCATTTCTAAATATGATTCCCCGTATCATTCCCTTCCGAGTTGTATTTCTTTATATGTAAGGCGGTCCGAAACGGACAGAGGTCACACCTACGACACGACTGAGCGCTAGCCCGACCTCAGTATTTCACCCCGGGTCAAGCAACCCTCTACCATAGTTTAATTTCTGCAGCTGAGGTAAATACCGTGGCCGAAAATATCTCAAGCAGAATATAATTATGATCATTAGCCAAGCAGTCCTCTAATAATTTCCAATTGTGTACCCTCCCTATTAGGGACTCCGAGGCGAATGTCACGTCGACTATGATTCCTTCACAGCCCTTTCGCCTTCTCTAGGACTTGTTTTCCTCGTGGAACTGTTTGAGACATGTCCCATTCGATTTTTCTAGCAAGTCTCCGATAACGAGTACGTGGCCTTGACCGCTCAAGACAGTTCCCTCCAAAGCATTAAGCTTGACTTGGAAAGATGATGTCGGTTCATTTGGCGTTAGTCCTTGAACACCAAACCTACTAGAAACCATCTTTCTCTTAATAGCATTGCACTAGGAAATCAGCACTGTCCCAAACTCAGATGGCAGCAGTACTAATTTCGTCAGGGCACATGATGACGAACTTATGTCGTGATGTTGCTTACTGAGCAGCAAAAAGTCAGCTTCCATGTCCCTCGCGAATTGTTCAAGCAGGTTTTGGGCTGTTGTACTGCGGTGTAGGTTACGGCATCTTAGAAAACCTGAAATTTTCTTGATTTTAAGATATGCTTCAGATCTTTGCAAAGAAGTGTGCCTCCGTCGTATACTTTTTTCTTTTATGTCCCGTTTTGTTATGTTTGTAGCATAGGGAGCTCCTATCAGGTCCTTTGCATCCCTGTGCAGTAGGACGATAAGCAAAGCCCTTAAGGCATTAGAGGTCGTATCTTGCAGATCACTCACCCTATTCTTACTTTTTCTTACTTAGAATTTTCACCTTCCTTCATGGTCAGGTCGATGATGGCCATGCATTGTCTCCTATTGTTTGGTGGTGTAACCCTCGCTTTAACCCTGCTTACACTAAGGAGCTCCCTTTGATGGGCTCTTCTACGTGGGCCAGGTTCGTGGCGCAGATTATGTACCTAATTTCGATGGCTGCCTTGGGTTCGAGTGAGGCTACAATTGCTCTTTTGGCGAGCACATTCTTGACTGTTTTACAGAATGCTTCTTTACATAGATCTCTGTTCCAAATTTGACCAGTATGTGACCAGACTGGGTTGGTCGTACTGCTTTAATGGCTGCTTTGGTGTCCTTAGGTTTCATACCTCCCCTGACCTCCTGCAACCCTTCTGCATAGGATCGGCCATCCTTGGATTTCACAAACAGTACCTCAAGGGTCTACGCAGTGGCTTTTTTCCTGCACCATATCAGGTACTTCTTGTTGTTAGGTATCTATGGGAACTCTACTTTTTGAAACTTTTTGGGGGAGATTTTTGACGGGTTCCTTGGCTGACTTGTCTGGAACCCTGGTCTAAATTTCCATGCCCACCAAGTGCCTCTTCTTTCTTCTCTTTTAAATCGACTAGAGGCCATTAATTTGATGATGTTTGGTAGTGAAACTATCTCCGCTTCCTTAGCGGACTTAACCCAAAGCTCTATTTTGGCCTTCAGCTCTTTTTTGGCCATTAACCAGCTTCACCGGTGATTCCCAATACAATTTAAGAGCTCCTTTAGTTCCAGGAACTCATTCCTAACATCCGTGTTAATCGTTTTTTTTGAGTCACATGCAGATTTAATTATCTTTAGAATGCTCTCCACTTTTGGATGAATCTATCTTCTTTGTGGCGCTCAATAGCTATTGTACCAAAGACATATAAATAAATGGACGAACAATGAGAATCTGTGTACTCGTACATGAGGGAAGCACATTTAACACATAAATAATTTATAAATAACTTACGCTGTCGAAACTAAATGATTCCCTCTTTTCCACCTTTCCCTTTATTTCCAGACAACTTTTTCTTTCCTCTCTTCAGAAGAATCACTTCCCCCACTGACACCTGCACGCACCTACAATACTTCTTTTCACGTGCACACGATCGCGCCTTCGTTATCATTCGTTGAACAGTTTGAGTACGACACAACAAACGTTCTCTCACAGAAAACTCGTACGTCAAAGCTGATGAAAATTCGTAGAGGCGAGAAAACTCATGTGTCAAAGCCGATGGAAAATTCGTGTTTTTAATAAAAAAAAGACAACTAAAGTGCCGATTTCGTACACGCGATCGTCAAAACCAAAAACTTTGTGAACGTCAACGTGTTTCGGAGTGAATTAAGTACAAAAACAATTGCATATCACTTCAAACCTCAACTTCACACAAATTTAGCGAAGGTTGCTAAATGCTTCGGCTCTCGCGACTGGTTGCAGATCCAGTACTCTCTATACCTATGTATTGAACTGTCCAACCTTCTCTCTAGAGAAAGGATCTCTCATTCGTTTTTTGAATACAATGGTCCAGGCACTTTGCCTGCAGTATCGCGCAGGGGCACTTTGTTGGTCTCTTCGATTTTTTCTCTATCCGCCACGGTTTGTTTGTAAACCCAGCATGGTTCATTGTCCGCACTTCTTGTGTATGGCGTTTCAGAGTGAGCGCAGTCTTATTGTTGTTAAATTGTAGCACGACAGCCCCTTTCGGGCTTTCGCTTAGAGATAGGTAGAGTATCTCATTATAACGATCGAATGTGATATGGTCAGTATCACGCTTTGACCGTGTGTCCGTCCACTCAGCTGGGATACGTTCTGATTTTCAACTAGCACGTTATCATAGCGCAGTTTTATTACTGCACCCGAAATTATTTCCAGCTGATATGTACCCTCTTAGCATTTCCATTCAATCGTCCGTTTGTCTTCGTTTCTTGATTCAACGATTCTTTACAGTCTAGTAAAGTCTTTAATGTCATGGTAGTTATTGTTTTTGGTCAGCTTAGAGAAGAGACCAGTGGGGCAGCTGAAGAAGCGCTGTCGCTGGTCTGACACGGTCGACGAAGACAGTTCATCGCAGCTCGAATTTCGAAATTGGAGGACGCGGTCAATGGACCGAGACGATTGGAGGTGCTACTTGCAGGAAGCGATGGCCCGAGAGGGGTTGTAGTACTACGAAGAAGAAGAGAGAAGTCACATCTATTTTGTCTCCTTTTGGAGTCGCTTTTTCCCTTTGCATGTGTAGTCACTTTTTTTGGTCTCATGGTTATTATTTGGGAATTGCAGAAGGTGCCATGAGAGGCACATGAGAGGTTGCCTATAAAGATGAGAAAGGCTGACTTGGTTGAAGCCCCAATCAAGCTACTGTTTTCCGGAAGCACTCCCACGAGCCAAGTATCCTCAAAACGTCAAGGGAGGAATAATGAACACAACTCCCAAAGTGCAGGAAAGGCAGTGGCTTCGGCTGAAATGCCGATACAATTTTATTACCATTGGTGAATCGAGCCTATATTTTTTGGTTCCGGCCTACCAGAACCAGCCATGCATTTCGTAGCAAGTGGCCGAAACACCAACTGCCCAGAAAAACATCACTGGACCGAGCAGACCAGCCTGTTTGCCGCCGGCCAACTCGAAACAACCATAAAGCACAATTGGTAGAGACACTAATTGCTAAGATCTGCATGATTGAACTGTGCAATCCTTTCACCAGCCAGACCCAAGCAACGTTCATGGCGGTCTCACCAGAAGCTACGTTATCGGATGATATGAATTTTATTTCTCATATACATTTCATACAAAAATGTTGCTTACTCTATTAAATAATCACAAGAATGCTTAAACTAAATAGTTTATAAGCATGGCTGCAATATGTGCCCTTTGCACATGTTCTCAGGGCTACATACATAGATGGTCACTACAGCAAATTTTTTTGGATACATGTTTGAGAAATACGATATTTTTATATTGTACAATGCAGCTGTTATGTTGGCAGATTTATGTTTATGAGGATATGAAATGGAATTGCATTCGTATTTTTTAATCAAACGATCCACAAGAAAAATTTTAATTTGTGTATGTACAATTGAATAATATGATTATTACATTGAATAGTTTATAAAATATTAGAATTGTGAAAGACAAATTTTGAGTGAAAATTCAAATGTATAGCGTAATTGTTGATTTTGGTTGAAAAGTTGATCAAACGTTCAACAGTTGTTATCTGTTATCTTTGCAGCGCGTGGAGGCCACGTGAAGGATGGAACAAGGCCCGAGGGAGACAAGTGCTAAGAGCCAGCCCAGCGCTAATCGGGAGCTCGTTTCAACCGAACCTACACCACCAATTCAACGCTGCGAGCTTCGAAGGTACTTTGAGGCCTGCCAAATTTTTACCGGGACAAAGACGGCATGATTTTTATGGAGCTACATATGAAACTAGATCCAAAATATCATACCCGCCAACCTAAAACATCAATTCTGATTCAATGTCCTATTCATAGTCCTGAGATACGAGGGTCATTTGAAAAGTTTCCGGTCTTACCGGCAAAAAGTCACGGTACATTCAAGTTCTCTTGTCAACCGATAAATGGCCTTTTTATATGTATGCCATAAAAATTTCAAGTCATTCCGATCATCCTTCCAAAGTTGACACGTGACGTTTGTTAAGAACAATGGATAAAATCGAGTATCGGGCGGTGATAAAGTACCTCTATTTCAAGGGAAAAAACCTCGGGAAGTGAAAGAAGAGTTAGAATCCATGTATGGTGAATTGTCGCCCTCCTTTACAACCGTCAAACATTGGGTGGCTGAGTTCAAACGTGGTCGCACGAGAATTTTTGACGATGAACGTTCTAGATGTCCAAAAACTGTTTCAACGGAAGATATCGTCAGTGTAGTGCACACAGCCGTGATGGAAGATCGCCGATTAACCATTAAAGAATTTGGTGAGGTCTGTGGGATATCAACTGAACGGGTGCATAGGATTTTACATGAAGATTTATGCAAGAGAAAATTATCCGCGCGATGGATGCCGCGTTTGTTGACGATTTACCAAAAGCGCGCAGTCCACACATGCATGGTCGTAATGGCGAAATTGGACGAATTGAAGTTCAGATTGCTTCAGCACCCACCCTACTCACCAGACCTAGCTCCGAGTGACATTTTTTGTTAACCAACTTAAAAAAATTTCTGGGTGGGAAAAATTTGGGTCAAATACCGAGGTTGAAGAGGCAGTAAGCCTGTATTTTTCAGGTTTATCTAAAGAGTTTTTTTTTCTGATGGCCTCAAGGGTTGGGAAAAGTGTTTGACCAAACGTATTGACTTGCGTGGAGAAATTAAATTTCTATTTAGCTTGAATTTTGTGTTTTTCTTTAAAAGGCCGGAAACTTTTCAAATTAGCCTCGTAGTTGCCAGGTCGTAGTCTGAGGAGGAACCTTACTGAAAACTCCACTTCCTCGGATAATTGGGTAACACTCCTCTAATGATTACTCTTGTTGACCAGCATCCCCTTCCGGGGAGACAGTATTGGATTGGATAAAGGAATACGTAGGTCTTGTTATGCACTTAATCACTTTTCGTTTGATCCATTACTCGACTATTCCCGTAGCTAACACTCTATGTGATATTTCAATATTGAGCACTTTTAATCCAAGAGGGTAATGCATTTTTAAGGATAAAATTTGTCTAATTTTAACCTTCATTCAAGTTCAATGAAAGTGCGGTTATCTTTATGCTCTAGAAAATAAGAATGTTTCGCTTTTACACTTGTTAAGTAAACAGTCATAGTCATCATTTACTTTAAATGCCCGATAATGCGGCGAGTCGCATTTATTACCAATTTTGGCAATAACATTTACTGCCACATGTTATTCTATTTTTATTTACTGTATAGATATTAAATAATTGCTGGAGTGCTTGTTCTACAAAAGATGTGGTGAGAGAACGTTGCAAAAAACCAAAGGTGACGAATTTATCACAACCTTTTTGTATTAAAAAGGCACGAATGCTTGCAAAATCTTTTGAAGAAACACGTGAAGCCGCCTCTAGAAAATGATGATTTGCAATTTTAAAATATATTTGAACTGAAATCAGATAAATTTTTTGTTAACTTTTAGCTATTATATGAAATATATCCTTAATCATCCATTAGTATCGTTGAAATCAATATCATCTTTGGTATAAATATGAAACTGACCATTCTATGCAAAAAGAGACAGTATTGAAGTAAAATGGGTTATCTTTACTGCATATTCCCACGCATATTTTGTCCACTTATTGGCAAAGCTGTATCGTAAAAAGGATTAAAAATAAATCGGAACGGAACTGGGTGGCAAGAATCTAGCACACGCCGGATATTAATTTTCGTTTCTATTTTATCATAAACTCGAGGTTATATGAGTTTCATTAAATTTTGTATTATTCTTGTAGATAGGGGAGAGAAATTAATATAATATTTTACTATGGAGGTCAGAACAGAACCGAAATATGCACTGTGAACAATTTTTGTTGTCTTTTTTGTCTCAATATATTTTTTACGCATATTAGAGTACAGTATAAAGCACATTGTTAAGTCCTCAGTTCGGTTTTATCTATTTCTGCTTTCAAAATAAAAGTCGTTAGTTGTAACAATAACAATGATACATTGGGATCCTAAAGCACTTTATTGATTCAATCGTTATACATTTTATGCAAACATAAAACAAGTTTTACAACATCAAAGTACCCAGAAACTTAATGGCCCACATGGTACTCTAAATTACAGAATATTCAATCAAAAAAAACTATGAACAATATTAAATGCATCAAATGCAAATTATTAAATATTATCAATTAATTGGAAAAAAGGGGAAAAAATCAACCAACTCTATTAAAAATTACAAATTTACTTTGAGCTTACAGCTAATTTCTTTTTATATAATTGTTACATGTACAAATAATTTTGCTAGCCATTTTTTAACATAAATGATTTATAAAGAGGAAGATTGTAATGATTTAATTCTACGTCCGAACGCGGAACCGACCTCTCATCGGTTCTAGACGTCAAGTCTGAGTAGTGCCAACGGATGGTACCCACCGGTCAACCAATCCGTGCACCGTAACCCATTCACGCGATGGCTGCTTGTCGGCCAGCTAGATCGAAGAGGATTACGGTCGCGGGTCTCCGAATGGGTTACGCTCATTTACATATTTCAGCCACCTATACACGCCCGTTTTCAAACGCGTTACAAAACAAAATCATACGGAGAGGAAACCTACTTTACGTTACTCCGTATTTCTTCCTATAACCAGTCAAAGAACAAAATCTAATTTTTACTTCGCGTTCCCGAATTTCCGACGCGGTACCGAAAAGTATACTACGTTAACTCAACCCGACGAAAGCTACGTTAAAGAAAAATCAAAATCAACTAAGGTACCGCGTCGGAAATTCGGGAACGCGAAGTAAAAATTAGATTTTGTTCTTTGACTGGTTATGGGAAGAAATACGGAGTAACATAAAGTAGGTTTCCTCTCCGTATGATTTTGTTTTGTAACGCGTTTGAAAACGGGCGTGTATAGGTGGCTGAAATATGTAAATGAGCGTAACCCATTCGTAGTGGAGGGCGTACACAGCGTGCGATTGGAGTGTGGACACCTTTTCCATCGTGCCTGTGTCCAACAGCTCCTCCTCACGTCCGAGCTTTGCCCACTATGCCGGCGACCCATAGAGCGGACCTTGTAAATCATTACAAGGTATGCATATAGTGGAAAATAACATGAGGCAAATGACCACCACGACCACGCTTACAGGACCATAAACTTTTCATGAAATATTCCATAACCCTATGTCCTTGATAGCCTCACAAATTCAATCTTTGAGGTCTTGAATCGACGCTGGGCTGTTGGCGTAGACTTTCTCTTTCACGTGGCCTCAAAGAAAGAAGTCGCAAGGTGTTAAATCACAAGTTCTATTCAAAATATCACCTCTTATTTGAAAACTCTATATATATATATATATATATATATATATATATATATATATATATATATATATGTATATATATATATATATATATATATATATATATATATATATATATATATATATATACATACATGATATAAATCCGGATCATAATCAAAAGTATACCGAGTCATGTCCAAATACTCGTACATGAATGCTTCTGGAGGTATGCAGCCATTGGTGAAACAAGTCTCAATGTACCCGTCGGTACGGTGGAACGACTGCAAAATCCAGGGATTCTCGCTGACAGTAACAGTCTTCACGATATTCTTTGGAACAAGTTTCAAAATGAATGTATTACTCGTAACTCTCATCACTTAGACAATTTGATAAATTCTTCTATTCCAATCCGTCTCAGGCCAGTACATGCGCGGAGAATTTTTCTTTCGAAAACTGGTAACATTTCCATTGTGTAAGGATCCTGGTTGTACCAAATCTGACATCCATATGTCAAAACTGGTCTAACCAGAGCCTTGTACAATAATAGATAGCTTTGACCTTTTGATCAATCTATCTGGAATGAAAGAGTCATCGACGGGACCTGAATACTTTGAGCGCCAGACCGAGCATGATTTTCACATGTCTATTATGGCACAGATACTAATCGATATAAACACCGAGGTATCGAACACAGGAATTATTTAAAACCCGTTCTGAACTACCATCACCAGCCATAATGTAGAAATTGTTCCAATTACGTTTCAGTTCTTAACTGGCCAACTGCAGCGTTGTTTGGAACAAAAGTGTTTCGCATTTTTGTGTACTCACTATTAGGCGCTAATTCTCCATGTTTACCTGCACATCGTTGAAGATTTTCTGTAATTTTCTTTGAATTACCGATACCTTTTGTTTCGCCGTATAAATTATCAGGCCATCAGCAAACGTCACTAATGATCACAAAGCTGACACGTTAAAATTAAAGGCCTATTGACCAGCTTTGATTTAAACTTGTCGCCAACGCGATCATTAGTGACGTTTGCTGATGGCCTGATTATTTATACGGTGGACCAAAAGGCAACAGTCATTCAGCAACTGTTCCTTGCCGTAGACAATTTAAAACCTTAAAATCACGCATCAGCACCAGATTTCTATCAGTTACAAGAAACGGTTATCCGTCCAACATATTACACATCACGGCGATAAGGTGTTTGGGAAGCTTATGCATGTTAAATGAGCTTAAAAATTTGCCCGTCTAACCATTACGTATCAAAGGCTTTTTCTATATCAATAAGACATGCTCCAACGTTTTCGCTATTGTATAGTTTCCAACAAATATCCTAGGTGACTTTTGCCATCACATGAATGGTCCCATGCCTAGCACAAAATCAAAACTGGCAATTCGTTATCAATTCATATTTCTCAATGTGGACGTTTAATGCACTTCCCACACCTTGCTGACGTAAGGCAGCAAGCTTATTGGGCGATAGCTTTTAGGGCACGAAGATTCTTCTCCTTTTTTCAATATTGGAACTAACTTGTCCTTTTTGTTGAATAATATGCAATAATTTCTGAAAGCAACCTCAGGTAAATTTCATAGTACTATATTGGTAATAACGTCAATATCACACGATATCTTGTTGATCATCCTGATAAATATGTGACACAAGTCTTCATAGCTGAAAAATCAATTCAGGAGATTATCGTTCGGTATAAGATCGAAGGTTAACGTTTCATTGAAATGAAGAATGGATCCGCCGTTCAGACTTGTTTTCAAATCGGAAACTTTTGCTGCAACAACTTCTGAAAAAATTTGACTCCCTCTGTCAGGGTTTGGTGGATGGACCAATTCAAAGTAAGTTTCAGTCAGAACAAGTTCTATAAGCCATCACATACAATCCTATTACCATCTGTATCCGTAGTCGTATTATTGATTCCGTTATTATCCCTATCTAGAAGATTTATCTCACTACTCGTATGCTGATTAGCCAGCAATATTATGCCACAAACTTTCGTCTTAACCCGTGTAGGGATTCTTCTTCTTTGTAGCCGTACAGCCCCTTTCGGGCCTTCGCTTAGAGATAGTTAGAGTATCTCATTGTCATGATCGAAAGTATCGGCACTCCACAAGGTGATATGATCATTATCACGCTTTTGCCGTGTGTCCGTCCACCCAGCTGCGAAACGTTCTGATTTTTAAACCAGCACGTATCATAACTGAACAGGCTTATAGTCCGTCCGAAGAACCACTTGAACTAAATCTCGTTAACGCCAACGAGACTTGAACCAGAGACCTTCGGTTTACGGGCTTAGTGCTCTAACCACTAAGCCACGCCTCTAAGCGTAGGGATACCCGGCAAATATCGGTCATCCCTACATCCCTCATGACAAATATCAGCTACTTAACCACCTCTTAACGTCGGCCGTGTGTTGAAGAAAAGGCGGCGATAGCGATATGACATGGTGTGTGTGTTGGTGTCTGTGAGTGGGTTGTTGTCAAACGGGAAACAGCTACTAGTTGGAGATTTCCTTTTAGATTTTCTGTCCTAAAATCAACGATTGAACCTCCGTTCACGCGAATAAATTGATTTTCATAGCAGCGTTTACGTTTGTAAACATTTTTAAAAGTTCGCAAGGAAGGATTTTGGTGAAAATTTCATCTAGGTAGAGTGGCCTTTCACACTGGTTTTTTATTTATGTTAAATTTTTATATGATCTTATCCTGCAGAATTTTGACATAAATCTAGAACATTTTACTTTATATTCACAAGAAAAGTTCACATAAATGGTTTTATTAGAACTTTTCATGTAAATTCAAAATTAATGGCCACGTCTACAATGGATCTTGATCCGGATGGGGGGTACGAGCAGGCACCGCTCCCACCTGGATGCCCCACTCTTTCTTGGGAGTCGTAAGTTGCCAGAGTGAGGACGAAATCGTTTCATGTCCCGCGCGCGTTAATCGAACTTAGTCAGTCACGTGTCTACAGTTAATCCCTTCGGTAGGTTGCCTCGGCCTCGACACCGTCGAACCGATATATTTTTATCGAAAAATTCGTGAATACGAAATTTTTTTGTAGTGGGCCCTTGTGCTGGGAAAAAGCACCGCACCACGACACCGCAACGGTAGCTTGCATGCGTATTCACGCGTCCTTAGACAAGGCCACTTCCAGCGAGCACTGATATCTTGGCTCATTGGGGCAGCAGACCATCACTGCAGTCCTTTACGAACCGGTTGCAGGCATAAAACACTCCAATACACCTCTTCGATTATTGTTCGCGTTCAGCCATAATGTATGCCAAGCATTAAGACAAGAATATAATAATTGTACAGCCTATGTTCAATTCGAGTATTTCCAACAAGGAATCGAGTTTTTTTATGAAGTTTTTGAACTTTAATTGGTCAATATTATGGAAATGATAGGGACTTCTTACTAATATGCCAGTACCACCTCCGCATCACCGTTTAACCCGATCGTTCTTTTATTTAGTAACGAAACAAGATGTTCACAAAAAAACAACAATACAGATATATTTCCTTATAAATAAAATATTTTTTTTTTTTTAAATATATGTTACATCACTTCATTAATTATTTAAAATTATAACATTTATCGTAATATCACATTTTTATTACTTTAAAGTTAGGAAAAAGGATTGGAAAGAGTAGGAATTAGGACGAAATGAACTTGAAAACGGCTGTTGGAACCTCGAGATGGTTTGAGAATAAAGATGGCCTACCCTGTTGAACATTTTGCAATATCTATTTATTGGCTCGTTTTCACCGTCGATCGTGGAATGTTTACTTTCCACTAGTAAACGAGAAGGTCTCTTCAATCTTGCTTGTTCGTTCAAAATTATCCTGTCGGCGAGGTACGGAACTTTAATAGGAGGACGTCAAAAGCAAAGCAAGAGCTTATCATAAACCTACGGGAGGCAAGTGATTTCATATTGAGAACAGATAGCCGATTTTCATATGATGGCAATTCATGGAAATTTTGTGGGTCGTACAGGGATCTCAAAGCAAATAGCAAGAACTGTTTTTAAACGGACTCCAACCTTACTGCATGATCACCGAAAATCGGATTCCAAACAACACTTGGGATGTGTATAAAGTTTTTACCACCCCACAGATTTTTAAATTCTTTCGCACGCCGTTTGATGAAGCCTAGAACTTTATTAGCCCTGCTAAGAACTTCATCTTAGTGTAAACTAAAACGGAGTTTCTTATCTAAGAGGACACCAACATCTACTATGCTTTCAACTCTGGAAAGCTTTATATTGTTGGGGTGATAATCACTGAGCAGAATTATATTTTTCGAATTCAAAATCTTGGACGTCATTCAATGTCATGAATTCAGATGGGTTTCAGTGAGAAGCATGATGTCAGGCTTTTGTTTAACAATGAATTCAAGGAGAAAGTTACGTCGAGGTAGAGTAACAATGGAGTTGACACTGATGGAGATGAGACGAAGCCCATCCATACGAGTATGGCTGAATGGTAAGTTATTTTGAGGCATTTACAAGATCTGAGCATTGAAAAACGAAGTTGATTTTTGATTCTTGCTTGTTCATTCTTTTCGACAAGGAATTAAGTTGTTAGTAAATTTTCGGAAGCAATTCATTATTGCTACTTACATTATTTACAATGTTGTTTGCCGGTCCTCTAGTGGCGAGTGATACCGCCAACTTGATGAAGCTAGAAGGTATCATACTGCGATGTACCTGCGTTTGTTTTGGAATAAATTTAACGTTTGCATCTTAATATCGGGGGCGTCCTCGATATATTGCTGGATACCCAAATCCACAATTTTTCTTCAGGCTCCATCTGAGTCACTTGACACTCGCAGGAGGCGTTTTTTTATAGCTAACACACCGGTAATGCTTAGCGCAGTTGACAAATTGTAGACACCGGTAATACTGGTTGACCACTTCACAACTCTGAAATTCAAGTACCTTATCAGTTGAAGGGCAATTGGATTGCTTTTATTAGAAATTTGAACCAAATAAAATAGAAGATTTTTCTCTTGAACGGTCGATCTACGTGTTGGAAAATTCTTTACTGAAATAAATTCAATGCTGGTGCAATTTCAAGACCCTTCAACACTGTTCACTGTTTGGCGTATAAGTAAAGTGCGGAGCCTTCCAAAAATTCAAAACATCTTTAGATGGCTTGAAGTTTACTTGGCATTTCGTTCTAACCCTTATTTTGTCTGCATTTACCCCTTTATTTTCGGTTGTTGATCTTATTTTTGGCTGACAGTAGCCGCACCATGTCGCCACTGCGTTGTCCAAACACATTGATTGGCGGTACTTTTTCGGTATTCTTAGTAACTTGGACTGAACGACCAGTATACAGATGAGTTGGTTCCTTCTTCTTATTTTTTTTAATATTCTATAAAGCTATTATTATTAATACTATCCCAATCACCATATTTTCGATCCTTAGCTGTTTTGTTTTCTTATATGGCCACGCTCAGTTCTTCCAGTACTGCGAAATAATTGCTGCTTTCATTTGCCCCGCCGGCACTCAAAACATCTTCGGGTATGTTTCGTTTGACTTATTTTCTTTCTGTCTTGATTTGTTTTCGCCTTAGGTTTTTCTTCTTTCTTTGGTGATTTTGCTTTTCCTTGAATGCGCATCTACTCGTATTTTCGGATCATTTCTTTCAATGAATTTATTCGTTGCTTTAGCTCTTCATTTTTTTAACTTATCTGTTTCCTTTGCTTTTATTTATACTATTTTTAATTTTTTTTTTGCGATTTCGAATCTTCCTTCTCAAATTTTTTCTTCCCCAGCTTCTCATTCGGTGGTTCTAATAGTTGCAAATCGTAGATACTGGTTTCTGGATAGACAAAATTTGAATTTGAAGGTTCACTTCTTATGTTGAAATCGTCGTCCGGTTCCTGCATCCCACTTTTTAGTAGAGAAGGTACAGCCGAGATTCTTTTCGCCTTGAGAGTGTCTGGCTTATCAGTGATGATATCAAGCGATGAACCAATTATTTGTAAAATGCGACAATCAATAAGCTTTTTCCAGCAAAGAATTATTTTTCAATTGACGTTTAGAAAAATTAATTTAACTTTTAAATTAGTGAGCACGCAACGAATAATAGACGTAGAATCATAATATAATGAAACATGACCTGCCTGCTCAGGCCCAGATAGAAACCAATTAATATATTTTGGTATTATATATACTCGTATATAAACTAAAACCATTTTTTTCATTCACTTTCTTAGCGAAAATTCATAATTTCAAAAATGTTAAAATGATCTCAACATTCACCACCAATTTTCATGATGCGTACAAATGTTTTATCTTTAATATTGCAATCATAAATTTATGGATGAACAACTAGTTCTCTTCTCGAGACACAAAGCGATTGCATCAGAATGGTTTCAACGAAAATGTTGGCATGAAGCCCGCTGTAGTCATTTATCACAAATCATTCCATCTACTTTTTTAAAACCAATGATTCAGAAGAATAAAAATTTTTTTGCGATTTTTCTCCGTTATAAGATTCAATTGTATGGATGAAAGATGAATTTACACATGTTTATTTATTTATTTCTCTATATTAAATAGATTATTTCCAATTACAGAATAGAGTAAACAGTAGCACATCTAGGAGAAGGAGGAATGACAACAAGTTGGGTAGACAGACCTACGCTCATGTCAGAAGGGTTTTGTACTCAACTTACAAAATGCGGTAACCAGCAACAAATAAAATCAAGAAACATGTCAAAGACGATTTTATTGGAGAAAATATGAAATTCGAGGATCATACTATTATTAACAAAGTCGAAAGAATTTTGACTTCTGAGGTATTTGTTATATCTCCCTTGGAAATTTTTTCAGATTTTTTACATCACAGGTGTCCATTCGCGAGGGAGGAAACACATTTTTCATTTATTCGCCCCCCCCCGTGTCCCCATTGAACCAAAAATTGCCAGTTTAAGAACTGTTTTGAAAGGCTCCCATAAAGAACTTTCATTTGATACTCATATCGGCTACGTTTGATGAAATTTTTTTTCAGGGGCCACTCCCGTGTACTGTAATCATCGATTCATGGCCTATTATTTCGAATCCTAGAATGGTTACCAAGCCCTTTTGCTAGGAGCTCTCTCCTGCCTCTTCGACTTGTTTCACCTGTGAGTATTAATTGAAGGTAATCATCTTCAGTCATTCATTAAATTGAATCAAGTGTTCAAAGCATGAACCTAAAACGTTGAAGTTGGGGAAAAATAACTCAAAATTATTCAATCTTCCCATTTAAAACAGTCGCTATTTTGTTTTACTATTACTGATACCACTAACTGAACCGATTCTCAAAGATATTTATGATACCTATCATTTCTGATATTCATGCAAATCCTAACAAAACTGTAGTGTCTAAGTCGGTAAAAAGCGCATATTGTTCCATAGCCATATGTTTCCATAGTAGTACAGCGCATATTGTTCCATAGTAATACAGAAAATTCAAATCGCTATAACTTCGGTAAATACCATTCGGTCTTTATGATAATTTCAGAAAAGATCAATCTTTTAAATAGTCATCTGTGTGCTGAATTTT
Source organism: Odontomyia ornata (assembly GCA_963969285.1). Lineage (NCBI taxonomy): Eukaryota > Metazoa > Arthropoda > Insecta > Diptera > Stratiomyidae > Odontomyia > Odontomyia ornata. Next base: position 184,015,498 of record OZ017741.1, on the reverse strand, counting down.
ATTCAATTTAAAGTCCCCGTTAAGATTTTATTCAAAAAAACGTAAAATCGATAAATCATACTATTACTAACAAAGTTAAGTAATTTTTGACTTCTCACGTGTTTATTGTTGTTGCACCTATAAAGGCCTACATGCATGATTTTTTTCAGATTTTCCTGATGGAAGGAGTCCAATCGCGAGGGGGGATACGCGAAAAGTTCGTACATTTCCCTGCCCCCTCGGTACAGATACGGCAATTTTAAGACTTGTTTTGAAAAGATCTCATTAAGACCTTTCCAATGATACCCTACTCAACTACCAATGGTGAAATTTTTTTTTGAGGAGTCACCTCCCCATATGGGGAGACCCCCCTTAAACGCCTTTAAAAAATTTTTTCACCCTTGAACTCTCAAGAAGTCACCACTTTTGACCTGTTCACAAAGTTTCATTGCTGTAGCTTCTATAGTTTCGGAGAAAAAGTGCTGTGACATACCGACGGACGGACGGACGGACAGACACAGGTCGTGATTGCAATAGGGTTTTGTATTTTAGTGCAAAACCCTAAAAAATGGGTTGGCATGACAGGTGTAATAAAACCGGCAAAATGAGAAGAAAACTATTAAGAGTCAAAAAGAACAGAGTTGACATATTTTTTACACACCAATACGAGAGCGAGAAATGCATAAGCGGGAGGTAATTATGATTACGTGGTTTTCTAAGCATGCGTGAGTGAAAATACACCGAGCTACGCGCGAATGAAACATCAAAGATATTCGACAATCTTGTAGAACCCGTCACGTGCATCACTGGAACCTTGTTGACTAAACCAATATAGAGTAAACTACGGCAAAGTCTGCATAGGAAGCATTCGTCTAGGTAGACTCCACGCTTTTCCAGCGAAGGAATATTAAGGATGGTTAAAGCAATAGTGGACCAGGAATAGATCTTTGAGCAATACAAGAAGACAGATGGAAGGAGGTGGAATATCACGAAATTTAATTTTGCTCAACAAAATATTGTGATTTACCGAGTCAAAGACTTTAGACAAACTCAAATACAATGTTTCGACTTGTAAACGGAATCATATTATGAATCCTATTTAAATCTTAGAATTTTTCGTATATTTCCCCTCCCCTGCAATCCCTGAAGTGAAACGTGACAGTTTAAGACCTGTTTTGAAAAGTTCTCATCGAGACCTTTGATTTGACATCCATATTGACCGCCTTCAGTGAAAAAAACGGTTAAGGATCACCTCCTTATATGGGGATATTCCCCTTAAAATCTTATAAAAATTATTTTATACTGTAACTTTTAAGAGAGCACCACTTTTGACCTACACACCAAATTTCATGTTCCTAGCATATGTGCTTTGCGCGATAACTTCCTTTGACCCACGGACGGATGGAGGGACAGACGGATAGACAGGTCGCAATTTTAGTAGGGTATTGTAAAAAAATTATTTTATAATACCCTAAAAATCGCATGAGTTCTTCATTTTGATTCGCTGCTTCAGCCGTACTTAGAATAGGTCTTTCCTGTCGACTGTTGAATAGGCATCTTTATCATTGGATGGATCATCGCCATCTTGATTGGCCTTGCCAAGAACCCCAGGGATGATGTTCGCCTCAGTAAGCTCACCACACACCAATTTTCGTTAAGATATTGTTCAAACAACACATGCAAAAGACATAGGGTTTCTTGCCTTAACATAAAACAACGGCCATTTTGACTCAGCTTAATTTACTCGGCAAGTTAAAAATATTCAAATTAAACAGTATTCTTAAAATTTTCATGAAAATAAGAGAAAATGAAAGTTCCTAGGTCGAAATTTAGGAGCAGTGCTTCGCTTTTATGGTTGAAAACATAACATTAACAAATCATACGGAGTGAATTATGATTTTTGAGATATTTGTTGTCCTTATATAAACATAAAGGTCTATCTCTGTCATTTTATTCAGATTTTAATGCTCACAGGTGGCCAATTGCGAGTAGAAGTCATGCATTTTTCATACTTATTGGGTCCTTGCGGTGAAAAGGTTAGATATCAATGTCCGTAAGGGACTGCAGCGATGGTCTGCTACCTCAGCGGAAGAGAATGTTGAGATCCGCCGAGATTGGCTTTGTCTGGGGACGCGTGAATGTGCTGGCAGGCTAGCGTTGCGGTGTCGTTGGGCGGGTTCTTTCCCCAGCACAAGGACCAACTGCAAAAGAATTTCGCAACCACGATTTTCGGGGTCAAAGGAATATTGACCGAAGTCAAGAAGGAGATAACCTACTAAGGGTCAAAGAATATTGCTAACTCAAAAGGCAAACTGGACCTGGGAAAAACAGACAGACTTAAGATGACTTCGTCGTTACCGACGAGGCTTATGGCCCCAAAATAAGAGTGGGGCATCCAGATGGCAGCGATGCCCCCTCGCACGCTCCCAACCGGATCAAGATCCAAACGTAAACGTGGCCATGTATTTCCAATTTGTGTGAAAAACTCATAAAAAAGTACTTTGTATGACCCTTTCCCTCAAATGAGGAATACAAACGTAGCCGATTTATGCCATAGCGTTATGCAATGAAATCATATAACACTATGTCATAAAAAGGCAAGCGAGCGGAAGGCCGCTCTACCCGGCAAGAACCCCTGTTAACAAAAGAAAAGGAGGAGCGCGTCCGATGGCTAGCCCATTCTAGTGGAGGAGCCTGCCATCGTTGCAGTCCTTTACTGGCATTTACATTCAACCCTTTCACTACATCCCTTTCGATCCCTCATGCACACATGGACTTTTTTATTTCAGATTCTATTCGATACCCCACTCAACGGATAGAAAAAAATCAGGGCATGAAATAAGGTCTTTATGAAAATCATTTTGCAAAGCCCTAGAACAGAAAGTGGACAGCTAGTTTCATTATACTGCATGGAGTAGGAAAATTTACTGCCACTTAATCGCTTGAGATTGCAGTGAGTACCGTGGTGTATCAAGTTATCCTTCTGCATGAAACCGCTCAGGCTCATGTAAAAATTATGCAGATATGCTCAAGTGAGATTTTTCCCCGCATCTGTAGAATCTAGCAGATTTGGCTTCTTTCGATTAATGTTTGTTCACATGCATAACAATTTAACAAGTCAACGGTTCTCTTTTTTTTCACAGAAACCAGAAATTGGTACCAAGCATAGAACGCCTCAAAAAAAAACCAGTTGGATAGACAGAATTCGGTACTTATAAAAGGGTTTTGTACTCAATCTATGATATCCAAACAGCAACACTGAAGAAACTCAAGAAAAATTTCAGTGACACAAATATTTCATTTGAATGAAAAACCATTTTCACTCCAATTTAAATGTAGTGCCTGGATCGATACAAAGCCCATATAGCAGAAACACCCTGTGTTGCTGATGTGATCGGAGAAAATTCAATTTAATTGAATGAAAGGGTATCCAGACGATTTTATTAATGAATATGTGAAAATTACAAATCCTATTATTATTAACAAAGCTGAGTGAATATCGACTTAGGATTTGTCGTTGCTGTACTCTTAAATAAATACCTCCATGATTCTTCTTCTGATTTTTCGGATCACAGGTTTCCAATAGCGATAGGGTGTACCTGCAAAACGTGCCAATTTAAACCCTGTTTTGGAAATTTATCATCAAGACCTTTCATTTGACATCCCACTAGGGATGGCGATTTTTTTAAAGATCCGGTATTTCGATTTTTGAGTTTTTTCACCTTCGGTTGTATCGAGCGGTTTTTTACAGATAAAAAACCAGCTTTTGGAAGAATCGTTTTTTCAGTTTTTTCCTAGAAATTTTTGTAAATAAAATACTCGAATCAAAATTAAATGTATATTTTTATGTCCATTGATTAACTCTAGGTATAAATGGTTCTTCGATTTTCACTCACAGTCAAAATGAGCTGAAGGATATTTCATCTTTGTGTTCTTCTAAATAAGAGAAATTTAAGCCAAAAGTCATTCCTTTGTAGCATAAGGTTGAAAGATCCTTCAGTTCAGTCCCCAAGTATTTTGCACTTATTGTGTATCGTATACTAGCTTCACTTCGCAACTTCTAACAAGAACCTTTGCTTTGCTCTGGGGACTGTGATCATTAATGCCGTCTAGGTAGGAATGGCGAAAAACTGTTTGGCGATTTTTTGTCTTTCGGTTTAAACCGGTTTTCCAAACCAAAAAACCAGTTGCCGGCTAAACTGGTGCGGGTTTTCCCATCCCTGCACTCCACATAACTACCTTTATCCATATGGGGCTTTCAGTCCCCCATTGGACGTATCGGCGGATAGAGCGTACCCTAACCGGCTAACCAGCGGAGAAATATGAGAAATAAAATACCACTCGTGGATCAAAAATCAACTTAGTCGAAAGGCTGACACCACTCCATTTAGTATTTGCTTGTCCTGGAGCCCGGACAACAGCCTCGGATTGGACTGGTTGAACGATAACGAATATCGCAGCATATAGAGGTATATTCTTTTGGACCTTGGAGTATTAGATCATTGAACAGACCAGGTGCACTACGACAACTTCTGGATGTAATAAAGAAATAAAGAATCAAAATTTTTGCAGTGCAAGAAACCAGATGGTAAAGTGAAGATACATTTTACATTTGACATTTGAAATCGCAAGGAAACCATGAGTTAGGAGTGGCTTTCATTGTTGACAGCATATTTAAATGAATTATCATCGACTTCAAGCCCGTTAACGAAAGGATCTGTATGATTCGTATCAAGATCAAATTCTTTAATATCTGGCTGGTCAACTGTTACGCGCCTACAGAAGAGAGGAGGCAGAACCCTGAAATGCACTGTGGATGTATTGTCGTCAAACGTCATTAAAATTGTTCTGGGTGACTTCAATGTGAACAACCGTAGGACACAGCCTTCATGCAGAGCTCAGCGACAACGGACAACGCCTGATAGACTTCATTAGTAAAAGATGCTTCACAGTAAGCTCCACACACTTCCCACATCGAGATATCCACAGAGAACGTGGAAATCCCCAGACGCTCGCACATTCAACCCGATCGTCCATGTTCTCTTACAAAAAGGAGCCGCCGCCAGCATTCTCATCATGCGCACGTTCCGCGGCGCTATCTGTGATGACCAGTACTTTATAAGGTTCAAGTTCTGATGTCGCATCTGCAAGTGCTGTAAACAAGGAAGTTCAGCTACCCCAAGGTACCAGATATACAAGCTCAATGATAATTCAGTAACATCCCCGGTGGCGGGAGAAAGTAATGATGACATCAAAACCATGTAGAAGACAGTATTAGATGCGGTAGCAGAAACGGCCGAAGAGGCCTTTGAGCACGGCCAAAGATAAGTAAGAATGACTGGTGCGATAAGTAACAAAAGGAATCGCTTGAAAAAAGGAACCGCGCTTAAAAAGAACACATCCAGCGACCAACTCGAGCCAAAAAAGAAAAATAGAACACCCTCTGACAACAAGCCTAAAAATGTGCCGAAGGAAGAAAGGACTGACGTCTTTTGCTTTTAGCACTACAGCCTTTTTCGGGCCTTCGCTTAGTGATAGTTAGAGTACTTGTATCTCATCTTGATCATATGTTTCGCTTTGGCCGTGTGTAAATTTCTTTCCAGCAAGCATTCTGTTGAGATCTGGAGCACACGGTAGGTGGGTAAGCAATTCGAAGCCCAATTCATTCAATTTTACCATTATTTTCATCGATTTGTGACACGGTGCATTGTCTTGGTGTAACAACACTTTTTTCTTTTGCAAATGCGCCCGTTTCTTTGCGATTTCAGCCTTCAATCGATCCAAAAGTGCACAGTAATAGTCGCCGTCGATGGTGGTTCTTTGTAGGATATAGTCGATGAATATTATTCCGTTCACATCCCAAAATACAGACGCCATCTCCTTACTGGCCGACTGTTGCGTCTTTGCACACTTTGGATTCGGTTTGACGACTGCTGTCCACTCAGCTGACTGTCTTTTGCACTCTGGTGTGTAATAGTGAAGCCATTGCCATTCATCCATTGTCACATATCGATGACACAACTCGATTTTATTGCAGCTTAACCGCACCTAAGACGCCTCTGAAGCATCAATGCGATTGTTGTTTTTGGTCGACTGTAAGCTCATGCGGCACCTACTTTGCACAGAGCTTTTGTATACCCAAATGTTTGTGTAAAATGGTACAAACACTACCACCTGATATCTTTACAATGTCTTGCTCGTGCACCTTCAATTTGCGATCGATCATAACCAATTTTTGGATAATAAAAAATAATGTGGAAAAATTCTAGTAACGCCATCTGTGTGCCATCCTACGGACTTATTGAATGGACTGTTACGTCCACCCAGCTTCGATACGTAATGATTTTAAACCAGTATGTATCATAACTGAAAGGGCTTATAGTTTGTCCGAAGAATTACTCGAAACATATCTTTTTGTCGTCAGCGGGACTCGAACCAGAGATACATACTACGACTGACTATAAAAACTAAGACTGACTATAAAAACTAAGATCCAACAGTTAAACAAAAGCATGACCCTACATGAAGTCAGTTCGGCGTATCCCTCTATTAAGCAACTAAGAGATGGTTTCAATCTACAAACAAGTCCTTGCTAAAGTGCACAAGGAGTAATCATAAGAAACCCACTCGAAATTGAAAACAGATGGCTGCAATAAAGATCTTCACAACGTCCCCAATAACTACTGAAGCTGTAAACGTTCTAAAAGCACAGCAAGAAATCCCAGTTTCACCACCAAACAGAGACAAAGTACAGGCAGCAGTTCATGATCTCAGAAAAAAAGTATCCTGGAATATACCCTATACATAAAAGGGGGGACAAGTAAAGGCGTGAAAATTATAGAGGGATTGCTCTACTATGTACGTCTTACAAAGTGTTCTCCAAGATCATAGAAAGAAAATTAATGCCTTACTATGAAAGTATTACAGAAGAGTATCAGGGAGGTTTTCGAAGTGGATGGGCTACAATGAACCAAATATTGTCAATAAAGTAGATGCTCGAAAAGTGCTCGGGACATAACATCGATGTGCACCAGTTCTTTGTCGACTTCAAGCAAGCATACGAAAGCGCCAACAGAAATAATGCTTGCCTTTGGTGTCCCAACAATACTAGTCCACATGTTCAAATTCATGATGCTAAACATAGAATCCCAGGTCACGGTACACGGTGAACTAACGGATAGCGTCATAATTTAATCAGGCTTGACAAGGGGAAGTGCTTGCCCCAATGCACTTTAACATTGCGCTGGAAGACATCATAAGAAGAGGTCAGCTGAAACCTCTGGCACACTAAGGTTCAAGTCCACACAATTGGTAGCATATGCTGATGACATCAATATTATGGCACGACCAATCTCAGATGCCAAAGGAGCATTTTGAGTCTAAAATCTGAAGCTTGATTTAAACGAGGAAGAACATTCCAATCCGACGAAATCTGACCGTAGGAGCCTATAGCCTTGAAAGTGTGGATAACTTTATCTACCTTGGAGACAACATGAATAGAAAAGGTACTGAAAAGGGCGTGATTGCCGCATAAACACCGCAAACAAACCCTATTACTCTGTACTTCTGATTCTAAGGTTAGAATTGTGCACAGGTACGAGGGTATTTCAAATATGATGGAGACAAACGCTGTAGATGGCGCGCATGTATGTTTTGAAGGTTGTGGTTTGAATATGTGACAGCTGGGTCCCTTACGAACAGTGTGGTATAGTTTTTGTCGGGAGTGCATATTTCGCGCGCGTGCTACTACCATGAATGAACGTTAAGTGCCGACCGCCGTTGCGCAACGTATTGTCATTCGTTTTTTAGTGTGGGAAGGCGTTAAAAACATGGAAAGTAGTGGTAGTGCTAGTCACAGGGTAATAAATCCGGACTGTAGAGAAGTGTTCCAGTACCTCCCACCCCGATTGAGATGCGCGGTATGAGGGCGCACGTTATCCTGGAGAAGAATCGCACTTCGTGCTGGAATGCTCCCCTCTTTCGAGCGATAAGCGGGTTTCACTTGTGTTTTCAGAAGGTTAGATTAGTATGCAGCATTGATGGAACATTGGGTACGCAGGAAATTGACGTACAGCACGCCCCGCCGGTCCCAAGACACAGTACACATAACCTTACCCGCGGACCTGGTTGTCTTCGCTTTGACTGGCACCCCTTCCTCCTTCTTCCTCCACTCTTTAGACTACACCTTGCTTTCAGGAGTGTAAATAATGTACCCATGTCTCGTCTGTAGTGAAGATTCGCTCCCCTCCACCTCGTATCACGTCAGCAAGCGGCAACAAACTTTTAACCGCGTGAATTTTCGCTCGAGGTTCAATAGTTTATGAACACATCGCGCCGTTATTTTGCGATATTGAAGGTGTTCGTGGATGATACACTCTACACTACCAATACTGATGACGAGTTCAGCCGAAATGTTTCGAATATTCATCCCACGGTCCTCCAAAATGAGTTGTTCTACGTGGCATATCCTTCTTAGGGTAAGTCATGTTCAATCTTTTATATCGTTTAAGTGAGAATACCCGCACGGGAAATTGATTTAGTTCAAGATGCGAAAATTAGTGGGAGACGTCACGTCAAATTTATTTGAAATCTGAATCAACAGCTAATAACGCGCCAACTTCACGCTACATCATAAAGTGCTTCAATTTTCTCGATGCATTTCGTATCTATTCTCTCTAACATCTATGGGCCCACTTAAACGCAGCAGTCCTATTCAGGCACTCACTATCGAACTGATTTCGCATACGCCGAAAAATTTCCGTGTTTTTAACGCCTTCCCTCACTTAAAAAACGTATGACAATACTTTGCGCAAAGGCGGTCGGCAATTGACTTTCACTCATGGCCGTAGCACGCGCGTGAAACATGCACTCCCAATGAAAACTATGCTACACTGGGACTCAGCTATTACATACTCAAACCACGACCTTCGAAACATATATGCACGCTATCTACAGCGTTTACCTCCATCATATTTGAACCACCCTCGTATAATAACCTCCTATGCTGCTGTATTGGAAGTGAAACATGGACCCTAACGAGCTAGCCCGAAAAGTGATTCGAAAAATCGACGGCCCAATGAAACAACAAACAGAGTGGAGACTATGCAACGGTAAGTTATATGACCAATTGACTTGTTGTATCTGCTTGCGCAATGTTTCCAAATGGCAATAGATAGCGGAAAGACCGAGGACTCCATGGGAAGACACGATAGAAGTTGACAACAGATACTTGCTGGGAGTAAATAACTAACCGCGATGATTGGTGGAGATTAACCTGCAGGCCCGATTTGGGCTGTCACGCTACAGATGATGATGACCACCTTTGGTCGAAAAAAAGTTTAGATTCCTCTTCCCTATATGAGGAGACCTCCTTAAGAGCCTTTGAAATTTTATTTAATCCAAAATTTCAAGAGGCATTACTTTCCATCCATTATATTTTCATTTAGATCTTTAAAGTTTCAGAGAAAAACTGCTGCGGCAGACGGACGCACTTACGGACAAACCGGCGCCGATTTAAATAGGGTTTGTAAGTTGGTACAAAATCCTAAAAACGAGATACTTTTCCAATGCTTTAGAGATAGGATGAAGTAGTAACCAGCGATTGACAATAGTTCGATTAATCTATTCATTGATTTTTTTCAGATATAAATGCGTTCTGACCGCAAAAGAAAACGAATCAAATTAATTTTTCTCCAAATGCACGTCATTGAGGTGTTTCCTTATTTTTTCCTTATTCGCGTGAAGTAGTTGTCTGCATATTATAGTTAGAGTCCAAAATCCGGTTGGAGCCTGGTTTTATCGAATGGTTACCGCTGGACCGATTGGGCTGAAAGTTTATGTTCCGGAGTTTTTTTTATTACGAAACCGATGAGGTGAGGAAAAACTAGATTTAACCATTTTTTCAATTAAATTTAATGTATCTGAGTTTTGACATGACAGATACGAAGCTCAGATTCCAGCTACCAAATTAATTTACTGGCCTTCTAAAGAAAAGAAAGGTATCTTTCTAAAAAAAATAGACGGGTGCCCTTCTAAAGAAGAATAGTTAACATCGAATGTCTCTTCACCTTGATAAATTTGCCACTTAAACTATTTCAGCGCCATCGGGTTTATGTTAGTATAGGTAAGGTGAGGGCACCCCTCTATTTTGTAGGACACCCTTCCAAAATAAATAAATTTGGTAGCTGTAAACTGACGAAAGAATGTGATGCATTTCATCTGTCATGTCAAAACTAAAATACATACATTAAATTTAATTGAAAAAATACTTAAATCTAATTTTTTCTCACCTCATCCGGAATATAAAATTTTAGCCTAATCGGTCCAGCGGTAACCATTCGATAAAACAGGGCTCCAACCCAAACCCCTTCTGAAAGGAGCATTCTCCTGTCCAGCCAGCATACTGAACTACTGTCATATTAGACGGATGTACGACTATTCACGAAGACTGCTTCATACTGATGATGGCTTTGGATTATATAACTTTTTTCAAATCCTTTCATTTGATGTCCTATTCTCCGAGAGGACCTAATTCGGTGAAGTTGCAAGCTCAAATATAAGTTGTTTTAGTATTCAGCAGGACATCACAAAATTTCTTCATAAAGTTTACTAAGTTCAAGCTAACGTGGGCGGCAATTCTCTTAGAGGCTTTGCCATCGGCAATGTAATCAGGATATCCTTCCATTACAACCACTACTTCTCGTCTTGCTTTCATCTTCCTTCAAATACTTTCTTCGAATTCTTCGAAATAATGTTTCTTTGATCCCAGTTGGAATCATATCGAACAAATTTATTTTCATCATTCCACTTGCACTTTTAATACATGATATCCTTTTTCTGATCCAACGTAAATATGTTGGAAGGTGGAATGACCTTGAGATAGATTCCCCATTCTGGAAGACGATTGAGGGCAACCACCAACCGTAGACAGCTATCGACTTCGGAATGACGCAGTTACACACTTTGTATATGTATACTGCTACACAAATGAAATTGCAAGGTCATTCGCGCGAATATAGAACACTTTCACTGCATTCATCCTGCTCCTGCAAATTACGCAAATTCCCGTTTTTCTCGTACGCTCGGAGACTGGAGGGTTTTTATTCGCCAAGAAGGAAGGTGGCGAATGTGGTCAGGGATGAGTTGGGTTTTTATTCCAACTGCGTCCTTCATCCTTGCAAAAAGTATTACGCAATTGTTGCGCGAATTTTTATAATAGTACACATTTATTGTGTGCTATTAAGAAATCCTTTTTCAACATCGAACACGTTTATTTTGTAAACATTAGAGCGCATGGACTATCTCGTGACGGGTACCGTACGGGTCAACAGGAAATTTTATTTCAAGCATGAATGAAAGGATTCTACACGCTACTTCACACGTTTCAAGGATCCATACGCTAGCATTTAATAAAATTCTGAACGCTTACTTTCATTTCTCCGAAAACACTGTGACTAAATCAATGAAGCGATTTCGTATCCTTGCTGCAATGTTCCCAATCGTCTCTTGTGGCAGAGTTGGAGCTGTTCTACTCGAGATTTCGCGTCAGGATAACAAACACGATTTTTCTATTTAGCACTGTCGCGCTCTTCGCACATTTTCTTCTTTAAAATTCCTTCATTTAATCTTCAATTGCGGTCAACAATCATTCGAACGGACGCTGAGACACTACAAATAGTCCATTGCACGCCGGTTACTGTGGTCGTCATTAAAGCGCAACACACTGCACGAGAACCATGAAAATCCCGAAATTTGCGAAAATCAAGAGACAAGCACTTACAATCTACGAAAGGTGACTACAAAAACAAAACTCAACTCCTCGACCGATTTATGTAATGATTTCAACTGAAGAAATAATTGGTGGCTAAAATTGATGAAAGTCGCGAAGGAACCGTTCACGCGCACTTTCCCACTACAGTCAGTGGGTTGTCGTGGACTAACAGAATTATCAGTCGGCTCAATTCTGAATTAAAATCGCGCTTTTGCGAATCGCCCGCGGATGGCTAACGGTCGCGACGAATTTCAATTCAAGACTCGATCGCGAGCACCAAGACGAGGGACGTTTCTTTTTAGAAAAATCTTTCGAACTTGATTGCTCCTTTTGCGATACGTAAGTGTCAAACCAAGGGCATTGCAAGGTCATTCCGTCCGAGATTCTCGCCCTCGCCTGGCAGCGACTCTTCGGCTCATCCACTCTGCACTCTGCGACTCGCCGTCACTATTCCGTTTGTTTTGTAGCAGCGACGAGACGAAGTTTCTGGCTGCAGTGGGTGATTGCGAGAACGGGGACCGAATCGACTCTCGCGTTGGGCGGGCGCGGCAATGGGCGAGGACGACAATAAATAGCCGAAATCGCCCAAGACTAGCAAATCACAGCCAGAACAGATAGATAATGAGGAACAATTAAAGCTTATAGCAAGCAGCATCTGAACAGTTGTTAGGGAAATCTCAGCTGCGATCGCATTGCGCCCGACTGCCAAGGGGAAGTGCAACTTGCAGCACTGACCGCCGGCGAAACGGGAAGCACCTGCAAGAACTTCAAGGAGAAGAAACCAATTTGCGATAACAGAGCGCGGATGTCATCTGTTTGGCTGCAACCTCTCAAGCACCGTCACCACCCACTGTCGCCGCAAGGTGACAAAACAACAACACCACTACAAGTCTACCGCAGATAAACAATTCCTACGCAATTAACAGCACTCGCACGTATCTTCGCAACGCGACTCGAGCCACTAATCACCGTCGCGAGATGCCGGCAAATGCACACCTGAAATTACCTGGAAAACATTTGACAAGAAGCGCCGGAACCGTCACGAGATTAGATGTTGAGGACCAAACCGGTACCTTAAGATGTCGCCATGTCACAGACGACCGTCCTAGGAGCAGTGTAAATGGCGTGACCTGTTTTCAGTTGTCTCGCGCTAAGTGCATGCGTTCCCTTGCTCAGTGTCCGTCATACATACATTTCCCCGTATGCCACATATTTACGTGCGCTCACCTTTCGTGCTGTGAATCGCGAGCAGAGGAAGAAATTCAATGAGTAACATGCCGCAATCACCACAAGCGCAGCACATTCTCGTATACCGGTACATAGCCGACCCAGTTTTTAGCTTCATTATCCACAATGTGACAAATAGAACGCGCGGTTAGGAGCGTTGGTTGCAGCCACCACAATATCATAGATCCAAGACACGAAAACCTCCTACGCTTGGAAGCATATTCAAATCTTCGCTTTCTCCTCCAGTCTGGAATTGAGTCAAGCCAATCCGGCCGGCGAATGAACTTTGGTATCAGCAAACAGCCTTTGGAACTATCTTAACAGCTTATCAGCGAAGAGTATCTGATTCTCGCGTAATTAACGCTACCAAGGGGCCCAAAATAAACTCCTTGCTTTTCTCCCAACAACAACAATCGACTTTGCCTTGCCCGCACTAGTCGAGTATAGATTGTATCTTTAAGATTCTGCTGGCCATCAGTAGAACATTCCGAGTTCTGAGTTGGATTGCGTACGCGCACATTAGATGGGTCGACGACTATTTCACTTTCACTTGCGTTGAATGCAGTACGGAAATGGGAGCGCTCAGTTCTTACTTCTGGCTATTGTTAAACTTGGGCGGCTACAGGGGAAGTCAATTCGCCACTTGGCTCAATGTTTTCAATAGAAGTACATAAAAGATAAGATGAAAGCTTCCATCAACGTACCCACCAGCGAAAAGCTTTCGTATCGAAAACAGAAGTGAAGTAGATTCTATCGGGACCTCCTCATGTTGATAGGCATTTTATCAACGGCAGGTTGACGCACGGATTACACCATTCATGCTTGCTAACGTTTATCGCGAACTACGCCTGTTACGTGTAGTTCGATAGGAAGGCAAATTCATTGATTATCTGAAAGGTATCTTATCTTGGATTTATACTTTCTATGGAATCCAACATCTTAGTGTTGATGATAGACTGATTTTCCAACGGAAATAATAATAACACATGTGAATAATGGGAGTCCACCAGAACATTACTTTTGAGAAGGTAAGAAGGTACATAATGTAAAAAATGCAAAGCAACAAGAGAAGAATAAGAAAATCTCTGACAAGCATCGAAGAAGATAATTAGAAATGAAAGAAGATATTATTATGACAAACAGCTCGAAAATATTGATGGCTATTTTGAACAATAATGAAAGATAAAGCTACAAAGCTGTAGTAATCGAACAGTTACCGTATCAAACTGCTCTAAAACTTTCCTATCTCCCTCATCCTTACAGCATGGTGATCAAGACTCTATTACGAAATGTTTTAGCCACAATTACAAAGTGCATAAAAAGATTCACGATTTTACCTTCGGACTATACAATATTTGTTATAGTCGCAATAACCGCATCGGGAGCGAAAAATTACAGAAAAACATTTTATCGAACTTCTCACGCGCTACACCCGTGCAGCGGCAATAATCCATCGCCCGCCGCTTGTATTTTGTGAATTTATTTAGCGTGTAGTGTTAATTCTTTGGTTTGTGAAGTTTCCTTTCATTCAAATTTAATTATCAAATAAAGTGCTGTTTTGAAGCTCACATGAAGCTTTTCAATTAAAGCATCGTAGCATGCTTAGTAGAGGAAGCTTACTCATGTTTAATGGGAACATTTCGAATCAAGTCAACCCAACAAATGGTAGACCGTTGATGGCGACAAATATTAAATTCAATCCCACCCTAACTACAGCTGACCCGCATTTTGAGCCGGTTCTTATCATAGGTCAGCTTCGTCATTTAACACTTTTGAAATTCGACGATATACGTCCAACACTAGCAAATCGTGTAAGCGAGGAGGCATTTAACAATGCTGTTTCGTGCTTGCATTCCTCACCGACCGACACATGCTCGTTGTATTTGGATCTCGCCACAATTGCCGCTCTTCCATTGACCAGTTCGCGCCACAATACATCTTCCCGCGCACACGCGCTTACCCGATTAGTTAAAAGCAAAACTTTACATATCAATGAAAACATTGTAATTGTTTGCGAGCGCAAAGTTGTCTTTGCCAGTGGATGTGCGGTAGTACGTGCCTTCAGTGGCGTACACAGGGGGGGATATCGGGATATATCCCCACCCGAAATTTTAAAAATAAGAGCAAAAATATTTTGAGCAGGTTAATATATTACTGTAAAATAAAAATTTATGGATCTTTCAATAAGATATAAAAATTTACAAAACTAAAACGTTCTACATCCTGTACTGCTCACCTATTCTTACACTAGGCCATCCATGCGAATGCGGCAGCTATATTGATCTCAAGTGAACGTTGGCATTGCTCATTTGTTTGTAGTTCTGTACACATTTGACTAGTAACCGCGAGTTTCTCTTTTTGTGTAATAAATATGGAGAAGTGGCTTTTAACGGGTAGCTGCAAAGGTGCCAAAGGGATTCTTTGATATCCAGTGATGCAGTAGAAACTCGAAGGCAGACTCTAGATGCTCATTTGGATCAACCAGAAAAAACGCAAAAGACCGTTATTGGTAAGAGCGATTTACTTCACGTTTTAGATGTTCATTTTATGTTTTAGATTTCAAATTCATTCCTGTTTTGAGTGATTGTTACTGTATTCATAGGGGTTTGTACTAGTTAAAAAATCCTATTGAAATTGCGACTGTTTATCCGCCTGTGTGTGTCATATCAGTTTTTCTCCGAAACCATAGCAGCTACGGACAGCAAACTGTGTATGCATATTAGAAGTTATGGGCTTAGAAATGTCCAGATATTAGAAAATTGTTCAAGTGGTTTAAGGGGGTCCCCCATATCGAAGGGAAATCCCTCAAAATAAAATTTAACTGGCAAAGAGATTTCTGAAACTGGTCTTCAATCAGTGCTACCAGCTTCGTAGAATGCAGAGGGAGAGAAAATGTGCGAAAACCGGCCGGTCTTCATCACGCCGGGTATATTTAGAGTATTGGCAGAGAATATATACTAAATAGAACTTGCAATCGATCAGCTGTTCGAATGAAGAGAGAGGGAAAAACTGATTAAAATATACGATGTGTTAGTACCATTTCCGTGCAAGTTCAATTTTTGATTTGCTTTGCATATACAATACATACAAACTTTTAATCCATTTTCCCCAATTTTCTCCTTACTCCATAAGTATTGCTAGAAATAAAATTTGTTCGAACTGCAAGTGCTATCTAGTAGATATGCTCTGCTATTGGTACGGCAAGAACTGAGTAAATGTGCACTTTCAAATAGTATACAAAGTTAGGCGGGTCTATTAGCCACCTGGGGATAGGGGTCGATGCATGTTTATACTGATATATAAGCCTAGGTGCTAGATGATCCTTAACAATATTTATTTATTTTCAGGATCAAGTCAAGATGAAGTTGCTAATAGCAGCTTCACATTGAAAGCTGATAAAATTGGTTTTGTTGATGTCGGAACTTTTTTAAATAAACCTACGACAGATATTAAAAAGTATCAAGTGTTGACAAAGCCATAGATTCCAAATGATTTATAAAGTTTTCCACCAGGACATAGATATTTGAAATTTCAAAAAAAAAAATGGCTCAATGAATTTTCTTGGCTGGCATATTCAGAGGAAAATGTCGGCGCTTTCTGTAAGTTTTGTGTGATTTTTGCTAAAAACACTGAAGTAGGTAAGGGGCAACATGTGCGTTTGGGTGCCTTCATAAACACACCTTTTATTCTCTGGAAAGATGCCAAAGACGAGTTTCGGCGACATGAGCAAAGCAATCACCACAAAAATTCATGCGTGTCAGCTCAAAATTTTTTTTTAAATGTCTTTGAAGGAAAATGTGACGACATAACTTGTGAAATTGAAAAAGGAAGAAATCAAAAAGGAATGGAAAACAGACAGAAAATATTACCTGTGATAAAAACGGTCATATTCTGTGGAAAGCAAGAAATAGCTCTGCGAGGACATGATGACAGTGGAAAAATTAATTTGAACGATTTTGAAACCAATCAAGGTAATTTCAGGGCCCTTTTAAAATTTAGGGTTGATTCAGGTGATTCTTCCTTAAGGTCACATTTAGAGAATAGCAATGCTAATTCTTCATACATCAGCCCGAGAGTTCAAAATAAAATAAAAGACGCATGTGGTGAAATCATTCTTTCCAAAATTGTCCAAAAAATAAATGGTGCGAAATGTTTCTCCATACTTGCTGATGAAACCACCGACATCAGTGGTATTTAATAATTTACACTATGCGCAAGGTACACGGTGAAGGAAGGAAACTGATTTACTTTGAAAGAAGATTTTTTAAAGTTTGTGCTAGTCCACGACACCACAGGTATCTGTCTGGCCCATTTAACAGGACAAGGCTATGATGGGGCCGGGGCGCTGAGTGGTCGATACAAAGGTTGCGCTGCTATAATAAAAGCTTCTCATCCTGAAGCCCTGTATGTGCATTGCTCTAGCCATGCACTTAACCTCGTCCTTAGTCATGCGTGTGATGTCCAAACCGTAAGAAATTGCATTGCCACAATGAAAGAAATTATTAACTTCTTTAGGCTATCCCCGAAACGAAATGCAGTTTTGCAAGAGGAAATCTTGAAAGATAACCCAGGTTCAAAAAGAACACGTCTCTTAAAGTTTTGCGAGACTAGATGGTCCGAACGTTTGAGCGCACTTATTTCTTTTAGAGAGCTTTGCTTTTCAATTCTTAGGGCACAAGATTTTATTCAAAGCGTAGATGATGATTCTCAGGAAAAGCATTCACTCTATCGACGGCTTTGAGAAATCGAAAATTTTTATTCTCTATTGTAACCATAAGCAGAGTGTTCTATTTAAGTTTTGGGCTCAGTAAATATTTACAAACAAAAGAATGTGATCTATCACAAGCTATGAGTTATGCCAATAGCCTACATCAAGAGAGTACATTTCATGAGATTTTCCAAGAGGCTAAGCAAATTGCTGACGAGGTATGTTTTATTACGTTTTTAAATATTTTGTAATTTGTCAAGATTTTTTTTCACTTGAAGGAAGGAGAAACAATCGAAGTGCCCAGAATTACTGCAAGACAAACTCAAAGGGCTAACTATGAGGCCAACAATCCGGAAGATTACTTCAGATGTAGTATTTACATGCCCTTCCTTGACTACTTTTTAAAAGAAATGTCAGATAGGTTTTTAAACCATAGAGATGTTTTAAAAAAGTTATCCTACTGCTACCGGAAAAACTGTTGAAGACCGATTCAACATAAATTGAGTCATGCTCGAAAGTTTTAGCAGAACAGTGGCCAACAATTATTACTGACCCTTCCCAATTCAAGGTTGAGCTGGTAATGTGGAAGAGAATGTGGATTGAGAAATCTCAATGGAATATTCCTAAAGACTTCTTATTATCTCTGGATAGCTGCAATGACACAATATTTCCAACTTTACATTTAATGTTGAAGGTAAGCCCAGTAATTAATTGATTTTTAATTGAAAGTCATCATTATTGTATGCTTTCATGCTGCTATATATAGATGTATAGATACATATATATATATATATATATATATATATATATATATATATATATATATATAATATATATATATATATATATATATATATATATATATATATATATATATATATATGTATATATATATTTATTTATTTATTTATATATATATATATATATATATATATACATATATATATATATATATATATATATATATATATATATATATATATATATATATATATATATATATATATATATATATATATTGTTACATGTACAAATAATTCTGCGAGCTACTGTCGCAATTGTTTTCACAACAATGAAGAACACGAATTCACTCGTAACCACGAGAACCCAACGAGCATGATCAACATCTGCAAGTGACGTCACTCCATTCATTAATTTTCTCGAATCTACCAGCTAGAACATTCGCCAATAAACGAGAAATGGGTGAATAGGTAGAGACCCTATATAAAGGCGAGCTGAATGAATGGGGGGATCATCATTCATTCGACCGCGATAAGAAAACTGCGATATAGTGGATATAGTAAAGACAATTGATTGTTTGAGTGCAAAGTGATTTTCGTAATAGTGAAGTGATTTAGAAGACAATTGCGATAAGAAATTTATGGACAAGTGTTAGAATTTTAATAGTGAAAATTAAAATTAGTGAAAGTGTTAACTGATTATTGTGCATTTTATTTAATTAAATAAACACTTTTAACTTAAATTAAAAGACATTGCGTTTTCACTTTCCCGGAACGTTAAAATTATTTCCGCGAACCATAACACGCGACAATGGTGTCGAGAAGTGAGATTAAAATTTTGGAAGTGAAAACGTTTAAACAATTTTAAAGTGCACAATTGTGAAAATTAACGTGGAAAAATAGCCGAAACAATAAAAATGCCAGGAAATTTGCATCTTAAAATTAATCAATTGAGCATATCGGAGCTCAAAGAGGAGTTGGAACAACGAAATCTGGCTACACAAGGTACAAAGGCCATACTGATTGCACGCTTGCGTGACGCGATCGAGTCGGAAGGCGTGAATCTGGATTCGGGTGAGTTCTCAGATGCGGAAAAAGGCGCAGAAGGTGGAGAAGTAGAAACACCAAAATCGAAGGAGCCAAAAAATGCGCTAATGCAAATGTTAATGCTGATGTCATCGAGTCTGACTGCGAAGCTAGACGAACAATCAGCGAAGCTGGACCAACAAGCAATCGAAATCAAAGCAGACATCAAGGCAGACATCACACAGAAGCTGGAGAAACAGTCAACCGAAATAAAAGCGGAGCTCGGTAGTCTCAACAAGCAAATTAAAGGCGTCGAGGAAAAGGTTGACCAGGTCGAGGAAAAGGTTTACCAGGTCGAGGAAAAGGTCAGCCAGGTCGAGGAGAGAATCAACAATGAGATGGAAAACATGAAAAAGGAATTGGAAGCAGCGAAGGCAGTAGTAACCGCCCCACCAGCCCCAATTATAACCGCAGCGCAAAGCTCATCTAGAAATGTACAAGCACCAATTTTCGATGGGCAAACGGTCTGGACTATTTACAAAGCCCAGTTTGAAGCAGCCGCTCGCATAAATCACTGGAATGAGCAGGAACGAGCAACTGCATTGATTCTTGCTCTAAGAGGCCCAGCTGCCGAGCTGTTGCAGACGATTCCCGTTGAATTGCACTCAAACTCGAATGCTATAATGAATGCGCTCGACATGCGTTATGGAGATGATCATCTAAAGCAGATTTATCGGTCACAGCTAAGGCATCGGGTGCAGAAGTCTGGTGAAACCCTACAGCAGCTAGCCCAAGACATTGAGCGACTAGCACTTTTGGCTTACCCAGCCTACGACCCAGAACATCGAGATGATGCAGCGACAGAGGCATTCATCAGCGCACTAAAGGACCCGGAATTGCAACAAGCCGTGCGTTTAGCTCAAAAGCAAACGGTTAAGGACGCATTGGCTTACAGTCTGAACTTTGAGGCAGCGAAAAATGTGACTCGTACCACTGCCCGGGTCCGTGAAGTGGCGGCAGACGAGTGCAGGTGTAAGCGCGTGGAAAATGAGCGAGAGCCGCAGAGTAATGGTGCGCCTAGATGCTGGGATTGCGGAGAAAAAGGGCACCTGCAAAGAGACTGTAAGAAGCGAAGAAAATGGAGCTATTGTCCAGGATGGTGGAGATTCAGACCGTGTCAGGAGCCTAGAATGGAGGACCATCAAACTGCAAGAGCCAAATTTGTGGGGCAGAGGTGGGCTAGGAGGATCGACGTCCCCAGCACCACCATCACCGTGTCAAGACTACATCGTGGAGAAGCGGACTTATGCCTTCTGGGTCAAATTGACGGAGAACACTGCACCATAACAATCGACACTGGTGCCACCCGATCGATTATCCGACCAGACCTAGTTAGACAGCAACAACCTCACAAGGGCAGAATTTTCTCACTACGGACAGCTACGGGAGAAACTGCACCTGTTCATGGAGAGGTCAACCTCCGGATACAGTTGGGAGACCTTGTGTTCCGACACAATTTTCTGGTTGCGAATATTATGGATGACTGCATTCTCGGAATGGATTTTCTGCGACCCCATGGAATCATGTTGGATTTGGGTAAACGAGTATTGAAATGGCAGAATGTCGAAGTACTGATGGAGGATCCCAGCGTCCAAATTTCCAAGATGAATGTAGTGGTATGTACTGACACTGATGTACCGAATTCTTCCGAAAGCATTGTATGGGCCAAGCTTGATGGTGATTCAGGAGACCACCGATCTTATCTGATAGAGCCAACGAAGACGTCCGCATTGCGCAGTTTGATTGTAGGACGTAGCCTTGTAAGATCTTTAAGGAACGGATATGTGCCGGTTAGAGTCCTTAACACCGCAGATTCAACCACGAGCATCAAAGCGGGAGAAGTCATCGGCAGCTGCCAGCCTGTTTCCACCATCACCTCTTTGGAAGCTACTCACAACCATCATTGGAAAAGGAGGCAAGGCACAGAAAAAGCCAGGGAATCCACGTCTGCAATATTGAAGCAAGTCAAATTGCCGGTGCAGCTATTCAAACGAGCCTCTGATCTGGTCACCAAGTACAGTGACATCTTCTCAACAAGCCCGGATGACCAAGGCCGAACGAGTTTGGTTACTCACGTCATAGACACACAGGGAGCCAAGCCGATTCGACAAGCACCAAGACGTCTCCCTATAGCCAAACAAGGAGAAGTGAGCGCGCTGATCTCGGACATGGAAAAACAAGGCATTATCGAACCTTCTGTAAGTCCATGGGCCGCGCCTGTAGTTCTAGTAAAGAAAAAGGATGGTAGCACTCGCTTTTGTGTCGACTATAGGCAGCTTAACGACGTCACTAAGAAAGATAGTTACCCGCTCCCACGCATCGATGACATCATGGACACTTTAGCCGACGCAAAATGGTTTTCTACAGTCGATCTCAAGAGTGGCTACTGGCAGGTAGAAATTGACAAGAAGGACCGTGAGAAGACCGCATTTTCAGTTGGGACCGGATTGTGGCAATTTGTGGTGATGCCATTTGGGCTTTGCAATGCTCCAGCCACTTTCGAACGCTTGATGGAATATGTGCTACGTGGTCTAACCTGGAAAACCTGCTTGGTATACCTAGATGACATCATCATCATCGGGAGAACGTTCGTAGAGCATGTGCGGAACTTAGAAGAGGTTTTCTCCCGATTACGACTGGCAAATTTGAAACTTAGTCCCGACAAGTGTACTCTTTTCGCAGATGAAGTAAAATACCTGGGACACGTCGTATCAGCAGAAGGGGTCAAAACAGACCCTGAGAAAATTGAAGCCGTGAAAAGCTGGCCAACACCAAACAACAAGCGCCAACTACGAAGTTTTCTGGGTCTGGCGACCTACTATCGAAGATTCGTCAAAGACTTTGCCAAAATAGCTAAGTGTCTCCATCAGCTAACCGAGAAAAATCGTCCGTATATCTGGAATGAACAATGCCAGACAGCCTTTGAGACCCTGAAGGAAAAGCTATGTGAATCACCCGTACTGGCGTATCCGAAACCCGGAAAAATGTTTGTGGTTGACACCGATGCAAGCAACGGCGGTATTGGAGCTGTACTCTCCCAGCAGATCAATGGCGAAGAAAGAGTCCTCTCGTATTACAGTCGAGTTCTTTCAAAAAGTGAGAGGAACTACTGTGTGACCAGGAAGGAGCTATTGGCTATAATAGAGGCCACCAAGCAGTTCCACAAGTACCTATATGGCCAGAAATTTGTTCTTCGAACGGACCATGCATCATTGAGATGGCTACTTAACTTCAAAAACCCCGAGGGACAAGTTGCGAGATGGATCGAAAGATTGCAGTCATACGACTACGAAATTGTTCATCGAAAGGGCGGAGTTCATGGAAATGCTGACGCCCTATCTCGTCGCCCATGTCCAGCTAACTGCAAGCATTGCCGACGGATTGAGGAAAAGGAACCACCCGTTGATCTGCGACTGATAACGGCCGAATTCGATGAAGGTTGGTCATCGGAGGAGATTCGAAATGCCCAGCTAGCCGATGAAGACATCGGACCATTGCTCGTATGGAAGGAGACGACTGGGCGACCTGAGTGGAAGGACGTTTCAACGCATGGCGCAACCCTGAAAAGCTATTGGGCACAATGGAACTCCCTTCAGGTTGAGGGTGGTGTACTCAAGCGGAAATGGGAAACGGCGGATGGCAGCTCCTATAGGATGCAAACTATACTACCCAAAAGCCGAATCCACGATGTGGTTAAGGAAATGCATGAAGGATCCTCGGGAGGCCACCTTGGTGTTAACAAGACCTTAGCGAAATTGCGGGAACGGTTCTACTGGCTCCACGCTCGAGAAGACGTAGAGGACTGGTGTCGCAGATGCACAATTTGCGCTTCCGTCAAAGGCCCAAAGCGACGCCTGAGAGGACAAATGCAAACCTATAACGTAGGGGTACCGTTTGAAAGGATTGCTGTTGACATCGCTGGACCCTTTCCTGAATCTGAATGGGGAAATCGATACACGCTGGTTGCAGCCGATTATTTCAGCAAGTGGCCCGAGGTCTACCCCATTCCCAACCAGGAAGCAACTACTGTAGCTGAACAGCTAGTGTTAAATTGGGTCAGTAGGTACGGCGTACCTGGCGAACTACATTCGGATCAAGGCCGAAACTTTGAGTCACTAGTTTTTGGCGAAATGTGCGAGCTGCTCGGAATACGGAAAACGAGGACAACACCGCTGCATCCCCAATCCGATGGAATGGTCGAACGTTTCAACGGCACGCTCAATAAACACCTTTCCAAAATGGTTGACGAGAACCAAAGGGACTGGGACCGACATATCCCACTATTTTTGATGGCGTATAGAGCCGCTGAACATGCGTCGACGGGCCAAGCCCCAGCCAAAGTCATTTTTGGAAAGACTATTCGTTTGCCAGCCGATATAAAGTTCGGAACACCCCCTGCGAAACCCCAAACGGTCTCGGAGTACGCAAGTGATCTACGACAACGGTTGAACCAGATACATCGGACAGTGCGAAAACACCTCGAATCGGCTACTGACCGCATGAAGACCAGGTATGATCTAAAGGCTAATTCTACTGGCTTCCAGCAAGATGCCTTGGTGTGGCTTTATAACCCGCAACGGCGAAAGGGTAGGTCTCCAAAGTTGCAACATAATTGGGAGGGACCATAACGAGTTACAAAGCGAATCAACGACGTCGTATACCGAATACAGGAACATCGTAAGCCGAGAGCTAAAATGAAAATCGTGCATCTGGACCGTCTTGCCCCATATTACACCCAGGGAGAATTGACTACAAATAGCGACACATCTTTTCGGGGCGAAAAGAACTGAGGTGGGGGCAGTGTTACATGTACAAATAATTCTGCGAGCTACTGTCGCAATTGTTTTCACAACAATGAAGAACACGAATTCACTCGTAACCACGAGAACCCAACGAGCATGATCAACATCTGCAAGTGACGTCACTCCATTCATTAATTTTCTCGAATCTACCAGCTAGAACATTCGCCAATAAACGAGAAATGGGTGAATAGGTAGAGACCCTATATAAAGGCGAGCTGAATGAATGGGGGGATCATCATTCATTCGACCGCGATAAGAAAACTGCGATATAGTGGATATAGTAAAGACAATTGATTGTTTGAGTGCAAAGTGATTTTCGTAATAGTGAAGTGATTTAGAAGACAATTGCGATAAGAAATTTATGGACAAGTGTTAGAATTTTAATAGTGAAAATTAAAATTAGTGAAAGTGTTAACTGATTATTGTGCATTTTATTTAATTAAATAAACACTTTTAACTTAAATTAAAAGACATTGCGTTTTCACTTTCCCGGAACGTTAAAATTATTTCCGCGAACCATAACACGCGACAATGGTGTCGAGAAGTGAGATTAAAATTTTGGAAGTGAAAACGTTTAAACAATTTTAAAGTGCACAATTGTGAAAATTAACGTGGAAAAATAGCCGAAACAATAAAAATGCCAGGAAATTTGCATCTTAAAATTAATCAATTGAGCATATCGGAGCTCAAAGAGGAGTTGGAACAACGAAATCTGGCTACACAAGGTACAAAGGCCATACTGATTGCACGCTTGCGTGACGCGATCGAGTCGGAAGGCGTGAATCTGGATTCGGGTGAGTTCTCAGATGCGGAAAAAGGCGCAGAAGGTGGAGAAGTAGAAACACCAAAATCGAAGGAGCCAAAAAATGCGCTAATGCAAATGTTAATGCTGATGTCATCGAGTCTGACTGCGAAGCTAGACGAACAATCAGCGAAGCTGGACCAACAAGCAATCGAAATCAAAGCAGACATCAAGGCAGACATCACACAGAAGCTGGAGAAACAGTCAACCGAAATAAAAGCGGAGCTCGGTAGTCTCAACAAGCAAATTAAAGGCGTCGAGGAAAAGGTTGACCAGGTCGAGGAAAAGGTTTACCAGGTCGAGGAAAAGGTCAGCCAGGTCGAGGAGAGAATCAACAATGAGATGGAAAACATGAAAAAGGAATTGGAAGCAGCGAAGGCAGTAGTAACCGCCCCACCAGCCCCAATTATAACCGCAGCGCAAAGCTCATCTAGAAATGTACAAGCACCAATTTTCGATGGGCAAACGGTCTGGACTATTTACAAAGCCCAGTTTGAAGCAGCCGCTCGCATAAATCACTGGAATGAGCAGGAACGAGCAACTGCATTGATTCTTGCTCTAAGAGGCCCAGCTGCCGAGCTGTTGCAGACGATTCCCGTTGAATTGCACTCAAACTCGAATGCTATAATGAATGCGCTCGACATGCGTTATGGAGATGATCATCTAAAGCAGATTTATCGGTCACAGCTAAGGCATCGGGTGCAGAAGTCTGGTGAAACCCTACAGCAGCTAGCCCAAGACATTGAGCGACTAGCACTTTTGGCTTACCCAGCCTACGACCCAGAACATCGAGATGATGCAGCGACAGAGGCATTCATCAGCGCACTAAAGGACCCGGAATTGCAACAAGCCGTGCGTTTAGCTCAAAAGCAAACGGTTAAGGACGCATTGGCTTACAGTCTGAACTTTGAGGCAGCGAAAAATGTGACTCGTACCACTGCCCGGGTCCGTGAAGTGGCGGCAGACGAGTGCAGGTGTAAGCGCGTGGAAAATGAGCGAGAGCCGCAGAGTAATGGTGCGCCTAGATGCTGGGATTGCGGAGAAAAAGGGCACCTGCAAAGAGACTGTAAGAAGCGAAGAAAATGGAGCTATTGTCCAGGATGGTGGAGATTCAGACCGTGTCAGGAGCCTAGAATGGAGGACCATCAAACTGCAAGAGCCAAATTTGTGGGGCAGAGGTGGGCTAGGAGGATCGACGTCCCCAGCACCACCATCACCGTGTCAAGACTACATCGTGGAGAAGCGGACTTATGCCTTCTGGGTCAAATTGACGGAGAACACTGCACCATAACAATCGACACTGGTGCCACCCGATCGATTATCCGACCAGACCTAGTTAGACAGCAACAACCTCACAAGGGCAGAATTTTCTCACTACGGACAGCTACGGGAGAAACTGCACCTGTTCATGGAGAGGTCAACCTCCGGATACAGTTGGGAGACCTTGTGTTCCGACACAATTTTCTGGTTGCGAATATTATGGATGACTGCATTCTCGGAATGGATTTTCTGCGACCCCATGGAATCATGTTGGATTTGGGTAAACGAGTATTGAAATGGCAGAATGTCGAAGTACTGATGGAGGATCCCAGCGTCCAAATTTCCAAGATGAATGTAGTGGTATGTACTGACACTGATGTACCGAATTCTTCCGAAAGCATTGTATGGGCCAAGCTTGATGGTGATTCAGGAGACCACCGATCTTATCTGATAGAGCCAACGAAGACGTCCGCATTGCGCAGTTTGATTGTAGGACGTAGCCTTGTAAGATCTTTAAGGAACGGATATGTGCCGGTTAGAGTCCTTAACACCGCAGATTCAACCACGAGCATCAAAGCGGGAGAAGTCATCGGCAGCTGCCAGCCTGTTTCCACCATCACCTCTTTGGAAGCTACTCACAACCATCATTGGAAAAGGAGGCAAGGCACAGAAAAAGCCAGGGAATCCACGTCTGCAATATTGAAGCAAGTCAAATTGCCGGTGCAGCTATTCAAACGAGCCTCTGATCTGGTCACCAAGTACAGTGACATCTTCTCAACAAGCCCGGATGACCAAGGCCGAACGAGTTTGGTTACTCACGTCATAGACACACAGGGAGCCAAGCCGATTCGACAAGCACCAAGACGTCTCCCTATAGCCAAACAAGGAGAAGTGAGCGCGCTGATCTCGGACATGGAAAAACAAGGCATTATCGAACCTTCTGTAAGTCCATGGGCCGCGCCTGTAGTTCTAGTAAAGAAAAAGGATGGTAGCACTCGCTTTTGTGTCGACTATAGGCAGCTTAACGACGTCACTAAGAAAGATAGTTACCCGCTCCCACGCATCGATGACATCATGGACACTTTAGCCGACGCAAAATGGTTTTCTACAGTCGATCTCAAGAGTGGCTACTGGCAGGTAGAAATTGACAAGAAGGACCGTGAGAAGACCGCATTTTCAGTTGGGACCGGATTGTGGCAATTTGTGGTGATGCCATTTGGGCTTTGCAATGCTCCAGCCACTTTCGAACGCTTGATGGAATATGTGCTACGTGGTCTAACCTGGAAAACCTGCTTGGTATACCTAGATGACATCATCATCATCGGGAGAACGTTCGTAGAGCATGTGCGGAACTTAGAAGAGGTTTTCTCCCGATTACGACTGGCAAATTTGAAACTTAGTCCCGACAAGTGTACTCTTTTCGCAGATGAAGTAAAATACCTGGGACACGTCGTATCAGCAGAAGGGGTCAAAACAGACCCTGAGAAAATTGAAGCCGTGAAAAGCTGGCCAACACCAAACAACAAGCGCCAACTACGAAGTTTTCTGGGTCTGGCGACCTACTATCGAAGATTCGTCAAAGACTTTGCCAAAATAGCTAAGTGTCTCCATCAGCTAACCGAGAAAAATCGTCCGTATATCTGGAATGAACAATGCCAGACAGCCTTTGAGACCCTGAAGGAAAAGCTATGTGAATCACCCGTACTGGCGTATCCGAAACCCGGAAAAATGTTTGTGGTTGACACCGATGCAAGCAACGGCGGTATTGGAGCTGTACTCTCCCAGCAGATCAATGGCGAAGAAAGAGTCCTCTCGTATTACAGTCGAGTTCTTTCAAAAAGTGAGAGGAACTACTGTGTGACCAGGAAGGAGCTATTGGCTATAATAGAGGCCACCAAGCAGTTCCACAAGTACCTATATGGCCAGAAATTTGTTCTTCGAACGGACCATGCATCATTGAGATGGCTACTTAACTTCAAAAACCCCGAGGGACAAGTTGCGAGATGGATCGAAAGATTGCAGTCATACGACTACGAAATTGTTCATCGAAAGGGCGGAGTTCATGGAAATGCTGACGCCCTATCTCGTCGCCCATGTCCAGCTAACTGCAAGCATTGCCGACGGATTGAGGAAAAGGAACCACCCGTTGATCTGCGACTGATAACGGCCGAATTCGATGAAGGTTGGTCATCGGAGGAGATTCGAAATGCCCAGCTAGCCGATGAAGACATCGGACCATTGCTCGTATGGAAGGAGACGACTGGGCGACCTGAGTGGAAGGACGTTTCAACGCATGGCGCAACCCTGAAAAGCTATTGGGCACAATGGAACTCCCTTCAGGTTGAGGGTGGTGTACTCAAGCGGAAATGGGAAACGGCGGATGGCAGCTCCTATAGGATGCAAACTATACTACCCAAAAGCCGAATCCACGATGTGGTTAAGGAAATGCATGAAGGATCCTCGGGAGGCCACCTTGGTGTTAACAAGACCTTAGCGAAATTGCGGGAACGGTTCTACTGGCTCCACGCTCGAGAAGACGTAGAGGACTGGTGTCGCAGATGCACAATTTGCGCTTCCGTCAAAGGCCCAAAGCGACGCCTGAGAGGACAAATGCAAACCTATAACGTAGGGGTACCGTTTGAAAGGATTGCTGTTGACATCGCTGGACCCTTTCCTGAATCTGAATGGGGAAATCGATACACGCTGGTTGCAGCCGATTATTTCAGCAAGTGGCCCGAGGTCTACCCCATTCCCAACCAGGAAGCAACTACTGTAGCTGAACAGCTAGTGTTAAATTGGGTCAGTAGGTACGGCGTACCTGGCGAACTACATTCGGATCAAGGCCGAAACTTTGAGTCACTAGTTTTTGGCGAAATGTGCGAGCTGCTCGGAATACGGAAAACGAGGACAACACCGCTGCATCCCCAATCCGATGGAATGGTCGAACGTTTCAACGGCACGCTCAATAAACACCTTTCCAAAATGGTTGACGAGAACCAAAGGGACTGGGACCGACATATCCCACTATTTTTGATGGCGTATAGAGCCGCTGAACATGCGTCGACGGGCCAAGCCCCAGCCAAAGTCATTTTTGGAAAGACTATTCGTTTGCCAGCCGATATAAAGTTCGGAACACCCCCTGCGAAACCCCAAACGGTCTCGGAGTACGCAAGTGATCTACGACAACGGTTGAACCAGATACATCGGACAGTGCGAAAACACCTCGAATCGGCTACTGACCGCATGAAGACCAGGTATGATCTAAAGGCTAATTCTACTGGCTTCCAGCAAGATGCCTTGGTGTGGCTTTATAACCCGCAACGGCGAAAGGGTAGGTCTCCAAAGTTGCAACATAATTGGGAGGGACCATAACGAGTTACAAAGCGAATCAACGACGTCGTATACCGAATACAGGAACATCGTAAGCCGAGAGCTAAAATGAAAATCGTGCATCTGGACCGTCTTGCCCCATATTACACCCAGGGAGAATTGACTACAAATAGCGACACATCTTTTCGGGGCGAAAAGAACTGAGGTGGGGGCAGTGTTACATGTACAAATAATTCTGCGAGCTACTGTCGCAATTGTTTTCACAACAATGAAGAACACGAATTCACTCGTAACCACGAGAACCCAACGAGCATGATCAACATCTGCAAGTGACGTCACTCCATTCATTAATTTTCTCGAATCTACCAGCTAGAACATTCGCCAATAAACGAGAAATGGGTGAATAGGTAGAGACCCTATATAAAGGCGAGCTGAATGAATGGGGGGATCATCATTCATTCGACCGCGATAAGAAAACTGCGATATAGTGGATATAGTAAAGACAATTGATTGTTTGAGTGCAAAGTGATTTTCGTAATAGTGAAGTGATTTAGAAGACAATTGCGATAAGAAATTTATGGACAAGTGTTAGAATTTTAATAGTGAAAATTAAAATTAGTGAAAGTGTTAACTGATTATTGTGCATTTTATTTAATTAAATAAACACTTTTAACTTAAATTAAAAGACATTGCGTTTTCACTTTCCCGGAACGTTTAAATTATTTCCGCGAACCATAACACGCGACATATATATATATATATATATATATATATATATATATATATATATATATATATATATATATATATACATATACAATAAACAAAACATATTTCCTCTTTTTTAAGGTCAGTGCAATATTACCCATCACAACAGCCACAGCAGAGCGATCTTTTTCAACCCTGCGCCGAATAAAGACATATCTTCGAAACTCTTCATCACAGAATCGTTTGAATGTACTTGCACATTTATCAATTCACAAAGACATAAATGTGTCTCCTGAAGAAGTCTTGGATGTTCTGTCAAAAAAAACCAGAAAATTAGACTTTGTATTATAATTTCTTAACGAAATATTTTAAGTATTTTTTACCATTTAAAATCCAAGAATAAGTATTAAATATTTCTGAAATAACTAGTTGCTAAAAATATAATTTCATGATCAAGCCTTAATCAATTTAGATTTTACGAAAAACTGAGGTTAAGAGACAACCCCGGATAGCCTCAAAATACATTGATGACGCTACATTTTTGAACATATTTTGGTACGATAGTACCCCATCTTTTGTTATGTTTGGAAAGGGGTTTCTATTCAAATATGATCAATATCCCCTCCGAAAAAAAATTCCTGGGTACGCCACTGCGTGCCTTCCCTCTGTATTCCCGTAAAAGTTGTCAAGACACCAATATGAATACAGGAGGAATACGCTTGACTGCAAAAATTGTTGATACGCCATGCAATGAGATGAATAAACGAAAAATGAAACGGCGTGTCATGCAGAATCATCGTCAAGCTTATGCGAGATTATGAGAGAAAGCCAGCTCGGTGGTAGTGTAATGTGACGCCTACGCCCGGGAATCGAAGTGATTCCGATCCCGAACCCTTGCAACCGGCCAGATGGATATGTCCTCGAAGTGCCAGCGGACTTCATCTGTCGTGCGGATATCGTTGCGCAGAAAATATTTTTTTTTTTCTGTCCAAATATTTAGATCTGTGGGTATAAATATTCGAAATATAGAATTAATCCAAACCCCGGCACATTTCGAGACATAGCCATCTGGAAATGCCCCTCCACCGTGGCCATCGAGAAAACTATGCCACTGGCGACAACTGGAGAGGCACATTGCCGCCATGTGGCGTGCCATTCCACACACAGATGTTTTGTCCGATGTGACAACCGGGGATTTTGACAGCCACATGGAGGCGAAGGAGAAACAAAAAGAACTTTTTGTGGTGATCGATGGTTCGTGATCGTAGGTTGTGCTGTCTAGAACATTTCAAGTGCTTTTCTACCTCTTAACATACGTTGACGATCGTTTGTGTGTAGGATTTGGTCGGAGCGAAACGTACTCAAGAAAACTGCAAAGGGAACATCAAACACTTGAGAAATTCACCGGAACATTGCCTCAGGCTAGAACATGAAACTCTGTCAAACTCAGAAAGAAGATCAACAGGCTCAAATTATGAAAGAGGTTAGTTTAGTTAAGAAAGACTTAGAAAGTGTTAGCAATATTTTGTCTAGGTGAGCGGAAAGGCACAAGAAGATAATAGTCAGGCGAAAGTTGACCATGCGGGTGAAAGCAGCAGTGCTGATAAACCATCAGCAGTGGCAGAAGTTAAAGGCAATTTGTAAATTTATTTTGCGTGCGCGAATTGGATGCAGCCAGTTAGTCCACCATCCATTCTGGCTTTGTGATCGGCTTTATCATTGCCAGGTGTTGCAGTTGCCTGTCGCGAAACACTTCCCTGAGTGGCCATATTAGCAGAACGATTTCGCGATACTTATTTGTTTTCCGAAGCTCGCACGTACAGACGATCCGTTCAATTTGTTATTGGATTTCTCACCCTTACCGCTATGAAAAGGTGTAGACATACAGAGTACAATTTATTGTCCCGAATCTGCCTCAATTACAATATAATACGCGTAACTGATTGCTCGTATATCCTTTTCAACGCGGCAACCTCTTTGCAGACCAAATGTCACTACCAGGCCAAATATGTAAAAGGAAAATTTTACCCAAACAAAATACGCTAGTACAGGGGTTCGCACGTGGTTGTACTCTCTCCCTCTTTGTCCTTCTTCGCCATCAACAAGGTAGTTGGGCGATACTCTATTAAGGCGACCCATAGACGGTTGATAATGATCAAGGGATCTTCTTGCTGTTCGAATGAAAATGAATATTATCTCCTACCCTTGCCAGATAGTTCAGAGTGCAATCGGTTATTGGCAGCTAAGGCAATTAACTTTAGATTACTAATGTTTCTTCTAGCTAAGTAATAAGCTAAGTAGAGAATTAAAAATGAGAATAATAATTGGATGATCTATAAATATATTTTTAGGGATTTTATTTAAACAAAAGAAGAAAAAGATTGACAAAATTCTATTTACATTTATTATTAGATTTATAAAATTTTAATATATTTGCTAGATATTTGTTTCGTACCATTGGAGGATAATTAATAGCTTGTCAAACTCAAGTTAATGATTTGTTGCACTATCTATGTGATACGTAGATGAACCAAAATAAATATTAATAATAACGATGAGATGTGCTATTGTCCGGAAAAAATTTGTTTGATGCAATATTTATTTTCTGTCACGAGAAAGAAGTTTAAATAATGTTGATGATTACTTTTTACTAAATGATTGATGGCCCTTTTTCGAAAATTAAACTTTCTCGCTGTTTCTTTTCTCATTAAAGCTTCCTTAACATCCTTCAAAATCATCCACGATAAATGCTCCTTTCAAATGTAACTTGAACGATTATTCTAAAAAAAAAAAAAAAAAAATCCTAAATAATTGGTAGTTCCTTCCAAAAACAGTTCCAATAATAATTGATATTGTATTTCTAATACAAGTCCACTAAACCATTCTAAGTTTTACTTAAACCAAGATCAAATTGACTTGTAGATTTTCAAAATAACTAAGGTGCGATACAACAAATATATATCAAACAGATAGAACATCCATGAATTAAGAAATAACTATAAATAAATGAGTATTTTTAAGCTACATAGCTACTTAATTATAATATTTTATTCTAATTTCACTTATATTTAAGAGTGATTTATGCTGTCGTATTTTTCTGAGGATGAAGGTTGAACGAAAGATGTAAATCACATAATGAATTTAATCTGGGTATTACAATATGTAACTTTTCAAACCTCCATTCAATTTTTTTTGATTTTATGATCTGTTAGATTTAAATAGTTTCATGTAAAGTTCCTTGCATATACTGAGTGCAAAACGAGGTTCTAATTTTTTCGACGGAACAATTATTTCCATTAGTCACATAGCATAGGAGTTTCAGTAGACTAACATTTGATAAATACGTATAATAATTAATATGAGAGCTAACTATGATTAAACTTAACATTACTATGAATCAGATAATTTCAGATTACTTAAACTAAGTTGCATGAACCTAATACTCGTACTTCGACAATAACTTTATATTGCTTTGATTGCAAGCGATGTTCTAGTTTTCCTAAATTCACTAAATCCTCAGTTTATAAAACATAAATGCGTAAACTAATTCGCGTGTATGTTTCCTCCTAATGATTTACGGGTACAATGACTGCAAAAGTTAAGTTTTCCCATTATATAAGTATTAGGGAATTTTTGGATAATTTAAGTGCATGTATAGATAATCGTAGATAAACATAAACTTGCATGAGTTTCTTTAGTTTTTTTTAATGGGAATAAATTTATCTTTCTCAGCGGATGGAGTGTAGTGAGTTAAGTTTAATATATTGAGCTTTATTTGAAAATTGTATTCTATCCCAAATTGGTCGGTTAAGACTATACCTTCAGAATTACTACTCTAAACTTTAAAATAGTTAAGCACAAGTGCTCATAGGGAAATACCTTAGTGTAGGCATTTCTCTTGGATTATTACTCACCATAAGTAGTAGAATTACAAGAACGAAAACGCTAAATAACTAGAAGTTACTGAAATTGTTTGATTTTATACTTACATCGATGTTCTGTTCAATATCTTTATAATTATTAAAAATGAATTGCTAAGATAACCCACGACTTTCCTTTTTAGTGACTCGTTCTTTTTCAGTGGGAACAGAGAGTGTAGGGTAAGTATGCCGTCGCGAGGGTAGGGTTTCGACAAATCCGCTGAAGTCGGTTTCGCGTCGCGCGCGGTACGCGGTACCTTTGCTTGTTTCGTCATTTCATTAGAGTAGTTTTCGTCGGTTTAATTTCGAGTAGCATATTTTTCGGTACCGCGTCGGTGATTCGGTAACGCGCCTATAGGATTTTGTAGAGTTTTGATTTGAGATCTGTGGAGAGATCACATCCAGAACTAAAGTAACGTAGGTTTCCCGTTCTGGATGAGTAGTTATTGACGCGTTTGGAAAACGGGCATGTCCAGGTGACTGAAATATTGTAATTGAGCGTAACCCATTCGGAGACCCGCGACCGAAATCCTCTCCGAACTAGCTGGCCGACAAGCAGTCACCGCGTGAATGGGTTACGGTGCACGGATTGGTTGACCTGTTGGTACCATCCGTTGGCACTACTCAGACTTAACGTCTAGAACCGATGAGAGGTCGGTTCCGCGTTCGAACTTGAAAAGTAGAAAATCATTACAGTAGATATTAAGTAGTAAGCGACCTTGTGTTTGTAATTGAAGTGAGCGAAAGAGGAGTTGGGAGTGAAAGGGTGGATTGCCGCAGCGCGGTTGAATAGTTCCGTTGGGAGTGAATGGTTGGAGTTCAGGAAATTGGTTGTCCGAATAAAGCGAATTCGTCCGGTTACGGAGTTCGTTGCGGAAACTAATTTATGTCGACTGTGTGTGTGTGCTGGCAATTGTCTGAAATTGATTTGAGGATTCTGATGTAAGAGAGTCGGTTCGAGATCGCCAACCAGTGCGGACACCGTGAGAAATAAAGGGAAAATTATCGGTAAAAAAAGAGTGTGGTTTTTAAATACCAGAAATACGCAACGGGGTCCAAAAGACCATGAAAGAAACAGGCGGTGTCGTAAAGGCATTCGGTACAAGATACGTGTGTAACTTTGACTACGCGTATGCGAACTTCCTTTGATTCACATAAGAGTGGCAGATTGTTCTTCAACAATATCTTTTATTGCTGGTTGAGTGTTTTGCGTCACTGTTTAAGCGCATACTGACTACGAGTGCGCGAAGTTCTCTTGATTCACATAAGAGTTCGTGGATATGTGAATAAATTCACGCTGAAGAAAATCAGAAGTGCAAATTTTATGACGAGAGTGCGGACGATTGGAAAATATCACCCCGAGAGTGACGGATTTGCGACGGAGTTTTCGTCGGAAAGTTCGCGAGGTTTGTTTCGGGGGAAAAGAATGTGCACACATCGAGTGAAATAGGTGTCATCGGAAGATTTTATTTGGGTTGTAAAAAAAAAAGACGCCCATGACGAGCTTATAGGAGCGAGACGGAACAGCAGTGGTTTTCGATTTATACTGCGGTTGCAGAATCGATTAACGGCAGGCAAGCGCTGTTGCCGAGTTTCTCGTCAAACGAGTTCCATTTTAGTCAGTCAATGCGTACTTGGTGTACGAGCGTTAACACGAAGACCGAAGCGGGGACGGCAATAAAAACAGATCACGCTAGATCACAACAAAAGCTAGACACATAGTTGCGAATTCCGGCGTACCAACTTCCTCCCATTCGCAACTTCAAATTGCCGCCGTAACATCTCCATCTTTCTTTGGGCATTTATGCCTTTTTTTCCCTGTTATTTATTTAATTTATTTAAAATTTTTCCAATTTCCCTATAATTTGTACTTCCCCATCATCACAATCCTACCCTTTCCCCTTATTTCCAACTAAAATAATATAATATATACTAATAATTTCAATTTTTCCACTAACAACATTCCATTGATTAATTCCCACTAACAAAACTTCATCCAATACCTTTTCCCTAACAAAAGCTAATTCCTTCCTTCATACTAACGAATTCTATTCTCACTAACAAATTTCATATTTTTATACTAATAAAATTTTATTCATGTTTCCCTTTTTACGAATTTTCATATCTTGCCCATCAAGAAAGAATTGAAGTTGCTAAACTGATGAATGAGAGATCGACAAGTCACGGCGCTAGTTCTCGACCGGTGGTCTGCTGGAACCCAGAGTTCAAGTTCCCCCGGGTGCAGGGAAGCACTCTTTTTGGGGTATCGGCAAAACCAATAGCTTCCGTAATGTATATGTGACAGTTTGCATTCAATCAAGCGATTTTTGGATGATGTAAATTGCCATATACAGGTATGCTAGTCAATGGATACAATTGTGTTTGTCGATACGGGAAAAAAAGATGTGTGGGTAGCGGAATCGAAGTGTATTGAACCTCGATTACGTTACCCAGATGCGGCAGTGGTAATTGAAAACGAAAAAGAGATTGCGGAATCGGATTGGATGGAGGTGAAAATGCGGGATTAAGTGGTTGGGATTGGGGCAGTTAGTATTTGACTGGGAGATAAAAAGGAATTGTATTTGGTGGTGCGGAATGGTTAATTCGAGAAAAGATTCGGTATTTGAATTTGAAAAATAACCATAGGGATTGCTTTTGGCGGTGCATTAAATTTTAATTCGGGGAGGAAAGATTTTTTTTTGGTGATTTGATCTGGAAAGAAATAGGGGGTTGTCGCGTTTTTTTGTGGAGGTGATTTACGGAATGGATTGTTCGATATGTTTTGAAGAAAAAGAGGATTTTGGGAATTAACAATTCGAGGAAGTGTATCATTGGTGTCAGTGGTTTGGTTTGGATTAATGACCCAAAGTGACTAGCGGTCGTGAAAGTGCAAAGAATACTTAGAAACGACGTACAATTTATTGTATTAGAAGTGCAGCAAAGATTTGGCGTTTCGAGCGGGTCTCGTAGATAATGAATAAATCCGTTTAAAATTACGAAAAAGTGGAAGGTGTTTAAATACATTAACGAGAAAATTCCTTTGTTTAATGTGGATAAAGCTGGTTGTGTCTCTTCGTGGAGTGACAATAAATCGGAAATACTCTGAACATTTAAGAACTAAAACAACCCGTTATCAAACGGCCCTTAGCAATAAACAATATTAGTAACCGAGTTAAATTAATTTATTAATGTTTTTCAATATTTTTGGTAGTTGCCCAGTTCCCCTTCTGATGCAGAGCGCTCCGCAGCCGTAAAAAAAGAGTGAGTAGTTTTTAATTCTGTTTTTTTTTTCTTTCTCGGTTTCTCTTATGATATTACAAAGTGAATTCATTAATTGATTGTTTTCTTGGTGTAAACTTTAGTAGTAGCATTAATTGAAAGTAAATTTTCATTTATTTTTATCTTTGAATCAAATTAAAATTTGTAAACGGAAGAAAGCAGGCCTATAGAATTGATTTTTTTTTGTTTGATAAATTGGTGCCTTGTAAACTAGTTGAAGAAAAAATATAAGACATGAAGTGTTAAAATAATTGTTTTTCATTTCTCAATGTGACCTCTCCTTTCCCGTCCTTTTCCCTTCGTGTTAGTGTTTTGATGTAAGGCGGCTCAGCACAAGCAGAGGGTGTGCCGGAAGTCCCACGACACGACTGAGCGCTAGCCGGCCTCAGTACGCCACCCCGGGCAACACATCCCTCTGCCAAAACTTAATTTCTGCAACTGCGGTGTCTCCCGTGGTTGCAACAACATAAGTGGGGTAGGAATGAGCTTGCAGACGGAACGAGATGAGTAGAGAAAATATTTGGATCGTACGCATGTAATGGAAATGCTTTGCAAGGCAATTGTGAAACTTTTCATGCAACGAGATCCTAAACCTAAAAGTGCTGTTGATTTTATTGGCAACAATTTGGGCGATGCGGTGTTAGAAAATGACACAATTGCTCATCTGAAACAGGAATTACAAATACCTCGCAACAAAGCAAGCCAACTTTGAAAACAAATTAAAGAATTAAACTTGAAATCGCAAAGACGTCAACCAAATTAGATAATCTTGAGGAAGATACTAGGAATAATACTCAATTAAATGAAAACTGTGGTGAATCTGATTTAGTTAGTGATACTACAATTTCTACAGGAATTCAGTTATGCTAGAAAAATCGATATAAACCTGATTTGCACACAGTGCGCATGATTTTTCCAATAATGAGCACTAGATGGATGTAGCAGTTCATTGACTTATAAATTATGATAGGATATGTTTTGAACAGTGAAATATTTAATGCAAATGAAAGTTATTTATGCTAAATTATTGAACAATTGCTTCCTATGGATACCAATCGAACTGCCAGTCTACAATATTTATCTAGAGCTATTTCAACGAAATTTGAAATAGTTTACAACAGTTTATTGTGTCAATTAAGATGACAATCCGTCCTTTAAAATAATAACATTCATTTGGAATAGAAAGTCGAAAAAATGAAAGTGGATTGCCATTAATCTAGATGAGATATATATGACGATATCGATTTTAATTGTAGAAAAAAAAAACAAAAACAATTCCAGGACTTACTCACCTCACTTCGTCAACGAGCGCTCGTCGTCGGAAAAGGTTATGTAAGTACCCTTTTAATTTCTTTGTTTTATATATTTGTTTTATTAAATTTTTATATTTAATTCATTAAATATCCATGAATTGGCATGAGAGATACCCATTTTGATAGGGGGGCTGTATACAAAAACATTCTTATGGAGTTTTCAAAAACAAAAAAGAGACAAGAAAACGGTACAACTTACAATTGAAATAAAACAGCAGCCTTTCTCGGTTCAATAAATAATCATACCATATCAAATCCGTTTGAGAAATATAAGAATATGAACGTTACAATAAACTAAGTAAACCATTTCAAAACCTGGAAAATTAATTTTGCCTATTATTAATTATCAATGTTTATTGTCAATGTTTTTTTGCGAATCAAAATTTAATTCAAATAAAATGAATTGTTAATTGGTAAAACCGGTCTTTCCATTCCATCGGATCTGACCGAGTATAGGACCCGGCACGGTGGAAGGCTTTCCACCTAAAAAATGAGCCAGCCATCGGGCACATTCGAATCCTCTTTTGTTTCAGGAACTCTCGCGGGTTGATTGGCCTCTAGCAAGGTGCCTTTTTCTGGCATAGGGTAATGTGATTCGCTCATATAACTCTATGATATAAATTGGTCACTGGTGTATTTCTCCCCTGATGGGAAGGCTCATACAAGTTAGGTTGTACGAGTTTTCCACTCAGAAGCGAAATATAGCAGGGAGCACCATCACCACCCGGTTGTCCCACTTTTATTTGTGGGCCATGAAAATCGTCGGGTAACGATGAGGTTCCCCTAAGTCCGTCTGTTTACACTTGTTCAACTTGTTCTCTGAACAAGTCATTTTCCCTTTTAATAGTTACCTACAATTTTTGACTTCGGTCGCCTTTTCTATTGAGACCCGAGAATTCGTGAATGTTAAATTCTTTTGTAGTGGGTCCTTTTGCTGGGGGAATGAACCCGCACCACGAAACCGCAATGCTAGCCTGCCAGCGCATTCACGCGTCCCCAGACAAGGGCATTCTCGGCGGATATCAACATCTTCCTTCGCCGAGGCAGCAGACTATCGCTGCAGTCCTTTACGGACTTGTATACTTATCATTCACTACAAAGCAGTAAAAATGCAGCCCAGAACCACGCTCTGGTGAAACGAAATTAGCTACATCCTTGCTGAGGAAGGCAAGGTTAAGGATGGATGAGAATCAGACTTTTTTTTAACCCTCATCCGGGGTAC
This sequence comes from Odontomyia ornata, assembly GCA_963969285.1. Classification (NCBI taxonomy): domain Eukaryota; kingdom Metazoa; phylum Arthropoda; class Insecta; order Diptera; family Stratiomyidae; genus Odontomyia; species Odontomyia ornata. The sequence continues at coordinate 183,975,352 of OZ017741.1, read as the reverse complement.
ACATGCACCCCAAACTTAACTTGTAGTGATTCTGAGGGTGTTAAGGGTTCGTTTAGGACTGCAGCTGTGGACTGCTGCCTCGATGAGCGCAAGATTTATGCTCAACTGGGGAAAGCCTTGTCTGGGGACGCGTAACTGCGCTGGCAAGCTAGCTTTGTGGTATCGTGCGGCGCATTCTTTTCCCACAGTACAAGGGCCCACTACAAAATATTTTTCGCACTTACGTACTTTCACGTGACCCAAAGTCAACAATGAAACCCGAATGAAACCGTGGATAGGTGTCGATGGCTTAAGTAACCTACCGAAAGATATCTGACGACAATGCCCGGTTCATCACGCTCGAGACTCAAGGGGATTAACTCATTGCCACGAGTTTTCACGGCCCTCAAATAAGAGTGTGTAGTGATCATGGGTAGATATAACTGTCGGTGAAGAGGATGGTGGGACTCGCCGAGACCGGCTTTGTCTGAGGACGTCTGAATGCGCTGGTACGCTAGCGTTGCGGTGTCATGGGGTGGGTTCTTTTCGCCGGCACAAGGGCCCACTACAAAAAAATTTCACATCCACGAATTTCAAGGTTCGAATGAATATCGAACGAAGTCGAGTGTTAAAAATTGCTAATTCAGATGTCAAACCGAGCCGAGAGAAAACAGATGTACTTAAGAGGAATCCGTGATTACCGACGATACTTATAGCTCCCAAATAAGAGTGGGGCATTCAGATAGAAGAATCCAGATCAAAATCCAATGTAGACATGGCCATATATTTTCCATTTAAGTGAAAAACTCATACAAACATAATTTGCATGAATATTTCCCTCAAATGAAGAATATGAACGTGGCAAATTTATGTTATAGTATTACTCGTATGTGATGGAATCACAGAATACTATACCATAAATAGGCACGCGAGCAGAAGGCAACTCTACCCTGCAAGAGTACCGCAATCGACTTAAAAAGGGGTGAGCTCACCCGATGGCTAGCTCATTATAGTGGAGGAGCCAGCCAACGTGGTGGGTCCTATATCCAGTCAGGTTCCAAAATAAAAAACCAAATGGAAAGACAAAGTTTACAATTAATTTATCTGTTCATTTTATTTGTTTTGTTTATAGACCAGACAAAATATTCCAAACACCAATATTTATGTACTTCCAACTTATTGCAAAGTAAACTGTTTAGTACTAATGTTTCCGAAATTATATCAGACATTTATTATGCTTCACCATTCTGTACTAATGTTTCCGAAATTATCAGAAACTCATAATCATTCCATCATTCTGGACTAATGTACGTCCATAAAAAAACAGAAGGTAGAAGGTTTTTGGTACATTTTGCCTTCCTCTGGACCCCCTAATTCATCAAATGACTTTTTTATTTCAGATTCTACCCCATTCAACTACCTTTGATTTAAAAAAATTTTAAAGACTAATTCGTTATTAGGGGGACCCCCTAAAAAAACTTTGAATTTTTGGTAAGACCTTAACTTTTGAGGGACCACCATTTAGGAGCTTTTCACAAAGTTTGAGCATTCTAGCTTCTATAGTTTCTGAGGAAACTTGCTGTGGCGCACGGACAAACGGATGGACAGACAGGTCGCGAAACTAGTAGGTCTTTGTAAAAAAATTTTTTTTACAAAGACCTAAAAATGAATACTTAAACAAGTAACTATATGTTCTTTGCAAATAATTATCAATTTTCTTTTGTTTGGTATTCTCCAAACGTAGCCTTCTCTCTCAACCTTCTGAGAAGGAAAATTTTTATATATGATGCCCCATTTTAATCGGCCCATTTCAAATGCATTAATCGCTCTTATTGCTGTAATCTGCTAAGCTTTTACGTCGACTCTGTATCATCTTGATTTGACATGAGATTAGATACTTGGTTAATAATCTCATGGACAGCCTTATGTTGAAATGCACTTTCTTCTTCATTCAGGCCACGATACGGCATTCCAAATTCTCTATGCTTATCTCCATTTCGGTAGCAACCGGCTCTATGATTTCCGAAATGACATTGGTTTGGAGAGAACTGACGTTTCCTGGCCATAAGTTGGCAGATGGAGTCAATGAATTCCAAGTCTGACAAAGAGCAAAGACAAAGTCTTTCATGTTGAATTTTTTTAACGTGTTGGCTGTTTGATATAGCAGTCATCAGCAGTTTTTTTGTAATCTTGTTTGATGAACTGAATGATATGCTGACCCACTGACTGGATGAGTGCCTTATAGTTCGGTGGAAGAAACATTGCGGTGATCAATTAATCCTGAGTTGTCAATCGTTCAGGTTCGAGAGCATTATCAAGAAGCAACAACGTCCTTTAAGGAAAATTGTGATCTTGTCGTTATCTCCTAACTTCTGTTAAGAAGCATTAATCAAACCAATATGGGAAAAGTTTTTTGGTCATTCACACACTTTTTTGTCCATAATAGTGTACGGTTATGTCAATGTTTTTAAATACATGTTGGTTCTTTGACATCTCAATGACAAATAACTTTAAAGTATGAGTACCAGCAGCGTTTGCACACGTTAATATTGTAACACGCTTTTTGCTCACCTTACGTATAGATTTTTTATCAAACAAAACGAACGTTTTACTTGGTATTACACGCCAATAAAATCTTGATTCATCTCCATTGTATACCTGTGAAAGGGAAAGGTCCAAAAGTGAAAAATCACTGAAAAAGTCGATGAAATCTTACAAAAAATTGAAGAAGACCGACACATAAGCAGTCATGACATTGCTAAGGAACTGAATAACATATCCATCACCAAACAGTTTTGAACCATTTGCGGAAGAATGTATACTCAAAGAAGCTCGACGTTTGGGTGCCGCATGGATTAACACAAAAAAATTTGATCGACCGAATTTCCATTTGGGAAATGCATAGAACGTATCGAATTTGAGGTATTTTTGAAGCAAACAATTGTGGGCGATGAAAAATGAGTAAGATACGAGAATGTCGTTCGAAAAAAAATCATGGTCAAAACAAGGTGAACCATCTCAAACGACTTCAAAGCCAGGATTGACACCAAATAAGGTTATGATGTATGTATGGTGGGATTGGAAGGGAATTGCTTATCATGAGGTACTGTCAGCAACTAATCAGGCTGCAACAAGCAATTCCAAAAAACAGCTTGAATTGATCAATAGAAAGGGCGTTGTCTTCCATCATGACAATGCCAGACCACACACATATTTGATGACCCTGCAAAAATTAACAGAGCTTGGCTGGGAAGTTTTGATGCGTCCACCGTATAGTCTAGACCTTGCACCATCAGACTACCATTTGTTTCAGTCTCTGCAAAACTTCCTTAATGGAAAGAAATTCACTTCAAAAAGGGACTGTGAAAATCACATGGCCAAGTTTTTCGCTGAAAAACCACAGAAGTTCTAAACAGATGGAATAATGGCTCTACCTAAAAAATGGCACAAGGTCATAGATAATAATGGGCAACATGTACTGAAATAAAATTCATTTTAAATAAAAAATATATTCAATCGAAAAAAGACATACTCGTATATATATATATATATATATATATATATATATATATATATATATATATATATATATATATATATATATATACATACATATATATATATATATATATATATATATATATATATATATATGTATATCTTCTTCTTCTTCTCCTTAGCACTACAGCCCCTTTCGGGCCTTCGCTTCCTGCAAACAGCGCCTCCAACTGTCTCGGTCCGTTGACCGCGTCATCCAATTCCGAAATCCGAGCAGCGATGAACTGTCTTCGTCGACCGAGTCAGACCAGCGTTTCCTCGGTTTCTCCACTGGCCGCCGGCCTTCAGTTCTCCCTACGAATACCTTCTTGGGTATCCGTTGTTCGTCCGTACGATTCATGTGTCCAGCCCACAGCAGCTTCCGCAGTCTTACAATCCTTGAGACCTCCAGTTCGCCAAAAATTTCATACAGCTCATGGTTGTATCGAATTCGCCATTGGTCCCCGTCTAGCTTCGCTCCGATTATTCGCCTCAGGTCCCGTCGCTCAAAGGCGTTCAATATATTTGCGGATGCTTGGGTTAGGGTCCATGTTTCACACCCATAGCATAACACAGGTCTTATCACAAATTTGTATACTTAGAGCTTTGTTTTCCTGTGCATGCAGCTGGTCTTCAAGATCGTCAATAATGAATAAAATATTTTATTTGCGAGCTGTATTCTTCGGCGAATTTCGTCTCTTTCATTTCCCGTTTTCGTTATTTTGGCGCCTAAATACACAAATTCGCTAACATTTCCGATACTGTATTCGCCAAGTGTGATATTTTGTGTATTTGGGGTATTTTTCTTCGATTGCGTCATGAGCTTTGTTTTGTTTATATATATATATATATATATATATATATATATATATATATATATATATATATATATATATATATATATATATAGGAACGGAGAATGAATAAAACGAGAAGGTTATACGAGTAGTGTAATTTAATGTTATAATTAATTCCGAATTTTCTAATAATTGGTTTTGAGTGCCCAAAGGGGTGAAAATATAATTGGTTTTGATTGCAAGTAAATAGCTACTGGTGCTCAATTTTCGTTTGCACGTGCGCTTTAACCAGCGGGAGATCACTGGCTGCCCCTCTGCAGGTGATAAAGTTGCCATCGTATCGTTATTACTGCCTACACTCGGCCATCCGACTCCGCATCTGACCTAGATGATGGGTCATCATTAATTACTGCGTAGCGCCAAAGTTTCATATGGTGGTTGCTTGTTGAAGTTATGTTTGATCCTTTAAATTTGCCTGTCTTCCGAAATTTGTACGGGCCATTTCGCTTCACTTGCGGAACTGGGTTTTCGTTCGCCAGCTTTTTACTTGAAAGGAACGGTGTACGCTTTATAGCTATCAAGTCGCCTAGCTTATAGGCAAACTCTTGCTTTCGTCTTTCATTAAATGTTTTTTTTTGTATGCAGCTGTTTCAACTCAAACATATGCATATTCACTTCCAAGTGGTCATCGCATTTTTGAGCCTTCTCCAGTCGTAAACACAACTCATTCTTAGAGTCAACTGTTAGTACTGCATATCTGCTTAGTGCATCTACGTGTTTCATTTGCGTACCCATATGATGCTTAACCGTGAAATTAAAATATTTTAGGTACATTATGTAACGTGATACTGAAGTCGATTTGTCTTCATTTGTGGTTGTGTATTTATACGCGCTGCAGTCTGTAATTAAGTCGAACTCAATACCCAGTAAATAATACCGCAGTTTTCGTCTCTAATACAAAGCTGTGTTGTTTTGCCTCTGCTTCTGTTGTATTTTTACTCCAGAAATATATCGTCTTCGGATGAGTCCGTATCTGTAGACCTCTTGAAAAAATTCTCAGTACCGATTGATTGGTTAATGCTTGCTTAGGTTGCTGTATTGCTCTCTTCTTCATCTCCAATAAAAAATTCACGCCTTTTCTCAGTAAGTTTGTTAGTAGTCATGCAATTATTCAAATTTCCGAAAAAATCCAATAAGTCCCAATAACGATTGCACTGCTCTTACGTTTTTGGGCTGAGGGAATTTTTTTAACTGCTTCAATTTTCTCATCACTTGGTTTGCTGGTTCCCCCTTTGATCATCAAACCCAGAAAATGAACTCTTGTTTGCAGGAGACTGAATTTCTTCCAGTTAATCCGTAAACCGTATTCCGCTGCTACCCCGAAAAATCGCTCCAGCTTTTTCAAATTGTCTTCTCTGGTTTTTGTAAAAAAAATGATGTCACCCATGTAGATTTCCAAAATACCCTCGTTAATAACCTGTCGTAGAATGCAATTAATATACGTTATAAAACTCACAGGTGAGTTGCAATATCCAAACGGTGCAAAATTGAACTCAAATAAACCGTCTTGTGTAGTAAATGCCGTGCATTTACTGCTAGATTCCTCAATTGGCACGTGTAGAAAGGCATTTTCAACATCCATTGTGTTGAATATCATCGCCCCACTCAGTTTGTCGACAACATCTTCCATGTTGGATATTTGGTCCCATCTCTTTTATCCACTAACACAACATGGCTACAATACTGTGATGTCGAGTTTCGAATAATTCCCTCCTAAAGCCGTTCCTCGATCTGTTTCGCAATTATTTTGCATCTTCTGCCGTTTTATGTTTGGCGTTGTGTATATCGGTACCTCTTCTGCTATTATAATTTCCATTTCGACCGGGTTTTGTTTAACCTTAACGGGCTTATACTTTTCTTTTAGTTCAGCGATTTCTTTTCAGTAGTGCGGAGTTTCATTATTTATCGCAATGCTCATAATATCTTTTGCTTCGGGTTCGTTTTTTAAAATTATCGAGATAAAATTGTAACCATTTTCGTCCGGTATATACCTGCTTTTGCTCAAGATGTCATATCCGATTATGACGTCATCATTTATCGCGTTATCCAGGACAATCACTAGATAGTATTCCAATTTTACTTTGTCTAGCTTGACTATGCAAATAAATTTGCTTTTAGGCTTTGTTGTTCCGCCACCAAAGCCAACAATATCTGCATCATATTTTTTGATTGCTTTCTTTGCAAAATGTTTGTTATACAGATTTTCTTTAATAATTGACATGTCCGCACCACCATCAATCAAACACTCCAAATTGTTGGTGTAAAGTTTTGCTCTTTTAAGTTTCTTCATTTCTGCTGTGCAATTTACTTGCATTGTAAGTTTGTCATCTTGTTTGTTTGTACAATTTCCGGCAGTGTGACCCGTTGAATTACATTTAAAACACTTTTGCATCTCTTTGCACTGCTCTATCGGACCGCAATTGTAAAAATGTTCTTGCATTTCACCGTTTTGTTCATACTTCGTGTGCATTTGTTTTGTTTTACATATGTGTTCGAATATTTCTATTTGCTTTATATTGTACGTTTGTCATCTTATTTGTTTGTACAATTTCTGGCAATGTAACCCGTCGAATTACATTTAAAGCACTTTTGCATCTCTTTACACTTCCGTCGCTAATGCTCTGTCGAATCGCAATTGTTAAAAATGTTTTTCTCGCATTTCACCGTTTTGTTCATACTTCGTGTGCATTTGTTTTGTTTTGTGTATGCGTTCGAATATTGCTAGTTGCTCCCTTAATTCAGCATAACTTTTTGCACCGTACTTTGTAATTTTCGCCTCTGGTTTTCCTTTTATGCCGTCTACACTGTATTGTATAATTGACTTCTCATTCACCGATCCCGCGGTCCCAATATTACGCATGTGTAACATATATTCGTGTACACTTTCATCCTCTTCTTTTTTCCTTTCGCGCAGCTGGTTGTGGACTGCAATACTCGTAAAAATTCCGTTATCATTTTGGTTTTAAAGCTGTAATAATCGGTGACTGTTAATGATTGTTCAAAAAATTTTGCTATACTCGTATTTGTCATCTTGCTACGCGCATAAATCAACATTTTGGTATCCTCCCATCAGTACATCGTAACTATGGATTCAAAGTTTTCAAACCATTTCCAAATTGATTTGCCTATTTTTCCTGTAAAACATGGGATCATCTCTTCTGCATTTGCATTTGCATTTTCATTAGTTTCTTGCTCTTGTTTGCAGTCGTCTCCTTCCGTTGATTTTCCCCTCTCCGCGCCTGATTTGTTTTTCGCTTCTTCTTTTTCTGATAGCAACTTTTAACTCTTCGTTCTCGTTAGAACTCCGGTACTTCCCGCCGAGTCGTATTCTGCATCACTCATGTAATAATTTTATTTTTTTGGCTTTGACCATCATTGTAATTGTTTTTTGTGCTCAACTTTTCAACAGTATATTTTGCGCAAGAAACCACAACTTAAGGCAACTGATTTTCTCGAAATTTCGATCAACCCGCAACACACACTGAATTTTTTTCACATGACTGTCTCGTTTCTTATTTTACTTTCACAGGTTGAGGCACGCACGAGCCTCCATATGTAGGAAGGGAGAATAAATAAAACGAGAGAGTTATAGTGTAATTCAATGTTTGATTAATTTCGAATTTTTCAATAATTGGTTTAAATTCCCCAAGGGGTGAAAATATAAAGAGTTCAGAATGTAACTGAAAGTAAATAGCTACCGACGATCGACTTCGTTTCCACGTGCGCCGAGCGGAGATCACCGACTGCCTTTCTGCATATGGTAGGGTTGCCATCGCATCGTTATTACTGCTCCCATATATATATATATATATATATATATATATATATATATATATATATATATATATATATATATATATATATATATACTCGTATATATATAACTAACTGCGCAAGCAATCTCGAAAAATTTACTTAAAAAGATCGTTCATAACCGTATCACTCGTTCACGTTTATTCGATACCCATCGCCTCCGTTTTCAGAACTGCGAAAGCAATCTCGAGAAATTTACTTAAAAAGATCGTTCATAACCGTATCACTCGTTCACGTTTATTCGATACCCATCGCCTCCGTTTTCAGTTAATTATGGCAAATAATTTTCATGAAATCTTCACAAAAATGATTTCCTATAGTTAAATAAAAACTCGACTATGCATTTTTATGTTTATCTTTAAAGTTATGATCAATTATAGAAGGAAAACTTTCGTCTATTTACGTCGCGATTTTCGTCAGTTTTTAGTATGGAAATCACTAACTTTAGATTTCTTATAATGTATAATATTAACTAGAAAGTAACAAATCAATTTTCAAATGGCGATGAACTACAAGGTGCTTTCTAAAATAAACGAGACTCAGTTAAAATATAAACGACAGGAGCTTTGTTCTGATAAATTCGAGTTTATTTATTCAAAGTAGTCTCCTCCAGCCTCGATACATTGTTTTGCACGATCCGAAAGCTTTTCGAAACAGTGTTTCAGGTCATTGACCGGAATGTCCTTCAGAATGTTGGTACAAGCCTTTTGGATGCCCTTCGTGGACGTAAAGCGTTTTCCTTCCATGGCCAAATGCAACTTTCAAAATAGATAGAAGTCACATATCAGGTGAATACGGTGGGTGATGGTTAAAATGCGATTTCTAGTCAAAAAATCAGTCTTAAGAGTGGATCGATGAGATGGTGCATTATCATGCAATAAGCGCCAGCTTCTTCCTTCCTGGTATTCAGCCCGAATTTGACGAATGCAATGCAACGAACGCTTCAAAACGCCAAGATAGAAAATTGCATTGACGGTTTGGCCCATTGGCATGAACTCCTTGTGGACAATTCCCTTGGAATTGTTAAAAACAAATGAACATTGACTTGATTTTTGACTTCTCCAAACGCGATTTTTTGGGTGGTGACTCGTCTGGGGTTTCCATTCACCACTCTGACGCTTGGTTTCGGGTTCATATTGAAAACACCACGTTTCATCACCAGTTACAATGTTGTAAAGGAAGTTCTTGTCTTTTCTCGCCTCTTTAATGATGTCTTTCGAATGTTGAATTCTGAGCAATTTTTGGTCATCAGTTAATTTGTGCAGAACAAAACGTGCACAGACCTTTCGTAAGCCAAAATGATCACTTAAAATGCGATAAATCGATGTTTTGGAGATATTCAACTCGGATTCCATGAATTTCAATAATGAATTTGATAAATTCACGCACAATTTCGATGGAGTTTTCGGTGATCACTGATTTTGGGCGGCCCGTATGTTCATCCTCATTTTTGTCCGCATGAAATGTGTAAACCATTCATGAACTCTGGTACGATATCGATAATCTTCGCCATAAACTTTTTTCATCGATTCAAATGTTTCAGTAAACGTTTAACCGATTTTAAAACAAAATTTGATATTAGCTCTTTGTTCGAAACTCATTTTTGTACCGATGACACAAACATACTGTCACTTTAGACGTAATAACTTCGCTTCCACTGAACCAAATGTCACCAAACTTTCACTGGAAGTCAGGGAGGGATGTAACTATCACAGTCGTAGATGGCGCCATCAAAAAAACATTTTATGACAAAAGTCTCGTTTATTTTGGGAAACACCTTGTATAATTTGCAATCACTCAATCGTTATTATATCTAGGGGGAATTTTATAAATCCTATATGTAAAGTTTACGTCCATAGATGTAAAAAGGGATCTTGTAATAAGTTCATCATTCGGCAAAGAACGAATGCGGAAGATAAAAGTATCCAGTAATTTTCCCCAATGAAATTGGCCTAAATCACGTTGAATTGTATTTATGCTGCATTTAGAAATAATTTATTGGTTATTTCCAGTAGAAATGACTGACTAAAGTGTACCCTTTATGCAGAAAATTAAAAATACTGATCATTTTTATCATCCGTCACCAAGGAATCGGTATCTCCATAAAATCCTTGAACACTGCATAATAATTGGCATTTTTCGTACGAAAGATCATTAAAATTCAATTTCTCGACACCAATGTATCATATTGAACTGTCAATATCTACCGATTCCTTGAAAAGATTACAATTCTGTACCGATTCATTTTAGTTCAATATGTTGTCCTTCATCGGAAACCCTACAATCAAAATCCTTACACGCGTCGATCAGTTATGTTGAAAAATCGGGGTGAAAGTCGGAAATTTTTATTTTAAACGGTAAAAGTCGTTTACCGTTAATCGATTTTATGTTTTATGTAACAGGAAACAGGACTCTTTACCCATCTCCGTTCACAAGTTATGCGTGAACATACATAAAAAAGCAACAACAAAAATATATACGTGATGAATTGATAACCTCCTTTCCTTTGGAAGTCAATTAATAAAATCAGAGCCTAAAAGACTGCATCTAATGGGACAAGGAAAAGATAAATACTATGTCTGTGAAAAGTAGTTTTTTAAAAATAATTTTAAGATTTTACCTTGCCCCCAACGTCCCATCGCCACCGCTGATACTGATGATAGCTTCAATCAGTTTTTCTAGATGATGGTGATAAACGAAGTCATTAAGTTAGCAGATAAATATTTAAGGATTCAAAAACAAACTCAGTGAAAGTGATACCAGAGCTTATATACTATGTAAGTATAAGTTAGTGTATAAGCTCTGGTGATACTTCACGTGATTGTCATTCATACGAGTATGCATGAGTATGCATGTTAGCTGGTGCTGCATGGCCAAATAACCAAATCAATCCACAAAATCATTCTGATCAGAAATGTAAATTGAAGTAATTCTGTCGGTTCGACTGCTATCACATCAACTCAAAGTTCAATATCATTTTGTGTTTTGTCTGCCAATAAGTTTTCCATGAAGTCTTGTTCTGATTTCTTTTCCCAGCTGTTGCATTGAGCAATAATGTTTGCTTTCAATTATAATTAAATCACAAATAGATTGTAGCGAATTCAATTCGAAATCAGCCGTGATTTATTTTCTCCTGCAAATCTGCAATAACATTGGCTTTTAGTGCTAATGACTTTGTTTAGAGTAACGGACGCGAAAATTTGTTTAAAAATTTTTGAATTCAGTTTTTTTATTTATGCTATGTTTCATGCTAGTTGCCGTTATTCGGCTGAACGGTTGATAAAAATACACGCCTGATGCCGCTTCCTCCAATATAATTTATATGAAAATAAAGCATGGAAATTCAGCTATTTTTAAGTCATAACGAAAACTAGATTTTTGCAGAAAATCATGTGCTCCGTCATCTGATTTTTCTCGTGTGTGGCATATGAGTTTCACACGGGAGTGTAAGCTATAATTTATTTTTGGCAATTGATCTAAAAAAATTATTACTTGACAACGAACGGGTCATGGGAGAGCAATACGCGTCTGACTTTGTTTTCGATTTTCGGTTTATGTATTGTTTAGGAACTTTAAAAATATTTTGGAAAGTTTTTCTAAATTGCAAAAATATGTACGAGTATATTAAAAAAAATGCGAGCAAGAATAACATCTTAAAATATCAGGTCATGTGCATAATTTTGATCAGTCAAACGATTCCACATTAGTGGGAAAATAAACAGGATGACATGAAAACATGTCAAAATTGATAAAAATTTATGCATCTTTATTTATAGCGGGATAAATAAAATAACGGTTGTTTTTAAAGATAAGCACATAATAAATGCCAATGACGGAAGCAACTATGAATTAGATTAGTATTCCGAAAGCATTTGTTACAATGAATTGACAATTAAAGATAAACTTTCAAAGGCCTTTCTTAAATTCTTCATGAAAGAATTATTAAATATGGCTGCCGGACAAATATGAAAAATATTTGCATAATTATTATCTGACTTCAATGAAATTTTTTGCACCTACACAGGGACAGTAATAGCTATAATGAAAGAAATGTATTTTCACTTTGGATAATTAGAAATTATCTGGGTACTGTGGGCCAGTACCCCTATCTTTCTACACCCATGGTTGTTGATTTCATTTCTGTAGTATGAACAGATCATGTTCCGAACGTTCTTAAGGTATAATCTGAGCATGCCCTACGTCGGGTGGTTGCACTACTGCATCAACGATAAATATAGTTGACGCAAGAAGATTCTACGTCTACGCTGCGTACAGATGTGTTTTTAAATCGCTCCTGTCGAAAATTTTCAAAAATTAAAGTAATATCTATTTTAAACCGTTTGCCTGAAGTTAATTTGTATTGAAAAATGCTTAGATCGTTAAAGCAATCAATTCGAGGAGTTTATATCAAATATTATTCTACTTCGGTGCATAAAGAAAAGCGAAGAATCTAAAGACAACTTCGGAACTGTTGGTATGGAGGAGCTTGATAGCTTCCCACCGCGGAGGGAACCTGAGGAAACGTCAAATGTGTAATGGTACGCCGCCGACCGAGATCGAAGTGATTCCGATCCTGACTGGCACCAGAAGGCCATGCGCACGGTTCTGCATTATTCTTCAAATCGCTTGTCCAGTCCCTACACCGGTTCCGAATCACCTAGCGAATATTTTTTTTGTTGTGTGATTTCTATCGCAGAGAAAATGTTTTCTTTTATTTTTTATAGTGCAAGGAAAATATTTTCTTTCGATTCTGATCTCATTAAAAGAATGTTCTCTAGGATTCGGAATCGCACCGGAAATTAATTGGGAAATGAAAAGTATCTTCTGGCAACACCCTGTATACCACCACGACATCTGACTGTCATGAAAAAGTTTGCGTGACATTCAAATGACATCCGGTGTAGGAACTGTCAGCTAGTGAGAAAGCAGAATCGCTAAAAACCCGAGGCACCAGGTAAATATTGTTAAGGTTGGTGTCTGAAACACTTCAATTAACACAATTCGATCCCAGCAACCAGTAGGAGATGCTCGGGAGAATTGGCTACTGTCGAAAAAAAAAATTCCATCTACATGCCATTTCGTTGCAAGTGACAGCACAATCTCAAGAAGCCGGTAGGAAAGGACGAGGAGACAAATCACATTACAATCAAAATCAAACCACGCCAAACAACGTTCCAACAGTAGTAACCGAAACGGAAACCTTTACTCGTCCAAAACGGCCGCGACGTGAGTAATAAACGGACGTGTATTTATTATTTCCTTAGCGGGAAAGTATTAGTAGAAAAGGTGGTAATGTTGTGTGCTTAGTGTTTGTATTATTTTAAGAAGCAATTCTTGGTACAAAACTAATTTGAATTTAGATTTTGTGATAATTGCCCTATGAATTCATTACGCCGCTGGAAAAATAAAATGTCAGCGAATTTTGAATACTCGTAGTATGCATGAATTTTGGACAAAGTTGGTGGCAAAAGGTCTCTCTATATTAGCTTATACCTACATGTAGCGAATGATAAACATGTCCTGGGCTTGTGAACATATGCAGAGGTTGATTTCACCTGAGTTTTTCAGAGTTTTTCTCCAACATAACAAATTACTATAAATCTTCAAATGTTAGTCTACAGTCAAAGGTTGACTTGTTCTTGATCCCAGGCACACTTCAACCATGTTTTTTAATTTTAAAGTGGATGTATAGAATGATCCTTTTAAATTTGTAGTTCAAATTGATTTGGCCTATGGATCGTTACAAAAATAACATATTTCAACAAACATACTTAAACTGTCAAAAGTTGTGAAGTAGTCTTGCATATAAACATATATTATTTAATAAGATTGAAATTAAATAAGGTTTCGTATCAGCTAACCACTAGATTATTTCAAAGAAAAATAATAAGTTCTACAAAAAAATTGTAATTGTCGTTTTTTAATATTCATGTCCATTTGTTCTACATAAAATAGAGTTAATAAAACATATCGAATATAGTTAGTCCATGTATGAACATAAAAACGAAAATGTAAAACAATTAAATATCGATCCATAAAGTAGGAATCAAAATATATTCAATTCTGGTAAGAAAAATAAGTTCCAACTTTTATTTATCAATATTTAAATGGTGCTCTGTTAAATAATTTTTTTTTCAATACAATTTAACCTTAGTACAAAGTTTGTGATGGCGCTATACAAATAATTAAATTTGCATTTAAACTTAGGAGTGATGAAAAAAAAATAAGAATTGGCATGATTTTGAGCATGATAAAATTGAAAAAAAGATTTCTTCATACAATTAAGCAAATTTTAAAATCATAAATCAAAAAGAAATTCGAATCAATTCTTACAACATTCTTGAATGTCCTTTCAAACTAAACAAAGTCAAATATTGATAGTTAAATTATTTGTGAAGAGAAAATTCAAATAATATTGAAAAATATAAAGATACTAAGGGATCTCTATAGTTAGGAGACCCTAGAAACGATTTCTAATTAAACAGAAATAAACTGCCACAGCTTGTCAGTTCTCCGTTAATTTACATATTTGTTTTCAATCATTTATTCATTTTTCAATATCATCAATAACAAATTAATCATCATAACAAAACCAATAGACTGTTTTCATTTGAAACAAAACTGAAGTAAAGAAAAAAAACAATAAATAAATAGAATAGAAATCATATATAAAAATATAGGCAGTGTTTACGAAATCATTCGAAGATGCTAGCAACAAGCTGAAGATAATGACAGGGAAAATTTGAAATGATTTCACTGAAAATAACTTATATAATTACGTTCTATTGTATCAAATAAGAGAATTATGTAAAGCAAAATAGCAATGAGACGAAAGACATGTTGCAACAAAACAAAGAAACAAATACAAATAAAAGAGATAAGGAAAAACCAATGTGTATAGGTGTTAGACATTTACGACAAATTTAACAACAACCAATATGATGAATAACATGAATTGTTAACGCACAAAAATCTTTCCTTTCCAGTAGGATAGATCCTCTTTTTCAGGAAACGGGTGCCAACAGAAGTAGGTATGATTAAGATTGGGGTGGGGACTTTATTAACCCTCGATAGGAGTTACTAAGGTCCCTCTGATCATCATCTTTCGGTCCAATGCCATTGTTCGCGTTTGTTCAATTTCATTAGAGTAGGTTGTTGGCACTTTAGACTCGGGTAGTTTATTTTCGGTACCGCGTCGGGAATATATCGGGAACGCGAAACGAATGAGATTGTTGATAGGATTGAATGGAAATGATGAACGTAGTACATACGGACTAGAGTAAGGTAAGGTTTCGTCTCCGTATGCATCGGGTATTTGACGCGTTTTTTTTCACAGGCGTGTTATGGTGGCTTAAAATTATTGTGATCGCGCGTAATCCATTTTAAGACCTGCGACCGAAATCCTCTCCGAACTAGCTGGCCGTCAGGCAGCCACCGCGAAATGGATTACGAGTGCACGGAATGGTTCACCGACTGGGTACCATTCGCTGGCACGCCCGGACTGCACGTCCATAAATCAATGAGAGGTCAGTTCTGATTTCCTTAGGGGAATCTCGTCGGACGTTTGGTGGAGATAAATCCATTACAAATGCAAAACTGACAAAGATCATCAAAAGAAAACATAATAAAGAAAACTCCGCAGATGGCGGATACAAATTTCAACTAATCGAAGGCAATGAATAAATAATCAAACTACAAAAAGCAAATTATGAACTAAGGCTACGGATACAACCCCTTGAAGACCTATTCAAGAAAGGGATGATGCCTCAGAAGGCACAGCAGCAAGTTAAAAAGGAAACAAAGGTGTTGAAGGTTATTCTGATAAACGTACTGAAATAAATATTTTCAATATTTAAAATTTAAAAAGAAGGAAAAGAAACCACCTCGCAGCTCCGCTGGTTCCCCTGGAAAAGCTACCAAAAAGGCAAAAAAAGTTCCGCCAATCAATGTATTCGCACAAAGCGGAAGAGCGCAAATAAATTAAGCAACTTCGAAATCAAGAGAGTGAATACAGAAAAACCAACTTTTAAAACAGAATAGCTAGTTGATTCCAAGTTAGCTAAAGATGCGTTCGATTTTGGGGAAGTTCTATAATTCGCCTATACCCCAAAAACCGAAAAAATCAGACCTTTTTGTTGAAGGGTCTGGAGTGTGTAGATGATACGGTCGATTTCCTTCAGATACTCAAGCAAGCTCCACCAGAAATTGAAATCATTTCCGCCAAACCTTTGCAACGAGAAAATCCACCATCAAAAGAACTTTATCTTTATCTTTTTATCTACAATAATAAAAGCAATCAAATACCCTTCAGCAAATAAGTTACTTGAATTTCCGAGTGGTGAGGTGAGAACGCCTCAAGAAAAGAGAAATCAACCAATGAACCGTCTCGTCAACCGAGTCAGACCAGGATTTTCTTGGTTTTGCCACTGGTCCACGGCCTTCAGTTCTCCCAACGAATACCTTCTTGGGTATCCGTTGTTCGTCCATACGATTCATTTGGCCAGCCCACAGCAGCTTCTGCAGTTTTACAATCGTTGAAGCCTCCGGCTCATCAAACATTTCATACAGCTTATGGTTGTATTGAATTTGCCATTGGTCTAGTCTAGCTTCAACCCGATTATTCGCCTCAGAACCCGTCACTCGAAGGCGCTCAATATACAGTGGACCCTCGTTATAACGCTGCTCGCTATAACGCGCCCTCGGTTATAGCGCGGGTGATCTTCACCGCACACCCAAAAACAGATTGTCCACGATAAGTTCCAACATTTTTATGCAGGTCTCTGTTGCATTAGTGAGTATAGCATTTTATTGTTACTGTCCGGCGAACTGATTGTTTACATTAAGTTCAAACGGGTTTATACAAATCCGTATGCATTTCATTGGCATCGCGTATTAAATAATTGTGTATGTATTGAGATTGTGCAATTGTGTATGTTCAAATAGTGTTTAATTATTATAGGCATGGTGAATAAAAGAAAAGCCTACAGCATCAAAGAAAAGCTTGACATCATCGCCAAAGTCAAGAGCGGAGTTTCTAAAGCAAATATTAGAAGAGAATACGGGATACCTGAGGGAACTGTAAGGGGTTGGATAGCAGAGGAGAAAAAACTAAATTTATTTGCTAATAAGCTTGACCAAGATGCTGGTCTTACTCGAAAGAAGACAAAACTTGGACCAAATCAAAATGTGAACGATTGCCTCTATGAATGGTTTGTGCAAAAAAGAAGTGAAGGTATTCCCGTTTCTGGAACTGCTTTGAAGTTGCAAGCTGAAAAATTTCATGCAAGCTTAAAAGCAGAAGGAGATTTTAAGGCTTCTGACAGTTTGTTGTGGCGTTGGCAAAAACGACATGGCATCTATCAAATTTCTATTTCTGGAGAAGCAAAGTCTAGTGATATTGAAGGCGCGGCAGAATTCTCCAAGCATTTTGTAATTTCTACTAAGGAAGAAGAGTATTCTGATGTACAAGTTTATAACTATGATGAGACTGCGCTATACTACAGAATGTTGCCAAATAAAACATTAGATCTTAAAAGTATCCCACAAAAAGAAGGATTAAAATTAAGCAAGGAAAAGATAACAGTTTTATTTTGTGTAAATAAAGCTGGTAGTCATAAGTTAATGCCACTCATCATAGGTAAAAGTCAGCATCCACGATGTTTTAAGTCAATCAACATGAAATCTCTGCCGATTGTTTATAACAACAGCACAAAGGCCTGGATGACTTCGAATATATTTCATGACTGGTTTCATAACTACTTTGTTCCTTCTGTCCAAAAATTCCTGAGAGGATTGAGACTAGATCCAAAAGCTTTGCTTCTCTTAGATAATTGCCCAGCTCATCTACCTGCTGATAATCTTGTGTCTGACGATGGAAAAATAAAAGTAATGTTTCTTCCAAAAAATACAACAGCTCTTATACAACCCTTAGATCAGGGCATTGTTAGTGCCTTCAAAACAAATAACAGGAGAGAAATGATGAAATCTTTATTAGCATAAGACATTGAAGCCACCACATTTTTAAAAAAATGGATCTTAAAGACGTGTCGTACAGTATTGGATTAGCCTGGCAGGCAATCACATCGGAGTCAATTCGAAATTGTTGGAAAAAATTAAATGAATCTAATAATGAAGCTGATCTTAAGCAGTCCATAACACATTCAGATTCAGCTTCAGATCATATCTTCACTGAGGCTGTAATTTACCGTATACGGAAAATATTGAATGGGCCGGAAATTACTCATGATTCTTTGACTGATTGGTTAGATGTGGACGCTGAAGAAGATATTTGTCAGAATATGACTGGCAAAATGATCATCGATTCCGTTTGTGGTGATGAAGATTGTCAAGAAGGAATAGGTGAAGGAGAAATCGTCAGTGGGATAGCTGATTTACCACCAACAACCAAAGAAGCAATAAATGCCATGGAAACTGTAATAAGATGGGCTGAATTACAAGAAAATGTTAGCAGTGTCAGACTGTTGCAATTAGCATCTTTCAAAAAAGAGATGCTGCAGAACTTATCAACAACCAAACAAACGAAAATTACTCAATTTTTTAAGTGATGAATTTAAATAATGTCGGTAAAATTATCTCGAATACTCGTATGTTTTTATTTTCAAGCGTACCTTATGTATATAAATAAACTGATACATGCATATGTATATGTGCTTACTAAGATGTATCATTATGTTATATGAATTACAATAAGACAATAAATACGCAAATGGTTCTGTTATTAAAATGTGAAGCTTATGAGATGTTTTATTATGCAGCTATGCAAATCGTTCCGAGTAAATTTATTTTGGTACTACCGTGCCACTCGTTATAACGCGGTTCTCCTTATAACGCGGGTGTTGTGTGCCGCCCGATATGCGCGTTATAACGAGGGTCCACTATATTTGCGGATGCTTGGGTTAGGGTCCATATTTCACACCCATAGCATAACACAGGTCTTATCATAGGTTCGTATACTTGGAGGTTTGTTTTCCTGTGTATGCATAGCTGGTCTTCAAGATCGTCAATACTGAATAAAATATTTCATTTGCGAGCTGTATTCTTTCATTACTGGTTCTCGTTATTTTGGTGCCTAAATACACAAATTCGCTCACATCTTAGATATTGTATTCGCCAAGTGTGATGTTTTGCGTACTTGAGGTATTTTCCTCGACTGCGTCATGAGCTTTGTTTTTTTTTCATTGATTTGTAGCCCTACTAGTTTTGCTTCCCTGTCGAGTTTCAGAAAGACTTCTTTGGCAGCTGTTAATTACCGTGACAAAATGTTGATATCGTCCGCATAGGCTACCATTTGGCTCGACTTGTATAGCAATGCACCTTGTGAATCGGCAGGTAACTTCTTGATGACGTACTCCAGAGCCAAACTGGATAGCTATTCCCTACTTTCTGTGAAAATTTCAAGTAAATCCATGCTGAATAAAAAAATTGCGAGCTAAAATGCTTCATTTCCTGTACTATACCATTAAGCAACCATTGTTTCCCGTAGTTTGATTAAACTTCCTTTGAAACTTTTCCCAATCCCTCTTAAAAGGCAACCTTTAATTTTCATTGCAGGCTGGGATGAACAAGACATTTTTCCTTTGATGATTTATAATCGAGTGTCAGCAAAGCACAAGTTCAGATATGAATTTGTCATTGGTTTTGTGTTCTCCATGATTTCAGGAATACTCCTTCTTGATTATTTGCGGCGTTTAACCATGATGTGTGCCAGATTTTGAGATCTCCAACAATAATGTAATAAATACGCAGCCTATGTAGTTTGAGTATTTTAAATAATGTATCAAACTCCATCTTAATTTCAGATAACGAAGAAGTTTTTTCCGCCTTGTACTAGAATTTTAATAATGGACACTTCAAGACATTGACAATAAAATCAAGGAGTTTCACATGCCGCGAGTTGACGTCAATTGAGATGAGACGGAGCCCATCTTTTGGTAAGGGGCTGTTTGATAAATTATTTGGACACATTGATAAAATCACACTTAGAAAATAATATAATAAATCAGTCTTAGCTCGGATGTTTAGTAGACCTGTTTTTTTTTTATTTGCTTTAGCACTACAGCCTCTTAGAGATAGTTAGAGGATCTCATTATCTTGATCGAATATTTAATATAACCATAACCATAAAGTTTCTGCTAGGATAGACTACCCACCGTATTGGGGGTGACAGTAACCTATCATGGACTCCCCCTAGTCTGTGGTATAGATAAAAGCTCCATTCTGCTTTTCGTGACACTTTACCTGAGTATCACCTCCTATGTGACCTCACCTCGGATGGGTGGGATGGTCTTCCCTCCTCTTTGAGGGCTAGGCGAATTCCCCTGCACTTTAAAACCATGTTTAATTTGTTCTGTCATCAAAACTTGGTTCAGAAAAAAAATGGCGCCTTGCATACCTTGACCCTTATTTGCATGTATTAGGTAATGTTTGTCTGCAATAATACATTTAAAATTCAGAGCCTCAAAGCAGCATTGTTCGGGCATTTTCATACCTCAAACGACAATATTCAACATTACATCAGGTTGACAGGCTACTAATTTTTGGAGTCTCGGACAGATGTCAGTTTACAGGTTTCGCACTTTGGGAGTCTCGGACAGACGTCAAACTTGAACCTATTCTATTGTTATCTGCTCTGAACTCACTGTACACATATATCTTGTTACGAGCGGAACGTTGGAAAGAAATACAATGTACTTTCAAATCTAGAACCATCGGCTGTTTTTGGCAATATAAATCTCCATAATTTTGGTCCGTCGAGCCGGGTTCCTTTAAAGTGATAGGAAAAACATTCATTTTATGGAAAAAAACTAAATACGTTAAATTTGCGCACATTTTCACAGTGGCTAAGCGGAAAAGCGACTGTGCGGACTAAAAACAATTTTGCAACCATATTTGCATCAAAATTGGTGTACGGTTACAAACGAAAAAGTGTAGTTTCGTCATAAAGACATTTTGGGACAGTGCAAACACAAAATATCAAGTTTGAATAAACTTCAGCAAGCACACACAAACTCGAAGTGAGCAATTTCAAAACTCGCGGATGCGGTCATCCGAGACATGACGCCAGTAAAAGAACAAGTCCGGTTGGACCAGCTGGAGAAGACATATTCAAATTTTCTCGAACTGTAGTCCGAGATAGTGAACAAAGTGTAGGAAGAGAAAAGAGAAGAAGCAGTTGCGGTGGAATTGGAAAGCGGATGAAACCTTCCTGAATGCAAAATGACGGTACTGTCAACAGCGGCAACAAAATCACACAACTCCATCACAGGCAGAAAACGTCACCGAAATTAATGAGTCTCAAATGCAGATCAGTGGAATGTTGGAACGGTTGACAACAACAGAAGTGTGGACAATAACACCAGCGGTGGTGCAGCTCCCAATCATTAACATCCCAAAGTTTGATGGAAAATACGAGGACTGGATATCATTCCATGATATGTTATGTTACGTAACTTATCTCCGGTGTAGCAGATACATTATCTAAAGATGCGGCATGAGGGCAATTAAAGATGTGGTATCATAAATCCAAAAACATCACCGAAGCGCATCTGAAGCGGATGATAGATTATCCACCCACCTCAAAGCCCACGGCCCATAACATATGGCAGCTGGTTAATACATTTGAAGAGGTGACAAGAGCTCTCCAAGCGCTTGGCTACGACACGTCACATCGAGATTGTTGATTGGTGTACAAAGCAAGCCACAATCTTGACTCTATGTCAAGACAACTTTGGGCGCGGCATTCAGCAGCGGATGAGCGGCTGACATTTAAATTGCTCATATCATGACTTGAGGAGTGGCAGCATGAACTACAATCCTACTCAAACACACTCAAGCGGCAGTGGTCATCTCGGTCCCTCACATCGCAGATCGCAGCGGCAGCAACAGCATCATCGCACAATCAAACATTGTGTTGGCATTGCGGTGGAGCACACCAGCTGTACTAATACTCGGAATTCATCAAACTTAATGAAGAACAGCGGAAGGCGACAGCACCAAAGGCAAATGTGTGTTCCAACTGCTTGGCACCTGGTCAAACGGCAACCAAATGCAGAAGCATACGGTGCTAGATTTGCAATGACATGCATCACGCGGCTCATTTCAATGCGGCAATCAACTATCCATTTCCAAACAAGAGAGCAGATGGTAAAATTTAACTCTCTCGGAAACCTGCTTATTAACTCACATATAACACAATGTGGCACATGCTTACATATCACCCACGGCAACAACGTTCATCCATTAAGAAATGCGGGTCTGTTCTTTCATGCAAAATGTTGCTGGAATCGGCATCGGTGGTTTCATTCATCACATACAACCTCATAAAAACAGTGCGGCTTCCCTGGACACCACTACAAATACCAATTTATGGAATCGCTGAACACTCAAAATTGAGAACGCTCGGTATAACACCAGTGTAAATTTCTTCGAAATGTGCCATGCAGAACATTACAACATCAGCGTTAGTGGTGCGTCAGATACTGGAGGACATTCCAATACAGCGGATCAACAGGCAACATCTTGGCATCAGTCCCACGTTACAACTTGCGGATTTGGACTTCGATAAGTCAGCACATATCGACATGTTACTCGGTGCGTAACCAACCTTGCGCATCATATTGGATCAACGCGCCATCATAATCAATAAATTCACGGCTCGCAATACGTACATTTTTTGGATGGATCATTACGGGAATTGTAAATTTCGGCGCCGACCATTCAACGGCCACATACGTTCATCATGACGCAAACGATGCGAAAATGAACACAATCAACCTAGAGTCACTATTGTGGAAGTTCTAGGAATGCGAAAATATAGACAGTCAATCTGTCAGAACTTGTGAAGAAACGGAATGCGAGACTCACTATGAAAATTCGTTTGATTGTACTCAAAGTGGTAGATATCCAATACGACTTCCATTTTGGCCCACGTTTCAGCCACTTGGTGATTCGCGAGAAAAAGCAACTCAACGATTACACAGCTTGGAGAAGCGTCTTAAACATAACCATCAACTGCGGCTAGATTACAACAAATTTATAGCGGAATACTTGGAGCTTGGACATATGTCACCCTTGATAATGAAGGACATGCAATTGAATGAGCAGCATTCATACTATATACTGTACCATGCAGTTCTTAAGCCCGAAAGCAATAAAAAAAACTGTGGGTGGTTTTCAACGTTTCAGCCAAATCCACATCAGGAGTATCCCTCAACAACAACCTCATAGTTGGGCCGACCATACAAAACGACATTTTTACATTGCTCTCCAAATTCCGGACGTTCCTTATCGCCATGGTCACCAACGTCGTGAAGATGCATAGGCAAATCCTAATGGACCCCGTCAGTGCCAACTATCAACGAATAGTCTGGAGATTTTCCACGGAGGAACGGATAATAGACTATAAACTTATTACGGTCACATATGGCACCGTATCAGCACCATTTCAAGCTGTGAGCACACTACATCAAATAGTCAGTGATAACGACATTTCAAACCAAGCGGCGCAGGCATTTACGGACAATTTTTATGTTGACGACTATTTGGTTAGAGTTGATAACATTTACGAAGCTTTACAGCTAAAGCGAGACATCATGAACATCCTAAACAGCTTTGGAGCTACGTGGTTGGGTATCTAATGCACCTGAACTTTTGGATCCAGTCAATACTACGGCAAAATCTCATTCCTTTGACAATGACGAGTCAAGCTCGGTACTTGGATTGATTTGGAATACCTTCGGACTCAACATTGACATCACCACACCGAACACATACACAAAGCGGACGTTCATGGCAACTTCAGCATGGATTTTTGACGCTCTCGGTTTTCTTGCTCCTGTTTCAATCGTGGCCAAGATGCATCTTCAAAATTTTTGGATGTCAGGGATTGGCTGGGGCGACTCACTTCCTGACGATCTAAGAGACAGACTTGCGAATTACATGTCTGGTGTACATATTCCACGATATATCGGGTCACCTCTTCAATGAAAATCCTTCGCTTTGCGGGCGCACCGGAAGCGGCATACGTTGCAGTTGTTCACGTTAGAAAACAAACTGGAGGCGCATACGAGCCTTTTTGAGTCACATTGCTCACCATTCCTCGACTTGAACTATATGCAGCGGATCGACTCGCCAAGCTTACGCGAAAGATTGCATCCTACATGAATGTCAATCTAGACAACTGCCACTGATTTACAGACTCGCAAGTGATATTAACTTGGATATTGGATGACCCTAGGTGCTGGAAAACATTTGTGGTAAATTGGACATCCAACATCATCAACATAATCCCACTTGAAAGATGGCATCACATTAAGTCTAAACTTAGCCAAGCGGATTGTGCATTACGCGGCCCGGAACCAGCACAACTATGTCAACATCGTCTCTGGTGGAACGGACCAACCTTTCTAGCTTCAGAAAGATATTTTCATTCACGGATTCACGATTTCTCGGATGGGAAAAAACTACTTCGGATCAACGCCACCTGCTTAAGGTTTATCAACAATTTACGAACATCGCTTAAATCTTAATCAAGCCTTCATCATTTTGGTACGACAGGCCTAGTTGGAGCTTTTCGGTCAGGAAATCCGTCTTCTTACGTGGAACTGTCCGTCTCCTATGGTAAGCAAAATATGCGGTCTGGACCCATTCTTCGACACTGATAGTATTTTTTTGATCAACGGCAGATTGAAAAATGCGAGATTCCCTTCAACCAGTGGTATCCAATCCTGATACATCGGAATCATCACATAACTTCACTTCTCATCACCCATGGGCATCAGTAACATTTGCATGTGGCTTATCGATTACTTCAAACCATTTTACTCGACAAATTTTGGATAATTGGATCACTGTTCACCATCAAGCAGGTCATTTGCAACTGCATTACATGTACACGACATCGGGCGAAGACATTGTATTAGAAGATGGCCCCATTACCAACAGTACGAGTTACGCCTGCAAGGGCCTTCGCAAACCGTAGTGTTGACTATGCAGGACCACTCATTGTCAAATCATGACACGGACAGTCAGCCAAGCTGTACAAGGCCTACATAGCGCTCTTTGTCTGTTTGGCTACGAAGGCCATTCACATTGAAACAGTCACGAAATTGACTACGGAATGCTTTATAGCAACTCTAAGGTGGTTTATACCTCAGCACAGCTATCCTGACAACATTTATAGCGACAACGGGACCAACTTCGTGGGAGCAAACAAGAAAATAGCATCAATGCATCGCATGCTCAAATCTCGGAAGGCGGTGGATGACATCATGAATTTCACATCTTCGAAGAGCATCATTTGGCACTTCATTCCCCCGGCAGCTCCTCAATTTGGAGGACTTTGGGAGGCAGCAGTCAAATCGGTTAAATTTCACTTGCCCAGAGTCATCGGCAATGCGACACCTACGTTCGAAGCACTCTACACTCTGCTCTATCAAGTGGAACATTGTTTAAACAGCCGGCCACCATGTCCTCATACAAGTGACCACAGCGATGTCGATCCTTTGACACCAAATCATTTCCTCATTGGTATCAGCGGCAGACTTTTACTGGACTCGGAAGAGCATTCATCCCACATCAACCACCTGCGAAGATGGAAATATATTCAGAAGCTACACAACGATTTTTGGACACGTTGGACAGACGAATACTTGCGGCAACTGCAATCACGGAACAAATGGGCTTCCCTTACCCCAGACATCATACTCGGAAGCTTGGTCATCGCAAAAGCGGACAACACACCATCGGCGACGTGACATTTAGCACGCATCACATCAGAGTAGTCACCTTTTGGAACCACCACGGAGAATTCAAGCGGAACATCACCAAATTGATTTTTCTCCCAGTATCCATGGATATGAATGTTGACAATTGACTAATGCGTCAAGGCGGGCGGCATGTTCGGGCATTTTCATACCTCAAACGACAATATTCAAAATTACATCAAGGTGACAGGCTTCGAATTTTAGCAGTCTCGGACAGATGTGATTTTACAGGTTTTGGAGGTCTCGGACAGACGTCAAACTTGAACCTATCCTATTGTTACTTTCTTTGAACTTACTGTACACATGTACCTTGTAACGAGCGGAACGTTAGAAAGAAATTAAACGTACTTTCAAATCTAGAGCCATCGGCTGTTTTTCTCGGTAGAAATCCCCATCAAGTACTACCAGCTTATTTCCTTCCCCCCGGTCTATCGTTTCACTAACTAAGGGGGTTACGCTTTTTCCCTTCCGGCCATCAATCGAACTTTTACTTCCCCAAATTAATAGAAATTTATCATTATCGGTTTAGGAGGGAAAAACATTAAAAATATTTACGACAGATATGACGAAAGCAACATATGTATAGTGACTCCCAAAAAGATCCGCACAAGTAAGAAAATTTCCTCCTTTCTCATTTTATAAGGCAATTAAAAACCGGAAAATTTTTTTAAACGTTTCATTATGAGCAAAACATAACAGTCTTACAGATCACATAAATAAAATAGTTTCTCACTTTAAATATACCAAAAAAAGTAAATCTCATGAAAAAACAGAAAATATCATCCCTCAAAAAGATCCGCACAAGAGCTAAATTGTAAAAATAAACAAAAATTTTAGTAAGCTAGCATTTTGTTGCATGTCCGTTTTGTTCAATGACACATTTTAATCGATTTGGCATACTGGAGATGATTTTCCGCAGGTATTTCACATCCATTTTCACCCATTCTTCGCGAAGCCTTTTCTCGAGCTCCGTTTTTGAACAAATTGGCGTGCTATGAGCTCG
This sequence comes from Odontomyia ornata, assembly GCA_963969285.1. Classification (NCBI taxonomy): domain Eukaryota; kingdom Metazoa; phylum Arthropoda; class Insecta; order Diptera; family Stratiomyidae; genus Odontomyia; species Odontomyia ornata. The sequence goes on along the minus strand of OZ017741.1, from coordinate 183,948,380 downwards.
ATGGTCCAATTCATCCCAGAGATTTTCAATGGGATTACAATCCGGTAGCTGAGGAGGAGGATGAACCACTTTTGGACAATTATACAGCTGCTATTCTTGAACAATGCGTGCCTTATGTTTGGGATCATTATCTTCGTAATATTTGAACGAATCCAAAATGCCCATTTTAGCAGCGCTTTTTTGAAAATTTTCCTTCAAAATGTCTAAATATCGACGGGAATCCATGATACCATCTATAAATACTAATACGCCAACACCACGAGTAGATACGCTTCCCCAAACCATCAAACTGCCACCTCCGTGTTTCATTGTAGGCCTGAGGTTAATTGGACTCAATTCTTCATTGGGCTTGCGCCACACCATAACACGTCCATCCGAGCCAAAAACATTGAATTTGCTTTTATCGGCAAAAATCACTTCCTCCCAATAATTGACTTCCTTTAAAATAAATTCTTTAGCGAAATTTAAACGCTTTTTTAGGTCTTTGTAAAATTTTTTTTTTCAAAGACCTTCTAGTTTCGCGACCTGTCTGTCCGTCTGTCCGTGCGTCACAGCTGATTTCCTCAGAAACTATAACAGCTAGAATGCTCAAACTTTATGAAATGGTCAGAAGTGATGGTCTCTCAAGAGTTAAGGCCTTAACAAAAATTTAAAAAATTTTTAAGGGAGGTCCCCCTAATAACGAATTGGCCCTTAAAATTTTTTTTAATCAATGGTAGTCGAATCAAATGAAAGGTCTTGATTAGAACTTTAAGAATCTGAAATGAAAAAATCATTTTATAAATTAGGGGGTCCAGGGGAAGGTAAAATGTACCAAAAATTTCTGTCCCCCCACCCTCGCGATTGGACACTTTTCAGCCGAAAAATCTGAAAATTATCACGAACATGGGCCTTTATGAGTACAAGGGCAACAAATACCTTAGAAATCGAAATTCGCTCAACTTTGTTAATAATAGTATGATTTGTAGATTTTACATTTTTGCCCATAAAATCAAAACGGTAACTTTAAACTTCTTGAAATGTTGCAATTATATAGACTGACATAAGATATATATGTTCACAAAATTTAATTGAGATCGAATCATAATCAAGTGAGTTATAGCCATTTCAATTGTATGGAATTACAACAACAATAACACGTGTTTATGGTTGATATAGGATTTTCCAATAAGAGGTGTTATTTTGATATTAAAAGAATAATGCAATTTTTTAATATAAATGATCGGATGTTTACTTTATTATAAAGAAGAAGATATGCCGTTACTAGCTGGAACTAACATCAGGCAAATAACTACTATGACACGCTTACATGACCATATCCTCTTCATGAAATTTTCCATAACCAAATCGCAAAGTGGCTGCCCTTTGAGCTCGATAGCCTCACGAATTTATCTTTGAGGTCTTGAATCTACGCTGGGCTGTTGGCACAGGCCTTCTTTTTCACATGACCCCAAGGGAAGAAGTCGCAAGGTGTTAAATCACAAGATCTATTCAAAATAACGCCTCTTATTGGAAAACCCTATATATATTTAAATTGACTTAGGCACTTTTATTTTCTTTCAATTTTCATGAAAATTTAAGGAATAGTGATTAACTTGAACATGTTCATTCGGACGAGCATTCAGAAAAATCAGTTAAGCTAGATCAAAATGGTGGCAGCACTGTGCTTATGAAAGAAACTGTGCATCTTTTGCATATATTTGAACGATTTCATATCCAAGTATTGGACGAATAATTCAAATTATCGATTCACGCCATTAGAAAACTTGTTTCTAACCCTAGGTTGTTTACAAAGACCTTCTGGTAGGAGCACTCTCCTGCTTACACAACTTGTTCTATTCACTTCGCTGATGAATGGTTTCTTCCGTGCAACACGTCCATTGTATTGAGCATTTCTCAAAACTCGTCGAACTGTTTCACATCCTACTTTTTTTCTTAAATTCTGCGAATACTTCAATCACAATTTTTGGAGCACACAGTTTTGGATTTTTTTTTTATTTTCCGGACGATAGAGCGTTCTTCAAGCGTCGTTAGAGCCGTTGGGCGACCAGGACTATGCTTCAAGTCTATTCTGCCTTCCTCTTTATACCTCCGGAGAATATTGTAAACAGTTCTACGTTTCATGTTGAGGCTCGAACATATTTCTGCCACATTTTTACCTTCCATATAGTTAGAAACCACCAACTGGATCTTCTCTGGAGACGTGTATTTGCCCATTTTAATTTAAAAAGCACAACGTTTTTTTAAGCTACGAACAACAAGCGGTTTATGATCAATATTAGATATGATCTGCCCTGATCTATTACAACTTTACCACTGAAGGCGATATGCTATAAAGAGGTCACTCAAATGTGTTCTTTTAACATAAAAATGCACATGTTTGCCCAAGTTTCCTTGTTGTGCGGATCTTTTTGGGGCGTCATATTTTTATGCTTCTTCTTTAATCCTTCGTTTTACTTCTCATTTTGCGGTACGTTTTCTATTTTTTTGAGTAAAATTATCGAGCTGATGCTTTGTTCAGTTAATAATATTTCCTTTTTCTTTTTGTGTCATGGATTGAAGCATAAATTGAAAAAGAAGGAACATTTCTTACTTGTGCGGATCTTTTTGGGAGTCACTGTATATGTATTCTCTTTCAACTTGCCTCTGGGTTCATTGCGTATCAAGCTTCACTCTTCTGGCCAATTCAAAAACTTTGGTTCAGCGATATCAGCAGTCCAGCGGTTACATCGGATACAATGGATATAGCGGATACAATATGTGTAATGGACACAACATGAACATCCACAACTCTGGCATCAGCTTCGCTTCTCTATCAGATCCATACCCTATACAGCCCAGGTATGCTTCATTCCCTGTTCAACTTACTACACTTCCATCCTTCCTACCCCCTTTACACAGGTTTGGAAGCCATCGCCGAGGCACATTGGCTTGGCAGGATTGTTGAATGTACACAGTAAGATTGAAGTCCTCCCCCCCTTTAAAGAACACATATGTTAGACCTAATCCGCCGCCCCTGCCTAAATTTGTACTGGAATCATTCAGACCCAAATGCTGTGGTTAGTTGCAAAAATACGGTTTCTAGATTAATTATTTGCTGGATAATTCAACTCAGTAGTGCAAACATAGAAAGTCAAAGGCTATTCCATTATGAACACTTTCACAAAAATTGCTCCAAATGGTAGACTGAAGCTTAGATGCTAATTGAAAAAATTTCTGGTTCTGTGTTTCGACTCGCGTAGTGAAACTAAACGTAATATATAAATTTCCAATGCAGAATATCTTTCATCTCATATGCTAGTAAAATATGTGTACATACTCCACTTCCGCATATAGAACAACATAACACGCCAGTATGTGAGCTCATGCAATGATGCATAGTCACTTAATTGTTTCGTTTTTGAATTCTCTTGATCATATTCAGTTCAGTTGGATTTGGATTATAAAGGGACGTTTTTATGACGATACGTCTATTCTAGAAGCATAATACAATATTTACTCGAAAGTGAATTTAATCGAAGCACAAAAACGTTAATTGGACTTGTATATTCGCCCATGCGACAATGATGCAATTAAACAATTAAAAATTTTCTTTACAAACAGCCACATCCAGCATTTTACTATCATGAAGCATGGTAGATTTTGTTCATGTCTAGATTAAACTCTTTATCACAGAATTTCTGACCTATTCAACCGCGTTTAAATGCCATTCCAACCTTAAATCTCGCGAATTTTAAGTAATCGTTACGTTAGTATACGTATAAGTAAACGTTGTTAAATTCTGTGTTTTATCATATTATTGTTATTGTAGCCGCAAGTGATTGTGAAAATGTGGGTTTTAACAATTTTAAATCTTTGTTTTAGTGGTAAGTAGTTTGTTAAAGTTATCAACTTAGATAAATTAAGTTCTGAGGACAATTTATTAAATTATTTGGATCTCTTTCTTCCTCTTATACACACATATCATATTATCATAATTAAATTTCTATTCAATACATCATCATTGGTCGTCTCACTTTAAGCGAACTACCAAAATTAACCGAAACAAGTTGGGTAGACAGACCTACGCTCATGTCAGAAGGGTTTTGCACTCAACTTACAAAATGCAGTCACTAGCAACGAATAAAACCAAGAAACCTGTCGAAGACGATTTTATTGGAGCAAATATGTAATTCGAAGATCATACCATTATTAACAATGTTGAACGAATTTTGACTTCTGAAGTATGTATTTGTTATTGTTGTACTCATAAATATCTCCCTTGATAATTTTTTCAGATTTTTTAAGATCACAGGTGTTCATTCGCGAGGGAGAAAACACATTTTTGTATATTCATTAAATTGAATCAAGTGTTAAAGGGATGTACCTTAAACGTTGAAGTTGGGGAAAAATTACTCAAAATTATTCGATTTCACATTTAAAACAGCCACCATTTTGTTTTACGAATACTGATACCACTAGATGTATCGATTCTCAAATTTTCATGCAAATCCTAGCAAAGCTGTAGTGTCTGAGTCGGTAGAAAGTGCATATTGTTCCATAGCCATATGTTTCCATAGTAATACAGCGCATATTGTGCCATAGTAATACAGGAAATTTCAAATCGCTATAACTTCGTTAAATACCATCCGATCTTTATGAAATTGTCAGGACAGATGGATATAAATAGTCATCTGTATATCGAATTTTATTGAATTGAAGGGTACCGTTAAGATTTTATTCAAGAAAATGTAAAATCGATAAATCATACTATTACTAACAAAGTTGAGTGAATTTCGACTTCTCATGTATTTGTTGTTTTTGTACTCATAAAGGCCTACATCCATGATTTTTTTCAGATTTTTCGGATGAAAGGTATCCAATCACGAGGGGGGCGAGGGGGAGGTACGCGAAGAGTTCGTACATTTCCCCTTCCCCTGCCCCCCTCGGTACTGATAAGGCAGTTTTAAGACTTGTTTTGAAAAGATCTCACTAAGACCTTTCGAATGACACTCTACTCGACTAACAATGGTGAAACGAATTTTTTGAAGGGTCAACTCCCTATATAGGGAGACCCCCTTTAAACCCATTCGAAAAATTTTTCCATCCCAAAACGTTCAAGAAGTCACCACTTCTGACCTTTCCACAAAGTTTCATGGCTGTAGCTTTTATAGTTTCGGAAAAAAAGTGCTGTGACATACAGACGGATACAGGTCATGATTGCAATAGGGTTTAGTATTTTAGTACAAAACCCTAAAAATGTACACATATGAACCAATCTTAGATGGGATTAGGAATATCCAATGAATGAATGAATTATTTTTTTCCATTAGAAAAAGTAAGATAATTTATTGATCTCATGCATATGGAATATTATTTCTGGCAAAAAGTGATTATAATGTGCCTAGTTTGAGACATTATTACTATTAACACGTTGACAACGTTAACAATTTTACACTACAAAATATTTAGACATCCTGCGCCATCGGTGGTACACCGCGTATCTTTATTTGTGATCGTAGTGTACCACTGGTGGTACACAAAAGTGGAAAGTTTATATCAGAATTAAAAATTTAGTTTGGCTTTAATACAAGGTTATCCATTTCGTGGTAGGAAAGTATAACCCTGCCATTTGACATCTGTCAGAATTAAATGTCATCCAAAGCGTGTTTTTTTTAGTTGAAGGTGTGCCATTTAGAAATATGGATCGTTTAACAGTCGCAGAACGCGTTAAAATTATTAAATTTTATTATAAAAATAGTGATTCTGCTGTATCAACATTTAGGGCTTTATGAGTCGATTACGGTCGACATAATCGACCTACACAGCAAACGATTTCGAACACAGTGAGAAAATTTGAAGAGACTGGATCGGTTATTGATATTGCAGGGCCTGTGCATCATCGCAACATTCGTTCTGCTGAAAATATCGCTGTCGTTGCTCAAAGTGTGGAGGAAGACCTGAATTCGTCGATTCCTCGATGTGCTCAACATTTGGGCTTGTCTTACGGCTCATTGTGGCAGATTTTGCATTTGGATTTCCATCTCCATCCGTGCAAAATCCAACTCACTCAAGAACTTAAGCCTCAAGACCATACACAACGCAGAATGTATGCGAATAGGGGGGTTGAACAACAAGCCATTGATAACGATTTTTCGAACAAAATTTACTTTAGTGATGAGGCTCATTTTTTGCTCAGTGGCTACGTAAATAAACAGAATTGACACATATGGGGCTCTCAAAATCCTCAAGTGATCGCAGAAAGGCCTTTGCATCCGGAAAAAGTGACCGTTTGGTGTGGATTATGGTCTAGTGGTGTTATTGGCCCGTATTTTTTTGAAAACGATCAAGGAAGAGCCATTATAGTCAATTCTGACCGCTATGGACGGATGTTTACTGAATATTTTTGGAGAGAAATCGAAGACTATGATCTGGAGAACATGTGTTTCCAACAGGACCGAGCCACAAGCCACACAACACAGGCTAATCGAGTAGTTTTGGAAGAGAAATCTCCAGGACGCGTAATTTCGAGATTGAGTGATGTCAATTGGCCCACAAGATCCTGCGACCTAACACCTTTGGATTTCTTTTTATGAGGCTATGCAAAAGATCGTGTTTACGCGAACGGTCCTCAAAATCTTGAGCAATTGAAAACCAATATTCGTGAAGTTAATGCCGAGTCATTGAAAATTACCTCAAAAGGATTGAGGCTTGTAAGAGGTCCCGTGAAGGGCATTTGAATGATGGTGTATTTTACGTACAATGGCAAGGTTCAATCTTTATGTTGAATGAAAAATGTTGTTTCCATCTGAATATTTTATGTGTTTTCTTCAGCTTTATTATCCCAAGCGTAAAATGGATAACACTATATTACTTTCAAAGAGCTTACGTAAATTGAAAATGAAAGAAAACAATTTTTTTGTAAAAGCAAATAATTCACTGATTGCTTGAACAAAAATGCCAAAAAATATAAAATGTTTTTCTTCTATAAAGTCATGTATTTATATTCTCCTGGAACCCAAAGGGTAAATAATTGAATTTAGACCGTTTTTTTATTTTCTAAGCTATTTAAGGCTTGACTAAATCAAATCTATAGATTAAATATTTTATTGATGTCTATTTTAGGATTTGGAGATGGTATCATATATGATACTTCGGGAAAAACAAGAAAAAAACCATATCTACTATCAATTTAATAATGTGTTAATGTTCATAAAAAGATGATCGAATTAAAACACAAATATACGTGTCACTCCAGACATTTTCATAAGTTAATGCTTTGTAACCAGGTAATCTGCATTTGGAACGATTTTTATCCACATTTGTCCTATCTTCTGGTAGATGAGATGCTTGTTTTTTTTTTCTTCGTGTGGAAGGGTTGTGACAATGCGCGTCTTCTGGGATCGAGTGGATGAAGATGTTGAGGAAAGCATTGGACTTAGTCGTTCATGATGTGGGTATTGAGGGTTCTTATTTTGAGAAGTATAAATTAAAGTTTAAAATCGAAGTACTGACACGTAATTTCCCCTTCTGCTTTAGCGTCCCAACGATACTCTAGCCAAGAAGCAGCAACTACCAAACCTACGAAATGAAAAATGGCCTTCATGCTGCACTTTCCAGTCTGACTTCTCATCACATATTTGCTAAGAGCCCTTTCTAGCAAATCCAACGCTCCCATGTATGAGTTGTAAAATTTGGTCGAGACCGGCCTTGTTACATCGATGTACCTTTTTTTCCTCCTTATTCCAACGTTTACAGGTATCCTCAGGGTGTACAGCAAGTTGTGTTGATGCAACACTGTTTTATTCTTGGCATCCCTAAACGTGCGATGACCATGCTGCACCCAAAAATCGTTGAATTTCTGCAACAGTAGGGTTGAATGATTTTTCCATTCACGAGAAGGACGTAACGTTTGTACAAATTGCTACGTTTGCAAAAAAATCAGCATTCAAGTACCGCTCAAAATATTGTACGGGTTTTTTGACATCAGGCCTCTGGTGATCCTCTGGGAAGCTGACTGCAGCGGGAGTTGATCAAACGGAGAGGGATCTGAAATCACTTGAATGTTTCCAAATTACTAGCCTACTGGCACAACTATTCCTCGTTGAACTGGAGATGTGCTGAAACAGCTCATCATCAGAGAAATCCCAATCAATATTTTGACGCTGCAAACTTTGCTGTTCCTCAACAAAATTGATGTTTTGGTTTTGTATATCATCTTCATCAACATCTGAATTCTCCTCTTCATAATCCAAGACATTGAAGTCCAACAATGTGCGGCGGATTTCCTCATCAGAAATACCTGAAATCATTATAAATTGCTAACTTATCTTTAAAAGTACACAAAGTACCACATATGATACGCTTTATCTTCCATATGATATTCGCGTTGACAAAGACTTTCACCCCATTCATAATAGTTAAACACAAAAAAGAGAACAACTGCAATAAAAAACAACCGAACCACTCCGAAATTTATAAATATTAATTACTTACCCTTACGTGAAGTCGACATATTGAAAACAGCAAATTAGTCAAAAAATAATGGTACCGCAACTAAACACTTTAAAGCATAGTATACTCAACTAGTAACCACACTCCATCAACCCTCCGGAAAAATCCGAACACAAGCCGAACAGCAAGCCATAAATCTTCGGTAGCAGGTAGATGGTAAACGCTGGTGCGAGGAATGGCGCGAATATAAACATATGCTTCGATGAGAGATTTCAGGGCTACCAGAGCTAAAAAATCAATAACATTGCAGAAAAACAAATTTTTTCCATGCAATCTTTTAGTTTTTTATTAGGATCTGGCAGCACTCCTATGTTCTGAAATGCGTAAAAGACAAAACTGACGATAGATACAAGCCATATGGTAGCAATTTGCATATGTATTAGTCGGCCTACTATGGACAAGCTTCCGGTAGCTGTCACCCAACTGCGGCATTAGCAAATGCTTATATTTTGTCATATATACTATTTTCCGAATAAAAAACGTGCTGAACGCATTCCGTGCATGCTATAAATTCACCTTGTATAGCCCATTGTGCTCCTAAACTTTCCAAGACGAGCAAATGAAGCACACATTTTGCACCTTCGACTGATAGCTCAGCGTTGAGATGTAAACAAACTCCTATAAATTCACTTTGGAAGGCGACAAAAACTAAACGGGTATAAGAACTGAAATAATTTTCACTTCACTAGGAGCGCTATTGTGTTCTCCGCGGATCATCTGGATTTCACTGTAGAAATCCGTCTCTAAACCGTACAAAACCTCGAATTTTTGTTGGCACCTCCACAATTCTTCATATAACGCCATGTAAGTTAGCCAGCAAAGTCGGCCTACTAATAGTCATGTGTGTAGTAGTAAGCGCTACTGCCATATGGCTTGTATCTATCGTCAGTTTTGGTAAAAGAACACGTGCGTTGTAAATTTTATCTGCATTTTGCTTTGTTTCTTGAGCGCGCCAAAAATGGATCAGCTGTAATGCCCCGGATCAGCTGTAATGCCCCTGGGAAAATTCAAAAAGTGTGCAACACAGGGTAAATGCAAGGTGTGGCTACTAGTTGAGTATACTGTGCTTTAAAGCACTTCACTTAAAGAAAGTAAACCTAAACGTCACTGGACGTCTATGATAAAGTTTTATCCAAGAACGTACGCAATAGTTTAACAAACGGCGCTGTTATGAAGGATTTTTTACAAGTATCATATATGATACCCCAGATCCCAGGAGAATATCAAGGATTTTTTTTATTAATTCTAGCTACAATTCAATATTGCGTTGGTAAAGAGGCAATTAAAAAAGAAAAAAGGATAAAAACCAAACTAAATAATTTTTCAATCTTTTTGATTTTATAGGAGGTATTATTTTAACAAAACAAAATAATTCTGAATAAAAAGCTCCTTACGAGTGGTTTAAATTCTGTTAAAATATTATGTAATTAATAAACTTAGGTTGATGGAATTTGGAATCAAAATTATCTTACATGAAAGTTCACACAGTATGTTTATGGTTGGAGCATTCAAGACAGATTGCTGGTTGATTACCACAGTTTCTGCAGAAAGTTTGAACACTTTTTGTTTTTTTTCTAGCTTCAGTGGAATCCTTTTCTTTGGAAATGTTTTCGTAGCAAAAAATACATCGATTTCTTGAAACATTTGCTCTGCCGTCTCGTTTTTAAAGCTGGTGTTTTGAGGATTTTTGAGCTGGGCTCTTCAAATGAAATTTACTCTCGTTCAATAAATTCTGAATTAGTTTTTCCTTGAAATGCAACATCGTTATCTTTTTGCTCACGCGGTAATTATAGAGTACCCAAGAACTAACAACAGAAATTCCAAGTATAAGTTCACAGGCAACTTTTTTATACAATTTAATGGTTTTTCTTAAATAAGAACAGTAATTGGTCACGCCTTTTTAGGATTTTGTAAAATAATTTTACAAAACCCTACTAGTTTCGCGACCAGTCTGTAAAGTGGTGCTCTCTTCAAAGTTCAACTACAAAAAAATTTATAAGGTATTTAAGGGGGGGTCTCCCCATATAGGGGAGTGGCCCCCGAAAAAAAATCAAGCCGATATGGGTATCAAATGAAAGGTCTTGATGAGGACTTTTCAAAACATGTCTTAATTTGATACTTTTTGCTTCGAGGGGAACATTTTGACGCCATATTTGTGAGACTTTCCAGACAAATATTATTTGAACAACAAACGACCTCTCCACGGAATCATTGTTTCATCTAACATTTTCTTCAGGAATGAGCGCAGATTTAAAATTTTGTTGTAACAACTTTAGTAATGGACTCCATTTTATTAATCTTTCTTCACCTACGGAGTTTTCATTGTCCGCAAAATGAATACATTTTAACAACATTTCAAATCGAGTGCGTGACATAGATTTTGCTATTACAGGATTCTTATCCATTGGATTTTTAGACCAATATAAACGCATATTAGGAAGAGGGCAAAGGCCCATAATGAGTATTATGCCAAAAAACTTTTTAATTTTTTCTTCATTAGCAAGGCCATAGTGGAGCGTCGCCAAAGTATATATGAACTGATGAAATTTGCATCATATTTATTTATCTCAGATACAATAAGATTGAAAACATCTCTGCTTAAGAATAATCCATATACTTTCGGATGCGATTTGTTGGTTCATCCCAAGTATTCGTTACGAAAAACTGATTAGAATTTAGGTTTACCTCATTGTGTGAATCTAATACATCATCAGATTCTAAATTTGATACGCTATCTTGATCTTCCGAACTGGATGGCTTATAAGAACTTTCTGAAGCTGGAATATCTGATAACTCATCGTCAAGTTCCTGTTCAAGCTCATCCTCATTCATTTTTGATAATGAAAGCAAAATAGATGACAAAATCACTAATGGTTAATAATAATTTTAACTTCGGCCGTCGTATACCACTGGTGGTACATTGTCAAAAGTATACAGAAAGTAAGGGATATCCATACCAATATCCTATCTAAACCAGCAATAACAGAAAAAGCTCACAGCTGTTTGAGATCACCCAAAAATAAAAAAATGTCTAGTTGCAATCACACCGTGAACGTGTTACATTAAATAAATTATTAAAAAGAGCAAGAAGCTAAAAAGTATATAAAAAATTCTGTATGATGCAAGTCCAAAAAGTTGACTTTTAACCTACATCGAATTTAGCCAAAATTAGTTCTTTAGCAGAATAATTAACACTCACCGATGCCTTTGACACAAATATCGGATTAAAGGAGGGAGATGGGTTCGCCCCATTGCCATCCAATTTGGTTCTGGAGTACGTCATAAGAAAGCTATCTGTCGATACACAAGAAACATTTCTATACAAGTCGAGCCACGTAGAAGCCTAAGCGAACGACATCGACATTTTGTGACGGTCATTAACAACTGCCAAAGAAGTCTTCCTGAAACTTGATAGCTAAGCAAAACTAGTAGCGCCTCAAATCAATGAAAATAAAACAAAGGAAAAATACCTCAAATGTTAAAAATATCACACTTGGCGAATACAGTATTGAAAAGTTGAGTGAATTTGTATACTTAGACACCAAAATAACGAGAACCGGTAATGAAAGAGACGAAATACGCCGAAGAATACGGCTCGCAAACAAAATATTTTATTCAGTTTTGACGATCTTGAAGACACAGGGAAATAAGGTTCCAATGTACAAATCTATGATATGACCTGTGTTGTGCAATGGGTGTGAAATATGGACCCCAACCAAAGCATCCGCAAAAATATTGGACGCCTTTGAGCGAAGGGTGCTGAGGTGAATAATCGGAGCGAAGCTAGACGGGGACCAATGGAGAATTCGATGCAACCATGATTTGTATGAAATTTTTGACGTGCTGGAGGTCTCAAAGATTATATGATTGCCCTATTGGAAGATGTTATAACTTTTGGAAAGGGCGTCGTACATGAATCATATTTGATATTTATGAATTAGATAGCTGTAGTATACAAATAAATAAGCAATGGGTAGCAATACTCCGCAAGAACGTGCAATAATTTTGTCGATTCAATTGTATCGAAAATTATCATGAGCGACGAGGCGCATTTCCACTTAAGACGTTACGTCAATAAGCAAAATCTTCGTTTTTGGGGCACTGAAAATTTACATGTGATGCACAGAAGGCCAATATACACACTCAAAGCCAATCTGTGGTGCAGCATTCACGAGGGAAGAGTGATCGGGCCGGATTTTTTAAGAACACCATCCGCAATATGGTCACTGCTACTGGCGAACGCTACAGGTCCATAACAAACGGCTTCTTACTGCCGAAATCGCATGAGCGGGGCTTCGTGAACATGTAGCTTCAACAAGACGGTGCAATCACACAAACAGCACGAGCCAGAATTGATATTGTGAAAGAAGTGTTTCCTGGTCTCGTAGTCTCCCGTTTTGGAGATTTGGCATGGCCACCAAGATCACCCGATTTAACCATGCCAGTCTTCTTTCTTTGGGGCTACTTACTCGTAGACAATCACAGAACTTAAGGAGAATATTCGGCAGGAATGCGAACAGTTATCACCGGAAATCTTGCGGAATGTGATGGAAAATGCGATAAAACGGGCACAAATGTGTATCAACACTGGTGGCAGCCACTTGGGATATAATCTTTTCCACTAGATAGGAAAAATTGTAAAGGTCCAAATAAAGATTTCCATCACTCAAAATCGTTTTTGTGCCACCTTGAATGTATATATATATATATATATATATATATATATATATATATATATATATATATATATATATGTACTATATATATGTGTGTGTATATATATACTATATATATATATATATATATATATATATATATATATATATACATATATATATATATATATATATATATATATATATATATATATATATATATATATATATATATATATATATATGTGTCAACATAAACAATATTCATAAAGATTTTGAAGAAACCGAATTTTTATTTTATAACATTAATTCACCACCTACTATTTTCAATGTCTAAAAACAATATTCAGTTTTCTCCTTAATTTATATTATTTATATCTAAAATGACACAATAAGCAGTGAAACGGATTAAAAGCTCCAAATCGAAATATCACATGGTTGCGCCCCAAGAATGAAAATTAAATATGAAAATATAAATTTATATTTAGATTCCACCCAATCATTGATACAAATATGTAAACAATAAACGTTTTTTGAGCTTTTTGCTTCATCATCAGATTTATTCTGACTTTATTGTAATTCAAAATGTGTTTCACACTTATACTATTGAAATTTATTTACATATACTCCAAAATATATCTTCAGATTTTCATCATTTCATTTAAATTTTACTGTAAAAAGATAAGTCACGAAAAATATCTGTTTAAAAATTTTGTCTAGAATTTTATATTGAAAATGATATCAAATTTTTAGAATATGATTCATTTTTGGTGGGTAAAACATTAGTTATCATAAAATTTGTCCAAACTTGTACCTAAAATATTCTTGTTTATATAAAAACCAACTGTCTTAAAATTGAAGCTAGACATCGGTAATGATGGCGACATCAATTCTGACTGCTGAATAACCTACGAAATGCACATGTAGAGTATTATTATTAATACTAGCTTTACCCGGTACGCTTCGCTGCCCCCAAAATAAATTTAGCCAATTTTTTTCTTCTTCGTAGTGCTACAGCCCTTCTCGGGCTTTCACTTCCTGCGAGTGGCGTCTCGGACTGTCTCAGTCCACTGACGGCGTCCTCAAATTTCGAAATCCAAGCAGCGAAGAACAGTCTACATTGACTTAGTCAAACCGGCGTTTCCTCGATTTTGCCACTGGTCTCCGCCCTTCAATCCTCCCAACGAATACCGTTTTGGGTATCCGTTGTTCGTCCATACGATTGTAGAAAGCCGCAATGAGCTGTGTTCAGCCCATTGCGGCTTCTACAATCTTACATTCGTTGAGACCTCCAGCTCGTCAAAAATTTCGTACAGCTCGATGTGTCGAATTCGCAATGGTCCCCGTCTAGCTTTGTTCCAATTATCCACCTTAGGACCCGTCGCTCAAAAGCGTTCAATATATTGGATAGTCTAAAAAATATTGAGACTTTTTTTCATTAGGTGGTGTTTAAAAATTGCCGATAAATATTATAGACGCGTATAAGAAGAAGACTTTTCAATCTTTTCAACCTTGCGATGGTTGGTGTTTCATATCCTTCCATATTGTTTCGATGTTTAATCTTGGGAACTACTTTTTCAATCGTTTCCAATGTCAGCGTCTCTAACTTCAACAAATAGAGATCTGTTTCATCGTTAGTTAGATTCCTGTCATTAGGAACCATTGAGCAAGCATTGCCATCATCAGAAGGAGAGCATTGCTTCTGGTAATCCCGATTAAACTTCTTTTAAACTTTTCCAAACCCTTATTTTTGAAATTCAACTGATGATTTTCATGTTGAACTGGAATGAGGAAGAGATCATCCCTTTGTTGGTTCATTTCCATTACGATTGCGTTATGGTCGCTATCATAAGGAAGCACCTACAGTTTCCGTTGATGACTATTAAAGCTGAATTCAAGTCTTGCGTCAGCAATGCAGAGGTCCAAATATGAATTTGTCCTAGGGTATGTAGGAAACTCCGACCCATACAGATTGCACCTGTATTCAATTCGGTTCTCTGTTATCCATGATTCCAAAATACACCTCTTGGATTATTGATGGCGTTCGGCCATAATGTATCCTTGGCATTCAGGTCACCGGTAAGAATATAATATCTATGCAAACTGTTCAATTCGAGTATTTCAAACAAGGAATTGAGTTCCTCCTTGGATTGAGAACATTTCGACCAGTTGCATAGCCAGTGATAACGAAAACGTAAACCCCACCTTGCAGTGAAATTTTGATAATGAGCACTTTAAGAGATTCAATGTTTTTGAATTCGACTTTTTTAATATTTTGTCAACGGTTGGGTCTTAAATGTCATGGAGTGACATGGGCTGAGGTGGGTTTCAGTGAGAAGTATTCTGTCAGGCTTTTGCTTGAGAGTTTCAAGAGACAGCCACGTCGATGTATATAGTAACAATGAATTTGACGTTGATCGTGATGAAAAGAAGCCTATCCATGAGAATGTGATTAGATGACAACTTATTTTGAGGAGTTTGAAAGACCTAAACGGGGAAAAATAAAGTTAATATTTGAATCTTGTTTATCGATTCCTTCCGATAAGAAATTTAGGTGCTGGTAAATTTTGAGAAGCAGCTCATTATTTCCACTTACATTATTTACACTGTTTTCTGCTGGTCCTCTAAAAGCAAGTGCAAATGATACCCCGGGCTTGACGAAGTTGGAATGTATCACACTGTGGTGTACTTGTGTTTGTTTTCCATTAAATTTTACTTTTGCGTCTTGATATCGGGGGCATCCTCGATATGATGCTGGATGACCAAAGACACCGCAGTTCACACAATATAGTTTTTTTTGGGCTCCGTCTGAGACAATTTGCACTCCCTGAGAGCATGGACATGTTTACATTTCACGCATCAGTATTTCACGGTGTGATTGGCAGCCAAATCACTGAATCTTTGGCACCTGTAGAACTGGTTGACCTCGCTCTTCTGGAGGCATTTCCAACTCACCGCTTGGAAGTTCAAGTACCTTATTTTTTGAAGAGCACTTGAACTGCTTTTGCTCAAAATTTGGACTAAGTAAAAAGGCAAATTTTTATGTCCGATAATCGATCTCCTTGCTGCAAAGTCTTTAAATGCAATAAATTCTATTTCTGGTGCAACTTCTTAAAGCACCTGAAGGAGGTCAGTTCTGTCCTCTCCGCAATCCAGACCATTCAACAAAAAGATCTGGTTTTTTCCGCTCTTGGGAGTGTACGTAAAGTGCGGAGCCTTTTCAGAATTTAACGCGCTTTTTGCTGTCTGAAAGTCAACCAGTGACTTCGTTTTAATCGTCAGTTTGTCGGCATTCACGCTTTTGATCTCAAAATCATTTGATTTATTTTCGGCTGCCAAAAGCCACACCATACCCTTGACAGTTTGCCGAAATACATTGATTGGTGGGACTTTTTCTTTCTTTGATTAATATTGACAGACAGACAAAACTTTTGGTTTGTCTCCCTATTTTTTATTTTTAAATATTCAATGAATGCATTATCAGATTTAGTAAAACAATTTTCAGAATTTTCGTTACCTTCGTACTCTTCAATGTTCATTAAATCATCTAGCCCAGCTAGCGCTGCATACTAGTTTGTACTGACGTTTGCTCCACCTACGGTCAGGACATCTTCGTGATCAGGTTCCTGCTATAGTTTCTTTGGTTTTTTGCCTTCGGTTACTTTTGACTTTACTTCTTTTTCTTTCTTGGTGGTTTCTTTTCCTTAATTGAAAGTTAATTTGCCAACCAGCTCTTCTAGCGACTGGATCCTTAGTCTGAGTTCCTCATTTTTTCTCTCATACTTGACTAGTTGCTCGACTTCGACGACTGATTAAATTTTCGGTTTGTGTTTTTCTTCATTTTTCTCAAATCTACGCTTTAACTTTTTCTCGCCCGTCATTGTTCTTGATGGACATGATCATTCTGTTTGATGGCTGAAGCCATCAGGCTCCTCCATCTCGTTGCTTTTGCAGCGAGATTCGAAGGAATGTTTATAAGCCGTGATTGCTTAAACTTCAGGTATTTGATAATTTTCGAATAATTCGACGGTGATGATTTTCAATTACAAAAATTAATTTCCAACTCACTTTTGTAAAACAATTTTTGTTTTTGAGAATTATTGACAGGATTGATTAAAAAAAACGTCTGTTTGCAACGACTACTAGACGTATCAACATTGGTTAGTTGTTTATGGAAACTGGATTGCTGTACTTTTTCGCACGCATGCATTTTGCGCGTAATCTCATTTTGTCTTAATTAGATAACAGGCCAATTGAAAAGTCCCCGGTCTACCATAGTAAAACACATTTTTTGGCAAAATTCGATTTTATTATTCAACATAGTTACCTTTGAGGGCGACACAGCGATTATAGCGATCTCCCAACTTTTCGATACCATCTTTGTAGTACGATTTGTCTTTCGCTTCAAAATAGGCCTCAGTTTCGACGATTACTTCTTCATTGGCGCTAAATTTCTTTCCAGCGAGCATTCTTTTGAGGTCTGAGAAGGGGAAAAAGTCGCTGGGGGTCAGATCTGGCAAATACGGTGGATGCAGAAACAATTCGAAGCCCAATTCATGCAATTTTGCCATTGTTTTCATTGATTTGTGACATGCTCCATTGTCTTGATGAAACAGCACTTTTTTTTCTTCAAATGGGACCGTTTTTTAACGATTTCATCCTTTAAACGATCCAATACGCTATATAATAATTGCTGTTGATAGTTTGGCCCGTTTGGAGGCAATCAATGAATATGATACCTTGCGCATCCCAGAATACTGATGCCATAACCTTGCCAGCTGACTGTTGTGTTTTTCCTCGCTTTGGATTCGGTTCATCGTATGCAGACCACTCAGCTGACTGTCGATTGGACTCCGAAGTAAAATGATGGAGCCATTGTAATGATTTTTCCGTCTAAACTCACGAACGAAGTCGGAACTGACCTCTCATCGGTTCTAGACGTTAAGTCTGAGTCGTGCCAACGAATGGTACCAACCGGTCAACCAGCCCGTGCACCGTAATCCATTTTCGCTGTGGCTGCTTGTCGGCCAGCTAGATCGAAGAGGATTTCGGTCGCGGGTCTTAAAACGGATTACGCTCAATTACGTATTTCAGCCACCATTAAACGCCCGTTTCAAACGCGTCGAAAACACCAACATACGGAAAAGAAACCTACATTACTTTATTCCGTATTTCTTCATTATTCCAGTCAAGTACAAAAATCCAATTTCCATTTCGCGTTCCCAAATTTTACCGACGCGGTACCGAAAAATACACTACGTTAACTCGAACCCGACGAAAGCTACGCTAATAAAAAACAAAAAAACCGCGTACCGCGCGCGACGCGAAACCGACCTCAGCGGACCCTCTCTCCGGCATACTTAACCTGCACTCTCACTGCATCTGAAAAAAAAAGAGGGGCTACTGGAAAGGAAAGTCTTTGTTAATTTAGCAATTCATTTTAATTAATAATTCTCTGGTCAAATTTTTATAATTTTCTTGTGATTTCATTCGACAATAAGGATAATTAGCGATCATCAATCAAATTACATACACACATATGTTGTAACCTTTCGCTAAAAATTTGACTTCAAGTTTTAATACTTGTTCAATATGATTTTGGCAATTAAATTAAAAGAGAAATTCACAATTTTGACTATTTTTCCTAATTCCTCAATTGTATTGATATAAAAAAAATGTTTCTTTAATTAAAAAAAAAAAAATCTAAATATAAAATAAAGTAGTTTTTTTTACAAGGTTTATAAGTACTACGCAACTGAGTTTTACAATGGATGTGAATGTATTATTGCGGTTTTATTCATAGCTTCATTGAGTTCGTAGTCGGCTTCGATTTTATCATTAATTTAATTTTCATATTAACTTGAAATAACCGGAAAGATAAATACATTTAACTTTTGGGTGATTTTCAAAGTTGGGGTGCATACGAACATTGTTTGGTTTGTCGCTATTCAGTCTGAACGTTCTTTTTTACAGAAGTGTTTGCAAATATGTATATATTTTCTATTCAATTATTAAAAGTGTGTATGTACATTTATAGTGAACTATATTTTATTGCTTGTTAATCGAAAACCTATTTCCTTTATTTTGGGCATCGTTTAGACAGTGATCTAATTTTAGTATAATTTAATACGTTAAACTGTAGACAGCATTACGTCGAGGAGAAATTGGCAAGAACTTCGGAACAGTTTTTTTTCTCGAAAATTACATCCATTATTTTTTTTTTCTTACTTGCTTTTATGTGTACCTTTTCTGTTTTTTAGTGGTCTAAAATAAGCAACACAGAAATAGGAGTTGGCATTCTTTCCTTTTCACACTCCATCTTTCTCATTTTCTTCCTGGGGACCAATTATTTTTGCTTTCATGTTAAGTTTTTTTTCGAATGATTTCTCATAAATTTTAATTGATTCTTATATGCATGCATTGAACTGAACAAAGGCCTACAAAAATATCTGCTGGTTCAATAAAGATTCATTGATTAAATTGGCCTAAGAGCACGTTTTTTTCCAGAAGCACTTAAGAAAAAAAAAACCCACAGCTAAACTTAACATCTTTCGAATAACATGAAGAACCGATGATGTGGTCCGCGCTACCAACATTGCACAAAGTATCACAGACGGCGATGAGAGACCATGTCTTAAGGTCCCAGTGTTGAATGTACGTTTTTGTTTCCCTGCTCATGTTACACTTCAGGGTCTGGCTGTAAATATAAGCATTCCTTAACAACTACTTAGAACATACACTCTTGTAGAATTCACCTTAGCTATATTTTATATTGACTCACAAAGCAGGAGGCAGGCTTTTCAAGCACCTCAATCCCTTTTTCCGTATGTAGAGACACTTCAAGAGGAGCAGGACGTTGATGTGGCGGCACTTTAGAAATAAAGCATATTTCAAACGTGTCGCAAAGTTCTGTTGTCAAATTAACTTCCCCTGTTCACGTGCTCATTCTGCGCCAAACATGGCCTTTTTAAATCGTTCACTATATATAGTCCACCCTTTTTTTCTTTCCCAGGCACTTCGGCACTTAACCTATCTGACGACTCACTACTCACACACACCCGCCATGTGGCTGTCTCTCAACTTTGACAACCCACAACAAAACTGTCGTGGGATGGGAAGCCGTCACAACGAACATGAGATGGAAAGCCACATGGCAGCAAGGTGTATTGGTAGTGGTCGCCAGCGGCGTCGAATGATTCATTACACCATGTTTCTTCTATTGTCACATATCGATGCAAAAATTCAGGTTTATCGCACTTAAACAGCTTCAAACACTGCTCAGAATCATTAACACGTTGTTGCTTTTGATCGATTGTGAGCTCGCATGGCACCCATTTCGCACACAGTTTTCTCATGTAGAAATATTCGTGAATGATATAATGTACACATTCAGATTATATCTCCACAATGTCTGCTATCTCGATCAACTTCACTTTATGGTAATTCAAAATTATTTTGTGAAATTTTTTGATGTTTGCGTCGGTGACAGCCTCTTTTGGGCGTCCACTGCGTTTGCCGTCCACGGTGCTCATTTCACCCCGTTTAAACTCAATGATGGTTGGTTTTCCTGGTGCAGTCTCCGGAAACTCTTCATCAAGCCAAGATTTCCCTTCAACTGTATTTTTTCCCTTCAAAAAGCAATATTTTATCAGCACACGAAATTCTTTTTTTCCCATCTTTTTTCAAATAACAAACGTAGCTACACTCACAACGCAATATCTCACAAACTAATGGTCGGACTGCTGTCAAATTTTTACACGTATCGTTTGAAGGTTGGTACTAACTAAAAATCATATGTGTATCAGACCAGGGACTTTTCAAATGGCCCATTAATTGTAGGTAAAACATATCAAGTATTCAGTGAGACAGACAATAGATCTTTGAAAAACGACACTTAACATGGCAGAGACTAATGATTTTAGAATTAAATATTTCCATGGCTACAATTGGTTTCAGTAATTATAAACTTTGAAAAACTGATTGCATCATAGTAAGATGTACCCCACTCAATTCCTTCCTAATCTTTTAATGTAATATTCATTGTTTCTTATATTAAAATGACGATCGTCCAAAACAAATTTTCACTTAACTCTAAACACATACAAAAATTATCGAATGATATCCTGTGAACTCGCCGCCATGTTCGAATTCAAATCATTCAAATGTTCAAATACGTACAAATAAGGACCCATGGCAACATTGTTGCATATCAAAGCAGATGCTACCGGTAAAATTTCACCACACCATCCCTAGGTGATATAGGAAAATTCCCAAAATAGACGAAAATCCTCTTACCTTGTGAGTGTGAAGCACATGGCGAGCAGAACATCGTACTCGTACATTCAACAAAGTATGTCCTTTCCTTTGACATTCATATAGCCCTTGCGCAAGTCCATAGTGTATCCTTTAAGTTTCAATTACACTGTACGTTGTATTTACTTTCGGTGACATTAGCAAAATTGAGAAATGATTTTCTTTTGTTTTACATTTAGATAAAATATGTAATGAAGGGTGCTTTCCGGTTTCTTGTTACTGTGTAGCACACGAGTAAAATAAAAAGTATGATGGTCTCTCGATTTTTAGGGATACGGCGAAAGCTTCGCAGCTTCTATCAAAGGATAATACTCTTTTGTATACTATTAGTATGTTCAGTGTTGTTGTTTTCTTATTTGAACCTGGAATTTTGCTACAAACTGATGGTGAAAGGATCATTTAATGATATGGTAAGTCGCGATATAGCATTTGATTGAATGATTAAAAATAATTGGTATTGAATGGCTTATAGTGTTCATACTACAAGGATGGCAAATTTGGCGGCGCACTATGCGAAGAACTATGTAATGGCGACTTTTTCAAGGAATTCAAATGTCCGGAAAATGGACTCGAGACTTCTGTGTTTACAGCTGTAAAGAGTCAATATGTTTATTCATTCGAGGTTTGTTGATTAATAAATGCTAAAGTGTAAATATTAAGATTTCAAATAAGGAAGAGAATACTAAATTTCATGTATTAGCTATAAACTTACTTTAGCGATAGGCGACTGATATACTCTCCCCCTGAAGAAGGTATTAATGGATAGCTCTAATAATATTCGTACATTCACAATCAAATTTCCAACAAAAACCATCCACTGCATTCTCTATAATCATAGAAAGTGAAAAATGGAAATAGTAAAGCAAAGGAGACTAACCCAACCCTACTAGGAAAAGTAACGTGGGTTATATTCTCGTCTCCGTTATAATCGTAACGTACCAGTCTGCAAATGGGATGTTATAAAGGAAATCAATTGAGAGACCATGATCGTAGTATGCACTAATCTATATTGAGAATTCAATTCATGATAATAATACGAGTATATCTCGAATACAAGTCTCATCGGCCTCTAATGCATTTTCGTTGTTCTTACAAAAGATAATTGCAGGTTCTCTTTAAATATAGTTGGGTAAAAATGTGACATCAATGGCGGATACGATACCACCATGAACTGTATGAATTTATTGCTGATCAAGAGGTCTCAACGATTGTAAGACTGCGAAAGCTAGAGTGGGCTTGGTACGTAAATTGTACGGACGATCAATGGATACCCAAAAAGGTATTCATTAGGAGAACTGAACTGGTCTGATTCGGTCGATTAAGATAGTTGATCGCTGCTCGGATTTAAACTGGAGAGCGCGGTCGATGTACCGAGACAGTTGGAGGTGCTTTCTGCAGGAAGCGGAAGACCGAGAGATCCTGTTGTGCTACGAAGAAGAAAAATGTGACACAACTTTCAAACTTTTAACACGTTCAATGCCAGCGTGACTTAGCAGATGAATTGCAACAAACACATTCTCCACTCGCGGACGCAGATCCGCATCGCTGGCCATGCGCAGATACTTCATGTCATTTTCCCTCATATAATGTTTACTGATTGCACCTATAACTATTATTTCCTCTATTACATTCTGGGATTGGTAAAGAATGTTTCATTTTTTAGATTTACTCGTATATGCTTACTTTTATTACAATAATAAAATAAAACGCACGTACTTTTTTAGTAATATATTTTTAAGAAATGAAATAGTAAAAAATTGAAAATTATAAAACATTATAAAAATACAAAAATAGTATGGTATGTGAAATATCAATCATGTACATGTTACAATAATTTGCTTTGCGAAAACATTCGGGCGGTAGCCAGGTTGATTTTCACACATTGTAATGCTTTTCGTTTCACATCGCTTGAACGAAGAGATTTCCCGAAGGAAATCTGAACCGACCTCTCATCGGTTCTAGACGTGAAGTCTGAGCCGTGCCAACGACCAACCGGTCAATCAGCCCGTGAACCCGTTATCCATTTCGCTGTGGCTGCTTGTCGGCCAGCTAGTTCGGAGAGGATTTCGGTCGCAGGTCTTTCAAATGGATTACGCTCGATTACATTGTTTCAGCCACCATCACGTGCCCGTTTCAAACGCGTCAAAATTACAAACATCCGGAAAAGAAACCTACTTCTACTTCACTCCGTATTTCTTCCACCCTTTCAGACAACACAAAAACTGGATTTAACTCCGCGTTCCCGAATATCACCGACGCGATACCAAAAAATATCCTACTCTAACTCGAAATCGGAACAACTTACTCTAATAAAAACGCAAAACAAATTATAGCCCAGTCATATTAGGGCTTTCACCTCGGAATGAAAGATAATAAGCTGCAAATTGGTATGAACCTTTGTTTTGTCATTCTAAATGTTGTCTCAAAAGTCACAATCGTTATCGTGTCCGCGTCTCAAGATATTCAAGGTCAAAGGTCACAAAAATCGGTTTTTCGCGAATATCTGGCTTCCTATCGGTTAAATGAGATTTGCATTTATTATAAAAGTTGTAGGCTATAAAATTCCCTACAACTTTTGTTTAAACTTTTTTTTCATACGACCAACCGTTTTGAAGGTAGAGCGCGAAGAGTGCACATCGTACAGTCATATACGGCCTAATGCAAGGTCAAGCGTGAGTTATGGTTATCAGTACGTTATAAAGTCAATTATTTACTTGGAAATTATAATTATTAAACAATGCCTATTATTTATGTACTAACTATTAATTATTTATATTTAATTAAAGTAAGTAACTTGATTATTTATATATAATTATTCATATTTAACTATTTAAGTATAAAATATTATTAATTCTGGATTATATATTTTAGTTTTATTTTAAGTTAAAATGATAGTAAGAGTATATATTTTACACATATTTTTATTTATTATTAAATACGGCATAATATACA
This sequence comes from Odontomyia ornata, assembly GCA_963969285.1. Classification (NCBI taxonomy): domain Eukaryota; kingdom Metazoa; phylum Arthropoda; class Insecta; order Diptera; family Stratiomyidae; genus Odontomyia; species Odontomyia ornata. The sequence continues at coordinate 183,923,967 of OZ017741.1, read as the reverse complement.
TTTATCAAAATGTGAGTTCAAATATCAAAAGTATCTTTGTTGATTTTAATTGTAATGAAATTGGAAATGGAAGCTAATTATCTTCTTCTTGTTCGTCGTCTTCTTCTTCTTGTCGCTCAAAAATGTTCGATTCATTATCATCATCCTCATTATCTGTCATGTTCATCTCCAAACCTTCCAGAATATCGGGATCATATGTATTTTCTTCATCGGGATTACTTGGATACAGTGAAGCGTTGAGGCAAGCTTGTCCGTTGCACTGGCCGCAAGCTAAAGAACATTGTAGCCCTGATTTTCTGCATCCACAGCGGGAACCACAACCATTTTTGCAATTGCAAAATATTACGTTTAGTAGTTCGGCTGGTGCTGGAGGTAATAACGTTCGTATGGGCTCCAGGATTTCATTTTCAAGCATCCAGCCCCATTCTTTAGGTTCTAAGTCCTTCCCTAACCACGTTTGAATCTGGTAGTAGTTTTATGTGTTGATGAGCTGCTACACTTGTTGGTGGAAGTGTTGACAGTTGTACAGGTTTATTTAGTTTTGTAAATTTGATGAATTGCGTGTAGCGGAAATGATCAATGTTGTCCTCAGATTTTGGAGCATTATATAATGCCAACAAGATGCGCACTCCATTTTCTAATAATGTTTGTTTTGGGCAGTTTTCTTGTTGAAATACTTCCACCAGTTTATCTAAATCAGGAATTTTTTCCAATGCTCTAGTAACAGTTTTTTTTCCTTTTTTAAATAGCGCAGAAGTCGTGTCACAGCCACTGAATGCGTGTAAAAATAAAATGTGCTTTTTAGTACGAGGATATTGGTCAAAACTTTTAGTAGAATATATTTGTGTTTTGACATTGCCTTTGCCAACTTTTTTCAAAAAAATTTCCTGATGATGTGACTGAGTACGTCCAATTAAAATAACGAGCAAATCGATATCTTCTCCTATGATGACAGCAGTCTTTTGATGTTCTGATAAGGCAATAGCTGTGTCAATGATGAGAACATCAGCATCATCTCTGGCTTGTTTTGTTGTGATATTAACAGTTTTAAATTTTTCAACAAGCATGTCGATAAATTTTTTTTTATTAGACCGATTTGATAAAAATTTTTCTTGACTGATTGGCACAACCATTGTTTCGTCAAAACAAACTTCATATGATTTTGAATACTATAGAACATCTGTCCCGGCAATGAATAGAAAAGGGCATAGGGTAGGGACAAGTATTTCCAGGTATATAAGTATTGAGAAATTTACGCGTTTTAAAGAAAAGATATATAATGTCGTGTTAACTTAAAATAAAACTAAAATATATAATCCAGAATTAATAATATTTTATACTTAAATAGTTAAATATGAATAATTATATATAAATAATCAAGTTACTTACTTTAATTAAATATAAATAATTAATAGTTAGTACATAAATAATAGGCATTGTTTAATAATTATAATTTCCAAGTAAATAATTGACTTTATAACGTACTGATAACCATAACTCACGCTTGACCTTGCATTAGGCCGTATATGACTGTACGATGTGCACTCTTCGCGCTCTACCTTCAAAACGGTTGGTCGTATGAAAAAAAAGTTTAAACAAAAGTTGTAGGGAATTTTATAGCCTACAACTTTTATAATAAATGCAAATCTCATTTAACCGATAGGAAGCCAGATATTCGCGAAAAACCGATTTTTGTGACCTTTGACCTTGAATATCTTGAGACGCGGACACGATAACGATTTTGACTTTTGAGACAACATTTAGAATGACAAAACAAAGGTTCATACCAATTTGCAGCTTATTATCTTTCATTCCGAGGTTGACCCCTTTTTTTACCTAATATGACTGGGCTATTATGGTACCGAGCGCGACGCGGAACCGGCCATCCGCGGATTGCTACAGCCCTTTCCTTGTAGCGGCATACTTACTGTTCGCTACGATCCCTGCTGGAAGATAAGGGCATGCTGGAAAGGAAAGACTGCGTTAGCCTAACAATTCATTTTATTCATGTTGTGTTAACGTAATAATCGATACATAAACTAAAGTTAAATCTTGACGTGCTTTTAAATCTAAAATTTAAACGTATTAAATTTATGTTATTAACTTAAGTCTGAAATTCTACGGTTTTGTTTGTTTTTTTTTATCTAGGGTAATTAAATTTAAGTTGCATATACTGTATCGTTATTCTTTATAATTAAATTAGTTAAATAGATTTTCGTTTCTGTTTGATAAAATTTCATTCTCTATTTGAGTGATATTTACGTTTATTCATTAATACATTTATTCAAAATTACGATTTATACTCGTCGGCGGTAAAAAATATAAGTTTCTTTGAGTATGATACCAGTACATATGTTTTAATAAAATTTCATATAAAATTGATTTCACTAGTTCTAGAAGAAGTTGCTTTGTTTATTTCTTCGATATATTCCCTGACACTATAAATATACTACACATACATATATGCATACACTTCTAGTGATTTTCGTATTTGAACCCGCCTGTCTTTTAGATATATTGTAAATCCACAGTGTAATTATGTAACTGACTGCAAGCGACAAGCAAAGAAGTAATATCTTACATCAACCATTCAAATATACTAATCACAGTATTAACCAAATGATTATTACACTAATATTTAGAAACTAAAACAGATACTCAGGCTATTTTTTCAAGTTCGTTATCCTACGTTTTTTTTTTTGAATTCAAAATATAATCGTCGAAATTGTAATTTATCTTTCACAAAGCATTTCTATCTTAAAAATAATTTTGTTGCTATGCAAAATAGAGAAAAATTTTTGAAATATGAAATCGTGCGATTACTTAATATAAGTGTGAATTTCCGAATAATTATCTTTTTTAATATTCCACAAAAATCGGTGATGTGGTTAGTTTATTACAAAATAAGACTATACTCATTTAACCAGTTGGGTAAACAGACCTAACGCTCATGTCAGAAGTGTTTTGTATTCAATTTGCAAAATGCAGTCACAATGACGATTTTATTGGAGAAAATATGAAATTCGAAGATCATACTTTTATTAACAAAGTTGAACGAATCTAGACTTCTGAGGTTTTTGTTATTGTTAAACTCATAAATATCTCGCTTGATAATTATTTCAGATGTCCATTCGCGAGCGAGGAAACACATTTTTCATGTATTTCCCCCCTGTGCCCCCACTGAAGCAAAAACTGACAGTTTAAGAACTGTTTTGAAAAGCTCCCATGAAAACTTTCATTTCATACTCATATCGGCTACGTTTGATGAATTTTTTTTTTCAGGGGCCACTCTCCTGTACTGTTATCATCGATGAATGGCCAATTTTTTCGAATCCTAGAGTTGTTACAAAGCCCTTTTACTAGGAGCTCTCTCCCACCTCCCTGACTTGTTTCACTTATGAGTATCAATTGTAGGTAGTCATCTTCAGTCATTCATTAAATTGAATCAAGTGTTCAAAGCATGCACCTTAAACGTTGAAGTTGGGAAAAAATAACTCAAAATTATTCAATCTTCACATTTAAAACAGCTACTATTTGGTTTTGCGATTACTGATACCACTATCTGAACCGATTCTCAAAGATAGTCATGACACCTATCATTCCTGAAATTTTCATGCAAATCCTAGCAAAACTGTAGTGTCTGAGTCGGTAAAAAGCGCATGTTGTTCCATAGCCATATGTTGCCATAGTAATACATAAAGCGCATATTATTCCATAGTAATACAGGAAAATTCAAACCGCTGTAACTTCGCTAAATATGATAGATCAATCTTATAAATAGTCATCTGTGTACTGAATTTCATTGAATTTTAGGGTACCGTTAAGATTTTATTCAAGAAAACATAAAATCGATAAATCATACTATTACTAACAAAGTTGAGTGAATTGCGACTTCTCACGTATTTTTTGTTGTTGTACTCATCAAGGCCTACAGTCTCGATTTTTTTCAGATTTTTCGGATCACAGGTGTCCAATCGCCAGGGGGGACACAAATTTTTCGTGTATTTCCCCTCCCTGTGCGCCCCTCCAAGCCGAACTAAAACTTGTTTTGAAAAGTTCTCATCAAGACCTTTCATTTGATACCCATATCGGCTACCTTCAATGAAATTTTTTTTTGGGGGGTCACTCCTCTATATGGGGTAACCCCCCTTAAATACCTTATAAAAATTTTTTGTAGTTGAACTTTGAAGAGAGCACCACTTTACACCTACATACAAAATTTGATGTTTCTAGCTTAAGTAGTTTCCGAGGAAAACTGCTGTGACCCACGGACGGACGGACAGACAGGACGCGATTTTAGTTGGGTTTTGTAAAATTATTTTACAAAACCCTAAAAATGGGAGAAGTTCAAATTGATCCTAATCAAAAATGCTTAAATATATCGCATGTGCCTGATGCCAGTGTAAATAAAAGTTATGAACGTATTGATCATTGATTTTAAGTCAATTTTGTTAAGTATTATCACCTCCATTACGCAGAAGGCAGAATTAAGTTATATCTACTAACTTATCGCAAGCTACTTCTGTACCATCACGTTTTCTTAGAAGCCGTATCAGTCGTGTTCCACATATGGCATCGTATTTAGCCAGTTATTCCTTGAACGATATTTACTCTGGTTGTTTGGTGACATAAAACAAATTATTGCAAATTTTATAAGTATTATCACCTCCATTACGCAGAAGGCAAAATTAAGTTATATCTACTAACTTATCGCAAGCTACTTCTGTACCATCACGTTTTCTTAGAAGCCGTATCAGTCGTGTTCCACATATGGCATCGTATTTAGCCAGTTATTCCTTGAACGATATTTACTCTGGTTGTTTGGTGACATAAAACAAATTATTGCAAATTTTATTTTGTCTCACAAAACACATGGCACTTATTTTTCTCCCGAGGCAAAGAAAACATTCTTGGCGCGCAAATAAATCTCTCCGCATCAATTTTTCTAAACTAATTTTCCACACTAACCAGCCCAAAATACAGCTCCTTAAATTCTTCTTCTTTTTAAAATCCATTAACTCCCCGTTTCATTGTTCGAAAGTAAAAACAGTGGTTGGGTTTTCTATCTTACAGGTGTTACAATACTACTGTCTCAAACAGTTTTTTTTCCTTATTGGTGGGTCATGTCAATACAAAGACAAGCGAAGCCATACTGCTATTAAGTACTTTTCTATTACACGAATGTAAAAAATAATCCTCAGTTGGCAAACCCTCGAGATGCCACATCTATTGTTAAAAGTCTTCCCGCCAAATTGACTGTGGATCGGAAGCATCCAGCTGAAATAAGTCGTCTTAAACCTCTCTCGTCTTGAGTTACATCGTCTACGGTCAGAACATGTCTTTGGGCTAAATCGGCAGCACCTAAATGAGCAAAAACGGCATCACGTATTGGATTAGTCAAATCACTTGAAGATAATACACCGAGCAGTGTTAACAATGGTGGAATCCCCGGTTCAGTGTATGGCGGTAACCAAAAGTTTCTAATATCATCTGACACTTTGATTTCTTCCTCTAGTTCAGGATTTTCAAAATAATTGTTTGAATCATGTTTTGTGATTTCATCGAAAAAGATTGGTGGATCGTTGGCAAAGTATTGACTTAATGAAGGACTTGACGAAGAGTTATTCATTACAACCTAAGCTGTTTGTTTTCTCTTACTTACTTTTATAGTAAATATTACCAAGCAATTTCACGTAGCATGAGATCTTTGGCTTTCGGCATCGCTTCACTAATTTCTTCCATTTATTCTTTTTAATTATTTCTAATTGTTAGTTGCTCTCACGAACATAAAAAGGATCCAATTATAGAATCTTTTAATCATGAAATACACTTTTAACAAAAATTGGACGTGCCGTTTTCTAACCTCAAATTCAAGTTTGTTTTCTAACGAAGATTTGCTGAATATTCAATTTGATAAAAATTTATTACCACATCTAAGAACGTAACCTCAGCACTAGCAAAAGCACCGAGTAGACATCGGCCTCCAAACAACTGTCGCTGCATTCGTCCGACTGCCATCCTTTGTTTGCATTGAACAAGAAGAAGCGCCACAACGCAAAAGCGAAAAATGGTTCGTTTCCTTCCTCTACAAGGCATCCTCCAAAACTATGTCGCAGGACTCTAAATCGAACTTGCATTTTTCATCCTCTACAAATTATCAGCAATCGTCTGTTCGGAAATACAGTTATTTAAAAATATAAGCAAATAGGGTTGCACTTACTGTACACGCGACTAAACCGGAAAAAAAGTATGAGGAAAACCAAGTCTTGGCCACAGGGAATCGGCCCACAGTAGATTCACCGAACCAATTTATCGCAAGCAAAAATGAAACTGAAGCTGAATAATTTTCGTCCCATGGGAAGGAAAGCGGTGGCGCATTCAAAACCAGGGCAGGGAAACTCGAGAACAACTTCTCTACCTCTCTAATCCTTATTTGCAACACCATGAGCAAACTCCTTCGCTTAGCTGTAAAAATGAAAATCGCGTAACTGTAACACCGCCTAATATTTTCAATGCACCTCCGACAGTGAAACTTCAGCAGAACTCGAGAAAGCGCGAACTGCTCTGCGTCGCAACAAGAATCACGTAACACTCCCAGACAAAACTGACGTAGGACAGGAAGTCATACGGTGGCACATTGCATATGTATTATTTTATTTTATTTTTTATTTATATCCATTTTACAGAAAAATTTCCAATTACAAAATAGATTCAGAAAATGAAGTAAGAAATTACCATTTATCAAAATAACAATTCAATAATTATGAAAAGAAAACGCAATTGAAAATTACATGTTAAGAATTCTCCGTAGGTTGGACTTGAAAATTCCAAGCGATTCCAAAGGAGGACCAAGCTGAAGGTATTCATGGTCACGAACGAGTCGGACCAATGGCGAATAGAAATAAATATCTGTCCGTGCAAAAGGAATGGAGTAGAACTGGGTAGATCTAGTGTTAGATGGAGGATGTATGCAAATAGCATCTTGAACATTTGATGATAAGTAACCCCGAATAAGCTTGAAGAGCAAACATTGGTCGAGGTATTGTCGCCTCATCTCTAAGGAAGGGATGCCAAGGTAGATAAGACGATCATGATAGGAACGGCAAGCTAGTTTGAATTTATAAAAAAGCGAGCGAGTAAATTTTCTCTGTACGGATTCAACCGCGTACAAAAGGTATGTGTGTTGGGGAGACCATATTTGACATGCGTATTCTAAAATAGATCGCACGAGTGAGATATATAGGCGGACACATGTTTGGGTGCTAAAACAAATGTGTGAACAACGCAGAACAAAGCCCGCGATTCGAGCTGCCCTGGATGTCATATGTGCAATATGGTGGTCGAATTTGAGCTGTACATCAAACATCACACCTAGATCCTTAAAGTGATCAACTGATGAAAGTATAGACCCACCAATCGAATAGTCGAAGCTAAGAGGATTATGTTTATTGGAATAACGCATATGGAAACATTTAGGAACGTTAAGCGCAAGACGATTGACTTGACACCATTCGTCTAATAAACTGATGTCATTTTGGAGTGCCAAGCAGTCATTCGTCGAGCGAATGATTCTAAAGATCTTAAGATCATCGGCATAGAGGAGGCATTCGGAGGTAAAACTACTGGGAAGGTCATTGATGAAAAGGTTGAATAGGAGTGGGCTTAGGATAGAACCCTGAGGTACGCCGGAAGTTGGGGAAAGGGGGGCAGAGGAGAAACCGTTCCAAATTACAGAGCAAGAACGGTTGAGGATAAAGGAACTGATCCATGCAAGGAGGTGACCGGATATTCCGTATCTACTGAGTTTGCTAAGTAATGTTTGGTGGTCAATGCTATCGAACGCTTTGGCAAAATCAGTGTAAATCACATCGACCTGGCACCTGGAGTCTAACGCAAGGGCTACGAAGTTGGAGAACTCTAGCAGATTAGTAACTGTTGAACGGCCCTTTATGAACCCATGTTGCTTAGCGGAGAGATAAATATGGAAGGCCTCGTAAATTCGTGATTGGACGATTCTCTCTAAAATCTTGCCAAAAGATGAGAGAAGAGATATTGGCCTATAATTGGAGACGGAACTACGGTCACCGGATTTATGGATTGGAAAAATATTGGCACGTTTCCATGTATCAGGGAAAACGCCCGTGGAGAGATTCAAATTAAATATTAATGCAAGAGGGAAACTAAGAGAAGAGCATAGCGATTTTATGAAGAAGTTAGGAAGGCCATCAGGTCCAACAGATTCGCTTGTATCTATCGAGTTGATGATATCTTCCACTTCAGAAGAGCTGGTTGAGATAGAGCTGAAATCAAAATGGGGTGGATTGCCAGAGTTGGAGGAATTAGGAGAGGATTTGAAATTGGATGAAAAAAAAACTGCAAAGAGATCGCATATGTCCTGATCATTAGTGGCAGTTTTATCAAGCAAAGATACTGAATTAGGGAGATTCTTGGAAGATTTAAGGGACTTAACATAAGACCAAAAAGGTTTAGAGTTATTGGAGGAGAAGGATGTTTCAATGGATTTGTAATAGGCAAGCAGAGCATAAGATATGGCTTTTTTGGCATCCGCTCGAAGAAGTTTGTACCTTATAAGATCAATATTGGAGCCCGATCGAAGATGGATTTTTCGGGCTTTGTCTTTTACATGTAATACTTTTGCAACTTCAGCATTGAACCATGCTGGACGTTTATGACTTGATGCATGGGTTGATGGTGTGAACTGGGTAATAATATTGTAGAGCGTAGCGTAAAATGATTGTACAGCTAGGTTGGGATTAATTGGATCCAAAAGAGAAACCCAATCAATGCTCGCGAGAGTTGATTCTATGCTTTTGTAGTCTGCTTTAAAGAAGTTAAAACGACGAGGGTTTGTTTTCCGATGCGAGCGTATTGAATGCATCGATAATTGCATTTCTAAGGGAGGATGATGAAGATCCGGAGTAACATATGGTGTCATTGCTAAGGAAATTGGACTGACGGTAGAGGGATTATTTGAAAAAATGAGGTCGAGAATTTTTCCGTTAGTATTTGGCACAGAATTAAGTTGGGTTAGGGAGCATAGGGATAAAAAGGACGAACGAGCGATAGAAGCTTCATTAACTGAGGTTATAGAAGAGTTTTCCCAGCATATCGATGGCATGTTGAAATCACCACAGATGAGGAATTGCAGAGATGGCTTTGCATTATTTATAAATAAAGCAAGTTCATTAAACAGCCGTTCATAAGAACGAAGTGGCGAATTACAGGGAACATATAGACATAAGACGCAAACTCGAAGACTGGGAGATAAGTTTATTTGGATTGCGATACTTTCAACAGTTAAAGAAATGTTCAAATCGGAGCAACGTGAAGACTGAAGACTACTGTTGACTGCTATGAGCACACCTCCGTCGTCTAATTTACCAGTTAACCGTCGGTTTCTATCTTGTCTAAAGACAACATGAAGAGGAAGGATCTCTTCATCCGTAAAATCGTCTGTAAGCCAAGTTTCCGAAAAACAGATAATATCATCATTGGCAATGTAAGAAGCAAGATTAGTAGTCGCCTACTAATGGTCATGTGTGTGGTAGTGAAGTCTGCTGCCATGTGGCTTCTCATCCAAGGTCAGTTTTCACACACATGATCACCTTCCTCTCAGCTGACCAGAAGCGGCTCAGGAACAGCGAGAGGTTAGAGGGTGCGTTCCGTCGCAATAACGACTGACTAATAATCGGCAGTGGTGTAGGGCCGACTCATTACATTTTAGACTCAAAAGTTGTATCAATCCTCTTTTTCAATTTTGAACAAACACAGTATTTTTTTCTACATGTTTCTCCCTTTTTATTTCGTTTTGTTATTTTACTATATTAAGTTCATGGGCTGAAGCTTCCCTTCCCTTCTTTTTTTCTTTCTGTACTCATACAAATTAAGTTTGTTGTTACTTTATTTGTTGTATAGCAGATATGAGTTCATTAACATTTGTGAAAGAAGGTGTGTTTCCACCTTTTTATACCAAGGCAAGCTTTTCTTCTCATAACTATAATAAGCGTGCAGCTGATTCTGTTGGTCTCTTCCGCTCATATTTTTATTGTATACTACCACCGCATTGGGCTTTTCTACTGTCTTTTCCCGCTTTGTTGTTATCTCAAGCTTATCCATGCTTGTCTCCGTCGTAATCATCATCACTGACCTTTTATCTCTCCATTTCCCAACGCAAACACCGTTTTCATTAAATTTCTGCACTTTCTCTCCCTTTTTGAGAGCCGCCGTTTTAATATCCTTATGAATATGCTTTTGGTCTTGATGCAGACTTCCAGTACAGTTTGTTTTCTTGTCAAGTAATTTTTCGGTGAGTTATACGCTATTGTAATAATTGTCCATAAACAAGCTATGGCCATTGTTGAAATAGTTCTCCATGAGGTTCATGATAATTTTTTCCCCCTGACCAACCTATAGAAGTGCATCGCTTTTATTGAATATATTCTATTCTTTAAAATAATGCCATTTGGCTCTGCCGATAAATAAAATTTTATTCCATAGTTATAGCGTTTTTTAAATGTAAACTCTAAAAAATAGTCTTCTTCGCCAGAGCAAAACACTCTCGTTAATTATTATAGGTCTTACTTTCAACAACCTATCGTTAGTAGTAGAATCTTCCGGGACTGGATTTTTAGCGAAGTGCAGACATCTCAATATTAGCATAAAACGAGTTCGGCCCATGTAATTCCCAAAACATCGACTGATTAATGTGGCTTTTTTCCAATAGTCTGTCAATCTAGCAACGTTTATTGTGCCAGTATGAAAAGCAAGCCAAAAAATATCTTGAGTTCATTGACATTTACATCTTTCCACGCGATTATGCGGGACTGCTCACGTACCCTAGCTTGCAAGAAAATGCTTTCAGCGTATGCATTAGTTTCTCTTAGCAATAAGTTGAGATAGTGTTTGTTAAAATAAAAATTAAAATAATCCATTGGCTCATTGCCTGTCAATTCTTCGTGACCGAATAACTCAGATTTTTTGGTAAAACTGAATTTTGTGATATTATCGTCATCAAACTAACCTGGAACAATATCCTGCACTTCTTGATATGGGTCAGAATCTTCCTCATAGATAATAGGGATTCGTTCCTCTATCGGGTCTTCTGTGAGCCTATCCTCTTCTGTTCTCTCCATCACAGGTTCGTGAGTATCATTTAAATCTTCTTCATTGTCAGAAGCTAATTGATCTAACAAACGAAAAAGTTTGTCTTCATCTGTTGGATACTTGAATTTTTCCATCGATGGTCCTGGGTTGGATTCATTCTCCGTTTTCTAAAACAAAAAAAAAACCAGGTTTCAAAATGAAGTTGTAATAATACTTATTTAGAAATCTAATGCAGTTTGCAGTGTAAACAAAGTCAGTCGAACTTACGTCACCAACGCTTGTTTTCCAAAATATAGTAACTCCAATATGTAAAAAAGTTCTTTTGCATTCAATAATCACAAAAATAAATGTTTTGCAGTTCTTTTGTATTGTTATTTTTGACTTTTATTTAAAAAAAAAAAAACAAATTAAAGTAATATACTACTTCAACACAACCCCCGTACTACTTCAATGCAACATGCAACAGTTCGCACAATAAATAACCTCAAAATGACCTTCAAAAGATTCTAGCCTAAAACCAATGATGCCATCATATTTACCAAACTATCCTAGATTTCCAACCATATTACAGATTATTGACCTCCTTTGCCAACCTCACAATCTCTCATTCAAAATAAACAACTATCAGGAAAAATTAGGTTGGATGCTGATCCGCGTCACTGGCACTGAATGTGTTAACCTATCATTCATTGAAAAATTTCTGCCACCAACATTTTTGTTTTGGTTTTGGGGTTTTGTAAGATAATCTGCTAAAATCGCGACCTCTCCATCTGCCCGTGCGTCACAGCAAGTTTTTTTCGCAAACCACATGAGCTAGAAACCCTAAAAGTTGCCAATAAGAATTTCAAGGAATGGATTGATAAGCTTGCGAGCCCTGGAACCAAGGATAGCAGAAAAATAAATAGCTCTAAGAATGTATGTAAACCCGTTACCATTACTAAGAATTTACTCTCTACTACTAACATAAATCCCAAACCTCAATCCCCATTTTCATCAACCTTTGAATAACAAACTCGTTTGTTGACACAAACCTACACAATGTTAGTGGTGGTCAACTGGAAGCAATCTTAGGACTCTGAAGCGTCTTCGGCACAAAAACTAGAAGCAGCTTTTTCCGTTAATTCACGAATTGCACGCTTCCCGACGTGTCCCAAACGCTCGTGCCACATGGTTAAATTCGTCGCAACTGCATTGGCTTCTGCGTTGCTGCCTTGTTTCGCGACCTTGAAAAACATTCTGTACACGCCATTGTTTTGCTTCATTCCCGTGGCAAGTACTTCACTGTCACGCGCCACGATAACTTGATTATTTTCGAAACGCACTAAGAATCCCTTTTTAGTACATACTCCGACAGAGAACAGATTTTTTCGTAACTTTGGCACGTGTAGCACATTTTTGATTTTTGCATCTTGCCACACTCCATCGATCAAGTTTTTAATTTTCACTGTGCCTTCACCGGCAACATTGCAGTTTTGATTATCGCCAAGCGATACTGTAGCACCCGTATTGTCCGACTTGTAGTCTGATAGCCAGTCACGTCGGTGAGTTAGATGTCGCAATGCGCCGCTGTCAATCAGCCAGACATCGCTCTGATCGGCCTTCATCACTTGAGTCTTTGTCCACAGTACCTTCGCGGCTCCCGCACTTTTGAAGCCCAACGCAACCGAACCGCTCATTTCACCTACGAATGCACAGTCGCTTGTTTCGGCAGTGACTCGCGATTGTCCCATGCCTTGGCACTTGTAACACTGCACTTCCTTCATGTCCTGTTTATTTTCAGTCTTTTTATTTTCAGTGTTTTTATTTTTAGCACTTTTCGTTCCTCGCGAACGACGATTTTGGGCTGTCGCAGCCAGCGCTTCTGACGTTTCTTCTTCGTCGTTGAGTCTTGCGTCCTCTCTTATCAGCCATTCCTGGAGGTTATCGAGAGTCTGCCGTACCGGATCCACACTGTCCCATGCTACTTGCAGCGTGCTGAACCTCGTGGTGAGACTCGCGAGTATCTTTGCCATTGTCGTAGCGTCCGACACATCTTCGCCGATGTCCTTGAGTTGACTCGCCATGTTTGTCACCTTCGCCACATGTTGAACTGCCGTATCCGATTCACTCATTCGATACGCGTGAAACTTTTGTAGCAAACCTAGTTTATTTGTTGCGGTTTTCTGTTCATGAATTAGGCACAATTTATCCCAGAAACGCAGGACAATACACACACCTGTTGCGTCTCGTCGAGATTCGACAGTATTATAAACTTTGCCGTTGCATCGTCCTTTCTATTTTTCTTCAACGCGGCCGCTTGTCCGTTTCCAGCAGGAGGCTCCGGACTCGTGCCGTCGACGACATCGAGAACATCATTCATCACAAATAAAGCATTTACTTGCGCTTTCCAGCCTTGAAAATTCGTTCCGTCAAATGGCTTCACGCCCTTTACTGAGATGCCGACTGACATCACGGATTCGATTTACACTCCACACGTTTTCACTCTCGTTAACTTCGACACAACCAAACAATGGCTGACTTCCGTTCCGCGCCACTTGGAACTCGTCGAGTTAATTTGTTTTACTTTTTGTTCTCCTAAATTTTCACAGTTACTACGTAAACTGGGCCCATAACCTGTTAGACCAGGAATGGGAGAACAAGTTTAGGTGAATAAATAAACGTTGATTTTAGTTTAATAATTTTATTTTATTTAATAAGACGTTTATTTGCGAGCGTGCTACTGGAGCGATCCAGACGAACTGACTTAATCCAACATCATTCGAGTATTTTTAAAGAAGACTGAGTCGCGCTCGGTTGCTACGTCGAGTACAGTTACGCACGAAAGTCGTGCGTCTTTACAGTCCAATACAAAAACACGCTGAACTCAATCAGCTTTAATAGTATATATAGAGATGATAGGGATCCTCATAGCAGAGGACAATCACGAGGAGATGCATTAATTGCAGTACACAATTCCTTTATGAGCGAGTTAGTAACCTCCATGGAATACAAATTGTTCCAGCATAAAGTAGTTAAAATATCTAACGTATATATTGGCGTATTCTATGTTCCCCCAGGATCCAAAGATACTATCTACGACGACGTTTGTCAAGGTATAACTGCAATGACTACAATTACAAATAAAGAAGATAAAATTATCATTACTGGTGATTTTAATCGGCCAAACTTAAAATTTGTGGTCCATGAAGAAGACCGTCTCCTTCTTCCTATCAATCTCCTAGATATTAATGATTTCAATCTCATAAGCACCTTTTATAGTAACGATTTGCAGCAAGTAGCCCCTATACCCAACCAAAGTGGCATATGGCTAGACCTTATTTTTTCTAACGCTTACGACGAGGTAGTGGTCAGTTCAACTGATAACAACGAGCATCTGTTTTCTAATTCAGTTCATCACTCAGCCTTTACTGTTGAATTGTCCACTCCTGATACTTTTAATTCTTTATCGTACAATTCCACTATTGTTATGACTTCCGAAATGGCAACTATGAAAAAATTAATAGTCTTTTATCCCGAGTGAATTGGAATGATATTCTGTCACCGTTAGATTTGGATGCTCTATCCACCTTTTATACCACAATCTTTGACGCCGTTGAATCATTCATACCTAAAATAAAGAAAAAAGACAAAATTTCAGAACCGTGGCTAGGGAGCAATTGCAGGCATCTACGTAACCAAAGAAATAAACTCTACAAGCTCCTAAAAAGGAAGAATGATGACAGCGATAAAATTAAGATCTTGTTCTAGAATTCAAACTAAAATCCCAAGATGCATATCAATCGTATGTTAACGTTGCAACGGAGGAGACTATTTCTAATCCTAAAAAGTTTTTTGACTCTGTAAACCTTACGCGTAGAACTTATGGCTACCCTTCGATAATGACCCACAAATCCTCGATGTCATCTAGTACAGAAAAGATCTGTGAGTTTTTGCAGACCATTTCCAGCATGTTTTCTCCAATCTTGCTACTTCACCAGACCTAGATCCGACGGAAATAGCGTCAAGGATCCTTATAGAAAGTTTTTGGATTTCTGAAGATGAAATTCTCCAAGCTATGATTTGAATAAAGGACGTGGCCTAAATCTGATTCCACCCTGCTTTTTAGCCCTCTGCAAAAGTGAACTGCATTATTTTAAATAAGTCACTATCTAGCAGTATTTTTCCCAAGTTTTGGAAGCCCAATACATCAAAAATGTGAAAAGCGGCTTATGGTGAACTACAGGGGTATTGCCATCGTGTGTGCTATGCCAAAACTGTTTGAGAAAATTATATGCAATCAAATTTCTCCCCTTGTTGAACCATTTCTTAATGAAGAGCAATATGGCTTCCGTAAAAATAGATCAACTACCACTAGTCTAATCACTTTGACGTTAGATATTCTTAGTGGAATGGAGCAAGGAAATCAGATTGATGCCATATACACAGATTTCAGCAAAGCATTTGATAGGGTGAACTATGGAATTCTGTTGAACAAACTCCGTAACTTCAGCATATTTGGTTCACTACTCAGCTGGATTCAGTCCTTTTTTAAAAACCACACACAGTTTGTCAATTTTCAAGCTCAGTTGTCGCGTGAGATCAATGTCACCTCTGGGGTTCCTCAGGGCAGTCATCTTGGTTCATTTCTATTCATTATTTTCATCTTAGATCTTTCAAAAGCGCCTTTTGATATTCCTAAGTTATCGATAGGGTTTGTCGAAGTAATCATAATTGGCTCCGCATTATGTATGATGTTGTCCGTGTGGTGTAGTGGTTAGGGCGCTCACCACTTGCGCAGCAGTGCCAAAGTTCAAAATTCGTGGGTAGCAACGAAGTTATGCTTGTGGTACGTTTATCAGTGATGAGTATTGATTGAAAAAGCAGGTAATAATCACTTGGTTGAGCGTGGTATTGACCATGTCACCTCGAATACCGTTACGGTGATGAAATGAGATTTCCTAACAAATCTCAATGCCAAGGTTTGAATCGAACTATTGCGTGATGATTATTGTTATTATTATGTATGATGAGGATGATTAGAACATATTTGATTTGGTTTCTTGATGCGTCAATGTAGGAAGCAGGTAGAACTACTGACTACATGCTAAATCAATGAGACGTTGACGGATGTCTTTGCTTTCTTTTAGAAGCTATTTTCTCCAACAACTCCAAATTTTAATTCCAGGAGCTTTCTTATCTTCAAAATTTGTGTACAACCCTAAATTCAAATCAGTCAAATTTGCAAGCTTTCTTTGTGGCTTGAGAGTTTTCCATAACCAACGCAATTAATCTCAAAAATAGATCAATAAGTCCAAAAGCCTTGTACCGTCGCCTTCGTAATATATTGGCCGGATTTATAAAATCGTTGAAGTATTAAATATAGATAACATGGCGGCGATATATCAGATGTGCACTTTTGCTTTTCTCAATAAGTGATATTTCTTCAACTCAAGAAAGCTTCGTACAGAAATTTTAAAAATAGTTTTACAAGTGGAAACCGTGTGATTTGAATTGTTAATTTTGGTGAGCGTGGCGTAAAAAATATGCAAAATCATTCACTAAAGTTGGTGCCATAAGTTACAAAGTTGAAAAATGTAGTGCCGGAAAATGGATGCTGGTGAAATCAATTGCTATCACTAACGAAACACTTAGAACTTTGCTCCCCGACGTTTTGGTACATAAAACACGCGACTTCCACTGCGAAATTATTTTTTATTGGCAAGATGCAAGTCGAAAAATTAACGATAGAAAGAAATGTCACTGCACTTAGATGGATCAAAAAAAGTATAGAAACGTGATGACGTCATTAGATGGATCAAAAAAAGTATAGAAACGTGATGACGTCATTATGCGGGGGCGTCAGCTGAGATTTTCATCAGTTGTGAATACGGCCGTTATATTATGAAGGTAACGCTTGTACCTATTGTGACGTAATTAGTGATGCAACAAAATCGGCTAACCAGCAACAGCGACAACAGAATACTTACAAAAAAATAAAAAAAGAATAAAACCTTCCTTTTAATTTTGCGTGTTTAATTTGATTTTCGTAATCATTTTTCCACCGTTATCGTTCGATCTCAGTCACACCCACAATATTACTTCGTCCGTGTAGCGACAGTGTTATTTTTTCTGCAGTTAACCCCAATCGGTTCCAGGCTGGGCTCTCAGGGTATGTAGTCCAGTCTCTTGCGAGCATGGCAGCTCCACACTCAGTGCATAAATGGCATTCGCCTCCGAACCACGAAAAAACCCCAATCAGAACAAGTTCTCGTTAAATGATCGGGCCAAAATTGTGCTGTATGATTCTCGTGAAGCTCGTAGACACCCAGTATAGTAGGTCCCAAAATCCAGTTTTCAATAAAGTGAGTTGCGACTCCTAGAAAGCTTCTCGTTTGAAGGGTATCTAGCCAAACATCAGTAGTTAAAGGCAATTTGGCCCTGTGCCTAGTTGTTCCTTCAAAACCCTTGCCACGCCGTTAATTTCTCATCGATATGTAAATCGATGGTTCTTCATGAAGGCATTTTGTATAATCGCTGTCCACAAGATCTAAAATCTTTTGTTGAACCAAAGCTTGAGTGTAATTCCAAAATTCCGCAATAGCCAACTCTGAACATCATATTGTGTCGCTATTGAAAATGTTGATTGAATTTCAATTCAATTCTTGTTGATTGAATCCTCGCAAAATTAACCCGTTTTCATATTGGCTCTGCACTGTCCGGGGAGAAAAGCATTGATGAATGCGTGTCGATTTTTAATTGCAACAAATGTTGATGCGTTTTGTGCGGATGAGCTCGAATGTGAATACATTTATCTTCTATTCAGCTTAGGATGACCATCATATTAAAGCCCAGAATTTTTTAATTCGATGCAATATATAGTAGCTTGCAATTTTAAGGAGACCTTATGCATACTGGTAGAATGATAATTGTAACGTAAACATAGTTTAATAGTGCAGTTTGCAGAAAATTCTTAAACGTTAATTATTTTAATTTTATTTTATTTATTTAAATTGTTGTGGGTCGCGGGATAGTTTTGTTACAAGTAGGTATAGCATCCCTCTAGCGGTGCCGATTTTTAATTGCATGGTATAAATAATCGTGTCTATGATAACCGCCGCTCACGTGACTCAACATCACCGCTTCAACGGTGACAAGTTATTTGATGTAATAACGTCTTATAAATAGATGAACGCCAGCTGCATGCACGAAAAAGCATGACTCATTGTCACGTTCTCCCCGAGCCGAGCGTGCAAGCGAAAGCGCGGAACAAGCGATAGAAAGGTACGAGCGGCCTAAGCGTTCAGCTTGTGACGCATCTACTCGTATCTCTCCACTCCATCGGCCGATGCGTTCGAGTAGAAGACATACTGCGGCAGCACATAACATAGACATGATCTGTTTTGCCGACTGTATATAAAGTGAAATGAAAAGTTAGTGTGGTTTTAACTGTTTATTACAACAAAAATGGTAATTCATTCTTGCATTTTAAGAATTTAACGAGAACTGTTTTGTCAACTGTTTATAAAGTGAAGAAAAAAGTTAATGGTGTTTCCATTGTTTATTACAATATTAACTGCGCAAACGCAGATTGGAGGATCTTAAATATCACACATGTACTCGTATGTAAGTTGTAAATAAATTGTTAATAGCACATTGTTACTTGTAATTAATCTGTATAATTTAAGTGAAAAAATATTTGAACTAACGAGTACAAATAAATGTTAATTTATCGAAAAAAATGTAATTTTCAATTAACTCCTTTATATTATACAAAATAATGATAATTCAGTGATAATAATTCAATTCAATTCATAAAAGTATGCAATTTTTCATCAATGTTTTCTTGTGATGTTATCATGTAAAATTATCGTCCGTAAACCGACTTTCCAGACAACCAATTTGATAACAGCATTAACGCAGATTGGAGGATAGCAGAATAATGCATTTTTTAATGTTTCAGGTTATATTAACATCTTACTAAATATTACAGTCATCGATCCGAAAAAAGTTTATTGATTATTAAATAGCATATTTTGAAAATTTATGTTTAAAAAATAACATCGTCCAATTGTAAACTCTCGCGTTCGTGGCAATTATTTAATCGAACCGTAAAATTTCTTATGACTGCTCTGCAAGTAGACTCACGAACGGACTAATTAACACTCTCCATGTTTTCTATCATTCTTGATGACCTTGGTGGACCACATTTGGTTTCCTCCAATATTTTACTGATCTCTTTGAACTTTTCGAATGAGAGAAATGCTTGGTGCATCATTTAAGTGACGAAAACATCGAATACTTCAGAATTTTCTACGTGCTACAGTGTCTGAATCACCCTCAGCGCCCCTCTGATTCGTTGCATTCACGAAGTAAACTAAGACATCCATCCATTAATTAAGTGGCCTGCTCTTATTAAATTTGAACCTCGCCCACCTCTTAGTAAGATATGGTGGGATTTCAATATTTGAAAATATACTAAAGCCTCTTATGTCGACAAGTCACGATTAAGATCGTTTTCTTAAAGAGGCTGTCCAATGAGACTATGTGCTATTTCTCAGGATCATATCAAGATCTAGGCGCTGAAAGAGTACATTTTTTGTTTAAGCTCACCCTACGTTTTGGTTCTAGATGTATTTCATTTATGCAACCATGATCCTGTTGAAAAGAGGATTCTTCGCTGATAAAGTATAATACTATAAAGGAGACAAGGTCTTCACTAAATAATTTTCTAAGAAAAATTATATTCTTCAAGACCTAGCAATCGACCATATAATTTTTTTCTCTGAATATTGTCGGGCCTGGCTCCTTTTAGCTATCAGACGAATTTCGACCGTTGACGTACGAGTATAAGGCATTGACTAACGATTCAATCCAGGGCTACCGAGAGGGGGGGAGGGGGGGAGATGGGGGGAGTCCTCCCGAGCCCGGGCTTCCTAAAGGGGCCCGTAGGTCTTATTCACCAATTTAAAAAATTTTGTATTTTCTTCTCCTGAAATTCTTACCACTTGGAAAAAATTCCTTAAAAATCGTAAATTAGCAAATAATAACTGAATTTAGAACCGAAAATGGGAAATTGTTTAGAATTTTTTTTTTTCAAATTTGGCGTGTTTATTTTACCGTGCTGCTCGTGTCGCAGTTGAACGGGCGAGTTTACACTTGGCCGCAATCAAGTTTAAAACCAGTGGCCGCAAATAAATTAGCTGGATACTGTCTCAGGTCTACCGGGCTTAACATGCTGCCCATGTTCATTTTCTATACGATACACATTTTATCTATGTAAGTGTATCATTCTCATTCCATTGTCATCCATCGTCAAGTACAGACAACCTACGCACTGCCCCACAGCATTGTCACGGGTTTCTCGCCAGAACCAAGCACGCATTTTTCATCTGCCGTACATGATTTGCATGATGTTTCCCCTTGAACTTTTGATAGATGAATGATTGCGTTGAGCCTACTAAAAATTTCTGAGGCGAAGCTGATGGGCATGCATTTGTTGTAGATTTTGCTGCTTGGTTGTTTTGACATGTGCCAACCTCTTTAGTACATTTTGGCTTCTCTCAACGTCGCCTCCCTTTCGTCTAAGAAAACCTGATTAACCTGTTTGCAACTGGCAGCACGCTGAAGCGTGTGAACTTGCTCAATGTAGGCGCTACTTATGATTATTGGCTACAATCGCAGTGCATCTGACATTCTAACAGAAGTTGTGGCCCAGACTGCAACGCTTTGTAATTGTTTGTCATTTGTCGTTTTCACAACGTTGTGCGAAACAAAAAAGAAAACAGTGGCGATTGGACATAATAACACATGAGTAAGTAGCAATCATTCATTATCATTATGCATCGAGCGGGAGAATTTTACCGACCGTCTGAAGATGGTAGCGCAAGGGCGCATAAAGTGGTGTTTGAGAATTTTTGAAGTATAGTATGCACGTCGCATCACTGCGTGCAATTTTCGAAATTCTTATTCATATGGGCATGGCGAAGCTCTCAATCTCCAAATAGTTATGCACTATATACATGTTTGTTGACGTTATGTCGAAATATCAAATGGCAGATTGAGAGTTTTGATATAATTGACGTTGACAGAGTAAAATAAAATCTTGTAATAGATCGAATTCCACTCTCCTTTCATAATACGTCAAATATTGGATTTTCCATTCGCTGATTGTGAGAAAAAATTTTCTTATCATGTTTTTCATCTCTCAGTTGTCATTAAATTTTGTAGAGATGAAAGTGATTATTGGTAAGAAATTTTTTCAAACTTAAAGCTACAGAAATTACAATTTAGCAAATTGTTAAATATTTCATAAATCCTCTAGCTATATATCATTAAGCCAACACCAGAGTAATTAAAAATAAAATCTTCATATTAGGTGCACTATGTTCAAGTACAAGTCTGGAGCTCAAAAGCGCAAAGAACGCTTGGAGCGAGACAAAAAAGAAAAGGAACATTCTAAACAGCAAAGAAACCTCTTCGGATACAATTTCGGGCCGAAAAACTAATTGTTAGTAGTGTTAAAGGTTGTCAGTATGCTGATTATATGATTTACATTTAATATTATGATTTATCGCTTTTAGATCATGCGCATTATCTTAACCATTAAAACAACGTTCTATCCGTCGCCTCAGAAAGAGACGAATCAACGGAAGCTGCAAACAATGACGTAGTTATTCAAACCTTGGGAACTGAAAACTTTGAAATCGACATTGATCATGGTTCATCTTCAATGGAAACACAATCCATCCGAAGGACCCAAGATAAACAGCTGTATCTTTATGATTATGATATTGGCTCTGTATGTACTGAATTTGTCCACTCCGACGTGGTGAACAATATAATTCGTCGAGGTCACCAAAAAATGCCGTCTTCTATTCCAGCGAGCGAGATTGGTTGGTGTGGAGTAGCCTTATCAACGCTTTGTATTGCTTATCTTGTCGTTGGTTAAGTACCGACCCTTTCAATCGTCCACAACTTTGCTGTCCTACAGGGTACTCAAAAAACCAAGCTTGGAAAAAACTGTATGATAAGTTATCAGCTCATGAAAATAATCCAGACCACATTCAGTGGTACGTTCAATGGCGCTCGTAGCAGATTAGACTTCGAGAGGAAACTTCAATTGATACACTTCTAAATAAACAGATCATCAGAGAAACTAGAAACTGGCACGAAATTTTACGTCGAATCCTAGACACTATTTTGTTTCTTGGTAAAAGGGGCCTATCATTCAGAGGTGCTAGCAATCTTCTCGGAGAACGGAACAATGGAAATTTTTTGGGGACTTTAGAACTGATCAGTCATTACGACCCGATACTTCGCGAACATTTAGAGAAGGTTAGGATTAGTCAACAACAACACAAACGTTTGAAGGTCTACTATCTTTCGGTTGAGAATCAAAACGAATTTATTCAAATCTGTGCTGAACACGTTAAATTGACCCTACTGAAAGAACGGAAAATACTTCACTTTCATCGTTGATGCTACACCTGATTCGAGCCACGTCGATCAAACTACGTTTATTTTGCGGTTCATTTTAACTCGAACAAAAAGATATTTCCAATTCGAGGACGATTTCTGGCTTTTGTCGATTCCAACCAAAAAACTGGCCATGCGATTGCTGATTTGATTTTCGATACTCTAGAAGAGTATAACATTCCTTTGGAAGGCTGTCGAGCACAAGGATACGACAACGATGCTAATATGAAAGGATCATAATGGGGTACGGCGTCATATTCTGGAGAAAAATCCAAATGCTGTTTATTCGCCCTGTGCAACACATAGCCTCAATTTATGTGGTGTTGACTCTGCAGAATGCTGTGAGGCAGCAATCACTTTTTTCGGAGTTGTTCAGAAATGCTATACCAGTTACAACATCAGTCCACAACGCTGGGAAATTCTCAAAAAAGTATAACAGGTTCCCTTCACAGACTTTCAGATACAAGGTGGTCTGCTAGAGCTGAGGCAGTTAAACCTTTTGCCAAACATATTTTAGGATTACATGAAGCACTAGAAGGTTCAACTAAACTTAATCTAACTGCGGAGACTCGTAGTGATGTCAACGGCGTTCTGAAATACACGCAAAAATTTGAGTGGATCCTGATGTCCTCAATTTAGTTTAAGATATTGATAGCTAACAATGAAAGGAGCATCATTCTTCAAGGCAGAGACGCTACTATCGACATCGAAGATCAAAATTTCGAAAGTTTGCTGTCTGACTTGAATTTGATTCAAGTTATCACCCGTTACATTGCTAAATGCGATCTTTGTTCGAAATTTGGAGATGATTTTTCCGAATGTGTGTGTCGGCTTCTGTGTATTTTGCACTATACCTGTTACTGTCTCCAGTGCTGAGCGTTCATTTAGTGTTCTTGCTCGCATTAAAAACTATCATCGATCATACTCTTCACAAATGCGTGTTTCAGCACTTGGCACTGTTTGCATCGAGGCCCCATTAGCTAGGGAGCTGGATTATGACACTGTGATAAGAAATTTTGCAGCCAAGAATGCGAAAAAAGCTAATTTACAATTATAATTAATAATTAAATATATTAACTTGTCATTAGAATACAACTTTCTATTCAATACTTTGATATACCAACTTATATTTATATAGCTTGTTATGGAAACAATTTGTTTAAAAAAATAATTTCCGAAGATTTTATAACCCTTTTCTTCATAGAATCAGCATGTACATATTTCATTTAGCATATTCTATGGTTGTGCTTCATGTGTGGGAAGGGTTTAGGGCCCGTAATTGTTTATCCCCCGGGCCAAGATTTTCACTCGACGGCCCTGATTCAATCTAGTGTAATTTTGCTTGGAGCATGGAAGAGAAAGCACTAAATAGGTGAATCTTTGCTTTATTTCTGTCCCGCAAATAGCATCGAATAATCCATAGACTTTCATATGCTAATGATTTTTTTTGTAACACAGCAGCCCCTGTCGGGGCTTTGCTTAGAGATAGTTAGAGTATCTCATTATCATGATCGAATGTGTCGGTACTCCACAAGGTGATATGGTCAGTATCACGCTGCTAATGATTTTAACAGAGCATATATACTAACTAGCGCCTGCAATCGAGGGGCTGTCAAAATGAAAAGAGAGGCAAATAAACGTGTAAAAGATTGATTAAAGTTTACCATGGGTTGGTTCAATTGCTTGCAAGTTCAAATTTTTGTTTACCATACATATTCACTTTTAATTCCAATTCTCTCTACTCTATAAGTACCGTAAGAAATAAAATTTGTTCTAATTGCAGCTGCTATTTAGTAGATATGCTCTGGTTATACGATACTACTCGTTTTGCGGGGAAGAAATAGAGCGAAGAGCCACGTATTTATTGCTTTCTCTTTCACGTCCAAAGCACGATTTCTCTATATTCGATCGTCGTGTCTACAGTCGAAAATCGTCTGATAGCCAAAAAGAGCAGCGCCCGACGGCTCTCCGAAAAAAATACGCGGTCGATTACTGGTTACTACGTATAAAACAGAAGGGCACCAGTATTACCTCACCCCGAACACTATCGTAGCATTCGCGTGACTCGGTATAGTCAGAAAGCTAAGCCGCACTCGACTAGGGTTTGTTTGCCACTCCAAATTGTATTCATAATAGTAGTTTAAATACGATTATTTGTAGTTTCAAGCAAACATAATTGTCATCGAGCGAAGGTCAGAATCAACGCATGTTTGAAATTGGAATGTTCCCCAGAAATATTTCGGAAAAATCAAAACTTAACAGGGATATTAGTCGCCCAGTGCATGACTCATTCCGACATACAGGTAACGGAAGCCCGTTTGGTCCTTCATGGGGTAGTCCCACATTCATTGACCCTGCTTATTGGGATGCGAATATTGAAGTGAAAGGAAATACATTGGACAATAAGGCTCTAGATAGACGAAGAAAATGCGCTTCGTATCAAGTGAAGGAAAAGAAAAGTAATGCTGTGAAACAAGACGCACTGCCCGCATTCATAAGCACGGCGGAGGCGTAACAAATCAAAGGCTTGACCGATAGTGAACCAGCACCCTCTCAATCATCAGCCAAACCATCAACGCCCTCCCCTCAACCTCAACCACAATTAACCACTGCATCCGCATTAACGACAGCCACAACAACAACATCGCCACGTATACGAACCTTAAATCAAAGAAGTAGATATAAGCTAGAATCGGAAGACAGTGGAGACGAATCAAAACCCACCAATCAATTAGTCTTACAAACACAAACACAACAACACCAACAACCCACATTAGTACAACAAACACAAAAGCGTCCTGCGCAACGTAGTATTACACCGCACACGGCGCCGACGGTGAAACGTATAAAAAAATAATGATCCTTTGGAAGGGTCGGACGCAACAACGACAACACAAATTACAGTCCAAGCGGTAACGGACTCGAAATCGGCCACAGGTGAACCGGAATACATTGATCTGCCCATCGATTTTCCAATAAAATTGGAACCGGACTATGCGGAAGAGGCAGCGGAGGTGGAAGGGGCCGAACAAGAAGCTACATAGGTTGAAGATGATTCGTACGGGGATATGAAATATGATGAGAGCTATTTTCCGGAAAACGATGATGCTGGCGGGGCGGACGGAGGAGCAACAACGTCGTCGGTGGCAGTAAAACAATCTGCATCATTCTCGGATTCATATGTCAGGGATACAGGCGAACCACAACAACAAACATCGGAAGCTCAAGGGGATGAAACACTACTACTACAGCCTGGGGTTTGGTTAAATAACGTTACATATTCTACATTACGAAACGAAAGAGGTCGTGAAAATCTTATGTGTGGTGGAATGACTTTTCGCAAAGAAGCTGCATATAAAACATCAATCAATTGGATTTGCTGCCGGTCAGGATGCAACGCACGTGGTATCACTCGTTCGGATGATTCTATCTAGTTTAACAAAACACCGCATAACCACGAGGACAATAATTAAAAGAACTTTATTTTGAATATTTCAATTTATTAGTCTCAATATAGTCAAAACATGAAAAACCAGGTGAATTTTAAAACATGCGGTAATATTGGACAAAGCAAGTTAAATGGTTACAGATATATTGTTTCCATTTTAAATATTATATACAACTTACGACGAGATTTTATTTCCAGAATGATAAGTTTTAAATTTAGAAAGTAAACAAGCACCACTGACAGGGCAATTTGTCAGTGAATTATGTCCAGCTAATTCAGCCGCACTTGGAGTGCTCACCACCAGAGGGGAGCGGGAACCAAGTGGCGGCAGAAAGAAATTACCACCCTGAAAAGGTGAATGACCGAAGAGCGGAACATTAGCCGTTAGGAGGGGGCTATAAAAGCGCGCAAAGAATGACGCGCCTCCTCTTTTTCCTTTCTTATCGTGTGCGGCAAACCAGAAGTTGAGAAGTAGCAACAAGTGCGGAGGAAATTTGAAGTGCGGAGGAAATTCGAAGTGCAGAGGAAATCATAAGTACGAGACAGCGAGAATCAGCAGTTGCGGAAGAAAGGAAGATTAAAATCGAAGCGACAAGCAAAGCCCAGACGTTGGAGGAATAATCATAAAGTGCACCAACGGATACAACTATCGAAGGGGCCCCTTGTAGGTACTCAGTAGAAGTAAGTTCTTTTTAGTTTTACTGTGAATCAAATGTTTAATTATATAGAGTTTGCGAATTGTATAACATGTTTTGGAAACTTTACCCAGTCGTATTTCATTGAAGAAAAAAATTTACGCTTTTAGGGGAAATTTACGCTTTTAAAGCAAGAAAGGTAAAGACTTTTTTTCAGATTGCAGTTTGTGACGGGTGCGGCTTGAGTGGCAAGTCGTTGTAAAAGTGCAATATAACAGTGTGAAAATAGTGATATCTAGAATCAAAGTGCTCGGGGTTGGTGCAGTGGTCCCGGTGAGGATTAGTATTAGGAAGGAGTATAGGGGTACGGCTGTGCAGGTGTAGGGTTTGAGTGATAGTCCGTGTGTGCTCGATAGTTAGGGTTCGGCCGAATCGTGACGGTGATTATTCCGGCAAGCCGCATTCTCGCTTGGCGGCTTATTGGGGGCCTTGAGGGACAAGCGAGTGGCGCCCCACGCCCGTCTCCGGACGAGCTAAACCGGGTCCATAAGCCCCGCCGGAGCACTCCAATTTCCCTGAGGGCCATAGTGGCTCTCGTGGAATAAAAAGTGGGTGTAACATGGTTCTTGAAGAATATAATTTTTCTTAGAAAGAAATTTATTGACGACCATTTCAAGAAACGAAAAGAGCAGGTATTTAATCACAGATACCGAAAAGCGCGGCACTGTGCAACTTTTTCGTAATAAAACCTGCGTTCAAAAACAACTGGGATCATTATAACTCAACTTTTATTTATTTTATTGTTGCCTTTGGCTGAATTTTATTAAAAACTCCCATAAAACACTTCCGGTCTCCAGTTTTTAGTGGTAATATGTGAATGAAACCACTGTTAGTATACTTGAGCCATCTTTATCTTTATCAATGTTTATCTGTTATCTTAATCAATGTTGATTTTATCGCAACATTATTTCTGTTAGATTGCAAGGGAGTCAAAAGAGCCGATAGCATGGAAGGATAGAAAAGGAAATCTGCATTATCCACCTCTTAAGGAATTCCAAGAAACGATTATAGACGAAATGTTCTTCACTTACAACGTTACGATAGATGAAGATGTGGTAAGTTTCTCTACTGGTTTTAACAATGAGTAATAATTAATTTGAAATTCAACTCGCACTTGGCACAGATTAAAGCTCTGCTCAGTCAAGAGATTAACTCAAATAGTCCAGAACAAATGGAAAGTATTTGGCGAATGTTTGGAGACAATCACTACATTATGAGCAAATTATTTGAAGAAGAATCTCTCTTTCCTGTTATTTTGGGTTCTTGTGGACCATATTACGCAACCGAACATTTAAAGCCTATTCACACATCTTCTGGCATCAAGCAATATATGTAAGTGTATAGAGTCAATCAAATTGATTTCTCCAATAAATAGTCATGAAGCATTAAGAATTTAACGAAAATAAAAATTAAAACTCATTTTTCAAATTCACCTCTTTGAGATAAATTTACGTAACCTAATTTAGATCGGTTGATTGGGTGGCGCGGCTTAAATTTGCGATGGATATAATGGAATTCTTGCAAAGGATGGAGGAAGTAAAGCCTGATCCACTAGTAATATGTAAAATATTACCAAATGAATTCGGTATAACTATCGATAAAAGGTAAAGGAGAAGCTGTAGTATATCTTTTTGATTTAATATCAATGTTAAAACAATTTCAGACTTAAATATCAAAATGCTCAATATGTGCAAACTCAGCCGATCATGGACCTAATCATATCAGGAGGTGAATCTTGTGAGAAGGATTCAGACTGTAAATATGAACAATGCATCGGGAAATGCGATAAAAAGTTAAAATGGTGCACTGGCATCCAACAGAATAGTAATTTGCAAATTGTCTGTCAACATGTAAGTTAAAGTGAAAATAGAAAATTAGTATTTTTATTTATTGCCGGAATAATTGATAAAATTGTTAAATGATTGTTTAGTATGTAAAATATATTATTTTATTAATTTCTAAAACTTTTCGAGACCTTTATTTGATTTTTTTCCTCAGATATTCAAAGGTTACCGCTATCTTCCTGGAATTCTCTCCACTTCGAAAGCATCTACTCGTCTTAAATCTCTGTTGGATATATGTGTTAATCCGTCTGGAGATTCTCGCTACCATATGCCGAATCGTCTTTTAGCGCCATCACCAGATATCGCCTCCAAATTATATAATGAAGTCAAAAGGATATACAACGAAGAGACTTTCCGTCAATGAATACACTCCACCATATCATACAATGTGAATGTAATTATTCTGTGATTTACAAACCAATCTCAAACTATTTCAAAATAATTAAAAGCCAGAAGAATCATTCCAGTGCATGCGAAAGAGCAAACATTTTTGCAGAAATTAAAGATAAGTTTTAGAAGCTATTAAAATGCTTAAAAATTTTAAGTATGAGTTCAGGATCGTCGATGGATACATATGTACTGATTATTTCTTAACTTTCATATCAATTGAGACTTATGAATCAGTCCTTTATAAAATATCATTCTGAATGCAAGACTCTTCATTTGAATTGTACATATTAATTAGTTTGTAGAAATAACTGAAATACCAAAGAAAAATTATCAATAAAATCTTTTGAGTGAGACAATACTTTTACTTTTCCATCGAAGTTTTATTTTATTTCATTTCTAAGAATACCGTTGCGAGCGCGAATCCTTGAGTACTAGGATTCCAAGAATTCCAATTAATTTTAATGTCAGCATCAGCCAGGGTATACTTAGCATATTTGACTCAAAGATTCTTGCGATTAAAATTTGGTTTAAAAATTCAACAAATCCCTGGACTCAACGAATATCACCTGAGCGGCAACTAATTTTATGCGTAAAATTACTTTATAAAGTAAGAATTTTATGGAGTGTAACAAAAATCAATTCTTTATTCATTCATTGTTACATTACTTAACATAACATACAAGCTTTATAGAAATTTATGTTCATTTGTTGTTTTCCTTCTTCACACTGCATTTTCACTAGTCGTGACCACGATGAACGTAATTCAATTATGCAAAAATCTCCTCTGATGGGCAAATGCATTGCTGTGGCTATAGCTATGAACATTTTTATTGCCTATGTCGCATTTATAACTATACATTTAGAAGATGACCAAGGCAGAGAACGGACTGGTGGTCGTGCGAAGAATTGAAAATAAAGTTTCTTAAGAAAATTAAAAAAAAATTTCTTAAGAAAATTTAAAAAAAGTTGTAGTAGACACACCGCCAATTTTTTTTTGCGTGATAATTTAAGATTTAAAAACTATTACCAAATCCGTGAATATTTTTTTTGTTTGCGATAATTGGAGAAAGACTTGATCAGTATATAGTATTGGAAATTTACTTTGCAGCCACCACAGACGAACATGAAAATTCTGTGGTATTTTAGAAAATGGATTTTTTTTGCTATTTATGGTGAATATCATTGAGAAAAATTTAAGATACTCCCCTGTTTGAAAAATATCAAACGTTACACAGTTATTATAATAAAGGGTGGTCCAACCATAATGCACGATGTTAATTCTGAGTCACACCTTAATGTCAAGTTTTTCGCCAAAATCTTTGTTTCAGTGTTTGACAAATTCAATCATGGAGACGTACACAATTGAGTGGCGCGTTAAGGTTGTTGAAGCGTTTTACGAAATGGGGGTTCAAATCAAAATGCATTTCGTGCACTTCGTGATTTTTTTGGTGAGCATAGTTGACCAAATGTCTCCACAATCGGGAGAATTGTGCGCAAATTTCAACAAACCGGGTCTGCAGGAAATGTGAAATCATCTGTGCATGCTCGCCCTGTTCGTTCTGCGGAAAATTTTGTTGTTGTTCGCAATAGTGTGGTAGAAGAGCCGTCAACCTCGATTCGTCGTCGTGCCCAACAATTGAACATCTCACGAACATCACTGATGCGAATTTTGAATAAAGATTTGAATTGACGTGCTTACAAGGTTCAATTGACTCAAGAGCTGAAGCCTACTGACCATTTCAAGCGTCGTCAATACGCCGAATGGTTGGTTGAATAGACAGAAGGGAATGGTGACTTTACAAAGAGAATCAACTTTCACCTCAGTGGATTCGTTAACAAGCAGAATTTCAGCATTCCGGCAAATGAGAATCCACGAGTGATTGTTGAAAAGCCGATGCATCCACAAAGAGTGACTGTTTGGTGCGGTTTATGGGCTAGCGGCGTCATCCGGCCGTACTTCTTCGGAAATAAGAACGGCCAAGCAGTTACCGTGAATGGTGTTTGCTATTGCAAGATGATAACGGACTTCTCGTGGCCAGAAATTGAGGTTATGGACCTGGACGATATTTGGTTCCAACAGGATGATGCCACTTGCCATACAGCCAACGAAACAATGGGTCTTTTGCACGAGAAATTCAATGGCCGTATTACCTCATGTTGTGGCGATGTTGATAGGCCGCCACGATCATGTGATTTGACACCGTTGGACTTCTTCCTCTGGGGATACATAAAAGAAACAGTGTACGTCAATAAGCCAAGAACAATTCAAGAGCTAAAGGATGAGACATTAACGACATTGAACCTCAATTATGTCTCAGTCATTGAAAATATGGACCATCGGATAGAAGAATGCCATCGTAGCCATGACGGGCATTTGGGCGATATTTTATTTCACACATTATTGTCATAGGTCGGTCTATTATAATAAAAAATAACATAATTCTCTGAAAACATTTGTTTTATTTACAATTAACATCGTGTGTTCTGGTTGGACCACCCATTACATCCAAACAAGTTTTGTATTGAAATTATGAAATACAAACGTTTATGTTACATAACTAATGTAAAAAAAAAAACTAAGAAAACTTCTATGACATGCATGTTAAATCATAAATTTAAAGAAATCTTCAATATTGTTGCAGGTTGCAATGTATCAAATATCTTTTAATGGTCAGAACCTCAAACATGTTTAAGTTTTAGCATAATTTTTTTTTTGTTTTTAATTTTTTAATTGGATCATTTCACCCTTTTCACATCAAATTAATGTAAATCTATACGACAAATTTGCTCTACATTGAAGCTTTTCTAACGTCGCGCGGATATCGATCACTCTTTCGGATGGCTCGGATAGCTTTTTAAATTACTTTTTATGGAATTGTTTACAGCTACATAAATGAGTTGCATGTTTTGAATAATAATTTTTCTGAAAAATTATTAGAGAAGAAAAATGTTAGAAGAAGGTAGTTTCGACGTGTGCACTAATTCTCCTCAGGCCATCACTTTTAGATACACACCGGTGATGGCGACCACCATGCTCAGAGGTGAGGGAGTTGATTTTAATTTTTCTACTTATGCAAACTCAATATATATATATATATATATATATATATATATATATATATATATATATATATATATATATATATATATAGTGCACGCGTCGAAACCACCTTCTTCTAACATTTTTCTTCTCTAATAATTTTTCAGAAAAATTATTATTCAAAATATGCAACTCATTTATGTAGCTGCAAATTCCATAAAAAGTAATGTTCAAGTTATTCATCTCTCCTGAAGTGTTCAATAAGATCCGATCAATAATGTAGCATCTTGTTCGATCACAAGCCCAAAGAGTAGGAAAACCACGTATTATTATTGTTGTGATACATGAAAATTCAAATGGCTATAACTTCACTCAATATGGTTGGATTCTGATAGAAATCAAAGGATAGGACAGTCTTGTATTGAAATAAGTTAATACAAAATTTCTTTAAATTAAAGTTGCTTATCCTATTTTATTGACGGAAATGCGAAATTCATAAATCCTACTACTGTAAAAATTGCGGGAATTTAGACTTTTGAAATATTTTTCAATGTTATACATATTGAGATTGATATTGTAAGATCTCAGCAAGAGCTTTCATATAACATTCTATTCGCCCTTCTTACGTAAATTTTTTTTAAGTTGCCACATTCTTTTATGGGGGATAGAAACCTTAAAATTTTTGTTTGACTATCAATCTTTCATTATCCAGCAAATCTGGAGCTGTTCACAAGATATGATGACTCTAGCTTCTCTATATCCTGAAACACACTGACGGACAGGTACCAATTTTAATGGGGTTTTGTAAAAAAAAGTTTGCCCAAAACTAAAAACGGAAATACATTGAATTCAATCGATCGCCTTAATCGAAAAATCTATTTTTCACGCAAAATAAATACTGACGATATTGTTGAAGTGGATAGTTGTAGTGATAGTAGGTATATGAATGTCCGTAAAGGACTGCAGCGATGGTCTGCTGCCTCAGCGGAAGAGGATGTTAAGAGATTGGCCTTGTCTGGAGACGCGTGAATACGCTGGCAGGCTAGCGCTGCGGTGTCGTGGCGCGAGTTCTTTCCGCCAGCGCAAGGAGCCACCACAAAAAAAATTTTGCATTTACCAATTATGGGGCCAAAGAAATGTCGACCGAAGTCGAGGAGGTAACCTACTATGGGTCAAAGAGTACTGCTGACTCAGAAGGCAAACTGGACCTGGGGAAAACAGACAGAGTCAAGATGACTTCGTCGTTACCGACGAGACTTATGGCCCACAAATAAGTGTGGGGCATCCAAATGGTAGCGGTGCCCCCTCGCATCCTCCAAACCGGATCAAGATACAAACGTAGCCGTGGCCATGTATTTCCCGTTTGAGTGAAAAACTCATACAAAAGTACTTTGTATGACTTTTTCCCTCAAATGAGAAATATAAACGTAACCAATTTATGCTATAGCGTTATGCAATGATATCACATAACCCTATATCAAGGCCACTCTACCAGGCAAGAGCTCCTGTAAACAAAAGAAAGAAAACAGCGCGCCCGATGGCTAGCCCATTCTAAAGGAGGAGCCTGCCATCGATGCGAGTCCTATACCCGGTCATGTAGAACGAAATGGAAAGACCGTAGGTATAATTTAGTAATTCATTATATCCATTCTAATTTAGATGGCAATAATCGCAACATTTTCATGCTTTAAAAAAAATACATCAATCAATGAAAAAAAGTGATTAACATTATCTCCTTCTGCAAATTCTTTGCCGCCTAAAATGCAAAAAAAAATCTAAATTATAAAATATTTGTTTTTTTCTAGTCTTTTCGTTTTCAAAACAAACTTATTTCATTTTTTCTTTTCTAATTTTTCAATTGTCCGTTTCTGTCCTGTCTTTGTCTTTTTTCTTGAATATTCTATTTGTTTTATTTTAATATCTAAGGTTATGCTTCTTTTTATACATACATTGATTACAGGTTGATGTAATCTTCACTGACTTCTCGAAGGCATTTGACACGGTCAACCATCAACTTCTCTGTTATAAACTGAAAACTTTTGGGGTTGTCGGCCCTCTCTTATCATGGATGGACTTCTACTTGCCTTCTCGTATATGTTGTGTTAGTTGCTGTGGAACTACCTCTCTTCCATTCTATCCGTCCTCTGGTGTTCCTCAAGGTTCCATTTTAGGTCCCCTCCTATTCCTATTGTTTATAAATGATCTTCCTTCGGTTATCGCTTCCAATCGCCTACTGTATGCCGATGATTTTAAAGTCTTTCGAGCTATCCGGTCTGTACAAGATTGTCAATATCTTCAGATGGACCTGATTGCACTAAGTAAGTGGTGTTCGTCTAATTACCTCTGTCTTAATGTTGCCAAATGCTATAAAATGACTTTCAATCTAAATCGTTCTCCGCTGCCTTTCACCTATATTTTGAATGAAGCCCCACTCGCTGCTGTGAGCTCTGCTAAGGACCTTGGCGTTACTTTTGATCCTAAGCTCAATTTTGATGCACACGTTCTAATCGCGACTACTAGGGCCTCGAAAATATTGGGACTTATTTTCAGGCATGCTCATAAATTTAACAATATATCTACCCCTGTCCGATTGTTTATCTGTCTTGCCCGTCCTATCCTCGAATATTGCTCTGTAGTTTGGTCTCCCCGACACTCCTACCTCATTGACTCGTTAGAGAATGTCCAGCGTAAATTTACTCGTGTCTTGTTTTACAAATTCAAAATCCCATATCAACCCTATGACTGCCGTTTATCCTTCCTACGTTTGCCTACTCTGTCATCCCGTCGCATGTATCTAGATCAGTGTTTTCTGTATCAACTCTGCCACAATGAAATTTCATTAACATTGTTTGCAGACTTACGTCTTCGTCAATCATCGCGTTCTTCTCGGGCAAACAATTTTTTCGTGCCACCGTATGCCCGTACAAATTTATATTTTCATTCTCCCATTATACGAATGGTAAGGAATCATGATAAGCTTGAGCTTGGTCCTTTTTCCGACTCATACCTAGTTTTTAAAATTGAGGTTAAGAAGCCTGATTCTTAAAACTCAACTGGAGTAAATATTAGACTTTATTTTCTTTTTTTTGTGTGCTTTAATTTAATTTTACACGCATATTTATTGTTGTTAGTACCATTGAATTTCTTTTTTATATTAACTTTCACACTTAATTCTAATTTTCATTAATTTTCTTTTCTGTTTGTTTTGTTCCATTTTGTAATTGGATTATGTTTTATCTGTTAAATGGAATTTAAATAAATAAATAAATATATAATGCATTCACTCAAAACACACTAATCCGAAATTTAGATAAAATATAACTGTTGCGGCAAAGAACAAAACACAATTATGATGATCAATAATATATAGGGAGAGAAACATTTAATACATGCTTTTTACGCGTGGGCACCGTGATTAAAGCCAGATATTCAACTAAATGTCGAGTATGCTCACGCTCTTCACCGGCAGTCTTGAAGAAGGTTTCCGCAAAACCTGGACGGTTAACGATATCAGGCGAGAAATAAGCTCCAATGGACAAGTACGTAAATGACGCATCTATTTCTTTTTTTTTTTTTTGTTGAATTTGTATTGGCCTGGAGTTGATGCACTAAGTAGTCCTGTCAAGCCACCCAGTTAAGAGGCCCGGAGTTGCAACGCTACTCAGTGGAAGTTGATTGAAGGGAAAAACATAGTTTAAATATAAACATGTGCTGCAAACATAATCATCGTAGCTTAACGGTTTCACGTGATTTCCAGCGTATACTACCAACGCGTGCTCTACAAGACGACTCGAATCGATGCTAAACTATCCATTTTTTTTAACTCGCTGTCTATCTTTAGATAAATTCTCAAGCACTCCGCTCATTAAATTGAAAAGGTAGCACTGCTATACGCTTCTACACGAAAGGCGACACATGCACTAATAGTCAAATAAGTTTCAATCTTCGGAAAAGATATAATTTGCAATGTTTATCGTTCTAGAAATGCCAACCGTATTTCAATGTCCTCATTGTTCTTCACATTTGATTTTCATTTTTATGCGGCTTGCACTAGTTGTTAATTTAAAATTCTCAATGAATTGGTTTAAATTGAGATGAATGATTTCCCTTCAATTCAACTTAGTGCTCCGCACTCTAGGGTAAAACGAATAGGAATGTCTATTTAAGCGGTTGGTGTACATACTTTTTTCTTTGGCGCCGATAAGAACGCGCTGGCACGCTTTTCGTTGACTCAGCAAGCTAAGTTCGTATTTGCTCTTTCTCCTCAATGAAGCATGCATTGATTCATGAAATGCCGTATCAATTTGCCGCGATTTCATACCTCATTTTCAGACACGAAAACCCGGGCAATATTTTTGACCTACACTGTACTCCCTGTAACGCGCTTGCGCAATACGTTTCATGTTGACCAATATGTGGATTAGATCACATAAGTTCATTGTTGTGTTAGTAATATAAGTAATTTTTGAATAATGCTGGTTGGTTTTTTCTCCTTTTTCCAATTGAATCAAAAAATATGTAATAATCTTAATTAATTTAAATTTGCTAGTGTATTTTTTTTCATTAAATGTGTTTAACTGATAACGTATACATTTAGAGAGCCATTCGGGCCATTAAGTTTTTTATAGTTTTATTGTTTGGAATTTGCTTTATGTTCTTTTAAAAATTTATAACGATTGGTATTAAATAAAGCGCTTTTGACTTTGACTTTGTGGATTAGATCACTTTACTCGGGCAATAAATTCTTAAATGCGTAAGCCTTTATCGATCAAGAACTTCTTGGAAAGAATAATCAAGACACTAAACGCGTCATCAATAACTGATTTATCGCTTTACATTGCAGTTACTGACTAATCACACTGCTCGTAAATAACCTACACCAAATTGTCTACTAAGTACCGAACCATTCAAACACCAGGTTTTTCTCTTTAAGTTGAATTACGTGCTTGGCCGCGTTGTTTCTCAACAATGTTTTTCCCGCTTAATCCGTCATGCTAAGAAATTCTTCGATTTGTTTTGTTACATCTCTGCCCGTGTTTACGGAATAAATTCAACAATTCGAATAAATACTGATGCACGACAGTGAACATCTACATACACTTATATGGAAAGCACTCGGAAAACGTTTGTCGTTTCCGTGCCTTGAAACCGTACAATTCACTGCACTGCAGTTGCTTTTATGGAACGTCAACTTTTAATTCGTTTGTAAGAACTTCCCAACAAATATTCACTAAGACGTGATGTTAATCAACTTCACACGGCACCGAATCAAATGGCCACAAAATTTGTCTAATTGCAAAAGCGTCCCATCGAACGAAATTTCACCAATTCGTCCGTAGTTCTTCACGATCTCCTATCCTAAGCAAATGTAGTTTCCTTTGAGAGCACTATTCCGCAGGGGGATGGTAATTTATTTGAGTTAAAAGGGTGAATGGTTGGAAATTGATTTAATTTAAACTTTTGAATTTAATACCCGGTCTTGAAATGATTTTGACGGCGCTTTTACCAACACTTTTCATTCCGAACGTATTTGGCACCGCGGCCGTGTGCTCACCTCTTTCTCGGGTAGAGGCTGTAAGTCGACTCCTCCATCTGTCCAAAATTTGTCTTTCTCCCTTTCCGTGTCAAAACTGTAAATGTAATGAAATGCCGTTGGGATGCACAAAATCGGTGCTCCCATGTCCGAAATTTTAATCGGCAGATTTAAATTTTTCAACAAAAATAAACTGAAGTAAAGAAAAATGAAAAAGATTTAAATATTGTTATATGTACAAATAATTCTACGAGCTACTGTCGCAATTGTTTTCACAACCATTAAGACCACGAGAACCCACCAAGCATGATCAACGTTTGGAAGTGTCACTGCTCCATTCATTAATCTGTTCGAATATACCAGATACCTCTCGGCAGAACATTCGCCAAAGTACGAGAAATGCATTGAACGGATGGAGACCCTATATAAAGGCGAGCTGAATGAATGGAGGCATCATTAATTCAACCGCGATAGTAAAAACGGCGATAGTGTGTGGAGTGTGAATTGAAAAGCGATCAAGTAATAGTGAAGTGATTTTAGAAGACAATTTATGGACAAGTGGAAGTTTTAATTTTAATAGTGAAAATTAAAATTGTGAAATAATTAATAAGTGATTTTAATTTAAAAGACATTGCGTTTTCACTTTCCCGGAACATTAAAACTATTGGCCGCGAACCATAACGCGACAATATTAATAAAAGTTAAATCTCATGAAGAATATAATTAAAGGGAAACGTCTACATTTAATATAAAGGAAAATTGATATAAAATTACATTTATTAATAATGATAAGAAAGAAAACTATTTTATGAATTACGATTATGAATGGAAGTAGTTAAATATTTTTTCTAAATCTGCAATTAAAATTTCGAATTGGAGTTCGGAAGGTTTTCGAGCAGTTTGCTCGTTTGACTGCTCGATTACTACATAGTTACAAATTAAATTGTTCGCTCATTGATCCAAACACTAAACTTACTGGGCTAAAGAATAGTCTTCGGCTGCGGAACCTGTTTTGTTAGCTTTATTGAACAGTTGAATGCGAAATTTCAAAAGACTGAGTTCTTGCTAGGTTCAATTTTTATGAATAAATAAACATCGACATTACGGTCATAGATCAAAATATCAATAATATTAACACACTATAAGCGGGCCACCTACCAAGTATAACTATGGCACGTAGCTGGCAAAAATTGGCGTATTCAGTGCAAAAATCAACAATTTAGGAACCAGATATCAGATTTCAATCAAATTCGCTAACAGAATTCGCCGCATAATTTCCTTGGCTTTCTATAATCATCAAAAAATAAAGTGCTTAGAGTTCAAAAATTACCTTTAGAAGACACACATTAATTTATTTTTGCACCCAAATTTATTTTTTTCACATTGGTATTGTCCACTTACATTTTTTTAAAGTATGGCATTTATAATTTTAGAATAACGATTGATAATTAGCAGCAAATATATGAAAATTATTTAACTATATAGAAGCCATAATAAATTGTTTTGAATAAATTAGAATTACCAGATAAAAGTTAATTATTAATTTAAAAAATTGACAAGAACAAATTAGAAACCGTTTAACTGATTTAGACGGACTCTTTGAATAAATATGACGCGGTGATCAAAGCTGACCATTTTTCAACGCTTTCTGATCAACGGGATCCATCGAATGTGTCGTCGAATGTCACTTTTGCATATCCGAAAACTCAATCAACACACACTCGGGTTTGGGGGAATAACGCACGGGACTTTTCAAAGGAATGCATTGCTGAGTTCGGCAACATATCAACACAATAAATAATCAGATATGTTTGAGAAAAATTTTAATTTCTTAAAATAAACTATAATTAAAAAATGACAACTATTTATCTAACAATCTTATCTTATATCACATTCGTTCACGTACATTTTGAATAGATTACCCTCAGTCAGAACATTTGCATGTGTTCCATGTTTTAATTCCCAGAGTTCACGAAGCCTTACCTCATCTACTTCATTAATTGATAATACTACCAGTTCTGGACACTTTTCAACTGCCCCTAAATTCATTTCAGGCCAACGATTTAATGCTAACTTTGACCAACAGTGTTCCATGTATACCTTTTTAACCCATGCTACATTATCTATTATGTGTTGCAAAGATGCAGGAGTCAGTTTCGAATTGAGTGATAGATTAATTTTTTCAAATTCCTTCGCTTTCGATAAATGAATTGTTAAATTAAAAATATCCATATCTGTCAAATTGCAACCAGCAAGCTCGAGGGATTGAAATTTTTCACACGTTCCACTTTGTAAAAATTCCAATAATTTGGATCCAAATTGAGTATCACATGGAGATGAAAAATTTAAATTAAGACATTGTACGCGGCACGAATTCATTTTCATGAGTGCAGCTTTCAGGGCGGAAGGAGAAAGGTTGTTGAAACTTATATCAAAATCAATTAGATCAAAAAACCGTAAATCATATTCGAAAAAATTCGATATCCTACAAGAAGACAAGTGCAACTTCTTCAGTTTTTGACACTGAGAACAAATTTTCTCTAGTATTCGTACACTAGTATTTCCTAATGGGTTATAACTTAAGCACAATTCCTCAAGTTCGTTCATTCCTTCCACTGCTAAACTATTTAAACCATCAGGAGTTATACAATTCCCCATGAGATTCAAGGTCTTTAACTGCTTTAATGTTCCCAACGATCTACCAAGCTGTTTGCATCCCTCATCTCGAATGAAATTGTTTGATATATCTAAGACCCGTAGAGTTGTTTGATGCAACAGAGATTTAAAAATTGGAAGCGTGATATCTGGAGTAAGTGCTTCATCGTTGAGACGTAGGCAATTAGACTGACTTTTCTCCAATGCAGATTTAATATTAAAATCAACCTCTAAAATGAAAAAAACTTGAAATCGTAGTTTTTATGGATATATTTCTTACCTATTTGCAATTGTGTACACATCTCTTCATATCGCTGCGACAGAGGTGAAATCCTCCACTCGAGAACTTTTGCCGTGATCATACTATGCTCTAAAGCAACACTGATTAAATCATTCTCCTCGAAGGCAAAGCCATCTATCGTTATAAGACGCAGAATCGGTCGCAAACCAACTAGACTAAAAATTTCTGTCATTGTTTGATACTATTTCACAAAAGGCGCATACATACTTGTAATATCGTCTTGACGTTTCTTCGGCTAACCATCGAATATTAGCTTCTGAAAGTTTCTTCTTATCAATGGGAATGAGAAGCATTTCATCTTCCACCTTGATTTTAAAGGAAACTGTGGAAGCAATTGTTGATACTTCCTTCTGAGGACTCTGTTGAACAACAACAACTGTGTTGGTGGTGGAATCGGGTTCGGGGCCAATATTTTCATCTGTTGATTGAGGACTTTCACTTCGAAATCGACAAAATCCATTTTCCAAAAGTGATGATTGTTTTCTCGATTTACTTGAGCCTGTAAGGCTTGATGATCTAGTGAGCTTATTTTTATTTGCCTTCTTCGGTACACCCTTCGACTCTAATAATAATTGGAAAGCATTTTGCGAGTCTTCATCATCTTCATTTATCTCTTCAGGATAATCGAAGTTTTCTTTGTAGCTAGATGGTAACGATAATCGTGAATTGGATTCTGTGTTGTAAATATTTCGATCTGAAAGCAATTTTCGCTTCTTCTTATTTGGGCGCATATCATCAATAAGCCAATCATCTTCCACATCATCTGGTTCAAGAAACCCTGAACGTTTCATTGATGATACACCGCCAGCCGTAACAATTGCACGATTTGGGTGTTTCAAATTTTCCATGATACTTTTGTACTCTTGTTTTGCATTTATGGGGTTTATACTGGAATCCTTGAACGGACTTGTTAATTTCTTACTGCTTTGTACCGTAGAATAGGACATATAATCTCTCTCTTCATCGGAGAATCGATTGCTTTTGCTGCGCCTTCGTGAGCTTGATGGTTCATCTGAAGAACTTTCAGAGCCACTGTGATCTGCCATTTGTCGTAATCGATCTAATGAATTTTCTTGATCATAACTAATTTCATCTCTATATGATAATTTCAGTGTATTATTGTCATTCATCATTCCCGCCTTGTTAAGTTGTTCCGCGATGGTGCTGCGAATCTTTTCGTATTGGCTCTGTTCGAAAACATCCAAATTAACTGAATTCCTCCATTTATCTAAAACATTAAGGACGTTGTCTCCGAAATCAGTTTTCAACGTAGCGTTTGCTCCGCGTTCGAGTAGCAGTTCAGCTATTTCTATGTATCCATTTGAGCAAGCATCATAAAGAGGTGTAATCCCATCGCAACCTGTTCCTCCCTTATCATTTATTGCTGCCGACGCCCCATTGTCAAGCAACAGCTCAACTATTTCGCGAAATCCATGGTTACAGGCTTCGTGCAAAGGTAACCAGCCAGCATGATCGCGAACATTAACGGTATGGCCTTGATCGATCAACCGACGGGCGAGTTCTAAATTACCCGCTATACATGCTTGATGGAGTTGAGTCTCTCCTTTGTTGTTTCGCTTCACGGTGATGCCAATATTTCGTTTCCGTTGAGGTCTTGCAGTTTTTGCGTTTGTTGTATTTGTTGTAGGCGTACGTTCATCATCAGAATCTAGAGAGGAATTTAAAATAAAATACCAAATTTATGAAAAATCTTTAATTATGTTTTTTTAATAGTGATCCTATAGTAGCTTTTGGCGTCTACAACGTGTATTTTAAGCTGAGACCCTGGCGCGGCTATGATACTTTCTGTGGGCTCAGCATCTACAAGCGAAGTTATATATGACGCTCTTTATGCTTTGAATATTGACTTTTGTGCTTTCGTCTACACTACTCTCATAAGTAAACTCAAGTTGATAGTAGCTTGCCTACAAAAATCTACACGTACTGGTTTGTCCAAACTAAAGATGGTTTACATGGCAAACATTACTGCAACGTCCAAGATACATCTAACCTTGCCAAAAATGTTGTGATGAAAACAGTTCTCAAGTGAAATTAAATCCTGAAATACAATATATTAGGACGATTTTACCGATTTCCGTGTGGGGATCCCTCATCCGACGCGTCCTCAGGTGGCGGATAGAGAGTGCCCTAACCGGATTGCTGGTGGGCATGTGGGAAATAAAATACCACTCGTGGAGCAAAAACCGACTTAGTCGA
Organism: Odontomyia ornata; assembly: GCA_963969285.1. Classification (NCBI taxonomy): domain Eukaryota; kingdom Metazoa; phylum Arthropoda; class Insecta; order Diptera; family Stratiomyidae; genus Odontomyia; species Odontomyia ornata. The sequence goes on along the minus strand of OZ017741.1, from coordinate 183,881,266 downwards.
AGCGCTGACAACGCTCCCCTTAGTATGTACTTGTCATGGAACCAGGACGACTGCCTCGGATCGGATTGGATGAACGGCAAAACGACTATCGCTCCATATAAAGGGCTATTCTTTTGGAACTTGAAATGTTAGATCATTGAACAGACCAGGTGCACTGCGACGACTTCTGGATAGATAAAGAAATACAGAATCAGTATCCTCGCAGTGCAAGAAACCAGATGGCACAGTGAAGACATATTTGACATGCGAACGTTTAAAAGCGGAAAACTGCAAGGAAGCCATGAGTTCGGAGTGGCTTTCATTGTTGACAGCACATTTAAACAAATTTTCACCGCCTTCAAGCCCGTTAACGAAAGGCTCTGTGCGATTCGTATCAAGACCAAATGTTTTATTGTCTGGCTGGTCAACGGTCAAGCCCACAGAAGACAAGGAATCAATGACGATCAATGACCGGGGAATGCACCGTCGATGCATTGCCGTCAAATGACATTAAAATTGTTCTGGGTGACTTCAATGCAAAAACCGGCGTAGAAATGGTACAGAGCGGAACAACCGGAGGGCACAGCCTCCATGCAGAGACCAGCGATAATGGACGGCGCCTGATAGACTTCGCTAATTGTACAAGCTTAGTAGTAAGCTCCATACGCTTTCCGCATCGAGACATCCATAAGAGAACGTGGGCATCCCCAGGCGGTCGCACGTGTAACCAGATCGACCATTTTTTCATACAAAAACGAGCCGCCACGAGCATTCTCGACACGCGCTCGTTCCGCGGCGCTGTCTGTGATTCGGACCACTACCCTATAAGGGTTAAATTCCGATGCCGCATCTCCAAGAGCTGTAAACAAGAAACATCAGTTACTCCAAGGTACCAGATACACAGGCTGAATGATAACTCAGTAACATTCACATACATGTCAGCGCTGGAAAATCACATCAACATATCTCCGCAGGCGAGAGAAAGTAATGATGACATCAAAACCAGGTGGAAGACAGTAGGAGATGTGGCAACAGAAGCAGCCGAAGAGGTCTTAGGACATCAGCCAAAGAAAAGTAGGAACCACCAGTCGTTCCTACTTTTCTTTGGCTAATGTTCTAAGACCTCTTCGACGAAAAATGCAAAGAAGCGATTGAAAAAAGGAACCAAGCGCACAAAGAATACATCCAGCGACCAACTGGGGCCAAAGAAGAAAAATAGAAAACACTTCGACAAGCTAAAAAAAAAATGTGCTGAAGAAAGAAACGACTGACCATCAATACCAAAACCCAACAGATTACACGAAAATATGACCCCACATGAAGTCAGATCGGCGAAAATATGACCGTACATGAAGTCAACTAAGATATGGCTTCAATTCACAAAACAAGTCTTTGCAAAAGTGCACAAGGAGCAATCATAGACAACCCAGTCGAAATTAAAAACAGATGGCTGCAATATTTCCAGAAGCTAATCACAGCATCCCCAACAACTACTGAAGCTGTGAACATAGCAAAAGCAGAACAAAAGGTCCCGGCCTCACCATCAATCAGAGTCGAAATATAGGCATTAGTACGAGACCTTAAAAATAGGGCTTCTGAAATAGATGGGATACCAGCAGAGCTGCCCCAGAACGGGGGTCCCCACCTACGTAACCTTATTTTTTTCCGTAGCACTACAGCCCGTTTCGGGCCTTCGCTTAGAGATAGTTAGAGTATCTCATTGTCATGATCGAATGTATCGGCATTCCACAAGGTGATATGATCATTATCACGGTTTGGCTGTGTGTCCGTCCACCCAGCTGCAATACGTTCTGATTTTTAAACCAGCACGTATCACAACTGAACAGGCTTATAGTCCGTCCGAAGAATCACTCGAACTGAATCTCGTTGACGCCAACGAAACTCGAACCAGAGACCTTTAGCTTACGGGCTTAGCGCTCAAACCACTACACCACGCGGACTACGCAACCTTCTGCATGGACTAATATGCAGAATATGGTCAGAGGAGCAGTTAGCAGAGGACTGGCGAAAAAGTATATGTCCTGTACACAAAACGGGGGACAAGTTAAGGTGTGGAAATTATAGATGCATTACTCTGCTGCGTACGTCTCATAAAGCGCTCTTCAAAATCATAGAACAAAGCCGTACTATGAAAGTATTATAGGAGAGTATCAGGGAGGTCTTCGAAGTGGACAGTCTACAATAGACCAAACTTTTTCAGTAAAGCAGGTGCTCGAAAAGTGGTGGGAATAAAACATCGAAATGCATCAACTCTTTGTAGACTTCAAGCAAGGATAAGACTGTGTCGACAGAAATGCGCTGTACAAAATAACGCTTGACTTTGGCGTCCCAACAAAACTAGTCCACAAGGTCAAGGTCACGATGCTAAACACAGAGTCCCAGCTCAAGGTAAACGGATAACTGACAGACAAGGGGATGGACTGGCCCCAACGCTCTTTAATATTGCGCTGGAACACGTCGTCAGGATGACATCAGCTGAAACCTCGGGTACACTAATGTTCAAGTCCACACAATGGGTAGCATATGCTGACGACGTCAATATTATGGCACGTTCAATCTAAGATGAAAAAAGAGTATTTTTGAGCCTAGAATCTGAAGCGCACCGAAATGGCCTACGAGTTAATGAAACTAAAACTTTAATAAATTCATGACTCAAATGAGGAAGAAAACTTCAGTTCGACAAAACCTGTTTGTAGGCGATTACAACCTTGACAGTGTGGATAACGTTGTATTTATATCTTGGAGCCAACCTGAATAGAAGAAGCGCCAAAAAGTAGATCGGACGCCGCAGTACCTGCGCGAATAAAGCCTATCACTCCGTACTTCTCATTCTAAGGTCCAGAGTGGTGCATAGGTAAAGTAAGCTTCGAATTTACAAAATACTAGTCAAAGCTGTGCTGTTAAATAGAAGTCAAGCATGGACCCTGACGAGCGAATCCGAAAAGGCAGTGGATACATTTGAACGTAAAGTGCTACAGAAAATCTAAGGCCTAGTGAAACAAGGTACAGAGTGGAGACTACGTTACAACAATGACTTGTATGAATTATTTGACGATCCATCTGTTTCTTCTTGCGTAAAGTTACGTAAATTGCAATAGGCGGGCCATATAGAAAGAATAGAAGAAAACCGCTTGCCTAAAGAACATTAAAGCGTATAGCGCAAGGTAGACGTCCAACGGGAAGACCGAGGACTCGATGGAAGACACAATAAAAGCTGACATCAGATCTTTGTTGGGAGTGAGCAACTGGCGGACAAGCTCGCGGAACCGTTATGATTGAAGGAGATTAATCCTGGAGGCCAAGGCCTGGCTTGGGCTGTCGCGCCATAGATGATTTTAACAAAACTATTAAGCCAGTAAAAACTGGTTCCTACGACATAACTATTCTTCAAGAGAACGTAATAGCAAAAAAGTTTCTTTGTGAAACGTTCGAAAAAATCGTTTCGAAAAATGGAAGATGGGGAGTCAATAGAAAAAGGAAGGTTTAGACAGACACTGCATCTGAACAGTCAGCTAGATATTTTTAATATTTGAGAAACAAAAAAATCAAGATAGATCTCAATAACTGCACGATAAATAAGCTGGGGTAAATATTGCTCCTTTGAGGGGGAATGTCAATTCCGCATCAATGTTTAGGTTTTTTTAAATAAGTACATCGTGTCCCACGATGTCCAGGACCCTGTTGAGTACAGAGATTCGCTTCCATACAAAAGTAGAGGTTTCATGAGTAATTTTTATATTTACTAATCTATGGAACTTAGTATCTGAAATTGAAAACCTCCTTAGCTTCTGAAATAGAATGTTACTTAAAATCGGAGCAAAACATACGCTTTATTTTTTAACGACTTGTATAGATCTTGCCCATAATGTCAGACAGTATCTTCCTAACAGCCTATTCAGAACAATTTGAGCATTTGGGCCGCCTATCCCTCTAATTTACTCATGATTCCATTGCGCTATTAGTGATATGTTAAGTCCCCGTTGATGATGACCCAAGAATTGTGTTATGAACTTTTCCCCAACATGAATCATGAATTTGAGGATCGAAAGACATCTCCTATCAATAATAGTCGACATGTTCAGGAAGATATTGCAACTCACTGAAAGGTTATGAAAGGTTATTTTAATTTGATAGGAATCTTGCACGCCAGAAACCACAGGGTTTTCTTGAAGTTGAAACGTGAAGGCTATTTACGTCCTGAGTGGGGACTGCCAAGAGTACCTAATAAACACCTCCCCTGTCAGCTGAGAACTTAGCGTAGAATCATTTAGCACATTACTTTGGGCTAGGCTTAATTTTTTTTTTCACTTAGAGGCGAAACCTCCTTTATAGCGGGAAGGAAGGGAGGTGAAGGGATTACAAGAAAAGAGATCTCCTGCCCTCGACGCCTCCTGACGCTCAAGTATTCCTTTTTATCCTCCAGGACGGCACGTACATAATTTGCTACGCGGTTCCTTTTGTCAACGGATGTAAGCATCTTTTCGATTAGTCTCTGGGGAGAGCGCTACAACTTTATTGAAGAGGTCATCAGGCAGCCTGTCCCATCTTTTACAGCTTAAAAATGTATGGCAAGCATCATCTACTCCTCCTACGTTACGTAAGACACGCAGTCGGGAGACCGTGACTTACAAATATTGTGCAGGTAAGACCGAAAATATCAGACGTGCAGGCTATCTTCACATTGTGTCACCCTCCCAGGATGTTGGCAATCACAGAGAGTGCATTGTCTCTCCTCCATTGAGACTATCTCTCTGTTGCCTTCCCTTCTACGTAGATAAATATTTCTACGCCCTCTAGCAAGGAAGGCGATTGGTAACACGCCTGCTATCATTATGTTAATACTCCCGACCTGGTGACTGCGATATGCACGTGCTCCTTGTCTCTGCATATGTGCCTGCCGCTTTCGAGTCAGCCCCTTACAAAGAGGCCCGCTCCATTTTTTCGATCCGTAAAGTAGTGCAGACTACACAGCGCACATCTTGAGTGCTCTTCTTGAAGAGAAGTGTCCCTCTATATTGACCATTAAACGTAAAAGTGCAATTACCCTCCCTGCCACTTTACCAGCGGTTGCCCTGATTTGCTTGGTCTATCGATATGCCCAAGTATTTCACTACATGTTTTAATTCTACGAGCGTCTCCCCCATATTGATAGTCCTGACTCTGGGAATTCTTTTCTTTGTCAGTGCAAGGCTGAAGCCACGAGCAGTCATCCAGTCCCTGACTTGGCGTTTTAGCATACTGAGCATGAACTAAGCATGTAACAAGATCTGAATAGTTAATCTAGCGTAACTCAACTAACAGCTCCGCCCTCAAGAGCCCATCATACGAAATTTTCCACAAGTCAGGGCAACGGATAGAGCCCTAAGCGACACCAGATGTAATTTCCATTCTCCACCGACCTTTCTTTATGTTATAGAGCAGGCTACGGTCCTTCAGATAGTTCCTCAAAATCCGCATCAGATATTTTGGTGATTGGAGAGGACTTTCCAGTCCATCCAGAAAAGCATCAAGAGTAACTAACAGAATAACCCATCGGGTAGAATTGCTATGTGCCTCTGCGCGCTGGGCCGCGCTCGCCACTACACCGATAGCGTCGATGGTGGAGCGACCTGCTCTAAACCCATGCTGCGGTGCGAGTCTTTTCCTGATGAGTTTTTCAAGCAATTTCCGGCCGTGTCCAGCATACACAACGGGCGGTATGTAAACGGCAACTCGAGATTCCCCTTCTTCTTGCTGATGAGGACAAGCTTCCCTACATTCCAGCGTTCCGGGAATATTTCTTCACGCAGGCAAGTGTTGAAGTACTGAGCAGCAAGTCAGATAGGCTATCTGCAGTACCTCGACTGGAATCAATCTGCCTCTGCGGTCCCACAGCTGCCTATGGTCGACATTCTTGTACGACCGCCACCGGGTCGGCGTTCACGCAACACTTTCTGAATCCGACGGCTGCCTAAAATCGGCGTCTGCTCAAAATTATCTGGATATGACTGCCACCTTAAATCATCATACACAGAAAGCTTCATATTATCAGCCTTTATAATTCAAATGAACCTGGCGTACAATAAACACGTCCGTTCCGACGACAAGTTAAAACAAGTTAGGTAGACAGAACTACGCACTTATTAGAAGGATTTTGTACTCAATTTACGATATGCAAACACCAATAATGAATAAACTCAAGAACAACTTTAAAGGCATCTAAACATTGTTACTCCATTTTAAACAGCCGCCACTTCATTTCAATATCACTAGCAAACATTGACTGAATGAAATCTCAAAGATGTTTTTGTTGCTCATTTTCTCCCGAAATTCGGTGAAAATCGAATTAAAATTGTGGTGTCTAGTAGTGTAAAGCCCGAATGGTACTTACTTTACTCAATATTCTCGTTTAAAACGACCACCACTTTGTTTTAAGATTACTGATATCGCTCGTTGAATCGATTCTCAAAGACATTCATGATATATATTTTGTAGCGCTACAGCCCCTTTCGGGCCTTCGCTTAGCGATAGTTAGAGTATCTCATTATCATGATCAAATGTTTCGGCACTCAATAAGGTGATAATGGTCAGTATCACACTTTGGCCGTGTGTGCGTCCATCCGCGATATGTTCTGATTTTAAACCAGCACGTATCATAACTGAACAGACTTATAGTCCGTCCGAAGAATCACTCGAACTAAATCTCTTTGCCGCCAACGAGACTCGAACCAGGGAGTTTCGGATTACGAGGTAAGTGCTCTAACCACTACACCACTAGGATTCATGATATATATCTTTCCTGAGAGCTCCTAGCAAACCAGCAGTGTCTGAGTCGATTGGAAGCGCATATTGTTCCATAGTCATGTATTGTTTTTGTTTTAATATAGGATAATTCAAATTACCATAACTACGTTAAATAACATTCGATCCTTCTGAAGGTTCCATATTGCTGAGTCTTACAAGTAATCTGCGTTGTCTTACACATACAGGTCATACAAATTAGGAATAAATTTTTAACAGCCCATTACGAACATTGAAGAAGTGAGAATGCTTACCGTCCGATGAGGTCACGGTTAAAAGGCTCTCACATATCTGAACGCCAAGGTGCGACCCGAATATTTTCGCCATCAATTATTTTCTATATCTCAGAGCCTGTACAATTGAAAGAGTATTACAACGATTTACCTGTTAATTCATCCAAACATATTTCATCTCCAATGTTAGGCGTGTTGTGCTCAGTACCCGGAGCGCTCTCCTCGTCACTTTCATCTTCGTTGTCGAGCTCAATACCTTAAATTGAAAACTTTTTAATTCTTGCAATCAACAAAAATTCCAAATGTACCTCTTTTGTTCGCTTCGTCCTTCAAGTTCTCCATCAACGTGAACATATTAAATTTTTTCTGTAATTTCATGAGTCGGACACAAGCAATACGTTCTAATCTACTGTTATTTAACTTCTTAGCTTCATCAATTGCTTTTTGATAGCAATCCTGTGTTGTCCAGAATGGTTTCGATTCCAACTCGTAAATTTCCCCAATATTACACAATGTATTGAACGCTTCTAAAGGCTCGTTCTTGTTGATTTCGTATTCCTTCCATAAGTATTCTAGCGCTTTTTCGTACTCTTTATTATCTTTATAAGTTTGTGATAGGCTCACATATACTGCAGCCAAATCCTTGGAGGATTCATGACAGGCTTCTACACACTCAAGCATTTTCTGATAGTAATCAATTGCCTTTTTATAATTTTGTAGCAGACAGCAACCGTCGCCCATTCGTTCATAAAGAGTTTTGCGTGCGGCATTGTCATCTAAGTTGGTTGTTACGAGGGCGTCAAGGGTGTTGCAAAGAGCAGCCACTGAAATATTTTTAATCATTTTTACGCGTATTATTTTTTTTTTAATTTTGTTAATAATACAAAAAACATACCAACTCGTAGCATCCTTTCAATATTTTCTCGATCATTTATTTCTGGGGATTTTAATTTATATCCCTTGCGGAGAATTTGTTTTGCACTTTGGAAGTCTCCTTCTTGAATCATTATTTCAGCTTTAATTATTAAAGTCTCACATTCCTTCTTTGTACGATTTGGCAGACGCTCAGATATTTCGAGCGCCAAATTACAAAATCGTAACGCTGAAGCGCAGTCAGACTTCTTATAATGATACAGCAAACTCGCTGAAATGTAGCATAAATGCAGGAGCTCATATAAATCGTTGGTTTTGCAAATCTTTGTCGCCTTCTCCATATACGAAATTGACTCTTCAAAGTCTTCCATATGTTCGCGAACGACTCCAATATTGAGGTAAAGCCGAGCCTGCATGTCGAGAAGTTCGACTTTGCTGACCTGGCCCGAAAGTCTACAAACGTCACGGGTAAATAGAAAATTGAAAATAGGGCAAATGGTCTTACTCTTTGCACACAAGCAAACCTTGAATAAATGCCTTTTCGGCAAGTTTTAAAGGTTTGGTTGCAACTGACAGACTTGTTACACTTTGGCCTTGAAGAAGATAGGCTCGGCCCAAAGTTGCGAAGGCGCGTTGCGTTTCCACCAGATTGCCAAGTTTTTTCACAATTTCTAAATATAAAGTGCATAAAGCAACAATCAGGAGTAATTTAAAGCAACATACTTAAGTACGTGTTGACATGTTTCAATGCTTTCTCAAACTCACTAAGAAGCATGAACATCTCTGCAACCATTCTATTTGCCTTGGCCATCTCTAATTGTTTTCCGATTTTACTGAAGATGCTTGAAGATTTCTGATACTCTTCGCAGGCTTCTTCGTAGCGCCCATGCTGATTATAATAATCTCCCAAACTTCTGCAGGCTTGAGCCAATTGCTCATCATTTCGGTCTTCGAAGGCTTTTTCCTTGCGTCTTTGGAGTTCTGAAATAAAAAGTGGTAGATGCTTAATTGAAAAGCTTTGCGGAAGCGCTTACTTTTTTCCTCCATCTTCGGATATTTTGAACTGACTTTGATTAACGATCGAAAACAATAATACTATCAACTCATTGATAATTACAGGCGGCGCAGGCACAAGTAACCTGGGCACTCAATCATAATACAATCACTAACAAGTACGGTCAGTTCATACAAATTTCCGAATAACGGGACTTGCCGACGCGTGAGATAGTATTTGTGACAGCGTGCACAGACAGGGCATGGGGAACATGTCACAAATTCGACGAAAGTAAAACAGGAAAGAACAGTCATCAGCTGACTGGTAAATACATCGCGTTGAAAGAAAAGAGAAGTCCGATAAACAACTGAACGATTTCTGCGTTCAATTAAACGAATGTTGTCAAAAGACAAACGTCAAAAGCTGACGCTTTCATTAACTCAAGTTCCTGCAGTATTAGGATGGATTTTAATCGCTTCAGCGGACAGGGTTGAATTAATTTATGCCGGCCTATTCCTAGCTGGACTTGGATCGAGCATGGTTGGCGAACCAGCTCGAGTTCATACATCAGAATCATCTGCGAGGCAAGTTAAGTGCGCTGGCAGCGGTGTTTATCAGTTTCGGTGTACTTGTGCAGTATACCCTAGGATCCTTCATAATGTGGAAAATTCTAGCAATAACTTCGACCATGGTCCCAGCTGCTACATTTCTGTTACTGTTCTTCACACCCGAAACTCCCAACTATTTGGTAGTGCGTGGTAAAGTTGTTGAAGCTAGAAAAAGTTTGGAAAAACTTCGAGGATCTACGTGGAACGTGAATTCAATCGGAAGGCAAATGCTAATAAGTAAGCGAAAATATCAAATAATATGAAGATGATAAATTAATTCAATTTACATGTTACAGCAAAGTGACGGCTAAGGACAAGATTGCCAGTTTCTTCAGTCAGTTACGCTAGTCCTTTTGGGATTTTAGTTCTTCATTTCATGATGTACCAATTCAGTGGTGTGAAAGTTATCACATTCTACGCGGTTGAAATTTTCCGCGATTCTGGAACTACAATGAAAACATACACGTGTACCATAATGTTTCGAGCTATTCGTCTAGCATTTACCATAGTTGCTTGCATTCCTCTGCGAAGAATGGGACGAAGGCCGCTAACATTCATTTCGGGTAAGTGTCAATTAAATCAACACGAGGACATTATTTAATATTTTCGAATAACCTTACAGGAATCGGCTGTGGACTTTCAATGTTAGGGTTACTTGTGCATGAAACATAAGTGGGATACTGCTGATCCACCAGAACTCCCAACTGCAACCAGGTTCCCTGTAGCTTGTATCTTCATTTTCACAATCGCGTGCACACTCGGCTTCTTGGTCGTTCCATGGGTGATGATTGGAGAAATTTACCCACAAAATTTCGGGGCATTGTTGGTGCAGTCCACATATCTTTATATTCGTCGTTGTCAAAACATATCCTTTCTTAACTCACGCAATATATCGCCATGGTAAGTCATCATGAATAATGAAAACAAAAAGCGGAATTCATTAAAAATTGTCTTTAACTTTTAGGAATGATATTGTTCTACTTCTGCCTGCCAGAGACCAAGGGACACACTACAAGAAATCGAAGATTTCTTCTCCGGTCAAATTAAAACTCTCAAGAAGGAGAAGCCAAAGAAAGGTGAAAGTGCTCCTCCCCTACTAGAAAAGAAGTAAATTATGTAAATGAGAAAATTAACATACATTCAGTTAGGAATCTAAGAGAACACTTAAGTACCTTGTAATGTTAAACCTTAAGCGAAAATCCCATGTGATATCTTTTAAATGTATATCTTTGTATATTAAAGACACAAGTTTTCTTATTTAAACTCGTTGTTAGTGAAAGCAAATTTACTCAGTTCTCTTGTGACACTCTTAAAGGGGCAAATAATAGCGTTATATATTGTTTATAGCTAATTGTTAAATGAAAACTAGATAAGGTTCTTAAAGACAGTATTAAAATGATACACAAATGTTACAATACATAGGTAAGTATGTATATGAAATATTATGAAATTGAGTCAGTCGTCAAAGAATGAAAGCTTCTGAAGCACCTCACTTTAATGTGCCACTTATAAAATTAATATTATCGACAATTATAGCTTGTTGAAAGAATGCGTTAACAGTTAGGGGAACCTTTTTAGAAATATAAGAAACTATTTCCCTTTGTATCAAAATAAAATCAAAAAATTCAATGTGTTTATTTCTTCAAGTACGATCCTCCTTTTAATGCTAATCAATGCACTACCAAGTCTCTATGAAGTTAAAACTTAATAAATAAGCCTCATTACAAAAAAAGACAGCCAAACCACCTATTTGAGTTAACGGCTACGAATGGAGGGCACCGAAAATACAGGGTTTTCCAATAAGAGGTGTTATTTTGATATTAAAAGAAAAATGCAAATTTTTAATATAAATGATCGGATGTTTATTTCATTATGAAGGGCTAGGTATGCCGATAATAGTGGAAAATAATATCAGGCAAATGCCGACCACGCTTACAGGACCATATCCTTTTCATGAAATTTTCCATAACCAAATCACAAAGTGGCTGCCCTATGTCCTCGATAGCCTCACGAATTCACGAATGAATCACGGCTAGGCTGTTGGCGTATACCTTCTCTTTCACGTGGCCCCATTGAAAGTAGTCGCAAGGTGTTACGTGGTATGGTCCGATGGAAGCCCGAACAATTTTCTGTATTCATTTTAATCACAATGCACTCTTTATTTTCCATTGCTCTTAAATGAACAGATTTCAAAATCACATTCCCGCCAAAAACCTCAGCTGTGTTATCAATCTGGCAATAATATCTTTCGTTAAGCAACAAAATTTGCTAATCTGGTAACACGAAAATGGCTAAATTCCAACGCACACAACTATAATTCCCCGCTTCACGTACAAACCCATACAAACGCAAGCGCGGGCAAACTTACTAACACAATTTCACATATGGGCCGCAGCTCTACCTAACTCTCTTTCGCTAAAGGGCAAAAGCCATTTATTTTCAGTCCTTTCTTGTCTCCATTTTACATTGCCCCATAAATTATTGTTGTTGTAATTATTGACGTCCAAGAGTGACCATACTTGTTAGTTATTGTATTATGCACTCAATGACATTGGTGACATTTGGTTGGCGGGAAGAATCAAGCATTGCCAGCACGGAGCAATGATATCATGGGTAAGTTATCGATTCATAAAAAGTTGCACATTTTTTTACGGAGCTTTTTTTTATTTTTAGTTTCTGTGGATCTCCCAGCAATATATTCCTTCTAAAGAAGTTAATAATCCAAAAGAAGTCGCTTCGGGATGTTATTTTTCGTGCTATGAAGATATCTATGGGATTTCACCTTGTACACCGGAAAGGACACTCCTCATCATCCTCAATATAAAATCTCATCACGTATTGTCTTAGAACTGTCCTATGAACTTTTAAAATTAGGATATCGACTTTACTTGGATAGCTGGTACATTGCCTTCATCAAATGAATTTAATTGTAACAATCAGGAAAAATAAAATTGGGATTCCATCAGAAATAGAAATCTCGTGTTTAAAAGAAGAAGAACATATTGAGAGGCACAAAGATGAATTAATGATGATTAAATACTGCTACAAAAAAGAAATTTCGGTAATAAGTACAATACACGATGAATCTATGGTAGAAGTTAGGGAACAGTATAAAGTCCATACAAAACCATCAGTTGCTTATGCCTACAAAAAAAATGGATGGAGTAGATAATGGTGATGGCATTATAGTTACATATTCAACGGCAAGAAAAAGACTAAAGAAATATAATAAAACTATCTTTCTTCACATATTAATTTCATTTTTAACATACAAAAAATAATGCATAACTTAAACGCCTTCTTACTAGTGTGTAGAAACAACCATTTGAAAATAATCTAAACAATCACCAAAAATATCCTAACTCGGTTGCACAGCTTCAAAGAAACCAACACGATTGCTTGGAAAGAATGTCCAGATGTTGTACCAAGAACAAAATTCAAATCAAACCCTACGTGCAGATGTACATACTGTGCGAAAATAATCTAAGAAAAGAATTTTAATATTAGTTTTAAGCACGTAATGTAGCTTTATGTCTTGTACCTTACTTTACAAAGTACCATTGCCCATAAGTAATGTTTAAAATTTTATTATTTTCTCCATGAAATTTTTTTGGCCTTGTATAATCAATAAAATATGTAATCTTTGTTAAATTTGAATAAAATCCCATGTTTTCTAAAAAACTAACAAGTAGCAATTTTTTATCCAAGTTACAATAGGAAAGATGTGCTCTATTTAAGACGAGTGTACTCATTATCGCTAAAAAATAAATGAGCATGCAGAAAGCGCTTTGCATTTCAAAATGAAACATTTAAAGGGTTAAGTGAATGATTTTAGTATTGGCTCTAGAAATTAATTCGTGCGGTTTTTTTTCAAAATTTGAATGTTTATTTAAGAGAAAAATTGTGTAATAGTATTATTCAAAGTATTGCCCATCTGAAGCTATGACCTTTTCCCATCTTTCTGGCAATTTGTGGATCCCATCCCAAAAGAACTGCGCCGGCTTGGCAGCGAAGAATGAATCAAGCCAATTTTTGATATCCTGCTCTGATGTGAACCGTATTCCAGTGAGGGCGTTCTGCATCGACCGGAACAAATGGAAGTCAGAAGGGGCAAGGTCTGGGCTATGAGGTGGGTGGGACAAAACTTTCCATCCACTGTTTTCCAAATAGTTCTTAGCCGGAAAAGCAACGTGAGGCCGAGCGTTGTCATGATGGAAAATTATTGCTTCGTGTCTGGTCGCATATTCCGGGCGTTTTACGAGTACTGCTCTCTTCAAACGGATTAATTGTGTTCGGTAGCGTGCTCTATTGATGGTTTCACCTGGTTTTAGCAGCTCATGATACAGCACACCCTTCTGATCCCACCAAATACAGAGCAATACCTTCGCGCCATGGATATTCGGCTTTGCCATTGATTTGGCTGGTTGGCCGGATTTCACATATGATTTTTTGCGCTTGGGGTTGTCGTAATGGATCCATTTTTCATCAGCAGTAACAATCCGATGCAAAAATGACTTCCTTTTGTTGCGTTCCAGCAGCATTTCGGACATGCAAAACCGCCTTTCGACGTCTCTCGGCTTAAGTTCATGTGGAACCCAATTTCCTTGCTTTTGAATACATTCAGCTGCTTTTAAACGTTTTGAAATGGCTGCTTGAGTGACACCCAAAGATTTGGCACGTTCTTTTTGTGTTTGGCAACAATCTTCATCGAGTAATGCTTCAAGTTCTTCATCTTCAAACTTTTTTGGTTGCCCAGGATGTTCATCGTCTCCCAAGCTAAAATCACCATTTTTAAATCGTGCAAACCACTTTCTGCAGATTCGCTCAGCTAGAGCATGTTCACCATAAACTTCCACCAAAATACGATGGCTTTTGGTAGCAGTTTTTTTCATATTAAAATAATGAAGAAGAATTCCCCGCAGAAACACTTTTTCAGGAACAAAGTTCGACATATTTGAGTGAAAAAAAATTATTGTTGTTAACGTTTCAAATGAATGGCATACACTGAAAAGACGTACAATGACAGTAGCTTTCCAACGCAGGTTCGGAACATTGGAACGATGTAATGTTATACAAGTTACGCCATCTCTTAGCAAACCACATTAATTAAGTTATAGACCCAGTATTTTTCATTTTTTCTAAAACTTTACTCATCGTACTTGTTAAGCTTGTTGATGAAAAATGTGTAGGGCTATTTTCAATGACAGATTTAAAATTCAGCAGGTAAAATTCCAGTTTACATAAGTATATTAAAGTCTTATGCAATGAGTGAGTCTTTTACTTTACTAACGAGCTTTAGATCCTTTGCCTAAGTCCCGTCGCTAGCAGGCCAAGAGTTCTTCAGAGAATTGAAACATGTTAAGTTTTCCTGAATAATTTTGGAATCTAGAAATATTGACCTTTGATTAGAATATATGAGTTCCATTTGAACTATTTGGGTCAATTTTTTCGAATTCTGCTAATATATCATCTACCGAGCTAAAATAGGCCCCAAATACATCAAGGCTAACATTTGCTACAAGATGCTTCTTCTTGTCAGAGGAGAAGATTTAATTAGAAAAAGTTTCCCAGATATATCTTGAATTTCTCGGAGCAATCGAAATTGGATTGCTAATGAAATCCATATTACCTGTTCTTATTAAATAGTTGATCGTGTTTTTTTCTTGTATTTTATACCTCATTCTATTTATTTTATCATTTGGGTCATTCAATTTATTTTCAAGGAAATAACATTTTTCTTTTCTGTTCCTAGTAAAAATTATTATAGCCGTATTAGTGTATCTCTTTTGCAATTTCAATCACTTCAATCGTTTCAGAAAGGAGTTGGTTTTCTTTTGATTCTGTAAATTTAACTTTATTTATACCTATTTAAAATTTTCTTTTTACCTATAGGCTCAGAAACTTTTAAATGCTATCAACAGAAAATACTATAGTCAAGTTTAGTATCATGATAGCATAGTCCGGAAGAGTTGAACTACTTTTGTAACTTCAGGTAGGTGGGTTATTGTAGTGATTTTAAGTGGTTTTCATGTCTTGCGGAATGTTGCACTGCCTCTGCGAAGCAAGTTTTAGTGCTCACTGAAAGTTAGTTGGTCCAGGGATGTATGTGCATGCTGACAGGCTAGCATTTTCGGTGTCATGGGGTGGTTATTTCTCCTGACAACAAGTCTCACCACAAATTATTTCTCACAAACATATTTGTAGAGCGACATAAAAAAATAGAAGCGCAACAAAAAGGCTTAAGCCCAACTGAAGGTTATATTGGTGCCTTATTACCGTACGTGCTGTCAGAAGGGCAACCTTGTCCTTAATAAGGAAATCTGAACTGTATGATAAGAGGTGGGATATCCTGATGGGACTGCTACCTCCTCACAAACAACAATAAAAACCCCAACTCGATGACTGTATTAAAGGAGGATTTTCACCATCGTTGCGGGGTTCTTTTAGTGCGCGAAAGAAGAAGACGGTTATTTCGTCTTTAGCAATCCATACTATTTATTATTTGCCCTTGACAATATTTATTACACATACTCAGAGCACAATTTATATTCAAGTTATCTAATTCATCGTTTTCCTCCTTTCTTTTGTTTGTTTTTTTTTCTTTTATCTAATGAGAACTGACTGATGTCCCTTCTACGATGTTTTAGTATCATGCTTCAACGATCCCTCTATAATAGGTTGAATATTGATTAGGCAACACACAACAACAAGTACTACAATTAGTAAGTCTACTAAATATGGCTCCCACTATTGCAAATGTAATTCAATAGTGTTTGATATTCTGAAATTCATTACCTCTTCTACGTTATTCTTGAATAGATTTATATTCACGCGCATATATATATATATATATATATATATATATATATATATATATATAAATATATACAATATATATATATATATATATATATATATATATATATATATATATATATATATATATATATATATATATGTATATATATATAAACTCTACTGCTGAGATGGTATTAGTTTCTTCAGCAAGATCCCAAACGCCTAATTGCAATGCAAAAGAGAAAGTAAACTAAGCTCACTTATTCATGTCAACAAAATAAAGGATTTAGTAGAAAGTTTATATCTGTCCAAATTCTCTCGTTGACTTGAAATGGGATATATATTTTGATCTATACATTGTCATGCTCTGTTCATACCTTGAAAAAATCTTTCAGTATTTTCATGCCTCCTGCAAATCAAATGACACATGACAGTGAATTGCTTGTCCCTGCTGTATCTAAAATTTAAAGCATACCTTCTTATCCATCGACCACAACTTGCTTACAATAGCTATCTTATATTGTTGATTATATTCCTTGACGAATATTTCCACTGATTTATATCTTTATATTGCTGATTAAACATTGACTTAGCTGCAAAGCATAGCTTTGGGTATCACAATACGTTTGATACAATTTATGATACTTTAAGCGCCTGCTTTCACAGGCGACACAGCAACACTAAACATGTCAAGTGCTTTCACGACCACTTTCAGATTTATTTAGTTAAAGCAGCATAGATATGCAGGCAAATTATGTAGGAATGCAGAACAACTAAACGACATTTGACCAACCAAACTTGTTGTTATGTTGTTGAATGGGAAATGATACCATAAAAATATTCTTATCGATCACTTCCTACGTTCAGCAAATAAGACCACAAATTTTAGTTATCTCCATTGGAAGGTAAGTTATCAACCAATAGGATTCACTTTCACTCCGGGTGTATTCAAGGTTTGATCCAGCATAGCCGGATCCAGATGCGGCTAGAGCAGGATTCAACGTGACAAAAGACTAATCCTCACGGCTTGTAATATTCTCGGGGAAACGCAATCATAGCGTTATTTTGCAGACGAGAATGGTAGGGCTAGCACTGGCTAACCGGTCAATGACACTTTTCCTCGACAAAGTTAATACACTCGAGTGCTAAGGAGCACTCCCCAGCGCATGGAATTTCTTCACTCACTCAGGTCCTCCACATGTAGTAAATTAATATAAGTTTCAAAAGTCCGTAAAGGACTGCAGCGATGGTCTGCTGCCTCGGCAGAAAAAAAGGTGTCGGTATCTGCCGAGAATGCCCTTGTCTGGGGACGCGTGAATGCGCTGGCAGGCTAGCATTGCTGTGTCGTGGGGCGGGTTCATCCCCCCAGCACAAGCACCCACTACAAAGAATTTCGCACTCATGAATTTCTGGGGTCGAACAAAATAAGGCAACCGAAGTCGCAAAAGGTGTAGGTAACTACACAAGGGACAACTGACTTGTTCAAGGAACAAGGGTAACAAGTAAAAGAAGTGGAAGCAGGGCAACTTCATCGTTACCCGACGAAGCTCATGGCCCACAAATGAGAGAAGGGCAACCGGGTGGCGATGGAGCCCCTTCGCACCCACCCAACCGGATTTAAATCCATATTTGTTGCAGTGGCCAGGTATTCCTCTTCTGAGTGGAAAACTCATACAACTTGACTTGTATAAGCTTTCTCATCAGAAGAAGAGTACCCCGGTGACCAATTTATGCCATAGAATTATGCAATTCGATTGCATAACTCTATGTCATAAAGAGGCACTCTGCTTGGGCCACTCAACCCGCGACGTCACCTGAAACAAAAAAAAAGGATTAAATTGTACCCGGCGGCTGGCTCATGTTTTATGAGGGAAGCCTGCCACCGTACCGGGTCCTATACCCGGTTAGAGTCGGAAGAAAGGAAAGACCGATTTTGTGTGAAAATAAGCACTCCATTTTATTCAAGTAAATAATATATTAAAATAGATACACATTACCATTATGAGATTCTCCGTTTGATTTAAACAAATGATAACCATGCGCTGCAAATCAGATGAATTCAAAAGCTTACTAGATCATGTCTTTGCTTTATATTTTTCATGATTTTACTCCTTTTTTATATAAAAAAAAAATAACCATAATAGTAGCATAGTAATAATTACGGAATGATCTTTGTTGTTGTTTATTTAGTTTAGTTGGTATTTTTAAAACTATTCAATTTTGCATATGCCTTTTTTCTGTAGATTTAATACTAACAATATGTAAAAAAAATATATTTATATAATATGACATGCAGAGAAAATGTAGAGCAAAATAAAGGGTACTTACCCTAAACCTCCTCCTACGACCGCTCGTGTTCGGGGCGGGTAAGGGCCTGTGACTGTACAAATTTTTCTTTACAGTATTACAACGGTCAATTAAAGTTTAACATAATATAATTCAGCCTTGAACCCACAATATCATGATTTGTTACTTTCACCAAAATTTTATCAAGAAAAACGTTTCAAAATACATATATCAGCTCCCGATTATGGAAATTGTCGAAATTCAAATTAAAAATACATCAAATATTCTACAAAAATGTTCAAAACGGGCTACTGTATGATTTATCGGATATTTTGGCGCATTAAAGATTTAAATCACTAACGCGTTCAATTTTTATATGGTTAGGCATGAATTTCGATACAAGAAACCTTTCATTTAATTTCCACGACTCATCCGTTTTAATATTAATAAATTTGCCCACGTTCTCTCCAACCTCGTATATTGGACGATTTGCAATGCAGTTCCAATGTGGCGGATGACGACGTTCGCTATCGAATCGTTCCCTTTTGTTTCACAGCCACTTTACAACATAATTTTACGACATGCACACAACCCCATGTTGTATCACAATTAGCTTGAGCAAATTTTTATTTATGAATGAATCTTTTGTACACTACTTGGGCATTCTCTTTTTGACTTCGAATGTACCACACTTTACTTTCATCCTTTAGGCATAAACCGCAACTTAAAGGCGACCACCTTTATTATAACTTATATCACTATGCGCACTTAAAGGGAATTCGTTCGAGACAAGCACATGTCAAGATCCGATGCAATTGAATTACGGGTGCACTTAATCCACAAATTGGCTTATCAACTTCACGATTTATATCACTATGCGCACTTAAATGGAATTCGTTCGAGACAAGCACATGTCAAGATCCGATGCAATTGAATTACGGGTGCACTTAATCCACAAATTGGCTTATCAACTTCACGATTGATATCACTATGCGCACTTAAATGGAATTCGTTCGAGACAAGCACATGTCAAGATCCGATGCAATTGAATTACGGGTGCACTTAATCCACAAATTGGCTTATCAACTTCACGATCAAGTTTGTGGGATAGCTTTTGGAATCGATTTTCCCCGTGAAAATTATGTTTTTGTCAACTTAGCGGGCGGCACTAAAACAAGAAAAAACTGTGCGACATACGACGAGTCGAAATTCCGTTCTCCCTTCCAACAGCATCCGCGCTGGTCCACAATCCCGAGCCGAATCCTCCAATCTCCCGGCAACAGCACCCGCAACAATCAACCGGTCCTAATCCCAATACCTCGACCGCTATCGATCTTCCCCAAGCATATTTTACATAATTAAATTAACTAGAAAGGGAATCGGAGAAAAATATTTTTTCTTTCATCCACTTTCATTTATCACTTCCCCCACTTTAATGTTGGCACGAGCATGTAATAGATGTTTTTGTGGGTCTCTTTTCTCAGCTGTATTAGTCACGGTATTGACATAAGTATACTACATAGAAAAAACCAACAACTACTTCATATTTAGCTTTCAAGTCTTCATTTGGTGTGAAGGCTAATCGAATCCATGCTTTGTTTGATTTGCGCCAAACAATAAAACTGGTTTTTCTTCATTTTTGTTTGTTTTCTCTAATTTATTGGACATGACTTAATGTTTTCCCGTAGATCGTCATCGTTTTGACAATGAGCGCCGCGGTACCATACGAATTATTTTCGAAATTTATTTAAAAGTCTGTAGGTAGAGGGGTTTTGTTATATGATTATAATGTAGCAGCAGCGATAGCAGCATTTCAGTGCATACATGAGTCTTTTCGTTTCACGCTAAGATCGTTTTTGTTTTCTTTTTCTGAAATTTTATTATTTATTTATTATACTCCCTTACAACATGAAGTCTTATGAGTTTTGATATTCAATTTCAGTAAAAGTTGAGTCGTCAACGTGATTTTCGCCGGGTTTGAATTCTTTGAATGAACTTGCATATTTGAAACGTTTGTGACAACGTTCTTTAAAGGCTTTCAATTGCTCTTTGCAATCACCAAATTCGCCGCTACGAAGACTTTCAAAGACTTTCGTACAGTCCTCAATTGCTGCATTTTGCATATCAAACGAAGTAGCTAAACTTATCGCTGCTTCCTTTTTACTGCTATCTAACATGTACATTATTTTCGCTCCCTCCAACGAATGAGTAATTGAGTTCTGATGTCTCTTAATGAATTTATCATTTAATCCATTCACTGTTTTTATTCCGATCAGTTCTTCGCTAGCTTTTCAATAACTAATTTAACGCTAGGATGTAGACTTTTCACAGTCTCTTCAGTTAAAGCTTTTATTAATTTTACCGTACATGTATGCACAAGTGGATGAGTTGGATCGATCTTGCGGGCGCGTCATATTGATTGGACCATCAGTAGAATTTTATTCTTCCGCAAATAAACTTCGAATCCGAGTAAATGCGTCTCGATTTTTCTTCGGCTAAGATTTGCAATGGTTTTAGAAACTCTATGGTTCTTTCCAGAGGATCTTCCGATTTCTCCAGTTTTCCCGGAATCAATTCATTCAATTGTGGTGCTTCAGGATCGGCATCTTGGGGGTTCTGTTGCTTCGATTTATTATGTTGCTCTTTTTTCACAGCAGCCTGAGCGGCTTGAGCACTTTCCAATTCCGCCTTTTTCTTGGCTTATTTCTTAATTTTTTTAGTTCAGCTGGTAGCAAATTTTCCGTATCAATTTCTTCAACTGCCTTCTCATTTTCCAGAGGCTTGTCAAATAGTCTAAGATATATCTCAATGGCACATTTGGCAGCTTTGAAATAAAACGGGTGCGATCGGAGGACATCTTCAAGGCGTAACAGTCCAACGTAGGAACGTAACGTCATTTTTCTCTAATTCTAAACAATTAAAACCCTGGAACACGAAACAGCGAACTACCCAGAATGAAAGACGATTTCATTATGTTAGGAAGAGGTACAGATTATTTTATTTTTATTCAAAACTCTCGCACGCTGGCCATACCTACTCGATTACTACACACAGCCTGTAATAATTTGGGGCTTGACTCCGGAGAACGCACTCTGGTATCCCCAATCAGTTCAACAAGTACCGAAACGACAGATCTCTGTCTGGAAACCACCGTGGGGCTAGTGAACTAGTTTTCGTTGTTGTCATCCGTTATCATGGAGACTAGCCGTTTCCGATTACATTATATTGTCTGAGTTCATCAGTGAAGTATCGGCCGACAAACAATTAAGTAATAATCAGTTTTTGAATTATTAATGGTTATTGCCCAAGAAGGCCATCAACAAAATATTATTGCCTTCGATGTGCATTCGATTTGTTTCAGTGGCGCCCATCACTTATGGAAATTTTTTGGTGGCCATACGCCAAGCAGCCTTCTACCTCGGACTAACTCGGTTATGGCAAGGATACAGATTCAATCCTTGTAATGGGGAAAACAAGATTGGAGTCATTGTGAACAAATCGACATTTGATCATTTGCAAAATGAATTGATGGTTTTAACTGATAACGCATGCACTTTTCATTCTGAAGATATCCACGTCTTCCGTTCAACTCCAACTTGTTGTATGTCTTTTCCCGTTCCGACTCCGAATCTCTCCCACTAAACTCCTTTCTTCCTATGTAATAGAACCGAATGCATCTTCCATTTCATCGATGGATCCCAAAACTGATTCCACACTGTTATTGGTTGGGGGATAAAGTATGCTGTGGTTGCTAATGACGGTAGAGCATAATTTTGACGTGCCCGTCACTTTTAAAGACATTAGTATTGGCTCTTCTGGAAGTCCCATTTAGGCTGAAAATTCTTTTTGGAACATGGAATGCCATCTTCTGGCTACCTTTAAAAAATATCTCTTAGACGATTACATGGGGCTTGCATGAAGAGCCAATCCTCATGTCCTTTAAATGGTGAGCAGACTGCAATTCAATGGATAAAGTCCTCTGTAAGTGGCAGTGGACAAGAGGAACGGTAACAACATTCTTAAGATAATGGCTTATATTGAATATAACTTGCCATTCTTCTGTGTTCTTCTACCTTTATAATCAAGAAAACAAGAAAATACCTTACTATTTAGTCGTGCTGCTTCCAGTCGACCACCTGCTACTTAGACAGCACCTGAAGAGTGTAGCTGGACAAAACCAAGAGAAAGATTTTAAATGTAGCCAGAAAATGGCATCTCCGGCTCCGAAAAGAAAACTGAATAATTTTAGGCAATCGCATCGCTTGGTGCTAATGCGCTTTTTGCTATCAAATAAGGCAGGAACTTCCAGGCATGATAGACAATATCTAAAAATATGGGCGTACTCTTCGAAACAAGTGATCATATGATTACTTGAACGATCGGTAAATAGCATTTTATAAGAATATTTCGAAGCCTATTGACTAGAAAATAATACTGTCCAGATGTGGTGTTGTCCAAAGGTTATTTGCTTTTGCATGAATACAATTTCATGCTGGTGGCAAGTACTTGATTGGCTTCTGTGTGACGTTCGATTTAAAAACATGTTGTCAATAGGCGTAGTGTTTCTTGGTAAAATTCGTGTTGCCATTTGTGGTATTTATTTTCGGGACGGTTATCTTTGAATTTCAACGGCTCCACTTATTACAAGCTCCTTCCATAAATAACACATTATTATAATTTACGCTAGATTAATTATTTTTACTAAATATATCAATTTTAGAGTCAGCTACAATAGTCGAACTTCTAGAGCTTTTTCTAAAGTCCATGCAAAAATTTGTAAATTTGATGCGATTCCCCTCTAGAACTCTATGAAAAGATTCTATATTCATTATTTTTTCATCAGTCTTTAGCTCAATTTCAATGGCTTTGAGGTAAATTGGGTAATCTTTATGATAGGTTGGATGAGATAATATGCAGTTTGAGCATTTTCGTGTCAGGAAATTACAATCTCCAAATACTTTGATGATTATTATAATTCACACAAATCTCAACATAGTTTCTGCATTTAATTGTAGAGTAACAAAATTTTTAACAATTAAAGTATCTTATACTAAAGTTTTCGCCTAAATATGATCATAGTAAATATTGACATACCTATCTACATGCCTCCCAATAAATCTTCTTGGAACCTCAAAAATTACAGAGTGTTTAATTGTTTCCCTACATCCCACAATTTGCGACAAACCTTTAGGTCCATTTGGATGATGAGTCTTTATCTTAGAGACTAGCTCTTGGCCTAGGGTTCATCTATTCAGTAGAACCTACTGTATACAAATTACGTATATAAATTTAGAGAGCCATTTGGGCAATTAAGTTTTTGTATTGTTATTGTTTGGAATTAGCTTTATATTCTTTGAAAATTAGTATTGAATAAAGCACTTTTGATTTTGACTTTAAAAATTACGAAGACATTCGGGGAATTAACCATAAAGAGCGTGTGAAAGGCACTGGCCAGTGAACTCGATATTTAGATTAATTGACAGTAATTTGTGTATGTCTCACTGACGTGAGACTGAGAGGTAAAACTGTCCCTCAAGGGGTGGTTAGTTGAATTAATTAGGTGGAGAAGGATCAGTATTATAGTTTGAGGATAATTGATAGAGAGGGACCACGTGACCCTCTTTAAGTGTTGTAAAATAATTTATGGTGTAATTTTAATCGACTGACTATCGTAGTGATTGTCACTAGTTTCTCAAGGCTTATTAATATGTAATTAAAAATGAATAAAACTCGGAATTAAGTCATATGTGTACCCTCTTTACATTTATGAATGCTGTAATTTAGGTTATTTTGGTGTTATTGATGTTTTTCGATGCACCAGAAGTGCTCGGTTGTGGTTCGTTAGTAGCCTTTTCTTTGGATTTTAATCTAAGTAAGATATTTGGGCAAATTTTCTAGGAAGTTCAGTTCGTTTTCTTGAAAATCCTGCATCGCTAGTGACGAGAGGTTTCTTTGTAATTTGTACATAATTTTTTTGACATCTGTTATTTTGCAGGGATTAATAGTTTGTAGTAACCGAGCAGTCACACAAGCAAACTGCTCGAAAACCTTCCTAACTCTTATCCGAAATTTTATTTACTCATTTATACAAAAAAAGAAAGATTTAATTACTTCCATTCAAAAGCGAGATTTAAAAAAAATTTTTTTTCTTTATTATTATTAAATGAAATTTTATATCAATTTTCCTTTATAATAAATTTAAACGTTTCCGTTTAATTGTATTCTTTATCAGATTCAACTTTTATTACCATTTAAATTCTTTTTCATTTTTCTTTACTCCAGTTAATTTTCGTTTTGAAAAATTTAAATCTGTAAATTAAAATTTCCGACATGGGAACACTGATTTAGTGCCTCCCAATGGTGTATTACCTTACCGAAATCAATCGAGCTCAGCTGAGTGGGCAGCTAAGTGAATTTACCGGTAGCGACACGGGGGAAAGCAAAAAGAAAGAAAAGATTTGGACGAATCGGGGAGTCTGTTATGCACCTTCACGGCGGTCATGTCACGACGTCGAAAAGAAAAGATAGGAAAGAAAAGTTCCCGCAGCGGTGGCCTTTGTGTCCGCATAGATTGTCTTTTTCACGTCTTAAAAAACAAAATAAAGAAATCTCGCGAAATGTTATACGTGCGTATATGTTTTCACCCAATAGCGTGACTGTGCGGTATAGTAGGTGGCAGTATTACGTACGTCGTTTGACCTTCCTAACTTTATTTCCATGTTTCGTCTCGTACTACAGACTACGAACGCCCTACCAACGCATATAAAAAAAACAGCAGTATTTCTGTGTACTCCTAAATATCAATCACACATTAGGTTGTATTCCTTTATCGGGGAAACGGGTTGATTTGCTGTTGGAATTGTAGATCATCACTCTCCAGTACAACAGTGAATTCATTGGGATTCGGGGCGAGAATTTTAAAACTTTGAGAGTGTAATTAGCATCGAAATTTACCGCAATACGAATGATCTAATCCGGAAAAGCCTATGGATTGGTTATTTAATGAAGAAAGTATAAAAAATAAAACAAGTGAATGTGGGAATAGTGCAAAAAAATCGATTAGCTTTTGTGCATAAGTGGTACTGCGTTTTATCTGATCTACATAGGTGCATTCCAAGTGTTGAATGGCATTAAAACCAATTGGAATATCTCTCTTCATAAAACCCGTTGAGTGACCGGAAAGTCGTCGGAATATATGGGATCAGAAAGTCTGGTTGACGTCCCGTGTGTGCGTGTGTGTCGTCGCCCTTAAGAGAGCATAGAACTGTATCCCGCCATTGAATATAGTTGGGGATGTTTCATTGGAGAAGCTATGTAAACAGATAGAGATAGTGGCGGCTTTTATACAAAGGAAACGATAAAATGTGAACTGCTAGTGCTCATTTTTTGTACATTTTACCTAGAAATATTAAAATTGTCCCGCTGAAGAACTTGTATTTAATTTAAAACTGGCGACAACTTGGAATCTAACTTAGACGAAATACAGGTATGTCGAATGTGTCTCATGAAGAGTGCAACATTAGTGTCGATTTTTCGATAATGATCCTGCATTGAATTGCACCGCTTAGGCTGTTGACGTTTTTGTAAAGTGTCGCTAACTTTTGACGTCAAATTGCCCAGCAAAGTTGGTCCAATCTGCGCAGAAGAAATTAAAAAAGGTCATACGCATCCAAAATTAAGTGGGAACGCTCAACAGATCGAATTTGGAAGACAACTGAAAATTTGCCAATATCACCTTTCTTGATTTCAGTAACTTCACCTACATCGTCATCGAGCGCTCGTGAGGATGTGGGTAAGCACCCTTTTGTTAATTTTTTATATACAACTATTAATTTTTTAAATTTTCTTCTAATTTTTTTTTGCATTTATTTTTATACCATTCTTAATTTTCGGAAAATTTTTGATAAATTTTTTTGTCCTTGTTGTATACAAGAACTATTAGTTTTTTTCAAATTGTTTTTAAATTTTTTGCCTTTTTATACCATTCCGAATTTTCGTAAATTTTGTCTTAAATTTTTTTGTCTATTTTTTTCATACAACTATTGATTTTCTTGAGTTTATTTTTAAATTTGTTTTTATCACTTTTCTTACTACATAAAATAAAATACTATATATTGTGTTTCTCGTCGGTACCGACGAAGTCATCTCTTTAACCCTTATTAGGTTATCTCTTTCTCGACTTCGGTTGACATTTCTTTGGCCCCGTAATTCGTTAATGCGAAATTTGTTCGTAGTGGGTCCATGTGCTGGGGGAAAAACCCACCCCACGACACCACAACGCTAGTCTGCCAGCGCATTAATGCGTCCCCAGACAAGGCCAATCCCGCGGATCTCAACATCCTCTTCTGCTGAGGCAGCAGACCAAAGCTGCAGTCCTTCATGGACATTTAATCGACTTATTTCACTACAAAATGACGCCCAACGTTGGGCCCGAAAAGCCCGGCTGAATCATCAGTCGAGAGCACGAGACAGTCCAACGTATATAAGTGACCCTACAAGGTGTCCAGATTTTTGGCGGGTAGGTAACCGCTAAGGGATACTGCATTAATTGTGCCCCAGCAATTAATAGCTTCCAAATGTGTGTTATCCTTGGACATCAATATCGTTTGGACCTGCTTTTGATTCATACATTGGTGGTTTACCAACATTGTATGACTAGCTAGGCCAATAGATATTTGAGTCCTTTCGTGTATTCGGAAGTTGTTACCCAACATCATTTTTGCGGCAAATTCTGATCTGCACCCCAAACCAAGCGGTGCCTAAGTGTCTTCCATTACTTGGATTTTGACTTCACAGGATTGGCTGCCTAGCTAGTCCGTGTTGATCTATGATAAGACCCGTGCTGCTTGCAGGTCAGAGTTCACCCTGGGCTAGCAAATTGTACTTTGAGAAAACTTGCGAACGAGAGATCACTTCTGAATCACATTATAGACATTTGAAATGCACGCCCACTCTGCCTATATATTGGCGACGAAATGTATCGGCTGTGTGATTGTTTGGTCGACGAAGCGAGGAGAATTGGCGTTGTTGGCTTCCTGAAGGAGTTCATCAAGATCAATATCACTTTTGAAGATGGTTCACCATCCAAATCTACAGGGATTCTTACACTGAAGTAGAACGGATATACTCCTTCATACGTCGCTGTAAAGAAACCAGAACAACGCTCAGTAGCTGAGCTCAAACACAGCATGTCTGCTCTACCCGCGCCACAACGTGCATGCGCTTAGCGCGTCAGCGAAGGAGCTGGAAGCGGTGCAATATTCCCAGCGGTCAACATCCCAAGGTAAGTTCTCTAGCCGACTAAAAAATTAAACTGTGTTTTTTTATGTACGCCAAGAGTAAATGTTTAAGCGACCTGCATGTCCATCAATCATCATTGATAAGTTTTTAATCCACTGTAAGAAACAGCTGTTCGATATATTTTTGACATTTTCAAACGTGCTTTCCGCAAGGTGTAAATAAAACATCCCGGATGGCTGCCAGATTATTGCGTCTTCGAGTTCTAAAGACAATTTTAGCAGAAACACACAGAGGATCCGCTGTAAAAAGTTATACGGTGAATTCATTCAATGGAAAATTTTCAGCATGCTACATGCTCGCATCCTACAGCAGTACGCCGGCAATTATTCCACGCCGGTCAACGACAGATGCAGACCTGAAATCATCCCCAGAACTCCTCCCTTGTGGGGACCCAGACAAATTTGGTGACCTGGTGATAGGTGAAAACGAGCTGGATGATGACGGCGATAAACAGGAAGAAGAGCATATTAAAAATAAACCCCGAAGGCGAAATCAACTGACAACCAAACAATATGCCGGAATGATAAAAGAGCACTTAAACTACCACAGAGTTAAGGAAGCGATTGACGTCTTGGAAGTACGAATGCTAAAGCAGGATCGTGTGAAACCGGAGAACTATATTTACAACCTTCTGATATCGGGATGTGCAAGGGCAGGGTACTCACGAAAAGCATTTCAGTTATACAACAAAATGAAACAACGGGAACTTAAAGTTACTGGAGGCACATACACCTCCTTGTTTAATGCGTGTGCCAACTCCCCATTTAAACAAAGTGCTTTGATTATGGCAAACAAGCTTCGAGGTATAATGCTGGAAAAGGGATTCGAGCCAAATGTCTCCAATTACAACGCGATGATTAAAGCTTATGGCAGATGTGGTGACATACAAACTGCGTTCACAATAGCGGATGAGATGACTGAAAAGAGGGTACCCGTAGGGGTTGAGACGTATAATTTTTTGCTACAGGCGTGCGCTTCTGACTCTGAACTGGGCTTCCGACATGCTCTGCTTATATGGCACAAGATGATTCGCCGGAAAATCGCCCCCGATATCTTCTCATTCAATTTAATGTTACGCATTGTACGTGATTGTTCAGTGGGTGATTTGACCGCCTTGCAAGACATAATAACGAAAATCTTAGCACCGAAACAGGAGCTTCCGTTACTGTCAGATCCAAACAAAGTCCCAAAAATCGCTGAAACCATCGAGTCTTCGGAAATCGCAATTGAAACGAATGATGCAAATGTTGACGCTGCGCCAAATCTATTGTCGCTCCAACCTCATCTGGGAAGCTTGATATCAATCAGTGAGATCAAAAACCCAGAGGATAGGCTTTTGCTGCTAGGCGGACAGACAGGATTCTTGGAGGAAATGAAAAAAGCTCGCGTGACGCCAGGAATCGAAACGTTTACTGCTCTGCTGGAGGTAATTCCTTCGACTGCTGCTGCGGAAAAGCATATTATCTCCATGATACGCAAAATCGGTTTGAAGGCCGATATCGACTTCTTTAACGTATTGATCAAGAAGCGGAGCATGAGATTCGACTACCAAGGCGCCAAGGAAGTCTTGTCGTTGATTCGCACAGCAAAACTGCAGCCGGACATCATAACCTATGGAGTCTTGGCGTTATCCTGCCAAACGCAAAAAGATGCTCGAGAATTGCTAGATCACATGCGGGAAAAGGGCATAAGGTAAATCTTGGTTTTCACTTCCATTTTAACTTTTAATGAAAAAAATTCTTCCC
The DNA here is from genome assembly GCA_963969285.1 of Odontomyia ornata. NCBI lineage: Eukaryota > Metazoa > Arthropoda > Insecta > Diptera > Stratiomyidae > Odontomyia > Odontomyia ornata. The sequence continues at coordinate 183,851,649 of OZ017741.1, read as the reverse complement.
ATCAGAATGAATATTCAAATTCTGGGTGCAATGCTGAAACAAGGCGCTATCCAGAAAAATTTTGAGTATGTTCTGGAGATACTGCAAATTTCGCTTGATTACCAGATCAAACCAAATGAAGAATTCTTGCGGCATTTACAGGGCTTGCAAAACCGTTGCTTCAGACTCATCGAGAGCTCTGTGAGTATCCTGAGTCTATTATATCCTTTTGCTCAGTAATTCACGTTGCATTTAATTTAGCATCCGGATTCAAAAACACGTAGTTTCAAGAAGGATTTCACAACTTTTCGCGAGAAATATACGCAATGGCGCACTGAACACGGAATTGAGGGGCTAAAGTTGGAGGATGCAATCAAAAAGTTGAAAGAGTCGCCGTATGAACAATTCAAGGAAAATTACCAGCATGGATTTGAAGGAATAAAGAACGAGGCGCAACAGCGAAAGCAAAAGATTCGAAAATATATAAAAAAAATCAAACTAGAACAAATCGACAGTAGTAATGACAAAGCTCCAAACGAAAGTATTTCAGATGTGCCGCCAAGCATAAAGTCCGGTTGATTTTGTTATTTTATGTTAGGAATAGTTGTTTTATATTAAATTTTTGAAAAGGATGTCCACTGTTTTTTCAATATTTGATATAAAAAAAATTTGCTACTTTGCTAGGCAACCAAAGCTCACGTAAGATAGGAAGCCATATGGAGCAGAGCTTACTAACACACATATCACCGCTAGTAGGCCGACTTTGCTTGGTAAATTACATGGCGTATATGAAAAGTTATGGAGGTGCCAACGAAAATTCAAGGTTTTGTACGGTTTCGAGACGGATTTCTACAGTGAAATCCAGATGGTCCGCGGAGAACACAATAGCGCTACTAGTGAAGTGAAAATTATTTTAGTTCTCATACCCGTTCAGTTTTTATCGCCTTTCAAAGTGAATAGATAGGAGTTTGTTTATTTCTAAAAGCTTAGCTATCAGCGGAAGGTGCAAACCATCTGCTTCATTTGCTCGTTTTGAAAAGTGTGGGAGTATAGTGGGCAGTACAAGCTGAATTTTAAGCATACCCGCAATGCGTTTCGTACGTTTTTATTCGGAAAATAGTATGTATTACGCGATATAAGCATTTACTTATGCCGCAGTTAGCTGACAGCTCACAGAAGCTTGTCCATTAGTAGGCCGAGTAATCCATATGTAAATTGCTACCATACGGGTTCCTATCTTACGTGAGTTGTAGGCAACCCATTCCGTTTGGAAACAGCATTCCTTCCATTCGCATGTTCAAACGATTTATTATTCAAAACACATTCAATTTATTGAGCACATCAATTTACACTTTTCAATTCACGCATCCGGCATATCTCCTCCAGGAACAAGCTATAAAGAGATTAATCAAAGACTCGAGTTAAACTTTACAAATTCGGAAACTCACCATTGTTATATTATTTCCATTTAGTAAGATTTGATCTAGCTTTGTTATTCGCCTCCCTTCAGAAGTGTTTTCGTATTCAGTTACATCCTCAAGTAGCATATTTACAAAATCATCAAATCCCAGCAATGTTCCAACCATTTCCTTATCATTTTTCATTATAATGTGAATCCGGGATCCAATGCATTTGTCCACCAATTCTAAAATGGAAGTAGTTTGGATAACGTTAAATTCAAACATGGTATGATTATATACCTAATGGAAGGAGTGTTGATTGATTAACCGGTGGGATAGCTGTCATTTTGAACTTTTAAGTGGAATAGTTTCGCCAATTTTCGCGAAAATGTATAGAATTCTTACTGAGCGGGGGAACTTCGCGTGAGATGAAAGGTTAGGAAGTCTTGCTGTCAAAACATTAGACAACAACAATTAAGTCTACAAAGAGGAGTGAATTCTAGTTTGACTTTTATTGAGGAGAATGATGTGTGTAGACATTTTAAAATGAAGAGCTCTTGTCAGAGCTGCCAACATATATTAACATTTGCTTTTAAGCGTTACATCCCTCCCTAAGAAGAATAGTCTGGATTAAAATCTTTTAATACATCATACCTGAAATAAAGGTTCTTTATCGAAAATGACCAAAATTTTCTTCGAACTTTGCGACATTTATTTATTTATCAAATCATCTACAGAGCTAGCTCCCACTACAGAGTGATTTAACTGCCAAAAATTAAACGAAAAAATGTAAATCTATTTTCACTAATTATTTTGTTGATTTGATATCTGCAGGCTAATTCTCTTTTTTCTTGAAAAGCCGTCGATGACTCAAAGGAGTCGAAACGCGTCTGCTCTCACAGCAAAACAAGGCACGACGGCTTTTCAAGAAAAAAGAATACATATATAAAAAAATTAAACTAATTTTAAATAATTCCTTCCAAGATCATATTAGTCATAACTGATCCAAATGTTTTGAGAGAGGTAGCAAAAGGACCAAGATGAAGCATGGTGTGATTACGTTGTCATCTCAAAGAGGTGAGTGAAAGCAAAAGGTACATTGAAGATATGGTTGGAGCATTGTTTTATCGAATTGTTACCGCTGAACCGATTGGGCTGAAATTTTATATTCCGGAGCACTTTTTGATTACAAAACCGATGAGGTGAGGAAAAATTAGATCCTTATCAATTTGGTACCTGTAAACTGATGAAAGAATGTAGTGCTTCTTATCTGTCACGTTAAAACTAAAATACATTAAATTTAATTAATAAAATGCTTAAATCTAGTTTGTCCTCACCTAATCGGTTTTGTAATCAAAAAGTGCAGCGGAATATAAAATTTGAGTCAAATCGGTCCAGCAGTAAGCATTTGGCTTCAACCGAAGATACAGCTTGAGACGCGCGTTAATTTTGTCTGACCTTATAGCAATGTGGAGTCTGTAAATTCATTGCGAAGCTTACAAGAAGATACTCATTCAATAGAAATCTTATCGTTTGGAATGGAATTATATTGAGAAACGACATAAGATTCTCATAAGAATTTTAATATTGAATAACAGGAACCTGGTAAATAAGACTCAACAAGGATAACTAGATATTTTGGATAAGATGAACATATGTAGTGTTGTCCGTTCAGGACTGCAGCGGTGGACTGCTGCCTCAGTGAGCCAAAGGTTGGTGGTCAACAGAATGGCCTTGCCTGGCGATGAGTAAGTGTGCTGGCAACTTGCATTGCAGTGTCGTGGGGTGGGTTCTTTCCGAAAGCGCAAGGACCCATACCAAAACATTTCATACCTACGATTTCTGACTGAGACATTGTATCCATTCGATAGGTGTCGAAGGCCGAGGAAAATTTTACGTCTAGCGTTCGTTGTTTTAATCGGTCTTGTCAAAAGTTTTCAAAAATCAAATTAATTTTTTAAAACGTCAGTCCAAAGATAATTTTTATTGAAAAAAGCTTATATCGCCAAAGCAATCGACCTAAGGAATTCCTATCGAATATTATTTTACGTCGATGCATCAAGAAAAGCGAAAAATCCAAAGACAACTTCAGGACTGCTGCTATGGAGGAACCCGACGTTTGCCACCGTTGAGGGAACCCGGGGAGACATCAAAATCTATTTAAGAAAGGGACGAAGACTCAAGACCCGCAAAAGCAAATAAATAACGAAACAAAGGTGAAGAAAACTATAAAACAAACGATCCCAGAAAAAGTGCTGGAAACTATTTTGCAGCGCTGGACGGATTAACAGAAGAAAGAAGAGATATGGTTTGGCTAATGAATGCCGAAAATAAATTAAGTGATTTCAAAATCAAAAGAGTTGATGCAGAAACATTAACTATTAAAACGTAATTACTGGTTGGTTTGAAATCAGTTAAAGATGCGCTGAATTCTGGGGAGCTTCCAAACTTTATTTGTACCCCAAATAGTGAAAAAATCAGTGCTTTTTGTTCAAGGGTCTGGACTGTGGAGAGGACACGGTCGATCTTCTTCAGGTGCTCAAAGAAGCTGCACCAGAAATTGAATTCATTCCTGTCAAAACCTTTGCAACAAGAAGACCGACCATCGAAAAGAAGAATTTACCACTTTTTCTGGTATAAATTTCAGTTCAAGAATTCTATAGATTTAAATGGTATCGTATGCTCAAGAATAGGTGCACTTCCTCTGTGTTACATTCACTGACCCGAAGCTTGTTAAGACTATATTTAAAAACAAAACTCATCTTGGTGAAGGAGCTGTTATCTGGAGAGATCAAACGAAGCGTGAAAGACCACTCTACAAAAAAGCCGTAAATGAATTGACAGAGAAGCAAAATACAGGTGAAACGAATCTTAGTATAAAGTATATAGATAAGGTTCCGACAGTCTACTCATCGTATAATGCCAATTCATCGCGCCCGTTTATGGATGCGTCTGTGCTGTGAACTATAATGAACCAAGAACTCGGTACCTGCCACACTTTGGAGTCTCTAATCCTAACAAGCCGGAAAAGCTACGCATTGTATTCGATGCCGCGGTGACTGCCTCAAACGTAACACTTAATTCAGTATTGCTGAGGGGACCGGAGCGTGCACGGTTGTCCATACCCGTATTGTTCAAATTTCGACAAGGTATTAGTGCAGTCACTGGAGGTATCCAAGAGATGTTTTTCGAAGTACGAGTCCAGCCAGCTGATCAAAATTCGCAGGGCTTTCTTCGGCCTGAAAGAAATGCCGATGGGCCAGTAGAAACACACGTCATGTTTTCAATGATCTTTGAAGCAGCCTGCTCACCATATTGTACTGAGTATGTGAAAAACTTAAATGCCGGTAGCTACGAAATCTCAATGCCATGGGGTTCTAAAGTAATTATGAAGCCAGTTTAAATATGATATAGACAAACGCTGTAGATGGCGCGCATATATGTTTTGAAGGTTACGGCTTGAGTATGTGATAGCTGGGTCCCTTACAAACAGTGTCGCTTAGTTTTCGTCGGGAAGGCGTTAGAAACACGGAAATTTTTCTGCGTTTATGAAATCAGTTTGATAGTGAGGGCCTGAGCAGGGCTGCTGTGTTTAAATGGGCCAAAGCATTCAAGGATGGTCGCGAAACAGTCGCATGATCGTCGGCCGCAATCCAGCATCACACCAGACAACATATGCCGCGTAGAACAACTCATTTTGGATGACTCTAGTATGAATGTTCGAGACATTTCCGCTGAACTCGGCATGAGTATTGGTAGTGTAGAGTCTATTATCCCCGAACACTTTTAATATCGCAAAATGACGGCGCGATGGGTTCCTAAACTGTTGAATTACGAGCAAAAATTCACGCGGTTGGAAGTTTGTCACAGCTTGCTAACGTGATACGAGGTTGAGGTGGTCGGTTTTTTAACACAAACCTTCACTACAGAAGAGACATGGGCAAACTCACGTGAAAACGAATGACAATACGTTGCGCAACGGTGGTCGGTACTTGACGTTCACTCATGGTCGTAGCACGCACGTGAAACATGCTCTCCTGACAAAAACTAAGCCACACTGTTTATAAGGGACCCAGCTATCACATACTCAAGCCACAACCTACAGAACATATGTGGGCGCCATCTACAACGTTTGTCTCCATCATATTTGAACCACCCTCGTATAAACAACACATGCCGATGATCTGGTCATCAGCTTTGAAAGTGAGTGAGAGGCAGAAGAAACCATAGCTGAAGCAATAAGAATAAATGCTAACACCAGCTTTAAACTACGAAAATTTATGTCTAACTCTCATACCTTACAAGAATGCTTGAATAGCCATGAGCCTGAAATGCCAGAAATCCTTTGACAAAATATTAGGACTCTTCTGGGATTCTGAGCCAAATACTTTAGAGTTTCATTTCGATTTTCAAAAAATTCCATCAGATATGCAATTAAAACGACCACCAACTAAATGCGAGATGTTGGGTATAATTTGATCCGTTCGGTCTGTTAGCTAACATAACGGTTGGAGTAAAAATTCTGCTGCGAGCGGTATGGAGACTTCATATAGACTGGGATGAAAGGCTTCCACGCCCATTCAGCTACACTGGAGTTGACTTCTTCTTTTTCTTCTTAGCACCACAACCTCTCTGGGGTCTTCGCTTCCTGCAAATATCGCCTCCAACTGTTTCGGTCCATTGACCGCGTCTTCCAATTTCGAAATCCGAGCAGCGATGAATGTCTTCGTCAACCGAGTCAGACCAGCGTTTCCTCAATTTCCTCACTAGCTTCTGGCCTTCAGTTCTCCTAACGAATACCTTTTTGGGTATCCGTTGTTCGTCCATACGATTCATGTGTCCAGTCCATTGCAGCTTCCGCAGTCTTACAATCATTGAGACCTCCGGTTCGTCAAAAATTTCATACAGCTCATGGTTGTATTGGATTCGCCATTGGTCCCCGTCAAGCTTCGCTCCAATTATTCGCCTCAGGAGCCGTCGCTTAAAGGCATTCAATATATTTGCGGATGCTTGGGTTAGGGTTTATGTTTCACACCCATAGCATAACACAGATCTTATCACAGATTTGTATACTTGGAGCTTTGTTTTGCTGTGTATGCAACTGGTCTTCAAATTTTGGCGCCTAAATACACAAATTCGCCCACATTCTCGATACTGTATTCGCCAAGTGTGAATTTTGTGTATTTGAGGTATTTTTCCTTGACTGCGTCATGAGCCTTGTTTTATTTTCATTGGTTTGTAGCCCTACTAGTTTTGCTTCGCTGTCGAGTTTCAGAAAAAGTTCTTTGGCAGTTGTTAATGACTGGAGTTGACTACTGTGGGCCATTTTGGGTAACAATTGCATGTCAAAAGGAGAAAAGGTGGATATCTCTCTTCATGAATCGCCGAGGAACACCAATCAGAATTCGAAGTGATAACGGCACAAATTTTATCCGAACATGGAATGGACAGTCGAGAATCTCCTTATAGATATACCGGAAGTGCAAAGATATATGTGCAGAAATAAAATAGAATGGGTGTTTAACTGTCCACTTCGTCCTAATGCTGGAGAATGTGGGGAGGGCCTGATTCATTTTGTAAAGCGCCTTCTTAATAAGGTATTCAAGGAAGATGTACCGTGATTGGAGATGTTTCAAAGCGCCCTAATTGAAGCAGAAAATATAATTAACAGCAGGCCTTTAACTAAGTTACCTATATTGCCTGAAGATGACCAGCTGCTAATGCCAAACCATTTCTTAGTTGGCTGCCTTAATTCAACACAAACGCCGAACACAGAGAGTGAGCCTCGATGCTTGCGTAAACAATGTTAAACTGCCCAAATCCTCAAGGATATGCTGTGAAAATATGGATTTCTGAATATTTTCAGCAACTACTTTGCCGCAATAAATTGAGAGAAAAAAATCAAACCCTCAACCCGTGGCAGCTGGTTTTAATCTGTGATTCCGGGCAGCCACGTGTCGATGGGAAAAGGGACACATAATAGAAGTCTACAAGGCAAAGGATGGTCAAGTTCGTAGTGCTAAGGTTTGTACATCATATGGCATACTACATCGCCCTGCGTCCAAGCTAGCCGCTTTGACATATTGTGAGTCCCCGAGCCATTCGGAATTGACAAAGAGTGGGATGTCGACGCCCCAATCAACTCTATTGGCAGATACTACACCATCTGAAATGAGATTGCGAATTCATTTTAAGCAAATATAAGATTGTTCCATAATTGCTGTAAATGAAATTAAGTGAATAATAATTATCGCACAATATATAGGATAGTCTGAAAAGTATTTAGCCTTTTTTGTCACTGAATGGTGTTTGTCGTCATATATCGGGCAATACTAATCAGATTGAGTCAAACTGACATGCGTTTGAAAGTTCATATCCCAGTCTAGAATTTTCATATGGACAGTTTTGTATTTCGTCATTCGCGTCAAAAGTTGTATTCATTTAAAAATGAGTGAAATTTCTGAAAAAAATCGTTATATTTTACAATATCACTACGATCAAGGTAAGAATGCATTGCAGGCTCGTAAAAAAATTTGTGGTGTCTACGGTGAAGATACTTTAACAAAAGCCACAGCCAAGATATGGTTCACTCGCTTTCGTTCCGGAAATTTTGATGTCAAAGATGCACTTCGCTCAGGTCGACCAATCACAGAAAAAGTCGATGAAATCTTACAAAAAATTGAAGAAAACCGACACATAAGCAACCATAACAATTAAAAGGAACTAAATATCCATTACCAAATAGTTTTGAATCATTTGCGTAAGGCTGGATATACAAAGAAGCTCGACGTTTGGGTGACGCATGAATTAACACTCAAAAATTTGATCGACCGAATTTCCATTTGCGAAATGCTAATAAAATGCAACAAAATCGAGCCATTTTTGAAGCAAATCATTACGGACGATGAAAAATTGGTAAGATACGAGAATGTTGTTCGAAAAAGATCATAGTCAAAAAGGTGAATCATCAAAAACGACTTCAAAGCCAGGATTGACACCAAATAAGGTTAGGCTGTGTGTAGGGTGGGATTGGAAGGGAATTGTTTATCATGAGGTGCTAGAACCTGGCCAAACACTGAAATCGGCTATGTACTGTCAGCAATTAACCAGATTGCAACAAGCCATTCAAAAAAAAAACGGCCAGAATTGATCAATAGAAAGGGCGTTGAATTCCATCATGACAATTCCAGACCACACACATCTTTGATGACCCGGCAAAATTGACACAGCTTGGCTGGGAAGTTTTGATGCATCCACCGTATAGTCCAGCCCTTGTACTATCAGACTACAATTTGTTTCGGTCTCTGCAAAACTTCCTTAATGAAAAGAAATTCACCTCATAAAGGGACTGTGAAAATCACTTGACCAAGTTTTTCGCCGATGAACCACAGAAGTTCTACACAGATGGAATAATGGCTCTACCCAAAAAATGGCAAAAGGTCATAGATAATAGTGGACAATATTTACTTAAATAAAAACCATTTTAAATAAAAGAAATATTCAATCGAAAAATGACAAAAAAAAGCTCAATACTTTTCAGAATATCCAATGTATCACTAATTGTTCACATAATTGAATAAAGTTATGAAAATTGATTTCTTGCCGTAGTAAGGTTATGCTATGAAAATTGTTTTTTTTTTCGCTACTAAAATACTGATCAGTGCTGAAATTCTTCTAAATATAGTACCGAATAAGATAATAGTAAAATTATTTGAAATTAATAAAATCAAAAGTATTAACCGAGTTGTTTTACATTTTTGATCATCATATACGCAATTACATTCGCAATGGATTTGTAAGCATCTCATAAAGATTTGTGAGCATACTGAGATCATATAGGATACAGTAGAAATATTACAGTGTATTTTATGCAATATTAAGTATGATTTATTCTACGAATGGCAATATCAATTTAAATACATTTACTTTTATATTACTTGAATATAATAGAATAATGGCCAATTTTTATATGAGTGGAAAACAAAACATATTGCTAGCTCTGTAGTGCTGTTATTTATTAGTATCAGTTGCCACTAATCAATAAAAATTGAAATGATGAGCTAGCTAGCCATAGCAGTGTTGGGAAGTTTTTCCAATACAATTTATTTCGATCCAATCCCATCATTCGGTATTGAAGCATTCAATCGTTCATATCGAAAAATTACTATATAAAAATTGACCAAAAGATAAGGCTAAATAAATACAAGTATATAATTCGATTGAAGAATACTAATAACCATGTGCCTAATATAAGAATTTTCTGATGGGAAAGCTCATACAAATTATGTTGTATGAGTTTTCCACTCAGAAGGGAAATATATGGCCACTGCAACATTTTTGGATCTTGATCCGGTTGGGCGGGTGCGATGGGGCACCACCACCAACCGGTTGCCCCACTTTTATTTGTGGGTCATGAGAATCGTCGGGTAACGACGGGGTTCCCCTAAGCCCGTCTGTTTTAGCTTGTTTCAGCTTGTTCTTTGAACAAGCAATTCTTTCCTCTTTGTAGTTACCTACATTTTTCGACTTCGGTCGACTAGTTCTATTTTCGAGACTCCAGAAAAACGTGAATGCGAAATTCTTTTTGTAGTGGGTCCTTGTACTGTGGGGAATGAACCCACCCCACGACACCGCAACGCTAGCCTGCCAGTGCATTCATGCGTCCCCAGACAAGGCCATTCTTGGCTGATATCACCATCTTCTTCCACCGAGGCAGCAGACCATCGCTGCAGTCCTTTACGGACATTCTGATACCTACCATTCACTACACATGGCTGCTGTGAAGATAGTTCTCCAGCAGTTTAACGTATCTTAATGAAGCAGCGCGAAGGTATGCTGATGGAAAAAGCTATATTTGTTGCCCAAAATGTAGCTTATATGACCTCAAGCAGGCTTCACACTACCCGAAAAGAAAGTTTGACGACTTCATGATTGAACTGGGACTTCAACACAGCCGTGGAGATCTTGCGTGTACTTCTTTTGCCGCATCGGCAGGGAAAATTATAGTTGCGGTTTATGTCGATGATGAACTAGTGACAGCAACAAGTCAGACTCAAATGAACTTGTTTATCAGGAAGTTACCCTCTCGATTATAAATTGTTGCAAAGAAAATATCCCATTTTCTTGGATTTGAAATCATTCGAAACAAACCTCGTTGTCATCAACGAGACTTGAACCAGGGATCTTCGGCTTACGGGATGAGCGTTCTAACCACTACATCACGCGGACTACTCAAATTTAAGAGTTTCGGTAATCAATTGCAAATATGCCTAACCTCTGCAACTTAAGCTTGAAGTAATGGTCTGCGATATGATCCTTAAAATACGGGTATGATTCAAGCCAAATCTCTGGACTGAAAAGTATAATTAGAATTTCAAATAATGGTTTCGCAATGTGTACTTTGTGGGTAGGGGGTTATTTGAGTGTCAAAACCGAACGACAATGCCCAATACTAAGATGGAAAATTTGGCAAAACGCATAAATAATCAATTTAATTTAAGTTGAACATAAGCTAAGGTTATTTACCTAAGCGTCTAGTATGAAAAAGTATAATTTTTTTCAAGTAGGAAAGTTATTTTTTGTAGTTTACCCAAGCTTATCTATCAGTAAGAGAGTAGCTGTTGGTGGTGTGCTGCATCATGTGTGACATGAACCAGTAAATTCATAGCAGTGGCCTGTGTACTTACTAATTAGAATAAAGTACTCAAAATGCAAAAAAAGCTTTTGAAAGTAAAGATTCTACGAAGAAGTTTAGGTATGCCCACTGACGATTCGGTCAACAAGGGTTTTGAAGCTGAGAACTACGCAAGAAGTGAATACTCCAATCAGCAATATCGCTGGCTGCTATAAATATTATGTCCGGCAAGAGAACGAAACAATGCTTGTAAGTTTAATACAAATTTTGATCAGTATTTCGGGCCCGCAAAACTTTTTAATGCTACTTTGTTTTTTGAGAGCTTTCTGAAGAGTTCGGGGAAAAATTGAATTATGCATAACATGAAATTCTCATTTTCTGATCAGTGCTTCTTCATTGCTGAGTGAATGGCCTTTAACTACAAACTTAACCTTTATAGCTAGCTTATTAATAGTTTTCTACTGGTTTAACAGAATTGTAACATCAAAAGATGAAATACATTAAGCCAAGTTTTCTTATGATAACTTTCTAACATGTTAAAGTACTGTTTCCTTGCAATCATCAAACATTTCCTTTCAATTCAGCTTTCCTGAAAATTCTGCTTTGATAAAATCGTCTTAGTTCCGCTAGAAAAGCGGCTTATATCAAGAGAATGATTAGCATACAGTCAACTTCCAGTACAGTTCCATGCGCTACTTTTCTGTCACGGACTTACTAAGTAGGAGGTTTGACTAAAAATATTTCGATTGATCACAATGAAATCGAACCCTCTGATAAAAATGCATTGAATCCGTTTGATCCATTTGCCTGTAATTTGAATTTAAATGATTCCCGCGAAGTTGGTGCGATGGTCGAGTCCTCGGAAAGGGGAAGAATTTATACTGTATCCAATGAAACTTACCGTTTAATTTCAGACTGAAAATTCAGTCAGCAATTTCATATGCATTGTACTCATATGCAGCCACCTGTGAATAAATTGAGAAAACGTTTAAATTTCAGGTGCTCCTTCAGTCACGAACTACGCCTATGAAATAGTTGAAACAAGATCAGAAATTCAAATGTTACGCCTGAAATTGGCCTGCTGATTTGCAACTGCATACTAAACGGATGAGAATAAAAAAAAAAATTAGAATTCTATTTAGGCATCAACGTTTTTAAAATTATTGAGAATTGAGATCAATGGATAAAGACATTTCATACAAAAGAATTTAGCGCAGAAAAAATTTGAGTGCTGATAATAAAGGGAATATTTGATGACTACTTTTCTATTCTCCTTGTGCTTTGAAATTTTCACTATCCTCATTAATATTGTATTATTATTAATACGAGTATTGCTACGATTATTAGTTTTTTTGTTACTATTATGTTAACTATTATTCTAAGGCAGGGCTTTAGTGGTGTGAGGATTTTTGACTACAAGTTAACATAATGAACAATTTGATTCATTTTATAAAACAGGGAAATTACTGTAATGAATTTCGAAATGCCCGTGTAGGACACTGGTGCCGATGGTCTGGCACAAGTGTCAGCGAGCTATAAACAACACCGAGCTCAGCTAACTAGCTTCGCTTAACGACCGCATACGCGTGCTTGACGACTAGCATTTGCGGGATCATATGAGGCGGGTTCTTGTCGAGCCACGAAGCTACACTACAAAATACTTATCACGCATACTCTACTCTACAAGACGTACCGATCACTTTTTATTATCTTTAGAAATGTTCTATTAGGTGTCAATTAAGCTACTCTACAGTAATTCAATATTTTTTTGCCTCGTTAAAGTTAGCGGACACGGAGGCTTGAGACAAACGCAAACATTACACAAAAAGCAACCGTTTCTTTCTCCGAAGAAGGTCGTTGCATTACAAGGGGAATGTCAAACCTAAAGATATTAAAGTGGCTGAAGTAAACCACTCATCTCTGCCTAAAGGATGGAAACTTGGCGGATGTAGTTTACTTTAAACTAGTAAAACAACAAACTAAGCAGTTTCGACGGGGTGACCACCTTATCTCTTCAGGAGCAGCCACTCCTGATCACCACGGGGCTGCTCGACTGCTTATGTTTATTTATTACATTACGACAACTCTATAGGGTAGGATGATTACCTAAAATATGATTTCTACTCTTTACCTGCGGCATTAAAATCTGTTGTCGTTGTTGTTGTTTTAATTGGTGACTATTCAAATGGTTGTATTTAATTTGATTCCATACCGATTTCCATAAAATTTTTGTTGAATATTTTGATTTCTGATATGTTTTCGCCCTTAAAGAGACTTACTTCCGTGAATTTTTAGACCTCCTGATGCACAAACAAACTTTTTGATTTCAGATCTAAAAATGTTCGTATCAAGGCAATTGATTTGATACCCAAGTCAACTGTCTTTGTTAATTTTTTTCGCCATTTGATTATATGTGAAGACTCAATTTAAAATCTATCGGGATCATATTGTACTAGCATACTAGTTACAATTGTACAAGCAAAATAAAATTCATCAGTCGTACCAATTGCTACTAGTCAAAAGAATTATTAATATTGTACATAGGCCTAAGATACTAGTAAAAAAGAGTTCATTCTCAGCCACCGATAAGCCAACACAATTGGAATGAATATAAGAAAACGATTAAAACGTGAAATAATAAACACTTAAAAACAAAGAGTGTAAAATAGTATACAACCCTAAGGATTTCATGGATAAAACTGAAATATAAAGCTAATAAATACCCGCATAAAAGAAAACGGTGTCGACTTATAATTATCGTACATGTTGGAACCGCTAAAAATGGTGACCCTGAAGCAAATAACAGTTAAAACAAGTTGATAACGAGTACTGTTCGAAATCTCGTGAAACGTGCTGACGCAAATAATCTTATAGTTGATTTTGAGATTCGGGATAGTGCAAACAAATTAAAATACAATAATTATAAGTACCGGTACGAATAATATTCACGCCAAAACGTATTGTTGCAGTTGGATTTCGCATTATCGGCTATATATTACAATACAATCGTTGCCAATTAGAGTTAACTTCAATGCATGTACAGCGAACCAGCACTAACCCAACGTGCAGCCAGGCAACAAACTCTTCAAGAGCATCGTCAAGCCAAGTGGGCATAAGCATTTGCCGATTTCATATTCATCGGGAAGTCTATGCGAAGCTCCAAATTGAGAAAGTCGCTCCAAGCCACATTGACGAGAACCTACTGTCATCAATCATCATACATAACCTAAAAATCTCTTGTGAAGAGTGACGTACGGAAGTAGCAGTGGATACATCACCAGTAAATTTGTATCAGTATCAACGATCATCCAACAAAAGATAATTGATTTTGATTTATTAATATTTTTATAGATTTGATTTTAATTAACTGATAATTTTCAAAATTCATTTAAGATAAATTTAAAGTAGACATACACGATTTTTCTTTAGTAAAATGAGTAGCGACGATGAAACTGAATTAAAGAATTTAAATTCGACATCCAACAATATTTTGTTTTAAGTGGAAGATGAGTGACTACGAAAACTTTGAAATACCATTATGTAATCGTGTCATTACCTCAAAATATCGCAGAGTCGATTACAGACTTCATTCAAAGCCCTCCAAATGAAGATCCATATTCGAAATTAAAATTTTTATTAATTGAAAAGCATTGATGAGTCTTGAAACAATATTGAAGAAACTAATATCCGAAGAAGAAATGGGCGATAGAAAACCATCAGATTTCTTCCGGATTCTAAGGAATTTAGCTAGTTCGTCAGGAAATGTAATCGAAGATTTGTAAAGAAGCTTTGGCTCAGTCGCGTTCCAAATAGTTTAATCGTCGCGTTGATACCGTTTGATTTCGATGTAGATAAAACTTTGGTGATTGCAGATAAATTATGGGAGGCTCTTGTAGTGTAAATGGGTATAAAGAATGTCCGTAGAGGAGTGCAGCGATGGTCTGCTGCATCGGCGAAAAAGGATGGTAGTATCCGCCGAGATTGTCCTTGTCTGGGGACGTGTGAATGCGCTGGCAGGCTAGCGTTGCGGTGTCGTTGGGCGGGTTCTTTCCCCCTAGCTCAAGGACCCACTCCAAAAACATTTCGCATTCACGATTTAAAAAGGGTCGAATGCTGATCGACTTGTTCGATAAACAAATTATGCCGGGCAAAAACGGACAGACACTCAGAGACTTCGTCGTTACCGACGATTCTTATGGCCCACAAATAAGAGTGCATCCAGGTGGAGGTGGTGCCTCCTTGCACCCTCCCAGCTGGATCAAGATCCAAATGTAGACGTGGCCATGTGTTTCCCATTTGAGTGAAAAACTCATACAAAAAAACTTTGTATGACTCTTTCCCTCAAATGAGAAGCACAAACGTAACCAATTTATAACAATTTATCACATAACCCTATATTATAAAAGGGCATTCGAGCGGAAGGCCACTCTACCCGTCAAGAGCCCCCTGTTAAACATAAAAAAACAGAGGGGCGCGGCCGATGGGTAGCCCATATCAGCGGAAACGCCTGCCATCTATGCTGGTCCTATACCCTGTCAGCTTTAATGAAAAGGAAAGAGCGAATGTAACTTATCTACTCACACATTTTTGTTTTTTTATTAACATTTAGTAAATCAAAAATTCATTTGAAAGTATTTTATTCTATAACGAAGGTTCCCAATTTCACATACTTAACCCAAATATGGCAGTAAAATGATTGACTTTAAATTTAAAAAATGGGGTTGTGCTTCTTACAATTCAACTCTTAACAAATTTGAACAGACATACGATTTGAATGGATTTACTTAACTATATTCAAATATGACGATATTAACAGCCCAGAGTGTTGACTAGAAAGGTCTGTTTATCCGGTCATACAATTATCTACAAATTCTAATTGTTCTGTCTCCTTTTCCGCGATAATCTTATGAGGATAACAGATGGATAAACGATTTTATCTCCTTTTTTCTCTAATATTCAAAGGGGCATGCATTTCGATAAATATGGAACAATAAATATCTCTTTTTTTTATAAACAAAATTAAATAAACAAATTGAAAAAATCAGTGAAACAAACAAATGCACTCACCTACATCCTCGCCGGGCGTCTGCTGACGATGTGTTGATATGCTAATAAAGATGAATTGATTATTTGCTCAAACGGCTTTATAACAATGAAGCTTTCTTTAAAAAAAATACTCTCCTTTTCATTATGACACCTCATTTCTAATACAATTATCGTTACGATAGGATGAGTTTTACTTGGCAATGCGTCACTCTCAGCAATCTCCGATTGGCATGGTTTTTGCTGCAAATCTTCACATCGGGAATTCATAACACATCTTTCTCTTTTCTCGATCGCATCCATTGGGGCAGGCTGACACCCAACAATATACTTTTCGGATCGGAAGACGTTTTCGCAAATCTTCCCGAGCAATACGAAAGAATCACTTATGGATGTTAAGCACTTGTGCGAATTTGTACAAAATTTATTTCCGATAGTAACCCGCCAACGATCTTATGTCCACAAAAGTTTCTTACTTATCAAAGAAGATTCTCGCAGTTAGAGAGTAAAAATTATTAAGTCAGCTGTAAGGTGGCTTGGTATTGCGACTTATTCGAACAGACTGCAATTATTTTTTTTGTATTCGCGAATATTAATCTGTATACTATATAATTTCTGATGTCTCGTTACTCGGATGATTGTATTTGGTATTTGGCAAACTGTTTAAGATAAAACTGCAAAATTTTATTTGTACAATGTTGGAAAGATGGAAACCGAAAAGAAGGAAAATAGGAGAAAATAATAAATTTTCGTTGCTGTGTGCAATAGGGAACGAAGCGTCAGGCTTTTCTAAGACTTTCTACTCAACTCCAACATCATAAATTTGAGAGCTGCACTTTACTGTTTTTCTTATGGCAATCATTTTCTAACACACAATTGATAGGATATATACCACTACATACTTTAACTTTCAAACACTTCGAAAAATTACAACACTGCTCAGATTGTTCACTGTTTTCATGCCACCTTGAAATTGCCTGTGGTTCGGCGTGGTGCCATCAAATGCTTGAGTGCACAAATGTCGTCCGTATTAAAGTGACACGATCTTAAAATTGCACAGATAAACTTCACTTTGTTCGAGGCAGAACTACTATCCAACCGAGCATTAGTTTTCTGCAATCGTTCACCGGGATGATTCTTTTCGTTTGTCAGGTCATTTGCGTCACTCGAACCCGTCCGCCGTGCTTGCAGTCTCGCGATTTTCCGTCGACCTCGCTGCTTGGCGATTTGAAGCGGACTCCCCCACTTGTCGATCCGTCCAAAACTTGCTTTTGCTTTTTCGTGTAGCAGCCGGTAAAAATCCCATCAGCTGAGTTCGATCAGCCTATTAGCCTCCCTTCCATGATGTAATACACCGTTGGGGTGTATTAGATCAGCGTTCGCAAGCTCGAAATTTTATGTACAGATTTAAAATTTTTTAAAACGAAATTTAACCGAAGTAAAGAAAATTTAACTGAAGTAAAGAAAATGAAGATTTTAAATAGTGGTAAAAGTTAAATCTCATGACGAATATAATTAAAGGGGAACATTTAAATTTTTATATATAGGAAAATTGATATGAAATAACATTTAATAAAAATTATAAGGAGAAAAAGTATTCTACAAATTACGAGTACGAATAAAAATAAATACATATTTTTTCAAATCTGCCACACAAAATTTTGAGTAGGGAATAGGAAAGCTTTCGAGGAGTTTGCTTGTGTGACTGCTCGGTTAATACAATCTTTCAACACATCGAGTCGCGGAAGTTAAGTATGTGCCAGAACCAAGTTCATCTAGTGAAAACTTAGAAATTTTCCAAACGGAAAGTTTGCAAAAACAAATTTGCGTTCTTAGTGACAAAATCGACCAAATGAATAGATCTAGATCTCAATACAGGTTTCGTAATAGGTCAAAAGGTCGGTCTTCAAGCAGAGAATTTAACAAAAATGGCAAATTCTGCTGGTATCATTTTCGCTTTGGAGAAAACGCAACTCGTTGTGTTAAACCATGTGGCTTTATAAAAAAATCTACTTCCAATACCGAAAATGAGAACTCAAACAACTAAATGAATCTTTGATGAGGCGGCCAGCAATGGTAAAAAATGCATAAGCCGCCGGCTTTGTATTCGGGATACAATCCATAATTTAAATTTCTTAGTCAATACCGGAACAGATATGTCAGTTATTTCTTATACAAAATTTAAAAACACAATCTAATATTGTCAGCAATTAATGGTATCACAATTAGCACATACGGCAGTAAACTCCTTAAAATAGACTTGGTTTTAAGGAGAAAATTGTTACACTCCTTAATTTTGACTGAAGTAAATAGACCAATATTAGGCGCGGATTATTTATCAAAACTTAATTTACTAGTCGATCTTCACCACAAGAGAATTATTGATCAAAATTCTAAACTTGAGATAAATGCTGTCGAAAGCAAATCTAAGGATGTTTCACTTGGAAGTTTTTCAATTGAGAACAGTATTGGAAATATTCTTAAAGAATTTCCAACACTCGGAGCTGCACCTAATTTCAATAACCCTATTAAACATAACGTGGTCCATCACATACATACAAACGAATCGCTTCCTTTTGGCACGCCGTTTGGATCCTAAAAGATATAAAGAAGCACATTTAGAATTTTCTCATATGGTAGAATTGGGTATATGTCGCCCTTCTTCTTCACAAGTCTCCTCATCACTTCATATGGTAAGAAAAAAAGATACAATAGGTTGGTGACCATCCGGAGATTATCGCGCTTTAAATGCCATAACGATTCAAGACTGATACCCTATACAACATATTCCCGATTTTTCTCTTAAGTTAGAGGGATGCAAATACTTTTCAAAAATCGATCTTTTTAGAGCTTATCATCAGATACCAATTCATGAAAACAATATATACAAGACTGCAATTACGACTCTGTTTGGCTTATTCGAATTCGTGCAAATGCAATTGGGAGTTATAAAATTCTGCACAAACCTTCCAACGTTTCATGAATGAGGTCTGTAAAGGATTATCGTTCGTATTCGTTTATAAAGAAGATATTTTAGTGGCAAGTAAGTCATTAGAAGAACACAGGAAACTTTTGCGCATGTTTTTTAAGCGAGTTACGATTAAATTGCCTAAATGCATATTTGGTGCAACTTCAATCGATTCTTCTGCCATAATATATCGGCAGATGCAATTCGTCCTTCTCAGAATAAAGTTAAAGTAATTTTGGATATACCTTCGCCGAAGTCGGTTCGTGAAACGCAATAATTTATCGGTATGAGAAATTATTTTCGTCGTTTTGTACCAAATCTATCGGAACTTTTAACTCCAATTATAGACAACATATCCTCAATTAACAATGCAAGAAAGAAGGGAAAGGCAAATAAAGACGATTTCCTTTGGTCTAGAGAATGTGAAGAGGCATTTAAAGAAACTAAACCATTAGCACATGCTACCTTACTAGTTCATCTATCACCGAATGGATACATCAGTATTACAACCGATGCATCAAATGTAGCTGTTGGAGCAGTTATTCAGCAGCTAAAAAACTCTATATGGGAACCACTAGAATAATTTTCATGAAAACTGTCAAAAACAGAAATGAAGTATTCTGCTTTTGACAGGGAGTTATTGGCAATATACCTTGATATTAAATACTTTAGGCATTTGGTTGAAGTTCGTGGATTCGGTGTTTTCACAGATCATAAACTTCTCACAGATGCAATATTTACGAAAGCAGAACGCAATCCTGGACAGTTTAGGCATCTGGACTACATAGCTCAATATAGACACGATATTAGGCATATAGCAGGAAAAAGTAATATCGTAGGAGATTATCTTTCAAGAATCGAAAAACTCAAAGCATGGGAAACGCAGTCATTTCTCGAAGTAAAAGCAGTAGCAAAGTTGCAAAAAGAAGACTCTGAACTACAGAAATTAATTTCTCCTTGCAGTTCAAAATATAAGTACCCTACAACTAGTTGAATTTCACGAATAAGCTTAGACCATATATTCCAGAGGCTGTTCGTAAGGTTTTTTTTTGATTACGTACATAATCTCTCACATCCCGGTATTAGAGCCACAAGAAAATCAATAGCCTCAAAATTTTAATGGCCTAATTTAAATAAACAAGTAAATCAATGGGCCTGATCTTGCATTAATTGTCAAAAAGCTAAGATAGTTAACCACACCAAATCCCCATTGGATAATTTTTGCATACCTTCAGATAAATTTCAACACATTCACGTCGATATTGAAGGACCCGTTCTGCCATCAAAAATAACTTTACATACTAACAGTGGTAGACATATTTAGCCGTTGGCCAGAGGCATAACCTATAGTCAACGCAACAGCCGAAACTATCGCAGAAAAGTTGGTTACAGAGTATTTTGGTCGATTCCAAAAGCTGCATTCACAGGGCTGCTTGACCTTCCACACCCGATATGGGCAAGGCAGCATTTTTTGGATTTCGATCCTGTTGAGAGGGGTGCGTAGAGGTACCGCCACCACCTGGATGCCTCACTCTTATTTGTAGGCCGTACTCGTCTTCCCCAAGGACGAAATCGACTTGAATATCGCGCGTGGTTAATTAGTTATTTGTCGTTGCTTTTCTGTTTGTTCTCCCTTTCGGTAGGTTTTCAGCCCTTGGGACCTTCAACACCGTCCATTTGGTTCTACATCGAAACGTATTTCAAGGCACTGTAGAACTCACCGCAGTTGCAGACATTAAGTCGTAGCAGAGGAATGCGTAGCCCGGGGTGCCTTTCTGAGGCTGGTTAGTGCTCAGTCGTTTCGCGGATTTACTGGGACACCCTCTGCTCGTGCTAAGCCACCCTACACCTAAAACCTAACACAAAAGGAAGCTGAGAAATGAAAAATTAATAATTTTAATAAATCATGGCTTTTTTATTCACCACAAAGTTTTTTGCGTGTACCAAATGGGCCAGGCTGCGAAGGGAACTCTACAGGGAGACGGGAGAGCTCACCTTCGGATAATATAGTTGCGGTGATGCTCGAATCGGTTGACAAATGGAACCAGGTCGCACATTATGCTCGGGCAGTCCTAAAAGATAAAAGGGACTCGCAGCAGCCGGAGGTGCTGGGGCTGGGGGATCGCTCTTCTGGCATTTCCTCTTCCCCTCTCCCCTCCCGCTAGGAAAGGGACTCCCCAGCTTGAAGGCGCCCCACGGCGTAACAAAACGAGACCTGGCCCGAAGTAATGTGTCAAACGGTCCCAGGCTAGGTTCTCAGATTGACAGGGGAGGTGTTTAGTGGGTAGTCCAAGGGTATCCTCCATGGGAGTCCCACACTGCCAGACTCGGCGGGCGTAAATGCCTTCATCTCCCTACCACAAAAAAAAGGTGGATTTTAAACAAATTATTTGCAAAATAATAATATATAAAAAAACTAAAAGATCCCTTCAAAATTAAAAAAAAAAGCCAATACATAACAAAATAAACGAAGTAAAAACAAACTAATCCAATATAATAAAGAATATAATAAAACAAGCTACTTTGACCAGCATGTAAAACACTAAAAAAAAAACCAGATTGATACTTACTTCTTTGCTTGCAGAAATCCAAGCACCCGGTGAAATACAAAAAATGAAGCATGGAGCTACTGAAAATTAAAATTTAAAGCTAAAATTAAACAAGTTGGGTAAACAGACCTACTCTCATGTCAGAAGGGTTTTGTACCCAACTTCTCAGAAATGCAGTCACCAGCAATGAATAACCTCAAGAAATATGTCAAAGAGATGTGCACGTTTATAAGAAAATCCGAGGTTTTTCTATTTTCAATGGTCGCCTTTTGTTGCAAACCAACAAAAATCACTCAAATCATGAATTCTCAAAAAATTAATGTTATTGATCTTTTTGGAAAATTTCAAGAAGATCAAGTGAAAATTGCAGTGACTGATTGGATGGAAAGTCCATAAAATACCAAAATCATGTGTTATTCTTGTTGTAATTGGAGAAATTTCAAACGGCTATAACTTCCGTGTATATCATTCGATTTTCATCAAACTTACAAAGCTCAAGAGCCTTTAGCAGGACTACGTAAATATCGAATTTCGTTCAATTTAAGGGTACCAACGCGATTTTATTGGGGAAACCGTGAATCTCATGCTATTATTAACAAAGTTGAGGGAATTTCGACTTCTAAGGTATTCGTTGTTATTGTACTCATAAACAACTACCACCATAATTTTTTTCAGATTTTTCGGATCACAGTTCTCCAATCGCGAGGGGGGACACAAATTTTTCGTGTATTTCCCCTCCCTGTGCGTCCCTCGAAGCAGAAAGTATGAAATTAAGACCTGTTTTGAAAAGTTCTCATCAAGACCTTTCATTTGATATCCATATCGGCTACCTTTGAAGAAATTTTTTTTTCAGGAGCCACTCCCCTATATGGGGAGACCCCCCTTAAATACCTTATAAAATTTTTTGTAGTTGAACTTTGAAGCGAGCACCACTTTACACCTGTATATAAAATTTGATGTTTCTAGCTTAAGTAGTTTGCGAGAAAAAGTGCTGTGACACACGGACGGACGGACGGACAGACAGGTCGCGAAACTAGTAGGGTCTTGTAAAATTATTTTACAAAACCCTAAAAAACAAAAACACAATGGCCTCTTTCAATTCTCCGATCCGTCGTTCTAACGAAATTAAAGGAAAATTCAATGTCCGGTACTTAGCCCTCTCCACAAACCAACAAAGCAGTTTTTTTATGAGCAGTCAATCTTTGCACATGTTTTATTTTTTTAATATTATTTAATGATTTACCCCCAAACTTGCACAAATTTAATCTTTCCCAAGTAGTTAATAACACGACAGACCCGCACTCCGCTGCAGCTTATACTATCGGCGACACGGATAAGAGAAAATCACACGTCTTAACACACTGCAATGTCAACACTTCTCTTGAATTCTCACTTCTCTTGAATTCTCTGGTTTTTCTCTTTTTGTCCCACTAATCACAGTTCATAAGTGAATTTTCATATTAATTCCCGATACTTCGTGAATCACCCCCACATCTTAACATACGTTCCGAACCAAACGACACGAAAATCGCGAAAAAAGAAAAAAATCCAATTTCCTCACCAAAGTCAAGACTTTTTTCCCCGAATTAAAATTAAAACTTTTCCCGACACCGCAGAACTACTCCCTCTTATTTGAAAGCCAAATACGGATTAACTAACTCAAAAAAAAAACCAATCCCGCAATCTTTTCTTTTCCAAATTCCCACTGCCAACGTAATCGAAGTTAAATACACTTCGATTCCGTTACCCACACATTTTTTCCATTTTGGCAAATGCATCAATTTCCATTTTGCACATATGACGATTTGCATAACCATGATAGCGTTTGGTTGTATGCAAATCGTCGTACACACGGAAATAATTGCTTTGTCCGATATCCAAAAAGAGTGTTTCTGCGCTCGGGGGAACTTGAACCCAGAGTCTTAGCGGACGCTCCGATTGAGAGTCCACGACACTACCACCGGAACCACCTTCTGATGATCTCCAATTCATCCAATTCACGACTTCAACTGTGCAACTTTTCTTAACGGGCATTGGTATGAAATTTGTTAGTAGGAGATAATGAACAGAATGAGTTTGTATGAAGGAATAGAATGGTATACTCGTAGAATGAAATTTTGTTAATGGGAAGTATAAAAAAAATGTTGTTAGTGGTAAAGAGAAGATTGTTATTTTTTTCTTTTTTTGTAGTTAAAAATAGAGTAAGAAAGGTAGAATTAATATGATGGGGAAGTAAAAATTAAGGATGATTGGTTAAATGTTAAAAAAAAACAATATGCAAAGAAAAAGATATGCATGATCAAAGAAGGTGAATTTTCTTTCAAGAGGTCGAAGTATCAACGGGAATCCAAAATGCCATCAATAAATACTAATTCGCCAACACCCCAACTAGATATGCATCTGTCGTATCTAGTTGCGGTGTGCCTAAGCAAACTGCTCCAAAACCTTCATAAGACTCATCCGAAATTTTAGTTGTAGATTTTAAAAATTGAATTGTTTCAATTTATAGTTGTAAATCATAAAATATATATTTTTTTTATTTTATTAAATATAAATTTTAGATCATTTTTTTTTCCTATATTAAATTTAAACATTTCTTTATAATTATATATAATATTATAATATTTATCTTTTTCTATTACTATTTAAATTTTTCTATATTATTATTTTTCATTGATTTAATAATTCAAATTTACAATTAAAATGTGGACATGGCAACACCTTTTCCCGTTGCACATGCACGTATAGCATTGACGAAGGTAAGTGTGCAGCGAAATGAAGGAGAGGCTCGTCGTGTCTCGTAGCGACATCTAGCAAGTGGGAGTCTGTTATTGATCGCCAGCAGCAGTAGAAGCAACCGTAACAGCTTCAGAAGCGACCGTGGCGGGAGTATCTTCTTTTGTACTCGTATCTAGGTTTTGTGGTGTAATTGTAAGATTTCGGTGCTGGTAGCAAGCTTTTAGCGGATCGTGGATTTCGGATCGCCTACGCCCAAGTAGTATCCGAATTTTCGAAACCACTATGGGGATCGAGGTGTTCGGTTTTATTGCTTTTGCCGTGCGCCTTGGACATTCCAATTAAACGCGCCACGTATGCGTCGGTCGGGGGTGTTGCATCAGAAGTGTTGGTGTGTCGTAAAAATTACGGAAGATTAATCTTCTTTCAAAAGGTGACAACCTTTGCCGCGAATCGTTAATACGCAGCCCAACCGAACACAACGGTTCAAGAATACCCAGAAAGTTAATGAGTGATAACAATGCAACCAATGTGAATGATGCAGAAAATTCCTATGATTGAATCATAATCTCTGACTCACTTCAACTGTTTAAACAATCTAGGATTACATAAGTGCATTTATTCAGCATTTCATTTTCATTCAAGCCATGCGATTGGTAGATATTAAACACGAATATAGGCAATCCGTTTTGTGCTTGTTATCGTAATTGAAAGTGGAACCGTATCAAAATTGAAAGCGGATTTGCATTGAATCGGTAGAAACTAAACGGAGTGTACCTGTATGTGTATGAAGTACGAAACTTTTGATCATTTGAAATCGCCCTACATGAAAATAAATTTCCCGAGCAATGAGCGACAAACTTTAATTTATTTGATGCTGATGCATTTCTTCTTATTTTGCTTGAGACTCGTTACATGAAGTTTTGCATGAATGGACGAACGCGCGAATTAACCACCAGCGATTTATGTTATGTCGTGCAAAAACATGTTGATTGCGGTGTTGGAATTTTTCAGACATTTTTCTTGTTACATAACTCTTCATGGTACTTTAGGTCCCTATCTTTTTGCATTCAATTCAATTTCCTTGGATTGAATTTGTAGAATTATGTCTCAGTGGGCTAACGGACCGATCAGCGTTCGATTCGCGAACTATTGTGGGCAGTTGTGTACGGCTTTCGAGGATGAATTAGCTTTTGATGGTAGAAACTTTGCTTGAACATTAATTTACTTTCTTTCCAAATAGAAGCAACAAGCTAGATCTTGTAGATTGCTCGAACATATTGGATTATGCACGGCAGATTGTTATTGACAGTGAATGAAAAGACGTGATAGCTGTTATCAAAGGAAATGTCGAGGACGTGGAAATGCCCGATGGGATTGACAAGTGGATATCATAATATCTGAACTAACGGGATATTGTTTATTTTACGAATCGATGTTGGATACGGTGTGTGTTCGCAAGAGATAACTGGCTAAAAGGAAACGGTATGATGTTTACAGATAGTAGTACTTTGTCCGTAAGCACATAGAGGATCCTCAGTATAACGATGGAAAAACATTAATTGGTGGAGCGATGTTTATAAGTTTGATATGAGTTGCATTTGAATAGTAGTTATAACGGACTTAAGTATTGCAGCAATATTGTATCACCGATATTCATCAGCGGGCGCCCGGCGAGTATGTTGGGTAAGTACCCTTTTAATTCCATATTCATATTTCGATTGATAAATTTTATAATGACCGAAGACTAGTCCCGTAATCACTTGTGATGTTTAAAAGGTCACAGGAGAAATTTATAAACATCATTTTTCTTTTAAGTAGAAAGTAAAACGTTTGTAAACTGCATTTCTGCGTATCAATGTTTGACCGTGTTGCCTAAGTCGTGTAAGAGATAAAGCAGATATCAATATTGAGCTCTAATAGAAAGTAGGGGGACTACGTTTGATTTTAATTGATGTATGGTATTATTCGAGTCGATCATTGTTTTCCCAATTGTGTGCTGAAAACAATGTTCCCAATTATGTACTAAAAACAAAACTGAAAACTGAGTAATTATGAAGACAATTTCAATTTAAATGTATATTGATGTGCTTAACTTCAACGAAAATAAAATTTATTCGATTCATAATTACGGATCAAAATTTATGAGAATTTCATAATTGTACTTACTTATTTGAAAAGTAAAGGAATGAGAAGATAATCAAGATCTTAACTCGGCCTTTCCCATACCTGACCAGGTATGGACCCGCCACGTTGGCCGGCCCCTCCGCTATAATGAGCTAGCCATCGGGCGAGTTCTCCCCTTTTTATGCATTTCAGGTGCTCTTGCCCGAGTAAGTTGGCCTTCCACTCGCGTGCCTATTTATGGTATAGTGTTATATTTTTAATTTAAAGGAAAAATTCATTCAAATTATGTTTGTATGAGTTTTTTACTTAAATGGAATGATCCGGTTGGAAGGGTACGAGGGGGCACCGCTTTCACCTGGATACCCCACTCTTATTTCGGGGCCATAAGTATCGTCGGTAACGACGAAGCCCTTTTAAGTCCGCCCGTTTTCTCCAGGTGGGGTTTGACCTTTAAATCAGCAATTTTTTGACCCTTAGTAGGTTACCTCATTTTTGACTTCAGTCGATGTTTATTTGAACCGTGGAATTCGTGGATGCAAAATTTATTTTGTAGTGGGTCTGGTGCTGGGGAAAAGAACCTGCCTCACGACACCGCAATGCTAGCCTGCCAGCGCATTCACGCGTCCTCAGACAAGGCCAATCTTGGCGGATCCTACCATCATCTTTCGCCGAGGCAGCAAACCATCGCTGCAGTCCTGAACGGACAATTATAATATATCTACTTCACTACAAATCCCCAAACCGTTAAACTGCCGCCCTCGTGCTTCACTTTAGGCCTGAGGTTCTTCGGACCCAATTCATCGTTGAGCTTCCCAGCAGAAAATTGGATCAGGTATATCATGCTAAGGCTGAGTTAATGATTATTATAAGCCTTACATAAGGCTTATCATAAGGTTTAGAGTTGTTTTGTAGCATTTCCTCCTATTTTATGAAATATCGTTTTTTAAAATATTTCGTTTATCATCAATTTCTAAATGAGTCTGCATCAAGTAGGGAAAAATAATAAATATAAACAAAATAGAAAAATGTATAGTAACAGATGCTAAAGTCGGTAGCTACATTCACTTTGGCATTGCAAAGAAGACAAAAAAATATAGCAATTTACATATTGTTAATGATAAAGAAGTAATATTTATAGACGTAAATGTAGATGGCCTGCCACAATTGCTCTAACACGCAATTGTGGCTTATATTAGATGCACTCTGTAATCGTAATGATCTCCGTCCGTTTATGACTGAGTGTTTTGTTGGTGGGACGAAGCCAGAAAGTGTTGATAAATTTTTGGAAAGCTTCATATTGGAGTTGAAAGACATAGAAAATAATGGAATTGAGATTCAAAATCGAAAATGCATATTGTTAATTAGAGCGTTTATTTGTGATGCTCCTGCAAGAGAATTTATGACATCAACAATGGCCCATAACCAAAACTGATGTTAGATAGGAAGCCATATGGCAGCAGCGCTTACTACCTCACACATGACCATTAGTAGGCCGACTTTGCTGGCTAACTTACATGGCGTTATATGAAGAATTGTGGAGGTGCCAACGAAAATTCGAGGTTTTGTACGGTTTAGAGACGGAATTCTACAGTGAAATTCAGTTGGTCCGCGTAGAACACAATAGCGCTCCTAATGAAGTGAAAATTATTTCAGTTCCTATACCCGTTTAGTTTTTATAGCCTTTGAAAGTGAATTTATAGGAGTTTGTTTACATCTCAACGCTGAGCTTTCAGTCGAAGGTGCAAAATGTGTGCTTCATTTGCTCGTCTTGAAAAGTTTAGGAGTATAGTGGGCTATACAAGGTGAATTTGTAGCATGCACGGAATGCGTTCCGCACGTTTTTTATTCGGAAAATAGTATATATTACGAAATATAAGCATTTGCTAATGCCGCGGTTAGGTGACAGCTACCGGAAGCTTGTCCATAGTAGGCCGACTAATATATATGCGAATTTCTACTATATGGTTTCCTATCTAACGTCAGTTTTGCCCATAACTCATATCATGGTTGCCTATTTTGTAATCAGGTGGGAACTCGAATAGGCAGACGAATGGTTTATTCAACATTCATTGGTCATCTAAGGACAGACGAAAGCTTCTTGCATCGTGAGGATATAGACCACCATAGCTCACAGTACAAAGATAAAATAAAAACGTGCTCGAAAGCTTAGCATACAGTTAATCACACAATTTCGGCACGATCTTCAACACTTAATTGATCTTGGTGTAAGCAAAACAATAATAAACAAATTAATTCATATTACAATAGTGAAAACTTTCAGCATTATAAAAGAGGCAAAAGCGAGACTTTCGGTGGAATTTCTGCGGCTTACAAAGTCTGTTCCTAAAGAGATCAGTAGGAGGCCAAGGAGTTTCGAAAAACTGTCAAGACAGGAACGGGATTCCGTCAATTGATTTTGTACACTGAAGTCGTAATTTTTAAAGAAATTCGAAAGGAGCTTTATGAACATTATTTGCTGCGCTTATCGCAATCGTCTTGATGTGGATTTACTTAAAACTAACGCTCAAGTTGTACAGGAAATGCTCAATCGTTTTGTCAAAAAATTTCCCTTTTTATGGAAACAATAGTGTTTCTTATAATCTTCATGTGCTGTTGCACATGCTTAAATCAATTAAGGAAATTCGGTTATCTGATAGATATTGTTTTGAGAACTTCTTAAAAATAATCAAGCAAAAAATGAAAAAGCCGGAGAACATTTTAATAATATTTTTTCATTTCTTTAAGCCTGCAAAAATATATCCTTTTCCCAATTCTTCATCAAAGAGCTCAAGATTAAAAAGAAAATAGACAGTATTAGTTTAAAATAAAACAAAGACTAAAGTAAACAACTTAAAATAATATATAGAAAAATTAAGGCATTATTTGGAAGAAGGTAAATAAAATATCGCGAACCAGCAAAATGACGAAGGAACAGGTAATAGCCTTGTTATAAAATTATATAGCAATGTGTCGCATTAATATGTTACTTTTTCAGAACATAACCACATATTCCAAGAAGAACCATTTTTCATAACTTTGCCTAGTGGTTCTAACCAATGCCAAAAAATGCAACCCAACGAGGCTTTTCCGAGCGATTCAGTATCCAATATAACGAACATTCAATGTAATCCTTGTACTCATCAGCTCACAAGTAACGATTTGAAAAATGTTGCAACTGATAACGTGACTGATAATAGCAAACCAATTTAAAATTGCAGAATTAAAAGAATCAATGGAGGGCATGAAAAAAATTATCGAAAAACAATCCGCGGTTATTGCAGAACAGTTCCTGGAAATCAAAATATGCCAGATGCTATTTAGTAAAGAGGTTGTCGAAATATTCATGTTTCCTATAAATACTTTAAATGAATTGAAAACATTAGAGACAAGACTGGAATCAGAGCCAGAATTTGGGAACAATATAGTAAGTAGAATTTTATATCATTTTATTTGAATACGTGCTCATCATACCATTCATTTACAGAAACTCTTGATGATACACAAAAAATAAAAGAAAAGCTTGCTTCTCATCTCAGCAGTATTATAAGTGAAACTTTTTTAAAACAAGTTAATTGGAATGGGCGCAAAAACTTGATTCCGTTGAACAAATATAAATTTTTCCACTCAACTTTATATAGTAATAAGTAGCTAATTCACCTAGTTTTAGTTTTGAAATGTAGATGATTCCATCACGAGGAGTATGAAAATGATTTGAAAGAAGGCGTCAAAACGGGGAAAAGTCGCCTTGATCAGAGGCGCCGCGTGGAGCGTCAAAAAGAAGTCAATGCTTAAATTATCATATAAAATAAATATATAAATAATTGAATCAACTTTTGTTCGAAAACACATTCCAGTTATCTCTTTATAAAATCATTAAGTTAAACATAGTTTATGTCAATTACAAAGTGTCAGTGAGTCATATTTTTTGTCAATTTCAAAAAATTATTCTTACGTTTAATCGTGATTCCTTATTTTATCGCTTGTTGTTTTTATTTTATTACAAAATCTATTTGCTCATCATTAAAACCTAAAATATAGAATAAAGCTGATCATATATTATTATCAAATGAAAAATAAGATAGCTGAAATAGCAAACTGACATTTAAGATCGAAAGTCAAAGTCAAAGTCAAAAGCGCTTTATTCAATACTAATCGGTATAAATTTCAAAAGAATATAAAGCAAATCCCAAGCAATAACAATACAAAAACTTAATGACCCAAATGGCTCTCTAAATTTATACGTTATCAGTTAAACACATTTTATCAACAAAACTATAGCAAATTCAAATTAATTAAGGTTATTACATATTTTGAAATTCAATTGGAAAAAGGATAAAAAACCAACCACCACTATCCTTAAATTATTTATAATTTAAACACAACAGTGAACTTTTATCTTATACCTAATATGTTGTAACTTAATTCTAATAAAATGCAATCAAAAACATTATCTTATACTAAAAAAGTTCTATAACAATATTCCTAACCTACGCGTTTAACTTTATATCTAACCTAATATAATAAACATAACATATATCTACCCTACCCCTAATTTTTAACACAAATAAACAACAACAATAAATGTAGCAATAATGAGCTGAAACTCAGAAACTACAGAACGAAAAACACCAAAACTGAAAATAAACACGAATAATTTAGACATTATCATTCAACCACCCATACCTAGAATGTCCCATCTCAGCTCGATCAGCTTCAACGAATCTAGCAAATGAGTATCTCCATTGGAATTGTTGGTCTCGTGAAAACATATCGATTCATGTCCAAATACACGAATGCTTCTGGAGGCACGAAGCCAGTTGCGAGCCAAGTTTCAATACACCCGTCTTTAGGGTCGAGTGGCTGTGAAATCCAAGGATTTTCACTCACAGTCATAGATCTTGCGATATGATTCCGAAGAAGTTTCAATATAAAGATATCGACTCTTGTCACTTGAGCAGTTTGATAAATTCTTCTATTCGATATATAATGTTTCCAATCCGTCTCAGGCTTTCTGTACAAGCCAGCACATGCACGAAGACATTTCCTTTCGAAAACTCTTAATTTTTCCATAGTACTAGCACTCTGGTTATACCAGATCTGACATCCATATGTCAAAACTGGTCCAACCAGGGTCTTGTAACAAATAATTTTGATACTTTGATCAATTTATTTGGAATGAAAGAGTCTTCGTAGGGCCATGACTACTTTTAGTGCCTTACTGAGCATGATTTTGACATGTTCTTAGAGCCGATAGTTTATTCCTTCTCTTAATAAACATGAAAATAATGTAAATGTCCACACTAGAACTATTCTCAATTGGTTTCATTTTCATGTATTTTGAAAAAAGGAACAAACTATCGGAAACTGAAGGTGTTTAGTATGCGGGGGGTCGTAGTACAAGGGTTAAAAGTGGATTCAGCATCAAAAAACTATGCATTATATTAAGACTTAAGTTCACCATTATTTATGCCTGATTATAAGCTATTCTATAAAAAACGATAACATCGGTATACCTGATTGCCTATGACATTGCCCATGTTAGAATAAGGAATAAAATAAGGGAAAATTATATGCAGATTGCTTTCCCTGATAAGTCACAGACCTTATGTAGTAAGGAATAAATTACACCTAAATATGCCTTATATAATAATCAGATTGTTTGCTGGGTTGTGCTGCACCATTACACATTAAATTTGCTTTAATCGGCAAAAAATACGTCATCCCAATTGTAATGAATCATGCGACGCCGCTGGCGACCACTACTAACACACTTTGCTGCTAGGTGGCTTGTCATTTCACGTTGGTTGCGACGAGCGCACATCCCACGTCAATTTTGTCGTGGGATGTCAAGAGGATTTGACAGCCACATGGGGTGAAAGTGTGGACGGAGTGGCCGTCACACATGAAGAAGTCCCGGAGGGTGCCAACAAGCATCAAAAAGGTTTAAAATTAACAGGAAGAAGAACTTTCCTACAAATTGGTCATCACAGATATCCATCGACTATTCAAAAGTAGTGGTAAATTTATCAGAAATTGGAATTGTTAAACTAACCGTGGATATCATCAATCAATCCATGCAGAGAACGGAACTAGATCTGCGAGGATACAAAACACCGCAAACAGAAAATTTGGGAGCTACACTGGACCAATTCGATTCCATAGACTTCTCTGATTATGATCTACGCAAACGTGATGGATGTCCGTATTTGCCTAGATTAAAGTGCCTGCCATTAAACAACAACCGGATAATACGAATGGTCGATTACTTGCATGTACTATCTATCCCCAATTTGGAGTCAGTAGTTCTTACTGGGAACAATATTCAAGAGTTGGGCGATTTGGAACCACTCACGCACCTCCAAAGGCTGGAAACATTGTGCTTGCTTCTAAACCCCGTATCTACAAAGCCATATTGCAGTGAGTATGTTGCATGCAAGTTAAATCCGATCCAATCTGAAGGGCATATAAATTAAACAACGGTAAATGACGATGTTACATGCCAGTCTAACCAGAGACGCTGCAGAAAGTCTCCTGCAAGACTTCTATGCTTAGTAATTCGTAAATAGTAGATAGAAGGAGGGTTATAATAGAATAATCCAAACAATATTCGCTTTTGATATAACAGATGAATAGTTGATTCAGCTTTTTTCGATTAATTAACATTTCAATATAAGTTAAGGAAAAACAATTAGACTTATTCGTAAATCTTAACCCTATACAAATTAATATTAGGGGAAGGATTGTACAATTCAATCATGAAATCTTTTTTTTTTTTGTGGTAGGGAGGTGAAGGCATTTACGCCCGCCGAGTCTGGCAGTGTGGGACTCCCATGGAGGATACCCTTGGACCACCCACTAAACACCTCCCCTGTCAATCTGAGAACCTAGCCTGGAACCGTTTGACACATTACTTCGGGCCAGGTCTCGTTTTGTTACGGCGTGGGGCGCCTTCAAGCTGGGGAGTCCCTTTCCTAGCAGGAGGGGAGAGGGGAAGAGGAAATGCCAGAAGAGCGATCCCCCAGCCCCAGCACCTCCGGCTGCTGCGAGTCCCTTTTATCTTTTAAGACTGCCCGAGCATAATGTGCCACCTGGTTCCATTTGTCAACCGATTCGAGCATCACCGCAACTATATTATCCGGGGTGAGCTCTCCTGTCTCCCTGTAGAGTTCCCTTCGCAGCCTGGCCCATTTGGTACACGCAAAAAATGTGTGACAGGCATTGTCCTCCTCTCCTGGGCAAAACCGACAATCGGGAACCGTGACTTACCGATCTTGTGCAGGTAAGACTGAAAACACCCGTGCCCGCTCAAAAGCTGGGTCAGATAGAAGTCAGTCTCACCATGCCTTCGATTTAGCCACGGTTTCACATCCGGGATGAGGCGCGCAGTCCACCTTCCCTTCGTGCAATTCCTCCAAGACTGCTGCCAATCGTTGAGCGAGCGTTGTCTCTCCTCGCGGACAACCATCTCCCTCGCATCCTCGTTTCGGCGCAGGTAAATAGCGCGGCAATCATGAGATCATTGGAATGATGTAACCGACCATCTTGAAATTGTTGGTTTTTTTAGCATAATGCTCATGAGATTGAAATTTTTCCCATTTATTAGATAAAAATTTTGAACTTATTTTTGCAGGGTAACTTCTCAAGATCTTGCGAAAATTACTCAGTAATTAAAATGTATGAATTGTATGTTAATCAGTAGAGTAAGGTTAAGCGTAATTAATTTTTTTTTGAGAAAAGATTAACTCATTTGCTCCTCAAGCAAATTTAGTGCATCTTGCCTTGGGTACCAAGAACTTATTTTACATTTACAGAAAAATTCTGAAAGGACATTTACGGCATTTGAAAATGTAAAAATACTATGATATAACTCTTGGCCAATATTACGAAGCGCGAAAAATTGAATTTCTTGGTATATAAAAATGTAATGTAAGAAACCCCGGTTCATTTCGAACCCCCGCAGTCTTGGTCGGTGCGTTAAATGGTTTAAACGGGGAGGAATATAAATTATGTATGCGCCTTACAGATGAGTTTTACCTCCATACTGTTACACAAAACCAATGCAGTTCCAAATATTCTACTTTTTTGTAATGAAATTATAGTTACTAGTGTGGGAGAGAAGGAATTGATCATAGAGCTTTAAACGCCATAAAAAAAATTATTAGCCAAAAGTTTTCAATTAAATTTAGTATTAGTGCACGGATATATCAGTATCGCTCTTATGAATCCGTTATTAAATTTCATCTTTAATAAATTTCTCATAAGAATCTAAGTTTAAATCGGCTGTTGATAAATACTCCTAAGTAGAAACATGTATTAAATAAAAAAAAAAATAATTATTTCGCCCTTAATTCAGAGGAATATAATCTATTTAGCGTATATCTAGGTAGATATTTTGGGGAAGAATAATATTACCTCTAAAAATCACGAAATAAAATAACAAAATGAATTGCTAATTAAGAACGTGACTTTCCTTTCCAGTGGTTTTTAATGAATAAGAGGAGTTTCAATAAGTCCGTAAAGGACTGCAGCGATGTTCTGCTGCCTCGGCAGAAGACGATGACCATATCTGCCGAGAATGCCCTCATCTGGAGACGCGTGAATGCGCTGGCAGGCTAGCATTGCGGTGTCGTGGGGCGAGTTCATTTCCCCAGCACGAGGACCCACTACAAAAAAATTTCGCACTCACGAATTGGATGTTGCTCACGAGGCGACCGAAGTCGCAAAAAGTGTAGCTAACTACACCGAGGGAGATGGTACTTGTTACGAAAACAAGAGGAACCCGACGAAGCTCATGGCCCACAAATGAAAGAGGGGCAACCGGGTGGTGATGGAGCCCCTTCGCACCCACCCAACCAGAATAAATCCATATATATTTTGTTGCAGTGGCCAGGTATTCCTCTTCTGGGTGGAAAACTCATACAACTTGAATTGTATGAACTTTCCCATCAGAAGGGGAGTACCCCGGTGACCAATTTATGCCATAGAATTATACAATTTGATTGCATAACGCTATGCCATAAAGAGGCACTCTGCTTGGGCCACTCAACCCGCGATGTCTCCTGAAATGAGAAGTATTATTTAAGTACCCGGCGGCTGGCTCATGTTTTTAGGGGGCAGCCTGCCACCGTACCGGGTCCCATACCCGGTTAGAGTCGGAAGAAAGGAAAGACCGAAGAGTATTCTCTTAGCTTGACATTTCGTCCGTTTTATTAAGCAATCTCATTACGAAAAGTTCTATAAAAATTGTAAATTTACTAATTTACTGTGATTAAAGTGAAAGGAAACAAATTAGTCTAGCAAATTGATATAATTCACCTCTATAGATTTCTTTCTTTTTTTTTAAATAAATAACAAACAATTATATAAGGTAAACGATATTGTTTTCAGATTAGCTTCTTCTTTTCTTGACTTCATCTGATGTTTTTTCTATGCAAATTAACAATCGTTATTTATCTAGACATGCTATTCATCGTTTTACAAGATTCCTTCCTTTTAGAACCAATGTCGTCCTGAATCGACTCTCTTTTCGGAAATCTATACTACCCGCACTCTTTTTCAATTAGGATTTTTCTATTTTTGTGCTTGCGCTTGGCGAAGACGCAAAAGAAAATTATTAAAACGAGCAGCAGCTACTTTTAGAAGGATACTTCAAAAAGGTACTTGATACGACCTCACTCACGTAATGCGTGGGGCCAT
Organism: Odontomyia ornata; assembly: GCA_963969285.1. Taxonomy (NCBI): domain Eukaryota; kingdom Metazoa; phylum Arthropoda; class Insecta; order Diptera; family Stratiomyidae; genus Odontomyia; species Odontomyia ornata. The sequence goes on along the minus strand of OZ017741.1, from coordinate 183,815,517 downwards.
CATGATATATATTTAATATGATATGACATGCAAAATAAAACAAAGAAAATTTAGAGCAAAAATAAAGGGTACTTACCCTAAACCTCCTCCTACGAGTGCTCGTGTTCGGGGCGGGTAAGGCCTGTAGATGTAGTATAGCCGAAAACAAAATCCACTCGCACTAACTGGTTTCATCTGATTATAATTTGTTATCAAAAAAAATTTACAGTAATTTTTACTTTCACAAAATTCCATAAATTTAAACAAAAAAACAAAAAACATAACGGGCACCTAATCGAATGCAATCAATGATTGCTTCACGTTTCCCTAAACGGCTGAAGTTTCCGATGTCTATTGCTAGAAAATTGGAAATCCTATGACTCAATTGTTGCTTATGTGAATTCACACGCGACCTAGCTAACTTCCGTCTTATCGGTGGAGACAAATGAGCTCTTTGGAGTACGGGCGTTCCGCTGATTCCGTCAAAAGTCATATAAAATCTCGTTCCCATCCGGGGTGCATTAACTTCCTACAGAAAGATGGGATTCACGACAATTCAATCGCCCAATCGGCTGAAAACGGCCACTGTGCAAGCGGGAGCAAATCTGGTACCGCACTTATGTCTGGGGAAAGGTGCTCGGTGGGTGATTGAGGAGTCTCACATTACTTCAGATTTCCCGGCTGTTGCACTGATCTTTTATTCGAAACTCGTCAATTGGTAAAACGAAGTGTCGTCCAATTTCACAACTAACGGCTTTCCACAAACTATATCGCACTTCGGAAAAAAATGTTTTACTCAACTTTTCCGTCTTCTTTTTTTTTGTTTTCTAACTTTACGATCTTTCCGCGTTTTCTAACTTTACGATCTTTCCGCGTTTTCTAACATTACGATCTTTCCGCGTTATAAAACTTTTAGAAAATATGATTGGAGATCCCAATTTCAATCCACTTCGATTATTTTCCACGCGGCGTCCGCGCTGTCTCGCGGTTTCGAACAAACTCCCCCGATCCTCTATCATTTTCATCTTCACGAGATCCGTTTCATCCAATCTAATAACCAGTTCAAACAATATCGTTCCGCTTAAATTTTCCGTTTCAACCACACTCCGCGAGCATTATTTTGATCCATTGTTACGTTAATTTATAAAAATATTCAACAATTCTATTTTTCTTGTATGTTTTCTTTTCGTCGTAATTTAAATTTGTGTAACGGTGTGTCAACTATTTCTTAAACGCAAAATAAATATACCTTTAGTTTAAAATATATGGAAATAATAAGTGACTACGTTTTGCCTGTCTCGTTTACACAAAACATACGAACAATTAAAATTTATTTGCCTACATGACGGAATTTCAATGATAAAATAGTTAGAACACTTTCATTTCAGAAATAAAGATTGCATATAGTTTCATTTTGTTGCATCGCACTTTACCTTTATGCATTTTTGTGTGGCTCAGTGTTGATGATTTGTTTGGTTTATGATTGAAACGGGAAGGTAGCAGATGATGGAGATAGGGAAGGTTTCTAGGATTCACTTTTTCTGTGTCTGTGACCAAGATAGCTTTCTTGGTCAACTTATTGACTTATGGGATGATTGGTTGTTTGTTTGTTTTATCAGACCTTCATCTTTTATGTTGTATTTTGTATCGTCGAAGCTACTTATAATTTAAAGAAGGTGATGAGTATTAAATCGACTCCAATATACATTTAGGAACAGTAACGTGAATAAGCGGGTGATTTCTCTTGGCCTGGACGATGTACTACGACTCGTTCTAAGTTCTCATTCACTTCTTTCCCTGATGTCTTATCTAAAATTGCTTCCTAATTCACAGAATGCTCGATCTATGTTTATATTTGACTTGGCTGAGGTTTCCATAAAGCGGATACAATGTTCACGAGCAATCGCTTCACCTCGTTCCCTGCTCACCTATATTTCGGAGCCACTTCACTATATTCTCGAAACTTTTCTCGTTTTTTATATCATAAACTAACATTATTCCCATGGCACCGAGAAAGTACGATGTGGTAATTGTGTGGAAACGTTCTTGGCCAGCTTTGTCCCATATTTGCAGTTTAATCTTTTTACCACGCAGTTCAACCGTTTTTATTTTGAAGTCAATTCCTATCGTCGATATCAATGTCGACGTGAATGCATCGTCCGAAAACCGAAAAAGAATACAGGTTTTGCCAACGCCTGAATCACCGATCAGCAACAGTTTAAAGAGGAGGTCGTATGTTTTCTTCGCCATTATCTTGCACAAAAGACACCCAAAAATGAATGAATGCTTTTCTTGTTTTTACACCGAAAAATACAGCAAAACGTCAAACACGAAAAGTCACGGTTGAATTTGCTCCGAAACATCCAAATCTAATACAAAACTTTCCGGTGAAGGATTACAAGCTTGAAACGGGATTCACTCATTTGAAAGAGCTTGGTCATCCGCGATGAAAACATTCGAATCAAACGATTCAAGGCTAACATCCTCTAAAATTTCAAAATTATCGAACAGACAAGGATTAGTCAAATCAGGAGTGGAAAACTGTTCCGTTTTGAGTTGTAACGAGACAAACTCTCGCACGCTGGCTTTTTGAGCCATACCTACTCGATTACTACAGGTTCTTCCTTTCAGCGGGAAATAAAATGCAGGGTTGGTATGCCGTCGCGAGGGTAGGGTTTGAGAAAATCCGCCGAGGTCGGTTTCGCGTCGCGCGCGGTACGCGGTACCTTTGTTGTTTTGCTTTTTTTTATTAGCGTAACGTTCGTCGGGTTGAGTTAACGTAGTATATTTTTCGGTACCGCGTCGGAAATTCGGGAACGCGAAGTTAAGATTAGATCTTTGTCCTTTGACTGGTTATAGGAAGAAATACGGAGTAACGTAAAGTAGGTTTCCTCTCCGTATGGTTTTGTTTTGTGACGCGTTTGAAAACGGGCATGTATTGGTGGCAGAAGATTGTAGATGAGCGTAATCCATTCGGAGACCCGCGACCGAAATCCTCTCCGGTCTAGCTGGCCGACAAGCAGCCACCGCGTGAATGGATTACGGTGCACGGATTGGTTGACCGGTGGGTACCATCCGTTGGCACTACTCAGATTTAACGTCTAGAACCGATGAGAGGTCGGTTCCTCGTTCGGATCAAGACTTAAAATCATTACACAATAATCAGAATCCTTCAAAATATATTCCTTAGCGAAATTGAAATGTTTTTTCAATTCACTTCGCTGCTGAATGGCTTTTTGTGTGCAACACGTCCATTATATTGAGCAATTCTCAATACTCGGCGAACATCCCACCTTTTTTTTAAATCTGCGAAAACTTCACTAACCATTTTTGGAGCACTCAATTTAGGGTTTTTCTTGATTTTCCAGACAATAGCGCGTTCTTCAAGGGTCGTTAGAACCTTTGAATGGCCAGGACTATGCTTCAAAATTATTTATGTTGAGGATCGAACACATTTCGGCCACAGTTTTACCTTCCTCATGATTAAAAACCATCACCTGGATCTTCCCTGGGGCCGTGTAAATATTAATATTTATTTTAGGAAGCTACCAAAAACGCCCGATACCAAAAAAATTAGATATGATGCACCCGGATTTATTACTTTATCACTGGATTCAATATTAGATAAAAAAAAAAGTCACCCACATGCTGTTATATTGCATAAAAATGCACGCGTTTGCCAAAGTTTCATCGTTGTGCGAATCTTTTTCGGGCGTCTGTTTTTTTAGTTTTTTGTTTTATCCTTCCTATTCTTTCTCATTTTGCGATACATTTTCTATTTTGTGTTAACTTGATCGCGTAGATGGTTTGAACGATAAACATTTTTAGTTTTCTTTTCTATATGGGGAGACCCCCTTAAAACTCTGAAAAATATTTTCATCCCAAAACTTTCAAAAAGTCACCGCTTCCGACTTTTCTACTAAGTTTCATGGCTGTAGCTTCTATAGTTCCGGAGAAAAACTGCTGTGACATACAGACGGACGGACACAGGCCGTTATTTCAATAGGGTTTTATACTTTACTCGTAGTACAAAATCTTATAACATAAAAAATATAACTTTGTATATGGTTGCTGTACTTTCTTCTAATTCAGAGATTTTTTGTATTGTGCTTTGGTAAAAATGTCATCCGTATGTAGCTTCACTTAAAGTGTTGGATAAATATTCAATACTGCTTCTAGTTGATTTTGAACGGAGTACGAGTATATAGTCCACAATGAAAATGTTATTTCGCCGAAGACGATTATTATCTGATGCCTCGAACATAACATATAATAAAGGCAAACATCACCCGACAGAGTCGTTAATATTTTACCGTTCCTACTCCATTCGCAAAGTGAGTAAATAAATGATTCGATTCATCATTGGCCATGATTCACTTCTCGCCCGGCGGGCCGATTCCGTGACTTGGGAGTTGGGCGAAATGATATGTAGCGATTGTATGTTTATAAGACGACTTATGGTTTTCTTACAGTTGCGCACTCACCTCACAACGAATCATTGAAGCAATTCACACATTCTGTTCGCCTTCGATTCGACAAAACTACGAACGAGTAGAGTCGAACGGAACCGAGTAGAATCGATTCGACAAGCATTGATTCATTCCCCAGCGAATGTGGAGTATGAAGTGCTCATGTCGAGTCATTCTGGTTTTTCATTCATGCGTTAATTGGAAGTTTTAGTGATTACAAATTGCATTGCACGATTTTCATTAGTTTGTGAGATCAAATACTTAAACAATGGACGTTCTGAAATTCATAGATTGTGTTCGACGTCGCGATTGTATATATAATAAGAATAGTGCGGATTACAGGCAACGGGATGTGGTGTTTGATTCGTGGCGCAGCATTGCTCGAGAAATGAATCTCACTGGTAAGTTCATATGTGGATCGTCAGGCGCCCTGATTACTCACCTGAAGTTCATGTATCCAGCGATATATGTACATATGTAAATACGCGTACAACAGGCTACGCAATGTTAGAAATTAGAAACTAACTAACTATTAACTAATATTCGGTCACGTATTAACAAAGCTTTATCGCAGCTAATGTGCTATCAGCCGCGATAAACAGCTTAAAATGATTAATGCTGACTCGGGTTGCGGAACTAATCAGTTCAACTGAATATTAAACCTTTTATCTTGATTATTACAGATGAAATTATAAGAATCGCATAGTCCTGTAAACAGTTTTGTAATCTGAAAAAAATTTAAACGTTGCAGGACCCAGGCGACAATTTAAAATTTTTTTAAAAACCTATAACAACGCTATTATTTGGAATTTAATGAATCCGTAAAAGGCCGCTCGTGAGATTTCTCGTGTTTCAATACGGAACGTAAAGACCGGATAAGAGATTTTTCGTTCGTACCTTTTAGCTCTGCATATTATCTTTACTAACCGTAGTAAGATATTTGAACAAATTCATATATGCCGGTTTTAGATGCGTCCCTAAAGTTTATGCTTGCTAGGTACTGTTTGGTTTTCTTAGATTTTCATTTTAAAGTAAATTTGATTTGAGTTATTAATTTCCAAACAAGCTTATCGCCTGGGGACGATTAAATGATTTAAAAATCCCAATGCGATGAGTCGTCCGTTAATATATAGCAGCTAAACTTGATGAACTCGCGTTGATACTCGTATCGCGGCAAACAGTTTGATATTTGTAATTCATCGTTATTTGTAATTTCTTCTTATTATCTTGTCGAGTTATTAAGTAAAAAAGGATAATTTAAAATTACTCAGCACTCGAGTACTTTAATATTCATCTTGTAACACGTGTGCTCCGCTATTGAAAATAATTTTTAGTTTGATAAAATCAAATTATAATTACTTCAATTTGTCGTTGTCAAATTAAATGCAATCTGTTTGCAAAAGTTTTGTTCTTGTAAAGGCTAAGAAACTCTTGCGTGTCACTTAAAATAGGTAATCTTCCAAACTCTAATATGTATCTTCTTCTGTTATTCTTTAGTTGATTTGAGTACAGTTATATTGAAAGTAGTAACGGTGAACTAGAATTTGAAGGTTAAAGTGATAGTAATATTGGTAAGTCTAAAAAGTATTGAGCCTCGTTTTTTTCATTTTTCGATTGAATATTTCTTTTATTTAAAATGGATTTTATTTAAGCACATATTGTCCATTATTATCTATGATCTTTTGCCATTTTTTGCGTAGAGCCATTATTCCATCCGTGTAGAACTTCTTTGGTTTATCGGCGAAAAACTTGGCCAAGTGATTTTCACAGTCCCTTTTTGAAGTGAATTTGTTTTCATTAAGGAAGTTTTGCAGAGACCGGAACAAATGGTAGTCTGATGGTGCAAGGTCTGGACTATACGGTGGATGCATTAAAACTTCCCAGCCAAGATCTGTCAATTTTTGCCGGGTCATCAAAGATGTGTGTGGTCTGGCATTGCCATGATGGTAGACAACGCTCTTTCTATTGACCAATTCTGGCCGGTTTTTTTGAATTGCTTGTTGCAATCTGGTTAATTGCTGACAGTACAGATCCAAATTGAGTCTTTGTCCCGGTTCTAGCACCTCATGATAAACAATTCCCTTCCAATCCCACCATACACACAGTATAACCTTATTTGGTGTCAATCCTGGCTTTGAAGTCGTTTGTAATGATTCACCTTTTTTGACCATGACCTTTTCCGAACGACTTTCTCGTATCTTACCCATTTTTCATCGCCCGTAATGATTTGCTTCAAAAATGGCTCGATTTTGTTGCGTTTTATTAGCATTTCGCAAATGGAAATTCGGTCGATCAATTTTTTTTTGGTATTAATTCATGCGGTACCCAAACGTCGAGATTCTTTGTGTATCCAGTCTTACGTAAATGGTTCAAAACTGTTTGATTATGGATATTCAGTTCCTTAGCATGGTCATGGCTGCTTATGTGTCGGTCTTCTTCAATTTTTTGTAAGCTTTCATCGACTTTTCCAGTGATTTGTCGACCTGAGCGAAGTGCATCTTTGACATGAAAATTTCCAGAACGAAAGCGAGTGAACAATTTCTTGGCTGTGACTTTTGATAAAGTATCTTGACCGTAGACACCATAAATATTTTCACGAGCCTGCGATGCATTCTCACCTTGATCGTAGTTATATTGTAAAATATAACGAATTTTTTCAGAAACTTCACTCATTTTTAAATGAATACAACTTTTGACACGAATGACGAAATACAAAACTGTCCATATGACAGGTCAGTCTGTTAGTTTGACTCAATCTGCTTAGTATTGCCCGATATATAACAACGAACACCATCTAGTTACAAAAAACTTTCTAAGACTATCCAATATAATAATATGCGTAAACCGAAGGTCCCTGGTTCAAATCCCGTTGATGATAACGAGATTTGTTCGATTGATTCTTCGGACGAACCATAAACCCGTTCAGTTGTGATGCGTACTGGTTTAAAATCAGAAGGTAGCTTTGTGGGCGGACACTGCCATAACGTGGCACTGATTATATAACTTTCTTGAGTGCGCATACATTCTATCAAGATAATGAGATACTCTAACTATCTCGAAGTTACGGCCCGAAAGTAGCTGTAGTGTTAAGGCAAAAAAAAAATCATGAATAATATAGACGCTTTTAACCAAACTGTAAACCCGTTTCTACTGATAGTGATACATTTGCTATTATTCAACGAAACATATCGAGAATAGACTTAATCGCTTCTGTCGTTAATTTTAAAAATTAACTAATTTTTCGCAAAAGTCATTTGATACTAATTTTTAATAGAAAATCATCACCGTCGAATTATTCGAACATTTATCGAATACCTGAAATTTCTTTCCTGAAGAAGTATCAAAAAGCGAAAATACATACAAGGGGAGTCCCGGTTTATGAACATTCCCTCTAATCTCGCTGCAAAAGCAACGAGATTTAGGAGCCCGATGGCTTCAACCATCAACTAGAACGATCGCGTCCATCGCTAACGAAGGCGAAGCTAAAACGAAGATTCCATGGCAATAAAGAAAAAAGAAAAATTTTATCAGTCATTGAGCAGCCAGTTAAAGCTAAAGACATCGCTGAGAAGTATGAAAGAGAAAACGGGGAACTCAAACTTCGGATCAAGTCGCTAGGAGAACTAGTTGGAAAATTAACGTTCAACAAAGGAAAAACCACCAAGAAAGAAAAAGATGTAAAGTCAAAAGCGACCGAAGACAAGAAATCTAAGAAACTGCTAAAGGACCTTGATCAAGAAGATGTCCTCAGCGCAAGTGGAGCAAACGTCAGTTCAAGCTAATGCAACGCTAGCTGGGCTAGACGATTCCATGAACATTGAAGAGGATAAAGGTAACTAAATTTCTGAACATTGTTTAACTAAACCCGAGAATGAATTAATCGAATATTTAAAAAATTAAAATTAGGGAGAAAAAACCAAAAGTTTAGTCTGCTGGTCCGTCTGTGAATGTTAATCAAAAGAAAGAAAAAGTCCCACTAATCAATGTATTTGGGCAAACAAGAAAATATATGGTTCGGCTTTTGACAGCCGAAAATAAATTAAATGCTTTTGAGATCAATAGAGTGAATGCCGACGAACTGACAATTAGAACTAGGTCATTGGTTGGATTTCAGACAGCAAAAAATGGTTTAAATTCTGGAGAGGTTCCAGACTTTACGTACACCCCCAAAAGCGAAAAAAACAGACCTTTTTATTGAAGCGTCTGGACTTTGGAGAGGACCCAGTCGATCTCCTTCAGGTGCTTCAAGAAGTTGCACCAGAAATAGAATTTATTACAGTTAAAGACTTTGCATCAAGGAGATCAATTGTCGAGCGTAAAAAGATTTCGAACAAAAGCAGTCCAGGTACCCTTCAAGAAATAAGGTACTTGAACTTCCGAGTGGTGAGCTGGACACGCCTCCAGAAGAGCGAGGTCAACCAGTGCTACATGTGCCAAAGATTCGGGCATTCGGCTGCCAATTGTGCCATGAAATATAGATGTGTAAAGTACAAATATGTCCATGCCCCCCGGCGAGTGCGAATTGGCTCAGGCTAGCCAAAAGAAAAATTACATTGTATGAGCTGCGGTGTCTTTGGTCATCCAAAATCATATCGAGGATGCCCCCGGTATCTAGATGCAAAAGTAAAATGTACTCCAAAACAAAGTCAAGTACACCGCAATGTGATACCTACCAACTGGCGTGTCATTTGCACTTGCTGCTAGAGAACCAGCAGACAATGTAAATAAAATGAATAATGTAAGGGCGATAATGAGCTGGTTCTTAAAATTTATCAGCAATTAAATTCTTTATCGGAGAGAATCAATAAACAGGATTTTAAAATTAACTTTGTTTTTCAGTGTTTAGGGCTTTTAAATGCCCCAAAATTAGTTGTCATCCAGTCACATTCCCATAGATAAGATTCGTTTCATCTCGATCAATGTCAACTCCATTGTGAGTCTACATCGACGTGATTGTTTCTTGGGATTCCTTGTCAAGTAAAAGCCTGACATCATCCTTCTCACTGAAACCCACCTCAATTCATGGCGCTCCATGACATTCAAGGACAGGGAAGGTGGCACCGGGATATTGGTTAAAAGACCCTATTGTTTCCAAAATATAAATAAAGTCCAATTCAAAAACTTTGAATTTCTTGAAGCTTCCGTTATCAAAATTTCACTGTCAGGTGGGGATAACTTCTTCGTTATCTCTGTCTATGCAACTGGTCGAAATGTTTTCAAGTTCAAGGAGGAGCTTAATTCCTTGTTTGAAATACTCAAATTGAACAGGCTGCATAATTATTATATTCTTGCCGGTGACCTGGATGGCAAGCATACATCATGGCTGAACGCCAAAAATAGTCCCAGAGGTGTATTCCTGAAATCGTGGATAACAGAGAACCAAACTGAAAAGAGCTGCAATCTATATGGTTCGGAGCTCCCAACATACCTTAGGACAAATTCATATTTGAACCTCTGCATTGCTGATGCAAGACTTGAATTCAGCTTGAATAGTCCTCAACGGGAACTGCAGGAGCTTCGTTACGATAGCGACCATAACGCAATCGTAATGAAAATCAATCATCAAAGGGAAGATCTCTTCCTCATTCCAGTTCAACATGAAAATTATCGGTTAAAGTTCAAAAAACAGACTGGGGAAAGTTTCAAAAGACGTTTAATCGGGATTATCAAAAGCAATGTCCTCCTTCTGATGATGGCATCTCTTATTCAACGGTTGCTAATGACAGGAATCTAACTAATGATAAAATAGATCTCTATTCGTCGAAGTTAGAAGGCTGACGTTGAAAACGATTGAGAGAGTACTTCCAAAGATTAAACATCGAAACAATATGGCAGGATATGAAATACCAATCATTGCAAGGTTGAAAATATAGAAAAGCCTTGTTCTTACACGCGTCAATAATATTTATCGGCGATTTTTGAACTACCACCATCCCTCGTTGGCTTTGTTGAAATTACCCCTGAAGAATGTACGGAACTTCATCCGTCCATATTTCAGGAGTGAGCTCAGTAATCAATGGGTGGAAAAACTGAGGGGTATTAGCCCACAGTACCCAGATGGCGTTTTCGCGAAAGTGAATAGCATATTTCGTAAGAAGTCTCGAGTGAAGGTACCGAATCTTGAAGTCCCTAGTGATGAAATAAATCTTCTCGAAGGGCTGGTATTGAAATTGATAGAACGACTCCGGATAGAAATGGAAACAGGATTATATGTGATGGATTGCATAAACTTGCCCTGGTTGAAACACACTTTGAATTGGTTCATCTACCAAACCCTGAGAGACGGAATGAATTTTTTTTCAGAAGTCGTTGAAACAAATGTTTCTGACTTCAAATCCTGAACAGCGAATCAATTGTTCATTTCAATGAAACATTAACATCTGACCTCATACCGAGCTTGAATCTTATTGATTATTTTGTCAGCTATGAATATTTGGCAAGACAAACAACAAGAAATCATGTGGTACTGATGGTATTCCAAATGTAGCTTTCCGAGATTTGCCTTAGGTTGCTATTAGGAATTATTGCATATTGCTCAACAACATGGTGAGCAATTCATATTTCCCAAATGAGTGGAAAAAGGCTAAGGTATTTCCGATCTTGAAAAATGGAAAATAATTTTCGGGTCCAAAACGCTATCTCCCAATCAGCTTACTGCCTAACATCAGCAAGGTGTTTGAAGTGATATTAAACAAAGTATCAAACGCCCACATTGAGAAATATTAGTTGATGCCGAATTGCCAATTTGGTTTTCGTGCCAGGCATTCGACCATACATGCAATAACGAAAGTAACCTCAGACATCTGTTGGAAACTAAACAACAGAGAATGTATTGGAGCGTGTCTCATTGATATGGAGAAAGCCTTCGATTAGGATAGTGTAAGTTGGTTTTTTTCTCCTTTTTCCAATTGAATTTCAAAATATTTAATAATCTTAATTAATTGAACTTGCTACAGTTTTTTTTGATGAAATGTGTTAAATGATAACGTATAAATTTATAGAGCCGTTTGGGCCATGAAGTTTTTGTATTGTTATTGTTTGGAATTTGCTTTATATTCTTTGAAAATTTATACCGATTAGTATTGAATTAAGCAATTTTGACTTTGACTTTGAGTTTTTAAACTCTTTCAGGACAGGTTCCCCAGGCACCTTGTCGCCATGTTGTGCAATATGTTATACGGGAAATCATTTGTTGTAACTGATGGGAATCTGACGACAATACGCGACTTTAAGGACTTGAATGGTCTACAGCAGGGAACAGTCACTGCGCCTCTGCTTTTCTCAATATTCATTCGCAAGCTATTGAACGGCTTTGATTTTAACGTCTCGACAACGCGATCATTGGTAGCATTTGCTGATGATCTGATCATCTATACGGCAGACCGAAAAGCTACAACAGTTCAGAGCAATCTTCAAAAAATTTTCAACGATGTACAGTTGTACACTGACAATTTGCGAATGAAAATCAATGCGCAGAAGTGGGAACCAATTTTATTTCGGACAACGCTGCAGGGGAAGGATTTTCACATTATGACTGACGAGAGGAAGGATTTTCACATTATGACTGACGAGAGTAGTTCAGAACGAGTTCCACATAAATCCTGTGTCTGATACCTTGGTGTTCATCTCGATCAGTATCTGTACTGTACTAAACATGTCAAAATCATGCGGTAAGGAACAAAAAGTAGTCATGGCCCCAATATACTCTTTCATTCCAAAAAAATTCATCAAAAGGTCAAAATGATCTGTTACAAGACCCTGGTTAGACCAGTTTTGATATATGAATGTCAGATCTGGTACAACCAGAGTGCTAGTACTTGGAAAAATTAAGAGTTTTCGAAAGGAAATGTCTTCGTGCATGTACTGGTTTGTACAGAAAGCCTGAGTTGGATTGGAAGCATTATATATCGAATAGAAGAATTTATCAAACTGCTAGAGTGACAAGAGTCGATGTTTTCTTATTGAAACTTCTTGGGAATCATATCGCAAGATCTGTGAGTGAAAACCCCTAGATTTCACAGCCGTTCCACCCTACAGACGAGTATATTGCGATTTGCCTAGCTACAGGCTTCATTCCTCCAGTAATCGTGTATTTGAACATGAATCGATATATTTTTGATTTTGACGGTGGTATCCCAATTATATATCACATATATAGACGGGCCACTGATGGGAAGATAAAATATCCTCCGAATTTGAGTTTACGAGACCAACAATTCCAATGTAGATACTCATTTGCTAGATTTGTTGAGCCTTGTCGAGCTGAGACGGAGCAATCTAGATATTGGTAGCTGAATGACAATGTCTAAATTATTCGTGTTTATTTCCAGTTTTTGTGTGTTTCGTTACTTAGTTTTTAAGTTTCAGCTCATTATTGCTACATGTATTGTTGTTGTTTGTTCGTGCTAAAAATTTGGAATAGGTGAGGTATATGTTATGTTTATTATATAAGGTTTAAAAGTGAGGTTAAACGCTTAGGTTAGGAACATTGTGATAGCATTTTTTTTATTATAAGATAAAATTTTTTGATTGAATTCATTAGAATTGCGCGACAACATATTAGGTATAAGATAAAAGTTCACTGTTGTGTTATAATTATAAATAATTTTGGAATAGTGTTGGCTGGTTTTTCCCCCTTTTTGAATTGAATTATAAAATAGGTAATAATCTTAATTAATTTGAATTTGCTATGTTTTTTTGATAAAATGTGTTGAACTGATAACGTATAAATTTATAGAGCCATTTGGGCCATCAAGGTTTTGTATTGTTATTATTTGGAATTTGCTTTATATTCTTTTAAAATTTATAACGATTAGTATTGAATAAAGCGCTTTTGACTTTGATGGTAATCTCAATTCATGTAAGCTTTATAACTAAAACCTTGCAAAGGTAAGTGAACAAAATTTAATTTTCTTGTAAGGATGATCAGAGTTCTCTATATAATGCTCAACCATACATAATTTAAATTGAAACCGATTTTGAACACATAAAATTTTCCAGGTAGACTATGAAGTCTAAATAAGAGTGCAATGGTTCCAAACTGAAGGCTTGCCCCCCGAATTCCTTTTTCGAAATGCTTATTTTGGATATAGAGGTTTTTGCTGCAAATAGTTTTCATGCCTGATTGCATACATACATGTGTCTTTTATTTTTGACAAGAAACCCCGTATAATTTAAAACTTTCGAGACTAATTATAAAAATCTTGAGGGAACCAGGAATTTTTTTAAATTATTCGAACTGGCTTTAATTTTGGCACACTTGCAAGCAAAACTTCCGACGCCGACTTGTATTTCATTCATTGCGTCAATCTCAAAACAAGAGGATAATGACAGTTGCTGCCCGTTGGCTGTTGATATGCATTACCATATTTATCTATTGTACATAAGAATACCTTTGCTGTAATTGAAGTTTCTGATACGATGACGGTAATGGTGGTGATGGTGATGGGGAGGCATCGTCTTTACAGGAAATTTTCCCTCAGACATGTCCATGGGCCCACGAAATACAAGAACGATCCGCTCCATTACTCCAACTGCAAGTCTTACTGACGATACGGTCAAGCCACAAGCCTGGTCCCGTAGTATCGGCCGCTGCTTCACAAGCCGCATCCGTTCTACACTCTCAAATCCAAATTGAACGAAGAAAACAAATTGAGGTTATATATGCGCAGAACTATACGGCACCTTAAATGAACTATTAATACACAATAACTCCCCTTGCTTGGCATTGATAAGGATGGTGATAGCGTGAGGGCATATGAGCCTGCTATAAACTTTGCCGCAGTAACATATTTAATTAAAAATAGACGCTCTTGGGCACCAAACACGACCTAGGAACACTCCACGTTTCGTGGCGGTTCTTAGGCAGAGGTCTATCATCTGCTACATGTCAACTTCTGGCTGAGGCTTCCATAGTAACAAATGCCAGATCCCTTTCCGGGATAAAGCCGCAAGTTATAACAGCTAGAAGGTCCTGAATTGATTGGAACTTGCCGAAATGTCGTTTAATGCCGTGCTGATCGACTGTGTGACCGTAAAAGTTGACTAACTGGCCTCCAAATTCGCACGTGCTCGTTTTTAGCTTGAAGCCGTTATCTTGAAGGCGCGTTAAAGTTTTGAAATGCTGTTCTTTGTGGTAATTTTCGTCGCCTCGAACCGATTGACCTTGAAGAGGCCAAGATGAGTGTTGAGCCGATTGACCTTGAAGAGGCCAAGATGAGTGTTGAGATTCTGCGCTCCTTCGTCGACTAGGACTTGAAAGTAAGTGTCCGATAAAACAATTAAGCTGAAAACTTTCATTTTGGCGAGCTTCGAGTCAATTTTATCTGGCGTTGGTTGTGGATACTTGTTTGGTTCGAGGCTGTCGTTGAGGCCCGTTAAGTAGACGGTGCAAATTCGATTTTTTCCTATCTTTTTTTAAAGGCAACAATTATGTTAGCACTGCACAATCGGAGTACTTGATCGATGAAATGACGTTCAGGTGTTGCAGTTATTCTAGCTCAGTCGCGACTATGAGAGCTGCGGTGTGAGGAACAGATCGAGGCTTGGCATTGACTTGAGTGTCAACGATGCCGTTGTCTTGTTACAACAGCCAAGTCCTTCGGAGAAGAGAGACGGGAACTTTGCTTTGACCTCTGCGATCAAGTCGTTGTCCTCGGTTCACACTGCGTTGCAGAATGAGTCGATCGGGCTCGTCCAAAGATTGACACCTGTGATCTGATCGATGCAAAACAACTTGAGATGCAAGGAAGTGCGGTATCATTCACCGTACTCCTTTTTTCCTTAAGTTTCATAACACATGCGAAACTGCCAAGGAGGTTGAACTTTCTTGTTGGTGGCGATGAGAGTACGTTCGCCAAGTTTAGCCTAGTTTAAACGTGAAATAATTGTAATGTCAAAACCGGTGTCAAGTTGAGTCTGATGATTCCATGATCCATTGAGGTTACGTTCGATATATTTGCGTAGCTGGAAGCTGTTGGCCAATTCAAACTGTTGAACGTATTTTGACAACTCAAAATCGGGGTATTGATGTCGAGGCTTTGGCCGATTTCTTCTTGTGATGCAGAATCCGATTTTATGACCTGTGCGACAGAACACTGGGCAGTGCTTAGATTTGTATGGGCAATCTCGATTCCAATGAGCTCCACCGCAACACCAGCATGGCTTCGGTGGTTTTGTTGATTCGCTATTCAAGGAATCGCTTGACGATTTAAGATTTCCGCGATTTTGGAATGTTTGCCCTCCGAAAAAACACTTCCCACTTCGGCTGAGACTCGACGACGCTGCTTTTGTCTTGCTTGAGGCAGATAATTCTGTTGGTTTTGTTGATAATCTTGAAGTGTGATTTGAACGAAAGCCTCTTTCTCTGCTAGTATATTGAGTGCTTTTGAGTCCATTAAATATATATTTATTTGGATTAAATAATATCTGAAATTTTAGTTTGCAATACTTACTTCCGCTATTGTAATGAATTTCTCTTTTTCGAAAATCCGTGTAGTACAAGGGTGCCGATGTTCTGGCGCAAGTGTCAGCGAGCTAAAACAACACCGAGCTCAGCTAACTAGCTTGGCTTAACGGCCGCGTACGCGTGCTTGACGACTAGCATTTGCGGTATCATATGAGGCGGGTTCTTGTCGAGCCACGAAGCTACACTACAAAATACTTATCACGCGTACTCTACTCTACGAGAGGTACCGATCAATTTTTATTATCTTTAGAAATGTTATATTATGTGTCAATTAAGCTACTCTACAGTACTTCAAAATTTTTTTTTTGCCTCGTTAGAGTTAGCGGACACGGAGGCTTGAGACAAACGCAAACATTTTACCAAAAAGGAAACGTTACTTTTCCCGAAGAATATCGTTGCATTACAAGGGAATGTCAAACCTAAAGAAGTTAAAGTGGCTGAAGTGAACCACTCATCTCTGCCAAAACTTGACGGATGTAGTTTACTTTAAACTAGTAAAACAACAAACTAAGCAGTTTCGACGGGGTGACCATCTTATCTCTTAAGGAGCAGCCACTCCTGATCACCACGGGGCTGCTCGACTGCTTATGTTTATTACACTATCTTATTTTTCTTTTTCATTAAAAGGGCCTGTTTTTAGGGTTTTGTACTAAAATACAAAACCCTATTGCAATCACGACCTGTGTCAATCTGTCCGTCTGTATGTAACAGCACTTTTTCTCCGAAACTATAGAAGCTACAGCCATGAAACTTTGTGGAAAAGTCAGAAGTGGCGACTTCTTGAAAGTTTTGGGGTGAAAATTTTTTTCAAAGGGGTTTACGGGGGGTCTCCCCATATAGGGAGGCGACCCCTCAAAAAAAAATTTTCACCATTGGTAGTCGAGTAGGGTGTCGTTTTAAAGGTCTTAATGAGATCGTTTCAAAACAAGTCTTAAAATTGCCGTATCAGTACCGTGGGGGGCAGGGGAAGAGGAAATGTACGAGCTTTTCGCGTACCCCCCCTCGCGATTGGACACCTTTCATCCGAAAAATCTGAAAAAAATCATGAATGTAGGCCTTTATGAGTACAACAACAAATACGTGAGATGTCAAAATTCACTCAACTTTGTTAGTAAAGTATGATTTATCGATTTTACACTTTCTTGAATAAAATCTTAACGATAGCCTTAAATTTGGTATACGAATGACTATTTACAAGATTGACCTGTCCTGCAAGTTTTATGAAGATCGAATGGTATTTAAAAAAGTTATAGCGGTTTGAATTTTCCTGTATTACTATGGAGCAATATGTGCCGTATTACTATGGAAACATATGCTATGGAACATATGCGCTTTTTAACGAATCTGACACTACAGGTTTGCTAGGATTTGCATGAAAGTTTCAGCAATGATAGGTATCATAAATATCTTTGAGAATTAGTTAAAATAGTGGTATCAGTAATCGTAAAACAAAATAGTTGCTGTTTTAAATGCGAAGATTGATTAATTTTGAGTTATTTATCCCCGACTTCAACGTTTGATGTTCATGCTTTTAACACTTGATTCAGTTTAATGAATGATTGAAGATGAATGCCTACAATTAAAACTCATATGTGAAACAAGTGGAGGAGGCAGGAGAGAGCTCCTAACAGATAGGCTTTGTAACCACTCTACGGCTAAAAAAAATGCTGATGCCATGAGTCGATGATTACAACACAGAAGAGTGGCGAACCTTGCACAATGTCCTAATGCTCTGTAAGTTTGATGAAATTCTTATCATATTCACGGAAATGATAGCCATTTCTCCAACAACAATAACACACTTTTTTGGTATTTTATTCACTTTCCATCGAACCAGACACTGTAGTTTTGATTTGATCTTCTTAAAATTTTCAGATAAGATCAATGACATAAATGCTTTCAGGATTTCATGATTTGAGTGATTTTTGTTAGTTGAAAATGGAGAAACAATGGATTTTCTTTTAAACGAGCAAATCTCTTTGACATGTTTCTTAATATTATTCGTTGCTGGTGATTGCATTTTGTATGTTGAGTACAAAACCCTTCTGACATGAGCGTAGGTCTGTCTACCCAACTTGTTTTATTTTCATTTATGAATTGTTTTGGTTTTGTAGCTTTTGATTGCGTATAAAATCGTCATGTCGGTTTAGAAACTAGCACTTTTTATTTCTCACTATACCTTCCCCTATCCTTTCCCTCCCAATTGTGTTTCATTTCTCTATGTAAGTTGACTCGGCACGGGCAGTGGCCATCCCCAATAAAACCGTCATGGCTGAGCTCGAATCAGCTCAGGATGCCACCAGGTAATCTATGGCCGTTGCCACATTCCAAGTCTACGACTGTAGTGCATACTGTGACCGTGACAAGGAAAGGAACTGAGTACGGGGTTCCAAATCGTTACATTTTGAATTCTGTAGACGTCTGTACACCAAAAAACATATTTGCATTGTCAACCGAGATGATGTTGCCTAATCCTTACAGCGAAGGCAAATTGCATCAATGGAAACAAAAGATAAATCAACTAAAGTTATAAAATACAAACAGATTCACTGAGTCTTAATTTAGTTGGTTTTACTATTTAAACAATTTACCGGGAAGCTGTTGAGTATTAATTTTGGCAAAACGCCTTCATAATATTATATTAAGGTGTCCTTTTGAAATAGGGTGATTGGACACTAGTTTGAATGATATATCTGAGCGTCTATTATTTGCCAACTTGCTTTAGGTTTTGTAGATCCAAAAATACCTTAAAAACTTTTAGGCCATTTACTCAATTTTCGGGGAAATTTATACAAGTTTATTCTCGGGGTCTTTCCAACTAATCCTGAAATGATAAAGAATAAATACGTAAATTCCAAACATTAGAGTTCAAACTCTTGAATCAAATTGAATGAATGATTAAAAAGTCAAAAGCGATAAAGAATTGAAATATGGCAATGATCATCATTATTTCACCATACATTTCGAACCTAAGAATATATTTTTAATTGTTTCGTTCGCTTGATAACTCATTGAATTTAAATATTTTCTTTCTTTCCAGTGATTGAATGCAAAGAAAAGTGGCACAATCTTCGAAGCAATTACATGCGAGAACGGAAAAAAGTTCTTGGTTTTGGTATAAAAAAATGGCATTTACTGGATACTCTGTCTTTCCTTGAACCCCACCACTGTGCACGAAATGGGATGAAAAAGCGTTCACGATGGCATTCAATCGCAAACTCGCATGAGGGCGTTTTGGATATAGATAAATTTGAAGCTTCTACTCCACAAAACGTTACCTCTACCGATCACTTCAATTTTGAAGACGCTCATGACCTACAGAATCTTCAAGATGAGTCCCAACATGATTTTTCCAGCTTTACTGCGAATAACCTCGAACAATCAGTTGAAGATAAAGAGGAAAAAGTAGAGAAACACGAAAGCTGTAGTAATAATTCCAATCAAGCCGATACGCAAAGTACTGTCGAAAAAGTTTCGGAGAATCGTACCCTGAATAGGTTTAAAAGTCGGCGAAGAATCATGAAACGCGACAAATGGGATGGAATCGATTACGAATTCTTAAAGCAAATACGCAAATTGACTCGGCATTTAAATGATTCTACGGAAGATTCGGATCGAATGTTTTTATTAAGTCTACTGCCGATAATGAAACAACTCGCACCTAAGGATAATCTGAATTTTCGTGTTCAAGTTCAGCAATTATTGGAGCAGAAACTAACAAAATAGTATAATATACAAAATCATAAAACAACATAGTATCAGTTCATTATCATTTTCTTATCCGGATGCAAATAATTCACTTTGATAAAACAAGAATCATAAAAAGAGTGCTTCAGTGGGATCCTTTGATTTGTTTTTAAAATATATAAAAAAAACGTTAATAGCTTTAAGATAAAAATATGTTTTTTTTTAAATATTTATGTGTTCGATAAAATAATTTATCAAAATACAATCGTATTTATATATAAAAACTTTTAGTTACCAAACTTAAAAATAGACATAGACTTTCTCATTAATCCGGGACCGTTCCAATACCCATTAAGCATTAGGTGCCAGTAGAGAGCCGGCATGAAATCCTTTTTCATAATAAACATCGAATACCTTTCCTTGTTTTGGGGAATAGGGAATGTTTCCAGGGGCTGCAAATTATAATCGAATTCTGCTAAAATACATTTACTGTACCCAGTTACAAGCGGGCATGAAGCATAACCGTCATAAACTTCTCCAAGAAGCTTTCCATTTAAGGTGGCAAGTATATGCTTGTAAATGACAGGACCTTGGGCCGCTACAAATTGTGATTATAACAGTTGAGTTAGTATTTATGCATGAGATTATGGAGAAATATGCAAATACCTGCGGCTGCTGCAGTTTTTGAGTTCGGCGAGGATGAACAATCGCCAACAGCGAATACATTGTTGTATTTTACATGCTGTAAAGTGTCTTTGTTAACGTCAACGTAGCCAAGTTCATTTACAAGTTGTTTACATTGCGCCAATTCCTTAGGAGCAGACATTGGCGGGACTGCATGAAGCATAGAATACTGTGAATATACGCAATAATGACTGCATTAATTTCACGATATAAACAGAGCAGTAAAAATTAGGTGTTCAATTACCTTAACGAACTTTTATTAGCATTAATTCAAATTCATTGCAAATTTCTTATGATTTTCGTAGAAGATCTAAATTTTAACTTACTTCTGTTTCGAATGTTTCACTCGGTTTTTCCACATTTGCGAACACGGCAATATTTTCACGTGGCTTAACTTCAATGAGGTTTGTTTTAACATTAACTTTAATATCTCGCTCTTCTACAATTTTCCACAATGCGTCTGCATATCGCTTTACGCCAAATATGTTTGCAATTGATGTGTTATAAATTACATTAATGTTTTTTCTTTTCTTTTGCTGGAAGTCAATGGAAAATAATTTGGAACATTGTATAACGAGGAAATCAAAAACGTATCCGAACTTACTCGTCTGAAATAATCTTCTGATATGTAAACAGCTTTTTGTGGTGCACCAGGACATTTGATTGAGCCGGTGGGCATCGTGAATATTGCATTGCCTTTTTCGATTTTTTTGATAGCTGAAAATGTTTTGTCTACATGTTCTGGAGAATAGTTGGAGCAAACGTTTCCATTTGGCATGGAAAGAGCTTCCACAAGTCCTGGAATCTATAGACAATTATTTTGTAATCATTGATTATGCTAGATAAATTGTATTTTTACTTTATCATAATGTAAATGTAATCCCATTGCGACTAAAAGAATGTCGTAAGTGATTTCTTGGCCGGAAGACGTTATCACAGTATTTTTGTCAGGATGAAATTCGGTAGCCTTTTCTTGGATCCATTTAGCATTTTTCGGTAAGACATCATGCATAGGTTTATATGATGTTTCCAGGGATTTCATTCCTCCCCCAATTAATGTGAACATTGGTTGATAGTAATGTTTCTGAAAGTGTCAGGTTAGGCTAGTTCTGAATTACTTCTTCACTAATTACCTGTGCTGGATCTAGTACAATGACATTTCCTTTTCCAAATTTGGATGTGAGTTTTGCCGCTACAGAACATCCTCCAGTTCCACCACCAACAACGAGGACTTTGCAACTGCATAATAAAATGGTAGAAAATTTTTAAAAATTATATCTACACGTTAGTTTGGAAACATATACGAATTATAGACAATAACTGTGGACTGGAAAACATTCAGAGTTTTGCATTGCATTCTATTTTTTAAGATTGAAAAATAAAAAATCAATAACCTTTAAGCCTGGGGCGGCTGGTTTTCTTAAAACACTTAAATCAAAACACTTAATCGCATTGAGATCACATGCATCGACACTACTAATATCACGAGTCTACTTATCCTACTGCATGTGTAGCTTGGTGTATATATGTATAGGATAATCAAAATATCTCTGAACAATAGCTGATGGCATCAGATGTTTTTCGTTCTTCTTCGTAGCACTACAGCCTCGCTCGGGCTTTCGCTTCCTGCAAATAGCGCCTTCAACTGTCTCGGTCCATTGACCGCGTCCTCCAATTTCGAAATCCGAGAAGCGATGAACTGTCTTCGTCGACCGAGTCAGACCAGCGTTTCCAGCCACATAATTGTTTAGCCCAGTCATATTAGGTAAAAAAAGGGGTCAACCTCGGAATGAAAGATAATAAGCTGCAAATTGGTATGAACCTTTGTTTTGTCATTCTAAATGTTGTCTCAAAAGTCAAAATCATTATCGTTTTCGCGTCTCAAGATATTCAAGGTCAAAGGTCACAAAAATCGGTTTTTCGCGAATATCTGGCTTCCTATCGGTTAAATGAGATTTGCATTTATTATAAAAGTTGTAGGCTATAAAATTCCCTACAACTTTTGTTTAAACTTTTTTTTCATACGACCAACCGTTTTGAAGGTAGAGCGCGAAGAGTGCACATCGTACAGTCATATACGGCCTAATGCAAGGTCAAGCGTGAGTTATGGTTATCAGTACGTTATAAAGTCAATTATTTACTTGGAAATTATAATTATTAAACAATGCCTATTATTTATGTACTAACTATTAATTATTTATATTTAATTAAAGTAAGTAACTTGATTTGCAACGGTACAATTTCAAACTAACGAATAATCTTGACTCATACAAAGTGGAGAGAGTGGCCTTGAATACTATAGAACATCTGTCCCGGCAATGAATAGAAAAGGGCATAGGGTAGGGACAAGTATTTCCAGGTATATAAGTATTGAGAAATTTACGCGTTTTAAAGAAAAGATATATAATGTCGTGTTAACTTAAAATAAAACTAAAATATATAATCCAGAATTAATAATATTTTATACTTAAATAGTTAAATATGAATAATTATATATAAATAATCAAGTTACTTACTTTAATTAAATATAAATAATTAATAGTTAGTACATAAATAATATATATAATTATTCATATTTAACTATTTAAGTATAAAATATTATTAATTCTGGATTATATATTTTAGTTTTATTTTAAGTTAACACGACATTATATATCTTTTCTTTAAAACGCGTAAATTTCTCAATACTTATATACCTGGAAATACTTGTCCCTACCCTATGCCCTTTTCTATTCATTGCCGGGACAGATGTTCTATAGTATTCAAGGCCACTCTCTCCACTTTGTATGAGTCAAGATTATTCGTTAGTTTGAAATTGTACCGTTGCAAATCAAGTTACTTACTTTAATTAAATATAAATAATTAATAGTTAGTACATAAATAATAGGCATTGTTTAATAATTATAATTTCCAAGTAAATAATTGACTTTATAACGTACTGATAACCATAACTCACGCTTGACCTTGCATTAGGCCGTATATGACTGTACGATGTGCACTCTTCGCGCTCTACCTTCAAAACGGTTGGTCGTATGAAAAAAAAGTTTAAACAAAAGTTGTAGGGAATTTTATAGCCTACAACTTTTATAATAAATGCAAATCTCATTTAACCGATAGGAAGCCAGATATTCGCGAAAAACCGATTTTTGTGACCTTTGACCTTGAATATCTTGAGACGCGAACACGATAATGATTTTGACTTTTGAGACAACATTTAGAATGACAAAACAAAGGTTCATACCAATTTGCAGCTTATTATCTTTCATTCCGAGGTGAAAGCCCTAATATGACTGGGCTATAGTAATGTACCTCGTGTATCGACAGGTAGCTTTCTTATGACACACTTCAGAGCCAAATGAATAGCAATGGGGCCAGCCCATCTCCCTGCGTTAGTCCGATATTTGCGTCAAATGCATCGGTGAGTTGGTTATCGATGCGAACTTGGGAGGTCGTCGACGTCATTGTCAAATTGGTAAGACGAGATAATTTGGCTGGAATGCCAAAGCAAAGCATAATTTGGTACAGCACGCTACGATCAATACTGTTATGCTTGCTTAAGGTCATCGAATATTTGGTGTACGTCTATGTTGA
The DNA here is from genome assembly GCA_963969285.1 of Odontomyia ornata. Lineage (NCBI taxonomy): Eukaryota > Metazoa > Arthropoda > Insecta > Diptera > Stratiomyidae > Odontomyia > Odontomyia ornata. The sequence goes on along the minus strand of OZ017741.1, from coordinate 183,791,640 downwards.
TCTGCCAGCATTTTGGAAGTACCTGCTTGACAGTGAACAATTGGTCTATCGTCGATACTCCCCAATAAGACTGTTGGCGTTTGATCCGATTTGATTTTCTAAGGTCTTTGAAAATATTTTGTACGCCGTACAAAACAGTGATATGCCTCTATAATTTTCGCACTGTAGCTTGTCACCTTTTTTGTCTTTATATGTTAATTGTTATATGGCCTCTCCATTCCAAGCTGCAATTCAGGTACCAAGAACATCTTCACATAACGTTGGTATGTCGATAACCTTTCTTTTGACATATCCTCTATGTAAAATCTCAATTTACCACTACTTAAATGAATAAACTTAAAAAATTGACCTATTATTCTGGGTTTAGCATGATTAAATTTGATTAAAGTAACTTTAAATCTTCGAGCTGCAAGAAAAATTTGACATTGTATTATCAAATATTGAAAGAAACACACCTACTTTTACTATAATGCAGTATTCTCCTTCTATGAAGGTGTTGTATGGTGTTGCATATAAGATTGATCGCAAACTCAATTCAAACGAAATTTTCATAATGGCTTATTGTTCGGTCTCGTTATGAAGTTGAAACAATGTGAGCCTTTTAGAATACGGAGCGCCTACAAAGTATCTATTATCAGGTTGAATCTCATGATGGATCTTCCTGTGCAGGAAAGTGTTTCTATGTATTAGCAGAATTCACATTTCTTACTATTATCATAAATTCACGAACAAGGCCCAACATAATTTGAAAAAGTTTAGAAAATAAAAAAAAAAAACCATCGCAAAAGTGCACTCAACTAATTTAATCATAACTTCCTTTTATAGCATTGCAATTATCATTATTCCGCGAAACCAATCCCACAAAAGCGATTCCAAACAAACTTTATCAATCACTCACTATCAATGCGTCGTGATATCGCGCGATATCACATGTTTATCCTTAATGCAATTATGAAAACAATCAATTGTGATAACCACAAAAGCTTGCTCATATTGTTTATTATGCAATATTCATTTATTTGCTATTCGTTTGAATAAAAGAATTGGGAAATGTTCTACCAAGTCCGGTGAAAATTGTTGATAAGCATGGCTTGGATATTCTATTTTTAAACACTTTAGAGTCAGTCTGATTTAATGATGTGATTGCGAAATGATCTTCATAAGAAACGCCGTTTTTGGGATTTTAGAGAATAAAGCGTGCAGTATTAGAAATGGGGAAAGTCAGAATTATGTACTGGTTCATGTTCTGAATTTCTCTTTGAGTTAAATAAATCATTTGAATTCCTTAGAGTAATAAAGCAACTAGGCAAATTATTGGAGTGTAAAGGCTGGGTTCGTGCTTGAATAAAAGGAATATTAGCTTTTCCTGTAAAAATAATAAGCTGATTCGTGGAAGCCCATTTCAACACTTAATTGAAACAGCTATGAAACGTTCACTTCAAAGCGATATGAATACAAGAAGATTAAAATCAGAGCAAAAGTTATCGAAAACCCGCGACCTGAAATTTTAATTGTGAAATAAAACAGAAATTTGGCGTACGTGCGCAGCAAGATGACGGCGAATTCCGAGAAATTTCAAGTAATTTAGCCGCACGAATTTCGGGGATCATGATTTATTTATGAATCTGCTTGGCAAGATCAGATGAAGTTCGTGAAATTTCTATCATGTCTTGCTTGGAGATTGTGGATTATATGCAGATGCCATTAACTAGCATATCTGATTCAGATTGTCACCCGAAATGGAATTTTACATAATATGGCGAGTTGGGAATATTCCACGATCAAATGGTTACTCACTGTTGCTTTTGCTGGTGAGGGAATGTAGTCGATAACGACCGAACAGAAGCAGTAATTGTACTTTGCGACAACTTAACTACTTTTCCTAGGGTACTCATTTTAGTAAACCTGCTTCACCAACACTTTCCACTAAAATTATGCCAAATATTTGCAACCAGCCACAGATCCCGAGCCACTTCAACACTTGAACACTCCGCAACTGCTAGTCGGCGAAGTCAGCGGAATTAAATCACCCCAAGCAATTATCGTGAACAAATCGTGCAACGCATTCATGACCTTGGAGAAGCACACACGCTTCCAAAATTTGGATACTGATAAGAGGCGCGCCGCCACCCCCGTCAAGGCAATATGCGCTTTTCAAGGCCACATAGATGACAGATCCTGTAGTAGAAATTTACTCCCGACCTAGTTTCATTCATTCGGAATTGATTTGACGGATGGAAAGAATTTCTACAGATAGTGTACATACGTATGTAGTCAGCTGATAATATTTTATAACCAATTGTCAGCTGATAATATTTTATGACCATTTGCTGGTTTTAAGTTGAATTGGAAGAAACTGAAACGGTTTGCTTTAATTATTTTAGCTTAAAAATGAAAAACCCTTAAAGACGAAATATTTGTTTGTCTAATATCCTCTTAAATTTTTATGTATCAATCAATTCTCAAATCTCCTGAAGAAATAATTTTCTTTTTCAGTGAGAATTCCAAAAATCGGTCGTCGATTTTAAATATTCGAAATTTAAGTGTACGAGCATGGACAGCGTAAATTTGAGATTGAATAACTTTTAGAATTTATTGCGTTGACGCGACTCTTTCTTAAAGTGAATTGGTTACAGAGCTTATTGCGTTACTCAAAACTAACTTGAAATATTGAAACTGATTTGATATGTTTTCATTTTGTGATGAAACATGCGATTAATTTATTCTTCAAATCTACTAAATAGCCAATGTTAGCATCCCAAACACATGCCGCTTAGCTTCTATTGATGTGAACAATATTTTTTCGAACATCCCATATAAAAACTCTTTCGAAATCGTGAAAGAACACCTGGCCTCTTGAAATGGCGATTCGGTTAAAGAATCAGAAATCCTGGAGTTCAAGAGAATGATTTTCGATTTAAAATTTTTTTCACAAACAAGAAAATGTCTTGGCTATGGGCTCTTCGCTCAGTCCGCTAATGTTAGACATATTTATGGACACCAGAGAGAAATCAATCTTAAAATCGAACTTCACAAATTTGATTATTTTTTTAGGACATAGTTGGGGATTCCGTCTGGGCCGAAAGATTTCTTCCGATTAAGGGAGTGTAGGATATGTTCGATTTCGGTGGGAGTCATGAAAACATTATCGTGATCGTAGCTGACTGGACAAGATGAACGATTAAATGGGGAAAAAATAGTTAGGAAGGAACCTCTGTATCCGTTTAAGAAAAAATCGGTTATTTCCTGTACTGACGAGTTTGTGACTTCGTCTTTGGATGTATGGTTGGCTTAGGCACCCAGTGATCTTATTAATTTCTTGGAAAACATTGGGGGAGGGTTTCATATCTAAAAGACGCTGTCTGAGGCGAGAGTAGAGCTCTTTATTCAATTTCTCGAGTATTATGTGTTCTTAAAGACAGTTAATTTGGGATCGGAGAAAAACAAATTCCGGTGTAACATGATTTAGATTCCAGTGGAATATTCTTTTAAACCTTTGCAACCACCGGGACTTGGTTCGGATAATCCCCGTAGTATTGTCTGACATCTCTTTATACATCAAAAAGCTTCTCACTCTAGATGGGGCATGTGTATCCATGCAACCCATTAGTGAGGATCTGATTTTGCGTATCTCCGTTTCAACTTCGTCGTTCAAAAGTATACGATTATCCGGAGCTACTCCTTGAAGATTGTATTGAAGCTCTTCTTTGAATTCACAGATGTAGCAGAAGGGCGTGATGACCTGATGGCGCTGAGACTGTGGTACAGTTTGTTCCTAGGTATCTTGGGTGTAACAGTGGGGCTGGTATGATGAAGTTGTCCAAGAAAGAGCTCCCTCGTGGGAATAATTGGGACTCCAGCATTCACAATTCTGAGGGAAATTTGGTTGCCGGAGGTCAGCCATTGAAAAAGTGTGTTGCCATTTGCATTCATTATTGAGTCGCCCCACAATGGATGTCGTGCATTAATGTCACCACCCCAGATGACTTGGCATAGTTATCAGCAACACCTAATATCTGGTTAAGATTATTGGTCATGGTGGGGCCTAGGTTACAGGCATAGAGATATACACTGGAGACCGCGAGCTTTCATTTTCCCTATAAATAGGTGAAGCCTCTTAATACTTACAAAGATTTCGTGTACGTATACTCCAATTTTCGAAAACTTTTGAGCTTTCACAAAAGAGCTTTAATATGGTTGTCCAAATTTCATTACTGGTTACAGGGTATATAGAGCAAACCAATAAGGAACTAGCGGATGCGTCCACCAGTGTCTCGTATTTGTAGTGAGACGAGAGTGCATGATATCTCTTCTTTACTTAGCACTACAGCCCCTCTCGGGCCTTCGCTTTCTGCAAATAGCGCCTCCAACTGTCTCGGTCCATTGACCGCGTCCTCCAATTTCGAAATCCGAGCAGCAATGACCTGGCTTTGTCGACCAAGTCAGACCAGCGTTTCCTCGGTTTCCCCACTGGTCTCCAGCCTTCAGTTCCCCCAACGAATATCTTTTTGGGTATCCGTTGTTCGCACATAACATATGATTCATGTGGCCAGCCCATTGTAGCTTCCGCAGTCTTACAATCGTTGAGACCTCCGCGTCGTCAAAAATTTCAGTTTTGGCGCCTAAATACACAAATTTGCTCACATTTTCGATACTATATTCGCCAAGTGTATTTTTTCTCGACTGCGACATGAGCTTTTTTTTTATTTTCATTAATTTGTAGCCCTACAAGTTTTGCTTCGCTGTCGAGTTTCAGGAAAAGTTCTTTGGCAGTTGTTAAAGACCGTGACAAAATGTTTATGTCGTCCGCAAAGGCGACTACTTGGCTCAACTTGAATAGTTATGTACCTCGCGTGTCAACAGGTAGCTTCCAATGGGGCCAGCCCATTTCCCTGCTTTAATCCGATATTTGTGTCAAGGCATCAGTGAGCTGGTTGTTGATGCGGACTTAGGAGATCGTCGACGTCATTGTCATTTTGGTAAGACGGACTAATTTGGCTGGGATGCCAAAGCAAAGCATTATTTGCTACAGTACGTTTCGATCAATACTGTCGTATGCTTGCTTAAAGTCAACGAAAATTTGGTGAACGTCTATGTTGAACTCCCAGCATTTTTCAAGTACCTGCTTGACTGTAAACAATTGGTATATTTTCGATCTGCCTGCTCGAAAACCACCTTGATACTCCCCAATAATACTGTTGGTGCATGATCCGATTTTATTTTCTAAGATCTTTGAAAATATTTTGTACGCCGTACAAAACAGTGATATGCCTCTATAATTTTCGGACTGTAGCTTATCACCTTTTTTGTGGATAGGGAATATAATTGATTGGCTACACTCTTTCGGCATATGTTCTTGTTGCCAAATGTGCTCGATGATTTTATGGATGGCTTTCTGAACACCGCTACCACCATATTTGATGAGTTTTACTGGAATCTCATGGTTGCCCGGCGCTTTATAAGTCTTTTTGGGCCTTGACGGTGGAACAAACTTCATTAAGAGTTAGTGAGGCCAATGGAAGCTCTACGAAAATATCTACAAGCTCCGATTTTCTGGAGCTGTGTGAACGATTAAGGAGTTCCTTGAACTATGATGCCGATCTTTTCTTAATCCTGTTTTCATCAGCGATGATATTTCCGATGTCATCACGGCAGAGGGTGGTTTTGGGCTGGTAACCACGTTTCAGGCTTTTCACTACTTTTTATGCTTGTCTTGTGTTGTTGCTCGCTCAACTTATATCTATACTTCTCAATTGGTCGTCATAGTATTTTCTTTTCTCTACTCTTCTGAGATTTTCATAGTGTTCTCTCTTCGTCCTGGTTTTCCTACCTACGTATTCTTTGTACGCCTGATTCTTTTTATCTAACGCATTCTGGAACTCTTCATCGTACCAATCATTCCTCTTGCGCTGGGCTTGATGTCCGATCGTCTGTTCTGCCACGGTCCTGATAGCCGCCTTCACTTTCATCCAGAGCTCGTTGCTCGTCTTTAACGATGCGTCTGATAAGATGGGAGCCAGCTGGTCGTCGAGGGTCTCCGTGAAATTTTCGGTCACAGACGCCGTTTGGAGCTTTTGGATGTCAACTTTTTGTAGCGGGCTGGTCTTTGCCGAATATACCTTTGACATATGACACCGATAGGTTGATTTGATCAAGTAATGATCTGAGTTACAATTGGCTGCTCGGTATGTACGGACGTTAAGTATGCTCGAGGCCCAACGTTGTTGGATCAGAACATGATCGATTTGGTTTTGTGTGTTGCCTTCCGGTGATACTCAGCTCATTTTATGAATGCGTCGATGTTACTACCATTTAATTGGGGGGTTTGGGATGAGGTATCATGAAAGCTATGGGTTGGGGAAACAAGTGATTCCCTCCATCTTTCTCGAACGGGCTTCGGACCGTCTATGGCGGAGTTTATGCGATAACACCAAAGGCAATATCTGCTGCACCTGCAGAGTTGTTAGGAATATTTGGATGTTTTATTGCCGAAGAGAATGATAAGTGTGGCTTCTCAGGGAGGTTTACAGTTGAATGAAAGTGTCTTCCAAAGCGTTTGGAATTTTGGCTATAAACCAACTCGCACAAGTGAAGTTATAGAAAATGATTTTTCCTTGAGCGAGCAGACCTCGTCATTCTTTTTACCATGAGATCTCCTGTATTCTAAGCACCCTAATTACTTTAAAGTGCGGTACATAGAAATTAAATAGAAGTGACCGTGGTGTGCAGGCACAATTATGATTTAAAGTTATGTAAAACGAAAGCCTTCAGGAGATCTAAGCTTTATTAGTCTTTAAAATAGTTTTTTTCCTTTGAATTATATCGTGTTTTATTCTCTCACAAGTTCGCTTAGCGCTGGTCCAAATACTTGGTGAAAAAGTTTGTCACAATAATATTCGCTTGCTATGAATTCCACCTACGCACTAATCATCGTTGAAAGCAAGCTAAATTAGTAAAGCAATTTATCTAATTCAGAAGACATTGTGAATTGCTTGTTACATTATTGTTCGATAGAGTATATCAAACATGAGAATCGTCTCATCTTCCTGGTTAAATTTTCATTCTGTCTCAGCTTTCCTTGTGGGATCTAATAGGAGTACGTCTTTCGCCAAACCGTTTCACTATGGCTTCTTGTAGGAAACATGCAGACATCATACATAAAACAAGTTTCAGGAAAACAATTTCCTACCACCGCCAACAGCGTGTGACGTTTAGCACAATTGTCGTCAATATATTTGACCGAAAAAGGATATCCAATTGAGAGAAGATGAAAATTGTAATAATAATCAAAAGAAATCTATCTAATAATTTTCAACTTAACAACAAGCTCGCAAGGCAGGAGAAACAAATGGAAATGTAAACGAGCGCATCATCTTCAATGAACTGATAATTACAATAATTTGCGAACGCGAAGCCAATTACAAGAATCCTGCTGTTTGTCATTGGGGCGCATTAAGGAAGCCTTGCATGTTTTGCTACGAGCTGAGATAGCGAATTGGCTCGATTAGTTTCATTTCGTTTGTGGCTATTTGTGTTGGTTTATTGAGGGAAAGTTTTTCATGTCTCAGACAATTGTTTTGGAGGACATTCTGTCGCGTTCGACAACACTTTAATTCTGATCTAGTTTTTCCGAAGAAGCTGAATACTAAATTGTTTAACTGGCATAGTTTCACTTATTTTTTCTACCCCCTGTTTAAAGGTCACCGTCACATATGATGAGACCCTTAACTAAAAATCTTTTGTAGTGTTATCAATGTCCAAACTACTAAGAGGCTACAAGTTCTGACCTTTTTACTTCGTTTAATACTTTCAGCTTATCTAGTTTTGGGGGAAAACCGCGATTTCTATTCGGATTTGTACTTCATTCATAACCTCTGAAAACAATTTTATGTCCACTATAAAGCGATATTTTAATCAATTACATATGAATTTATTCACAAGGAATCAATAAGCTTTGGGAACAGGCATCTATCAAAGACTATACTGCAACCCCCAATACAACTCGAATTATGGATTAGGTGGGAAGAATTGCACGCCGTTGGATCTACCTGCTCTTTTCTCTGCCAATCTGGCCTTAAGTTATGCCCGTTAGAGGCATCCTGAAAAGTTCGCGGGGTGATCTCCGGAACCACAGAGCACACAAGATACTGCAGGAATGGATTTATCTTTGAGGATGGATTGATCTTTGGGGTTTGCTAGGGATTTTCGGAGACAACTATTTTCCTCGTGGTTGTTGCTGCAGGCTACATACCTTGGTGCATGACTACAGTTTGAAGCTACGTGACTAAATCGTTGGCACCTGTAGCATTGTGCTATGTTCCCTTGTTCCTGTTTTTCCCACGAGATTTTGTGATTGAAAACGTAATCTAATCTAAGTTGAAACCAACATACGATATTCATATTAAATTATGAGCAGTATTACAAGTATATAAACAATTTTTTCTTCAAAAGCCGTCGGGCCTTCCTTTGTTGCGTGAAAAGAGGCGCTTCGACCTCTTTGAGTCATCTTCGGTGTGTGATACTGAAGATAAGATATCTCATTTCCATCACGATGAGATACCTCGTTGCCATCCTTAGCGTTGAAATCACCCAGAATTATTTTTGTGTCGTTTATAGGCAACAGTAGCGGCGCAAGGCGTGGACGACCGCCTTCGCTCTCGCGCTAGAGGGGCCTCACGCTTGACAACCTTCTCTAACTCAATAAAAATTTGAAAAGTATTGATACAAGCGAAAGCTGTGAATGATTTTACTCAAAGCTAAACAATAAAACCATTCGAATTGCTAGCATTTGGCGTTACGCATCAATTGTCCAGTCCATAGTATAGTTTACTGAAATAGTGACCACGATCAACTCAACTACAGTAAGGCGCTTAGGATGGATAAGACCATCGGCGGCGTTCACCTTGGCTTACAGTATCCTTTCACAACTCCCCTCAATGTTGACTCTCACATCACAATTGCACTCCTATCTTCGGTAAGATATCTACAATTCTGCTGTAACTTATAATTAAATTGTGCTTATTGGGTGCCTCGACCTTTTCATGGAATGCCAGCACACTTCCGTGAAGATCGAAAGAGCTATTCGATGGCATTTACTAACATATGCATATCTCACTAAATGTTTGGGCTGGGAACTTTGCATTAGGGTCAAGCACATCATTCCAATAATCAATATCAACCTTAGAACGCTATAAAGAATGAGTTTTCTTTATCGTGGGAACGTCTTTTTATCTTGACAGGATATGTAATTTTATTGCAACTGATCATGCGCAATGTTTTATAAGTCATAAGTTGCATTGTATCCACGTCAACACTTACCAACGGACGACAGAAACCAGTCTTTGTAAGACATACGTGATGCGCCGTCTAATTTGATCCAAGGACCATGGTAAATGTCCCAAACCAGGTTTGAATCGGCTATACGGTTATTTTCATCCCCCCGCTACTTCTGAGAAAGAATCGTGAGTGTTTATTCGTGTGCGAGGCCAAATGCTACATGCGTTGATGAACATAGCAACGACTATCAAGGCAGTTTCGTATCTGCAAACGATTCTGATTTCGGTTAATTCGTGTCTATCTCCACTCTCTTTCCATGGCTCGCGAGACAAAGCAGAGTATCGTAAGCATTTCTATTATTTTATTGAGAGTGGGTATGAGTAATATTGTGGTGAAGGTTTGAAAATAGTTGGAGCCTGCTGTTAGTAGATGCAGCTAATTGTTCCGGCGCAGCAAAAACATTTTTTTGTTTTATTCAGAAAATTTATTTGTTATTTGCAAGGTCAAGCAAATACTGGGAGTTTATCAAAAGCAAATTAAAACTTACTTTAAAACCTTTATCAGACACAAGATGGGAAAGCAGGATCGAAGCAGTTAAAGCCATATTATTCCAATTCAATGATGTTGTTGAATGTATCAAGAGCTTTCAAAATCATACAGAAGATCCAATACACCCAGTGATTGTGATTCAGTTTTAAATGAAATTCGTAGCTTAGAGCTTATTACATCGTTACATTTATGGTATGCAATATTATTGCGAGTGAATATCATAAGCAAATTATGACAATCCGTAGAAGTCCATTTAAGCATTACCCTTGATCATTTGTGACTGGATCAATGAATATCATTGAATTGGATTCGAATAATGCTTATCTGATGCTCATTGGTTTATTGAAAAAAGTTATTATGACTAGCCAAAAGAATTTAAGTATAAAAGATTAGCCAAAAAGAAAAGGATGTTCGCTTATGAAAGTAGTGATGAACCCATACAGTCTCCCAAAGTTCGGTTCGAAACAGAGTTCTTTAATACTATGATTGATTTCATAATGAGCAGTATGGATAAAAGATTTACATCTTTGAATCGACATTTTGCAGATTTAAGCAAACTCAAAAATATTCGAAAAGAGCATTTATTAAAACATTATCAAGACTTAGCACAGTCTTACGAATGGGTACGAACAGTGACATTCAATCTTATGAATTGTATGCAGAACTGCAAGCAATTATGCCGAATTTGCATCGGAGACGTAAAACAGCTGCTTCAATACATAACCGAGAATAACTTAAAGGAAATTTACCCAAACATTTATATTATAATTTGAATTTCATTAACAATACCTTTAAGTGCAGCTTTTGCTGAAAGGAGCTTTTCAAAATTAAAGCTTATTAAAAACTTTTTAAGAAATACAATGGGTCAGCAAATACTTTCAGCGTTAGACGTTTTATCTATTGAGGTTGATATAGCATCTAAGTTAGATTGCGATGCAATTATTAAGGAGTTTAGTAAGTCTAGTCAGCAAGTGGTATCATCTCGAAAGAGCAGGAATAGAATAGTCAGATAATAGAATTTCGTCCACCGATTTGTAAAAGAAGTATACAGTAGTATACACTTGCTAACGAGACTGATTTATTTATGTTAAACTAAAAATTTGTGCTTTTGTACGAATAGAAAAAATCTGTTTAAATTGTTTGGTTCCCATGATATTCTTCCAGTTGTGTCATTGTACGGCCTCCCGGAGCTTATCTTGCAAACAAAAATATTTGGCCTTGCGCAGCCAAATAACAGCGCCAGGGTAATTGAGTGATCTGACATTCCAGGATCCAATGCCATAGTCCCTTTTTCGTTTGCGAGGCCGTTGTCGTGAGTCCAATCTATTCCGAGGCCCACATGCAGGTTTCGAAACATTATAGAGTTAGCCCGTCACCCAACCTCCCTAAGGTGATGCGAAATAGTTCTCATATTTTCTCAATTAACTCAAAATCTCAAAAAATTACAAGTAGATTCCGCCAATTGTCTTATCACGGCAGAAATGGTGTTATATCACCATAATGATATGCACGCGTTTGCTTGCTCGTTTGTGTTTCGGTTTATTAGGTTGTGTTTACTTATAGTGTTTATTGTTTTGCAGGTTAGTCAACTGAAACTTTATATCTTTTATCATTTATACGTTGTGTTTGAATTATTCATTTGAATGATTTTAAGATAGGCAAGACTACATTATGAAATATTAATTGAAGATTTCTCTGCATATATTATATTGTATTATTATTATATTTTTGTTATTTAGATGATCAATGTAATTTTTTTATGAGAATGCTGATCTAGTTTGATTGGCAGTGTAAGTAGCAGTGGTGTCATGAAAGAGTAGAGTGATTCTGGATATCGGCTTGGAAGCGGGATTCATAGCCCATTTCATTTTGCCACACATTGCGCTACACAGTGGTCTTTGCAGAGCCAATATCCTATAGGCTGGGCTGTTTTCGTTACACAACTAATATAATTTATGTATACTAGCATGAACTGAAAGCTTTATTTGATGTCTATTCAAAGCCTTACTATAGCTTAACAAGCCATATACCAGAAAGCCATGATCACATGCAGGCTGACTTTGCTTGCTAGTTTATATGAAGGTATATGGAGAAATCTAGAACTGGTGACAAAAACTTGATGTTTTGTACTGTTTTGAGATGGATTTCAATTGTGAAATCCAGATGGTAGCGCTCCTTCTGAAGTAAATTTCGTTTCAGTTCATATATTCATTCATGTTTTATTTATATTCAAAGTTAAAAGAATAGGAATTTGTTTATTTCCTGAAGCTAGCTGTCAGTGGAAGGAGTTAAATGGGGTAGGTGTACAGTGGACAGTGCAAGGTGAATTTTTAGTATACAAGGAATGTGTTTTCTGCCTTTTTCATGTGAAATATCGCCGTATAAGCATTTTCCTTCTGCCGAACTAGGCTGATAGCTCACGCCAGCTGGCCAAAAGTAGGCTGACTACTACAAATGCAAATTTTTACTAGAAGGCTTGTTACACTTAGGCTGGTTTTGTGTGTATCTTATATACAAATCAATGCTCCTAGGTAGAGAGATTTTCCTGCATGATACTTACCTGCTACTGCATCCATCTAGACCTTACACGTTGAACTGAATTTACATTTACACCATAATTTGAATTGTGGTTCCTGTCGCTCGATGTTCCTTGATATGATAAAGTTTTTTGATTGAATTTCATTCAAATTACGTTATAACATATTAAATATCAATGAAAACAAAACAAAGCTAATGACACATTCAAGAAAAGTACCTCAAATACACAAAATATCATATTTGGCGAATACAATATGTAAAATGTCGGCGAATTTGTGTATTTAGGCGCCAAAATAACGAGAAACGCAAATAAAAGAGACAAAATACGTCGAAGAATACAGCTCGCAAATAAAATTTTTTGTTCAGTTTTAATGATTTTGAAGACCAGTTGCAATGGGCGGGTCTCATGAATCATATGTCATATCAAAGTATTCGCTGGGAGAGCTGAAGGGCGCAAACCAGTGGGGAAACCGAGGAAACGCTGTTTTGACTCGGTCGACGAACGCCCTGGAGTGACTGTAGTGGTGATGGGCAAATAAGAAAAATATATCGATATTTTTAAATAGTATCGAAAATAATTGAAATTTTTCATAGGGAAAATATCGATTAATCGTCCATTTTTCCCAAGCGTGTATATATATTTCTAAAACATTCAAAATTTGGAAAAAATAATACACTAAAGGAAACAATTTTATTTTTATTAAGCTTTTATTTTTATCAAGTTGAAATAACTATTATAATAAACTAATTATCAAGTAGTATCATCAGCTATTTAAAGGTTCCACTAATGCTCGTCGGATATTGACATTAGAAGCACCCTCTGCTTAATGTACTCGCCTGTTAAGCGTCTTCTATTGTCAGGTACTGTTAGATTCACTGCTGAAGCAACACTTTCAGTAGAGACCGAAAAAGCCTGACAAATTAAATATTGCAGGGCAACTTCCATATGAACAGGCGTGAATTGCTGGCGATTCGTCCAAAATTTTATTGGATCAGTTGATCGAGGTATTGATGAAGCTCTGAGGGCACAGAGTCAGAGCTCAGAATTGCGGGCACTGTGCGTGACGACTGGAATAATAATGTTACATGCCTAGACCAAATTGAAACCTCAGAGTGCTCTTGCGCTTGTGTTCGCACCGTACGACTCTGGCTCCTTCTTAGATCCGTAGAACGTTGATCCCTGCTTCGGTTTTCTCTCCAAATATCATTCCTGATTTTAGCAATGCATCTGAAACAGCAATTGGTGAAGTGAAATGAATCCTCTTAAATCTGGGATCTAACATTTTTGCTTCAGATAAAAGCCGATTTTTCTTCAAAGGGCCCAGTCTTTCTTCAATTTTTTGAGAAGAGCGTCTTTTACGTTGAGCCCAACACTCGTGGATGGGTTTATGTGTTTCACTGCTTTACAAATCAATTTTGTAACAGGAATAGCTAAGTGCCACTTTTTTATTGCGTAGCTTCTTTGAATGATCCTAAAACAGTAACAAGGTCGCTTATTATAATCAGTTGGGAAGTTGCAAATATGTCGGGTGTATTTCTATTTATTTGACTCAAAGCAGTTAAAATTTTAACAACTGGTACAGATAGTTCAAGAAATCTTTCCGATATGTCAAAGTAAGAGTTCCATCTTGTGCTCACAGCGTGTGTCAATGTCAACACCTCACCTTCTTTTTTTCCAGTTGCTTCCTGCTCAGATTGTAATAGGTCCATAGTATTGATCGAAGGCTTAAAAAATGTCACAATGCTTTTCACGTGAGAGCAACGAGATTTTCCTTCAATACTCATCAATAACGAGGTTTATGCCATGCACCATACATGGAATTCTGTGATCAACCCCTAAGAACAATTGCACCGCTGTTTGCGCCTCCATCAGTTGTGATGGCTACGATTTTGTTTTTATTGATGAGAAATTCTTCTCGGATCTCATCCCAGCATTCTTTTACGTACTGTCCTGAATGTGCCTGAAAAGAAGGAATATACTATTGCATATATTTGTACAATGTGATATCAATTAAAATAATTAAAAGGTCTGGATTATCTTGATCTGCTAAATTACAAAGTTCTTTAATAACACACCTGAGTCAGTTTCCGCACACACAGGCTTACACGTTAAGGTGTCAACGAAGTATATCGTCAGGACTAAAAAGCTCCTTGTGGAATTAGTGATATTAAGTTTATCACTTGTGAAGCGTAAAAAATTTGCCTCAATAAAAGATTTTCTAAAAATCGTTTTTGTTAGAATTAATAAGCAAGTAGCAATTATACAACCATGTAATAACCTTTTAAATTAGAATAACACCATTTTTCTGAAAGGAAGTCTATAGAGATGACAAGCTGTGCGCATAAGTCTTTGCAATCCTTTCTTCTCCACACATGATAATGGCAAATTGTCTTTGCATATCATGTAAATCAACGCTTGTGTTATTTGATTATGCTTTTAACCACCTTCTGAAAAGTAAAAACTATCATAGGCATAAATAATGTCATGTATTAGATGGTGATTCTATAATGAAATCATTATAGAATCTATATCCACGGAGAACAAAAGACAAATTTTAAAAATTATCGCCTTAAAACAAATTACCTGTATATCAACACGTATTGATTTTAGTAAATACAAAAAACAAAACATGAAAATAAAAATTAACAAAATCTGCCATTTCACATTAACTTTGACAGTAACTTAGCTTTGAACTCCTCTCTGAGCAACCTACTAAGGTAGGTAGTCCGTGCTCTCGGCCTTCTACAACTGGATGGAACATCGGAAAGATGGACGTTGAGAGGTTCATCAAGGTTCTCACAGCAGGTGAGCCGCTGCAGGGAGCTTCGGAGGGGACGGAAGAACTGTCAGCTCAAGACGTGATGAACTCTACTATGAGCATAATCACGACTGCTTGCTGCGCTTCTATGCCCCGTCGAAGACCCCGGCACGGCAAGCCCCCAGTGTACTGGTGGTCTACTGAAATCGCTGAAAAGCGGAGGGAGTGTCACAAGCTTCGGCGTGAGGCTCAACGGGCGCGGAACCGTGACAAGGCATGCAACCAGGTGGCAGCATATAAGTCGGCCAGGAAATGCCTTCGCAAACTGATCAACAGTAGCAAGGCTCGCTGCTGGCAAGACCTAGTGGACGATGTGAACAAGGATCCGTGGGGCCTTGGCTACAAGCTGGTCATGGGGAAACTTGGTGCTCTACGGAAGCCTTGTATATATGACGCGGAAAAGATGGACTCTTTCCCGCCCATCCCATCCGTGTCGACGCTGTCCATGGTGAAACAGCAGTAGAGTGCCCACTCTTCACACAGCTGGAACTGGAGGAGGCAGTCCTCTCCTTGAAAGCGAGGAAGGCTCCAGGTCCAGATGGTGCTCCAGCTGAGGTGTTGCGGCTCGTCTATCACTATTGTCCTGACTTGCTGCTCAGCACATTCCACGCTTGCCTACTGGACGGGGTTTTCCCGGTACGATGGATGGTGGCGAGGCTCGTGCTGATCAGCAAGGGGAGGGGAAATCCAGAATCGCCGTCTGCATACCGCCCGTTATGCATGCTAGACACGGCTGGGAAAGTGCTAGAGAAACTCATCAAGGGAAGACTCACTGACGCGATTCGTGCTGCTGGGGTCCTATCTCCTTGGCAGTACGGCTTTAGAGCAGGACGTTCTACCATTGATGCGATTGCAGAGGTGGTGAACACGGTCCAAAAGACAGAGGCATATAGTCGCACCAAGCGACGGATCGTCCTGTTGGTGACACTCGACGTCAGGAATGCCTTTAACTCCGCTAGATGGGTGGATATTCTGGACACGCTGGAAAACTCTTTTCAAGTTCCAGAATATCTAATACGGCTTTTGAGAGCAAGGAAGGCTCCAGGTCCAGATGGTGTTCCAGCTGAGGTATTGCAATTTGTCTATCACCATTGTCCTGACTTATTGCTCAAAACATTCAACGCCTGCTTACGGGACGTGGTTTCCCCGTTACGATGGAAGATGGTGAGGCTTGTGCTGATCAGCAAGGGGAAGGTAAATCCCAGGTCACCGTCTGCATACCGCTCATTATGCATGCTAGACATGGCTGGCAAAGTACTTGAGAAACTCATTAGGGGAAGACTCACTGACGCGATTCGTGCTGCTGGGCACTTATCTCCTCGGCAGTACGGCTTTAGAGTAGGACGCTCCACCATCGATGCGATTGTAGAGGTGGTGAACGTGGTCCAACAGGCAGAGGCATATAGCCGCATCAAGCAACGGCTTGTCCTGTTGGTGACACTCGACGTTAGGAACGCCTTCAACTCCGCGAGGTGGGTGGATATTCTGGATACGCTGGAAACCCCTTTTCAAGTTCCAGAATATCTAATGCAGCTTTTGAGGGACTACCTGATGGACCGAAGCCTGCTCTACGACACGACACAGGGCCAAGGAAGAATGGAAATTACATCGGGTGTTGCCCAGGGATCTATCCTTGGTCCAAACCTGTGGAACGTGTCTTACGACGGGCTACTGAGACTTGAGATGCCAGATGAGTCGCGCTTGGTCGGCTATGCGGATATGTTGCGGCTCTGGTTGCTGGAAGCACCGTTGAACAAGTGCAACTTAGGCTAGGTATGCTAATGCGCCGAGTGAGGGACTGGATGAATGCTCGCGCGCTGAGTTTAGCACTGGAGAAAACCGAAGTGGTCATCTTGACAAAAAAGAGAATCCCTAGAGTAAGGATGATCAGTATTGGAGATATAAAAATCGAATCGAAGCCAGCGGTGAAGTACCTGGGGCTACTGATCGACTCGAAGATGAGTTTCTCTGAGCAAATCAGGGCAACGGCTGAGAAGGCTGCTTCGGGAATATCGGCCCTGAGTCGACTTATGGCCAACGTAGGGGGACCCAGCCCATCAAGAAGACGCCTCTTGATGAGTGCTGTAGGGTCAGTGCTACTGTACGGAGCAGAGGTATGGGGCGACGCTCTCAGCAAGGAGGTATACCGAAAACATTTGGCACAGGTACAGAGAAGGGGAGCACTGAGAATTGCATCTTCGTATCCAACAGTCTCCAACTCGGCGGTGAGAGTGATTGCAGGCGTGATACCTGTCGCCCTCCTTGCTAGAGAGCGCCGCGCTATTTACCTGCACCAAAACGAGGATGCGAGGGAGATAGTTGTCCGCGAGGAGAGGGTGAATTGCTTGAAGGGAAAGTGGACTGCGCGCCTCATCCCGGATGTGAGACCGTGGTTAAATCGAAGGCATGGTGAGACTGACTTCTATCTGACCCAGCTTTTGAGCGGGCACGGGTGTTTTCAGTCTTACCTGCAAAAGGTCGGTAAGTCACGGTCTCCTGATTGTCGGTTTTGCCCAGGAGAGGAGGACAATGCCTGTCACACATTTTTTGCGTGTACAAAATGGGTCAAGCTGCGAAGGGAACTCTACAGGGAGACGGGAGAGCTCACCCCGGATAATATAGTTGTGGTGATGCTCGAATCGGTTGACAAATGGAACCAGGTGGCACATTATGCTCAGGCAGTTCTAAAATATAAAAGGGACTCACAACATCCAGAGGCGCTGGGGCTGGGAGATCGCTCTTCTGGCATTTCCTCTTTCCCTCTCCCCTCCTACTAGGAAAGGCGCCCCTCGGCGGAACAAAACGAGACCTGGCCCGAATTAATGTGTCAAACGGTTCCAGGCTGGGTTCTCAGGTTGACAGGGGAGGTGTTTAGTGGGTTGTCCAGTCGCGCATGGGAGTCCCACACTCTGTGTATAAACAGCATTCACCTCGCTACTACAAAAAAACGTAGGTTGCTTTTTTCGTTTTGCATCATGAACCGGTTCAACTGTCTCATTCTTTGAAGTCAATGGCATCAATTCGATTCCATGCCCAGACTCAGGCTTTATATTTTAGTAAAGTTTAATATCGAATAGTCTCTTCTTTATTAGTAATACTCACATGAACGGTAATAGTCAAGTTATTCATCAACTGCCACTGCAGCGCCTTCAGGTATTTCACCATCATCAGCTTTAGTCATTTTCTGTACTTTTACATAAGCAAAATGATGCTTCATTTTTAAATGCGCTGCCACATTCGTCACGTGACTACACGTTTTATACGACTAACCGCACAAATTGCAAACAGAAGCATTATCGTTTTTCTTAAAAACTTTCACACACACGACATTATAATTCACATTAATCACTACACTATTCAATCAGTAACAGAACAGATCAAAACCAAAGCGAGCGAACCCAAACTGAATGAGCAGATCATGGATGAAATGCAAATGCACATAGCATTCCATAGCATGACAAAGAACGAAGATGGCATAACACAAAAATTACACATGAACTGAAATTGATTTAGTCAAGTCAAAACCAAATGTTTGGAACTCGGAAGTATCGAAAATTGATACTCATCGAATTTCGAAAATAAATACCGATTAATGGAAATTAAAAATTATCGACAATATATATTGATTATTTTTGGAAAAATTATCGATGTTTCAATTAATCGATAGTTTTTGCCCAAGTCTAGGCTGCAGTGCTACGAAGAAGAAGAAGATATTAGATATAGGACAATCGCTCACTGCTCCATTGCGCCAATACTACAATCAATCCCTGAATAGCGTTGGTTGGTTTTTTCTCCTTTTTCAAATTGAAGCTTATAAAGGGTGGTCCAACCATAATGCACGATGTTAATTGTGAGTCACACCTTAACGTCAAGTTTTTTGCCCAACTTAATTTGACATTTCTTTGTTTCAGTATTTGACAAATTTATGCATGGAGGGGTATACAACTGAGCAGCACGTTAAGGTTTATGAAGCCTTTTACGAAAATGGGCGTTCAAATCAAAATGCATTTCGTGCACTTCGTGATGTCAGCATAATCGATCAAATGTGTCCACAATCGGGAGAATTGTGCGCAAATTTTAGCAAACCGGGTCTGTCGGAAATGTGAAATCACCTGTGCATGCTCGCCCAGTTCGTTCTGCGGAAAACATTGCTGTTATTCACGATAGTATGGCAGAAGAGCCGTCAACCTCGACTCGTCGTTATGCCCAACAATTGAACATCTCACGAACATCACCGATGCGAATTTTAAATAAAGATTTAAATTTACACACTTACAAGGTTCAATTGACTCAAGAATGAAGCCTACTGACAATTTCAAGTGTCGGCAATACGCCGAATGGTTGTTTGAACAGACAGAAGAGAATAGTGACTTTACAAAGAAAATCATCTTCAGTGACGAGGTTCACTTTCACCCCAGTGGATTCGTTAACAAGCAGAATTGTCACACTCGGGCAAATGAGAATCTAAGATGCCTCCACAAAGAATGACTGTTTGGTGCAGTTTATAGGCTGGCGGCGTCGTCAGGCCGTACTTCTTCGGAAATGAGGATGGCCAAGCAGTTACCCCGAATGGTGTTCGCTATTGTGAGATGATGACGGACTTCTTGTGGCCAGAAATTGAGGGTATGGACCTGGATGATATTTGGTTCCAACAGGATGGTACCACTTGCCACACAGCCAACGAAACAATGGCTCTTTTGCGCGAAAAATTCAATGGCCGTGCTATCTCACGTTGTGGCGATGTTAATTGGCCACCACGATCATGTGATTTGACACCGTCGGACTTTTTTCTCTGCGGCTATTTAAATGAAAAAGTGTACGTCAATAAGCCAAGAACAATTCAAGAAGTATGCCGCCGTAGCCGTGGCGAGCATTTGGGCAATATTTTGTTTCACACATAATTATCATCACACATAATAATCAAAAATATTACATGATTCTCTGAAACTTTTTGTTTTATTTACAATTCACATCGTGCATTTTGGTTGGCCCACCCTTTAATATAATGTAATATAATTTTAATTAAATTGAGTTTGATCTATAAAAGTGTACGTCAATAAGCCAAGAACAATTCAAGAAGTATGCCGCCGTAGCCGTGGCGAGCATTTGGGCAATATTTTGTTTCACACATAATAATCAAAAATATTACATGATTCTCTGAAACTTTTTGTTTTATTTACAATTCACATCGTGCATTTTGGTTGGACCACCCTTTAATATAATGTAATATAATTTTAATTAAATTGAGTTTGATCTTATTTTATGATTAAATGTTTTTCATTAATAAGGTATGAGTTCAGAAAGCTATTGAAATATGAAATTGATTTTTCGATCTTACTTATTAATTCTTTCCAAGATAAATTCAAGCCTTTGGTGAATTTTGAGAAGCAGCTCATTCTGCCACTAAAATTACTTGCATTATTTGTATCATTTACATTGTTGTCTGCTGGTCCTCTAGCGGCAAGTGCAAATGATGCTCCGGGCTTGACAGAGCTAGGTGATGTTACACTGCGGTGTATTTGTGTTTGTTTTGAGAAAAATTTAACTTTTGCATCTTAATATTGGAGGCATCCTCGCTATGATGCTGGATGATCAAATACACCACAGTTAACACAGTATAATTTTTCTTTTGATTCCATCTGAGCGAATTTGCACTCATCAGGGACGTGAACATCTTTACATTAAACGTACCGATAGTACATGGTGAAATTGGCAGCCAAATTTATAATATTGGTTGACCTCACAATTCTAAAGCTTAAGTACCTTACCTGCTGGAGGGCACTTGCAGTGCTATCATTTGAAATATGTACCAAATAAAATGGTAACATTTTGCCTTCAGTTGATCTCTTTTTACACTAATGAATTTGACAGCTGGTGTAGCCGCCTGTAACATTTCAAGGAGATTTACTATACTCTCTCCATAGTCTAGGCCCTTCAACAGAAAGGTCTGATTTTTCTCCGCCTTTGGCGTTTATGTGAAGTGGGGAGCTTTCACACTATTTAAAACATCTTTAGCTAGCTTGAAATCAGCCAGTGCTTTAATTTTTATTGTGATTTTGTCTACGGTCACTCTTTTTACATCTTATCTTATGTTAGGCTTCTTTCCCTTATTTTTAAGGTTTCAAATATTCCATAAAATTATCACTAAAATTGCAATTAATAGCACCTATATTTTCTTGACAATCCATTTTGGTCTCCATTTTGTTATCCATTGCAGCAAGTACCGCATAGTAACTTGCCCTATAGTTGTTTCCTCCTGCGCTTAGTATGAAATCGGCATCCTGAATTGCTGTCTTCCTCGTATCTTGTACTGTTGGTTTCTTTCCATGTTGGGCCTTTTGTGTGGTTACTTTATTTTCACTTGTCTTATGTTGCATGGCTTTTTGTTTTTTGGTCTTTTTTTGTGGATTGATCGTTTTAGTTCTATTAATTTTTTTTTGATAAAGTTAGAATCATTTTCCCCAAAGATTGTATTCGCAGTTTCATTTCTTCATTTTCTGTCGTAAATTTTTCTAGTTCGTCGTTTGATGCCATAATTCGCTTTCCATATTCAAAATTTTCTTGTTCAATTTTCCATTTCATTAGTTTTTCGTTGACCGCATTCGCTATGCCTGGTCCCGGGCTCCCCAGCAGTGGGAAGCCTACGAGCTCCTCTATTTCCCCGGCGAAAAAAGTTTTCTGCTTTTTCTAACTTCTTGGAACTTTCCCGCTAGTAAAATGCAAATTTTCGATAAACTGTTCGAATGATTCAACGATGTGATAAGTTTTTCTAATTTACAAAATTAGTTTCCAAATGATTTTTTAAAAAATTATCTTAATTTTAAAAAAATATTGACAGAAGCTTTTAAAAACACGTTTGTACACAACGAATGCTAGACGTAGAATGATCTACTATTGTGGAGGTCTTCATAATTTCATAATTATGTCAAAAAGAAAGAAAAAGGGCATCTTACTTTTGAAGCGACCTAGGCTGTCATAACAACGAATAAATAAATCATTAATGTTTTTGTACCTATATTTTTGTTCTATTCGGTTATTGAAATTTCCGCAGCTAATGCATCTAATCAAATTACTTAATTTCTTATAAAATTAAAAATAATTCTATTAATGTGATTGAAAAATTTTTAAAGTAATTTAGGCTTTAATATTCTCAGAAAATCGAATCGCCTTGAACTACATTTCAAACAAGTCATTAAGTGCTTAGCCACCTAAAAAGCGTACATTTGACAATTTGGCGTTCAGTCCAGAGAAAAAAGTGTTCAGGCACTTGACCAAGAAGTTTTATTATTAGAGGAAATTCAACGAATTCATTAGTATGAATATACTACGTATGTATATCATCGTTTCTTATGTAGCGTCCGCAGACAAGTTCTTGTGAAAGAATTACGTCTAAGAAGTGCTAAAAATTTCAAGTTAAAATTTCAGTTTGGTCATATTGCAAAAATATTTATGGTCTAAGAATTAAATAATTTTTGGCAATTTATCTTCTTAAGCTTAACGTCAAGTCAATGGAAAGCGATGATTTATAATGCTTGGCAATGAAGGTGCTCTTTAAGTCTGCGGAGGAAATTGAACTTTCTTTTATTATTTATTTAATGAACTGTTTTTTGGTTGACTAAAGTTTACGTAATTGGCCCCAAATATTGGAAGATATATGGCATTAAAGATATCGCACTGAGCTCATATTCTAACATTCCTACCAGTCCTACCTTAACTTGTGATTTTTTCGATAGGAATATAGTACTATTAAATGCTTGTTCGTGTCTCAAGGTTACAATGAATAAGATAAATAATTTCTTAATGCTATTATCATAGCAAATCTTTAAGCTTCACATTGTAAAATGGTAACTGAAACATAGATTAACGATTTCGTTAAAAACATAAGAATATGAAGCTTAAACTAAAGTCACCATTATCTATAAGGGAAGAAACTTCCGGAATAAGCTGAGTAGGTGGGAGAATTAGCAAATATCTTAAAAAGGAGGTTTTTGCATATTTTAGTGCAAATACAGTGGCTCACAGTTTATTTAATGTAGTGCCTTTTTCAAAACTTTCGGCACTATAACTTGAATGTGAAAAAATATGTTTAATGATTCTTAGTGGAAATTGATTAAATAAAGCTTTTAATATATTTTCAAATTAACAATTACGTTCATTTCAAAAAATCATTTTTAAACAACTAAATAGCAAAAAAATCCCCGTTGGCAGCACCAGCCGCAAAGGTAAATTTCTCGTATGTAGCGTAAGATTTCGGAAAAAAATTTGGCTTGCGTACTACTAAACTTCTTACTGCAATTTTCGTAACACTACATGGGTATTTATTGACATGAAAAGAATCTGCCGACGTTTGTATTTAGAGACCCTTTATAGAGGCGCAAATATTTTGCTCATTCAATTGAGTTGCACATTTATGGATCACATATTGAAATCGGCAGATAATAAATTGTTATAAACATATAAATACAGGTGTTGTCCTTCTCACATTTGCTGTTTATATAGTACATTTCACAGTGGTTACCACACAAAGATGTTAACTTGTCGGCTTAAATAGCTCAAATAGATAATTTCAAAAGATTTCCATAAAAGTTTAAACAGCACTTGCGTTGCTATTAATATAAATATTTTCAATTCTTTTCTGATCCATCAGATGCCACCATTTTGAATTTTTATTGAAAACGGCTGCTAAAAATATTAAGTTGCAAATTTTCGACTTTTTCATTTGTCATCCGATTTGCATAATTTTTTTGCAGGTTAAATTAACTTGCTTTAATAACTGATAATTTCAAATTTCATTGGAATCTGTTGAGAAACTTGGCTGCTAGAGGGCTACAAAAATAAAAAAAAATTTAAGTCGCCCCCCTGTATGGAGAGGCCTCCCTTAAACACTTTAAAATATTTTCTTGCACTGCAAAATTCTAGAGGCACCACTTTTGACCTACGTAGAAAATTTCCTCATTCTAGCTCATGTGGTTTGCAAGGAAGCTTATTCTGATGCACGAACAAACGGACGGATGGGCGGACAGACAGACAAGTCACGATTTCATAATTTTTTAAGGGTATTGTAAAAATATTTTAACAATATTCTAAAAATGGTCTGCTGTATAAATACTTCCAAGTTAAGTAATTTAAAACGTTTCCATGAAAATTATTCATTATTTCAGTTGCTACTAAAATAGCGCATTGCACTTATCTTCTGGCCTTCGGGGGCCGCCATTTTGAATGCATGTATTTGATTGTGGATTATTTTAAATCTTTGTATGCTAGGACCTCATCAATCAATGCGCCAAATCTCGTTCAAATCAGAGTTTCACTCTAGACAGGGCAAAATTATTCAAATTTTAGTGAAAATGGCAGCTAAAAATATTACGTTTTAAAATGTCGACTAATTTTTTTTCATTCGATTTAAAAAATTTTCTGCATAAAACAAGAACTTAGAACAAAGACCCATAACCTCAAGTTTCATAAAAATCCGTTGGAAAATGTGACCACTAGAGGGCCACGAAAACCTGAAAAAGTCGCATATTTAAACCGCCGCCATTTTGGAAATTGCACATGCATGATCAACAAAATGTCAAAATTTCATATACATCGGACCCAAATTGCAACTTTCAAAGGACTTTTAAATTTTGAGCTTCACCTGGCGCCCATTTTGTTTTTTGTGACCTGACCTCCAGTTTTTTCACATAATTCTTTAAATACTTATAGTTTCTATCAAAGTACCGAATTTAATTGACATTGGTTGAAAGCTTTGGTTAAAACTACAACAACAAGATTTTGTACATTTTTCGACATTCGAGCGGCCGCCATTTTGTTTCTGCGGTACTGACTTTGGATTTTTTATTATGAGATTCATCACATAAATTAGTGATCTTTTGTAGCGAATTTCATCAAAATCGGAGCTATGCTTTGGTCAGAACAGAAATCACGATTTTTCGTCTAAAATGGCCGCCATTTTGTTTTCGCCTGGCCGATATAGCTGACTCACGAACTTAACTGAAATATTTACTCAATACACCTTTCCTGAAAATTTGGTGACAAATTTCGCTCTATCCCATATATATATATATATATATATATATATATATATATATATATATATATATATATATATATATATCTGTATATATCTATATATATATCTATATATATATATATATATATATATATATATATATATATATATATATATATATATATATATATATATATATATATATATATATATATATATATATATATATATATATATATATATATATATATATATATGATACTCTCCGCAATAGGTAAATTTCTCTCGAGAAATTTACCTAACAAAGCATAATGCGAAATTGTATGGTATAAACTGATACTAATATTTGGTATAGTTATCTTTTTGGTTCAACATAGCTTTTAGTCTATTCGGGATCGATTCAACCAGCTTTTCTGTCATTTATGGAGCTTTTTATTTCATTCCATTGATAACTCTTTTTTTAAGTCACTAATGATGTAAATAATATGATTATAAATGATTTTGCTCCAAAAAAATTCTCAATTAAATTTAAATCGAGTGACTGGGCCGGGAGAGCCATCAAATGAGGACAATTCCTAATAAGCCAGGATTGAAAAATTGCTGACTTATGCTTATGGGTCGTTGTCTTGGTAGAATCGAAATTCTCAATTGATTTCCACTTAATCAGCTCTTTGGAGTAGATTTTCCTTTAGAATATTAATATAAATTATCTTGTCCATATTCCCTTCAATAAAAATCAGCTTTCCAACTTCGGCTGCTGACATAGAGGCCTAAACAATTACGCTGCTACTATGCTGCTTAACAGTACCATGTAGATTTTCTTTTTGGAGCTCTGTATTTGGCTTTCGTCACACGCAGGAAAAGCAACGGCCTTCCAAAGCATCAAACCCTTTGAAATGTGCATTACGGTTTTTTATGAATGGTTTCTTCCATGGAACTTGGCCATTAAAATTATCGTTTCTTAGCGCACGGCGTATGTTTTCAGCATCGCACTTTTTACCAATTCCAGTAAATACTTCAACTACCAAATTCTTTGATTTTTCTTACGATCCATTGTTCATCAGAATCATTCAAGATTTTGTCTACTGCATTTCATTGTTATTTTCCAATCAAAACGTTTGAACTACCAATGAGCTTAACTTAACAATTCCGCTCCTTTTTCGTTGAGATTCACCATTTTTAAAATGATGAATTACTGATTCCCGCTGCTCAAGTATTGTCCTGCAACCCATTGTAGATATGACACAATTTATCTACTTTCTGGCTATAGTGTAGAAATTATTTTTTTAAAAATAAAATTTGGCATATTTATGCGACAAAGACAATCCTCTTCGGGTGTCACTATCTGCACGTCAAAGTCAAAATTAATCTCAAGATATACGAAATATAGAATGCCAGATTTTGTAAACCATGAATGTCTTTAGGGCCGCACAAAAAAGCTCGGCGGGCCGCAGGTTGAGTATGGCTGCTCTAGAATGTTGAATTTTAACGTTCTTAGGCACCAAACAAACAGCACGCTTTCTAGCATTCAGACTCCTGCGGTTTCTGTAGTTTATGCACTTGCTTGAAGAGTTGCACCCGCAGAACGTGGAGGTCCATACAAAAGAGCAGAGCTCCGAATGCAGATTTGTGTGTTTGGTGCCTTAAGTTTCAAATGATGCAACTTCTTACTCTGTAGTCACTCGACGTCAAGTAGTGCGGTTTA
Organism: Odontomyia ornata; assembly: GCA_963969285.1. Lineage (NCBI taxonomy): Eukaryota > Metazoa > Arthropoda > Insecta > Diptera > Stratiomyidae > Odontomyia > Odontomyia ornata. Next base: position 183,764,741 of record OZ017741.1, on the reverse strand, counting down.
GATTTAGAATGATACTAGTCAATTTTGGATTTTCAAGCAGTGCTTGTGTATAGTTATTTTGAAAAACAATTAGTAGATTTTAGAAAAGCAGTGCATTTTCTAATAAAAACAATTTATTCTTTATGGCTTGGCGAAAATCACTAACTCCTCAAGAAATTATTAGTATATTAGAAGAGGAGAACGATTTAAAATATGCTACCCAAATCGATGCTGTGTATATTCCCTACTGGTTGACAATCTCACAGATGAAAAAGATCTGGATGATAATGCGTTTGGGGGTTTCAACAGTATTCTGCCCACTGATATTGCTGGAATATACGAAATCCACGTTTATTTATCGACCGAGTCAGAAAATATGCATGTGGAGCACAGTCCATTGACTTTTATAAAATCAAAGCAGTCAAAGAAGACATCAAAATGTGTCTCAGACAGGAAAAGAGGACATACCACCTATAAAAATGTTCCTGAAAGTGATGAAACAGCGATGGCATAAAATATCGAACAACGTTTAGGTGGGAAAAGGCCTTTGGAAATATTTTACCTATTTTTTAGTGATGAGGTTTGGGTACAGATAGTGAATTTTCAAAAAATACGCTTGTGATCATAATCATCTTTCATTCACCCTCGTGGTAGCAGAACTTAAAAAGTTTGTCATTATTTTATTGCCAATCAGCTACCATTCGAAATTGTACTAGTAAAAATATGAGTACAAAAGTGTACCAATAGTGCAAAAATGTATTAGTTGCAACAAATTCGACTCAATAAAGGAAAATATTCATTTATGTGACAATACTGAGTTGGAAAAGAATGTTAAATTTGCTAAATTGCATCATCAACAAAAATGCAGTTTGGGATATTTTCATATAATTTGTCAATTGATGAAGAAATGATGCCATATTGTAATGTTTTTAATTTCTACGTCCGAACGAGGAACCGACCTCTCATCGGTTCTAGACGTTAAGTCTGAGTAGTGCCAACGGATGGTACCAACGGGTCAACCAATCCGTGCACCGTAACTCATTCACGCGGTGGCTGCTTGTCGGCCAGCTAGATCGGAGAGGATTTCGGTCGCGGGTCTCCGAATGGGTTACGCTCATTTACAATATTCAGCCACCAATACATGTCCGTTTTCAAACGCGTCACAAAACAAAACCATAGGGAGAGGAAACCTACTTTACGTTGCTCCGTATTTCTTCATTTACTCAGTCAAGGACAAAAATCTAATTTTTACTTCGCGTTCCCGAATTTTCGTCACGGTACCGAAAAGTATACTACGTGAACTCATCCCGACGAACGCTACGCTAATAAAACGGCAAAACAACAAAGGTACCCCGTACCGCGCGCGACGCGAAACCGACCTCAGCGGATTTTCTCAAACCCTACCCTCGCGACGGCATACCTACCCTGCACCTCATTTCCCGCTGAAAAGAAGAACCACTGGAAAGGAAAGTCGTGTTGTTATTTAGCAATTCATGTTGTTATATATTCGTTTCAAAAAAAAAATCGTTTTCCTTCTACAAATGTTTTAAATATCATAAAATTAAAGTTCGGCAATTTTTCGCATTTATAACTGTGTATGCTTCGAGACTTGTACTATCGAAAGTATGAAGTTGGTCGTTTCCAATCAATTAATTTTCATTCGTTTCGAAATAAACATTTTTTTTTTTCAATTTCAAATTATACTATTGCTGTTTTGTCATATAGCATTCCGCAATTTTGATAATCAAATTTTTAACACAAAAATATATGTATATAAGCGCGATCACGAAGAATTTCCCTATTAAGACTATTCATTTCAATTATATACTAATGCAAATTAAATATTGGTTTGCTTCTTTCATTGACTGATTTTGTCGTGTATGTTTGTAACGTATAACTAACGCTAAACAAGTCTCTAATTTCCCTACATTCTAACTAACGATTCCTTCGATACAATATAAATTTCTAACTAAGGTATTCTACTAAAAGTAATAGTATCCCTTTTTTCTACAGTTTGATAATCAGTTTGTATTAAATTGCATTTTTTTAGCACTCATCTACATCAACTATAAAAACAAATTAATAAAATCGTGTGCCAGTCTACATGAGTTTCGTCTAAAAGCAACCAAAATAAGGAGAATTCAAACACAAAAAGTGTTTCTGATAAATGTCATCTCTCGTATGAATTGGACGTAAATGTTTTACCTTTTAATGTCTTTAATTTATAGTTATGCCTAAAATCAACGAAAGTACGATTTTCCGTCGTTTTTTGATTATCTAGATAGCATTCTGTCATATAAAATTAATTAACCTCTATAATCTAATGTTTCAAATGAATTTGGTATGCATTTATTCATATGATTAAGAACTAACCGGTGAAATTTTTTATGAACATTTCATATTTGGAATAACTTCATGCTTTCTTTCGAGTAGATTTCTTATTTTATGTATAGTTATGTTTGAACAATAAATTGATATTTTGCTTGTAGTAAGAGTTTAAATGTGTCGATGTGCGACATCAACAGGCGATAGCGTAAATACACGCCTAAACTTACGATGCTAAAACTATTCCTGTAAGCAAATATAATCTCCTTTATTTCGTTTTTTTTTTTTTTGATTTTTCATATCCGGCAGTTGAAATTGTTCTTTTTCTAAGGGCATTCATTCGGAATTTCCGCGCATTTTTTTTCACAGGACATTTATCTCCATTCGGTTCACATTTGTTTACGAGACCGTATTTAGGAAGCCATTTAGCCAGTTGCTCTCCGAAAAATTGTTCTAGATAACGGGCATGCGCATATGTTTTGGAATCCTCCGGATAATATAAGTATACAGTTTTGGACAACAATCGAACGTCAGCTACAAATGCGGCAATGTCTTTGTAGTGATTCGGACTTGATGGATCCAAACGAGTTCGGATAACATCTAGCGACATAGGGTGACAAATTATTTCATAATATGCAGTGGGTGTTGCAGGTTCTGGCTCTCTAAATGGTAAACTTTGTTCGTATTGGCAATATAATTCTAAACATATCCTCTGTATAATCTTTAATCATTTGCGCCAAGTTCTCCTGCATTATGTCTTTCACATTCAGCTGAACTTGCCAGTTCCGCTAAATTAACACATAACAAATCTTGCCACGTTTCACTTTCATCTGGTAAGGAACTTATAGCTGGTATGTGACAATATTGGTGAAATACTTTTGGATATTTATAGCAACACATCAATTCACCACCATCAAAACAAACTGCACACCAATCTTCATTTGGATCGTCTTTCTGGTCAGCTTTCTCTTCAGCAACATTCGCAATATCTGCTGAACTATGGACTTGTGGCAATGTCGTCTTATTCCTACCTTCCGGAGGAACTTGTACTCCGTTCGAATCTAATTTCGCTATTGTTGCCATCAAATCATTTATTGAATCGTCTCGGACTTTATCAATTGGTTCCGTAAAATCTTTTGAGGTATCCTTTGTACTTGGACTTTTAATAGTTATAATTTTAACACTAACCTGATCCGATGTTTGATCCACGACCATACTGACAACGAAAGATGATCCAAAATTTCAATATCTGAATCCGAGTCCCATTCATCTAGGTCGATATTGTCCTGACCTTGACCGTATGCTTCTATATTTTTGGAAAAGCCTTTTGGCAGCAACACTTTCGCCTTCTCGATTCCTTTCCTTTGTGCATTCCTTTCGCGCTTGAAATCCACGAAATCCCCGGTACAGATGCTTGTTGGCACCGCTTTGGCTGCATATACCGTATTAGAAGCGGCGCTCGGTGTTCTGTCTGGATTAGTCTGCCCGCGAATATTCACGCTCACCTTCGAGTTGTATGACGTCGGTATACTCATTCGTGTTGACAATACTCACCATCATTTGGTTGAATTGAATTTGCCTGAACTGTCGGCACACTCCGGGACTTCCTCATGGGTGGTGGCCACTACCTCCACACTTCACTTCCATGTGGCTGTCAAATTCTGTTGGCATCCCACGACAAAATAGACGTGGGATGTGCACTGATCGCAACCAACGTGAAATGACAAGCCACATAGCAGCAAAGTGTGTTAGTAGTGGTCACCAGCGGCGTCGCATGATTCATTACAATATTTTGGATGCCAAGAATGCAGAATTTTCATCAAAGGAAAACCAGTTAGAATCAAATTCAAGTTTTGGTGCTTATGCAGTGCAAGTGGGTACTTATATCAGTTCATTAACCAGAAGTAAATTGGATCTAGGAGAAATCACTAATACAAGACCTAAGGAAACATCGCGTATTTTTTGATAACTTCTTTTCTTCTCATAAACAGTTTTATATTCTGCAAGAAAGAGGTTACTTCGCCTCTGGTACAATAAAAGAAAATCGCACAATGAATACGTTGGCAGCTACGAAAAGCCTTCGGAGAAAAGAGAGAGGATCATTTGACTGGAGCTTTGACAAAAAGAAATGAAATAATGCTACTACGATGGAATGATAACTCTGTTGTAACTGTGGTAGCTAACAACGCCAAAATAGAACCAATGGTTGCAGCAAAGCGTTACGACAGAAAATCAAAAAAAAAAATGTGTGAATGTGCAATTTGGGAAGACCCTTTAAGAATGCGCTGCCTTCTGATACTCGCTTCCATAGTATTGGTCATGTCAACAAAAAACGAAAATAAACGTCGAAGAAGATGCCGATATTGAAAAAGTACAACAATTTACATGTGTAAAAAATATCAAGTGCATCTTCATGCTGATTGCTTCAAAATATTCCACTCACGTTGAAAATTCAGCTTGTATGTCTATAGTAAACTGCCAATAATTTTTGTGTTCAGTAATACCAACGTTGTTTATACGCAACATTATTTGTAGTGTTAATGGTATGAACAATATTTTTTTTATCGTGATTTTTTATTTTTTTATGCCTTTAAAACTGTTTCAAACAATAAAATCAGTAACAATATTTTTATTTTCACTCTTCGGAATTAACGGGTTAAGGAGGTGCGAGAGTAAGTAAGCTAGATACGTACGAAACTCACTGGATGATGCGACAACCATTAAAGCAGAGATTGAACGGGGTCGCTTAAAATTGTTAATTTTCTCTTTTAAATTTGTTGTTATAAAAAATACGAAAAAAAATTATTGCAATTAAGATAGAGTTTGAATAAGATATTTGTTAGGCAATAAAAAGGTCCTGCCAAAAAATAGCATCTAACCATTTTAGAGCTAAGTACTTTAAATACATTTGAAGGACAAGCGGTAAAAGTGATCAGTATTACAAGAATCAGGATTCAGTTTAAAATCAGATATTTTTAAAGCGATAAAAAGGTCAAGCCAAAAAGTAATTAACCTATTTAGAGCTAATTACTTTAAGTATATTTCAAGAATAAATTGTAAAGATAATCAGAATTTTCAATCATAAACTAGCTAATAAGTGTAAACCTAGCATTTTAACTTCAGGAAAAATTAGACACTGACGAAGGGAGCACATTTACTCCCGAAATATATATTTGCCATTGGAACAAATAGCATAGCATTTTATTTTTTTCTTGCAGATTTTTTAGTAAGTGCTAAAAAACGGAGGCAATCAACGAATCAGGTAATTATCTTAATTTATTATTAAATCTGAACTGACCATTTTTAATGACCTCCCTATCATGTATCAGAGATACTTTAACAATAAAATATAGCCGTTACCTTGATACGCATTGAATAGGTCTCCTCTTTCGTTTTTTGTAGATGGCGATGTTCTCCACCACGTCTAATTTCCTGAAACCCCGTGTACTGCAGATAATTACCGCATCTTCGATGTCCAACCTGTGATTTTCTATTAACGCTACATTTACATGAAAATAATATGTATCTAGACGGCAATCAGACGTGAGTAAGGCACGGTATGTGCAAAACGGCCGTCATCAAATGAAAAGTGAAAGTTTTAATAAATTATTTATTTTAATTTTGTATACTCGTGTAACATTTTTGTTTGAACATTGATTTCTTCTAAATTTCCAGGATATATGCAACTATTACTAAGATAACCGTGTATGATTTCAAGAATCCCCTTTAGATTCTACTAACAAAAATTTTATCAAATCTCCACGTCGAATGCATTTGTTTTCCTTGTGCTCATAAAGATCGGCATCCGTAGCTTTTATTCAGATTTTCGGCTCAAAGATGTCCAGTCGTGAATGGGGGACACTAGTTTTTCACATATTTTGGCTCCATTGCTCCTCTCAACACCATCACCGCTATTTAAATACGCGACCCTGAAATTTCTTGTCAAAACCTTTAATTTGATATACATCCAAACCATATATATTATGTTATATATAGAGAGTACTGGATCTGCAACCGGTTGTGAGTGCCGAAGCAATAAGCAACCTTCGCTAAAGTTGTCTGAAGTTGAGATTTGAAGTGATATGTTTTTGCTTTTGAACTTACTTCGCTCCAAAACACGTCCATGTTTATAAAGTTTTTCGTTTTAAAGATCGAGTGTAAGAAATCAGCACTTTAGTTCTCTTTTTTTATCAAAAACTTACGAATTTTCCATCAGCTTTGACACATGAGTTTTCTAGTCTCTACGAATTTTCATCAGCTTTGAAGTACGAGTTTTCTGTGAGAGAACGTTTCTTGCATTTTACTCAAACTGTTCAACGAATGATAACGAAGGCGCGATCGTGTACACGTAAAACGAAGCTTCGTAGATGTGTGCGGGTGCCAATGAGGGAAGTGATTATTCTGAAGAGAGGAAAGAAAAAGTACTAGGGTAACAAAGGAGAAGGAGAAGCAGGGGGAATCATATAGTTTCAAGAGCGTAAAATATTTATATGTAAAACTTGCTTCCCACATGGACGAGTGCATAGATTCTCGTTGCTTGTCCATTTATTTATATGGCCTTGATGCTAACTATTTTTGGAGGAATGTTTCATTTTAAGGGGTTACTTCCATATATGGGTGGACCCTCCTAAAAAAAATTAAAAGTTTTTTTTTACCGAAATTTTGGAGAGGTTGCCGCTTTTGATCATAACTGTTGCTTTTGTAGTTTCCGAGAAAAATTGCTGTGGTGCACGGGCAGCAAGGCTGAGACGGGCAGCCAGACAGACAGGCCGCGAAGCTAATAGTGTTTTGTTAAGATATTTTATAAAAACCTAAAAAGCAACAAAAAATACACAGGTGAAAATGATAGCCTTATCTCCATTGAAAGTCGATTAATAAAAGTATTTCCATATCTTGTTGATCCATTAAAAATTCTTTACTTAAAATATGATGATTCATTGAAACTTCATTGAATAAAATAAGGATTGGGTCACAGACGATGGAGCTTAAAGCGCTCATCCCGAATGATCACATGTACAAGAAGAAGGCTATCAGATAAAATTTTACTTCCAAGTGAATACATTTAGGTAAGTCCGAATTTCTAAGAGTTTCGCGTTCCACTGAAAACCATCATTCAATCGATTTCAATTCACAGTGCTCTCAAAAAAAGCATCAGGTACTTGGTTTTACGTCTTTACGTCAAGGTTATAGACAACTAGTCGCCAGTTTCAATCTTTCGCGTGAAAATTATACATCAAAGATCATTTAGATTGAACTCAAAGGTCACATGAAAGTGATACACATGATCTGGCAAAATTTATTCCGTAATTCAAAAGAAATTGTACGCGTACTTCTTTCAAACACTTTTATTCCAGAAGATCATTAAAATTTAATACGAATTTCGAAATATTTAAATGTGATTGATGAACAAATCGGATTCACGTTCATGAAAATTTAAGAAATAGTTTGAGTTCAAAATTTGCTCATCTTCAGCAATCGTTTAATGATGTACAGAAATTACAATTTGTTACTGCAAATTTCTGAGCATCTAAACTACTTTGATCTAGAAATTTTTTCAAGTATTCCAATAATGCTGGTAAGCGCAACTTGAGAGGTAAATGTGATTGCAATAAGGATTTTAATTTAATGTTTTGAATTGAACATAGATCCAGAGTAATAATAATAATGAATTGCCCTATAGCCCACCTTGAACCTTGACACTCAGGAAGGTGATATGTCAGTATCATGCTTAACTATGATATGCTCCAATTTTCAAACCAGTGCGTATCACAGGTGGGTATTACCATGGGAAGTAGAACTAGAGTCTTTCGGTTTATGTGGTAAACACAAGGTATAGTAAAATATATATATAAAATAATTCATCAATAAAAAAACACATAAGATCGAGGTTAGGTACTCCTAATATGTAAATATTTAAAGCTCATTAGCATACACATACAATATATGTTTTCGAGTCGAGAATAATTTCTGCGTATTTTGCTTTGTTTTTGAGGTAAAGATTCATTAAGCTTTAGCAGCCTAAAGTTTTTTTTTGGTTGGAAGGAGAATGTCATTTATGCACGGAATGTGGGACTCCCATGCTCCCAAGTGACTGAACTACCCACTAAACACCTCCCCGGTCAACCTGAGAACCCAGCCTGGAACCGTTTGACACATTACTTTGGGCCAGTTCTCATTTTGCTGTGCGGTGAGGCCCCTTCAAGCTGGGGGATCCCTCTTCTAGCGGGAGGCGAAAGGGGAAGAGAAATTTCCAAGCAAGCGATTCCCAAGCCCTGACGCCCCTGGCTGCTGTGAGTCCCTCTTGTCTTTTTGAACTGTCAGAAGCAGCACTGACCATATAGCACTCATCAAGGACGTGTCCTTGATGGGTTAGGCCGAAACTCCCGAAACAGCCTTCTCAACCGCTGCCTTGATTTGCTCAGAAAAACTAATCTTCGAGCAAAATAATCTGCACAGTCGATCAAGCAGATTCATCTGGCATCTCCAGTCTCAGTAGCCCATTTTAAGACAAATTCCAAAGACTTGGACCAAGAATAGATCTCTGGGCAACACCCGATGCAACTTCCATCCTTCGTTGGCCCTGTGTTGTCTCATAAAGCAGGCTTTAGTCCATCAGGTAGTCCTTCAAAAGCTGCATTAGATATTCTGGAACTTGAAAAGGGGTTCCCGGCGTATCCAGAATATCCACCCATCTCACGGAGTTGACGGCGTTCCTAACGTCGAGTTTCACCAACAGGACAATCCGTTGCTTGGTGCGGCTATATGCCTCTGCCTGTTGGGCTACGTTCACCACCTTTACAATCGCATCGATGGCGGAGCGTCCTACTCTAAAGCCGTACTGCCGAGGAGATAGGTCCCCAGCAGCACGAATCGCGTCAGTGAGTCTTTCCTTGATGAGTTTCTCTAGCACTTTCCCAGCCGTGTCTAGCATGCATAATGGGCGGTATGCAGACGGCAACCTGAGATTTCCCTTCCCCTTGCTGATCAGCACGAGCCTCGCCATTTTCCATCGTATCGGGAAACCACGTCCCGTAAGCAGGCGTTGAATGTTTTGAGCAATAAGTCAGGACAATGGTGATAGACAAATTGTAATACCTTAGCTGGAACACCATCTGGACCTGGAGCCTTCGTTGCTTTCAGTAAAAAGACTGCCTTCTCTAGCTTCGGCTATGAGAAGAGTGGACACTCGACTGCTGTTACAGCATGGGAAGCGTCAACACGGACAGGATGGGCGGGGACTAGTGCCCACACTATCTCGTCCATCTTTTCCGCATCATGTATGCAAGGCCTCCGGAGAGTACCAAGCTTCCGCATAACTAGCTTGTAGCCAAGATCCCACGGATCCTTGTTCACATTGTCCACTAGATCTTGCCAGCAGAGAGCCTTGCTGTTTGCAAAGGCATTTCCTGGCTCACTTGTATGCTGCTATCCGATTGCATGACCCGTCCCAGTTCCGCGCGCGTTGTGCCTGTATTAATCGAGCAGTTCACCCCGCGAACTACTCGATAATTCGGCCAATGCACCCTCTAAATTCGTTACAACGCGTATGCTGTTTTGGTGGCAACATTATAACACGCGGGGCGATACCTAGCAGATATCGGTCAGCGCTACACCATTCCAATCAGATGGAAAGTGTTGGAATGACAGATATCTGCTATTTAACGAAGTTAGAGCGAATTTAACTTTCCAGTATTACTATGGAACAATATGCGCTGTATTACTATGGAAACATACGAGTATGGCTATGGAACGTTTTCAACGGCTTAGGCACTACAGTTTTGCTAGGATTTGCATGAAAATTTCAGGAATGATAGGTATCATGAATATCTTTAAGAGTTGGCTCAGCTAGTGGTATTAGTAATCGTCAAGCAAAATAGTGGCTGTTTTAAATGCGAAGATTGAATAATTTTGAGTTATTTTGCCCCAACTTCAATGTTTAAGGCGCATGCTTTTAACACTTGATTCAATTTAATGAATGACTGAAGATGAGTACCTAAAATTAATACTCATAGGTAAAACAAGTCGAGGAGGCAGGAGAGAGCTCCTAGCAAAAGGGCTACCATTCTAGGATTCGAAAAAATTGGCCATGAATCGCTGAAAAAAATTTCATCAAAGGTAGCCGATATGAATATCAAATGAAAGTTCTTTATAAGAGATTTTCAAAACAGTACTTAAACTGACAATTTTTGCTTCACAAGGGCAACAAATACCTTAGAAGTCGAAATTCGATCAACTTTGTTAATAATAGTATATTTTATAAATTTTGCTTTTTTGCCTATAAAATCAAGATGGGACCCTGCAATTTCCCAAAATCTATAATTTAAGTTTTCTAAAAGTAATTGTATATGGTTCGTAAGTTTCACAATAATTGAACAATAAACAGCTAAGTTACAGCCGATTGAATGTTTAACAATTACAACAACATTAACACGTGGTACTAGGGAGATAAACGCTTGAAAAGGACCTAGACACTACAAATATGTAGGAATTTTAATAAAAATTTTAGAAATGGATTGTAATATTGATGTGGTATCATGACTAATCAAACGACAAGGTCGAAAGACTTAAAACAAAATGGTGGAGAGTTTAAAATCATAATAACCATAATAATTATACGAACTCAATTTATGGAACCTGTATATTAGTTAAGTTTTGATATGCAGAATATGTCGTTTGATTTACTAATTGTTTTACAATACCCTTCTCGCAGGAGCATCGTCCTGCTACTTAAACTTGTTTTTTCTTAGGAGTGGTGACTCAAAGGTGGAAAAGTGAAGCGAAGGTGGATAAGACAGAGGACGAGCGTCGGCTGGATTTTGAAAGCGATGGTAGCAAGTGCGTACTAGGCGGAGGGCCGATTACGACATTGTGGAACACCAGAACGAAAGAAAACGAAGAGGAAGTAGTCGGAGCAGCAAGTGGGAAAGCAATTTCAATAACGTCGACGGAAGCAGCGAAGAAGGGGCGCCTATATAACTTGTAGACCAGTACGTTTTTCTTTGAAAGACTTCTTCTTTTTCACTCTATTGCAATTGTGAATTTAGATTAGTTATTCACACAACGAAATTTGAAACGAAAGATGAGTTTGTGTAATTGAAGTTTAATTCATAACGTAATTAAAGGTAAAATCCAGAAAAAAAGTAAATTTCCTTTAGATTACACAAATGAATTTGAGTTTCAGGTTGTAACGTTTGCGGCTTGGGTGGTAAATCGCGGAAAGAAAATTTAAAGTTTCGTGTTAGTGTTCGGGGGAGGTGTGTAGAGGGTGGCAAATTCATGAGATATGAATTTGCCTTTGTACGTCCCGCAATCGAAAAAAAGAAAGAGAAGGGTTTTACTATATACAGTAGAACCTCGATTAGATAAAACCCAAGGGAAATTTCAAAAAGTTTAAGTTATCGAGTTTTTAACTTATTAAGGGCTCAAGCTAAGAATTTTTTGGATGTTTCGTGTTGCTACCTACTGATTTTCATTATCTCTTTATTTAAGAATTATGTATGACAGAAAGGGCCAGGATAAATTTTTAATTCATATGTCAGTAAATCTTACAAAAACAATTTATTACATATAAGGAAATAGGTATAGCTATCTTATCTATACAAAAAATTCTGTAATTTTCTTTTGCTTTAAGTGGTTCAAAGTTTCTAAATCAATTCGGCTTTCAATTTTGAACAATGAAGAGAAAATATCATCATCTACATTACTGCATTGCTCTATAAAAGATTGCAAAGTTCTAGCTGCTTTCTTTACTTCTGTAATGTGACGCCTACGCCCAGGAATCGAAGTGATTCCGATCCCGAACCCTTGTAACCGGCCAGATGGATATGTCCTCGAAGTGCCAGCGGACTTCATCTGTTGTGCGGATATCGTTGTGCAGAAAATATTTTTTTTTCTGTCCAAATATTTAGACCCGTGGATATAAATATTCGAAATATAGAATTAATCCAACCCCGGCACATTTCGAGACATAGCCATCTGGAAATGCCCCTCCACCATGGCCATCGAGAAAACTATGCCACTGGCGACATCTGGAGAGGCACGTTGCCGTCATATGAAGTGCCATTCCACACACAGATGTTTTGTCCGAGGTGACAACTGAAAATTTTTGACAGCCACATGTCGGCTTGGTTTTTCGTGGCTGTCGTCTTCTAAGAGTGTTCATTGTCGCGAAATATCGAAAGCAATCGGGAATAGCAGCTGCTAATTGCGGGGTGCGGCAGATTCCGGTATTCGCGCTCGTTTGTGCCGAAAATCTATAGAAAGGTAAGTCTGCTAACGGATATCTCCCGAGTTCCGTCTCTAACCTCATTCTTGATAGAAAATCCCATGAATTGGATTGCGGACACGCAGAAGCATCAGGTATTCAGCTTGTCTGGCGAGAGGGACTTCTTCGCTCCAAGACGGTCGTCGGCTGCCGAACCAAACAGTTCCTGCTGGATCGGCTCACAGCTGATGGTCGAAGCATTCTTGGAAGGAGTGAACCATTTGGGCTGTTCGCATATAGGAAGGATGTGGAGGAAAACTCAAGGAGGCGGTGGAGGATCATATTTGCCAGCTAAGTATCATTATTAAGTATAAGAAATGACAAGCATGCTCAGAAGGTGGTCGCATCATTCTCTATGGAGCTTATATGAGCATAGTCTCTCCATTTGTTCCGTTCCTCAAAGGCTGAGTCCATCAGAATTGCGTTAAAGGCGTAATTTGTTAATTTATTTTGCGTGCGCGAATTTGATGCAGCCAGTTAGTCCGACATCCAAAGTATAATTTTGATCAACTTTCGTGAGAATTATTCAGACTTGATAAAGTATTTCTTCGATCAAGTGCCACCCTAGCGGATTGCTGAAAATCAAAAATGGTATTACGAGTATTTGTTAGTGGCATGTCCGGAATTAAGGAGGTAGAAAAAAAAACGTCAACAGCGCGTCCTGATGATCCTGGACAGCAAAAATATTAAATATGAAACAATTGATATCACAGAACCTGGCAAAGAAACTGAAAAGGATTTAATGCAGTCAAAATCAACAAGTCATGGTGCCACAGTGAGCGATCCTAATCCTCGTCATCCTCTGCCGCCACAAATTTTCTATGAAGATGAATATTGTGGAGACTACGATGCATTCGATTTGGCAAATGAAATAGACATGCTGGAACAATTTCTGAAACTAGCACCAGTGGACACAACTAATGTATCGACGGCTGGAATTGAACTAAAGCGTAAAGGAAATGCATCATATTGCTAAATCCATAGCACCACGAATTAATGTTACTTACAGGAGCGTTGTTGAATTATGGAACCTATTTTCAAAGTTGTTAGTCAGCGAGAATAATGATTTACCCGACCAAATATGCATCAGATGCCTTGACGATATCCATCAATCGTACAATTTTCTGGAAAAATGTGAAACATCTCGCCAACACTTAATACAAATCAGAGACGCACAATATATACCTATAGAGGAAGAAATTGTAACACCAAAGGAGGACAATTCAGGTTACAGTTTCTAATATCACTCGTTACCTATTTTTAAACTCTGGATGTCATAACATGAAATCAGGATTTATCTCAGAGTCAGCTGGTTTCCATTTAAGAAAAATAGTTAGATAAAACTGCACGATATTTACATTCGAGATTTAAACGTGATATCAAGGTGATTGGCTTAAAGAAAAGATTTGCTTGTACATTTGAATATTTACAACTTAATGAAATAAGGCTGAGCGAATTTTGTAACTATCAAAGATTAATTAAATTAATTATTTTGTCATAAATATAAGCAAAATTTCATGTTATGACGCCACAGTTGATATCATTTTGTACATAAACTCAAATTCTGTTAATTATATAGTAAATTTTATGCGAATAAGCATTCCGTTTGCATCGATTCAGAATGCTTAGTAGAAACCTTATCATATACCTAAATAGGATGCAGAAATGTTAGCTGTAGAAAAAGATTTTAACAACAAGTTAATATAGTTCTAAATATTTATTGAAAGTTGAGTGTTGTGGGCTGGGGTTTGTTTTTATTGAATCTGAAAAAAAAAAGTTAGAAAATCATTACAAATGGCGCCCAACGTGGGGCCAAAAAACATCCTAAGGGGGAGAGAACTTCGCGTCTTCTGACGAGTTGGTCCTTTACGGAGGATGTAAGGTACTTTGGTACTCGAGTCCCACTATCAGGAGCAGTGGAATTGTGTGATACACATTAGAGGTCGCTTCACGTGAGTTGTAGCTTCCGCTCTCCTTTGTTTGATTTTGCTTTCGCGACAGAATCCTTCCGATGTGTTGTCCCAGGTTAACCCCTGTAAGGACCTTCTATTTTCTTGATGGAACTGCCAGTCTGATGGGTTTACCTATCAGCATGGACTCTCAAGAAAATAGAAGGCTACCTTGCCTTTATGTCGCGGAAGGATTCTAACTATTTCTTATGCGTGTTAGACGAGTGGTATCGGTTCAACGTTCGATGGCGTATGCTGGAGTTGCGAAGCCCGGAATGCTTCCACGCGTCGGGAATTTTGACCGCGTACAAAGTCGTTACGGTAGCTCTACCACTTGTCTCGTCGAGTCATTTAACGTAGATTAGAAACGGTTTGTAATGTATGTGGGTATGGGGATAAATTTCGTAAATCGACCGAAGCACCCTTTCTTCGGCAGATTACCACGCACTCTCATTTCCCGCTGAAGAGTTCGACCACTGGAAAGGAAAGTGTATATCAAATAAATTTTCTTCTCATTCGATATAAATAGTTCGCCACTATCGGCCACTAAATAAGTCTTAAGCGAATAGATATACCTATAGTTTACATTATTAGAGTAGGCGTAGTTTAAATTTTTTTCTCTTTTTTTTTACCCTTTTAGTTACACATAGGATCAAACACACCCAGCAAGAACAAATATGGCAACGAAGCGGACCCCAGATAAGCGTTGGACCAGATCCAAAACGGTCCAACCAGCTAACTGCGGGATCTGCTTCGAAGACGTAGTGGAGGGGGTACACAGCGTGCGATTGGATTGTGGACATCTATTCCATCGTGCCTGTGTACAACAGCTCCTCCTCACGTCAGAGAGTTGCCCATTATGTCGGCGACCCATCGAGCGGACCGCCCTAGACGTCCCCATCGGAACGCCTCTACCGACGCGTGGAGCAGTGGCGAAAGGAGCTCCAGAAGCCGAACCGTCACAACTACTCTTAGACCTGCAAGGAGCAGTAGGCGGTGAAGTTCCGGCTGCAAGTGTCGTGTCCGAGGTGACAACCATGCCTTCCGCCCACTCCATTGACACCCTCGTGGCGTTGATGAGGGATATGTCGGAGAGGATTGGCAACCTGGAGGGAAAGATCCAGAATCTCCCGTTGAGCCAACCACCCAGCCGCGTGAGAACTCCGCTTGGCTGGGAGCCAAATCCCAGTGTGGCGATGCCCCACTCCCGACAATCCGAGCAATGGGTCCCACCTCCAAGGAACTCGGGAATGGATCCCAGAGCTCCCGAATACAGACCGCGACACAGTACCGGACCTCCGTTGGCACCTCCAGCCCCCGAGGCAGTTCAGTACAACAGGTCAATAGAGGATGTGATTCCCCCCGGGAACGCATTGGCACCTTTTCGAGACCCGACGCCTCGTATCATGGAGAGTTGGCGCCTGAACTTTACAGGGTTCAACGATATGATATCGGCGGACCGGTTCCTTTTCCGGATTCAGGCGTTGGTATCCAGCACCCTGGGAGGTGATTCCTCGGCCTTCCTCCGGCATGCACATCTTTTGTTCAGCGGCGACGCTGCCGACTGGTACTGGAGCTTTAAAGAGTCAACGCCACGTCCCACTTGGCACTCTTTCAGTGCAGCCTTCCGCAATCGATTTGAGGATGGCTTCACTGAGAGAGAGCTAAGAGAGCAAATAAAGAAACGGAAACAAGGCGCTCACGAACCGTTCGACCAGTACTACACCAGTATAGTGAGATTGAGCACTCGCCTGCGAAATACCATGCCCGAGGACGAATTGGTAGAAATTATCAGAGAGAATATGCGCTGGGATCTCCAGAACAGCCTTCTGCATTTTCCCATCAACACCATACAGGGATTGCGCCTCCATGCCCGCAGACAAGAACACTTGGATGAGCGGCGTGGTACCTTCCGTCCACAACCTCGCATAACTGGACCAAATCCCCGAAATCATCACACCGCGGAGTTGATGGCAGCGGACCACCTGCTTGCTGATCCAGTACCAGTACCGAGGAGCGGAGCACCACCGGAGCTTGAGGACCCAGCATTGATTGATCGACCCTCCCTTGAAGCAATTACTAGCCCGACGGTCTGTTGGAACTGCCGACAACCGGGACATCGGTTCTATGCATGTCCAGCGGAGGCAACGCTTTTCTGCTACCGCTGCGGGAAGGCCGACACATACGCACCTGATTGTGCAAATTGCAAAGGGCGAAAAAACTTGCCACCGAGTGCCGCGACCACCCGTCGGCACTCCTAGACCCCGGACGAACCAATCCAGACCCCATCACCAGCTATGACCCAGCTCCCAACATGACTCCAACTCTGCTGACTCGCACCGCTAACCACAGTTCTCCCGAAGTTCCACAACCGACGCCGTCCTTCGCCGAGGCCAACGCGCAGCGAAATTATAGCGAGACGAAAGTTCCTTGGCATGTAAAACCTTTTCATGTCAGGCTGCGGAATTACTTGGCTACTCGACAGCGCATCTTCCATGAGGAATTGGCCACAACTGTCCCACCGCGAAGCAAACGAGCCACGCGTCGGATGCGGAGCTTCTGGAGAAAAGTCAGGCAGTCGAGAAAAGTGTTGAAGGACATATACTTAGACGAATTATTAAGGGAGGATGTCCGGCCATATGCGTCAGTACACCTCCTGCAAAAACGAGTATCAGGCTTAGTCGATACGGGAGCCAGTGTGAATTGCATCTCTGCCGAGTTTGCAGGGGAGGTACTGGCAAAGCACGCGGACCAAATCCGTCATTTCACCTCCTGGTTAAGCACGGCGGACGGAACTCGTCACTCTGTAGTGGGAAAAATTATGACGGATGTCACCTTTAAAGGGGTAACTAAACCTATGGAATTTTTCATCATACCTCAGTTAACCCAGAATCTTTATTTAGGAGTGGATTTCGTTCGAAAATTTAACTTGGCCCCGGCACTATTTTCCGGTTCGACCCTGGAGTCCGTCACCACCGTTCCTGACCAATCTCAACCCACTAACTTATTACGGCATACACTGGATGTAACTCAGCAACTGCGTCTTGACTCGGCTATATCGGCTTTTCCATCGCACGAGAAAGAAGGTCTCGGGCGGACTGCCCTGGTGTTCCACACTATAGATGTGGGGGATGCTAAACCCATAAAACAGAGACATTTCGCCATATCTCCGGCGAAGGAAAAATCGTTATATGCCGAAGTGGATCGAATGTTAGCATTAGGCGTAATCGAAGAATCACAGAGCGCGTGGGCTTCCCCAGTCACCTTAGTTGTCAAGCCGAACAAGGTCCGGTTATGCTTAGATGCCAGACGCTTGAACGCCGTCACAGTCAAGGACGCATATCCTCTACCGTTGATCGAAGGCATTTTGAGTCGATTGCCTAAAGCCCATTTCATCACGAGCTTAGACCTCAAGGACGCCTTCTGGCAAATTCCTTTAGACCCCGGTTCAAAGGAGAAAACAGCCTTCACAGTCCCAGGTCGGCCCCTATATCAATTCGTGACCATGCCATTCGGATTGTGTAATGCCCCCCAAACAATGACGCGCCTTATGGATAAGGTGATACCACCTCATTTGCGGCACCAAGTTTTCGTTTACTTGGACGATCTGTTGCTTATAACCGAGACCTTCGATGAACACATCGACCTGCTTCAGGAGGTGGCTCTACACATCCGGAGGGCAAGATTAACCATCAACATAAGGAAGAGCCAGTTCGTGATGACGGAGGTGAAATATTTAGGTCACATCATTGGGCATGGCCATATCAAGACCGATCCGGAAAAGACTCAAGCGATTGACGTTTTTCCATTACCCAAGACCACCAAACAATTACGCCGATTCTTAGGTTTATGCGGATGGTACCAGCGTTTTGTACGTGACTATGCCACCATTACCACTCCTTTGACCGACATGCTGCGTAAGGGACGTAAATTCGTCTGGGAAGAGCCCAGCTTGCGAGCCTTTGAAGAGCTAAAGAAGAGTCTGACTACAGCCCCCGTACTGCACAGCCCGGACTTTGACAAACCGTTCTCAATCCATTGTGACGCGAGTCAACATGGGGTGGGAGCAGTCTTAGTCCAGGTTGCACAAGACGGCGAGGAGAGACCTATAGCCTTCATGTCTCACAAGCTGAACCCAGCCCAGCGAAATTACACGGTCTCCGAGCAGGAATGTCTAGCTGCGGTGTTGGCAGTGAAACGCTTCCGAGCCTATGTGGAGGGACACACCTTTGAAATCGTTACGGATCACGCTTCTCTGAAATGGCTCATGAGCCAGACTGACCTCAACGGCAGATTGGCCAGGTGGGCACTGAAATTACAGGCATTTGACTTCACAATCCGCCACCGAAAAGGAAGCCAGCATGTAGTCCCCGACACCCTATCCAGAATGTTTGCCCCTGAAGGAGCCGAGTTGGTCCAAGAGGACGACAGCCCCCAATTGATCGATTTGGACCATCCTGCCTTCAAGTCAGCCAGCTACACCCAACTGATTCACACTATCCAGAATCAACAGCCCCAGCTTCCTGAACTGCGGTTGACGGATGGATTTATTTACAAACGGATGGGACACGCATCCGGAGACCCCATACAAGAAGAAGAACAGTGGAAGTTGTGGGTGCCCGAAGAATTAACCACTGATCTTATCAGACGGGCCCATGACCACCCAACAAGTGCGCACGGCGGATACGGTCGTACACTTAGGCGGTTGAAAACCTGTTTCTTCTGGCCTAAGATGGCACAACAGATAAAAGCGTACGTAGCCTCCTGTGAGCTATGCAAGTGCACTAAAGCGCCCAACACCATTCTTCGGCCACCCATGGGTAAGGTTGAGGTCCCCGAACGCGTGTTCCAGCGCTTGTACATTGATCTTATCGGTCCTTACCCTCGATCTGCTTCTGGTCACACGGGAGCTGTCGTGGTCCTGGACCAGCTCTCCAAATTCCCTATCATAGAACCACTACGTAACATGCACACTGGACCAATAATCAGCTTTTTGGAGAACCGAGTCTTTCACATGTTTGGAGTTCCGGAGAAACTTGTCTCCGACAATGGGGTCCAGTTCACCTCCAGCAAGTTCCGAGACCTAATGTCCAAATACGGCATCATCCACCAACGAACTGCCGTCTATTCACCACAAGCCAACGCATCCGAACGACTGAATCGTACGCTCATAGCGGCCATTCGCGCCTATGTCCACCCGAATCAGAGGGACTGGGATCGCAAATTGTCCGCCATCACTAGTGCGCTGCGCTCGTCGTACCACGCCACTACCGGCATTTCGCCGTATTTCGCAGTGTTCGGCCAGTACATGATCTGTCGTGGGAGCGCTTACCGGCTATTGCGGCAACTGAAATCGCTAGAGGACCCAATCGTGGTTCTAGAACCGCACGAAAAGCTCCAACTTCTGCGAGATCAACTGCGGGAGAAGATTGAAGAAAGTAGACGGATGGGAGAGGAGCGGTACAACTTGCGATCTCATCCTTCTGGCTTTAAGGCAGGCGACGAAATATATCGTCGAAACTTCCGACAGAGCGATGCCACCCGACATTACAATGCCAAACTAGACAAGAAATTCGTGAAGTGTCGAGTCCTACAAGTCATAAGCCCCACCCGATACCTCATCGTGGACATGACTGGTAAAACCCTGGGAATTTACCACGCAAAAGACCTTAGACGATGAAGTGCAACTAATTCCCACGAGAAACCTTGGCTTACCCCAATCTATGCCTAGACGAAGGCCTCCGAATCACACCTGACTTCCTACTATATAGTCACTGTCGAGTCATCACGAACATGGTTGTATCCTATCCTTCGAAACTGACCTTCGACCCGCCATGGCCCTAACCAAGACCTTTTATATAGGAGACGGGATCGTAATTACTTCGATTTTGGGGGGGGGAATGTGTAATGTGACGCCTACGCCCAGGAATCGAAGTGATTCCGATCCCGAACCCTTGTAACCGGCCAGATGGATATGTCCTCGAAGTGCCAGCGGACTTCATCTGTTGTGCGGATATCGTTGTGCAGAAAATATTTTTTTTTCTGTCCAAATATTTAGACCCGTGGATATAAATATTCGAAATATAGAATTAATCCAACCCCGGCACATTTCGAGACATAGCCATCTGGAAATGCCCCTCCACCATGGCCATCGAGAAAACTATGCCACTGGCGACATCTGGAGAGGCACGTTGCCGTCATATGAAGTGCCATTCCACACACAGATGTTTTGTCCGAGGTGACAACTGAAAATTTTTGACAGCCACATGTCGGCTTGGTTTTTCGTGGCTGTCGTCTTCTAAGAGTGTTCATTGTCGCGAAATATCGAAAGCAATCGGGAATAGCAGCTGCTAATTGCGGGGTGCGGCAGATTCCGGTATTCGCGCTCGTTTGTGCCGAAAATCTATAGAAAGGTAAGTCTGCTAACGGATATCTCCCGAGTTCCGTCTCTAACCTCATTCTTGATAGAAAATCCCATGAATTGGATTGCGGACACGCAGAAGCATCAGGTATTCAGCTTGTCTGGCGAGAGGGACTTCTTCGCTCCAAGACGGTCGTCGGCTGCCGAACCAAACAGTTCCTGCTGGATCGGCTCACAGCTGATGGTCGAAGCATTCTTGGAAGGAGTGAACCATTTGGGCTGTTCGCATATAGGAAGGATGTGGAGGAAAACTCAAGGAGGCGGTGGAGGATCATATTTGCCAGCTAAGTATCATTATTAAGAATAAGAAATGACAAGCATGCTCAGAAGGTGGTCGCATCATTCTCTATGGAGCTTATATGAGCATAGTCTCTCCATTTGTTCCGTTCCTCAAAGGCTGAGTCCATCAGAATTGCGTTAAAGGCGTAATTTGTTAATTTATTTTGCGTGCGCGAATTTGATGCAGCCAGTTAGTCCGACATCCAAAGTATAATTTTGATCAACTTTCGTGAGAATTATTCAGACTTGATAAAGTATTTCTTCGATCAAGTGCCACCCTAGCGGATTGCTGAAAATCAAAAATGGTATTACGAGTATTTGTTAGTGGCATGTCCGGAATTAAGGAGGTAGAAAAAAAAAACGTCAACAGCGCGTCCTGATGATCCTGGACAGCAAAAATATTAAATATGAAACAATTGATATCACAGAACCTGGCAAAGAAACTGAAAAGGATTTAATGCAGTCAAAATCAACAAGTCATGGTGCCACAGTGAGCGATCCTAATCCTCGTCATCCTCTGCCGCCACAAATTTTCTATGAAGATGAATATTGTGGTGACTACGATGCATTCGATTTGGCAAATGAAATAGACATGCTGGAACAATTTCTGAAACTAGCACCAGTGGACACAACTAATGTATCGACGGCTGGAATTGAACTAAAGCGTAAAGGAAATGCATCATATTGCTAAATCCATAGCACCACGAATTAATGTTACTTACAGGAGCGTTGTTGAATTATGGAACCTATTTTCAAAGTTGTTAGTCAGCGAGAATAATGATTTACCCGACCAAATATGCATCAGATGCCTTGACGATATCCATCAATCGTACAATTTTCTGGAAAAATGTGAAACATCTCGCCAACACTTAATACAAATCAGAGACGCACAATATATACCTATAGAGGAAGAAATTGTAACACCAAAGGAGGACAATTCAGGTTACAGTTTCTAATATCACTCGTTACCTATTTTTAAACTCTGGATGTCATAACATGAAATCAGGATTTATCTCAGAGTCAGCTGGTTTCCATTTAAGAAAAATAGTTAGATAAAACTGCACGATATTTACATTCGAGATTTAAACGTGATATCAAGGTGATTGGCTTAAAGAAAAGATTTGCTTGTACATTTGAATATTTACAACTTAATGAAATAAGGCTGAGCGAATTTTGTAACTATCAAAGATTAATTAAATTAATTATTTTGTCATAAATATAAGCAAAATTTCATGTTATGACGCCACAGTTGATATCATTTTGTACATAAACTCAAATTCTGTTAATTATATAGTAAATTTTATGCGAATAAGCATTCCGTTTGCATCGATTCAGAATGCTTAGTAGAAACCTTATCATATACCTAAATAGGATGCAGAAATGTTAGCTGTAGAAAAAGATTTTAACAACAAGTTAATATAGTTCTAAATATTTATTGAAAGTTGAGTGTTGTGGGCTGGGGTTTGTTTTTATTGAATCTGAAAAAAAAAAGTTAGAAAATCATTACACTTCGTTTGCTGATATACACGCCGGGAGATCCAGTAGTTACTCATCGTTTGACTCTTCAGCTATATCATCATTTTCAACACCGTGGATCGCTGCGTCCGTTCTTTTCCTTTGTGAGCGTTCCCACTGTGGCTACTTCAGCATCGCATGAGACAAACTCTTCGAAATTAGTTTCTATGTTGGACATGCATTTATTCCATTCTTCAGGCGTTGTATCGAGTTCCTCTGCAATATTTTCTTGAAATTGTGACGGGATACCACAAGCTTCAAAATACTGTATGGGATGCAACACATCACCAAGCTTTATCTACCATTCTCATTGCTTCTAAAACATTGGTTGAAGAAACTATATTTTGCTCCATATCAATTACCATTTATTAACAACTTCTTTTCGGTAAAATGTTTTGAAATTTTTTATTATCCCCATATCTAGCGTCTGAAGTTGTGATGTTGTCTTCGGAGGAAGGAATTAAATTTTGACTGCCTTCAATGGAGGTATGTCACCATGTGCTGTGCAGTTGTTGACCAAGAGAAGAATTTTCCTTTTCGCAGCAGCCGTTTGTCTTTCTGTTTTAATAAGCAATTTTTTAAAAAGTTCTGCAGTCGTCCATGCTCTTTGGTTGGCTTCATAATCCAGAGGTAGTGATTTGCAGTCCGCTAAGCAACGAGTTTTCTTTGATTTGCCAATCATTAATGGCTTCAGTTTTTCGGTACCGGTAGAATTTGCACAAAGAAGAATTGCTAGCCTTTTCTTACTGTGTTTTCCCTCATGGCATTTTTCAATCTTAAACGTTAATGTTTTGTCAGGAAGACATTTAAAAAATAGTCCGGTTTCATCAGCGTTAAAGACATCATTGAGGTCATATCCATTCACTAATCCTTGCAATTCTCTCTTGCATTCTTTGCAAAGTTCTTTATTCACACTCGCACTTTCACCGCAAATTTTCTTGAAGGCCAAGTCATGCCTCTTCTTAAGTTTGTCCAACCAGCCATTGCTAGCCTTAAAATTATTGAGTTGCAGTGACCTAGTGAACTCTTCAGCTTTTTCTTTCAGTATCGGTCCACTAACACTAATGTTTTTATTTCGGCACTGTTTAAACCACGTAAGCAAACACTCTTCTAATTTTGGGAATTCAGGAATTAAATACTGGCTTCCGATTCTTATTTTTTCAATAGTTCCGCTTCTTTTTTAAAATGATCGAAAGTGTACTGTCGTGTATTCCGAACTGGGCTGCACCATCTTTCCATTTCAAACCACTTTTTACTGCTCCGATTGGTTTTAACTTATCAGCATAAGCACACGACGCTTTCTAGAAAATAGTCTAAACTTATCACGACCTCATTAACACGTGCATGCACTAAAAACCAATTTTCACACAGCATTTTTCATATGCACATTCACACGAATGAGTCGCTGATAGATGCTTTAACTTATAGAGGTAAGCTTGAAAATTGCGTTGAGTTACAGAGGTCAAATGCCTAAATTTTGCGCTTAAGTTATGGAGGTTTTATATTTTAAGTAAACGAGGTTTTGAGCTCTGTGGGGAGGGGTGTAGTGAATAAGGTGAGTTTCAATAAAGTCCGTGAAGGACTGCAGCGATGTTCTGCTGCCTCGGCAGAGGAAGGTGTCGGTATCTGCCGAGAATGCCCTCGTCTGGAGACGCGTGAATGCGCTGGCAGGCTAGCATTGCGGTGTCGTGGGGCGGGTTCGTTTCCCCAGCACGAGGACCCACTACAAAAAAAATTCGCATTCACGAATTGGTCGATAGCTCAAAAGGTGACCGAAGTCGCAAGAATTGTAGATAACCTCACCGAGGGAGATAGAACTTGTTACGAGAACAAGTGGAACCTGAAAAGAAAGGCGAACTTGGGGGTGACCTCGTCATTACCCAACAAAGTTCATGGCCCACAAATGAAAGAGGGGCAACCGGGTGGTGGTGGAGCCCCTTAGTACCCACCCAACCGGAATAAATCCATAGATAGCTTGTTGAAGTGGCCAGGTACTCCTCTTCTGAGTGGAAAACTCATACAACTTGAATTGTATGAACTTTCCCATCAGAAGGGGAGTACCCCGGTGACCAATTTATGTCATAGAATTATACAGTTTGATTGCATGACTCTATGCCATAAAAAGGCACTCTGCTTGGGCCACTCAACCCAAAACGTCACCTGAAACAGAAAAAGGAATTAGTAGGTACCCGCTGGCTGGCTCATGGTTTTGGGGGGCAGCCTGCCACCGTACCGAGTCCTATACCTGGTCAGAGTCGGAAGAAAGGAAAGACCAGTTTACAATCTAACAATTCATTTTTATTTCTTTTCGAATTACTTTTATAATTTCTTTTACTTGGTTATCTCTTGATTTTTATTGAAATTTCTCTAAATACTATACACACTTACACCAAAAAAGTGTGTAAGTTGCAAAGAGATTCAAACATATTTCATTTGTACGTTTCTTAATACTGTGATAATGAAAGGATTGTGAAAAAAATGACATTAGTACTACACATAATAAAATCGTTTGATAAAAAAAAGAAATCAAATAGCCGAAAATATCAGAAAACAATCATTTCAAAAGATAAACAAAATTTACCATTTTAGCGTTTTAGCCTACAAATGTTTCTCTATAAAGAACGTGTCGAAAAAAATTTATTTTTGACCTCACTATTTTGATTCTAAGATAAGGTTTGTTTATCATTATTGTATGCACGATTTCGGGGCAAAATTTAACTTTGGGTTATGTCAGTTGCTTTGGGTAATAAATATTTCACAAGTTAATAATTATTTTGCAACTTGTACTAAATTAATCGAGAGGTTCAATTACAAGTACATTCATCATGTGAGTTATACTCGATGACTCGTGTTAGGAATACAGTAGAAAAAATACTAGAGAGTAAGTGTGCGGTTTTGTGATCAACCACGATTTCTGGCTTTAAATAAAATTTCTCATATTCTATTAAATTTACCAATGATAATTTTGAATAAAATTAAAAGAAATTAACGCATATACCTATTTTTATGTTTTCATTCATCGAGAAGTTTATATCATATCAACAAAAACATGGTACCATATTAAGTCTATGTCGGTGAAAAGCGCACCAAATATTGTTTAAAATTGTATATTTCACCCATCGATTTTATCGTTACTAGAGTAGGAACGATCGGCAGCATTTACTCTAAACTTTATTTTTTTATACTTTTAAATTTTTTTGATTGTTCCAAAAAAAAGGAAACCATTAGTCTTTGGACTTCGCTGACTATCACCCGAAAGACCAAATTTCACCCTAATGCACATTTTATACATTATTTAGTGATTTCCCTACATCCCTATACGTAAAACTAACACTACCACCAGCGAAAAGATAAGAAATAGAATGTTGTATTATACGCGTTCTAATTTAAAAGGATCTATCGCAAAAAAATTTGACATTCATCAATGACAGGGGTTAATGTATATTCTATTGTTTGCCGGAGATTTCTGAGTTAAACCCCGAAATCATCAAAAAGAATTTACCACAGTAGTCATTAGCAAATCGAAATACGGGAAAGGAGTTATTAGGAAATAATATTGGTTTCTCATAAAAAGGGTCTCGTACGTATTCCACAATTTAGTTCAAGTTCAGAAAGGAGGCTCTTGCAAATAATCTTTTCTTGAAATTTTAACTTTTAATGTCACTGGGCGCTTTTGGGTGCGATACACATTTCAAGACGAGACGGGACACCGTTTTCTTGTGGATGCGTGGGGAAATATTTTCCACCATTAAATTCACAAAACTTTGATTAAATCACGGCCTGGGGTTCGAGCACTAACCAGGAGGTCCGACACTTGTGAAATATGAATTGGAAATAATGGCTGGCGAAAAACTTCCGCGGAACTAAACTCTGAGTACGTTTTTTTTTGTGGTGGAAATTCTCTGGCTTGTAATTTGTGTCGAGCAAAAGAAAACCAGTCGCGCAAATTCGTCAAAAGTCCTCGATTCACTTCAAATTGCTAGGGAAAATCGAAATCGACTGACTTCTACAAGACGCAAAAAAAAATGAAAATTTATTTGACTGTTCTTTGTCGCTAGTTCAAATAGATTCGCAAAGGTATCAACTGTACTCAGTAAGCGGAAGGTAATCCAATCACGAATACAAAACAAAGTCTTAGGAGCACTGATAGAGACATGCAATTAAGATTCTACAAGTAATAGTAACTTAACCACTTTCCAAGGATATCCTATGGCACAGCAAAATCGAATTAACAGCGATCACACACCACTCATCGTTGAAAGCGCGACTGTGACTACGATGCATTCCTTCGTGTCTCCATTTACGTCAAGGCACCCCACATTTGAAGAGCTTGAAGTGACGCCTACTCGATCGCTTCAACTTCGATATCCCTGTCTTAATCGCAGCAACCACAGTACAGCACTTCTAATGAGCAGAGTCCATCCTCATCTTACGTCCAGAACAATCCTTTAGTTCACAGCACCATTTCTCCATCAAAAGCACATTCTCATAGTACGAGCTCCTGTTTCAGCCTATATTGACTACGAACTCACCAATGTACTACAAATAGAATGGCACAAACACAGTCAAGACGAAGTGTAGTTTCTAACGAATAGAGTACGCACCTTATGATCATTGTCAAATTCCCCCAAGCTGTTTTCCTGTTCGATTTTGGCTGGTGAGTATGCAATTCTTCATTCACCAATGAGCCAGATCGGCCTCAGTTACTTTGTTTCCCGCCAAACATAGTTGCATCGCTAATTGACGTCGCGAACTCGCGTACGAGACAATCAACAAAGTGCATGATAGACGATCAGGTCTAGTGGAGTGCATACGAGCCAAATAATTTGCAATGGAGGGTATTGAATGAATGTAAATAGTGACACACATTTGCAACGACATGAGACAATCTGAGCAGTTTAAATTGGGATTTCAGTTTTGCGGTTGAGCTATGATTATTATCAGGATTGTTGGTTAGATCACTTTGTTTCTACTTTATGGAACGTATAATTACTTGTAGGTAGAAAGAGCCGAAATTTGAGTAGCGGGAAATCAAAACGGTTTTTCAATAAGTTTTTACTGCAACCGCCTCATTCTACTAAACTCTTTGCCCGTTATTTGCACAATTTGCATCGATCACTTTTATCACTGATGTCCACGATCGTTCATTTCCCGACTGACCAACTGAGACCACCTCCGAGGTGATCTTAATGAGCACAACCAAGTCTTGGCGCTATATTTAATGTCTTCACTATTTTAACCCATCACTCAACCAATGATCGATTACCCGGCCCAGCAAACGCTTCAGATACCCCACTTGAGTAGCGAAATCGCTCGCAAATTAGGCGCTTCGTCATCGGTTGGCTCCAATAACAGTACTTTTTCTTGAACTAGACCCATACACGAAATGTAATAGATCTGAACTAGACTGTGCACTTCGACGATTTTCGATCGATGATGTGTACTAGGGTGGATCCGCGATGGTGATAATGCACACTCGTTTCGGTTGTTTTTAAAATTTACGTCGTCGTTTGTAGATTCGATTAAGTTATCAATTGAAAGCAATTTTTGTTTATAATGATTAGGCATAATTAAGTGGAAAAAAGATCGGAAGAATTAGACAGGCACACGTTAATTACCGACAAACAAAACAATTTTTAATTAATATTATGGTTGGAATCGGTAAAATTTGACAAATTTTAAGGGGTTTAAATGATACAATGATTTTATCGTTCATATAATTTAAGGGGTTAACCGTTTCGTTCTAAGCATTTGTATACCGCGTTACACCGCAATTCGTTAAATTATATTCAAAAGATATTGTAATAAAATCACTACACATTAAAAATATTAAACAGTTTTAGAATTTTGTTTCCCGGGAGTTAAGTACAAAAGACATTTTCTTGACTTATTTTTTCATGCGAAAAAAAAAGAGCGAGTGTTGCGATGGGGAAGATGACTGAATGGTTACTCATTGTTAAATTGAGTTTGTGCTGTGTGCCTGTGGCAGCGCTGGCTTTTATAGCCATAGCTCCTCGATTATTACAGGGGTACCCCAAGTTTTTTTTAACTGTGGTTATTACTTTATCGAGCTTTAAGTTATCGAGGTTCTACTGTAAATCCAAAGAAATTTAGACGAGTCGTATAGTACTGAAAATAGCTTTTGTTATATCGCTAGGGATTTCCAAGGAAAGTATGTTTATTTGTAGCCAATCTAAATTTGTGGCCGAAAATCAGTTGCGCTAAGTTACATGAGTGTTCTCAGTGACATAAAAAGTGTAGTGTTGAAGTGTCCTTTTTTGTGCTGTGAGAAAGAGAAACCGGCAAGCCGTATTCTCGCTTGGCGGCTTATTGGGGCCTTGGTGGACAAGCGAGTGGCACCCCACTCCCGTATCCAGACGAGCTGAACCGGATTCGTAAGCCCCGCCGGAGCACCCTGATTCGTTTTGAGAGTAACATGTATCGAAAGCACTATCGGAACTATCGATAGTATTTTACTATCGGGCCACTATCGATAGTCAAACCCTACTATCGATAGTTTTTGATAGTTTTCAATATTATTCTTTGAACAAAAAAACAAATGATCTTTTTTGACCACATAACTTAGATTTCCGAAAATTTTCTGAATAAATGTTGGCCGGTTGGCTTTCCATTTAATTTTGCTACGGAACTGGGCTTATTTACTTCTAATGATGCTATTCTCTTCTTGTTAGGGAAATTCGTTCTAAACTGAAATAGCGTTTGTTCTAAAGTTTTAACAAATTTGTCAATTTCGTAGCAACAGAAGCACCAAATATATTATCTCAATCATTAATTTAATCTGAGAATCACTCTGAGTCATATCCATCCTCCTCATCAATGACATCTCTTTCATGCAAGCCTGAAGAAAGTATGACAAAACGAAACTTTCGAAAGTATGGAATTTTTCAAAAAAATCTACAGATAAACAGTTTGCCAAATGTTTAACCTGTGGGAAGGAGTATAAAACAAGTGGAAGCACATCGAATTCGAAAGATAATTTGAAGAGGTCTAATAACGATTATATTAAAGAATTTAATATTGAAGCTGACGCTGTTCCAAGAGATGTGATAAATTTGAACTCTGTTTGTGATGAGGACTCAAGAAGCCCAAGAAGTTTGTGATTGATTAGCACTTATTTCAGCTCGACTGGAAGTTACGAAGCTAATTCAACAAAAAAGAAACAGGTTGACAATACCTTGGCTTGGATGATCGCTTTAGATTTTCTACTGTAGAAATTCAAGGGTTTCAAAATTTCATCTTCATCATAAACCCTAGATATGTGCTAGCATCAAACATTCCATAAACATACAGTACTCCGATCTGCATACAAAATTGAAAGTAATTATGTCAGAGGCCAGTTATATTGTGATTACGTGTCATTTATGAACTTCATGCTCTAATGGGTCATATTTATCGGTAACTTGTAATTTCACCATGTATTTTAAACTTGAAGCAACTGTATTGTCGACAAAAAAACTTGTGGACTCATCGGGCAAATAAAATTGCTGATAGTTTGCAGGAAGTATTTTTAGAATGGGTAATTGTTAAAAAAGTTACATGTATCGCAACCGACAATACGTCATCAATGATTAAAGCCTGTGAAATCTTTAAAAAAAGATAACTTGCCATGTTTTGCGCACGCATTAAATTTAGTCGTTCAAGATGCATTGAAATGCGATGAGCTCAAACATGTGATCGGGGAACGTAAAAAATTTGTGTCTTTTTATTTAAAGCAGCACAGTTTCGATTGAAAAGTTTAAAAATGAGCAAATGCAAAGTACAGGAAAAACGTTGACTCTTATAAAGGAGGTTTATGCCCGATGGAATATCACCTACTTGATGATCAAAAGGATACTGGAAATTAATGATGCTATATTCAAGACTTTGTTGAAAACACCAAGATCTTCCACACTACTCACTGCAGATGGAATCATTATCTTGAAAGATCTAGAAAAACTACTTTCACATTTTGAAAAAAATTCTGAAAAACGATCTGGGGTAAAAGACGTTACAATTTCCTTGATAATCCCTATAACTTTTGGGCTCTACGACAAGTTAGCGAACTTGGAAAAATATTTGGAAACAACTGAAGGAAAACTCATATGTGGCAAGCTTATACAAGGAATAAAAAGTAGGCTGTTTACGTATGAATGTCGATCAATTCTAAGAATCGCAATCCTTGCTTTAAGAAAGAAGGGTTCAGAATGTCAACTAACGCGGATGAGCCTTCAAAACTTTTGAAAAATGAAATGCTAGTGAAATTGAAAAACAAAGATATCCTTACATCAAATGATGATACCGAGACTTCTATACTGAAGAATCCACTGTTGAATTTCCTTGAACAGAGAATGGCAAACAACACAAAAAGCAGCATTGCAGATACGATCATAATCAAACGGTAGTATCTTGAGAGAATGCTTGCACCCCAAGACGGATTCATTGCAATTTTGAAAAATATACAATCCCCTTTAGGTTCACAATAAAATTTTATATCTCTTATGCATTTCAGCTTCTAACGGAGGATTTAAAACCACTCTCTGAATGTGATGCTAAGTTTTTATCAGTACCAGCTATGTCTGTTCGGAGCGAATTTTCAGTATGACAGGACAAATCGTGACCGATCGTCGCAACTGTATTCACCGTAAATATGTGAATATGCTTGTTTTTTTTTTTAATTAAAACAATTGGTTACTGAATGCAACAAAGTAAAAAAAAAAATCAATTCAATCAATAAATTAAATTGTATTATTATATATATATATCATAAATTAATTAAATCAGTCAAATAAATTCTGATATTAAAAACTTAATGTACTTCATGGAACCATATTATTCAATTCCAGTGATTTTCTTTCGAGCTTTTTACCAACTATCGAAGCTATCGATAGTTTATCGATAGTTTATTTATTTATTTATTTATTTAAGTAACAACAAACAGACAGAAGTCCAAATACATGTTGTGTATAAATTAGAACTAACGCTAATATGAAAGGAAGTATACATATCAAATTAATGGAAATATACATATGAAGGAAAGTGAAAAAAAGGAATCCAAGAAATAGGAAATAAAAGAAAATTGTGGAATTACTTAATGACTAACTAATACATGAAGAGAGAGGAGTTATAAAGATGACCAAGTTTAATAATTGTAGTTGTAAATTTTGCTTTTAAGGCAAGTTTTAAAGGCGGCAAGCGACTTTGGTAGAGGACTAAGACATAGCTGGTTATGCAAACGGGGCAAGCGTAGTGGAAGTGGAAGAAGTTGTTAGTGGAATTGATCGGAAGATCTATTAGGGCGACTAGTGTTCAATGTTTGAATGTAATTGCATAGAGTTTGGGGTAAGTGACCGTGATAAAGCTTGTACAAGATGCATTCATCAAGAAAGCATCGTCTAGATTCAAGGGAAGGGAGTTTCAAAGTACGAAGACGTCACTATGGGGGACATAAGGGAGGTTGAATTTGACAAAAAGAGACCGTGTGAATCTGCGTTGAACCGACTCAATAGCATCAATATGATTCCTGTGGTGAGGGCTCCATATTTGGGAGCAGTATTCCAGGTTACTGAGAACAAGTGAAAGGTAAAGGCACACACAGGAGGCGATATGCTGAAACGAGGAAGCGGTTCTTAAAATGAACCCTGAAAGGCGGGAGGCTTTGTTGATGACTTGGGCTATGTGGAGGTCAAACTTTAATTTACAATCAAACACCACACCAAAAGATTCTTAAAAGAAATTATACTGCACAAAGGGGTTCCAACAAGGCTGTAGGTGGAGAGAAAAGGATTTTTTTTACAGGAGAATGTCATCTGGTGGCATTTGGAAACATTCAAGGAGAGATGGTTTGATTTGCACTAATCACTTAGACGCAGTAGGTCACTTTGCAAGGTATCAACATCACATTGTGAGTCAATTACCCGAAAGATCTTAAAGTCGTCAGCATAAAGCAGGCAGGGAAAAGTGATAACAGAGGGAAGATCATTGACAAATAGTAGGAATAAAATTGGGCCAATTATGGATCCTTGCGGTACACCTGAGCTGGGGCAAAATGTAGAGGAGAAGCAGGAGTTAACAGTGACAAGACAACGACGATTCCAAACATAGGATAGAAGCCAGGAGTACAGGAAAATAGGAAATCAGGAATTTGGAAATTTTTAAATTTCTGAAATAAAAGTGCATGATCTACAGAATCAAACGCTTTAGAGAAATTCGTGAAAATAACGTCTATTTGTTGCTGACGGTCAAGGGTTGCAGCAATGTGGCGGGTAAAAGAAAGCAAGTTAGAGAGAATAGATTTACCTCTGATAAAACCATGTTGTTGTTCTGCTAAAGATGGAAGTATTTATAAGGCGAAACAGAGTGATGAGAACGATCTTTTCAATGACTTTCCCAAAACAGGGAAGGAGAGATATCGGACGATAGTCACAAACGGAATTGCGATCCCCAGATTTGAATATAGGAAGAATATGGGCAATTTTCCACTGGGAGGGGAAAATCCCAGTAGCTAAGCTCAAATTATAAATAATTGAAAGAGGAACACAAAGAGACGAGGGTAGTGATTTTACAAGGAAGTTTGGAATGCCGTCTGGGCCGCCACCGGTACTAGTATCAAGACTCCTTAAGAGCAGTTCAACCTGCAAGGGATTGGTACGAAGCGCGGGAGGAGAAAAGAAAGAAGAAGAGGAGTAGAAAGAAGGAGAAGTATTTGAAGTGCGGAAAAAGGAAGAAAAGAAAGAAGCAAAAAGTTCACAGGACTCCTGAGGGGTAGATGATGTAATGCCATCGTAGCTGAAACTAGCTGGTGTATGATGAGAACTCTTTAGAGATTTGACATAAGACCAGAAAGCGCTAGTTTGATTTGATTCAAGTGAAACTTCGACATGATTGACGTAAGAACGAAGAGCAAGCTTTGCCATTTTCTTAGCGTCAGCTCGTCTCTGCTTGTAAGCGGCAAGGTCATCAGGAAGGCCACTAGAGAGGAATTTTCTTCGGGATGCATCCTTTACCTTAATGGCTTTGGCAACATCTGAGTTAAACCAAGGAGCATCTTTAGGCCTCCTTGGGGGGAAACAAAGGAGTGAATTGAGTGATTATGGATGAGAGAAACAAATAGAACTTATCAACGCACTCTTCAAGGTTCAGGTTGCTGAAAAAAGAATACCAGTTAACTGCGTTAAAATGAGAATCTATGCTGCGAAGATCCGCTTTTAAAAAGTTATAGCGGCAAGGTGATGTATTTCTAGGCAAAGGTGGAGATGAGACAGAAAGCTCCAAAAAGAGAGGTGGATGGTGAGGATCTGGCTTGATGAAGGGTGAGAGTGAGGTGGATGCGACAAGAGAAGAGGCTGGCAAGTTGGAAAAAACAAGGTCAAGAAGTTTATTATTGGAGTTTGCACTAGTATTGGGTGAAGGAGCATACGGAGAGAAATGAGGAAAGTGAATTTGTAAATATGGAATAAATCGGGCATCATTATGTGTTACAATACTTTCCAACCGATATCAAAGCCTAGTTGGATTCTACTCTGGGGAAGTCTGCTCTTTCGTTTACAACGGTCAAATATTGTGTAGCTGAATTTAAGCGAGGTCGTATAAGCTGCCAAGATGAACACCGCAGTGGTCGACCAAGTGAGGTCACTACGTCAGAAAATGTGAAGAGAATCCACAAAATGGTATTGGATGACCGTCGACTAAAAGTGCGCGAGATAGCAGACATGGCAGGCATTTCAAAAAGTGCTGTGTATCGCATTTTGACCGAAAACTGTGCGCAAGATGGGTGCCGAGTTTGCTCACAATAGAGCACAAACAGCAACGTGAGGATGTTTCCATTGAGTGTTTGACAATGTTTCGCAGCAATAAAGCCGAGTTTTTGCATCGATTCATGACCATGGACGAAACATTGGTCCATCATTTTACACCTGAGACCAAGGAGCAGTCAAAGCAGTGGACTGAAAAGAGAGAACCGGCTCCAAAGAAAGCAAAGACAGTTCAGCTAGCTGGCAAGGTCATGGCATCCGTTTTCTGAGATGCGCGTGAAATAATATTTATTGATTATCTCGAAAAAGGAAAAACAATCAACGGGGCATATTATGCAGCCTTTTTTTTTATTTTGTGGGAGGGAGGTGAATGCTATTTATGCACAGAGTGTGGAACTCCCATCGCGACTGGATTACCCACTAAACACCTCCCCTGTCAACCTTAGAACCCAGCCTGGAACCGTTTGACACATTACTTCGGGCCAGGTCTCGTTTTGTTACGCCGTGGGGGGCCGTCAAGCTTGGGAGCCCCCTTCTAGCGGGAGGGGAGAGGGGAAGAGGAATTGCCAGATGAGCGATCCCCCAGCACCAGCTGCTTTGAGTTCCTTTTACATTTTAGGACTGCCCGAGCATAATGTGCCACCTGGTTCCATTTGTCAACCGATTCGAGCATCGCTGCAACTATATTATCCGGGGTAAGCTCTCCCATCTCCCTGTAGAGTTTCTTTCGCAGCCTGACCCATTTGTACACGCAAAAAATGTGTGACAGGCATTGTCCTCCTCCTCTGGGCAAAACCGACAGTCGGGGGACCGTGATTTACCGATCTTGTGCAGGTAAGACTGAAAACACCCATGCCCGCTCAAAAGCTGGGTCAGATAGAAGTCAGTCTCATCATGCCTTCGATCTAGCCACGGTCTCACATCCGGGATGAGGCACGCAGTCCACCTTCCCTTCGTACAATTCACCCAAGACTGCTGCCAATCGTTGAGCGAGCGTTGTCTCTCCTCGCGGATAACCATCTCCCTTGCATCCTCGCTTCGGCGCAGGTAAATAACGCAGCGCTCTCTAGCAAGGAGGGCGTAAGGTATCAAGCCTGCAATAACTCTCACCGCCGAGCCGGAGACTGTTGGATACGAAGATGCAATTCTCAGTGCTCCTCTTCTCTGTACCAGTGCCAAACGTTTTCGGTATACCTCCTTGCTGAGAGCGTCACCCCATACCTCTGCTCCGTACATTAGCACTGACCCTAAGGCACTCATCAAGAGGCGTCTTCTTGATGGGCTGGGTCACCCTACGTTGGCCGTAAGTCGACTCAGAGCCGATATTCCCGAACAAGCCTTCTCAGCCGTTGCCCTGATTTGCTCAGAGAAACTCATCTTCGAGTTGATCAGTAGCCCCAGTACTTCACCGCTGGCTTTGATTCGATTTGTATATCTCCAATACTGATCATCCTTACTCTAGGGACTCTCTTTTTTGTCAAGATGACCACTTCGGTTTTCTCCAGTGCTAAACTGAGCCCGCGAGCAGTCATCCAGTCCCTCACTCGGTGCATTAGCATACCTAGCCTAAGTTGCGCTTGTTCAATGGTGCGTCCAGCGAACTGAGCCGCAACATCATCCGTATAGCCGACCAAGCGCGACTCATCTGGCATCTCCAGTCTCAGTAGCCCGTTGTAAGACACGTTCCACAGGTTCAGACCAAGGATAGATCCCTGGGCAACACCCGATGTAATTTCCATCCTTCGTTGGCCCTGTGTCGTAGAGCAGGCTTCGGTCCTTTAGGTAGTTCCTCAAAAGCCGCATTAGATATTCTGGAACTTGAAAAGAGTTTTTCAGCGTATCCAGAATATCCACCCACCTAGCGGAGTTGAAGGCACTCCTGATGTCGAGTGTCACCAACAGGACGATTCGTCGCTTGGTGCGACTACATGCCTCTGCCTTTTGGACCACGTTCACCACCTCTGCAATCGCATCAATGGTAGAACGTCCTGCTCTAAAGCCGTATTGCCGAGGTGATAGCTCCCCAGCAGCACGAATCGCATCAGTGAGTCTTCCCTTGATGAGTTTCTCTAGCACTTTCCCAGCCGTGTCTAGCATGCATAACGGGCCATATTGCAGCGTTTGAGTGATGAAATCAAGATAAAACGGCCCCATCTGACGAAAAAGAAAGTGTTGTTTCATCACGACAACGCACCAGTCCACATGTGCTTTATTGCGATGGTTAAAATAAATGAGTTGAAGTTCGAATTGCTTCCTCACGCACCCTATTCGCCAGGTCTGGCTCCTTCGGATTATTTTCTTTTTCCGAATTTGAAAAAAATGGCTCGGCGGCAGACGATTTGCCAACAATGAAGAGGTAGAGTCTGCGGTTGATAGCTATTTTAAGGAACTTGACGGTTCCTACTATAAAGCGGGTATCGAATCGTTGGGAAAAGTGTATCGAGCTGAAAGGAGAATATGTTGAAAAATAAAAAACATTTTTGCAATTTTTTTTACTTTGTCGG
The DNA here is from genome assembly GCA_963969285.1 of Odontomyia ornata. Classification (NCBI taxonomy): domain Eukaryota; kingdom Metazoa; phylum Arthropoda; class Insecta; order Diptera; family Stratiomyidae; genus Odontomyia; species Odontomyia ornata. Next base: position 183,727,755 of record OZ017741.1, on the reverse strand, counting down.
GTCGGGTACTTTTGGGACTGCCCTCGTTTAAAATGAAGAACCCTATATAATGGGCCTTTGATCGTAAATTGAAATTTTGTTTTTTCACACATCGACAAGGAAACATCCCCCAAATTTTTCCCCGCCTACGGCCTTGGATACACAGGATACTTACTGTTGTTTTAAACACAATCTTAATAAAAAATTTAACACATATGAACTAATTATGATAATGTTTTTATTAATTTAGGAAACATAGGACCATATTCAGATGCGATCCCTTGTAATGCTGCGCTGATTTGGCTAATCACCTCAGCAACCAATTGGTACCAAGCAATTGTTAATCATGCTCTTCAACTTACGCACTATGGCGACAAGCATATTTACATCTATGCATAACGATCAGCAGCATGAAGAATTTTTCCGAATACCAAATCGGAATAAAAAACTCCAAAGCCCACCAAAATTGATACAATTTCTAGTTTTTTTAACTCACCACTATGGCGGGATCACTTCGCTATGCTCAAATTTAAATTGCACGGTTTTTGTAGGTGGTTGTTCTATGATGAACGACTTTTTATTTATGTACATACCATAAGGCTGTGTAGATACTATATACGAATACGTGACGTGGACGAGTATATACCAGCATCTGACTAAATTTAATAGTTTTTTGTTCAAAGGAACATACCGTCTTGAATTGAATTTTCATCGTTTATCGGCTTCGGTTCCTACTCAATCTGAAATTCTGATTTGCGACAAACTTAGATAGACTACGACATCTGAGTTGTTGGACTCCTCAAGACCCACGTCCAGTGTGCCTTTGGCTTACGTCTTTGCGATACAACTCAATCAGATTTTTGCATGTAATTGCGGAAGATGCCGAGACAACGGAATGGTGTAAAAAAATCTTGAAAGACTATCTACTATCGATTTTAATGGATTGCTAACTCGCATGATTTGTCTTCAGGTGAGGATCGAAGATTAAAATGGAAGCTCTTGTAACTCAAACCATTGTAAGCTTTTGCTTGTAACTAATACCCGTTACAATTACTAAGATATCCTATTGCTTTGTATTGTTCCTCCTTGGTCCAGATCGAATGGTCAGAATTCCATTGACCGATATGTATTGTGACAAAGCGTTAAGTAATCGGTAGTTTAAGGGGACTCCTGCGGTGCCGTTGACTCAAAAAGTTCTTACCATTTGTTGAATGTTTTATGTCTACCACAAAAACTGAAATTTTTGATGATTGACATTGGTAAAATAATAGTATTAAGTATTTACTCGTATACTTCCCTCCCAGTGTTGTTCTATAAAGGGACGCTTGATGAATTTGTCCTTTAAATTTTGGTTTAACCGCAGTAAATATTTACAGATATAGGATTTTTTACTCATAAAGTCAAAAAATGGTATTTCCTTCCATTGAGCTTTTATATTTCAGGTGATTATTTATTTAAAGTAACTTGAATAAGGTTTATTATAAGAAAGAAGAAATTACTTTCGATGATATATTTTTGGCTAAATAGAACGTTTTGTTGTAAGGATTCATTACGAAGGCTTCAAAACAAATATATGTATCAAGGAATAATCAGTTGCGTAAGCTTAAAGTAAAAATGTCTGCTTAAAATTAAGATTCTATCCTCCACTCCAACCAGGTACCTTTAAATGGTTTCTGCTTAAAATTTCTTACATTAGTCAAATCTCACAGCTCACATGAGAGTATATGTTAATCGGTAAAGTATGCAACACATAGTAACTATTTAGCGGGAAGTAGAGACAAAAGACTTTCCTATCAAACTTAAGAAAATTTTTATTCTTTCGTGCTCGAGTTGAAATCAGTGATAGTGCTCCTAACACATACTCGTGTATACATATGTCATCGAATGTCGAAAAGTAAAAAAGAAGCCAAAAACAAAAAACTAAAGGAGAAAAAATAGCAAATTATAAGAAATGAGCTGTAATACTTTGCCTGAAACCCAATTGGCTTTTTATTAGCCTAATGCCGAGGGTGGGGAAGATGAGAATGGATAGATGTGCGTGGGGAGTAGCGCGACCAGGATACCGAAAGAAACTGCTCTGGATATATAAAGCCGCATCATGAAGCTTTCGGCTATCATTGCGTTCCGACAGGATACAAAAGAACATTAGAAAGTATCAAATACAGCAATTTATTGAGCCTTTCTCGAACAAGTGGGAAAATACGTTAACGGTTGTTATCACAATTCAAAAGTGTTCGTTTTTTCTAGTGGTTATTTGTTAATCGCGAAGTTTTAGTGATTATACACTTTGTTCCATTATCCTTACTCACGTCGCACGGTAGTGAAATGCAAAAGTCCGGCATCAAGGTACGTGCAAGTGTCGTTGAATTTATTTTAGATAGCCATAATACTCATAAAACAAATTTGGATTATTGTTTTATCAAAGTTTGCTACACTTTCACATCTTTAAGACATAAGGCATTCCAAGAGTAGCAAAAGTTTGTGAAATCCTTGTGAATTGTGAATTTGAATTTGAGAACCAGATGAGCTTTTTTACGAATCCCTATAGAATCATTGTGATTCTAAAATATGTGAATATTGTTAAAAGTGGTTTTCCTACGCTCCTTGAAAGTTAATTTTGAAGGCTGAAGCTTTTTTAATTAAATATGGGATACAAAATTGAAACAATAACTAGCGAAGATTAGTTTTACTTAAAGGTTTTTAAATAATCGTGTTAAGTCCAATCAATCATACATAATTGTAGCCCTCTTTTATAGGTTATATATCTAATTTACTCCGTTTCAATTGTTTTGTCAAAAAAAAAAATATTTTGTTTAAAAGCTCATTGTTCTTGGACTAACATCCTTTTGGTATTAAAGATAACAGTATGCATAGAAAAATTATAAACCACCGACGAATCTTATAATTTTCAAGAGCTTAAATGAGCCAATAATTTCCCCTAGTTGAAGCTTATAATTAATGTATCCTTTCACGAACCCAAAAAAAAACAAAAAAAAGGACGGGAATTTAAGCATCCTCAATGAAAACTGAAAGCTGGCATCTAGTTTTCGGCGAATAATCAGTGCCTGGATTTAAACAAAGTTATCAATCCAGTGTTACATATAAGAATATGTGATAACTACATGAATCAGACCATCTTGGTTGAAATTTTGGATAATGTTTAAGTGTTCTTTCCGTTCTGATTTACGTTTGCTCCTGCTTGAGCGTTTGATCTACAGAAGAGGAAATACGAAACATTTTTTTGTACCTTCGTAGTTTCAATGCTGTAATTTCAAACGTGGAGAAGTTTTTGCTCCTTATACTGATGTTTTAATTACAGTTTTATAATTTTAATCTTATTTGCTTCATTAAGGTTTGTTTTAAGTTCATGGAAAGGATAAGATAGTCCGATGTTTATGAGTTCAATCCTTAACATTTAATGTGCGTATTCGCTATAAATCTTAAATATACTTTGGGTTTTGAAACTACAGTTGTCGGCCCAAATACCAATGCTTCAAGAATAAATATCATTTTAAAAAGGCAATGTGATCTTGTACTAAAAAATCAAAAGCATTGTTTTTCGCTTTGCGATCACCCTTAAAACTATCCGAAATAGAAAAAAAATTTTGTTCGCTTGCACAAACAGTATTTTCTGTGACCAAAGCTATAATCAAAGGTACGAGTAGATAAAATGGAAAGAGAAATATATTCACTAACGCAGGGATCTCGAATCATGCTCATAAACTTTCATGCTATTCACAACGTCTTTTCCTATATATGTATATTGTCTGAGTTCTTTCGCCGGTATCAAGCAAACATAAAATTAGAGGATTGGCTTTTTTATAATTGGCATTGATTCTCAATACTTTATCATTTGACGGAATGATACGTGAATAAACTCTGAAGGATTGAATATGACTCAGGAAAATAAATAATAAATTGTCTTTAAAAGGCTCTCCTCGTTTAAGGCATCAATGATAATACAATAGTTATAACTCTTTGATTAATCTCGCGACAACTAACTAGCAGTAATCATAGTGCGTATTGCTTTCCCTCATCAAATAGAACTGCTTTTTACGGTTCTGAATAATTTTGTCAAAAGCGTATATATTATTACTACGCATTTTCCACTTAAGTGTTGATAAAACAAACTATTTTAAAAGATTTTTTGGATACCTCCTATCATTCTTTCTTCTTGGCATAACGCTCATGCGGTCTGCACTTCATATTTACATTTCGTCGCATCGTCAGGTGTGCCTCCCATACAATCTTCAAAATATTTGTAAGCCTAAAAAGTATCGAGCCTTTTTTGTCATTTTTCGATTGAATATTTCTTTTATTTAAGAAAATTTTGTCCATTATTATCTATGACCTTTTGCCATTTTTGGGTAGAACCATTATTCCATCTGTGTAGAGCTTCTGTGGTTCATCGGCGAAAAACTTGGCCAAGTGATTTTCACAGTCACTTTTTGTAGTGAATTTCTTTTGATTAAGGAAGTTTTGCAGAGTCCGAAACAAGTGGTAGTCTGATTGTGCGGGGTCTGAACTATACGTTGGATGCATCAAAACTTCCCAGCCAAGCTCTGTCAGCTTTTGCCCGGTCATCAAAGATGTGTGTGGTCTGTCATTGTCATGATGGAAGACAACGCCCTTTCTTTTAATCTATTCTGGCCGGTTTTTTTTTGAATTGCTTGCTGCAATCTGGTTAATTGCTGACAGTACAGAGCCGAATTGAGTATTTGGCCCGGTTCTAGTGCCTCGTGATAAATAATTCCCTTCCAATCCCACCATACACACAGCATAACCTTATTTGGTGTCAATCCTGGCATTGAAGTCGTTTGTGATGATTCACCTTTTTTTGACCGAATTTTTCGAACGACAATCTCGTATCTTACCCATTTTTCATCGCACGCAATGATTTGCTTCGAAAATGGCTCGATCTTGTTGCGTCTTATTAGCATTTTACAAATAGAAATTCGGTCGATCAAATTTTTTGTGTTAATTCATGCGGCACCCAAACGTCGAGCTTCTTTGTGTATCCAGCCTTCCGCAAATGCTTCAAAACTATTTGGTGATGAATATTCAGCTCCTTAGCAATGTCATGGCTACTTATGTGTCAGTCTTCTTCAATTTTTTGTAAGATTTCATCGACTTTTTCAGTGATTGGTCGACCTATGCGAGGTGCATCTTTGACATCAAAATTTCCAGAACGAAAGCGAGCGAACAATCTCTTGGCTGTGGCTTTTGATAAAGTATATGGACCGTAGACACCATAAATTTTTTCACGAGCCTGCGATTGATTCTCTCCTTGATCGTAGTGATATTGTAAAATATAACGAATTTTTCCAGAAATTTCACTCATTTTTAAATGAATACAACTTTTGACAAGAATCACGAATTACAAAACTGTCCATATGAAAATTGTAGACTCAAATGTCACCTTTCAAACACATCTAATAAGTATTCCCCGATATATGACAACGAACACCATATAGTGCCAAAAGAGGCTCAATACTTTTTAGACTATCCAATATCAGTATAAGGAGCACACAAAATATGTGAATTGTTCCTTTCATGAATATCTATTCAGCTCTCAGAGATAAAATAAAATCATTTAATACAATGCATTAAAATATACTCTTAGTTGATAAAAAAAAATCTCTTTGGTAGCACCACCCAGGAAGGCAAATTTTTCGTAGGAGCTTTTAGTTTCAAAAAGCAAATAATAATTTGACTAGCCGCCACTTTGAATTTTAATCACTGTTTAAGAAAAACTTTCTGTTGTACAAATGCTTACAATGTAAGCCATATTATATTCAACACTTTAGTTGCTGCTAAAATAATAAATTCCGTTTACTTTCTAACCTTTAGGGGCCGCCATTTCGAATTTAAGCGTTAAATTTTAAATTATTTTAAAACAAATCTGTTTAAGAGTCTCATCACCAAGTGTGCCAACCTTCGTTCAAATTGGATTTTAACTCTGAACAGAAAAAAAAATCAATTTTCATTTTGAAAATGGAAACTAAACATATTATGTTTAAAATTTTCGACTTTTTTATTTATCGTCCGATTTTCATAACTTTTAGCAAAATAAAAGAGCCTGATCTATTAACACCGGCCAACAAAAAAAAGCAACTTTTGTAAACCCATGAAAGGCATTCAACAGATTTTAAGAGAACATTAAAAAACGTTCACAGTAGTAATAATTTTATGTCTTAGTTAGCTCGGGTTTTCTGGGGATATCAGTAAAAAGACTTACAGCTCAGTTAAAAGTTTACTTATATTAATACATTTTTAATTTTAAAAGCGTAAAGTTGTACTCCTTTTTCTTTTATAATCGAGATCTGCAGCTTCTCTTCTTAACGTCCAACAATAGTCTGCTAGCATACGAGGGCGGTCCCAAAAGTACTCGACCCAACAAAGAAAGCAGTAAAAAAATTGCGAAAATGTTTTTTATTTTTCAACATATTCTCCTTTCTGCTCGATACGCTTTTCCCAACGATGTTCAATAGCTTCGATACCCGCATTATAGTAGGAACCTTCAAGCTCCTCAAAATAGCTATTAACCGCAGACTTCATTGTTGGCAAATCTTTTGCCTCCGAGCCATTTTTTCAAATTTGAAAAAAGAAAATAGTCTGAGGAAGCCAGATCTGGCGAATAGGGTGCGTGAGGAAGCAATTCGAACTTCAACTCATTGATTTTAGCCATCGCAATGACGCACGTGTGGACTGGTGCATTGTCACGATGAAACAACACTTTCTTTTTTGTCACTCAAACGCTGCAATAAGGTTGCATAATATGCGCCATTGATTGTTTTTCCTTTTTCGAGATAATCAGTAAATATTATTATACACGCATCCCAGAAAACGGACCTTGCCAGCTGACTGAACTGTCTTTGATTTCTCCGTTTTCAGTCCACTGCTTTGACTGCTCGTTGGTCTCGGGTGTAAAATGATGGACCCATGTTTCGTCCGTGGCTATGAATCGACGCAAAAAGTCGGCTTTATTGCTGGGAAACATTGTCAAACATTCAATGGAAACATCCTCACGTTGCTGTTTGTGCTTCATTGTGTGCAAACGCGGCACCCATCTTGCGCACAGCTTTCTCATGTCCAAATTTTCGGTCAAAATGCGATGCACAGCACTTTTTGAAATGCTTGCCATGTCTGCTATCTCGCGCACTTTTAGTTGACGGTAATCCAATATCATTTTGTGAATTTTCGTCACATTTTCTGAAGCAGTGACCGCTTTGGTCGACCACTGCGGTGTTCATCTTGGCAGCTCATACGACCTCACTTCAACTCAGCTACCCAATGTTTGACTATTGTAAACGAAGGAGCAGACTTCCCCAGAGTAGAATCCAACTCAGCTTTGAAATCGGTCGGACTTAGACCTTTCAAATGAAAGTATTGTATCACATAACGATGCCCGATTTATTCCATATTTACAAATTCACAGAGAGCGTTCACTTTGCATGTCTGTAAAAAATAATAATAAACGTACCGTTATGAATTTTTCACATTAAGTTGTTGAAAGGTGGTATTGTCAATCGCAGTAATTGTATTCATAAGTCATGTCAGGTACTTTTGGGAGCAGGGCTCCACTTTCCCCAATAACGCTGTTCCATGCCCTCTATATCCTGGTGGAAACGCTCACCGTGTCTAATGTCTCCCATACATTGAGGTAAAAAATTTAAATGTGAGTCTAGAATATGTATTTTGAGGGACATTTTACAGCCAATAACGCGTAAGGCTTCAACCATATCTTTTACAAATGTTTTATAGTTCTCAGCTCTCATATTTCCGAGGAAATTATTAAAAACGTGTACCATGTATTTCCAAGCCTTGCTTTCTTCTTTATTCAATTTACTGTTGAAAGTTTTGTCGTTTATCAACTTTCGAATTTGAGGCCCTATACAAATTCCTTCTTTTAATTTTCGCTCTGTCATTTTTGGGAACTTATTTTTAAGATATTGAACAGCATCACTTTCGCGCTTAAGAGATTTAACAAAGTTTTTCATTATTCCTAATTTTAAATGCAATGGTTGCAGAATAATGCTCTGTTGTTGAACTAATTTTGGATGATGTAATAGGGGTACCAGTTAACTCGTGCGGTTTTTTTTTCGAAAATTGAAGCTTTATTGTGAAAAATTGCTTTTAGACGATCAGAAATGGTTTGTTGTGCGACGCGAAGTGATTTTGCAAGTTTGGGATGGATCTGTAATAAACATAAGCAGTCGAGCAGCCCCGTGGTGATCAGGAGTGGCTGCTCCTGAAGAGATAAGGTGGTCACCCCGTCGAAACTGCTTAGTTTGTTGTTTTACTAGTGTAAAGTAAACTGCATCCGTCAAGTTTCCATCCTTTAGGCAGAGATGAGTGGTTCACTTCAGCCACTTTAACATCTTTTGGTTTGACATTCCCCTTGTAATGCAACGACCTTCTTCGGTGAAAGTAACGGTTGCTTTTTGTGTAATGTTTGCGTTTGTCTCAAGCCTCCGTGTCCGCTAACTTTAACGAGGCAAAAAAATATTGAATTACTGTAGAGTAGCTTAATTGACACCTAATAGAACATTTCTAAAGACAATAAAAATTGATCGGTGCGTCTTGTAGAGTAGAGTACGCGTGATAAGTATTTTGTAGTGTAGCTTCGTGGCTCGACAAGAACCCGCCTCATATGATCCCGCAAATGCTAGTCGTCAAGCACGCGTACGCGGTCGTTAAGCGAAGCTAGTTAGCTGAGCTCGGTGTTGTTTATAGCTCGCTGACACTTATGCCAGACCATCGGCACCCGTGTCCTACACGGACTTAGACAGAAAATCATTACAGATCTTGGTCGAGCAATGTCTCCAATTCGTGATCATCAAACTTTTTTGGCTGTCCGGGCCGTTCATCATCCTCCAAGTCAAAATTGCCACTTTAAACCGTGCAAACCACTTTTGGCACGTACGCTCAGGTAGAGCATGCACACCATACACTTCTACCAAAATACGATGACTTTCAGCAGCCTTTTTCTTCAACGAAGAAGTACTCCCCGCAAAAACACTTTATTCGGCACAAAATTCGACATTTTCAGAGGAAAAAAAAGTATTGTTGTTTACGCTTCAGCTAAATGACACATACTGATTCTGAAACTATATGACAGTAGCTTTCCAACACATATTTGGAAAGGTGAATCACTGGAATAAAAATCAAGTGACGCCATCTGTTAGAAAACCGCATAAATTCACCGGTACACCTATTATATTTTCTGATCTTGGAGTGAAACTTTTCCTGGGTGGCCAAACTTTTCTGACGTAATGATTTTCTTTATCGCGAATATTCCAAAGACACAAAAAACCACAGTAACCTTGCTGCATGTCCAAAAGTATAGCAACAACTTTAAAATATGTGCAGATCTTTCAAGAATACTTTTCATACTTTATCTTCTCAAGTACAAGCCTCCGATTTTCGTAGGTTTCTTTCAAAGAAACTGTATGACCCACAGGAATACGAGGGTGTTTATAACCGTTGTGTAATAGTACTGCTTTTTGACTACTTTTTGATGAATCTATGAATAATCTCCTAGTTTGTGAGTCGTGATAAATACCGAAAGCTTCAAATAGTAGGACATCGACGTTATTACAATGAACCAAATCGCCCTCGATACTGAAAAACTGCACAAGATCACTGTGGCGGTTTCAAAAAACGCTGACCTTTGTGCCTTTTGCTAAGAGATTCCATTGCTTGAGACGCGAGCCAAGAAGTTCTACTTGTGCTTTCGATAGATGTATGTCTGTAACTAAGTCGTTTAATTCAGGCTGAGTGATTAAATGAGGTTCAGATGAGTAGGGAACGATGAAATCCAAATCTGTGGGGTCAGCGTTTTTCGTATCATCATCAGTTTTTTCGTTCAAAGGCGTTGTAGGAATTGGATGGTGTTCCTCATGAGGTTGAGGTCTTTGAGCTGACCTGGTTTCAATATGATGATATTTCCTTTTTTACGAGTATTGAGCCCTGCAGTTTTATTCACACAAAAATAACAATCTTCAAAATGATTTTCTGTTCTTTCCATAACATGAGCAATCCCTCAAATTTTTACCACAACTTGAACATACCACGAGCGGAGCCCACTGTTTATCTTAATTTCTAACTGCACGGCCAAAGTAAAGTTCGTATGCCCGACAAGTTCGTGGAGTTTTATAGTAAAATTACCGCACACGTAACAAAAGTTATCTGGATTACTTATACAACTGCGAGGCATTATAATGATAAAACACTTAAATATGTATCGATGTAAATAAAAATAAACACGCAGAACTTAATTAAAAAGCTAAAAATTCATTTAATACAAAATACAATATTCAAACCATTTGTCAGCTACAGATTTAACATTCTACACGTTTAGTAGATTCAGATTTAACACTGTACACAAGATTATTTCTGTATATCGTACTCATTAGATATAAGCCATTGAACAAGAAAGAACACGTTCGTGAGTATGCGCGTCGCTAACCCCCAATACATGTTACAACAAGCACACCATGAGCATAACTCAGAAAATCGAACTGAGCCAGCTGTAAAACGTCTATGGGTGAAAAAAATCACCGTGTACTTCTTGATATTAGAACTCATTATCACTAGGCAAAAACCTTGTTGGCCAGTATAGTCATACGGTCTACCTTAATATCAAGTTTCATGTAAATCGAATGAAATTGTGGCTTTTAAAAGCCTTTAAAATTCCCAACGTTGACAATCCGCCATTTTGAAATCCACGAGAAGATTTAATATTAAAAATCTTTATCGAGTGATATTTTCTAATTTTTAAATATATACAATTCATAAATTACTTGGCCTAATAATATTCGTAAGGGATGTACCTTAGGGCTTTTCCGGAGTTCAATAATGATTTACTTTGCTTAGTTTACAATATAAATTTTTTCGATAAAATAAAACTTTAAAATGTTGGCACTCACAACATTACCAAACATTAATAGATTGTAAAAGGAATTAGGTGTAAAATCTATTAGCTTTAACAAATGCAGTTTTAAAATTGAGTTTCTTAAACTTAAGTATATTATTTGCTTAAGACTACCTTAAAACTACTCGTTCGCTGCATCCATTGAACGGTTATCCGTTGCTGCCCTGATTATTTCCGCCTTGTGTTTCACGGCTCTCCTTATTCCTGGCTCCACTAGCTTCTCCACATAGAATTTGATTGCCTCCATTGCTGCCTTCTGGTACAGCCCCTTGTCGTCTGTATAACCCTGTGCAAGCCCAAAGGATTTTTCGCTCCACTAATCGTATCTGGCCCCGATTTGTTTTCAGAGCTCCTTACAATCACCACATTTGTAATAATCGGACGAATCAAGATTTTATAGGCCAAAACCTTGACTCGCTTGCTTACTGTTGACTGTTTCCCGATAAGAAGTATAATAAGATGGTACGCATAAATGACTCTTTTCAAAATATTGTCAACGTGAGCCCCAAAGGTAGCCATTCTATTGCAAACTATCCCCAAGTACTTCGTTTGCCCTTTTAATTTAATCCTGGAGTCGCAGATGCCTCTTGCACGACGAACAAAGTTGTTGTGAGGTCTTAAACACAATTAATTCACCTTTCTTTCCATTTTCGTTGATTCTCCATTTCCGGTAGTATGCAGCAAGAGATTCCAAGTGTCGCCCGTATGTATAAATCTGCATTAGGAGATTTTTTACTATGCATTGGGCTTGCCACGTGTTCAGCACAGAAACATTACAAACGTAATTTGCAGTCTTGAATCTATCGCAACCATTTAGCGCTTGGTTATTTCCACTTCTGTGCGGAGCAGTGGGTTAGAGCACACTCCACTTACGGAGCAGCTCCTGGACGGCGGCATCGAGCTTGTGCTTCTGGTCCTACTATCGAATTGTCAGCCCACTCGGCTGTGATTGGATTGAAAAATTTGGTAATAAACCCATGGTTGAGCGTGATATTGACCATCCGCGCAGATTGCTCCATATCTGTTATTGTTGTATTCATAAAGGCCATCTTCTTTCCCACAGCACTACAGCCCCTCATGGGCCTCTGCTTCCTACAAACATCCAGCACGTCCTTCAATTTTGAAATCCGAGCAGCGATGAACTGTCCTCATCGGCCGTATCTTACCAGCCTTTCACAGTTCACAGTTTTTGCACTTTGGAGTCTTGCAATCGTTGAATCCTCCGGCTCATCAAAAATTTAATACAGCTCATGGTTCTATTGAATTCAACATTGGTCCCCGTCTAGCTTCGCCCCAATTATTCGCCTCAGGACCTGACACTGCAACGCGTTCAATATGGTGCTTGGGTTAGGGTCCATGTTTCACACTCATAGCATAGCACAGGTCTTATCGCAGATTTGTATACTTGTAGCTTTGTTTCCCTGTGCATGATTGTCAAAACGGAATAAAATATTTTATTTGCGAGCTGTATTTTTGGGCGTATTTCATCTCTTGCATTACCAATTCTTGTTATTTTAGCGCCTATATACAGAAAATTGCTCACGTTTTCAATACTGTATTTGCCAAATGTGATATTTTGGGCATTTGAGATATTTTTCTTCGACAGCGTCATGAGCTTTGTTTTATTCTCATTGATTTGTAGCCCTACAAGTTTTGCCTCGCTGTTGAGTTTCAGGAAAAGTTCTTTGGCAGTTGTTTACACACTGCCAAAATCTTGATATCCTCCGCATAGGCTACCACTTGACTCGAACTATATATGATACCGTACCTCGCGTATCAACAGATAGCTTTCTTATGACATATTCCAGCGCCAAATTGAACAGCAATGGCCCCAGCCCATCTCCCTGTTTTAGTCCGATATTTGTGTCAAAGGCGTCAGTGAGTTGGTTATTGATGCGCACTCCACTTCATTGTCATTTTGGTAAGACGGACTAATGTGGCTGGGATAACAAAGCAAAGCTCCATCCATACTGTCGAATGCTTTCTTTAACTCAACCAATATTTGGTATATACGAGTATCTATGTTGAACTCCTAGCATTTCTTAAGTGCCTGCTTGATTGTGAACAGTTGGCCCATCGTCGATCCACCTGCTCCAAAACCCCCTTGATACTCCCCGATAATACTGTTCGCGTATGGTCTGATTTGGTTTTCTAAGATCCTTCCAAATATTTTGTACGCCGTACAAAGCAGTGATATGCCTCTATAGTTTTCGCACTGTAGCTTGTCACCTTTTTTGTGGAGAGGGAATATTAATTGATTGGCTCCACTCTTTCGGCATATGTTCTTGTTACCAAATGTGCTGGATGATTTTATGGATGGCTTTCTGGACACCGCTTCCACCATATTTGATGAGCTCCACTGGAATCTCAATGATACCCGATGCTTTATTAGACATTTGAGATTTGATGCTGGATCAAATTTCATCCAGAGTTGGTGGAGCCAATGGAAGTTCTACAGAAATATCTACAAGCTCCGATGTTCTGGAGCTGTGCGGAGGATTAAGGAGTTCCTTGAACTAAAGGGTGATTCATAACAAGTGTACACATTTTTGTCGAAAGAAAAATATAGTTTTTGTGAAGATTGAGCTGTAATGTTTATTTATTATGAAAAATTGGTCCCTTACAATTAAACATAAAACATTACTTTGGGCATATGTGCACCTCTGCTGCTTTACAGACTATCAAACGATGATTGTAATTTTCGATGATATTTTCGCACATTTCCGGCGTTATTAGGTGTATGTTGGCCCGAATATTGTTTTTTAATGCTTCAGTAGTCTGTGGAGCATCAGCGTAAACATGGTCCTTCAGAAACCCCCAAAAGGAAGAAGTCACAAGGAGTCAAATCATACGATCTCGCCGGCCAATTTATGGGTCTATTTCGTGAAATTTTTCGATTTCACGTAGAGCGCGAAATGTTTGCACTGGCGATTCATTATTTTTGTAAAAAGTTTTAACAATAATAAAACGTTTGGCTGATATGTATGATGCCATGGTAAGAATTGTAAAAGACCAAACTGTCATAATCTGTCAATATATGGACCTGAAATTGGTGATAAATAAGAGTTAAGGCCCATCCACATGTTTACACTTGCTATGAATCACCCTTTATAATGCTGATGCTTCCTTAATCCTGTTTTCATCAGCGATGATAATGCCCATGTCATCACGGCAGAGCGTAGTCTTGGGCTGATAACCATGTTTCAGGCTTTTCACTACTTTGTATGCTTGTTTTGTGCTGTTGCTCACTAACGTTACATCAATGCTTCTCAATTGCTCGTCACTGTATTATTTATCTTGTTCTCTACTCTTCTGAGATTTTCATCATGTTCACTCTTTGTCCTGGTTTTTCTAACTACATATTCCTTGTACGCCTGATTCTTTTTGTTTAACGCATTCATCATTGAACCAATCATTTCTTTTGCACCGGGCATGATGCCCGATCATCTGTTCAACTGCGGTCTAAATTGCCGCTTTCATTGCAACCCATAGCTCGTTGGTTGTTTTCAGAGATGTATCTGATAGGATAGAAGCCAGCTGGTTGTCGAGGAACTCCGTGAAATGCTTTGCCACAGGCACCGTTTAGAACCCTTCGATGTTGAATTTTTGTAGCGGGCTGGGCTTCGCCGAATACGCTTTTGACATACGACATCGATGAATCAATTTGATCAACTAATAATCTGAGTTACAATAGGCTCCTCATTATGTACGGACGACAAGTATGCTTGAGGCCCAACGTTATTGGAATAGAACATGGTCGATTTTGTTTTGTGTGTTATCATCCGGTGATACTCAGTTATGTATGCGTCAATGTGGAAAGTAAATCAAACGTATGACAAGATTTCGGCTACATGCAAAGTCAATCAGGCACTGCCGTTGTTATTTATTTCATCGTGGAGGCTATACCCTTCAGTAGTTCCCCGATGAGATATCTCATTGCCAACGTTAGCGTTGAAACCATCCAGAATTATTTTTGTGTCGTTTGCAGGCAAGAGGTCAACTAATCTTTCCAGGTGATTTCAGAACGTTTCATTCATTTATCCGTCCTTTTCTTTGGTTGGAGCGTGAACATTTATCAGCCAGATTTTGAAGAGTTTTGCTTTTGTACGAATCGCACACAACCGTCCATTGATTGCCTTAAAATCAATGACGTGCAACTTGAACTTTCTATCCGCAATGATGGCTACTCCGATTTCTCGTTTTCCAGCAGGCTTCCCCCATTTGAATATTGTGTGCGATCTCATATCTTGAATATCACTTCCAATCCAGTTCACTTCCTGGATCGCCAGGATGCTTAATTTATGTATGTTGGCTAGCCTGTTGTAAAAGCTCCTTAACAGCGCAATGGCAGCTCAGTGATCTGAGGAGGGAGTGAGCTCATCGCCCAACCTCCATTTTGGCGGCATGGTTATTAGTTTCAATTCAATTATCAGGCACGAAAGATTCGCCTTCATCCTCTTACGTCACTACAAACTACGTGTAAGCAGGATTTAATAGCAGAGCTGTAGGTGTATTTGCAGTTATTGGCAAATTTTTTATATACAAAATTTTTTTATATCAAGTCCTGTTAAAAATATAATACATACAGTTCCTTTATTGGGGATTGTAAAGTCGACTTCTATTTTAGTCGAAAGCACTGGTGGTTTGAATCTGATCCATTTTCTAAGACCTCAATAAAATACCGTGAATGAAATCCAGAGAATTAAATAATTTCATACTTGTATTACGTTTTAATTTTAGGCTCGCATTCCTGGGAAATCACAGCTAAGTTTTGCTCCAACTCTTTCTCAGGCAAAAAAGGGTCCTTTCTAGGAATAACCGACAACAGCATTGCGAATAGGGGAGGCAGTACGGCATAAGAGGGGCGATGTATGAAGAATTTCTAATGTTAGGTAGAATTTTTTCTTGAAAAAAACAAGTCGCAATTTTCCTTCGTTTTTTTTTTAAAGTATAATTATCTCGACTAAGTTCATTATCTGGCCATATTGGCCGAGAAGTAATAGTATGACGGCCATTTTTGACAAAAATCGGTGATATCTGTTCCGGCTAAAGTAAAGCTCCGAGTTAGATGAAATTTGGTACAAAGGCTAAAATAAATATTTGAAGAAGTTTTCAGGAAACAAATTTCAGATTTAACTGTAGTGATGAAAATGACGGCTACGTCAATATCTCAGCATGAGATGCTAGCCTCTGCTAGCGTAGACCGAAACGCCCTCTACTATATAATCCTTAAACTAGGCACCCCAGCAAAATTAATGCGTTTGATAGAGATCCGAATCTATAATACCGAGTACCAAGTTGAAATCAAAAACAATCCAACGGAAATAATCTTCATAAAGAAAAGATTGAAACAGGGAAACAGTTTGGCACCAATTCTCTTCAGCCTAACACTTGAGTGCATTATGAGAAAAACAGCATCCATAGAAGGAAAAGGCACGCTGGTCGTGAAATTTGCGCAACTGGTGGCATATACAGACAACGTCGACATACTGGCCCGATCACTTTCTTATTTGCAGTATGCGTTTCAAGAAATAAGTAAATCCACAAACCAGGTGGGACTGCTAGTCAATGAAAATACAACCAAATCTATGACACTCACAAGAAAAACAAAACCTCAGATGAAGTTCATGAAATTACACCAAAAGTCCAAAGTAAAAATAGACAAGGTTCTGATGAGGCCCATTATCCTTTATGTATGCGAAACGTGGACGCCAACGGGAACATTCGAAAAATGGAAAGATGCGAACGACAAGTTCTTCGAAAATCATCTGGCTCCACTTAGCAACGATAACAGCAAGTCAAGTTGTCCCTGATTGTTGCTCGGGACTTTAGGCTATAGTCCCATTGCTCCGTCAATCTAGATAAGCTCACCAAACCAAAAGTTGTGCTCCTCATCTTAAATTAAATGGAATATTGACTGTTCATTATAGGACGTGTGCTGCTTGCGAGTAAACTTATTGCGAAACTAGTAGGTCTTCATAAAAACTATTAAACAAAAACCTAAAAGGGGATTTAACTGTTTTGTTTTTGCCATTTCATATATAGATTCTTTAGCTTATGAAATATCGACATTTTGTCGATTATGGTTTCGATATCGACTCAAAATCGAAACCGAAACGCTAAATTTGCCAAAAAAATATCGCCGATATTGATAGCATATTAAAAAACCTAACTCTACACGATACCGATAATAGCCTTAATATCGGTATCGTGAAGACCTAATTCTGCTCAATCAATTCTGATATCCCTGTTGAGTCCCTCCTAAATTCACCTACCATATTCAGAATTGCTTTCTCTCACACACACTCCGGTGGTTTTAACAGCTTTCATAATAAATTCCAATCACCTATTTGAGAAATCTGTGGTGGATCAGCCACTCGAGTCATATGAACAACAACACCACCCACACGTAATTGTTGCCGACATATCTTGCCACCATATCCAGCATACAAGGCGGTGGACATAGCCACGATACATGCTTGTTTGCCACGGAATAGGCAATCCTCAGGTGACGATATTCATCCACCAGCTACGTCGAACATTGAAATATGCACCAGCACAAAATGCGATCTCGGCACGGGCATGCAACTAAGTTACGCTTAGAAACATAGAAGGGCAATTCATTCGCTGACGGTATGGCAACTAGTGGTGACAATCGTAATTTAGACCATCGAAGTGACAACACAGGGATCGGCGGAGTAAAATTATTTTGACGTTCCTTGTTCCTTGTTATCTCTCTCTCACTATCTGACCACCTTTGTGTGATGTTATGATCTTTTCGCTGTGAAATATATATCTGTAAATTAAGAAGACTTTTTTGTTATTTTTGTAGACTTAAGTGGAGTGAATCCCCATAGTGGTGACCCCGACGTGATCCCCTAATTCAGAGTGACTTTTAAAAGGAATCCTAATAAAAAACGTAGTTTTCGTGAAAGTGCGGAAGTGACACCAGCTTTAATTTTCAAAATGGCAAGCGCGTCAAACGATGAAACACCGAAAACGCACAAAAATGCTCGCGCCAAGACCTTCGTCATCCGCAAGTTTATTTGTTGAAACTTCGCGAATCACGAAATTTCCTGCGTTTTATAGACCTGATCCGGCATTTCTGTTTGATCAGGTCGAAGCCACTTTCCACACACATCAAATCCCCTGGACGAAACGACATTTTGGTACATCATCCAGTATGCTGAGCGCGAGATACTGCCACACGTCATTTCCCTGGCAAGGAATCCACCGACGGAAAATAGATATGAAGCAGTTAAGCAACGAATTTTAACGGCATTTGCGGAATCCACGGAATCAAAGTTGAGGCGCTTATTTCAAGGCCAAAATCTGGGAGGCAAGAAACCATCGTATTATTTGCAGGAACTCCGCCATACATGAGGAGAGCAGGTAACCGAAACCATGCTTAGGTCACAGCGTTCGATATCAAGAGGAAAATTTTGCAGCTTCCACACACGCTTCGGAAAACAGGCAAAAAATTGCAAAGCACCATGCCAATGGAGAAATATTGAGACTAAATTCGTCGTTCCGCATTTCGACAGCTGAGGACGACCCAGTTCACCAACGCCGACTTATGGATAAAAATTCTGGTTTGCGGTTCTTAGTGGATACCGGTGCTTATGTGGCATTTCTTCCAAAAACGAAGCATCACACTGTTCCCTCGAAATTTAAATTATACGCTACATATAGTGAACAATTTTTATTGCTGGACCTCGGTTTAAAAAGACCATTTCCTTGGAGATTCATTATCGCGAATGTTCAACAGACCTGCTATAACATTTCGGTTTGTTGGTTGATCTCTGAAGGAAGGTAATCGTGGACAGCAAAACAAACCTCAAAACGATCGGAGATATTACAAAAAATGCCAGCTGTAAATTATCAACCATTTCATCATGTGAACCATATCATCATCTTTTAAAAAATATCATGATGTGACTCTCCCTGGCAATATTAAAAAGGCCATCAATCACGGCATCTACCTCCACATATTGACGAATGGACCACCAGTAACTGAGCGGGCAAGGAGACTACCAATGGAAAAAGTACGCGAAGCTAAGGCAGAATTCGATCTGATGCTTGGACTCGGAATTTGTAACCCTTCAAGCAGCCCATAGGGCAAGTCCACTGCATCTTGTCCCGAAGAAAAGTGGCCATGGGTGCCCGTGCGGTATTACCGCCGCCTGAATGCTGTCACCATTCCAGATAAATATCCGATCGCGCATTTGAGCGATTTTACGCATAATCTGCATAGATGCAAAATATTTACCACGTTGGACTTGACACGTGCATACCATCAGATCCCGGTAGCGCTCGAAGATGTTCCCAAAACTGCCGTCATAACACCATTTGGGCTTTTTGAGTTTAAGGTGATGCCATTTGCACTCTGCAATGCAGCTCAAACGTGCCAACGCTACATCGACTCAGCTTTACGAGCATTAAGATTTTATTATGCTTGCATCGATGATATCTTGATAGCATCGAAATTGCATGAAGAACATGAACAGCATCTACAAATTATTTTGGAACGGCTTCAAGAATACGGATTGTCGATTAACGTCTTGAAATGCGTCTTCGGAGCCTCATCCGTGGAATATCTTGGATACCTCATTTATGAAAATGGCATCATTCCCCTTTCTGCTCGTGTGCAAAGCATTCTGGAATTCACGAAACCGTCAACGATTGAGGAGCTATGAAAATTCCTTGGTGCCATCAATTTCTATCGGAAACCCCTACAGAACGCAGCCGAAATTCAAGCACCACTGCATCGATTTCTAGTTGGTGCTAAGAAAAAAGATAAGAAGATAAGTCGTTAATAATATGGAATACTGAACCTGAGGCAGCATTTAAACAGTGCAAAGGACAAATTACAAATGCAACGCTGCTACGGCACCCCATTAAAAATGGACAATTGGCACTTGAATGCAAATTATGGAACACTGCCATGGGAGCTGTATTGGAACAAAGAAATAACAACGAATGGGAACCGCTTGGGTTCTTCTCTAAAAAGTTCACCGCCACTCAAACCCAATAAAGCACTTATGACCGAGAATTGCACCCCATATACAGCGCCGTGAAGCGCTTTCGCAGTATGATAGAGGGACGGGCATTGATTATCAAAACGAACCATAAACCCCTTACATTTGCCTTCAATCAAAAGGCCAATAAAGCTTCACCACGACAGCTGCGGCAATCAGACTTAATTGTTCAATTTTCGACGATTTTAATCCACATCGCGGGAAAGGATCCAACTCGATAACAATGTCGATAGCAATCACCAGTCAGGGCTTGGCAGCAGCTCAAAAAGAGGATGACGAACTTAGTCAATTATTTCGAGCGGATACAGCATTACAGTTACGTAAACTTCGTATCGATGACACTGATACAACTGTCTACTATGATGTATCTACTGCGGAAATCCAGCCATACATTCCGAAAATACTGCGACGGCAAATATTTGATAAGGCCCATGGTCTGTCTCGTCCTGGTGGACGAGCAACGAAGAAAGTTATTAGTCGGACGTACGTTTGGCATAGCATGTCCAAAGATATCCTCGAATGGGCCAGGTCATGTCTCGTGGTTCAGCGAAGCAAAACGGGCTGGCACACAAAGCCACTTCAAGGCTATATTGAAATGCCCGACGCAAGGTTTAGCCATGTCCATATAGACACAGTTGGACCCTTGAATACTTTGAGAGATTTCCCATATGCACTGACCATCATTGATCGTTTTACGAGATGGCCCGAAGCAATCCCCGTCAAAACAATCACGGCTGATGACATTACAACCGCATTCTACAGCAATTGGATAGCGCGCTTTGGAGGGCCAATCATTTTGACTTCAGATCAAGGAACGCAGTTCAAGTTACTCATCTTTCAGTCACTGACACATTTAGCTGGCTGCAGGGAGATCCGGACAATAGCATATCATCCTGCAGCGAATGGAATGATTGAACGATGGCACCGGTCATTGAAAGCGGTGATAATGTGCCACAACAATAATGAGTGGGTCGACATCCTTCGAACCGTTTTGCTTGGTCTTCGTACGAGCATGAAGGACGACATTGGCGCAACATCTGCGGAGCTGGTCTATGATACAACACTCCAAGTGCCGGGAGAATTCTTTTACAACGAAGATATGCCGCCAGACCCAAAACTATTCGTACAAAAGTTCCGGGAACACATGAAAGGGATAAGAGCAACTCCAGCATCACGCCGTGACAAACGAAAGATTTTCGTCCATAAGGACCTTTCGTCATGCTCGCACGTTTTTCTGCGCATCGACCGTGTAAGGAAGCCGTTGGAACTCCCATATGAAGGACCCTACAAAGTAATTGAAAGGACATCAGCAAATGTTTTTAAACTCAAAATCAATGAAAAAACCGATGAACATCAGCGTTGATCGTCTGAAACCTGCCTATTTGAATGCACTGCAGATCCAAGGATGCAACCATCTACAACTCATCAAAATCTGGCGCCCCGAATATATTCTGGTCCGAAATCGAAAAATTGAAACGTATTGTTCAATAATGTGTGATATGTATTCAACTATAAACAACTGGCAAACGTCAAATATATCCAGGAGGGAGTACTATGGCGACTAGCGGTGACAACGTTATTTCGACCATCGAAATGACAACACAGGGATCGGAGGAGTAAAATTATTTTGACGTCCATTGTTCCTTGTTATCTCTCTCTCTCTCGTTATCTAACCGCCTTTGTGTGATGTTATGATCTTTTCACCGCGAAATATATATTTGTACATTAAGTAGACTTGGCTGTTATTTTTGTAGACAGAAGTGGAGTGAATCCCTATAACGGCACACTGGCTGACAACGCGGGCACTTTACCGGTGCTGATGAAGCATCGGATATGCGTCAGCAGCATGTTTGAAGTATTTTGCGACCGGCGTACCGTTTTTTTTTTTGCTCACGTAATCAACACGTTGCCACAACAGTACGACTTCGATCTTGTATTTGTATATACTAGTTGAATAAATATATTTATGTTGTAAGGTACTACCCCAGCCAGTTCCACTTATCCTATAAATCTTTTAAAAAGCTAACGTGAATCGAATTTTAATAAGGCATGCCTTAACTCGAGTTAATTTATTAAAACGATAATTTATTTCACTCAGCCAATTGTCACGTTTATATTACATGATAATTTTTTTATATGAGTATTTATACTTTGATAAGAAGAAAAGCAGCCAATTTACAGTTTTTCAAAAAACATTTCACTCACATTTAGATCTCCCATTGCATATTGAGGAAATATGTCCTGGTAATAATCCACTCAATCCTTCAATTCTACCAATAACAAGTTCATAAGTGAAAGGTTTGAGGATTTTCCTTTGAAAATGATCCATACGAGCGCATTCAAGACGTCTCTACCAACAATTTATTGTTCAACTTTTATCGGGCCATAATGATTTAACTTGTCTCCATTTTAATTTTTTCATCACATTTCCCACATAAGTCCTAACCGTAATATCCAAAGAGATTTCCCTATTACAAAAACTTTTTAAAAAGAATGATCCAAATCATCATGCGTGGGTGTTCATAATGCTCTCAATAACAACACGAGCCAAACGAAATAATGATAACGAACGAACGGTACCCTCCCATGGTTCACATATCAAATGTGCATTCACATTTGAGCACGTTCGCAAAACTCATATGAAGCAAATCAAATGGCCAAAATAACAATTCATTTTGTTGAACCTCTAATTAAGGAAAATTGTTTTTATTCCAGGAAATATAACCGCAAAATGACTTTCAATCGCCTCAAATCCTTATCATCCATGGCTGGGAAATTCCGATAAAAATAGAAACTGATGCTTTAGTAAGCCAAATCATATTCTAACATCCATGATCCTCGACAATTCTTCCTCACATAACAACTGTCAACGATTATTTCTGCATGATATACGAGCTGAATCTCCCACGTTTATTTGACAATATTTTGGTAAGAGTATATCACGCGATTTTGTTCGTAAAAGTGCTTGGAAACCGCAATGAGGAAAGAGCATCCAAATCGTTTGATGTGAATTATTTATGAAATTGTCCTGGCGAAAGAACTTCTTACGGTGGTATTAACACTCGCGTCAACACGTTGTCACTTTGTCATTAGCTTCGTTTACTCGGAAAAAAGGATTCGAAGGAGATGTGCTCTGGCGCTCCTCCACTCACCCAAAAGGCTTATGCAATCTTAATGTCCACAAATGTCCTTGGTCTTATGATAATTATGATGGCGAAGAAGAATCACTTCTCACTTTCCAGCAGAGTCCTTTGGGCTTAAATTATCCACGAACAATTGAATAATGACCGAATCTAGCAATTTAAACCTTATTACAAAATACCGTGGCCATTGTACGCGTGCTGGTGAACATGCTTGATGATGGCTCTGGATAAGGTGATCAAGTTGCCAAGTAGGTCTCTTACCTTGGAACAGTGTCTCATCCCTTTGTGGAGGTGTTGAGGCGAAGTCGTTGATTTACTATTTTAGCTATAGAATTAGGCTGCTTAGCTTGTTCCTAATGAAAGGAGACCATTTATTGTTTGCAAATTATCAACCCACAAGAGCTATTTAATAATTTCAGCCCGGGTGGTTCAGAAAAATATTCATATGCGGCAAAAGTGCCTTTGAGATACATACATATGCAAGCTCCATTCATGATTCAAGGACAAATCATGTATGAAATATTGTAAGCAATGTTTGAAAAGAATTTTCCTGAAATTTCCCTAGTTAATTTAACATGTGAATTTTCTGAATAAATTTTAGGAGTCTGCAACGGATACTGCAAAGTCCGTGGGCTTTAAATAATGAATATAAAAAATCGTGGAAATTTTGTTTATTTCAGTAAATATAGGAATAACGTCGTTAATTAATAATTTCATCTTGTTTCATTCAACTCTGCATTTCCACTGAACTGAAATTATGGGCAAATTTTAGAATCAGAGAGATAAATAGACTTTCAATTCTTCGAAAAAAGCATGAGTTTTTGGGAAGTCTACAGCACTGCGTATGATTTCTCCACGAATTGAAGTAAAAATAATTTTATTTTATGAAGCTTTCCAAATTTAGGAACTCCTTCGGATGATAATAAAATGTCTTTCGGTATACGAGATTACGGGTATATGATGCTCTTTATAATTCAAGAAAACGTCAAGTTCTCACTTTGAAAACCCAAAATGCTCTTTGACAAACAGTATTTTAGGGCTTTGTTAAAATGAATTCATCTGATTGCCGGTCCGTGGATCAATGCAAGTCTATTCAGAAATCATAGACGCTATAATCATCAAACATACATAACAGAAAAGTCAGAAATGTTGGTCTAACGAAAGTTTTGGCTTTATCAAATTGTTCAAACATTATGGTAGGAGGAGCACCAGGAGGAGTGAAGCGCCATTCTGTGCCATCCTTGAGCAGCAGCTGAGTAATTTTACGACTGGAGGTTGAAGCTTGGTTGAACAATTGTCCTAACTCTTTGTCGGCTCCGATGAGGTTGGTTCCACAGTCACTTGTCAGTGTTGCGCAACTGCCACGCCTCGCAGTCACGAGGCGATAAACCGCAATGAATTCTTGAGAACTATAGCCAGACGCAGCCTCCAGATGTACCGCCTTAATAGTGAAACAAATGTTAAAATCTTCTTAACAATAATATTCCACTGCTAAATCTTACTTCACTTCGATTAACTCATTCGAACCCGTCAACTTGGTGATGTGCCCGTTGACCGGTCAAGACTAACCTGCTGTTATCCTTTCGCTCTTAACACATTCCGCATGCCATAAACCTCCATGAAATTTATTTATTCACGTGCAGTTAGACGATTTTTTAACATGCATCTAAACTATACAACAACGCATTCACACATCTCACGCATTCTAAGTGGCGGCGCATCTGCCGACCACTTGCGCAAACAACCATTGCTACATAGGCATGCCGGACCGCACCACCAAGAAGACTTTAGCCTTTTTTTGTTTTTTATTAATCTTTCGAGCCGGGATTTCACTCATATAACATTCGGCCAACCTACGATTCACTGTCCTCAGTGAAGAACACAATCATCAATCAGCCATGTACACTCGCGAGACGCCATGTCTCTTATACTTATATCAGTCCATTCAGTTACGAGCCACAATCACTCCTGAATTCCATATACAATCAAGTCTGGAGACGGTTGCGAGCCAACTGCTTGCTCCACGATACACTCAGCAATATGCAGTTTCGAGATCCTATGTCTCCCGCATATCAGATCATTCCGATACGAGCCACAATTACTCCTGCTAGCAATACATACGTTCCTCTTGCGAACTTGTCGCTCTCGTACCGTTATGCTTTCACACCTCATGTACTCCACGAGGTTTAAACTAGGTACGGAACTACGAGTCGCCCACATCTTATCACCTGATAACTTGTCCCTTATATTCAGAAGTACTGAAAAACTCAAATCTCTTTTTTTTCATCAATCTTATGAACAGTCAGAGGGTACGAAATATTGTAAATATAGAATGGTATAACAAATAACTCTAGTTCGTAAAGCGAATTTATTGAAATCAACCAATATTACTAATAATAATACTAATTATTATTCGGAAAAAGGTTCATCCTCTGAGTCATTCTCAGAATCGGTCCAGGTAAAATCCGCTAACTAACACCATGGTTTCTCCTGTCCGCAGCCAGAACGGAATTATATGATTTTTGAGTGATCCAAATAGTGTCTGGATCACTAATTTGGTAACGATCGTTGCCAAGTACTTCTCTTACTTGATAAGGACCTTTGAAACGAGGCTTTGTTTTCCGGGACTCACCTGTTGCTGATGCCTCGGGGCGGATTAACACCATGTTGCCAATTGTATACATCCTCGGTGTCCTATGGGATGCGTTGAATTGTTCAGCATGTTTCCGTTGGCTTTCAACAGTATTGTGAATAGCTTCAGGTCGTCTGTTCGTCATTTCCTTCGTTTCAGTGGTATCGGGCACCCGTTGTTTTAACCTTCCCTTTAGTTCGGATAAAACAAGATTGTCTTCTTCATCATCGTCTGCATGATCACTTGTTTGGAATACTTCCCTGCATGCAGTGCTAATATTAATTTGTTTCCCATGATATTTCGGGGAGAAAACGCCATCAATAGTTCACTGGGTGCCTGCTTTGTTGTGGTGTTTTTCATATTGTTTAACTGGATGTTACAAATGTTCGTGTCCCAATCATACCCATCGTAATCGTTCGTCAGAGATGCGATAGCAGCCTTCCTGTCCGGAAATATCTCTCTATTTGCCCATTTGCTCGCGGGGTGTGGCCGGCATTCAGGATATGATGGATAACATTTTTTTGACAAAATTTCTTGAAATTGTTAGATGTGAACGCTGCCCCTCGATCAGATACAATTCTTGTAGGCATACCAAAAAATTGCGTTGCATTGTTGAAATTTTTTATCACACCCCTTGCATTCGATGATTTTACAGGTTGTAGGATGATGAACTTAGTAAATGCATCGATTATCCCCACGAGGTACATATTACCAGCTTTACTTCTCGGATACGAACCTAAATGATCCACATGCACCGTAAAAAATGGTATCAGCTGTCATTCCGGTATGTGGATCTGGTAGTTTGTTTCGTCAAGTCCTCTTTTATTATAAAGGCATTCTACACAAGACTTTAAATATTTGCTTGTTGATTTTTTTAATTTTCTGAACCAAAAATGTCTCTGCACATTATCCATAGTTTTATTGATACCGCAATGTCCCATATCGTCATAGGACATCCTCAAAATACGCCACCGCAACCCATTAGGTATCACAAGTCGTTCACCATTCTCTGTTTTTCGAAATAGTTTCCCGCCACGCAGGATGAAGTTTTGAAATAACTGCTTGTAGTTCCCATTTTTTCTGTCACCACTTTGCAAACTATTTTTTATTGCGGCAAGGTGTTTATCTTGAAACTGCAAAGTTGCGATCTAATCTGCGTCATCGATCTCAATCGACATGATCTGTTCTGCAACAGTTTTGGGCTCTTGTGCTTCTTCGCACGATTGAGGTTTCTTTTGTTCTGCGTCATCCGCAGTGGATTACAATCGGTGACTACCACGAATTTTTTATTGATGAGATAACGTTTAAAACGTTCTAATGTTTCGACGACAGCTAGTGTTTCGAGCTCGAAGCTATGATATCGTGATTCGGCATCGGTGGTTGAACGACTGAAGCAAGATACAGGTCGTACTGACTTATCATCTTCGACTTGCATTAATATGCCGGCTACTCCACAAGAGCTTGCATCAGTATGGACTTGACGTTGCTTGTTCACATCATATATAGCTAGGGTGGGTCGTTCCGTCAGCTTCTGCTTCAGTAGTTCAAATGCTTCTTGTTGATCTTTGCCCCAGTAAAATTCGATGTCCTTCTTCAGCAGCCCATTTAATGGTCGAGCGATCTTTGAGAATCGTCGGAAATAGCTACACAGTCCCAAAAATTGCCGGACTTCCTTAACCGAACTTGGTTTTTTATATTCACTTATTGCAGCCGTTTTACTTGTTCCCGGTTGAATACGTTTTGAGTTGATTTCGTGGCCCAAAAATTTTAATTCGGTGTTGAAAAATGAACACTTTTCCAATTTTAAGGTATCACCTGCCTCCTTTAGTGCGTTAAGCAATACTTCTAATATTTGAAAATTGTCCTCCACCGTCTCTGTGGGGATTAGAATGTCATCCATGTATACAATTACTTTCCCGTATGGAATAGAGTACAAAATTTTCTTCATCAATTTAAGGAAAATGGCTAGAGAATTCGTAAGTCAAAAGGGAACACGCTTGTATTCATAATGCCCCTCAGATGTCACAAAAGCAGTGAACTTAAGACTTTTTTCCTCAACAGCAATTTGATGGTATCCACTCATTAGATCAAGGCATGTGGAAAACTTTTTATTTGCGAGCAAGTTAAGTGTCTCTTCTATGTTCGGAAGGGGGAATATGTCACGCACCGTAATTGAATTTAACTTTCGATAGTCGACACACATTCAATAATCACCATCCTGTTTTTTCATGAGAAGAACCGGGCTCGCGTATTCCGAATCAGACTCTTTGGTAATGTATAATTTGAGTAGTTCATCTACCTTTGCCTGAAGAACTTCTTGCAATCCGTATGGTACTTTATATAGTTTATACCTAACAACTTCCGCTGTTTTCAGTCTAATACTCATTTCGACGAGATTAGTTTTACCTAGCTTTGCCATATTTTTCGCGAAACAAACTCTAAATTTATTAGCAAGTCTAAACTTTTTTTGTCTCTTTTCTTCTGTCAAATTAGTTTTTATTAATAACTTTTCACTAATGTCATCTGAATCACCATGGTCTATGCGGTAAATAGTTTCCGGGGCTTTGGAGAATTGAAATCATTGCCATGTTTTTGAAAGGCGTATATCGGGCCTATCTAGAAAATTCCTTCCAAGAATTATATGAACCAGTTGGGCCCCATTTTTTACCACTAAAAGTTCAATCTCGAAACCAATGTTTTGAAAACTTACGGTTTTTATGGTCTTTTCCCTTGCGCACGTTACTCTTCCACCAAACCTAGTTAACTGGCTACTGCAAGGCACTGTTTCCCACTTATTGTTTCCGATAATTTGATACTGAACCGTAGAAAAAGCACTTTCTAAGTCTAAAAAACACCTAATTTGTACTCCATCTACTAAAATTAGTGGGTAATATTCATCTATGTACATTGGCTCCATGTTGTTCATTAATTGTCATTGTGTCTGATCACAGTTCTTTCCGACATGTTCCGGCTTATGACATTTGAAACAATTGGTAATACGGAGTGGGCAGTCTCGGTAGCGATGCCCTGTTTTACTGCACTTAAAACACTTTAACCCTTTTTCACTTTTCTCCTTATTTTCCGCATTTGATTCACCCTGCGGCTTGCTTCTCTTTTCACTGCAATGCAAGGGAACGCTATAGCGTCGATTTTTCGGTAGAGTGGATCCGTCGGCCGTTTCATAGCTCCTTTTCTTGGGAGGGGTGTTACTACTTTGATTCAGTAGCCGGTGACGATGTCTTTCCTGTTGCCTCATTGCATTGACTTTTTTGATGAAAACTAGCAGTTGCTGCATATTCTCGCAATTGGCAGCGGTTAGCATATTTATCATACCCTTGTCTTCCATGCCCGATATGATATAAGTCATCGCTTCTCTCTCTGCGAGATTGATGCTTTGGCCATAGCTGCAATGTGATAGAAATACTCTTCTATACATTCTTCGTTTTTCTTTTTGCGAAGCATGATCTGCATAAGTATGTCAGATTCATTTTTAGTGGTGGGAAAACTGCACACGAATTCTTTCTTAAATTCTGGCCAAGTAGTAATATCGGTCCGTGATTGATGCCAATATCTCGCAGCGCTACTGAGACGTAATGACGCATATAAAAGAATTGTACGCTCATTCCACGAGAACACTTCGGCCAGCCGATCTAGGTTCTCAATCCACCTGGCTGCACCATAAGATCCTGTGGCCGGGTCAAACAGAGGTACTAAAGTAGACAGTTCTTCAGTGCTGATGATTCGCAGTTACCATGGCTTGAAGGTGGCACTAGAGCATCGACCGATGAATGTGGGGAGGAGGTGAAGCTCCGCAGGGCCAACTCACGCTTGAAAAGGGAGTTCTCCCAACGAAGTAACTCAATTTCCTTCGCTTGAATATCATTATGCAACAGTCTTCCAGAGTCTACAGCTCCAGTATGCAAGTCGCCATGGTGGACATCTCCATTTACTTCACCCTCTGTGCCCACCAAAATATCTCTATTGTCTTCACGATCACTAATTCTATATTTGAAATATATTTTTTTCCTACGCAATTAAAAAACAAGCACTTTCCTAAAATCTTGAATTAATCAAGAACACCACAAGTACTCGTTACTTTTTGCTAATATTAGAAAGAACTACCTGCGTACCTCCGTGGAGCTGTCGGTGATGCAGGTCCCAAATTATTAGTTTTTGTCAGTGGCGAGCTGCTGGGCAGTATAATAGGGTTTCTCGCGTCTGCATTCAGCTGTGTATGACGTATTGGACTAAGATGAAAGAGTGGATTGGTTTTTTGCAGTGCTACACCTACTTTTAACAGCTTGATTTATTGTGTGAAGTATAACTGTTGTGTTCTCTTAATCCAAAACTCCAATGCGATTTTGATATCGTAGGATGTAAGTACTGGTACTTTGGCGTAGAATTTTTCGAGAGAGAAACAATTTTGTGTTTTCCGATTTCCTTAAGTCTCTCGTGGTTGATGAGATTTTCTAGAGTTATCGATAAATTGGAAAAAACGAGCTTTTTCTTGTATCTTCTTTATTTTTGCTGCATGTGCTTGACGGCTTTCCTCTGGACAGTCTGTTAAAGGTGTTAAGTTGCTACTTGCCACAAGGTCTGATGTAGAGTTTCGTAGAAAGTCGGGACCGTTGATCCATGAGTCGACTTGCAATAGGTCTGCAGCAGAGATGCCTCTGGAAGCTATGTCAGCAGGGTTGGTTTCACTGGAAACGTATAGCCACCCCACGTCTGGCAATGCCGTTTGGATTTGTGAAACTCGGTTGACCACGTAAGTGCTCCACCGAGAAGGATGTTCTTGAATCCATGATAGCGTTATCGTTGAGTCTAACCATAAAAATTTAGGTGCATAAGGTTCAAGGTCTTGGCTTGCTTTTTTACTAATTTGGCAAGTTTTGTAGCAGCGTGCAACTCCAAACGTGGTAGTGATACTTGTTTGATTAGTGCTACTTTGACTTTTGCAATAAGCAGCATGCACTAAGAAGGTAAGTTTGTTCTGATAACGTGTGCGTAAACTACTGCTGCCATTGCTTTCTCTGACGCGTCCAAAAACTAATGAAGCTCGATTTTTGAATTGGATAGGGTACCTATCGAACGAGGTATCAAACGTTTTGCCAAATTTGGTATATCAGAAACGAGCTCACACCAGTGTGCTTGGTAGTGCGTTGGTAGCTCCTCGTCCCATTGCCACAAAGATTGGAGAAAAATCTTGAATCTAACAGTATCAGGTGATGACCATCTTTAAGGATCATATAAGCGTGCCGTTTGTGATAAAACCATGCGTTTTGTTATGGCACCTTCTTCGGGTTCCCAATATAAGTTAAATACGAATACATCGGTTGAGGGCTTCCATGAAATTCCAAGCACCTTATGCTCTTCCTCCTTGTCTAGCTCTAAAAGTACTGTATCCGGTGTAGTTGCCGTGTGTCCAGCCAAAAATTGTGGATTATTTGCCATCCACTTACTTAGAACGAAACCACCCGCCAAGTACAGCTTGGCGAACTCCTCCTTATATTTTACCTCTTCTAACGTATCGTCTCCTCCGAAAGCATCGTCGACATACGTGTCCTGCTCAAGTTTGGAGACGACGGTTGAAAAATGTTCTCTTTCGTCTTTTGCAAGTTGTCCCAGAGTGCGTCGACCTTGGTACGGTACGCAAACCAAGCCGTATGTGATTGTGCTTAATTTGATACATTTCATTGATTCCGCTGGAA
Organism: Odontomyia ornata; assembly: GCA_963969285.1. Classification (NCBI taxonomy): domain Eukaryota; kingdom Metazoa; phylum Arthropoda; class Insecta; order Diptera; family Stratiomyidae; genus Odontomyia; species Odontomyia ornata. The sequence goes on along the minus strand of OZ017741.1, from coordinate 183,696,316 downwards.
TTGGTGGTACATGTGTGCGCAAGAACGTGCTCCCGGGTTAAACTAGCACGTTCCGATATAATCCACCCTGATGAAATTTCTTGCGCAATGATGCGCGATGACTGGCTTTTTCTCTCGGGGGTCAGGTCATTTATCTCTGGGGGGTCAGACGATATATTGAACTTTAACAGTAGTCGAGTGGGATCGAAATACATGAACGATTATAGTTGCCCCATAATGCCGGGAAGTATTTTGTCATCTCTGAATACACCCGCGTTGGGTGACGGAGCACTTCCGGGCGTGATGACAGAAGTCAGTGGAGATCGGGCGGCCAAATGTAAAAAACACCGTTTATATGAAAAAGTGAGTCAGAAAATGAGGGGTAGGAACGACGACTAAAAAAAACCTCCTCGATGGTTTTTCCTATACGGCAATTTGGAATAGCAAGAAAATTTTCACGTAGAGAATTTTCATTTTCGAGTGAGTTGTATGTGCGGAAAAACTGGCGATGGGATTCTCTTGCAATCACATTGCAACAATTTGCTTGACAAAAGCAGAAACTTTCGCGCCGAATGAGTTGCTTTGCGCCGATTCTGTCGTTGATGCTGGGAGCATCTAGCAAATTGCCCGCAAAGTAAATTGAAATAAGGATTGTGATATTTTATTGTTACGAGCCTAATTTATAGTGCATTGTTTTTCGTCATGTCCAGTTGAAGGTGAAGTAGTGTTGCTTCATCACCAGCCTGTGGATTAGAATCGACATTTTGTACCTCGACCTGCTCATGTCAAAAAAAAAAAAGACAGTCTATAAATTGCTACTCGCTGCAGCATCTCCACTGGAAGACATGTCAGCTAAATATGCACACTCGCATACACACCGCGAGCTCAGCTTGATTAAAGTTGATCGAACAATGAATGGAGTCAGCGAGTCAGCGATTCTCTAGGCACTTTAAAATAAAAGAATCGAAATCACCGCTTACCGTTATACTAGCCAGCATGCTACACGTAGATGTACAATATAATAAGTTGATTAAGAAGGAGAGTGCTCCTACCAGAAGGTTTTTGTAACTACCCTAGGGATCGAAACAAGTTTTCGAACAGCATAAATCGGTGACTTGAATTGTTCATAATACTTGGGTAGGAGTATTTTGTTCCAGCTTAAATTATTTTTCTGAATGCTCTGCCGATTGAAAATATCAAATTAAAAACTATTCTTTAAATTTTTATGAAAATTGGCATAAAATTAAAGTGCCTAAGTCAATTGGAAATATGTAGCAACCATCAACACGAGTTATTGTTGTTGTAATATCATAGCATTGAAATGGCTATAACTCACTTGATTATTATTGGATTTCCATTGTGAGCATAAAGATCTTATATTAATCCATATAATTGCTGATTTTCAGAAAGTTTAAGGGTACCGTTTTGGTTTTATTGGTGAAAATGTAAAATGTATAAACCATACCATTATTAACTAAGTTTAGTGAGTTTCGATTTCTGAGGTATTTGTTACCCTTGTACTCACCTTCGTGACTTTTTTCAGATACAACATTTTGGTACAGATTAACTTCCCCTAGCCCCCTGGTGCACAAAATAACTTTTCAAATTCAGATTCTAAAAGTTCTAATCAAGACCTTTCATTGGATACAATACTTGACTACCTTTGATTAAGAAATATTTTTAAGGGCTACTTAGTTATAAGGATAACCCCCCCTTAAACAATTTTGAAATGTTTGATAAGATCTCAATTTTTGAGAGACCACCGCTTCTGACTTTTCATAAAGTTTGAGCTTTCGAGCATCTATAGTTTCTGAGGAAACTTGCTGTGACGCACGGACAGACGGACAGACAGGTCGCGAAACTAGTATGTCTTTGTAAAAAATCAGGCACATTTATCTAAAGACTTTTTATAATTACCATATTTTACTTATGCATAACCTGATCAAATTTGCAAGAAACAACTTGTGAAACCGAAGAAAGTACGATTATATTGTATATTCATTTTTTTTTAAATAAACAGTGAAACAGTGTTTCAAGGTATTTTATAGAATAACAAAAAGAAGATCTCCCATCATTATTGCGTAGTGTACCCATCTCATTGATCTTAAAATCAATTGTATTAAACATTTTTTCTTGAAAAGCCGTCGGACCTTGCTTGTTTGAATGAACAGACGCGTTTCGACTCCTTTGAGTCATCTTCAGTGTCTCTGTCTTCAGGTGACTCAAAAGAAGTGAGGCCCGACGGCTCTTCGAGAAAAAACAGAATCGACCTGTGGATATTAAATAAACAAAATAATTGACTGCATTAAAAATGTTTCTCCTAAGCTCTTTTCTTCTGATTCATTGACGTTTTTCTTCCGATTAGCCATAAAGAAGTCCAGTCCAATTCTAAAATTTGAAGTTCCTACTTTGCTTAAACGTGATCCAAAGCTGATCTTTAAATATGAGTGGATATCGTATCCATTATTAATTATTTCAAGCAGTATCCCCAAGTAAAAACTTGCATGTTAGATCTGACAATACTTGTTTACCTTAGGAGCACCAAGGCTTTATTCAATGATTCTGTCTCTTCCCTCTTTGTTCCGTCTAATGGTGTTCCTCTCCGATTCATAGCCTATACCGCTTAGCTGCAGTCTTCAGCCATTAACTTTTCCTGTGTTCTTTACCAAAATGACATCACGATATTGAGGTGACCGGAGTATACTGTAGTGTAGTGAAAGTGAGTATATAGGATGTCTGCTGCCTCAGCAGAAGAGGGATGTTAAGATCCGCTGAGATTGGCCTTGTCTGGCGACGCCTGAATGCGTTGGCAGGCTAGCACTGTGGTGCCGTGGGGCGGGTTCTTTCCCCCTAGCACAAGGACCCACTACAAAAAAATTTCGCATTCACGAATTACGGGGTCAAAGAAATATCGGCCGAAGTCGAAAAGGAGGTAACCTACTAAGGGTCAAAGAATGTTGCTGACAGAACAGAAGGCGCACCCTCCCAACCAGATCAAGATCCAAACGTAGACGTGGCCATTTATTTCCCATTTGAGTGAAAAACTCATACAAAAGCTCTTTGTATGACTCTTTCCTTCAAAGGAGAAATACAAACGTAACCGATTTATGCTACAGCGTTATGCAATGAAATCACATAATCCTATATCATAAAAGGGCACGTGAGCCGAAGGCCATTCTACCCGGCAAGAGCTCCTATTAACAAATAAACGGAGGAGCGTGCCCAATGGCTAGCCCATCGTTGCGGGTCCTAAGTAAGGGAAACCGAATGTATGGTTTAATAATCCATTTTTGTTTTCTCTTATTGTATTACGTTTAAAATTATGATAAACCACAAAAGCAAAAAGACCTAAGGAAACTAAAATAATACGTAATTCGTGAATGCGAAATTTTTTTGTAGTGGATCCTTGTGCTAGGGGGAAGGAACCCACCCCACGACACTGCAACGCTACTCTGCCAGGCATTCACGCACCTCCAGACCAGGCCAATCTTAGCGGATCTTAACATCCTCTTCTGCCGATTCAGCAGACCATCGCTGCAGTCTTTTTTGGGCATCCTATATACTCACTTTCCCTACAAAATGGCACCCTACGTGGAGCCCGAAAAGCCCGGCTGTATCAACAGTCATGAGCATAAGACAGTCCATCGTCTCTAGATGAATCTACAAGGTGTCCAGATTTTTTGGCGGGTAGGTAACCCCTATGGGATATTGCACTAATCATGCCCCAGCAAATAATAACATCAATATCGTTTGGACCTGCTTTTGATTCATACATTGGTGGTTTACCACCATTGTATGACTAGTAAGGCCAAATGATGTTAGAGTCCTTTCATGTATTCGGATGACTTCTGATATGCACCCCAATAAAGCGGTGCCTAAGTGTCTTCCATTACATGGACTTTGATTTCATGGATTGGCTGCTTAGCTAGTCCGTGACTATCCATGATAAGACACGAGCTGGTTGCAGGTCAGAATTCACCCTGGGCTGGCAAATTGTACCTTGTGAAAACTTGCGAACGAGAGAGCACTTCTAAACCCTGATTTTTATGGTGCCTCAAGAGAGTAGTCCCTGTAACGCAAAGGAAGAGCGTACCATTGATGTCCTGGCCTCTGAAAGTGAAAACAAAATGGAAAGACCGAATGTGGTGATATTGATGTTGCTAATCGTTTTTTTTTAATTTCAAAATAAATTTACAATACCTTTTTTTTAATTCTTTTTGCAATACTGTTCTTAATAATCATCTATTTAACTGTTTTGATTTATCATCTTTGTTTTTTTGAGAGTTTTGTTATAGTTCACCACTTTCGGCCACTGTGTGAATATTTTATTCTGTTAGTACTTAAGTTTTGTTTATAGCGTCCTTTTAGTGTCTGATATACACGCTTTTAGTGAATTAAATTCCGCTTTCACTACAGTAGGCTAAACTAGACTGTTTTGATACTTTGGTGTAATTTTAAGCAGCTACCTTTGATATTTTAAATGTACTTATATACTATAAACTTCTCTTCAGCATCATTTTTTAAGAAGAATTGTGTTCTGCTTTTAGCTTTTAATTGAGATTTGACTTCTACGTTTATAAAAATAGGCTTCACAGATTATTGATTTTATTATAAGTCAATCATACATTTTTAGAGTTTGATGCTAACTTACGAAATCCAACTGAAATCATGACTTGTCTGTCCGACCCTCCGTTTGTTTGTCACTGCATTTCAAAAATCGTTGCATCTATAGCCAAAAATTAAGTACTATTTGAAGCAAACCCAGTCTTGACCTCTAGGATTAATCGTTCACCAGTTGATCACTCCCAGCAAGAACCTGGTACAAGTTTCCATCGTGTTTTCCTATCGAGTTCTTAGACTTCCTGCTGGACGTCAACGTTGTGTTCTACCCTTTAATGTCTTTTGGGAGGCCAGTGTTCATCCATTCTTTCTTTATCATCTTCTGACATTTTGCTTTCGGCCTGGAGATAAGGTCTTCCTTCTCCACGAAGAAACTTATTAGCTAATAAAGTTTATGACAACGCCCCAACTTTTCTGCCAGCTAAATACATATACTCTATGGGTATAGGCAATGATCGCATTGATGAGTTGGATGGCGACTCAAAGCCCTCCGATAGATATAGAATAGTAACCCCAGAAACCGTATTCCTCCTGCTGCCTTGGAAGCTGAAATTACAATCTCTGATTTGCTGCTACATGCGGCAATTAATTTTATGTTGCAGTTCATATCATGTACATTCACATAGTATCACTCAACCTAGCCTCCGGAAAAAACCGAACACAAGCCGAAGAGCAAACCATAAACCTTCAGCCGCAGGTAGGTAGGTAAATGACGTAAATGCTGACGCGAGGATTAGCGCAAACATAAGCATGTGCTTCGATAAGAGATTTCAGGATTACCAGATCTCAAAAAATCAATAACTTTGCAGAAAAATAAATTCGTTCTATGCAATCTTTTAATTTTTATTAGGGTCTGGCAGCGCTTCCATGTTCTGAAATGCGTAAAAGGCAACGTGGGCTGGGAGTTTTATTTGCTTTTTAATTTGTTTTTTGAATACGGCAGGTCTCGGCTCAGCTGACTGGCCCCTGGGAAAATACAGAAAGTGTGCAACACAGGGTAAATGGAAGGTATGAGTACTATGTGAATGTACTATGGTTCATACCAACCATTCCAAATATTACTCTTATTTCCGAACACAGCATATACTGTGTGGTGAGCTTTCAGTTTACATATATTCAAACTATTAGTATATAGCAAAAACAAGGTTGGACCAAGTATGTGTAATTATTCCCAGGTTTTTTATCATAATATATTAAAATGATTGATAAATCATAGAATTATCCAAAAGCAAATAAAATCAAATGAAATCTTATTAAACTTAAAAAAGTTGAGCAGACAGAACTATGCTCCTGTCGGAAGGAATTTATACTCAACTTACGATATGCTGTCACCAACAACCCATAAAGTCAAGAAGCACGTCAAAAAAAGGTACATTTAAAAAAAAATCCATTGTTGTTCCATTTTCAACAGTCGTCATTTGGTTGCTATGTCACGAAATCACTCACATCATCAATTCCCAAAATATTTATGTTATTCAGCTCATATGAAAATTTTAATAAGGTCAAATCAAAACTGCAGTATCTGATTCGATGGAAAGTCCATATAGTACAAAAATCGTGTATTTTTGTTGTTATGATATAATTCAATTTCCTTCAAACTTACAGAATATTAGGGCCTTTGGTAAGACTACTTAAATATCGTTGAGTTCAAGTGTATCCATGCGACTTTATTGAGGAAAATTTGGAGGTCGAAAATGATATTATTATTAACAAAGTCGACCAAATTTCAACTTCTGAGGTATTTGTTGTTGTTGTACTCATAAAAACTTATCTTTGTAGCTCTTTTTTTACATTTTTCGGATCACAGGTATCCAATCACGAGGAAAAGGACACACATGATTCTTTATTTCCCCTCGCTCTGTGCTCCACGTAGCTGGTAACAGTGTTCAGTGTTTTGGAATCCCCTCATACTGAACTTTTACTTGATACGCACATGATCACCTCCAGCAAAAAATTTTGATTTGGGGAGACTCCCTTTTAAAACCGTTGAACAATTTATTGATATCCAAACTTTCAAGTGTTCCACCTCCAAAGTTTTTTGTCTGTAGCTACTATAGTTTCGGAGAAAAACTGCTGTGATATACAGATGGACATAAGGATATACAAATGGGTGCACAGACGAATAGACAAAGCTAATTCTAATAGGTTTTTGTAAGGAGTAAGAACTCTAAGCACTTTTCAAAACTTAGACCGTGCACAGAGCCCAGTATACTCTATTTTTCAAAAGATGTAATACGTAAGTGTTTAATTGCTTTAAAATATTTGGTACTTGTTTAGATATCCCTTCTTCTTCTTCGTAGCATGACAGCCCCCATCAAGCCTTGGCTTCCTGCAAAAAGTGCCTCCAGTATCGCGGCTCATCGACCACGTCCTCCAATTTCAAAATCCGAGCAGCGATAAATTATCTTCGTTGACTGAGTCAGACTAGCGTTTCCTCAGTTTTGCTACTAGCCTCCACCCCTCAGTCCTCCCAGCGAATGTCTTTTTGGATAAACGTTGTTTGGCCATATGATTCATCTAGCAAGCCCATTACAGCTTCCGCAACGTTGCAATCGCTGAGGAGTCTGGCTTGTCAAAAATTTCATACTCCTCAAATTTCATACACCTCAAAAAATGTTCAATGATGTGCAGCTCTATACCGACAATTGGCGAATAAAAATCAATGCAAACAATCTTGTTTCGGACAACGCTGCAGGGGGCCAGTCAAAACCTGAAACGTAATTCTAAGAATTCCCCCATCATGACTGGTGAGGGTAGTTCAGAACGGGCGTCACATAAATCCTGTGTTCGATACCTCGGTGTTCATCTCAATCAGTATCTGTACTATACTGAACATGTCAAAATCATATCCAGCAAAACATAAAAAGTAATCATGGCCCTTCGACGACTCCATTCCAGACGCATTGATCAAAAGGTCAAAGTTATTTGTTACAAGACCCTTGTTAGACCAGTTTTGATATATGGATATCAGATTTGGTACAACCAGAGTGCTACTACAATCGAAAGATTAAGAGTTTTCGAAAGGAAATGTCTTCGTGCATGTGTTTGCACAGGAAGCTTGAGACAGATTGAAAGCACTATATATCGAATAGAAAAACTAATCAAACCGCTAAAGTGACAAGAGTCGATATCTTCATGCTGAAAGTTTTTCGGAATCATATTGCAAGATCTGTAATTGTGCGTGGAAACCCTTTGATTTCACAACCATCCTACCCTCCAGACGGGTATATTGTGACTTGTCTCGATACTGGCCTCGTTCCTCCAGAAGCATTCGTGTATTTGGACATGAATCGATATGTTTTTGATTCTGACGGTGTCCAAATCATATATCACATATATAGACCACCATATAGATAAGAAGATAAAATATCCTCTGAATTTGAGTTCACGAGACCAACAATTCCAATGAAGATACTCATTTGCTAGATTCGTTGAAGCTGGTTGAACTGAAACAGAGCAATCTAGGTATTGGTGGCTGAGTGACAATGTCCAAATTGTTCGTGTTTGTTTTCTGTTTTTGTGTTTTTTGTTGCTTCGTTTTTAGTTTCATTTCATTATTGCCACAGTTAGTGTTGTAGGTTATTTGTATTATAAATTAGGAATAGATTTCAGTATAAGATAATGTTTTTTTTTTTGATTGAATTTGTTTAGAATTAGGGTGTAACATTTTTTTTTTGTGGTAGGGAGGTGAATGCTATTTATGCACAGAGTGTGGGAATCCCATGGGTGACTGGACTACCCACTAAACACCTCCCCTGTCAACCTGAGAATCCAGCCTGGAACCGTTTGACACATTACTGCGGGCCAGGTCTCGTTTTGTTACGCCGTGGGGTGCCTTCAAGCTGGGGAGTCCCTTTCCTAGCGGGAGGGGAGAGGGGAAGAGGAAATGCCAGAAGAGCGATCCCCTAGCCCCAGCGCCCCCCGCTGCTGTGAGTCCCTTTTATATTTTAGGACTGCCCGAGCATAATGTGCCACCTGGTTCCATTTGTCAACCGATTCGAGCATCACCGCAACTATATTATCCGGGATGAGCTCTCCCGTCTCCCTGTAGAGTTTCCTTCACAGCCTGACCCATTTTGTGCACGCAAAAAATGTGTGACAGGCATTGTCCTCCTCTCCTGGGCAAAACCGACAATCGGGAGACCGTGACTTACCGATCTTGTGCAGGTAAGACTGAAAACACCCGTTCCCGCTAAAAAGCTGGGTCAGATAGAAGTCAGTCTCACCATGCCTTCGATGTAGCCATGGTTTCACATCCGGGATGAGGCGCGCAGTCCAGTTTCCCTTCGTACCATTCACCCAAGACTGCTGCCAATCGTTGAGGGAGCGCTGTCTCTCCTCGCGGACAACGATCTCCCTCGCATCCTCGTTTCGGCGCAGGTTAATAGCGCGGCGCTCTCTAGCAAGGAGGGCGACAGGTATCACGCCTGCAATCACTCTCACCGCCGAGTCGGAGACTGTTGGATACGAAGATGCAATTCTCAGTGCTCCTCTTCTCTGTACCTGTGCCAAATGTTTTCGGTATACCTCCTTGCTGAGAGCGTCGCCCCATACCTCTGCTCCGTACAGTAGCACTGACCCTACAGCACTCATCAAGAGACGTCTTCTTGATGGGCTGGGTCCCCCTACGTTGGCCATAAGTCGACTCAGGGCCGATATTCCCGAAGCAGCCTTCTCAGCCGTTGCCCTGATTTGCTCAGAGAAACTCATCTTCGAGTCGATCAGTAGCCCCAGGTACTTCACCGATGGCTTTGATTCGATTCGCATACCTCAAATACTGATCATCCTTACTCCAGGGATTCTCTTTTTTGTCAAGATAACCACTTCGGTTTTCTCCAGTGCTAAACTGAGCCCGCGAGCAGTCATCCAGTCCCTCACTCGGCGCATTAGCATACCTAGCCTAAGTTGCGCTTGGTCAACGGTGCTTCCAGTGACCAGAGCCGCAACATCATCCGCATAGCCGACCAAGCGCGACTCATCTGGCATCTCGAGTCTCAGTAGCCCGTCGTAAGACACGTTCCACAGGTCCGAACCAAGGATAGATCCCTGAGCAACACCCGATGTAATTTCCATCCTTCGTTGGCCCTTTGTCGTGTCGTAAAGCAGGCTTCGGTCCTTTAGGTAGTCCCTCAAAAGCTGCATTAGATATTCTGGAACTTGAAAAGGGGTTTCCAGCGTATCCAGAATATCCACCCACCTCGCGGAGTTGAAGGCGTTCCTAACGTCGAGTGTCACCAACAGGACAAGCCGTTGCTTGATGCGGCTATATGCCTCTGCCTGTTGGACCACGTTCACCACCTCTACAATCGCATCGATGGTGGAGCGTCCTACTCTAAAGCCGTACTGCCGAGGAGATAGGTGCCCAGCAGCACGAATCGTGCCAGTGAGTCTTCCCTTGATGAGTTTCTCTAGCACTTTCCCAGCCGTGTCTAGCATGCATAACGGGCGGTATGCAGACGGCGATCCGGGATTTCCCTTCCCCTTGCTGATCAGCACGAGCCTCGCCACCTTCCATCGTACCGGGAAAACCCCGTCCAGTAGGCAAGCGTTGAATGTGCTGAGTAGCAAGTCAGGACAATGGTGATAGACAAGCCGCAACACCTCAGCTGGAACACCATCTGGACCTGGAGCCTTCCTCGCTTTCAAGGAGAGGACTGCCTCCTCCAGTTCCAGATGTGTGAAGAGTGGGCACTCTACTGCTGTTTCACCATGGACAGCGTCAACACGGATGGGATGGGCAGGAAAGAGTGCCCGCACTATCGCGTCCATCTTTTCCGCGTCATACATACAAGGCTTCCGTAGAGCAGCAAGTTTCCCCATGACCAGCTTGTAGCCAAGGCCCCACGGATCCTTGTTCACATTGTCCACTAGGTCTTGCCAGCAGCGAGCCTTGCTATTGTTGATCAGTTTGCGATGGCATTTCCTGGCCGACTTATATGCTGCCACCTGGTTGCATGCCTCGTCACGGTTCCGCGCCCATTGAGCCTCACGCCGAAGCTTGTGACACTCCCTCCGCTTTTCAGCGATTTCAGTAGACCACCAGTACACCGGGGGCTTGCCGTGCCGGGGTCTTCGACGGGGCATAGAAGCGCAGCAAGCAGTCGTAATGATGCTCATAGTAGAGTTCACCACGTCTTGAGCTGCCAGTTCTTCCGTCCCCTCCGAAGCTCCCTGCAGCGGCTCACCTGCTGTGAGAGCCTTGAAAAACCTCTCGACGTCCATTCTTTCAATGTTCCATCCAGTTGTAGAAGGCCGAGAGCACGGACGTCGGGAGATAGCATCACTTATCTCAAGCAGAATGCACTGATGATCACTGGCTGAGTAGTCCTCTATACTTTCCAGTTGTGTATCCTCCATACTAAGGACTCCGAGGCGAATGTCACGTCCGGTATGGTTCCCTCACAGCCAATACGGCGGAAAGTCGGCGTGTTTCCGGAGTTTAGTATGACGAGGGCCGTCCTGGCCACCATTTCCAGGATTCGTTTTCCCCGCGGATCCGTCTGAGGCATGCCCTATTCGATTGCTTTAGCATAGAAGTCACCCCCAACAAGCACTTTACCCTCTGCGTTCGAGACAGCGCCCTCCAAAGCACAAAGCTTGGCTTGGAAAGATGATATCGACTCGTTAGGCGTTAGGTACACACTAAAGAAGGTGATCCCTGAGCACCGAACCCACACGAAACCATCCCCCCGTCCACAACTCTCCGCTTGAAAGTCACTGTTCCGAACCCAGATAGCGGCAGTACCAGTTTCATCAGAGTAGTACCATAATGCAGGACTTTTATTATGGTGTTGCTCACTCAGCCGCAAGAAGTCGGCTTTCATGTCCCTCGCAAACTGCTCAAGCAGATTTCGGGCGGTTGAACTGCGGTGTAGGTTTAGCTGCAGGATGCGGGTCATCGAAGCTCTGATTTTGCCTTGGCTAGGGCTTCCTGAAACACCCGGCATTTTCCTGATCCCAAGACGTGTCCAAAATCAAGTTTTGGATCAGCATCCTATTCTTTATACAGTATGCCTCCTTCGTACACTATTTTCTTTTATGTCCCATTTCACCGCATTTGTAACATAGGGAACTCCTATCGGGTCCTTTGCATACTTGTGTGGTGTGACCATAACCAAGACATTTGAAACATTGAAGAGGCGTTGCTCTTCGCCGTATCCTACAGACAACCCACCCAATTCGTACTTTGCCCTTGTTCAGGAATTGTTCGGCGTCCTTTTCGGTCAAGTCAACTATGGCCATGCGTTGTCCCCTGTTGTTTTCTGGTGTCAGTCTCGCTTTGATCCTTCCCACGCTAGGGAACTCCTTTTTGATGGCATTTTCTACCTCGGCCAGATCCGTCACGCAGTCTATGTCTCGTATTTCGAGCGTTGCCATCGGCTCGAGTGGGGCTATAGTTGCGCTTTTGCCGAGGACTTTCTTTACTGCGTCACAGAATGCATCGTTATTGCCGGCCTCTGCCCCGAATTCGACCAGTATGTGGCCCGACCGCGTTGGTCGTACTACTTTAATGGTAGTATTCGTGTCTTCGGCCTTAAGTTTCCCCTGATGTCCCGCAGTACTTCCGCGTAGGATCGGCCATCTTGGGGCTTTACAAGCAGTACCTGCTGCCGGGGTCTTCGTCGGGGCTTCTGCCTCTCCTGCTTTGCATCAGGTCCTTTTTGTAATTGGGCGTCCGTACGAACTTAACTTTCTGGCTTTTTTGAAGGAGTTTCTTTGCAGCTTTCTTCGCTCCTTTTGTAAGCACTGTCTGGAACCCCTGATCTAGTGCTCCACGCCCTTCAAGTGCCTCTTCCTTTCTTCTTTTATCCCGATCTCCTTCGATTGGGCTAGACGCCATTTTTTTATTGACGTTTAATGGTGAAGCTATCTGCGTGTCGCCTTTGGATTTTGCCCCAAGCGCCTTTTTAGCCTTCTCTTCGTCTTTGGCCCTTAACCAGCTTCTCCGATAGTGCCCTATGCGATCTAGGAGCTCCTCTAGTTCAAGGAGCCCTTCCTTTGCTGCTTTGCTGATTTTTGGGGAATTGCTGATTTTCGGGGAATTGCATGTATTCTTCCCAGAACATCTCCCGCTTTTTGGAGTAGTCTTTCTTCTTCATATCGCTGGGCCGCAATTGTACCTTGCAACCATCCTTGGGAGAGGTTACCGCGTTCCGTTTCTGAGTGCAGTACTTCCGCCACATTTTCAACTTTGGCTGTGCATTCACGCGGTGTCTGGTCACTCTTTGCTTTTAGTGCCGTAATCTCCTCGTTGGCTTCTGGGTTTTTCGTTGCAATGTCGGGATTTACGACCCTTGCATCGGTCGCTTCGGTAATGATCGCAGCAGTGACAATCGAATTTTTGGTGCTCTTTATGTTATCTCCCACCGCTCGAACACCTGAACTGTCCTGAAGAGTTTCCCGTTTCTCCTTAATAGGACGCTCGGGCGTTCGCATCATTTTTTTGCTGCGCCCGAACGCCGCAGGAATCTCAGTCTGTAGTCTCCGTTTTTCGTCCGTCTTCACTGTCGTTGTGTTAGTCTTCGTTTTTGTCGTTGTTAGTACCGCTCGCGATGTACTGTTGACATCGTGGCTGCAACCGCTGGTTGCGTCGTCGTTATTATTCTTCGTTTCTTTTTCTGGGTATTTGTGATCTTTTGATTTTGTTTTCTCCAGTTTTGTTGGGTCCCCCCTTGGAGCCACTATCTCCGTTCGTGTGTGTAGTCGCCTTTTTGGTCCCATGGTTATCTTTGCAGAGCAGGGAGGCCATGCGAGGGTTAGCACAAGCCCTTATGGGGACAAGTGCTCAGAGTCAGACCAGCGCTAATCGGGAGTCCGTCTCAACCGAACCTACACCACCAACCCAATGGTGCGAGCTTCGAACGTACTCCGAGGCCTGCCAAGGTTTTGCCGGGACGGAGACGGTATGATAGTTGAATTGGAGCCGTTCACACACGAGTTTCACCTCGGTGCTACTGTGCAAAGCAACTAGGACCAAACCATCACATCCGCCAGCCCAAAGCGTCATTTCCAGTTCGTTGTCCAAAGCGTATTCAAGATCCAATCAGAGTCGTTACCTGTCATCCCAGGAGGGAACCTCACGGCGCCCCCCATATCCTCGGCTCCGTGGGGGCGGCGCTTCCCAAAGAATGCTAGCCTCCAAGTGTGCTCTTGTTGACCGGCATTCTCCCTGCGGGAATTTCCTCGGGTACGTGGGGGCGGAACTCCCCAAAGAATGCTAGCCTCCAAGAGTGCTCTTGTCGGCCGGCATTCCTCCTGCGGAAAGGGTGTAACATATTAGCTTTAGGATAAAAGTTCACTGTTATGTTAGTAATATAAGTAATTTTTGATAATGGTGGTTGGTTATTTCTCCTTTTTCCAATTGAATCAAAAAAAAATGTTATAATCTTAATTTATTTAAATTAGCTATTGTTTTTTTTTCGTTTAATATATTTCATTGATAACGTATAAATTTAGAGAGCCATTTAGGCCGTTAAGTATTGAATAAAGCGCTTCTGACTTTGACTTTGATTTAAGGCAGCTTGACGATTATTCTTTCATCATAACAATGCCTACCAATCATTAAAACAAATAAATATATGAATGGAAAACCGATGTTTTTTTCCTAAAAAAACCGAGTTTCGATTGCCTTATTTTTTCTTTAATACCCGGTTTTCAAACCCAGTTTTCAAACCCGGTTTTTAAAACCCGACCAACCCTAATATGCGTCGATGTGGGAAGGAAGTCAAACGTATGACTAGATTTCTGTTACATGCAAAGTCAATCAGGTGCTGGCCGTTGTCATTTGTTTCATCGTAGAGACTATATCCTCTAGTCTTTCCCCGATGAGATAGTACATTGCTAACCCTTCTAGTGACAATCATCTTTGAATTTAACTTTTAAGGTTCGAACGAAGATTGATATGATTGAATTGAAAATGATCAAAGAAATTCACGCATCACAATGTCGATAACAGGACTTTACTCGATTGTGCTGGACTGTGAAGTGAAGAAACATAATATACTCCTACACTTTTAATTTTCTATTTTCAATATATGTATTGCAATCCCGAAAAAGATCATTATAAACAGAGCAGACCAAAATATTCATGATCATAGATGAGTTATACAAAATGCTATCGCGAGCATCATTCCTATCTACAAGTATTTGCATCAAATAAAATAAGGTTTTTATCACCCGATTCTGTTATTCTATGTATGTATTAAATGTATTAAATAATTCGTTTTAATGGTTGGATGTTGTCAATTGTTCCGTACCATTTCAAATCTGTTCATTCAAATTGTATACAAATCGAATGACGAAATATCAAGACAATGTTCAATGATATTCGCTGAACAATTCGAAAATGTTAATTCCAGGGTTGATGCTTTCGTCATTTGAGACAAGTTTCTTTGGAATACTGAATCTAATTGATTCTCATGAATTATGTTTTTATTGCTTGTGCGAATGAAATTCAATATGTGTAAAATTTGAAAAAAAACTTGCAAAATTTTCCTAAACGATCTTTGATTTGTGTCAGGCTCCAGGAGAATATATTTTGAATGTAATAAAAGTCCACCAAACATTCTTATCACAAAGAATATGCGTATTTTCGCAGAGAATTGAGTAATCAACGAAATTTTCAACTTTAAACTTGATATAATAAGAACAGAAATTGTTAAGTATTAACTGAAATCTGCAAAAAACTGTTTGCCAAAAAATTTTGCAAAGAAGGCCATCCCGTAGGGTAAACTCATTCATTGTAAAAGATTTATGAGATACCTAATTGTTTGAAATACGTTTTTTTACTTCCATTAAATATTTATTTGACTTATCGGCATCGAATTTGTATTTTATTCTTATCAACAGACTTTTGTGTTGATCGGTAATATGAAATTCTGATTTGCTGCGTAGTTGCGATGGAAGTTATTATTTAACTTACATTTGTGACGAGAGACATGTTTTTGTTTGGAACTTCTTGAAATCCAAAGTATCACAAGGTTTAAGTGAGATTGGCGTTTAGGCGTAATTTTAATTGATTCTGTAAAAAATTCTTTACTTGATAAGAGTAGATTCGACGAAATAATAACAAAATAGGTCATTTCAATACCGTTTCGAACGCGAAAACATTTTTCTGTACATTTAAATGATTGACAGGAATACCAGCCGTGTGATGGATTCGATTTGAAATATACTATATCTAGTAGCCAAAAATATCTCAGGAGACACCTTGGTATGTGAATTCCCTTTCAGTTTAATTGAATGGTGAAACAATTTTTCGGACTTAAGTTGAAAAAATTAAATGTACCTGCTCCAATCTAGTAACGCTTTTTACTGCCTTTTCCGGCCAACATTTCTAACTTATTATGTAACTTCGCGAACATGCAAATCATTCTTACATTCGTCAATCTAGCGAGCGATAATTTTATTCTTAAAACATTTTTTATAGCTTGTTCTTACCCCTTTCATTCATTCATCGGTTCATTAAATTTAACAGCTCATTTTTCAATGGAATCCCACGAGTTGTTCTCATGAGACATCGTGTCTGCAACGCTAAGTGTGCTGAAGACGCTTAACGTTTAAGTGGAATCAATTGTACTGACACATTTCAAATTTATGATTGATCGATAAATTGAAGTCGTCATGAGGTTGCTATTGCCAATTTCGCCCCATCAACGGAATTGACCTTGCTACGACACTGGTTAACTGATCTGCCAACGATTATACGAGTGCCAGTATCCAAGCACACTCGTATGTTAACTGACTATGTATGTGCACATGAGTAGGATCCGTGTACATACTCGTATGAACCCCTGAATCTGAAATCGAGCTGAGTAGAGTGTATCTACATAAATGCTCACATGCCCACATACTCGTAGTCATTGAGGAAAATTGTCGTTTGACAAATTTATTTCACATGCAGTTCAATTATTTAGACGTGAGATTACATCAGCATCAGGACCGCAGCTGTTCTTCTTGCGTCCGCAACATCATTTACCTCGCATTGTCCCTCACCTTCCAAGAAGTCTTCCATTTGGCATGTATTGTATTCTGATCGCCGAATCAGATAACAGATACAAAGTTGCCGAACAAGGGAACAAGTATGCAGATACAGATTGCTTTGGAAGAGTGTCCTCGTATCTAGCAGAAGCATAAATCTAAATCGGAGATGGATAGCAATCACTGTTGCCAAGAGGAAATCGCTCCAACACCTCGCGACAATGAACGATCAATCTAGTGCCATTCGGGACAAGGAAGAGGTTACTGGCCACTTTCACCATCTTGTGGAGGTAGAAAGCGTTGATAGCCAAGAGTTAATACCTCACATTTAAATCTTATCAAAAAAGACTTACGCAAATAAATTATGGAAAATTTTAATCAATTTACCGAACAGTTGGGCATGCAACATCAAACGATAATCTGAGACCAGTACTCGTACTAATGAAGGATATCAGGTAGTGGCCTCCATGTGACTTTCTGCCCGAACACACTTTACATTACAAGCTCATATGCGTGATCCAGCGATTCTCGTTAGAAGAATGTTAGGTTGCTAGCCGGTGTAACACTTCACAGTAACTCGCGGATCATCTTGGAAACCGGTGAAGATCAAAAGACCGGTGTAAAGCAGTGCCAGCCAAATTGGCGTGCAGTCCGGCATTTGAGATTTGCGAGTGTCTTACATAATCCATTTACCCTACCTTTTCTGTACTGTATCCAAGCGTAAATCAGCAAGTCATAGTCGCGATGTAGTTAAGTATCATTCAACATGAAGCGGCCGGTGGAGCTCAAGTGCTTTACACTCCCACATATGTGGTCTGAATAAATTTGCAGGAAATAGAGTAGATTGACGTGAATGCGTACAGCTACTAATGAAATTAATCTGATTACCTAATTAAAATTTTGCTGAAAATGCCATGCATTTATTTTCGGTATTGCTAGGAATATGGCTTTTTTAATTGTTGTTCTTTTGAAAATGGATTTTATCTTTTGGAAAATAAACTATGCCAGTATTCCTCATCAGAGGCTGCCATTACTAATCAACAATTTACCAGTGAAGGAATACTATCGACACTATAGATAGTTTTTCATTATCGTGTCACTTTCAATAGTCCTATGTTACTATCCATAGTTTTCGATAGTAGTGATTAAAGATTTTTTTAACCCGTGTGATTCCAATTTAAAAAACACAAAGACCTGGGCCTCTTGAAGCCTACAAGTCCGGATGCTCGCAGTCTACTCCGAGGTGGCTGCTTGTGAGCTAGGTAATTCGGAGAGAAATTTCATTCAAAGGTCTTACACGAGTAAACTACACTCGAATACAATATCCAGCCATCGGTCAAATGCCCGTTTGAAAACGCATCAATCATCTTCTATAACTCGATATTTACTTTACTCTACTGTTCTCTTTCAAACCGTACGACATTTCAAAACTACAAACTCAAAAAAAAAAAACATAACACACGGTGCCAGAAATATTCTTCGTTAATTCAAACACGACGCTTCGTACGCTAACTGAAAATCACAAACCAAATAACTGAACCGAACAGTTGTAAAAAGCCCTACCCTCTAGGCGGCATACTTACCTCTCACTGCTATTTCCTGCTGAAAATCAAGACTACTGAAAGGAAGTAATAAATAAGTAATAAGATAATGGAATTTATGGTAGTGATTTCAAGATCTTCAACAGGCCCATAAAGAACTGCAACGATGGTCTGCTGCCTCAGCGAGCGAAAGTTTTGATGCTCGCCGGAATTGGCCTTGTCTGAGAACGCATGAATGCACTTGCAGGCTAGCATTGCGGTATCGTGGAGCGGGTTCTCCTCGCCAGTAAAAGAGCCCACTTCAAAAAATTTCGCATTCACGAATTTTTCGAACATAATAATTGGATTTCAACGGTGTCGAGGCTGACCGGACCCGATTAACTCGCGCAGAACGCGAGACAGTTTCGTCCTTACTTCGAACTGTTTAATGTTTCAACTTGTAATTGATTAATCTTTATGATGGAAACAAATAAAATGAACCGTAGTGTGTGTATTGCAATATGATTTTTAAAGGTTGTAATAAACATAAGCAGTCGAGCAGCTCCGTGATGATCAGGAGTGGCTGCTCCTGAAGAGATAAGGTGGTCACCACGTCGAAACTGCTTAGTTTGTTGTTTTACTAGTTTAAAGTAAACTACATCCGTCAAGTTTCCATCCTTTAGGCAGAGGTGAGTGGTTCACTTCAGCCACTTTAACATCTTTAGGTTTGACATTCCCCTTGTAATGCAACGACCTTCTTCAGAGAAAGTAACGGTTGCTTTTTGTGTAATGTTTGCGTTTGTCTCAAGCCTCCGTGTCCGCTAACTTTAACGAGGCAAATAAATATTGAATTACTGTAGAGTAGAATAATTGACACATAATAGAACATTTCTAAAGATAATGAAAATTGATCGGTACGTCTTGCAGAGTAGAGTTCGCGTGATAAGTATTTTGTAGTGTAGCTTCGTAGCTCGACAAGAACCCGCCTCATATGATCCCGTAAATGCTAGTCGTCAAGCACGCGTACGCGGTCGTTAAGCGAAGCTAGTTAGCTGAGCTCGGTGTTGTTTAGAGCTCGCTGACACTTATGCCAGACCATCGGCACCCGTGTCCTACACGGGCAATTCGAAAAACATTACAATGGCACCCAACGTGGGGCGCGAACCATCCTAAGGGGATAAAAGATTCGCGTCTTCTGACGATTTGGTCCTTTACGGAGGATGTAAGGTACCTTAGTACTCGAGCCCCACAGACAGGAGCAGTGGAGTTGTGTTATCCACACTTGCAGTCGCTTCACATGAGTTGTAGCTTCCACTCTCCTCCTTTGTTTGATTTTTTTTTCGCGACAGAATCCTTCCGATGTGTTGTCCCAGGTTGACACTTGTAAGGACCTTCTATTTCCTTGATGGAACTGTCAGCCAGATGGGTTTCTCCTATCGGCCTGGACCCTTCAAGAAAATAGAAGGCTACCTTGCCTTTATGTCGCGGAAGGATTCTATTCATCTTTTTATGCGTGTTAGACGAGTGGTTTCGGTTCAACGTCCGGTGGCGTATGCTGGAGTTGCGGAGCGCGGAATGCTTCCACGTGTCAGGAATTTCGACCGCGTACCAAGCTGTTGTGGTAGCTCTACCATTTGTCTCGTCGAGTCAATTAACGTAGTTTAGAGACGGTTTTTGTAATGTATGTGGGTTTGAGGATAAATTCATTAAATCGGCCGGAAGCACCCTTTTCTCGGCAGACTACCATTTACTCTCATTTCCCTATGGAGGAGTCGGTGCTGCTGGAAAGGGAAGTGTTTATAAAATAAATTTTTTTCTTATATTTACGAAATAGCTCACCACTATCGGCCACTAAATTTATTACGGAGTTTTTTTTATATATATATAAATATATATATACACCACACCACACCACAAAATGTTGAACCACCTCAAGCACTG
The DNA here is from genome assembly GCA_963969285.1 of Odontomyia ornata. NCBI lineage: Eukaryota > Metazoa > Arthropoda > Insecta > Diptera > Stratiomyidae > Odontomyia > Odontomyia ornata. The sequence continues at coordinate 183,676,277 of OZ017741.1, read as the reverse complement.
TTGGACATCCCAGGAGCCGTGGGCGGAGAAATTCCTGTTGCAGTTGTCCCGGCCGAGGTTCCAACAGCGCCTTCCACCAACTCCGTCGACCCAATCCTGGCTCTAATGCAAGGAATCTTCGAGAGGATCGGACACTTGGAGAGATGACTTCAGAACCTCCAGATTAGCCAACCCCCCAGCCGCGTGAGAACTCCGTCTGGCAGGGAGCTAAATCCCAGTGTGGCTATGCTCCACTCTAGACCGGCTGATAATTGGACTCTCCCTCCAAGGAACGCGGGAATGGACCCCAGGGCTCCCGAGTATCGACCGCGATACAGCACCGTAACTCCGTTGATACCCATAGTCCCCGATTCGGTTCCTTACAGCAGGCCCATCGAGGATGTGATTCACTCCGCGAACGTATTGACACCCGTCCAAGACCCTACGCCTCGTATCATGGAGAGTTGGCGCCTTTGCTTCAACGGTTTCAATTCGACGACACCGGTGGAGCAGTTCCTGTTTAGAATTCAGGCTCTAGTCACCAGCACGCTGGGAGGCGACTTCTCGGCTTTCCTCCGGCACGTTCAGTGGAGATGTTGCCAAGTGGTACTGGAGTTTTATAGAATCGACGCCACGCCCCGATTGGAATTCTTTCTGTGCAGCCTTCCGCAACCGCTTTGACGACGGCTTCACTGAAAGAGAGCTACGGGAACAACTGAAGAAACGCAAGCAAGGTGCCCACAAACCATTCGACCAGTATTACACCAGTTTATTGCGCTTAAGCACTCGGTTACGAACACCAATGCTCGAGGACGAACTGGTGGAAATCATCAGGGAGGATATGCGTTGGGAGTTTCAGAACAGTCTCCTTCGTGTGACCATTCACACCATGCAAGGATTACGTCCCATGCCCGTAGGCAAGAACAGCTAGATGAGCGGCGAGGAACCTTCCGCCCACAACCTCGCATGACGGCACCTAATCCACGAAATAATAATACCGCGGAGTTAGTGGCAGCGGATCACATAATTGATGGCCCGACACCCGAACCGAGGGGCGGAGCACCCCTGGAGCGCGAGTTGGAAGCAATGATTGACCGACCATTAGTTGAAGCAGTTACAAGTCCGACGGTCTGTTGGAGCTCCCGACAACCGCGCATCGGTCCCATGCATGTCCAGCGGAACCGACGATCTTCTGTTACCGGTGCGGAAAGGCAAACACTTATGCACCAGATTACGCAGACTGCAAGTTATGAAAAAACTTGCCAGCGAGTGCCGCGACCACTCGTCGGCACTGCTAGAACCCGTACGAACCAATACTGACCCTATCACTAGTTGCGACCAAACCCTAGACACGACCCCAACTTAGCTGACTCGCACCGCCAAACACAGATCTCCCAAAGTTCCACAGCTGACGTCACACGTTGTCGAGGTGGACGCGCAGGGGAATGGTAGCGAGACGAAGGTCCCTTGGCATGTTAAGCCCTTCCACGTCAGACTGCGGGATTATTTGGCTACTCACCAGCGCATCTTCAATGAGGAGATGGTTACAACTACCCCACCGCAAAGGAAGCGATCCACGCGTCGGATGCGGAGCTTCTGGAGAAGGGTCAGGCAGTCGAGGAAGGCGTTGCGGGAAATACACTTAGACGAATTATTGAGGGATGACGTTCGACCATATGCGTCAGTTCACCTCCTGCAAAAGCGATTGTCAGGCTTAGTCGATACGGGAGCCAGTGTGAATTGCATATCAGCCGATTTTGCAGGGGAGGTGCTGCCAACTTACGCAAACCAAATCCATTATTTTACCACCTGGTTAAGCACGGCGGATAGAACTCGTCACTCCAAAGTGGGGAAAATTACGACGGATGTCACATTCAAAGGGGTAACTAAACCTCTGGAATTTTACATTATCCCCCAATTAACCCAGAATCTTTATCTAGGGGTGGATTTCGTTCGAAAATTTAACTTGGCCCCGGCACTGTTTTCCGGCACGACACTGGATTCCGTCGACACTGTTCCTGACGAAACTCCAACTTTCCACTCATTACGACATGCACTGGATGTGAATAAACAATTGTGACTTGACTCGGTTATATCGGCTTTTCCGTTGCATGAGAAGGAAGGTCTCGGCAGAACGGCCCTGGTGTTTCACACAATAGATATGGAGGATGATAAACCAATAAAGCAGAGACATTTTGCCATATCTCCGGTGAAAGAAAAGCCGTTATATGCCGAAGTTGATCGAATGCTAGGACTAGGCGTGATCGAAGAATCGTAGAGCGCGTGGGCTTCCCCGGTCACATTAGTTGTCAAGCCAAACAAGGTCCGGCTATGCTTAGATGCCAGACGCTTGAACACCGTTACTGTCAAGGACGCATACCCTATACCGTTAATTGAACGCGTCGCGTGCGGTACGCGGTACCTTAGATTGTCTTGTTTTTTTCTAAGCGTAGAGTTCTTCGGGATTGAGATAACGTCGTATATTTTTCGGTACCGCGTCGGTGAAAATTCGGGAACGCAAAATGGAAATTAGATTTTTGTAATTGGCTGAAAGGATGAATGAATACGGAATAAAGTAAAGTAGGTTTCTCTTCCGTATGTTTGTGTTTTCGACGCGTTTGAAACGGGGATTTAATGGTGGCTGAAATACGTAATTGAGCGTAATCCATTTTAAGACCTGTGACCGAAATCCTCTCCGATCTAGCTGGCCGACAAGCAGCCACCGCAAAATGGATTACGGGTGCACGAACTGGTTGACTGATTGGTACCATTCGTTGGCACCACTCAGACTTCACGTCTAAAACCGATGAGAGGTCGGTTCCGACTTCGTTCGCACAAGTTAGACAAGGAAAATTCATTACAAAGTATCCGAAATTATGACTAAGTTTCAACGAGACTAGTGTATACTAATTACACAAATAGTGGATCTATAATTTTTAACGATCTTGTGTTTCAAATTTCAAAATAATGTGGGTCAATTAATAACATAAGCTCCATTGTTGTTTTTGTTTTGATTCGTATAATTTCGAAGGATTTATATGTAAATATTTTTAAATCTAAAAATCTAAGGCGATTCATAGCATCAGAAAATGTGCAGTGAAATTTACGTTCATGATTTGTTTTATGCTTCCCTGGCATTTCATTCTAATTTTTAATTCTAAGAATGAGCTAAGATAGAAACGGCAGGAGCTATGTTCTGATAAATTCGAGTTTATTTATTCAAAATACCTCGACACACTGTTTCGCGCGATCCAAAAGCTTTTCGAAAGAGTGTTTCAGGTCATTGACCGGAATGTTCTTCAGGATGTCGGTATAAGCCTTTTAGATGCCAAAGCGTTTTCCTTTCATGGCAAAATGCAATTTTCCGAATAGGTAGAAGTCGTAGGGAGCTATATCAGGCGAATAAGGTGAGTGATTGATAGTTAAAATGAGATTTCTAGTCAAAAAACCAGTCACAAGAGTGGATTTTTATGACAAAACTCTCGTTTATTTTGGAACAATACGTGCACAGATCTTTCGTAAGCCCAAATGATCAGTTAGAATGCGATAAATCAATGTTTTGGAGATATTGAACTCCAATTCCATGAATTTCAACGATGATTTCGGCTCATTTTTGATGGAGTTTTCGGTGATCACTGATTTTGGGCGGCCCGCATGTTCATTGTCAATTATGTCCTCATGACCATCTCTGAAACGTATAAACCACGTATGAACTCTGGCACGAGACAGACAATCATCGCCATAAATTTTTTTCATCAATTCAAATGTTTAGGTAAATGTTTTACTGGTTTTAAAACAAAATTTGATATTAGCTCTTTGTTCGAAACTCATTTTTGTACCGATGACACAAACATACTGTTAGTTTAGACGCAATAGTTTCACTTCCACTGAGCCGAATGTCGCTTCAACTGAACCGAATGCCACTGGAAGTCAGGGAGGGACGTAACTTTCCAACGCACTATCTCATTCACAGATGGCGCCAACAAAAAAAAATTTATGAGAAAAGCCTCGTTTATTTTGGAACGCACCTTCTTTATTTCACGGGGCTTTCAACACTGACAATTTATACTATTTGAGACAAATAACCTCGTCCTTCTATTTGCCTCAATAGACATAACAAATATGGACTGAAGAATAGTTGCTTTGATGGACGTGCTTCATTTCACACTTAATACGAAGATTCGATGATTTGAGAAGGAAAAATTTTCAGAGTATTCAAAAGTGCGAGCGATAATTTAAAAAAAAAATCCAATAATCTACCTCCTGAGAAGTGATGGGCTTACCAATCTCGATGATTGGACTCCAAGGACGAGCTGATATCCCTTTGTTGAGACTAAACACTTTAAATTAGTTGCGCAATATGATGATGCTCCTTCACAAAAATCGGGTCCTTCGTGCACTTTTGAACGACCTTCAGTGCACCTCAGTTTGTTGAACGTCTCGTTCCTGTTCTATAAAGAACAACTTATCGCAATATTGTCCAAACTGCCTAGCAGAAGATTCATTTGTAGCTAGCGCCACGCTACAAGCACTGGTGAAATATCAAAATCTGCACCGTCAGCTCGGCTCAGATAGTGTCTGGATCTGCCAAACACTGGATCACTCAGGCGATACAATTTTAGCTTTTGCGTGACGGTATCTGCCAAGAAAATTTCCAAAAGATTTTCCTAAGTTCTGCTCAATTAACCAAGCACTCGAGTGGTGAAAATGACAATTGAAAGCCGCTAGTCGTCTTGGCTGCATTTGCGTTGGAACCAAATTCCAAAAAAAACTGATCTCGAACTCGCGAGTTGCTACCAACGCTGGTAAGACTTTGGGCGACGAAATTCTTGTTGTAATTCAGCTCGCTGCCAAATTTGTCTGTTTCGTCGACTGCTAACTTTTATCGTTGGACTGAAGCACGTCAAGTAGCTTAACTTATGCGTGCTAGTTTTTGAAGGCCTCTTGCATCCTGCTTGGGGCTATTTAATTGATTTTTCTGATTTCTTTTTTTTTTTTTTACTACAGAGTTCACGAGGAGTGGCAACACACTTGCTTTTACTTTTTTTATGAATATTCCGAGCACTGGGTTAGGGAAGTAAGGTTCGTTACAGTTCAACGTATTCCAACATACCACGATAGCGCTCTCCATTGACTGTAATTTTTTGCGGATGCAACGATGTCTCAAGAAGCACATGTGGGTTTGTTGGTGACCAATAATGCATGTTTTGTTAATTAAAAAAGTTATTGAGCCAAAAATGAGCTTCATCACTCAAGATGATTTTTCGATTAAATTCTTCATTTTCTTCAAGTTTTGCCAGAGCCCAATTGGAGAAGTGTCGGCGTTTCGATAGTTAAGTGGCTTTATTCTTCAGTAAATTTGATCCTGTAACCATGTAGGCCAAGATCTTTTCGCAAAATACGCCACAGTGTCGTTTGAGCGGTGCCCAATTCTTGGGAACGACGTGGAATCGACTGATTTGGCTAATTTTGAATCGATGCACTTACGGCTGCGATATTTTCTTCGATTCGAGCGGTACGACGCCTTTTGGCATCGGGACATCCAATAGTGAAAACTTGGACTCGAACTTATCCACTATACCACCTACAACTTGTCTATTGGGACGATTATTACTGCCGAAAATTGTAGTAAGCGCTCTCAAAGTTGTCTCATTAATTTTGGTAGTTTCCACATAATCAGACGCTGTGTTTCGCGCAATGATGATATTTTCCAAGCTTTTCATCTACTGTGAGATTTGGGGCTAAAGATTTTGATCTTTAGGCAAAGATTCATGACTGTAGCTCCTTCTTCCCCTTCTGCAGGATTCTTAAAAATTTTGCAGTGATACATGGTGAACAGGTGTATCTTTAAAGCACTTTAAATTCATTCTACGTTTTGCCAAACGTACTAAATAATTAAGTCTAAATTTTGCAACAATAATAATTGAAGATGAATATTTACTCAATGTTGAACTACAAGCGTCCTAATACTATTCTCACCCATTATATGCGAACATTTCAAAGATCACGTGCGCATAGCTGAAGTGCTGGCTTCTAATCACGTCGAGACGAGCCCCCTAGACCAGATTCAATTTCGATCTGAGGCCATTTCAGTCGCATCTTATCTTGTAAACGTTTTCTTAGAGCGCGCCCGTGTATCTCAACTTGGCCTCACTCGGTCGTTTCATTGATAATTCCCGCTCATGTGTATGAACGTAAATTCCTACGCTGACTAACGCTATGCTTATGTGCCCATTTGGAAGCATGTGTGAATGAGTGTGCGCGTAAACCATTCTATACGCTCGCTGGACGCCGCTAATGATCTTGCTAATCACCGAACGGGTCTCAATAGATAATTTTGATTTACTTCCCAGGAATTTTACATTTCAAACCGAAATAAACATAGGCTGCGGAACATGCATTCTGCACGTCATCCATATGTGAATAAAAGATGCACATTATGTTGCGGACACATTCTGCACAGCAGTCAAGGTTGGTTAGAGACTGCAATCGTTGAACCGTGAAGGCCGAACTTATTAATAACATGAAATGCAAATTCACTTTAGACGGTAGTCTGATGCGTGCAATTTGCATATCAAATTGAATCATCCAAATACTGACCGCTTAACCGATTTTCACCAGCTGTACGCGTCTTTCTTCAAAAACTATTTTCATTTTTCTGCTTTCCCCCTTCGCTGGTCTAACATATTCACCCTTGATGTTTCCCATTGATTCCATGCCAGTGTCGTCAGTGACCTTATGTTGCGGTCTGATGTAATTTTACGTGGCTAGGCGGTTTTTTTTTCTTTCTTCCACTTGGCTGATGCAATCTTAGATCTACTCGGAGTCAACCTGCAAAGAAAGTAGGAAATACCAGTGTGTGGCAAGCATAGAAAAATTTCTAAGAAACGATAAACAGATCGTTCATCCATTTCCAAAGAGTCCCGCCAGGAATAGTTTATGGGAATCTCCAGACGTGTATCCCGTCGTGCAACGTCACTCAGCCGCTTGCAAGCTATACCCTACATTCTACACGATTTACCGTCAGAATGCAATGATGACCTGACCATTCTCAGGCAAACCCTCGGAATGTGTAAGACGAGCCTTCGAGGAATCTATTAAAGAATTATCTAAGAAATGCATCTATCCGCACTTGCTGCGGGCTCGTACGTGACGATGAAGGCGTATTTCTAAGATCGAGTACTTTGCCTCAGTTCGAGGTTCTAGTCAACCGGCGACCCTATTTGATCACGAATCATTCCACTTGATTGTACCAATTAACTCTAGGAAAAATCGAAGTGAATAATGAATGGCTTGCGTGCCAGCGCAATCGACTCGGGAGTTTTTGGTTTGTGAATGAGCTCCCCAATCTACGTACATACATATGTATGAATGTATGAATGACTAGGTTTTGCGTCATCAATTTCTTATTGAATACAATGCCGGCATGCTCTTATATGTGTTTGCACTCGTCAGTGTGTTTGTAAATTGGGTAAATCTGATTTTGCCGCTCCACATCATACTAGTTGTCTCATTCTTTGTGGCATTTGAATTTAGTGTTATCATATTAAAGAAAATAATGGGATTTTGGAAATGTGTTGGTAAAATGTCTCGTGTATCATCAATGAATACGTTAAAAAATTATAAATTTACTTGCACAGTTTAAAGATATCCCGAAAATAGCGCAGGCTTATACATATTTTAAATCGACTTTCATAGAAGAATCTGTCATTTCAAACACATAAGTTCAAAAAATTGAATTTTTCAAGAACCAATCAAAATCGTTTTATGTAAAGGGAAATACGTTTTTATTAACTTCTAAAATCATTTTACAAAGCTCTACTAAAATTGCGACCTGTTTCTCCGTGTGTCCATCCGCCAGTAAAACTGATTTGTATCCTTAAATTGGATGAAATTAGGTAGTTACGCGTTCTTTTAAAAGGTCCTTATGCTTTTGTAAGTTTGAATAAAATTTACAGAAGCTATACTGCCGTATATATCCCTGAAAAGGCCTTGTAACATCCGAAAATAGCTGAAACTGAAGAAGCGAGCAGCTTACTCCCGAAACACACATATATATATATATATATATATATATATATATATATATATATATATATATATATATATATATATATATATATATGTATATATATATATATATATATATATATATATATATATATATATATATATATATATATATATACTCTCTTAAAAGTCAATTTTCGTTTCATTACCGAAACGTTCGGGGTCTAAGATCCAAGCTGAAGGATCTATCTTGATCCTATTCTCTCTCTAACGATGATATAATCTGTATTTCTGAGTTCTGGTTGACTGATAGTATATTTGACTCTGAAATTTTTCCTAATCACACAATTGTTAGGCGTCGTGACAGGTCAATCTTCAACAAGTTAGGCGGAGGAGGTGTCCCAGTCGCCCAAAAGAATACTCTAACAAATTTACTTTTCACTTCTCCTGTGGAGTGTGTGGGGGCAAAAACAGTTATTTCGTCTTCCCTTTCTCTTCTTGCCTTTTGCACTTATGTATATACCTTGTAAGTCTCCTTTTTCGGTCTACAATATCTTCCTCACCGAAATATCTAGTATTTTCTTATCGCGCTTTTCAAATTATCACCTTATTTTCTGTGGAGATTTTAAGCTTCCTAAACTCTCATGGGATGATTCTGACTCATCCCAAGTTTAGTCTTTAATTTCTTCTTTTATGTCCCATGTGTTCCTTGGCACAATTTAATAACTTTCTTAACGTTAATAATCATATCCTTGACTTATTCTTTTGTAGTATGCAGCAATCGTTGTTATGTTCACCTCCAGTTCTTTTTCCTTATCTTTCTCCTGATCCCCATCATCCCCCCTTACGCTTTGAAATTTCCTATACTGCTTCTGTCCGTTATCGTTGGAAAGAGTGTCAGCGCTATAACTTTTATAAAACTTATTATAAGCAACTTTCCGAAACAATTCGCTCTGTTGATTGGTTTCTCCTTCTTTCACGGTCTTGACTTGGATACTAGTTGCAACAATTTCTATGACTTCTTAAACGCTGCTATTTCTAACTCGACTCCGCTTGTCAGTATAAGGAACTATTCTGGCTGTCCCTGGTTAACTCTCGATATGAGACGAGCCTTGAAAGCCAAAGATCGAGCTCGTCAACGTTTTTCATGTGACAGATCCCCTCAGTCACGTACAGGTTCTTGTCATCTGAGGTCAATAGCTAAGGAAAGGTGCAGATCGCAAAAGCTTCTTTTTTTCATAGTATTGAAGGCACTCTAAACTCGAATCATTCAAAACCATTTTGGAAATATATACGCTCTCTAAAATCCTCTTCCAGTTTCCCATCCTCGCTTAATTTGAATTGCTGCTCAACAACTTCACCTATCGAGATTTGTAAACTTTTTAGAACTCTTCTATTTTTAATGCTACTCCCAGCAATTGCCCTTTGTTCTCAATCATACACATGACATCTTCATTTCCCTTAACTTGCTATCCGGAAGATGTTATGAAGCTTATTTTAGAGCTTGATGACTCTATTAGTTCAGGATCCAATGGTATTCCTAATCATTTTGTGAAATCATAAGCTACTTCTATTTGTGTCCCCCTTTTCTTTCTCTTCAACTCTAGCTTATCTTCAGGCTCTTTTCCTTCGTGCAGAAAAAGATCCCATGTTACTCCTTTTTTTAAAAAAGGTAGCACCTCAGACGTTGCCAATTACCGGCCTATCTCCTTTTTACCCTGTTTGTCCAAACTACTGGAGAAAATCGTGTACTTGCACCTTTTTACACTTACTCATGATTTGTTCGTTCCTGGGCAACATGGTTTTATAAAAGGGCGATCGACCTTAGCGGATTTGTTAGAATTCATGAACGTTACTTCAAAAGCCGTGGAGGACCGTTTACAAGTCGAAATCTTGTATTTGGATTTCTCTAAAGCCTTCGGCACAATAAATCACAATGTTTTGTTTAGCAAACTTAAATTTCTTAACGTTCCTGATTACTTACTCCACTGGTTATCCTCTTACTTATCCAATCATGTCAGTCAGGTATCTTTCCAAGGCTGTCTATCTATTGTTCAGTCTGTTTATAAATGACTTACCATCCGCTGTCATCAACTCCTCCTGCCTTTTTTATGCAGCTCGATCGATGACTGTGCCATGCTTCAAGAAGATTTGAATGCCATTTCATTTTGGAGTTCTTCCTTGCACTAAATGTTTCTAAGTGCATCCATTTTTCATTTTCTAATAACCCTTGCCCTATTAGCTTTCAATTTAAGTTAAATAGTTCGTACCTGTCACTTTCGACTCTAAATTAAAGTTCGGCGTTCATATTTCCGAAATTACTTCTAAAGCTTCTCGCATTTCTGGCTTGATCTTAAGAAATTCCTATATTTTTTCCGATCCTTTGTCGTGTGTTAAATTATATTCTAGTTTCGTATGTCCCATCCGTGAGTACTATTCGCCAGTTTGGTCGTCTACTTTGAAGTGTTTGAAGTTCACGCTAGAAGCTGTACAAAAAAGATTTACCAGGATTGTCTTCTTGAAATTCGAGACTCTCTATACTTCTTATAAATCACGCTTAGCTATCCTCAATATTCCTTCGCTGGAAATGCATCGACTCTACCTTAATGAATGTTTCCTTTACAGGCTTTGCCTTGATTCGCTTGATACTCGCCTTTTCAACCAGGTTCCAGTGAGGCACGTTATGCGTTCTACATACTAAAAACCAGCAATATGGCCGACTACTCAAAAGTTGCGAACTTAATGGGACAAATGATCCCTTTGTTTTCGGGGACCCAAAGTCTAACACTCGTTCTTGATCTCCAGACTTTTATCGGTTGATCTAAACAATTGTGGAATTGTTTGAATACCCAGGAATACGAAGCATTCAAGCAGATTTTTCCTACATGCATACGAGGTGAGGTACCCCCAGCGGAGCAGAAGAATTATTAAATCAGTTCTACCTTCCTAGGGAAATATATCAAGAGCAGGTAAATCAATTAATTACCTGTAACCCCTGCAGAAACCCTAACAGCCTTCATATCACGTTTACGAAGAGCACTTAAACGTTGCCAAGAAGCCGCTGTAATTAAATACGTCAAAGATGCAATCACAATCACTAATCTGCAATTAGAGGACTTCACGAAAGATGCGTTGAAACGTGGAGTTATCCCTAATCTCCGCCAGTACCTACTTAACCTCGAAAAAGCAAGTTTCGAAAATTTAGTCCCGAACGCGTTAGACAGGGAGATATTGGAACAACGTTTCCTCTATTTCCAACCAAAGTCCATGCAAACGCATGCCCCATTCACACCAAAGCAATCTCCATATTCTTTCAAACCAAACTCACTTTCGTTTCAATCAACCCCCTATACATTCAACCATTTCGTTACGCCGTTCCAACCACAGCCAATATGAATAGAAATACTAAGATAATTTGCAGTTTCTGTATTAAATGGGGACAAACGTATTCTGATTGTTACAGTCGAAAAAGTACACAGCCTAGATTGTAAGGAAAACGAGCATGATCTAAGAGACTGCAAAGCCAAATCTTCGCAAAAAATTTCTAATGAAACTGAAAAAGTGTACAATCTGTGAATAAAATGTGACTTCTGCGATCGCAGAAATCATTAAGTAACCACATATATTCAGAAAAAGAAATTGAAAGAAAAAACTAAGGGAAACGAACGGTAATCGAGCCAAAAATCGCTGACTCGACCATAATTAACACCATGGGTGATCATCAAGAAATTCCACCATTTAAAAATACCAAAATAAGAAGAAAATTAATTTATGGCAGCTGCACTACCTTTAGATATAGCAAAAGAGCAAAAACAAATTTAACCATCGACAGGGGTGCTGAAGTTAGTGTCATCAAAAGGACATCAATAAAAAAGACATGTTCAATAAATCCAAAACAAAAAATTACTCTACACAGTACTTTTGGAGAGGGTAAAACGGCGTAGCTTAGTGGTTAGAGCACTAAGCCCGTAAGCCGAAGGTCTCTGATTCAAGTTTCGTTGGCGTCAACGAGATTTAGTTCGAGTGGTTCTTCGGACGGACTATAAGCCTGTTCAGTTATGATACGTGCTGACTTAAAATCAGAACGTATTGCAGCTGGGTGGACGTACGCATGGCCAAAGTGTGATAATCATCATATCACCTTGTGGAGTGCCGATACATTAAATCATGACAATGAGATACTCTAACTATCTCTAAGCGAAGGCCCGAAAGGGGCTGTAGGGCTACGAAGAAGAATAAAACCCTTGGAGCCACGCAAGACAATTTTACTCTCGCTTCAAAACTACCATGCACTTTTCAAGTCGTAGAAAAAGTATTGCACCTGGAGTACTAAACGACGGATTACTAGGAAACAACTTCCTATCAAGAATCTGTGACATGTGGGGTCCAAGTCAGTCACTTAGGTTTTCTCGCGCGGAAATCAATTCCAAGGAATTTTCCATTCCTTTGGAGCCACCGGCAGGTACAGCACAATCACATCAGGCTCTAGTTGAAGTAAGTCCCAGCAAAACGACGCTAAGTGTGATGGACCTAGAAGGCCAACATAAAGATGTGAGCTGTAACTTTGACCAAAAAGTGGTATTCACTGAGGGTATTACAAATGGGGCGTTTAGGGTAACTTTATAGAAGGCCATTACCATACGCCCTTGTACCTAAAATATAGTGAATATCCCACTACGATTGACTGAGGAGATGCTTTGTTTTGCACAGGAGATTGATGAAGGAGTTTTCCTTGCTAACTGCCTCATAAGCCCGTCTAAAATATTTGTCGGTATTCTCAATTCAAGCAATGCTCTAATAAAACTAATAGATATTGGGCTTAAACTTGAAACAATTAAGGAATACCGTATTGGCCAATTAAAAGAAACAAATAATATTGATGAGTAGCTTTTACAAATATCGCTTTAAATGTAACATTTGAACACGTGAATTGCACAACGTCACAAAATAATAAAACTTGTAACCAAATAAGCCATATAAATAACAAGTTGGGTAAACAGACCTACGCTCATGTCAGAAGGGTTTTGTATTCAATTTACAAAATGCAGTCACCAGATCGAATCAAATCAAGAAACATGTCAAAGACGATTTTATTGGAGAAAATATGAAATGCGAAGATCATACTATTTTTAACGAAGTTCAATGAATTTCGACTTTTGAGGTTTTCGGTATTGTTATACTCATAAATATCTCCCTTGATAATTATTTCAGATGTCCATCCGCGACGGAGGAAACACATTTTTCATGTATTTCCCCCCTGTGCCCCCACTGAAGCAAAAACTGACAGTTTAACAACTGTTTTGAAAAGCTCCCATGAAAACTTTCATTTCATACTCATACCGGCTACGTTTGATGAATTTTTTTTTTAGGGGCCACTCTCCTGTGCTGAAATCATCGATTCATGGCCAATTTTTTCGAATCCTAGAATGGTTACAAAACCCTTTTGCTAGGAGCTCTCTCCCACCTCCTTGACTTATTTCACTTATGAGCATTAATTGCAGATACTCATCTTCAGTCATTCATTGAATTGAATCAAGTGTTCAAAGCATGCACCTTAAACGTTGAAGTTGGGAAAAAATAACTCCAAATTATTCAATCTTCGCATTTAAAACAGCCAATATCTTGTTTTACGATTACTTATACTACTAGCTGAACCGATTCTCAAAGATATACATGACACCTATCATTCCTGAAATTTTCATGCAAATCCTAGCAAAACTGTAGTGTCTGAGTCGGTAAAAAGCGCATGTTGTTCCCTAGCCATATGTTGCCATAGTAATACATGCAGCGCATATTGTTCCATAGTAATACAGGAAAATTCAAACCACTATAACTTCGCTAAATATGATTCAAACTTTATGAAACTTTCAGGGTAGATCAAACTTATGAATAAACATCTACGTACTGAATTTCATTGAATTTAAGGGTACCGTTAAGATTTTATTCAAGAAAACATAAAATCGATAAATCATACTATTACTAACAAAGTTGAGCGAATTGCGACTTCTCACGTATTTGTTGTTGTTGTACTCACCAAGGCCTACATCCCTGATTTTTTTCAGATTTTTCGGATCACAGGTGTCCAATCGCGAGGGGGGGGGACACAAATTTTTCGTGTATTTCCCCTCCCTGTGCGCCCCCCGAAGCAAGTTTTGCCAAACTAAGACCAGTTTCGAAAAGTTCTCATCAAGACCTTTCATTTGATACCCATATCGGCTACCTTCAATGAAATTTTTTTTTCGGGGGGTCACTCTCCTATATGGGGAGACCCCCCTTAAATACCTTATAAAATTTTTTTGTAGTTGAACTTTGAAGAGATCACCACTTTACACCTACATACAAAATTTGATGTTTCTAGCTTAAGTAGTTTCCGAGAAAAACTGCTGTGACACACGGACGGACGGACGGACGGACGGACGGACGGACGGACGGACGGACAGACGGACAGACGGACAGACTGGTCGCGAAACTAGTAGGGTTTTGTAAAATTATTTTACAAAACCCTAAAAACGACTCATTTGAAATAATGTGGAATGCAAAATTAAAGCAAGCACTTCCATTATACGAGCACAAATGTTAAACCCTGAAAAAAAGGCTGCCATAACAAAACTTTGTCAAGAAATATGTCATTAAACATTTTTCAGTTACCGGGTGAAAAACTGACACACAAAAGTTTTATCCCATGATATTCCCCTTACAACCGACCAAACCCCTATTAATCAGAAGTTGTATCGACTGAATCAGCCCCAAAGACAGATAATTAACGAGCAACTCAAAGAAATGTTGGACAGTGGCATTTTTCAACCTACCAAGAATCTCTAGCATAGTATACTCAACTAGTACCCACACCTTTCATATACCCTGTGTTGCACACTTTTTGAATTTTCTCAGGGGCACGTCAGCTGATCCGGGGCATGAGAGCTGATCCCATGTTTGGCGCGCTCAAGAAACAAAGCAAAATGCAAATATAATTTCCGACGCACGTGTTCTTTTACGCATTTCAGAACATGGGAGTGCTGCCACATCCTAATAAAAAACTAAAAGATTGCATGGAACGAATTTGTTTTTCTGGAAAGTTATTGATTTTTTGAGATATGGTAATCCTGAAATCTCTCATCGAAGCATATGTTTATATTCGCGCCAATCCTCGCATCAGCATTTACCTACCTACCTGCTACCGAAGATTTATGGCTCTCTGTTCGGCTTGTGTTCGAATTTTTCCGGAGGGTTGATGGAGTGTGATTACTAGTTGAGTATATTATGGTCTCTAGAACTCCCTGCTTCTAGTTGTACCCAATAAGAATGGACCCCATGAAGAGAAAAAATGGCGAGTAGTGGTAGACTTCCGGAAACTGAACGAAAAAACTATTGGAGATACTTTTTCTTTGCCCCGAATAGAAGATATTCTGGACCAACTTGGGCATTTTTGTTATTTTAGTACATTGGATCTAGCCTGTGGTTACCACCAGGTACTTATTCGACCAAAAGATCGGTGCAAAGCGGCGTTTAGCACTAATTTTGCACACTATGAGCTCAAGCGAACGCCATTTGGCTTGAAGGGAGCTCCCACAACATTCTAAAGACTATTGAAATAATTTAATAGTTCTTCAAGGATTTGCCTGCTTCGTTTATTAAGATGATATTGTAATTTATGCGAAAAACTTAGAAGACCACGTCAGGAAATTACGAAAAATTTTTACTAGACTCAGAGAAAATAATTTAAAACAACAATCTTCAATCTTTCTTGAGCTTAAAAAATTACTAACGCAATTTTATTCGCGATTATTCTAAGATATCAAAACCACTTACAAATTTACTTCGGAAAGATGCACGCTTCAGATGGACGGAGATGTGTATGGAGGCTTTCCAACGATTGAAAAATTCTTTGATTGAACCACCCCTTTTGGTACACCACCCCGACTTTAGCAAACCATTTAGTCTCACAACTGATTCAATTAATGAGGCATTGGGTGCCGTTATATCGCAAGGAGAAATAGGGAAGGATCAAGCCATAGCATATCTAGCAGAACTCTCAGTAAGGCGGAACGCAATTATTCTACCATCGAAAAAGAGCTCCAAGCTATAGTATGGGCCACTAGAAACTTCCGATGCTATTTACAAGGCGAGCGTCTATACTGACCATAAACCCCTTAAAGGACTTTTCAATGTAAAGGATCCTACAGCCCGTTTAGTCAGATTTCATCACAAGCTATCAGAATTTGAATATAAGGTATGTTAGAATGCAAACCTGGTAAATACAATACTAATGCCGATGCTCTAATTAGAATACCAAATCCCAATCCCTACAACACTAGTAAACCCTCCCAAATCAATGTAATTACTCGGGCATAGTTACAAAAGCAATTAGAAACAGATAAAAAGTCGTTACCAGTAGAAAAATCACTTAAAGACCAACAAACTCCTGAAGAAGGAACATCCAAATCAATAAACTCTCAAGGAACTGAGCAAGTACTTTTATTCTCAAACAATAACCATCGCCGACAATTCTTGGATAACAACATTTCTGAAGCAAACCCTTTACCGATTCAAAACTCTATGAATAACTCATCCAACATAACCATTTGCAAAACTCCAGAGGAAATTAGTGCAATACTATATGATTTTCATGGCTCCCGATTTGGTGGACATCAAGGAGCCACAAAAACATACAACCAAATTCGGAAACAATATAGATAGAAAAACATGTGAAAGGAAATTAAAATCTACATATATAATAAGGTGCAAAAAGTACCAAACTATGAAAAATTCCCCGCAAAATCGGATACCCATGGTTACCACAGACATTGCCGAAAAAACTTGTGACAAAATTTATCTAGACAGAGTTGGCCCCTTGTAGAGATACCATCAGGAAACAAATATATTCTGACCTTTCAAGATAACTTGACCAAATTTGTGGATTGGTACGCAATACCTAACACGGAAGCAGAAACAATAGCCAAAATTTTCTTCAACGAAATTATAACCCGATACAGAATACCGAAATAGATCGTAACAGCCCAAGGAGCCAATTTTGTTTGTGAACAATTTAAAAGAATCTGTAAATTTTTACATACAAAAAAATCCAAACCATAGCCTACCTTCCACAATCAAATGGACCAGTAAGGCCAATAGGCCCTTAATTGAGTATACTTGCACTACTGTTGACGATAACCCACAAAACTGGGACCAGTTTTTACGTATAGCCGCGTTCGTTTACAATAACAGCGAACACAACAGCACAAAGCTCACATCTAGGGACTGCCTTTATGGATTCGCGGCAGGCATCCCCTCTAATCTCAAAAGGGAGCCCCAGTTTATAACCAAAATACTATTTTCTATTGAGATATAAACTATAGAAAAATATACGCCATAGCACGTAAAAACATATTAAGCAATAACCAAAAGCCTACTACGATAACAAGTCCAAACCAATTTTTTTCACATTGGAGATAAAATCTTGCTAAAAAATGAGAAAACAAAACATAAACTAGTCCAAGTATGGTCCATACACAGTCGAACGGGTAACCTCTCCAGTAAATGCAACTACTGGGATAGGAAAAAGGCTGGTTCCTGTCCACAATAATTGAAGTAAACCATATTTTGAGTAAACACTACCAACATATTTTCCCCAAATCCCATTAGACATGGACTGCTTACAAATTATAAATTAAGATTGATGCACATCAAGAACAGATGTCACTGACGACAGCAAAGAGGTTTTAAAACTAAATTACTTTTGGCAAAGACAATTTCGCTGAGCAAGCAAAAATAATATATATAAACAGCGAAGCAGGCAAAGATAATTCAAGCGGCTTCCAATCGTTACTTCATGTGGTTGGCCTCACCCACGCAGACCTTTTAAAAGCTAGTTGGCCTAGCTTAACTGGTTGGCTTAGCACTTAGTATAATTCAAATAAACCCAATCTTTTCGGTTAGCCTGATTGGCCCAGAAAGTTTACCTCTTCCTTATTAGCCCGTGGGCTCAGAAAGAGGGAAGCGAATACTAATCGTTGCTTCTTGCTGGTCGGCTTTGCCTCGCAATTTTTGAAAACCAGTGAGCCTTACGCCTGGTTAAGTCTAGTTGGCTTCAGTGCCTAGACGTACATATATCATTTAACCTTTGTGCTCGTTGGTTTTACCCAGTAGAATCGTCTGGAGGAAACCAGTTGGCCTTGCACCTGGTTAAGTTTAGTTGGCTTAAGTGCCTTAACCTATTTCTACTAACCTCTTCATGGTTAGTCTGTTGGCTCAGGAAGCATAACGCTTTTCTGTTTGGCCTTTTGGTCCGGAACCCCAATCGCATATCTAAATGCGTCGCCAAAAAAGCTTCAGTGACAGACCGGGAAAGTGAAGGTATCTCAGCAACGACAGGCTGGACAGGCGGCCCCCGACCAACAAGTCAACAACCCCAGGCAACCAGAGCAGTAACAGATACATGGAAACCCGCAGCCCAAATCTAAGATCTTTGGCCGATTAGCTTGCACAGTTGAAATGTGAACTTAATAATAGTGACATTTAATTAAATATGTTTGAAATCAAAAATACTCTATCTTTAACTGGAGTTTATTAACAACATAACCACACATACCTTCAGATTGACCAACAGAACGCCATTAAAACTTCCCGAAGCATTATCGTACCCCAGTGTGAAGATACCAATCAATTATAAAAAAATTGCTTATATAAAAAAATTAGAATTCGATATACCGGATGATGAAAGAATTAAGTCCTTTTGCACCAAAATATTCGACTGGACAACAATAACAAGCATCATAATGGGCAATATCATACGCTTCAGTTTGTTGCCGTCCTTAAACAGGTAAATCCAGTTTTCGTAGACAGGAAGGACGTGACGTTGAGGGGAAGAAAACAACACGCATGAGTCCTGAAAATTTTCTAACGACCTGACCGCCCGCACTGCAACAAATACATACCTATTTTAGGTGTCTCAATAAATTTGCTAAGTCTCAAGGCAAGGCAAGGTATGTTAGTCGTGTTCACTTGTCCACGGCTGACAATGAAATGGACTCAGTGATGCACATACATTGAAAAACGGTGTATCGTATACAAAGTGAACATGAGTGCAATGTTGGACCATATAGACCTCAGACAGGGCTCAGCTAACTTGAATGTTGTAATAGGTTAAAACCGTGTTTACGATTACGTCTGACTTAGCCCAATGAGTGATGAGGATGGCTGAATGCTGTCTTGTTTTATTTCTTATACTTATATAACATTCTTATTTAAGAAATACATATACAATAAATGTATATTACCAAATCATTATTATTATTATTACTATTATTTTTTTATGCGTTCGTACTTGTAGCTTGCGGCTACCCATTTATTTATTCACAAAGCCAAACAAAGCAATCACAGAAAACATACTTACATTTAAAAATAATAACTTGTTTTAATGCGTCAGCTATCTTTTTTTTAAGCTTAATTTTGAGATAGAAGGAGAGTAATGTCTACTCATAGAATTGAAAATCTTGCCACACCTATTAATTGTCTCACAGTCTGCGTAGGTGGTTTTATGTTGCTCTTCATAAAGCAAACGCGTGTTTTTAGTACGTTTAATCGTTTCGTTGAACATGAATCTGCTTGATAGTGATGCGACTTTTACATCAAAAACAAAGCAGGAGCTTTGAGAGTGAGATAAATAAATTTCACGCAAGGCAAAAACAATAAATTGTTTCTGGATAGATTCCATGCTAATGCTGTGAGTCTCAAAACATTGATTCCAAATAATGCAACCATATTCAAGGAGAGGGTGTATAAATGAGGTGTATAGAGTCTTGGTGACCTGTAGGTTTTTGAATTATTTGTCACAACGTTTTATGAAACCGAACTGATCACATGCCCGAGTAAGCATTGTGTCGTAGTGAGATTTGAAATTCAATTCTCTGTCCAAAAGAATGCCAAGATCTGAGGTCTGGTCAACTTTTTGAAGTGGGAAATTTTTCATGTTATATGTGTACTTAAATACTTCTCAAGAAGCTTATAACATAACACTTCCCAAAATTTAGATGAAGTCTGTTATCGTTACACTTTACAATAACAAATTTATTTTGGTTTGCACAAAAGTGGCCTTGGAATCGGAATTGACGGTGTAGTATGGTTTAAGGTCGTCGGCATACAGAAGATAAGGTATGTCACTTAAAATTTCGGACAAGTTGGAGATGAAAATGTTGAATAAAAGAGAACTGAGGTGGCTACCTTGTGGCACTCCGAAAGAGGCAATAATTTCTCTTGAGAAAGTGCCCTGAAATTTTACAAACTGTGTTCGATTATTTAGATACGATGCGATCCAACTCAGTAAAGATCCAGGTATGGTGAACTTCAGAAATTTGGAGATCAAATTCCTAGGATCGACTCGACCAAAAGCTGTGGTGAAGTCCGCATAAACAGCGTCAATCTGGTTACTTTTTTCCATCTCGCAGAGGATGGTTGAGGTAAGAAGAATTAGATTGGTAGTAGTTGATAGACCTTTGCGAAAACCATGTTGCTGCTCATTTAATCGTGGCTCCATCAACGTAGTAAGCTTTTCACAAATAATTTTTTCGAACAGCTTCGGAATAGCTGAAAGTATGGCAATACCTCTATAGTTTGTGATATACTATATCTCTTTTCACTACTTTTGAAAATTGAATTCAAATGAGAAGACATCCACAAATATGGAAAAACCCACGTGATAAAGACGCGTTGAATATAATAAGCAGAGGGGAAGTGATCTGATGTATACATTAAACAAGAAATCTTGGAGAAAGAGAATTAGGTCCAGGTCCCTTGTTATAGTTAGTTAGTTCTCAAATAGCGTTTACAATATCTTCGCTTGACAAACTCATTTCATCAATAAATGTGTTGTCATTGAATGACAATTTGGTATGCTGGAAGAAGTGGTAGCCGGGCGGAACACCTCTTGGAAGTGCTCGGCAGAAAGGTGACATATAATTTGAGAACAAGCTAAAGAACTTTTCCCGAAAAACATTGATGTTGGAAATCCTGTGGCTTTCTACTTGATTAAAGTTAAATTGATGTAATGATCATACGCTTTACGAAACCTTATAGAGAACTCAATAGTAACTTCATCATATTTACTCTAGAGGTTTATATCGTAGTTGTTATCTCTCATTCATTTATAGAGCTTATTCCTCTGATTGCGAAGATGTCGAAGATTGCGGTCAACCCAGAGCTCGGACAATTTGAATTTCCTCTTTTTTTTAGGAACATGAGTTTTAATGCATTCGAAGAGTGTTTTATAGGATGAAGAGACTTGAAAGATAGTTCGAATCAATAGTGGCAAGATAAAATTTAATGCTATTGTAATCAGCCTTTGAGAAGTCAAATACTATACAGTCATTGTACACGTACGTTCCAGAAAATGTTACATCAGGTATGGGCAGTTCAATCGAAGAAGCGAGATGGTATTGTGTGTTGGAGAAAAGGTTCTCCTTATCATTGGTTAGAATGACCACAACATCGTCATAAGCATTGGTAAAAATAAGCTCGAACCAATTTCTGTTTTGGGTGGGAGTCAGTGCTACTTGTTGTTACCATAAAATGCATTGATTAGGTTAAGATCGATGATATTTGAGAGGTTTACTGGTAGAAGATGGTTATCAATTCCATCAAGATTAAAAGATAAATTAGGGTGATTAAAGCCTGCCAAAATTATTTTTTGATCATGTTCCTCTAGAGATGCAGCAATAGAATTTAAAATTTCACATATCTTCCCACAGGAAGTTTCGTCAGATTTTGGTGGAATGTGAAATACCCCTATGTATAAAAAATACTTGTGTAAGCGTATTTGAACCACCTTGTGCTCAAAAGTTTTATTGGAGACAGTATCAATGTTCTCAGAGGCCATGGAACTTTTGATCGCAATCAACACTCCGCCACCTCTGGTCAGACGTATGAGTGAATACTCACGGTCAGCTCTATAAATTGTCTAGCTACTGTCTAGAATTTCTTCGTTAATGTAACCATCATGTAGCTAGGTTTCGGTGGACGTTAAATTTTTTTGAGAGAGGCTACAAAAAGGTGCAATAATCTGTTGAACCAGAGAAGAATTTTGTGTCTTTATATTCTGAAAGTACTGAGTTTCACTGGAAATTAGTCTTTTAGAGTGTCTATCATTTAAAAAGATCATTGAATGATAAATATTGCTTTTCTATACAAATTAATCAATGTTTTTCAGGAACAACATAAGTCATTCAATTTTGAAAATCTCCTAAAGCGAAATTAAAGGCCAGAAAAATTCAGTAACTGGTATTAAACGTGTATTTAGTCTATATTCTAGTTAACATATTTGAAATTTAAAAATTTGTTAAGGTCGTTTGACTTATGATTCCTGAAATAACCGGTTCAATTCTAATTGAAAGAATTCAACCCAACGAATTTTTTTTTTAATTTTTCCTTGCAATTCGGAAGGAATTCGAACTTCTTCAATTATTGTAAACTATTTGAGGTAGCTACTGAAATCACTCAAGTAAACATCCAAATACCATACAATTGCAAAGCAATAACAACTAGCAACTGGTAATTTTCCACTTACCATTTGAATAAAAGCTAACTCCACTACTGCCTTCGTACCACCAACGTGCCCGCAAAGCATCTTATTAACTCCAATGGAGAGTGCAACAATTGATGCAAATGTATTTGGATCGAGCCAATTATGAAAAGTGATTACTATCATTTTTCACGTTAACGGAAAGATACCAATTATCGAGTTCTTTCATTTGAACTTGCTACTGAGGAAAACGATTACAACACATGCAACGGCGAGCTCCAAGAAAATTAATAGCCTAATTATGGGTGGAAAAGTTCCAATTCTCCCCTTCCCAATTAATTATAGACTCTATGCTGAACAATTTGCTGTGGTGATTAATGAATGGGTTGATCAGAGCTTTGGAATTCCTTTTATTCATATGCCTCGCGATCGCGCCTACTATTCTGCGTCATTGCGATTAATTGAATAACCTGCAAAAAAGCAACAAAGCAGAAATGGAAATGTTCTGCTGGAGCAACGCGAGCAGATACCACAGGCGATCCCCAAGCCCAAACCTGCCTCAAATGCTGCTCGAGGAGCGACCAACTGGCCTTCATATGACTTTGAAAAATGAGGCATTAATTTCGTAATAACCAGAGCCTTAATCAGAGTCAGATTTCGTAATGTTGTTCGGCGCGATCTACTTATACCTCGACAGGAACTGATTCAAACCAAAACATTCCAGATGTCGTGCGAATTTGATATCACTATGGGGATCAACCGATCCTCGGGTTCCTCCTTTCGAAGTGCCAAACTGCGCAGATGCAACATTGTAGCTTTCCCATTAGGACTGTCATAAATCAAACAAATTAATAACCAAGCACCGAGCCCCTATGGTCCACTCGATTCCGCTCTAGACTTTCTGGAGTCGCTAAGATACAAAGCTACACACATCTTGCATCCCACCGCGATCCGCGTCATATGTGCTCCGACTTATATCCGCGATGTATACATACTCGTCTGTTCTGCGGTTGATGCATTACGTAATCCAATCTGAAATATTGGACTGCGACTTTGCTAACAGGTTTCCGAATGAATTTATCAAGTAGCAAAAAACGTGGTCATCTTTGGAGATGATGCATCATCGCGATGTACGAGCAGATATGTAGATCGCGATATGGAGCATTTTTTGCAAGATTTATGAGTTTACAGTGAAGCAATAAAATTAATGTGGGTTTATGTTTTTATTTCGGGGAATCAAATGTATCCAGTGTTGGCTGCTTAACGCGAAAATTGCGGTGAGGTGATGAAAATGGGATTTTAATGAAAAAATTATTGGAAACGGCCGAGGCCCGCCGCGGGGCTGATTGCATGGGAAAAGCATTCCCTGGCGAAGGATTGAGATTTCAAATTCCAGGGAAGCACAAACTTGAAAGACATAACATCCTTGTTTCAAGTGAATTGCCTCGGAGTGTTGATTACGGGAAGTTGGTTCGCGCTTTGCATGTTTTCCTTCTTCCTTTTGTTGTTATTTTCGCTTTGCATCGATAAATGCAATAAACACAGATAAACTGCAATTAAGGCTTGCATCAAGTGGAGGAGATTCTTTCGGAAGGAATGCTCTCCATGTAAGAGCCATGAAATTTTGGCAAGCGAATCAAATTACCCGAAATTCAAGTCCTTCGCCAATGTGAGGCATTACGCAATTACTTGAATATATGGTAGTTCAAGGTTAAAGTTATTTGGAAGCGAATTTAGGGGTTTGTCATATACATTTGGCTTTCACATATGGAAGGATTGTTAATGTTGTGAAGCACGAAATTTGTTTGACCATGAACGCTCAAATGTTATTTGTATTTTAAATTTTTGAGGAGTTATTAAATGATCGTCAATTTTAGCCCATATTGAAAAGAGTCTCATTACAGATAAAGCGACCACAAACACTCAAACTAGAGAGTGCCCCATTCAAGATGCAAATTACTGGTAAAACAAACACTCAACGAATCGGGTGAGAAGAAGCTTGAGAAACTGTTTGATGCAGGATTATTATGGGCTTTTACTAACAAAAAGTTCTAGTATCGTATGGTTTCCATTTGCGAAGAATTTCTGATTAGAATATTCTAGTTGCTCAACTTGACCAGTATTCTATAGAGGTATATTCTCTAGATGTACAATTTCTAAAATGCCGGCTAAAATTATCGGTCAATTGGCGCCAAGCGCCATTCCCCAACCGCAATTCATCGGTTGGTCTTTTGGTTCAATTTTATATTTTTCTTATGCAGAAAGACCATTTTAGTCATTTACTTATGTATTTATTCAGTCGATCAATTCATTTTTACAGGCAAGAAACCCAATTATAAAAATGGAAAAAAAAGCAAAACAAAAATAAAATTTTTCAATTGTTCATTCAAACAGTTAAATATTATGAAAAAAAAGAAAGAAAGAGCAGCGATCCTGACAATTACATATATATAACTATAGATTATAGTAGCTATCAACATAAGGAAGAAAAGGTTGTGGAAAGGAGCAAGACCGTGGTACACGGAGACCCCACTCCCTCTGAAAAACAGGGGAGTATGGAGATACCTAAGTCATGCACATTTGATTCGATGAAAGAGTCAGATGCACCGGTACCCTCTCCCACTGATTAAACAAGGAAGCGTAACTGAGACTCAATTACCCCCTAAGATCAGCAGAAAAAGCGATCACAGGTGCGAGAAACCATTTAAAAAGCCAACACGACCGACATGGCTGCAGTCAGTAGTAGCTATGCTAGTGTTTTCAAAACGCGGAACGCAGCAGTTGGCAGATCATCTACACCGATTCATCTGACGAGCTCACTTAGCTTTCAACTACCAGAAGGTGGGAAACGCAATTTCGAGGTGACCTTTAACTTGAAAATATCCGCTTCAAGACATGAGTGTTGATCGTGAACTATAGGAACAATACCGCTCTAATTTGGCTTGGTCCCAAAACTGAGACAGTGGATGTTAAAAAGAGAGAGGACATACCACCGATGGTAAAGATATACCTTCGACAAGATTGACGATTTGACGCCGAGCCGTGGCGGACTTGCAGCATTGTCCACCCTAGGCCTCAGACCATTTAGTAAGTTCTAGCCGCCTTTTTTCAGCACCCACAACAAAGACTATGTAATGAATTTATTTTATTACCAACTTTCATCGAAATCAATTATGAAATTTAGTTAATTATAATGGCTATTCCGCCATAGATGGTCCCAAGCTCGTTTGAGAACGGAGGAGAGAACCCCTTGTTTCCCCAACCCACAGCTTCCATGATTCCTCATCCTAAATCCCCCGATTAAATGGTAGTAAATGTTCTCGGGGTTTCACATTGGGTTTACTGGTTCCCCAATAATGGGACATTAAATGCCGAGAAGTACCAATAGCTGTAAATACATCCACAGCTATGCTACTAAATCTTACTCACACCTCCTGGGGTTGGGCGATTGGCTATCTCCTCATCCCTGGAAAGCTTTACAATGTTTCGAAACCTGCAGAAGGGCCTCGGAATGGATTGAACTCACGGTAACGACCTCGCAAATGATAAAAGGACTATGTCATTGGATCCTGGAATGTCAGATCACTCAATTACACTAGCGCTATTAAAGACCTTTTACAACAGGGCAGTCAATATAGATTAAACATACTGGAAATTCATGAAATGATCTGGACTGGAAATTATATTCAACACATGAGATTGCACACAATATTCAAAAGTGTGCAGCCTACTGAAAAACTAGAATTCGGTGTGGCCTTCATTGTTGGTAGGAAGTTTAAATCGCACGTGATTGATTTTAAGGCAGTTAATGAACGTGGAATAAACATAAGCAGTAGAGCAACCCCATGGTGATCAGGAGTGGCTGCTCCGGAAGAGATAAGGCGGTCACCCCGTCGAAACTGCATAGTTTGTTGTTTTACTAGAGTAAAGTAAACTACATCCGTCAAGTTTCCATTCTTTAGGCAGAGATGAGTGGTTCACTTCAGCCACTTTAACATTTTTAGGTTTGACATTCCCCTTGCAATGCAACGACCTTCTTTGGAGAAAGTAACGGTTGCTTTTTGTGATATGTTTGCGTTTGTCTCAAGCCTAAGTATCCGCTAACTTTAACTAGAAAAAAAGTTAAGTCACTGCAGAGTAGCTTAATTGACATATAATAGAACATTTCTAAAGATAATGAAAACTGATCGGTACGTCTCGTAGAGTAGAGTACGCATGATAAATATTTTGTAGTGTGGCTCGCCAGAACCCGCCTCATATGATAGCTCACTTACACTTGTGCCAGACAATCGGCATCCGTATACTACACGGACATTTCGAAAATCATTACAAATGATTGTGTTCGACCGTACAAAAGCCAAATTCTTTAAAATCTGGCTGATCCCACACGCTCAACCGAAGAAAGGGAGGAAGAAACAAAGGAAACATTCTACAATCACCTAGAAATACAAGGCGACTCATTGCCTACAATCGACACAAAAATAACTTTGGGCGATTTCAATGACTGAAGGGTATAGCCTCCACGATGAAACAAGGGACAACGGCCAGTGCCTGATTGACTTTGCAAGTAGCAGAGTAGCAGTAGCAGTTTGGCTAATCGATGCATTTATAAAATGAGCTGGGTACCACCAGATGGCAACACACGTATCCAGGTCGGACATGTTCTGATCCAACAACGTTGGGCCTCGAGCATACTTGACGTTCGTATATGCCGAGGAGCCAATTGTTATTCAGATCATTACTTGATCAAATTAACCTATTGATATCGTATATCAAAGACGTATGTATCCGACGTATGTATCCAAGACCATCGCACTACAAAAATTTGCCATCGAAAGGCTCCAAACGGCGCTTGTCGCAAAAAAATTCACGGATATCCTCGACAAGCAGCTAGCTTCCATCATATTAGACGCATCGCTAAAAACAAGCAAAGAGCTCTGGATGGAATTGAAAGCGGCTATTAAGAACGTGGCAGAACAAACAAATTGGACATCAAGTCTGATGATGAGTGCCAAAATGCGTTACACAAAGAGAATCAAGTATACAAAGAATATGTAGGGAGAAAAACCAGGACGAAGAGAGAACACTATGAAAATCTCAGAAGAGCAGCGAATAAGATAATTAGAATTAAGAAAATTAAATACTATGACGACCAATTGAGAAGTATCGATGTAAATGTAGATAGCTATAACTCAAGACTAGCATACGAAGTACTGAAAAGCCTAAAAAGTGCTTATCATTCCAAAACTACGCTCTGTTGTAACAATATCGGCAATATGATGGTTGATGAAACCAAGGTTAGGGAAAGATGGGCATCATATTTCAAGAACTTCCTTAATCCTGCGCACAGCTCCATAGCATCGAAGCCTATAGATGTTTCCGGAGAACCTCTATTGGCGCCACCCGCTCTGGAAGAAATTTGTTCTACATTAAAGCCCAAAAGAATAATAAAGCCCCGGGCATCGATGAAATTCCAGTGGAGCTCATCAAATATGGTGACAGCAGTGTTCATAAAGCTATTCACAATGTCATCCAGCATTTTTGGCTACCAGAACATATGCCAAAAGAGTGGAGCCAATCCATTATATTCTCCATCCACAAGGAAGGTGACAAGCTTCAGTGCGAAGATAATGGAGGCATATCACTACTTTGTATCGTGTAAAAAATATTTTCAAAGATCTTAGAATATAAAATCGGATCATACCCAACAGTATTATTGTGGAGTACCAAGGTGGTTTTAGAGCAGGTAGATCGACGATAGACCAATTGTTCATAGTCATGGCAGGTACTTGAGAAATGCTGGGAGTTCAATATAGACAAGTTGAGCCAAGGATCAGCCTATGTGGATGACATCAACATTTTGTCACGGGCATTAACAACTGTCAAAGAACTCTTCCTGAAACTCTGCAGCGAAGCAAAACTAGTAGGGCTACAAATCAATGAGAATAAAACGAGGCACATGACCCACTTGACGAAAACTACCTCAAATACACAAAATATCACACTTGACGAATACAGTAACGAAGCCAGCATTTTTGTGTATTTTGTGTATCGAGAACTGGTAGTGAAAGAAACGAAATACGCCGAAGAATACAGCTAGCAAATAAAATATTTTATTCAGTTTTGACGATCTTGAAGACCAGCTGCATACACAGGACAATAAAGCTCCAATGATAAGACCTGTGTAATTCTGTGGGTGTGAAATATGAACCCTAACGCAAGCGACGAGTCCAAAGGCGAATGATCAGAGAGAAGCTAGACGGGGGCCAACGGCGAATTCGATACAACCATGAGCTGTATGAAATTTTTGACGAGCTGCAGGTCTCAACGATTATAAGGCTATGGAAGCTGCAATGGGCTGGCGTATGAATCGTATAGAAGAACAACGGATACCTTAAAAGGTATTCGTTGTGAGATCCGAAGAGCGGTGACCAGTGGGAAAACTAAGGAAACACTGGTCGGACTCAGTTGACGAAGACAGTTCATCGCTGCTCGGATTTCAAAACGCAGGACGCGGTTAATTGACCGAGACTATTGGAGGCGCTATTTGTAGGAAGCGAAGGCCCGAGAGAGGCTGTAGTGCTACGAAGAAGAAGAACAGCTGCTGGTTTCTAATATTTCCTGAGGTTTTAGAGATAATTGCAGATTAAAAAAAACATTTGAAAATGTTTAAGGTTTTATTTATTTAACCACAGGTTTATTCTCATACAAGATTAGATATAATAAGTGTTTTAAAATGTGTTACAAGACTCGTCTGCACTTAAGCACAGCATAGTAATTAATTCCATCTTCGCAACCCGATTTCCTTAAAAAATCAGATACTATGTTAATCAAATGAAGATCGTTTCACCTTTGCTCCGTCATTGTTGCGCGTAAAATTTTTACAATATCCTATTAAAATCGCTACCTGTTCGTCCGTCTATCAGTGCGTCACAGCAAGTTTTCTCAGGAGCTGCAGAAGGTAGAGTCATCAAGTTTTGTGAACACCTCAGAAGTTTCTGGTGAATGAAAGCTCCGTAGTCGAAAAAAATTTGCAAAGACTTTTAAAGGGGTCTCCCCATATAAGGATGTGAACTCTTAAAATCTTTTTACACCAAAGATAACCATCCTACTCGGCTTCCTTTGGTGAAAAAATATTTTAAATGAAAGGTCCTGATGAGACATTTTAATATCTGAATTGAAATATAGATGAAGGGGTGGCAGGGGAAACGGAAGAACACGAAAAAATTGTGTAACACCGCGCGATTGAACACCTGCGGGCCGAAAAATCTGAAAAAAAACCATGGAGGTAGTCTTCTAACTACAAAAATCTGAGAAGTTGAAATTAGCTAAATTTTATTAGTTATAGTATGATTCCTCAATTTTATATTATCTTGTATAAAATTGTAAGGTACGTTCTTATAAATACAATAATAAATACCTTAGAAGTTGAAATTCACTCAAGTTTGTTAATAACAGTAGAATTTGTGAATAGGTATAACATTTTTCCCAGTGATTTCATATCGTTACCTTTAAATTTAACGAGTCTAAGGAATGATCCTTACAGTCTGGAAGTTCCAATAAAGTTAAATCGCATTTAAGGAATTAATAGCCATTTGAAAGTTCTTCGAGTAGAACAAAAACATTGTTTATTTTTTCTACCATTCAGGCTATCCATCCAACCAGACACTATGCTTTTAATTGGATCTTCTAATTTCCAGATAAGATGAATAATAAAACAATACCTCTAAGATTTCATTCAGTCACTCGTTGTTAGTGATGTTGCAACAAAATGGCAGCAGGTTGTTATGGTGTAACAACGGTTTCTATTTTAAAGCGAGTATGTATTTGTTATAGATGTCGTTAATGTTTTTCTTTAGTTTATTCATTCTTGGTGTCTGCATATCGTAGATTGACTACGAAACCCTTCTGACATGAGCGTAGTTATGTTTACCTGTTTACACTGCAGTGAGCACAAAAATGGAGATATTCTTTTGAAAAATGGTCTTCCAAATCAACAAAAGAAAACATTTGCAATGCTTTAGCCTTTTTTCAACTTCTGCCGTGCTTAGTTTGGTCAGATTAGCAATAAAATTAAATTTATTCTAAAGTGAGCTTTAAGTATCCCGGCGTTATTTGAGTTCTTTTGATAATGTGTCAGCTATTACCAAAAAAGTAGTGATGCAACAAATTTCGCAACCATCCTTTTGTTCTCTTAACCTGTATTAGTCTCATTAGGGAGTAGCTAACGCTTTCAATCACGTTGAAAATCTCTTGCATATTCCTGTACAAAGGACAGTCTTTTTGGGTTTGTTTTCGAAATCATCGAAGTTATCTCGTGTTTCGCCAATAAAATGTAATGCTCGTAGTACCACATAGAGTTCTATGACAATGGTAATGTCAATTTCAACACTCTGATGTTATTTACTTGTACTTGTACCTTTAATGCGATTCAATAAACATCCCCAAAAAACAGTCATAAACGCTGTTTCAAAACGTTCCAGTTTCAAATGAATACCTTTTGCTTCGCATATAATGACTGTCTTCTGTTGTGTGTCATTTTTGATAGAGGCTAACACTTTATGGATTTCATTCTGTGATTCGCGTAAGCTTTAGCATACGTCTACACGAGTTGACCAACAAGTGTTAAAAGACTTAAGATGGTGAAATGGACTTGGACTTCCCATCGTTGAGTTGGCGCTGCAAAGAAATTTTACAACTCTTGGAATAGAGACAAGAACAAACAGCTACATATTCACCTACTTAATTGAGCAAGTGGGCTCAAGAGTGAACATACTCGATAAGGGAAGAAATTTCCTTTACTTTAACCTATAGGCCATTGTATATGCCTGAATGTTAGCTGCTTTGTCGTAACATTGCACTCGGCAGTTTGAAATGTCAATTATCAATCCATTTAAAATTCAGGTAAAAGCATTTGTCATTTGTTGTGATTTATGGCCTGTATTAGGAGTGAACTAAAGGAAACGTTCTACAGGTGATCGATTCTTCTTCTTCTTCGTAGCACTACAGCCGCTCTCGGGTCTTCACTTCCTGCAAAAAGCATCTCCAACTGTCTCGGTCCATTGACCGCGTTCTCTCATTTTGAAATCCGCGCAGCGATGAACTGTCTTCCTCGACCGAGTCAGACCAGCGTTTCCCCAGTCTCCACACTGTTTTCCGCCCTTCAGTTCTCCCAACGAGTACCTTTTTGGGTATCCATTATTCGTCAATACGATTCATGTGGCCAGTCCATTGCAACTTCCGTAATTTTACAATTGCTGAGACCTCCGGCTCGTCATCCATTTGGTTGGATATATCTGATTGCATAAGTGAGCTGGTCTACGTGAGATATATCTGGTGTTGAGTCAATGATCAAAAAAAATATTTCGCTGTCAATATTTGCATTACAATTGTCTTCAAAACATTTTTTCCCATAAGCCGAATGAATTCTTCGTATGTTTTCGAGGAGAAGTAACTCATATATCCTGAGCCTGGATTACCATAACGTTTAATGTGTATGGATAAGGACTGATCGAGCTCAGGGGTGAGCTCTAAGAACATCAAATAATTTCCATTGTGAAATGAACTGAATTTCTTGTCATGTCCTTTGAAAGGCAAATCACGTGATGCAAGTGCTTTTACATATACAACTTCTCTTTTCATAACGTTTTTCCATTAATCTAATTGCATTGTAATACGAGGTCAATGTGACCTAACGCGTTGCTGCGGTCGTTCATATGTAGGACAGATAATTTGTGAGTACGAAAATTGTTATCAGTTAATACTTGATAATAGGAATTTTCCAAACCATTGAAGCCTTCCTTTGTGTCGTTAGTTCACAATTAAAAAGAAGATAAGGTCTTCAAAAAACACATCCAGTACTTTCGAAATAAATCAGCCATGAGACCCTTGCGGTGAGCAACGACGCTCACGGACGTCCATTTAGCCAACTAACCACATGAGCGCGGGCTTTTAAGCCTCGCGCGTATAACAATATTCGTCCTAAATCACTAATGTGTACGAGTTAATTACTTCAGAATATATTTTATCACACATTACATTGTACTTATGTAATATATTTACATTTTGTAAATAAACTGTACGAAATTGATTTAGGAAGATTGTTATTATACTATGTGGTGCAGTGCGATGAAGCATAATGAGCATGAGCCTTTAGAATATCTAGTTACTTTGAGTTTTTTCTTATTATCATCTGTAATTTTTTTGTCATGATTGGCCGCCCTAGGCCCGGGTCTACTAGGCCTTAGGGCAAATATGCCACTGACGTCAAGCGTGCTACTTAGCATGCTGGCGGCCACAAACAATGGCCTCTGCACCAAAGGGTAGAAGGTGTTCAGTGCGAGCTCAGCAAAGACAGGCTAGATCCAAACCGTGGGCAATAGCGTGGGGTGGTTAGACTACATCATCAGAAAAGATTCAAGCGTGCGGCGCGGGTTCGGGAAGATCCATAAGGGAGGGCTGGGAAAAGCGGGCAACCCGTCTGACCTAGTGTCCAGCACAGAGAAGCCACATAAAGGAGATATGGACTCGGAACATAGAGAGAATGTGATTCTTGCCAGACTACCTTAGAAGTCAAATCCAAGGAAAGCTAATCAGGTCAATCTGCCAGAGAAGCTAGACCTGAAGGAGGTAATTTAGGACATACCCTCTGAGACCGCTTCTAGAGAAGGTGAATCAGACCACACTGCTGCGTAGCAGTATCCGAAAAAGGTGGCTCGGAGCAAATGGCAGCAGTAGCTGAATCTCTATATTCTTGAGGCCAGCTCTGACTATTGAGAGCATACCCATAAAATGGTGAGAGAAATACTAGGGGTAACCTTAGCACTTAAATTTTTAGCAATACGCGGTGAAGTTTTCCGTATAGCCCTGGTGAATCATCATCACGCTAGAGCCACCTCCGCAAAGGTATGGAGACCAATTTGCCTGACATTGTTTACACTTAAAACAGCGGAAAATATATTGGATAATTATGTAAGGATAACGACATTTATGAGTCATCTGCTACACTCCAATCAACATACATACAAAATTAACAAATCTACGAAAACTATGCACTAAAAGGAATATCGAAGAATCCCTCCTACTATGCAAGCTATGCGGCAGTGAGGAGTGCACTAGTGAATAGATAGGTAAGCCCTATTATAGTCCACTCGATACCAATATTTCTCGCTACAATAACCGGTGCATATACACTAGGAACTTGAACCATATATACTCGTATATGTACAACATCCCACAAGAAGGGGTTTTATCATCTTTAGTATGGATACTTGTGACCAACGATGTCTTGAAAAGTTTCTCAGAAAATGGCATAATATGTCACGCATACACGAATGATATCGCTACCTTAGTCCGAGGAAAATATAGAGGAACACTATGGGAGCTGAGATCATGCATGAAGCACTTCTTAATGTCACTTATTAGGGCCGGTTAATTGGTTTGTACCTTAACCCTGGTTAAACCATGCAGTCAATCGGGTGTAACATTTAGCCTGCGTCTGCATCACGGGAGTAATAAGGTCATTCGCAACAGTGGCACTCGAAAACATTGTAAATTTATCACCAGTATATCTAGTGATAGAATAGACAACTGGGTATGATAGGAAAATGAGCTTTAATTATTTTTATTCATACTTGTATTGATTCCTCAATATCTTTCGAAATTAAGCTCAGTAGAGGTTAACTGTTGTATGTCTTGGGAAAATTGTTTTAAGATTTTTCTGTTCACATGTCTCCAATTGCGTGGGGGGGACACCAACTTTTCGTGTATTTCCCCCCTCGAAGCAAAATTTGTCAGTTTAAGACCTATTTTGATGAGTTCTCATCAAGACCTTTCATTTGATACCCATATCGGCTACCTTTGATGAAATTTATTGTTGTGTTATAATAGTAGTCGCTATAGCTTGAGCTGCAACATTTTCTACGTTGATAAATACTAGAAAATACTCTCGAATAACCGATTTTCCAGATGGGCAGTCTACTTATCATAAACATAACGCTAGTTGTTCTCGTCGTATATGTCTTGAGTTTCATCAGCTAATACAGTATAAAAAAATATACCTCTCTAACTCTTCTAAGTACTTACGCTAGAATAGCATTACCGCATAGATCAATCAGTTCATTCTGAATAACTGATGACGTATAGATGTTCTACTATGGTTGTTTTGTGTAAATAAATGATTCTTGAGTGCTTCATTACCATATTATGCACGAAAACGAAGGAGAAGTGCTCGGAAAACACCATCATTATGCGTGGGTTTGTTTATAGGAATTTCTCCAGAATCACGGCTTCCTCAAAGCACTATTTCTCGCCACCCACAAATACTAGCTTTTCATATTTTTCTATTCTTTACATTAATACATTCGCTATTATCAAACGTCTTGCCCTCTGCGATCTTTACCAAATTTGCTGCTTGCTCGATAGTGAATTTATGATATTTTATATTCACATGGTGGAGATGGAGTAGAGAGGTATCAACATTATCTCACCCCGAACACTACCATGTCAGTCGTGTGACTCGTTAAACAAAGCAATCCTAAGCCGCACTCGATTATGATTTTGATTAACTCTTTTTAAGTATACCCGTAGCAGTAATTTAAGTACGAGTATATGTAATAACGATTTTTAAAAAGAAAAAAATATATCCCATACTGGTAGAAGGGTAGGTTGCTGCGAAAGTTTATGCCACATCAAGTCCGGCGTTAATCGAACAACAACTTAATTTGGAAGGAACCGCTGGCCAGCAACATTCACTTCCTAAACGAGAAGTATATCGCCACATATCCAAATGCTACCGAAATTTCATTCAAAATATGACCACCAGGGTCAGAAATCGTTTAGAGACCGAAAGTGCACTAATGAGACGAGTTGCGGAGGTGAACCGGCTGACTACAATATTGTGCATCATGACTTAGGATTGCCTGCAGCTATAGATTAAGGAGGCGAATCAATTCCGGCAGCGATAACGACGACGACGAAGACAACGTAGGTGAAAAGGATGAGAAAGCAGAAAACGCGAAAAGCTGATTTAAAGATAAGTCCACAATATCGAACAATTCCGTCTAAGGAGAAAAGTGGAAAAGCTTTTACGTGCCTACTACAAAAACAACAGCAACAACAACAACAAGTTCTTGAAAACTGCTAACTTCTCCGATCTGTACCATAATTACTAATTGTTAGCGTGTAGCATAATTTTAAACATTATGTTCAATTCTGTTTCGCTTCGATGATTCTGGATATTCTCCTCCTTGACGGAGCGTCGTTTGACTAGTAGCACTAGTTAATTCACGTAGAATAAAATCCACTACTTAAATTCACGCAATTTTATCTCACTACATCACTGGTTATTGATAAACAATATAATCTAACATTACAAACTGTCAGAGAAGACATTCAGCCGATTCAACCGTGATTGTAGTGATCGTCACCAGAGTGGTTGAAGGTGGAGTGGAAATCACGCTGAGTTTGAGTGAAATCACTCCTCGGGAACAGGAAGAACCACTCCGAAGAGGTGGTTGAGCCCGAAAAAAAGAGCTCGGTCGGAGAGCGGTAAAGTGGCCGTTAGCGAGAGAGGTTACATAAGAGTGCGACGAATGACGCGCCTCTTTTTTTTCTTGGGATTGGCGACTCGAAGGTGGAAAAGTGGAGCGACGACGGATAAGACAGAGGAAGAGCGTCAGCTGGATTTTGAAATCAATGGTAGCAAGTGCGTACTAGGCGGAGGGCAGGTTACGACATTGTAAAACATCAGAACGAAGGAAAGCAACAAGGAAGTAGTCTGAGCAGCAAGTGGCAAAGCAATTTCAATAACGTCGACGGAAGCATCGAAGATGGGTCCCCTTTATAACTTGTAGACCAGTAAGTTTTTCTTTTAAAGACTTCTTCTTTTTCACTCTATTACAATTGTGAATTTAGATTAGTTATTCACATAACGAAATTTGAAACGAAAGATAAGTTTGTGTAACTGAAGTTTATTTTATAAAGTAATTAAAGGTAAAATCCAGTAAAACATTAAATTTTCTTTACATAACACAATTGAATTTGAGTTTCAGGTTATAACGGGTGCGGCTTGGGTGGTAAATCGCGGGAAGAAAATTTGAAGTCGATTATAAGTGTTCAGGGGAGGTGTGTAGAGGGTGTTAAATTCTCGAGACATTAATCTGCCTTTGCAGGTTCCGCAATGCTAAACAAGAAAGTGAAGGGTTTTGCTATATAAATCCAAAGAAATTTAAAAAAGTGGCATTTAGACGAGTCGTATAGTATTGAAAGTAGCTTTTGTTCCATCGTTAGGGAGTTCCAAGGAAAGTGTGTTTATTTGAAGCCATTCTAAATTTCTGGCCGAAAAACGGTTGCACTTATTTGCATGATTGTTCTCAGTGACATAAAAAGTGTAGTGGTGAAGTTTCCTTTTTCGTGCTGCGAGAAATAGAAACCGGCAAGCCGTATACTCGCTTGGCGGCTTATTGGGGCCTTGGTGGACAAGCGAGTGGCGCCCCACGCCCATCTCCGGACGAGCTGAACTGGGTCCGTAAGCCCCGCCGGAGCATTCTATTTCCTATTGGGTGTAATAAAATGATTTATTAACAAAAGTTCTAAGTTCTTGATGACCACGGCAGCTTGGCACTTTTCCGAGCAAAATAGAGTTCTCCCTACGTGAGATTTGAATACAGGAGCCATGAATACCTGGCAATCCAATAATGTTGAAAAGAAAGGTTCTTTTTACCAGAGACTGGAAGCTTAAATGAATCTCTTGGGATCCAAAGTCCTTTTAATGCTCTCAGCTTTTCGTTATCATTGTTTGGAGGATGACATACATATTTTCCGATATCATAATCCGTGGACTTATCCGAAAATGAATCTATCCTGGCTGTAAAAAAAGAAAGAACTACCATGTTCAAAAAGCCTTAATTATTTTTTAAAACAATTTTGTTTTAGCTATCAATATGACCTATAAAACTAAAGGGGAAAAACGCGATACGAGGCAAGCTATCACCTAGCAAGCGATATGCACTCATGTATAAAGAAAAATTAACTTCTATACTGGGCTGTTAATTATTACCTATACACAGTACATATGTATATGTTTCTATCATTTTCAAGAAGTTTTTTTTCATCATGGTTAGACTTACCTTTCTTTGCTCCATCGTCAATATTTGTAGATAGGCCCGCGCTTGTTTTATACATTTTTTCTTCAGGATGGGATTTCTGGCGTTTCAGTCTCTCCGTTTTTGCAAAAAAACTTCAGAAGGGATGCTTGTTTTGATGACCGTTTCATTATTAATTATTACGAGCATTTAAGTTCAAGTGTAGACAGCTAGTAGTGACGAAAGATGGCTTGACAAATAACAAAACAGCAGACCGGCCGTCGTATCGCGAGCCACACATGCGCAGTATGTGAGGACCTGCGTTCCGTGATTTTTAGGGGGTCCGTCCCCCTGAACCTCACTCTCCATATATACGTCCACGCTAGAAATGACACAAGTGAAAACTCTCACTACGAGCAACAATAAATTTATTGTACTTGGAGTTTTTACTTTAGTTAACTCTAAAAAAAATTGAATAATTCTGATTTAAATTTAAATTATATTGCAATTATTTTCTTGATGGCACGGGTGGCCCAGGATTCTTTGCGCCCAGGATTTTATATGTTTTGGGGCACTTGAGGGATAGCTGTCTGAATTCACGATGCGTCAAGTCCTCGGCGTATCTTCTCTCAGAGTTTAGACTTCTGGAACCCAGGGATAGGTTAGATTAGGTTGGGGCGCTTAACAGCGGCATAACTATAGAGTGGCAGGGCTGGCCAAATGCCATGGGCCTTCAACCCAAGAGGGCCTCGGCCCAAGAGGCCGTGAGTCAGAAATAATTTTTTAACATTGTACCTGAGTATTTTATTTTACTTTTTTATTTTGTTTTTTAAAGTTCTGCTTAAAATCCATTTAAGTGAGACAACTAAAGACCATAATACAATTTCAAGTTAATGGTTAAGCATTTCAACACATCCTAAACAAATAGATGTTCATCAATTTTAGAACGCATTTCTAAATTTGTTGTCGCGGTACATTGGCAGCGCGGGTGAGCATTGACGATCGGGGAGTTCCCTCATTTTGTTAACCAAGAAAGTATTTTTTTCGTGCCGCTGCCGCTGGGGTGCGCTAGCAACACTATATTAGGGGAATCCCGGATTTGCTATTTTTTTATGAGGGCTCTACTGATTGCGTATTCTTTGTGTGATCCTTTCGACAATTAGTCATTTGTATCTTTGATTTTTGGTATTTGTTGTTTTATTGAATCTGCAAATGATGGCAAAGTAAAGTTGATTGTGAAAATTAGATATTAAAATGTCTAATTCCGGAAAATATTTAAGTGGGAGCGAAAAATGAAAGGTAATGGGGGAGACTGAAGAAAAAAATAAAAAATTAGTCAGTACTTGAAGAATGATGATGAATTTAATACTAAAAACTCGAGTGAACAGAGCTGCAAAAGTGAAGAATTGGACCTTACTTAAAGTATACCAGAATTACCAGATGCAGCACCTAACACCAGTGTCCATCCAGATCCAGAACAACCACAACAAGGCACTAGCAAAAATCAAAGAGAATTCTATTTCAGGTGAACAATATTGTATCTTTGCCATATGTTACTGATAAGGGTAATTTTGAAGAGCTAACTGATCAAGTAAAAAGGTTCGTGATTGAAAACGGACAAGAAAAATATTTTTGGCGCAAAGTACGTACTAGACTCCTTGATGTTACTCTGATACTTTCAAGGTGTAATTTAGCCTTTCGTGGCCACAGAGGAAACGCAGATGGCAGTGATCCAAGTTCCAAAGGAAACTTTTTATGTATTGTTGAGTTATTAGGGAAATATGACCCGATTTTACAATAATTGCTAAGTAAACCAAAGGGCCAGATAAAATACTTTAGTCCAAAAATACAAAATGAGCTAATTTCTGTTCTGGTTCTAAAAGTAGAAAATGCACTCATAAATGAAATAAATGCCGCACCATTCTACTCTACCATATTCGCTACAACTGAAGATATTTCAAAATTTGAACAAATGTGTGAACTTTACCGTTATTGTATTATCAAAAAAGATAGTAATGGGATCCCAAAGGCACTTGTAATTCAAGAAAAATTTTTAGAATTTCATGAAGTTAAGGATCAAACTGCCTTAGCAATGTCCAAGCAAATTATTAAATCTATAAATTACAAAAATATTCCTCTCAATAAGTGCCAAGGATAAGGATATAATGGTGCTTACACAATGAAAGGGACTTATGGTGGAGTTCAAAAACTCAGAAAAGATGTCGAGCCAAATGCCGTATATGTTCACTGTGCTGCTCATAACTAAAATCTAATACTCAATGATGCAGTGAGAGAGGTTATTGATATTTATATTTTTTTTGGGCATAGTATCAAAAGATGGAATATTTTCTCAAGTTATAAAGGGCCTTCCAATAAGAGGTGTTATTTTGAATAGCCCGCTATTTCAGTATATGTCACTTTTGAAGCCGTTATTTTTTGACATTTGACAAGTAGAAACTACGCCATTAATCAAAATGGAACCATACACGCTTCAACAACGCATTGAAATTATTAAAATTCACTATAAAAATGGTGAACATTTGGTAGAGATGGTTCGTAAAACTCGAACATTTTTGGGTCGTCGTGAAGCACCTTGTCGGACCGGATTACAGAAATTGGTGGAAAAATTCGAGCTGTTGGGACAACTTAGTGATGTGAAGAATAAAACTCGCACACGTCATTCAAGAACAGCCGAGATTATTGCTGCTGTAGTCGAAAGTGTTGAAGAAAACCCAGGTTTGTCCATTCCTCGTCGTTCTTTAGAATAAGGCATTCCATAAACATCATTATACCCTACTTTGCATAAAAATTTGGGTCTTAAGACTTATAAAGCTCAGTCAACACAAGAACTCAAGCCGGTCGATGATCAACTACGTCGTGTCTTTGCTGATTGGGTCCTTGAAATGCATGAAAATGATCCGGAATTCTATCGAAAAATCATCTTGAGTGATGAGGCCCATTTCCACCTCGGTGGCTTCCTCAACAAGCGAAATTGTAGCATCTGGGGAGATGCGAATTATTGTTGAAAAGCCTCTTTATCCTCAACGGGTGACTATTTGGTGCGGTTTATGGTCCGACGGAGTCATTGGACTTTACTTTTTCGAAAATGAGGCTGGAGCAACAGTTACGGTGAATGGATTGCGCGATCAAGAGATGATTAATGATTTTTTATGGCCGGAACTGGATGGTATCGATCTGGACAACGTTTACTTTCAACAAGACGGTGCTACATGCCACACAAGCAACGAAACCATTGATCTTTTACGGGAAAAGTTTCCGGACCGTGTTATCTCTCGAAGAAGTGATCACATTGGCCACAGAGATGTTGTGATTTAACACCTTGAGACTTCTTCCTTTGGAGCCACGTGAAAGAGAAGGTCTAACCTCAATAGCTTATCGTCGATTCAAGACCTCAAAGATGGAATTCGTAAGAATATCGAGGAAATAGGGCAGCCACTTTGCGATTTGGTTATGGAAAATTTCATGAAATGGATATGGTCCTTTAAGCGTGGTCGTGGTTATCATTTGCCTGATGTTATTTTTCACTATTGACGGCAAACCTTTTTCTTTATAATGAAATAAACATTCGATCATTTATATTTAAAAAATGGCATTTTTCTTTTAATATCAAAATAACACCTCTTATTGGATAACCCTTTGTATCTAATAAAGAAAGTGAGTCTTCAACTTCAATAACATTAAAAACATTAAACCCTACTAGATGGGCAGGACGTTATGATGCTTTTATTGCTTTAGAAGTTCGGTTTGTTGAAGTCCAAAACGCGCTAACGAAAAAAATTCGATTAAATTGCAAGTCAAATGAAAGAAATGAAGCTGTTTCACTCAAGAAGAAGATCGAAAATTACAATTTTATTATGTTATTGGTTTTCCATTGCAAAATTCTACAAACTACCGATGCACGCTCTGAAGCACTTCAGTCTAAGCCACCGATCTTTCAAAAGCCTTAAAACGTTTGAAAATTTGTCTGGAAGAATTGGAAAGGTATCGACCTGAATTCGTAAATTTAAAAATGGATGCAAATAGTGCAGCAGAAAAATGGTCCATCACCCCTGAATTTTCTAAAAATCGTCAGAGGAAGGTAAAACGCCATTTTGGCGAGCTTTGTGAAGATGGGCGCCGCCAAGACATATCTGAATCATATCTGAATCATTTGCCAGAGAAATTCTCAGTTTTCGGTCCACTTTCAGAGACGAAATAGAAAAGTTTTCATGTATTAGAGACCTTGCTGATTTATTATTAATAAAAAATCATTTTATGTCCTGCGGCTTTCCTGAAGTATGCACTGCATTAATGTTATTTGTTACAATTCCTGTGACTATAGCTAGTGCTGAATGATCATTTTCAAAACTAAAATTAACAAAAATCTATTAAAGAAACTCTATGGGATAAGACAGGCTATGTGACCTGGCTATTCTATTGAAAATTCTATGGCACGATCTTTAAACTTTGATGATGTTATAGACACTTTTGCGGAACAGAAAGCTCGAAGACAAAATTTTTCTTAATAAATATCTTATTGAAATTAAATTGTTATTTTTATTTCATTGTAAATGTATGCAGGTTTCTTCACGATGTTGTTTCTTCACCGAAAAGCTAGCGAATGGAAGATGAATGTGAAGTCTCCAGCCCGCATTGGGCTAGCGTGGGGACCATAGCCCATTCCCTCTTGCCTAAGAGAGGAGGCCTATGCCCAGCCGAGGACGTATATAGGCTGGTGAATGTGAATGAATGTAAATATATAAACCTTTGCTCTTGAAAATAAAATTGTTATTAGTGTTGGATAACTACTTAAGTGGTTTATTAAAATTAAACTAAGTACAATGTGATGGATTTGACTGATAGGGCCCCATCAAAAGAACTTGCCACGGGTCCCCGATGGTATATTTACGCCACTGGCGCTTAAGGTTAGCTGGTTGGATTTTTCATGCGCAAACTTCTCGACGTATTGTCTCCGAGAGCTTGGACTCTTAGCGTCCACCCTGGGCAGTGAGGGTCTGGCTCGATTGGATTTTATGATTTGGCCCTAGAATTAGAGTAGTCCCGGGCCTGTCTTTAATTTGGGCTTGGGGAACACTTGAAGGAAGCTGAAGTGGCCACAAAAATATAATAGGAGTAAGGAGCATGAAATCATGTAATAAATGTAGAAAACTTCAAACAAGTTGAGTTTAGAATTGTGTACAAATTAGATGCACAGAAGTGTCTGATCATATACAGACAGCCACTGGAAAAAACTAACCACGGACTTACGTAACAGCTTCTTACCATTGATGGAGATAATTAGCTACTAATCAAGGTAGACATTTACGAGTAGGTAATGGCTAGTTGTAAAAGCTTTACGTAGGTATATAGTTAGATTTAATATAAGTTCACATCAGTCGTGTCCC
Source organism: Odontomyia ornata (assembly GCA_963969285.1). Taxonomy (NCBI): domain Eukaryota; kingdom Metazoa; phylum Arthropoda; class Insecta; order Diptera; family Stratiomyidae; genus Odontomyia; species Odontomyia ornata. The sequence continues at coordinate 183,633,288 of OZ017741.1, read as the reverse complement.
ACAGACGAGGAACTAATGTGAGCTTCGAAGCGTTGACGTCTTTATTATAAATAAAAATGCAGCGAATCAAAAAGGAGTTGTAGTATTTTTTGATTCTTATTGGTTGAAGTTCGCTTAAATCCCCGACACATTTGGTTATTAAATAAATATGTATGTTATAATAATTGAAACAATCGCCACTGGATTTTTTGGTCTGGCTGGAGAAGTAGCGCTGTTGAATTCTTATATTTGTAAATTACAGTTTGACTCTTAGATTCCCCACAGTAATTTACTGGTTCTTCTGAATTCAAGAGGTAGGTACCACAGTCACAGACCGCTTAACTTAAAAATATTAAGTTCTTCAAAACGAAACAAAAATAACGTATTTGTTGGTTGGAAAACTGACTTCCTCAATACTTACAGCGAAGTTTAATAAATAAAGTTAAATAAGGACAGAGTGGCGGTTACTTCAAACAAATGACGTTTTAAATTACTTGATTAACTTCGTCCTGATGCTAAGATCTCAAATTATGCAAGAAAAAAACCATCTCATTTCCGCTGATGAACATAAAGGCAAGAAATTTTTTTCATTTCTACTTTTCCCATGAAGCAGGCTCGACAAGAATGTTCTTTGAACCGAAATGAAATAAATCATTGTCAAACATTTTCTTATCGCCTTCAATAGACGAATTTTCGAACTACCAAACGTTACAATATGGGCCTAACTACACAATAGGCTGCTCAACAAAAGTTTTCTGACGAAACGAGATGGTTCGTTAGGATTTGGGATCATGATGTTGTTTCATGTTCAAGGCGATAGCACTCTATTGACGCTGTTGAATATATATTTGCTATTTCTAAGAGCCCACACATAAGGGTGGTCTCATGTGAAGCAATAGCACATAGAATTGACCGTTGTCCCGCCATTTCCGTAGCGTCTATGTACACATGGCAACACACATCGCAGTTGGAAGCAAACATGTTTGATCTTGTCTAGCAATCTATCTATTACTTTCTCGGAACGAACGATCTATCTTTTCTGGCGTCGGTCTTCTATCTACAGAGACAATATTTTCTGAGATCTGTAGGCTCTCTCCACCCTCGACACGCTGGGCTGGGACTATGTTTCTAAGAATCTTCTAATCAGTCCTGGCGTTCCATTTCCCAATGCGTTATATGTATATTTTCCAGACCATGTTCATTGGAAGCAGAGTGCACGCATCTTAGATAAATGGATGTGCAACCTGGAATATTCATGGGACCTGTGCTGGTATGTGGTCTGAGAAGGCATTTTCACATATGTACATGTAGCGCGTTCATTTCTTTGAGATTAGACCGGCAGTAGACGGGCCAATACCGCAAAGATGTTGTATGCGCGCATTTTCCTTATCGGCGAGCATATAAATTCAACTGGTCGCACATTAGGAAAGCCAGTGTCTTCACAGTATTGGACTGTAGTAGAACATTTCTCAAGAGTTTTGAGGCGTCGCCGCTGCTAGTGCCAATCAAGAAAGATTTTTAGTGTGATTTAAAATTAAAAAAATTATCAGAGATTCAGCTTTCAAAAAATTAAAATCGTTCAGTATAGTCAGTGTGTGTTCGACTTAAAAGAGAACAAATCTCTGTGTTTCATTGAAATTCATTGACGTAATATAACAGACCGGAAATAAAAAAATAAATATATCAAGAAATAAATGAACGTAGCGAACTCCAATGTAGACATTTAAAGTGATTGTGCTCGTCGTCAGCTCTAAATCGAGAATAAATCAAAAAACTTTTGACATCAATTGAATGATCCGAGTCCTAGTACTTCCCGTTCGCTAGTGTTGGTCAAGAAAGTCGTTAAATTAATTAATGTTCTTTCACTCAAGACTGTTTAAGAAATAATTTATCATCTGCGGGTTATCAGGAGTGTGATGTTGCATAAATCTTATATTAATAAATCGCGAACGGTCACGAACATTTTTCCTTATAAAATATTAATCTGCAAATCGCACTTCAGTTAAGAGTTTGATTGATAACCAATAAGTGGCGCAGAACTGTAAAAAGAAAAAAACGCGTTGAAAAAAAGTATTTTCAAGCCTTATTTAACTCGTAAAACGGTTTCAAATTTTTATTGACTTGGAGCATTAATCGAAGTTTCGTGTTAAGGACACGTTTTACACCGTCCACAGACCTACGTTTTCTATATCCTTGCTCTTCAATAGCCGAATGTGCACGTGGTTTAAGCTCGCGATCGTCACGCCAACAACGTTGCTCACCAAATTGATTCCTGTGTTGTAAGCAGTTCCGGCAGGACATTTCTTTTGTTGTGTGAATAAATTGCAATCATTTTTATCCAACAATTAAAAGAAACGTTGAACATTACTTATCCACCGTTTGAAAGACTTATGTCAGTTATAATTCGGAAAAATCTGAATTTTGACAAAAACACTTTTGCGCGATCTGCAAACCATCATCTCAGCAGTAATATAACGTAACCCTCGTTTTGTTCGGGACATTCAATTGGTAAGTGTTGTATACTTTTGTAATTTGCTTTAAAATCAAAATTGGTAGTTTGTGTTAATCATAGGTATAAAAATTGATTTGGGGACTCCCGAAGAAAGTTTGGTGATACCGGCGAAAATAGAGCAAATACTTGCAATTTCCTCCAGCAAGTGGTAGATATCAGACTTTATATGTGAGTTTCCTTATCTGTCTGGAATTGATTATCTTTGTGGTAGGGTTTCTTAGTTATTTCAGAGATAAAGCACACGCGATATGGCTTTTCAAAAATTCCGTCGATTCTTTATCGATAAAAAGTGGATAGGTTTTCCAATTTGATATTCCCTACTCTAAATAATGTTACATAACTGATTAAAAAACGTAAGCCCAAGCGATCAAACGTATTTTTTTCTATATCGACTTGATTGCTGCTCACAGAAATTGCCGCGATCATCAAAAATGCTCGAGTCGCCACTTTGAGAGCAAATAAAATTAGCTAGTCATTAAAGTCATGGCTAAAGTATTTCATGTCATGTGTGACGACGAGAGAGTGTGGAAGTCACGTGAAAAAGCAATCACACTGCTGGCGTGCTTCTTCGAATTTAATTCCAAAGGTTGTTGACACATCCTATCGATTTCGAAAACTTTTTCAAACATACGTTTGTCTAAATATTTGATTAGATGTCGTGGAAGCAAACTCAGTATGAATTTGACGATCTTGAATCGTCTAGAGGTTTTATTACTTTTGTTCAATTTGAAACAAGTTGAGATTGTGTCTATGCATATAATTGCTTATGGTTAATTTTGGGTTTGTAATTGAGCACGAAATACGTTGATTATAATAAGTTTTGATTTCTATTTCCACTGGTAGATCTAGTTTGGTAGATGAGATTTTGAGGGTGAAACCAGTATGGAGTAATATTCAAAGATTTTTTTCGCGTTGAGTAGGCTGCTGAAACTGCAGAACTTGAACGTTTCATAAATGTGTGCTAAAATCCAAGGAAGGTTATTATTAGAAAGTATGATCTTATTAAGAATTGGTTCTTGAGATGTTTTGACGAGCATCTATACGGTTGGGAATTACTTCTGATATAAAGTTTCTTGAAGTTAAAACTTCAATGTGAAGTTTTCTTTTAAAGTTGTTTGAATCACCAAATCGGATATCTTAAAGGACAGTGTGCTGTACCTTAAATGATAAAAAAAAGCAAAACTTTCTTTTTCAACGTTAATTAAGACCACTTGGAGGTTCATAACATTCAAAAAGCTATTTTTGAGTTCAAGTCGACGAAAAATACATATGTATAACTAAAACAATTGGGTCTATTTAGCTTTGCTAACTACTTCGCTTGCTTTAAACTTCTTTAGTTGGTATTCCATAAAAGGATTACAAGCATTTGCCACCATTTCCATTTGGGAAACTCCTATTATTTATTTCCTCAACTATCCAACAAGACATACCTTTCTCAATATTTGTATAAAACTATAAATTAAAAATCTAAATTGCTTCGCACTCACCGAGAAAGATATGGGGTTTTCAGGACCAAATTTGTTATTCAGACAAACAAACCGTCCAATGTTTATAATGTCAAGCGATCATCAACTTTTTTGACCGGAAAGCGTCATATGTACTTTCTAAAATTATAATGAATGTATCTAATTCAATTTAGCATTAAAAATATCTCAGATGGTTTACCAAATTTCATAAATATTTCCTCAATAATCGTTGATGAATGGGCGCCAATTTATAATTAGAATGATGAAGTATTTGATCGATTGGAATTGATTTCTTTCAAATTTTAGGCAATTCGATAGATATAAAAGATTTGAGAATTTGAACTTATCAAAGGAAGTACTGTCTATATTTAAAATTGTGATACGAGGTGCCCAAAAAATGTACGTAGCGGAAATTATTCATATGACGTATCAAAAGAATAAATTGGATGGAAAAAGTTAATTTTGAATCATGTAGACCATACTATGGGATGATTATATTTTCAAGCCATATGCAGCACTGGGGTTTCATGGGGTATAAATTTTGAAAGCAGAATGGTACCTCTTCATTGCCAAAATTTCCTTTTTTGGATTCCTTGTAAAGAGTAAATCGCACAAGGTCAAGATTGGAGAAATCCACCATACAACACTGGCTTTTGACATATTATTAGGCCTTCTTAATCGTTGAAACTCCGATTTTGTCTTTCGTAGCTCCTCTCGCTGAATATGTGTAGTAGAAAGAACACCACTTTTCAGGCAAACGCTATGCAATAAAGTATTGCATGTAATTGTCACCTCTAGGAGTCTAAAATCTTCAATACAAACTGTGCTATTTTGCAAAGTGAAACTACTCCACTATTAACTGCTCCCATTTCCGTTTCGAGTTCTTCCTCCCGTTGAACTCTCGTAATTCTTGGAAAAAGACCACACCATCATCAAACCACGACATATATCATTTCATTTAAGCTTGAACTTTTTTATAGACCTTGTACGCAATACCACAAAAAATTGATCCTATAAATCAAAAAGAAGAACATGTCTCCCACCTTTTTTCTGTTATACATATATTAAATTTAAATATTTATAAGTCACAAGTCACCAATTTGAAATTCAATTGGTTTTTGAATGCGTCATCATATTTAAAAAAATGATGGATCTTTTTTCTCTGTCTTCTAGCCGTTTTTCTTTTTGCTTTCGCATTTCTGTCAGCAGCTAGCTAATATGTGTGTTTGAAAATTTTGTTTAAAATTGTTGGAACTTCATAAATCTGAATCAGTCGTCCGTTGGACTTAATAGGGTGCAAACTATAAATCGAAAGAGAATCGGCAAAACTGGCACGTGCCAAGTATAATAGAAATAAATAAAATTAATTTTCTATAATGATATATTGGAATAGTGAAGCGATTAAAATTAAATATATACTAAATAAAATATTAAATAAACATTCAATTTGATACAATTCGGTTTGGTGATAGATTTATCAACGGAAGTGTTATTTAGTGGGTTAAGCCTTCAACTTCAATAGTGTCGTTGGTAATTTTTGGTGTTTTAACAATCTTCGTAGTGGTATTAATAAAAATACTGTATTTTGTAATAATTTTTCTATTGCGTGGAGTAACTAGGTAAATTATAAGAAATAAAATAATTGAATTTCAAACATTTTATTAGTGAAAAAGCTAAAGCTAAAAATTAATCAAATAAATAATTTTAAAAAATTGAATGAATTTAATAATAACCAAAGTTGAGTTCTGTGTTGTCAGAGATTTACCCTATAAAATATTACTTTCAAAAAATTCTACATGGCTATAAAACTTTTCAAATTTTTAATAATAATCACCAATATTAAAGCTTTGAATTATAAGGCCCAAATAACTGTTAGATGCAAAAATCGTTAAATCGAAATTTAAACTCAATTTGCTTGAAGATTTATATTTTTAGATTATTTTAAATTTGGATTTACACACATAAGTAGCTAAACAAGTTGAGTAGGCAGGAGTATGTTTCTGTAAGAAGAGTTTTGTATTCAACATAGGAAATGCAGACACTTACATACCTGACCCAAGTAAAGAATAAACTCAAGAAATACCTGAATGGGAAAAGTCGATTTCGCTCTATTTTAAGCGGGCATCATTGTGTTGTAGCATTCGGTATATACATAACAGTGTTCAGGTTCTGAAAGATATTTATGTTATGGATCTTACCTGAAATCTTCAAGAAGATCCAATGGAAAGCCAATCTAAAAAAAACCCTATATTGTTAATGCTGTAGCCAGAGAAAATTCAAATGGCTGTAACTTCATAAGCAACCTTACATTGGGCGACCTAGATATCTAATTTCAGGGAATTTAACGATATGTCCACGATTTTGTAGGGAAAATGTGACATTTACAAGCCCTACGAAATTGAGTGAAATTTGACTTCTAATTTACTTGTTGTAGTTATAAAGAGCTACTTCTTTTTCCAGGTTTTTCCAATCATAGGCATCCAATGGCAAGACGGCAATATATTTTTGTCGAACATTTCCCCATCTTCTGCACTTCTCGATGCTGGTAATATTGTTTCACTTCAAGGCCTTTCACCTGATACTCTATCTTGACTACCTTTCATAATAAATTTTACGGGCAGCTTCCATAATCAAATTTCGTTAACACCAAAACTTTTGAAAGGTTATTACTTCTGTTTTATTTACCAGATTTGGTGATTGTAGTCACTATATTTTTGGAGGAAAACTGCTGCGATAAACAGGCGGGCGAAAAAAATAACAGACGAACAGACAGGTCACGATTTCTATAGGATTTTATAACTTAAAAGAAAACCAAACTATATTCTACGATTTCTGACTAAACACTGTAGAAGGGCGTATAGTGTACAATTATGCATTTACTGCAAGTGCTGTGGATCGATATGTTTTGGCGGGCTTGCAGAGTGGGAACTTAGAGCAACGTTGCTAAATTGTACAACTTTTTCGCTTTATCCACTAAATGATACGAGAACCAAATGAAATATCACAATTCATGCCAACAATGCAATATTTCAAATGCAATATCTGGAATGAAAACCTACTAACAAGGTTTAATTGACAGATACTCCACTGGGTATCTTTAGAAAGCTATTGAACCACTACAGTACACATCCATGTTCAATTTCAGAGTGAACAATAGCAGTTAGCAGCACTTTATGAATGAAATCCGGAAACCTTGAGTCAAACCGCTTCGAATTTTCAATCGAACTTTAAATTCACACTTTTTTATTTGCATGAAACGTGTGAAAAGCATTCGCAGAATCTTTAAATTCAATTTCTAAAATGTTCACACATGAGCCGCACAAAAGCCAACGTGGTTTAGTCCAGAAAACAAAAATTCTGAAAACTGATATTGTTTAATTTAATAATTTAAATAAATTTTTATTTCATTTGATCAGGATCTAAAAAATTAAACAAGGATTGAATGCTTAAAAACAAAAAAAAAAAAACAGTAATCAAATAATATCAAAAAATGGACTTAATCGTATAAAATAAAAATAAAATAAATAACATATCTTTCAATAAAACCAATTTTTAAACATTTTTTTAAAAATCTAATTACATTGTAATAATTTGCATTCCCACACGCCACCCTCGATCTATTACCTTTGATTTGTCTAACGGACACGCGACTCAAAAATCTATTATTTAATTGAAACGTTGATGCGACCAAAAAGAAAGATTCATCCGTACTCGTATGAAATCTATAAATGTGCACGAGCTCATACGTTGGGATGTTATCAAGAAAGTTGACCCAAGACCTCGTGTCGTGTAATTCAAATTGAATGATTCGTTTGGTAACGAAACGTTATTGCCGTTGTTCCGGTGGTCGTGGTGGTGGTGGTGGTGATGAAGGCATAATGAGCGATCTCGGGGTAGCACAATGAAGACGATGCTGCGCAATAGCCTCGATAAGGGCCAAAGGGCCATTTATAATTGAAGCATAAATTGGCACCGTTCAGCATTAAATGATAATTTATAGCTCATAAGCATTGATAACGGTATGCTGGTCTTGGCGCTATCTGTGCGAACATTGACTAATCTTTCAACTAAGACGATGATTCGATGGTATTCGTACTAGCTTCTAAGTTGATAAACTATAAGTTCATTAGCCTAATAATTGCGTCAATGCATAAGCATATTTATACGTGATACACGGGAGATTTGGTACTTATTGGACCTTTCTACTGTTTTGTTTGCAGGAAATGAATTCAATAATACTTGTGGGGGTGACACTACTTCTCGCCATAGGCGGAAATGGCGTCCATAGCCGAGCCATCGAGGACATGGACAATTCGATACAAGGTGGCCGAAACGGATTTGAGGTGACGAATTGGGTTGAAATGGCAGTGAAACCTCCAGCGACAGTGAAACAGCAGCCAGGCGAGCCAATTGAGCTTATTTGTGAAGTTTTAGGATCGCCAACTCCGACCGTGCAATGGATTCGCGGATCAATGCCATTGACAGGGGTAAGTTTTCATTTCTCATTTGTCGAGCAATACTAACTTTCATATTTTCCCTCTCCACAGCTGAATGACTACAAAACCAACATGGTTACTGAAGAAAGCCCTACCTCCATCACTCGTGTGCGGTCAGTATTATACATTCAGCACCCAGTTAGCTCCGATACCACCTTCACATGCGTGGGCCAAACAGGAGGCAAAACAGCATTTGCTTCAACTTTGGTAAAACGCAGCCTTCCAGCCCTATTGGCACCATACGAGGCCATGGTACCTGAGAAGAACACCGTGAAAATCGTCTACAGCTACCTGATTGCATTCGACTTGATCGGCTCCAACGTTCTTTTACCTTGCCGAGCACTAGGACGGCCACGTCCTGAAGTCTATTGGATGGACAAAAATGGTGTAATCAATGGCCAGGACTCACGAATGAAGGTAAGCTCCAATTACCCAAAATCTTCTTTTCCCACTCAAGCTAAACAAAAACCAGTTAAAAGTTGTCACTGCTTTCCCATGAAAAGATGTAACAATTAAATCGTCGCTGAAATGTCACGGTCATAGTCATATCTTAACATTTAAAAAGATACTTTCTAATTACGCGCTACTTTCAATTATCAGATCTCTTTAAGAGAGGAAGACAACCGACAGCTGCTTCCGCAACATTGAGTAATTTATACTCGGTTCAGGTGAAGCAATTTCAGCTTCTATAGTACTTCGACGGCTTCCTGCTTTCTGAGGAACAGTGATCACTTCTCAGAACAATACAATTCCATTCTTGCTATGTACCCAATAATTAGATACAGCTCACTGATCTGGCATGCCCCTCGGTGGTCACGCGGCAAGCAGTTGTAGCTACGTAGCGATCGTGCTATTATACTTCTAATTCGTTGGGGCCGAAGCTTTTTCACACGCATGCTCCATACACACCCTCCACGACGCGAACTGAAGCCTGACCCGCGACAACCCAAACGATCTTAACTTTGGCGATCATACGATCGCGTATCAATGGAATGAATCCAACCGCGAAATGCGTATCAAGTTATCAACACATTTATTATGCTCGTTTGTACGTCGTAGCCGTTTTATTTTATTCTACGCGTACATTTCAGAATGTCCATTTGTTGGCTTTTAATTGCTCTTAAATGGAAACCATTATACTCGTACGGTCGTATGTAATCAGCGATATTAATTTAATAACGCTGAAGAAACAATCGACGATCGGACAGTGCCTTATCAGTCGAGGCGAAGCAGATTGGCGGCGTTTCTTTCTTCTATGCTGCAACAATTGATCTTTCGCTTACGTCTTTGGCGATGCTGTAATTATCATTTTTAGAAACGTTTCGACTCTGAAATTATAATACGCTTTTTGAACCATTGAAGTGCAACCTTTCTGAACTCGCTTGCTGGCTATCAGTGATTTCTGTATTGTCTTATGTTCGAGAAGAATAGACACGAGATAAGCAACTGACATAGTCACTCACATATCGAATCACGAGAATGATTGCTCCTCATATGAAGTGATAAGAACGCGATTATGCATGGTCGATCATGTTCTGGGCGGAGGGCTAGTCAGCATTGCATCAGTGATCATACTCATAATTAGCTCCACTGTATTCCATTGATAATGGTTGCCATACATCAGCCGAGAATTAACTTTGTATCAATTTTTTCCTTCCAGGTGTTACCAAGCGGAGAACTTTTGATAACCGACCTTAAATGGGATGACATGGGCAACTACAAATGTGTCGCAAGGAATTCATTCGGAAACGATACCGTGGACACCTTCGTCTATCCAGTACTTGTAAGTATCAACTATCATACTCGAAACCACAACCACTAATCGTGCATCCATTACCTAAAAAGTCCATTCAAACAATTCCAACAGTAGCCAACACGTACCAAAGGCACCAATTAATATCTTATTACAGAATCCCATCTTATTCACATCAATCTACTTCTCACCTTACGCTTTACTACAGTCATTTTATTTTCTCCTCTTGCAGAAAGAAGAATAAAACAAAAACGCATCGACCGACAGTCGGGAAAAACGTCGTCTTTTAAATTAATTGCCTACGTCAAAAGTGCCAAAAAAACCTTTTCTGTATTTCCAACGCCACTCCACAGCAGCAGAAAACCAGCACCAAACACCCAGAAATCTTATTTTACTTCGCCTGGACCTTAAATCAATCCCACTACAAAAAGGATCTACTGACGCCCAGAGCTGATCATAACTACCCGGAAAGATTTCAACAACAAAAATCACAAATAAATACTTTTAATGGCATTATTGTAAAAGCGATACCTACCTATATCTATTCATTAAATCTTCATAACATTTCATCCAAGTGTGCAAAGTAGTTAATTTATAATTTCGCTTCATTCAACCTTAAAAACCACAAAGAAAAAATCTTCTCAATTCCATTCTTCAAATGTGTGTAAATATTTTTTAAGATGAAGTTTTTGTTGGCTCCTGAATTAAGTCGTGATGTGAAAAAGAGCGAGGGACGATGAGCCAAAGTGGGGCCTAGTGGAATATTCTAGAAAACATAATTGAGAGGATAACAACTAATGCATATTTACCATTAGAATTACTCAGCAGTGCAAAGTTACTTAATTTTTTTTATATAAACAAAAAATTGTTCTCCAACAATTTATTCCTATTATTTATATCAGTATGTATTATGACCGTAGACAAGTTAATTTTTATCGCTCTATTACTATATTTGTATTTAATGATTACTGAATGTCGTATTTAAATGTAAATATGAACTGATATTTATAGCCTACCTATGAATTCTATTTAAAAAGAAAATATTAAAAGAAAATATTGATGAAAATTATACAACAAACTGTTTCTATTCGATATCATCTTATTTTGAAATTTATGTTGAAAAACGGGTAAGTTTTTCTTGAACTGTTTATTGATACCGTAGTACCTTAGTACAATTATGTCTCTTCTGGACATGTGGCGCTTTATTGAATACTTCCGACGAGTTCAGCAAATTTCTATACAATACATTTATACAATTACTGCGATCATATTGCACGAGTACTAGCCTCCATCCTTTGGGTGTTGTTTCTCAGCGTTGCTTCAATTTAAAATTTCTGCTTCCTTCTATGTATATGCTTGCCATCCCCTTATATTGATAGCACACTTTTCCAAGTCCTGAAACTACCTCAAAGAAGAATAGTTGTAAGTCGCCACGTGAAACCGGAAGGGTCAGGATTGTCCAGAACAAAATTTTTCCCTAGTGAGAGCTTACCAAATGCTTAAATTCCAAACGACATAATATACTGCGAACAACTTTTGACATTCACTGTCAAAATGCTTCGACAAATCATTATGAATGAGCCCACCCTTGAAAAATTCTTCGAAATCATCCAATCTTTGCGATCTGTGCGGAACTGATGAATCTGAATTTTGACAATATTCCTTACAGCAGCATATAAAGAAATATGTTAACAGCTGAAAGGATGGATCAGATGGATGACTATGTGTGCCATAAAATCACGAAATAACGATTGACGTAAAGTAAATTCGGAAAATTTTGTAGTGGTGTTCAAGTGTGAGTCTCATTATCATCATATACCGGGGCATACAAAATATAAATGTCCAGCAAAAAGTTCGGTATGACTACTGGTATGATAGCTAACCCTTTCTAAGTTCTAAGCAAAAATAAAAAAATAACTTTAAGTATGTATAAGGCGCACTCGGTTTGTTATTCGTTATTAAAGGCACAACTTAGAATAAAATTCTACTTCACTTCAACGAAATTGGTTACAAAGTTTCTACTAACTTAATTATGCGTTCACGTGCTGTGGTCAAACCACACTCTGAATACGTTCTGGAGATGATCACTTTATATACTTCCCCATATCGTCCATCTCCTATATTTAATTTTGCTGGCCTTATCACTTTGTTAATTTTCGTACACTATTAAATTCACCTCGAAGCTCACTAGTGTATTATACTTAAATAAGCCCAAGAATTTAATCAAATTTTAGGATAATGTAGCAAACGCGCATGCTGAGTGCACCAAAAATTTCACAAGCAAATAATTTATTCGGTGAAAAATTAATTTTAAATACATTTTGGTGCCGTATAAATCTTCTTTGAACGCAAAATTTTTACACCACTGTATGCGGTTCCGCTACATTTGGGAACCAGTTGAGTAAGAGGGCTCGCTTGACAGGTGCTCATTTGTGGTGTGAGTAGCTATATTAGTGGCCGGGATGGACGTATGGAAGTTGAAACTGCCAACACGAGTGTGAATTCGTCAATATTGAAATTATAAAAAACTTATTAGAAAACGGACGTTTGAAAGTTGAAGACCGGAAGAAAGCAAAAACTTCATCTTGGGCGAGCACCCATCAAATACACCCTTATCAATAGTTATTATCAGCAGGCAAACGAGATGGCGGAGCAAGCAAACACGATAGCGGAGCAAGCAAACACGATGGCAGAGCAACCAAATACCAAAGCCGCCCGCTAGGAAATACCTTCGGACATGATGGTTGCGGACGATACAATAGCAAAGAATTCAAGCTTTAACTAAGATGTTAACCTAATTAATTTATATTAGCAAAGGGTAAGTTAGTTGCAAAATGTAAGACCCCGGTTCCTATGCCAATCTCACCCACACCTAGCACTAATTCTTTCAGCACACTGGCGAACGATAGCCAAAATAATAAATCAAACGCGACTAACAATCGAACAGAGAAGGTATGGTTCCCACCAATTTTTATTGAAAATCTGAAAGCAACGGTACTTAAAGGCATCATGTATAGGTACACCCTTACTGATGGTACTATTCTAGAGTACCGAATTACAAAGTTGTCGAACTCCCGACTAAAAGTCACAGTGGACAGGCTCAAGGCCCACGACTACACCATGAACCTACTTGAAAACACGGAAGCAGTGGGATACTCGTTCACTCCCCAAAGAAAAGAAAAAATGTGTCGTGAAGCTAAGGGGTGTTAGTTCAGACTTTGGAGCTGAGGCTGTTCGAGAGGACATAGCCAGCTAAATTCCGAATTTAGGTCTCGAGTCTATCAGCCCACTTACCACTGCATGGTCGAGAGCAAATAAAATCAACCTGGATTTATTTAGGATTACAATGGGATCGCAAGCTGATAAGAATGAAATAATTAAGCTGCGCTACATTTTGAACAAACGAGCCGTATGGGAACGCCCCAAAAGGAGTGATCTGGTTCAATGCTATCGGTGTCAAAGATTCGGACACGTATCACCAATTTCGGATTCAACATGTGCTGTGCAGCATGTGGGGAGGAGCACACTTCCAAAAGCTGCCCCAGAAAAAATATGGACAAACCGGAAACCGCTCCATTCTGCACTATGTGCATGACCCATGGGCGTCTAGCCAATTTTTCCGGCTGTCCGGAACGGAAAAGATTGTTGGGCAGGGCAATCGAAAATAAAGCTAAACGGACGGAGCCTCAGATCATATTCTCACCGCTCCCCAGCTGTCCAAATACTACACCAACCCCTACAACTCCACACAACTTTGCTCCTCCTTCCAATCTGACCTCATATTCTGAACTTTTAAGAAGCGGAACTGCGCCCCATACTTTTAGTTCACCGACTCCTAGTCCCGTCAAACGCCTACAACAGATAACCGCGGAGTGGCTGAACTCCTATGCAAGGTCAGGGCTTTCTTCCCATACTTTGACGTCACTCCTGTAAAGAGAAGCCAATGGCGCTCCTCAATTTCGATTTCAATCTTGATGGTTGCAAATAGACTAACCGTTCTTTCCCTAAATATTAACTCCCTAATCTCACATGATAAGAGACTCTACATTGTTGATTTGGTCAAATCCTTCTAACCTGACATCCTCCTTCTGAACGAGACAGTTCTTAACCATCTACACAAAGTCCTTGTGGAGAACTACCATGTGCTTCGTAATGACAGTCGATACTGTTTCGAGATGATTTAGATATCCATCAAATCCCTTTTGACCAAACAATTCCTTATATACGCTAGCAACTCTCAACACCAAGCCACCCAATGGAAACCCAACCAAAGTTTTGATTGGCTTGCTCCCCGTGCAATCTAGGTCCCCAGATCCCATTTATACTTAACCAAATCCTCGCAACAGCCTCAACGACTTATTTATACTACGAGGAGACCTTAATGCCTGATACGAACACTGGGGGACTCCACAAGGAATACCAACGGGAACTATCTATTCGAATGGCTCCATGCGGATGCTCTCCTCTCAGCATCCATAGCAAATGCTGGGGTCCCAATATTTCCCAGAGTGAATTCATTTTTGGATAACTTCATAATATCATCTGACCTCAACGATCCCACAATTCCCTTTACTTACTCCACATTTAGCTCGTTATCGGACCATCATGGCCTCCATCTCAACATAACCCTTAGATCACACATACCAGTTCCTATTTGCCCGCCTCACAATAGACCGTTTAATTCCATAGACTGGCCAAACTTCAAAAAAGACCTCCTTCCGAATCTCCCACCGGAAAATATCATTCTCTCGAACGCAGAAATAGACCAGCATGCCCCCTTCCACAAACCACGCAGGCCATTTTATAGATGTCTAACTCAGAAGACTCTTCAATTTAAAAAAACTCGGAAGCATATGTTCCATCGGCTTAAGCTTATTTATCATCGAAGCTTTAACCGGTTCAATGAGGAGTATTTGGACCTTAAAACGCAAATAACGAGCATTTCCCGTTAAATCCAAAAACGCATCAGATCCGAAGTCAACAACTTCTAAAAAAGTAGACTGATATCACTGCGACCATCTTCAGATATTTTTAAATCTACACATCAACCCACAGGCCGTAAGAGCTCCAAATTCGACACTGAGAAAGACCCGATAAAGCGAGGGAATGAAGTCTTTACTGCACAATCTGACAAGATCGTTGCATGTGAGGAATACTTCAAACAACCATATTTTTGCCGTGAGTCATCCAATACAGCTTTGAAAAGCATCGTTAAAGCAGAAGTTCTACTAACGACGGAAGGGTACGAGGGATCTTATTTAATTGTATTCTCCAGTTATAATAAAGCATCCTCTTCACAACATCCAGTCTTCGCCGGATTTTTCCCCTTGAAAACGGAAGTAGAAGATCTCCTAAATGCCTTAAATAGCAAGCTATCTCACGGCCTTGATAGTATCCCAAACAGAATACTCAAGAAGTGCAGAAAGACCATCTCCTCCTTCTTGATGATATTATACAATAATTGTATTAATAATGGATATTTTCCAAAACCTTGGGAAGTTAATGAACTCATCCCAATACCAAAACTAGGTTGCGAAAGTGACATTAATAATTTTCGGCCAATTTGCCTTTTGTCTAACATGGGTAAACCCCTTGCAAAGATTATTCTGCGAAACTTGAACGATTTGACTAGTCCCCTGATCCCCGATTTTCAGTTTGGATTTGAACGCAAACGATCTACGGAGCAAGGAATAATGCTATAGCACAATAGAGTCACCCGCAATCTTCAGCGGAAAGAGTGCACAGTGGCCTGTACTCTAGACCTGAAAATAAGCGTTCCACTCAGTTTGGATCAACGGTCTCAAGTACAAATTGAAAATGTCATTCTGTCCGGTCACAATCATCATAGAGCATCCCAAATTAAACTGGGGAACCTCATTTCAAATCCTATCCCTATCAACTCGGGAGTCCCACAAGGCTCTATCCCCGGTCCCGCCCTGTTCAACTTTTTCCTTCATGATATCCCACGCCCAAACTGCTCGACTATCGATATAGTAATGTATGCAGATGATATCCCCCTCGCTGTCACTCAAAGCCTCCCAGAGATGGCCCAAATAAAGCTGCAGCGCTCTGTCCACAACATCGTTCAATATCTAAAGGATTGTGGGCTCGAAATAAATGCCAGCAAATCGGAGCTGATCTGCTTTAGAAATGCCAGCGGGAAAGGGCACCGCCTTGCTGTATCTCAAAGTAGGAATGTGCAAGCACATATTGCTGGTGAAATCATCCCTCTCAAGGAAAATATCAAATACCTTGGAGTCCATTTTAACAATCGACTTAAGGTGAATAGACACGCCAGGAAAACCCTGAATAAAGCGAAAACAGCGTTCGCAATTATTTCGTCTCTCTTTTCCTCGAAATCAATTTGCCCAAAAGTTAAAGTCTTAACGTACAAAACTCATATTAGGCCGATCATTACGTACGCGTTTCCGGCGTGGCCAACAATCTCGCCTACTGCTGCCGAAGAAATCCAAATCTTCGAGAGGAAGTTCCTTAAGAAATGCCTGTCCAAATACAGATGGCCTAATGAGAACTACTACAGGAACTCTATCCTATACAAAGATACGGAGATAGAACCAATTTTCCACTACATGTTGGCAATGACTAAAAAATGCCAAGAGAAGTGGCGGGAGCACCCTCTTCGATGTATTCGCGCACTTTTCGAACCTACCACTGCAAATAATCCCTACTACCTATGTCCCTTTAAAATCCATGAACAATACCACCACGATCCCAACAAATCCGTAACTAACAATAAACCGGCATTTTACTTTTCAGGCGAACCAAACACATACCGTGGTTAAACAAAATATTTGTAAATTTGGTTAGTTCATAAGTGTAATAAAATAAAAACTCAAGATAAATATAAATGTAAATTCGAGTGCTGTACTAAACAGCTTATAGTTTTAGGTTAGATGCAGGACTAGATTTAATTTATTTTAGGATTAGATTTAGATTAAGATTCAGGGTATTTATTTGTCAAACTATTCAAGTCGCAAGCCAGAAGAGCAAATGGCAAAGTCTATATATCTAAAAACACTGATGTAATACAAGTATTCATATATTTTAGCCTTCAACGTTTATTTGTCACATAGTTATTAATCATGCTCTGTAATGTCAAGTTAGAAAAAGTCTAAATAAAGTTTACTTACTTACTTTGGCTAGTTGCTGTGCACAAGGGACAACAGAAATTGGGTGGGAAAAAGCCAAGTAAATTTATTTCTTTTGCGCGGGATTCCACGTAAATGACGGGAGCTCTTGCGCTGGACCTTTACCGTAGTCCCGTGTAATCTTTATCCGAGGAAATCTTTCCTCCCTTGCGGCAGTTTGCTGATGTTTTATCTGGGCATCCTTTAATTGAGATGAGCCTGGCAACTCGTGATATATTGAAGCCTTCGGCACCAGATCCTCCTCTATCGGGAGAGAATACTGAACTGCACTGAATACAAACGCTTCAAAAATAACAAGAAGTAAGTCGTAGGCTAAACCTGCGACAAAAAGTTGTACATTTAATATCACTTGAGCCCTCATCTTCTCGTTGGGATACGTAATAAAAGCTATTAAGGGAAAGGAAAAAAATACCTATGTATTTTTTTTTTATTTTTTCTTTCCTCGCTCCTCGTAGCTTTGATAGAATTCTGCGCCTCGTTTTGGTTGTCAAATCAAAAAGTTAGAAATTATATGAACTCCGTCGTAGTCGGTACCAAGTCCGGTTGAGAATTGAGGGGGGATCCCCTACCCCCCAGCTTCCATGATTCCGCATCCTAAGCCACACGATCGAATGGTAGTAAATGGTCCCGGGGTCGCACATTGAGTTTACTGGTTCCCCAATTACGGGACATTAAAAGCCGAGAAATAACAGTAACTATAAATACACCTGCAACTCTGCTGCTAAATTCTATTTACACCTCCTTCCTGGTGACGTAAGAGGGTGAAGGCGAGTCTTTCGCGCCTGATGATGGAATTGAAAGTAATAACCATGCCGCTGGGATGGAGATTGGGCGATGGGCTAACTCCCCGTCCCTGGAAAATTATACTGTGTCTTGAAATCTGCAACAGTGCCTCGAATTGGATTCAATCTACGGCAAAGACCTCGCAAACGAATAAAGGACTATGCCATTGGATTTTGGAATGTCAGATCACTGAACCACTCAGGCACTGTTAACCTTTAACCACCTCCCGCTGGTCTCACAGCCCGCAAACAATATTTCAATTTGCATGCGTCGTGCGACTGAGTGCATCCATGTACGTTTTCAATACATTGACCAGTATCCAGCTTAGGCTTAACCAGTGAACACGCGCACGCGTTTAGTAAGGGTAAGAATAAATATCTCACCAGTGGTCTCCTAGACCGCACGTAGGTGGTTGTGTGTTTTCTTTTTGTGTTCATATAATTTTTTGTTTTAGTGGAAAAAATTATTAAAAATTATGAAAATATTGCGGAGTGGATGCAGCAGGAGATGCCTGATAAAGAAAATATGCCAGAAGAAGCTTGTAGTGTCGTGAAGCTTGATTTTACAGAAGATATTGTGTCTCCTATAGACTGGGAATCCAATTCTGAAATCGAAGTTGATGATGAAGCAGAAGCTAGTTCATTTTATAGCGGATCAGCAGGTAGAGTCTCTTCAAGGTCAACATATTAACCATAGGTGACGCATGAAAATACTCACCAGATGATGACATTTCACTTTCACGTTGGCAACATAAGGAAAGACGCGGAAAAAAGGATTATTTTGGTTCTAATCGTTTTTGCTTTGCATCGGAACCAAACATCGCTCGTGCAAGAGCACTGCAGCATAACATCATGCAAATAACGGTGAATATCAAACCAGCTTTTCGTAGTGTTAAAACTAATTCTAAGATGCCACTGGATATTTGGTGTCTTGGTGTCACTAACGAAAAAATAAGGAGAATCAGGTCAAACTACAAAAAGTAGACTTGTGTTCATTATCAAGACATTAAGTTTTCATTCTACACAGCAGCATTCAAGGAAAATCATGAACACTATACATTGTGGTACAGTACCGATTGCACTGGATGAGAGATTTATCGTTGTATTTTGAGTAAAAATAGATTGGAAATCTTGATGAACCCTCTTCGATTTGATGACGCCAAAACAAGAGAACAACAACTTACCGATGCCTTTGATACAAATATCGGACTTAGGCAGGGAGATAGGGTGTCCCCTTTTCTATTGAATTTCGCTTCGGAATACGTCATGAGAAAGCTACCTGTCGATACAAGAGGCACTCCACTTTACAAATTTAGCCAAGTGGTAGCCTATGCCCAGGACATCAACATTTTGTCACGGTCATTAACAACTGTTAAAGAACTCTTCCTGAAACTTGACAGCGAAGCAAAACTAGTAGGGGCTACAAATCAATGAGAATAAAACAAAACCCATGACGCACTCAAGGAAAAATGCTTCCAATAAATATAAGACTTATAGTTGAAACAACACTGCAATCTAATAGTCCGAAGTCCTGCTGGTATTGCATCTGTTCCCTGAAAACATCACCCCATAACCCCAATATCTTTTCATGGCATAATTCCCAAGCTTTTGATGGGCAAGTCAAATTGTTTTCCTCCACATTTATGGTTTCAAATCTCACTAAATACTCATCGTATCCCTCTTCTACTCCTATTGTGCACTCTATCGTGACCTTTCCATTAGAAATCTAAAGTATATTGCTCACTTTTGACATTAATGGTATTCCGGTTCCTGATGGAATACTGAATCTATTCATCAATTATTTTCAATATTAGCCTTTATTGCTGCTGCTTTCATGACGTCTGGAAGCAAGTTCATATCTTTCCAATTCAGGAATTTGGAGTTCACGTGAATCTCGAATTATCGCCCGATCTCTTTATTATCTAGTTTTGGAAAGCTCCTTGAGCGAATCGTTCATAACGAAATGATGTCATAAGTATCGTGCTTGCAAATGAATAACATGGCTTCATCAAAGGTCGTTCGACGATAACTTATCTGTTAGAACTAACGAATACCGTCTCTCTTACTATTGGCAAGAGCCAACAACTGGATGTCATATACAATGATTTAGCTAAAGCGTTTGACAGTGATGATTATGGGCTTTTGGCTATAAAGCTCCAATCGTTTGCAGCTCAATCTTCTCTTTGGTTTTATACTTTCTATCCCACCGCTCTTGCACCGTTACATGTAATAATATTTCGTCAGCCTCATTTAATTCAAAATTTGATGATCCTCAAGGATCAATTTTAGCACTTTGTTATTTATTTGCCAAATATGAAACACAAGTCTTCATAGCTGACAACATTATCAATAAGATTCAAGGTTGTCGTTCAGTCTTCTCAGGACAAAGCAGCGGTGAGCAATAGTATTATGGTTCCAGCCTCATACACATACACACATACATATAATTTTGCATCATGTACAAGCTACTCTCAGTACTGGCATCACCCCAGTACATACTTACGACAACAGTAAATCTTTTTTCTATCGGGACTGATGCTAATACTGCGATTAGTCTTCCGCCTGTTCAAATTTGTCGTTATCATAGTGCGGACATTGGCAATTTACCCTTTTCGTTTGTAGCCTTTTTCTCGGCCTTTGTTCCGCTTGCATTATCGATTTAACTTTAAATAAATCCTCGAAACAAATTTCAAAAACGCTTGAAATTTCTACATGGTCCGTCGACCCGGATAATTGTCGCAATGCAGTTTTCGTTCTCGGAATTAATTATCTAAAGCATTTATCGCTCATCGTTTTTCGCTTGACAATTATCAGTAATCGCATAGTTTTCATTTCCCCTTGTGATTTGCGTGATCATCTTTGAAACTTTTCGTGAAAATTCATCGCGCTATCAGCGAATTCAATTGTGCAAAATGGCCGGTGACGATAATCCAAAACTTGACCCCAAGGTCACCTCAAGTGCAAAGGCAATATTGGAATTGCGTATACAACGTGGCGTCATCTTGGCCCATCAAACTCGGATGAAAACCTTTCTCGATGGCAAAGTGAATAATATATCCGTTTTCGAGGCCGAATGCAAGCTCGGTCTACTTGAGACACAGCTCAAAAACTTTGAAACTGCTCAGTGCCAACTCGAGGTTTTAGACGCAGAAGAGCCATCATCTGGGCAACGGGACTTATATGAAGACAGTTATTGCCAACTCAAGGCTTATTTGCCATCAATTATCGAGAAGCTTCGCCCGAGGAAATCAGTCGATGCATCCGCCATTTGGAATTTGACCGCTGCCTCCGAAACCTCATCAACCAGACTTCACTTGCAGAAACTGAATTTGACCAAGTTTTCGGGTTTGTACAGTGAGTGGTTAGGTTTTCTTGGGATGTTCGAGAAATTGATCGACTCCAATACCCACTTATCGTCTTTGGAAAAATTCCAATATCTTCGTTCTGCACTAACCGGTACAGCTGCTTCAGTGATAGAGGGGATTGAACTTACCGAAGAAAATTATTCTAAGGCAAAGGAGCTTTTAAAAAGGAGATTCGACAACAAGCCATACATTTTCACTTCGCATATCAACGACTTGCTTCAAGTGCAATCTATTCGTCATCCGTCTACTAAAGAATTGCGTCAGATGACTGATGCTATAAACAAGCATATGCGCTGTTTGCTGAGCCTCGGTACAAAGGAATTCTTGTTGCACATTCTCATATCAAAGCTTGATGCTGAGTCCCAGCTCAAATGGCAAGAATTAATTACCAGCTGTTCTCGGTCATCCATAGAATCTAGCGCTCAATTTCAAACTTGGGAAAAGTTTACTGATTTCTTGAATCTACTATGCTTAGCGCTAGAATTCGTAGAAGAAACAAAATCCAACAACAAACCTCTTTCAATCGTCAATAAATCCAAGCGGACTAGTTTTATTGCTAGTAACTGTGATATGAGAGCGAAGTGTAATTTTTTGATTCACGCAGCGGACACACATTATTCGACTGCAATGGGTTAAAGAGCATGCCACCCGACCAAATTTACTAAAGAGCTAAGCAATTGAATTTGTGTTACAATTGCCTTCGAAAGGGGCATTCATTGAAAAGTTGTTTATCGAGCAAGTGTCGTACATGTAACCGCAGCCATCATACTCTACTCCACGGTAACGTAAAGAATTCAGGAATCTCTCAAACATCTCACCAGTCGACTGAAATTGAAACTCCAACAACCAGCGAACATTCGTCACTGATCGGTCAAACGAGATCTAGACATCAATTGTCCCGCCTGGAAGAAAATGCTCAACCCAACAACGTTATTTCAGGTACTGCTATTATCAGAGTCAAATCACCTGATGGAGCTTCAATCGAATACCGAACGATATTGGACAACGGTTCCCAGTTGCACTTCATGACAGAGAGACTCGCCCAGCAACTTCGTTTACGACGAGAAAAAACTGATGTGGCTATTAGTGGAATTTGTATGACGACATCCCGATGTATTTCGAAAACCGTTGCCGCCGTGCAATCACTACAAAACGATTTCAGTTCATTGCTAGAGTTTTTCATCGTACCAAATTTCGTCGGATTGCAGCCATTGCAAAGGATCAATATATCAGACTGGAATATTCCTAAGAACACTCCACTAGCGGACCCTCAATTCGACATACCTCGGAAAGTTGATATTTTGATTGGTGCTGCGTTGTTTTTCAAATTACTTGCTGTTGGACAGATTAATTTAGGTGTTAATCAGCCTATCGTACAGAAAACTCTTATCGGCTGGGTGGTTTCGGGGCCATCCAGTACTTCATACAACTCACTCAGTGTAAACATTAGTGCCGACAGTAACAGTGAACCGTGCGAACAAAATTTAAATAATATCGTCGCTAAGTTTTGGGAGCTAGACTACTGTAATAGTGAAATAGACAAAAGGTCAGCTGAGGAGATTGCTTGTGAAGAACACTTTCGTGTCAATACGATTCGTGATGCAAACGGTCGGTTCATTGTGAGATTACCCTTAAGGCAAGATGGGTCAGTGCTTGGTGACACATATGAAATCGCATTAAAACGATTTTATAGCCTTGAAAGAAAACTTGAGAAATGCCGTGAATTACGCATCAGTTACTACGATTTTATGAATCAATATTTATCGTTGGGACATATGGAGGAAGTCATTGATTCACAGTGTGTGTTACACAAACCTCATTATGTTCTCCCCCATCATTGTGTTGTAAAGGATTATGGCAGCAGCGCTAAATTACGCGTGGTCTTTGATGGTTCTGCGAAATCCTCCAATGGTGTATCCTTAAACGATATTCTAATGGTAGGACCCACAGTTCAAGATGACCTATTTTCGATCTTACTTCGATTTCGTTTCCATCTTTATGTAATATCAGCTGACATAGAAAAAATGTACGGCAAGTCATAGTGCATCCCAGTGACAGAGACCTACAACTAATAGTTTTTCGTAATTCAAGTCATGATCGTGTGAAGCTCTATCGGTTAAAAACAGTTACTTATGGCACTGGGTCTGCTCAATATCATGCAGTAGAATCTAATCGTCAAGTGGCAGAAGATGCTAGGAGTAAGTTTCCAGTAGGAGCATTGATTATGAAGCGAGATGCATATGTCGATAACTTATTGACTGGAAGTGATGACTTGGATGAAGCTGCAAAGATCAGAAACGAAGTTACCGATATTCTACTATCAGGCGGCTTCCCCCTTAAAAAATGGGCATCAAATGAACCATCGTTGCTAGAAAAAATCGATGAAAATGACAAGAAAGTAATGACTCGACTAGATGACAAGGATTTCATCAAAACTCTATGCCTAGCCTGGAACACAGCTGCCGATGAATTTCTGATTACATATCACTCACCAGAAATACGAAGTTCTGTGACCAAAAGAATAGTGTTGTCGGAAACTGCTCGATTCTTCGATCCATTAGGATTACTCAGCCCAGTGATTGTTACCGCCAAACTCTTTCTACAGGAGTTGTGGAGGCTTAATATTGATTGAGACGAAAGCTTACCCATCGAGATGCAAACATGATGCAAGTCTTTTCGCTCGGATATGGCTAAGGTCAACAACTTTAGTATCCCACGACATGTTTGTTTGTCGAATTCCAGCCTTCAAATCCATGGATTCGCTGATGCCAGTCTACGCGTTTATGGAGCTTGTGTATATATTCGTAGTGAAACTCCTGATAAGAAAGTATCGACGAACCTGCTTTGTTCGAAATCCCGTATAGCTCCATTGAAAACTACTACGATACCGCGTCAAGGCTCTGTGCAGCCCTAATACTTTGCGAGCACATAGAATGTGCTACGAAGATTATCCCCCGTGACCTCACGGATGTCGTGTGTTGGAGTGACTCACAAATCGTGTTAGCCTGGCTAAGTGCACCTTCGTACCAATGGTCCACATTTGTAGCGAATCATGTGTCCGAAATTCAAGCTGTTACACCCGTTACATGGCGCTATGTTCCAACGCAGCATAACCCGGCAGATTTGATCTCGCGAGGCGCTAAATCAGAAAGTCTACAAGGGTCCAACTTATGGCTGCATGGTCCAAGCTTTTTATCCGCATCGTCATCACAATGGCCATATCATGGAAAGGTTCCGGATCAAATCGATGTTCCAGAATATCGCAAGCTGAACTTCACAGTCTTGTCGTCTTATGCAGTGGAAAATCTAGTTAAGGACACAAAATATATTAACTCATACTGGAAAACTCTTCGAGTATTTGGATACGTTAATCGATATCTCAAAACATTACGGTTGCGAGCACGTAGTTAAACGAAACCTAGCTTTGCGTTACGAAGCTTTACGGTGTCAGAGTTAGAAGAATCAGTCATGGTTATCGTTCGTTGCATACAACGAGTATATTTTAATCGTGACTATACTGACCTCCTTAAGGGTGCATCCGTAAATGCGAGAAGTCGAATTTTACCTCTACGTCCTTTCCTTGATGGAAATGGAGTTATTCGAGTCGGTGGACGTATTACGAAATCTGATCTACCCTTTGATGCGCGCCATCAAATGCTTCTCCCGCGAGCGCATCCCTTTACAAACGCATTGTTAACCTTCTTGCATGTTAACAACTCACATGCTGGCTGCCATACCTTGGTAAACATTTTTCGGCAAACGTTTTAGTTGATCAACGTAAAGTCGGAGGCTAAACGAGTTATTCATCAGTGCACGATATGCTTTGAGCGAAGCCTCGCTTCTTTCAGCAAATAATGGGAAACCTCCCATCGGATAGGCTGAAAGTATCACATCCCTTTGCGGTTACCGGTGTAGATTTTTGTGGACTGTTTTTCATGCGAGCTCAACTACGAGGAAGATCTCCAATCAAAGGCTACTTATCGGTTTTTATATGTTTCGCTACCAAGGCTGTACATTTTGAACTCGTTTCAGATTTATCGACAGCAGCATTCATTTTTTGCTCGCTTGCAGGGGAAAATGCAACAAGCTATACTCGGACAACACTACTAATTTTATCGGTGCCAATAACCAGTTGCGAGAGTTAAGAAAACTTTTCTCAACTCAATCACATATTGACCAAGTCCAGCAAGCTTGCCTTCTGGAAGGCATTGGATGGTGTTTCATCCCACCGCGCTCCCCACATTTTGGTGGCTTGTGGGAGGCGGCGGTGAAGAAGGCAACATTTTACCTTACCAGAGCAGTCGCCAATGCATCGCTAACCCACGAACAAATGCTTACGGTTATCTATCAAACGGAGGCGATCGTTAATTCTCGACCCATCACGGAGATGTCATCAGATCCAACTGATTTGGAAGCCCTCACACCCGGACATTTCTTGATTGGACGACCAATCACAAGCTTACCCGAACCAATCATCACACAACTTAAATTCGATTCCTTGGACAACTGTCGAAAAATATCCTTCATCCAGCAATCCTTTTGGACTCGATGGCGCAACGACTATCTTCACCTATTGCAGTCGCGATCTAAGTGGACCTCTGTCAATAGCAATGCCAAGGTACAGTGCGGAGCGTGCATTTACCGTTTACCGCTGAAAATTGTTTTGTTGAATTTTGAAAAAAGGAAGTTATGCTGCCGCACCCTGTACAAGCAATACTATTATAGTTCCAGCCTCATACACATACACACATACATATAATTTTGCATCATGTACAAGCTACTCTCAGTACTGGCATCACCCCAGTACATACTTACGACAACAGTAAATCTTTTTTCTATCGGGAGTGATGCTCATACTGCGATTAGTCTTCCACCTGTTCAAATTTGTCGTTATCATAGTGCGGACATTGGCAATTTACCCTTTTCGTTTGTAGCCTTTTTCTCGGCCTTTGTTCCGCTTGCATTATCGATTTAACTTTAAATAAATTCTCGAAACAAATTCCAAAAACGCTTGAAGTTTCTACAGTTGGTATGAGGTCAGATATCAATGCCTCATTAAAATGAAGAATCAGTTCGCCATTCAGACTTAATTCGACGTCAGAAACTTTTGTTTTAACGACCTCTAAAAGTACCTGGTTCCCTCTTTTAGGGTTTGGTAGATGAACCAATTCAAAATATGCTCCAATCAAGGTTAGTTTCTACTGTCCATCACATATAATCCTGCTTCCATTTCTATCCAGAGTCGTACTATCAATTTCGACACCAGCCCTATCGAGAAGATTTATCTCATCAATAGCGACTCCAAGATTCGATACCTTCACTCTAGACCTGTCACTTTCGCGAAACCGCCATCTGGGTCTTGTGAGCTGATACCCCTCAGCTGAACTCACTCCTAAAGTATGAACGGAATAGGTTGCGGGCATTCTTCAGGTGTAATTTCATCAAAGCCATCGAGGGATGGTTGTAGTCCGAAATCGCCGATAAACACTGTTGATGCGTGTGAGAAGAAGGCTTTTCAATCTTTTTAACCTTGCGACGGTTAGTGCTTTATATCTTTCCATATTGTTTTGATGTTTAATCTTCGGAACTATAGGGTGGTCAAACCAAAACGCACGATGTTAATTGTAAATAAAAAAAAAAACATGCAAAGAATTATGCTAATATTCATTTATTTATGACAATTATGTGTAAAACAAAATATCTCCCAAACGCTTGCTACGGCTACGGTGGCATACTTCTGAGACATAATTGAGGTTCAATGTCATTAATTGCTGAATTATCTCAACCTTTAGCTCTTGAATTGTTTTTGGCTTGTTGACGTACGCTTTTTCTTTTAAATGTCCCCAGAGAAAGAAGGCCAACGGTGTCAAATCACATATTCGTGGCGGCCAATTAACATCGCCAGAACGTGACATAACACGGCCATTGAATTTCTTGCGCAAAAGAGCCATTGTTTGTTTGGCAAGTGGCACCATCCTGTTGGAACCACATATCGCCCAGGTCCATAACCGCGATTTCTGGTCACAAGAAGTCCGTTATAATCTCGAAATAGCGAACACATTTTACGGTAACTACTTCATCGACCTCATTTTCGAAGAAATACGGCCCGATGACACCACCAGCCCATAAACCGCACCAAGCAGTCACTCTTTGTGGATGCATCGGCTTTTCAACAATCACTCGTGGATTCTCATTTGCCCAAATGTGGCGACTATGCTTGTTAACAATTCCACTGAGGTGAAAGTGTGCCACGTCGCTGAAGATGATTTTCTTTGTAAAGTCACCATTCCCTTCTGTCTGTTCAACCAACCATTCGGCGTATTGCCGACGCTAGAAATGCTCAGTAGGCGTCAGCTCTTGAATCTTGAAACTTGTTCGCGTGTAAACTCAGAATTCTTATTCAAAATTCGCATCAATGATATTCGTGAGATGTTCAATTGTTGGGCACGACGACGAGTCGAGGTTGGCGGCTCTTCTGCCAGACTATCGCGAACAATAGCAATGTTTTCCGCAGAGCGAACTAGGCAAGCATGCACATATGATTTCATATTTCCTACAGCTCCCGATTGTGGACACATTTGGTCGATTACGCTGACCAAAAAAATTGTAGTGAAGTGAGTATATAGAATGTGCGTGCAGGACTGCAGCCATGGTTTGCTGCCTCAGCGGAAGAGGATTTTAAGATCCGCCGATATTGGCCTTATCTGGGGACGCGTGAATGAGCTGGCAGGCTATCGTCTTTCCCCCAGCACAAGGAGCCACTACAAAAAGAATTTCGCATCCGCGACACGTCGATGTGGCCATGTATTTTCTATTTGAGTGAAAAACTCATACAAAAGTATTTGTATGACTCTTTCCCTCAAATGAGAAATGCACACTTAACCGATTTATGCTATAGCGTTTTGCAATGAAATCACATAATCCTATATCATAAATGGGCACAAGAGCGGAAGGCCACTCTACCCAGCAAGAGCCCCTGTTAACAACAAAAAACAGAGGAGCGCGCCCGACTGCTGGCCCATATTAGCGGAGAAGTGATGCGCGTCCTACACCCGGTCAGGTCGAACTAAATGAAAACACCGAAAGGTATAGTGTTTAACAATTCATTTTATTTTAAACTACTTCAGTATTAGTTCCTTTATGTCTATTTACAACCATCGAGGCCTATGGAAGTATTTTATAATAATTAAATCGATATAAAGATTCCAGCAAATTTCATTATTTCATGACAAGCCCGAAAGCGTAATGTATTCGAAACTACTACTACACACTTCATCGGAAACCGCAGCATCACATCTTATTACCAAATTCAGGTTTCGGTGGTTATTGTTGCTTTACTCACAAAGTAATTCTCTTTTCAGATTTTCACGTCAATCGTAAATGATCCGAAAAAAAGAAAAAAAATATTGTACAATTCTACTCTCTGTTTAGAAAATTCTCATGAAGAACCTTCATCTGAGACTATAATTGGCTTCTATTGACGAATTGATGAAAAGAATCTTTCAAGACTTCACCCTATCTGACACTTAATTTTATAACACTGAAACGAGAAAATTCTATGATCAATAACCGGACACCTGACCTGATGGACAAAGTTGAGTTTTCAATAAGGTTTTCATTCGTTACAAGGCTTTAAACAGGACTCAATGTCTTACAGGCAAGATAATTAGAATTGAACATAGAAAAAGTAGTTCAGCAAAAAATTAAGATAATTTGGATGAAATAATAAGTTGATTGAATTATACGTTTCACTTAGATTGCTTAAGTTTCAATCCCAACATAACGAATTTTTATGCATTTAAGCAACCTATAGTAAAAGCTTACATGCTTACATGTAATATACAAGTGAAACTGAAAGGAAAGAAGCTATTGTGTCTAGGCTTAAAAAACTTATGATTTGATTAATTGCTTTCAATCTTATGATAAATTAAATTACTTCCATAGGCAAATGAAGAAGAGAAGAGTTCAATCTGTAAAGAACGCCAAAATATTTTATAACCTGGTCAAACAAAACAAGGAACATTAATTTACGTAAGCTTACGACATAAGCAAATGTATATCCTATTTTTGCTTGTTGTATCTGTCTAATGAAGTGAGATTATTAAACAGTCCTTCTTTGAAATATTTTAGTCAATTACTTAATACTTTAATTTCTGCTTACTCCCATTAATTAAGCTAGAACTACTTTGTGTGTGCACGAAAGTTACACAATTCTCGAGAATAATACTCTACTCTATAGTAATCTACTTGCGGTTATAAATTTTCCCCGGCAAATAACCAGACGGGTTATCGCCTATCGATAGCATGTATCCGTTATCACCACGCCTTCTTCATCAATGAGCGGATATTGTCCCAGATTGAAGTTGCTAAATTTTCTGTTGCACTAGCAGTGTCATTGAAAATTGGACGTTTTTGTCCAGATTCTTGTGGTCTAAGTTCGTGAAAATCACTTCCTCCGTCGTCACTTAAATTTTTACTATGTAAACGATATGCCACACTGAAATGCTCTTTTCGTGTGAGATAAACAATTATTTACTAAGACGTGATCCACTTCACACGGCACCGAATCAAATGGCCACAAAATGTATCGAATTCCAAAAGCGTTCCATCCAAAACTGACGTAAGATAGGAAGCCATATGGCAGCAGCGCTTACTACCACACACATGACCATTAGTAGGCCGACTTTGCTGGCTAACTTACATGGCGGTATAAGAAGAATTATGGAGGTGCCAACGAAAGTTCGAAGTTTTGTACGGTTTTGAGATGGATTTCTACAGTGAAATCCAGGTGGCCCGCGGAGAATACAATAGCGCTCTTAGTGAAGTGAAAATTATTTCAGTTCTTAAACCCGTTTAGTTTTTATCGCCTTCCAAAGTGAATTTGTAGGAGTTTATATTAGCTAAACTTTTTTTTTTTATTGGATCATTTCACCCTTTTCACAGCAACTTAATGTAAATCTATACGACAAATTTGCTCTACATTGAAGCTTTTCTAACGTCGCGCGGATATCGATCACTCCTTCGGATGGCTCCGATAGCTTTTTAAATTACTTTATACGGAATTGTTTGCAGCTCTGAGCATGGTGGTCGCCATCACCGGTGTGTATCTAAGAGTGATGGCTTGAGGAGAATTAGTGCACACGTCGAAACCACCTTCTTCTAACATTTTTCTTCTCTAATAATTTTTCAGAAAAATTATTATTCAAAATATGCAACTCATTTATGTAGCTGCAAACAATTCCAAATAAAGTAATTATAGGAGTTTGTTTACATCTCAACGCTGAGCTATCAGCCGAAGGTGCAAAACGTGTGCTTCATTTGCTCGTCTTGCAAAGTTTAGGAGTACAGCGGACAGTGCAACGTGAATTTATAGCATGCACGAAATGCGTTCCACACGTTTTTTATTCGGAAAATAGTATATATTACGAAATATAAGTATTTGCTAATGCCGCGGTTGGGTGACAGCTACCGGAAGCTTGTCCATATTGGCCGACTAATACATATGCGAATTGCTACCATACGGCTTCCTATCTAACGTCAGTTTTGGTTCCATCGAATAAAATTTCGCCAATTCGTCTGTGGTTCTTCACGAACTCCCGTCGGTACAAATCCAATTTTCCTTGGGAGCACTATTCCGCAGGGGAATGGTAATGTATTGGAGTTAAAAGGTTGAATGGGCGGAAATGATTTTCAATTTACACTTTTGAATTTAATACCGGGTCTTTAATTGATTTCGACGGCACTTTTACCACACCGCACGTATTTTGCACCGCGGCCGTGTGCCCAACCCGTCTTTCTCGAGTCCCGGCTGTAAGTCGACTTTCAATACATCCCAGAAATTCCCGACCTTTCTTCCTTCCATTACCGTGTACACGGTAAAATCGCATCAGCTGCTCACTCAGCCGCGTGCGATTGCCTTCGTTCATGTAATGCACCGTTGGGGTGCACTAAATCATTGTTTCCATGTTCAAAATTTTAATTGGCAGATTTAAAATTTTTTATTTGTTTTTGGAAAAATTAACTGAAGTAAAGAAAAACGAAAAAGATTCTAAATAGTAACAAAAGTTAAATCTCATGAAGAATATGATTACAGGGAAACGTTTAAATTTAATATAAAGGAAAATTGATATTAAATTATATTTTATAATAATAATAAGAAAGAAAACTGTTTTACAAATTACGGTTATGAATGAAAATGATCAAATATTTTTCTAAATCTGCCATTGAAATTTTGAATAGGAGATAAAAAGGTTTTCGAGCAGTTTGCATGTGTGATTGCTCGATTACTAAAAAATCACGAAGCGCATGAAATGCATTTTGATTTGAACCCCCATTTTCGTAAAGGGCTTCAACAACCTTAACGCGCAACTCAGTTGTGCACCTCTCCATGGTTGAATTTGTCAAACACTGAAACAAAGCAATGTCAAATTAAGTTGGACGAAAAACGATGTTAAGGTGTGACTCACAATTATCATCGTGCATTATGGTTGGACCAACGTTTATTAAACAAATGAGTTTTATTCCCCAAAATTACGAGCGGGATCAAAATGAACTAAAACTAGATTTTGATGACAAGCTTGATAATTGACTCAATCTGTCTGCACAATTGTAGTGGCATAATTCAAATTTCATAGGAAACTTTGTTTTAGGAGCTATATGAAGCGAAATAAGTAAATAGTTCATTTTTTCTTGTTCTTGACTTAGATCACTTTCATAATTATGGGTACATATATTGAAACCATGTTCAATTTTATGTGAATTGGATCAATAGTGTCAAATACCATAGTAAAAGAAAACAAATTTACGATGCCAAATCAGGAATATTATTGCGTATTCAATGCTTGAAAAGATGGCATTGATGCTAACTTGGCCGTTTCAATTCCTCACAGATTTGATGGTGCGTACCACTTTTTGCTCGACAGAACAATGAACAAAAGAAATTTGTAGACGATTATCTTCAGCGGTTTACTGATTCAGTGAAATGCCTAAATAACTCATTGATTTTGAAAGACACAGATAATGTGCACGGCTTCTTCGTGGTGATTAGTATACATTATCGCAATGCGAGGTATTAAGGCATGTTAATTTTTTAAGAAGTTTGTATATAATGCTAAACATGTATTCTTCGATTAAGATCTATATTGAATGTTATCGAAGACGGCGTTATCACTTTCAAAAGGATAATTCCTCAATATATTGTCACGTTCCATTCAATTAAATAAGAGACATTATCTGTATTCACTTCTAAAAATATTTTACTATATTTTCTCATCAATCATATAACTTATAACAATCATTATAAATCGAGTACAATCATAATACAATTAATATATTGTTTTTTTTACGTTTTCTGGTTAATTGAATAATGTAGAATAGAGTTGCCAAAAAATAATACATGCGCAATAATTTCGTCTAAAATTCGCTGTACGTGCATACAATAACAATTGCAGATTTATTTTTCCATTATTGATGAATTTGTATTGTTCTGCACTATGATTAAATATATATTTGTAGTATGTATGTAGTCTAATGGTAGATTTCATTGTTACACGCTTTCCGCAAACTTTTAACTCCTACGATTTACAATTTCACATTTTTTTGAAACACTGTGTCTAAATATCACTCCTACTACAGGAAATTATATATATTTCACTTACAACAAATTATCGGTAAAAAGGACGGGGTGCTAGAAACATTCATATCTTGTGTGGGTTGACTTCGCTGGCAATAAAAGTCGATGCTGCGTTGTGTAAGGTATGTCAGTAGTTTAGCATATGTAGGAAGCCTGAAGGATTCTTATTATCAGTTTGTTCCACGGATTTTGGGAATTGACTGGATGTGGCTCATCACCGCAACTTGCAACAGTTTCACGATGCTAAGCCTCCTGCTCAGGGTTTCCTACTTGGGTTATACGTTCAATACGGAATGCTTCCTGTTAGTAGTGGGCGTTGATACTCCAATCACAGCCAATCTACCATCGCGCAAAGGAGCAAGTATATGAGTGTTGCCAGGGGTCATGACTACAGTCTGTATTGGGACGTGCAGAGGAATGTCATACACTGGCTTTAAGCTGTATTTGAAAAATAAAATTAACGGACAAGAGCATATTAAAATTAGGCTAACATACCCATACAACCGACTCATCGTTATATCGCCGGCGTCATCTGCTACAACTAAGAAATCACCGGCGGTAGTTAGACCAGTAACGCGCCCCGATACATATTTGGATCCAAGAATTGTTCCATTTACGCTGTATACGTGAACTGAATGT
This sequence comes from Odontomyia ornata, assembly GCA_963969285.1. NCBI lineage: Eukaryota > Metazoa > Arthropoda > Insecta > Diptera > Stratiomyidae > Odontomyia > Odontomyia ornata. Next base: position 183,599,495 of record OZ017741.1, on the reverse strand, counting down.
GATGTGTTGTCGAGAGCACTAAAGGCGATGTGACCTGAATAGGAAAAACAATTAAATACAATTAGCAAGTATTAATTTAGGAAAGAGGTGGCAGAACATATGTTTTAAATTATATGAATGAATTCCAAAAATAATCAAGTATTATCGATGGAGTTACAGCTTAATGCTGTGTTTTCTTCGATTGGGTATTAAATTTAAACTTAAAATATTGCCTTTTTTATTTATATTCGGAATGAATGCAATTGTTTGGAGATTTGCTGACCAATAACCCTGCTTCCTTTTCTGAAAATGTTGCAACTAGAGTTTGCATTATTTGAATTGCGTTCAAATTTATTGCTTCCCTTATACCAGCACTTATTTGTTGTCTGGGAAGCCTTAAGGAAGATGAAAGGAGGTGGGTAAAGATCGACCATTTTTCGCCCATCGGCAAATTCATATTATATATATATATATATATATATATATATATATATATATATATATATATATATATATATATATATATATATATATATATATATATATATATATATATATATATATTTTTTTTTAAATCTGACACTCAGTCGAATTGAAAGGCTAGGTTTTTTCAAAAAAATTACTTTATTAAATAGAGAGAACTGGAAGAAATTAACTACACTAAAGTATTTATAACAAATGTCTTAAATTATATTTCTTCTTCGCTTTCACTGGCTGAAATATCGCTAGACCATCCAGTAGCAGCGTCTTGAATAGTATCTGCATACGCAAGACTTGGTGTTTTTGTTTGAGTTTGGTTATGGCGCCAGTACCCCAAATACCAAAGTGCAGATGCAACATGGGCACCGCAGCCAACAACTCTGGCACCAACCTTGCACTGACAATACCAATCAATGTTTAGAGCTTTACCTGTTTTTATCCATAGGTTATATAACTTAGAACTTGTGTGTCGTGATCTCAACTGAAGTCGAATAACTGAGGAATCTTCTCGATGTACGTAAAGAGAATATATTCCCCTTTGCTTTAGGTATTCGTAAGTGTATGATCTGCTTTGTTTAAGCTGATACTCGTATATTCCAATAGTTAAAGATCGTAGTTCATCCCATGTGAATCGTGGAAAATCTAGAAGATCAGATTCTCTTAACAGAGTCCATATCGCTCTTTTTCTTGCCCAGCCATTTTCTTCAACTGTTCGTTGTAAGCAATTGGGCATCTTCACTAAATCTAGCATTTGTTGGGCAATTATATTGTCGTCCTCAACATTTTTAATTCTCGCTGGATGAAAAGCATTAAGAATGGCGCACACGATTTTTACATAATCTCCAATATATGGTATTTGAACATTCGGTATAACATTGTTCAAAGCTCTCCAATTCTTGAGCTGGCCGTTTACTGCTTCAACTACCCAACGAATATTCGTCATCAAACGTGTCTCGTTTGCTTCTTCTGTGGAGAACTGTGCTTGTTTATTCAGAAATGCAGGCATTTTAGGTACTAGATCCATTTCTTCTTAAAGCTCTAAACAATCTCGGAAACCTCTATTAATGATAATAACATCATTAGATTTGAGCCATTCTCTAATATTATGAAATTTTTTTTTAATAAATGTGTAAATATATTCGCATCGTTATTTTTAGAATCTGCAAAGTAGGGCCCAAAAACATCCAAAATATACCCCGTTGTTGTCACAAACATCATGGGTTTAACCAATGGCCTTCCTTTATGTACAGAATAACATCGCCTTTGAAAAGAATAATTACTACTTTTTTGTACGTAGATATACGTACCATCAGCGACAAGGACAACGGTGACATTATTATTGTCCGAGACAAATAATGTTGTCGCTAATGGTCGCGTATGTTCTTCAATAATCTTTTTCTACTAATATGCTGCATTCCAAGATGCAGTGGAACAAAATTATTTATCAGGGCTTGTCGCGCAGAATGTATAGCAAAAGAAATTAATCTTTTTTTAAAATTAAATAATACGGAAAGAACACAATTTGAAAGACCGGTTCTAAGCATAACAAGCAATACAGCTAAACAAGTGCGACTTGATCTGTATTTTGACGAATGGATACTTGATTTTACTAATTCAAAAATCTTGTCAAAGTTTTCCATCGTTAATCCCATTAATGTATAATAATCGGAATCAGAGAGCTGTCCTGGCGTATCAAAGTCAAGGCCTTTCTTTTTTGCCACTTTTCTGATATCTTGTAAAAGAATTTCAATATCTTTTTCACTTAAACAAGTGTTATTACTTATTGGGTTTAAACTTCCTAAAGCTGTATCTGTGAATGCTTTTCCAGAAAGATGATTTTTGCAGCATAGTTTCCCTGTAGTTATATATATACCTGTCTCTATAAATGATCGTCTTCGTGCTTTACGAGGAACTGTCACAAGATTTTTTTCTCGATTACATATTACGCAACGTGTATTTGAATTATGAATTCGAGGTAATGACAACACTATTTTAGGTTTTTCTACAGCAGAGTTCGTAGGTGTACTCGCAGACAGTTTCACATTATCGATAACATTCGAAGATGTACAAGAATTTTTAGTCTCTAACTTACGGCTTGCGTATCTTCGACATGTAGAACACACTTTGGCGTTGTTTTGTAAATCGGAATTTTTATGTCGTCTCAGAATAGATAGTATTTTTTTATTAGAAGTAACACGATAATCACTTTTAGATTTTAACCACTTTTTACAAGAATCGCACTGAATTTTAGGCATTATTTTATGATAAAAAAAAAATGTAGTGGTGCATGAAGTGCTTAACAGATTTTTTTAAATGAAAGTTAGAAAAAAGGCTTAAATTGCAAAAATTCGACAAATCTGCCAAGTTTGATGACCTTTTTATAAGACCTGTTTCTTTTTTTTTCTTACTATTTTAGAATAAATGTAAAGATCAATACCTGAACTTCACATATGTATGTAATATGAATTTAATAAAAACTTTGAATTTTCACCACTTTCGTGGGCGAAAAAAGGCCGATCTTTACCCAATTCCTTTGACACAAATAAACTTCTTCTTGGTTCTCCAATGATGCGACTCTGCATGCGGAGAAATGTCAATAACTGTAAATTTACCTAAAGCTCTGCTACCAAACCCTACTTGCACTTCAATGTGTTGGTCGCTGAAAACTTTAACTTTTTGTACGTAAGAGGGTGAAGGCGAGTCTTTCGGGCTTGATAATGGAATCAAAAGTAATAACTATGCCGCCGGAATGGAGGTTGGGCGAGGAGCTAACTCCCCGTCTCTGACAAATAATATATTGTTTCAAAACCTGCAACAGATCCTTGATATGGATTGGCCCTACGGCAACGACCCCGCAATCGAAAAATGGGCAATGGCGTTGGATCTTGGGATGTCAGTTCACTGAACGACCCTCGCGTTGTTAGGGACCTTTAACAACAGGCCAGTCAATATAAGTTAAACGTATTGGCAATCCAGGTAACACATTGGACTGGAAGCGATATTCAAGACATGAGATTGCACACAACACCCAAAAGTGATAAACTTGTCTGAAAGCAAGAATTCGAGGAAGCCTTAATTGCGGACAGGGAATTCAAATCGCATGTTATTGATTTTAAGACAGTCAATAAACGTTTTTGTGCGATCTGCATAAAAGCAAAATTTATCATGATCTGGCTGATAAATGTGCACAACCCGACAGAAGAAAAGGAAAGACGATTCAACTCATTGTCGACAAATGATGCAAAAATAATTCTGGATGATTTCAACGCTAAGGTTTGGCAATGAGATATCTCATCGGGGAACGACTGGAGGATAAAGCCTTCACGATGAAACAAATGACAACGGCCACTACCTGCTTGAATTTGCATGAAGCAGAAATCTAGTCATATATAAGATTCGCTTCTCACATTAACGCATACATAAAATGACATGGGTATCGCCGGATGACAACACACAAAACCAGTTCGACCATGTTCTGATTACACAAAGATTGGCTCCGGTCACTCTTGACATTCATACATACCGAGGAACCAAACGCTACGAGTATCTTTACTTGATCAAATTAACCGATCTATGTCCTATGTTACAGAAATTCGAAATTGGCAGGCTCCAAATGGCATCTGTGGTAACAATTTTACGGAAACCCTCGAAAATCAGCTGTTGCCTGTCCTATCAGACACATCGCTGTAAACTAGAAACGAGCTGTGGATAGAAGTGAAAGCAGCAATGAAAAGTATGGCAGAACTGGTAGGTACTCGTTACCATGCCCTGCCTGAAAGCAAAACTTTCATATGTAACAACATACCGCGTGACTAAACAAAATATCAAACGTTCTACATAAAACCACAATAAACCGCTCGACTAAGTAAAACCATGTTTAGCAGAAAACACATGTAACAATAAACTGCTTGACTGAGGAAAATATCAAGCATTACGCATAAAACCAAAATAAACCACTCGACTAAGTAAAATTATATTTAGCAGAAAATACATGTAAGAATATACCGCGTGACTACACAAAATATCAAATATTACGTATAGAAACCAAAATAAACCGCTTGACTAAGAAAAATAGTATCTAGCAGAAAGCATTCACCAACCCAACATACAAAAAAATTAAAAATGGAACAATGGAACGCAGCGCATGAAAATGACATACGAAGCATACAAGCGCGCATTATCAACATATGTCGTCACGAGTTAAAAAATAAACGATGCGAGTAAGGTGAAATTCACCGATCGAATTTCATAACAACAGGTGTTGGGATCCTCGGTCGTAGTAAACAATTGAAATGCTGACATGGTTTTCTGACCGAGGTGGGATTAGGAAAGTAATGCAAATGCTTATTGTGTAGAAAAATGGTATTCATGCGGATTCCACAACAATGTCTTGTATGAAATTGGGGTTTCGGTCAGCAGGGTTGGTGAACCTTATGGAATAATTGAATTGAGGTCTACACAGCGTTGGCTTTTTTACCCAATAAAAGCAATGGTTTGTGACAGAGGACAGATCAGCCATTTCCCGTATTTTTCTACGTGTTGCTGCTATTTTTTACGAGTCTCAATACGCGTCGGTGTCACTAGGCACTGAGCAGAGGACATAGTTCAGTCATTTCCAGTGTTTTTCTAATGTTGCTGCTATTTTCTACGAGTCTTATATACGCGTCGGTGTCACTAGTCATTGAGCCGAGGACACATTTCAGTCATTTCCAGTATTTTTCTACGTGATGCTGCTATTTTTTTCGAGTCTTATAGACCTGTCGGTGTCATTAGGCATTGAGCTGAGGACTCAGTTCAGTCATTTCCAGTATCCTTCTGCGTGTTGCTGCTATTTTCTACGAGTCTTTTATACGCGTCGGTGTCACTAGACATTGAGCCGAGGACAATCACCTCCCCGTCTCACCGTTCCAAGCCTGTAACAGACACTGGTCAGCAATCCTCGCGCGGGGCCCCGACCAATCATAATCGAGGAGTAGAGAGACTGGCAGTAGAAGGCCCCGACCAAGGTGGACACGTCCAGCAAAGTTCCCTCTGAACGCAGATAAGCGAAGCCTCACCAGACAAAAGCTAGGGAACCTCCACCGGCTAGCACGCTTGGCGATGACCGAGCGCAGCCGTTTCAGGAAAGAGGCCCACGTAATCGAACGGCAGTTCAGGTGGGAGGTCAAGGTGAAGGCTCTCCGGAGGCGCTGGAAAAAAACCGACTGGCATTGAGAATAAACGAGTAGAAATATCTTTGCAGTTGCATTGTGAAATCTTTTAATACCTTGTGAAATACATTGTAAAATCTTGCGTACAATTGGTGTTTCATTCCGAAAGGTGGAGGTTAAAGGACTTGGTTGTGTAGAGCAAAGTGGAGACCAGGGTACCCCTGGTAGAGGCCAGAGGTACATCGGGAACAGGTTAAAACAATTGATGCAGCCAGTATTCGGTTCCGAATGACATTGTTTATGGTAATCTAGCGGTATGTGTCGAGTTTTGGTTTTGTCAAATTAGCAAACCAGAGAAATCCGAACTTTTACCACCACTCTTCCCGAGAATATACTCACCCACACAGCCTGTACTATTGAATCCACTTTTCGGGACACTGAACATCAGTTGTATAGATATAAAACAATTCCGAGGTAGAATTGGCAGGAACTGCGAAAGGAATAATCATTGGACACGTAGATGTCCTATAAGCATCAAGTAATGAGCGGAAAGACCGAGCCTTCGCAATCAAAACCGCAGGAAAGCCAAGGACTTGTACTCCGTAGTGGGAAAACGCTATCCACTCCCCAAAGTAAGTGCGACACTTTTTCTTTGGACCTAGATCACAAAATAAAACGAGAGCCCGAAACCACAAGTAGTGAATCTATCCTCGCTTATACAAAACATATTGACAGTCTACATTTAATTCGATTAAAATGATTCATAAATTTTGGAAGTTGACGAAACAATTTTGAAAAGAAATTGGACACTTTGGTGTGGTCTCGTTGAACCAGACCAATAGCTTTAACATACCGCAATCTCTGGGGTCGCTGATTACGTCCGGTGACTGGAGGGTATCATTTGAAACGGATTCATCTTTGATTACCACAGTGGATACAGTTCTTTCGTCCCAAACACAACCTATGATGGCAATAGAAGTCGAGGTTGAAGACAAAGCAAAATCAACGGCTGACTACGCCAAGGTGGCAAAATTGATGGGACAGATGATTCCTCCATTTTCGGGGGTTACCAGCCCATCTATAGTCTTGGAGTTACAAACTTTTATATGCTGCAGTAAGCAAGTCTGGCAGTGTCTAACTGCCCAGGAGCGGGTTGTGTTTATGCAAATCTTCCCTACAAGACTTAAAGGACAAGCATTCCAGCTTATTTCATCAAAGTTTCCGGCGACTATAGACTAGGGTTTACTTGCCGCGGGAGGATAAAACAGAAGGGCATCATCATTACCTCATCCCGAACACTATCGTAGCATTCGCGTGACTCGGTAAATTCAGTAAGCTAAGCCGCACTCGACTAGGGTTTTGTTTGCCACTCCTAATTTTACTCACAACAGTAGGTTAAGTACGAATACTTGTAATTTTAAACAACCAGAATTGTCATCAGGCGAAGGGCAGACTATCGGTAATTCGAATCTGCAAACGCAGTATCTATCACAATTGGATATCACCAAGTCGACGCCACTTTCGCCGAGGTAATTTTCCGCCAGGCAACCAACAATATTGGCACTATCGGGCATGTAGCGCACGGCAAATCAACTGTGGTCAAAGCCACTTCGGGTATACCGACTGTTCGTTTCAAGAACTCGAAAGGAATAACACTATCTAATTAGAACGTTTAACTGATAGTGAATTGGCCGAATTGACAAATTCGCCGAGTAAGCTTCGTAAATTTATACAAAAACAGAACGAAATACGTCACTACAACAAGAAAATCACAGCCCGAAACGGAATCAACAATTTCTTGAACAATTGGTCATACGATGAGAAAGTGTGACAAGTGAAAATCTGCCAATTTCTCAACATTGCACCGAATGATGGGGATTTCGTGGGTTTATGCACCGCAATGCACCAAGCACCAAAATATGTCGTGGACGAGAATACAATCACCAGAGATCTCAACTATTCAGACACGGGGAGCGATGTTTCTGTGTCAGGATCGAGCAAACAGTCGTCGGAGTTCAGTGTGCCATTGAATTTGGTGTTCGATTCAAACGATTATGTTATGGACACAGCTTAGGATTACTCAGACTCCCCAACCCCGTCGGGGAAATCAATTCAGAGCCGCATTCCCACATCAAATGGAAATACTACCCAGAAACACAAAACACAGGGGAACAACTGAGCAACTTTCGAGATTGCAACTTGCTTCCGGGCTTCACGAATGATACGGTGAAATTGTACAACACTACAATTTGGAGAATTTTATGGGAAATGATAAACTCGATTGAAGTGGGAAACGAAACTGTGGATGTGTAGAAAACTAACGAGTATGATTAGCGCGTTGCAAAAAGGAAATAAAAACATTTCACAGCACCTTTAATATATGCATACACACCTGAGGACTACTCGCATATCTCTCAGCTGGGAATACAAGCAATTCACCGGGAAAATTGCAGAAAACCGAGGAACCATCGTGACACTCGAAAGGCACTACTTTAGGGCGGATTTTGGGAATAATTATTAAATCACAACCGCGACACGATTTTCCCGAAATAAAATTTCCTCCTCAAAACAAAGGTAAACAAACACCACTGACGTGCCAAACTGTCAGTGAATCATGTTCAGCCAATTCAGCCGATCACCACCAGAGCGGAGCGGAAACCAAGTGGCGGCAGAGAGAAACTACCACACCGAAGAGGTGGATGACCGGGGACAATGGTATTCGGTCGAAGAGCGGGACATTGTCCGTTAGGAGGAGATGATAAAATCGCGCGCCTCCTCTCGGGTGTGGCGGAGCGGATGTGCTGGGAAGCGGCAAACGTGAAGCAGAAAATCTCGATACAAAGCATCAAGTGGCGAAGCAGCAAGCGTGAAGCAGGGAATCTCGATACAAAGCATCAAGTGCGAAGCGACGAGCGTAAGGAAGGGAAAAAGAAGAAATTTCGTTTCGAGACATCAAGTGCGTTGAGGCGAGAAGCGATAAGCAGATTCCAGATGTCTAATCAAGATAGAAGTACACCGTCGGATGCAGACAGTGAAGGGGCCCCATGTAGGTACGAGTAGAAGTAAGTTCCTTTTAAAATTAACGTAGATCGGAAGTTTGCTTCTATATGGTTTGAAATTCAATAATTAAAACGTATCTGATTTATGAAATTTACGTCTTTAGAGAAAAAGTAAAGAAAATAAGGTAAATTTTCTTTGTTACAGGTTGTGACGGGTGCGGCTTGAGTGGCAAGTCGGGGTGCAGTAATAATAAGAAAAGTTAAATCGGTAGTGTATAAAAGTGTTCGGGGGTGGTGTGGTGATTCCGATAGCTGGTTGGACGGATAGGATTAGTGTTCGAGGGGAGTGTAGGAGAGTCGCATAGAGGAGGCAAAAGTGTCGAAGTGTAAAGTTAGTGTGGTAGCCAGTGTGTGCTCGGTAGATAGGGATCGGGTGAAGAGTGACGTTGGTTGTTCTGGCAAGCCGCATTCTCGCTTGGCGGCTTATTGGGGCCTTGAGAGACAAGCGAGTGGCACCCCACGCCCGTCTCCGGAGAAGCTAAACCCGGTTCGTAAGCCCCGCCGGAGCACCCTAATTTCCCTGGGGACCATAGCAGCTCCTGTGGAATAAAAGGGGCAGTAACAAGGCTTACCAGGAATTGGTAAGCGGGCTAGTTGCGGCAAAACATCTTTAGTGACCTATACACCACGCCTGAGGCAACTTCTTAAAAGATGTCAGGAAGCAGCGTCCATCAAATACGGTTAAGAAGCAAGCAAAGAGGCAAACAAACACCTGGAAGACTTTACGAAGAACCCCATCCCTGAGATCGGGTAGCGAATCCCCACCTTTGCCAGTATTTACTGACAGTTGAGGCTAAAACATTTGAAGACCTGGTCACTAAGGGATTGGACATTGAAAAACTCTAATAAACGGCCTTTATTTTCCAAGGCGGTCATCTCCAAGCATACCCTCAAATGCCGCATGTGATACCCAGTTTTAGTGCTTCCGCACCAACGCAAAAAATTTATCCCACACAGAACACTTCTTATTCACCCAGTCCTTATATCATACCCTCGCCACCAAAAGCAGCCCCAACACCAAGCGGTAATATTCCGGCTAAAACGTTGAATCCTACGAAGAGAGTCACTCGTAGCTTTTGCAATAAGCGGGGCTACACTCATTCCGGCTGTTATAGCAGGAAGAACACGCCATTTTGGCCTACATGCAAGGAATATGGGCACGACCAAAAAGATCGCAAAACTAAGCCACCTGCTAGGCTTCCGGGCAGTGGGGGTACAACACAGGTCTATAATGTGCAGGGGAAGTGTGATTTCTGCGGACGAAGGGGACATGATGTGGAAGCCTATTACCAAAAGAAAAAATGGGAAGCAAGGTTGCAGAGAAACGGGGAGCACTCAAGTCGAAAGTCCCCGGCTCGACTTCAGTAGGCACCAAAGAGGTACCCCATATTGAACGCCCAGTTAATCCCAAAATACATCGATATAAAACCGATCTGGCTGTGGCTTCTTTAACACTGGATATTGGTAAGCAAGCCAGAACAAAATGTGCGGAGGTGAACATAATAAAGAAATCGGTAGTAAAAACGGAATGTCCAATAAATCAACATAGTAAGCTAACCTTTTAAACTCCATTCGGGGAGGGAGAAACCTCTGCTCTTGGCAATTTCGAGCTCCCCACTAAATTTCCGTGCACATTTCAGGTGGTCGATGGGATCCTTGGACTACCCAATTACGGGCTATTGGGGTAATTTCGGGCATCAAACTCGGTGCAAAAGAACAAATTGGTTCGACGATGAGTACTAGAATGTGTTCGACAAGGAAAATCAGGACGAACAGAGAACATTATGATAATTTCCGAAGGGTAGCGAATAAGATCATTAGAATTAAGAAATGCAAATACTATCAAGACAAATTGAGAAGCATTAATGTAAGCTTAGCGAGCAACAACAAAGCCTGAAACAAGATTATCAAAACAAAGTGATTATGTCACGCATGAATGCATTTTAATTATCAATTATGAGAATAACAAAGCAATTAAAATTAATTATTTGTTTCTTTACAGAGAAGGACGTAACTTCCCACCAAGTTCAGGCTAAACTACACGATCATCAAGCACAAGAATTACAATGCGCTAATCAGACTTGCGTATCTAAGGAATGGTGTCTCAAGTCCCTCTAGTCCTTTCCAAAATCATAGTCACATCGTTCTTGCTGGTAGGCACCTCAACATGTAATGAGCGACAAAAACCTGTCTAGAGGTCTCTCAAACAATGAATAGATTAAGCCCTTTTTGGGTTTTAGTGGCTACTCTTCAAGGAATAATATTTCTGAGAATTTCCTCAAGTATTAATAAGTCCTCCTGCGCATATACAATGTACTCGAAGTTTTCATGTCATCGTGTATTCGAAAATCCTCCTGGATCATAGTCAATATTAATCTGTTGATTTTTTGAGTATCTGATCAGCCATATTTAATTCTAGTCCACTGTATTGTATCCAGCGTCTTGAGCTTTGTAATCCCGATTTCAGATTCATGATTAGAGTCCTCGAGCCCCCCAGACCCAAATTGGAATTGAACTGTCGATTTGTCAATAATCTGGTCCACCATATTAGATCCAGGTAAGCCCTATTAGATCTGTCATCTTGAATTTTAAAATTCGACTTCGGATTTGTAACCAGCAATTCAAGGAATCCCGTCTACCAAATTTGCAATGTATCCGTCGAAATTTTGAAATTCATGATTTCTGGCTAGTTTTTAAAGGTTAGAAAAAACATGAGACGTACTATCCTCATTCTGGTAGTGGATTTGGATTCTGCGGAGCCATTTATATAAAGATACAGGTTGGAAAGTGAAGGAAGATTTTTCTCTTTTTTTTGTTCCTTTTTTATCATATTTCACTGTTTTTCATCGATTTTTGTAGTTAGAAAAAAAAAAAAATTGTGGCATCATAGCCCAACAAATGATTCTGCAATTGAGAACAATTCTCTACATGATTGATAGTCCTAAATAGTTTCAAATCATCTGCGAAAAGAAGAGATTTTGAGTTTAAAGAGGCAGGTAAATCATTAATAAAAAGTATAAATAGGAGAGGGTCAAGGATTCAACCTTGTGGAATACCTGACGTAGGGCAATGGATTGAAGATAATGAACTGATCACACGAACACAGCAAGAACGATATGTTCGATATGAATTTATCCAAGCCAACATCGCAGCAGGAAATCCATAGTGCTGCAACTTTAGTAGTAAAATAGAATGATCAACTTGAACAAATGCTTTGCGAAAATCAGTATAGATAACATCCATTGGCATATGGTTATCTAGAGCACAAAAAACAGAATGAGATATTTCGGGTAAATTAGTTGCTTGGCAGCAAAAATTTGCGATGGAGATGATGCTAATTTATTGTGAACGTAGCGCTCCAACTATTTAGAGAAGCAGGAGAGGATAGATATAGGACGGTAGTTGGAAATATTACAAGGGCTACCATTCTTCAGAATTAGAACAATAAGTTTCCATATTTGAGGAAGAATTCCATTGGCTAAACTTATATTAAACAGAATTGAGAGATGAGTAGATGTAATAAGTGACTTAACAAATACAGCGGGGATCCCATCGGGACCCGGTCCAATGCTTTCATCTAACTTGCTGATGAGTAGCTCAATACCATAAGGAGTGGTTTCAAAATCAATAGCTAATGTTGAATAAGAGAATGGAGGGCAGTAGTTTGTACATGAAGACGAGGCACTAACAGATTCAGAGAAAAATTTGGCAAAAAGATCTGAAATAGCAGTAGACCCAATAGCCTCAAAGGTGTTCTAATGCGGTGAATCTGGACTACGTGACGAATTGTTCAAATAACGAATGAAAGACCAAAAAGGTGTTTTTGGTTAGACAACAGAGATTGTTCTATGGAAAGATAATAATCACGCATGGCTGCTTTAATACGACATTTGGCAAAAGCACGAAGTCTTTAATATTCTGTACAAGCTGCAGGACAGCCAGTACATTTGAAGTCTCGATGAGTTCGATCCTTACTTTTTAGAATAGTCAAAATATCGGCGTTCAACCATGGTGCATCGTTACTTTTTGATTTTTGAACTATTGGTTACGTTAACTGATCAGTTTATTTAAATATACATAGAATTTAGAAACAGCATCATCGCAGAATATGTTACATAAGCATGTTACATAAGCAAGGAAGGAGTACCAATCAGTCGCTTGGAGATTGTTCGCAATAATTGCAAAGTTTGATCCACAGAAATTATTCATATTACACAGTTTAACATCAACGCTTAACGGTGGATGCTTGAAATCGGATGGAACATAAGCAAATTTAGGATGTTTTAAGTCAAAAATAGCAGACAGATCAAGAATGCGGTCATTAACGCTTGTGATGTAATTTATTTGATTTAGTGAGCAAAGTGAGAGGAAAGAAGAAAAAACTTCAGAGAGACGGTTATTTGACTGATATATGGGCAAGAAGATAGATTCCAAGATAAAGAAGGAGCATTAAAATCACTACATAGAAGAATAATGTCTGAAAGGTTTAGCGTTGATGTAGATAGAAAGTTCGTTGAGAAATTTAACGTAGGTGGAAAGAGAAGACTGAAAAAGCACATAAATAGACGAGTATAAAAGATAAACTTTGGATGAAATGGTTACTCTTACAAGTACATATTCAACAGGAGGAGTTGGAACGAGATCTGTACAAGAAAGACAACCAAGGGACTTTGTGACAGCCACAGCTAGATAAATCCTTGTTAAGAAAAGTATCATTCAGCCATGTTTCTGTTAAACATATAATGTCGTCATTAGCTAATGTAGTGGAAATCATGAATTTCTGCAACTTGGTTCTAAGCCTTCTTACATTTTGATAACATACTTTTAGATAAGAAGATTCACAAGAGTTGGTTTCGTTGGGAGCGTCGGAGATTTGATTGATAATGTAAATTAAAGGGAGATAAAATGAAGAAGAGCTAGATCGGGACCAATAGCGAATTCGATACAACCATGAGCTGTATGAAATTTTTGACGACCCTGTGGTCTCAACGATTGTAAGACTGCGAAAGCTGCTGGACACATGAATCGTATGGACGAACAACGGATACCTAAAAAGGTATTCGTTGGGAGAATTCGAGGCCGGATACCGGTGGGGACTGGTCTGACTCAGTCGACGAAGACAGTTCATTGCTGCTCGGATTTCAAAATTGAAGGCCCGAGAGGGGCTTTAGTGCTACAAAGAAGAAGAAAATGAGGAAGAAAGGTTCACTACAACTTGTAGGTTTGTTTTACGCTTGGAACCAAAAATGGTTGAACTTGTGGTGGCAATTCTTATCAGGGTTTGAGAAAATGATACTCAGGTAATCGGAAGATAACTGAAGGTATTGTTTCATCACAAATTCATCGCAGTCGACAATTTTGTGTTGATCTACACAGCCTTATGCAAATCATGATATGTGTTTGGTTGTCCTTCTGAATGCAGGTTAAAGCAGATTTTCTCCGAAAATATAAAAGCTACATTAAAACTTTGCAAAATAGCTAGAAGTTGTAACTTCTTAAAAGTTTTAGTGTAAAAAGAAAAATTGAATGGGGTGTCCTCATACATATCCTTCATCTTCGTTTCGAACAATGCGATATGAAACTGCTTGATGTAACCTGCGTACATTGGGTATTCAAATTACGTTAACAGTGCTGATGTGAGCCGGAGAGGTAGAAATTTTCGTAAAATTTGAGCATAGCCTATGAAGTTAGCCCTTTTACCCGAAAAATCTAAAGAAAACATGGAACCAGGCTTTTATGAGTATAATGACAATAAATACCATATAAATCGAAAAGCCCACGATATTATCAATAATATAATTTATTAATTTAATATACCTTCCAAATTTCAACAGAATGCTACTACATTCAACAAATTTATAGCCAGTTGAAATTTTTACAATTTTAACAATACCAATCCGTAGGTTTTAGCTCGTATGCGCTCCCAATCGAATCAGGCAATACTCTTTTGCATACGTTTTACCCCAGCTTCAGAAGATATGTACATGAATTCACGGTAATTTTCCTACTGGGATACATAAAATTCTTACACATTGTTTTACAAAAGCATCGGAATAATCTGGATTTAATCAAGAATTGAATTGTGAGGAATCACTAGAATTAATTATGTGTTCCAATGCATGCTATGTATCATTTCCCTGACATGCTGGTTCAATAAGTTCAAAGTCGATTTTGTCTGGTCACGAAGAAATGTATTTCGTAGTGTTTGAATAGTAAACCTCAACCACACTCCGCGTTATCGCGGTTTGTATAGTAGAAAAGAAGGCGATGTTAGACATTGACGTCATACGCTCAACTAGTTGATAGTACTTTACAATCGTTGCAGTTACAGACGAATACGAGTAAAGTAAAATGTAATGCCACAGAAAGCCAAATAAGACGAGCTGTAATTTATATAAGCAAAACACTGCGACAAATGTAAAGTTTTGAGTTCAACGAACGCGCCTAAGTTGAATTAATTTCTATTTAATGCGTCATCGGTTGGGATGATTCCAAGTTAATCATCATCTTCACGCTTTATCAAATAACTGACTTCAGTTACTTCATCGCAGTCCTTGCGTAACCTAGTTAAATGACTCGCTTCGTTTGGACGACACAAGATTGCTAAACCTCTGAGAGGCTAACTCCGAGTTAGAGGTCGTCGGCTATCGCTGCAGCCAGTCAACCTAAAAATAATTCCCCGACACATCGTGTAACTACTTGAGTATATAGATAACTGTACTAATTAGGTTCACTGATTTTTTTTTATTCGCGTCACATTGCTCCGTTCGCCTTTTTGAAGGTGAAAGTCTCAAATGGCTTATCAGACGTGCTCTCATTTAAATTAAATGTCCAATCATTATTAAAACTGAATTATTTCGATTTTTTCGACTTTTCCAAATCTTACGAAACGCTGATAGATGTCAAGCCGCTGTTAAGTGAATTGTACGGGACATTTAAATCACTTAACTCTAGCGATAACCGGATGGGACGATTTTATTTAATGGGAGCGTGTGTGTGCTATATGTGAGTATATGTCCCAATAAAGTACCACTCGTCGTTTTTTTCAGAATTCCTCTTAATTAATTGAAAATGTGAGATAACGCCCAAGTAGAACGCCAATTTGTACAGAAGCTCTGGATTTAAGCGTCGTAAAGATTGATTTTTCTATTGGAACAAATCTCAAATAACTGAAAACTATAATTCGTTCGCAGACAAGGTCATCTATATTATATTCCTGATTAGGTATATCAATTTACAGTAGACTCACAATTCAAAACATTGTTAAATTTCACACGGTCAGTGGAGTACGCTTCCTGCATGATCATTTCGGAAGGGAAATCACAGGTAATATGTGGAATATCCCAGACAGTTCCATTAAACTAGGACGTCCTGATAAAGATTTACTACACCTTCATTTTCTTGGCTGGATGATTTTTTTAAACATTTTAAATACGAGTATTGTCTTGAATGACATGGGATTGGATTAAATGTATCGTAATTTTTTTGTCGAAAAATTATAGCTAGATTGTACTGTAATGAGCAGGAATTCCATCGCTAGATCACTTTTCAGTTTAGTTTTTGGAGATTTCGAATCTGGAGATATTATGGCAATGCAGAAGTTTGAACGCGGCATATGGATAGTAACAGCACCACAGTAGATCATCCCAGAACGACAGTCAAGAGTTTGAAATACCTGTCCGTTGATCATTGAATTATTGTTAATGTTAAAACGGTTAAACTCAGTTAGTTTTTAAGGGTTTTGCAAAATAATTTTACAAAACCCTACTTAAATCGCGACCTGTCTGTCCGTCCGTCTGTGTGTCACAGCAAGTTTTTTTCGCAAGCGATGTAAGCTAGAAACGTCAAACTTTGTATGCAGGTGTAAAGTGGTTCCTTCTTAAAAGTTCAAAAAAAAATTTATAAGGTATTTAAGGGGGTTTCTCCATATAAGGGAGTGCCCCCGAAAAAATGCTTCTGTTCAAAAAGCAAATATATAAAAATAAATTGCCCTTTAGTCAGACGGCGTTTCGTCTGGCTTCTCAAATAGACCTGTTGAACAAATGATAACATAATTTTATTGTTAACGTCTTTTATAGTACAATTTTACAAGTATTCAATTTCTAATATCGCAAAGTCCGTAGCGCGGTCATTGCCTTAGTGCTGATTCGTTGAGAATTCCCAAAAGTGCATTGCAGCTTGTCACATGTTTGATGTCGTGGTCAGCAAAAAGTTCATGATCGCCGTGGAAATGAAATTTTCGGAGTATGCATATTACACGAATTAACTTATTAGTAATTTGGACATTGATCGCGCGCGGAAATAAAAAAATGTTGGAATGTGCAGATTGCATATTAAGTCGGCTTAGGTGCAGTCCAGAGTACGTTGAACGTTAATCGCGCGTGGAAATAAGAATTTGTTGATGCGCGCAGTTCTATGTGAGCTTTTATTGAACATTCTCCCCGTCCTGGAACTGTCCCAGTTCAAATGAAAATGAATCGTCTTTTATGACCTTGCGTTGCGCGGCAATGGGTTTTATTTCCGTTTGGCTGAATTTCTTCAACGCAGTCCAGATGATCAGAATAATTGTTGTGGTTGTTAGGATGTAGCCGAGTTTATAGTGATGGATGTGATGATTGTTTATTCTATCAGAACGTAGTAGCTGTGGAGAATGATGCGTTGAGAGTTGCTTTACGATTCCATTCCAGTCAGAAGCCTTTGTGTTGATAAGGAAGTCGGTGGATGATGATTTGATGAAGTCGGTTTTGTTGAAGGTTATCTGTGTGAAATTGGCTGATGGTGTAAACGTGTAGTTCATAACTGACGTGAATGTGCTTAACCCCCTAATCGTCGTGGTATCGTGTCTGATTTCCCACTGAGGTTCTAGATGGAGAACACCAATTCCTTGTAGTGTTTGTGTGGTGACGTCCTATCCACATATTGTGTCAAATACTCTTGTCCCCTGTAGCGCGTAGATCCACGTGTTTTGTTGGGGGGCTTGGATCCAAAAGTTCGTGTTGTTGATAGGTACCCAGGTACATTGCCGAGAAGATGGTTCCTCGTGGTTTAGGAAGGTGATTTCGCATTGGTTGATGCTGGATCACCGACTGTACAATGGATAATGTGGAACACACAGGAATGTGTTGTCCTTGGAGAGTGTACATTTATCCAATTCGTGTTGGTTGATCGGGTAGTGTTGGTTTCTCGGAAGATTTACTAGCAAATATCGTGTAGATGGTTGGATGAGATACGACTCTTCAGCTCGTCTAATGGGAACAGTTATCAAGTTGAACAGTTGAAATTCTTGGAATTGACTAGGTGCAACTTCAGCTGAAAGATTACAAAGGATTTGGTCATCTTGGCATGTACCGAAAACGTCTTGTACAATGATAGATCTCCAACTGTTCGACTGATCGGGATACTTAGACTTGGAGGAAGTGCCTTTCGTATGAGCGTTACTTGTTCTTGAAGTTCTCGCGGAGTGAGAAGTAATGGATTGATGATACCGTGTTGTTGATCAAGCAGTATATCCCATAGTGCCCTTTGTGTTTCTTGGTAAATGTGTAGTGCCATCATGGTGCGGAAGCAAAATGTGATGAAGGTTTGTTGCTGAGATACACTGCCTATACCGTCTGACAGTTGTTTTAAGTAGTCGTCTATCGCCTTAAATTGTTCCTGGATATGGTATGTCTCTTTTTTAAAAAGGTTTGTGGTGGTCTCGAGAAGTGAGGTTTGATTCTCCATGAGTGAGTCTAGATAATGTTCGTTGGCTCGTGATTTTTCAATTTCATCTTCAAGGTATGTTGCGTGGTCTGAATCTACAATACCGAAAAGTTTATTAGCGACGTTGCCCACGATGTCCAGTGGTGCGCTTCTTCTCTTGGTAGGGAACCTTCTGCCTTCTCCTCCCTTGTGAAGGATTTCGTTTAGCTGCTCAATATGAGATAGTTGGTGTATGAACTGCTGTAAGGTTTGAGTGCACACTTGACCTTGAATAGTGATTGATGCACACAGCTTTTTCATGTTGAGTATACCTTTGTGAATCCCATCTAATTCTTCCCAGTAGTGTTTTAAATCATGGAAGGTAATTACGTTCCATTCGTTAGTTACTAGCTTGCTTGACCGATTTCTTCGAAGTAAATTCCAGGGTTCTTCGTGAATGGATCAACAGTTATAGGCGGAGATGCAATGCTAATGGTAGGCAGAACGAATAGGGTTATTAAGGTTGCTGCTGGCATGGATGTAGGGCGAGAACGCTTTACAGGGACTTCGCTATTTGTTAATTCTGGATGGTTCTTCTTCCGATTTTCACCCCAACTTGAGTTGATTGGAAGGAATCTACCTTGGTTAGGATGCCATTTTTTGAGTTGTTTGGGCTTGGGACTTTCTGCGGATACCTTAGTTGTGGCTGACGTGGCTTGGTTGAGATCTTGGCATGCCTTTACAAGTGGGCAGAGTTTGTGTATTGCTCTTCCAAAGATGCCAATTTTAGTTTTGACATCTGTAACTCGGCAACGTCCGTCACTTCCTTCAATTGTTTGCACTATCTGTCCCAGTTGCCACTTCAAGGGAGGGGCATTATCATCCTTGATGAGAACTAGCATGTCTGCTTTGACGTTGTCACAACCTAGGGTCCACTTAGCGCTCTGTTGTAGCTCAGAAAGGTATTCGATTGACCATCTGCGCCAAAATTCGTGGCGGATGTGCTGCACGAGTTTCCACCTGGTGAGTAGGTTTGGATTAGTGTCACATGCACGACTATGTATTGTTGTAGTGAGTGGTTCTCCAATAAGAAAATGTCCCAATGTTAGTGCTGCCATGTCGTTAGGGACATCTGATAATGGCTGTATCGGACGTGAGTTGAGCACAGCCTCGGCCTCCGCAGGAACGGTGCATAGTTCCTCGTAAGTTAGAGATGCAGATGAGATAGTCTTTTGTAACAATTTTTTTGCCGATTTGACTGCCGCCTCCCAAATACCCCCGAAGTGTGGACTGCGTGGTGGTATAAAGTGAAATTGAATCCCTTTCTGAGTTGCGGGTGCGTGAATCTTCTCTTGAGAACGCTCATTTTGCAGTAAATTTTCTAGCTCCTCTAATTGGTTACGAGCCCCAACAAAGTTGGTAGCATTGTCGCAGTACACGTTTTGGCAGCAGCCACGTCTAGCGATAAACCGCTTCAAAGCAGCAATGAATCCGTCAGTGGATAGGTCTGAAATCACTTCTAAGTGACAAGCCTTTGTTGTGAAACAGCAAAACACGCAGATGTTTTCGTTGGTTTCTTGCCTCGAATTCTGTAATGGGTGTAGACCGGCCAAAAGAAGTTGATGCCGACATTGATAAATGGACGGGCTGGTTGAACGCGTGTATCAGGAAAGACTCCCATGCTTTGTTTGAAGCTTTGTTGGTTTAGTGTGGAACATTGAACGCATTTATGCACCACTGCAGATGCTAAACGCTTGTCTCGAGGGATCCAGAGCTGCTGTCGTGCTGTTGCTTGCAGAGCTTGAGTCGCCATGTGTAAGTTATTTCTGTGAAGATCAGTGAGTAACAGTTTAGTGAATGAATGTGAAGCAGGTAAAATTGCGGGATGTTTTGCGATGTGTGGTATATTGGCGTTTTGTAATCTCCTTCCAACTCTAAGAATGAAGTCATCATCCAGGAACGGTGTGAGTGTGAGGAGGTTGCTCTTCGAGTCTATTGGTGTTTTTTGTTGGAATCTTTTTATCTCGGTTCGAAATTCCCCGGCCTGCATGAATTTAATAATAAGTGCGAGAGCTTTTTCTAATTCTGCGACTGTAAGGAGTCTTCCTTCCCATAAATCTTTCCTTGCCTTGAAGCGCTGAGTTGCCCGCAAAACTGTTGCTACGATTCGCTTAAGATGTGTGAAAGAGTTTCGATGATCGATTCTGTCGATAAAATGCTCCTGGATAATGCTAGTTGTGAGGACGGTGTGAATTGTCTTTCACTCTGGAAGCTCTCCCGGATCTCCGATAACTTCACATGGCCCATGAGTCTCTGATTTTCGCAGGAATTCAGGTCCATGGTACCAGAACGTAGTATTGATGAGTACGCTAGGCCGTGTTCCTCTAGAAGCCAAGTCTGCCGGATTGAGTTTAGAGTTCACATGTCGCCAGTAAGATATGTTTGTTGTCCTTGTATTGATGAGACCCTGTTGGCCACAAAGGTGTGAAAGGATGACGGTCTGGATCAGATCCGGGCTAATACGATCTGTGAATCTGTCCAGTAATGTGTAGTGTTTATGTCTCTGTTGAGGATTTTCTTAACACGATTCATTAAGTGGGCCATGAGAGTTGTAGCACACAGTTCCAGTCTTGGTAAGCTGATGGTTTTCACTGGGGCAACCCGTCTCATGCCCAAATCGTTGATAAAAATCGAATGGCACGAGCCAATCGATATGTTTAGGTCCTCAGCAACTTCTCTAACGGTGATTCGACGATTGGCCAATACCATTTTCTCCACTTCATTAATTTTTTCGTCTGTTGTTGAAGTGCTCGGGCGTCCGGCACGCTCTTCGTCGTTCACATCTTCTCGGCCTTCTAAAAACATTTTGTACCACCGATAAACGTTGCTTCGGTCCAAGGTAGCTTCTCCGTATGCCACAGTCAACATTCGAAATGCATCCGCGCACTTAATTTCGTTTTTCACACAAAATTTGATACACGTTCTTTGATCCATTTTTTTGAATAAGTAAAAATCGAAGACGATTGAAAACACGTGCAAGTAAAGCAGCTATCACCAATTAAGTGAACATTCAAAATGGCCGAGCTTGTCGGCATAAGTGACAGATATGAGTACCAACATAACGCCACAAAAAATCGAAATTCGAATATACGTAACCCGCGAAAATTCAAAATTCGTGATACTTTTTGAACACACCTCGTATAGAAGTTTTAAATTTTTTTTTACATAAAAAAGAGCACGCCGCCTATCAAATAACATTCAAATAGGATCATTAGGGCGGCCTCAGGAGTTTTTTTGAAATTATAAACATTTTTTTTGATAATAAATAAAGTGAACAACTTGGTAACAATTGATTCAAATTAAATTCAACAAAATGCGTTGGAAAGTATTGTAAAATATGCCTATTAAAAAAGAAAAAAAAGTTGAATAATGTACATTAGTTCCTGAGATGCAACCGCTCAAAGTTGACCAGCATTTGCGACGAAGCTATGAATGAACAAATGTGTTACGGGAGCCACAGTCCAAATATTACTCGGTCCGTGTTCCGTCGTTTCTCTTTGTGTACTGTGAATGACAAAATATACGAAAAGCTGAGAATTGTCATCAAAGCATCTGTGAGCGCGGCGTCATATCATGCATTAGCAGAAGTGGGTATGTATCCATATTCGTTCGTATTAAGTATCAAACATATACCCACAAGACTTCGCAATCGGACGTACCGCCTCAGTGGAACGAATTGGTTTCACGCATTTGCAATTAGGCAAATCGAGCGAAAACTTGACCTTTGTGGTTGCAGCAGTCATAGAGAGATGACATTAAAAAATATCACATTTTGAACTTTGCTCATTGACTTAAAATTGTCTTCATGTTTTAGGTGATAAGCAATTAAGTCAGCATAATTATGCTATAAAAGAAAATTATAGAAGTAAGAAAATCGAGAAGTATCCTTCCATTCGTTGACTCAAGGCGTGCGCCCGAGCTTATTCTATCCCAAGACACTTAGCCCGGGATACGCGAATTAAGGCATCTGCCCGGCTATAAGCGCCCCAAGGCAGTTACGCCCGGGGCCTGCAGTTAAAGTCTTAGTGGATTGGTATAAAAAGCAGAAACTTTACAACTCCATTAATGCTCCAACTTTATACGTACGCAAACATAAAACATCATTAATTGTCTCTGCAATAAATTAATTATTAGAAGAATTCATTAGTAAATATCGCATTAATATAAACAAGTTGAGTAAACAGGGGAGTGCTCCTACCAGAAGAACTTTGTAAACATCCTAGGGTTAGAAACAAGTTTTCTAATTGCGTGAATCGATAAGTTGAATTATTCATCCAATACTTTGATATGAAATCGTTCAAATATCTGCAAAAGATGCACAGTTTCTTTCATAAGCACAATGCAGCCGCCATTTTGATCCAGGTTAAATGATTTTTCTGAATGCTCGGCCGATCGAATACATTCAAGTTAAACACTATTCCTTAAATTTTCCTGAAAATTGAAAGGAAATAAATGCGCGTAGGTCAATTTGACATCTGTATCAACCATAAATACGTGTTATTGTTGTTGTAATTCCATACAATTGAAATGGCTATAACTATCTTGATTATGATTAAATCTCAATTAAATTTTGTGGACAAAAATATCTTATATCACTCTATATAATTGCAAAATTTAAAGGTACCGTTTTGATATTATGGGCGAAAATGTAAAAGCTACAAATCATACTATTATTAACAAAGTTGAGTGAATTTCGATTTCTGAGTTATTTGTTGCTCTTGTACTTATAAAGTCCCACATTCGTGATAATTTTCTGATTTTTCGGCTTAAAGGTGACCAATCATAAAATGACTTTTTTATTTAAGACGTAAACTTTTGAGAGACCACCACTTCTGACCTTTTCACAAAGTTTGAGCGTTCTAGCTTCTATAGTTTCTGAGTAAACTTGCTGTGACGCAAGGACAGACGGACAGACAGGTCGCGAAACTAGTAGATCTTTGTAAAAATTTTTTTTACAAAAACCTAAAAATGAAAGGAAGTAAATTCTCTTTTATTCTATTATTTTTATTTTTATTTCGTATACAATTGTTTCGTTCTCTACTTGAGAACTTCCTCAGTACTACTATTCCCTAAACTACAAGTGTCCTTATATTTATACTAAACCCTTTAAACTATTAAATTGAATCTCTAGTTACACGTCACATGTCTCTAATCCTTCAAAGTTCTTTTACTTAATCTCTAATAACCTGATCCTTTTACCATTCGAAAATTTTGTTTTTCCTTATTACTACTTAATTACATTAATTATTTTATAAGCTTGAATAGCCAGGTGTACCCGTTACCTGGGTCGTCGTTCCAAATGTCCTGCGTCTTTCGATTGAATATCTCCAAACTTTCTGCTACACCAAGCTTCCACCCGTTTGTAATCGTTTTCAGCATGCACGCGTTGTCCGCAGTGATGTCATGTTTTTCAAGGACTATATGCTCCGCCACTTTTGATTTGAAGTTTTTTGCATCCTGTTTTTTGTTTTTGTTGACTGCTTGCCTTAAGTGTTCGTTCCATCTGACACCTAGTGATCTCCTCGTTTGTCCATTTTAACATCCATTACATTTCGTACACGATACCTTGTAGACTCCGCTTCGCTCCATTTTGGGTATGGGGTCCTTGGTTGATCCTAGCAAGTTCTGCAGTTATGTGGCCCAGCTCGTATAAACTAGGTCGATGTCTACGTTTTTCATAGCCCTCTTCATTGTTTTCGTCCTTGAGTCAAAAGTTACAACCAACCTCTTCCGTTACTCGACTTCCGCAGTTAGCGTTGTGGACTTTTTGTTGAAGATCTCCTTCGTTCGTTTGGCTATCAATTTGGTGACTTCATCCGTAGGGTATTCATTCCACTCGGCTGATTTATAAATGTGGGAAATTTCTTTTTTCAGGCCTTCCTTATTCAATGGAAGCGTGAGCATTCGATTCACAAGCCAACTGTTTATTTGTTCTTACTTATAGACTATTTAATATTAAGTGAGTTTTTTTGCTAATTTTCGGTGTGAAATTATATTGGCACCATGTAAAAACTAACATCCTATAAAGGTACGTAATATTATATATTAATAAAAATACTATGAATATTTAAAAGTGATATTGTATAAGATAAGTGATTATCATAATTTTTTTCATAATACACATGTTTGAGGGAATAATAGTGCGAGATAGAAAGAATTTTTTATTTTTTCCCTCTAAATTTAAATTATACATGAAAGAAAATATGTTGAATGAATTTAACTTCTCAAAACAGTATTTATTTCTGTAAAGTTTCATTTAAAATTATAATTTTAATACATTAGTAGGTAAAGGGTGGTCCAACCAAAACACACGATGTTAATTGTATAGGGTTTTCCAATAAGAGGTGTTATTTTGATATTAAAAGAAAAATGCAATTTTTGAATATAAATGATCGGATGTTTATTTCATTACAAAGAGGAAGGAAATAACATCAGGAAAATGACCACCACGACCACGCTTACAGGACCATATCCTTTTCATGAAATTTTCCGTAGCGAAATCGCATAGTGGCTGCCCTATGTCCTCGATAGCCTCACGAATTCCTTCTTTGAGGTCTTGAATCGACGCTGGGCTGATGGCGTAGACCTTCTCTTTCACGTGGCCCCAAAGGAAGAAATCGCAAGGTGTTAAATCACAAGATCTATTCAAAATAACACCTCTTATTGGAAAACTCTATAAATAATGCAAACATTTTCAGAGAATAATGTTAATATTTTTTATTATAAAAGAAGGATCTATGACAATTATGTGTGAAACAAAATATCGCCCAAATACTCGCCACGGCTACAGGAGCATACTTCTATCCGAAGGTCCATATTTTCAATGACTCTGAGACATACTTGAGGTTCAATAACGTTAATGTGCTGAATTACTTCATCCTTTGGCTCTTGAATCGTTCTTGGCTTATTGACGTACATTTTTTCTTTTGAATATCCCCAGAGAAAGAAGCCCAACGGTGCCAAATCACATGATCGTGGCTGCCAATTAACATCGCCACAACGTGAGATAACACGGTCATTGAATTTCTTGTGTGGCAAGTGGCACCATCCTGTTGGAACCACATATCGGCCAGGTCCAAAACCCCAATTTTTGGCCACAAGAAGTCTATTATCATCTCGCAATAGCGAAAACCATTCACGGTAACTACTTGGCCGTCCTCTTTTTCGAAGAAGTACGGCCCGATGATGCCGCCAGCCCATAAACCGCACCAAACAGTCACTCTATATGAATGCATCGGCTTTTCAACAATCACTCGTGGATTGTCATTTGCCAAATGCGGCAATTCTGCTTGTTAACGAATCCACTTAGGTGAGAGTGTATCTCGTTGCTGAAGATAATTTTCTTTGTAAAGTCACCATTCCCTTCTGTCTGTTCATCCAACCATTCGGCGTATTGCCAACGCTTGGAATAGTCAGTAGGCTTTAGCTCTTGAGTCAATTGAACCTTGTAAGCGTGTAAATTCAAATCTTTATTCAAAATTCGCATCAGATACGAATTTTGAATTTGAATTGAATTGATGTGAGATGTTCAATTGTTGGGCACGACGACGAGTCGAGGTTGACGGCTCTTCTGCCACACTATCGTGAACAACAACAATTTTTTCCGCAGAACGAACTAGGCGAGCATGCACAGGTAATTTCATATTTCCTACAGATCCAGTTTGCTGGAATTTGCGCACAATTCTCCCGATTGTGGACACATTTGGTCGATTATGCTGACCAAAAAAATCACAAAGTGCACGAAATGCATTTTGATGTGAACGCCCATTTTCATAAAAGGCTTCAACAACCTTAACGCGCTGCTCAATTGTGCACCTCTCCATGGTTGAATTTTTCAAATATTGAAACTAAGAAATATCAAATTAAGTTGGGCAAAAAACTTGACGTTAAGGTGTGACTCACAATTAACATCGTGCATTATGGTTGGACCCCCCTTTATAAGATCAATACTAAATTTAAAAACGTTTATTTATCGTACAATTTGCACAGTGTTTTGTAGTTTTGTTAGTTTATTCATTTATACAGTAGTCACAATGTGCATCTTATATTTTTTATCTATTCATTAATATGATTTGCAGATTGTATAAATGAATAAAAGTAGTGATAATAAAACATTGTAAAAGTTGTAAGGTAAAATATAGTTCTCCGAAGTAGTCGTATTTACAGGTTATGTATAATTTTTAAAGGTAATTTATAATTTTGCTTTTTAGGTTTAGAACTTCGCCGCAAATGCCGGTTATCTTTTTCCGGTTTTATCTCTTGAACATTATTCAACTTTCTCTTTTTAAAAGCGCCTTTTGCAATATTTTACAACGCAATTTTTTTTAATTCAATATAAATCAATCGTTACCGAGAAATTCAATTCATTCATTACCAATAAAAAGTTTATAATTTGAAAGAATTCCTGAGGCCGCCCTAATGTTGCGACGTTTTTCTTCCCCTTGTAGCACTACAACCTCTCTTGGGCCTTCGCTTCCTGCTAATAGCACCTCCAACTGTCTCGGTCCATTGACCGCTTCCTCCAATTTCGAAATCTGAGCAGCGATGAACTGTCTTCGTCGACCGAGTCAGACCAGAGTTTCTTCGTTTCCCCACTGGTCTCCGGCGTTCAGTTATCCCAACGAGTACCTTTTTGGGTATCCGTTGTTCGTATATACGATTTATGTGGCCAATCCATTGCAGCTTTCGCAGCCTTCCAATCGTGGTGACCTACGGCTCATCAAAAATTGCATACAGCCCATGGTTTTATCGAATTCACCATCGGTCCCCATCTAGCTTCGCTCCGATGATTCGTCTCAGGAGCCACCACGCCAATGTGTTCAATATATTTGCGGATGCTTGAATTAGGGTCCATGTTTTACAGCCATTGAATAACACAGGACTTATCACCGATTTGTGTACTTGGAGCTTTGTTTTCCTGTGTATGCAGCTGGTCTTCAAGATCATCAAAACTGAATTATGTATTTAATGTGCGAGCTGTATTCTCCAGCGTATTTCGTCTGTTTCATTACTAGTTCTAATTATTTTGGCGCCGAAATACACAAATTCGCCCACATTTTCGATACTGTGTTCGCAAAGTCTGATATTTTGGGCATTTAAGATATTTTTCCTCGACTGCGTCATGAGCTTCAATCGCTTTCTCATTGTTTTCCACCCAGAGCTCATTGCTTGCCTTTAGCGATGCATCTGATAAGATGGGAGCTAGCTGCTTGTCGAGGGTCTCCGTGTAATTTTTGGCTACAGACGCCATTCGGAGCCTTTCGGTGTCAAATTTTCGTAGCGGGCTGGTCTTCACCGAATATGCCTTTGACATACAACATCGATAGGTTAATTTGGTCAATTAATGATCTGGGTTACGGTATGTATGGACGTCAAGTATGCTCGATACCCAGGTCATTTTATAAATGCGTCGATGAGGGAAGCAAGTCGAACTGCTAGATTCAAAGCCAATCAGGCGCTGACCGTTGTCATTTGTTTCATCATGGAGGCTTTATCCTCCAGTCGTTCCCCAATGAGATATCTCATTGCCAACTTTAGCGTTGAAATCACCCAGAATGATTTTTGTGTCATTTGTAGGCAATGAGTCGACTAGTCTTTCCAGGTGATTGTAGAACGTTTCTTTCGTTTCTTCGTCCTTTTCATCGGTCAGGGCGTGAAAATTTATCAACGAGATTTCGAAGAATTATACGGATCGCACACAACCGTTTATTGACTGCCTTGAAATCAATAACCTGCGACTCGAATTTTTTTAATCATGGATAAAACCGAATATTGTGCAGTGATAAAATTTTTTGTGTTGCAGGGTTTATCAGCAACAGAAATTCATATAAAATGATGAAAGTGTTACAAGAATGCGTTCCTTCATTTCCAACTGTGCATCGATAAGTTTCAGGGTTTAAACGTGGTCGTACAAGCATTGAAGATGAATCACGTAGTGGACGTCTGAAACTTGCAAAAACAACAGAAATCAAACATATTGTTTGTAAAGATCCAAATGCGACTAAGCGTGAAATTTATGATATCATAGAAATCTCGGACAAATAAGTACTTTATATTTTACACGAAGCATTATGTATGAAAAAGCTATTTGGAAAGATAGTGCCGCATTCGTTAACAAAACAAAAACTGTATGGAAAACAAATTTGTAAGCGTAAATTGGAGCATTTTAAGCAGGATGAAACCGATTTTGTGCGTCGTTTTCTGAATGTGGAGGAGACTTGGATTTACCACCATAATTATTAAACTAAAACAAGAACGTCAATTCAGAACGATCGGCAAAACAAGTTAATGCCATCCGTTTTTTGAGATTCAAAAAGGGGTCTCGTTGATTGATTGTTTTCAAAAATGTAAAACAATTAACTCAGAATATTATTGCAACTTTTTGGACCAGTTGGATGGAAAAGTTCGTGAAAAAAGACCAGGCTTACAGAAGAAATAAGTCACTTTATCTAGACAATGCACATCTTCACATAAGTGCTTTGACGATGACTAAATTGAAAGAACTAAAGTACGAATTGCTTGAAGACCCACCGTATTCACCAGATTTGTCTCTCTTCGACCATTACCTCTTTAGGAATTTGAAACAATTTCTTCGTGGAAAGTGTTTTTCATCGTATGAAGAAGCGATTGCAGCCGTGGAACAGTATTTTGCAGAGCTTCCGGAAAATCATTACAAAGATGGTATAAAATTATTACAGGATCCCTTGAATAACTGTGTTGAAGTTGAGGGAGATTATATTGAATAAAAAGACTAATTTCATTCAAAAATACACATTCTTTCATTTTCGCTATAACACTTTGGAACCAACCTGTAATATGATTTTAAAGTATTATCTCAGATTTTTCGTCATATGTATGTATGTAAATCATTGTCGCAACGAAATTTGAAGTGATTTTCTGAGAAATGTATTCAGAACGCTCCTTTATATATAATAATCATTCTTACTCCTATATTCCATATACCTATATAGCTTTTGATACATCATTGGCATAATTTCATACCATCGTTTTATCATCAACGAGTAAAATTGAGCAGAAGGTTTCGGTTCCTATTCAACAAATCAACGAAGAAATTTGAAATCGCGTTCCACGAATTGATGATTCCAGTATCGCGGATATCAATAGTTACGAAAATTCGCATAAGAATAGCAAATAAGACCCACACAAGAAGTAAAGAATCATTCGAATAGTGATTGCTAGCTTTCGCGGCCTGATAAAAATTCAACTCTAAATAAAAGACAAGTCTATTTCTTGGAGACATCATCTACCATTTACACGTAAGGCGTTGACAAAATTTATTGCAAAGTAAATCTGTGGAATAATTGCTTAAAGGGTGATCGACTGAGTGATTGGCAAGAGAAAGAAATTGACTTTTACTTTGATGATGACACCGAACTGATAACTATGTACATGAATCTATTTTAGGCTAAAAGGCAGACCAAACCGATTACGATCCAAAAATCAAAGATGCGAATTGTGAAATGAGTTACGCTGATGGTATAAGTGATAGTATCTACAAGGAAATAAATTCAAGTCTAAGGATAGTTTTGAATTCGCTAACAGAATACGCCATAGGTGTTTGTATAACTAGGTCAGTTTATTCATAATGGTATCATACCAACCATAAATAAAACTTTGAAAATGATATTGATAATATGCCCCGTAGGATTGATATCGAAGAAACGTGTCTGGCTTATGGATCTACTTTTAAAAAGTGCAATTCGCTAAAACCAAAGACGTATTTTGTTTGAATACGTCAAGTCTTTGAGTGATTGACTTGAAATTCCATTACAAAATGGAGTTAGCCATTTTAAAAGGGAAATTAAAACACACCTTGCAAATTATTCTAGTGAATTTACGTCCAACGTGTTGACCTTCACGTTGCAAATAATCACGATCCATTTCACCACGCTGGACGTTATTGCGACTTTTTAGAGTATCTCGTACTACTAAATTATTCCACGTTCTTTGGGCGGTTGGATTTCAAGTAAGATTTTTTTGTTAACTCGAAAAATTCAGCAAGTCAAATCGTCTTGAAAATTAAAGTTTAATTTACCTTATTTTTAAATCAATCATACTGAAAGCGTTAAAGAGCAGTGGCAAACTCTTGACGTCTAAATCGGTATCAAGACTAAATTCGATTTATCAGATCCTGAATATATTTCAGGAGCTACGACTTTGATATTTAATACAACTGCGACATACGAGTAGGTTCGAGCATCCTAAACTCAAAGTTTTCTTTTCGATATGATCTACAAATGTTCTACTTGTATCATTATATAGATATGTCGGGTATATATTCAACAGCAGATAAATATAAAGGCATAAATTTATTTCGGAATGAGAATAAGAATATCGTGGGTTTAAATGAATATTATGAAAGAATATACATAACAAACAAATATGTGAAACAAGTTGAAGTAGCAGGAGAGTGCTCCTGCCAGAAGGATATTGTAAAACAATTAGTAAATCAAACAATCTATCCTGCATATCAAAACTTGACTAATATACTGATTCCATAAATTGAGTTCGAAGAGTTGTTATATTTTTATATTCGACGCCATTTTGTTTCAAGTGTTTTGACCCCGTCATTTAATAAGTCATGATAACACATCAATATAACAAACCATTTCTAAAATTTTTATCAAAATTCCTACATATTTATAGTGGCTATGTCCGTTGCAAACGTGTATCTCCCTAGTATGACGTGTTAATGTTGTTGTAATTGTTAAATATTCAATTGGCTTTAACTTAGCTGTTTATTGTTCGATTATTGTGAAATTTTCAGAACACAAAGAATTGCTTTCAAAAAACTTTAAGAGTCCCATCTTGATTTTATAAGCAAAAACGTAAAATTTATAAAATGTACAATTATTAACAAAGTTGATCGAATTTTGATTTCTAAGGTATTTGTTGCCCTTGTGCTCTTAAAGTCTCACCTTTATAATTTTTTTCAGATTTTTCGGGTGGAAGGTGGCCAATCGCGAGGGGGGAAAACAAAATTTTCGTCCGTTTCCCTTTCCCTTGCGCATCCCTCAAAGCAAAATTTATCATTTTAAGACCTGTTTTGAAAAGTTCTCATCAAGATCTTTCATTTGGTACCCATATTGCGTACATGCGATGAAATTTTTTTTTCGGGGGCCACTCCCCTATATGGGGAGACCTCTCCTAGAACACCTTATAAATTTTTTTTGTGATGAAACTTTGAAGAGGGCATCATTTTACACCTACTTACAAAATCTTATGTCTCTAGCTTATGTATTTTGTGAGAAAAAGTGGTGTGACACACGCACGGATGGACAGACGGACAGACAGGACGCGATTTTAGTAGGGTATTGTAAAATTATTTTACAATATCCTAAAAATGAGATCTCCATTTTCATATAGGCAATTTAGGCTATCTTGGGGATGGTACATCCTAGATAAAAACCGATATATTTAAAAGATTTTCCGACCACTTCTTCGATTTCTTAAAATTATCACCGTTTTTCCAAGTTAGAGCGGTTCAAATTAAAAAAAAAGTTAACATAAGAGATCTCCCAATTGCACAAGACTGTTTTGGCTACTTTGCCTCTAGTGCACTCTAGACAAAAGCTGATACTTTTAAATGATTTTGCGACCCCCACAAGAAATGTTTTTCTAAATTCGCATTCCTAATGGAGCTAGAGCGGTTCTAAGTTGGAAATCAAGTTTCATGGTCCCATTTTGATTTTATGAGCAAACATGTAAAATTTATAAATCATACTATTATCAACAAACTTGATCGAGTTTTGGCTTGAGAAGTATTTGTTGCCCTAGTACACATAAAGACTTACATCTTTGGTATTTTTAGATTTTTCGCACGAAAGGAGTGGAGTCGCGGTGGGCCCATCGTTTCTTTGAGTTATTTTTCTTCGCCTCACGAAATTTGGCCCTTTCCTTCCCCTTAAATGAAATTTAACTCTAAGTATTAAAAGATCTCACCAAGATATTTCATTTGATACCCTATGTAGTAATCGAGCAGTCACACAAGCAAACTGCTCGAAAACATCCCCACCCTTTAACCGAAATTTTCAGTGAATTCATAATTGTAATTTATAAAAATTTTTATTTTGTCTTATTATTAAACGTAATTTCATATCAATTTTTCTTTGTGTCAAATTCAAACGTTACCCTTTTAATTTTCTTATTATTATCAAACATAATTTTTTTTTCAATTTTTCTTTATATCAAATTTAAATTTTACCCTTTAATTGTATTCGTCTTGAAATTTAAGTTTTATTACTATTTGAGATCTTTTTCATTTTCTTTTTACTTCGGTTAATTTTTGTTCTCGAGCAGTCCCAATATCAAACTGCTAAATAACCCTCCTATCTCCTATCAAAATTGTATTTATAGGAACTAGAAAAGGGGGAAGGGCCTGATGGAATAGGGTGAAGAGCGTGTGGATAAGAATGACAGGTGACACATTGGCTATCGAGACAAGCAATGTGGTTTTCCAATGCCGAGAAGTTTACGGCTAGAGAAGAGGAGTCGAGTGCGCGAGGTGTGTGTGATTGCAAGTCTGTTGTTCGGCTCAAATTTGAATTGGTGCGTATTTTATCTAAGTTCGAAAGTGGAGGGAAAAGTGAGCAGAATTGATGGGAGAATTTTACATATTGATATATCAGTGATTTGATATGTTCCTGGATTAAGTGCGAGACGAAAATTGATAAATAGGGGGCTCAAAGGGTGTTGCATCGCGATCAAAAATCTTATGGTGCTTGTCAATCTTCTATTTTGGGTTATGAAACTGGTGACGTCATTCTCGAGTGGGAAGCTGTTCCCTTGCCTACCTCAAGTTAGATGAAGCCCGCAAAAGCAGCCAAGAACACAAGCAGAAAGTAATCTTACCTTGGAACCGAAGTTATTAGAATTGCGTGGAAAGGTTGCAGAATTGTCGGGAGAAGAGGAGGCTTTTACATAATTCGGTCGCAGACATAACTTGAGTAGTTCATATTATGGAACTAAGATTAATAAGAACTGGATGGGCTAAGCTGTCTGTCATTTCCTCCCCGTCTGCCTCTTGCTGGTCACTTTCTTGTTCCAAAAGCTGACTAGGTGTGAACAGACTGTCAAGTTGACTGATGCAAATTGGACGCCAAATTGGCCAATTTGCAAGTTTCGTCGCGAATTTTAACCGATATTAAAACTGTGGAAAGTGTTCGCGATCTAAATTCGTTTCAAGTGTTTAAACATTCGATTGGAGTTTGTGATTCATGTTACTTTAACGTGTGACACTGTGTAATTAACTTAGAATTTCAAAATGAAATGTGTAGTGCCTTCGTGAAAAAATCATAGTGGAAAAGGATCTGTGCGTGTTTCCTTTCACAAGTGAGTAGTTATCATATTAATGTTTTGCATGTTTTTCATACAATGCTGAAGGTTTTTCTAAAAGAAAGCAAATTTTTGGTATTGTATGAAAATTTGTTTACATTGAGCAGCAGCCATGTTTGCTTGTGCAATTTGGCTCTCTCTAAGATTGTAAACAAGAGCGTAGCAGTAGGAAAAGTGGTCGCAGGGGTTGTTGCAACCATATTGTCACGTGGTTGTCCACTCCAGTATTATTTAATTACTCAATGTTATGGAAAATGTCGCTGTCATAAGGTGTGCGCTGTTTGTTAAATCGTTCGGCACTAACAACCGGAAAATCATCGTCCATACGGAATATTGGAGTCGCAGCGGCTACTGCTAATAGGAGTTTTCGCCCCGTTGGCGTGCGATCGCTCCACCGGCAATGTAAACCAGTAATCAGTGCATTATTTCAAGTATTAGAAAATTTATATTAGCTTTTGCATGCATGTTCGTTTCCGTGTCTTATTGGAATCCCATATGAAGTTTAAGTCACATAACCTTAGAATTAAAAGGGTCGATTCAAAGTGCAGTTAAAAGAAAAACTTATCAGTCGTGTTCAGACAAGACGACCTGAGCATTAAGAAACATAATCTTGAAGAGATAATTTTCTCTATAGAATGTTATGTGGCACTCAATGAATTTTGTCGAAATATTTTAGGGTGGAGTTCGGATGAAAATTATAGCACCTTGATTTAATCAATTGCATATAGAACTTTGTTATCGCACGATTAATTCGTATGAATCTGCCTGAAAACTTCAGAGCGATTAATTTGCATGTTTCCATTTTAATACTTATTACGTTGTGCATCCAGCGAATACGCCTGTTTTTAATAATTCTTGTTCTTGAACTTCAATGTATTTCTTGCTATATAATTTTATTTGGCAGCCTGAAATATCTGCACTTTATTAGTTTTCGATACCGGATATTTAAATGAGCATACTGATTGGTCTAATTTTGAAGGCTTAGCTTTATATTTATACATATTTTAATAAGTTCTTGAAAGTGAACATTTTTCAAATTCATGAAAAATTTTGGGTTTGTAATATAATAAACAGTATGTTCAGTTTACGCTTTTTCGATGCACTTGAGCATCAAAGGCATTATCCCATTTGCATTTAGTGCTACTCCGTTAATAGTTCCCGAAATTTGAATAAAGAAATGAATAAGAAAGCGAAAAATTAAATTTAATACAAATAAATTTACCTAATTATTTACATTATAAATCTTTCTACTAGCCATTAATATGAAAGCACTAATTCAAACTCTTAATAAAATTCAACCATAAGATAAAATAATAGCCTAAACTCATTCAATAAAAAGGATAATAATTTGAAATAATAAAAATAAAAGAAAATATAAACAATAAATTTTCCACCATTCCAAAATATATTTTTTTTCAACTCAACGGTATTATAAATGACACAGAAAAAGATAGATAAAAATTTAGATATCTCAAAAAAAAAAAGAAAAACTAATCGTAAATATTAGTAAACCAAAAATAAATTGGATTTGAAATATTGCATTTTGAGATGCGTTAAAAATCTATCAAATCATGATTTGAAGCTTTTGTGTTTATCGAGAGTTTAAAATGATGTAATTTCTCAACTGGGATTTTAGAATGACAGTTCGTGTAAAATATAAACGAGCATTTGTTGCAGCAAAAGAGATAATTATGGGACATGCAATATAATCGCTTGCAACGTCGTTGTTCTGGCATTTACCGCTCTCTAAGAGCTTAGAATTAATTCTAAACATGAGATTGCAATCTTGAAAACCCTGTTAGCACCGCTAGTCAGAAAGGTAGACTTCTTGTTTGAATTGAAACATTTCCTGTGTTGAAGATTATCTTTCTCAAATTGATTCATTACTAAAATTCTACCTTTTATTTAAGTATTTTTTTTTATCACCTTACCAAATGTTAGTGTAACATAAATAGTTAATTTATATTCAAATTCCAAATAAGATTTTGGTGGTCAGCTATAGGGTATCAGAAAAAGACAGTAATATAGTTTGTGTAATTGGGGAGTTTAACCTGTTAGAAACCGATAAGTTAGATTATGAATAGAGAATCTAATGAACTGCTTAAAAATTAGAAAAAAATGATGAGCTAAATTTGAACCGTCGGTCTTTCGATTTCGTCGAATTTGACCGGATACAGGACCCAGTACGGTGGAAGGTTTTAGCACCAAAAAATGAGCTAGCCACCGGGCGTACTCCAAATGTTTTTTTTTTGTTTCAGGGACTCTTGCGGGTTGAGTGGCCTCTAGACAAGGTGCCTTTTTATAGCATAGGGTTATGTGATCCGATCGCATAACTCTCTGACATGAATTGGTCACCGATACATTTCTATTTTGATGGGAAGGCTCATGCAAAGTATGTTTGTAGGAGTTTTCCACTCAGAAGGGAAATATGTGGCCACTGCAACGTTTTTGGATCTTGATCCGGTTGGGCGGGTGCGAGGGGGCACCTTCACCATCCAGTTGCCCCACTCTTATTTGTGGGG
This sequence comes from Odontomyia ornata, assembly GCA_963969285.1. NCBI lineage: Eukaryota > Metazoa > Arthropoda > Insecta > Diptera > Stratiomyidae > Odontomyia > Odontomyia ornata. The sequence continues at coordinate 183,563,210 of OZ017741.1, read as the reverse complement.
CATGAGAATCGTCGGGTAATGACGAGGTTCCCCTAAGTCCGTCTGTTTTGGCTTGTTTCGACTTGTTCTTTGAACAAGCAATTCCGTCCTTTTGTAGTTACCTACATTTTTCGACTTCGGTCAATCTGTTGAGACCCAAGAATTCGTGAATGCGAAATTCTTTTTTAGTGGGTCCTTGTGCTGGGGGAACGAACCCGCCCTGCGACACCGCAATGCTTGCCTGCTACCGCATTCACGCGTCCCCAGACTAGGACATTCTCGGTGGATATTAACATCTTTTTTCGCCGAGGCAGCAGACCATCGCTTCAGTCCTTTACGGACATTTATACTTACCTACGTTCCCTAGCCCTACCCGACTATACTCAAATCAAAAATGTTAAAGGGTTAAATCATTATATCGGGAGACCACCCTTAAGAGCCTTGAAAAATTTTCGACTATGGAACTTCTAAAATTACAGCTTTTTAGAGTTTTCCAAAAAGTTTGATGACTCTAGCTCTTATAGATCTTGAGGAAATAGTGAAATGCGTTTTTATGTAGTTTATTATGCCATTTTTTGCGTTCAGTCAAGTTTTCAGAACGTCCCATATGAAGCATCATCATCATCTATGGTGCGGCAGCCTAAGACGGGCCTGGGCTTCAAGGATTAATTTCCTCTAATCATTACGGTTCCGCGACCTTATCCGCCGGTTGTTTACTCCCAACACGGATCTGCTATCAGCTTCCCATCGAGTCCTCCGTCACCTCGCAGCACGTCTACCTTATGCTCTACCCGTCAAGGTTGTTTTGGCTAGCCAGGTTTCTTGCATTCTTTCTACATGGCTCTTTACCCATTGCAATTTACGTATCTTTAGGCAAGAGGAAACAGGTGGATCGTCAAATAGTTCATACAACTCACCGCTGTAACGTAGTCTCGACTTTGTTCCTTGTGTCACTGTGCCGTAGATTTTCTGGTGCACTTTAAGTTCAAATACGACGACTGTCTTTTCGGGTACGCTTGTCGGGGTCCATGTTTCACTTCCATATAACAGGTTTGATTAGTGTTTTGTAAATGCGGAGCTTATTTTGCCTGGGCAAAACTCTCGGCCTTAGAATGGGAAGCACGGAGTAATATTCTTTATTTGTGGCGTTTATACGGCGCACAGTGGTCGATTTTCAAGATTTATGCGGCTATAATTGAAATTCCCAAAGTAAACAAAACCACTACGAAAATCCCCTCACCGTTCAATAACAATCTGTCAAACAATAAACTGGCCATCAAACATTGATCCTTCGCTGAGGGCCCGTGCGTAGGTAGTCGGAACTTCATTGTCTCTTGCTACGCACGTGAACGTCTCTATTCGCTTTTGTGCACTAAACCTTTTCAAAGTGAATATTTGTGATATTGAAATTATTTATCAAAGTGAAAGTGATGAACACTAATATGTTAGGTAAATACCAGGATAAAATCTTAGTTTTGATCTATTCTCAACTATAAAATTGTTCGATTTAAAGCAGTCAAACTTTAGGCGTCAAGCTAGAAAATTTTTAACGTTTTTTTTTCATTCAAAAGGAAATTTTTTATATTATCGCCTCCGATCGCCTAACTTTGTTTTGTTTACGTGTTGCATGAGCTTGTTAGCATATTATTTTCGTATAAATCGGCTGCGGATAGGTGCGGATTTAGAAAATATAGGGTGTATTTTACACCCAGTCACAAAACTGACATACGTTATATATTCATGTAAAGTTTTTTTTTGGGTTTTAGGTTATCCTGGTTCATCGGGAACGAAAATAGTTACGCGGCAGTATCTGTATAATAAAATGCAAGGTCAACATTTGGCAAATTTGGATGATAAGTTGGACTATTTGGAAAATCATTTATTATCTGGTTATGGTCACTCGGACGAAAATATCAGAAGTCTGAAAAAAAATTTCGCATATTTCAAAGCTGCAATGAAGAAAAAGTGGTCAAAAGCACAAAGAAAAGAAGATATTTTTTTGAAATCCAACCGATCTTGGCTAGAAGGAACATTTGAACTTCCAATACAATCACCACTTCGTCCAGGACGTCCTTCAAAATCTTTCCAGGAATCAAGTGAGCGAATCAAGCGTCGCAAAACCGAACAAGTTCGCTCGAGTCTAGACAGTGAGGTTATTATCCATGCTGCGCAATCAACTCTAAGAGCAAAAGGACTACGAGATGCCTCAAAAGTTCTTAAAGATATATCTAATTCACCTACACGAGCTGGGAAATACAAAAAGGCGTATATTTCATCGCTGACGGCAGAAAATGTAACAAAGCTGACACCACAGGAAGCACTAGCAATGTTTGTTCAAGCCGATTTGACAAAAAGTCAATATGAAATCATTCACAATACAAGCAAATCACTTTATCCCTGCTACGATCGGTTACTAGCTGCAAAAAAAGAGTGCTATCCACATGAAGTACATGTCACTAGTACATACGTTGAAACTTCTGTACAAAGCATAAATTGATGTAACAATTTCTCGATTATGCTTGTACTTAGAAGACGTATTGTTAACACTAAGTGAGAGTGAAAGCAAATCTCTGAAAATAATATGCAAATGGGGATGTGATGGCTCTCAGCAGTCAAGATACAAGCAAAAGTTTGAAAATATCGATGATTCGGATGCCAATATATTTCTAAGCTCTTTTGTTCCACTTCAAATAGTTTGCGGAAAGGATGGGCAAAAAGTGATTTGGCAAAACCTTGTCCCATCATCTCCCAGATATTGCCGACCAATAAGATTTCGTTTTGTTAAAGAAAGTACGGACGTCTCTATGGAGGAAATAAATTACGTTCAAGAATCAACAAACTCTTTAATTCCAACCGAAATCGATATAAACGAAAGAAAATACATTTTTCATCATATTTTTAAACTGACTATGATTGACGGCAAGATTTGCAATGAAGCAACCAATACAAAATCAACTAGTCGATGTTATGTTTGTCAAGCAACATCAAAGGATTTTAACGATCTAAGCAAAAAACATGAACTAAATTCTTTGGCTGTAGAATTTGGACTTTCTGTTTTACATGCAAGAATTCGTTTGTTTGAGAGCATTATACATTTGGCGTATAAATTGCCAGTACAGAAATATAGAACGCCAAGGACAAAAGAGGAAATACAATTAGAAAAACAAGCCAAACAGAAAATACAGGAAAGATTTAGAGAAGAAACGGGCCTAGTAATAGACATGCCTACAAGTAATTACGGCAATACTAATGATGGCAATACGAGCCGAAGATTTTTTGAAAACCACCAACTGGCTGCTGAAATTACAGGTGTTGATTATCAGCTGATATACAGGTTAAAAGTAATATTGGAAACAATATCTAGTGGCTACGAAATAGACCCAAAAAAATATGACGAGTACGCATTGGAAACAGCCAAATTATATGTGCAACTCGACCCATGGCACCCCATGACACCAACGATGCACAAAATTTTAATTCATGGAGCTGCTATTATAACAAAATCAATATTGCCAATAGGGCAGCTGTCGGGAGAAGCACAGGAGGCCCGCAACAAGCATTTCCGTACGTACCGAGAAAATTATTCTCAGAAATTTTCTCGCGAAGAGAGTAATAGCGATATATATCAGAGATTGTTGCTGAGCTCTGATCCATTCATCAGCAGTATTTCAGTCAATAAACGGAGAAACAAGAAAATATCCAAAGCATTTTGTCCAGAAACAATAAATATGCTCCTCCCTAGTAGACTAAGCTTAGAAGATACTCATACTACACTGGAATCAGATAGCGAAGAATCAAGCTGATAATACTCAAAAAATGCCATAGTGTAACTCATAATTTTCCAATATTTTCTCAATAAACTTACTGTTATTTTTAAAATATGTTTTTTTTTTTCATTAATCAACACATTTCCAATAAGTTTCAGTAATCAAATAATTTTGACCGCATAAAACCACAAAATCGACCTATATGCGGCGCCCAATCTCGCCCTTGTTGGCGCCTCTTCTATTCAAATTGGCTCCAAGGCAGATAAAATTATTCACACTTTCAACGTTGTTGCCACTTACGTTCAGATTTTCGCAAACTGACGTTTTCTTCCTCGTTTGGGTCATGAATTTAGTTTTAGTTTCATTAAATTGTAGGCCAATTTGGTTTGCTTCAGATTCTAGGCTCAGAAATACTCCTTGGACATTTAAGATTGAACATGCCATAATATTGACATCATCAGCATATGCTACCAATTGTATGGACTTGAACATTAATCAACCCGAGGTTTTAGCTGATGTCTTCCTGATGACGTGTTCCAAAGCAATATTAAAGAGTATTGGGGCAAGTCCATTCCCTTGTTTGAAGTCTGCTTCCATTATAAAGCTGTCCATTAGTTCACCGTTTACTTTAACCTGGGATTCTGAAACTAGCATCGTGATCTTGACCATACGGACTAGTTTTGTTGGGACGCCAAAGTCAAGCATAATTTTGTACAGCGCATTCCTGTCGACACTGCCGTATGCTTGCTTGAAGTCTTAAAAAGAGTTGGTGCACATCGATGTTATATTCCAAGTAGGTCTATTGTAGAACGTTCACTTCGAAAGCTTCCCTGATACTCTTCTATAATATAGCACGACTTTAATTTACTTTCTATGATTTCGGAGAGCACTTTATAAGACTTACACAGTAGAAAGACTGCTTCTCTGACCATATTCTGCATATCAAGCGATGCAGAAGGTTATTTAGATGGGAACCCCCGATCTGTAGCAGTTTTGCTGGTATCCCACCTATTCCAGAAGCTTTATTTTTTCTGAGGTCCCATACTGCTGCCTGTACTTTGTCTCTGGTTGGTGGTGGGACTGAGATCTCTTGCCCTGCTTCTGGAATGTTCACAGCTTCAGCCGTTGTTGGGGACGCTGTGAATAGCTTCTGGAAATATTGCCGCCATCTGTTGTTGGGGTGTTTATCAAGCGCTGGCAAAATGTCGTGTAAAAGGAATGGACCCAGCGTGCGAGTCTGAAGTGCGAGTTGCGAAAGCAGAGCCTCAAAACGTCAGGGAACAAGGCCGCCCATCAAATCCAGTTATCGGAATCGCTAGGCGCCGCGCCGGTAGTGACTCTAACAAAATTTGCGAAATCGATGAGTGGTGGTTCAAGGTGGTACGATTGCGTAACGTAATTGAATAATTGCCCGCGGTAAGTGAAGCTCAAAATGGCATCTTCGCGTCGACCATTCCAAATAACACCGTTGCCAATACGCACCATGTCACTACCAACTCCACAAGAACTGTTAATGTTGACACCATAAGAAAAATTGGTGACATCATTCTCAAGAATACACAATCCATTCGCAGGAGCTATTCGCACTACAGCTTTGCACACGCACACAACGACACAGCCGTGCATCACCACCACCGCCGCCATCAGTTCACATGCGTACGCGTCTCAGCAGCCGACTTCTAACACACGATATGCAGCGTCGATCGCACGTTGTTACGAGCAAGTAAATTCATATCTAACTACCACACGGAAAACCACACTTTACGGTGCGAGATATCGTCGAAGCTTGTCCTGAATTCGACCCATCGTCAGCAACCTCACTCATTCCAACACAATTTTTAAATCGCATCAGACATCTGTGGCATATTTATGATTGGGACGAGAAATTGCTGGTGTGCGCATCGTTAATGAAGATGAAAGGCAACGCTAAAGTTTGGGCCGATGGAGTTGAAGTGCAGCACACATCGTTCGAAATGTTTGCCGCTCAACTTCTAAACGACTTTCCGACAGATGAAAGCGCTGTTGACGTGCATTTGCGGATGCATAAAACAATTCGCAATCCAGATGAGACGACTGAGGATTTCTATTATCGTATAGTGGCAATGGGCAGACGAGTTGGATTATGCGACACGGATATCATAAAATATTTTCGAAATGGAGTTAAACATCCGGCGTTGCAAAATGGCTTGCAACTCAACACTTTAAGTCAACGAAGGGACTACTTGTGGCTGTGCGACGATTTACGCTGAATGTACAACCACAGACACAAACATCATCGATGGCTAGAGGCAATACGACAAAACCACAATTCGAGGCAAGACGTCCAAGTGACACGACGAAAACGATGGACGCAAACGAAAACAGAACTACGATACGGCCCCAAATGCTACAATTGTGGGATTCAGGGACATCTATCTATTAACTGCCCTAATCCCCAACGACGACCTAGACGCGAGAGGCAGGCCATTCCAAAAACAACTACACGACGAACAGAATCCAATGCGTGAACGAAATAGTTGCAAAGGAGCGCGACGATTGCGATGAAGAGACATCGATTGTAGAAAATTATGACGTACACGATAAAACTGTCAACAAATATCGAATTATTTTTCCGGACTGTCACACCATTTACGCAGACGTTTAAGTAGACACGAAAAGTCCAATAAATTTATTAAAATTATCTAACGTAAAGGTTCCCATTATAGCGGAGTACAAACCTACCGGATACTATGGCATAAATGGTTCTCACTTGCTCCTTTTAGGATCGTGTTTCGCTAGCGTTTTAATTGATAATAATAAATTCTATTGTAGATTTTTTTGTGGTCAACGGTGATGCGATGGGCTCGCAGTACATTCTCGGTCTCGAATTTTTAGCGAAAAACAAATTCGGCGTGTCAACTGAAGACGCAGGTAAATTAAAGATGAACGGTATTTTCATTGATCGATTTGAAAGACGCGTTTTATAATGTGAAATTAGATGACGAAAGTACAAAATATACGTCTTTCGTAACTGATAGGGGACAATATGGATACAAATTTCTTCCCTTCGGCTTAAAGAACGGACCATCTGTGTTTTCTAGATTTATTACTAAAATATTCAAGAAGCATATCGATGAGGGATCCGTAAGTGTGTATATGGACGACATTTTGGTCGCCACGGACACAATATGAAAGCACCACAAAATAATTCCGAATATCCTAAAAACCACAAATGAAAACCTTCTTACGATAAATATATCAAATAGCAAACTATACAAAAGCCGCATTTTTTACTTCGGATACGGTATTAGCGGTTCTGGCATCCGGCCAAAGGATGACCATGTGAGAGCAATATGGAATTTTCATTCCAAGGAATATTCACCAACTCAAACGATTCTTGGGGCTATGTGGAGTTTTCCGACGCTTTATTAAAGGATTCAGCGAATTAGCCGAACCTCTACATGCACTGGAAAGACCCAATGTACCCCTCATTATAGATCAAACTATGATTGATGGCATAAATGAATTAAAGGAGAAGTTGTGTAGTTTACCTGTTCTAAAACGATTTAATGTGAACTATAACACAGAACTTCACACGGACGCATTCAGTCATGGTTATGGAGTGACATTGTTGCAGCGGCAACCGGATAAGAGTATATACATATCTCGTAATGTATTTCTCTAAGCGTACGACACCTACGGAAGCTAAATAGCATTCCTTTGAACTGGTAACGTTAACTATGATATACGCGATCAGGAGACCACCCATACGTATATGGTCTTCGTCGTAACAGACTGTAAAAACTGTAACAGACTGTAAAGCGTTGGCCCAGACGCGTCGTAAGCACATTAACGCTCGAATTGCGCGTTGGGTTTTATTCTTTCAAAACAACGACTACGGTGTTTGAGATCGTAAAGTGACAAAATACAACATGTGAACTCGTTCTCTAGGATCTACGATGCACACGAATCTTTGCTGATCGACGACGATCCACTTACGCGAATGTTCATGACAGAAAAAACCAAAGACGGGAGAGCTAAGGAAGTAAATAAACGGGACGACCACGAATATGAACTCCACAATGGACTGTTGTATCGTAGAAATAATCGTACAATCCAATTTGCTGTGCAATCGCAGGGCATTGACACTATCCTGAGAAACATAGCATCTTAGGGCATTGTTGACCCTATCGTCGAGATGCTTGAAGATAAAGCTATTCTTTTAACTCAGAGTTTTTTTTACTGCGTCGAATTTATAATTTTTTTATCTCTGAGAGCTGATCACGATATGGACAAGACAAGTTTAACCGGAGGACTTCACATATTTTTGTGTGCCCCCTTATACCGATGTGTTATACAGCTATTCTTTTAACTCAGAGTTTTTTTTACTGCGTCGAATTTATAATTTTTTTATCTCTGAGAGCTGATCACGATATGGACAAGACAAGTTTAACCGGAGGACTTCACATATTTTTGTGTGCCCCCTTATACCGATGTGTTATACATTGACTGGGTGGCACACCTGAGGAAACGACGAAATGTGAAGTGCAGATCGCACGAGCGTAGTGCGACGAAGAAAGTGTGATGGAGAGAGTGGAAGGGAATGGAGGAAAAAAAAAACAATATAAAATAAAATACCATCGTGATGGGAAATCAAGGAATAGCCAAAACGTATGACACCATAAAAGAACATACTACTTTCCCGGGATGATGGACCATATAAAAGGACACATTGCAAATTGCTTGCGATGCATCGTACATTCTGCCAAGAACTTTCAAAGACAGGGTTTCTTACATAATATTGACAAAGGAGCGGCACCTTTCAATACCATTTATGTCGATTACTTCGGACCACTATGTGGAACGAAATGAAAAAATAAATATGTGTTATTGGTGGTAGACGCCTTTACAAACGAAAACAACGAATTCTAATGAAATTACTAAACATTTACAAAATTATTTTATTTGAGACGGAAGACCCTTACGGCTGATATCAGATAGAGGAACGTTTTTACATCTTCTGCTTTCAATCAATTCTTAAAGAAACTGAATATTGTCCACGTACTCTACGCAACTGCAACGCTCCGAGCAAAGCAGCTGTTGAACGCTTTAACCGATATCTGCGACCGATGTTAGCTATGCTGGCAGATGTTAATAGCGAATGGGATTTAGTTACCAATGATTGTGAATATGCTATAAACAACACAGTTAATCGGAGTATCTGCGTATCACCCAGCATGGCTCTTTTTGGAGTTCATCAGCGTGAGTCTAGAAATGTTGACGTTATTAAAGATATGATCAACTGTTTCATTCAACACAAACGAAATCTTTAATCGATTCGAAATGGTATAATCGAAAAAAATACGGGGACACAGCACATAAATGAAATCACCCGAGATTTAGTTTGCATCATGAATCATTCTGCGGGTATTGGTGGAAGTAGAAAGTTTCTTCCAGGTTACAGAGGTCCTTTTCTAACTAAACAGATCCCTTTCCATGATGGTTTCGTAGTTACAGACGTTAAGGAATGTAAGTTTACACAGAAACCGTTCGAGGCTATCTTAAATGCAAACCAAATTAAACCGTGGGTGCGCTTGGGCCAATCGCAATATCAGAATGGCCGAGTTGTAAAATGAAATATGACAACCCCGCATCTTATGCGAGGATTCGGCAGTTGGTCGTCAGATGCGAAAGAGAATGGTCAATGTATCGAGAAGTGTATAATTTAACTAAATAAAATAGACGAAGTTATAACGATATTATATTTTAAAGTGTTGTCTTCTTTCCGTTTTTTTTCACTACACTTTTTTGTGGAATAAAGCCGTCTCTCATTTGTTCAATAGAGACATACGCCGATCTTACTTCATGTAGAATCACGTTTTCGTTTATCTGTTGAATCTTGGGGTTGATGGTTAGTTGTTCCTTTTTTCGGCACATTTTTTTAGCTTGACATCGAAGGCTTTTATATTGTTCTTTGACCCGAGTTGTTCACTGGATGTATTTTTTTGTGCGGCTGGTTTCTTGTTTTAATCGCTTCCTTGCATTCTTCGTCGTACCAGTCGTTTCTATTTTTCTTTGGCGGGTGCCCTAAGACTTCCTCGGCTGCATCTGTCACCGCATCTCTTACTGTCTTTCACTTTGTTTTGATGTCCTTATTGCTTTCTCTCGCCTGCGGGGATATGTTGATGCGATTTTTCAACGCTGACATATATGTGGACATTACTGAGCTATCATTTAGCTTGTGTATCTTATACCTTGGAGTAACTGATGCTCCTTGTTTACAGCTCTTGGAGATGCCGCATCGGATCTTGATACTTATCAGGCAGTGGTCCTAATCATAAACAGAGCCGCAGAAGGAGCACGTGCCGAGAATGCTAGTTGCGGCTTGTTTTTGTATGAGAACATGGTCGATGCGGTTGAATGGGCGATCGTTTGGGGATACTCTCGTTCTCTTATGCATGTCTCGATGTGGAAAGCACGTGGAGCTTCCTGTGAAGCCTCTACTAGTAGCGAAGTCTATCAACCGTTGTCCGTTGTCGCTGGTCTCTGCATGGAAGCTATGTCCTTCGGTTGTTCCTCTACGTGCCGTTTCTTGGCCGATTTTTGCATTGAAGTCTTCCAGTACAATTTTAATGTCGTTTGACGACAATGCATCGACAGCGCATTCTAGGATACTGTAAAATTCGTCATTGATTGCCTCTTCCTTGTCGTTTGTGGGGGCATGACAGTTGACCAGCCGGACATTTAAGAATTTGGTTTTGTTACGAATGGCACAGTGCCTTTCGTTAACGGTCTTGAAAGCCATTCCAAACTCATGGCTTCCTTGCAGTTTTCCGTTCGCCTTTCGATTCTGTTACGCTGTGCCAGAATTTGTGTTTGGCATTTTTTGTTAGTGTAGAATTTTTTGGCTAGAATCAATGTAGCTTACGATTGAAGGGGAAATCATTGCAGTATTTAAATACAGGTTGTATTTGATTTTTTATTAAAAATCAGTCAAGGAATATCAAAACATTTTTTCTAAATTTGTAAGTTTTTGCAAAAATCTTAGTGTTCTTAATTTTTCGACCAGGGACTGTACATACATATGTATATATATCCCGAGAAACAAGTGTAGCAAAGCTCAAAATTTAAGACCTTATCGCTCATTTATGCTACAGAAAACGGTATTACTTTACTAAATTATCAAACGTTCATCATCACCTCATAAAATCTAATTTCTTATCAAATGTCTACGTGATTCAAAGTAAAACTTCTTGAAAATTCCGTCAAAGAAACTTATTCTATGCTGACTAATCATATGAGAATTCCTCAATCAATTCTGCCTATTGTTCGGAAAAATACGTGTGTAATAAAATGATAAAAATTCTATATGATTGGTTTTACAATGGTGTAATTTGAGCAGGAAAAAAATCAATGACTTCCATGAAAATCAACCGGAACGGATATTTATCTTTTAATTATGATAAGAAGTTGAGAATGGTCTTGGTGAGGAGTTTATCAGCGTTCATTCATATGTTAGAAGATATGCTACAAAATTAGTATTTAAGGGAGTTCGTCAAACTCTTTATGGAAATTATTATACACATGCATTGCTTGGAATTTGATCCACAACGCATTAATGCATTGCAATCCAGCGAACCTCAGGAAATATAAGAAACAGGAGCCACGCATGGAAGTCTCAACCTTCTTTGATTACATCTTAAGGAATTTTCAAAAACACAAATTCCACTTACTACTGGGAATACCTCTTTATTTAGATTCTTATCAGTGATATTCCTGTGTTTGCAAACATCGAAAAAACTCAAATGTTATGTTTTCATTCCAACCTCAGTAAATCAACACAGTGAAGAATCAGTGCATAATGTTTGGCGGTGTATCGTGTAAACCTTTGAAAAATTGCGTCATAAAATGAAATGATGAGTCGCCAACTCATACGTGAAATTGGAGTAGTAAAAATACCGTGCGAAAAAAATTTCTAGATATGAGAACGCTTTTTGTTTGGCATCGGGAACTAACATATGAAGCGGAAAGTGGCAGTTACTAGAACATTTGCTCAATAGATGATGCAAACGTGATTGGAAATCGCGTAAGAAGGCAAAATACCAATAAGTCACATAATATGATGAAACATTCAAAGGCCACATGCCGCGGCTTGTAGAGAATTGGAAATTTAAGAAGTGTGGGATTTTGATCTTAGAACAAAATGCTCCTTGGGGAAAATGCAGAAATTTAACCTAATGTTGGTTATGATTTTATTTTTCTTCTTGCATGCTTTGGAAGTTAAAATAAGTGAATTCTTACCAATATATGATAATGCACTCTGTGCAAAATTTTATTTGTTGGAAGTTATTGGAAACTAACTTGTTTAAAATTCGAATGGGAAATTAAACCAGTTACGGTTCTTCATCTTTTTAATTTTCAGATACCCACAAACACATGGGGTTTTCGATCCCCCATCAGACGCGTCCCCAAGTGATGGATAGATGATGCCCTAACCGGCTGTTCGGCGGGTATGTGAGAAAATATCACTCGTAGACCTAAAACCGACCAAGTCGAAGTGTTGACAACGCTCCACTAAGTCTTTACTTGTCATGGAACTAGAACTCAGATCAAATTGGATAAATGGCAACGACTATCGCAACGTATGAAGAACTATTCTTTTGGAACTTGGAATGTTCGATCATTGAACAGACCAGCTGCACTGCGACAACTTTTGGATGAAATAAGGAAATACAGAATCAACATTTTCGCAGGGCAAGAAATCAGATGGCGGCGTGAAAACATATTTGGCATGCGAACACACACCGTGTTTATAAACGGAAAATTGCAAGTAAGCCATAAGTGCGGAGTGGCTTTCAATGTTGACAGCGCATTCAAGCAAACTGTCACCGACTTCAAGCCCGTTTGTAGTGAATAGAGTGAGTTTCAATGTCCGTGAAGGACTGCAGCGATGGTCTGCTGCCTCGGCAGAGGAAGATGGAGGTATCTGCCGAGAATGCCCTCGTCCGGAGACGCGTGAATGCGCTGGCAGGCTAGCATTGCGGTGTCGTGGGGCGGGTTCGTTTCCCCGGCACGAGGACCCACTACAAAAAATTTCGCATTCACGAATTGCTTTCAGGTCAAAAAAGGCGACCGAAGTCGCAAAATAGTAGATAACCTCACCGAAGGAGATGTACTTGTTACAAGAACAAGTGAAACCTGAGAAGAAAGGCGAACTTGGGGTGACCTCGTCGTTACCCAACAAAGTTCATGGCCCACAAATGAAAGAGGGGCAACCGGGTGGTGGTGGAGCCCCTTCTTACCCACCCAACCGGAATTAATCCATTGATAGCTTGTTGAAGTGGCCAGGTATTCCTCTTCTGAGTGGAAAACTCATACAACTTGAATTGTATGAACCTTCGCATCAGAAGGGGAGTACCCCGGTGACCAATTTATGTCATAGAATTATACAATTGGATTGCATAAATCTATGCCATAAAAAGGCACTCTGTTTGGGCCACTCAACCCATGACGTCACCTGAAACAAAAGAAGGAATTAGATTGTACCCGGCGGCTGGCTCATGTTTTGGGATGGAAGCCTGCCACCGTACCGGGTCCTATACCCGATTAGAAATGGAGGAAAGGAAAGACCCTCGGGTACGTTATTAATTCATTTTTATTGTTTCAGGTGACGTCATGGGTTGAGTGGCCCAAACAGAGTGCCTTTTTATGGCATAGATTTATGCAATCCAATTGTATAATTCTATGACATAAATTGGTCACCGGGGTACTCCCCTTCTGATGGGAAGGTTCATACAATTCAAGTTGTATGAGTTTTCCACTCAGAAGAGGAATACCTGGCCACTTCAACAAGCTATCAATGGATTAATTCCGGTTGGGTGGGTATGAAGGGGCTCCACCACCACCCGGTTGCCCCTCTTTCATTTGTGGGCCATGAACTTTGTTGGGTAACGACGAGGTCACCCCAAGTTCGCCTTTCTTCTCAGGTTTCACTTGTTCTTGTAACAAGTACATCTCCTTCGGTGAGGTTATCTACTATTTTGCGACTTCGGTCGCCTTTTTTGACCTGAAAGCAATTCGTGAATGCGAAATTTTTTGTAGTGGGTCCTCGTGCCGGGGAAACGAACCCGCCCCACGACACCGCAATGCTAGCCTGCCAGCGCATTCACGCGTCTCCGGACGAAGGCATTCTCGGCAGATACCTCCATCTTCCTCTGCCGAGGCAGCAGACCATCGTTGCAGTCCTTCACGGACATTGAAACTCACTCTATTCACTACAAATGGCGCCAAACGTGAGGCCCGAAAAGCCCGGCTGTATCATCAGTCGTGAGCACGAGACAGTCCATCGTCTCTAGGTGTCCCCACAAGGTGTTAGAAATTTTGGCGGGTAGATAACTCCCGAGGGTTTTAGCACTAATCGTGCCCCAGCAACTTAATAACTTTCGAACGTGTGTTGTCTTTGGACATCAATATCGTTTGGTCCTGCTTTTGATTTATACTTTGGTGGTTTACCACCATTGTATAACTAGTAAGGCCAAATTATATTAGAGTCCCTTTTTGTGTTCGGAGGTTATTATCTCAACAACTTTATGCGGAGGATTCTGATTCGCTCCCCAAACCAGCGGTGCCTAGGTGTCTTAAATTGCATGGATCTTGATTTCATGAGATTGGCTGATTAGCTAATTCATGACTATCCATGACAAGACACGCGCTGCTTGTGGATTAGAATCCAACCCTGGGCTAACAAGTTGTAACTTGAGAGATTTGCCAATGAGGGATCACTTCTGAACCCTGATTTTCATGGTGCCACAAGAGAGTGTCCCTGAAACGCTTTAAAAGGATTGTGCCATGGTGTCCATACTTGGGAGGAAGGACGGAAAGGAAAGACCTATTATTTTTTTTTGATAAATTAAAAATTTTGATAACGTAATTAAAATTTTTTTTTGTGAGGATTTTTGAATAGTTCGCCACTGACGGCCACATAAGAATTTTATAGTTCGTAGTAACTCTTCTCACCTTTTCTTCATTATTTATATATATTTATTTAGGTTTAGTTAGAAAATTAAATTTCCTTTAGGGTGTCGACCAAACGCACGCCAGACAAGCGCAGGTTGCGCTCGGAAGCAGGGCCCACGGCATTATGCGTCATCTTCCAGCAGGCGCGAAATGATGGAACGTCCGTACAAACGTTGGCGTGCGGACATGAATTTCATGAGGCCTGTGTGACCCAGCATTTATTGGTTAGCCGTACTTGCCCTTTATGCCGACAACCAGCCACCTCGGCGGATAGACCTTCCAGCCACCTAGAGCTTCCAGCTGCTCAAGGGGCGGTGCCCAAACCAAAGGACCGGCGGGAGCAGGTTCCAACAGCGGCTGATGAGCCTGACTTAATGGGCCGAGCTGAAGCAGTTCCGCCTGCAGAAGAGGCGAGACCCACAGTGGCTGTGGAAGCGACCGTTTTACAAGACCTAATGGCGCTCATGCAGGACCTGTCCACCCGGGTAGCCTCGCTGGAAAGCCAGAAAAAGAATCAAGCACCACCTCGGCCAAGAACGCCTCCGATGTGGGATTCGGACCCAAATCCGTGGGATTTTCCGGTAGACTCGTGGCGCGATCCCGAACGAATCCGGCCAGGTGCAGCAATGAATCCGTTGGCTCCAGTGTACCGGCCCCGATTGAGCCAAGCACCGCCACCAAATCAGGCTCCAGTGATTCCACCGGACCAACGCTTCCATTCACACGATATGTATCGGCTGAAGCCGACACAGATCCCCAGCATCATCCAGGGATGGAATCTGCATTTCAGTGAGGAACCCAATACTATAACGGTGGAAGTCTTCATAAGTCGGGTGGAGTCGCTGATTGAGCAGATGCTAGCAGGAGACCGCACAGCGCTCACAGGATACTTGCCAATGCTGCTTAGGGGAGCAGCACTTGAGACATATTGGCGAATACATTCAGCCCCACCATCCATACGCTGGTCACGGTTGAAGGAGGTACTCCGCATGGAGTATCCTACGGTCGACATGGACGAATTAGTACTGGACAAGATGAATGCTAGACGGCAGCGTCCGGACGAGTCCTTCCATCAATATCGAGCCGATATCCTTCGGCTGAATGACCAGTTGTCAGAGCCGTTGTCTTCTACCCAAATACTGCGCCTGCTAAAGCGCAATCTAAGGCCGGAGATTCATCGCCATATCGTGAACTCCGATCCACAGAGTATGGAGGCCCTGCTGAGAAATGTGCGTCGTATAGAAGGGTTTGAGGAAGACCTACGGGACCGGCCATACTTACTAGCCAGGACGGGTCCTCGACGAGGAATCGCGGAATTGGCCCCAGATTATACCACCATGGATCTGGAGGAAGATTTGGACCCAGACCAGCTTGCTGTAGCCGCAGTGGGAAGTCTTACGACATGCTGGAATTGCCATCAAACCGGACACCGGTTCATCTCATGCCGAGCAGAGCGAAAGGTTTTCTGCTACGGTTGCGGCAAGCCGGACACTTACTTCCCGGACTGTTCTGAATGTGCCGCGCAAAAAAACGGCCAAAAGAGTACCCGACCACTTTAGCGGTACTCGAAGCCCCCGCAGTAGCTCCTCAGCCAGCTGCTCACCCCAACAAACCTGACGTTAACCCACCAGCCATGACCACTACGACTGCAGATGTTCACTCTCTTCCGGAGACCTCGCCAACGACAATATTGAAGTGACCATCGCAGTCACTGCCAGAAGAACCCCGGCAGCCTCAATTACGCACTCTAAAACCTTATCATGTTCGACTGCAGGAATATCGGGTGGCTCGAGAGCGAATATTTGCTTCCGAAGTAGTCACTTCCCGCCCGCGCACGACAAAATGGTCAACCCGTCGTTGGCGGAATTTCCGCAAGAGAGTGCGCATCTGCCGTCAAACCTTAAACTCTTGTAACATCTCGGAGGTTGCTGAGAATGAGATCAGACCTTATCATCCAATTAAAGTGTTGGGCAAAACCGTGTTTGCATTGATCGACACGGGTGCCAGTATCAGTTGTCTTGCCTCGAGCTTTGGCTCGACGGTGCTCCAAGACTATCCAAACTTGATTAAATCCTGGCGCACTGAAATCAGTACAGCTGATGGCACCAAACACCCTATACGAGGTAAACTAACCACACCCGTGACGTTCAGGGGTCAGACGAAGGATATTACGTTCTACATTATCCCGTCTTTGACTCAGAATGTGTACCTTGGCGTCGATTTCGTCCTTCGCTTTGGACTGGCCTCCGATTTATTCACAGATTTGTCTTTAAAAACCAGAAATGTCAACGAAATCACTTCTATTCCCGATAGGCATGACCTGACGCCTAACCAACGACAACGCCTGGAAGCATCCATCGCTGCTTTCCCATCTTACGCTACCCAAGGCCTCGGCCGCACCACCTTAGTCTCACACGCCATCGACGTTGGCGATAGTAAACCGATTAAACAGAGACACTACGCCATCTCACCGGCCATGGAGAAATTGGTGTATGCGGAGCTAGATAGGATGCTCGAGTTGGGGGTCATAGAGGAGTCCCAAAGTGCCTGGTCATCACCGGTAACCTTGGTGGTGAAGCCAGGTAAAGTCCGCCTCTGTCTTGATGGCCGTAAGGTAAACGCGGTTACCATCAAGGACGCGTACTCATCGATGGAATACTAGGGAGGCTGCCGAAAGCCAATTATATCACCAGTCTCGACCTAAAAGACGCCTTCTGGCATATTCCACTCGATGAGGGGTCGAGGGACAAGACCGCCTTCACAGTGCCCGGACGACCATTATATCAGTTCGTCACAATGCCCTTTGGCCTGTGTAACGCGCCGCAAACGATGACTCGGTTGATGGACAAGGTCATCCCACCTCACCTGAAACACCAAGTGTTCGTGTACCTCGATGATCTGTTACTCATCACGGAAACGTTCGATCAACACCTCCTACTTCTACAAGAAGTAGCCCTGCACATCAGTAAGGCGGGACTCACCATCAACGTACAGAAAAGTAAGTTTGTCATGAAAGAAGTCCGATACCTAGGACATGTCATAGGACATGGCACTATCAAAACGGATCCAGACAAAACTCGTGCGACTGATGAGTTCCCCTTACCAAAAACTGTGAAGCAGCTACGACGTTTCCTTGGTGTGTGCGGTTGGTACCGAAGGTTTGTTCGGAATTATGCCACAGTTTCAGCGCCCCTGTCAGACATGTTGCGGAAGGGGAAGTTTATTTGGACCGAACTCAGCCGAAAGGCATTTGAAGAGCTAAAACAAGCCCTCACATCAGCTCCTGTCTTGCACAGCCCCGACTTCACGAAGCCCTTCTCCATTCATTGTGACGCAAGTCAACATGGAGTAGGAGCCGTGCTGGTGCAATTGACCGACGAAGGAGAGGAAGCTCCCATCGCCTTCATGTCCAACAAGCTGAATTCGGCCCAAAGAAACTATACTGTTTCCGAGCAAGAATGTTTGGCAGCGGTAATGGCTGTGAAGAAATTTCGAGCTTATATCGAGGGCCACCAATTCGAGATCATCACGGACCACGCGTCACTACAATGGTTGATGAACCAGGCAGATTTAAATGGACGCCTAGCCAGATGGGCTCTTAAACTGCAAGGGTTCAAGTTCTCCATCAAACATCGGAAAGGGACCCAGAACATCGTACCCGACACTCTCTCACGGATGTTTTCCCCAGAGGGAGCCGAATTGACAATAAATGACGGGAACCCCATCGAAATAGATTTGGACAGCCCACATTTCGAATCAGACAGCTACAAAGAGTTGAGGCAAACCATAGCGACCCAACAATCGCAGCTGCCTGATTTGAAGGTAATAGACGGCTACGTGTATACACCAAATGAATACGCCACTGGTGATCCATGGCAGGAAGAAGAGTCCTGGAAACTCTGGATACCGGAGGAAATGACACAACCGCTGATCCTCCGCGCACATTACCATCCTTTAAGTGCCCACGGAGGTTACGGTCGGACGTTACGGCGACTCAAGAAATACTTCTTTTGGCCTAAAATGGCATCGCAGGTCAAAGACTACGTGAGCGCCTGTGAGACCTGTAAAGGCACCAAAGCGCCCAACCAGCCTCTTCGACCTCCTATGGGTCAACTCAACGTCCCAGAACGCGTATTTCAACGTCTATACATCGATCTACTCGGCCCATAACCTCGGTCTTCCATGGGACACATCGGAGCTATAGTCGTTCTAGATCAGCTCTCAAAGTTCCCAATGGTGGAACCTATCCGTAAATTCACAACTCCATCGATCGTGAAATTCTTAGAGAACCGGGTATTCCATGTGTTCGGGGTTCCAGTGAGTGTGTACTCAGACAATGGAGTACAGTTCCGGTCTCGGCAGTTTAAGGGCCTACTTGAGCAGTATGGCGTTGAACACCAACTGACGCCCATATACTCTCCTCCGTCCAACGCATCAGAACGGTTGAACCGCACCCTATTGGCCGCGATCCGTTCTTACGTCCACCCATCTCAAAAGGATTGGGATCGGCGATTGTCTGCCATCACATGCGCCCTGCGATCCTCGTATCATTCCGTCACCGGTGTCGCCCCTTACTTTGCCGCCTTTGGACAGCACATGATTTGCCACGGTAAATCATACCGGCTGTTACGGCAATTAAAGTGTTTGGGAGACCCCGTCGTTGCGCTGGAGCCCCACGAACGTTGGGCGCCATTGCCATTTGTAGTGGTTAAAGGAGTTTCAATACGTCCGTGAAGGACTGCAGCGATGTTCTGCCGCCTCGGCAGAGGAAGGTGTCGGTTTCTGCCGAGAATGCCCTCGTCCGGAGACGCGTGAATGCGCTGGCAGGCTAGCATTGCGGTGTCGTGGGGCGGGTTCGTTTCCCCGGCACGAGGACCCATTTCCAAGCAGGCTCCTCTACTCGCAACAATCTCCCGGCAACAGCACAAATAACACCAGCAAATGCCACTCCCGTTACCGCCAGTTGCCAATCGACGATTCCCTTTTCACTTTTCTTCGTGATCTCCTGTATCATTCCCACCGTCTCTCTTTACTGTTTATTTTCCTTTTTCCAAATGTCACCACACATCACAATCCACCGCCGGTATTCAAATTAAAAACCGCGCGAAACGCAAACAAACCGGGAATCTGGCTGAAATTTACGACTGGCCCAGAGAAAAAGAAATTTCTCGCGCAACACTTCACATTAGCGGACACACAGCACGACCCGTCTTCTACCCACGGAGGTTTCTTTTTGACCTCCTTTTTCTCTACGCGGCGTCCGCGCTGTCTGGCGGTTTCGAGCAGACTCCTCCGGCAGAACAAGTGGATTCCCGAGAGATGAAGAATAACTCCAACATGAGATCAAGCGTTATCACTCAATAGAGAAGTCATATGCGCGGGTATTTGAGGAACTATTCGAACTCGTTTCTGCCGTTCTCCCTTGCAATATGCATTCGTTGTCCCGGACGCTGTGTAAGTGTTTCAAGTTTTATCTGATGCTGGTAGTTGCTGCTCTTTAATCTATTTTCAATAAATAAAATATTTATTCTCGCAATCTCACTTTGTTACTCCAGCATTCAACAGCTAAATTAACAAACAAGTTAACGATGCTACTACTTGTTAGGGTTCGCTTATGTGATTTTTCATTTAATTGTAACAACAGAATCAACTATCAGCCATACTAAAGGAATAGTTGGAAAAGTATATTTGTTAAAACCAGTTACGGTAAGATTTGACGGCAACAATTAAGCGCTATTTTTGATTACAGTTATCCTTTAAAATATATGGGAATGATTGATTTTTCGTTGATGGTCAGAATATGCTCAATTTATTTCAATTTCACTGCAAAGTCGTTGTTTCTATGTTAGATTAAACAAAAAAATTGTATGCAGTTGTTTTTTCATCAAGCATATCTGTCGCGAAAAGCTTTTTATGTTATTTATACGTACAAAGTCGTTGGGTGGCAATATTCTATTTTAAAATATTTTTATGGCAAGAATAATTATGTTGTTATTTGAATATGATTAAGAGAAGTTATTTTTTTTTTTGTGACTTCTAAGTGAACTGTCAAGTTTTTTTTTTTTTTTTATAAGAATTTACTCCTTTTCGGGACGCTCTTCAAGCTTAGGCGGACTACTTATTTTCTCCTGCAAGTGCCTGTCTTTTCTTTTTGGTTAGTCCGGTACGTCGAAATTCCGCGCGTTCCTCCAGGTTTATATCTTAGCATTCATTTTGAAACTGTTCGTTCCGATACCACTTCTCCAAACATGATTTCAGGGCTGAATTTTCCTTTCGCCATGTGATCACCATAAGTATGCTGCTTTCTTTGCAGCAGGACTCGGACGCTTTTACTTCAGCAACACATTTTTCAGCTTTCGCACGTTCACGCATTATTTTCGGGATGAGTACTCCCTTCTCAATTACTACACGTTAATGAAAAGATCTGTGCCATTCGGACAACTGTAACAAGTCTATAAAGACAAGGAGGAAGCAATCAAAAACGAATTTTACAGCATTGTCGATTGGTTGTCCACAAACGACATTAAAATTGTTTTGGGTGGCTTCAATGCAAAAATCTGCCTAGAAACGGCATATAAAGGAACAAACGGAAGGCACAGTCACAGGCATGAGGAGACCAGCGACAATGGGCAACGTCTGATAGACTCCGCTAGTAGCAGAGGCTTGACAGTAAGTTCCCCCCACCTTCCGCATCGAGGCATCTATAAGAGAACGTGGGCATCCTCATAGGGTCACACATTCAACCAGATCGAACATGATCTGTAGTGAAAGGAGTGATATTAAATATCCGTAAAGGACTGCAGCGATGGTCTGCTGCCTCAGCGGAAGAGGATGGTAGGATCCGCCGAGATTGGCCTTATCTGGGGACGCATGGATGCGCTGGCAGGCTAACGTTCCGTTGTCGTGGCGGAAGTTCTTTCCCCCAGCACAAGGACCCACTCCAAAAGAATTTCGCATTCACGTATTTCTGGGGTCAAATAAATGTCGACCGAAGTCGAAAAAGAGGTAACCAACTAAGGGTCGGAAATTGCTGACGCAAAGGACAAACTGGACCTGGGGAAGACAAACGGACTTATGGAGGACTTCGTCGTTACTGACGATTCGTACGGCCCACAAATAAGAGTGGGGCATCCAAATGAAGGTAGTGCCCCCTCGCACCCTCTCAACCGGATCAAGATCCAAACGTAAACGTGGCCATGCATTTCCCATGTGAGTGAAAAACTCATACAAAAACACCGGGTATAATTTTTTCCCTCAAATGAGAAATACAAACTTAACCGATTACAAATACAAACTTAACCGATTTATGTAATGAAATCACATAACCCTATATCATAAATCGGCACGCGAGCGGAAGGCCATTCTACGTGGCAAGAGCCCCTGTTAAACAAACAAACGGAGGAGCGCACCCGATGGCGAGCCCATGTTAGTGGAGGAGCCTGCCATCGATGCGGGTCCTATACCCGGTCAGGTCGAACAAAAATTTTTTCCGACGAATTGCAACTTATCCTCCACAAAAAACAAAGCTTGCTAGTATGTATAAATATAGAAGTATAAGAATGTTTTACTATTTTGTACACTTTTTGACTACAAAGGTCCATACCATCTCTCTCGAGTCATTTACAATTAAAATATTTACATAGCCATTTCGGAAGTAAACTAAATCTGGTCTGAAATTCTTAAACGAAATCTCTTCTTTGTGAACAACTATCTGATATTTTCGTGCCAACGAAATTCCGCATGCACTAAATTTGCGTAAGTCGAAACGTAATTCTAATTTTGTATATGAAGTTAAAATAATCGGAATGTTTTCAAACTCAAATAAGGTTTCTATTCCACGCTTCCACGTATTTTTTTGCGTACCGGCAAACTCATGAAATCGACAATTGGATGCCGCCATTAAAGTGGCATTTTCTCTGAAGCATCTTCAATTTTTATATTTTGCGCGACAATTTCAAAACGTTCTTATTCGACATGAAGATTTAGCAGTCTCTCGGCTGTGAGTAGTTACTTTATAAGTTAATGATTGAAATTCTTTCTATTTATGGCCCAATAAGATAAAAGTTGAATACTTTTATCGATGGAAGGTGAGAGGATAAAAATGCACATTGGGGTTCTTGTAAAAATGCAGGATAAAATATATCGTTAAACTATCATTTCCGTCCACCAATGCACAGTTATTGCGTACTGTGTATAGTATTGTCGTTACACAAGAAAAGTCACTAATAGCTACGTAACTCTGGAATTCATTTAAAGATGTCAGGAATATGCAGATTTTTATGTCCTTTTGACGCTTAGAGGTCAGTTCAATTAACTAAATAAATTTTTGGGCAAACTATTGGAATCCAAATAGGAGCTGCTTCCAAAATTAAACTCAATGTTTCTAGCATTTAACTCATAAAATTCATAATAATATTTCAAATACCAGCACCATTTAGAACGACTGTTCAAGTCTTCTTTTTGATGCTCCTGGTTGCAGTATGACACAGCTTCACAACTTGGGCAATTGGAAAATGTTTTGCGCTGTACAAAAGGTTTTGTGGATACCGAAATCCAAACGTTGATGGTCTCGACACAATTTACACCCCAAACCAAGATGTAATCAGTTTTTACTGAAGGGTTTTTCGA
This sequence comes from Odontomyia ornata, assembly GCA_963969285.1. Lineage (NCBI taxonomy): Eukaryota > Metazoa > Arthropoda > Insecta > Diptera > Stratiomyidae > Odontomyia > Odontomyia ornata. The sequence goes on along the minus strand of OZ017741.1, from coordinate 183,539,841 downwards.
TAATGCAAACGTTGATAAAAATGACAATTTCAACTCGAAGGATACCTCTTTGGATACTAGTATTCCATTGAAACTAAATTTCCTAATGAAGCAACCTTCCCCTTATTCACTTATTTCACACATTATATTATGTAGACTTTTGTTTTCATTTTCTATCCAATATTCATAGCAACAACGTTCTGATGTTCTACTGAACGATAATACACTTGTCTGCAATTTTAGCACTTCGATTTAGGTGAAACATCGCACACTTTACATGTTTCACTTGAAAAAACACTGATAATCCTATATGCAATGTCGCGGGCCAAAAAGTTCAGCAGAATCTTCACTAGCCGAAGTCGTCGCTTGCCCCAGTCTCTGCGTTCCCGCAAATTGAATTAGAGACGTGATTAACCGAAAACGGTGGTAGTAGGTCGAAGCAGCACTAGGAGCACAATACTTTGCGTTCTATGTCTTCGCAATTTCCATATCATATTCGCGCATTTTCCCTGTACGTGAATGCGGCTTCTTACAGCGAACCTTCTCCAACGTTCCTCACCTCCCACTGTCAAACATGTGACATGCCATCTGCACACGTCTTTAAAGCGATTGAATGCGAAACTTTAGTACTTAGCACAAGGTTTTCAACTATTACGGTTCTACCGACGAAATATAAAAATACCAACATTCTGTTTGTCCTTGATCCATCTGACAGAGGAGTTGATAAATTCGCTACGGCAAACTGCAAATTTTCTTCCTTCCATTTTGCAATTCACGATTGCACTTTCCAACACTCGTTACAAAGCTCGCGGATGCATCTATGTGCGAAAACTGCCCATAAGCTCCTTCTCCGTTCCGAATGCACAAAATTTTCTATGATCGATAATTTTCTGTGCAAATTTTCTTTCGACAGATCAGCCGGCCAGACCAAATGGAGACCTCCGTCTCAATGTCGTAGATCCGAAGGCGAGCACTCGAAATCGCGCAAATCGAAACTTAATAAACGACACTGTTCACAAACTTATTATTGTGAAAATTTATGCCATGCTTGAATTCTGTTAATTCTGAATCATGAGGACAAGGATATCACAGAACTAAACACTTTCCGTTTGACACAAACAGGGAACATCGATCATCGATCAATATTGACTGTGATATTTCCAAGATCTAGTTGCGATCGCGTCAACTTATTCGTATTCTTTTTCTAATCAATCCGCTAATCCAAAGGTAAACTTCAAGAACTAACGTTACTTTCTGTGAAACTTTTAAGATTAGATTCATACTCGCAGTCAAGGTATCACACTGGCGCGATCCTCCCGACCTCGCTGCTTGGCGATTTGAAGCGGACTCCCAGATCCGCCCAAATCTCCTCTTGTTCATTCAGCCAAACTCGGTTCTCTTTTGTAATGTAATACACCAATGGGCTGCATTAAATCAGTGTTCCCATATTCTAAATTTTAATTGGCAGATTTAAATTTTTTCAAGAACAATTGACTGAAGTAAAGAAAAGATGAAAAAGATTCTAAATAGTAATAATAGTTAAATCTCATGAAGAATATAATTAAAGGGAAACGTTTAAACTTTTTTTAAGAGCTCATTGGTCCAGACGTCCGTGTAGAGAATTTAATTGGGTATTTATCATAAAAATTCGAATTTTTCAATTCATCGGTCCCTTTCCAAGGCAAGGCCACCAATGGTACGCTCCTCCTCTGCTCTACAGGGACTACTCTCTTGAGGCACCATAAGAATCAGGGTTCAGAAGTGCTCTCTCATATGCAAGTTTTGACCAGGTACGATTTGTCAGCCCAGGGTGAATTCTGACCCGCAAGCAGCGCGTGTCTTATCATGGTAATCACGGACTAGCTAAGCAGCCAATCCGTGAAGTCAAAATCCATGTAATGGAAGACACTTAGGCACCGCTTGGTTTGGGGTGTAGATCAGAAGTCCACAAAAATGATGTTGAGTAACAACTTCTGAATACACGAAAGGACTCTAATATCACTTGGTCTTGCTAGTCATACAATGGTGGTAAATCACCAATGTATGAATCAAAACCAGGTCCAAACGATATTCATGTCCAAGGACAACACACGTTCGGAAGTCGTTAGTTGCTGGGGCACGATTAGTGCAATGTTCCTTAGAGGTTACCTACCCGCCAAAAATCTGGACACCTGGTGGGGTCACCTAGAGACGTTGGTCGGTCTCGTGTTCACGACTGTTGACACTGCCGGGCTTTTCGGTTCCCACATTTTGTATTGGTATGGGTAGTGGTATGCACATCCCCAGATGGTCGCACATTCAACCAGATCGACTAACTTCTCATACAAAAATGAGCGTGACCGTTCTGCAGCGCTGTCTGTGATTAGGACCATTACCTTATAAGGGTCAAGTTCCAATGCTTCCTCTCTAAGAACTGTAAACAAGAAGGATCAGTTACTCCAAGGTACCAAGTACACGAGCTAAATGATAGCTGAGTAACGTCCACATACATGTCAGCGCTGGGAAATCTTATCAACATATCCTCATAGGCGGGAGAAAGTAATGAACACAAAAACATTTTTACTTTCTCGCAACAGTGAATTGTGGTAACAGAAGCACTCCAAGAGGTCTTGTGGCACCGGCCAAAGAAAAGTGAGAACGGCTGGTACGACGAAGAATGCAAGCAAGCGGTTGAAAAAGACACCAGGCGTACAAAGATTAATTCCAGCGACCAAATCGGACAAGAAAAGGACAATACAACATCCTCCGACGACAAAATTCTCCGTTGGCAGCACAAATTTCTCATACGAGCCCCCAGTTTCAAAAAGCAAATAAAAATTTGATTGGCCACCACTTTGAAAGTTAAGCACAGTTTAAGAAAATTTTTGTGTCGTGCAAATATTTCCAATGTAAGCCATATCATATTCACCATTTTAGTTGCTGCTAAAATAACGGATTTCGCTTACTTTCTGACCTTTAGGGAACGCAATTCGTAATTTAAGCGTTAATTTTGGATTATTTTAAAGGAAATCTGTCTTAAAGTTTCATCACCAAGTGTGCCAAATCACATTTGAGTCAAAGTTTTACTTTGAGCAGAATAAAAATATTCAATTTTTTCTGAAAATGGTAGCTAAAAATATTGAGTTTATAAATTATAAATTCTAGAACTTACTCTTCTTGTTCTTCTTCTTTGTAGCACTAAAGCCCCTCTCGGGCCTTCACTTAGAGATAGTTAGAGTATCTCATTTTCATGACCGTATTGATTTTTTCGGAAGTTGGTTTGGTCAGTACCATGCTCCCGTGTGCCTGTTCAGCTATGATATGATCCGTTTAAATCAGTACATATCACCACTGAGTGAACACTCATAGTTTGTCCGAAAAATCCCCTGAACTAAATCACGTTGCTTCCAACGAGATTTGAACCTGGGACCTTCAGCTTATGCGTTCATGCTAGAACTTACTCTAATAATCTATAATACCAAATTTCACCAAAATTGGTTGAGGAGCTTGGCCGCTAGAAGTCCACGAAAATATGAACAAATTGCATATTTGAACCGCCGCGATTTTGAAACTCGCATTTGGATGATCACGCAAATAACAGGATCATTATCATTATTTATTGTTTATCTTAATATCAAATTTCATGTAAATCGAATGAAAATTGTAACTTTTAGAAGCCTTTAACCTGGCCTTCAATTTTTTTCCTTTGAGGTCTAGATATAGTTTCTATTACATTACCAAGGACTTATTCGCAACTACAAAAACAATTTTTTGCACGTTTTTCGACCTCTGAGCGGTCGCCATTTTGCTTCAGACGGTTCGACTATGGATTTTTCGTGAGCTTCATTGCACAGTTCAGTAAATCTCCGTACCAAATTTCATCCAAATCGGAGTTATACATACTAGAACAGTAATCACGAATTTTTGTCTAAAATGGCCGCCATTTTGTTTCGCTTGGTGGATTAGGCTGGTCAAGAACTTAGGCTGGATATTTACTTAACACAACTTTCCTGAAAATTTGGTTGAAAAAGAAGCGAAATTGCGATTTCTAGCGTGGTCACAAATTTCTTGACATCCCATATAACATACAAGTATATAACGTTTTGCAACGTGTACTCTTTCTCTCTCTCTCGATAAATTTACTTACGAATTTGCCAAACACCAAGATTTACCAGATAAACGCAAATATAACACTCAGATCGGCGTATGCCTCTATTAAACAACTAAGAAACCCCTTCAATCCACAAACAAATCTTTACAAAAATGCATAAGGTATCGATTAATCGTAATAATCGATGATGTAGTTGAATAATCGTTATTTTTTAAATCTTTTTCATTAGGGTTGATTAAATCGGTAATCGATTATTTTAAAACGATTATTAGACTTTTTTCGCTTAGATTTCAGATTTTTAGATTCATATATTTTTCTTTCATTGAGACAATTCACTTACGAATCATTTGCATCAATTCTGTTTATACCTACTATTTTCCTCATTATATTGTTACCTATTCACAAATTTTTTTTTTTCATTCATTTCGTTTCAGAGAAAAATAGTAGAAGACTTTTTCGTCTTCTTCTTAGCATCCCTCTCGGGCCTTCGCTTTCTACAAATCGCGCCTCCAACTGTTTCGGTTAATTGATCACGTCCTCCAATTTCGAAATCCGAGTAGCGATGAACTGTTTTCGTTGACCAAGTCAGACCAGCATTTTCTCGGTTTCCCACTGGTCTCCGGCCTTCAGTTCTTCCAACGAATACCTTTTTGGGTATCCGTTGTTCGTCCATACGATTCACGTTGCCAGCCCATTGCAGCTTCCACAGTCTGACAATCGTTGTGACCTCAGGCTCGTCAAAAATTTCATACAGCTCATGGTTGAATCGAATTCACCATTGGTCCCCGTCTTGCTTCGCTCCGATCATTCGCCTCAGGGGCTGTCGCACTAAGGCGTTCAATATATTGTTAAGCCTAAAAAGTATTGAGCCTTTTTTGTCATTTTTCGATTGAATATTTCGTTCATTTAGAATGGACTTTATTTAAGTACATATTGTCTACTATTATCTATGACTTTTTGCCATTTTTTGGGTGGAGCCATTATTCCATCTGTGTAGAGCTTCTGTGGTTTATCGGCGAAAAACTTAGCCAAGTGATTTTCACAGTCACTTTTTGAAGAGAATTTCTTTTCATTAAGGAAGTTTTGCAGAACTCGAAACAAATGGTAGTCTGATGGTGCAGGGTCTGGACTATACAGTGGATGCATCAAAACCTCCCAGCCAAGCTCTGTCAATTTTTGCCGGGTCATCAAAGATGTGTGTGGTGTGGCATAGTTATGATGGAAGACAACGCCCTTTCTATTGATCAATTCTGGCCAGTTTTTTTAATTCCTTGTTGCAATCTGGTTAATTGCTGACAGTACAGAGCCGAATTGAATGTTTGGCCAGGTTCTAGCACCTCATGATAATCAATTGCCTTCCATTCCCACCACACACAGCATGACCTTATTTGACGTCAATCCTGGCTTTGAAGTCGTTTGTGATGATTCACCTTTTTTGACCATGATCTTTTTCGAACGACATTCTCGTATCTCACCCATTTTTCATCGCCGTAATGATTTGCTTCAAAAATGACTCGATTTCGTTGCGTTTTATTAGCATTTCGCAAATGGAAAGTCAGCCGATCAAATTTTTTTCTGTTAATTCATGCGGCACCCAAACGCCGAGCTTCTTTGTGTATCCAGCTTTACGCAAATGGTTCAAAATTGCTTGATGATGGATATTCAGTTTCTTAGCAATGTCATAGCTGCGTATGTGTGGGCCTTCTTCACTTTTTTTTTAAGATTTCATCGACTTCTTCAGTGATTGGTCGACCTGAGCGAGGTGCATCTTTGATATCAAAATTTCCACAACGAAAGCGAGCAAACCATCGCTTGGCTGTGGCTTTTGATAAAGTATCTTGAGCGTAGACACCACAAATTTTTTCACGAGCCTGCGATGCATTCTCACCTTGATCGTAGTGATATTGTAAAATATAACAAATTTTTTCAGAAATTTTACTCATTTTTAAATGAATACAACTTTTGATACGAATGGCGAAATGCAAAACTGTCCAGATGAAACTTGTAGACTGGAATGTCACTTTTCATACGCATGTCAGTTTGACTTAATCAGATTAGTATTGTCCGATATACTCGTATGACAATGAACACCATCTAGTGACAAAAAATACGTCGTCAATCAGTCGATTTCGTTATCCATTCTCTTTACCGCCTCCCTCGACGAGCCTCTTCAGAGCGGTAATGGCAGATTTTCGCTTTCAATAATCTAGCAATTGTTTCGCTAAATTGTGTCGCAATGGTGTTTCCAATTTGATTTGTTGGTTTTTTGATTTTTTTAGACAAAACTTTTTATGGATAATGGTAGCGGTGATAGTGACGGGGTTTGTTTCGGGTTAATAATAATAATAAAAAGTTGCGTATCAAACCGTTCCGCACTTATTGTGTTATTATTATTGTTACATGTACAAATGATTCTGCGAGCTACTTTCGCAATTGTTTTCACAACCATTAAGAACATCAACAAAATCAATTTACTCGAAACCATGAGAACCCAACAAGCATCAACATCTGAAAGTGAGTCACTGCTCCAATCATTCACGCTGCTCGAAAGTTCCCGCTAATTCGCCAATGTACGAGAACTGGGTTGAATGACTACAGACCCATTATAAAGGCGAGCTGAATGAATGGGGGGAATCATTCATTCGACCGCGGTAAGAACTGCGATAGTGTGTGGGAAGTGGTATTGTTCGAGTAATAGAAAAGTGATTTTCGTGATTGTGAAGTAATTTGAGAAGACAATTGCGATAGAAATTTATGGACAAGTGAAAGTTAGTTCACTTTCCCGGAGCATTAAAATTATTGGCCGCGAACCATAACACGCGACATTATTATGAAATTGTTTCTTTTCGTGACGGTTCCTCCTGCAGTTTGCCTAGGCGGGCTGCTCGATTATTACAATTGAAGATCTACAAGAAGACATATGATTTCAAATTAAAAATTGTTTGGGTCCATTAGACCCCTAGTGTATGATAAAGGTTAAACTCTATCTATAAGCATATATGGATCTTGTTTGATATTGATTCAATGCAATAGCTCATGGTGAAAGTAGTTAACAGAATACAAAGGCATAGGAAACGTTTTGCACATCTGGGAAGCTATAAAATGATCAAAATTTGTAGACGTTATACCACCTGCACAATTTAAAAGCCACCTTCTTATCTGCTGCTGATAACTTTATTGGCCTTAATCGAAATATAAGTGCCAGCCAAATGTCAAAAAGATGTTACATGCATGCGAAATTACCAAATTTTTTTCTGAGTTATCATATCTCGATGGCTTACAAATTATTTTTTTTCCAAAAAAACCCACCATAAAAGGCTTACCCCCAAAAATTATGGTTTACTGTTTAACGATGACTTAATTCTTATTAAATTCGAGAATCAATATAAACAAACATTCAAAGAATAAATCAATTCAGATATTGCACTACATGCTAAAATTCATGGAAATTTGATTATAATCAATGATTTGCTTATTTTAAATGAGACATAATTAAGATAACACAGGAGCGCCACCAATAATTCAAAGCATGACGCTTATTATCACTGATTATATTTAAAAAGATTTTGTAGTTGTACTTTTGCGTATTATTATCTTGGTATAAGATTTAATTTGAAGCTTATAGAAATGTATAGTGGCCAATCACATAACAATGACCAATAATGAAATTAACGTTGCCGCTACGCAAAAATATATGATTCGAAAAAAAAACAATCGAGTTTTATAGTTATCTAGATCCATGCCAAACGTAGAGGCAGTTAAGATTTACGCAGAAAAACGTTAGGTAAGGAGGAGTAAACATCTACCAGAAGAGTTTTATTGTAAATTTATTAGAAGCCTATTCTCTAAGCCATTCTTGAATGATTTCGCTGCAAATGTTTTATGTTACGTAAAAATTTGTTGAATTTCATCGAGTTTAATTTAAATTAACCACCATATTACTGAAAATAGAAAGAGACAGCTTCCTTTTAATTTTGTGTATTTTATTTTTATTTTTCTTCTCGAAATCGATTTTCGACCGTAATCGTTCGGTCTTCTTCACCATATTACTTTATTGGAGTTGGTTACAGTAGTGGAGCATTGTCTTGAAATCTTTCTTATGGAACCTACGATGACAGACAGGATACTCGTGCTTCAGGAAATGTAGAATACTTTAATGACTGTATAAGTATAGAATCCAATTGTTTTTTTAAGAGTTTAGGACGTACTCACATTAATTGCTCTACAAAAATACAATATTTCTTTGAATTTAAAGCCATACACATTTGTAACTTATTTTAATTTTGGCTCGAATAAATAGAAGGGGGAGAGGGCACAAATTGTTCATACATTTTGGCTCCTTACCTCCACGCATATATTAAATACCTGATTTAAGAGGATTCTTGAAACACCTTTAACCTGAATTCAATCGGAATAAATTTCATAGGTTAACATACATATCTATGAGCGAAACCCCTTTTAAAAATTGAAAATATTATGGAGCTACAACCTCTGGTGGTAATCTGAGTTTTCATAGTTAGTTGTAATAAACATAAGCAGTCGAGCAGCCCCGTGGTGATCAGGAGTGGCTGCTCCTGAAGAGATAAGGTGGTCACCCCGTCGAAACTGCTTAGTTTGTTGTTTTACTAGTGTAAAGTAAACTACATCCGTCAAGTTTCCATCCTTTAGGCAGAGATGAGTGGTTCACTTCAGCCACTTTAACATCTTTAGGTTTGACATTCCCCTTGTAATGTAACGACCTTCTTCGGAGAAAGTAACGGTTGCTTTTTGTGTAATGTCTGCGTTTGTCTCAAGCCTCCGTGTCCGCTAACTTTAACGAGGCAAAAAATTATTGAATTACTGTAGAGTAGCTTAATTGACACCTAATAGCACATTTCTAAAGATAATAAAAATTGATCGATACGGCTTGTAGAGTAGAGTACGCGTGATAAGTATTTTGTAGTGTAGCTTCGTGGCTCGACAAGAACCCGCCTCATATGATCCCGCAAATGCTAGTCGTCAAGCACGCGTACGCGGTCGTTAAGCGAAGCTCGTTAGCTGAGCTCGGTGTTGTTTTAGCTCGCTGACACTTGTGCTAGGCCATCGGCACCCGTGTCCTACACGGACATTAAGAAAATCATTACATAGTGTTCGGCCAAATCGCGATTTTTAGGGTTCGGCCACATTGCGATTCGACTGTCGTATCGAGCTATTTTCAGACGTAAATATGAACAAACTGCGACAAAAAAAAGGAACTTCAGGCATGCGCTAACTGATATGCTCATTTGAAGGTATATCTTAGCCAGGAATACATGCGCTCCGTTTCGTTTAAGACAATCAGTATGAATTTAGATATTACGAATGCACAAAGAGCGGCGGCATTATTATTACTAAGGCGAAGGCGTTACAGGAAGAAACTAGGAAAATCAATACTGACAAGCGCAAAAAAAGAGAATTAAAATAATTTAAAAATTGAAATTGATAGTAGAAACACCAAAGTAACACAAATTCAGTGCATCGTAGTTTGAAATTTCCTTCAAATTTTACCTATTTATAAAATCCTTTCTTTAAGCCTTAATTTCCTGCATGAGGCAAAAGCAGTTTTGCCTTTTTAGAAACAGTACTTGTCGGCCGCCTAATATTCCTCTACCTCCGCTAGCTTTCCAACTCATATCAAAGATTGCATTTTAGCAGTGCTCAAGTTAGTGGAGCAAAAGGACGCCTCACTTTTCTTTTAAGCGTTGACCCCGATCGAATGTTAAATTCATGTCATAAATATAATTTTTAGCGTTTGATTAAACAAAAATATGAAATAGTTACGTGTTACCTTGAGATTTGTATTTTTTCCTAGAATTAGTCATGGATAGAAGATTCTGAGTTGGGATTAGATGAGATATTCGCGATTGATCATGACAGTTCAAGCGAGAAAAAGAAATCTCCTGAACATCTAACCCTTTCATACTCGCGGCTAACGGTATCAGACCGAAATTTGATCTCGTCTGTATGATTTTAATCATATATTTTTTGAGAATTACTGGTATTTTACACATATAAGAAGGTATAATGAACTAAAGCAACAGAAAAATATTAGGATGTAACCTTTATTTGGTAATAACAGTCTTCTTTAAGGGGCTTATTTGTGTAGCAGTCTGAACATACCATAGCTGCGTGATAAAAATATATTTTGCATCCCATGCAGTTATATCGGGCCTTTCGTTTTTTTTATGAACCGAAAAAACAACGACTTGCTTTATGATTATCTGACGAAGTTTTCGGAATATCAAGCTTGCATATTTCTAACAGCCTTTGTGTCATTGTTTTAAGGCAGACTTGCAATAAATGCTTGCTTTTTCAGATGAGGCATAATGAGATCCTATGAAAGCATCTCTAGAAATTTTCTGCAATTTCTTTTACAAGTATATTGGAATTGTTTAAACCCTATTTTATATAGGAATATATCCCCGCAACATTGATGAGGCTGTAAAAACAACCAAAGGTCATCGATTTATTCCTCTAGTGCAGTTATAAGTAGGTCTCACACATTCTGTCTACCTACCTACGCCTCCTTTTGTAGCATTATAATACATTATTATTTCAGACTAGTTTCTTCACTTATTTATGCATCATTGTGCATACTAGAAACAAGCAGAACATTTTAATTTTTCTTTGCACATATGAAACGAGAGTGCAGTTATTTCGGTATCCAAATAAACTGGAATTCTCACTTCGCCCTTCTACATCAGTAAATTCCTTTGGCAGTTCCTTCTTATTTTTGCGAATTGTGCCAATCATGCTTGGCTTGTGATCCCGCATTAAACTGTCTACTAAAGGAATGCTTGTGAAAAAATTTTGACGGGTTACGTTTCGTACAGATTGATCAATGACTGCACAAAGACGTTTGACTACTGATGATACAATGGCGTTGACTTTATATGGCTCTTCATCTTGTTTTCCTACAAAGACTTCCATATTCATCGTATAAAACATTTTAGCTTCAGTCAGTGCATATATTTTTACGCTATATTTGTTTGGCTCCGAAGGTCTATACTGACGAAAACTACAACGGCCTCTGAACTTCTCGTCGATTGTTACGAATTCGGAGGGGCTGAAATATTTTTTGAAAGGTGTGACAACGCCTTCGAATGGATCTCTGATTGAAACCACCTTGTCGACTGAAGCGCGTTGAACCCTTGTTTCCTGGTTGTCAAATCTTGGACATCGCATTAAGAGGTAAAATCGACTCCAGGTCATTGTTAATCGGAAAATCTGTGATGATGAACCATAAATCTTGCAGAGGTCTTTGCATTAAGACGAGGATTCCTTGTAATACTGGTAAATAATAACAGACTAATAAATACTTCAATTTTTTTTTCGTCAGTAAGTCTGCAGTCCGTGTTCCGTTTTAATTCAGGTGAAGTCGCTCAATGTGTTGGTTCGTATGTTTGGTAATTTGCCTGATTATCGTATAAGAAAAAATAATTTCCAAATTTCACCTGGATCTTTTGCATCCCTTGTTTCTTGATTTACACCAGGGAGACGCAGAACAATATTATGAGCTCGTGTTCTGACAGTGCGCAATGGACCATTTTTATTCCATCTAGTTGTGTTATCTTTACCGCTGTATTGGTTGACAGGCATTTGCAAAACCTCTTCGGATTTGTTCGATGAATTATCTTCCTGCTCGGTGTCGGTGTCAGACTCCAGTAGTGCCCTTATAGGTTCTTCGTTGTTCGTGTTGTAATACTTCTCAAATGATGTTATTTAGTATACTCAAGAAGTATTTTCACAGCTAAAATAAATCAATGTATTTCATGGAATAAACTTATAAAATTCAAAATCATTTACTGACTTGGAATAGTAACGAATCTACTAACGTCGGTCTCACACACCGATAACATAAAAAGTGTCACACGTTTACGCTGCACCAACGCACACGTCGCACTGTAATATGTCAAACAACAAATTAAGCAGCTACTGAGCTCCTCAAAGTACTAGTAATGTTAATTTCTAAGAAAACAAGGACTTCGGGATTCGTCGCTTTGAGAGACCAATGGGCGAGTATAAGAAGGTTAAGCGAACCGTCCGATTTCGATGAAGGATTCTCTACAGGGCAGAATAAACAAGTTGGGTAGACAGACCTATGCTCATGTCAGAAGGGTTTTGTACTCAACTTACAAAATGCAGTAACCAGCAACGAATAAAATCAAGAAACACGTCATGTTCGAGGATCATACTATTATTAACAAAGTTGAAAGAATTTTGACTTCTGAGGTATTTGTTATAGTTATACCCATAAATATCTCCCTTGATAATTTTTTCAGATTTTTTACATCACGTGTGTCCATTCGATAGGGAGGAAACACATTTTTCATGTATTTCCCCCCCTGTCAGTTTAAGAACTGTTTTGAAAAGCTCTCATAGAGAATTTTCAGTTGATACTCATATCGGCTACCTTTGATAAAATTTTTTTCAGGGGTCACTCCCTTTACTGTAATCATCGATTCATGGCCTATTTTTTCGAATCCTAGAATGGTTACAAAGCCCTTTTGCTAAGAGCTCTCTCCTGCCTCTTCGACTTGTTTCAATTGTACTCGTATGTACTCATCTTCATGATACCTATCAGTCCTGAAATTTTCATGCAAATCCTAGCAAAGCTGTAGTGTCTAAGTCGGTAAAAAGCACATATTGTTCCATAGCCATATGTTTCCATAGTAAAACAGGGCATATTGTTTCATAGTAATACAGGAAAATTCCAATCGCTATAACTTCGTTAAATACCATTCGATCTTTATGAAACTTTCAGAAATCTTATAAATAGTCATCTGTTTGCTAAATTTTATTGAATTTAAGGGTACCGTTAAGATTTTATTCAAGAAAACATAAAATTGATAAATCATACTATTACTAACAATGTTGAGTGAATTTCGACTTCTCATGTCTTTGTTGTTGTTGTACTCATTAAGGCCTACATTCATGATTTTTTTCAGATTATTCGGATGGAAGGTGTCCAATCGCGAGGGGGGGTACGCGAAAAGTTCGTACATTTCCCCTTCCCCTGCCCCGCTCGGTACTCATAAGGCAATTTTAAGACTTGTTTTGAAGAGATCTCATTAAGACCTTTCCAATGACACCCTATTCGACTACCAATGGTGAAAATTTTTTTTTGAGGGGTCACCTCCCTATATGGGGAGACCCCCCTTAAATCCTTTTGAAAAATTTTTCCACCCGTGAACTTTCAAGAAGTCACCACTTCTGACCTTTCTACAAAGTTTCATTGCTGTAGCCTCTATAGTTTCGGAGAAAAAGTGCTGTGACATACAGATGGACGGACGGACGTGATTGCAATAGGGTTTTGTATTTTAGTACAAAACCCTAAAAATTTTATTTTACTAGACATAACGGTAAAAATAGTCCTAAACAGAAGTAGTTAGTCGCCTCGATCGACCGCTGTAGGAACGCGCCGCCAAACAAGATATTACATTTACCTTTACATTTACCAGAAGATTCTTTTGGAATGCTTTAGTTTATTTTTTCTAATAACACTTTGAATTTGCTTGTAAAAAAACAAACAAATATACAGGAGAAGTTAGAAATAGCTTTTAGAGGGAACGTGACGCGAAAAATACATTCGTTGGAGAAATAAAAGCGTTTCTGGGTCGGTTGATTACGTCTGGAGTGTTGAGAGCTTCGCATGTCCATTTTATCGATCTCTGGGACATCGATGGAACCGGTGTAGGGATGTTTCGCCTTATAATGAATTACCTACGATTTCTTTCTCTACTGCGGTGCCTTAGATTTGACGATAAAGCAATCCGTCCTCCACGTCAAAAAATTGATAACTTGGCGGATATACGCGATATTTGCGACATGCTTAAACCAAATTTAAAAAAGCATATTCGCCAGGCGAAAATGTGACGATAGACGAACAGTTGATTGGGTTTTGTAGCTGTTTCAAACGCCATAGCATACATGTCAAGCAAGCCACAGAAATATGGCATACAAAATCAGGCTTTAGTAGATTCGAAGACATTTGATTTAATGGCTTTCGAAATCTATTCTGGAAAACAGCCTGCGGGTCCTTATCAAGTTTCGAACAGCCTTGACGAAATAGTAAAACGTCTTGTAGACTCGATAAAAGGAAGTTGCCGAGATGTGACTATGGATAATTGGTATACAGTCATCAAACTTGCTAATGAATTGTTGGAGCCTCCCTACAAGCACACTTTAGTACAAACACTAAATAAAACAAGCCGGATATCCTGCAGGCTTTTTGCCAAACAAGGCCAGAACTCAACTCAGCTCACTTTTTGGCTTCCAAAAAACCATTGTCATGATGGTTTCGTGTGTTCTGAAACTAAATAAAGCTGTTGTGTTGTTATCTTCTATGCTCCACGTATCTGAAATCAACTCAACTTCAGGTGACAAACGGAAGCCTGAAATAATCACGTACTATAATAGCACAAAAGGAGGAGTGGACGCGAATGATCAATTGTGTGGCACTTACAAGGTAGGAAGGCGGATGGTACGGTGACCACTAGCATTTTTTCATCTAATAAATAACATATCACAGGCATAAATGAATTCATTATACATCGAGCCGATACATATGATTTATGTACTCACGTGAGGGGCATTTTTTGCGGCAATTGTTAATTCAACTTGTTCAAAACCATCAGCCACGACGACTGGAAATCAATTCAACTCCAAAGGTAGTAAGAAAGTCTTACGGAAGTTCATAACTTGGAAAATCACACTCCAGCAAGCACAGCGGAACGTGAGCGCTTCAACAACTGTCTACGGAAAGCCGAAAAGTGTCAACAAAATGCAAAAAATGTCCAAAATTTGTATGCAGTGATCACTCTCAGACATATTGTTTACAATGTGATGTCAGTGATTCAGAGAATTTCTAAAATAATTATGATTTTCGACTTTGATCTCACATAAACACAGAATGTTATTTCTTCGAAACATATTAGTTAAAATAAAGCATTTTAAAGATCAAACGGAGTCGCGAGAGACCCCGTGCGGAGAGTTATGCAATTTTCTTCGTGCGAGTAATCAAGGGTTAAGCATTATCTCTATACTATTTGCTCATATTTCGTTTAATGCAACTGTCATTTTATTGCAGATTTAATGATTAGATTGAAGAAATTCAAAAAATCTTTCAAAAACGATTGACAGAAGGACAGAAAAACAAACAGCACTCATTTGGGTTTAATTCAAGCCTTCTACCTCATTTGTGCACTATGCAAAAAACTTCCATGCATGCCAGCATCAAATGTCCAAATCATGTGCGCCTGCGCGAGTATCACAAAAACTTCCTATCCAAAATTTATCATACTTGGTAAACTGCTTTTAGGAAAAATTACGAATCCCTGCGACAATTGACTTGGTCAGAATGGTCGCAAAGTCGCAGGGTGCGTGCTTCCATTTAACTATGTGTAAATTGCCATAGTTGCGTGACTATCTTGTCGTAGTCAGATCCATCCCTTACTGAGAAATTTTACAATGGTACATAGACAGGTAACGGTCGACATGGTCGAATAGCTGAAATGGATTTCAATGGGGTTTAATATACTTCTATGTAGAAAATATCTACACAAGAAGAATCAACACTGTCGTTGCTTTGCACTTATTATTCGAGAACTTCACGCTTCACGTGCATGAGTTAGTTGAAACAGTTTCAACATAAGAAGAAACAAACTGAAAAGTTTACAAGGTCTCGTTTGTTAAAGAAATCTCTGAGTTTTACAATGCATTGATAATACCAGTCACTACTACAAATCTTAACTATTCGTACATCATTCTACACATTCTTTCCGCTGGTCGAGTATCAATCCCTAAAGCTAGTTAAAAATTTACTCGTAGAAAAGGTGATTTCGAAAAGAAATTTTTCAGATAAAATGCTGACTCTTTTTATCATTAACCAGCGAAAGAGTTTGTTTTTTGAAAGGATGTTGGACTTGCATTTACTATTGTAAACCAAAAGAATCTTTTGATTTTTTCAAGAAAGATTCGGTTCCATCCTTTTATTAATTTAAAAACTATTTATTACAGCTGTATAATTTTCTAAATAAAGAACATATAATTTTCTAAATAACGAATGGAATGTAAGAATAAACTCAAGCAGAATGGAGCTACCTGCTTTTTGGTTTATGGCATCAACATTTATTTACAATATTTTTAAATAAGAGTTAAATAGATGTTTTAAAATATTAAATATAAGAACGTGCCTATAATCCTTCAGTTAAAGAATAATATTTGTCTACTTACCTTGATAGGATATTGTAATAAACGATATTTGCACGTATGGCTCGGTACATCCTAATGGTTTAAGAGATCTTACAAATTGTCCATCTTTAATTGTATACACGTTCACAGTTCCATCCTGCAAAAATACAGATTTTAAAATTTACATTCTCAAATATAAAATAATCCATACCTTTGATCCGGAAGCAACCAAGTCAAGTTCAGTGTAAATTGCAACACAAGATATAGAATCATCATGTCCATAAAGAGTTGTAATTGGTTTTGGCGTAAAATTATTGGTGGTGTTCAATTGTGGCGCACTACTACTCGTACTACTGCTTGGTTGATTTGACGCTCCCACAGCTACGTTGTTCGAACCACTTAAGCTCCACACAATACAGGTACAGTCTTTTGAGCCAGTCACTAAGTATGATCCACAATTATCTAAAGCTAGGCATGTTATTAAATCTAAATGCCGTGTCACAGATGCTATTGTTTTGCCCTTATGTAGGCTGTAGACGCGCAATGAATTATCCCATATTCCTCCGGCATATAAAAATTTGCCATCTATACTAACAGCAAACATATGAGAGTTCAAATTGAAGGATGGATGGAATGGGCCGAATATTCGTTTGCGATTTCTGTAAAAATTATTGATTATTTAGGAAAAATTGAACAAATTAAACTGAACGATAGCTTAACATTTATTTGATATTTGCATAATGAAGAGCTTCAAAAAGCCATTATAGATTTCATCTTTCAGAATCTGCCATAAACAGGAAACGATATAAGTAACTTCATATTGTTCGAAATAAATCGGTCCGAAACAAAAAGCATTATAACCTAACGAAAATTTGAAGTAATTTTTCTGCTGGGATCAATTAATGACTTTAATTATTCTATTGTGCAGAAATTAAATAGATAAAACAAATCTGAAAAATGGAAATGCCTGTTTTCCTTCACTTCTGATAATTTTAAACATTAATTGGAAATATTAAAATTTTAACGAAAATTTGCTGAAGTAAAGTATATTACCAAGGTTCATTAAAAAGATAATTACATACGAATTGTTGTAGTTGTTTTATTCTAGATAATTTAACCAGTTATATTTTGCTTAATTATGATCTAGTTTCAAGGAATCGCTACCACTGCAAAGGAAATTCAAAACAGCAAAGGACCGAGACTTGATATCCTAGAAAAGTTTGAAATATATAAACATAGAAAAACAGATGGTAACATTATCAACGAACAATTTATTACAACTTCAGACACAATTTTTTCACAACTAGACCACATTCTCCGACGAAAACGGAAACGAAATGAAACAGAACAAACGGACATCCAGAAATCTAAAAAACAAAAACCTAATATCCCCATACTTGACCTAATTTAGTAACTGATGTAATTTAGTACTACCCGCTTAACCCATCCTACGACTAAATAAAGTCATTCCCTTCAACAAATTCTTTAGACACTGAAGATAACTCTAAGGAGTCGAAACGCGTCTGCTCACACAATAAAGCATGGCCCGACAGCTTTTCAAGAAAGAAAAAAAATTCAAAATATTTAACTGAAGCAAATAGTCATGTGCTACAAATTCACGAAAAATTACTTTTTTTTTCTCGTCATTACTTTTTTGAAGCTGAATGACCTATAATATGACAAACTGCTTAAATGCTTCTACTAAGAAGATATTTACATGCAACAGGAAGATGACTACATGAAGCTCAACTTCGATTAAAATCTGATTGCTTGACGGAATTTTTCATTACTGAAAAAGCTTAGTCAACTATTCGTGAGTTATAACAGTAATAAAAATGATTTACTTTCACTCGGTTTACGCCACAGAGTAAGACTAAATCTTGAGGGAGTTCTTATTGCTGTTTACCTTTTTGGTTTAGCATTACTACTTTTATCGGGCCTTTGCTTAGAGAATGTGAGAGAGTAAATATGCGAATTCTAGCTGTTCACAAATTCAAACTTCATCGGTATCATCCTCCACATTCCTTTGGGTACACATATCTTTCCTTTTTTTAATAAAAATATTTAGTCATTTCCTTTTCTTTTATTCCCCGTCATCTTTAACATTATATTTCTTACCTTATTTTCAAGTACGAAAAAATCTTATCTTTCCCTCTCCCACTACATTTATTTGTTCCGTTACAAATTACTCGTATTTCCATTTACTCAAAAAAAAAGTCCTAATAACAAAATTTCATTCTTTCCTATAATATTTGCCGTTTTCCTGCATTGATTGCAATGAGATAACAATCATAAAATAATTATATCACCTAATCCATCCATGACGTTTATACTCGTTAATCGTACAAACGGCCGTTGTAACGAGATCCGCGCAAGCAATTGAAATTCGATTGTTATTTATTGAGTGGGATCATGTTCGTTACTAGTGCAGCGGCTACAGTATCTGACTTAAGTGCGGATGCTAGAGTATCGGACTCTCAATCTGTGGGTTCTACTGGGATTGCCAGTTCGGATTTGCAGAGCCGCAAAAAAAAATATTTTTATTTCATAAAATGCAAATATTTCTGTGTTGATTATGATTTACATGTAGCTAAACATTATCACCATACATGCAATTGGAATTATTGCAATTGACGAAAGTTTGAAAGATTAACATTGAGGACGGGATTGAAGTGTAATGAACTTCAATCTCAACTCTAAATGGCAGGGGATGATTGATATGGACAAAGGATTGCGGGATGAGTTTGGTTGAGACAACTAGAGGAGTCTGGTAACCTTCCCTCTAGGGCGCTCCGATTAAGGGTTCTGCGGGCCCTTGTTTCGCTCGCCAGAGACGGGCGTGGGCGCCACTCGCTTAAACCCTAAACCCTCACGTTTTTTGTTGTGGTAGGGAGGTGAATGCTATTTATGCACAGAGTGTGGGACTCCCATGCGCGACTGGACTACCCACTAAACACCTCCCCTGTCAACCTGAGAATCCAGCCTGGAACAGTTTGACACATTACTTCGGGCCAGGTCTCGTTTTGTTACGCCGTGGGGCGCCTTCAAGCTGGGGAGTCCCTTTCCTAGCGGGAGGGGAGAGGGGAAGAGGAAATGCCAGAAGAGCGATCACCCAGCCCCAGCACCCCCGGCTGCTGTGAGTCCCTTTTATATTTTAGGAGTGCCCGAGCATAATGTGCCAAACCCTCACGTTAACCGCCAAGCGAGCGGACGGTTTATCAGAGAAATTTCATCGCCGCACCTAAACTAGGAATTTCCAACACATAAATTGAAACTACCCAGAAACCGACCACCAAAGGAATCCCACTGACACAAACTATCCAAGAAAGCAATTTCCACTAAGCAGGGAGGCAGGAAAAATTAGGAGGCTGTATCCCGAAATTTTATAGGGGACCACCTGGAACCAATATTGGTCACTTTCAATTACCTTTACGAAAAAGGTTCAAGTTGCAGTGCCCTCCACCAGTTGCAGTAGTATATATATACATAGATACATATATATATATATATATATATATATATATATATATATATATATATATATATATATATATGCCTATTTATTTATTTTGCCAAACAAAACATATCCTTATGGCATAAAATTACAAAAAAAACCTTGTAAACAACACATTTTCTTGGTACAGTAATTTGTACGTAGAATCGTACAATTACATTGAGAAATGAATGGATTTCAGGATATTATTGCTATATATGAGGTTTTGGAAATAGACGAGGAGTAATATTTACTCAACTTGTTGAATGCCTTACAACATCTGTTTATTGGCTCATTGTCAGCATAAGTAGTGTGATGGCGACCTACGGTAAGCACTGGTGAAAGTCTTGTGCTTTTTAGGGGATCATTCAGAGTATTTTTTTTTGTTATAAACTGAACTTTAATATTGTCTCTGAGGACATCAAATGCTAGACATGCAGACATTATCATTCCCCTAGAATCTAGTGGTGCCAAATTTAGCACATGGAGCCGATAGTTATATGATGGTAGGCTGTGGAAGTTTTTAGGGTCGTAAAGGGATCTGAGGGCAAAAAGAAGGAATTGTTTCTGGACCGATTCTAACCTGTCAGCGTGAATATCAAAAACAGGGCTCCAAATCAGGCTGGCATATTCAAGAATAGGGCCTACTAATGAGACATATAGTGATTTAGTAGCCCGAATATTCTTGAATTCTTTAGCTCTTCGTTTGGGGAATCCTAGCATCTTATTAGCTGAAGTTTAAAACGAAGCTTTTGGTCCAGAACGACACCAAGGTCCACAATGCTATCGACTCTACTAAGTGTTGTGTTGTTGATGTGATAGTCAAACAGAAGAAGGCTCAGTTTTTTTGAAAAACTTATCGCCTGGTATTTTTCTAAGTTTAGAGAGAGATGGTTGATGTAACACCATTCAGAGAGAGTGTTAAGCTTGGACTGGAGAAACATCATATCGGATAGAGATGATATGACGTGGTAAACTTTAAGGTCATCTGCATAAAATCAGAAATGAAGATATTAAACAAAAGAGGCCCAATATGAATTCATTGAGGAACCCCAGAGATGACCTGAATTTGTTTCAATAATTGTCTTTGAAATTTGACAACTTGAGTGCGGTCTTTAATGTAAGAATGGATCCAACTGAGTAAACGGCCAGTAATTCTAAAATATACACGGTAATATACATAGTAGATCACACGCTACGTCTCCACTTGAATTTTAGAATATTTTATTTTTAAATTTAGGAAAAAATGTTGCTTCAAACTAACACCGAAACAAGACTATTTTGCAGAATATTGATACGGAAACTGGTATTATAGAGATATTGATTTATCAAGCTGAAACTTTCATAGGCGTGATATATTTGGCAGGTTCTCGGCGAGATAATGATATTAATACAGAAGATATTTGAACCACCAAATACATCTCAAACTTTTAAAGGTGTGCAATGCCTTGCCCACGTTTTTCAATCTTCATTCTTTACAGAGCAGGCTTAATCAGAAAGAAAGAGGAGTCTGGTAACCTTCCCTCTAGGGGGCTCCAATTAAGGGTTCTGCGGGCCCTGGTTTCGCTCGCCAGAGACGGGCGTGGGCGCCACACGTTTAAACCCTAAACCCTCACGTTTTTTGTTGTGGTAGGGAGGTGAATGCTATTTATGCACAGAGTGTGGGACTCCCATGCGCGACTGGACTACCCACTATACACCTCCCCTGTCAACCTGAGAACCCAGCCTGCAACCGTTTGACACATTATTCGGGCCAGGTCTCGTTTTGTTACGCCGTGGGGCGCCTTCAAGCTGGGAAGTCCCTTTCTTAGTGGGAGGGGAGAGGGGAAGAGGAAATGCCAGAAGAGCGATCCCCCAGCCCCAGCGCCCCCGGCTGCTGTGAGTCCCTTTTATATTTTAGGCCTGCCCGAGCATAATGTGCCAAACCCTCACGTTAACCGCCAAGCGCGCTGACGGTTTATCAGAGAAATTTCATCGCCGCACCTAAACTGGGAATTTCCAACACATAAATTGAAACTACACCAGAAACACCACCAAAGGAATCCCACTGACACAACCTATCCACGAAAGCAATTTCCACTAAGCTGGGAGGCAGGAAAAATTAGGAGGCTGTATCCCGAAATTTTATTGGGGACCACCTGGAACCAATATTGGTCACTTTCAATTACCTTTACGAAAAAGGTTCATGTTGCAGTGCCCTCCACCAGTTGCAGTAGTATATATATATATACATAGATACAGATATATATATATATATATATATATATATATATATATATATATATATATATATATATATATATATATATATATATTGTATATATGCCTATTTATTTATTTTGCCAAACAAGACATATCCTTATGGCATAAAATTACAAAAAAAAACCTTGTAAACAACACATTTTCTTGGTACAGTAATTTGTACGTAGAATCGTACAATTACATTGAGAAATGAATGGATTTCAGGATATTATTGTTATATGAGGTTTTGGAAATGGACGAGGAGTAATTTTTACTAAACTTGTTGAATGCCTTACAACATCTGTTTATTGGCTCATTGTCAGCATAAGTAGTGTGATGGCGACCTACGGTAAGCACTGGTTAAAGTCTTGTGATTTTTAAGGGTTCATTCAGAGTATTTTTTTTTGTTATATACTGAACTTTAATATTGTCTTTGAGGACATCAAATGCTAGACATGCAGACATCATCATTCCCCTAGAATCTAGTGGTGCCAAATTTAGCACATGGAGCCGATAGTTATATGATGGTAGGCTGTGGAAGTTTTTAGGGTCGTAAAGGGATCTGAGGGCAAAAAGAAGGAATTGTTTCTGGACCGATTCTAACCTGTCAGCGTGAATATCAAAAACAGGGCTCCAAATCAGGCTGGCATATTCAAGAATAGGGCCTACTAATGAGACATATAGTGATTTAGTAACCCGAATATTCTTGAATTCTTTAGCTCTTCGTTTGGGGATCTTATTAGCTGAAGTTTAAAACGAAGCTTTTGGTCCAGAACGACACCAAGGTCCACAATGCTATCGACTCTACTAAGTGTTGTGTTGTTGATGTGATAGTCAAACAGAAGAAGGCTCAGTTTTTTTGAAAAACTTATCGCCTGGTATTTTTCTAAGTTTAGAGAGAGATGGTTGATGTAACACCATTCAGAGAGAGTGTTAAGCTTGGACTGGAAAAACATCATATCGGATAGAGATGATATGACGTGGTAAACTTTAAGGTCATCTGCATAAAATCATAATGAAGATATTAAACAAAAGAGGCCCAATATGACTTTATTGAGGAACCCCAGAGATGACCTGAATTTGTTTCGATAATTATCTTTGAAATTTGACAACTTGAGTGCGGTCTTTAGTGTAAGAATGGATCCAACTGAGTAAACGGCCAATAATTCTAAAATATACACGGTAATATACATAGTAGATCACACGCTACGTCTCCACTTGAATTTTAGAATATTTTATTTTTAAATTTAGGAAAAAAATGTTGCCTCAAACTAACACCGAAACAAGACTATTTTGCAGAATATTGATATGGAAACTGGTATTATAGAGATATTGATTTATCAAGCTGAAACTTTCATAGGCGTGATATATTTGGCAGGTTCTCGGCGAGATAATGATATTAATACAGAAGATATTTGAACCACCAAATACATCTCAAACTTTTAAAGGTGTGCAATGTCATGCCCACGTTTTTCAATCTTCATTCTTTACAGAGCAGGCTTAATCAGAAAGAAAGAAAAAAAATAAAAACCGATCAACTTGTCCATGTGGGAGATATAGGGACTATTGTCATCACTATCTGAGTAGTTGACAATCGATGAACACTTACTAGACTTCATGAGTAGATTCAAGGGCAAAGTGTGCATTAAAAAAAATAAAATAAACGAGTCAAATATTGCATCAAAATTGTTTCGTTGAATGATACTCGTACTATGCCATCCCTTATGGGTCAAGTAACTGAAATAAACTAGGGGAGGCTAATATCAGCTGCTACATTAGACAATTGTGTGAGCCTATCGTTGGATCAAAACGAGCTGTCACTTGTGACAATTGAACGTAAGGTCTTTAATATTTACATATATTGAAGTATCTTACTATAATAATCTTGTTTTAGCACTGATAACATTCTTAATAAATTCGACTGCAATTCTCGGGGAGATTTGAGTGAACATGAAATGCTTCGAACCGCAAGTTTTTACGCACAGTTTTCAAAACTTTACGAGTTTATTTTTATATCATAAAATTATTCAAGATTTACCTGCAATCTATGGGTAAAAAACTATTTTTTGTATTTTTTTCAAAATTGTAGGTTCTATTTGAGACCCTCACAATAAAATCTTTCATTTGATATGTCTCATGTTACACTTTGCAAAACTTTCTTTCCCTGAAAATTACCCCCATTTCAAAATTCATTCATTTTTTTATGCGAGCGTGTTTGGGCCACACAAATTTATATGTGTAACGATTTTGAAGTTGATCGGTCCAGTAGATTCGGAGCAAATTAGCTGTGACAAGTTATGATCTTATAAAAATAATCGAAAACAATTTTCACTCGAAGTTCTTTTGGGAGTTAAATGTCGACCGCAGGCAGAAAGGGCATTGAGTATGAAACAAGATGAAGGAGCAGAAGAGTGCTCCTACCAGAAAAGTTTTGTGAAACAACTAGTAAATCAAATAATATGTTCCGCATATTAAAACTTAACAGATTCCATAAATTTAGTTCGAAAAATTATATCCTGGTTATTATGCATTTAAATTCGCCGCCATTTTTTTTCAAGTGTTTTGAACCCATTGCTTGATTAATCATGATAAAACATCAATATTACAACACAAAATATACCATTATTAACAAAGTTGATCGAATTTTCACTTCTGAGGTATTTGTTGCCCTTGTGCTTCTAAAGATTTACTTCTGTGATTATTTTCAGATTTTTGGGTCAAAGGTGTTCAATCGCGAGGGGGGGATACAAAATTTTCGTGCATTTCTCCTTCCCCTGCACCCCTCAAAGCAAAACTTGTCATTTGAAGACCTGTTTTGAAAAGTGCTTATTAAGACCTTTCATTTGATACCCATATTGTCTACATTCGATGCATTTTTTTCAGGGGCCACCTTGAAAGAGTAGCCCATTTTGAAAGAGTGGCCCCTGAAAAAAATGCATCGAATGTAGCCAATATGGATATCAAAAGAAAGGTCTTGATGAGAACTTTTCAAAACATGTCTTAAACTGACAAGTTTTGCTTTGAGGGGTGCAGCGGAAGGGGAAATGCACGAAAATTTTGTATCCCCTGTAGGGTGCCACCCTCCTTAAACACGTTATAAATTTTTTTGTGGTGAAACTTTGAAGAGGGCGCCACTTTACACCTACTTACAAAATCTTATGTTTCTAGCTTATGTAGTTTGCGAGAAAAAGCGGTGTGACACACGGCGGACGGACAGATGAACAGACAGGACGCGATTTTAGTAGGGTTTTGTAAAATTATTTCACAAAACTCTAAAAAGATTTTGGGAGTAAAATAGAGGTTTGTCCACGAATGAACGTGAGGAATCCATAGCGCGACAAAAATGACACAAGAATAAATATGATTTGAATAACAGCCCGCAGGACACAGGAACCGGTTTTTTTTATAGAAAACTAACAAAGAAGAGCGTATAAAAGAGCATTGAAATCAATTCGATCGGCTCCTAGCCTATGAACCGGAAAAAATCGAATGGAAGTGATCAACCTAGCTATTAGACCTTTAATCTTCAATGAGATCATGTTTTCGGGTTAGGAGAATGTTTTACGCGTTCGTCAATTAAACTAGGTATAGAAAATTGAACGTAAGTGCGCTCCATTAAACGTGTCCGGGAATTATTGTATAAACTTGTTGCGAATGCGTTCAAATGCCGCACAGAGTTCTGGGAAACCAACACGGGGATTTGTCGATTATACTCATACATTGCCAAGCGTTAAGTGTGCAAGGTAGTTTGAATGAAAAGAATATGAATTACCCATACACCAAGCTGGCGTAGACGCGATCCTTCAGGCAGTCACGAAACCAAAGGTTTCAAAAGTGCCGTAGTGTCCACACTACTTGAGAATCAGAAGAATAATGTGTCTCCGCCTGAAACAGCAGATGTTAGTGGCCATTCCTGTCAAGATTTTATAATTTATGGTAGTGAAAAGTGATAACGATAAAAACGTATCAAAAAATAGATTGAAAATCAATCACGATTCTATTAATATGGAGATCATCTGTTGTTCAAAACTAAAAAAAAGTTACAAGAATTAATTTCAAAAACCACAATTTGATGTTCCAACGCAACAAAATAAAAAGTTATTGCGATAGTTTTCATTTTGCATCTGCTCAGATGCACAGCGCTTTTTCCAGAAGTAAGAGTTAGAACTTACGGCAGTTTGGATCAGAACTAGATCCTAAGCTTTTCGGTGCAGAAGCATCATTTGACATACAAATAAGATTGTAGAACCATTTAAGAGGAATATACACCGCCAATTGATGAAAATTAAACGCAGTCCTACCCTAGGAGTGGTAAACGGGTGTCAGTTCCCCCCATCTTTGTTTTTTTGTGCAGTTTATTGGTTGAACACTACACAATTGTAACATGCCTCGGTCCCTAGGTTTATTGCGAAGGTATTGAAGTTTGGATATAGGGTAAAAACGTGGCTTGGACAGTTAGTCTGTGCAACGTATTGCTGGCTTTTTAAGGTATATATATTCACCTTTTTCTTACAAAGATAGGATTGGGAATATGTGAGCAGGAAAACATTATTTTGTTGCGTTTTAGGCGCGTAGTCTATTATTTAGATTTTCTACGAACTCAATAACTGTCTTAATTTAAATGAAATTGTTTTTTTTTATCAAACGGTTCACTCTTATATCACTGAATACACCGAA
Source organism: Odontomyia ornata (assembly GCA_963969285.1). Taxonomy (NCBI): domain Eukaryota; kingdom Metazoa; phylum Arthropoda; class Insecta; order Diptera; family Stratiomyidae; genus Odontomyia; species Odontomyia ornata. The sequence continues at coordinate 183,513,151 of OZ017741.1, read as the reverse complement.
AATAATTGTTAATTTAGTCTAATATCACTTCAAAATTTACTTGATAACTTCCGTGGCGCCGTTACACTTGTCGCTTTCGCCTAACAAATGTGAATCCCCACCTGTGCATCCAACATCTGCGTATATTTCTTCAGATGATGCAATAGTTTTCAATTATTGCTAGGTGTTTGTTAATATTGTTTTGGATGATGTAATTACTTTGATGTGTACGGTGTTTGTTGTCATTGTTTTGGATAATGTCATTCATATTAACCACTTTGCCTATCGTTAAACATCTTACAAAATTTCCCAAAATTACATGCCTGGAAGCTCCTTATCGATTCATATGCGTTTCGATTGATCGCTTAAAGCCGTGCAAATCTATCTACATGTTCATGACTTGATTGCTGCGGCACCATGAGCAATGTTCAACCAGCATGCTACGACTCTGACTTTTGCTTATTATGTTTTTTCAGCCCGATGTAGCACGAGGGTGGCTCGTGGTTATCATTTTTGGCCCGACCGATTTACCATGAGCGTGGCTCGATACTGCAAGCCGAGGTTAACGCGCAGAATGACGTTAGTAAATCATGCGATTGTTTGCACATGTAACAATATTTATAACGATGTATGGAAGGAGAACCATTTCCGGGTGATTTAGATCACTTTTGCATGAAGGCATAGTGAAAATTGAAAATCTATAGGACATACGAAAAATTTACTCCTCAATACATGGCAAATGAATAGAATATTCGACGTATTAGAGTGATTTCAAAATTCCCGTAGCTACCGTACTTCAACCGAATTTACTACGCATATATGGGTAGAATTCAAGAACATCGTGTTGCATGCCTGGTAAGGCGCCCGGTTAGAATGTTTTGAGCTTTCAACACGGATGGTATAGGATGAGTCGGTGGTGAAAATCAGCTCTGTAATTGCACTCAGTTTGGAGATCGTGATTTGATTCGAATGAGGAGTCGTCACGGCATACGATAGATTTAGTGATAGTCTCAAAACAACAAAAGGAATAAGATACATTCGTTTTTTGAACGCATACCCATTGGCTTATGTACTGATAATATAAGATGCATCTACAATCAACAATTTCGTTCTGAAAAAAGTAGTTAGCTTTCAGAATCACTCACTTGATATTTGTTGTTGTTGCATCCACTTCCAATAAAAATCCTTTATCTTTATCATAAGAAATCCACGAGTTACATCCTAAAATTCGGGATTTTGATATACTAACTAGCACATCGGGGCTTATTTGAAGAAATGATCGTGGCGGGCTTCTAGGAACACTCAAGAAAATAACCGGATCCTTTGGCGATGAGAATTCACAATGCGTTGGAACAATTCTATCGAAAAATTGCGTAATATCTGGTCGTTTCAGCTCCAATCGTAAAAGCTTGATTATCGATTCCTCCTGAGTCAAACGTTTGGGATGTGGATCACGAAGTAATTGCGATGGAGTTTGGCCAAAATTATTGATCATACCTAATTAATGAATGCTTGTAAATAAAGGAAGTGTAATTAATTCAAAATTTATCGATTACCTTCAACGGCTTCTCTTTCCACAGGATTTTTGATTTTGTCTAAGTCAACTGCACCTTCATATGAACAATAGTAAAAAACATTTAACGCTTCTACTGCTTTAGGTCCTTTTTGTTTATAACTGAAACATGAAATATAAGAGATTTATAGATTTTAATACTATGAATATTGTCTTCACCTACCCAAAGATGAGATCAATCCAATTATGTAAATTTTGTGAAACATACTCAGACTCAAGCGCTCTTCGATGAATTTCAACAAACTCCTCAGGTGAACTTGCCCATGGCGGGAGGATAACATCATCGACTTTCTCTTTTGTTATTTGCAATTGACCCAAATTAAACCTAACAAGGAGTCCATTATTGATTTATAGCAATTAGACTGTTTCAATATTTACTTATTCATATTTTTTAAAAACTCTGGAAAATAAAAGAATTCCGGGATAAGCTCCTTCACATCATTAGGATTGTCCATAAGCAGCTTCCATGTTTGAGGTATTGAATGAAATTGTCGATCGGCTACGTCAAATCTGAAACAAGGAGGATATAAAATAAATAAATCCAGTCCTTTTATGTGAATTATGTACCTCCCGCTCTGCAATTCGATATGTAATGAGGTAAACGGTTCGACTCTAATTAAATAGTGCAAAACCCCAGCTGAGTTCGAGTAATGAGTGCCGTAATGAAATTTTGGTATTGTTCCAGACGGATCTTCGAAACCTTCATACTTGGCTCGCACTTCCGCTTCGTTTTTAGGGTTGATCTAAAGAGTATGTATTTTGAAATAGAGCTAGCGTGAGGTATAAAATGAAACTCTTACCACACCAACTGGTTTTGATAAATCCCGAAATGACTTAGGGTCAGTTAAGTCTAATACTTCACTCGTATAGTCGGCCAGGATCCATGGAAATACTGGATATTGACTTAAGTCGTTATAAGAACGTCCTGCCAAAAAGAATAAAATGGTATGAAACATGGATTTAGAAGAATCGAATTGTTGCAAACTACCTGCTATGGTGTTTAAGTACATTAAATATTCAAAATTAGAGATCTCCCGATTGACCCATTTCTGTGTTAGACCTGATGCTTTTAAAAGTTCGGATGGGGATCGTCCTGAACCATAAAGAATGTTTGGTGGTTGTAGACTTAAAATCTTTGTGAAGATTTTATTTCGAGTCTTTAAGAGTAGTATATTTATGGTGAATATAACAATAGAATAATTTTGAATTTAATATTTACCTTTGTAGTAAAATTTAAAAAGTAACTAGTTTGGTCTATGAGAAATATTTCTAGTGCGCTTCGTCTCAAGTTATACTTGCGAAGATGAACCTCCCTAATTTTCGTAATTGGAAACCTACAAAAAATTTGTGAATATTGCAAAGTTTCTGATATCTGATCGATTACCTAAAATCCATTTTTTCTCTCCCATCACCCGGAGGACTTAAGTCGAGAAAAGTAAAAAGTGTTGCATTAACTTCAAGACGCCCCTTTACTTTTGTCATAAGTGTAATCAATTCACACTCCTGAGATATAACAGCCTTTTCTAGAGGTACATCTTGATGTTGAGGTTCTACACTTAATCGCATTTCTTCTTCCAGCCATAGATTTTCATCTTCTGAGAGGAAGTCTCGAACAACTGCTGATTTGATTGATGAATTAAAATCTGCTGCGATTGGTCTGCAATAGAAGATATTTATAATGGCTTTTCTGGAACTGACTTTGATATATTGTCATACTTTGATTCGTTGGTATTGACAGCATTGTCACGCAGTTTAGCTGCATTTTCGTGATCTTCCGGATAGAGTTGTGGTTCCAACTTCAGTCTCATCCGCGCTACATTTTCATGATTTGAAAGCTTCCAAAACTCTTCCTGTGGTGATCTGAAAATAAACATAATCATTGAATTATGTTAGTAATGATATTTAGGTATACTTTCGCTTAATACTATATATACTGCCCATTGATATCAAAAATCTTTAATAATATTTAATTTATTTTGAAAAAATTTACATTTAATTTATTGCAAAGAATTCATTCTGATTGTGCTTATATTTTTATTGTGTCTTGAACCCAGCTACCAGGATTATGGCACTGACATTGATGATTTTCATCTACAGTAACTGGCATGGCTTAAACTCTTTTGCAGCATTTTTAATAATATACCTAAGTGTTTTAAAATATGAGGGTAGTCCCAAAAGCATCCGACCTGACTTATGAATACAGGTAGTTTAAAAAAACAATTACTGCGATTTACAATACCACCTTTCAACAACTTAATGTTAAAAATTTATAACGGTACGTTTATTATTATTTTTTTACAGACATCTTAAGTGAACGCTCAAAGTGAATTTGTAAATATGGGAAAAATCGGGCATCACTATGTGATACAATACTTTCATTTGAAAGGTTTAAGTCCAACCGATATCAGAGCCGAGTTGGATTCTACTCTGGGGAAGTCTGCTCTTTCGTTTAAAACGGTCAAATATTGTGTAGCTGAATTTAAGCGAGGTCGTACGAGCTGGCAAAATGACCACCGCAGTGGTCGACCAAGTAAGGTCACTACGTCAGAAAATGTGAAGAAAATCCACAAAATGGTATTGGATGACCGTCGACTAAAAGTGCGCGAGATAGCAGACATGTCAGGCATTTTAAAAAGAACTGTTCGCAAGATGAGTGCCGCGTTTGCTCACAATGGAGCACAAACAGCAACGTGAGGATGTTTCCATCGAGTGTTTGACAATGTTTCGCAGCAATAAAGCCGAGTTTTTGTGTCAATTCATAACCATGGACGAAACATGGGTCCTTCATTTTACACCTGAGACCAAGGAGCAGTCAAAGCAGTGGACTGAGAAGGGAAAACCGGCTCCAAAGAAAGCAAAGACAGTTCAGTCAGCTGGCAAGGTCATGGCATCCATTTTCTGGGATGCGCGTGGAATAATATTTAATGATTATCTCGAAAAAGGAAAAACAATCAACAGCGCATATTATGCAGCCTTATTGCAGCATTTGAGTGATGAAATCCAGAAAAAAACGGCCCCATCTGACGAAAAAGAAAGTGTTGTTTCATCACGACAATGCACCAGTCCACACGTGCGTCATTGCGATGGATAAATTCAATGAGTTGAAGTTCGAATTGTTTCCTCACCGCACCCTATTCGCTAGACCTGGATCACTCGGATTATTTTCTTTTTGCGAATTTGAAAAAAATGGCTCGGTGGTAAAAGATTTGCCAACAATGAAGAGGTAGAGTCTGCGGTCAATAGCTATTTTGAGGAGGTTGACCATTATAATCGCTTTAACTTGGATGCAATACCCGAAGGATTGAGGAGCACTACCTCTACTGTCATTCATTAAGTTGTCATTCATTAACTGTCAGTTATTAAAGATTCTTATACCTTAAAACATGTGTCGTGAGTTGCATGCAATTACACTCGTTATTAATATAGATTCAACAGTTTTGGTGACGAGGTGATAATTGGACATTAAAACGGCATTTTGTTTTGCTATCGTAAATAACTAGCGCATACAGAGTCAGCAGCTGGTCAAGGAGATGGTGCGATAAGTAGCTCAATGATCCACATTCGATATCTTTAGTACGTTAAGCTCAATGTTTTCAACAATTTCATTCAACTTCTGATTTAAACTACTTGCAACAGAACAGGTCATTCAATAAGTCCGTAGGATAAGTAAGAAAAAAAAACAAAATTTTGACAAAACTCGATTTTATTATTCAACATAGTTGCGTTCGAGGGCGATACAATGAGTATAGCGATACCACTTTTATAGTACGATTTCTCTTTCTCATCAAAATAGGCCTCAGTTTCAGCGATTACTGCATCATTGGACTTAAATATCTTTCCAGCAAGCATTATCTTGAGATCTGAAAACAGGAAAAGCCGCTGGGGGCGAACCTGGAAAATACGGTGGGCGGGTAAGCAATTCGAAGCCCAGTTCATTCAATCTTGGCATCGTTTTCATCGATTTGTGACACGGTGCATTGTCTCGGCGAAACAACACTTTTTTCTTCTGCAAATGCGGCTGTTTCTTTGCGATTTCATTCTTCAATCGTTCCAAAACGCCACAGTAATAGTAAATAAATATTATTCTGTTCACATCCCAAAATACAGACGCCATCACCTTATCGGCCGACTGTTGCGTCTTTGCTCGTTTTGGATTTGGTTTGTCGACTGCTGTCCACTCTGCTGACTGTCTTTTGGATTCTGGTGTATAATAGTGATGCCATCTTTCATCAATTTTCACATATCGACGATAGAATTCGATTTGAATGCGGTTTAACAGCGCCAAACACTCCTCTGAAGCACCAATGGGTTGTTGTTTTTGGTCGACTGTGAGCTCACGCGGCACTCACTTTGCACAGAGCTTTCGCATACCCAAATGTTCATGTAAAATGTTAAAAGCACTACCATTTGATATCTTTACAATGTCAGTTAGCTCATGCCCCTTCAATTTGCGATCGTTTATAACCAATTTGTAGGTTTTTTTTATGTTTTCTGGAATAACACCCTCATTCGGGCGTTCACTTCGCTCTGCATCATTTGTGCTGGTACGACCACGTTTAAATTCAGCAATCGGGCGGCGTCTCTACCATTTGTCTCGAGATGGAGCAGAGTCCGGATAATGTTTATCAAGCTATTGTTTGGTTTCCGCTGTATTTTTTTTTCATCAAAAAGCAATGCTTTATGAAAACTCGAAATTCACTTTTTTTAATTTTTTTTGATAACAAAAGTTGCTTCGCACAATACGCTTTAACTCACGAATCAATAGTCTGATTGCTGTCAAATTTATAAACGTATCGTTTCAAGGTTAGTACTAATAAAAACTCATATGGGAAAAATTCTAGTAACGCCCTCTATGTCATCCTACGGACTTATTGAATGGACTATTACAACATGGACCCAAAACAATTCCAGCAACTTTTCACCTGCAGAGGGAGATGATTGGGGCTCTTTTGTCAGAACAAAGTACGGCATCCACCTCATCATTGTCCAGTGTGTTTTTATTAAACTTCGAGTCATTCAAATCGTTCACAAATGGCAAATGACGACTTAAAAACTACACAAACATTAACAACGTATCAACAATACCGTGTATTGTACTAAACTACTCTTAAAATCTATCGGCGCTAAAAACTATGCAACTGTGGCTATACCATCTGCACCCAAGACTCCTAGCGATCTATCCTACGACAAGTTGCTGGCATCACTTGACAAGCAGCTATCGTCCCGGAAAAAGTTCTTATACCTGGACATCAATTTTTGAGAAAATATTAAGCAAGTGACCAATCAATAACAAACTAAGCTATGGACTTTAAGAGGGGTATCGCTAATTGCGAGTTAGCGTGAGAATGCAATAAAATGGAGTATGCCATACAGAATATCTTTAACAATCGGAAATCAAGGCGTTTGAGGAACAACTGCCCAAGGCGGAGCTTATAGAAGCATCGACGCAGCATCCGGCAGGCGAAGCAACGGGCGTGGAGACCGTCGGTCCAATACATAGCTTAGAGAAGAGAGGCGCGTCCATCAACGATGTTCCATCGATTACGTTCAACTGGGACTAGAAGGCCTCTGTCCGCACTGCTGCAAGGACGATTACTTAATCGATAACTATAGAATCAAACGCTCAGACATCAGCTATACATATTGCAGTATTGGATTACAAGTATGTATTGCAAGACGCTTGGCTGAAAACTGGAACGTATATTTACGGCAGACGGGACCGCAGATGTTACGATAATTTTGTAACAGACAAAAATCAATGACAAGATTTTTATGGTACCAAACAATTGGATGTACGAGGCAATTTGATAAGTACTTAGCCCATAAAAGAAAAACGAAAATTTTGGTAGAGTGGCGATTTATTTCTCAACATAATCTCCTCTTAGCTCGATACACTTGACCCAGCGATGCTTCAACTTCTTTAACCCGTCTGAAAAATACGTTTTCTCGTAGTCTGCAAGGTAGGCCTCTGTGGCGGCGATCATCTCCTCATTCGACTCAAATTTCTGCCCGGCGAATGATTTTTTCAAGTTTGGAAACATAAAGAAGTAACACTGGGCCAAGCCTGGTGAATGGGGTAGCAGTTCATCGCCCAATTTGGGCGTGGTGCGTTGTCATGGTGGAGGAGCACTTTTTTCCTCGTCAAATGGGGCCTTTTTTCTACAATTCGACAACTAGTCGGTCCAATAATTCGGCATAGTAGAGTCCTGTGACCGTTTTGCCCTCCTCCAGGAAGTCGATGCAGATCACACCTTGTGAATCCCAGAAAACGGTGGTCATCACCTTTCGGGCCGATAGGACAGTCTTCGCCTTCTTCGGAGCACGTTCACCGGGTGCAGTTCATTGTTTCGAATGCTCCTTGGTTTCAGGTGTGTAACAATAGAGCCATGTTTCGTCGACGGTCACGAAATGACGCAGAAACTCCCTTGGATTGCGCTTAAATAGAGTCAAACAATGCTCTGAAGCGGGCTCACGGTTGCGTTTATTGTCCGGAGTGAGCAAACGCGGTACCCATCGCGCTGGCGGCTTTCTTATGCCCAAAATTTCATGCAGGATATGACTGACACGGTATTATAAGATGTCTACTGCCTCAGCTATCCCGCGCACCTTCGATCGGCGGTCTGCCAATACGAGCATGTGGATTTTTGTCACGTTATCCTCCATAGTAGCCATTTTCGGGGCACCTGGGCGTGGCATACCAAAAACGGATGGGCGACCACGGTAAAAATCGTTAAACATCCAAGCGCTCTTTGATTTTGCTGTGCGACTTCCTTCCAAAAACAAGAATCGAATCACCGACCGATATTGCTCTTACTTTTCTAGAATCCGGGAACATGCCCACTTTCACACGCGATCAAAACAAAATGAGTCCAATTCAGCTGAAATTTTGAATAGCAGCCGTCTACGAGAATGTACTACACGATAGTGAATCTTTCTTGCGATAGTGGCGCGATCAGGCGGTGAGACTAAGTAGTTATCGGATCGCCCTCGTAGTACTATCATAGTCAACTGCTCGGCCACACGACAGTCTACTAAAGGATGTTTTGTTTAGATGTGGAGAACTTAAAATTGGTAACATTGTTTCCGGTGATACCCGATGCCAAGGAAATCGGTTGTTTGAGGTTAATTCTGTTTGGCCATGATTAAAATTAGGAGTTTGATTCGGCTGAAATTTTGATAGTAGCCGTCTTCTAGTAGTTACTACACGATAGTGAAACTCTCATGCGATAGTGGCGTTATCAAGCGGTGCGGCCAAATACTTATCGGACCGCCCTCGTATATGGGTCCGGCGTTTGGGGATCAATTTACAAGAAATCGACAAAATATCGAACATAAATTAAGTGTTCTCAATCAAATGTATCAAAGAAGAAGGGTAGTTCTTCGCTGAATTTACCGAAATCTTCGAACAGAAAATCGGACACATACCAGGCCGCATACCAGTGTAGCAGAAATAAAGGATTTACAATCGCAAACGAGAAGTCCCATATGCGTTGACCGAAAAAGTCGACAAGGAACTTGACTCTCTAGAAGCCGCTCAATTTATTGAAAAAAACTAACACCAGTGACTGGGGATTTCTATTGGTAATCATAATGAAGCTGGACGGAGATTTAAGACTGAGTGTCGATTATAAAATAGGAGTGAACCTAAGATTAGTGGGAGCACATTACCCAATTCGGAAAATCGACGAGACCCCAAACAGTCTAAAGGGCTCCAGATATTTTTTTTGCCTGGATTTGTTTAAGGGCTATTTACATGTGGCTACAGCTCTGAATCTAGTGAAGTACAAACGATTTCCACGCATTAAGGAACGTAAATAATGCGTCGTCTATCTTTTGGGATCAAAACGGCACCTTAGGAATCCAACCGAATAATGGACCAAACCTGGTAAGACATACCAAATACAGAATGTTATTTTGACAATATCGAAGTCCATGTTGAAATCATGGAGAAGGGAGAAATAGTGAGTGACCACATTTTAGTACTTTACGATCCGACCCTGCCTCTCCATCAGTGTAGGGATGTTGGCAGCACTGCCTCTGAAAACGAGCTGTGGGTGGAAGTGAAAGCGCTAATTAAGACCATGGAGGAACAGACGATTGGACAATTGTCATTTATAGGCACAGCAAGCTTCTACTGAATGAGTCCAGAAAGAAGAGTGGATCCCTATTTAAACAAAATAAGACTACAATATAACAAGGGAGAGTGGATCCTTACTTAAACTAAATAAGACTACTATATACTCATATTCATACAAAGCATATTGGTGCTGTAATAGGGAATGACCCAAGTGCTCAAGAGTGGCATAGTGAACCCTTTTCAGGGCTTTGTAAAACGAATTATACAAAGACCTACTAGTTTTATGTCCTGTCTGTCCATTTGTCTGTCTGTCTATCTGTGAATCACGGAAAGTTTTTTCAGACATTCTTGAAGCTATACTAGTCGAGCTTAGTGATGGTGTCTCAAATATTTAGGTCTAATAAAAAAATTTAAAGGCTCATACTGAAATGATGTCTATCACAATCTGAAACTAAAAAGTTAGTTTGCGAAGCAGGGGGTTCAGGAGAAGGCGAAAAGCACCGAAGAGATAAGCCTTGCTTGTTGCGATTCGGACAACTTTGAACCTAAAAATCTCTAAAAGATTACCGTAATAGGTTCTTATGCGTACACGGACAACAAATAAGTCAGATAATAACATTCCTTCAACTTTGTTGGCATAAGTCATTTATCAATTTTACTTTTTGCTCCATCAAATCGAAATCGTACTATTTCTTAATAAATATATTTATTACGATTTGAAATATATGTAGACTATCAATACTGCGTTATCAAAGGGATCTTATGTTAATGTACTCAATCACAAAATTTTAAGTAGTTTAAGTTGAAATTTCGTAGCTATATATTGGGTACTTGAATTAATAATGAGCGTTTCACACAAGAGGCCACCGCTAGTATATGCACCAATATTCCAGTTTCCAGCTAGATGGGCGGATATTTTGGATATACTGGAAAACCCTTTTCAAGTGCCAGAATATCTAATGCGGCTTTTGAGGGACTACCTAAAAGACCGAAGCCTGCTCTACGATACGACACAGGGCCAATGAAAGATGGCAGTTACATCGGGTGTTGGTCTTTGGTCCAGACCTGTGAAACGTGTCTTACGACGGGCTACTGAGGCTGGAGATGCTAGATGAGACGCGCTTGAACGGCTATGCGGATGATGTTGCGGCTCTGGTCACTGGACGCACCGTTGAATAAGCGCAACTTAGGCTGGGTATGCTAATGTGCCGAGTGATTATGACTGCTCACGGGCTCAGTTTAGTACTGGAGAAAACCGAAGTGGTCATGTCGACAAAAAAGAGAATCCCTAGAGAAAGGGTGATCAGAGACATACAAATCGAATCGAAGCCAGCGGTGAAGTACCAGGGGCTACTGACCGACTCGAAAATGAATTTCTCTGAGCAAATCAGGGCAACAGCTGAGAAGGCTGCTTCGGGAGTATCGGCTTTGAGTCGACTTATGGTCAACGTAAGGGACTCAGCCCATCAAGAAGACACCTCTTGATGATTGCTGTAGGGTCAGTGCTACTGTACGGAGCAGAGAAATGGGGCAATGTTTTCACTAAGGAGGTTTACCGACAACGCCTGGCATAGGTACGGAGAAGAGGAGCGCTGAGGATTGCATCTTCGTATCCGACAGTCTCTGATTTGGCGGTGAAAGTCATTGCAGGCGTGATATCTGTCGGCCTCCTTGCTAGAGAGCGCCTTTCTATTTACCTGCGTCGAAACGAGGATGCGAGGAAGATAGTTGTCCGCGAGGAAAGACAGCGCTCACTCAACGATTGGCAGCAGTTTTGGGTGAATCGCACGAAGGGAAGGTGGACTGCGCGCCTCATCCCGGATGTGAGACCATGGCTAAATCGAGGGCATGGTGAGACTGACTTCTATCTGATGCAGCTTTTGAGCGGACATGAGTGTTTTCAGTCCTACCTGCACAAGATTGATAAGTCACGGTTTCCCGATTTTCGGTATTGCCCAGGAGAGGAAGACAATGCCTGCCACACTGCGAAAGGCCTTCTACAGGGAGACGGGAGAGTTCACCCCGGATAATATAGTCATGGTGATGCTCGAATCGGTTGAGAAATGGAACCAGGTGGCACATTATGTTCGGGCAGTCCTAAAAGATAAAAGGGACTCACAGTAGTTGGGGCTGGGGGATCGCTTGTGTGGCACTTCCGCTGACCCTCTCCCCTCTCACTAGAAGAGGGATCCCCCAGCTTGAAGGCGCCTCGCGGTACAACAAAACGAGACCTGGCCCGAAGTAATGTGCTAAACGGTTCCAGGCTAGGTTCTCAGGTTGACAGGGAGGTGTTTAGTGGGTAGTCCAGTCACCTTCTTGCGAAAATGGGAGTCCCGCACTCTGTGCGTAAATGGGCATTCACCTCCCAATCAAAAAAACAAAAAAAAAATAATTCCAGTTTCCAATGTCTTCCCGCTAAAACGTCGTCTTTGATCGCTTGTGTCATTTGGTTGAAACGCTAACAACAGTACTAAATATTGGCTCGAACATGTTGAATTTCGTACCAGATAAAGCGTTTTTGCGGGGAGTTTTTCTTCATTACTTTAATATGAAGAAAAGTGCGGCCGAGGGCGTCGAATCTTTTTTTGCTTTAGCACTACAGCCTCTTTCGGGCCTTCGCTTAGAGATAGTTAGAGCATCTTATTATCTTGATCGAATGTTTTGGCAGTAGTGGGGAGTTTACGGCGAGCATGCTTCATCTGCACAATGGTGTCGGAGGTGGTTTGGTCGCTTTAAAAGTGGAGATTTTCAGATCGAATACACGGAACGGCCGGGTCAAACCAAAAAGTTTGAAGACAAAGAGTTGGAATCATTACTCAGTGTAGACCAATGTCAAATTGTTTCAGGAGTTGTCCAAATCTTTAGGAGTGAATGAGTTGACAGTCAGCAAACGCCTAAAAGGCATGGGATTGATTCACAGACAAGGAAACTGGGTGCCATATGAATTAAAGCCGCGCGTCATCGAAAGGTGATTTTACGCTTGTGAACAGTTCCTCGAACGCCAAGAAGGTAGAGCTTTTCTCATCGCATTGTGACTGACGATGAATTATGACAATCCCAAGCGCAAAAAATCATGGGTTCACGCAGCCAGCCGTCAACATCCTTCGCAAAGCCGAATATTTATATAATAAAGCTTATGGTATGTATTTGGTGGGACCAGCGCGGCGTAATCTACTACGAGCTGCTCAAGCTGAATGAAACGAAAATGGGGAAACTCTATTAGACTCAACTTATGCGTTTGAGCTACGCACTGGAGCTAAACATCCGGCATTCGAAGAAAGGTGCGACAAAGTGATTTTGCTTGATAACAACCCTCGGCTACATGTTGCAAAATCGGTCAAGACACTTAAAGGCACTGAAATGGAAAGTCCTATCCATCCGCCATATTCCCCAGACATTGCTTCTTGCGGCCACTACTTATTCCAGTCGATCACACATGTCCTGTCCCAGCAGAATTTCACTTCATATGAAAAATGCAAAAAATGAGCCGATGATTGGATAGCCTTAAAAGATGTCATTCTTTCGAGCTGGTATCTGACAATTGCCAGAAAGATGGCAAAATGTAGTGACCATGGACAATACTTTGACTAATATATTTGTAACCATTTTTGTCAAATAACATACTGCCCATGCGTTCGCGATATTTCATAGAAATCTGATCATAATTGAGATATGGTCGATATATATTTCAAATCGTGATAAATATTTCCAATTGATCTATGAAATTGCGTTTGATATGAGTATGTTCAATTGGTCCGGCACTCAGCAAAATTATTTAAGGTGAAGCAATACGGCCGCTCGACGTTTCTGGTATATTCAAACGATGTTAATATATAAATATATGCATGAAATAAATCACTGATTTATGTCATAAGAAAAGTAGTTTTGAATCCTAGAATAGCTATAGTGCTCTTCTGGAAGTAGCACTCTCCTCCTTATTCAACTACGTAGTTCTTCATTACGAAGCAAAACATGTGAGGAGCAAGACAGCTTACAAGCAAGGATCAAACCGAATTAATGGATTTGAAAGAATATGAGCTAATTCAAAAGCAAAATTTTATAATACTTGAGTTTGTATTTGTGTGTATAGAAAATGGGGGAAATGAGGAGTAATTTACATAGACAATGAAATGAACAAAATTTACAATGGATGTGACGCTTAAAATTGCAATACTAATTTTCGATGTTAATGATAAATGGCAGGATAATGTCGCGATGATGAGATGAAAAAAAATTTCAGTGCTTAATTCTTCCTTTCACAGTAGTTGACGAGCGCGCAGGTACACGGACTATATTCTTCCTCTCACCGATCAACGGCTTAAACGAGGACGGTCTTGGCAGCTACAACTGGGGCAGCAGCAACAGTCTTGGCGACGACTGGAGCAGCAACAGCGGCAACTGGGATATCCTTTTGGACAACAGCGTTGAAACCGTTGATTGGGTCGGCGTAGTAGCTGACGGTACGACGGCTGCCGTCAGGTTCGATGAGGGAGTAAGATCCCTTGACGATGTCTCCATCACGGGTTTCCTCTTGGGTCTTTGAGTCACCAGTGAGGGTGTCTTGTACGTCGTAGGCGTAGGTGTATTGTGGGTGTGGGTCAACGATTTCAGCGCGGGCGGCAACGACTGGAGCTGGGGCAGCAACAACTGGGGCGGCGCGGGCTAAGACTGGAGCTGGAGCAGCGATAACTGGGGCAGCACGGGCAGCCAACACTGGAGCTGGAGCGGCGAAAAGAGGAGCGGCACGAGCGACTACTGGAGCTGGAGCAGCGAAAGCGCGGGCAGCCAACAGAGGTGCTGAGTAGGCCAAAGGAGCTGAATAAGCAACTGGGGCGGAGTAGGCGACTGGAGCAGCTGGAAGTAATCCTGCGTTGACTGAGAGAGCCAAGCTGGCTAAGACTGCAATCTGAAATCCAAAGAAGGTCTATGTGTAGTAATCCAAAAATACATATCCAGGGAGTTGGGTTTAGATGAACTTTTGAACAAACCACGGCACAATTACGGTAATTTCGCGATATTTATAAGCACAAGGGCTGCTCAGAAGTTGGGCAATCCTGACTTTTTCCATCGTGGTTCAATTTATCTTCAATGCAGAAGCCTTGAAGACTCATCGAATCGTTTTACGAAAGGAATTGAATAGTTTAATACCGCAATATCGATAAAAATTGGGCAAAGCGCATCTATTCCCAAATTCGCTCTTTTATTAAATCCAAATGGTATTGTTTGTATGTACTTACAATAAGCGGACTCATTGTAGGCTTAGGTTAATTGTATTTCACTGTCTGATGAGTTGAAATGAACTGATGTACTCACTGGACGTACGTTTGCCTATTTATAGTCGGAGAAATTTTTTGGCAATGCATTCATTCTGTCCATTGTCCACTATTTGTCCACCCATCTTCCATGCTAACGCTCTGCCCTAAGTACGCTCCCCGCGCGTACTTGTCGCACTCATTTCCAATAAGACACACGCGTAACTTTGCATAGTCTCCACTTTAGCAATACCACAAACTTTCGCAATTTTCAATCGAATCACGTATATCGGGTAATACTGTGGCAATCCCTAGTTTAATATTCATCGCAGACATTTGCGATGATTCGAAAAAATAAAATTCTTCTTTCAGCGACGCTTTGAAAGAGTGTCAAAATAAATGTAACAGTTTCTTAGCGATTGAATAAAATGAATCGAAGGTTGTTCATTTGGGTCTTTGCTATGAATGAGCAGTGATAATGAGTTTGAATAATAGGATGAGCTTCACGTGCGAATTGGCATTTGAATATGCAAATATGCACATTAAAGTTAAGGATTCATGATGCTATTTCAATTGTATCAGGAGCCCCAGCTTAAGCTACGAGTAAAATATGAAAATTTAATTTATGCGCTGAAATGATCATGTGTGCGCGTATTCATTTAAAAAATTCAAAGAGCCAGCTAAATATGAAATTTTTAACTGAACGAATAGCAATTTTCACAGAAATTGTTTTTTCTCAGAAACTATTGTATATTCTAAAAACTATTATCAAAAGTTTAATGAATTTAATGTCAGTTTAAAAAGCAGATAACATTTGATGATTTTCGCGTTTCCCTCAAACTAAGAATTAACAATTTGTTTTCGTAAGTCATATTTTATTTTTATAATAAAATAATTTTATTCGTAAGAATGCATGCATGAAAAAAAAACAAAACGGAGTTCCTATGCAACGAGCTGCTTACAACATATCATGTTCGAGGTTTTATTAGAATATTATAGTACATATTACTGAGAAGGCAACTTAAGAAATAATTGAGGATACAGGCGTTGATAGCACATTTTTGTTGGCTGAGAAAGAATGAACGAGGTTTTTTTTGTCTTTATGTTTCAGACAGATTTTGCGAAGATGAAATCAATTACCAACGCACAAAGTCAAACTTTTTAGCGAACTTATAACCCAAAGGATATTTTAGCAGTAATATTTCATTGTCAGAATATATTCATAGCAGCAAAATTAATGTACATTGAAGATTGATTTATAAGCATATATGGTTATTGCTTGATATCCTCATATACGGAATTCATGGCTCTACAGCGACTTGAAACTGTACAAATGTTAATGGACCATCTTTGGAGAAATATGAGCCACTGATATCACCTGTCTGTTTTATAAGGCGTAGAGTGAAATTTCTTTGGATGTTAATAACTGTATGAGGATCTTTTTCTTCTTGGAAATAATTCGAAAAGTGCCATAAACCTAAGCAGTTGAGCACCCCGTGGTGATCAGGAGTGGCTGCTCCTGAAGGGAGAAGGTGGTCACCCGTCGAAACTGCTTAGTTTGTTGTTTTACTAGGTTAAAGTTAACTACATCTGTCAAATCTCTATCCTGTAGTGAAAGTAGGCTGATTAAATGTTCGTGCAGGACTGCAGCGATGGTCTGCTGCCTCGGCGGAAGAGGATGATGAGATTCGCCAAGATTGGCCTTGTCTGGCCAGCGTTGCGGTGTCGTGGGCGGATTCTTTTCCCCTAGCACAAGGACCCACTACAAAAGAATTTCGCATTCGCGAATTAAACATGCAAAAATGTCGATCGACTGATGTCGAGGCCGAGGTAACCTACTAAGGGTTGCAATGTTTGTTCGAATAACAAATTGGGCCGAGCAAAAACGGACGGACTGGCGGAGACCTCGTCATTATCGGCGATCGTTATTGCCCACAAATAAGAGTGGAGCATCCAGATGGTAGCGGTGCCCCCTCGCACCCTCCTAACCGGATCAAGATCCATGCCAGATGGCAACTTCCCGACGAGCTCTTCCATAAGTACCGGGCCGACATCCTATGGTTAAACGACCAGCTGTCCAAGCCGATGACACCAACACAACTGCTGCAGGTGTTAAAACGGAATTTGAGGCCGGAACTTCGCCGCCAAGTCGCGACCTCAGACCCGCAGAATATGGAATCGCTGCTAAGACCCGTCAGTCGACAGGAGCGAGTCAAGGAAGACCTCCGAGAACGGCCATATATGCTAGCGAGAACGGGTCCGCGGCGCGGAATTGCGGAAGTGGCACTAGAGTCAAACACTTCACATCTGGAGGATACCGACATGGAGTCAGATGAGCTAACGGTAGCTGCGGTGTGGAACCTCACGACCTGCTGGAACTGCAAGCAAACCGGACATCGGTTTATTGCATGTCGGGCAGAGCGTACGGTTTTCTGCTACGGATGCGGTAAGCCTGACACCTATTTTCCAGATTGCCCAGATTGTGCCACTTCAAAAAATGGACGAGCGAGTACCCAACCACCTTAGCGGTACTCCAAAGCCCCATAAAAGGTTGCGAACTCCAATATTGACGATATACACCAGCCTTGACAATTATGACTGCGGAGGTTCCTTCTCTTCCGGAAGCCTCTCCAACGACACTGTTGAAGCGACCACCGCAGTTACTGCCTGAAGAACCACGGCAGCCACGAATTTGCATACTAAAGCCTTATCATGTTCGACTGCAGGAATACCGTGCGGCTCGAGAGCGAATCTTTGCTTCCGAAGAAGTCACCTCTCGCTCGCGCAAAGTAAAATGGTCAACTACTCGTTGGCGGAGTTTCTGCAAGAGAGTGCGCACCTGCCCTCTAGCCTCAAACTTATGCAACATTTCGGAGGTTTCCGAAAACGACCCAGACCTTACGCCCCAATCAAAGTGTTGGGCGAAATCGCTATTGCACTGATTGACACGGGTGCAAGTATCAGCTGCCTTGCCTCGAGCCTCGGCGCAAAGTTACTTCATCAAAATCCTACCCTGATTAAGCCCTGGCGCTCTGAAATCAGCACCGCGGATGGCACTAAGAATTCTGTCCAGGGTAGATTGACCACACCCATGACGTTCCGAGGTCAAACTGAGGATATTACCTTCTTCATTATCCCTTCTCTGACTCAGAACGTGTACCTTGGCGTCGATTTTGGCCTTCAATTTGGTTTGGCCCCAGACTTATTTACTGACTCACCCGTAAATACCAGATATGTCTGTTCTATACCCGACAGGCATGAATTAAGACCTAACCAACGACAACGTCTGGAAGCACCGCACCAATCTGGTTTCATATGTCATCGATGTTGGCGATGGTAAGCCAATAAAGCCGAGACACTATACTATCTCTCCGGCCACGGAAAAGCTAGTATACGCAGAGTTGGACAGGATGCTCGAGTTAGGGGTTATAGAAGAGCCCCAAAGCTCCTGGTCCTCACCGGTAACCTTGGTGGTGAAGCCAGGTAAAGTACGTCTTTGTCTAGATGCCCAGAAAGTTAATGCAGTGACCCTCAAAAACGCTTACTCTCTACCACTCATCGATGGAATATTGGGGAGACTGCCGAAAGCAAACGACATTACCAGTCTGGACCTAAAAGATGCATACTCGCAAAATCCACTCGATGAAGGGTCGAGGGATAAGACCGCTTTTACAGTGCCTGGACGACCATTATATCAGTTCGTCACAATGCCTTTTGGCCTGTGTAACGATCCGCAAACGATGACCCGGCTGATGGACAACGTAATTCGACCTCATCTGAAACATCAAGTGTTCGTGTACCTGGATGATCTTTTACTCATCACGGAATTGTTTGACCAACACCTCCTACTCCTGCAAGAAGTAACCCTACATATCAGTAAGGCGGGACTCACCATCAACGACCAGAAAAGTAAATTTGTAATGAACGAAGTTCGATACCTAGGACATGTCATTGGACATGGTACTATCGAAACCGATCCGGACAAAACTCGCGCGATTGATGAGTTTCCCTTGCCGAAAACCGTTAAGCAGCTACGACGTGCCCTTGGAGTGTGTGGTTGGAATTGAAGGTTCATTCGGAATTACGCAACAGTTTCAGCGCCTTTGTCGGACATGCTCCGGAGAGGGAATTTCATTTGGACCGAGCTCGGTCAAAAGGCATTTGGAGAGCTAAAACAAGCCTTAACATCTGCTCCAGTCTTGCACAGCCCCGACTTTAAGAAACCCTTCTCCATTCATTGTGACGCATTCATTGTGGAGTGGGAGCCATGCTTATGCAATTGACCGAAGAGGGGGAAGCTTCCATTCAATAAGCTGAACTCGGCCTAAAGGAACTACACAGTATCCGAACAAGAATGTTTGGCAGCGGTGATGGCTGTGAAGAAATTCCGAGCGTATATCGAAGGCCACCAGTTTGAAATCATCACAGACAACGCTTCCCTACAATGGCTGATGAGCCAAGCGGACTTACATAGACGCCTGGCCCGATGGACTCTCAAACTGCAAGGGTTCAAATTTTCCATCAAACACCAAAAAGGGACCTAGAACATCGTGCCCGATACTCTTTCGCGAATGTTTTCACCCGAGGGGACCGAATCGGCAGTGAATGACGAGGACCCCATTGAAATAGATTTAGACAGACCACATTTTGAGTAAGACAGCTACAAAGAGTTGAGGCAAACCATCGTAACCCAACAAACACAGCTGCCTAATTTGAAACTACGTTTATCGACGAAATGAATACTCTACCGGTGATCCATGGCAGGGAGTAGAGTCCTGGAAACTCTGATTACCGCAGGAAATGACTTACAATCTGATCCTCCGCGCACACGACCATCCTTTGAGCGCCCACGGTGGTTACGGTCGGACGCTTTGGCGACTTAAGAAGCACTTGTTCTGGCCTTAAATGTCGTCCCAGGTCAAAGACTACGTGAGTGCCTGTGAGACCTGTTAAAGCACTAAAGTGCCCAACCAGCCTCTTCGACCTCCTATGGGTCAATTCAACGTTCCGGAGCGCGTATTCTAACGTCTGTACATAGATCTACTCGGCCCATATCCTCGTTTTTCAATGGAACACATTGGAGCTATCGTTGTGTTGGACCAGCTCTCAAAATTCCCACTCGTGGAATCTATTCGCAAATTAACGACTCCATCCATCGTGAAATTTTTAGAGAGTCGAGTTTTCCACGTGTTCGGGGTACCAGAAAGTGTGTACTCGGACAACGGAGTACATTTCAGATCTCGGTAGTTTAAAGGGCCACTCAAACAGTACGGTGTCGGACATCAACTGACGCTCATATACTTTCCTCAGTCTAACGTCTTAGAAGGTTTGAATCGCACACTGTTAGCCGGGATCCGTTCTTATGTCCATCCAACCCAGAAGAATTGGAGCCGCCGATTGTCCGGCATCACCTGCGCTCTGCAGTCATCTGATCATTCTGTCATCGGTGTCTCGCCTTCCTTTGCCGCCTTTGGACAGCACATGATTTGCCATGGTAAATCATACAGGCTACTACGGCAATTGAAGTGTTTGGGAGACCCCGTCGTTGCGCTAGAGCCCCACGAGTGTTTAGGAGACCTCTACCCACAAATCGAACGGAAGATAAAGGCCGCAGGACGTACGAAAGAGGCGCATTACAACCTCAGGTTTCGACCTTCCGATTGTAAAGAAGGAGATGAGGTTTTTCGTCGTAATTTCCGCCAAATCGACGCCGCTGGGCATTAAAGCGCAAAGGTAGACCGGGGCGTTTCCTGAAAAGCCGTGTACAGAAGATTGTAGGACCCAATCGTTACCTCCTCACCGACATATAGGGGGAAAGAACCCACCCTACGACACCGCAACGCTAGCCTGCCAGCGCATTCACGCGTCCCCAGACAAGGCCAATCTCGGCGGATCTTAACATCCTCTTCCATCGAGGAAGCAGACCATTGCTGCAGCTCTTTACGGACATTTTATATACCTACTTTCACTACAATCCTTTAGGTAAATATGAGTGGCTCACTCTAGCCACTTTAACATTTTTAGGTTTGACATTCCTCTTGTAACGCAACGACCATCTCCGAAGAAAGTAACGGTTGCTTTTTATACAATCCTGTGTACGCAGTCGTTAAGGAAAGCCAGTCAGCTGAGCTCGGTTTTTTTTATAACTCACTGCCAGACCATCGGGACCCTAAAATGAAAAAAAAATCATTACAAATGGCGCCCAACGTGGGGCAAGAAGGGGAAAACAACACCACTTTTCTTCGAGTTCTCACATTTTCAATTTTGCTTTCGCAGGCGAACCGATTTAATTTTTATTATTGCCCTTACCATTTGATATTAACGTAGCATACTTTGGAGGCTTCCGTAAAGTTAAGATAGAGTCACCGATAAACTTTCTTCTGGTGTTGTGTTGTTTGTCTTCTGGATAATAAGGTCTATAACATCTTCTGAAATTCTTCGTTTGTGGTGGCTCAGCCGTCTGATCATGGCGATGATGTTATAGTGCATTACATCCCAAATGTGGCCAGAAGAGTCGAAAAGCCTTTTTATAAAGTTTGAAGTCGAAAGGTTTTCATTTTGGACAAAATGATGGTGCCTGATATTTTCAAATACACTGCTTGGAATTGCGTCAGTTTTTGCTGGGAACTAATCAGATGACCGGCAGTGATGAAATCCGCATCATCAACTAGTCCTGAACGACACCCGGTTAAGTTTTTATAGTTGGTTAGCGGTTTGCACTGGCATACTTTCGAAGAATACATGATTGTTTTCAAGGAGGAGAGGCCTAAAAATTTAACAACCATCTCTCCAATGCAGAAAGAATTATTTCTTCAGTAGTGAAGAACAAAATCCTTCAGTCTCTCCATGCCTGGGTCGACATCGAAGAGACTACCCTGTAATAAACCTAAGCGGTCGAGCACCTCCGGGCAGATCAGGAGTGGCTGGTTATGAAGAGAGAAGGTGGCCACCCTGTCGCAACGGCTTAGATTGATGTTTTACTAGGTTAAAGTCAACAATACCTTCAAGTTTTCATCCTTTAGGTAGGGATGAGTGATCCATTTCAACCATTTTTAGGTTTGACATTCCCCTTGTAATGCAACGACCTTTTTCGGAGAAAGTAACGGTTGCTTTTTGTACAATGTTTGCGTTCACTTCAAGCTACCAAACAAATTTTTTTTAAATTACTGTAGAGTAGCTTAATTGATATATAATACAACACTTTTAAAGATAATAAAAATTGATCGGCATGTCTTATAGAGTAGAGTACGCGTGATAAATATTTTGTAGTGTAGCTTTGTGGTGCCACCAGAACCCCCCTCATATGATCCCGCGAATAGCACGTCGACAATCACGCATACGAGATCGTCAAGGGAAGCCAATCAGCTGAGCTCGGTCTTCTTCATAGCTCACTGACACTTGTGCCAGATAATCGGCACACTAAAACGAAGAAAAATCATTGCAAAAGTCAATGCGGTTTGAATGAAATCGTGCACCTGTTACTGTGTTGAACATACTTACAGAGTGTGATTTTTATGGGTTCAACTTCTGCAAATATAAACCTATTTAGGTATGCCAAAGAGAATAAAGGTCTATTGAGCAAAGGATGAGGAATCACTACATTTGTAAGGTAATAACCATTTCGACTACCTTTGTCAGGATTCCCCGATGGAAATCAATGTGGATCTCACGAACGACTTGAAGACGTGTAGTCTTGAGAAGCAGCAACGAGTACGAGGGCGGCCCGATAAGCACTTAGCCTACAAAAGATAAAAACAAAAAAATTTAAAAATTGAGCACTTATTTCTCAACATAGTTCGATACACTTGACCCAGCGATGCACCAACTTCTTTAATCCGTCTAAAAAATACGTTTTCTCGAAGTTTACAAAGTAGGCCTCCGTGACGGCGATGGCCTTCTCATTCGGCTGTGGAGCTTTCAGGATTGGATCACACCCTACACACCACAAAAAAGGACAAAATACCCCAGGATTGTAAATCAAACATTATATAGTATCCCCTGCGGCGAATGCAATATGTCATACATCGGTACAACGAAGCAATGGCTCAAGAGTAGGATATCGGCGCACAAATCAGATCTGAGGAGCGGCAACAGCAACCGAACGGCACTAACGACGCATTGTGCACAAACAGGAAACACCCCCGACTTCCAGCACACAAAAGTGATAGGGGAGGAGCGCAACTACAAAAAGAGGATGATCCTGGAGGCTCTAAAAATAATGACAACGGAAAACACGATGAACAGGAAAACGGACACCGAAGGGATTAATGAAGTTTATTGCGGGTTATTAGGAAACACTTAAGTGGAAAATTATGTAATTAGGTAGGTAAGGATAAAGTTATCTGTATAAATATAAATTGCAATGGCTCTGCGATGCATTAGTTCTGAAGATGACCACACAAGTGATCGAAACGTCAAATAAAAGTCTTTTGAAAAAAAGTGTATATTTTTTAATTTGGCCAAATAGCCCGAAAATTAATAAACTTTTGTTAAAATTAACAGGCCAAGAAATAGTACAAAGATAACTTTTTCTGCAATTTGGCGTCGAATACGCTCAATATTTCGGCATAGTGTAATGATTTGCCACCGGGTATCTCCTTGTTTCCGCTGCAATAGGTTTTAAGCGGTGATCGGGATGTTTGGATATAGGAAAGTTTTAACTATTTACCTAACCAAGCGGTCTAGCCGCAGTAAAACTTGGCGAGGAACGCTTGGATCCACTTGCGCCATGGTTACCCTAATGGTGAAATCAAATTTATTGCGCAACAATATATTGCGAAGATTTGGACAGCGTAATTACGCAGAGAGAAACTAACTTGTTCAATTCCAAATCAATAATAATTTTATTTTCTTCGATTCTTCCTATTTATATAATTCCTAAATGCTAAAATCCTATTACTCATTAATTTCAAGTGCTTACCTAAATTATTACTCATTAAAATTCCTATGGTTCAATATGCATATCGATTTAAAAAACTCAAAACTAAACAAAATCCAAACCTAAATTATTACTCATAAAAACCCTAAGAAAATGTCATGGTTCTAAATTCCTTTTTTATTTCTCACACCTCATAAAAATGAAAGAAAATACTTGACCCAATTTATGGTTGGTCATTCCTTCATCTATCGACCATATGGGCAATGCTTCAATGTTTACGACGGGAAAGGTCGCAGCTCGGATTGCATGAAAACAAACATTAACATGTGCATATGGTTCTGCCCGCGACAATGATGAATGAAGGGATGAATGTAAGAATCACATTACATGGAAATTGTTTGAGGTGACGAAAGATTCTAAATTGTAGTATTGTAATTTGTGTTTAATTGTGATTTGAATTCAAGTTTAAGAAATGAACTTGAACTTGAATTCAAATCGCTTAATAGATTGAAATAGAGATATACATGACATACTTCCCTGTGACCGTTTGGCCTTCTCCAGATAGTCAATACAGATCACACGTTCTAAATCACAGAAAATGGTGACCATCATCTTTCCGGCCGACAAGACACTTCGCCGGGTGAAGTCCATTGTTTCGACTATTTCTTGGTCTCTGGTGTGTATCAGTGGAGCTCAACAATAACAAAACGACGCACGAACTGCGCTTAACCTTCGGCATACAACGTGGGGTAATAATAACTCCAGTAATTTTAAAATGTGTGGTACGTCGTTTAATAAGCTATGAATGTTTGTTTTTTTATAGAATATCCATACTAGAATATTTTTGTAAGTTATATTAGTTGATTAGTAAAATTAATAAGACTCGTTGAAGTTCACTTTGCCTGATATTTACACATAAATATTTCCATTTTCTATGGGGTCAATTTAATCAGACATTGAATAGGCGAGGACTTTTTTCACGTTGCATGCCGAAGGTTAAACAGCGTTGAACACTGCTCTGAAGTGTTCTCATGGTTGCGTTTGTTGTCTGGAGTGAGCAAACGCGGCACCCATAACGCCGGTAGCTTTCTCATTCCCAAAATTTCATGCAGGATATGATTCAAGTGGTCTTTTAAGATGTCTACTGTCTCAGCTACCTTGCGCATCTTTAGTCGTCGGTCTGCCAATACGAGCTCGTGGATTTTTTTCACGTTATCCTCCCTCGTAGCCGTTTTCGGGGCATCTGAGCGGGGGGGGGGACTTTTTTCTAATGAAGCCTGTCGATTTCTAATTTTTGGAGAGGACTGGCTTTCGTCACAAACGCTATACATATGACATCGATAGGTTGATTTAATCAAGTAATGATCCGATTTACAATTGGCTCCTTGGTAGGTACGGACGTTAAGTATGCTTGAGGTTCATTTTGATTGGGTCAGATTATGGTTGATCTTGTTAAAAATGTTAGGGTCCGGTGATACACGTCGTTTTATACAATCTATGGGTCGGCGTGGCAATAACAAGTTGAACGTATGACTAGATTTCTACTAGATGGAAAGTCATTTCGGCACTGGCTGTTGTCATTGGTTTCGTAGTGGAGACTATGTTCTCCAGGTGTTCTCTGATGGGATCGTCTATTGTGAACCTTAGCGTTGTAATCATCCGAGGATATTTTTGTATCATTTGCGGGCAGTGCGTCGAAAAGCCTTTCCATGTAATTGTTTTACGTTACCTTCGTTTTTTCTTGCTTTTCTGATACCAGGGTGTGTACGTTTATCAGGATATTTAATTTGTATTGACTAGTTTGTAGTTATAACTCCTTCACAGCGTCAGGGTTGTTCAATGATCTGACATTCTAAGATCCGATGCCATAGTCTTTTTTCAGTTGCGAGTTTATTGCCGTAGGTCTAGTTTATTTCGAGGTTCTGTTGCAGGTTTCGAAACAATGTTAGGTTTCAAGGGACTCGTTCCCAAATCTCCATTCTTGCGTTATAGTTATTACTATAGATTCCATTATAAGCCGAGGAAGATTCCCCTTCACCCTCTTAAGTTAGGTTTTTATATTAAGTAAAAGTTTCTACCGAGCACCACATGGGGGTGTGAGCAGGGTTCTGTAGTACAGCTGTCGGTAGAAATACAGTTCGTGGCATTTCTCGGCATTGATTGTCCAATCATTGGAAATCAGTAAGCCTAATGTGCGGCTCCGAGGCGGTTGGCTACCATTTGGTAATAGAAGATGTAGTTAAAGTATAGTCATCAACCCCAGATTTTGACCACTTTATCATTTGTTTTATCGTTTTTAGAGTTATAAAAAATTATTGTCAAAACTTTTGAAGGACATATGTTTCTATATTTAACTACAATTCGGCTCAATTCCGTAGATCTATTTTAATATCGATTATTTTGAAGCAAATATGACAAATCAACGTTCTTTTTTGTAATACGAGTATATACTATATATAACTTCTACCCACCGGATACACGGATAAAATTTCCTTTCAATGAATTCTTTCGCGACGTTCTTGTTCAATGTTATAAAATTATTTTTCTTGGAATACCAAATTTGCAAATCCAATCCGACGTGTGAAGTATTCAATTCGCCATAAGGCAAACAAATTCAGCGAACCGTTAGAATGGGAAATGCCTTTCCAAGTATAAATGTCCCACGCAACAAGGTGAAATTCTACATTTTATATTCAATGCATGTTGTCCTTCTTCCAAATTTATTCTTGCAATCACATATTGACAAGACGTTTAATAGCATCGAAAGTTGAACTACCTTTAAAAATTGTAGAAGTTGCAGATGTTATTATAACAATGAAAATGATTCTTATCTACTACTTGTATATGAGTAGCTATTATTTACCATAGGATATTTTTATCAAAATCGTAGCATACACGAGAGCATGCAAAATATGAATGAATGGCATTTTCTTGTTCATGATGGTGAAGGTAAAGTTAACATCTCTCTCTTTTATGCTATGCACTTAGCATAAAGCAATAAATAGGCAGAGGCCGATTGGATTGGTTTAAAATTCATTTGAATTGAAATGAAAGGAGGACATGGTTTCTACGTGATCCAAAAATTAACTATTCTCCAAAATGGAGTATTTAAAACGGTTGAGGTGAATTAACGTCATTTAGTGGTGGAAATGCATGTGTAAAGAGACATGTGCTAGGAATATTGCCGTTCGTATGGTCTCCAAGTGATTTGCGACGCGTTATTGGAGATTCTTTGAATTTTTTTAATTCGGTGAAATACTTTGTGGATTTGTTCGTTCTCAAAAAATGTAGAGAATTGCATTTTTTCTCGTTATGTGGTAGACGTACCCAATCGCACAATCAAGAAAGAAATATAAATGGGCGTTTGATAACATTTTTTTTATATAAGGCTACGAAAATTCAATCAGACTTTATATCATCATCATCCAAGAATGAGATATTTTACTCTTTTTCAAAGTTCTTATTTTTACGAAATTATTAACTAGAATTTATCTTTCCTTTTATAGGTATATTACGTTGGGTTTCATGTTTGGAATAAAGGCTTTGCGAGGTCTTCAAAATTAACGTAATCATTAAATCAAGTCAAAAAGTCTCGATGACTTGGCTACTCGGTAAAGTGAATTTTTCATCAGCAACTTTAGGTTTTTAAAGCAAATAATAGTCCAGTCAAATAAGACTTTGAAGGTTACAAAAACTCCCGTAGAGCTAAAAATTGGTATGAATGTTCAGAATACTATTATAAATGAATTGTGAAAAGTCCCCATCAATCCCCCTTGTGCAAAAAATTTTATTGATGGTGAAAGTTTGCAAAAATAGGTTTTTCGCGTTTTTCAGCTAAACGGTGAGTTTTACAGCAAAAATTGTAGATCATCCGATTCGCTACAAAAAATGTATCCACACTTTTTTTCATAAGTATTGCCATTTCCGTGATATAGCGATTGAAAGAATTGAAAAAAATATTTTATTCGTAATATGCATGTTAATGTACTTTTATATACATTTTTGAACCGTTATACGAGTAAACGTATGAGTCCCTATGTCGTATACATACAAATTATAAAATTCTTAGAATTTTCAAGTTACCTGCTTGGATAAACTCCGATACTTATCTTTTGCGAAAAAAACAAGTGCAATTAGCTTGTCTTCCGCCAACCTCTGCTGCTGCTCAACAACATCTTTTCCGGGTATATTATCAAGTTCAAGTATGGCTTGGTAATAAAATGGATCCAGAAGACTGGGGTTGGAAGTTAGTTGACAATGCATCGGAACCAATTCATACGTTACTCCCACCTGCACCAGAAAAACTCCTTAACACCATCTTTTGCAATCGCAAAAAAGGTTGCAATGCTAAATGCGGCTGTAGAAAGGTTGGACTGTTTTGATCTTTAGCATGTACCAATTGTCAAGGACAGTCGTGCTCCAAAGTTGAATCGATACTAGATGAGGATAATTACAATATCAGTGATGAGACATATAATGCATCACTTTTAGAACATATTTGTATCCAGCAGGAAGCTGAAGAAAAAGAAGATGAAGAAGAAGTAGGAAACGAAGACAGTACACTAGAAGTTCCATTGGATTATTATGAATCCGACGAATAATTTTTCCAAATTATTTTTTCATTTATATATTACATAATTTACATAGCTTTCATCATTTTCAATACTCAATTTGAATTCAAAAGGATCACAATAGATCGTGGAAAAGGCCTACCGGGGAAACCACCTTAAAAAAAAGCGCCAAGCACACTACCTCATAGGTGGTGCCGAAACGTGTGTATATTACGAATAAAATATTTTTTTCAATTTTTTCAAGCGCTATATCACGGTAATGGCAATACTTATGAAAAAAAGTGTAGAAACATGTTTTGTAGAAAATTGGACGATCTACAATTTTTTTCTGATCTATTTTTGCTGTAAAACTCACCGTTTAGCTGAAAAACGCGAAAAACCTTTTTTTGCAAACTTTCACCCTCAATATAATTTTTTGCACAAGGGGGATTGATGGGGTCTTTTCACAATTCATTTATAATAGTATTCTGATCATTCATACCAATTTTTAGCTCTATGGAAATTATTGTAACCTTACTTCTATTTTAAGGACTAATTTGACTGGACTATAAGTTTGTTCTAGTTCTGTTAGAATAGAAATTCCTGATTATGATTATTTTTTATACTTCCATTCCCTATCACTCTCTCCATCACACTTTCTTCGTCGCACAACGCACGTGCGATCCGCACTTCACATTTCGTCGCTTCTTCTAGTGTGACACCCAGACAATGTTTATCGCATCGGTGTAAGGGTGCACACAAAAATATGTGGTCATTCTATTAATCTTTTCTTGTCCAATTCGTGATCAGCTCTCAGAGATAAAAAAGTTATAAATTCGACGCAGTAAAAAAAACTCTGAGTTATAAAATAGCTGTCTCTTAAAGCCTCTCGACGATAGGGTTTCAAAAATGCCCTAAGATGCTATGTTGAACTTTACTGGACTGAATTTCAAACGTTATTAATTAAATATTCTTTAAGCCTTTTCTTAAAGACTATGGGCTCGGCCACATTGCGATTTTACTGTCGTAACCAGCGATTTTTAAGACGCAAATACGAACACACTGCGTCAAGATCTGCAAAGAAACTTCAGGCATGTGCAGAACTAATATGCTCATTTGAGGGTATATCTTTGCCAGGAACACATCCGCTTACTCATTTGTGCGCTACGCAAGTAACGTCTATGTGCGTGAGCGTCAAATTCCCAAATGGTGTGCGCTTGCGCGAGTATCACAAAGACTGCCTACTAAACTGGTTTTAGGAAAAATCGCAAATTCCTGCGACTGCCGACCTGGTTAAAATAGTCTAGAATCACAGTGTGTGGGCTTCCATTTAACCATGTGTAACTTGCGACAGAAATGCGACTATATAGTCGTAGTCTGATGCATCCCTATAAGTGAGTTTGCTTCCTTAACTGAATCAGGAAGATTGTTGTATATTTGCAGCGCATCATTTGTAGCATCGTTCTTCAGACGGTCCGTTCTTGCAAAAGGTATTACGAATTGATTAGCATTTCTAGCATTGTACTGATTCTTTTGCGGTACTTTAATAAATTGAACTTGTGATGACGATTTTGATTGTAAACATTTGAAGATAAACTTCGCTTTCTCTATTTCAATGATTTGAGAAAAGGTTAATGCTTTCGCTGATTGGTACACTAATCTGGTTTGATGGAGCATCGGAAGATTTATAATGTTTTTATACGCTTTGGTGAGTATTCTAGAGATGATATTAAGATGCTGCTTTGATGACTAGCTCCAAATTACTACTCCATAATGTAGTTTTGACAGTACGCATGCATTTAGGATCAATTTTCTCCTTAAGTTATTAATGTGTGATAACCATGTTAGTCGATGGTCAATGATCAGTCCAAGATGCTTGATCTCCGTTACTCTTTCTAGTTTTTCGTCATTAATTTTTATGTCCATGTCAATGTCACCTTTATTCTTTTGCTTGAAAATGACGAATTTCGTTTTTGAAGTATTCAGTGCTAGTTTACTATCAATCAGCCACGAATGATATGTTTTTAGATCCTCATTAATGGTGTTTTCGAGGTAATCTCTTTCGTGTCTCGAGTACAGTAGTACTGTATCATCTGCGTATAGTGCATAATGTCCTTTAAGTCCACATGTATTCAAACAAGAATAAGGTTGGGCCAAGTATCGAGCCTTGTGAAACGCCCGATTTCATAGGAGCAGCGTCGCTCAAAACTTTATTGATTGCTGTTCTCTGCGATCTGCCTTTCAAGTAATTTCTAAATAGCTGATTTGCATTGCCTTGAATACCATATAATTCCATTTTACGAAGTAGAAGATCATGATCCACCGTATCAAAAGCTTTTTTCAGATCCACAAAAATCGCAGCAACATAATCTCTTTTATCCAGGCCTGTATTGATGAAATACATGACTGAAAGGAGGGCATCAAAAGTTCCTCTATTTTTCCGGAATCCAGATTGTTGTAAATTTAAAATTGAGTTTTCCGAAATGAAAGATGTAAGGCGTTTATTTATTAATTTTTCGAAAATTTACTAAACCCTGTTAAAAGGGCGATGGGGCGGTAGTTGTTTGGATCCATTCGGTTTCCTCCCTTGATAATTGGGACTATTTTAGCTAGTTTCTCTTCCTCTGGAAACGTTCCTTTCCTAATGTGCTCATTAAGGTTAGTTGCGATATAATCAGCTATCAGTTCTTTAATGAGTTTTATTTCATCCATGGTTATGTTGCCAATCCCGAGTGCTGTATTTTTCTTCATTCCCTCAATGATGTTTTTAACTTCAGATTTGTTTGTAAGTAATTGTGGGACTAAAATTTCTTGTTGTGTTTGTCCGGATTTCATTGGCAATCTTTTCACCAATAGTCGAACAAAAAAAATTATTGAGTGTACTTGCAGTTTTAAATGCATTTAATGGTGTAGTTGAGTTCTCTAATCTGAAAGAAGATTCCTGGGCTACTGAGTGACGCGGTGAGTTACTTTTAACTTTGTTTATTATGTCCCATATTTCATGTGGATTGTCAGCCGCTGCATCCAGTCTTTTGGAATAGTACAAAGCTTTCGCTGCTTTCACAGCGCATTTGGACAATTTGTTTACTTTGCTATACATGAACTTTAATGATTGATCGTTCATATTCCGTTTGTAGTCCATATATGCCTTCCGCTTGTTCTTGCTCGCATCAATCACTTTTTGAGTAATCCATGAATGCTGACGATATCGAATTTAGTCGCGTTGTCTTTAGCTTCTGCTATAATCTTTGAAAGTTCCATTAGGTTTGTAGGTCTCCGTTGTGCTAATAATCGTTGGATGTAAGATTTGAAGAGCTCCTTGTTCAAGTATCGGAAAGTTTTGTAAGCAGGCCTCTGTTTATGAGCGCTTATGCTTTGAATGTTTATTTTTAAAACACGATGATCTAGCTCTGGCCTATCCTCATATATGAAATTAATTTTTTCCGCAGTTGGCTTATCGTTTGTAACTATGTGATCGAGGCAAGTACTTGAAACAGGACGTGTAATTGTTTCTTGGTTCAGGATAATAGCACCATTTGTATCCACAGCATACTTATATAGCCTTGATTCTGAGGAATCAGTAATTATATCGATGTTTGTGTCAGCTATTGTAAGTAGATTTTTTTCTGAGGAATAAAGGTTGTCTAGTACCGAGCATAGATCTTGCGCATTCAGACGGTTGGGGTTGTTGAAAGTACAAATTTTAGTTTTTTTCCTGCGTAGTTTATTTCGATTATTATAATGCAGTATTTATCAGGTGTGATGCATTTAGTAATGAAGTTTATTGTATTTTTTACATAAATAGTTGTGCCACCACCTCTTCCAGGTCTACAGAAGAATACCAAATTATAGCCTACGATATTAAAAAACTTTCCTTCCTCTGGGTAAATCCATACTTCATTTAGAATAATCACATCTGTCTCGGGATTTCGCTATAGATAAATCTGAATATCACTCGGTTTGTTCCGTAGGCTTCTTATATTAGCATATAAGATCGTTAGTTGTGTGCCACTTGATCGATTTGAATTGCTAAAAATCATTTGGAATCGTAGTCAATGCTCCTCCTAGCAATTGTTATCCGACGCTGGTATTCTTGGCACTCCGTAGAGTCTGCTCTGTGGGAATGATCAACATTCTTACTATTTCCCGCGCAGTTGCAACATTTTTCGTACGCGCTTTTGCAGTCCTTCAATTGATGCTTTCCCCCACACCTAGCACATATTTGCTCCCCTTTGCATTTCGCCGTTTAATGATTAAACTTTTGGCACGTATAACATCTTGTCACATTGTAGTCTTCCTTTACGAAGTAGGACCCGTAATCGATGTTTATATACCTATTTACCGGTCTTTTATACATACATCCATTCACCTGAAGAATGTGCAACCACTTTCCATTTTTTGTGCGTCTGGCGTGAATTAATTCCATTTTCTCGTTTCCCCAATATTGGGATTTAAGGACAGCATTTCACCTCTTAATTCCGCACCAGAAAACGGCTTCTCAAGACCATTGATGACCAGCCTGGGCTGACGAGATTTTGTCTCCGTGACTTCATATTCGTCTTGTAGATTATCTTTTGTAATTTTGAAGAGCGATGTCGTATTGTTATTTGTGGACGATTTTACAATAGCACCACCATTACGGATAGGCCGGAACAGTTGGAGGGGAATCTTACATTTAGATGGCTTATTCTTCGACTTAAAATCGGATAGCGTTTTTTCCGAGGATGAATGTTTTTTGGACTGAATTATAATCCCTTTTTGTGATGTTGAATGTGCATGCCGTTCAGTTTGAAAAGTAGAAATACTTTTCATGATGTCCGCATAAGAAGGCTTTCGCGCGGCTGCATTTTTATCGATTAAAGCGGTTACAGTTGTCTTTAGTTCAACTATATGG
The DNA here is from genome assembly GCA_963969285.1 of Odontomyia ornata. Classification (NCBI taxonomy): domain Eukaryota; kingdom Metazoa; phylum Arthropoda; class Insecta; order Diptera; family Stratiomyidae; genus Odontomyia; species Odontomyia ornata. The sequence goes on along the minus strand of OZ017741.1, from coordinate 183,479,948 downwards.
TTTTCCATTTCTTTCATTGATGAAAGAGGCGATCTTCTTTCGATTTCTGGTGTTGGTTCTTACAAGAGGGACACATCCACACAACATCCTCGGATATGTCCATAATTTTTTGATATCGCTCCTCACTTATCTTAATGCACTTTAAGTGAAACCACTTTTCACAAATTCTATCACAGCCCATTCCTCGATGATTATCCTCCACTGGCTTTCTGCATTTTCCACATTTCGACTCAGTTGCAGGTGTTGGCATATTTGTTTATTTTTTATTATTTAGATTATTTGTGTATTAATCGATTTAGTTTGAATTTTATTTTGATTAGTAAGTGAAAGGATAAAAATTTTTAGATAAAAAATATATTACAAGAAAATATTATATGTAAATTATAAGAAAAAAAATAACGAGATTATTTGTAAAGTTAAATTTTTTTTTATAACTTAATGCCGCAAAGAACTTTTGCTACTAGAGAAACAAATATTTTATCTAACGAAAATATTTTATGAATATTAAAAAATGTATCTAAATCAGTCTTTTTGTTACACAAAAAATTATGATTGCGATTGATGAGCGATATTCTGTTTCCCGCACGAATGGCGAGTGTAACTCTATTCAAAAGGACATTTCGAACTTTAACTCCTGTCTGTAGATGAGCCACTAAAGCTTTTACTGAGCAATACCAGGGTAGTCCCAGAGTTATGAATTCGGATGAATAGATGACAGTAATTGTTTGAAAATATTTACTGTGGCAGGAAACGCAAACAATATAAATCTAAATGTACAGCTTGATAACTTACGTTGTTTAGTATTTGTTTTACAGCAATAAATAATGTTGTCTAGCAGTGAGTTCTAACCCATATTATCCTACTGTTCCATTATTGGAACGGTTGATTTTTAAATTTTTTTCAATGCACGAACTGGGTCATTATTTTTGTATTCTGGCCACACTAAAGTTCTAAGCTGTTCAATACATTGGAGTTTTTTTTTCATAATCAGGGGAATCCCCTTTAGTGAGTAGTGATTTATTTTGTCATGCAGTAAAACGTTAGTATTTTTACTTTTTTCTTCAAAAGTACATATATAATATTTGTAATAACTTAGCCTTACGCCACTGACGCCGATCAGCAGATCCATGTATCCTACGCTATTGACGTCGACGGTTCGGGAGCGACCTTTGAACTACTCGCTGCCACTGAACCGCGATTTGACAGGTGTCAAAATGAAGAAGGGTACGTCCGGTTCGCGCGAGATCAGAGCCCCACGTTGCAAGACCTCAGAGTGCTGATACCGGCCAGACCAAAGAACAAAAAAAAAAAAAAAATGGAAAAACAAACGTGGCAGCCGCCTCGAGTTGGATGCTTCCGGACATCATGCCGGATTGCATCTGCAGTTTCCCACGACAAGCAAGTCCTTTCTAACGTTGCAAGTAAGTTCTATAGTAGATTTTTATTACAGCGTCTAATTATTTTCAAACCCAGCGTCAGTGGTATGGAGCTCCCACTAACATCGGCTCCCCAACGGAATCTGAAGCGCAGTGAAACGATTGAAGTGTGAATGGTTAACGTCGGGAGCAGTGGACGCGCCGACCGTACATCAAAATAACGTGGTGGAGTTGGACGTATCTCTTTGATACGCAATAGGCGAAGGATGTCTCATGGTGGACAACGTCGAGGGCTTTTCTTTCGCTTAAACCCCTAACGTGGCCGACTATGTCCTGACGCAAATAGCTCACTATTGCCCGAGGGAAACATTTGAATGAACTGGATGCCATCAAGCTTCCAACTTGGTACTAAACGCTATCACAATACATTGCGAAGAATTAGGATCGCTGGATGGAATCTGTTGAGATTTGTTGATAGGAATACGAATGAGCAAGCCGATAACTCCCCATCGACAACACGACAGTGAAATCTGTATCTGACCATGGGTTCGTCAACGGTGAGTATGCCGCTACGAGGATAGGGTTCGTGTAATCCGCGAAAGGCCGGTTTCGCGTCGCGGTCGGTACGCGGTACCATAGTTTGCTTTGATGTTTTTTATTAGAGTAGGATATTTCGAAGTTTGCATTAGAGTAGTAAATTTTTCGGTACCGCGTCGGAAAAAAAAGAAATAAATTTCGGGAACGCGAAATTTGATCGTTCTTTGAAGGTAAATACGGAATAAAGTGCAGATAGATTTCTTTTCCGTATGGTTGCATTTTAGAAGCGTTTAAAGCGGGCACGTAATGGTGGCTGAGTTAATGGAATCGATCGTAATCCATTTAAAGGATCTGCGACCGAAATCTTCTCCGAACTAGCTGGCCGGCAAGCAGCCGCCGCGAAATGGATTACGAGTGCACGGACTGGCTGACCGATTGGGTACCCTTCGTTGGCACGACTCAGACTTCACGTCTAGGACCGATGAGAGGTCGGTTCAGATTTCCTTCAGGAAATCTAGACGTTCGTGTGCGAGATAAAATCATTACATATTTTTTCATAATTTTATGAAAAATGCTACAGGCTACAGGTTACAGTTATAAAAATTTATTCAAAAATTAGCATTTTGATATAAATATTGAGTTTTCTGGTACCATTCCATTATTGGAACAGTGGGGATATACGAGTTTACCCCTTTAATAATTTGTATGAGACGGTACAGTACATTGGTTTTATTTATTTTGTTTTAGATTGACTGTTGATGAAATCCTTACATGTTTGGAGGAAGATAATAATGTTTTGTGGGCAAATGTTTATATTACGCCTCCAGCACACAGCGGGTTACATAAGTGACGGAGATGAAGAATTCATGATATAAATCCCTTGTCACGAACTCAGTTGTTGGCGGGGTTGGAGGTACGAGCTACGAGCTACGATCAACATTGCAATAAATATTGAGTTTCAGAGCATAACATGGATACTCCTACACCTGGTACGACTAGCAATGAGTCTAAAATTGATCTTCCTCCCTCTAAAAGAAAATATGATGCTCTCCGCAACAGGTAAATTTCTCTCGAGAGAGAGCCTAAAAAGGCTGCCGTAACAAGAAGATGGAGATTTATTAATACCATCAAAAAGCCATAAAAAGAATTTGCACCACCTTCATTTTCAAATGATATAGATCATCTAGTTGATTTTTCGAGCTTTTTTTGATGATGAAGATAAATAATTTGGCTGTCTGACCGCTCTATAGCTTGAAAAGCAGGACACTGAAAGTTCATTTATAATTATAAATGGTAAAATTGTAGTGCTAGGAGAGTGCTTCAGCTAAAAGAGTTTTGTAAATCATGCAATATCATCTAAAAATCAACAACTTTGCTCAGAAATATATTCCATAAAATAAGTTCTTCTTCGTAGCACTACAACCCCTATCAGACCTTCGCTTCTTGCAAATAGCGCCTTTAACTGTCTCGGTCCATTGACATCATCCTCCAAGTATGAAATCCGAGCAGTGATGAACTGTCTTCGTCGGCCGAGTCAGACCAGCGTTTCCTTGGTTTCCCAGATGGTTTCCGCCCTTGAGTTCTCCCAACGAATACCTTCTTGGGTATCTGTTGTTCGTCCATACGATTCATGTGGCTAGCCCATTGCAGCTTCCGCAGTCTGACAATCGTAGAGACTTCGGGCTCGTCATAAATTTCATACAGCTCATGGTTGTATCAAATTCGTCATTGGCTCCCGTCTAGCTTCGCTCCGATTATTCGCCTCAGGTTCCGTCTTTCGAAGGCGTTCAATATAATTGTGGATGCTTGGGTTACGGTCCATGTTTCACATCCATAACATAACACAGGTGTTATCAGAGATTTGTATACTTAGAGCTTTGTTTTCCTGTGTATGCAGCTGATCTTCAAGATTGTCAAAACTTAATATAATATTTTATTTTGGCGTATTTCGTCTCTTTCATCAACAGTTCTCATTATTTTGCGCCTAAATACACACATTTGCTCACATTTTCGATACTGTATTTTTCCTCGACTGCGTCATGAGCTGTGTTTTATTTTCATAATTTATAGCCCTACTAGTTTTGCTTCGTTGTCGAATTTCAAGAAGAGTTCTTTGGATGTTGTTAATGACCGTGACAAAATGTTTATGTCACCCGCATAGGCTATTACTTGGCTCGACTTGTATGGTAATGTACCTCGTGTATTGACAGGCAGCTTCGTTATGACGTACTCCAGAGCCCAATTTATAGCAATGGGGCCAGCCCATCTCCCTGCTTTAGTCCGATATTTGTGTCAAAGGCATCGATGAGTTGGTTATTGATGCAGACTTGGGAGGTCGTCGACGTCATTCATTTTGGTAAGACAGATTGATTTGGCTGGGATGCTAAAGCAGAGTATTATTTGGTACAGTACGTTACGATCAACTCTGTCATATGCTTGCTTAAGGTCAACGAAAATTTGGTGTACGTCTATGTTGAACTCCCTGCATTTTTCAAGTACCTGCTTGACCGTGAACAATTGATCTATCGTCGCTCTATCTACTCTAAAACCACCTTGTACTCCCCAATAATACAGTTAGCGTATGATCCGATTTCATTTTCTAAGATCTTTGAAAATATTTTGTACGCCGAACAAAGTAGTGATTTGCCTCTATAGTTTTCGCACTGTAGCTTATCACCTTTTTGGTGGATAGGGAATATAATTGATTTGCTCCACTCGTTGGGCATATGTTCTTGTTGCCAAATTTGCTCGATGAGTTTATGGATAGCTTTCCGAACATCGCTGTCAGTATATTTTAAAAGCTCCACTGGAATCTCATCGATGACCGGCGCTTCATGGTTCTTTTGAGCTTTGATGGTCGAACAAACTTCGTCCAGAGTGGGTGGGGCCAATGGGAGCGCTCCGGGAACATCTATAGGCTCCGATGTTTTGGAGCCGTGTGGAGGATTAAGGAGGTTCTTGAAATAAGATGCCAATCTTTCTTTAATCTTGTTTTCATCAGCGATGATTTTGCTGATGTCATCACGCCAGAGCATGGTTTTGGGCTGATAACTGGGTTTCAGGCTTTTCACTACTGTATATGCTTGTCTTGTGTTGTTGCTCGCTATATTTACATTGATACTTCTCAATTGGTCGTCATAATATTTTATTTTTTTAATGCAAATTATCTTATTCGCTACTCTTCTGAAATTTTCATAACGCTCTTTCTTCGTCCTGATTTTCCTACCTACGTATTCTTTGTACGCCTGTTTCTTTTTGTCTAACGCATTCTAGCACTCATCATTGAACCAATCATTTTGATGTGCAATTGTGTGTTCTGCTATGGTCTTAATAGCCGCTTCCACTTCGATCCAGAGCTCGCCGTTTGTCTTTAACGATGCGTCTGATAAGATGGGAGCCAGCTGTTTGTCGAGGGTCTCCGTGAAAGTTTTGCCACAGACGCCGTTTGGAGCCTTTCAATGTGAAATTTTTGCAGCGGGCTGGTCTTCGCCGAATATGCCTTTGACATAGGGCATCGATAGCTTAATTTATCAAGCAATGATCTTAGCTACAATTGCCTTCTCGGTATGTACAGATGTCAAGTATGCTCGAGGCCTAACGGTGTTGGATCAGAACATGGTCAACATTTTGAACACTTTTGAATATTTTATGTATGCGTCGATGAGGAAAGTCAGTCGAACGAATGACTAGATTTCTGCTACATGCAAAGTCAATCAGATGCTGGCCGTTGTCATTTGTTTCATCGTGGAGGCTATATCCTCCAGTCGTTCCCCGATGAAATTGCTCATTGCCAATCTTAGCGTTGAAATCACTCAGAATTATTTTTGTGTCGTTCGTAGGCAAAGAGTTGACTAGTCTTTCTAGGTGATTGCAAAACATTTTTTTCGTCCTTTCTTTCGGTCGGGGCGTGTACGTTGATCAGCCAGATTTTGAAGACTTTCGCTCTTATGCGGATCGCACACACCCGTTCATTAACTGCCTTAAAATTAATAATAATTCTCGTTTTCCAGTAGGCTTTCCACTTTTGAATATTATGTGCGATCTCATGTCTTGAATATCATTTCCTGTCCAGTTTGTTTCCTGGATTGCCAGTATTTTTAATTTATATTGACTGACCTGTTGCAAAAGATCCTGAACAGCGTCAGGGTAATTAAGTGATCTGACAACCCAGGATCCAATACCATAGTCCTTTTTTCGGTTGAGAGGTTGTTGCCTTGAGTTCAATCCATTCCGAGGCACTCCTGCAGGTTTCGAAACATTGTAGGGTTTTTTAGGGACGGGGAATTAGCCCGTCGCCCAACCTCCATTTCGGCGGCATGGATATTACTTCGATTCGATTATCAAGCGCGGAAGATTCGCGTTCACCTTCTTACGTCCCCACAAAGAGGTGTAAGTAGGATTTAGTAGCAGAGCTGTAGATGTATTGACAGTTATTAGCATTTCTCGGCATTTAATGTCCCATTATTTGGGAACCAGTAAACCTAATGTATGACCCCGAGAACATTTAGGATGAGGAATCATGGAATCTGTAGGTTGGGGAAACAAGGGGTTCCCTTCTCCTTTCTCAAACGGGCTTGGGACTATCTAAATATGGTTCTGGTTGTTGTATTCTTCGTTTTGTAATCGCTCGTGGTGTACGCTGGTTTTAGTCGGTCGATCGATATTGTTCTGTGTTGGCCTTTGATATTTACGGTGAAGAATTAGTGCGCAATGCATGGTCCATCATATGACAAGTCCAGCGATTTTGGAATGGCGGTGCGTTTTACAAATACCTGTTTTGTTGTTGCCAAATCATTAAAAATAAACGTGTTGTTGTAGCTGTGTCGTTTCGAATCTGCTGAGCTCAGTCGCTGCTTTTATCGCAGCAATTCTTGGAAGAGCGCTGCTGTATGATTTAGGTTGCTCTTTGCTTGTGTAAGGAGCTGGCTTGATAGCCGGATTGGTTTTCTGTGAATTATTTCTGCTAACCTAGCTTGCATGTCTTCTTTCCATGCCGCTCGGATGTCCGGTAAAACTGTGAGTAAAATGCGTGTGCATTGGTCATCATCGTGGCGTCTTTTGCGCATGTGCAAGCTTTCGACCATCTCATTTTAAGAGGGATGGTATGCCTTTGTGTGAAAGTGAGTTGTACCCATCAATCCGTTTAGTGACCGAAAAAGGTCAGATTCCAACTTTCGGCCTTGGTCACTGGTTAGTTTCAATGTGCCATCCTTAAAAAATGTTTGAGCCACCTTTTTTTGCTTTCTTGCTCGGCATGGGGAAGGCTTCTGGTCAGCGAGTCAAACGATCAATGCATGTGAGGCAGTACCGATGCCCTTCAGATGGTGGCAATGGCACGATGTTTATGCGTATATGTTTGAAGCGTGCGGATGGCGATGTTAAGTTACTTACTAGTGATGTGACGTGGCGTTTCATTTTCGATCGCTGGAATTGTAAGTATTTCTTTATCCATGCGCGGCAATCCGTTTCGGTAGATGGAAATATTTTTTTTTTGGGGTAGGGAGGTGAAGGCATTTACGCCCGCCGAGTCTGGCAGTGTGGGACTCCCATGGAGGATACCCTTGGACTACCCACTAAACACCTCCTCTGTCAATCTAAGAACCTAGCCTGGAACCGTTTGACACATTACTTCGGGCTAAGCCTCATTTCTCTACGCGTTTAGGCGCCACCGGGCTATAGGGATTCCTTTTCCAACGGAAGGAGGGGAAGGGAGAGGGATTTCTAGAAAAGAGACCCCTCCGCCCTGGACGCCTCCAGGCGCTCATATATTTTCCTTTTTATCTTAAGGACTGCCCGAGCGTAATGTGCCACACAGTTCCCTTTTGTCAACGGATGTGAGCATCTCTCCAGTGAGTTCATCCGGAGAGAGATCTCCCATTTCTTCAATGAGGTCACCGCGCTGCCTTTCCCACCTCTTGCATACAAAAAATGTGTGGTAAGCATCATCGACCTCTCCAGCACAGAATATGCAGTCAGGAGACCGTGACTTACCAATCTTGTGCAGGTAAGACCGAAAGTATCCATGTCCACTCAGTAGCTGAGTTAGATAGAAGTCAGTCTCACCATGCCTTCGATTGAGCCACGGCCTCAGGTCACCAATAAGGCGTGCGGTCCACTTACCTTTTGTATCGCTCACCCAGGACTGTTGCCAATCACTGAGTGAGCGTTCTCGTTCTTCGTGGGCGACAGCATCTCTGTCGCATTCTTTCCTCCGCAGGTAGATTCTGCGGCGCTCCTTGGCAAGGAGGGCAATGGGTATCACTCCTGCGATGACCAGCACTGCCGACTCCGAGACAGTCCGATATGCAGATGCAATCCGCAGCGCCCCCCGACGCTACACCTGTGCCAAGCGCTTTCGATACAGCCCCTTGTTGAGAGCCTCACACCATATCTCCGATCCGTACAACAGCACAGATTGTACTGCACTCATCAGAAGTCTCCTTCTTGATGAGGTGGGACCCCCTATGTTGGCCATTAGCCGGCTGAGAGCCGAAACACTCGCTGCAGCCTTGTCAGCTATTGCCCTGATTTGCTCGGAGAAACACATCTTCGAGTCGATCAAAATGCCCAGGTACTTCACTGCTAGTTTAGTCTCAACGAGCGCTTCCCCAATGTTGATCATCCTTGCTCTAGGGATTCTCTTCTTTGTCAAGATGACTACTTCGGTTTTCTCCAAAGCTAAGCTGAACCCGCGAGCAGTCACCCAGTCCCTCACTCGGCGCATTAGCATACCCAGTCTGAGTTGCGCTTGTTCAACAGTGCGTCCCGCAACTAGCGCCGCGACATCGTCTGCATAGCCGATCAAGCGCGACTCATCCGGCAGCTCGATTATCAGTAGCCCGCGTACGTGATGTTCCACAGGTCTGGGCCAAGGATGGAGCCTTGTGCAACACCCGATGTAACTTCCATCCTCCGCCGACCCTCCTTCGTCTCATAGAGCAGGCTCCGGTCTGTCAGGTAGTTCTTCAAAATCCGCATCAGATATTCTGGAACTTGAAAAGAGTTTTCCAGTGCTTCCAGAATATCCGCCCTAGATGGAAATATTAAGTTTTTCTTAATCTCTTTTACAATGGCTCTCACGCTGGGATGGGGCAATACATCAATAGTTTTTAATGCCGCCTTGCGAAAACGTGGTCTTATAAATGGTCATACCCTTTCAATTGAAAGATCGCAGAAGATCTGTGTATTAGTGTCTGGCACCTGCATTAGTTTTAATTGTTGTTGTGCCGAGCCCGATTTCATCAATGTTTTGAGCTCGTTCTCCTCTTTCTGAGCTGCTACAAGCTTGCGATAATTCTGCGTATTTTTATAGTTTCCAACCGTGAGAGAGTTTCAACTTCAGCGTTGCTCTCATCTGGAATGTGACGGATGTCGGTCGAGAACTGGCTGATGTAATCCAAATGACGGGGAGAAGCTTTGTCGAGTTTTTGCTTGAAGGCAAATATTAACGGCTTGTGGTCGGTGTATATTATGAAGTCGTAAGCTTCCAACATACAATGAAAATATTTGGTAGCCTGGTAAATGGCTAGGAGCTCTCGGTGGAAGGCGCAATATTTTTTTTTATCGGCGATGTTTTTTAAGAACCCAAATGGTTCCTACTTGCCATTGGGTCATCTCACGACGATGATAGTTAACGATCGCTGGTACTTCCTCTGGAAGATGGCGGATGCCCGTGCTCGATATCATGTGGCCATGTGACCGTCGCTTTTCGTAGCTTAGTGCAGCAGAGCGGACTAACTACTAGACGATGGTCGTGTTGTGCCGGGTTGAACTATTGTTTAGAGTTGTTTCCGCGCAATTGCGTAGCGATTTGGTGCATGCGACAAAACTTGCTAGCTGCTGATGGTCCTGGTGTCGTAAGTAGAAGATGGCACACATTCTGAAGGACTTTAAGTGCCCGTCCCTCAGGTCGCGTGATGTCTGTGTATCCAGTGAGTTGTCGTTGATAACCTTGATGCTTGAGTGCCCTGACTCAAACACAAGTTCTCGGGTGATGAGTTTTGTTACGCGATCTATCAGCTGACATCTCTGGAGGTCTATCAGCAGACCGTAGTGAGTTAGGAAAATAGCTCCGATAATTGGCCAGTTACGTCAATGATTACAAATCGCCATTGAAAGTCCCGACGGAGTCCTAGGTCAAGCAATGTCTTCACTGTGCTGTATGCAGAGATAACGCGACCGTCGGCAGCTATGAGAGTGATTGATTTTCTTGTGTTGTCCTCTGACGAGGGAGCGTGGCGATCAGATGTGTAATTTGCCGTGTTTGTGTTGCCGAGTCGCTCGCCTCCATTAGCGAGGGCTGTTCGTATTTCCCAAAAACTTGTAAGGTTGGCGTTAAAACTGTGGTGGTATCAGCAAAACACTTTATTTGCCTGGCGCTTCTCAAATGGTGGTAGGAAATTGTGCGCCCATGATTCGGATTCCGCTTTCTTTGCAGTCCCGGCAGTTGAATTGATTTCATTTCTGGCTTTATATTTTCACTGCATCATCATTAAGTAAATTTTTTCTTCAGACGGTATTGTACTTGGTGCGATCTAGTTTATTTGTTGCGTAATCCAATTTTTAGGGTTTTGTAAAATAATTTTACAGAACCCTACTAAAATCGCGTCCTGTCTGTCCGTCATACACATCACTTTTTCTCGCAAGCTGCTTAAGCTACAAACATCAAATTTTGTATGCAGGTGTAAAGTGATGCTCTTTTCAAAGTTCAACTATAAAAAAATTGTATAAGGTATTTAAGGAGGGGTCTCCCCATATTGAGGAGTGGCCCCCGAAAAAAATTCCATCGAAGGTAGCCGATATGGGTATCAAATGAAAAGTCTTGATAAGAAGGAACAGGTATTATTTGACACGTTTCTCTTTGAGGGGCACACAGGGAGGGGAAATACACGAAAAATTTGTGTCCCCCCCTCGCGATTGGGCACCTGTGATCCGAAAAATCTGGAAAAAAATGATGGAGGTAGGTGTTTATGAGTACAACAACAAAAACCTACCTAATTCGCTCAATTTTGTTAATAATAGTATGATATTCGAATTTCACATTTTCCCCAATAAAATTCTATAGGTGCCCTTAAACTATTTAAATAGTTCTACAAAATACCCTTAAACTTTGTAAGTTTGATGAAAATTGAATGATACACACGGAAGTTATAGCCATTTGAAATTTCTCCAATTACAACAAGAATACAATATGATTTTGGTATTTTATGGACTTTCCATTGAATTAGTCACTGCAGTTTTGATTTCATCTTCTTGAAATTTTCAAATAAGATCAATAACATTAATATTTTTGGGAATTCATAAATTGAGTGATTTTTGTTGGTTAGCAACAAAATGGCGACCGTTGAAAATAGAAAAACGATGGATTTTCTTTTAAACGTGCACATCTCTTTGACATATTTCTTGACTTTTTTCGTTGCTGTCGACTGCATTTCTGAGACGTTGAGCACAAAAGCCTTCTGACATTAGCGTAGGTCTGTCTACCCAGCTAGTTGTATATTGCTTTGATATTTTGGGTGAGGTTCGCCAGCCAATCGAGCGTTCGAGTCTGTTGCATTGATAGTATCGCCTGCATATTGCTGGGAAGTCTGCTCGTCCAATTTGTACGCGGGACTTCATCGTTATATACCGTGTCATCCAGGGAGCGTAGTTGACGTAGGAACTCCGCAGGGTTCCGGTAACCAATTGTCGCTTTTCCAAGTAGCTCGCTCGTTTTTTTCTCTTGGGAGGCAATTAATCGTTTAACCCTCCGAGTACACATGGGGTCGATTTGACCCCAGACGCTACTTTGACCGATTGCAGCGCCTAGGTCTGCGGGAGAGTGGGGGTATTATGGGCTTCTAAGTATATTTTAGTGTCTTGACTATAAGTTTACATAGTTTGTTTACCTTTCGAAGACGTTAGTTATTGTTGAGAAACCTTTGAAATCAGCCTGGGGTCAATTTGACCCCGTTGTGTACTCAACGTCAATTTTGAGTTAAAAATTGACTTTTTTTTTACTTTATAAATGGATAGATTAATTCAAAAAGACAAAAAAAGGTTTGAACGTATTTTTATTTTTTTTTTAATATGGAATATAATCTGCGATCTAGTGTGCGTAATCGTTTGTTGGTTGAAGACAGCGGTGATGATTTTGGCCGCAGTGGTTCCTCCGAAGACGACCACGTCTCTGAGCAATCAGTATCTGATTATGAACTTTCTGAATGTTCAGAAAATGATGATGTGGAGAATGCAATTCTCAGTGAACGCCTTTTACAGCAGCGTGAAAATTCAGCCGCACGAGGGAGACCAACATCAACATTGATCAGTAAAAATAAGACAAAGTGGAAAATGGGAGCTCGTGAAAGATTATCAGGTTGGAATATATAAATATGCAAAATAGATACTTTCTTTTTAAGGGACACTATAGGGCTCATTTTTCCTTTATTTTGTTATGTCTTGAGAGTTTCCACGTAAATTTTTAGCCAAAAATATAAATTGAAAAAGTTACGATATTTTATGTAAAAATGCTAATTTTCGTTTTGTCAGGTTGTTCGCGAATTTTTTTAGGTAGGCTAAGGACATTTAAGGCCCCTCTAATGTATGAAAATTACTAAAAGAGGTTTCAAACTATTTCTGAAATTTTTTCAAACTAATATTTGTAGTGGGGGCGATACTGTATACGTTCAAAGAAGGTTGGGGTCAAATTGACCCCATATGTACTCGATGATCGAAAAAATACGTGTGTACTCGGAGGGTTAATGAGCTTTCTTTGATAATGGTAAATGGATGGTGTGTATGAGGATGGAGTATAAGATCTTCAATTTCTGTCGTAAAGCGTGTGTCGAGAGACAAAACTGCATGCGTGAATTTGACTGCTTCGGAGGTTATGTTCGCCGTCTGGAAGTATCGTTCGACGAGGGCGAACCAAAGGGCTTGTTTTGCCGGGGTAAATGTAGGCAGTCTTACAGTTACTGGGGAAGGTGGCAACGCCATAGCGACTGCGTCATTCTCGTGTTTTTCGGTTTTGTAGGATCTGAAATTTTACAAAACTCTGCTAAAATCGCGACCTTTCTGTCTGCCCATGTGTCCCAGCAGTTTTTCTCGCAAACGATATAAGCTAGAAGCATTAAATTTTGTGTTTCTGGTGTCCTCTTTAAAGTTCAACTATAAAAAAATTGTATAAGGTATTTAAGGGGGTCTTCCCATATGGGTATCAAATGAAAGGTCTTGATGAGTGCTTTTCAAAACAGGTCTTAAACTGACATTTTTTGTTTTGAGGGGCGCACAGGGAGGGGAAATACCTCAAAAATTTGTGTCCCCCCACGATCAGTGATCTGAAAAAAAATTATAGAGGCAGATGTTCATGAGCACAAGCACAACAAATACCTTAGAAGTCAAAATTTGCTCAAGTTTGTTAATAATAGTATAGTATTCGAATTTCACCATTTTTCCATTAAAATCGTGTGGGTACGATCAAACTCTACGAAATTCGATATTTAAGTAGTGTTGCAAAATATCCTAGCACTCTGTAAGTTGGATGAAATTGATTGTTATTCACGGATAGCCATTTGAAATTGCTTCAATTACAACAAAAATAACACACGATTTTGGTATTTTATGGACTTACCATCGAATCAGACACTGCCGTTTTGATTTGATCTCCTTTAAAATTTTCAGATAAGATCGATAACATAAATATTTTTTGGGGATTGATGATTTGAGTGGTTATTGTTAGTATACAACAAAATAGAGATCATTGAAAACGGATAAACATTGGATTTTCTAAACTATTTAAAAAATTAACAAGACTTAAATCTCTTGATTTCCATCTAAAATTTATTTAAGCTTGTAAACAATATTGTTTCGTCCATTACTTGAGGACTTCTTCAGTACTAAACTTAAACAAACAACCTCACCCTAATTTAAACCTACAAGTTTTACAATTGAATTTCCTTAATGAGCCTTTGATTACCTTTCGTTCATGAACGAAACCATTCATTAATGACCTGAAGATTTACAAGGTATTTAAATCAAAGTTGACATTTATTGTTTGGTTTTCTTAAAAAGTCAGGTATTTCCGTTACCAGGGCTTTCGGCTACATGCAGTTTCCACTCATTGTTGGTCATTCTAAGCATGCTCACGTTATCCGCTGTGATGCTATGATTCGTTGGGACCATGTGGTCAGCTACTTTTGATCTGAAGTTTGCTGCTTCTTTCTTCTTTGTTTTATTTACCGCTTCCCTTATGTATTCCTTGATTCTTACGACTAGTGACCTTCTAGTTTGCCCAATGTAACATCCGTTGCATTCCCCGCATGTTACTTTGTAGATGGCGCTTTTCTCCATTTTTGGTATGGAGTCCTTTGTGGGTGCTAGTAGATTTTGAAGTTTGGTGGCACGGTTAGTGAAGACTAGATCAATTTCTAGGGATTTCATTTCCTTCATTATTGTGCTTGTCCTTGAATCGTGAGATAGATCTAATCTCCTTGGCTGATCGTTTTCTGCCGTCAACGTTCAAACCCTCCTACTGTTGATCTGCTTTCTTCGTTTGGACAACAATTTTGTGACCTCGTTCGTGGGGTATCCGTTCAACTTCGCTAATTGGTAGATGTGAGCCGTTCCGTTCACCTGACTTTGCTTACTCAGCGGAAGCGTAAGCATACGATTCACCAGCCTGTTTAAAGTTGCCTGTTTTACATACCAAGACGTCCAGAAAAGGTAGTTTCTCGTTCGACTCCCTTTCGAAAGTAAAACTGATGTTCTGGCGCGCCGAGTTGATGGCCGTAAGCGATGGTTGGATCTGATCTTCTTTGATTATTGAAAATCATCGTCAACGTAGCGTACTCATCGGAAATTATGTAATCGTTCTTCCAAGTTCGTAATAAAAATTTCGCTCAAAAAAGGCGATAGAGGATTTCCCATTGGAACACCCCGAGTTTGCTTGAAAAATTCTCCCCTAAAGTGAAGTAGCTTTCGTTCTTGCAGAGTCTGGTAAGTTTCATGTACATTTTTGTTTTCGCTTTCCATTGTTCAACAGGTCCTTGTATTAGAAGCCACTCTTCCAATAACCGAAGAGCTATAACAGGAACACTCGGAAAGAGCGCCTTGACATCGAACGACGATCCTTGGTAAAGACGGGTTGGTTACTTTCAGGACCCTTCTTTGGTCCCGAACCCAAGGTTTATATTCCTTTAATATTTTTTCGACTCTTTTAATCGAATCAGGTAGAGGATTGTTCTGAAATTTAAAATATGGACCCGTGTCTATTTTTAGCTCATTCGGTTGTCATAATCCGTCTTGTCCATTATTACCGAGGCGTTACCTTTATCCGCTTTGATGAAGTAGACCGGTAAACTTTTGAGTTTATTGACGATTTTAATCTCACCATGGTTTGCGACCCTTTTTGTTTGTTTGTTCAGTGCATCAGCCGTGTTGCTTCGTATGATTTCTTTTTTCTCCGCTGTTAGTTTGTGCATGCTAGACAGTCTGTTGATACCGGCTTCGATTTCGATGACAATGTCTTCTGTTTTGATGTTGGCGTGAACAGAGTATTTGAGTCCCATGTTCAGAAGATTCAATTGACGTTGAGTGAATTCCTGAGAAGATTGATTCACTACTAAATTATCGATGATGTATACATTGTTTTTTATAGGCTTCGGGAATTGTTCTCGGCTTAATTGGTTAAACATCTTCTCCGATATTCCCTTTCTTCACTCGCGCTCACTAAAAGCGGAATACCTTTAAGATTGAATGGATTTTCTTGCTGGTGGCTGCATTCCGTAAGTTGAGTACAAAACCCTTCTAACATGAGCGTAGATCTGTCAACCCAAATTGTTTCATCTTCGGTTTAGCCGGGCGGTTTTTTAGTACAAAAAAAAATTGGGAGGACCGATAATCCGGTTTATTTTCTTGGCAAATTTTAAAATAAAAAAACTCGAATCAAAATTAAGTGTATATTTTTATGTCCATTGATTAACTTTAGGTATGAATGATTTTTTAATTTATTTAAATCAAAATGAACTGCAGAATTTTTCATCTTTGTGTGAAGAATACGAGAATAACGTATTGAAATCCATGCCGATAGCTGGCTGTAGAGAATCGGTTTAAACCGGGAGCAAAAACCTCCAGAAAACCCGGGATTTTGAACCAGAAAACTGGTTGTCGGTTAAACTGATGCGGGTTTTTCCATCTCTATCGCGTGGTGTCTATCCGTTTGTATGTCCGTACTTCACAGCAAATTTTCTCTGAAACTACAGAAGCTGCAGCCATGAAACTTTGTGGAAGGGTCAGAAGTGAGGGCTTATTGAAAGTTTTGGGATGAAAAAACCTTTCAAAGGGTTTTAAGGGGGTACTCCTCACTCAAAGAGATGACCCATTAACAATTTTTTTCACCATAGGTAGTTGAGTGAAGTGTCATATGAAAGGACTTAATAAGATCTTTTCAAAACAGGTCTTAAGATTGCCTTATTCGTGCCCAGGGGGGGGCAGGAGAAGAGGAAATACAAACAAATAACTTAGAAGCTGAAATTTGTTGAACTTTGCTAATACTAGTAGGATTTGTAAATTGAACATTTTCACCAGTAAAATTGTATTAGTATCATTAAATTAGATACTTAGGTAGTCTCTTTTCTCTACGCGAAGACCCGAAAGGGACTAGAGTGCTAAAGCACAAAAAAAACTGGAAAAGATTGAAATAGTGGTCAGATTAATGTGACAACTAACGTTTGATGAAAATTTTGCTATTAGCGCTTAACAGAGATGGAAACTGAAAACATTTTGACAGGATAACGCATGTTGGTTGAAAGAGTAAAAGCGCATATACCAGTGAGGAAGGAAATGTGACAGGAATAAAAAAAAAATATGTCCATGTACAAAAAATTTACAAACGATTTTGCTTACAGCCACCTATCGAGCGCGCGACGAAAAGGCGGTAGGCTGTTATTTGCTTGTTTAAGTTTTAAATGCAAGTGACCATTTTTGATCAATTCATACTTTATCAATGCATCAAAGTTTTATCGGTCTGTAAATTACTATTTATAAATTGTTAAGCTTGTCTACTTATCACATCTATTTTTATATCTAAACTTAAAACTCCCGAGCTACCATTTGTTTTTTTATGAATTTTTAAGTAAATAAAATATGTATGTATGCTTGCTTAAATAAATTTTTTCATTTCTCAAATGATCTTGCTTTTCCCTTCCCTGTTTATGTAGGTGGCCCAGTATGAACGCAGTTCCCCGGAAAGAGACCGGGTAGCCGGTCTCAGAATACTACGGTAAGAAAAAGAACAAGCGACTTCGTATTATAATTTCTGCAACAAAACTATTTATTTTTTTATTTTATCTAAACTTATCAAGAGTTCATTGCATGGTCAAAAATTCAACACAGTTAGTGTAACGGCCAGTCAAATTGATTCAAATGTGCTATAAATTACATTGATTGATTTTCGAAGAGTGAATCATATGCAAAAAGAATTCAATGAAATGGCGATTGAACGATTTGGTGGCGGTAGTTTGTTATATAAAATAGAAATGTTGATATGTACTTGAATGGAAGACACTAATTCAGATTTGGGCATGGTAAATACAATTGAAGATCTCTTGCGTGCGCACTCACTGGTATGAATTATTGATCGCGGAAGCCACTTGCGATGTGAGCGATATTTCAATTGAAAGTAATGTATCATCAAATGGATTTAGCGGTTTATGCATTTTTGAATGAGGTATTGATTTATTGATGGACTGGAAACGAAATTTTCGGATGATGCGTTCGCAATGTGAAAGTCACTGTGTCAGGGTGAATTTTCTTTTTTGGCTCACCGAGCACGTTTGTTAAAGATCATTTTCGACGATTCGTTCTACGGTTATTGAGTGAATTTCTGAAATGAGGAATGGACGTCGCAATTGATGGAAAGTAAGTTTTGAATTTTATTGGGGTAGAATTTCACTACCTGATGTTATTTAAAAGGCACACATGTACTACAATATATTAATCTAATCATTCGGGATCATAGACTTCCTTGAATGCCTCTATCCAACATACACTCGTCTGCATTCAATTCTAGCCTACTCTTATACAGTGCTTGTACTCGTATGTTTATCATTATTCATAGCATAACTTGCGAATCGAACATAGTCGACGTTATGTAATTGAACTAGATATTGCGAGCCTAAGGTTACATATGCGCACTGAGCGGAGTGACTAATGTCACATGCAGATTTCCACGCTTCATGCCAATATTTGGCTCGATTTACGACCAAGAATTGGAAAATACATAACTAGTAAATGTGGGCAAACGATGGCTACATGAAAGTCTTAGCATACGTGAACTTACTGCTAAGCAGACTGAGATTGAATATGACCTTGCATTGTAATAGTCACTGCAGACATGCATCACTAAGAAGGTTACCAAAGTTCGCTAGCAGACAGTTTGCTCCATTTGGGGCTGGAATAGTGTTGCAGAGAAACTAAAATTCATCTTTAATGCAATCTTGAAACTTTTAACGTTAATATACTTAGCTTACAAGAACTAAGAAGTTTAGCTTACAATTATTTCATTTATCTCACGTATGATTGTACCATGCGTGGAATTCGCTGGTAACTGAAAGCCTATCACGCTTTGATGCAGGTTGTAACTATAAAACTATTTCAAGATTTTCTGATATAAAAATTTAATCTCCAAATCAAAACAAGACTTTGCTACATTGTACGCACTTTACGAGAAGTCTTATCTTACACGCACTGCACATGAGTGAATGATTGATACATGCATATGGAGGAACAAACGAGCATCTCGTGCCAGATAGTTGATATTCTTTGGGCTAATTAACTATATCCAAACAATAATTCCTTTTGCAGCTTGGCTGACTACGGTTTCAATTAGTGATTAGTCAGTTGTCGTTCGTAGGTTTTTCCAATTTTCCTCAGATTTGATTCGTGGACAAGTGTAACTAAATGCGTTTTGTACTCTAAGGAATTCATTAGATTTCTTATAGACGCGCACATTGGAACTGGCTCGCACGATAAGACCTTAAACGAATCCGCATTTTATCGGCCGCCAAATGATCGGAAATGTATCAAACAAGCATGAGCAAATATTGCACTTGCTGCAGCACGTTACAGTTACATTCGATTAGTAAATATTTGGAAAATAGAAGGAAAAGTGGAAAAAATAAACAAGACGTTTAGT
Source organism: Odontomyia ornata (assembly GCA_963969285.1). NCBI lineage: Eukaryota > Metazoa > Arthropoda > Insecta > Diptera > Stratiomyidae > Odontomyia > Odontomyia ornata. The sequence continues at coordinate 183,460,865 of OZ017741.1, read as the reverse complement.
GGATTTTTTAAAGGCAGACATAATGTTTGGACTTGATACTCCTTTCCGAACCTGATCTGAGCGTTTTTAGTAGCTAGGTTGAATTCAAGATGACGAAATGTGGATTTATAATCCATATTTGGAATTTCGATTGGTACTTAGGATCCAATATAAAAGTACTCGAACGCAGTACAGATCGTCAAACCAAAGTTGTAATTTTAGTAGTGATCACCAACATGTTCTGTAAGGTAAGCGAAAGGAACTTCAAGGAAGTTGATGTGCACAAAGGATCCAACGTATCTTCTGAATGTGGTTCCTTATGGAGGGATAATTTTAAGGATAAATTTCAAGTGCTATTTCTTTTTGTTACAGCTATTGGTTTTTATCTGCCTGGTAAGCTATTCGCAGGCAAAACCAGGCGGATTATATGGAGGAATATATGGTGGTCCAGCACTGTCTTACTCATATGGAGCGGCATCACCGGTAGTTAAATCAGTCGGCTATTCTGTAGCAGCCGCGCCAGCAGTAGTTTCTGCACCAGCACCCATTTACGCAGCAGCAGCTCCAGCACCCGTTTACGCTGCGGCAGCTCCTGCTTATGCTGTATCAGCTCCAGCTTCTTATGCTGTATCAGCTCCGGCTCAAGCTGTTTATGCTGCTGCTCCTGCAGCACCAGCCTTTGTGTCTGCCCCTGCCCAAGTTGCTGTAGCTGCACCAGCGCCAGCCTTTGTTTCAGCCCCTGCACCTGCTTTTGTCTCAGCTCCAGCACCAACATTCGTATCTGCTCCTGCTCCTGTTGCCGTCGCAGCTCCTGCTCCAGTTGTCAAATATGCTTCAGCTCCTCTATACACAGCTGCCACTCCAGTCGTAAAGCAAGTGGTCGCTTCTGCTCCAGTGGTTAAACAAGTAGTTGCTGCGGCTCCAGTGGTAAAACAGGTCGTTGCCGCCGCTCCCGTGATCAAAGCTGTTGTTGCTGAACCATTCGACCCAAATCCTTCATACAGCTTCAGCTATGGAGTTAGTGATCCTTACACAGGTGATTCAAAACATGCTACTGAGACATTGGTCAACGGTGTCGTACATGGAAGTTATTCATTGGCTGAAGCTGATGGAACCGTGCGTAAGGTCACATACACAGCTGACAAAATCAATGGATTCAACGCAGTAGTACAAAAGCAAGGAGTTGCAGTTAAAGCCGTTGCACCGGTTGCAGTTAAGGCTGTAGCAGCTCCAGCTGTTGTCAAAGCAGCCGCACCTGTGGCTGTCGCTGCACCTGTTGCTGTTGCTGCTCCAGCACAAGTTGCTTATGCTGCTCCAGCACAAGTAGCTGTCGCCGCTCCAGCTCAAGTTGCCTATGCCGCTCCAGCACAAGTTGCTTATGCTGCTCCTGCACAAGTAGCAGTCGCTGCTCCAGCGCAGGTTGCTGTAGCTGCACCTGCTTCAGTTGCATATGCCGCACCTGCACCTGTATACCATGCGGCTCCAGTAGCTCACATCGCACCCGCTTTAACAGTATCGAAATCTATAGGCTATCATCATTAGGAAATATTTTAAGGTAATTTTAAAGGAAGTTCAATTGTTTAACCAATAATTATTTATTGTATCATTCGTGCATGCATTCAAAAAGAAGAAAAAAATCATTTTAGCCGTTATTTTTTATGTACATGTGCAATTTACTGAATAAAAAATTTCAGTACAAAAATCGTATTTTAAGACCGTCTAATCGATTTAGCTACGAGTAATTGATGCTTTTTCAAAGAAGCTTGAACATTCAAAATTTCACTGATATAATGGCTAAGCTAATCTGACGGCAAAATCTTGGAACGGAAGTAGGATATTTATTGATGCAAATCAAAAAAGAGTAATTAGTATAGAACATTGCCCATTTCAAACTATCAAATTACTGAGGATGTGTTCGAAGAATTGCTTTTAAGGAATTATAAGATGTCAAAATGATTGATATGAAATGTTTTTTCGGCTTTTGTATGCCTAGTGGATGTCAATATATATATTTATGTCCCCCTCTTGTAGTCTTGTAGTGCAGGTGAGGCATGTTTAAGGGCAAGCCATCACGACGGCTTTTCAAAAAAAAATCGTAATATTGCTGCATCATTGAACCACGAAAATGCATTGACACTATCGGTCAGAAACGACGTTTATATAAATTGACCATTGAATGCTTGTTCGAGCTTTCTAACAGTGGATCAAAAATGCATAACTGATGTCATGATAAATACTGACAGCCTGATGATGTCGTAATGCAAGTTGGTCCAGCCGGGGATATCGCCATGAATTTTGAAATATAACATCAAAACAGGTGCCACATAAAACCATTAAGGCTAATATTGCTTCCCATTTTTGACCAATTCTTCATAATTATTATCGTACGCCAACAGTATTATTGGGGAGTAACAAGGCGGTTTTAGAGCAGGTAGATCGGAGATAAACCAATTGTTCACAGTCAAGCAGGTACTTGAAAAATGCTGGGAGTTCAACATAGATGTACACCTAATTTTCGTTTACCTTAAGCAAGCATACGACAGTATTGATCGTAATGTACTGTATCAAATAATGCTTTGCTTTGGCATCCCAGCCAAATTAGTCCGTTTTACCAAAATGACAATGGCGTCAAAGACCTCCCAAGTTCGCATCAATAACCAACTCACCGATGCCTTTGACACAAATATTGGACTAAAGCAGGGAGATGCGCTGGATCCATTGCTATTCAATTTGACTCTGGAGTACCTCATAAGGAAGCGACCGTCGATACGTGAGGTATATTAATATTCAAGTCAAGCCAAGTCGTAGCCTATGCGGACAACAACAACATTTTGTTACGGTCATTAAAAACTGCCAAAGAACTTTTCCTGAAACTTGGCAGCGAAGTAAAACTAGTAGGGCTACAAATCAACGAAAACAAAACGAAGTTCATGACGCTGTCGAGGGGAATACCTCAAATACACATAATATCACACTTGACGAATACAGTATCGAAAATGTGAGCGAATTTGTTCTCTAGGCGCCAAAATAACGAAAACAGGCAATGAAAGAGACGAAATACGCCTAAGAAAACATCTTGCAAATAAAATATTTTATTCAGTTTTGACGAACTTGAAGACCAGCATCATACACAGGAAAACAAAGCTCCAAGTATACAAATCTGTGATAAGACCTGTGTTATGCTATGAGTGTGAAACATGGACCCTAACGCAAGCATCCGCAAATATATTGAACGAATTTGGGCAACGGGTCCTGAGGCGAATAATCGGAGCAAAGCTAGACTGGGACCAATAGCGAATTCGATACAACCATGAGCTGTATGAAATTCTTGAAGAACCGGAGGTCTCAACGGTTGTAAAACTGCGGAAGCTGCAATGGGCTGGGCACATGAATCGTATGGACGAACAACGGATACCAAAAAAGGTATTCGTTGAGGGAACTGAAGACCGGAGACCAGTGGGGAAACCGAAGAAGCTCTGGTCTGAGTCAGTTGACGAAGACAGTTCATCGCTGCTCGGATCTCGAAAATGGAGGACGCGGTCAATGGACTGAGACCGTTGGAGGCGCTATTTGCAAGAAGCGAAGGCCCGAAAGGGGCTGTGATGCTAAGAAGAAGAGGAAGAAGAAATACAATTTTGTAAAATAGTATTGTTTATTCCAAGCGTTTTTTATTTTGATTTCACAGAACTCGGATTATATACGCGATCCTGTTAAGAGCTTGAAAATTTCCACGCACATTTTTTCCGAACGGAAAATCAACAGCCAAAATCGGTGCCCGACTCATAACGAACACATTAGCGATGAATTTAGAGTTATAAACCTAAAGTGCGAAACCGCAACTTTTTATGATATTGAAACTATGCGTTAATACCGTAACGCTGGTATATAAGTGTTGTAAAAGCTACGTACCTGGAGTCAAGCGGCAGGCATGCAAAGCGGTGCAGGCAACCGTTTAATAATGTCAATCGACGCTAAAAGGACCGAGGATGCAGGATGCGATCTACCCTCAAATGCAGACTAAGAACGCCATGCAGCCTTCCAGGTCAGCAGCGTCGCCTTCCGCGTACCACTCTCTTAAGGGGAAGACGTGGAGCTATGGTTTGCTCAGGCTGAAGCGAATTACGCCACCACGCATTAGCGGCGATTCAACAAATTTTCAACTGCTTACCAGTGACTTGGACAGAAAGACGAAACAGCAGGTCTGAAGCACCGTTACAAGTCCCTCAAACGAGGGAAGGAACGGGAATCTTAAATAGCAGATAGTCACGGCTTAAGACTTTTTACAAAAAGGCATTCGAACATTACTGTCCAAGGTCGAACTGCGGATTAACGCCTTTCACAGCTGCTAAACCGTATACTCGTATGGGCCCTATGCCGGGAATAACGTCAGAGACACTTCCCTCCAACAAATGTGGTTAAAATGGCTCGCTCAAACTCCGGAGGATACTTTCGTCGAACTACGCATCATTAACGGATTTGGCAAACATCGCCACTAGAGTGCACGAAGACACCGGTATGCGCCGACCGTACGCTGTTTGCACTATCATTGGGACCACGTTCGGACAACGGCATCTCTCTCAACCTAGAATCACCAAGACCTTTTACGAGGACATTAATCATCGCAAACGTCAGTTGCGCGATTACGGTTGCCAATTATTTAAAAATATATGAGCGCTTGGTGAACATTCCTGAACAAAGGCTTATCGACCGTGCAAATAATATTAGCGCAGCAGTAAACACAAATCAGTGATAAGACCTGTGTTATGCTATGGGTGTGAAACATGGACCCTAACCCAAGCATCCGCAAATATATTGAACGCACTTGAACAACGGGTCCTGTGGCGGATAATCGGAGCAAAGCTAGACGGGGACCAATGGCGAATTCGATACAACCATGAGCTATATGAAATTTTTGACGAGGCGGAGGTCTCAACGATTGTAAGACTGCGGAAGCTGCAATGGGCTGGCCACATGAATCGTATGGACAAACAACGGATACCCAAGAAGTTATTCGTTGGGAGAACTGAAGGCCGAAGACCAGTGGGAAACCGAGAAAACGCTGGTCTGACTCGGTCAACGAAGACAGTTCATCGCTGCTCGGATTTCGAAATTGGAGGGTGCGGTCAATGGACCGAGACAGTTGGAGGCACTATTTGCAGAAAGCGAAGGCCCGAGAGGGGTTTTAGTGCTAAGAGGAAGAAGAAGAAGTAACACGCATCAGCACGGAAACCGAGCCTTTAATGTCTCCGGGCATTCTGGGAAAACCTCAGCAACAAATCAGCTCCTTACTCCGCGAGTACAAGAATATCACCACGATTAAGCCTCGCAAAAACATCACTTGTACGACAAAAGGGTTTCCAATGCGCTCTAAGGTCTATAGACTCTCCCTCGAATTTGACCAACTCTTACGGCTTGGAATTAGCAGACCATCTCAGAGTGCATGGAGTAGTTTGCTACACATGGTCCCGAAATCGAACAGCAAATGGCGACCAAGTGGTAAGTACCGCGCAATCGGCATTCAATCCCGGGTAGGTATCCAATCAGTTTTCTCCAGGAATAAACATCAGCGCGTCGCGGCAAATCAATCTTTTCCGTGATCGACATACATATGGCATACTGTCAAATTCCCATGGAGCTTAGCGACATTTTGGAGATGGCTATAATCACACTCTTTGACATATATGAATTTATGTATATGACCTTCGGGTTATCCAGCGCGGGACAAACATTCCACCGCTTCTTGCACAGGGGTGCAACGTGGCATTAGCAATGTTTTTGTGTACATCAATGATACCCTGATTTTCTCGCCCGGTTACTAAAGCACACTAAATAACATACGTTGCAGACGTTTTCAGACATCTCTGGAAACTTGGGCTTACCATCAACTTCGTCAAGTGCCAATTCGGCAAACTAGAAGTCCGCTTTTTAGGTCATACGAGTATAATCAGTTTACATGCATTGAAACCCCTGACTGAAAAAACAAAGGAAATTACATAGACTTCACGACCGGTTTTGGTGCATCAGTTTAAATCACTCCTGGAGATGGAAAGTTTTTGCCTCATGCAGCTCAATGCCATTGCGTTTTCCAGCAGCTGATAACAGGAAATCGGAAACGAGACATGTAAGATTGGACGCACGAAGCGGTAGTCGTATTGGAACAATGCAAAAAGGATTTGAACCAAGCTTTTAAATTAGTGCATCCAGACCCAGAGGCGACCTAATTCCTTAGTATCCACGTTTCAGATACCGGCTAAGGCGCTGCCCTCCAACAGAAACAGTAATGTCATACACGGGGTTCTTTTTAAAGAACTTAACAGACTCTTAGCTATTTACAGCACCTATGAGAGGGCCATGTTGGCTATTTACGAGCCAATTAAGCACTTCCGACATAAACTAGAAGGCAGGATACACACTCACCACCAACCATTGCGGTTCGTTGTTCAAAAAACCTCTGAAAATGCATTCTTGAAGCAGCAGCGAAAGCTGGATTTCATCGCTCAATTCACGACAAACATCATGCACATTTACAGACTATCTATTAAGGGTAAGCAGAGCCAGATTAATCGACTTCTCCGCCATTGCCTTAGCTCAGCAAAATGACAACGAACTCAAAGCATTATTAAGTCAATCCGATCTGCAACTCGAGTGAAAACAACACCAACTAAGGGGCATCCCTTACGCGTTGTATTTTTTTGTTACAGCAGACAGAATACGCCCTTTCCTGCCACTACTATCTTGAACTGCGATTATCGAAGCAATTCATGGGATGTCACGTCCAGGGGTTTGCGCAACCAGGAAACTAATAACCAACCGCTATTCATCCAAACATGGGTTAAATGTTAGCGAAGCAAGGTTAAACGCCACGTTAAATCACCTCTGCAACGCTATACTAGCACCAATTCAAGTTTCGAGCATATCAACGTGTACCTAATTGGAACACCGCTTCCCAGCGATGGTTACAGGTACTGCCTAACATCATCGACAATTCACTCGATAGCCTAATGTAGTACATCTACGAACTATTTCTATCGTAGTACATCTACGACTGATAAACGTGTGGATCAGCTGCTTTAGAGTTCCAGCGCGAGTCACATACGGTTTAGAACGCCAATTCGAGGGCCAGACGTGTAACGAGCTCAGTAGGCTCTTGGCGATCACTTACTCACGGACGACAACGTATCACCTGGCGGCAAATAGCATTATCGAGAGGTGGCACCATACAGTAAAACCCACAATTTGCTGCCACGAATACACCCAATTGTCTAAAACATAACCAGTAATCCTCTGCGGGCTTCGCTGTACCTTAAAAGAAGACATCAAATCAACATAAGCGGAGGCTTCCTGGAGAATTCTTCATCTCAGCGTAGGCAGGTACCAACGACTTTGACTTATTGTTAAACCTCAGATCGAGGATGGCATTACTAAGGCCTACTAATACCGCGCATCACGTGCTGACCGGCAATTTCGTTCCCCAGTAGCTAAGTAGCATCGCTCACGTCTTCTTTCGGAACGATAGAGTAAAAGTAACTCTCACGTCACTGAAAAATGGCCCATACCCCGTCCTAAACAGGAAGGACAAGTACTTCTTGGTGGACATAAGCAGACGTTCAAGTCTGAAGCAACAACGACCACCTGTTCTGGACGCATCTTGCAGCGGCCGATATGTTTCTGTGGCGACAATCTTATGCCTGCCCACGATTGTGCACTGCGAGCGACATGTTGGGATAATCTTACGTATGTACATGATTGTGCATTGCAAGCGTTGCAGGGTGGGTGTTGGCTGGCAATATGTATGCAGATGTCTTTTATGCGTCTTGTTTTGAGCCGGCGAAGAAAACTTAAGAACGTATGCGTGGAATATGCAACGCTAGTCTTTTTCCGACCGCGAATCAGCCAACGGCAACACACACGACAACGGCAAACGAAAGATGTTCAACTTACCATTCGATGTTACTTTTCAACACATCCAAAAAATATAATTTTGTTATGTGGTTTTGTTTTTTTTCAAGCGTTATTTATTTTCATTGTAAAGCACTTGGACTACAAGTTCAAAGGTTCCGTTTTTATTTTATAGAGTAAAACGTAAAGTTTAAAGTTTATTGAATTTCGACTTTTGAGGCACTTGTTACCCTTGCACTTAGAAAGGAGCATCTTCATGATTTTTGGCACAAAGGTATCCTATTACAAGGGGGTTACCGTCTTTCCGTAGTTTCTACTTCCACTTTATTACTGAACGCAAACTTCGCTCAATTCAGATATGTAGGCAACAGTAAATGAGTCCTTGAAGATATTGATTTTGACCAGACAGTCAACAACTGATTTAGAGGGATATACTGTTTATTCCGACTGTAAAGTAATGGATCCTGTATGTTTTTGGCTTAAAGGTATTAACAAAACTTTTTAGTTTGTTAATAATGGCCACCAACCATATATCGGACTTTAATAAGTTTGTGAAAATGAAGCAAGCTGCAGCATCAATTAGCGCAGACATTCAATTTTTAAAAACATACCCAAGGTTAGCTTTGACCCCCAAATCCCATAACATCTCAATAATGCCGGCACACAACATTAACAGACAGCAAAAACTGAATTTAGAAAGGCAAATGATAGTCCAGACAATTAAAGCCTTATATAAAAAAATCCCCGTTGGCAGCACCAGCCGGAAAGGTAAATTTCTCGTATGTAGCATAAAGCTTCGAAAAAAAATTTGGCTTGCCTACTACTCAACTTCTTTCTGCAATTTTCATAGTACCACATGGGTATTTATTAACATAAAAAAAATCTGGCCACGTTCGTTCTTAGAGACCTTTTATCGGGGCGCAAATATTTTGCTAATTAAATTGAGTTGCATACGTATGGATTACATATTGAAAATCGGCGGATCATAAATTGTTGTAAACATATAAATACCGGTTTCGCCCTTCTCGCATTTGCTGTTTACACAGTTCACAGTGGTAACCACACAAAGGCTTAAATAGCTCGAATAGTTAATTTCAAAAGATTTCCTTGAAAGTTTAATCAGCACTTGCGTTGCCATTAATATATACATTTTCAATTTTTTTCTGAACTATGAGGGCCGTCATTTCAATTTTTATTGAAATCGGCTGCTAAAAATATTAGGCTGTAAATTTTCGACTTTTTTATTTGTCATTCGATTTGCATAATTAAATTAAATTAACTTGCGTTAATAACTTATAATTTCAAGTTTCAACGGAATCTGTTGAGAATCTTGGCTGCTACAGAAATAAAAAAAATTGTATGCCACCCTCCTGTATGGGGAGACCCCCCTTAAAATACCTTAAAATATTTTCTTGCACTGCAAATTTCAAGAGGCACCACTTTTGACCTACGTAGAAAATTTCCTCATTCTAGCTCATGTGGTTTGCGAGAAAACTTGTTTTGACGCACGAACAAACGGACGGACAGACAGACAAGTCGCGATTTTATAATTTTTTTAGGGAATTGTTAAAAAGATTTTACAATATCTTAAAAATGGTCTGGTTTATAAATTCTATCAAGTAAAGTCATTTAAAACGTTATCATGAAAAATATTCATTATTTCAGTTGGCACTAAAATAGCGAATTGCGCTTGCCTTCTGACCTTTGGGGGCCGCCATTTTGAATGCATGCATTTTATTTTGGATTATTTTAAATCTTTGTATGCCAGGAACTCATCAATCAATGTACTATCTCGTTCAAATAGAAGTTTCACTCTAGACAGGGCAAAATAATTCAATTTTTAAAGAAAATGGCTGCTAAAAATATTAGGCTTTAAATTTTCGACTTTTTTATTTTTCATTCAATTTTAATAATTTCCTGCATAATACAAGAACATAGTACAGAGATCCATAATCTCAAGTTTCATCAAAATCCGCCGGAAAATGTGACCGCTAGAGGGCCACAAAAACCTGAAAAAAACGCATATTTAAACGGCCGCCATTTTGAAATTTGCTCATGCATGATCACCAAAATATCAAAGACTGTAGGCCTAAATAATGTCTATCTTGAAACCGAATTTCGTATATGTCGGATTAAAATTGCGACTTTAAAAAGCCTTTGAAATTTTGCCCTTTAACTGACCGCCATTTTGTTTTTTGCAACCTGACCTCCAATTTTTTCACGTAATTCTTTAGACACTTATAATTTCTATCAAGTTATCAAATTTCATGAAAATCTGTTGAAAGCTTTGACCACTATTACAACAACAAAATTTTGCACGTTTTTCGACATTTGAGCGGCCGCCATTTTGTTTCTGCCGTACCGACTTTGGATTTTTTATTGTGAGATTCATCACATATAGCAATGAACCTTTGCACCAAATTTCATCCAAATCGGAGCTATACTTTGGTCAGAACAGAAATCACGATTTTTCGTCTAAAATGGCCGCCATTTTGTTTTTGCCCGGCCGATATAGCTGGTTCACGAACTTAACCGAAATAATTACTCAATACACCTTTCCTGAAAATTTGGTGAAAATCGAAGCAAAATTGCAACCTCTATCGTGGTCACAAATTTCGTTATATCCCATATATATATATATATATATATATGATGCTCTCCGCAATAGGTAAATTTCTCTCGAGAAATTTACCTAAAACTGGCAAAATTTACTCTACTAGCATACGCGGCCCATCTAAAAATAGCAGGCGAGATCACTAAAACCAGGGAAGCATTCAAGTATTTATAGGCAAAATAACAAGAGCATACGAATGCAAAGCAGCGAAGAAAAGAAGAACTCACTCGAAAAAACTGCAGGAGCTACGGCGACAAGCAGAGGATCCGCAAATAAACGAACATAGCGAAGTGAAAATCATCCCTAATTTCGTGGTTGATAAATCGACTATCGACTTTAGCGAAAACGAGCTATGTTATTGAACAAAGGACTAAGTTACGCTGTATCTCCCTGTAATATACCATAGTATATATAAAATGTGCGATCAGGGATATTCAAAAAAAAAAAAACGAGAAGGAAACCATCCGAAAAGAAATACGAGAAGCGATTGTCCGCACAAAAAAGAAAAATGGCAGTAAAAGGGAAACCCGTTTAACCAAACAACTGAAGGAGAAGCCAGTTAATTACCTAAAGGCCGATAAAGGGAACAATGTCGTTATTATGAAGAACGACGATTCCAATACAACGATAGTAAAAATATTAAATAGCGGAAGTTTTTTTGAATTGGGGAAGAATCCTTTACAAGAATCCATAAAACGAGTGGAAAAACACTTGAGCGTAAAGATATAATCGACAATATAGGATACTTACGAGTCCCGAACCCAGTCCTCCCCTGAATAAGAGGGCAGCCAAAAATACACAAGGAAGGAAACGAGATGAGGGAAATTATAGCGGACCTTGGTTCCCGTACGTACAAAATAGCAAAATGGCTAGTGAAAGAATGCAACAAAATAGGAAATATTTACGGTGCGCGGTCGATCAAAAACTCGGCGGAACTCATCAACCAGCTCCAGAAAGGTGGTCCAATAAATAACGACGAAACAATCGTGTCATTTGACGTGAAGTCGTTGTTCCCCAGTATACCTACATATAACATCGGCATTATATGAGTTCGAGCAATGGCTGTCATGAGAAGATGAAACAATGGAATGGAGGAAACTGAAGCAATACGCAAGGTTGGCTACGCTATGCATGGCCGAAAATTATTTTACTCTTCGGGGTAAATTCTTCAAAACGGTACGAGGAACAGCAATGGGGAACCCACTTTTACCGGTATTGGCAGAAATTTACATGACAGCGATGGACAAGAGAATAGAAGAACCTGGAATGATGCCTAGAGTGTGGCTTAGATATGTGGATGACGTACTAGCGATAGTAAAAACAAAACTTAATACGATAAATAGCAACATACAATTTAGCATGGAGCGCGAAAACAAAGGAAGAATCTCACTCTTGGATGTGGTCATCATCCGACAAGATGAACAACTGCAATTTGATATTTACAGGAAACCCACAGCAACACAACGGACAATACCAGCATCGTCAAACTAAGCAATACAGCAAAAACTGGCAGCATTTCATCATATGGTACACCGGCTAACGATATTGCCCTTCAGCGAAGGCCGATATGAAATGGAGTTGGAAAACATCAAAAAGATAGCAGATATTAACGGTAATCGTAAAACAGTGATCGACCAAATGATTAATAAAAAGAGATCGAAGGACGCAATAAACCAGCATACCACATTAATCGGGCAAAATAGTGAATCCAAAAATATTAAGGCAGCGATAACGTACTCAACATTGTTTCTAAGGACAAAAACAATACTGAAGAAAAGGAACATTGACATAGTTGGCTCGAGCAAGAGTATGAAACTGAAAAGCATTTTCGGAAGCCCAAAGGATCCGATAAATATGTGGGAGAAAAATGGCATTTATAAAATAATATGCTCGGAATTCGAAGCTGTATATATCGGACAAACCAAACGGTTGATCGGCGTAAGACTGCAGGAGCACTTCAAAGAAGTTGAAAACTGCCAAACTGGCAAAAATAGACAATGCGATCTTAAATCCACAGTGGCGAAGCATGTGATCGAAACGAACCACGCAATAAGCAGCGACAACGTTAGAGTCATCAAAAAGGTTATGAATCAGCGGAAATTGAACCCTTACGAAAGCCTAGACATCAGCCGGATAGAAAAACAAAAAAGGATGAACACCGACGTGAGCAATAATTACTCTCCTCTATATGCATTAAGTCTCTAACGATCTGTGGAAACAAAATAAATATTGGTTTAGGATTACCTAGATTAAATAACAAAAGTAATTAGCTATTATAAAATTTGCATTCAAAATAGATTAGTAGATATACATGTTAAATAGGATATAAGATTACCTGCTATTAGCTAAAAGCACCTAAAAGATAGTTAAATTTGGTTTTCAAAAAGTATAAAAGTAAATGTAAGAATTGCTAATTCACAAATTAATTTGCTCACTGAGGATGGAAGGAAGTACCTTCCGAAACACGCGTATGATGAATTAAAATGTATAATTCACCCAAAAAAGAAAATAAAAAAAATTTTGTTTTGATATTGATGGTATTATTGGCTAGACTTTTACTTGCAGAGGTCAGCATCTACTGTTCGATAATGACTACCGCAAACATTTTCCGAAATAGTGAAAAGATTGGTTTAATGTACTCACTGGCGAGGGATGTTCGTGCGATGATGCATGTGCTGCAAGTATGCGTATTATTGCGTGAAAGTTATGTCCGATGTCACTCATTAGCTTTTACTCTAGGATGGACTGGTTTATGTGGGAAATTGTAATCATCAGTACAACATTAGAGAGCAGTCGACATCTAACCTGTGGTGAAGCGGTTAAGTGAACAAGAAAGGAATATATGATCAAAGACAGACAAAGTAAAGCGTATAGCTCATTTAAATTATGATGCCACCAATTTCACTTCCACTCATAGCTCGTTGTTTTTGGCAATTCGTCTGATAGGATGAGAGCCAGCTAGTTGCCGAGGGTTTCTGTAAACTTTTTTGCCACAGACGCTGTTTGAAGATTTTCGTTACTTAGTAGTTAATCAATGTAAAAATTATTTATAAGTCCGTTACCGAGACTTTATGTTCTTATTCTTAATTTGTTTTATTTCCATCAAAACGATTTTTTATTCTTTTTTTGACACATATATTTATCGGGAGTAAGTTACTTCCTTTTTCAGTGTCAGTTATTTTCCTTTATGTTTTTATTTGCTTCGCTAAATTATTTTGCTTTTGATTGACAGTCATCAATGGTATGTGCGGGTGAATGCACTGAAGGCCTTCTGTAGGATGTTAGAAAGTCGAAATCAATTGATTTTATCTTGTCAGCCGTTAGAGATTTGGCGTACAAAATTAATTTCAGAGGATCATTTTTGGTAGAGTGATTTATGGTGCAGTATTCAGGACAACGATAAGGGGAAAATATGGACTTAATTTTTGCTATATCTTTCCAAGTTGAGTCGCTTGAACGGTTTTATTCGATTTGTGGTCGATGAAAGAGTTTTTATACTAAAGAATCGTGGGTTATTCGAAAAAAACTGGTTAGAGTTCAAATATCTGTAGTACTTGTGGAGCGGTGGGTTAGGGCACACTCCCCTTGCGCAGCAACTCCCAAGTTCAAAATTTGGTGGCGGCATCAAATTTGAGCTTCTGATGCTGATGTCGGACTAACAGATGATCAAGCTGTGATGGGTACTAATTGAAAAATAAGGTAATAATCACATGTTTGAGCGTGATATTGACAATATCACCTTGGACTGCGTTGCAGCCATGGAATGAAATACCCTAACAATAAATCTCAATGCAAAGGTTCGGATTTGGACTTGTAGTGAATAGGTAAAGTATCAATGTCCGTATAGGACTGCAGCGATGGTCTGCTGCCTCGGCGGAGGAGGATGTTGATATCCGCCGAGAATACCCTTGTCTGGGGATGCGTGAATGCGCCCGCAGGCTAGCATTGCGGTGTCGTGGGGCGGGTTCATTCCCCCAGCACAAGGACCCACTACAAAAGAATTTCGCATTCGCGAATTCTTGGGTCTCAACAGACAGGCGACCGAAGTCGAAAAATTGTAGGTAACTACAACGAGGGAAATGACTTGTTCAGAGAACAAGTTGGACAAGTGAAAACGGACGGACTTAGGGTAACCTCGTCTTTACCCGACGATGCTCATGGCCCACAAATAAGAGTGGGACAACCGGATGGCGATGGTGCTCCCTCCCACCCGCCCAACCGGATCAAGATCCAGAGATGTTGCAGTGACCAAGTATTTCCCTTCTGAGTGGAAAACTCAGACAACATAACTTTTATGAGCCTTCCCATCAGAGGAGAAATACCCCGGTGACCAATTTATGTCATAGAATTATGCAATCAGATCACATAACCCCATGCCATAAAAAGGCACCTTGCTCGGGGCCACTCAACCCGCGAGAGTTCCTGCAACAAAAAGAAGGTTATTATGTGCCCGATGGCTGGCTCATGTTTGGTGGTGAGAGCCTGCCACCAGGTCCTAAACATGGTCTGACAAATCAAAATGAAAAGACCGAAGGGTTAGTTTAGTAATTCATTTTAATATTCGGAGCACTTTAGGAACAATTCAATATAATTTTTTATAAGAAAAATAATTTAAGTAATTAAATAAAAATATTAGAAATGTTAAAGATATAAAATAAGAAATTTAAAGTATATTTAAGATTTAATAATCATATTGTTTAAAAATATAAAATTTTATAAAATTAAAAAAAAAATAAAATATATTCATTTTATTTTTTTTATATAATAATAATAATAATAATAATAATAATAATAATAATAATAATAAAAAAAATTTTTTCTATAAAAATGTTCAAAAAAATGTAATAAGTACATGCAAAATGTACTTACTGAACCTTGTCCGACGACGAGCGCTCGTTGACGAAGCAGGGGATAAGTCCTGGAAATTTTTTCACAAGGAAAAATTAGATAAACTCAATTTGAGGACGCCGACAACGGTTGCTTAGAAAATAATGACAGTCGTAAATTATAAACGGATGTGTTCCTTTTTGAAGTCTGAATGTAATTCCTGTCCCGCTGGTGGAAGTGGTTGCACAGGCCGACTATCAGCTTTTGGCAAACGAGGCGAGTTTTCTAAATTTAGGCTAGAAAATCCAACAGTTGGTGATGTTATAGCTGCAGGCGGTGGAGTTGCTTTCCCAAAATTTATAGGATTTGTATGCGGAGTACTTGCTGCTGGACGTGATGTTGAATTCTCAGTTCCAGGAAGATTTTAAAAGGGTGGTGGTGACTGCTGCGTAAAAAAAATTGAGCTGGCTGTGGTGGTAGATTGCCTTTATCCACACCAAATGAATACTGTTGCGGTATATTAGGGTATAAAGGAGTGGGCAGTGTCTGCTGATATTGTGGTGAGTAAAATGAAGGCTGTTGCACAGTTGCCTGAGGGGGAATTCAATATTAATCCGAGCTGGGGCGTTTGAATATTAGATTGATCTTTTTGGCCCCCTACTCTACCAACGAGCCCAGATGAATTCTGCCAAACAGGGGGCAACAACATTGGATAGTGAGAGTAGTCCTTTTCGTTCTTCTTTTTTTTTTTTGAAGGTTGTTCTGCAAATGGCTAAATATTTGCTACTCCCGGTTGTAAATTGAAGACAGGTCTACTATTGGCAAAACTGTCGAAACGACTAACTTCACTTCCTGTTGATGGTTGTAAAGGCAGCGGCGGTGGCAATGTAGCTACAGACGTTGGAAGCACGTTAGCGGTCGGTTGATGAACATTAGAGGAGAGTCCTGGAATTGTTGCATATGTTTTTCTTTTAACATTTAAACGATATGTACTCTGATTCGTATTTTGTAAGCTTGGTGCAGTTGGGAGTGATGATATTTCCACAGGTGAATAAAATTTTGGCGGTTCTAGTGGTTGTTCTGGTAATGCAGGTATACTGCTATTTCCGTGTTGTTCCGGGGCATAAAAATGATCGAATGTCGGACTCACTTGGATATCCGCGTTCGAAACACTACTATCTTCAAGATGTTGGCTGGTTGGTGAATGATCTTTAATCACCTTTGAAAAGGTTGAAAGATCTGTTGAAGCTACAGATGGTAGTTGAGAGAAAGATGAAGCCTCCGGCGATAAGAGCGACGAGTCCGGTATCGATGGACTTTCTTTCTCGAATTATTCAAAGAAGCGAAATCCAGAATATCCGACTTCCAATAAGACCTAAATCCTTGGACCGAAAATTGAAACCTTGAATTACTTCCAAATAATGTACTAATGAACCGCTAGTGCTTGTTTAACTAGTACGAACTTGAAATGTTTATGATTTACAGGCCGTTTAGGGTCAATTAACACTGATTAAAACTCCGGTAATCACTTCTTTGGAAGACGGTTCTTTGAATACTAAGGTCTTAAACGCTTGATTTTAAACTATTATTGCACAATCCATGATTCAAGACAAACCAGATGATTCCACGACTTTGCACCAAATGAACCAAACATTATCTCTGTTTTTAGTGAGAATAACCACTATTTGCTACATCGATTCCCTCTATTCTCTAATAATATAAAAGGCCACAACCGACATTATGAGCTATTTTCACTGCCCTCAACTAAACCTCAAGTTCGTCCTGTTTAACACTGACAGCTAACCTCAACACGTGCCACCAAAACAAAGTTGCGCTTTACACCTTTCCGACAGGCGATTTCCCACCGCCAAGGTCACGATTATAACTGGACTCTTACTAGATTCTTCAGCAATAATTCACAATATTTCGCCAATAATTCAGGGCTTTTACTTGTACTTTTGCTTGCTGCTGTCACTGCATTTGTTTATGATATCATCAGTTTTTTATAACACTGCTTTCATGTTGGTTTTTAAGCTTCTTATTCATTTTAATTCCAACTATTTAGAGCTTTATTCGTTAACGTTTCCTCTCGCCTCATAATTCTTTCCATACACATCTTCTTTATCGGCTACGTATCGAATTATGTTGGCAGGTGTCAATAAGTTTTCGGTATCTGAATCTTCGATAGCCATTATAACTTCTACATGATCCAGTGAATCCAAGCCCAAGCTGTTGATAAAGTGAGAATCGACAGTCAGCTTTGCGGGATCAATTTTATCGTAGAGTTTTAAAACGAGTAAGACACGTTCCTGGATAAGTTTCAACGAGGGCGGAGGAGCATGACCCGAATATTGTCGAACATATATCGATTGCGACTGCCTGCCAACTAGACTATCTTGAAATAATGCACTGATTGAGTTAACGTGATTTACCTTGCGTCCAGCTAATGGTGTTGTGGTTGTTGGAAATTTTGAGAATAATGAATGAGAATTATGCCACTGTCTAGATTCCAGTACGTAACTTTTGGCTACGTAACATGCTCTACACTAAATTAGCACTCTTAATGAGCAGAGTTCATTATCACTTGGACAATTATTGCATCAACCTAGAATTACACTCTGAATCAATTCATTAGCTCAGAAACTACCGATATGCGGCTACTTTACGTCCAGAACGATCATAGAAAGATGGCCGTCAAATGTCGGGCATTAGTGACATTTTCAATTTCTAGCACTGACTAAATTCCTTTAGTTCACGCACTTTATGAACGTTTATCGATGGTTCACCATAGAGGTTTCAAGTCGATGGCATATATTTTAGGTGGAATTTCATTGATGTAATTCTTCCGTAATTGATACAAAAAATGACAGCGCGAGTAAGAGAAGGACGCAACCAAAAACACTGACGTCTTTCCACCTTCGCCAACCTTAGAAAATCCGTGGAGGAACACAAAAACGCGTCAGCGTTTGCGTCGCCGAAAGCGTGCACCACTTTACTCTTATCTTTCGATGCAGGCCTCGAATGAGTTTGCGTATTGTATTTTTTTATATGTGTGGGTGCGTATAATTAATAAGTATAAAAGAAAATTAGGGACGAATAACAGAATTGCTTCTTGGTGGTTGTTTGTGTTTTTAACTAATATTATTATCATAAGGTTTTATTGATAAATTTGAATTCATTTTCAACGTAAAGGTACAATAATGAATAATGCCTCATAATATATCGCAGTTTTTTTTTGTGATATCACGTTGATTTGAAACAAAATTGGTATGCAAGGTGTTTGTTAGTTCTTGATCATTTTAACGAAGACATTAGATATTTAAAAAAAAAATTCTAAACTGAATTATCATTAATGTCTACTTGTCATCGCCTATAGCCATATGCGTTTCATCGACCTGTCTTCACTTTTTCTAGTAGGAATTTCAATTTGCTTGATCACCATGCTGTAAGGGTGACGGAGATAGGAAAGTTTTAGAGCAGTTTAATAGGGTAACTGCTCGATTACTACAGACTATTGTGCGATGGATTATTATCTGCGTTGGTGTTATTTATGCTATCCGGCTCATGGCATTCTTGGAAGTAGTCTGCATTTGATTTCCATATCCTGAGACATTCCTGGAACTCAGATTTTGGAATGACCTTGAACGAACTCGTATTCTTTTCGATGTCGTCCAACCGATCGGCTTTGAGCTGCATTTTCAATCTAGGGAATCGAAAAAACGACCTTGGGAGCAGCCAAAATCTACGATTTTCAGGTTGTTCTGAGCGATTTTGTAGCGAGGGTTTTCGTGCGAATAAATGCGTCTCTTCGGTAGCTGCAGCATCTTAGGTTCATGTGACGGGATTGGTGGTTACCCTCATGCTACGCAGAAGTCGCTCGAACGTTCTGGTAACGAGGTTTTGTCCTGACTAGTATTTTGTTTTCAAGGCTTTTCACAGTTTCCTGGTGTTCAATCCAAATACTTTTTCTTGTACTCCTTATCCTCAAAGTTACTACGGGCTTCCATTTTAATCAATATATCAATTAACTCATCAGAAAATGAATTCTAAAGCGGAAATGGGAAACGGCGGATGGCAGCTCCTATAGGATGCAAACTACGAGTATACTACCCAAAAGCCGAATCCACGATGTGGTTAAGGAAATGCACGAAGGATCCTCGGGAGGCCACCTTGGTGTTAACAAGACCTTAGCGAAATTGCGGGATAGGTTCTACTCGCTCCACGCTCGAGAAGACGTAGAGGACTGGTGTTGCAGATGCACAATTTGCGCTTCCTTCAAAGGCCCAAAGCGACGACTGAGAGGACAAATGCAAACCTATACAATATATCAATTAACTCATCAGAAAATGAATTCTAAACATTCAACGATGAAGTATTCTTTAGCCCACGCGCCCCACGCAATTATCGTACGTATAATAATCGTTCAATCCTCCGTGAGAATCTATCTCATCGTCTCATGTAATCAATTAGTTGTCGATCAATCGTTACAACTCGCCATCATTCTTATTCGTTGGCGCTGTTAATGACATTCAATGCAAATATTTAAATTGCTTGTACGAGACAAGATGCAATGTTACAAAATACAGTTTTAATTATGGCTGCAATTCACAGTTTTCCGAAGCAATCAAATAACTTTGAGCAAATAGCGAGTGCTGCCATATGTGAGATGACTTCGGTGTGGAAGCTTGTACAAAAGTGAGCCAGTACGCCAGTATGAGCGCATATTCATTAATGTACGCAATCCGTACGCGTCTATTTCGTAGGCATCTGTAATAGTACGTACTCGTAGAGTAACATGAATGACTTATGCATCCGTCCCTAACATGGAATGCCGTTTAATTGCGTTACATTGAGCAATCTGAACAAACGAGATTGCTCGACAACATGTTGCCAACGAACATATTTTTAAATATAAGTAGAACTGGGTATTTTCCTAATCTTTCAAGGAGCAAGATCGAAATAATCTAGTTTTCGCAGAAACTGGTAGTCTCAGCTGAGAAGACATTTGTATGAGCTGTTTGTTGGATGATTGACGGTTATATTGGAAATTTATGGAATCAATGAGGTAAATGCTAAAAGCTTTTATTAAAAACATTAATCCAAAGTGTAAGCTTGAGTTTGTTGAATTTAATCATCCTTTAAGACCACGATGCTGGAAGAAGTATTCCACTAGAGTACACTCTGATTCTGCTAAGCCGATTTTTCATTTAGTCAGATACTTCTTAATCAGCTAGCGCTGAGCTGCACTGCCTAAGACAGCTTTAACCATTAATTGTACTTATTAACTGATTTTAATACGCAATAAATGCAGGAAAATTTAGCTGCAAGCCTTTTAGTGCAGCAGTAATTCAAAAACCTCAGGCATTGACCTTGCAATTGAAAACTCGTTAAAAAGGTATCAATTGAAGAAAATTTATTTTTAATGAGCAAAGATTTGGCGCCATGGAGTGGTATTCAGCCTTCACTAATCCCCAAGTCAGAAGCTCAATAAGCAATTTTTACTACTTTCTACTCTTTAAGTATCTTTTCACGGCTGATTGAAGTAGATCTTATAATTTTGTTGGCGTGTGATGCAAATAAGAGTATCTCAGCAATTGTCTTCTTTGATAGAAATTGAACATTAAAAGATCATAGCAGTGTGCTTCTTTTTTGGGCGTATTTTGTTTACGTTGCACTGCAGATCTGGTATGAGAATTAATCTTCACTTTCCTCTACGAGTATTATGGATTACGCAATAAATAGATTAATTAGGAAACGCAAATAGATTTAGCGAATTATCTAAGGAATTGATTAAATCGCCAGAAAGCAATTTAATAGGTAATGGTTGAGAATAGTTTTGGTGTTGATTAATTTTCACTTTTCATGTGAAAGAGGCACGATTCAATTAACCGAGTATGATGCATGATAGTAAACAGTTTTACACGGGGGGCTAGTTGTCAATTAAACGCTTCATAAAAGATTCAAAGTATCAATATATTTAACAATGGCAACACAGGGGAACAAGAGAATATTTTTCATCTGCGGCATCAATTTTGTAATTGATTTCGATAAAAACGTGTATTAAGCATACAAAAAGTGTGCTTACATTGTTTGGTTTGATTTGGGTTCTTGTCATGAAGGACATGTGAGCAATTATTTGAAAATGTTAAGTTAGTATGTTCTAATTCCGCCCCCTGGAAACATTATGAAGTGAAAATAACATTGAGAGAAATGTATGAACAACTACATATATTAAGATTTCCTCATCGAAGTTACTCGTCAGATGCCAACTCTCTCATCGATGGATTGGCATGATCTGAATTAGATGTTCTGCAATGCTATTTAATTTTTTTTTAAGTCAATTGCATTTAGTTTTTGCATTTGTTAGTTACATATATCGAATGACAATTTCGATCACTTGTGAAGTGTCATCTAGCGCTTATTCCGTGGAAGGTCATTAGCTGGGCTTACTAAGCTAACATAGCTAACACACGAACTACGTGAAAGGATTCTATCTGAAGATATAACTAGCAACTAAATGCAATTGACTTAAATCAAAATTAAATTAAACAGTCGGGTGATATTCTTCTCAGAACAATACAACTGTACTAAGCGTCAGATCTACGAGTATTCTAAGTTGTATTAATTTCAGAATCACAAAAAAAAAAATTCTTTCTGTTTGTATTGCTAGTTGTAACAGTCTTGCACACCAACTCCTAGATTGTGTACATTTTCCAGTTATTACCCGATTTTTAGTGGAATTCAAGCTTTTGTAAAATTCATTGACTGCGTATTTTCAGCGCCGTAGTGAAATAGTTAACTTGTCTTTTCCGAAGTATCAAAATGACAAATACTTTATTTTTGTCCAAGATTTTAGTGAATAGCAACATGTTCTCAATTTTTGAGTGTTGAAAAACCCCAGTTGGTTTATACTACTTAATTTATTGGGCGGTGTTTTTACAAAAAGTTTCAGTTTTTCACGCAAGTCTTAGGTTGATGATCCAAATTACATAGTTTTGCTACAATTATAAATGATTTAAATTAAATATTGAGCCTCACACAAAGTTTGTAAAGCTCGCGCGGATTTACTTTTTGATTGTAGCCAAGAGACTTTATTTGGAAAAGCGATGATATGGTCATAGCCAAGAAATCAGCTTGATGATTGTCACTTTTGTATTATAGACGTAAGAGGTATGAACCGATACAAAAAAAAATGCTTTTGGGTTCACCTAAATGTCAACCTTCTAAGACACCAATGCTTCATAGCAAAGATTTGCCAATGCTGGCATTTACATCCTTATAAAACGATTACTGAGATGATGTTAAAATGTTAGATAATCAGAATAAAAGCAAAAGTGAGAGTCGATTTGAATTGCAGATGCAGTCTTAACTTTAAGGATTTTCTCAGGACGAGCTGAACGACTTGATTCGAGATTTAAATTGATTAAAAAAAAAAAAAAAACAGCTGTGCTTTTTGTGTCAAGAATAAAAGAAAAACATTGCTTTTAGCCTGGCGTATCACTAATGTCAAACCAGCGCTTCTGATTCTTCCATATTTAATCGAAACAAGTGATGTCGTACAACGTAGTGATATTTCTGGGCTTGCAAATTTAATGGGCTTTCCAGTATACCAACTAAAAGACTGTTGCTGCGCCAATTTTGTTACAAACCAGTATACCCTGTGCATACTGGTATGAACTGGGAGCTCATTTGGTGTGTATCCAATATATATCATCAAGGCTCCCGGGGAAAGAACTCACTGTATCACCACTTACCTGCTACTCTGTCCATTTAAACTAGAACATTAAAAGACGAGAGTTAATTTATAATGAATTACTTTAGTTTTATTGTTCATTCTTTTTAAATCATTTACACTACAATCGAATTTATAAAATACATTTTCAATTATTTAATTATTTAAAACTCTTAATATCAGCCAGCCTGAAGAGAGAAACAAATTGTCGTATTAGTGGTTCGGGGTGGCCTTACGGCGTGAAACGCCTAAAGGCCGGTTGAGGATCGCGGCGCAAGCCAATACCTCACCCCTCACCATTTGGTTAATCACTGAACAGCACTTCCGCCTGGAACTTAAACCGCGAATACTTAAGTGTACGTCTTAATACTGGGTATCAGCACGCTCCCTTTTGGATTTGAATACACACTCACTCGAATGCTTTGCCGAAGAACTTTAAATACTGTTCTTTCGTGAGCTTTCAACCTAAATTCTCTTTAAAGATGCTGAGTAGCCGAACACGTGAGCTCTCGTTTCACGAACGTTTTTCCTCCCCGCTTCGTCTCGCTTGCTCGGCTGGTTAATATGCGAAACTGGGGAAATTTAGCGAAAGAGTGTTTTTCGCTTAAGCTTTCGACTTCGAAAGAGTGCTTTTAGCTTAAGCTTTCGGCTTTCCCATGATCTCTTGAGGTAAAATAGCGAAACTGGGGACATTGAGCGAAAGAGTGTTTATGCCGGAACTTTCGGTTTTCCTTTCCGCTTAACTCTCTTCGAAGCACCCCGTTCGTTCATGATGTAAGTATCATTGTGGGTTGAACTTTCTCGTTCACTTAACTGCTCGTTTATTTACTTGCGCATGTGTTTCTATGGCTAATTTTCATTGGTGAAGTGCGAGAACACAGGTGTTGTTTGCTCGCTACTATTGCAGTTATGAAGCGGGAATATATCCGAGCATGTTTTATGTGTTCACTCGCAACAAGACTGGCGACTCTTTATATGTTAGATGGCTCAAAAAAAGTTTGAAATGCATGTCGCTGCATAACGGGACTAAATGAGCTTCGATCCCGATAGGTGATTTAACTACTCTTAAGAATATCAAAATATATTAACTTGTTTTAGAGAAAATTTCATTTCATTAAAATCAGTGGGTAATGTGTATTTACATATTTAGAAATGGTAATTTTTCTATTTTGTGAGCAAAGCGGATAAACTAAACATCATTTGCTCTTGCAAAACGCAATTTTTTGGACGCACCGATTGATTCTTTGAACACATTACCTCGGTCGCAAGCGGACACATTTCTCTGTTGTTGTGAGTCCGACATGAAATGTACTGGTGAAAAACTGTAAAACTAACGGTGGAGTAAAAAAGAAAATGTACAAAATTGATTTTTTGAATGTTTAGCTAAGTCGCATTCATTGTGCATATACTGTTTTCATAGTGAATAATTAGTGTTAGACATAAAGCATTGTGCTTGAGTAAAATTACAAGTGTAAAAGTTGTGGTCATAATAAACTATCCAATTTTTTGTTTTGAGACTCGACCTCCCTCGTACACTGTTTTCTTTTATGTTTATGTTAATTTCTATCGGGTCCCTTGCATCTCTATGCCGCATAGCCATAAACAAGACACTTAAAGCAGTGAAAAGGTACTGCTCCCCGCCGCACCCTGCATATGACCCACTCTATACTTACTTTCCCCCTACGCAGAAGTTGTTCGACTTCCTTCTCAAAGTCAAAGTCAAAACCGCTTTATTCAATACTAGTTGTTATAAATTTTAAAAGAAAATAAAACAAACTCCAAACCATAAATTAAAAATACTGAAACTTAATGGCCGATACGACTCTCTAAATTTATACGTTACCATGAAACGCATATAAACAAAACTACAATAGCAAATTGAAATCAATTAAAATTATTACGTATTTTATGATTCAATTGAAAACAAGTTGGGTAAACAGACCTACGCTCATGTCAGAAGGGTTTTGTATTCAATTTACAAAATGCAGTCACCAGATCGAATCAAATCAAGAAACATGTCAAAGACGATTTTATTGGAGAAAAAATGAAATACGAAGATCATATTATTATTAACAAAGTTGAACGAATTTAGACTTCTACGGTTTTTGGTATTGTTAAACTCATAAATATCTCCCTTGATAATTATTTCAGATGTCCATCCGCGACGGAGGAAACACATTTTTCATGTATTTCCCCCCTGTGCCCCCACTGAAGCAAAAACAGACTGTTTAACAACTCTTTTGAAAAGCTCCCATGAAAACTTTCATTTCATACTCATATCGGCTACGTTTGATGATTTTTTTTCAGGGGCCACCCCCCTGTACTGTAATCATCGATTCATGGCCTATTTTTTGAATCCTTGAATGGTTACAAAGCCCTTTTGCTGGGAGCACTCTCCTGCCTCCTCGACTTGTTTCACCTATGAGCGTTAATTGTAGGTACCCATCTTCAGTCATTCATTAAATTGAATCAAGTGTTCAAAGCATGCACCTTAAACGTTGAAGTTGGGAAAAAATAACTAAAAATTATTCAATCTTCGCATTTAAAACAGCCACTATTTTGTTTTACGATTACTGATACCAATAGCTAGATATACATGATACCTATCATTCATGACACCTATCATTCCTGAAATTTTCATTCAAATCCCCGCAAAACTGTAGTGTCTGAGTTGGTTAAAAGCGCATGTTGCTCCATAGCCATATGTTGCCACAGTTATAAATGCAGCGCATATTGTTCTATAGTAATACGGGAAAATTCAAACCGCTATAACTTCGCTAAATATGATTCAATCTTTATGATACTTTCAGGATAGATCAATCTTATAAATAGGCATCAACGTACTGAATTTTATTACCTTTAAGATTTTATTAAAGAAAACATAAAATCGATATATCATACTATTACTAACAAAGTTGAGTGAATTGCGACTTCCCACGTATTTGTTGTTGTTGTACTCACCAAGGCCTACAATACTGATTTTTTTCAGATTTTTCGGATCACAGGTGTCCAATCGCGAGGGGGGGGGGGACACAAATTTTTCGTGTATTTCCCCTCCCTGTGCGCCCCTCGAAGCAAATTGCGCCAAACCAAGACCTGTTTTGAAAAGTTCTCATCAAGACCTTTCATTTGATACCCATATTGAAATCAATGAAATTTTTTTTTCGGGGGGTCACTCTCCTATATGGGGAGACCCCCCTTAAATACCTTTTAAATTTTTTTTGTAGTTGAACTTTGAAGAGGTCACCACTTTACACCTACACACAAATGTTGATGTTTCTAGTTTAAGCAGTTTCCGAGAAAAACTGCTGTGACACACGGACGGACGGACGGACAGACTGGTCGCGAAACTAGTAGGGTTTTGTAAAATTATTTTACAAAACCCTAAAAAGAGAAAGAAACCAAGTAACAATGATCAAAAATTATTTATAGTTTCAACACAATAGCGAACTTTTATCCTACACGTAAGATGTTATAACCTAATTCTAATAAAATTCAATCAACAAGTTTATTTTATACTAATACAATGCTATCACAATGTTCCTAACCTAAGCGTTAAATCTTACCTCTAAACCTAATATGATAAACATAACATACGCCTATCCTAAATATTGCGAGCTATCCCTAATTTTAATACCAACAAACAATACGAAATGCAGCAAAAATGAGCTGAAACTCAAAAAAACGAAGTGACGAAAAACAGAAAATAAACACGAATAATTTAGACATTGTCATTCAGCCACCAATACCTAGATTCCTCCGTCTCAACTCGACTAGCCTCAACGAATCTAGCAAATGAGTATCTACATTGGAATTGTTGGTCTCGTAGACTTAAATTCGGAGGATATTTTATCTTCTTATCGGTGGCCCATCTATATATGTGATATATGTTTGGGACGATCAGAATCAAAAACATACCAATTCATGTCCAAATACATGAATGCTTCTGGAGGAACGAAGCCAGTAGCCAGGCAAGTCGCAATATACGCGTCTGTAGAGTGGAATGGCTGTGAAATCCAGGGGTTTCCGCTCACAGTTACAGATCTTGCGATATGATTCCGAAGAAGTTTCAATATGAAGATATCAACTCTCGTCACTTGAGCAGTTTTACAAATTTTTTCTATTCGATATAAAGTGTTTCCAATTCGTTTTATGCTTTCAGTACAAACCAGTTGTAGTAATCGAGCAGTTGCCTAGGCAAACTGCTCGAAAAACATTTGCGGAGAAAACACAACTTCCCGTACTACAACCTGCCACTACCATCATTATCACTACCAGAAGATTTGCTTCCCATCGAAACAGTTGGAAAAATTAAATAAAAATTTCAAAAAACGAATTTTTTTTTGATGACGACAACCCCTTTGCAACGCAATTTAGCGAAGAATTGCTGTTTACATCGTCGAGAAAAACCTTCGTTGCCACCATGCAAGAGGCTCGTCGAGAAAAACCATTGCTGCCGCCATGCGAGAGGCTAGTCGAGAGAAGCGAAACATTGCTTCGATGCGGGATTCGATTCGAGACAACGAGCGGGATAGGCCGCTTGATTCGCTTCCAAGCGCGTAGACGCGAGTCGCTATACGCATTTTTTAGAAGCGAATATTACTTCGAGATTTGACATGTTCCGGTGATCGAAACGGTGTCGGGTCGGAACAAACGTATCGAAAATTGTGGAGTAACTTGGTGGTGTTTTGCACTTGTTGTCTCCATGCCGTGCATTTATATGTAGTGCAGTACCGAGCAATAGGATAGGGTTCTACCAGGCCAGCTCTCTTACATGCAGTAGCCTTTTCGGCCACCAAAATCCTAGTGATAAATTTGTGGTTTTGTGCAAATTATCGATCGTGGTTTTCGCCATTGAGAAAACCATTGATGGCGAGCCTTTTTTAATGCCTCGAAACATTTTTTTGACCACATATAAACCCATAATAAACGATTCGAATTCAAAAACCACATTTTCATACATAAATGAGTTATCAAAGGAAGAAAATTCGTCAGTGTATGAAGCTAAACATTCAATCATCAGACCACATTATTCCATCACCAACATATCAGTGCTGGTCACTTTCAAACTACCCAACGAATTTATCACAACCAAATTGGAATTTAAATCCTCAGATAGTTAATTTGCTTTTCGATAGCAGCAGCAGTCCAATGAAAAAATATAACGATAATAAAACGATAATAAAAACAATAATGTTGATAACAAACCATTAAAATGCAAAATGCTATCGTTACTTGGATGCCCCAATCGTAAGTATAGATGGTAAAGACGAGATCCTCTCAAGTCTCACCCGCGTTCGCCAGGCCCAATCTGTTGTTTTGCTTAGTTAATCAATCCCTTCAGTAGGTTACCTCCACCCCGACACCGTTAAACCGAGTCTTACAATAACTTAATTCGTGAATGCGTAATTTTTTTGTAGTGGGCGCTTGTGCTGGGGAAAAGAACCCGTCCCATGACACTGCAATGCTAGCCTGCCAGCGCATTCATGCATCCTCAGACGAGGCCGATCCCGGCGAGAACCAACATCTCCGCTCAACGAGGCAGCAAACCATTGCTGCAGTCCTTTACGGGCATTTATATTCACCCAAATCACTACACAGTAAGGAAATGCATGCATGAAGACATTTCCTTTCGTAAACTCTTAATCTTTCCATAGTACTAGCTCTCTGGTTGAACCATATTTGACATCCATATATCAAAACTGGTCTAACCAAGGTCCTGTAACAGATAACTTTGACCTTTTAATCAATGTATTTGGAACGAAAGAGTCGTCGAAGGGCCATGATTACTTTTTGTGCTTTACTGAGCATGATTTTGACTTGTTCAGTATAGTAAGGATACTGATCGAGATGAACACCGAGGTATCGAACACAGGATTTATGTGGAACCCGTTCTGAACTACCCTCGTCAGCCATAATATGGAAATTCTTCCAATTATGTTTCAGATCTTGACAGACCCCCTGCAGCGTTTTCCGAAACAAGATTGTTTCGCACTACTGCGCAGTGAGTTTCATTAGCCAATTGTCGGTGTATTGCTGCACATCATTGAACATTTTTTGACGATTGCTCTGAACTATTGTAGTTTTTCGGTCTGCCGTATAGATGATCAGATCATCAGCAAACGCTACCAATGATCACGTTCGTGAGACGTTAAAGTCAAAGCCGTTCAATAGCTTGCGAATGAATATTAAGAAAAGCAGAGACGCAGTAATTGTTCCCTGCTGTAGACCATTCAAAACCTTGAAGTTGTAAATTCTCGCCAGATTTTCATCACAACAAATGATTTTCTGTATAACATATTGCACATCATGGCGATAATGTAGCTGGGGAACCTGCCCTGTAGTAGTTTAAAAATTAGTCAGGTCGATGATGACCATACGTTTTCCTCTATTGTTTTCTGGTGTCAGCCTCACTTTAACCCTGCTCACACTAGGAAGCTTCGTTTTTTATGGCTTCCTCTACCTCGGCTATGTACATTACACAGTCGATGTATCTGATTTCGATTGTTGCCATTGGCTCGTGACGAAACAGTTGCTCTTTTGCCGAGGACTTTCTTGACAGCATCACAGAAGGCTTCCTTATTTGTGATCTCTACTCAAATTTCGAACAGTATGTGGCCAGACCATGTTGGTCATACTACTTTAATTGTAGTTTGGTGTCCTCGGGCTTTACACCTCCCCTGATATTTCACAACAAATTTGCAGTGTTTTGGGTTGCATTTGTTAGGTAATACCTGCCGCAGGGGTCTACGCCATGGCTTTTTCTCTCTGATTTGTATCAGGCACTTTTTTTTGCTGGATGTCTAAAGGAAGCCTTTTAGGGGAGGCTTTTTGCGGCTTTCTTGGCTGCTTTTGTCAGCACTGTCTAGAACCCCTAATCTAACGTTCTTCGCCTATCAAGTGCCTCCTTTTTGCATTTTTTTGTCCTAAGGTTACCTTTGCAGAGTAGGGAGGGTTTGTAAAAACACTCCAACGCAAAAAATCGGCACTAATGGTAACATCAACATTCTGAAATTTACCTCATAGTAATAGTCTTTACGTTTATACCTTAGTCGAAGTTAAATTACTGTTGGCTTTTGAGAGTTGACAGGTGTGTCAACGCCCAAAAACAAATTTCCTCTGGAAGTGTAGACCATACAGAATATTAAATGTTAGTGTATCTCCAAAGCAAAAGCTAATCGATAGTTTTTATGTCAGTTTTGGTATTCAGCAGGAGGGAGTACATAAAAAATCAGTTATTTTTGATCCAGAAATAATTTAGTTCAGCATTCAACAATTACTCAGATAATCAAGCAGTTGATTCTTTACACATTATACATACTATCTTAGTTATTATTTGATTTCATTTCCATTACTACATTTTCCAAATATTTTCTTTTTAAATACATTCTTTTGGCTATTAAACTGAGTGATTATTTTGTGTATTTAAATTTTAATTCGAATATTTATAAAAATAGTATGTTAAGATAAGTTAAATATGTTTTATGTTATGGAGGATATCGATCCTTATAGTATTGTAGCTTTTCCTGATCAAAGAGATTCGAAGAAAGAATAACAGGTACAGGAGCGTTAGACATGCTTTCCTCGATTTTCTCGTAAAATCCGTTTGTGTCCACTGTGCACTGGTATCTGCGAAATCAACCTCAAATACTTCGGTCTCCTGTGAACTAATTGTCTGCAAACTTCGGAATTTCCTTGGTGAATTAGTTGTCGATGATAGGGTTGTAGTATATGGAAGAGCAGTAACAACAATTTTACTGTTGCGTAATTTGACGTTGACAGTGCGGATCAATGATTGAACGTCACCGGTTGCAAATGAACGAGGTGTTTATGCCGAAATATATTCGGACGTTTTTGAAAGTCCCGCTTTGACCAGAATTGTGACTCTTGGCGAATAATATTGTGAATGATCCAACACTCAAAAAATATGTAACAGGATAAGTTACTAAGGAATTATTTATTTTTATTTTAACTTGGAACTTTTACAAACTGTTTAATATAAGCCACATAAGGGTGCAATTAAAACAGAATAGTTAATTACATTTTCGTCATATTTTGACATGAAACTAAATTTAATGTAATATGATAATAAACGCTACAATGTCTTGAAATAACCCTTTTCCTCTCCTGTGAGTGAGTTTTAAATTCAAATAACTCTGTCATGCAGGAAATTCTTCTCGAAAGAAATCCACCACTTCAACAACAACGGCTCCAGCATATTATCTGGGGAATTAGGAGCCTCTGTCTCAATCTACGGTAGTTACGAATACTGCCCATCGATGCGTAAATAAATTGAAATTGGGAGTCAATGTTTATATTTTGGATAGCATTAATAATGCCATGCGGATTCACTACAATTTAAATAAATAAAAAACACTAGTCCGATTCGTATCGTTGCGTTGAGATTTGTAAGGAAACCTCATTTCGTGGTCGTCATGGTATTCGGGGTGATATGGTCAGTATCATGCTCAACTTACTACTTGATTTTTTAATCAATACCCATCACAGCTGGGTAGTCTGATACTCCGACAGAAATACCACAAGCACAAACTCGTTGCCAGCAATGAACTTTGCACTTGGGAAATACTGCGTAAGCGGTGAGCACACGACATGGAAGACAGTAAATGGGAATTCTTGGAAGAAAACAAAAAAAAAATATGTATATATATATATATATATATATATATATATATATATATATATATATATACATATATATATATATACAAATGTTCATAGTTAAATTACCTAAATGGTTTGTAAAAGATTTGTTGATTTGTATGGAAAATTTTGTGATTTAGCGCTTAATTTGTATGAAAATTACGAATCCTGCTAAAAATACATAATTTGCTTTGGTGCGCACGTAGTATTAAGCGAACTACATACAATTAAACTAGGTCAAATGTTCAAGAAAATTGTATAAATTACACTAAGAAAGTGAAACAATTAGTCTAACCTGTGATAACCACCAACACAATCGATAATTCAAACACACCTGATCACCATTTATGGCCAAAGCTATAGAAAGGGTTGTAATGGTTCAATGTTAGTGCCTTCTATTCAGCCAGATGTGAGTTGAATTCTAGGTATGAATAATTGAGTGCATCTATTAACACTAATTAGAACATTGAATTGTGGTTTCACAATGAGTATGCGGCGAAGAAAAGGATGGGTTTTCCAGTGTAAAAACTAAACTAAATAGCTTTTTCTTTAAGACAAAAACAAAAATAGGACCTTCATAAGACACGTGGATACAAGGTGATATGTGAATATAAGGAAAAGTAATAATCGGTCACTGTTAATTGTACAAACACTTAAATAAATTGGAATTCTGCCAGGTTTATCAAACAAAGAAGGGATAATCGACTTATGTGCTGCTTTTTACATGGCAGTTTGATAGTTCTAAGTAGTGGCTGTAAACAAACAATTTTGGCGAATTCCTTACAACCCATCAAAGCGAAGGCGATAATTACATACTGCTTTATTCAAATATAAAACAAGCATTAATGGCTGCAGTATTCATAGAATAGATACATGTAGAAGGTATGCTTTGCATCTCACTTATATTCACCATGCTGCATCTTTTTCTTCGCAGCACTGCAGCCCCTCTTGGGCCTTCGCGACCTCCAAAAAGCACCTCCAACTGTCTCGGTCCATTGACCGCGTCCTCCAATTTCGAAATCCGAGCATCGATGAACTCCCTTTGTCGACCGAGTAAGACTAGTGTTTCCTCGGATTCCCCACTGGTCTCCGCCCTTCAATTCTCTCAACACATACCTTTTTGATTATTTGTTCGTCGATGCAATTTACGTGGCCTTATAATCGTTGAGTCTTCCGACTCGTCAAAAATTTCATAAAGCTTATGGTTGCATTGGATCCGCCATTGGTCCCTGTCTAGTTTCACTTTAATTATTCGCTTCAGCCCCTGTCTTTCGAAGCGTTTAATAGGTTTGCAGATGCTTGGGTTAGGGTCCATATTTCACACCTGTAGCATTGCACAGGTCTTATCACATATTTTTATACTTGGGGCTTTCCTGGGTATGCAGCTGGTCTTCAAGATCGTCAAAACTGAATGAAATATTTTATTTCGAGCTGTATGCTTCGGCGTATTTTGTCTCTTTCATTACCGGTTCTCGATATTTTGGTGCCTTAATATATAAATTCGCCCTCATTTTCGATATTATATGCGCCTAGTTTGATATTTTGGGTATTTTTGATATTTTTCCTCGGCTACGTCATGAGCTATGTTTTATTCTCATTGATTTCTAGCCCTACTAGTTTTGCTTCGCTGTCGAGTTTCAGGAAAAGTTCTTTGGCGGTTGTTAACGACCGTGACAAAATATAGATGTCATCCGCATAGGCTACCACTTGGCTTGACTTGTATAATAACGTACCTCTTGTACATGTTGCTTCCGGTACTATGAATTGCTTGTCATGTTTTCGCGTAGAACTAGTTTTGGGATGAGACCACGCTGCCTGGCGTATTTCAAGGTCGTCAGGCCAGCTGAATTAATTTGTTAAATTTTTTCTATGTGTATCTATTCTGTCCCAAGTTATTAATTCCTTTATCATTCATTGTATACTTATTAGTAATGATCATTTTGCCAAGAGAATCTTCTGGAATTAAATTAATTTTTTTTAGAGCCGTCGGGCCTTGCTTTTTTGAGTGAGCAGACGCGTTTCGACTCCTTTGAGTCATCTTCAGTGTCTTGAGACACTGACTCAAACGCGTCTACTCACTTAAAGAGGTAAGGCCCGGCGGCTTTTCAAGAGAAGAGAATTGGCTTGCGGATATCAAATAAACAACATAATTGACTAGAATCAAATTAATCAATATTATCAAATCACTAACAATTTATTACTATATAGCTTTGTCGAATAAATAGTAGTAAGAATTTAAATTAATATAAAATCAAACTTAAAATTTTTTAAACAAAACGTGTTGCAAAACCTGCTGGTGCCGGTACAACAGGCCTAACAGGTACTGCAGGTCCTCTTTGTACAACAGCATTGAATCCATTGACAGGGTCTGCAGTATAAATTACAGTCCTGATGTTACCGTCAGGCTCGACGACAGAGTATGAGCCTTTAACAACATCACCATCACGGGTTTCCTGTTGGCTTTTGCTATCTCCAGTCAATGTATCTTGGATATTATACGCAAATGTGTACTGAGGTGCTGGGTCGTATTGTGTGTCAAGTGCCACAGGACCAACAGGAACTGCATGAGGAGCAACTAGTCCGGAATGTACGAGTCCAAAGAAACAGAAACTCAGGACGAGGAGTGAAGTTGCCTGAGATAAATTCGGTATGTTACCCTTAAGTTCGTATAATAATCTTCGATTAATTATTTACCTTGACGGTGTACATCTTGTTGCTTATTAGAATGTAATTAGTAATTGTTCACTAAACTTTTTGTGATAGTTTGATGGTAACTTCGAGGTTACTCTTGCTTTTAAGCAATCGAAAAAATACCCACCCTACAAATTTCGAACGCAGCACTGACCTTATGAGGCGAGCGATCGCAAACTTTGTAAGTATTATAGATAAATGACAACGGAAGTTTATTGTAATTATTATAATTGTAATAAGGGAGTGTTACCACATATTAGACATCATTATTTTCTGAAAGATTTATTTTATTATAAAAACCAATAATTGCTTAGATACAATCACGTCAGAATATTTGTTGGTTTTTTTTATTACTTTTACTACAATATAATAATAAGCTTAGAAAAACTTAATTAAAATAATTGCATTAACAATTTCAGCAACTCTAAAGATCAATGATTGGAACCGTTCCCCTATAGGAAGAAATGGAAGCGATACCTTGCATTATACTTTCGATTGAAAGTGAAATTAAAATGTTGCCGAAAACTGATTATTAATTCAGAACATGTGGAAAACGATTTTAGTATGTGAATTGAAATGATCAACGAATAAAATGTGTTATTGTATCGGTTCATTTAATGTTGTTGGTATGTTTATATGATTCTATATGTAGTTACAATAGTTAGCATTAGGAAAAACCTCATTGTTGTAAAGAGATTTGATTGAATAAGTAGCAGTAAATG
Source organism: Odontomyia ornata (assembly GCA_963969285.1). Classification (NCBI taxonomy): domain Eukaryota; kingdom Metazoa; phylum Arthropoda; class Insecta; order Diptera; family Stratiomyidae; genus Odontomyia; species Odontomyia ornata. Next base: position 183,425,740 of record OZ017741.1, on the reverse strand, counting down.
GTTGCTCCGGCATTTGTTTTAGACGCAATAGTTTGCAATGGTATGACCATGTTGATGTTACGTCATTTGTGCAATAGTAACATGCATTTAAATCGGTTGATCTAAGTGATCATTGTGGGTTATGGCAAAGGAAGTGACCAGTAGCAAAATTAAACTATCTTCTTCGATGAGAAAGAAATAATTTAGCGCTCGGACAATCTAAAACTGGTAATGGCCTTAAAATTAAGACGCATCGGAAGATTTTTAACAACTGGATTAGCTGAGACTTTTATCACCGCATATAAATATGGCGGCCAAAACTTAAACATGTAGGGCAGGCAGGAGAGTGCCGCTACCAGAAAGCTATTCATCAGAAGAAGAGTTCTCTTATCCTCATTTTCCTTTTAATTACCGTTCGCTTTCTTAATACAAGTATTTTGATTGATTTTCTGTTTTCCGAAGCTCTTATGAACATTGGTTGAAACAGGGACTCCATTTCAATTTTTACTAAAGTTGTGTTTTGGTTTGCGAATTTCTTTACCTTGGCATATTTTGCTGTGTTGTACAGTTTCCATATATTATGATCGGAGCTTTATTTCTCCGGTTGCGAATTTTTTTTTTCTTTATGGAGCCAATGGAATAGCTGTATTTATAGGCATTTATTATTGCCTTAAGTTTTTCTATCACGCCTTTTAAGAGGAGGGCGTGTGTAATAAACATAAGCAGTCGAGCAGCCCCGTGGTGATCAGGAGTGGCTGCTCCTGAAGAGATAAGGTGGTCACCCCGTCGAAACTGCTTAGTTTGTTGTTTTACTAGTATAAAGTAAACTGCATCCGTCAAGTTTCCATCCTTTAGGCAGAGATGAGTGGTTCACTTCAGCCACTTTAACATCTTTAGGTTTGACATTCCCCTTGTAATGCAACGACCTTCTTCTGTGAAAGTAACGGTTGCTTTTTGTGTAATGTTTGCGTTTGTCTCAAGCCTCCGTGTCCGCTAACGCTAACGAGGCAAAAAAATATTGAATTACTGTAGAGTAGCTTAATTAACACCTAATAGAACTTTTCTAAAGACAATAAAAATTGATCGGTGCGTCTTGTAGAGTAGAGTACGCGTGATAAGTATTTTGTAGTGTAGCTTCGTGGCTCGACAAGAACCCGCCTCATATGATCCCGCAAATGCTAGTCGTCAAGCACGCGTACGCGGTCGTTAAGCGAAGCTAGTTAGCTGAGCTCGGTGTTGTTTATAGCTCGCTGACACTTATGCCAGACCATCGGCACCCGTGTCCTACACGGGCATTAAAAAAATCATTACACGTGTTCCAAATTTCTCTATCAATTTATTAGGGAAGCAGTGTGCATTCTATTGAAAGCAATATCCTGTATTTTATTTCTTGCTCTCGCGAGGAAAGTAATTTTCTCTATCTTGAAGACAATCAACATAACTTTCTAAACCAAGATAATTGTTATAGTTTGCTGTGAATGTAGGAAAGTAACTGGAATCGGTCTTCAGGTATTGTTAAAAAAAATAGGAAAACTATAAACAAAATAAGGTTCACTAAAAATAGGCCAAAAAGGCTTAAAAGAAAGCATTTCTTGTATGAAAAATATCAAAAAAGGATGAGTGCCTTCAAACTATATTAGTCTTCGAGCCACCAGATATATTAACCTTGAAAGTTGGATGGCCTGTGATTGTCATTCGAAAGTTGAACGCGCTAAAACTGTGCAACGAAACCAGACTGACGGTCAATAAATTGACATCAAATTTGATCGAGGCAACAATCATCATCGGTAAATTCAATGGGGAGGACATGCTGATTTGCTATTTGATTTCAAGCGGCTTTAGTTTCCTTTACTTCCTGTTTTCGCGCTTACCATCAACAAAGCACAAGGGCAATCGTTAGTTGGGATGATTTGATGGTTTGCAAATTCGTGTTTTTTGCATGGCCAATTATATGTTGCTTGCTCTCGAGTTGGCAAACCAAAAAAATTGTACATTGTGACCAAAAATTTTGTTTATCCGCTTGCATTAAGATAAAATAAAGAAATTTAATTTCACATTAAATACATGTGTAGTACCTAATCGACCAGTCACACACGCAAACTGCTCGAAAGCCTTCATAATACTTATCTAAAATTTTAATTGCAGATTTGAAAAAAATTCCATTACTTCCATTCATAGTTATAAATTATAAAATGTTTTTATTATTGTTATTCAATGTAAATTTTGTATCATTTTCTTCTGTATTAAATTTCAACGTTTCCTTTTAATTATATTCTTTATGATATTTAACTTTTTATTATTATTTAAAATCTTTTTTATTTTTCTTTGCTTCTGTTAATTTTTAAAATTCAAATCTGCAAATTTAAAATTGTGGATTTAAGAACACTAATTTAGTGCATCCCATCCATGTATTGCATTGCCAAATGCAATCTAACTCGGCTGAGCGAGCAGCTAAAATTAATATACAGTTGCAGCACGGAAAAATTATGGGAGATTTGGACGAATCGAGGAGTTTGATATGAACGGCTTCGACGAACTCGTCGTAGTTGTCCGGTTCGAATTTGGATATTCTTCCCACTCTCTTTCGGGAGATAATTTTATGAGTTGTACGGTGGATTTGCACGGAAAGAAACACAAGCGACGTGTTACGGAAAAAACGGAGATTTCCGTTTACGGGTTGAGTGAGGATACGAACGGAGCGAAGTGAAGAAAAAGAGAAAATTTTTGCGGATGTGATTTTTTTACCCATATGAAAGGAGAGAAGTCGGAATCGCGCGCGAGCAGTACTCTTATTGGGGGAAGGTTTTCTTGATAAATTAGTTGAGTCTATCACTAAATTCGTAATCGTTGGTTTTCGACTGGATATTATTATGATCGTTTAGTGATTACTGGTTTCAGTTTGTGGTTTCAAGTGGAATTAAGTTTTTAAGCAGTGGAAATGATAGCATCGGATGGCACAGTATGGAAACGACGGATAATAAATTGGTTTTGGATGAGGAAATATTTAAAGAACGGAAGCCGGGTTTATCTTCGTTTGTTAATGCTCTGGAACAAGTTGCACATAGTATTAAATTATTGTTAGAGGAAGCACGAGCATTTATTCCTAAGAAGAAATGGCGCGAACTGCCGATTGTGTTAAAAGCAACAGTGGGTCTTCGACTCTTACCAGAAGACAAAGCCAGGAGTATTCTAAATGCTGTACGGGAATTGTTCGACAAATCGGAATTTATGGTTGATGCAAATTCGGTTAAATATGGATGGTATCGATGAGGGAATTTTTTCGTGGTTCACGGATAATTTTCTATTGGGTCGTCTGTCGAAATCAAATCAAGCTACTGCACTTTATTTAGGGGGTGCTAGTAGGCAAGTGACATTTTCAATTGCTGATCCGTAACAAATTCCAATTTTTGAGAAAAATGCTCATCCGGTACAAACATCTAACAAGGAAATTAACGAATAGATATCTGGGATTGGGTTTAATGGCTGGGCGGCATCGTGCTTACAAACAAATTACCAAGAATCAAACCATCATTGAATGTGAATGCGTCAATCCCATAGTGAGAAATAATTCATGGACCTATTATAATACAGAATATGTTGTGAGTGACAAATATCATGCTCAGTCAACGGCTGAAAATCCAATAGTAGATTTTGATGCATGAATTAATACAGTTGAAAGTATTGTCATACCATTAGTGAAACCTAAGCCTACAGTTTTGAAGCAACATACAATAGCAGCATTCAGTTACAACTTCGAAAGGGCAATTGAAACTGGTTTGTTTGATCCGTACCAAAGTGGTGAAATAAGAGTAGAGAAGTATCGTAAAAAAAGCACAAGAAGAACGTGCGACCATTACGAATATATGTAGTTATCTTAGTGATTGGTCAAGTAAATGCAGCTGAGACTTTGATAGATTTGAAAACAACATTCTACCTACACTTTAACCGGGAGGCAGTTTTTAAATAAAGGAAAACACTGGCATTTTTTTTTGCTTGATTGAAAGGATTCAGTAATTACACTTTCGAACATGTTAAAAAGTTACATACTTACATTTGAAAATTAAAAACAAAAGTAATTCAAGGTTTTAGATGAACTATCCAGTTAGCGAAAAAAATGAAATACTAGAAAAACAAAGAAAATATTTGAAGAAGATGATCCACAAGAGCGCTCTGAATGCAATGAATGATATGAAGAATTGAGTAATTATTTCTGCTTAGTGTATTAAACAAAATATAACTTAATCTCAAAATCTTATTGATTACAAAGCAAGACAAGAGAAGGAATAGAAACAAAGCAAAAAATGTAGAATATTAAATTCAATTTTTAACCTTTTAACATAATGTTGATGAACGTGTTTTTTTGCTTTCAATATTGTATAAAAAATTAAGATTTGTTTGTAACGTACCACCGAAGTTTGCAGGCATCACCCACATCGTCAGCGGGCGCCCAGCGCGGATGTTGGGTAAGTACCCGTTTTGATACTTGCCGAAATATCATTGTTTATAGATGGAATAACTTATTTATAGTATACATGCAATACGTTTTGAGTTTGATTCAATGTTCGGTAATGCATGCTTAAGAACAAAAATCATAAATAATTGTGAATTAAATCCTTACATAAATAAAGGCACCCTTTGATTGAGAACATTAATAATTTCTTATATATTATGCTAGGCAGAAATGTGGTCAAAAATGAAAGTGAAAGATCGCAGGGGATGTATGTGCCTTTTTCAACATCGAAATGAAAACGCAAAATCCTACACATTGTATTGAGCTCCGAATAGATATATTCTTCTATAATTACCTTTAAATACAAACGCATATACTTGTATCATGCAATATAATACATATATTATTTATAATGCAGAAAAGTAAACATTAATTTTTTTGTAAGGAAACTGAAACGATTTACAGAGGTCAGCCTAGTTCAATTTTTCTTTTGAAACGATTAATTTTTCTTTGATATATCGTGTTTGATTTCCCTATGAATCATTGTAAGAATAATTTGAACATTTTTTTAAAGAATCTTTGATAAGTAGAATTAACGCATAAACCTTGAAGTATATTTTGTAGCTAGTTGTCTAAAAGAAAAACAATTGATTTATTTCTATGTCAGTATCTAGAAGAATAAAGAGAATGAATAGATGAGTTGCTTACAAATTCGGTCTTTCCTTTTCGTAACACCTGACCGGGTATGGGACCCGCAACGATAGCCGGCCCCTCCACTGAAATGAGCTAGCTATCGGGCGAGCTCTCCCCATTTATTGTGTTATAGGGGCTCTTGCCGGGTAGAGTGGCCTTCCGCTCACGTGCCTTTTTATGGTATAGTGTTATGTGATTCCATCACATAATATAGGGTTTCCCAATAATAGGTGTTATTTTGAATAGATCTTGAACGCCTTGCGACTTCTTCCTTTGGGGCCACGTGGAAGAGAAGGTCTACACCAACAGCCCAGCGTCGATTCAAGACCTCAAAGATGGAATTCGTGAGGCTATCGAGGACATAGGGCAGCCACTCTGCGATTTGGTTATGGAAAATTTCATGAAAACGATATGGTCCTGTAAGCGTGGTTGTGGTGGTTATTTACCTGATGTTTTTTTTCACTACTAACGGCATATCTTCTTCTTTATAATGATACAAACATCCGATCATTTATATTGAAAAATGGCATTTTTCTTTTAATATCAAAACAACACCTCTTATTGGATTTGGTTATGGAGAATTTCATGAAAAGGATATGGTTCTGTAAGTGTGGTCGTGGTGGTCATTTGCTTGATGAAATTTTCACACACTCTGCACAGTAAATCAGGCGATATTTCGGCAATATAGCGTCGAGTGATGTTCCAAGTACGCAATTATTTCTGGTTCATCGGCGTAGATATTCAACTTTACATATCTCCGAAAAATGTAATCTAGTGATGTCAAAACGCACGAACTCTGTGAAATTAATTGTCTGTCAAATGTGTCTTTCAATAAATTAATTGTATCGCGCGCTGTGTGGCATTTGGCGCTGTCCTTCGAAGTCAAAGTCAAAAGCGCTTTATTTAAAACTAATCGTTATAAATTAAAAAGAATATAAAGCAAAATCCAAACAATAACAATAAAAAACTTAATGGCCCAAGTGGCTCTCTAAATTTGTACGTTATCATTCATCACATTTAAAAAAAAACTATAGCAAATTCAAATCAATGGATTATTACATATTTTTAAAATTCAATTGGAAAAAGGAGAAAAAACCAACCAACACTATTCTAAAATTATTTATAATCTTAACACAACAGTGGACTTTGGTCCTACACCTAATATGTTTTAACTTAATTCTAATAAATGCAATCAAAAACTTTATCTTATACTTAGAAAAATCTATAACAATGTTCCTAACCTTAGCGTTTTACCTTATTTCTAACCTAATATAATAAACATAATATAAACCTATCCTATACCTAATTTTTAACAAAAATAAACAACAACACTAAATGTAGCAAAAATGAGCTGAAACTCAAAAACTAAATAACGAAAAACACCAAAACTGAAAATAAACACGAATAATTTAGACATTGCCATTCAGCCACCAATACCTAGGTTGCCCCGTCTCAACTCGATCAGCTTCAACGAATCTAGCAAATGAGTATCTCCATTGGAATTGTTGGTCTCGTGAACTCAAATTCGGAGGATATTTTATCTTCTTATCGGTGGCCCGTCGATATATGTGATATATGACTGGGACGCCGTCAGAATCAAAAACATATCGATTCATGTCCAAATACACGAATGCTTCTGGAGGAATGAAGCCAGTAGCGAGGCAAGTCGCAATATACCCGTCTGTAGGGTGGAACGGCTGTGAAATCCAAGGGTCTTCACTCACAGTCACAGATCTTGCGATATGATTCCGAAGAAGCTTCAATATGAAGATATAGACTCTAGTCTAGGCCATGACTACTTTGAGTTCCTTACTGAGCATGATTTTCACATGTTCAGTATAGTACGGATACTGATCGAGATAAACACCGAGGTATCGAACACAGGATTTATGTGGAACTCGTTCTAGACCACTCTCACCAGCCATGATGTGGAAATCTTTCCAATTAAGTTTCAGGTCTTAACTGACCCCCTGCAGCGTTGTCCGAAACAAGATTGTTTCACATTTCTGCGCATTGATTTTCATTCGCCAATTGTCAGTGTAGAGCTGCACATCATTGAACATTTTTTGGAGATTGCTCTGAACTATTGTAGCTTTTCGGTCAGTCGTATAGATGATCAGATCATCAGCAAACGCTACCAATGATCGCGTTGGCGAGACGTTAAAATCAAAGCCGTTCAATAGCTTGCGAATAAAGATTGAAAAGAGCAGAGGCGCAGTAACTGTTCCCTGCTGTAGACCATTCAAGACCTTGAACTCGCGCATTGTTGTCAGATTTCCATCGGTTACAACAAACGATTTCCCGTATAACATATTACACATCATGGCGACAAGGTGTCTCGGGAACTTGTCCTGAAGGAGTTTAAAAATTAGTCCATCTAACCATACCGTATCAAAGGCTTTCTCCATATCAATGAGACATGCTCCAACACATTATCTATCATTTAGTTTCCAACAGATGTCTGAGGTTACTTTCGTTATTGCATGTGTGGTCGAATGCCTGGCACGAAAATCAAATTGGCAATTCGGCATCAACTCATTTTCCTCAATGTGGGCGTTTAATGCTCTGTTGAGTATCACTTCAAACACCTTGCTGATGTTAGGCAGCAAGCTGATTGGGCGATAGCTTTTGGGGCATGAAGATTCTTTTCCTTTCTTCAAGATCGGAAAAACCTTAGCTTTTTTCCACTCATTTGGGAAATATGAATTGCTCAACATGTTGTTGAACAATATGCAATAGTTCCTAATAGCAACCTCAGGCAAATGTCGGAGAACTACATTTGGAATACCATCAGTACCACGTGATTTCTTGTTGTTTATCCTGCGAAATATGAAACACAAGTCTTCATAGCTGACAAAATAATCAATAAGATTCAAGCTCGGTATGAGGTCAGATGTGAATGTTTCATTGAAATGAAGAATTGATTGGCCGTTCAGGCTTGATTTGAAGTCGGAAACTTTTGCTTCAACGACCTCTGAATTGCGCTGTCCTTCTGAACCACATTAATGCCTTCCAAATGAGGCACCAAAAAGTTAGGAATCATGTTTCTGTTCTATTTCATTGTGACCATCATTATTTTTGGAAAAAGAAATTGAACTGTTTTTTTCAAAATGAATTGGAACAATTTGCAGATGTTGCCGCCGCATGAGTCGATTCATGATGAATTGCTAAACAGAACTAACCTCAAAACAACGGAAAACCTTAACATCGGCTATCATCGGTAACCGTGTTGCCATTTTTAAGTTATCTTTCTCTAAATAAACACCGTTTATTTGTTGCATTGAAACTATTGCATCAAATTTTACCGAAGAAAATACCATTGTAAAATTATTCATTAATTTTTAATGTTGTCCGGAATATCTCAAACAATTTTTACAGGCTACTTTTATCTATGAATTACGTAGATTAGTCAGTTTTTCATTTCCACTTGAAGGATATCACGTATATGTAGGGTCCATTAACGTGATGGATTACGAGTATATTGATCTTTAATGAATGTTATGTTCTTTAAAATCCTTACATAAATAACTTATGGCAGGAATTATTTCTTGCTAATTAGACTAGTTTTGATTAATTTTCCATCGCCTGTTAGTTTTTTGGCTATAAAATATAGAATTTTTGATACACAACATGAAGTTTAATCGTAAATGAGTTTATTTTTTTATATTCGAACATGTGGGTAAATTATCTTTGATAATTTTATATTTAGACTGATAAAATATACAATATTACCAAATTTTTATGAAAATTACTAAACGCACCAATTAAATCACTCATTCATATTAATAAGATCCTTTCAGAGATAACTTCCTTTAAACGGTTTCTCATCAACGAATTCAATCAAACTTGGATTTGTTAAATATCCCCTTTTGGTGACTGATTTACAAAACTATTCGCCCATATATTACCAAAATAAAAGTCAGTATACAAAGAGTTACTTTTAAGCGAACATTGCCATACTGGTTTCAACGCACCAGTTTGACATGGCATGCCAGATCGTTTTTATAGCGAAACTTCTGACGCTATCTAGAAAAATTTAAATTGATTCAGCCACACCTTGGTCATATATGGCCTTTGGGAAGGTGTACAACCTTAAATCGGTCTCATTTCAAACTATATAAAACTGAACTAAACTACTAGACTATCATTCATCAGCAGCTTGCCAACGAATTTCAATTGAGTAAGGGCTTGGTCTAAGAGAATCAATACTGCGATACTATTAATGGCTTAGTAGCTAACGAAAATAATAAAAAATAACTGATCAAAAATAATTACCAAACACAACAAACAAAAAATCTTTTATGTATAAAATTCACGAAGAAATATCTTAAGTGTTTTTATTTTATATTTTGAGAAAAATTTCATCCTAAAATCAAATTCAAATTAAATAAAATTTATTGAAAAAAATAAAATAAATCAATTTGACATATAACAACTCATAATCCTTTTAAATTTGTTACACATATGCTTCAATATGCAGTACGACTATAGTGAGGGAGATTCATCATATGTAAGAAGATATAAAAATATTGCTTCTAATCACTTACAGAACCATAAGTTAATATGAAATGATTTTTGTGATTTAGTTTCTCGAACGTCAAGCAATAAACATAAGTTCCAATACCAAATTTATTCTACAGCTTTATAGGCAAAATGTACGGCTGAGGGCTTGAAGATTGCAACTTTTTGTGCGACGAATGAAGATGATTCTAGTTAAAAGCATATGTTGTTTTAAATTAAATACTTGATATTGATATCTGATAAGTTTATTGCTAGAGTCTAAATAATATGCTGCAACACTACACCAGAAATTAGTGATTTGCAATAGAAAAGATTTAGAATGAATTAGCTACTCGCACTGAAATTTATGCGTGTTCATTAGCTTTGCTACAGAATAGTCTCAGTCAAGTCAGTCATCCGATCGATAGTTGAAGAAAAAATGTCTTATATAGGAGAATAGAAATAAAGTATGTTACTAGGCGCAAGAAGACACCAGCAATAACGCACTGCTTTAGTAAGCTGCTCATCCGCACTTGGGACGGTTGCCAAATTCATGGGATCGGCGATACGCATGCATCGACAAAATGTGTATTGTATAGAAAATGAATATGGGTGCAAGGTTGGTCCATGTAACCCTGAGAAAGGATAAGGCAGATTGGTTTATTGAAAGATGTCTTAAACCTTTTTGAACTTCGTTTGGCTTTGCGTGAGTGCACTGAAAGATGCTTTCTGTGGCTATTAAAAGAAAATTTAGTTCTTAATCACCGACCAACTGTCCGATATCTGCTTATTTTTGCTCGACCTTAGAAGAAATGATTAAACTATACCTCCTTACTACCATGAGCATCGATTTACTTGCCGATAAAATTACCTGAGACGGGCAACAACAGTTAAATAGTATCTTAAGTTCCAATTATGATATAATGGACTGAAAGATTTGTATCTTGTTTAGTATGACGAGTTACAATACTTTTCATCTACGCCGATGATCCTAGTGAAAACTGAAAATGAAGAAATTGGCATTGGCTGTTAAACATTACATGTGTGTGCTCGGAAATGAACAAGTAATTAATAGCTTCAGATGCACGAACAGAAACAGGTTGCATCGTAATATTATTGGCAAGAAAATTGTAGTGCGTATGACGAGACAGCTTCTGTTTGTAATTTGCATGGGTAGCAGTGGTATTTAGCGAGATGTTATCTGATTGCTATTTATCGGACAAATTGAAAAAAAGGGAGTAAAAGATTATGATGCTTGTAAATCTGCAGACATAGCCGTAATATCCAATCAAATTGTCCAAAATCTTTCCATTTTCAAATATTGTTGGAATACCTTTTTGCATGTCTATATATAGGTTATACATTAAACTGCAAATAACGAAGAAATGTTTCACATCAAAACAAAATAAATTAAAACTACTTAAGCTTCCAAGCCAAGCTTCGTAATAGGCAATTTAAGCAAAGATACTTTAAGACGGGTAGTTAAATCTAATCAAGCATAAAATTCATAACTCTACTCATCATTGCAACCTGTAATTGATATTGACAAGAAAATAATGTGCTTCTCGCTGCTTATTTCTACCTTAGCGATAAATATGTTGCATGAGTAAATGCTTTCAGCTATTAGCAATTTATCTCCTTTGATAAATTTTGAGTATCACGTTCCTAGTCATATTCATCAAAATGTTATTCCGTCTCAATGAAATATTATATTTTGCCAATATTTATAACAAAGCCTGAATTGCTCAATGCTTTGGGCAACTTAATCATTATTTGAAATTTCTTCATACTTTCTCCCAATAAGATTTTATGAACACCTCTCTCAATTTGTTGTAATGTAATGATGGGTAGGGTTTGCAGTAGTTATACGGTCCATGTGAAGACGCAGAAACATTGGAACGAACTCTTTGCTTAGGCTTGATTCACGTTGCAAGCTGAGGTTATTTAGAGTTCAAAAATATTGAAGCTACTTTTTAGTAAATTAAGTGACGGTATATCACAAGTGAGCAGTGATTTTAAGAGTTGTTATTCCCTTACAAAATAATTTAACTAACATTGTTTATTATCTTATGTATGCAACGTTTGGCCTCAAGTAGTCTTCCTCATAGGCCGAATTATTAACCGACTTCCAAAGGAAAGAAGGATATCAACTCATCGCGTTTATTTTTTTTTTGCTTTTTTTATGTGTGTGCATAACTTTTGAACGGAGATAGATAGAAGAGTCCTGTTTTTGGCAAATGATACGTCTTTCTTCCTGTTAGGTCCCATTTAAAGGACAAGAAAATAGAATAACGGTAAAGGACTTTTAAAGTTAGAACTAAAAAATTTCCGACTTTCACCCCGATTTTTCAGCATAACTGATCGATGCGTGTAAGGATTTTGATTGCAGTGGCTTCAACTGAAGGGTAGCATATTGAACTAAAATGTATCGGTACAGAATTCTAATCCTTTCAAGGACTCTGGAGATATTAACGGTTCAATATAATACATTGATGTCGAAAAATTAAATTTTAATGATCTTTCGTACGAAAAATGCTAATTACTTTGCACTCTTCAATGATTTAATGGAGATATCGTTTCCTTGGAGACAGATCATAAAAATGATTAAAATCCTCAATTTTCTGCATAAATGGTACGCTTTAGTCAGTTATTTCTACCGAAAATAACCAATAAATTATTTCTAAATGCAGCAAAAACACAATTCAGCATGATGAAGAGCAATTTCTCTTCCGCAATCATTCTTCGCCTAGTGATGAACTTAATAAAATATCCTTTTTATATCCTTACACGTAAACGTTACACATAGCATTAGCAAAATTCTCAGAAAAAATAATAAGGATTGAGTGATTGCAAATTATAGAGTTATTTTCCATTTGAAAATTGATTCATTACTTTCTGGTTAATATTATAACATACATGATATGCCCAGAAATCTAAAATAAGTGATGTCCATACGAAATACCGATGAGAATAGCGACCTAAAAAGACGGTACTTTTCCTTCCATTGTATAATCGATCATAACTTTAAAGATCAACATGAAAATGCATAGTCCAGTTTTCATATAACCGTAGGACATCATTTTCGTGAAGCTTTCAAGAAAATTATATGCCATAATTTACTGGAAATGAAGGCGATAGGTATCGAATAAAATCTGAACGAGTGATACGGTTAAGAAGGATCTTTAATAGTAAATTTCTTGCGATTGATTGCGTTGTTCACTTTATGTTTATATGTACGAGGGAGGCTCAGATATGATGGAGACAAACGCTGTAGATGGCGCGCATATATGTTTTGAAGATAGCTGGGTCCTTTACGAACAGTGTCGCATAGTTTTCGTCGGGAGTGCGTGTTTCACGCGTGTGCTACGACCATGAGTGAACGTCAAGTGCCGCCCGCCGTTGCGCAACGTATTGTCATTCGTTCTTTAGTGAGTGAAGGCGTTAAAAACACGGAAATTTTTCTGCGTTTGAGGAATCAGGTCGGTAGTGAGTGCCTAAATAGCGCTGCTGTGTTTGAATGGGCCGAAGCATTCAAGGATGGTCGTGAAACCGTAGAGAATGAGCCGCATGATCATGGACCGCGAACCAGCCTCACACCAGACAATATTTGCCGCGTAGAACAACTAGTTTTGGAGGACCGTAGGATGATTCGAGACATTTCGGGTGAACTCGGCATCACTATTGGTAGTGTACAGTCTATCATCCACGAAAACCTTCAATATTGCAAAATAACGCCGCGATGGGTTCCGAAACTGTTGAGCTTCGAGCAAAAATTCACGCGGTTGGAAGTTTGTCGCCGCCTGCTGACGCGTTACGAGGTGGAGGGGGGTAATTTTAAACGCGAATCTTCATTGCAAACGAGATATATGTACACTATTACACCCCGAAAGTAAGGCGTCGTCTAAAGAGTGGAGGAAGAAGGAGGCAGGGGCGCCAGTCAAAGCGAAGACAACCAGGTCTGCGGGTAAAATTATGCGTACTGTGTTCTGGGACCGGCTGGGCGTGCTATACGTCGATTTTCTGCGCACTCAACGTTCCATTAATAATGCCTTCTGAAATCACACGTGAGCTTCTCGCTCGAACCGGAGGAGCATTCCAGGACTAAGTGCGGTTCTTCTCCAGGATAGCGCGCGCCCTCATACCGGGCATCTCACGCTCGATACAATATCGAAGTTGGGGTGGGAGGTACTGGAATATCCTGCCTACAGTCCGGATCACCCTGCGACTACCACTACCGAACTGACTTCGCAAACGCAGAAAAATTTCTGTATTTTTAACTTCTTCCCACACTAAAAAACGTGTGACAATACGTTGCGCAACGGCGGTCGGCACTTGACGTTTACTCATGGTCGTAGCACGCGCGTGAAATATGCACTCCCGACAAAAACTATGCCACATGTTCGTAAGGAACCCAGCTATCACATACTCAAGCCACGACCTTCAAAACATGCATGCGCACCATCTACAGCGTTTGTCTCCATCATATTTGAACCGCCCTCGTATAAATAACTTTAAAGCTTCAATTCCATAACCGCGTATATATTTTCTTAAAACTTTAAAAGCTCGTATGGGTAGAGCAGAAATTTGAGTTGAACGAGAAGGTCATCGTCGCTACGGAGGCCTACTTGGCAGAACTATAGAAAACGTATTTTTCAGACGGGTTAAAGATCACTGGGGAAGGTGTTTCGAGCTAAGAGGATATTATGTTGAGAAATAAATCACCACTTTTCCAAAATTTTCGTTTTTCTTTTGTAGACTAAGTACTTATCGGACCACCCTTGGATATCAAAACTTTGAACAGGTCACCACTTTTGATCTACTCACAAAGTTTTATAGCTGCTTTTGTCGTTTTTGAGAAAAATTGCAGTCACGGAAGGGCGGAACGAAAGATAGGTTGCGATTTTAGGAGGGCTTTGTAAAATTTTTCCAAGGTCCTTACACTAGCTGGCACGGAGAACTAGGCGTATAAGATTGATAATTTTACGCGTCTAGCTTGTGGTAGCAAATGGTAGATTACTATTTCCGAAGAAAAGATATAACATTTATACATACCAATTATATAACATGGTTCAGTCTTACTATTAATTCGGTAATTGTAGTGTTTTTAAAAGTGTTAGGGAATCATTTCCTGTAACCTTTGTGGTATAACATAATAAGGAGTATTCCTGCCTGGTTGCACGAAAAGTCAATGCGGTCACAGACAAGTACGAGTGCTCCGAGTAGTCCATCAATTAGTGGATGGACTACTCGATCGACTACCGAAGGGCTACTACATTACAAGCCTGGACTTGAAAGATGTCTCTTGGCAAATCCCGCTTGATGTAGGGTCGAGAGATAAAACCGCCTTCACAGTGCCCGGACGACTCTTATATCAGTTCGTTACGATGCGCAAACGATGACTTGCCTGATGGATAAAGTAATTCCCCCTCACTTTAGACACCAAGAGTTCGTATGTTTGGATGATATGTTACTCATCTCTGAAACGTTAGAACAACATCTATTACTACTGCAGGAAAGTGACCTTACCCATTCGCAAGGTCTGGCTTACAATCAATATCTAGAAAAGCCAATTTGTACTGAAGGAAGTCGGGTATATAGGAAACATTATCGATAACGGTATCATCAGGTTGAGCCAGACAAGGTCCGGGCTATTGATGACATCTCTTTGTCGAAGACGTTCAAGCAGCTGCGACGTTTTTTAAGGGTGTGTGGATAGTATAGACGCTCGTGAGAAACTATACAACGGCTGTGGCAAGGTAAATTTATCTGGCCCAAGCACAGCCAAAAAGAAATCGAGCAGTTTAAGCAAGCACTAATATCTTTCCCTGTGTTGTACAGCGCTGACTTCAATAAGCCTTTCTTCATCTATTATGATGCAATTCAACACGGGAGAACAAGTTCTTATTGATTTCAGGTCGAGTAAGCTAAACTTGGCCTGGAGGAAGTACCGCGTGTCCGAGCCGGGATGCCTGGAAGCTGTGACGGCTATCAAGAAGTTTCGAGCGTACGCTGAAGGTCTTCCGCTTGAGATCATCACTGGTCATACTTCGCTACAATGGTTAATGAGCCAAGCCAAGCCACACGGACGCTTGGTCTGATGAGCTTTTGAAGTGCAAGGTTTTAAATGCGCCATCAAACACAGGAAAGGAACACAAAACATCGTGCCCGATACTCTCTCCTAAACGTTTTCGCCTGAAGGAGCCGAGCTGGCACAGAATGGCAAAAGTTCTCACGAAATAGATTTGGGCAGTCCTCACCTCAATTCGGACAACTAAAACAAGTTCAGCTAGACCATCATCCAAGACAATCACACCGACTTGAAAGTGGTGGACAGTTATATCTATAGACGAAATGAGTACGCAACCGGTGATTCGTTGCGGGAAGAAGAATCATGGGAGCTCTGAGTATATAAGCAGATGACTTACAATTTGATTCTCTGTGTACAGAGTCATCCCTTTAGTCCTCACGGTGGTTACGCTCCAAACACGAACACTCCCGTACATAAAGTGATATATCTTTTGATCATAACTGTCTCAAGAAGTCATAGAGAATGCAGCCTCTTGTGAAATTTGCAAAAACACTAATGCTCCAAACCATGCTCTTCGACCTTCAAGTAGCCAACTCAACGCTCCGGGACGCGTATTCCAACCATACCTTCGATTATCTTTGGAATACCTCAGTGCTATCGTCTTTCTAGATCATCTGCCTAAATTCCTACTTCACGACTCCATCTATCGTGAAATTTTTAGAAAAGCGGGTTTCCCACGTGCTTGTTGTGCCCGAGAACATATACCTGATAATGCAGTGTTGTTTTCGACAATTTAAGAACCTACTCGAGTAGTATAGTGTCGAATAGCAACGGTGGGTTATTATAAAGACTTAGGTGTTATCTTGGATACACATTTAAAATTTGATGTACACATAGCTGACAACCTCTAGAGCATCCCGAATCGTCAGTTTTGTACTATGATACTTTCGCAGAACATTCTGTATTCATACCTGTGTTTGCCTTTTCATTCTGTTGGTTCGCTCGATTCTCAAGTATGCCTGTCAAGTATGGTCACCCCGATTCATTTATCTATCGGAAGCTGTTGAATCAATCCAGCGCAAGTGCACACGCACTCTTTTATGTAAAGATAATCTTTCCTATCGCTCCTACAGTGAGCGTCTAAATTTCCTGCATATCCCACCTCTTGACCTCAGAAGACAATTTTTAAACTTGTGCTTCCTTTTTAAGCTCTTCGGAGGCCTCAGCATCGGACTTATGCAATGCATTACATACACGTGTGCCATTGAGGACACGGTCGTCCGATCGATTTATCACCCCATTTGCAAAAACCGACACGTATCTACGCTCGCCTTTGGTGCAATCTGTAAGAGCCTTCAATAACCTTCAGCTTAATCCTCCACCTCATTCTTCGCGAATTTTTAAATCTGCAGTACGGAGTGCTCTCTGCCCCCACCTCAGTTCTTTTCGCCCCGAAAAGATGTGTCGCCAGTTGTAGTCAATTCTCCCTGGATGTAATATGGAGCAAGATGGTCTAGATGCACGATTTTCATTTTGGCTCTCGGTTTACGGTGTTCCTGTATGCGATATACGACGTCGTTGATTCGCTTTGTGACTCGGTATGGTCCCTCCCAGTTATGTTGCAACTTTGGAGACCTACCCTTTCGCCGTTGCGGGTTATATAGCCACACCAAGTCATCTTGCTGGAAGCCAGTAGAATTAGCCTTTAGATCATACCTGGTCTTCATGCGGTCAGTAGCCGATTTGAGGTGTTTTCGCACTGTCCGATGTATCTGGTTCAACCGTTGTCTTAGATCACTTGCGTACTCCGAGATCGTTTGGGGTTTCTCGGGGGGTGTTCCAAACTTTATATCGGCTGGCAGACGAATAGTCTTTCCAAAAATGACTTTGGCTGGGGCTTGGCCCGTCGATGCATGTTCGGCAGCTCTGTACGCCATTAAAAATAGTGGGATATGTCGGTCCCAGTCCCTTTGGTTCTCGTCAACCATCTTGGCAAGGTGTTTATTGAGCGTGCCGTTGAAACGTTCGACCATTCCATCGGATTGGGGATGCAGCGGTGTTGTCCTCGTTTTCCGTATTCCGAGCAGCTCGCACATTTCGCCAAAAACTAGTGACTCAAAGTTTCGGCCTTGATCCGAATGTAGTTCGCAAGGCACACCATACCTACTGACCCAATTTAACACTAGCTGTTCGGCTACAGTAGTTGCTTCCTGGTTGGGAATGGGGTAGACCTCGGGCCACTTGCTGAAATAATCGGCTACAACGAGCGTGTATCGATTTCCCCATTCAGATTCAGGAAAGGGTCCAGCGATGTCAACAGCAATCCTTTCAAACGGTACCCCCACGTTATAGGTTTGCATTTGTCCTCTCAGTCGTCGTTTTGGACCTTTGACGGAAGCGCAAATTGTGCATCTGCGACACCAGTCCTCTACGTCTTCTCGAGCGTGGAGCCAGTAGAATCTTTCCCGCAATTTCGCTAAGGTCTTGTTAACACCAAGATGGCCTCCCGAGGATCCTTCATGCATTTCCTTTACCACATCGTGGATTCGGCTTTTGGGTAGTATAGTTTGCATCCTATAGAAGCTGCCATCCGCCGTTTCCCATTTCCGCTTGAGTACACCACCCTCCACCTGAAGGGAGTTCCATTGTGCCCAATAGCTTTCCAGGGTTGCGCCATGCGTTGAAACGTCCTTCTACTCAAGTCGCCCAGTCGTCTCCTTCCATACGAGCAATGGTCCGATGTCTTCATCGGCTAGCTGGGCATTTCGAATCTCCTCCGATGACCAACCTTCATCGAATTCGGCCGTTATCAGTCGCAAATCAACGGGCGGTTCCTTTTCTTCAATCCGTCGGCAATGCTTGCAGTTAGCTGGACATGGGCGACGAGATAGGGCGTCAGCATTTCCATGAGCTCCGCCCTTTCGATGAACAATTTCGTAGTCGTATGACTGCAATCTTTCGATCCATCTCGCAACTTGTCCCTCGGGGTTTTTGAAGTTAAGTAGCCATCTCAGCGATGCATGGTCCGTTCGAAGAACAAATTTCTGGCCATATAGGTATTTGTGGAACTGCTTGGTGGCCTCTATTATAGCCAAAAGTGCTAGTCGCTCAATGTCTTGGGCTAGCTGCTGTAGGGTTTCACCAGACTTCTGCATCCGATGCCTTAGCTTGACCGATAAATCTGCTTTAGATGATCGTCTCCATAACGCATGTCGAGCGCATTCATTATAGCATTCGGGTTTGAGTGCAATTCATCGGGGATCGTCTGCAAAAGCTCGGTAGCTGGGCCTCTTAGAGCAAGAATTAATGCAGTTGCTCGTTCCTGCTCATTCCAGTGATTTGCCGTTGCGGCAGCTTTAAACTGGGTCTTGTAAATACTCCAGACCGTTTGCCCATCGAATATTGGTGCTTGCACATTTCTGGATGTGCTTTGCGCTGCGGTTATAAGCGGGGCTGGTGAAGTAGTTACTACTGCCTTCGCTGCTTCCAATTCTTTTTTCACTTTTTCCATCTCATGGTTCATTCTCTCTTCGACCTGGCTGACCTTTTCCTTGACCTGGTAAACCTTTTCCTCGACGCCTTTAATTTGTTTGTTCAGGCTGCCGAGCTCCGCTTTTATTTCGGTGGACTGTTTTTGAAAATCTGCCTTGATTTCGATCGCTTGTTGGTCTAGCTTCGCTGATTGTTCATTTAGCTTCGCAGCTAAACTGGATGTCTGTTCATTTAGCTGCGCTGATTGTTCATTTAACTTCGCAGCTAAACTGGATGTCTGTTCATTTAGCTGCGCTGATTGTTCATTAAGCTTCGTTGATTGTTCATCTAGCTTTGCAGTCAGACTCGATGACATCAGCATTAACATTTGCATTAGCGCATTTTCTGGCTCCTTTGATTTTGGTGTTTCTACTTCTCCACCTTCTGCGCCTTTTTCCGCATCTGAGAACTCACCCGAATCCAGATTCCCGCCTTCCGACTCGATCGCGTCACGCAAGCGTGCAATCAGTATGGCCTTTGTACCTTGTGTAGCCAGATTTCGTTGTTCCAACTCCTCTTTGAGCTCCGATATGCTCAATTGATTAATTTTTAGATGTAAATTTCCTGGCATTTTTATTGTTTCTGCTATTTTTCCACGTTAATTTTCACAATTGTGCACTTTAAAACTGTTTAAACGTTTTCACTTCCAAATTTCAATCCCACTTCTGACACCACTGTCGCGTGTTATTGGTTCGCGGCCTATAATTTTAACGTTCCGGGAAAGTGAAATCACAATGTCTTTTAATTTAAGTTAAAAGAGTTTATTTAATTAAATAAAATGCACAATAATCAGTTAACACTTTCACTAATTTTAATTGTCAAAAAAAATCTAACACTTGTCCAAAAATTTATTATCGCAATTGTCTTCTAAATTACTTCACTATTACGAAGCACACTTTTCTATTCGCTTTCCACACACTATCGCAGTTCTTATCACGGTCGAATGAATGATGATCCCCCCATTCATTCAGCTCGCCTTTATATAGGGTCTCTACCTCTTCACCCATTTCTCGTACATTGGCGAATGTTCTGCCGAGAGGTACCTGGTAGGTTCGAGCAAATTAATGAATGAAGTGACGTCACTTGCAGATGTTGATCATGCTTGTTGGGTTCTCGTGGTTTCGAGTGAATTCGTGTTCTTCATTGTTGTGAAAACAATTGCGACAGTAGCTCGCAGAATTATTTGTACATGTAACAATATTAATGATTAGCATTATTTTTTAAATTTTGCTTACGCCTATTTTATAATTGGATTAATTAAATCTGTAAATAGGATTTTTTAATAAATAAATAAATAAGAGCATTGTACTCTCCCTAATCAAGTACATCGCAGCGACTAAGGGTGATGATTTTTATAATTAATTAAAAACATCGCCGCTAGCCATTACAACGTCAAGTTCGATAGACGCTTTCTAAAAAGCCGGATTTCAAAAATCATATGAACAGGGCGTTACTTTTTAAACGAATTATCTGGAAGAGGAACGGGAATATACCTAAAGACCTTCTTCGGCAAACGTAGTCCAGGACTTCCTCGTTCAGAGGACAGATCCCTTCTTTTACAACTATCTGTTTTTCTTTTCGAAGCATATTCCACCTTGCTTACACTCGTTTGTCTGTCTGTCCATTTAAACACTTTTGCCAGTCTGGCCTAACCTACGCATACTTTTTTCTGTCCATCTGTATTCTATTAGAATGATTACAAGCCTGTAACGGGTGCGCCTCGACGAACCCCTTGACATCCATTTTTCCGATGTTTCACCCAATTGCCGAAGGTCAAAAGCATATGTGTCAGGAGACAATATCACGAATCTTGAGCAGTATGTACTGATGATCCTGGCTGAGTAATCCTATAATACTATGCAATAGTGTATCCTCCGTACTAAGGGCTGCGAGGCGAATATCACATCCAGTATGGTTCCATCGCAGCCTATACGGCGGAAAGTCAGCGTGTTTCCGGTGTTTAGTACGGCGTGCGCCGTTCTGGCCACCATTTTCAGGATTCATTTTCCCCGCATATATGTTAAAGGCATGCTCCATTTGATTGCTTTAGCGCTGGATTCTCCCCCAAGGAGCACGTTGCTGTCTGCGTCCGAGAGAGCGCCCTCCAATGCATAAAGCTTGGCTTGGAAAGATGATATCGGCCTGGAAACGACTGTTCCGAACCCAGGTGGTGGCAGTAAGACTTTTGCCAGGATACTATGATGCAGAACTTTAATCGTGGTGTTACTCACTAAGCAGCAAAAAGTCGGCTTTTATATCCCTCGCAAACTACTCAAGCAGGCTTTAGGCGGCTGAACTGCGTTGTAGGTTTTCTGCAGGGTATGAGTCATCAAAGTTATGATTTTGCCTTGACTAGGGCTTTCTGATTCCAAGGCATCACCAAGTTCCAGTCTTGGATCAGCATCCTTGGAAAGGATACAGTGTGCCTCCTTTGTACATCTTTTTCTTTTATGTCCCATTTCATCGCATTTGTAACGTAGGGAACTCCTATCGGGTCATTTGCATACTTGTGCGGTGTGCACTTCTCTTCGCCGTATCCTGCAGACAACCCACTCTATGCTCACTTTGCTCTTATTATTCAGAAATTGTTTGGCGTTCTTTTCGGTCAAGTCAATGATGACCATGAGTTATCTCCTTTGGTTTCCAGGTGTTAGCCTCGCTTTGATTTTACCTACGGTAGGGACTTTCCATCTGATGACCTATTCTACCTCGGCCAGGTTCGTGACGCAGTCAATGTATCTTATTTCGATTGTTGTCCTCGGCTCGAGCGAGGTCTTGATGAGAACTATTCAAAATAGGTCTTACAACTGGCATTTCTTGCTTCAGGGGCGCGCAGGAAGGGGAAATACACTAACAATTTGTGTTACCGTGCGACTAGGCGACTGTGATTATGAAGGTAGGTGTTTTTGAGTACAATAATAACAAAATTTTTTTTTTTCGTAGCACTACAGCCCCTTTCGGGCCTTCGCTTAGAGATAGTTAGAGTATCTCATTGTCATGTATCGTCGAATGTATTGGCACTCCACAAGGTGATTTGATCATTATCACGCTTTGGCCGTGTGTTCGTCCACCCAGCTGCGATACGTTCTGATTTTAAATCAGCGCGTATCATAACTGAACAGGCTTATAGTCCGTCCAAAGAGTCACTTGAACTAAATTTCGTTGACGCCAACGAAACTCGAACCAGAAACCTTCGGCTTACGGGCTTGGTGCTCTAGCCACTAAGCCGCGCGGACTATATAACAAATAACTTAGAAGTCAAAATTCATAATAGTATAATCATCGAATTTCACATTTTTCCCAATGAAATCATATGGATATCCTTAAACTCAGCGGAATTCGACATTTAAGTAGTCTTAAAAAAGGTCCTAATACTGTACAAATTTGATGAAAATCAAACACTGCAATTTTGATTTTTCAAATAAGATCAAGAAAATAAATATTTTTGGGAATTTATGATTTGAGTGATTTTTGTTACTTTGCAACAAAATGGCGACCATTGATAATAAATTAAACGTGCATATCTCGTTCACACCTTTCTTGACTTTATTCGTTGCTGGTGACTGCATTTCTTAGGTTGGGTACAAAACCCTTCCGACATGAGCGTAGGTCTGTCTACCCAACTTGTTTCTCTTATGTTTTGCGTCAGGTCTTTTTTCTTTGTTTTCTGTGCGAACTTTATTTTCTGGCACTTTTTGAAGGACTTTTCTTTGCAGCTTTTTTCGCTTCTTTTGTTAGCACTGTCTGGAACCCCTGGTCTAGCGTTCCACGCTCATCAAGTGCCTCTTCTTTTCTTCTTTTATCCCGATCTCCTTCGATTGGGCTAGACGCCATTCATTGCTTTCTGCATATTAGTCGATGCAGAATGTTACTTAGATGGGGACTTCTGGTATTCCATCTATTCCAAAAGGCTTACCGTTTCCGATGTCACTTACTGCTGCCTGTAGTTGGTCTTTGGTTGGTGGTGAGACTGGGACCTCTTGTTTTGCTTCTGGAATGTTCAAAGCTTCAGTTATTGCTGGGGGACGCTTTGAATAATTTCTAGAAATATTGCGGCCATCGGTTTTTAATGTCAGCTGGGTTACTTGTGATTGCTCCTAGTACACTTTTGCAAAGACTTGTTTGTGGGTTGAAACGTTTATGTGTCTTTATGTAGGCTCATGTTTTCATTTCTCTGTTAGATTTTGGTGTTGATGGTCAGTTTTTTCTTCCTTTGGCACACTTTTTTTGGCTGTTCTTCGGAGGTTATTATAGTATTTTTCTTTTGCCAGGGTTGGTTGCTGCATGTTTTTCTTGTACGCCTGGCTCCTTCTTTCAACCACGTCCTTGCATTCTGCGTCGTACTACCCGTTCCTACTTTCTTGACCTTTTTGGCCGCTAATCACATCTCTTACTATCTTCCACACGGTTTTGATATCACCATTACTTTCTGGCGCCTGCGGAGATATGTTGATGAGATTTTCCAGTACTGGCATGTATGCAGATGTTACTGAGGTCCTATTTAGCTTGGGTACCTGCTGCGTTGAGGTAGCTAATCTTCCTTGTTTACAGCTCTTGGAGATTCGACATTGGAACTTGACCCTTATAAGGTAGTGGTTTGAATTGCAAACAGTGTCGCGAAACGAGCGCGTATCGAGAATGCTGGTGGACGCTCGTTTTTGTATGAGAGCATGGTCGATTTGGTTGAATGTGCGACTGTTTGGGGATGCCCGAGTTCTTTCGTAGATATTCGGTGCGGGAAGTGTGTGGAGCTTAATGCAAAGTCTCTGCTAGTATTGAAAGTCTATCAGGCATTATCCGTTGTCGCTGATCTCTGCATGAAGGCTGTATCCTCCGGTTGTTTTTTGATGCGCGTTTTCCTGGCCAATTTTTGCGTTCAAGTCACCCAGAATAATTTTAATGTCTTTTGACGGCGATGTATCGAATGTGCATTCCAGATTGCTGTAAAATTGATTGCCTTCTTCTTGTGGGCGCGTGACAGTTGACCAGCTAGACATTAAAGATCCAATCCGATCTGATGCTATTATCCTGGTTCCATAACCAGTAAGTCTAGCGTTATCAGCGCTTCGATATAGTCGGTTTTAGGTCTGCAAGTGGTATCTTATTTCCCACATACCCGCTGGCTAGCTGATTTGGGCACCCTCTATCCGCCACTTGAGGGCGCGTGCGATAGGGGACCAAAAGCCCCATGTGGAGTTAAAATCTACTGTTCATTTGAAAACAATTTTGCAGCAGTTCTAGGGTTTTCAAAGTTGTGCCCGCCACTTGGAAAATTACGTTCATAGCTTTGATTGAAACCATTTTACATTCAGTATCAATTCAGGTCACTACATAGTTAAGGATTAGTTTTTTCACTAAAAATCATGACAAAAATCTTTCAGGAAGAAAAAGACAACCGACTTAAACATGCACTAAAAAGGGTGAAATAAAGTTAATGGAATCGGAGCCAAATCTATTTTTACCGTTTTGAAAACTGACTAGCAGGGATCGTAATTAAAACGAGAAGAACATGATTTGGCTGCGATTCTATAAACTTTATTTAACCTTATTTAGTGTGTTTTGAAATTGTTGATCTATTTTTGTTGGTTTTTTCCCACCTGTCGTCATGATAAAAATATAGGCTATAAATAAAATATCGCAGTGGCAATGATAATGCGTTTTAGAGCGCCATTTATCGTGCTGTTATTTGAATAACGCAGGGGGCTACATTGTTATTCAAATTCATACACACATCATTTAATAACCCTCTTTCAGATACATATTGAATTTTTATCAGATGACTACAAGACAACTAAAAGTACACATAACTTTTCTTTTGTTTAGAAGTAAGGAATACTTCAGAAAACATTAGGAACAAGTTATTATTGTACATTCCCACAAACACTTTTTGCTAAAAACTTGATTTATTATAATAATAGCCTCATAATGACTTGATCAGAATCCAAACATTCTGATAATAATTGACCAATTTGAAAGTTATTTTAGATATTCCAAGATTTAGATTACGCAGATTTGTAAAAATGTATTTTAACTATATTTCAACCGCGTTGCTATGCGCGGACACTTTCATTCCATTCAAAAAATCTTAAAAGTAAAATAAATATTAATAAAAATTTCAGTCAAGGCTTGAATTGTTTTCATGTTGTATGTAGCCAAATAAATGCTCCGACAACTATCGCGAGTAACGCTAGAATGTTGACATGTTACCGCCCTGATAATTAGCCTTCGGCATAGATAATGTTCAATTGAACTTAAGCCTGGGAGGCCTAGGCCTAAAAGGCCTACAATTGCATTGCGCCTACGAGTTGTCAAAGATCTTAACACATTGGTGCAGATATTAGATGTCTGCAAAAATATGTTAGCGATTGGTAAAGTGATGACCAAAAATGTTGGTAGCGTGAAAGAAATTTCGATCACTTGAATGATTGAGTCAATTTCTTAACATTAAGAAGAATAAGTGGAATTGGTTCTTCACAGTCTTTATACAACAATTTCAAGGAAAATTACTGAAATAGTCTTTTAAGAACGACTACCAACTCGCAGACTTTGGTTGGCTAAATATTTTGCACCTACACTACATTTTCCCGACCAGTGCGTGAATATTGATTCATAATTTCTGATCGACAATGTCGAATAGGATGCAGTTTGGTGTGGCTTTGGTGCTGAGGCTAAGTAGAATGCATGTAGGCCTCGTGCAAAGGCCTATGGGGCGCATAGAAAAGAAACGAATCTTGAAGTTTTGTTGCCCCGTTTTCTATTACTCACTCAAATGACTACAAGATTAATACGATTAATTAAATTATTCGCTATACTCGTAGATTGTGGCGTGCGTATTTCTTTCACATGAGTTTACATATTGACATGAAGGCGCGTACCATGAACCTGCGAATTTGTTGCAGGCACATTACGTGATGTATTTGGGAGACATTGGGCATGCCTGCAAGTGAATGTGTTCGCTGAACCAATGACACGAGATGGTGGAGGTTCCAGCAATCGGGCGGCGTAATATTTTAATGAAGTTGTGCTTAATATTAGATAAATTCTATATTCGATATCGTACTCGAGAGCAGTATATAAGGCTTCGAAGCTGGACAATTTTCATACAATACCTGAGAATCACTCTTACAGTACAGACATGGCTTTCAAAGTAAGACTTTAAGGACTATAGAACTAAGAGTGTTATTGAATTCTAAACATCTATTGAGGATCAGGATAACTTCACTAAATTGATTCAAAGATTCATTCTAACTGAAAGGATTTTAATCAAACATTTCTTCACACTACAGCTTTGCTTATTCGCTGCCCTCGTCGCAGTCAGCCACGCCGTAGTCGTAGCTCCAGGACCTTTCTATGGACACGCACCAGTTGCCTATGGACACGCACCCGTCGCTTATGCCCCAGCTATTGCCAAGGTCGCTGCTCCAGTTGTAGCCAAAGTTGCTGATGACTACGATCCAAACCCACAATACAGCTACAGCTACGACATCCATGTAAGTACCTTGTTTGCCTAAATAAATCGTATCAAGATTCATCCTCAACATTCTTCTGTAGGATGCCATCACTGGAGACCAAAAGAGCCAAACTGAAAGCCGCTCAGGAGATGTTGTCCAAGGAGCTTACGCTTTGGTAGAACCAGACGGTACCAGACGTATTGTAGAATACACCGCCGACCCAGTCAACGGATTCAACGCTGTTGTGCACAAGGAACCAGTTGCCACCAAGGTTGTAGCTCCAGTTGCCAAAATTGCCGCCCCCATCGGCATTGCTCCAGTAGCTAAGATCGCCGCTCCATACCCATACTACCACGGTTAAATGAACACCAACCAATAGGATTTGTCAATGTTAAAGAATTGTTAAACGCTCAACCAACATCAACCTCATCAAAACGAATTTCATATTGACATAAGATTTTATTGTTGACCTGAACACTAACGCGCTTGTCTAATGGATTACCGAGTCCGTCTTTGCGTCATTTTGTAATATAATATAGAAATGAAGAAAAAAATATTTTTGTGAATATTTTTTGTTCATTCAATTTATTTATAATTGTATTTTTGCATGTATAATTGTTAAGGCTGTTTGACCGCGATGAATATGTAGAATAAACATGATATTGTGAGCAAAGTAAATATTTCTTTTATTTAATTGACCATCGTGTAGGAAATCATATTACGATAATACCCTATTTATTCTGTAATTTTTTTCATTAGGGGACTTGCACAGATACAGATACTAGCTAATAATTTTTTACCATTTTCCTTTGATTTCGAACATGTGAATGTCACAACTTGCGCAGAGGAAGTCCAAATGAGGTGCCCAATTTTTGGCTACTCTAACCAATAATTGGGGTCGTATCTTGCCGATAACGCGGCAAATGTTGTCTTCCATTCCATCATACGTAGCATTTAAAAGTGTTGCCAGCTTAAAGTTTTATACCAATAAAAAAACACCCTCTAGAAAGGCCATCAGTCAAGCAAAAATTCAAAAGGAAGAGGCTTGCATGATTGAAGAATTTATAAAAAGGCAATTAAAAGCATACAGCATATAGTCGACTTTGGTTTGCCAAATTATTTGTTGTGTGCTAATATCTTGTTTTTATATAAATATACACTTCATAATATTTCGAAGAAAGCCAAAGAACTCTTCATACAGGGTTATCGATTTCGTGCTAAGAAAGTATAACCCTGCCATTTGACATCTGTCAGAATTAAATGTCATCCGAAGCTCAGATGAATAAGAACTGGATGGGCTAAGCATGAGAGAGCATGCGACCGGTTTCTGCTCTCTTCCAAGCGATCTGTCTGTCATTTCCTTTCTGTCTGCCTCTTGCTGGTCACTTTCTTGTTCCAAAAGCTGACTGGATGCGTACTGTTTGTCAACTGATGTAAATTGGGCGCCAAATTGGCCAAATTTGCAAGTTTCGTCGCGAATTTTATCCGATATTAAAACTGTGGAAAGTGTTCGCGATCTTAATTCGTTCCAAGGGTTTAAAGATTCGATTGTGGTTTGTGATTCAAGTAACTTTTACGTGTGACACTGTGAAATTACTTTGCAATTTCAAAGTGAAATGTGTAGTGCCTTCGTGTAAAAATTATAGTCGAAAAGGATCTGTAGATGCTTCCTTTTACAGATAAGTGAAGTATATGTTAATATTTTGCATGTTTTCCTCATAATCGTGAAGGTTTTTAAAATAGAAAACAAATTTTTAGGATAGCATGATAATTTGTTTACATTGAGCAGCAGCCATGTTTGCTTGTGCAATTTGGCTCTCTCTAACTTTGTAAACAAGAGCGTAGCAGTAGGAAAAGCAGTCGCAGGGGTTGTTGCGACTACATTGTGTCGTGGTTGTCCACTCTGGTATTATTTAATTACTCAATGATCCGAAGGGTGTTTGTTTTAGTTGAAGGTTTGCCATTTAGAAATATGGATCGTTTAACAGTCGGAGAACGCGTTAAAATTATTACATTTTATTATAAAAATGGTGATTCTGCTGTATCAACATTTAGGGCTTTACGAGCCGATTACGGTCGACAATTTGAAGAGACTGGATCGGTTATTGGTATTGCAAGGCCTGTGCATCATCGCAACATACTAAAAACATCGCTGTCGTTGCTCAAAGTGTGGAGGAAGACTCGAATTAGTCGATTCCTCGACGTGCTTAACATTTGGGCTTGCCTTACGGCTCATTGAGGCGGATTTTGCAATTGGATTTGCATCCAAATCGAACTCACTCAAGAACTTAAGGCTCAAGACCGTACACAACGCAGAATGTATGCGAATTGGGTGATTGAACAACAAGCCATTGATAACGATTTTTCGAACAAAATTTTCTTTAGTGATGAGGCTCATTTTTCGCTTAGTTGCTATGTAAATAAACAGAATTGCCGCTTATGGGGCTCTCAAAATCCTCAGGTGGTCGCAGAAAGGAATTTGCATCCGGAAAACGTGACCGTTTGGTGTGCATTATGGTCTGGTGGTGTTATTGGCCCGTATTTTTTTTTTAAACGATCAAAGAAGAGCCATTACAGTCAATTCTGACCGCTATGGACTGATGTTAACCGATTATTTTTGGAGAGAAATTGAAGATTATGATCTGGAAAACATGTGGTTTCAACAGAACGAAGCCACACAACACAGGCTAATCGAGCACTTTTGCAAGATAAATTACCAGGACACGTAATTTCGAGATTTAGTGATGTCAATTGGCTCGCAAGATCCTGCGACCTAACATCTTTGGATTTCCTTTTATGGGGCTATGCGAAAGCTCGTGTTTACGCGAACAATCCTCAAAATCTTGAGCAATTGAAAACCAATATTCGTGAAGTTATGGACGAGATATTGCCGGCAATGTGCCGAAAAGTCATTGAAAATTACCTCAAAAGGATTGAGGTCTGTAAGAGGTCGCGTGGAGAACATTTGAATGATGTTGTGGTTCACGTATAATGGCAAATTTCAATCTTTATATTGAATAAAAAATTTTGTTTCCATCTGAACATTTTATGTGTTTTCTTTAGCTTTACTTTCCCAAGTAAAATGGATAACCCTATATTATTGGTAAAATGTGAAAGAAGGCATCTATTATCAAATGCATCACTTTATTACCCTCCACCAAGAGGGTTCTTTCAGGTGGGGCTTTCGGGTCCCGGATAGCCAAATAAAGACGGGCTGTGGCGCCACTCGTTTGCCTGATAGCATGCCGCCGCCCCTTATTCCGCCGACCGAGACTGCGGACCCTGAAACTAAAGGGGATTAAGACGATTCAAACTCCAGATTAACCACCATAGCACTCGACGTGAGATTAATTCGCCCGATAAGACTAAACTCTAATCAATGCGTCCACCAAACCAATTTTCCACTTTCAAATTATTAAAGAACTGAAAAACGAGGTCACTTTTGATTTTAACTTTTTCATAAATACCCTCACACACTAAGAGAATTACAACAACATTCTTGGCCAAATTATTTAAATGCAAAAATTTACCTACTACTTTTCCTACCTGGGGCCCCATTATAAACCACCAAACGTCCGTTCTTCGTTCAAATTCCTTGGCCTTCCTGGGCTTTTGCAATTTTGTTCGCTTTCGAGTTTCCCTCGATCCGTTTATTTTCCGCTCTTATGCTAGTTTTAGCTCCGGTTTTTCTTTTTTCCCAATCGCAACTTCAGAAAAACTCCGACTGGCTTCGTCACTACGATAGAGAGAGCCACCGTTATCTCTCAGCCCCTTTTCTCACTTCATGGTTAACGGCGAAGCCATTTCAAAGCCAAGGTCATGTTCGTGGTATCCTTGATGCACTTCCGCTTGAAAATATATCTTGAAGTTGATGAGTTTGCATGCTGTTATCTTGTCGGTTGTCTCTGCTACCGCTTTTGAGACTGTAACATCACTATTATGGCTGTTGTTGCCGCTGAGGTGTTTGCTGTCAGCGCTGAGGCATACTTAGCTGCTGCTGTTGCGATGCTTGCCGTTTCGACGACGCCTGCTGCAAGTCTACGCATGATGAGGACGAGGATGATTGCGAGTCAAAGACAAGCATAGATGTTGCGGCTGGTGAAGATGGTTCATGTCCAGCAGATATCGATTATTAGGGATGTTTCAGTTGCAAAGATTGCTAAAAGTAGTGATGCTGCAATGATTGTTGCTGGATGGTTTACGTTTGCTATCGCCTTTTGCAGTTAGTTATTATAATCTTCTGTTAATGTCACGCGGATGATTTTTTTTTGTGGCTGGTGGCTGTAAGTATACGCAGGACGACGATGATGGTGGTTGCAAGTCAACGTGTAGTCAGATATGGATTCTGATAGGATGGTTGATGTCCCGCGGACATTGTTGGGAATGTTTCTGTCGCAGAGATTGCTGAAGGTGGTGATGCTGCGATGGGTGTTGTTGAATGGTTGTGATCTACTGTGTAGCATGGTTGATAATGTGTTGATTTGAATTGTTGCAAAAGGGCGGCTTCGATATCACTTGCACATTCGTCACTATAGGTTCCTGTGACGTCTTCCGCCCGAATACATCGGACTCTTATACGGTGAGTACACTGGACTGAAAATTTGAGGACTATTCGCTTGTGCGGAACCAGATTCAATGTCTGCTGTATTAAATAGGGTGAATTCGAGAAGATTTGACGCGTATCGGCTATTTGTGATGATTTTTTTTCTAAAAATTCGTGTAGGATACGGGTGCCGATTGTCTGGCACAAGTATCACACCGAACTCAGCTAACTAGCTTCGCTGAACGACCGCGTACGCGTGCTTGTCGACTAGCGTTTGCGGGATCACATGTGACGGGTTCTTCTCGAGCCACGAAGCTACACTACAAAATATTTATCACGCCTACTCTACTCTACAAGACGTACCGATCAATTTTTATTATCTTTCGAAAAGTTCTATTATGTGTCAATTAAGCTACTCTACATTAATTGAACATTTTTTTTATCTCGTTTAAGTTAGCAGACACGGGGGCTTGAGACAAACACAAACATTATACAAAAAGCAACCGTTACTTTTTTCAAAGAAACTCGTTGCATTAAAAGATGAATGTCAAACCTGAAGATGTTAAAGTGGCTGCAGTGAGCCACTCATCTCTGCCTAAAGGATGGAAACTTGACGGATGTAGTTTAATTTAAACTATTGGGTGTACAACTTAATAACCGAAATTTTTTTAGCGAAATTTGATGCTTTATTGTGGAAAAATCTTACAATACATTTTATTCAAAGTATTGTCCTTCGGAATCTACAACATTTCCCCATCTTTCAGGCAATTAATGAATTCCATCCCAAAAATCAATCTAATTTCGGATGCCTTGCTCTGAAGTGAAGCGTAATCCGGTGAGGGCGTTTTGCATCGAGCGAAATAAATGAAAGTCAGACGGAGCAAGGTCCGGACTATAAGACGGGTGGGCCAAAACTTCCCATCCACTATTTTCCAAATAGTTTTTGACGGGTCATGCAATATGCGGCCGAGCGTTGTCATGATGAAAAATTATAGCCTCGTGTCTGGTCGCATATTCCGGGCGTTTTTCGACGATGGCACGCTTCAAACGTATTAATTGTCTTCGGTACAGGTCGCCTGTGATTGTCCGGCCCGATTTCAACAACTCATAATATAACGACCCCTTCTGATCCCACCAAATACACAGCATTACCTTGGCGCTATGGATATTTGGCTTCGCCATTGATTTGGATGGTTGGCCGGGCTTCACGTATGACTTTTTGCGCTTGGGATCGTCATAATAGATCCATTTTTCATCCCCAGTCACGACCCAATGCAAAAATGATTTCTTTTTATGGCGCTCAAGCAGCATTTCAGACATACAGAAGCGCCGTTCAACGTCTCTTGGCTTCAAATCATAGGGGATCCAATTACCTTGCTTCTGAATGTATCCGGCGGCTTTCAAACGTTTCTAAATGGCTTGCTGAGTCACTCCCAACAATTTGGCAAGTTGGTCTTGCATTTAACACGAATCCTCATCGTGTAGCGTCTCCAGTTTTTCGTCTTCAAACTTTTTTGACTGTCCTGGGCGTTCTTTGTCTTTGATGTCAAAATCGGCACTTTTGAAGCGTTGAAACCATTCAAAACACTGTTTTTGTGCAAACGATGAATTTCCGCAGCAGTTTTCTTTGTAGAAAAATGACCCAACGGAACCTGCCGCAAATGCTGTCTTTTTCTCCAATTTTCAAAGTTATTCATCGTGAAAAATAATAATGATGCACACAAGATAAAATTGTTTTGTTGACTGATTTTGATAGCTGTCAAATGTACCTTCAAAATGACATATACATAAAGTTCAAGCTTTCACGATATTTGTTAGTACGGACATCTAGCGTCAAATTCCGGTTATTAAGTTGTACACCCAATAGTAGAACGACAAACTAAGCAGTTTCGACGGGGTAACCACCTTATCTCTTCAAGAGCAGCACCTCCTGATCACCACGGGGCTGCTCGACTGCTTATGTTTATTACATATTGTCTGGTATGGCACGTTGCTCGCTATGGTATTGTATACTTGAATTTGTTATACTTGTACGTTTATTGCGGCTGGGCTGGATTTTATTTGCAGTATTCTTAGTATGCAAATTTATTTGACTTCCCTGCTGCTGCATTAGTTGCATTTTTTTTGCTTTTCAATTTAACTTGCCTGATGGTAATAATGCTGTTTATGATTTACTACTGCTAACAAAGTCATTAAGTAAGGAGTTATTAATTTAGTTTATGACAAAATGCAATGTCAAATAGATAGGAAGTATTAATAATGTTTCCAGTCATACGTTGATGTTAATTTAGATTAATTTGTTTAAAATGGATAAACATTGAGAAGGGGTGTTATTAATATGGCAATGTTTATTTGAAAATGTTTAAGTTGGCAGCAATACAAATATTATATGTTGTTCAAATGCCTATGTTGGTATAAGATTTTCTTTGTATCACTTCCGTTCTACCCTTCTCAAAATCAACACGTTGTATCAGTGAATTAAATAAAAGACTAGTGTGTTCATCACAAAAGTGCTTTCCTTTTATTTCAAACATCAAAAACCATTTTCGAAGACATTGTTTCCCACGATCAGACCTAGCACATTTAAAGTAATTGTTCATTAAACGCACTATTTTTAATAGCTCAATTTCAATGCGATTATCGGAAAAATTTCTTCACCTGTTTTAGCATCATCTATTCATCATTGCCATCATCTCAGACAGCCAAAAACATCGTTGTGCATAACAGTTAACATGTCTACGATTTTCTGCCCTGTAATACCTAATATTTTATGTAATAATTGCGGATCACAATCAACATCTATCGTTTACCTTGCCATTATTGAAAATAAAAGTATGTATGGGCAAACATCACTATCTTTTTTTCGCAAGAATAGGAACTATGCACTCGTAAGTAGCTGGCAGGAGAAACAAACAAGCAAACTTGTATTTAAATGTCTTTAGTTCCGGTACTGAGTTGCAATAGTAGCAATTTTAACTGATGTACGTCGACACCAGTTATACTATGATTAAATAAAATTTTTCTCAGGTTTTACCAGAGATCGCCTGTTCAAAGTATAACTCTGCAGTTTGAAAAAGACTTAAAGGTACCCACACAACGGAAATATGAAAAAGCGAAGACCCTTGGATCCATACGGCGATACAATTTTTATTGTTCATTTAATAAGTGCTTAATCTAAAAAAATAATTTAGTTGAGTTCCCATTGAAAATATTATTGAGATTGAGAAGTTTTCTTAAATGTGCTTCTTGGTTAATGAATGAATACATGCCCTTAGTTTTAATATAGCATCTAAACCGCTCAGAGGTAATAATACCGTTTTGTCAAAACGAAGTTAAATGTTTCAAATCCGCAATATAATCGTCGCCTAAACGAAGATAAACGCGGAACAACGTTCCGCCAATTAACTCAATGATTCAACATGATAGTACACTAATCCAATTGTTTTGTTCAGTAGCGGAAAATGTTCAGTGCTAAATGAGGAAGTATCAAACCTCGCTCAGTTTTCTAGTTTCGAATCTTTTATCGCTGACGATGAGATTTTAAGGTTTGTTGGTAATGTTCAGTTCTACTTACCCATTGTACCATGGACCGCGAGGCCCATATAGGAATCTTTTGGCGCTCTTCCATTTCCTTTTCGTCATGCTATCCTTGGTTCGTGTTTGGATGGCGGCAGCGTTCAAACGCGTCATTTCCTCCACTTGACGCATCCGCCACGGCATTATGATCTTTTGCTGTGGATTGAAAATGCATTTTCGTTGCATAATTACATAGTTCCTGAAGCTTTACGAATATATTTTCATTATCAAACATGCATCTACATTTCACCTATACTAATTACGATTACATTTGACTTCAGATCCTCTTCAAAGGAGGAAAGTCTAGTTTTCAAGAACTTGAATCCGTAATCTAAATTTATTTAAAATCTATTTTTAGACACCATTAAAATGCATCTTCCGGGTTCGTTTATAAACGGCATTAATGCATGTATTGATAATGTCGTGGAAATAACATATCTAAAGCATAAAAGACCAACCTGAAATTTGCGGCGACTTTCCAACTGCAAAGTTGCTCGTTTCTGCGAAGCGGTTTTGCAGGCTTCATAACATTCCGCCCAAAACGTATTCAAAGGCTCCCAGAGTGTAGCCGCAATCTCACTTTGGTAGGCATCGTGCAATGGTTTGATCTACGAAAAAAGTGAAATTCGCTTAAGATTTATACGTACGAGTACTCACACTCATCTCTACATGCACGGAAACATCTTACACCTACTGGCTAAGTTATTGTCTAGGAGTTTATATAAATTCCATGGAAGAAATATTATTTCTATTGTTCCTACATGCAAACAGATGAAACGCACATCAAATCGTAACCGGTTGCAAAATTACATCAATATCAAACAATTAATGCGTTTATGAGCTTATCTCACGAAAATCATGAGAAAGCTATAAAAATCTTTAAGGTATTAACAATTGATTCGTATTGCGATTTTGAATGTTTGAGATAAAAGAGTTGCCAGGTGTGAAAGGCATGAAGAGTTGAATTGAAAACGATTTACATATCAAAGTCATCGTTCAGAAATGACCATTTTAAATCGGCAGGGTTTAAAATATTAGGTAACATATCGTTCAATAAGTCCCGAGACCACCAACGAAAACAACATTTTTTTTTTCAAAAATCATTTTTATTCATCAATATAATCTCCTTTTAGGGTGATACAATCTTTCCAACGCCTTTCCAACGTTTCTATACCATGTTTATAGAAGGATTTATCCTTTGCTTCAAAATAGGCTTCAGTTTCGGCAATGACCTCCTCATTCGAGCCCCTGGAGCATTTTTTGAGATCAGGAAAGAGCCAGTAGTCGCTGGAGGCTAAATCTGGCGAATACGGTGGGTGGGGAAGCAAATCAAAGCCCAACTCGTTCAATTTTGACATTGTTTTCAAGCCAATTTTGCCATTGTTTTCAAGCAATCGCGGCATCCAATTGGAAAAAACCTTTTTCATGCTCAATTTTTCTTGAAGGATTGTAAATACGCTTCCAGATGATATCTATGTCATTTCTGTAATCTCACGGACCTTCACTTTGCGATTTTTAGGGTTTTGTAAAATAATTTTACAAAACCCTACTAGTTTCGCGACCTGTCTGTCCGTCTGTCCGTCCGTCCGTCCGTGTGTCACAGCACTTTTTCTCGCAAACTACTTAAGCTAGAAACATCAAATTTTGTATACAGGTGAAAAGTGGGGCCCTCTTCAAAGTTCAACTACAAAAAAAATTTATAAGGTATTTAAGGGGGGGTCTCCCCATATAGGGGAGTCGCCCCCGAAAAAAAAATTTCATCAACGGTAGCCGATATGGGTATCAAATGAAAGGTCTTGATGACTTTTCAAAACAGGTCTTAATTTGATACTTTTTCTTCGATGGACCCGCAGGGAGGTGAAATACACGAAAAATGCTAAGGGTTCCTAAACTTTTGTAAGTTTGATGAAAATCGAATGATATACACGGAAGTTATAGCCGTTTGAAATTTCTCCAATTACAACAACAATAACACATGATTTTGGTATTTTATGGACTTTCCAGCCAATCAGTCACTGCAGTTTTCACTTGACCTTCTTGAAATTTTTCAATAAGATCAATAACATTAATAATTTTGAGAATTCATATTTTGAGTGATTTTTGTTGGTTAGCAACAAAATGGCGACCGTTGACAGTAGAAAAACAATGGATTTTCCTTTGAACGTGCACATCTCTTTGACATATTTCTTGAGGTTATTCATTGCTGGTGACTGCATTTCTACGAAGTTGGGTACAAAACCCTTTTGACATGAGCGTCGGTCTGTTTACTCAACTTGTTCATTACAATTTTTAACACTTCGCTCACATTTTCCTGTGTAACGGCTTCCAATGGCCTACCCGAACGTTTCGCATCGTTTGTGTCCGTACGACCACGTTCAAACTCAGTATACCACCGACAAATCGTTGGTTTCGATGGAGAGGAGTCCGGGTAATGTTTTTTAAGCCATTGCTGGGCTTCTACAGTGTTTTTACCTATTAAAAAACAATGTTTTATCAACACGCGAAACTCGCTTTTTTCCATTTTTCAAACAAATTACAAAGTGACTTTACTCTAACCTCGATAACTCTGCTGTCTGTGATCCAATCGACGTGAAATTTTTACACGCTTCATGTAAAGGTTCGCACTCTATGGAAATGTGGCCATTTTGGTACTGCTAGCACCATCTCTGGGTTAGTCTCGGGGCTTATTGAACGATGTGTTATATGATCGAATTACATAACATAAAGGAGATTTGATTGTTTCCCTAATACAAATAAGCTAACAACAAGCGAACCGACTTCAAATCTGGTGCCAGATCATTCCTTTTTTGAATTAATTTAATCATGATAAAGTTGCGCTTAGTCGTATCACTGCCCAACTCGTACCCTAATGATATCTTATCTTGTATTTAGAAGAAGCGATCTCTGGTGCTATAATGTGAACCATTTGTTCGTGAAAGTAAACCGGAACCAGAAGGTGACAAACCGGCTAAAGTGATGGCAAAATATTTGGATGGTACGAGGGGCGTTTGAAAAGTCCGCGCAAAGTCCGAGAGTTGGCGTCACCGGTGCGATCGAGGTCATGTTTAGTTAGTAGCATCTCTTGAATGAACGCACACCAAGTTCCAGCGATATTGGTCTATTTCTTTATGTTTGGAAACCGTGTGAATCAAGGAAGTCGAGTGCACGCATCAGCACACACCTCAGCAGTTGTGATCGCAAAATTAATGGAAATAGGTTTCCAACTCATTTCACATCTCCCGTATTCTCCGGACTTACCTCCCTCGGACTATTATTTGTTTCCCAATTTCAAGAAAATCTTATTTCCATTAATTTTGCGACCACGACTGTTGAAGTGTGTGCTGGTGCGTGCAATTCACTTCGTTGATTCACACGAATGCCAAACACAAAGAAATAGACCAATATGGCTGAAACTTGGTGTGCGTTCAATAAGGAGATGCTACTAACTGAACATGACTTCGATATATAGCAACATGACAGCTGACCAATAGATATTTGAATGTAGCCGATATATGGATCGGCACAAAAGAAGAGTTTTTGATTTATCTTTGCGGCACACTCTCCTTCCAACTCTAACCGCCATCGTGTACGCACACATTTTTGTTACTTTGAAATTTTGTTAATAAACCGTATAATTAATCCTGTGCATTTTAATTTATACGGACACACAATGAACCCCTACAGCAGTCGAATCCCTACAGTGGTGACCCCAGGATAATGGCCGATGTGATTTCCTGTCGGTTTGAACATTTACGCGGAAAAACGCAAATTCACGAGTGACGCCAGCTATTATTGGAAATGGCTACCGGGCCGGACAACTCCGTAGATACGCCGAAGACATCAAAAGTTCCACGGGCTACGTTACCGCCCATCGTGCCGAGGCCTTCGACAACTGCGAATTCGTTTGTGAAAGCATCTCGAATTGGCAAATTCCTGCGTTTTACAAATTAGACCCGGAATTTCGGTTCGAGCAGGTGGAAGCCACTTTCCACACAAATGGCATCACGCAAGATGAAACAAAATTCAAGTATGTTGTCCAGTATGCCGAGCTGGAGATATTACCGCATGTTATTTCCATTGCGGAAAATCCGACGCAAGAAAACAAGTATAATGGTGTCAAGGAGCGTATACTAGCAGTGTTTGCAGAATCTAGCGAATCAAAGCTTAGACGTTTATTCCAAGGGCAAAATCTAGACGGAAGGAAGCCATTACACTATCTTCAGCATTTTCGAAATAAAGGGAGAGAGCAGGTGACAAATTCAATGCTACGATCGCTTTTTTTGGAGCAGCTACCTGAAAATATTCGAGTTGCTTCGGCAATTTCAAGCGAGCCCGACATTGACAGGCTTGCAAAGATGGCGGATCTAATGATCGAGTAGCAGCAACCACCGGACATTGTATCTGTAGAAAAACAAAAAGATACAAAAAGCGAGGTTTTACTACAGATATTGAACCATCTCGACCGTCTGGAGTTTCGGAAGCGATCCCGATGAGCTTCAACGTCTCAAAGGGCAAGGAAATCAGATGACTCGTTCTGCTTTTACCATAAGCGCTTCGGACAATGCGCAAGAAATCGTCGTCAATCTTGCCAGAGGACAATCGATGGAAAAGACAATGCGGGAAAGTAAGTTTGTCGTCCCGTGTTGAGACGAGCGAGGATGACCAACTAAATGGCAATCGCCGGCTTCTATTTATGGCAAAAAGAATGGAAACCGATTCCTTATTGATACGGGTGCCGACATATCAGTTCTTCCACGGGAAAAAAGTCGAAACGTCCCTATGAAGCTCCAACTATATGCTGCAAACAATACTCCAATCAAAACTTACGGTCACAAAATTATTTCATTAGATTTTCGTTTGCGACGACCTTTTAAGTGGAAATTTGTGGTTGCAGACGTACGACAACCAATCATCCTTCCAGCATTTTGGTCTAATTGTCGAGCCACGCAGGAAAAAATCAATGGATCGTGAAACGAATCTGATACCTACAACTTTCGTACAAGTGAATCCAGTTCACGAATCACAACCATCGATAGCAATTTGAACTATAAGGATTTATAAAAAGAATTCGTCGATGTCACTGTTGCCTCCGATATCTAAAAGGTTACTGCTCGTGGTGTTTATCACGATATTCTAACGCAAGGGCCATCGGTTGCCGAAAAAGTAAAACGCCTACCTCCAGAGAAATCGCGTGAAGACAAGGGCGAATTTGATTACATGCTTCAACAAGGAATTTTTCAGCCTTCTAGTAGCTGGTGGGCAAGCCCATTACATATGGTTCCCAAGCAATGTGGGCAATGGAGACCTTGCGGAGATTATCGCTGCCTCAATGCCATAACAGTCCCAGATCGATACCCCGTCGCTCACCTTAGTGACTTCGCCCACAAACTAAACGGTTGCACTGTATTTTCGACGCTGGATTTAATGAGAGCCTATAATCAAATCCTAGTGGAACAGGAAGACATTCCCAAAACAGCGGTGATAACTCTATTTGGGTTATATGTGTTTAAAGTGATGACGTTTGGACTTGGCAACGCCGCGCAAACGTTCCAAAGATACATCGATTACTTCTTTTCATCGCGTCCAAATCGCAAAATGAACATCGTGAGCATTAGAAACTTGTGTTAAGCCGGCTAAGAGAATATGGTTTGTCGATCAGCATAGGCATATGTACCTTTGCAGTACCAACTGTGAAGTATCTAGGCTATCTTATCGATAATCGAGGCATAAAACCTCTTCCTGGCCGAGTAGAAGCAGCAATGAATTTTAAAAAGCCGTCAACCGTTTCAGAGCTGCGAAGATTTTTAGGAGCAATTAACTTTTACAGAAAATCGCTAAAAAATGCAGCATCAGTCTAAGCACCTCTACACGAATTTTTCGTAGGGGTCACAAAGAAAGACAAGCGACCAATTGCATGGACTCCACAAGCGGAATCAGCATTTAGGGAATGTAAGCGTCAAATTGCCAATTCAACATTATTGTGCCATCTAATCTAAAACGCTATGCTTGCAATAAAGTGTGATGCATCCGATACGGCAATGGATGCAGTACTCGAGCAATTAAACGATACTCTTTGGGAACCACTCGAACTTTTTTCGAAAAAATTCAGCAAAGCGCAGTGTAAATATAGTACATACGACCGCGAACTGCAAGCGATTTATAGCACCGTAAAGTATATTCGATACATGATCGAGGGACGCGTCGTTATCATCAAACCAGACCATAAGCCGATCACGTATGCATTCAAGCAGAAATCAGATAAGCGTCTCCACGGTAATTAAGGCAGTTAGACCTTATTGGGCAGTTCACGACCAACATCGTTTATATCGCTGGAAAATGAAATGCGACAGCGGATGCATTATCCCGAATTAATAATATTGCTATGCTATTAATGGTTACAGTTGAGGATTTGGTGAAAGCTCAGGAGGAACAACTAAAAAATTTACTTCTGACTGAATCAAGCTTCTAATTTTGGAAGATCAGATTAGACAACTCGGTAATTTATCGCGATGTCTCAACTAAGGAAATTCGACCATACGTCCCGAAGGTACTAAGAAGGAAGATATTCGATTTATCGCATAACCTTTCGCATCCCAGCGGACGTTCGACGAAGAAAACTATAGTCAAGAAGTATTTTTGGCCTGGCATGTCGAAGGACATTTTTGAATGGGCACGTATATGTCTTTCATGCCAACCTAGCAAAGTTGGAAGGCTAACAAAAGCTCCGCATGGTTATATGGAAATGCCGGACTCTAGATTCAGCCATGTCCACGTCGACATAAAATTATTTCCATCCAAATTACTTGATTGTTTTAGTTTATTATTACTTGTGATGTTAAAAAACTTTAGAAAAACCACTGAAGAGCGTTTACGTATATCTTTTCAGTCGACAGAAATACGACATATTTCTTTTTGTATTAATATTGTGAAAAGTGTTTTTTCACTGATCTTTCTTATAAATTTTTCTCCCAGATTTTGAGAGCTTTTTGAGTTGCACTTATACTATTGGAAATTTGAGGTTATATCAGTGATTGTTCTTTTAAATGTTGAAAGTGTCGTTTCTTATGTCGTACCTTCCAGACACTCTTTACTCGTATCGGTTCGACTTAGGTATTGACAGATATTAAAGGGTTTTCCATAGAGGACATAACAATTTTATCTATTAATAAAACAGTGCAAGCATTACATTTCGGTTAACATATATGTATGACCAGAACGACTCAATTTTCCACCACTCTGGCACACATTTCGACCGGAAACTTGGCAATTTCGCGTAGAATGTTGTCTTTAAGCTCGTCTTAAGTTGCTGGCTTTTTAGTAGAGACCAGTGGCTTGATATAGCCCCATAAAAAGAAATCCAATGGCGTTAGATCACATGAACGAGGCGGCCATTCGACCGGATTATTTCTCGGGATAATACGTTCAACAATTTGCCTTTCCATAAATCGATTGTGAGGCGTGCTGTGTGATTAGTGGCACCGTCTTGTTGAAACCACATATCGTTGATGTCAAGTTTATTCAATTCTGGCCACAAATAATCTTACAACATAATACGATAGCGCTCTCCATTGACGGTAATATGACGGTCGTTTTCATCCACGAAAAAATATGGCCCAATCACACCTTCTGCATGAAAGCCGCACCAAACAGTAATTTTTGGCGGATGCAACCGTGTCTTAAGAAGCACATGTGGATTTGTTGCTGACCAATAATGTATATTTTCCTGATTAGCAAAGCCATTGAGACAGAAATGAGCTTCATCATTGAAGATGATTTATTGTTGAAATTCTTCATTTTCTTCAAGCTTTGCCAGAGCCAAATTGGAGAAGTTTCGGCGTTTCAAATGATCAGGTGACTTTTGTTCTTGAGTCAATTTGATCTGGTAACCATGTAGGCTAAGATCTTTTTGCAAAATATACCACAGTGTCGTTTGAGTGATGCCCAATTCTCGAAAACGACGTGGAATCAACTGATTTGGCTCATTTTGAATCGATGCGCTTACGTTTGCGATATTTCCTTCGCTTCGAGCGGTACGCCGTCTTTTTGGCACCGGAACGTCTAATAGTAAAAATTTGGACTCGGACTTATCCACTTTAGCACGTACAGCCTGTCGGATGGGACGATTATTAGTGCTAAAAATTGGATTAAGCGCTCTCAAAGTTGTAACCACCGACTCAGAATTTCGGCAGCAGTTTTTAATAATTTCCAAACATTGCTGGTTCGTGAAAATGTTGACTTTATCTAACGTTTTGACATTGATAGTTCATTAAAAAGTTTAAGAGTGCGTTCGTATCAAGATACGAAAATGTTATGTCCTTATGGAAAACCCTATATTTTTTTCTTTCCCAGCTTAAAAAAATGACACCAGACTGACATGAATGAAGCTTTGCTGAAATAGCTAAACAGTGAAATCGGGTTCAATGAGAGAAGATATAAAATGCCAAAGCCTACGCTTTGAAGACTCAGCAGAAATGGGACAGGAACTAGCGCTGCATGTCATGCATTAAGAGTCTAGTTTCTTTGGATTGACCATTATTGAAGTGAGGGAGTTGGCCTTGCAGAAAAATATATTTTATCAAATCGCTTCAGCAAAGAAAAAAACAATTGTTGGGATAAAATGGTTTTATAGACTTATGAAATATCATCCTGCTTTATCTTTGCGTGTTCCAGAAGCAACATCGATGGCGAGAAGTAAGGGTTCCAGCAAAGAACGCGCTTATGAATTTTTTGACAAGTATGAAGAACCAAGAACCAATATTTCACAAACCCTACAAAATTGTCGCACAATAAGGAAAGCACAAAGAAGTAGTAATCACCAGTAAAGTAAGAGGCTTAACAACAACATGTGTATGTAGTATGAATGCAGCAGGTGATTTCATACCGCCCATGTTTATACTCTAATGCGGTAGAATGAATGATGCCTTGAACACAGAATCTCCACTGAAGATAGTACTGGAATGCTCAAAAAATGGATGGATAGCCTCAGAGCTGTTGATCCAATGGCTTCAGCCTTTTATCAAATGTTCAAAATCAGAAAACAAGAGCCAAAAACTAATACTACTTTTACTGGCCGGTCGTAGTAGCCATACTAAAAATTTAGAAGCAACTGGTGTACGAACTTGAGGCGCGTGGATTCAGAATCCTTATTGTGCGCCTGGCATTACATTAAAATATAAAATCTGGCATGTGATTATGGAATTGTAACGCTTTTTTTTGCTGACACAGCACATCATCTACAGCCATTGGGTAAATCTTTCTTTAAATCCCTGAAAAACTGTTGTAATCAATCTTTCATGGCTAAGATCAAATCGTGGCAATTTTCTAAAGTAGGGTAATGTTTCAACGCTGCTTGGTATTACGTATCCCAGATCTGTTCGAATGGATATAGCCCTAAACGATTTTCAAAATAATTATGCGATCGAGCCATTTTCATAGACGAGGATTTCATAGCTTTTTTACACATAATTGATAATGACCAAAAATGTGCTGTTGAACCACTAATATTTGCTCTGCCATCAACGTTGTAAGTTGTTTTTCTGAACCATTACCTAAGCCCTAATTCAATCTTTTCGTTGCAGGTACCCTACTTATCTTTATTGTTCTCAAAATGTTTTAGAAATCTATAATTGTAAGTTTCATCAAACTCCGTTGAAAATCACATCTTGAAAAATCGCATATTTGAACAGCAGCCATTTTGAACCCGGCACCTAAACAATCTCCAAAATAACAATTTC
The DNA here is from genome assembly GCA_963969285.1 of Odontomyia ornata. Taxonomy (NCBI): domain Eukaryota; kingdom Metazoa; phylum Arthropoda; class Insecta; order Diptera; family Stratiomyidae; genus Odontomyia; species Odontomyia ornata. The sequence continues at coordinate 183,381,255 of OZ017741.1, read as the reverse complement.
ATTATATCTCATCAATACTTATCTTATAACTAAGTTTCGGAGAAATCCAATTGAGATTTGGAACATTCCTTGAAATTTTTTTTAGATGTCAAAACTACAATAATAAAAGTTTGCACTTTTTTCAACATTGGAGCGGCCGCCATTTTGTTTCAAACAGTTTGACGTTGTATTTTTTATTTTGGACTTCATTATACAGTTCAGGGAAGCTCATCTGTGATGTCAGACCACTTACACTCTTGGGATGGAACTATTTTTGCTTTTTTAATCTTTTATGATTGTAGGCTCTGTTAAGGAGAATTCTATTTATTGAAACCGTGGTTTTGTTTTAAAAATGAGGTCGGTTTGTAGCCACAGGCTGTATGCTAGATTTTTGCTGTTATTTTGATAATATTCGTGCCATTCTGTGTTTATAGAGTCGTTGATCTTTTTGATAGAGTCATCCCATTCTAGAAATGAGTCGACCTCTGAACCTTCAGTTATAACCAGTTTAGCTACTTTGTCAACCAATTCGAAGCTGTGAAATTTTTCCGATTTAGGTAGTAGGGAGTTTTGTCCGTTGTTAAGGACTTTCTGGTTTTTTCAGTGATTATTTTATGATTTGTGTTGTTTGTGATTTCGTTTATTGTGTTCTTAGAGCCAGTGAAAATGGCTAGCGTATTTTTGAGATTAGATTCGCATAATTTATAGCTTCATTCATGTATAGCTTTTAATTCGGTATTGACAACTAAGGGGCCTGTGTTTATTTAGTATTTTATTATCTTTTTGGAGTTGTAGCAGTGAATAAAGCAAACATAGTCTTCACGGACGCGGCAAAAAACGAACTGGATACTGATATCCCAGTTTGTTTTTCGCCGCCTCCGTGAAGACTATGTTTGCTTTATTTGCTGTAAGGTTTTGTAAAACTGCTTCAATCGAGTTGCTGAAGTTTTCATAATTTATTGTTTTGAAATTGTTAGGGATGTTGTTCATAAAATTGTCAGATTGAAATTTTATGTTTTGCGGATTTTGTAGCGCAGAACCAAAACAGGTGTTGTTGTAGAAGTTGGCATATTTTTTGTATATTGTGGTATAATTGGAGTTTTTTTTTGGTTTTCCGTGATCACTTCTCTGAAGTTTTGGCGTGTAAGTTTTTTCCAATTTCTTCGGCAAGGAATTGTTTCGCTCTTAGTCTGGCTGGTAATTCTTTGGTTAGGGCAAGAGCTAGTATATTTGGTGCTGTTATAAGGACCCCGACAAATCGTTTTATGGGTTAGGCTTTAAGACTATATATCTTGTTTAGAAAGCATTTGGGAGCGTGAATAATATTAGTTAGATAAGTTTCAATTACCGGTCTTATTAGTGATTTGAAAGTATTTAATGCCTTTTTAAGGGGGAAGCCCGTAGTTGGGGGAGCTGATTTAAAAGGCTATATTGATTGTTTTGTTTGCTTTGCTTAGGGATTCATTAAAGAATTCATTAAAGTGATTTTGATTGTTAAAGCTTCTGCCTAGAAAGGTGAAATTTTTGACCATTCTAGTTGACTGTTACCATATATGTATTATTTTGTTGGAGTGAGTTTTATTCTTCTTCTTCTTCCTCCTAGCACAACAGCCCTTTTCGGGCCTTCGCTTCCTGCAAACAGCGCCTCCAACTGTCTCGGTCCGTTGACCGCGTCTTCCAATTCCGAAATCCGAGCAGCGATGAACTGACTTCGTCGACAAAGTCAGACCAGCGTTTCCTCGGTTTCCCCACTGGCAGCCGGCCTTCAGTTGTCCCAACGAATACCTTCTTGGGTATCCGTTGTTCGTCCATACGATTCATGTGTCCAGCCCTTTGCAGTTCCCGCAATTGCACAATCCTTGAGACCTCCGGTTCGTCAAAAATTTCATACAGCTCATGGTTGTATTGAATTCGCCATTGATCCCCGTCTAGCTTCGCTCCGATTATTCGCCTCAGGACCCTTCGCTCAAAGGCGTTCAATATAATTGCGGATGCTTGGGTTAGGGTCCATGTTTCACACCCATAGTATAACACAGGTCTTATCACAGATTTGTATACTTGGAGCTTTGTTTTCCTGTGTATGCAGCTGGTCTTCAAGATCGTCAAGACTGAATAAAATATTTTATTTGCGAGCTGTATTCTTCGGCGTATTTCGTCTCTTTCATTGTCCGTTTTCGTTATTTTGGCGCCTAAATACACAAATTCGCCAACATTCTCGATACTGTATTCGCCAAGTGTGATATATTGAGTATTCGAGGTACTTTTCCTTGACTGCGTCATGAGCTTTGTTTTATTTTCGTTGATTTGTAGCCCTACTAGTTTCGCTTCGCTGTCGAGTTTCAGGAAGAGTTCTTTGGCAGTTGTTAATGACCGTGACAGAATGTTGATGTCGTCCGCATAGGCCACTACTTGGCTCGACTTGTATAGTAATGTACCTCGCGTATCGACACGTAGCTTCCGTATGACGTACTCCAGAGACAAGTTGAATAGCAATGGGGTCAGCCCATCTCCGTGCTTTAGTCCGATATTTGTGTCAAAGGCATCGATGAGTTAGTTATTGATGCGGACTTGGGAGGTTGTCGACGTCATTGTCATTTTGGTAAGACGGACTAATTTGGCTGGGATGCCAAAACCAAGCATTATTTGGTACAGTACATTACGATCAATACTGTCGTATGCTTGCTTAAAGTCAACGAAAATTAGGTGTACGTCTATGTTGAACTCCCGGCATTTTTCAAGTACCTGCTTGACTGTGAACAATTGGTCTGTTGTTGATCTACCTGCCCTAAAACCACCTTGATACTTCCCAATAATACTATTGGCGTATGATCCGATTTTATTTTCTAAGATTTTAGAAAAGATTTTGTACGCCGTACAAAGTAGTGATATGCCTCTATAATTTTCGCACTGTAGCTTGTCACCTTTTTTGTGAATAGGGAATATAATTGATTGGCTCCACTCTTTCAGCATATGTTCTTGTCGCCAAATCTACTGGATGACTTTGTAAATAGCTTGATGAACACTACTGCCACCATATTTATGAGCTCCACTGGAATCTCATCAATGCCCGGCGCTTTATGATTCTTTTGGGCTTTTATGATGGAACAAACTTCATCCAGAGTTGGTGGGGCCAATGGAAGCTCTCCGCAGACATCTATAGGCTCCGATGTTCTGGATCTGTGTGAACGATTAAGCAGGTTCTTGAAATATGATGCCCATCTTTCCTTCATCTTGATTTCATCAGCGATTATATTGCTGCTGTCATCACGACAGAGCGTGGTTTTGGGCTGATAACCACGTTTCAGGCTTTTCACCACCTTGTATGCTTGTCTTGTGTTATTGCTCGCTGAACTTACATCTATACTTCTCAATTGGTCGTCATAGTATTTTCTTTTCTTAATCCTAATTATCTTATTCGCTACTCTTCTGTGATTTTCATAGTGTTCTCTTTCATCCTGGTTTTCCTACCTACATATTCTTTGTACGCCTGATTCTTTTTATCTAATGCATTCTGGCACTCACCATCGAACCAATCATTCCTCTTGAGCCGGGCTTGATGTCCGATCGTCTGTTCTGCCTTGGTCCTGATAGCCGCTTTCACTTCCATCCAGAGCTCGTTGCTCGTCTTTAACGATGCCTCTGATAAGATGGAACCCAGCTGGTTGTCGAGGGTCTCCGTGAAATTTTCGGCCACAGACGCCGTTTGGAGCCTTTCGATGTCAAATTTTTGTAGCGGGCTGGTCTTCGCTGAATATGCCTTTGACATACGACATCGATAGGTTAATTTGATCAAGTAATGATCTGAGTTACAATTGGCTCTTCGGTATGTACGGACGTCAAGTATGCTCGAGGCCCAACGCTGTTGGATCAGAACCTGATCGATCTGGTTTTGTGTGTTGCCATCTGGTGATACCCATGTCATTTCTTTCTCAAACGGGCTTGGGACCGTCTATGGCGGAGTTGAGTTTTATTAGTATAGAATTCTATAGCTTGCATTTTTTTTCAAATTCAGGGGAAGCTTTAATATATTATATAAGTTTGTAAAGTTATCGAACTTTCGCTGTAGAATATTGAGGTTATTTAGTCTGTTTTTTCCTTTACTTATTATTAAAAAGTCATCAGCGAATTGAATAAGTGTCGTTTGACTGTCTGTGATTTTATGAAGGCTAGATGTGTAGAAGTTGAAAAGGAGCGGGCCCCCTCGCGGAAGTCCGGTATTTATTTCGGTCAAATTCTTGCCTAGATGTAATTTCCTATACATCAGGAAATTAAGATCCAAGAGATGTAGTAATATTGAACAGTTTCGGGATATTGACTCTCTCGTACGCACTAGCAACATCACAGTTGATGATCATAATGCTTTTTGCTTTATTGTTTGTACTATTTTGATATCTTGTACTATTTTGATATCTCTTAGTGCGTTGTGTATATTGTTATTTTTGAAGCTATCGTTTATAGAGTTTAGTAGAGTTATTTTATTGTGGTGATTTAGGGAGTTTATAATATTATAATCAATAGCATATTTGCCCGGTGATGATCTTTTTAAATGTTTCTCGAGTATTGTGAGAAGTTTATGTATTTTGAAGGGTTCGGCTTGTTCTATGTTATTGATGAGGGTAGGGGTCCAGAGTGGATTTAGCGGTTGATGCTTGTTTTTTATTGTTTTGAGAAACATGTTTTTATTTTTGGGGTCCCATTATGATCTCTGGTTGTTGTTGTTATTGTTTTTAACTGCGTTGATAAATTTCCAAAATTCTTTGATGTCTCGACTTTGATTTATGTCTTTTTTTTGTCCCAGAGTTCTCTTTTAGCTTTTGCTACACTTTCTCTCCATTTATATTGCCTTTTCGAGAATTTTGCTTCATTTTCATCACTTTTTAGTTTCCGGAACTTTGCTTCATTTTCGTCCAAGCTTTTGTTTTTTCCTCCATAGGGTGTTTATTTCCTTTGACCATGGTTTCGGACTATGTTTGAAGTTTCTAGTGTCGACACGATTATTTTTGATTAAGTCGTTGATCATTTCTATGTTTTCTGCAAGGTTGCTGGTGAAGTTGATTATGTTTATGTCCTCAATGATCTTTTTTCGGTATGGTATTCGTCCTTTATTTTTATTCCAATCATCGAGTTGCAACATAAATTCAATGGGGACGTGGTCGCTTTTACCTATCTTGTAATTTTTTGTTGTCAATTGATTCCAGTAGCTTAGGTTGTTTGTTAGGGTAACGTTTGGGGTACACACTTGTGTTTTTTGTTGGCTGGCTTTTCTGAAAAAGGGGAAGGTGTCTTGTTGATCCTTAACTCTAAGACGTCAATAGATTGTAGGATTTCGAGAGGATTACAAAGTACAAACCTCTTTGAAAGCTCTTAATGAAAAGTAATATTCCAACAGTAGAGACATAGGAAGAGGGAAACGCGTTAGTACTTCCGATGATGGCAAAGTTCTAGAACGCTTTTACTGATTATGAATGTGATAGAGATCTTTAAATATAAAGTTAGAAGCAGTCTTGAAAGAAGCTCATGAAGGTAAGAACAACTTAGAGGCTGATTATCGTTCTAAATTTGCGATTTTTTACGAAACTTAGTTGGATATGCCAACACATTAGTCTGTATAATTATCTGAAGTTGGTTCTCTTAATTGGAGAATAGTAATTTCAAACTGAAATATTGAGATTTAAAACTTAAAAATAAAGTCGATTTCAATTTTTAAGGCACATGAAGCGCTATTCAATGCTAGTTGTTATATTGGGACAGCAAGAGACAAGATTTTGGGCTCTGTAATTTGAAAAGACAGACAAAAACAACAAAACCATAACACACTATCTAACATGGATATCACAAAAAGAATTCAGCAGAAAATGAGAGTTTATTGAAATTTTTATTTTATTACCGACTTTATCTAGGCAAAGGCTGTAAAAAATAAAACACTTTTAATCGTGATTCTCATTAATATCTGACAACAGTATAAAAACATCATCAACCGATTCTACACCAATAAAATTTATTACATGCTTGCATATTCATATCCAATTCACGCGAGATCTCTCACCGTTGAATTCACCTGATAAGCTTCTTATTGTGGCATTCACGGTGATGGCAAGCTCTTGTGGCCCAACTATGGTATTGTGTGGGCCTCAATCACTGCTTGATTGGTAAAAGAAGTTTCAGTTGGATGGCTCGTTGTGATTTTGCTTTGGTTTTCCGCACCAAGTTCAAGATCGATGCTACAGATGAAAGGAAATGACTTTTCTTTCACGCTCTGCGTACGTTGAATATGGATATAGTGTAAAGAAATTCGTATTTAAATTTATTTTACTACCGTAAAGCGGAGCAATAATTTTAACTGCCCCTCGACAGATTGGAAGATTGGAATGATTTGCACCCGTTCAATATCTCTGGAAGTTCGGACTGTTTTCTTAGATTAGTTGATGACCCCAGCTTGTTGGATAGTTGAAGAAAATTATGAATGGAAAGATGAAAATTAACTATCTTCGATGTGTAACTTCCAGTGATGGGCGATGCACGCACAGAGAAAAGAGAGAATAACTAGTCGAGGAATAGAGGGGTCGTTGCACGTTATGAACATACTCGTACGATGAAAATAATCATCATTTCTCCATGGAATTTCCATACTCTCGAAGATTTCTTGCAATCTGATAGTTATTTAGTTGCAACTTTTATAAAAGATGTTACCTTCCAAGCCAAATGATTAGTTGCGAAGAGTTTACGGACGAGGTCGGTTATAAGTATTAATAAATAAATAAAAACAATTGTCCTAAGGTCGTCGGAATATCGAAGGAGGTTTTAAGTACTGTCACAATTTAAAAATTTGAATTCGAGCGGGAGTGTAACGAACACGGTTTAGAAACATGAAAATCATTCTTTTGTTTTTCCTTGTAAGTGAAATATTATTTATGTGAATATGGGTGCATATCGACTTTAATTTTACAACGCATAAAGTGAAAGAAAGATCAATTCAGAAAGAAAGCAAATCGGATTAGAGGAATAAGTGCAAGAGAAATTTGTGTTAAGATATGACAAAATATGGGAAAATCGTTGTCCTTTATGTATTAGGATTGTAAAATAGTACCAGAGGAATATTACCAAATATAAAGAAGCAATTGGTCATATCATTCTAGGGGCAATGAAGAAAACTTGTATGAAATTCCTTTCTTGGACTATATCGCTGCATTTTAAATTTAAAGGAATAAGTGACGAATGCTATCAACTGTGATACCCATATGTGAATAGAAATTAGTTAAATTTAATTGAATTTCAATTAAAAGCGAGTAAGCATCTGGTTCAGAATAACATACAACTTAAAGACTATACAATTCAGATGGGGCCCCACTGAAAAAAATATTTACAGATTTATACTATTGTAATTGTAAAAGAAAGTAATCTGCAAAATTATCACTGGTTCGGAAAAATCAAAGTTTTTGCATATTCAAATCAAAGAAGAATGTTACTTATTGAAGGCATTACAAAAGTATTTGGCTAAATTTTAGTCATTTGAAGCCGCACTTCTAAGCACGAAACCCATATTTAATGAAAATATTAGGGTTAATTATTGTGCGATGGCTTCAAATATGATATGTAACTATTAGAACAAAATCAAGCATTATTGGTAGCTATAAAACATCTTCTGTGATTTGTCTGACGTTTTTTAAGATCCAAGAAAATGCTTTCTAACGTTCGATCACAGAATACCTATAGAAATCGAACAATTCTCAACATCATGATTCGATTCTGGCTTGATGTTCGATTTATTTTGAAATGATTTTAATGACGATTCTAACATCTCTATTTGTTGTAAAAATGAAATTACCTATGGATAAAAATATCGGGGGATATGTATTTTTGAGAAAGAAGACAAATGGGCACATATTCACACCAAGTTTTATTTTATTTTTCTGTTTCGTTTTGTACTACTAAAATCAACATCGTTCGTGCGTCAAAGCAATTTTTCTCGGAAAATTCCAAATCTACTTTCATGAAACTTTATGAATAAGTTAAAATTTAGGAACTTTCTAAGGTTTTTGTGTGAAATTTTTTTAAATACTTTTAAGGAGGTTTCCAGTGTACGGAATCAACCCTTAATTTTTTTTCAAAGGTAAACGACATGAAAATCTAATGAAAGACCTAGATTAGAAGTTTAAGATTATTCAGTGTGCAGTGACAAATCTCCAAACTTATGAAAAATTAGTGTCTGAAGAATATCATGGATATATACACGTATATCAGGGCATAAATACCACAGAAGTTAAAATTTGATAATTATTTATATCCAGATATTTCTGTAAAATATCTACGTAGTTATTTTCATAGTAATTGAGTTTTAAAAGCCAAATTTGCAGACGGTTGAAAATTTAACAATAAAAACATTTGATACTATGGAGTACACACTTTTCAACAGCCTGGTCAATTTTCAAGGATTATCGTGACTACTCAAACAGCGATCGAAATCAGTAAATTATAAATGGAATTGCGGCAAATTTAAGTACATAATAACAAGATTTTATTTTTTCGAACACAATCAAAGATTCTAATTTGTTTTCAAAAACCTTCTGGCAGATGCACTTTCTTACACATTAACGTGTTTAAGTGAAACGTAGAACTATGTATAGGTATTGCTTTTAAAACCACCTAGTTAGAATTACTACCTCGTGGGTGCCCATTATTTTTTTTTGTGGTAGGGAGGTGAATACGCATTTAAGCACAAAGTGTGGGACTCCCATGTTTGCAAAAAGGCGACCGAACTAACCACTAAAAACCTCCCCTGTCAACCTGAGAACGTAGCCTGGAACCGTTTGACACATTACTTCGGGCCATGAGGCGCCTTCAAGCTGGGAATTGCTCTTCTAGCGGGAGCGGAGAGGGGAAGAGGAACCCAACACAACCGGCTGCTGTGAGTCCCTTTTATCTTTTAGGACTGCCCAAACATAATTTGCCACCTGGTTCCATTTGTCAACCGATTCGAGCATCACCGCGACTAGATTATGCGGGGTCTCCCGTCTCCCTGTAGAGGGCCCTTCGCAGCCTGTCCCATTTTATGCACGCAATAAATGTGTGGTAGGCATTGCTTTCCTCTCTTGGGCAATACCGACAATCGGAGGACCGTGTCTTACCAATCTTGTGCAGGTAAGATTGAAAACACCCATGCCCGCTCAAAAGCTGGGTCAGGTAGAAGTCAGTCTCAACATGCATTCAATTTAGCCACGGTCTCCATCCGGGATGAGGCTCGCATTTCTCCTTCTCTTCGTGCAATTCACCCAAGACTGCTGCCAATCGTTGAGTGAGCGCTGTCTCTCTTCGCGGACAACCATCTCCCTCGCATCCTCGTTTCGACGCAGATAAATAAAGCGGCGCTCTCTGGCAAGGAGGCCGACAGGTATTACGTCTGGAATGACTTTCACCGCCGAATTAGAGACTGTCGGATACGAAGATGCAATCCTCAGTGCTCCTCTTCTCTTTACCTGTGCCAGGCGTTTTTGGTAAACCTTCTTACTGACAGCGCCGCCCCATACCTCTGCTTCGTACAGTAGCACTGACCCTACAGCACTCATCAAGAGGAGTCTTCTTGATGGGCTGGGTCATTAAGATATTGTTACCCCCACTTTTTACCCGGGGAAACTGGGGTGCTCCGGCGAGGCTTGTGGACCCGGTTAGCTCGTCCGAAGACGGGCGTGGAGCGCCACTCGCTTTTCCCTCAAAGCCTCAACTAGCCGCCAAGCGAGAATGCGACTATCCGATTGCACTCGATGTTATTCGGCCGATACCCTCGCTACTAAATACCCTACGCTCTGTACTTCAATCCTACCCCTACACTTCTTCACTAACACATTATATTCCTCACTTCTCAATTAGGATGTCCCTCGCGGGGACCACAATACCACCCCCGAACACTATGATCTCCGCTATCACGGCCTTATTCAACCTCCCGACACTTTCACTTGACTTGACCGTCCAAGCCGCACTCGTTACAACAGCGAACTGAAACAAAAAAACTTACTTCTTTTTAGTGTCTTGAGCGGCACTAAAATTTCTTCCTTTGATCGTTACTTCAAACACCAATAAATTTCAATTATCTACAATTTTTCTACTTTTATATTCACTCAAAAGAAACTATAATCTCAATAAAGAATACACTCTATCAAAAAAAAGAAACTTACGTTACTTATAACCCTACAAAGGGGCCCCTTCGACGATCGTGTTCGCTAGTATAATCCGTCGCCTTTCTTTTCCCAATTGAGATTTGCTCGTCGCTTTACCAATAATGTTGTTCTTAATGTGGATTCCGCTCTGCTGTTTCTGTTGTCTTCCGCTTAACGATTCCGCTGCGCTTCGACTTTCTTTTTCGCTGACTTTCCTCGTTCCGTTGCCGTCGTCGCCCACGATACAAGAGATCAAAAGAGGAGGCGCGTCATTCCTCGCGTGCTTAAATAGCCTCCTCCTAACGGCTATGGTTCCGCTCGTCGGTCACCCACCTCTTCAGCGGGGTAATACCTTCTTGCCGCCACTTGGTAGCCGCTCCCCTCTGGTGGCGAGTACTCCAACTTCGGCTGAATCAGCTGAACGTAGTTCACTGACAGTTTGGCCTGTCAGTGATGTGTGTTTATGTTTCAATTTTCGGCAGTATATTTTTTTAATTATTGCAAAAAAAGAAAATCCTCACGTCTTTGGGACTTTGCTGCATGTCATCAAAAAGCCCGAAGTTCAACCTGATGCGTGTCCGGGTCACGGCTACATGTGTTACGATTTATGTGGGTGGGTTACATTTTATAAATTATATTATACATCTGATCTATTCCCGTAAAAATGTAACATTTTTTCTCTTATTTCCTGCTTTCATACGGTTTACTATCGCTTCTGCGTTTGTAGCTTTGAGTTTTATTTATCTTTACTTTATGTTTCTCGCTTCTTTGCAAGTGTCTTGTATCTACTAAAGATTGTGTTTGTGAGTGTGTACACGATAAATTGCTGTTTGCATTTTATTTCCTTTTTTTGGTTATACGTTAAATTGTTTGTTTCTTCCATTTCTAGTTATATTTCACCTTAAAACATAAATTACAATACTAAAACTGAAGCTAACTCAAAGATACACTTTACGTTGTTGGTCATCAATGTTTTCTGTATTTCTCATTCGTTTGCATTGACGTTACCCCTGCGAACATGATAATTTCCATTTTGTTTGCTTATTTCATTCTACGATATTCAATCAGTACGCTCTTTAGTTTCTACATTTCTCATCGGTTTTAGCATTATTTCATTAATTTACTGCATCTTTAATAACTTTATTATCCTAATTTTTGTTTCATTATTAATTTTACTTCTTTGGAACTTTTATCATCATCTTCCTCTAGAACGAATGTACAACACAACAATTTTTGGTTTTGTATGTTTTCTCTGGCTTTTTTAAGTTATTGGATTTTACGTTAATTCAACCTGCTATAGCTCTATCGGTTTTGTCTTCCGGCCCTCGAGCGGTGCCGCGGCGTTCCGAGCGGTGTAGTTGTAACTCGTGTCTGATCACTATCTGCATATCATCATCATTATTATCGTATTATTATAATATATCATATTTCATTCATTAATTTTATAGTTAAATGAACCAAATAAATCTACTATCACGTTTAAATGCAACGGAAAGCTCCGTCATCATATTTTATCATCGTATTATATATGCTGTCGACTGTGGCCGCGACAGACATTATTCCCACTCATTTTAAAGGCGGGTCAATTGACATCAGCATCTACTAAATGTTTTTTTTTCCTTGCTCTGCTGTGTCTAGCACACTCAATAGACATAAATGAAATCGATTTAAGCCACCTGCCACCACTTCGTATTGAAGTTTCCCAATAATCTTCACATCATAAGTTATTTGCACGGAAGCTTGAGGGTTATTTCATTATCTGAACCACCGTGATTATGCTCAATGGCTTCAAATTCCATACAGCATGAAGCGACGTCATCATCGGACTTACCCCAATTTCCTTCCGACAGCGGATTTATGTAAGCGACGTAGTGTCCGTTTTGATTGTCTCCTGAATGGACTACGAAATAGAAATCACTCCTTTCTCAGCTTCTTGAAGACTGTACTCTTCACCAGCATCGTATTTGGTGTCACCATCTAGCATTTCTGTAGCAATGTAACTCTGGAACGATTCGTAAACCGGACAATTATTCTAAATTTAGAGATGCGTTTCCATCGACAATATCATGGGAACCGATGTTTCTAAATGTACTCGTTGCTCCCGGAGAAACTGTAGCGTTTTATCGGCATTTCCAAGACAGTGAATTCTCATCATCTGAATCCTCCTTGGCAACATCTGGCTCGATCTTGTTAGGTTTTGGTTTTATCGAAATATCTGGGGAACATTCCAACTTCGAACAGGCGGTGATTCTGATCGTCGTTCGATGACAATTATGTTTGCTTAAGACTACCAATAATCGTATTTAAACTACTAATATGATTACAATTTGGACTGGCAAGCAAACCCTAGTCGAGTGCGGCTTAGCTTTCTGACTATACATAGTCACGCGAGTGTTACGATAGTGTTCGGGGTGAGGTAATCCTGGTGCCCTTCGGTTTTATCCGTAACATTTCCCCCCCTACTTTTAGTGGATTTCCCTGAAATACACTCCTATGATACTAACCACTCAACGTCCCTGAGGTTACGAGTCGCCTGATCCACCAATTGAGCTAGCACGGCCCACCAGTCTCACCTAATAATAGTACTAAAAGAAAAAGAACAAAGAAAGAAGAGGAAAAAAAAAACTATTACCACTACGTCTACTAACCTAATCGACTACGAATACTACGTAAGGAAGCAGAAAACTAATATTATGACCTCCACCAACCTAAAAAAGAACTATGAGTGCTGAGCAAAAAGAAAGATACTAAGACTTCCGCCAACCTACCAGACTACGAGTATTGACTAAAGAAAAGAAAACTAACACTAACACGTCTGCCCACCTACCAGACTACGAGTACTAAGTAGGAAAAAGTTAGCTAAAGAGAACTAATACTAAGACTTCTGGGCCCCTCAACCCAATCTGTTATTAGTACCAACCAATATGAACCAAACCTGAAAACCTCAACTTCCCTTAAAACTACCGATAGTTCAACAACTCCCACTTCAATTAGTTAGGTTAGCTATCTACTTATTTTAAACCTCGACTCACGATCGCCCTAATTCTATCCAGTTATCCCTTGGTTTCTGATTCGCGGTTTTCCTACATATTGAAGCTCAGGTAAGCGAGTTCTCCTTCCATGCGTTACCCCTGGGAAACTAATTTCTATTACGATCCACCTTGTGTTAGAATGCGTATCTCACTCGTGTCTTCGTTACCGTGACCTTCCCTGGGTTGATCCGCTTCTACCTTTACGAGACGTACACTTTGAGGTCCTTCGCATGCCAAGTGCCTGCGTTTTTGCCGTCCATATCCAGCAACCTGAACCGAGACGAGGACTCGCGTTTCTCCACCTTAAAAGGTCCCAGGTATTCCGGAGCCAACTTAGCAGAATAGTATTGAGCCGCGTCTGACAGGGCGAAATTCCGCCTCCACACAAGGTCGTTGGGTTGAAATGGAGGATGTCTCCTCCGCAGGTTATACCGCTGATTACCTTTCTCCGCTGCCACCTTCAACCGCCTCATTACCTCCTCTCTCACTTCTCGGAGCTTCTCCGCCCGTTCTCGCGGATTGCTCAGGATATCCCCATCCTCAGGCGGTCTCGGTCCCTTTCGTGTAACCGCCATCTCCCGACCGAAATTGATGAAATAGGGCGTGTCGCCCATTGCCTCATGTGTGTAGGTGCGCAAGGCGCAACCAATTTGTGAGAGCCGATCGTCCCATTTTCGGTGGTTATTTCCTACGTACGCTCTCAGCATTCGTTTGATCGTTTGATTGATCCGTTCCGCTGGGTTTGCTTGCGGATGGTAAAATGGCGTGAACTGGATACTGCCCCCATACCCGGTCACCAAGCTATGCAGTTCCTTTGACTTAAATTGGACGCCATTGTCACACACCACCACTGCCGGCACCCCAAAAAGCATAAACACTCTTTCCTCTAGAAGCCTAGCTACCTCGACCGCAGTCGCCTTCCTCAGGGGGAAGATAAGAGGCATCTTGGTGAAGTAATCGACCACCGTCAAAATATAGGTGTTGCCTCGAGTAGAACGCGGCAGCGGTCCAACCAAATCCACACAAATAATTTCCCACGGTTCTTTGGCTTGACCAGCCCGAGAGGTCATAGGCCCATACGGGGGTTTCCTCTCTACCTTCGTAGCCTGACAAGTTTTGCACTTTGTCACGTACCGCCGAACATCTGCTTCCATTTTGGGCCAATAGAATCGTTGGGCTATGCGATCGTGGGTTCTGCTAATACCCATATGCCCTGCCATTGCGTCGTCATGGCATTCTAAGAGGATCGATTGCCGTGCGCCCTTGGGGACCACTTGTTTCCAGGAACTGCCACTCAACTCTGGATGCCGTCCGGGTATGTTCCGCCATAAGGTCTCCCCTTCAATCCGCCAGTCCGGAAACTTCGCTGGGTTTTTAAGAATCCTGGAGCGCATGCCATCAAACCACCTGTCTCCACTGTCAGCTTCTACCACCGCAGTCACCTCTGGAAATGCCCGAGATAGCGCATCTGGAACTAGATGCTCCTTGCCTTTACGGTGCACGACTTCATAGTCGAACTGTTGCAGCCTTACTGCCCAACGAGCCAGTCGCCCATTCGGCTCCCGCAAATTATTAAGCCATACCAGAGAGTGGTGGTCGGTAATCACCGTAAAGTGTGACCCTTCTAGGTAGGGTCTCAGTTTTTCCACTGCCCACAACACCGCTAAGCACTCCCTCTCAGTGGTGGAATAATTCCTCTCCGTCTTTGAAAGACCCCGACTAAGGTAGCATACTACCTTCTCCCCCTCGGGGTGGCTCTGGCTTAGCACTGCTCCCAACCCATGATCGGATGCATCCGTCTGGACGTTAAAAGGTAAGGCGAAATCTGGGCACGTGAGAATCGGCGCTGATGAAAGCATCGCCTTGCAACGCCTGAAGGCCAACTCACACTGATCCGTCCATACAAACTTTTTATTTTTGCGCAGTAAGTTGTTGAGGGGTGCTGTGAGCGTAGCGTGATCTGGAATGAAACGTCGATACCACGACACCATTCCCAAGAATTGCCGCACTTTCTTCACACTGGTTGGTTGGGGAATACGCAGTATACACTCTACCTTTTCTGGGTCGACGTGCAGTCCACTTTCGTCTACCACGTATCCCAGGTACTTCAGCTGTGGCCGGCAAAACTCACACTTCTCGCGTGATACTCGTAGACCCGCCTCTCGGAGACGTGTTAGTACTACCCGGAGGATTTCCAAATGCTTCTCAAAATCCCCGGTGACTACTATAACATCGTCTAGGTATACGAAGACGTATGGCTCGAGTTCCGGCCCCAAAACCCTATCCACAAAGCGTTGCCACGTTGCAGGAGCGTTATGTAAGCCAAAAGGCATCCGATTAAAATGGAATAATCCACGTCCAGGTACCGTGAAGGCGGTGTAAGGCTTGGATTCCTTCGCCATAGGAATTTGCCAATAGGCGGACTTAATGTCTAGGGAGGAGAGATATCGGGCTGTGCGCAGTTTGTCTAGAGTGGAGGAGATAAATGGGAGTGGATAGGCGTCCCGCTGGGATACGCTGTTTAGCTTCCGGAAGTCCACACAAAACCGGAACTTCCCATCCTTCTTCTTTACCAAGAGGATGGGTGATGACCATGGACTCCCGGAAGGTTCTACCACTCCCAGGCGCAACATTTCATCCAGCTCCTTGTTGATGTGTGCCTGCACCGCTGGAGACACGGGGTAGTACCGCTGTTTAATGGGTTCAGCCGATGTCGTAATCACATGCTCCACCCCTCTAGCACACCCTAGGCCATCTCCCATCAACACGAACTCCTCCGCTATCAGTAATTCCAAACGAGCCTCATCTTGTGGAGTCAACTTTGTTCTCCGTTGAAGTGCCTCACAGGCGGCTACCGCCGCGAACTCCCAAGCTTCCCTGCTGAGATCTAGAATGATCCGAAATGAACGCAGGAAGTCCACCCCCAGGATAAGTCCGTGTGGAACCGCAGGCACTACCAAAATTCCCATCCACCGCGTTACACCCTTCACCGTCACTGGTACCCAGGCTACACCCTCCGTTGGGACACATCCACTATCCGCTAACTTAATTGCTGGTTGTCTCGCCTCCTGAAGCTCCAACCCCTGCGTGCGCAGCAATTCCCAACCGGGTTTTCCGAGGATGGTATGCGTTGCTCCGGAGTCCAGTAATCCCACTATAGCTTGCCCAAACACTTCCACCTCCATATGTGGACGATTATCCGCTACCGTTTCCTCCAGCGCAAAATTCACCCTTGTCTCCTGTGCGACTAACTTATTTGGATCGCTCGTACCCCCTACGTCGCCTAGTGAGTACGGTTCCCGTTTCCCGAGGGTCCCGAATTCGGTGCTTGGCTTGATTGGCTACGTCTCACATGATCCTTGGGAACATTGGACAGCCTCCGTGTACACGTTGGACAGGTCGCTTTCCGTGTTCCAATTCTCCCACAACCGAAAGATCTTTGAGGCTCACTGCAAGTCCTGGAGGTGTGTCCTTCACCTTTACAGTTCCAGCAGCGGATACCCCTATGCCCATCCTGCAATGCGGCAACCATACCTCCCTCTGTCGCCACACAATAAGCCAGATCCGGTTCCAATAACCGATGCGTCCGGGGATTCGGTGGAGGAACAAAGGACTCCACCGTTGCTCTTGTGGTCTCCAATGTTCTACCTAGTTGTACCAGGTCCACTATTGAGGAGATCGGCACCAGACTGAGCTGAGTCTGGTAGAAGGGTGCAATATTCCGCCTTATCCAGCGCAGCTTCTCCTGTTCCGTGCACGGTACCGTAAGTCGACGAAAAAGGCCTTCCATCGCCGCCACGTACACCCCAATGGACTCATCCTTTCCCTGTGTCCGGTGCCGAATTTCCTCAAAAAGCCTGTCGTCATAGTCCGGTGGTAAGAACTCTGCCCGCAACTCCTTCTTTACATCGTCCCAATCTTTGCATCTATGTTTTATCGCTCGGAACCATGTTAATGCCTTCCCTTCGAACAAGACCACCGCTGACCTAAATAGATGGGATTTGGGTACCCCCTTCGCCTCTCGCCACTCTTCCACCCTTACCAGGAAAGAGCTCACTGAATTCGAATCCCCCGTAAAACGAATACCCCACTTACTCACATCTTGATGTTTCCCCAAGGGCTCCTCGACTCGGGGGGTAGAGCATATCGGTCCCATAGCACTTCCCAAAGCTTCTCCTGATATCACACAATCTCTCGCAGTTGGTGCGATCACCTCTGCCTCATCCTCATCTCCTTCAGCCTTAAGCATTAATTCACCCATGGACATTCTCAAGGCGGACCTCAACTTGCTCACCTCCTTCACTAAATCCACTTCATCTGTAGGTACCTTACCCAAACGTCGGAGACCATAATCCACCTTCGACGTGATCTTTAAGAAGTCCCCACTGTCCGTTCCACCTTCAAAATCTCTTAACAGATTCCTAATTTCCTCCACTTTCTCTTTCACGGCATCCACATCCTCTTTGGCCGTAAAAGGGTACGCATCTGTCTCAACCATCGAGCAGTCCAACGCTCGCTCCGCCCTGAGTGCTATCCGCAACGCCTTCCTCATTTCATCCACCGTGCCTAATGCCTGCTCCCGAATCCTCAGCTCATAAGTTAACTCATCCTTACTCAGCCTATCGACGAGGATCTTCCCTTTCAACGCCATTTCCCTTTGCTGAAATCGAACGAGTCTAATAAATGCTTAAAACTAGTTACACAACCACTTAATTCTAAATGAAGAAACTCTGGATTTCTTATAAATTCAATCTAGATTTATATGATCACAAATTACAATTTACAAATATTACCCGCGCGGATTTCCACCGTTATATATAAACCTCCACCAACCACGATAAAACACACTCCCGCAAAATCAGTCACCACACTTCACTTTCGCAAGTTACGCGCCGCACCACACAAACCGTCTCCACTCGCACTTCACGTGTATTCACTTATTTCACTTCACTACTCCACCAACTTTACAAAACGCCCCACGTTGGGCGCCAAATGTTACCCCCACTTTTTACCCGGGGAAACTGGGGTGCTCCGGCGAGGCTTGTGGACCCGGTTAGCTCGTCCGAAGACGGGCGTGGAGCGCCACTCGCTTTTCCCTCAAAGCCTCAACTAGCCGCCAAGCGAGAATGCGACTATCCGATTGCACTCGATGTTATTCGGCCGATACCCTCGCTACTAAATACCCTACGCTCTGTACTTCAATCCTACCCCTACACTACTTCACTAACACATTATATTCCTCACTTCTCAATTAGGATGTCCCTCGCGGGGACCACAATACCACCCCCGAACACTATGATCTCCGCTATCACGGCCTTATTCAACCTCCCGACACTTTCACTTGACTTGACCGTCCAAGCCGCACTCGTTACAACAGCGAACTGAAACAAAAAAACTTACTTCTTTTTAGTGTCTTGAGCGGCACTAAAATTTCTTCCTTTGATCGTTACTTCAAACACCAATAAATTTCAATTATCTACAATTTTTCTACTTTTATATTCACTCAAAAGAAACTATAATCTCAATAAAGAATACACTCTATCAAAAAAAAGAAACTTACGTTACTTATAACCCTACAAAGGGGCCCCTTCGACGATCGTGTTCGCTAGTATAATCCGTCGCCTTTCTTTTCCCAATTGAGATTTGCTCGTCGCTTTACCAATAATGTTGTTCTTAATGTGGATTCCGCTCTGCTGTTTCTGTTGTCTTCCGCTTAACGATTCCGCTGCGCTTCGACTTTCTTTTTCGCTGACTTTCCTCGTTCCGTTGCCGTCGTCGCCCACGATACAAGAGATCAAAAGAGGAGGCGCGTCATTCCTCGCGTGCTTATATAGCCTCCTCCTAACGGCTATGGTTCCGCTCGTCGGTCACCCACCTCTTCAGCGGGGTAATACCTTCTTGCCGCCACTTGGTAGCCGCTCCCCTCTGGTGGCGAGTACTCCAACTTCGGCTGAATCAGCTGAACGTAGTTCACTGACAGTTTGGCCTGTCAGTGATGTGTGTTTATGTTTCAATTTTCGGCAGTATATTTTTTTAATTATTGCAAAAAAAGAAAATCCTCACGTCTTTGGGACTTTGCTGCATGTCATCAAAAAGCCCGAAGTTCAACCTGATGCGTGTCCGGGTCACGGCTACATGTGTTACGATTTATGTGGGTGGGTTACATTTTATAAATTATATTATACATCTGATCTATTCCCGTAAAAATGTAACATTTTTTCTCTTATTTCCTGCTTTCATACGGTTTACTATCGCTTCTGCGTTTGTAGCTTTGAGTTTTATTTATCTTTACTTTATGTTTCTCGCTTCTTTGCAAGTGTCTTGTATCTACTAAAGATTGTGTTTGTGAGTGTGTACACGATAAATTGCTGTTTGCATTTTATTTCCTTTTTTTGGTTATACGTTAAATTGTTTGTTTCTTCCATTTCTAGTTATATTTCACCTTAAAACATAAATTACAATACTAAAACTGAAGCTAACTCAAAGATACACTTTACGTTGTTGGTCATCAATGTTTTCTGTATTTCTCATTCGTTTGCATTGACGTTACCCCTGCGAACATGATAATTTCCATTTTGTTTGCTTATTTTATTCTACGATATTCAATCAGTACGCTCTTTAGTTTCTACATTTCTCATCGGTTTTAGCATTATTTCATTAATTTACTGCATCTTTAATAACTTTATTATCCTAATTTTTGTTTCATTATTAATTTTACTTCTTTGGAACTTTTATCATCATCTTCCTCTAGAACGAATGTACAACACAACAATTTTTGGTTTTGTATGTTTTCTCTGGCTTTTTTAAGTTATTGGATTTTACGTTAATTCAACCTGCTATAGCTCTATCGGTTTTGTCTTCCGGCCCTCGAGCGGTGCCGCGGCGTTCCGAGCGGTGTAGTTGTAACTCGTGTCTGATCACTATCTGCATATCATCATCATTATTATCGTATTATTATAATATATCATATTTCATTCATTAATTTTATAGTTAAATGAACCAAATAAATCTACTATCACGTTTAAATGCAACGGAAAGCTCCGTCATCATATTTTATCATCTTATTATATATGCTGTCGACTGTGGCCGCGACAGACATTATTCCCACTCATTTTAAAGGCGGGTCAATTGACATCAGCATCTACTAAATGTTTTTTTTTCCTTGCTCTGCTGTGTCTAGCACACTCAATAGACATAAATGAAATCGATTTAAGCCACCTGCCACCACTTCGTATTGAAGTTTCCCAATAATCTTCACATCATAAGTTATTTGCACGGAAGCTTGAGGGTTATTTCATTATCTGAACCACCGTGATTATGCTCAATGGCTTCAAATTCCATACAGCATGAAGCGACGTCATCATCGGACTTACCCCAATTTCCTTCCGACAGCGGATTTATGTAAGCGACGTAGTGTCCGTTTTGATTGTCTCCTGAATGGACTACGAAATAGAAATCACTCCTTTCTCAGCTTCTTGAAGACTGTACTCTTCACCAGCATCGTATTTGGTGTCACCATCTAGCATTTCTGTAGCAATGTAACTCTGGAACGATTCGTAAACCGGACAATTATTCTAAATTTAGAGATGCGTTTCCATCGACAATATCATGGGAACCGATGTTTCTAAATGTACTCGTTGCTCCCGGAGAAACTGTAGCGTTTTATCGGCATTTCCAAGACAGTGAATTCTCATCATCTGAATCCTCCTTGGCAACATCTGGCTCGATCTTGTTAGGTTTTGGTTTTATCGAAATATCTGGGGAACATTCCAACTTCGAACAGGCGGTGATTCTGATCGTCGTTCGATGACAATTATGTTTGCTTAAGACTACCAATAATCGTATTTAAACTACTAATATGATTACAATTTGGACTGGCAAGCAAACCCTAGTCGAGTGCGGCTTAGCTTTCTGACTATACATAGTCACGCGAGTGTTACGATAGTGTTCGGGGTGAGGTAATCCTGGTGCCCTTCGGTTTTATCCGTAACAATATATTATATATTTATCACCTTCTTGAGTTCCATTTTCAATGTTTTAAAATAATTTTTCAAAAAATGTACTCCTCCAAAATTTCATAACTGCAATTCCCACCATGAAAACCCCGCGTAAGACTTAACGCCAATGTTGGCAAAAAGTTAATCGGATTGACGATTAAAAAGTTAATCGAGATTAATGATTAAGGATTCGCAAAAGAAGCATCGATGAGATTCCAGTGGAACTCATCAAATATGGTGGCAGTGGTGTTTCGGAAGGCATTCATCACTTGGGAAAAAGAACCTATGCCGAACGAGTGGAACCAATCAATTATATACTCTATCCACAAAAAAGGTGACAAGCTACAGTGCGAAAACTATAGAGGCATATCACTACTTTCTACGGCGTACAAAGATCTTAGAAAATGAAATCAGATCATACGCTAACAGTATTATTGGGGAGAATCAAGGTGTCTTTAGAAGAGGTAGATCGACGATAGACCAATTAATTCCAGTTAAACAGGTACTTGAGAAATGCTGGGAGTTCAACATAGACGTACACCTAATTTTCATTGATTTTAAGCAAGCATACGACCGTATTGTTTGTAACGTGCTGTACCAAATAATGCTTTACTTTGGAATCCGAGCCAAATTCGTCCGTCTTACCAAAATACAATGACGTCGACGACCTCCCAAGTCCGCATCAATAACCAACTCAACGCCGCTTTTGACACAAATATCGGACTAAAGCAGGGAGATAGGCTAGTCACATTGCTATTCATTTTATATCTGGAATATGCCATAAGAAAGCTACCTGTTAATAGACGAGGTACGTTACTATACAAGTCAAGCCAAGTGGTACCCTATGCGGATGAGATCGACATTTTGTGACAGACGTTAACAACCGCCAAAGAACTTTTGCTGAAAGTTGACAGCTAAGTAAAATTAGTAAAGCTTCAAATCAATGAGAATAAAACAAAGCTCATAACACAGTCGAGGAAAAATACACCAAATACTCAAAATATCATACTTAGCAAATACAACATCTAAAATGTGGGTGAATTTGAGTATTCCGGTAATAAAAGACGCCGAGGAATACAGCTCGCAAATAAAATTTTTTATTCAGTTTTGACGATCTTGAAGACCAGCTGCATACACAAGGAAACAAAGCTTTAAGTATACAAATCTGTGTTATGCTATTAGTGTGAAACATCGACCTAACCCAAGCATCTGCAAACATATTGAACGCCTTCGAAGACTGATGATGAGGCGAATAATTGGAGCAAAGCTATACGGGGACCGATGGCGAATTCGATACAGCCATGCGCTGAATGAAATTTTTAACGGGCCAGAGGTCTCAACGATTATCAGACTGCGGAAGCTGCAGTGGGCTGGTCACATGAATCGTATGGACAAACAGCGGATACTAAAAAAGGTATTGGTTGGGAAAAACGAAGGGCGGAGACTAGTGGTCTGACTCGGTCGACGAAGATAGTTCATCGCTGCTCGGATTTCGAAATTGGAGGACGCGTTCAATGGGCCGAGACAGTTGGAGGCAATTTTTACATAAAGCGAAGGCCCGAGAGGGGCTGTCGCACTACAAAAAGAAAATTAAGGATTAATATTTTTAATCGTCGATTAACGAATGATTTGATCAAACTATTAATCGTAAATCAAGATTACGATGAAATCGTTGGTTCTTATCAGGTAAGTATTGAGTATTATTTAATTTAAAAAATTCCAAATTTCCCTTATTTTGAACCGACTCCAAATATGGTGAAGGTTACGGCTTCTCTCAACTCAACCGATTAGGTGTTTTGCTGGTTTTATCCAGGAAGGCTTATTGTGATACTGGGGGTAAAGAAAACTTTGATACTGTATTTATAAATCATTTATTCAATTGTGATAAACGGTAATTCAAACAAAAATTTAACATCTTTAAACAAAAATTTTAACAAAAGCAAGAAGACACTTAAATATTTTTCTTTTTAGAATGTATGCATAAATATTCTTATATTCAAGCGAAAAAATTTTTATCATTCGATTTATTATCATTTTGCTGTAATTTAAATTGCATTTCATTTTCATTTTCGCCTAAAATAAATCTTCGGATGTCCTGTGCGATTTAGATACATTCACAAAAATTAAAAAATTCGCCCTACAGAACCCAATAATGGTATATGCGTATTATCGTTACCTTCTTACTCAGGCCCATAAGGAAATCAGTTAACATAATTGACGTCCGGAAACAGCTGCTCAGTAACCCTAAATTTCCGAAAACAACTGTCCAGAAGACTTGAAAGTAGAATCTAAGTAGGCCTTTGAGAATGTCAAGTATGACATTTTTCAGATGAAATTTAACCGGAATGATACAAACGAGAAGGAAATTCATATACTCGTATTTGCGCGCTAATGTCATCGACGCCTCATATCTAAGATAAATAGTTGACACAGTACTGATAAAATTTCAAACGTACAGTCATATGTACTGTCAAAAAACTTTAGAAAATTTTTTTGATTTCAACAGCACTAGATGGCGCTGATGAGGCTACTCGAAGAGGTTAGTTCGCGGCATGACGTGCTTCCGTTTTCGGGCCTAAGTAAGAAGGAAATGGTACTATACATTATATATAAAGTTTTCAAAGGTGGGTACCGATGCAGAAGACTTAATTCACGGCTTTTTTCAAAGAAATAATTTGAAACGATTAAATCAGGTCTCTGTTGCGAACTACAAGTTTGAAATTTACTGCCGGAGTCTAAGTTGGAACCGATGAAGTCGTCTTATTTTTATTCATTTTTGTGGTGTCAGGATTAACACAAGTCAACTATCGGTTCTTGAACTTAGGATAAACTAAGGTTGTAATAGCACAATTTTTTGCACTTTAATTAGAGAAAGTTAAAAATTTTCCATAACGTTTGTTCAGACTTTCTAAATATTCACACACCAAATGTACTCGTATATGGAGCAACAATTCCATAAACTGTATCACCCTGCAATATATTCAGAGCATTCGACAATGGAGCTGCATATTGCAAATATTCTTCGATGTATTGGAAATCAGCATCTTTAAGTAAGGGTTTAATCTCGAGTGTCTTGGCTAACAGAAAGTTCTTGTTTCTTATTTTTGAAATATATTTTATTGCATCATATAGACTGTTCCATCTTGTAGCTCCTGGACGAGTTAGTGTATGCCCATGAGCATCTTGCATAATTTTTGCAGATTACGGTTGGGCAGTTGCTTTCAAACTTCACTACATTTTCCCATAACGTGAACATGGGTTTTCCCCAATATTTTAGATTTATTGAACATCAAAACTTGCAATCAAATTGAAAGTATGCGCGTTGCAACGCATGTGAAATGGTAATGCAATATTTGGTGACATCTGGTTCAGCGGACGTATGACTTCATTTTCCATATAAATCTGGTCTACATTTTGATTAGTCACATCGTCATTTGTTTTCTTTGTATCCTTCATTGGCATCGAATTCTATAGACGTTTGGTGTATTCCAAATTCTTTAAATGCTTTGCAAAAATTAGCACAGTTGTTAGTTACCATTGATGTAACTTTTGAAGGATCATGATTGAAATCTTAAAATGTTGCCAATAAATATCTTCAATTCTTTCCTTGGTTGACTTACTCGAGAGATAAAACTACAGTAAAACCACCTCAGTTCACTGACTTTATACACTTTCCAGCAAATTAGACAAGTCCTTACTAGGTAAATTATGCTAAGTTAATAACGTAATTGGCATTACGCATAATAACCGCAATGATAAATGAACGTTTAAAAGCGTCTTATATAGGGATTGAACCAGGGACTTTTAGCGTATGGTGGCGAGCACTATAACCACCACAACTCACGGGCTACAGAATGCATTTTCAGTTGATTCTTTTTTTTTTCAATTATTATTAAATTCATGGTTTTGTCTGCCTTTCACCTTATCCTTTCTTTCTGACAATTCTTTTTACTGCTTCTTTTTTCCGATGGTTTTTGGGGATGGAACACATTATTTACCTTTAAATTTAAAAAATCTAGCTACTGCTTTGTGAAGATTACTCGGGATTTTTTTACTGCATTGTTTGGAATTATTTGAATTTAGCTAGTTTTATTTTTTATATTTTTCTAGTTATCTTGTCTTATTTGTTGCTGAGTACTTGTAGTTTTCTAAATTTTTCATATTGGAGTACATGATTCCTCTCTTCTAACAATGCAAGGGTGAATCAATTATAAATGGAGTAGTCTGTGTGGTCTAGTGGTTAGAGCTTGAACGCTTAAGCCGAAGGTCCCAGGTTCAAATCTCGTTGGGAGCAACGTGATTTAGTTCAGGCGATTTTTCGGACAGACTACGAGTGCTCACTCAGTGGTGATATGTACTGATTTAATTAGATCATATTATACCTGAGCAAGCACACGGGGAGCAAAAAATCAATACGGTCATGAAAATGAGATACTCTTAACTATCTCTAAGCAAAGGCCCGACAGGGGCTGTAGTGCTACAAAGAAGAAGAAGAATCAAATATAAACGGTAATTTAGCTATTCTGCTTAGCACGCACCTCCGAACTAGATGATATAGTATGGCGGTTGGCGGTTCGTTTATAGAGAGTGGGGACCCAGCATAGTTAACAATCATGCTCGGTTCTATGTTCAGTACAGCCATGACTGAGCAAGAGGTACATCTGTCTTTCGCGCAGCGCGTCATCATAAAGTTTTTAACCAATGAAGGTATTAAACCATCGGAAATTTTTACTCGCTTAAAGGCACAGTTTGAGGACACTACATTTTCTTAGAATCGAGTGTATATGTGAGTCAAATATAAGGATCAGCGAGAATGTGTCGAAAACGTAAGTAATGACCGACGTCGAAGGACAAATCTCAGAGATGCCGTTCGAGAGCTTATTGACCGAGATAGGTGGCTAATTGTTTCAGCAATCAGTTGTTACAGCCAGCAAAAACCTCATACCAAACCAAAAGATGAGGGATGCCCATTAGAGAGGCCGTGCTTCTCCATGACAACGGTAGGCCGCACAGCGCGGCTTTGACAAGGTATAAACATAAAGAAATGAGCTGTGAAACACCCACACATATAGTCCAGACTTGACGACTTTTTGTTCAAGCCCTGAAAGCATCATTTTTAGGAAAATGATTCGAAAGCAATGAAGAAGTCGAGGAGCACGTGCGTAATTGGCTGACAACTCTTCTAGAACTTGTTATGACCAAGCAATATTCAAGCTTCTAAAATGGTGGTGAAAGTGTGTAAAGAGAAGGCTACATCGAGAAATGTTAATCATATGGTCTGAGTGTAATATTATCCAATAAATGTATGAAAAAATTATCGGGTATATTTGATTCACCCTCGTATCTTTTGTGTTTCCTTTTTTTCCCATGATTACATTTTCATGTGTTTCAATTTTTTTGTACAATCTTTTTTCCTAAGACATTTGAGGAAGATTTGAAGATTACTTTGTGATTCCTTGGATTAACTTTGTCTTTTAGGCAGAGTCTTAAGAACATTTGTCTTCACTAAGGCCTCAGTATTTCGTTTTCTATGTCTTAGTCTGTCGAAGCCTGTATTTGACCTGGTCATCATATTAACTAATTTTTTAGACTTCTTTTCTTCTAAGGAACAAGAAATATTGTAAAACTGACTTACTACAAACATGGGTGAATTCAAGTAAAATTGACGCGGGCTTTGGTATATTTCAGAATTTCGGCTGACTATTAATAGGCCAGCTGCAAGGATGTTAGATTATCACGCACGAAAAAGGTTTAAATCGTTATTCTTCACACAAGTTACCAGGTACCGCATAGCTAAAATTTTGGCAGTGAGAAAATCACTTTTCTCGATGTTAAAACGGAATAGTTGCGTACGGTGTATCCTGGGTTTGCATGAAATTTGTTGAGATGATAGTTACACCCATATGAAGCATGATTTGCAAGATATTCTATGCACTTTTCAATATATTTCGAGAAAATTGTTCTTAAAGTTCTTGTTTAGAAAAGTAAAAGCAAATGAATCACCTTCCTCTCATTATGGAATCTACGTTTTGATCCTTGGTAGAGGCTCCAGATTTTTCCGACTGAGATATCTTTTTATCGTCCTAAGTGAACTTTAAATGATCTGCCTTTCAATATGGTAATCGTTTTGAATTTTATTTTTAGGGTTTTATTTTACAAAGGAATTAGGGAAGAGAAGGCTCGAAAAGCTTTATAAATATTTCTGTATTATCGTATAAATTTATCCGGGGTTCAAAAATAATAAAAACAAAATGAACTATTATACTCGTATAGTGCCCTTACAATTAATAAACATGTCTAGTAGGCCGGAGTATACTCCTGCCAGAACGGTTTTTTACTGAACCTATTAAATGCAGTCATTTACGTACGTGACATTTACGTTCGTGTTTTTCCGCTTCCTCTGCCTACTCCATTATTGATAATAAATTTAACAACGGATATTAGAAGATCTCGTCAATATCTTCTATTTGATATCCTACTCGCCAACCTTCGGTGAAAACAATTTTTTTGGGGATCACATCTTTATATGTGGAGATCCCCCTTAAAATCCTTCGAAATTTTTTTCGACTAATCAACCTTCATTAACCGGAAACTTCTGACCTGTTTATAAGATTTGATGACCCTAGCTTCTCTAGTTTCTGAGAAAACTTGTTGTAACGCACTATCGAACGGATAGACAGGTGCCGAATTTTAAAGGGAATTAAAAAAAAATTCGGTTTAAAAAACCCTCAAAATAATGAGTAGAATCAGTAAAAGCCGGCAGCATATTCTTGTCTTAAGTCTAGAACAGTGATGACTGTGATTCTAGAACAGTGATGACTGGAGCTCACTACTTTTGGAAGCCTAAAACTATGCTTATATGTCGCCAATTTTTTTATCTTTATATCATCATTTTTTATGGATAGTTATAAAATAAAGATATGAAATTTGACTTCAACTATCGAAAGAATCAATTACTTTATTTTTATCATTGTTGATGCGAAGAGATTTATTATATTGGTTAAAAAAAACAAGGTTTTGGAAGAGGAAGATCTTGGTTAGTTTTTCTCGTTGTTGGTCTCAATCAGTTTTTAATGCAAGACAGGATTGATACGATCGATAGGATTAGTTTTTGCATCTAAGTGATGTAGATAGTACTGAAGAGTATTTTTCACTTTAAGCACTACAGCCTCTTTTGGGCTTTCGCTTCGAGAAAGTTAGAGTATCTCATTATCCTTATCAAATACATCGAGACTCGTGAAGGTTACATAGTCCGTACCACGTTTTGGCCGTTGATCCGTCTACCCAGCTGCGATACGTTCAGATTTTAAACTAGTACTCGTTCGTGTCATAACTGAACGGGCTTATGGTCCATCCGAAAAATCACTCGAAACAAATTTGTTGTCACCAGCGGGGTTCGAGCCCGGGACTTTTGACGCACGCAGAGAGTACTCTAACCACTACACTGCGCTGACTACGTTGATGCGCATTACATACGAGTATATCAAACTAAAAATGATATACCCAAGTACGTGGTCTGATGGACATTTGGTTCCGGCTTTTAATTTTGATTTAATTTAAATAAACTTTAGGCATAACGTTGAATAATATGTATAAAGTTTATTTTAAATCTGTATACAATCTCAAGCAAATTACAGTCAATCATGTATGGACCATTTAATTGACTGCTCCATCAGTGTCTGATTTCGATTATAAATTCATCCATTCATATTCATAAATTTATACAGTCATATTCTATGGTATGAAAAGTAATGATAATGCTGTGGATTAACAAATCCATCCACTAGCCTGCTAATCCCGATGAGATAACTAGAGAAATCTCATTGCATTTTACTGGTGATTGTTTTGAATGCATTTCTTTCTTTCGAATAACTAATTGCGTATGTGCATTGTTGTGTTATATGCTTTCATCATCTTGCAGACGGTGAAAGAAAACAATAAAATCTTTAATCACAGCATGAGATTGAGTTTATTTATATTTAAGTGTAATATTCACCACGGACTAGTCAATTTGTTGCAGTTTTACTATACGTAATGATTTTATTTATTACAACTTTATTGCATGTTCACACTTTTTTATGCTTTCCGTGCATAATTTTTTCTTATTTATTATTTGCCATGTGAGTGAGTTTGTAATATCAAGAAATCATCATTTAATTTTATCGTACGTTAATGAGGTAACAGATGAAAAGTTTATATTGTATTTTTAGAATTACCGTTGTTAGTCAGGATGTTAGGAAAATGAAAATATTATTTGCCTACAAGTAAAGACATACTTGTCTTTCCTTCAGAAATTTCATTTAAAAATTATTGGTTTCAAAGAAAATGGAAAGCATGTTTCAACGAGGATTGATTTGTGATAAACAGAAAAGTGAACTGAACATTTTGCTTTTAAACGCAATCGAATTGATTACACGCGTACACACGTTAAGGAGCAGCTAAGTATAAAATCATGTTAAATGCATTAGCAATAATCAAATTACCACTAGTACTACAATACATATATACCTTTGTGCGTGTTAAGATTAAAATTGTTCAGGTTGCATGGTAGATTAGATTGCGGCGAACGCAATTTTTGCAGACCTTTTCAAACTTGTTTGCAGTCTTCAAAGGAAATATGTTTTAATCGTGCTTGATTTAGATTTATCTAATTGCGGTTGTTAAGCTTTTTTCACTTTCAATTACTAACTTTCACTTATAAATTGTTCCAATTATAAATATAGGAAAAATATATGATATTTTCCTATCTACAGAATAAAAGACATGCAGGAAAAAAGGCACTAATAAAGTTGTTTTATCGATTCCAAGTGAAGTTACTATATACTTAAGTTTCTCTCTTATTTAATATAAACGCGGAATCATTTTTCGGATCCCTTGTCCATACCACAGAATAAATGTATAGAGAAGAAAAGATTGGAACTAGTTCATTCAACCCATTGATCTTGAGATACGCGAGAGTATGTGGTCCCATACAAAAATTTGTTTTAAATGATAAAAAAATAGGAAGATTCAGTGAAATTATGGCACCCTAAGCCATATGGTTTAATTTGAGTAAAGTGTGGAGTTTAGCTTCTGTATGTATCTGTCGCAGGGAAATGATGAACTCAGGAATTTGTTCTAGTCCCTAAGAGAGATGATCAAATTACGGAAGATGTTAAAGTAACACCTCGTTTGGATTTTTCCCTGAAAAAAAAACAGTGATTTGATCACATCCTTTAACTGTTTTAGTAAGATGATAAAACAAACAAATTAAAATTTACTCTACTTTTTGTTTTGCTTGTTAATTCTTCTATTTCGCTCATCGCTTCCTTCCAGCAATCATTCCACATGCGACACAGTAACGTGCAAACATTTCGCGAGGAAGTTATGGCATTCATACTATATTTCGAGTTGTTTTGTCTTTAATACTTTTAGTAGAAAAATGAAGTCAGAAATAGAGAAAAATAAGCATTTACAGAATTAGTATCGGAAACAAAAAATTAACGAAGCTATAAGGAAATTTTCTTAATAGTGCGCGATAAAGAAAAACCTTTGTGGACTCGTGAAAGGAAAGAGGAGGCTATTAAAGTCATCGAACAGCATAAAGTACTTAAAATGCAATGGAACCATACACAGTACTATTATGGGAAAAAAATAAGATGTTCTGTTGGGCACTACCAAATTTCTGATTTTAAAGAGGAAGTCAGACACCGATCCAGTTGTGAAAATAATGCCAACAGAACGTTTTTATCACATTCTTCGCGAAGCCCAGTCCAATTTGAATAAGCAGGGTATCAAATGAAAGCTCCTGAAGAGTAGAATTAAAAAAAGTATATTCAGATAATTTTTCGATACTTGAGACTGCACCTTTTCTCCCTGGTTGGGATGCCTTTGTCCCCAACATAGAACACCCATAAAATCAACGTAAATGGGATTCAAGAATACCTGAATATCTAATGCAGTCTAGCTGTAGTGAGAAACATAAAAAAATTGCAAAAACTCGGCTTCAGCGATATTTGGAAGTTCCTTGGTAAACAACCGGATTACAAGGAACACGTTGCGCGCAAAAATGCCATTTTTCATACATGCCTCGATTTCGATATGTACGGTATCAAATGAAAGCTAGCGATGAGTAGAATTGAAAAAAGTGCATTCAGACCACTTCGCGGTACCTGTGATTGCAAATTTTTTGCGTGTTAAGGATGCGTTTGATTCTGAAATAAAACGACGGGTTGGGCACAACACCTAATTGTGCCGATCAAATAAACAGGCTTCTTGAGTCATTGAGTTCAATTTCAAACTACAGCAACATGGATTCTTGAAGGGTTGTTCAACTTTCTCGAACTTGGCTGAGTTCGAATATTATATTGCAAGAGCTCTAGATAAACGGCTTCAACTTGATGCAATATACACGGAATTCTCCAAAGCTTTTGACTCCGTGAACCATGTTCTTTTCTGTCTAAAGTAAGTTTTGTTTGGCATATCCGGTTCCCTACTTTCTTGGATTTCATCCTATCTATCTTTTCGTTCATGTCGTGTCAATCTCAATGGCACAACCTCCTTTCCATTCAATTCTACATCTGGCGTCCCTCAAGTGTCAATCCTTAGGCCTCTTCTTTTCTTACTGCTTATCAATGATCTTACTTCTGTAATTTCCTCTCCTTGTCTCCTGTATGTTGATGATTTCAAGGCATTCCGGATCATTAGACCCCTTGAAGATTGTTAGCAACTCCAAAATGATCTCTTTAACATATATAACTGGTCTTATGCAAACTCCCTTCGTATCAATGTTTCCAAATGTTTTAAAATGGCTTTTACTTTGAAAATTGTTCCTTTAACTTACGATTACATCCTATGTGATGTTTTTCTCTCCTCTGCAGACTCATGCAAAGATCTTGGTGTAATATTTAATCCTAAGCTTAAATTCAATGCCCATATTTTTAACATAATTACCAAGGCATCAAAAGGTTCTGGTTTTATTATGCAGCATTTGCACAAGTTTGCAAATATTGCAACCGCTGTTAGCATGTTCACATGTCTTGTCCGCCCGCTTGTTGAGTACTGCTCGGTAGTGTGGTCTCCTAGACACTTATATCTTATGAGCTCGCTAGAAGCTGTTCAGCGTAAGTTTACCCGTATTTTGTTCTTCAAATTCAACTTAACCTATGAGTCCTATAAGCGTCGTTTATCCATACTTTGTCCCTCTTCTCTGTCGTCCCGTAGAACCTTCCTAGATCAATATTTTCTTTACAAGTTGTGCCATCAACAAATTGCTTCCATTCTAAGAAAGACTTGCACTACAGACAGTATGCGCGTCCTAGTTGGTCTAATTTCATTGAAAGTTCCTGAAGAGTAGGATAAAAAACAGTACATTGCTCACGGTTGTGGAGGAAGAGACAAAATGCTGTATAGCTTGAAATCAAAATATCTAACACCAACTTCAGTGGTATTAGATATTAAATTAAATAGTAGATAGTCCGCGTAGTTTAATTTCAGAGTACTTGCTGCGTAAGCCGAAGGTCCCTAGTTTGAGTCCCGTTGGTGACAACACCACTTTCAGTGGTATTAGATATTAAATTAAATAGTAGATAGTCCGCGTAGTTTAATTTCAGAGTACTTGCTGCGTAAGCCGAAGGTCCCTAGTTTGAGTCCCGTTGGTGACAACGAGATTTGTTTCGAATGATTCTTCGGACGGACTATAAGCCTGTTCAGTCAGGATACGTACTGGTTTAAAATCAAAACGAATCGCATCTGGGTGCACGTACATATGGCCAAAGCGTGATACTGACCATATAACCTTCCCGAGTGCCGAAACATTTTATCAAGATAATGAGATACTCTAATTATCTCTAAGCGAAGGGCCAAAAGGAGCTGTAGTGCTAAAGCAAAAAAAAAACTTCAGTGGTGCTGGAGTTTTTAAAACTGACCACGGTAATCGGTTCTGTCTTTCTACCCCCTTCCATCCGTCTTCAGGTGTCCCTCAAGGATCCATTCTTGGCCCACTATTGTTCACTCTGATTATAAATGACTTACCATCCGTTTGCATCAACTCCTCCTGCCTTCTTTATGCAGATGACGTCAAAGTTTTCAAAGTAGTGTCGTCAATCGATGACTGTGCCTTGCTTCAAGATTTGAATGCCATTTTATTTTGGAGTTCATATAACCAACTCACACTAAATGTTTCAAGTGCATCCATCTTTTATTTTCAAATAACCCTTGCCCTATTGACTTTCATTAAATAGTTCGTACCTAAGTACAGTGACACATTTTAGGGAATTAGGTGTCACTTTCAACTCTAAATTAAAGTTCGACGTTCATATTTCTGAAATTACTTTTAAAGCCTCTCATATTTCTGGCTTGATCTTAAGAAATTCCTATATTTTTTCCGATCCGTGTGTTAAATTATATTCTAGTTTGGTTCATCCCATCCTTGAGTACTGTTCGCCAGTTTGGTCGCCTCATTTGAAGTGTTTGAAGTTCACGCTAGAAGCTGTACAAAAAAGATTTACCCGGATCGTCTTCTTGAAATTCTGGATCCCCTACATTTTTTACGAATCACGCTTATCCATCCTTAATACTCCTTCGCTGGAAAGGCGTCGACTCTACCTTGATGAATGTTTCCTTTACAGGCTTTGCCGTGGTTTGCTCGATACTTGGCTAGTCAACCAGGTTTCAGTGAGGCGCGTTATGCGTTCTACAAGATCGTCGAATATCTTTGATGATGCATTTGCACGTTGCTTGGTGTATTTTCACTCACCCATGCTCAGATTACCTCGTAACCATGATGACCTTCAGCTTGGGCCCTTCCCCCTCTCGTATTTAGTTTATAAAAAATATGTCAACACTCTTCTTCTCAAAACTTAGTAATTTTTTTTCTCCCCGTTTTTTCACTTTTTATTACTTATATCTTACTATTTGCATGTCTTTTTTTCTCCTGGCTGTGCTATTACTTAATATATTTTGCTGTGCTATTATTTAACCTATTTTGTAATTGGATTTTCTGTTAAATAGAAATAAATAAATAAATTGTACATAGTGACTTCAATCATCGTGGCCAAGTCGATTTGGTTGACTTACAGGTCTCGACATAGAAATTACAAATGGTTTTTATATTACCAAGACCAGGCGACAAAATTCGGTTTCCTTAGACCATTGACTTCAAAAAGGGCTGTTGAAGTAGCAATGGAACTATTTAAAAAATTTTTTTTGGAAGAAGTTGATCCTAATATTCTACAAAACGATAACGGCCGTGAATTTATGGCAGTTTTAATACAAGAATTAACAAGCAGGTGGAAAATGAACACAATTATTAATGGTAGGCCTAGACATGCAGCTAGTCAAGGATCTGTTGAGCGATCAAATCAAGATGTTTAAGCGATGTTACTTGCTTGTCTAATTGACAACGACACACAAAATTGGGCCATAGGTTTGTTCAGTTTCAAAAGAACATCTCTTTTCATCGAACCATCAAACGGCTACCTTACAAGGCTTTATTTAGAACAGGACTGGAAATAGGACTCCAATTTAGCCATATTTTAAAGAATTGCTTGGAAAGCTTATTTTTTGTTAATATCATCTTTATTTAGAGGTTCAGGATTCCAAAAGTGTTCATAGCTGGTTATGAAAACGGGGCAAGCGTAGTAAGGGAGAGTGGAAGAAGGTGTAAGTACGTGCATACGGAACAAGGAATTGATCAGAGGATCTATTAGGGCGCCTAATGTCCAATGTTCGGATGTAACTGCATAAAGTGTGGGGTAAATGGCCGTGATAAAGCTTGAACAAGATGTATTTATCAAGAAAGCATCGTCTAGATTCAATGGAAGGGAGTTTCAAAGTACGAAGACGGTTGTTATAGGGGACGCAAGGGAGGTTGAATTTGACGAAAAGAGACTATATGAATCTGCGTTGAACCGACTCAATAGCTTCAATATGATGCCTGTGGTGAGGGCTTCATATTTGGGAGCAGTTTTCCAGGTTATTGCGAACAAATGAAAGGTCAAGGCACACACAGGAGGCGACATGCTGGAATGAGGAAGCGGATCTTAAAATGAACCCTGAAAGGCAAGAGGCTTTGTTGATGACTTGGGCTATGTGGAGGTCAAACTTTAATTTGCAATCAAAAATCACACCAAGATCCTTAAAGGAAGTTACACTGCACAAAGGGGTTCCAACAAGACTGTAGGTGGAGGGAAAAGGATATTTTTACAGTAGAATGCCATCTGGTGGCATTTGGAAATATTCGATTCTTTGATTTGCAT
The DNA here is from genome assembly GCA_963969285.1 of Odontomyia ornata. Classification (NCBI taxonomy): domain Eukaryota; kingdom Metazoa; phylum Arthropoda; class Insecta; order Diptera; family Stratiomyidae; genus Odontomyia; species Odontomyia ornata. The sequence goes on along the minus strand of OZ017741.1, from coordinate 183,345,859 downwards.
CATTCACTTAGACGCAATAGGTCACTTTGCAAGGTATCAACATCACATAAAGCAGACAGGGAGAAGTGATAACAGAGGGAAGATCATTGACAAATAGCAGAAGTAAAATGGGGCCAATTATGGAACCTTGCGGTACACCTGAACTGTGGCAAAACGTAAAGGAGAAGCAGGAGTTAACAGTGACAAGACAACGGCGATCCCAAACATAGAATAGCAGCCGGAAGTACAGAAAATCAGGAATTTTGAAATCTAGGTTTTTGAAATAATAAGTGAGTGATCTACAGAATCAAACGCTTTAGAGAAATTCGTGAAAATAACGTCTATTTATTGCTGACGGTCAAGGTCAGCAGCGATGTGGTGGGTAAAAGGAAGCAAGTTAGTAGATTTACCTCTGGCACAAACATGTTGTTGTTCTGCTAAAGATGGAAGTATTTAAAAGGGGAAACAGAGTAATGAGAACGATCTTTTCAAGGACTTTCCCAAAATAGGGAAGGAGAGATATAGGACGATAGTTGCAAACGGAATTTTAAGATAGGAAGAATATGGGCAATTTTCTACTGGGAAGGGAAAATCCCAGTAGCTAAGTTCAAATTATAAATAATAGAAAGAGGCACACAGAGAGACGAGGGTAGTGATTTTGCAAGGAAGTTTGGAATGCCGTCTGGGCCACTACCGGTACTGGTATCAAGACTCCTTTAGAGCAGTTCAACCTGCAAGGGATTGGTACGAATCGCGGGAGAAGAAAAGGAAGAAGAAGAAGGGTAAAAAGAAAACGAAGCATTTGAAATGCGGAAAAAGGAAGAAAAAAAGAAGGAAAGAGTTCTCAGGCCTCCTGAGGGGTAGATGACGTAATGCCATCAAAACTAAAACTAGCTGGTATATAATGATAACTCTTTAACGATTTAACATAAGACTAGAAAGCGCGAGTTTGATTGGATTCAAGTGCAACTTCAATACGGTTGACGTAAGCACGAAGAGCAAGCTTTGTAATTTTCTTAAATTCAGCGCGTCTCTGCTTGTAAACGGTAAGGTCGTTAGGGAGGCCACTGGAGAAGAATTTTCTCCGGGATGCAACCGTCACCTTAATGGCAACATCTGAGTTGAACCAAGGAGCATCTTTAGGCCTCCAGGGGGGAAACAAAGGGGTGAATTGAGTAATTCAGGACGAGAGAAACAAGTTGAGCTTATCAACGCATTCTTCAAGGTAAGGTTACTAAAGAAAGAATACCAGTTAACTGCGTTAATACTAGAATCCATGCTGCATAGAACCGCTTTTAGAAAGTTAAAGTGGCAAGGTGATGAATTTCTAGGAGAAGGTGCAGAAGAGATAGAAAACTCTATGCAGAGAGGTAGATGGTGAGGATTTGGATTAATTAAAGGTCAGCGTGAGGTGAATGCAACAAGAGAAGAGGTCGGCAAGTTGGAAAAAGCCAGGTCAAGAAGTTGATTATTGGAATTTTCACTAGTATTGAATTGGGTGAGGGAGCATACGGACAGAAACGAGGAAAGGGCAAACAAAAAATTGCCTCCGGACAGTATGGAAACATACTTATAATTCCAAATATTGGAAGAATGGTTGTAACAGGGGAAGAAGGGAAGTGAGTAACGTAGCGGGAGAATTCTGCATAGAAACGTTCGTACACCATAGCAAGCTGCTACATGGGATGTGAACACGAGGAACAAGAAGCGAGAGAGCATCAGAAAGAGAGACTCGCACAATCATACACTCCACTGGTAGCGAAGGTATAATAAATAAATACGTAATATAATCAATAAATACGTCTCATATCTAAACAATTTCGTTTCATCATTTCAGTAAAAAGGTTTAGGAATTTGATCAATTCACAAACTTTTTTCAGGGAAACGACGCAACAAAGTTGCTATCTTTCTTCGGGATTTGATCAAATCCCTGGTATCATCATTTCCCTACGATATATTTATTTCGTGGTATACATTGCCTTTCTTTTGACTTTCTGGCTGTTATATAAAAGGTGAACCGGACTACATCGTGCGAAATGTGAAACTTTAAAACAATGTGAACGGTTTATATTTTAATCAGTAATGTTTTTTAATCACGAACATAATAAAAAATCACATACATTTTTGCATGGGGCCTGTTGGGGCAGATCCACAAAATAGATGCACTTGGCATCTCAATCAAATTCAACCACGTGGCTTTGCGTATGATCAATTCATTTACTTAACTTATTTTGTTTCAATTTAAAACAAAGTTTTTGTAAGGGACCCCGTGTTTTTTTATTTATTTTGAAGTCCCACGACTAATTGAGTGATGAGAGAATAAATGGGGTTTGGGACCCCTGCTAATATGTGAAATTAAAAAAAAAATCGGTGATAGTACAGGTGTACTCTATTAGAAAAAAGTATAAGAAATAGCAAAGAATCTCCAAATTAACAATCACGGTAAGAATGAAGTGTTTTGCTCTTGGTTATATTGAGTTTCAGGAAGAGTTATTTGTCAGTTGTTAATGACCGTGACAAAATGACACATCTGCATAGGCTACTACTTGGCTCAACTTGTATAGTAATGTACTTCGTGAGTAAATAAACTGTGCCACAAGCCCACTACAAGCCCTTTTCGGGCCTTCGCTTAGAGGTAGTTAGAGTATCCCATTATCTTGATCAAATTTATTGGCACTCGAGAAGGTGATATAGTCAGTACTACGCTTTGGCTGTATTTCCGTCCATCCAGCTGCGGTACGCTCTGATTTTAAAACATTACGCATCATAACCTAACGGGTTTATGGTCTGTCCGAAGAATCCCTCGAAACAAATCTCGTTCTCACCAACGGGATTCGAACCAGAGACGTTCGGCGTACATAGCGAGTACTTTAACTACTACACTGCGCGGGCTACTGCCCTATTATTTAGCACAATTAAATTTCGTTTAAAGTCTTTTGACGCTCCGTTAAATAGTGTAATGTCCAAAATCTTGTAGTTTATATTTATTGTATCAAATTTATAACTTGATAATAATTACAAAGAGTAAGAGCGACAATCTGTTTCGCATAAGATCACTAATGCCAAGCATCGGATTTAAATAACCTATTTAGAAAGGAGACCATATGATTTCCCATATACTGACAGCACGTTTATGAGATTGAGCTTATACTATATCGTATCTTCATATTTCTAATTATTAAATTTTCTGTAATTTGATTGATTTTGAAAGTAAGCAAAACATATTTTGTCAACATCTTTTTTTTCAGCATGCATTTGAATATACTTATAATGAACGATATGGCAAAGGAAGGTTGAAAAAACTCTTTCGTGTAGTAAAGCTTCGCAGGCACAATCCACAAATTGACTTTTCCATTTATTTGATAGCTTAGTAAATAAATCAACCACTGAGATCCTAAAAATAAGGTAGGTACCAAGGAAGAGTTAGTCTAGGATTGATCTCCGGTTGAGGTTAGTTTGTTGGAGCTAGAGGGTTGATTACTATGCTTAATCTTGAAATTGGTGGTTTCCGGTCCCGTAGTGGAAAATAATTGTTGCTATCGTGATTATTGTTGTTGTGATCATATGTGTGTCGCCTACTTGTGTTCGAAGTTGGTTAGTAACTGGAAACGTTCTTTAACAATACAATAAGTTAGGTCAAGTCCGTTGATTTTGATGCTGCTCCTAGATTTTAAAGGATAATGTGTATTCGATAAGGAGGAATATACCATCTTTTGATAACCAGCCCGGACCATTTATAAATGATTAAGCAAATGAATGAATATATGACGCAAAACAAATACCGATCAGTTTAAGTCTCAATTAATTATCTTTGATAGGGATGTACACCACGCATGAGCCTTTGGAAAGATTGAAAAGTAGGAGATCTAATATTTCTTAGTGCTCCTTACTGTTACAACCCTACTTCGCAAGTATCAACCTTGCATTTAGCATCTCCATTGTCTCACCACTTCCCTCACTCCACTAAAAGAACTTTGCTTTCGATTGATTATACATTTTTATCAATTTGTGTTTAGAATTTCGTAGTGTGTTTTATTTAATAATGTTTAACTGCTCCTTGGCTTGAAATGAATCATATCTTGCATAAGCGCAGCTGCCTTATTATAAATCGTGAATGGTTGGAGATCTCTCGATAGCCTCCGGCAAAATAAGACATCATTTGTCCTAGCTGACAGCATATAAATTTCGCAGATGCTTTGCGAAGAAGGAGGTTTGTAATGATTTTACCATTTTTAGGTCCGAACGCGGAACCGACCTCTCATCGGTTCTAGACGTTAAGTCTGAGTAGTGCCAACGGATGGTACCAACCGGTCAACCAATCCGTGCACCGTAACCCATTCACGCGGTGGCTGCTTGTCGGCCAGTTAGTTCGGAGAGGATTTCGGTCGCAGGTCTCCGAATGGGTTACGCTCATTTACATATTTTCAGCCACCTGTACACGCCCGTTTTCAAAACGCGTTACAAAACAAAACCATACGGAGAAGAAACCTACTTTACGTTACTCCGTATTTCTTTCTATGACCAGTCAAAGAACAAAAGCTAATTTTTATTTCGCGCTCCCGAATTTCCGACGCGGTACCGAAAAGTATGCTACTCTAACTCAACCCGACGAAAACTACTCTAATAAAACGACAAAACAACAAAGGTACCGCGTACCGCGCACGACGCGAAACCGACCTCAGCGGATTTTTCGAAACCCTACCCTCGCGACGGCATACCTACCCTGCACTTCCTTTCCCGCTGAAAAAAAAGAAGAACCACTGAAAAGGAAAGTCGTGATTAAATTTAGCAATCCATTTTTATTATTTAAACTGATAAAAATACATTCCTTCTTTTAATCTCATATGCGCGTAGTCTACTTCTAAAAGAGCACTAAAATTCTAATAAACAGAGAAATTATACAGAGTTGTTGCTATTGAACGGAATATAGATATTATTACTTAGCATCGTGAAAATAAACATCATCCTTTGTGTGATACAACGAAATCTTGAGCTAACTAGTAATGTAAATTTCATTGTTAATAATTATGTGAGCATATCTGTTTATACAATAGGATATAAAGTTGGGTTTAGTTTATTAGAAGGGCTGAAACTCATTCTAAATTCTTGCGAAATTAAATAACAATATTATAAAATTATTTCTAAAACTTACAATTCGAAAGAAATCGAATTCAAAGTTAACTGGAATGGACTTATGTAATTTTTAACTCATTAAAAAAAATCTTGCGAAATGAAATAGTAAGTTAAAATTATGTAAATCTAATAAGGAATTAAAATGTTAGAATAAAAATAGCGTTTTGTAAGATCGAGTCAGAAACTTGAAGTTAACTAACTTATAAGTTATTAAATTTTTCCCTTTTTTTTTTTTTTTTAGTTTTTTATGCTCGAAGTACATATGTTATCTGGAGTAAACAATTTTATTATTAAAATAGTTGCATTTATAGAAATCAACAATATGAACTTCATAGTGCGGAGTGGATAAATTATTTGTGTACGATCAAACGAATGAAACATTTTTGTTAAATAAATTCAAAAACATAGCGAAATTTGTTTACGCTATGAACCAACTCAAAACTATAATAAATATTCTAAAATGTTCCAAGATCTTTTATTGGTACTTTGAACGAAGTAATAAAGCATCTTCAATCATGAAGAAACATGTTAAAAATTACATAAAAATTATTCAAATATGATTAAAATTTAAAGAATGTTGCATGAACAAATTAAGTTTAAACTAACATATATGTTGAATAAATAAATACTTCAAGTTTAATGAATAACATAACCTGAAATTGAAAATAATTTTATGGAAAACTTAAAATAGTTTTTTTTGTCAGCAATTCATTTTAACTTCATTGTATTCTTCAATAAAAGAGAACCATAAAACAATTTTCAGATAAGAGTTAATGTGTTCAAAGTGACACACTTTTTGAAGATTATGAAACGTGTTTGCTTTTATAGAAAAGGACGAATTTCGTCTTTATCTTGTACTTGCGTCGAAAACAAGTTTACTTTACAAACATGCTACGTTACATGAGTTTTTTTTTTTCTTAGCAAAAAAAACACTGCGCCGTTTTACATGTCATTCTTAAAATTTTTTTGTCTTCTAAATTCGTTTATTGGTGGTGTTGCTTAAAAATTTCGTCTTAAATAACATAAACACAAAAACAAACTTATGGGATGGACTGGGAGTTGGTCACAACACTAATGAGGCCTCATTGTGAACTGCAATATTAATGTTGTTTTTGTTCATTTCTTTCGCATTTTACATTACATATGAATTGCGTAATCTACGAGTAGTATATTCAGTAGAAATTAGGCAATTTTGTCACTACCGAAGTCATTAGAAGCGTTATCACAAACGAATGCACGCGACAACTAACAACACCGCATTGTAAAAAAAAAGTCACTTATTTTCTAACGAAGATTTCTATCCAACAAGCTTAAGCTCATCATACCATTATTTACCCAAGTTTTTTTTTTTTTGTTAAGACGAAACAAAATTGCGTGCCCGGCACGTAAAGCAATTTCCACTGTGCCAGTAAATTCGGAAGGAAGAAATGAAAAAGCAAACACTCTCTTCAATACCGTATGCTTCGAACCAATCACCATGCACATTGAGTTTAGAGTATTGCATTAGATTGTAGGAATTTACGAAAATTGTTTGTTATCATGTCCAACATAATTCTAGTCCTTAAATTAGTGATCACCGTTTTGATGGTTTCGAGCCGATTTTCTCCTCGTCATGATTCGCTGGTTGCTGGAAACAGGTGGGGCTGAAACGATGGTTGTATGCGCAGAAATCTCTTCATCATCACTTTCATCGGCTATTTGAGTACCTTCTTCGTTGAGATCGATTGACAAGACCGACGAACGACGCTCTTTTTCTTCAAATTCTTATTGTTACGTAAAGTACAACCGTTGGTACTGCTATTTTCACTCGAATCACTAACGTAATTTCGCTTCCGTTGACTATTTGCAATTTTATTATCTTTCCTACTATTGTTACTAGCACCAATACTTTCCAGGTAACTATTGTTACTTGCCATCGTTGTTAAATCATTTTGTGCTTTGTCTGTATCACTCCCAATACCATTAAGATTCGTTGATAAGTCATTATGGTTGCCGTCATACACATTAGTTTTACGTGATGATTCTTCCGACATTAAATTGCTAGTCCTGTTAACGTAATGGCTGCTTTCCACTCTTCAATGAGAGATTTATTTTGGTTTTCTAGCTTGTAAGATGGAATGCCGATACCCTGGCGGTTATTAAATGCCCAATGAATCATCACTTTAAAGCCACCGAAGACGCATGGTCGAAGCAACTGTTGAAACTCTGGCCATCTAACACCCGAACCAAATAAATTAAACAAAAATATGCAAACTGCAACTTAAAATGCACTTCCACTTTTAAAGGTTATCTCCGAATGACACTTCCAACCAGTCCCACGTTTCTATCTATTCGATGTTTTGATGGCAACTGTGGACGGCATTGCCAGATAGATATGCTTCGAAATGTATCGGTGTTTAATTAATATTATTTTTCAAATATTTATATCCACAGATATAAATATTTGGAAAAAAATATTTTCTGCGCAATGGTATCCGCACGAAAGATGAAGTCCGCTTGCACTTCGAAGTCATACCTATCTGGCCGGTTGCCAGGGTTCGGGATCGGAATCACTTCGATTCCCGGGCGTAGGTGTCCCATTACAGGTTTGATTTGCCAAGTCCTCTCTTCCGGCTATTTGCCGTCGGAAGTCTCCCTAATGTTGATGTACTGCATCAACGTTGAGAGGATAGAGGCTAATACTGCCAATTCCCAACTTCTGGCTGCTTACCGACAGAAGCCTTCCCCGGCACTTGCGTGAAAACTTTAAGAAAGAAAATGGGGGCTCAATGCCACTGGCAACTTCCGGCTGAAGCCACTAGAAATCCTTTCTGAAGGGAAGAACTTTTCTGACTGATTGCCGAAGAAAATACTGTTAGGCCAGTACTGCTTAACATAGTCCGCGTGATGTAGTGGCTAGAGTCTTCACTGCGTAAGCCAAAGGTTCCGGGTTTGAATCCCATTGCTAACAATATGATTTGTTTCGAGTGATTCTAAGGACGGACTATAAGCCTGTTCAGTTGTGATATGTAATGGTTTAAAATCAAAACGTATCGAAGCTGGGGGGATGGACACACGGCCAAAGCGTGGTACAGACCATATCAACTTTTTGAGTGCCGATACATTCGATAACGAGATACTCTAACTATCTTCAAGCAAAAGTCCGAAAGGGGTTGTAGTGCTAAACAAAAAAAAGTACCGCTGAACTTACTCGTTCTCCTGACTGCCAAACAACCAGTTGTGTTGAAACTAATTTCACATTTTCTTAAATATCTTATTACATTACATTATTTTTACTTTAATTTGGAAAAAAGCATTTAGCATTTCTACCTGTAAAATATATCGCACAAAATTTCCAATCGCTCTCTAAAATCGAATTAGTGTAAATTTTATTAATTTTTTAGTGGGTCATAGTTTCACTAAAAGACCAGTGAGTTGGGCCACGTTTGCTAACAAAATCAGTACAATTTATGAGATAAAAAGTTAGTGAACGTTTCACTAATTTTTCAGTGTAAGATGGACTGATCAAAACAGTGAGTTAGGTCGAATATCGGCCAGTCTCCTATTAGCCTTAATCATCGGGAATGAGTTTTAGTCCAAAGTCCATGTAGCTTCTCGATCAAGTACCAAGTTAAGAAGTACCGTCCGCGTGTAGTAGTATGTTAAGATGGGAGACCAGATGGTGTACGAAAGTACTGATTTGTGTGAGGTATTTCTTATCATGGTCTCATAATGGACCACTTGTGAGCATTAATGTTTGACTCTGCCAAAGTTATTGAATTCTAGTTCTTTTTCAATAATTAATCTGTTTAACTTATTCAAATAGTGATAATATGTAGTTCACGTCATCGATGAGAAAAAAACTACATGAATTATCGAACAACCTAACATATGAATGATCATTTTGAAAAGGCCAACCAAGAGTGAATAGTGAAAGGCACTAGTTCTTAGCTGCATACTTGGGACTTTTTGAATTAGTGAAAAATAACTGAAAATAAATTGTTTTTCACTAATTTACTTTTAGGGAGTAAACTAATGAAATTTACTTTGTCATCATCATCATTTATAGTGCAAAAGCTTTGGCCTCCAGGATTTATCAAATCATCACAGTTCGGCGACCTTGTCTGCCAGTTGTTTACTCCCAACAAGGGTCTGCTGTCAGCTTCCATCGTGTCTTCCCATCGGGTCCTCGGTCTTCCCGCTAGACGTCTACCTTGTGCTCTACCCATTAATTTTCTTTTAGGTAACTGGTTTTCTACCATTCTTTCTACACAGCCCGCCCATTGCAATTTACGTAACTTTACGCAAGAAGAAACAAGTGTACCGTCAAATAGTTTATACAACCATCGCAGCAACGTAGTCTCCATTCTGTTCGAATACGTCTACTGCCTTTTCGGATTCGTTCGTCAGGTTTCATACTTCAATATAACAGTACAGGTTTGACTAGAGTTTTGCAAATGCAGACTTTTTTTGCCTGTGCACAACTCTGGACCATAGAATGGGAAGTATGGAGTAATATGCTTTATTTGCGGCGTTTATGCGGCGTCCAATCTCATGCTGTTCGGCGCCTCTTCTATTCAGGTTGGCTCCAAGGTAGATAAAGTAATCCACACTTTTAAGGTTGTAGTTGCCTACGGTCAGGTTTTGTCAAACTGGAATTTTCTTCCTCGTTTGAGTTAAGAATTTAGTTTTAGTTTCATTAACTCGTAGGCCAATTCGGTTTGCTTCAGATTCTAGGCTCAGAAATGCTCCTTTGGCATCTAAGATTGAACGTCGAATAATATTGATGTCATTAGCATATGCTACCAATTGTGTGAAGTTGAACATCAGTGTAGCCGAGCATTGGGACAAGTTCACCTCCTTGTTTTAAGCCTGATTCCGTTATAAAGCTGTCTGTTTGTTGACCGTTTACTTTGACCTGGGACTCTATGTTTTGCATCGTGACCTGGATCATGGGGACTAGTTATATTGGGACACCAAAGTCAAGCATTATTTTTTACAGCGCATTTTTCTCGACTCTGGCGTATGCTTGCATGAAGTCTACAGGAGTTGGTGTACATCGATGTTATATTCCCAGCTTTTCGAGCCATAATGCCACAATATAGTTAATCTTCTTTATTTTCAAACTTGTTTTATTTACCCCAATTTATATTCAATAAGTTCACCTTCGATAATCATCTCAGCTATGAGCATGCTCGAAAATAAACAAATATCGGTTTCCCCACCAACAGCAGAAGACGTACTGTTAGATTGCTTTTTTCGCCGCTTGATATGTCGAATATGGGCTGAGTAGCAGTTACCAAAACTCCGTAGACGGTCCGAAGCCCGATTGAAAAAGGAGGAGGGTTTCCCAAACCCCAAGCTTCCATGAGATCTCAACCAAAGCCCCACGAACAAATGGTAGTAAATAGTGTCAGGGTCGCACATTGGGTTTTCTGGTTTCCTAATGATGGGACACTAAATACCGAGAAATGCCAATAACTGCAAAGACACCTGCAGCTGTGCTACTAAATCCTTCTTACAATTCCTTTATGGTGACGTAAGAGAGTGAAGGCGAGTCCTCCGAGCCTGATAACGGAATCGAAAGTCATAACCATGCCGCCGGAATGGAGGTTGGGCAACGGACCAAAACCCCACATTATTTCGAAACCTGCAACAAAGCCTTGGAATGGATTGGACCTACAGCAACGACCTCGCAGCCGAAAAAAATAAGTATGGCATTGGATCCTGGAATGTCAAATCACTCAACTACCCTGGCGCTGTTAAGGAGCGAGAGCTGGATTGGAAGTGATATTCAAGATATGAGATCGCACACAATATTTAAAAGTGGGAAGCCTGCTGGAAAGCGAGAATTCAGAGTGGCCTTCATTGTGGATAAGGAGTACAAATCGCAGTCAATGAACGGTTGTGTGCGATCCGTTTAACAGCGAAATTCTTCAAAATTTGGCTGATAAATGCAAACGTCCCGACCGAAGAAAAGGACAAAGAAACAAAGGAAACGTTCTACAATCACCTGGAGAGGCTAGTCAACTCATTGCCTATAAACGACACAAAAAAAATTCTGGGTGATTTCAATGCTAAGGTTGGTAATTAGCTATCTCATTTTTTTATTTATTATTTCTATTTAACAGAAAACAATCCAATTATAAAATAGATAAAATAAAAGCACAGCAAGATAAATTAAGTAATAGCACAGCATGCAAATAGCAAGATAAAAGTAATAAAAAATGCAAAAACTAGTAGAAAATAGATAAGAAAAATTACTAAGAGTTGAAAAGAACACAGTTGACAAATCTTTTATAAACTAAATACGAGAGGGGGAAGGGCCCAAACTTAAGGTCATCATGGTTACGAGGTAATCTGAGCATGGGTGAGTGAAAATACACCAAACTACTTGCGAATGGAACATCAAAGATATTCGACGATCTTGTAGAACGCATAACGCGCCTCACTGGAACCTGGTTGACAAGGCGAGTATCGAGCAAATCACGGCAAAGCCTGTAAAGGAAACATTCATCAAGGTAGAGTCGACGCCTTTCTAGCGAAGGAATATATCGGTGAATGACTGGAGGATATACCCTCAGCGAAGAATGACAACGGCCAGTGCCTCATTGACTTTGTGTGCAGCAGAAATCTAGTCATACGTTCGACTTGCTTTCCACATCGACGCATACATAAAATGACCTGGGTATCACCGGATGACAACACACAGAACCAGATCAACCATGTTCTGATTCAACAAAGATGGGCCTCGAGCAAACTTGACGTCCGTACATACCGAGGAGACGATTGTAACTCGGATCATTACTTGATCAAACCAGTGACAAATGAAAATACATAATAATCATATATTAGTTTTCCGAGCTTAATTCATGGAATATACAAATGAGTCAAGTTTTGATATTCAGAAGACGTTGTTTGATTTCTGAATCATTTTACAATACCCTTCTGACACGAGCACTCTCCTGCTACTTTTACGTGTTTAATTTTCATTCCATAAGTATAACCGCAGTAAAATAGAGTAAGATAAGTAATTGAACCCTGAATGTAAGGGAATCACTGAATGTTGAGCAAGTTGATGCTTCGTAGGTTTATCAAAAAGTTTTGATCATATTTCAAGGAAATTAAAATTTATTAATATCCGACTACAATCACCCTTAAAGCCGTCCCAAGTCGGGATTTTATTATCGACAAAAATAAGAAGACACTAATAAAAGCATTAAGGCTGCTAAACAGAAAACTATGTGCAATCTGCATTCTTGTAAAGTTTTTTGACGAATCTTATAACACTACAATTATATTTTCAAAAGAGAGCTTTAGATTCGGTTAATGATCTTTGATAGCACTTTATGGGATGCATAATATATAGTGATTACTCTAAAATTACCAGAGCCAATTTTCTTCAAAATCATAAAAAACATTTTTGTCTAGATTTTCTGTCATTTTGAAGATTTGGCAAATATCACTTTTTGCCAAAACATTATTTTTTGCACAACCTGTGTATAATTGAACCAAAACAATTTTATTAATTGGTTTATTTACAAACAAACTGATGTTGTATGGAATCTAATTGAAAATATAAACTTGATTATTTATATTAATAAATTTATTCAATTCAATGCCAGATAGCAACAACTTAATTGTTGTTTTTTCTTTCAGACAATCTGTACATTTTCAACTGTAAAAAATGAAAACGCAACGGAAATACCAACAACTACAATCACAGCAACGACCGATGAACTCATCACAACTGATATTCCACTAGCCGAAAATGTAACACAATCAGCATTCAATGAAACAGTGGAAGATAAACCTATTGCCCTGCCACTACTCAGTCAGAGGATTCGCCGTGGTCCACCTATCACTATATACAAGCACCGCGTACGGGTTTCAAGACGAAGACCAAAGCCACGTCGACGTACCAAAGGTCCTCGGCCAATTTACGGTCCGCCAAAGCACCGACCTCCTCCTTCCCCGAGCTTCCACAAACCAGTACACCCTGAGTCCCATGAATCGTCCGATACTTATTCCTACAGTACATCTTATGATAAACCAGCACACAGTTCACTTGATGTCTCCTCTGATTTCAATATACAATCAATCCCTGCTGCAGATTATGGCGGAAGTAAAGAATCATACGAATTTCATCATGGTGACTCTTATGACGATGAGGTAATACCATTTGAACCAGATTCATTTAGCTATTCTAAGCCAATTGAGAAGAAGAAACCAAAAAAGCATCACCGTATTAAATCTACCCCACAGAAATATGAAGCTCCATCGCATCATAGCGAAGAAACTCTTAGCTTCTCTTATGAGGCACCAGTTAAGTCAATCGAGTACGATTTGAATAAGTATGGCGACGAAACACCAAGTTATTCGTATTTGCCCAAAACAAAACCATCAAGCAAACATCACAAAGCATCTACCAGTTACTCCCATAGCACTCCGTCAAAATCTTATGAAGGCGTCAGCTTCCCATCATTAAGCAAATCTAAAGGATATTCATATGAGCCACCGGGAGACTTGCACAGTAAAACCGAACCAGGTTACTCTTACGAACCAGCTGCAAAATCCCATGAAGTACAACATGACATTCCAGAGCTATCTTATTCACCACTTCCGGAGTATTTAGATACCCACACCACTAGCTATGAACGAAATCCTTCGTATAAACCAAAAAGCAAACCGCCAAAGAACACAGGATATTCTTATGAGCCTCCAGCTTTTAGTTACGAGAAAGATGATCATCAGACTAGCTATAAGTACACACCTCCAAAACTTCCTTACAAGCCCCACGAAACCTACGGACCACCACCTCCTCCAAAGCCACCATCTTCTTCTTATGGTTACCCTGTTCTTTCGCCCGGATACACTCCGTCAATAGAAGATACTCATGGGCCTTCTAAAGATTACAGCATTCCAGACATCCCTCACAAACCAAAGTTTTCACATAATCCTTCCCCACCAGGATCTCTTTACGATCTACCTTCTCGAAGTAGCAGCGGTGAAGTATTTGGGAAGCACCCTCCGTCAGATTATCATCCACCTGATTCAACCCACTCTTTTACAACAAATACAAACTCCTACAACTCACTTCCAACTGAAAGGCCAAAAGGTGTCCCTGGTCATTTTGCAGAGCCACCTCCTGACTACAAACCGGGCTTCTCTAAAAATGGGCTCTCCACATCTCACTTCCCACTTGATCAAGACCACTTGTCGTCAAACTACGGGTCACCGAAATCAAGTTACGAAGTTCCAATCTATGATGCTGTCCCATTCACAACACCATCGCTCGATTTCTATCCTCCAAATCTTCCAACGTCATACAACGAGGATGGATTTGAAAACGTTGCAAGAGGTTCGCATAAATTTGAAGTTTCAGCACCGCACAATCGTCCTACCCGACCCATTTTGAACCGAGAAAAGGAGCAAATAAATAATTTACCAGCATTGGGTGGCTCATTGGAGGGTCAGTCGGGCCCTTCAGAGGAGTTGCTCGATGAAGTCATCGAAACTCAAAAACGAAAGAAAAGAAGAGGAAACCCCAAACGAACCAGAGGAGGTACAAAGCGTACACATCGCCCAACCGACTTGGGTGGAGCATTCAGTTCACACGATGAAGTTAAGGTTTATCCTTCAGGTGCAGCAGTTCATTCCACTATATCCACGGTTCTCAATAATACATCAGCAGATTTCTCCAACTGGACACCGATGAAGCCAAATAAGGATGGTCAACTAATAAGACATACCGTCGAAAGGGATCCTTCCCATGACGTTTCGATTGAAAAATCTCATTCTCACAGCTTTTATGATGGCACTATGCCACCTGATGTACTTCACCCTCCCAGCGATCGAAGGAAGCATATTAGTGAAGACATAAGTGAAATCAATTTACAATCACCGGAGATTTACGTTACTAATAAGAAAAAGCCGCACATTGAGGTCACAAGGAAGGGATCGGTGTTCGATGAGACGCTGAACTATTGGGAAAAACATCCACTTCCACCTAATCACAAACTTAATTAATAAGTATTATACTTTAGTCAAGTAAGAGCTTCATTCATCATCGTTATATATAGTTATGTTATTTATGATAATTTAGCAGTATTTTATTTATATGTTTCTGTAGCAAAGATGCATTTTTGTTAATAAATGTATAAGATATAAGGTGTATTTTTTGTGAGAGCATGCGTAGACTATTTCTTTATTTATATGACTTTAAGCGTGATTAAAAAAAAAAAACATGAATATGTTCGCTTTTAATTAACATGTTATCCAAGCGGTTAGAACTTATTTGATCGATCCAATACCGTTGATGCCTATTATGTATCATTATAAAGTGGATTCTTGTGTGCATTACACAAACTCTTACAAAATATTTTTAACCGGAAGATGTAACTTAGTGAACAATCGAAACCGACGTAAGATAAGAAGCTATATGGTAGCAGCGCATATGGCTACATGTAGGCTGCTTTTCTCGCAAATTTATATGGCGGTATATAAAAAATTGTGGAGTTGTCAACGAAAACTCGAGGTTTTGTGTCAAAATGGATTTTTACAGTGAAATCCAGATGGTCCGCGGAGAACATAGTAGCGCTTCTTGTGAAGTGAAAATTATTTCAGTTCTTACATCCGTTTAATTTTTATTGTCTTTCAAAGAGAAAGAATAGGAGTTTTACTTCTCAAAGGTTAGCTGTCAGTGGTGCTGTCATATTACAACATGCAAGCATTTGATTTTGCCGAAGTAGGTTGACAGCTCGCGGAAGCCACTTTAAAGTAGGCTGACTACTACATATGCAAATTTTATTTATTTCTAGAATCTACTTCACAGATAACAAATCCAATAACAAAATGCGATAGTAACAAAAAGAAAAAACAATAAAAACTGAGTAATTGAGCAGATGCAAAAGTTAAAAAATAAAATAAAAATATAAAAAAATAAAGTAAAAAGTGTTAACAACTTGCAAAGCAAAACCAGAGATCTATAATTAGCTTCTGCAAAATTATATTCTGCAAAATTTTTTTAATGCAATGCAGGATGAGGGAAAAGGACCAAGCTGCATATTGTTGTGATTCCTTAGGAGGCGTAGAATAGGCGAGTGAAAATGCAGCTTTGAACGAGTATTAGGAATTACAAAGAAAGAAGAATCACGAGTAGGACGTAATGAGTGGCGGAAGCGCAGTTCAGCAAAAAGATAAGATGGAATCTGATAGTGGCAGAATCGTAAGCAACACTGAACCAAATAAGATCTACCCGCAGTCAAGTACGGAAGGCCAAGGAAGGATAAACGATCGTCATATGGAGGATATGGCAAGTTTAGCTTAAAGAATAGCAAGCGAGTAAACTTCCTCTGCACAGACTCTAACCAGAACACAAGGTAGAAAGGATCGGAAGACCAGGCCACAGAACAGTACTCAAGTAATGGATTATAGCGAAGATATTACAAAACTTGTGCATATGTCTCAGTACAAGACCCCAAATTTTAGAGGCCCTAGCGACCATATAGAAAATATGAGTGTCAAACTTAAGTTTGGTGTAACTCCTAGGTCCTTGTACGTGGTAACTTCAGACAAAGAGGCCTCGTTTAGCATATAGGTAAAGTAAATGAGATGTTGCTTAAGAGAACAAATCATCTTGTGGCATTTGGTAACATTAAGGTGAAGAGAATTAAATAAACACCAGTTATTGAGCACATTCAAGTCCTCCTGGAGATACTGACAGTAAAGGGTGACTTGATAGTCCAAAACACCGCAAACAATAGACAGGGGGAAGAGATTACTGAGGGGAGATAATTGATAAACACAAGGAATAGGAGAGGCCTAAGAATAAAACCCTAAGGAACACTAGATGTAGTACAGAAAGGAATAAATGCGGTTCCACAAAAACTAACTCGACATGAACGGGGCGATAAATAAAATGAAAATCATAACAAGAGAGAATCAGAGATTCCAAAAGCTTCAAGTATACAGTAAAGAAGACGATGATTGACAGTATCGAATGCTTTTGTTAAATCTGTATATATTAAATCGACTTGTTAGTGATTATCCAAAGCCTTTGCAACAATATCAGGGAACTGAATTAGATTAGTGGACGCAGAACGATCTTTGAGAAAGCCGTGCTGCTCGCTTGCTAAAACAGAGCTCAACAGGTCGGAGCGTCGTTTGTGAACCAAACGTTCAAGCAACTTTGGAAAATAAGAAATCAGGATTAGGACGGTAATTATACACACACAAAGGATCACAACTTTGAAGGGTACAACACGAGCCTTTCTCCATTGAGAGGGAAAAGTTCTACTGCTTAAGCTTAGGTTGAATAGAAGAGACAAGAGAGAGGAAAGCGACAAAGCCAAGGCTTTGACAAAAATATTTGGTAAGCCATCTGGACCAGGGCTGATGTTAGGAAAAAGAGAATGGATTACAAATTCAGGGTCCATGCTGAGAGAAGCAAACAAAAAAGCATAGTTACTCAGTTTAGGAGGGAGTGAAATCAGGGTCCATGCTGAGAAAAGCAAACAAAAAAGCATAGTTACTCAGTTTAGGAGGGAGTGAAATCAGTGAGGGGAGAAAAGGTAGAGGAAAAATATTGGCAGAAAGATCCAAAATTGCTTGAGGAAAAGAGTATTTTACATTATCCCAGTGGACTGAAGAAGCAGAAGACGATAAGGTCTTTAAGGGTTGATATAAGGTAAGAAAAGCTTCACATTGTTTACATTAAGGAAACCTTCCAAAATTGAAAAATAATTCTTCAGAGCAAGTTTGATCTCCTTTTTGACATCTGAAAATAACCAGCAAAAGTTAAGTTGGATTTGTCTTCTGCTATATTTGAACGCGGGCGGTAAGAACGCGTTTAGTAAATCAAGGCTTCAGTTTATCTTTTTGGACCGACTGAAGAGGTGATAAGATAGTGTAGTAGGGCATACAATTTATTGAGAGCAGATTAGACAGTTTTGAAAGAATAGAAGCCAATTCACTGACAAAAATGCTGTATTGATTGCCTCGTAATTGGATTTAAAAAAATTAAATTATTGGGCGGTGACAGGTTTTACAAGGATAAAGGAATGGACAGTGAGATTAATAGATAGACGAGGATGATCTTGACCAGGAGGAATATAAGGACACAAAGCCGGAGATACGGATATTATTTTATTTTATTTTACAAAACAAACCTAACAGGCCAGAGGCCCACTTACAAGGTTTAAAATCAAAAAATATAAACAGAGTAGCAAAAGACAAAAGAAAGATATAGAAAAATTCAGAACGTAAACTAATATGAAAGATAGCAAAATAGAAAAAAATTTGAGTTTTAGAAAGAATTACATGTTAAGAATTTTAGATTTAAGGAGCGATTTAAAAATGAAAATTGAATGAGGAAATGAACCAAGTTCTAGATTATTATGCACTCTGGGAAGACGCACCATGGCTGAATGATAATAAATGTCAGTTCGTGCGAAAGGAGTAATTAGTAACTGACTGGTGCGAGTATTCCTAACAGGGATCCGCCATTGAATATTATTTGCTAGCCGCGAATTAACCAGACGATGATGAAGTTTAAATAGAAAACATTCATCTAAATAAATACTACGAGAACACAAGGTGGGTAAATTAAGAATGGAGAGTCGATCAGGATAGGAATGATAAGGAAAATTGAATTTATAAAACAAAAATTTAGTAAATCTCCTCTGGACAGTCTCAAGAGAAGAAATAAGATAATCTTGGTAAGGCGTCCAGGCTTGGGAAGCATATTCTAAGATACTTCGAACAAGGGAGACGTATAGTAAAGTAGCAGAATGAATATCATGAAATATGTGAACATGTCGAAGAATGAAGCCAGACATCTTCGCAGCTTTATTCGTGATGTGCTGAATATGAATGTCAAATTTGAGTTTGGAATCAAAAATAACTCCAAGATCTTTAGTTTGGGTAACACGAGAGAGGGGTAAGTCATTAATAGAATAGTTGAACAAAAGGGGACAACGTTTCAATGAAAAAGACATAACTAGACATTTAGAGATGTTTAAGTCAAGGTTATTCAAGCGACACCAATCATTAAGAACACATAAGTCATCTTCGAGAATTCTGCAATCATCAACATTTTCAATTCGCCTGAAGAGTTTCATATCGTCAGCATAAAGCAAGGATGAGGAATTTAAACTAGATGGAAGGTCATTTATGAATAAAACAAACAGGAGTGGACCAAGAATAGAACCCTGAGGAACACCAGAAATTGGGCAGAAGTAAGAAGAGTTTAATTTTTGCAAACGAACGCAACAAGAACGGGAAGTTAAGTAAGATTCGAACCAGGAAAGCAAATTTTCAGGGAAACCATAATATTTCAGTTTAGTTAGTAGTATAAAATGTGGCACTGTATCAAAAGCCTTGCGAAAATCAGTATATATGACGTCCGTTTGCGCGTGAGAGTCAAGCGCTCTGGCAACAAAATCCGAGAGCTCCAATAAGTTAGTGGTAGTTGATTTTTCTGGAATGAAACCATGTTGCTGATTACAAAGTAAAGGAGATAAAATAGGGATAAGTTTGGCGTGCAAAATTCTTTCAAGGATTTTGGGAAAACCAGACAGAATAGATATAGGTCTATAATTGGAAACATCACGGGGATCACCGGACTTTAAAATTGGGGTGATATATGCTACTTTCCAACAGCCAGGGAATTCGCCTGAAGATAAGCTCAAGTTGAACAAAATTGAAAGGGGAAGAGACAGTTCAGAGGAAAGGGATTTAATGAAAAAGCAGGGAATTCCATCAGGGCCAGGGCCAATGCATCCATTTAAACTGTTGATGACCGTCTCGGTTTCAGAGGGACTTATCAAAAAGCTAGACAGGATTTTAGGATGGGAAAAGTTGGGAGAAAAGTTACACACGGCTGGTGGAGTATTAAATGAAGAGGAGAAGAAGTTTGCAAACAGTTGAAGAACAGACTCAGGAGTGGAGCTTGTTAAGTTGCCAAAGAAAACATTGTCAGGTATACAGGGAGAGGACTTAAGAGAGCGAATTACGACCAGAATGGTTTAGGTTGATTACTGCACAAGAATTGCTCGATTGAAGCATAATAATTATGCAGAGCTCGTTTAATCTCGGTTTTGGCGATGGAGCGTAGTTTAAAATAATCATCGCGAGCTTCAGCAGACCCATCTGATTTAAACTTCATTCTGGCTCTCTCTTTGCTTTTTATAGCACGACAAACCTCAGAGGTTAGCCAAGGAGCGTCTGACAGTTTTTTTTTGACGACGGACCGGTGTGAAATCAGTTATTAACTGATTCAGAAGATGATAAAACTTGGAAGTAGCGTCATCACAGTATAGGCCGGAGAAAAAATCCGACCAAATTACCGAGCTGAGGGCATTAGATATGGCTTCAAAGTTAGCTTTCTTAAAATTAAAAGATATCGAGAAGAAACGTCGGAAAGGTTAAGATCAAGGAGTCAACCAGTAGTATTAGGGGCATGATTGAACTGGAGCAGAGCACAGAAAGAAAGAAATGAAAAGATAGTTAGAGAAGATGAATTAGGAGAAATGATGAAACAGGTGAGCCAACCCAATCAACGTAGGTAGATTAAAATCATCGCAAATTATCGAATTATTTCGAGTGATTCTTCGGACGGACTATAAGCCTATTCAGTTATGATACATACTGACTTTAAATCAGGATGTATCGCAGCTGGGTGGACGGACACATGGCCAAAGCGTAGTACTTTATGACAAAAGTCTCGTTTATTTTGGAACGCACCTTGTATATATATAGGGTGGGCCAAATACAAGTTTCTTTTTAAAAATGCAATAAAATGAACATGAATCGAGTTTTTTCTTATATTTTAGCTTTATTCGCAAGAAAAAACCTTCTTTTTAGTTATGAAATTCAATTTCATTCATATGGCTGCCACGGCTAGCGTGACAATTTTTCAAGACATTATTGATGGTTTCGGGACCTATCTGAGCAATAGTTTGTGACAATTTTCCAAGACAGTATTGATGGTTTCGGGCCCTATCTGAGCAATGGTTTGTTGAATATTCAATTTTAGTGCTTAAATTGGTTGTGGATTTTTCACATAACTTCAATCCAACAGAAGTCTAACGGCTTCAAATCGGAGCTTCGAGCCGGCCAATTGACATCGCCAAGGAGGCTGATTACACGATTTCCAAATTTTGTGCGCAAGAGATCGAGGCGCGCCATCCTCTTAAAAGCAAAAGTTAGTCAAGTCCAAATACTTAATCTCCGGCCAGAAAAAGTCGGTTATCATGCCCCTGTAGCGCTCCCCGTTGCTCATTTTCAAAGAAAAACGGTCCAATTATGCCACCACTCCAGAATCCACACCGCCACTCGCTGAGGATGCATTGGCTTCCCGAGAATCACGTGTGGGTTTTCCAAGCCCTAGATGTGGCAGTTTTGTATGTTCACATAGCCGCCTAGATGAAAATATGCCTCATCAGAAAAGATGATTTTTTTGAAAAAAATCGGCATCCAGTTCGATTTTTCCCAACGTTGTTCAAGCGTAAATCGATTTATTTCGTTTCGCGGAAGGTTAATACTGACTCACTAACATAATTTTAAGCAGCTGTAAGTGTCAAAATAACATGTGATTTAAAAAGAAACTATTATATTGCCCACCCGGTATCTGTTCTAACCAAATTATGTATACTTCTGATTGGAATAAAATTCGCGAAAAAAGTTCCTTGAACTGTTTCATAAAGCTTACTATAAAGAATACAACGTTGAGCCGTCTGAAATAAAATTGCGGCTGATAAAAGGTAGAAACCCGTTTGCAGTAAACTAATGACTAAAGATATCTAGAGAGCAATAAGATAAATTCAAGGTCAGTCCAATGTCTGTAAAAGTCATAACCTTTATTCAATTCATACGAAATATTATAGTAACACATCTGATCTACAAATAATGATGCTACAAATTTCGTGATCATATGAGTGCATGTTACAAAATGGGGGTGGTTTAAAAGTGCAGTTTTTTCAGACGTTTGTCGAGTTTCTCAATGGATTTTGATGAAACGTATTGTTAGTACTATATGTTATTGTGTTAAGCTTTTATTATTGGAATTCTCAATTAACAGGTATTCTTGACGGCCGCGGTACTGATTCATAACTTTTTCTGATATTTTTGAGAGATAAAATCAGTTTCCGCAAAACTCGCGTGCTCTCTACCGGTAGTCAATTTACTTCCTATATTAATTTCATATTTAATTAAGTTTCATAACATGAGGCCTATCTTGGTAGCGTTTTAAATTTTTTTAAATCTTGATCGATCAAACAAGTTTATAATCGTTTTCACATAAATAAGTAAAAATAATAATTCTAGTTGTAATAGCAAAATCATGAAACATTCACGTTTTCAAAAAAAAAAAAAAAAAAAAAAACAATTCGTAAAAATTTTGTTCCGCTAGGTCGCGCCTTTTCCCCTCGTTAGTTTGAAATCCTTCGCATACGAGTATTATGTTTTTGTTCATTATTTTTGCAAATTTCAACCATAGTGTGATAGTTTTAATCCGAGGTTAGCATAAACGTGGCGGGAGCTGCTTATTAACTAGGAATTCATAAATTCCCCCTGACGGCTGCAGAGGCAGTTAATCCATCCATCATCACAACATACAGGATATGACACCAAAGCAAATTTTAACTTTGGAATTGCCAAAATAAATCAATGTTTGTTTTGGTAGATGATAACTGACATTTGTAGAATTCACCGTTTTTACACACATATGATCGAGCAGATAAAATTGTCGTTGAGGTGAAAAACAGTTGCAACGTCCGGAAAATGAAATCACCTCTGAGTGGAAATTTAAAAGAATTGAATGGGACGAGAAGCAATACAGGAGTGCGAACTTGGGAAGGTGGTGGGCCGGCGAAGTCCCAAAAAGAAGGAGCCGCAAGACGGAGGGAAGATAAGTTAGAAATTTTGGCGCGCGTTGGTCTCTTCTATCGAGACAAGCGGAGATGGTAGCGGCAAGTTCAGCGTAAAGTTGAAGCGTTTTTCCGGCGTCTACTGCAAAAGGGCACCAATGAGTAGGGTTTAGTATAGGTAAGCCCGGTAGATTATTGATCGCATGCGAATTAGATTTTTAAAAGAAAATAATTTATAGTGAAATAAGTTAAATTTGGAATTGAGACACAGTTTGATGTACTTAATTTATTTAGATCGCGAAGTAATAACAACATTTGCAAAGTTAAAGCAACCGGATTGTGTTTGATTTCCCTTTCGTTGAAGACGTTTTTCGGTAATCTAATGGTCGGGTGATCGCTCATTCGACTTAGCCGGCAGGGTTCGCTCGCATTATACAACATAATTAGCTCAGATAGTATAGAAAGTGCTGGCGAACTAAGAAGGGACCGGATGTATTCCGGGTCTAGGAAGGTTTTTTTTGTTTCCAATTTACTTTCGGTCTTTTTTAGGGAGCTTCAGGTTAAGAGAAAGAACTAGGCGTTTCGTGAACATTTCGTGTCTTCCTTTTTCCTGATGGAATATACGAGATCGAAAACTCTGACGAGCCGCAAACTCACTTGGCGGTTCTTGGGGCTCTCAAGGTGGGTGAGCGGCGCTTGCGACCCGTTTTCCGGGGAGCTAACCGGGACCAAGCACCCTCACTGGAGTAACCCCTGTTTAGGGGGTATCATCTTTCCCCTGACAAGTCGTTTTTCATATTTTCAAACATAATGCAGTTTACCATGTTTCTTTTTTATTTCCTTCCAAAAAATACTGTCGCGTGTTATGGTTCACGGCCAATAATTTAATGTTCCGGGAAAGTGAAAACGCAATGTCTTTTAAATTAAATTAAAAGAGTTTATTTAATTCGTCAAAAATGCACAATCACTTCACTAACAATTTCACAACTTTAATTTTCACTATTAAAATTCTACCTTCCACTTGTCCATAAATTTCTATCGCAATTGTCTATTAAAATCAATTCACACTCAAACAATCAATATCGCCTGTACTTCGCGTATCGCAGTTTTCTATCGCGGTTATAATGAATGATCCCCCCATTCATTCAGCTCGCCTTTATATAGGGTCTCTAATCATTCAACTCAGTTCTCCTACATTGATGAATTAGCGGGAACATTCCAGCAGCGTAATGAATGGGCAGTGACTCACTTTCAGATGTTGATAATGCTTGTTGGGTTCTCGTGGTTTCGAGTAAATTCATTTGTTGATGTTCTTAATGGTTGTGAAAACAATTGCGACAGTAGCTCGCAGGATTATTTGTACATGTAACAATACTTTAATGACTTTACCTATTTCTTCATGAAAATGCCCATCCACTGCCATATTTCCCCAGGCTAGTAAGTAACCAGGGTATAAACAAAACATATGAAAGGTTAAAAACAATCGATAAGAAAAAAGACTTGCCTTAATAATTTACAAAATAATTCTAGTGAGAACTATTCAGAAGAAAATATAATTTTATTCTTTTTTTTCTTTTATCTTCTGTTCTATTTGTTCTTCCCTTGTGTGGAGTATCTCCGTTGGTTCCTTCTAAAATTTAAGTAAATAGATAAATTATCTGTCCGTTTTACAGATAACAACAAATAAATAAAATTAAATTTACCATTCATTTTAAACAAAAATAATTGATTTCTAAACTGGTCAAAGTAAAGATTCCACTAGATTTTGCACAGTGGATGGACCTCTGCGCAAGTAAATCATTAAATTCTCAATTCCAAAGCGGGCTGTCAAGCCGTGGGTGATGACGATCTAGTTAACAAACTTCGCCGAGGTATTTGCCGAAATACACCTTTCCTGAAAATATGGCGCAAATGCCCTCAAGTATATTAAAAATTTTCATTATACTCCGTTTATGCACATGTACTGTGTATCATCAACCGCAATGACGTTAGGTTAACTTCACCGCGATGTAGAATACAGCGAAGCTCGCCACGACATTGATTCAATATCGATATGAGTTTGAGCGATATAGTTGAGGCAACAACATGAGTGACTGGAGTAACTAATTTATATTCCCATATAAGTAGCATAAAATCACATCTCCATACAAATAACATAAAATCAATCAAATACGTTTGCCTTTAAAAAACTAAATGATTCAAAGGATTATAATTTATTTAGATTGACTATTTAAAGACATTAACGAAACTTATTTTTGACTTCCCTGCAAGTTAAAATTTTCATTGTTTTAATGCCCTTTGGTATTCCGTTGAGAAAAATGGATGTTCAATAGACAAAAATATTTTTGAAAAGTGACATCATTTAGTATATAGCCACTTTTAATTTATTAGAAAGGAAGAGATATGATGTATATATTTACAAATTATAACAGGACATAGTGTATCGCATTGTCCTGATCCAAGAAGTAATCAATAATTATTCACTTGACTTCAGTGATAAGACGTGGGTTGAATAAACGCGCACAGCAAAACCTTTTCATACCAATCGCTCTACGTGTAGTATAAAAATTTAGCGCACTAATGCACGCAGATTCAAACTACCCCAAGCCATTCAACCCCATATATTAAAATAAACCATCAGCTGCCTATATAAAGATGCAAAAGACATCATTTAGCTTCGTAATTAACTTATGCCGTACGTTCCGTGTGCCTAATCTATGCATGGCTATCTTGCAAAAGGAACTGATGATCATTGTACCGCCAAGAAATTCAATTTCTAAATTCGCATAAAAAATCATGATTTGATTGTGGCTTCTTTATACGAGTATATGTATTTATAATACCAATCCATAGAAAGAAATAATACTGTACTTACTTTTTTTTCTATAAAACTTCGCCATCTTTTACTAGTGCTATACATTTGAAAATCATTGAAAAATACAGGTCCCGATGCAGTAGGCGGTAGATCAGGCAAAATGGCTTCAAGATTAAAGTTACTTTTACACTTTTCCAAAAGAGCTTTCATCACGGGCATCAAGAATGAATATTGTTCAGAATGTCCCACTGAAACAATAACAAAAAATCAATGACAACCAAAGGAATTAAGGTAACACACATTTACCTTCAATTGCATTATCTAACGCTTTATTTATACTATATAGTAAATATGCCATTTCAGTAGGCTCTTCTGAATTTCTAGTTTGAAGAATGCCATGCAATTTTGCTGTAGCCATTGCTACAATTCCCGGGTTGGGATGATGGGAACATTTAAGTAAAAGTCCTAAACATAATCTTATCATATCAGACCAATCATCTGATGCACTCTGTTGAAACACCATTAAAGCATCTGAGAAACAAAGAAATAAGATTAGCTACGATCAACAAAGAAATGGCTCAAGTATTTATTATAAGATCAAGAATGCAACTTGTAATGTGGTTTATTCGACTAAGAAGCATAAATTAATGGACAGTATCAACTTAACCAAAATTACCTAGTAGTGCTAGCACTCCATCTAAAAGTTTAGTTGAACACTTTTTCGAGTCATCTTCGTTCGGGTCGAGAACTACTAAATCATACACCATTCGAAGTATTTGCGCTGCATTCTGAAATAGTTCGCAATTAAAACAAAACACATCAATCAACAGAATGCGAGTTACCTCTTGGTTATTTACAGTTTGACTACCATGTTCAGCTAAATCCAGCAATGATGCTTGAACACCCATTTCAAGAAGACGCAATCGTAACGTTAAATGCGATGATATAAGTTCGTTGTTTAAACCAAGTAAATTAATACAAGCTAAAACTTGACCTCGTTCCTAAATGCATTTGAATATTGTAATGACTAGGCACAACTAGTTACAACTATTTTACCTTCCATGAATTAACATTGTCGTTGCTTACGCCTCGCCAAAGTATTGTAAACAAAATATTTGTTACTAAATAAACCAATTGTTCTTCAATATCTACATCGATATCTTGCGCAAAGTCGAACACTGATATTGTCTAGAGGGCATTTTACTCGTTCTTTTAATTATTTATTACAAAAAATAAATAACTCACCTCTGTATCACGTCGTTTATTCACCTTTGGTGTGGACTGCATAGAGCTTGGCTCATCTGAACTATTCGACGATGTTCTATGTCGTGATGAAAACTAACAATATTTACATTAATAAACAGAATTAACGTTATACAATCATCAAATGAAATTAATCTCTTACATTGTCACTGTCAGTCGAAACTCCCATAGCTAAAGACTCAAATGTGTCTTGGATATCGGAAGTCTTTTGTCGAATCACAGAATATACATTTGCGAAATTTTCAGCTACTGCTCCCGATACTGAACCAGCTAACTCTGTGAAAATTTTACGATTAAACATCAGAGGGATTTATTGAAGAATGAGCAGATTTCTTTCTCCTGTTACCTTTGATTTCATTTTCAATCACATTTGCTGCTTCGGTTACACTCGCTTGAATTTCGTTCAAAATCAAGCTGCTATCTTTGGATTCGTTTTCGGTATCCTGCAATTCTAATGATTGCTCAACGAAACTTATTAAGTCTGATTGGGTAAGCATTTCTTGATTATCTTCCAACAGAACATCATTTAAATTGACACCAAATTTCTTTTGATTATCTTCAGGTTTAATATTTGTAAAAGGCTTTCGAATTAGAAGTCGGGAAATTGATTCTTGCCAGCCGACCTTAGAATGTTTAATTAATTTTCCAAACATCAAAGGTGTAATGGTATTTATGGGAACTTACCTGCCTTGCAATCAACGCAGGTGAATGCTGTTTAGTGAACGTCGTGGTAAGCAGCTTTTTCGCGACTTCTAACTTCATCGAAACGTCGCTCAAGTTCATGTGATGAACAAGAAACAAAAGACCGCAATAATCTTCCTCTGCTTTGGGGCGAAATGAACTCATCAAAATAGCAGACTGATGTTTTTGAAACAGTTGGCTTACCTTGTAACAAAAAGTGGTCAACCATGGCTGAAATGGTGGTAGGACTCAAGCTAAGTGGAATCAAATGCGAGAAAAACCCGGGAAACAATGATTGGCACTCGATTGTTGCGTCTTGCAGTCTTAAACTTTGTTTGTATTTTGAATGAACTCGGGACGTTGATAATAGACTCTCTATAAGCTACAACATTTTTATTGATAGTGCAGACTGCCATTTATTTCCATCAAAGTTACCTTAATTATTTCCTCCTGCAATTCAACCGAATAAACTTTATCCACAAAAAAGTTATACAATAAATCCGCTGTTTGTGGTTCATGCAGGAGAAGAAACATTTGATCCTTGCAGTTTTTACCATCCAAATAAGATCGAATCATTTCAGTAAGTTCAATTACAACATTTTCTTGTTTGACCGAAGACAGAAATGAAAGTATAACTCCAACTTCTTTAATATTTACTTCCTTAGATATGTAATATTTTATAATCCCTAAAATTGCCAATCGAATAGTTTTCGCATCATCAGCGCTTATATTGTCAGGCGTCGAATAATATTGTCTTATAATATCCAAGAAAAATTGAATTCCAAACTTTTTGCGGAAATATTTTCTGTCGTCCTTAATCATCGTACTTAAGTACTGCACGTGTCCTAAAGTAATTTGAAATTGCATACGAGACCAAATGTTAAAATTAAATACTATATCGGTATAAAGGATCTCTAAAAGCTCCATGTTCGCAGATGGTTTTTGATTCTGCATTGACTCTATGAACAAATGTGTGGCCATCAAGGCATGCACATCGAACAGTTTGGGACCGCATTTCGCAAGCATAAGACCGATTATAGATAAGCTGCCTGTATTTATGAGGTTTTCTTGATTTTTGTCGTGGTTGTGGGATAAGTAGCGCAAAAAACAAAGACATCCTGCCAGCGGATGTTGAATCATCTTCCATTCAGCGTAAGAGCTTGAAGACAGTATTTCCCAATCTGATAATTCTTCCATTGTAGGAGTTTTTAATTCATCATCTGCTCCTGCGTTCTCCCCTAGCAGTTCGAATTCTCCTTTTCTCTTGGATAGATTCTTTAATATTGGTAGAATCGCTTGAATTCCACCAATACTATTGATTGTGTCTTGAATATGAACCGTTTTACAATGATGTGCCAGAACAGATCCATTAAATCGTCCACCAGGCACCAAATCAGTACATACTCCACCACTACAAGCGGTGGCAGAATAACAAAATACGAATTTTGAAGTCAACTCTAGGACTTCATTATCTTGCGAAAATATTGATGCGAAATTAGGACCTTAAATAAAATGTTTAAAGCGACTGTTTGGACTAGAAATATATATATTTTACCAGCTTCAAAAATCACTTTCATATTAGTCATCGGCTCTGCAAGCAAAACAGCTCCAATTTGTCCTTTCAAACATATTTGCTCTCCAAAAATATTATCCTGCATTCCAATCGGGAAGTTTTTCACATTTGGATCGAAGGAGCTTGCATTGCGAAGTGGCAGGGTAAAATAATTGGGCACCTATATAGTGGATTGGTTAAGGATATTGAACGAGGCAAAATAAAGTTCGAACTTACATGTGATGCGATTTGTGGGAAAAAAGTGCGTTCGATGATATTCGGCAGCATGCTTTTAGTTCCACTATCCTGCACTGGAGGGTGATGATGCTTTTCCGATGCTGGTGGTTTCGGCATCTGAAAAGCAGATCCAATTGCGCAGTATGAAAATGGCTAAAAAAAAACAAAATTTATTAACGAATAAATATATTTATGGTTAAGCTTACTTCATTCAGCGGTTGAGCTTTCAACGTTGCACTTAGTTTTTGTATAAAATCGACATAAATGTTAATTTGACTATACGAAAAGGGACGTTTTGGTGGCGTTAGAGCTATGGTTACAAAATGCCATCTGAAAATTATTTAAACTGAATGTCTTAATTCAGATATACGGTAAACAAAATATTTACCTTCCATCTAACAATGTTTTTGACAAAACTGACGATGTTAAATACTCACGCTTTGTTACAGCAGCAACTACAAGCGTTCCATTTTGCTGTATGAATATTTCAAAGCCTGTCTCATGGTAAGTTGTGATCCTTTAAAAGTAATTTTATTTTAATTATGAAAAGGACAAATATACAATCCGATTGATAAAAAATATTAGCTTTATTGTGTTATTTACTACTAATTATTAGTATTTAAGCTATTGAGGGTATTCTTAAGACTTGTGAAAATACATTTCGAGTAAGATTGTTACTTTTTTCTTAAAAAGCCGCCAAGCTTTGCTTTTTTGATTGAGTAGACGCGTTTCGACTTCTTTGAGTCATCTTAACAGACACCAAAGATAACTCAAAGGAGTCAAAACGTGTCTGCTCATTCAAAAAGGAAGCCTCGACGGCTTTTAACGCAAAATAGAATTGCGCTGCGGATATCAAATACACAAAATAATTGATTATAAGATTATTACCTCTAGAAAAAACCTTTACAAAACCTGAAAGCAAAAAAAAATGGTTCATCTTTTTCTGCGAAAATTTCTTTGGTGGCGTTAGGTTCAATTCAATTGTTACATTTTACAGCTCTGCCTAAAACATCGTTTATAAGTGCAGGATGCGACAGAACTAAGTAGTTTGGTAGGGTAAAATCGACTAAGCAGTTTCTGCTGGGTGCGGTGGTGAAGGTGTGTAGGTGCACAGGATCTGTTTTGTTCCGTCAATATAGTTTGAACCGCAGTACATCGCAGCTTTGCCGTACATGCGTATTTTAAAAATCATTTATCTACGCCTGCGATGCAATGAGCTTTTCGGTGATAGCTCAATATTCCGCACAATAGTGCTGCTTCTATTGCGAACACAATTCAGTCCTGGGCTCGACAGTTGGAGGAAATTGGTAGCACAGTAAATGAATGGAAAATAGTATAACCGACTAACCGTCAAAATAAAAATAATTTTTTATCGTCAATTATTTTCTTTATTCGCCCAATTCAGCAAGGCCCGACGGCTTTTCAAGAAGAAGGGGAAAAAATCATTCATTCATTCTTTAGCACCCTACTAAATCAGTTCTGACGCACTTTATATAATACATAGCTCCAAAGTTCATCGTTCCTTTCAACGACTCCAGGCGTCGCGGTTTGAGGCAATTCTCCAATTTTTGCAGTAATCGAGCAGTCACCTAAGCAAACTGCTCGAAAACCGACATAACACTGATCCAAATTTTAATTCATACTTTCATAAATTATAATATAAAAAAAATATATATATTTTTTTATTATAAATTTTATATTATTTTTTTTCATATATTAAGTTTATTTGTTTTTACATTTATATTATTTATATTTATCTTTTTTATTATTATTTAAATTTTTCTATATTATTATCTTATATTACTTTAATAATTCAAATTTACAATTAAAATTGGGACATGACAACACCTTTTCGTGCTGCATATTCACGTATTGCATTGCCGAAGGCAATCTATGCAGCCGAATGAACGGTTGCTCGTGAACAGCCGGTGTGACATCTGCCGCAAGAGGACGATTGAGAACAAAACGAGGAGTCTGCTTTTGATCTCGATACATAGCGCACGCGCGAGAACCGCGTCGGCAGGAGTGAGTTAGCGCGTAGAGCATGAGATGGTGAACTCGGCTGTCGTTCTGATACCGCAAAATGCTTGTTGTATGCATTTTCATGCTTACTTTTGATGGTGTATTTTGTCGTGGCGGTACAGGGGACTTGAGTTTTTCGCTCGTTTGCTATTAAATATGAATCCCTAATTACATTGGACGGTGAAGTGATATGTTCTGATAGATTTATTTTGTCGTGCATGCTTGAGTTTCTGCTCCAAGCCATCGCCAAATTCGTGCAGGATCTTGCATTTGCATGAGAAGTTGTATGTGACGAAAGACAAAATATGCCCATAAACGTAACGTCATCTGAGTTGCACTTACTCGGGCTTGCCATCGCTCCATCGTGTACTTCGCCGTTACGTCTTGGTGGTGTCTTGTAATAATCCCTACAGTGATGCAAGTGAAAGCAAAAAGCATAGTGAGTGTGAAAAGATTGCGAAGTTAGCAATGTAATAAAACGAAATGAATAGCGATCATAGGGATTCGTTATCAAACGTTAGTGCGAATTGTTGTTGTCGACAGTCTTTGTTGCGGGCATGTTTTGTTGTTCATCGCTTTGACATGTTATATGTTTGATTGTTGGACGTGTGGCACATTGGAATTTTGTTCGCACTGGGCGCCAGTGAACGGTTGTAAATTTTGGAAAGAAAATCGTGGCGATTTTGATGCAACTTACAAGAAAGCCTGTTTCTGATGACCCCAAGTAGCGCATGTCTGCTTGGAGACTTCGCTCGTTGTCTGATTTTTGTGCAAGCACATTCGATACGACGGGAATAAATCTTGAGGTGGTCCATCCCGCGATTAGCAATTTTTTTTTGCACACGCGAATTTTTCGGCTATTCTGGCTAAGACGAGAGAAAAGTCGTGTCGGGATCATCGTGGAAAATGCATGTGCGTTATCCATTTGTAAATGAAATTTAACAATTTTTGGTACCAGATGACGACTGGCTGTTTAACGTAACGGACCAAATAACAGAATGCGTGTCCATGAAATTCATTCGCGTGTCTAATAAAAATAAACTCTTCGTTCAATTCAATTAAAATAATTCAACTGAGAAATTAAAGGTGGAGAATGCGTGAATATCGAACATGGAGATGGAATAGAAGGGATGAAACGTGTCGAACGACGATTATCACTGCTGCCATTGAATGTAATATTAATAGTCGGAAAAAGTATGAGAAGTGTCTTCAATCAAGATAAAGAGTGTTTTAAAAATAAAACAAGAAAACGTGTGATGAATTAGCTAAATAAACAAGATTGAGAACCTGGTTCAAATGCACTTGGTCGCGAACCATTCAAATGTATTGATCAGTCTTTCGTTAATCTAATTTATATTTAAATTCATTTGTTCAATAGGCCTTGCCCATCCCAAACGCGAGCGCTCGTAGGAGGAGGATTGGGTTTTATTAAATTATAAGGATTTAAAAAAAAAAACAAAAAAAAAATTCAAACTTTTAATTTTGGCTTGAGGACACATCTACCATAACTTTAGTCCGAGTACATTTAAAAAAAAAAGAATTTATTTAGGCCAATTAAAAGCATTTTGTATCACTAGGAACATAAGAATCTTTTTTTTCCCCATTTAATAACCGACTACGGAAATATTTATGAAAAATTGTGAGACTGATCTTAAAGTTATACAAGTGTTAGGAATAAAGAAGAAAAAAGATATGAATTATTAAACTAAAAAATTTCGGTCTTTCCTTTTATCTAGAACCTGACCGGGTATGGGACCCGCCACGTTGGCTGGCCCCTCCACTATAATGAGCTAGCCATCGGGTGAGCCCACCTCTTTTTATGTGTTTACAGGTGCTTTTGCAGGGTAAGGTGGCCTTCCGCTCACGTGCCTATTTATGGCATAGGGTTATGTGACTCCCTCACATAATACTATGAAATAAATTTGCCACGTTTATATTTTTCATGTTTGTATGAGTTTTTCACTTAAATGGAACATATATGGCCACGCTTACATTTGGATCTTGATCCGGCTGGGGGAGTGCGAGGAGGCACCGATTCCGTCTGTTTTCTCCAAGCCCGGTTTGTCCTCTGAGTCAGCAATTTTTGACCCTTAATAGGTTACCTCATTCTCGACTTCGGTCGATATTCATTTGATCCGCGAAATTCGTGGATGGGAAATTTTTATTTGTAGTGAGTCTTGTGCGGGGGGAAAGAACCCAGCCCACGACACCGCAATGCTAACCTGCCAGCGCATTCAAGCGTCCGCAGACAAGGCCAATCTCGGCGAAACCAACCATTCACTTTCGCCGAGGCAGCAGATCATCGCTGCAGTCCTTTACGGATAGTTATAATACACCTATTTCACTACATGTTGGAATGCAAACAGCACAGAATTTGCTTGTTCTATAGATACAGGGCAGCGTTTCGTTAGTTTTCTTCTTGGCTATGTTTCGTTCGTTTTTAGAAAGAATACCTTTTTTATCCAATGCTGTACATTACCAGCCTATTATAGCAACCGAAATTCTGGGACATCTAACACTTTTTCCATTGGTTTGTTTTCCGCTTTGCGACAATAATATATCTCAGGCTCACCTTTGAAAACGTTCCAGTTCGGATAAAAGTCTTCACAACTGCGACGCGAGCTTTTCGACTGTTGCGTTGCCATTCTTTGTTTTTTATACAATATTAAACCAGTGTTGAAACGCTATTACGATTGAAATTTTTGCCGTTTCGGTCACCAGAAGCTACTATTTCATTTTACTTATGCAGAAACGTGCCAATTACTTCAACCGGTAAGTGGCACGTTTCTAGAGTTTGGCAAACAATTTTTACAACACTTATCAAAACCTTTCGGTAAGTGTGTCAAAGCAATTTTTCTCAATAAATACAGAGGCTAAACTTATTAAACTATGCGAAAATATCAGAATTGATGGTCCGATAGAAGTTTTGTGGTGAAAAAAACCAAAGATTTTAACCTTCGAGGAAGATAGTTAACCAGAGTATCAAAGGAACGCCTTAATGAGATCTTTCGACCTTAAAATTAGATTATCGATTCCAATGTCTGTTCGGAAAATGTACTAAAAATTTACTAGTCCCACTTTGTGAAGTGCGTGGGATTGGCCACCGATACTTTAAAGAATATATTCGCACTTGCAAGCTTCGTTAAATTCTTGCTCAGAAAACACTTCCGGTTTCTTCCACAGCTACTCCATTTTTCAAATATTTTTGAAACATATCTAGCGATAATGAGCTTACAATAACTTCTATAGGGAGCGCTCAGCTACACTAAATATGTTTTTCCTCGACAACACAACTAAAACAATTCTTCGTCAACGTTTTTTTTCATAACAGTATATTTCGGTACCGATCGAATGGGATCAAAATTATATAAATACTGGGAAATGAATTTCGCACCTTTCCAATAGTTTGATTAAAAATCCTGCCAGTTAAATATTAAAAATAAATTCTTTCTCATGTGTTTACCTTGAGTCCGAATTTGTTTGTAAAACGCTTTAAAAAATAATTTACCTAAACCTTTAGTGTTAATATTTTTATAAAAATTCGGTTGTCAAAGTTTCTTGAATATTCTGTAGTAATCGAGCAGTCGCCTAAGCAAACTGCTCAAATACCACCATAATGCTGATCCAAATTTCAATTTTAAATTAAAAAAACAAAATAATAATAATGATTTAAATTTACAATTGAAATCTGGACACGGCAACCCCCTTGGAAACGGAGCTTATCCACGAATTACACTTCCACCATGCAAATGAAATTGGATGGAAGGCTCGTCAGCTGCCACTGTGAGGAGTCCCGCGAGGTGGCGACGAATAACAGGGGAGTCTGTTATGAATCATCACCGCGAACACGTCGCGACGCCGAAGAGACCTTTCGACTTTTCTGCTACGAGTCGAGAACCGCGCCGGGGGAATTTCGCGTTTTGAAATCAATCAAGAAGATGAGACCCCGAAGCGATTGTGCGTACAGTGAGTGCTATTGTTATTTTCAACGTTATTTTACTAGGAAGTGTATATTAATTAAACTTAAAGCCAACATTGAACCGTCACAACGTAATCGCTTCGCGGTTATCCCATTGAATTGCGGGTAGAAAGCTTCGCATCTAGCGAACTCGTTCCTTGGTGTTGTGATTCTGTCGATCGGTTTAGCAAGGAATTCGTTGCCTTGCCACTTATCCGAAAAGATTTGTTTTGTGGAAGCCCAAAGGTGTATGAACAATACAAGTGCCGATTCTGTGTACTGATTCGGGGGAAAAGTGATTGAAATTGATTTTGGCACAAAGCAAAAATTTGTTCGGAGAGTGTTCTCCTTATCCTTATTGGTCGCGATTTAGCCGTTGAAAACGCGTAAAATGATCTTTTCCTACCTTTGGATTGGGGTGGTACGCAAGAGTACGCCTGCAAGACAAACAGCGCATCTCTACGGCAATTTTTTGTGTACGCATGAATTACATTTTGTGTGTTTATATGCGACAGTACGGAGTAGGATTAGCTTCAACGAGAGATTAGTACGGGAAAATTGCATTGCGTTGGTCGGGATGGCAAGCGAAACCGGCAGAAATTTAGCATTTGGCCAGAAAAGGGAAGTGTCATTGTCACAAAATGCTTAAATATCTTTAAATAGCCCGAGCAGTTTTTTTTTTCTACGGGTAATCTAACAACATTGGTTATCGTATTTGGCCGTTTTGTTTCGATTAAGACCTGGTACGCCCCAAACTAATTATCAGCATCGATTTGATCCTACGGCATCTAGTTTCCATCGCGTACGACCCGTAGATGAGTGTCGGGAAATATTGTCATTCTGGTGCACCGGCACTATTTGAGAAAGACTCACGTCAGTGTCAACCCCCACAATTTGAAGATTGTTTTCAAGCACGAGATTGCTCGAACATAGTGAATTATGCGCGGCAGTAAAAATCGAGGACGTGGAAATGCCAGATGGGATTGAGAAGTTGATATCATAATATCCGAATGAATGGGATACTGTCTATTTTTCGAATCAATGTTGGATACGATGTTGTTCGCCAGAGATAATTGGCTAAAAGGAAATGGGATGCTGTTTCCAGACAGTGGAAAATAAGGATAAGAAAAACATTAATTGATAGAGCGATGTTTATGCGTTTGATATGAGCTTTATTCGAAAGATAGCTATAACTGAACAACTTGTTAACGTAGTTGACCCATAGCAACTTTTCTAGACATCATATATGGCTAAGGAAGTTAATGTATATAAAGTGCAAAAGTGTGATTTGAGGTTTTCCTCCGCATTCAAATTAAGTGTTAATCGTAATAGATTTATGTAAGTTCTCGTAACGAACTCCAAATCGAAGTTTGGAAAAATTTTTCAGGCAGCACCACGTCACCAGCGGGCGCCCGGCGAGGATGTTGGATTTCCTATTTTGTTTATGTAAGTTATGTGTTTTATCATTTTTATTTAAATTACCTACTTTTTTTAAATTTGGTTTTTTTCGGCATTTTTAAATTTTCTCTTTTTTATTAAAGTTGTTTTTTGGTATTTTTTATGAATTCTCTGTATTTTTTTATGAGAGCCCAATTTTTTGAATTTAAAATTGTTTTGTTGGGGAAATATTTGTTTGTTTTTTTCTCAAAGTACATGTGTAAAACTATAAAAATCAAAGAAATAAAAATGTTTAGATAAAGTGAAAGATAAACTCGGTCTTTCCTTTCATTAACCCTGACCGAGTATGGGACCCGCAACGATGGCAGGCCCGTCCACTATAATGAGCCTCCCTTTTTGATGCGTTTCAGGTGCTCTTGCCCGGGTAGAGTGCCTTCCGCTCACGTGCCCTTTTATGGTATAGGGTTATGTGATTCCATCGTATAATACTATAACATGAATTGGCCACGTTTATATTTCTCATTTAATGGAAAAACGCATACAAATTTTGTTTATTTGAGTTTTTCGCTTAAATGGGAAATATATGGCCACGTCTACATTTGGATCTTGATCCGGTTGGGAAGGTGCGAGGGGGCACCGCTTCCACTTGGGTGTCCCACTCTTATTTGTGGGCCATAAATATCGTCGGTAACGTCGAAGTCAATGCTCAAGTCCATCTGTTTTTCCCCGGCCCAGTTTGTTACTGGCTATAGACAATTCAGCCATTAGTAGGTTACCTCGGCCTCGAGACCAGTCGATCGGCATTAGATCGCTTCAATTCGGTAATGCGAAATTTTTTTGCAGTGGGTCTTGTGCTGGGGAAAAGAACTCGCCCCACGACACCGCAACGCTAGCCTGCCAGTGCATTCAAGCGTCCCCAGACAAGGCCAATCTCGGCGGATCTCACCATCCTCTCTCGCCGAGGCAGTAGACCATCGCTGCAGCCCTTTACGGACATTCATATATACCTATTTCACTACAATTCTTCTTGTCCTAGTTTCTCAATACTAATGTGCAACAACTTACGTGAATAACATTCTCCTCCTCGTTTTATTTCCATCATCGAAATGCTGGTCATCGTCTATATGCTTATCGAGTCTTAATAGCGCATGAAAGATGAAACCATATGATCCTGATATTGTCCAATTTTTTATATCTGGCACAATTATCCCATCTTCTGGATTTTGAATATCCAAAAATTCATTGCAACTGCCTGCCCAATTCAAATTATGCAGCGATATAGCAATAATTGTCTGCAAAAAATGACACATCAGACCCCACATATTATTGTGAACGACAAGTCTAAGCTTACCTGGAACAATTGTTTGCTCTGAGGGAACTCAGTTTTTTCTCGTAATAAACAATATATTTGCTTTAACTCGATAGGTGTTAGACTATGTTTCGCCAGTTCTTCGATCAGTTTTATCAAATTTTGAATGCAAATCTGCGAAAGCATGTTGAAATGAAGCAGATGTTGACATGTAACTTTAATGATGCGTTCTTCACATGCAGTCGATTTACTGAAAATTGAGGCCATGTTTAATAATATCCAACAGTAGTCGGCACTATCTTTGCAGACTTACCAAACATAATTGCAAGCACAGCCTTTTAGTAATAATGAACTTATATAATTTTGTTCCTTGCCATTCATTTCCGGTATCCATTGAATTAATTTCGTTAAAACTTCAGGTATTACAATTCGACCGTTGCTACTATCAAATGCTAAATCGAAACAAATTTTCAATAGCTTTTCACTTGGCTTCCCAAATGATTTGAGTCCTTCAAAGATTTTCTCCATCTTATCAGGTGATTTTAGAATTTGAACGACTTTCTTTGATATGCGACTAACAGCACACAATGTACTGATAATACTCAAGCCGAGATTTTGATGATCAATCAACCAGTTCTGGAAATTGAATGGTATCTTTATAGATGTTCGAGCTTATAATATTATTTATTTATTCCTTTTACTTTTGAATAATTGTTATGAATTTATATTTTAACATGTTATCTTACCTTCACATTATTTGGAATAGAAATAAGTATTTCAATAATATTGGTCTCAATCAATGCATTGCATATTTGATGTGATGTAGCTATATCTGATATAAAATCACGTACAGTACCAACAGTAGCTATTAGTCCGTTGACATCTACAGGCATTTCAGCAGAATCACTTGCAATCTCGAATGGCTCTACATTGTCCGTTTCATGACAAAAATGATTCGTTTTGATTAATTCTACTATGGCATCACAGTATTGTTGGATAATTGTTACAAGTTCTATTTGGCGCTGCATAAAATACATAAATAGTTTAAAAACTTTACTAGATGGAAGAAACATACTTCCTCTGGACTAGACCTTTGCAAGACTATCATCATTAGGCAGCAACACTTCAGTGCTACACGTCGAATTTCACTGCTACATTCCCACTTTGATATGAGCTTAATTATTACCGAAACTGTGGCAGGACATATTGCACGCATTCCATTCCGCTATGGATGAATCAACAGTTATTTAAAAATCTAGGTTTGATGGAAAGAGAGTCACAGTGCACTTCTGATATGGGTTGTGCAAAATTATCGAACACATTATGCAACAAAATCTTCAAAATATCATTAACATCCAAACAATAATGTAATCATGATTATATGTATATCCACAACAAAAATGGAAGAGTTTTATGAAAAATTAGGATTTTGGTTTTATGCGCTTGTGAATATTTGTCTCACTTTATGCATTTATGTTTACTTATCTCTGAATATGTAGAATTATGCTGTTGACTGAAATTATTGTAGTTTCACAAAATCGTGTAAGAGAACAACCAATTTAGTTGATGCTATGCATGCAAACATTTTAATTAGTAGAACGAAAAAAGCAAAGCATTTAAATAATCGCTATAATATCAATATTATAACACAGAAAAACAATTATTTTAGAAAGCTAAAGATGCAAAAGTTAAGCGTAGTCATTTTTATGATTAAAACCTTAACCCTGTTCGTAACTTTAGTTTCGGGAGCGTGAAGCAGAACGATAAATATAAAACCAGACATTTTGAAATATTTCTTGTGATGTGTTAAAATAAGGTAATTAATATTATTTTCGAATAAAAATAATTCCGAGACGTTTAGCTATGGTCAATTAGAGGAGACATAGCATCCACGGAATCGTCGTCCGAAATATGGTAACATAACGGTAACAAGTTCAGACAGAAGTATGCTGCTATCTATATCTGATATGAAATACTTACAGCATCAACAGTAGCTATTAGTCCGTTAACTTCTACAAGAATTTTCTTTTCCTTGCGCTGTTCCTTTTTCTAACAATGATATGCATTTATCGATTCAACTGACTTAAGAAGTTCGTTGGTAAGGGCCCCAGAAACTTGCGACAGATCATCAGGTTTTTCACGATTCAGTTAATATGTTCTTAAAAAGTCGTCGTCAATTCAAGCACAGCGACTCCTTCATGATTTCAATGGCGCACAAATGGCTTGCGTTTTTTCCAAATTTATAGCAGTTTTGTACCATACTCATACACTCTAGAGTAAACAATAGCCTCCACATTATTTAGAGAGTTTTTTTACGTAGTCTATCCAAAGTTTCATGGATAGTTTGATCTAAATGACAATTTCGTGTATGATTACGTCATGGATTACAAATCAACGAATGATTTTCAAAGAAAATTTCAATATTTTTGTAGCGTTGATCATGCAAACGTCTATTCATAATAATTAGCGAAAGCACACTCACTTTACATGTTAAAAAAAAGAGGACTGTTTGACAGCTCCTTCGATAGCTAACCCGTTAGTAAGTTCTATTTAAACAAAAATAAACCTCCTTTACTAGAACATACACGCTAATTTGAAGCAGGCAGTATAGATGTCATGCCGCGGACTGAAGACGTACAAAAAGGAGACACTAAGCAAACTTCTTGGGCTATATTGAGAGAAAAAACTAGAATAAAATCACTTAAGTTGGCTTGGTAACGTTTTTCTTTAGAACTATGAAAATTCGCTCACAATCGAACATAATTGTGGGCAAATTACACGAGATCAAATAAGGTCAAATATAAAAGAAAATTTTGTAAATTATACGTCCACGCCCGCGGTTTACGGGAAATTAAGAAGTTTCATGTTTTTTGTTTTGTGCGAAGATGCCATCTATGTCGGTCCATAGCGTGAACGTCAAAAAATATATCCACAAGAAGTGCACACCGCGATCTACTTTTTTCCATTGTACTTGCTAATTCGCTGTAAATAAAGTCTCACGTGTTCGATGAGTGGCGAGAAACCCTAACCGGGAAAGCACATATCGAGACAGCAAAGTGTTGCAACTGTACATTTTTAATGTTTGGAGAAAGTGAAAAAAATCGGTCTTACTATAATCCCAATCGTCTCAATGCGCAGGACTTCTGCACAGTAATAGATGCAATATACTCTACTGAAAAAATCTAATAACAGTTGCTGACACAAGCATAGACGCGATTGCAGAATATCCAGAATCGAGGATGTACAAGAATACCCTGGAAATGAACGGAGCGGTCATTGTCAATTAGGACAAAATTACTCGCCCGACTTCAAGTACCTGCCTGGATTACATAGCAAAAAATGATAAAAAATTTGCTGAAAACATTAAATTCACACTTGCAGATTGGCCGTAGTTAGATCATCGTGTTCTAAAAATGGTCATCTATGGTCAAAGTCTCAGTCAGCAAAAACCTACCCACACAATATTCAGGTATTTCGATAAGGATTTTTTCAAATCGAAATTCAACAGTTGCTAACAAACTGAAATCCTGAAAACATCATAGAGCTCGAAAATATGATTACAGAGTCCAAGCATGATTCTACCATTGAGAAAAAGATCAGATGTCGACACCATACATGGATAACAAAGAAAGTAATTGAGGCTAGTATTAACAAAAGGAAGGTTTATAAAAAATACAAAAAGCACGCTGAAGCTCACGCACTTAACTATCTATATAACCAAGCCCTAAAACAATCAAAACGTCTCATAAAAGAAGCTAAATTTTCATATTACTCCAGAAGATTGGAAACAGCGGCGGACAACTCACACGGAATATGGAAAATAATAAAAGAGTAAAAGATAATTCATCACCCTGGATCATGTCATCAAATGCTGAATTTTTGGCATGGACTATAAGAATGCAGCACGTCCATATGGAACAACAAACCCGCTAAACCATTTTTTTTCAACAATTGGTGAAGAAATTACCAGGGAGCTTGGTGACAAGTCAACTAGCTATTTCAATATCATAAATAGCCCACCTAAGTCCATCTTTCATATTCATCAAACGA
Organism: Odontomyia ornata; assembly: GCA_963969285.1. Taxonomy (NCBI): domain Eukaryota; kingdom Metazoa; phylum Arthropoda; class Insecta; order Diptera; family Stratiomyidae; genus Odontomyia; species Odontomyia ornata. The sequence continues at coordinate 183,303,616 of OZ017741.1, read as the reverse complement.
TTAAAAGAGAAGTATTAAATACAATCGAAAATTTGAAGAAAACAAGTTGAAGTAGCAGGAGACTGCTCCTGCCAGAAGGGTATTGTAAAACAATTAGTAAATCAAACAATATATTCTGCATATCAAAACTTGACTAATATACAGATTCCATAAATTGAGCTCGAAGAATTATTATGGTTATTATATTTTAATATTCGCCGCCATTTTGTTTCATGTATTTTGACCCCGTCGCTTAATTAGTCATGATAATCCATCAATATTACAAACCATTTCTAAAATTTTTATCAAAATTTCTACATATTTATAGTGTCTAGGTCCGTTGCAAACGTGTATCTCCCTAGTATCACGTGTTAATGTTGTTGTAATTGTTGAATATTCAATCGGCTATGACTTAGCTGTTTATTGTTCGATTATTGTGAAATTTTCAGGACACATACAATTGCTTTCGGAAAACTTAAATGGTAGTTTTTGGGAAATTTAAGGGCTCCATTTTGATTTTATAGGCAAAAATGTAAAATTTATAAAATGTACTATTATTAACAAAGTTGATCGAATTTCGATTTCTAAGGTATTTGTTGCCTTTGTACTCTTGAAGTCTCACCTCTGTGATTTTTTTCAGATTTTTCGGGTCAAAGGTGTCCAACCGCGAGGGGGGGGGGGTGACACAAAATTTTCGTACATTTCCCCTTCCGCTGCACCCAACAAAGCAAAACTCGTCATTTCTCTCACCAAGGCCTTTTATTTGATACCCATATTGCCTACATGCGATGAAACTTTTTTTTTGGGGGCCACTCTCCTATATGGGGAGACCCCCCTTAAACACCTTATAAATTTTTTCTTGTGCTGAAGCTTTGAAGAACGCATCACTTTACACCTATTTACGAAATCTTGTGTTTCTAGCTTATGTAGTTTCCGAGAAAAAGTGGTGTGACACACGGACGGAGGGACAGACAGGACGCGATTTTAGTAGGGTATTGTAAAATGATTTAACAATACCTTAAAAATGCAGCGCCAGGTATTGACAGCATCACCAAACTTGAAATTATTCTAGTCAAAGAGGAGATAGCTGAACCACTGGCACATTTTATGAACAAGCATATTCGAAACGGAACATTTCCGGAAGAAGAGAAACTGGCAAAAATAATTCCAATATTCAAAGGAGGAGATCTTCTGGGTCCGAATAATTACCGCCCTGTTGCACTTTTGACAGCGTTTAGTAAAATATTCGAAAAACTTGTAAATAATCGTTTAAAATCTTTCTTAATGGACAATTCTATCATAAATCCGAAGCAGTTTGGCTTTCAAAAGAACAAGAGTACTTTCGATGTGGTACTTTCTGTCTCACGTTACACCAATGGAAGTCTTGATAAAGGAGATTATGCTTTTGCAATTTTTTTGGACCTGAAGAAAGCTTTTGATACGGTTGATCATGACCCTTTACTTCAAAAACTTGCATCGTATGGTATACAAGGCAAACCGAAACAATTTTTTAAAAGTTATTTAGGAGGAAGATTCCAAAAAAACATCAGTTAATAATGTCTTGAGCAATCTAGCACCAATGGAATTGGGGGTTCCTCAAGGATCTACCTTGTTTTTGCTATACACTAATAATTTGAATATATGTAAACTGAAACGTCACCGCACATTATATGCTGATGATACTGCTCTTCTTTATTCAGGCCATGATAAAGTTGCCATGGAGAATATCGTCAACGAGGATCTAGAAAAATATCGTTCATTGCTTATCGAAAACAAGCTAGCATTGAATACTAAAAAGACAAACAGAAGAATAAGGAAGACATAGAAGTTAACCTAAAAATGAACGGCGAAAACTTGCAAAGAGTGCTTGAAATTAAATATCTCGGTCTTACCATGGATCATCGTTTGACATGGTTGCCACGCATAAATAATTTGAGGAGACAACTACAACCAATGATAGGAATCTTGAGAAGATATGGAGGTTTTCCAATGCATCTAAAGAAACTTGTATTAAATACATTTGTACTGACAAAGCTGCATTATGCGGTGGCCAGTTGGAGTCAATCGTCAAAGCAAAACCTTAATATTATATCCAGGATACTAACTAATACCTATGAAAACATTCTAAACCTTCCAATTCTCACTCCAACAAGACTAGTGTATCAACGGATCAATACACTCACCTTCAGTCAAATCAGTACTATGGAGAAACCTAAGTTTATCTTCAAATATTTAATTTCCAGTGAATCGGAATGAAGCCCCTTTATAAAAGTATCAGAAATAAATCCATATAATTCAAGAAATGCCAACAATTTTGTAATACCTTACGCTAGAACTGATCGACTAAAGAACGATAGAACGAATGATGCTCTGCGTATATACAACAATCTTCCAAAAACAGTGAAAAACGTAAACTCATTATTGGTTTTTAAGAAAAGACTTAAAGAACATCTAATAAATTCAAATTAATGTTAAGTCCGGAGGATTGAATATGCAGTATCTTAGGGCATTTAGACCCTAACGTCCAGATACTTAAATACTGCTAGTTTTTACAAACTCAGAGTTTTTTTTACCGCGTCGTATGATATTTTTTTATCTCTAAGAACTGTTCACGAATCGGACTAGACTAGCAGGAAAGGAGTACTTCACAGCATTTTGTGTGCCCCTTATACCGATGTTTTAGCATTGCCTGGAGGCACACGTAGGAATCGACAACGCGTGAAGTGCAGATCGCACGAGCGTTGTGCGACGATGAAAGAGTGATGGAGAGAATGGTAGGGAATGGAGGTATTTAAAAAACAGTCGATGTTATTTAAACTGATTTTTCTAAGACCTTTGATTCAGTGATTCAACTTTCTCTAGCTCACAAGCTGCGTATATTGGGCATCGCTGGCAATACTCTGACATGGTTATCTTTCTATTTGTCATCTAGAACCTGCCGGGTTGTATCTCAGGGAGTTACTACTTCCCCATTTTATCCCACTTCTAGCGCACCTTGAGGGTCTCTAGGGTCCGCTTCTATACAACATTTTTGCCATAATCTTTCCGCCGATTTCCACTCCATTCCTGCTCTAAGACCTGTGTTATGCGATGGGTGTGAAACATGGACCCTAACCCAAGCATCCGCAAATATATTGAACGCCTTTGAGCGACGGGTCCCGAGGCGAATAATCGGAGCGAATCTAGACGGGGACTAATGCAGAATTCCATAGAACCATGGGCTGTATGCATTTTTTGACGAATCGGAGGTCTCAACGATAAGACTGCGGAAGCTGTAATGGGTTGGCTACATGAATCGTATGGACGAACAACGGATACCCAAAAAGGTGTTCGTTGGGAGAACTAAGGCCGGAGACCAGCGGGGAAACCAAGGAAACGCTGGTCTGACCCGGTCGACGAAGACAGTTCATTGCTGCTCGGATTTCGAAATTGGAGGACGCCGTCAATGGACCGAGACTTTTGGAGGTGCTATTTGCAGCAAGCGAAGGCCCGAGAGGAGCTCTAGTGCTAAGAAGAAGAAGAAGATTCCTGCTCTATGCAGATGATCTTAAAGTTTATAGAGTTATATATTCATTGGATGATAGTGTTACCCTCCAAAGTGATTTTAAATCTTTTGAATCCTAGTGTGAACTGAACTCTTTACATTTGAATATCCCTAAAATTCGTACATGTAGTTTTGTAATTACCTTATTGACCCTCATTTAGTCTATTTGCTTGAAGTAAGAATGACTCACGGCCCATCGGGTTCCCCTCACTTGTTTATTATCCCTTTTGCGCATATGGAGATCTACTTTCATTCTACCTTGTTGAGACTTCCTCGGAATCATGACCTTCTTCAACTTGGTTCTTTCCCTGTTTTTTTTTTTGCTTTTAAACCTATGTTGCGCAATGTTTTTAATTAAAGCTTTTAGAAATTTGCTTCTTCTATAGTTTTGCTTTAATTTGCAGTGTATATATTTATATTTTATTTTCATTTATTTTATTTTCAAATGAGTTCTCATGTTATTGTATTACTCTATAATTGGACCTTGTTCTGTAGAGAATAAATAAATAAATACATAAATGATTCTATTAAAAACAAAACTTTTCAACTCGCATTAAAAAGTGAAAGATGACCATTTTCTGTTTTTCTTTTGTAGCAATTCAGCCCCTTTCGGGCCTTCGCTTAGAAATAGTTAGAGTATCTCACTCTCATGATCGAATGTATCGGCACTCCACAAAGTGATATGATCATTATCACGCTTTTGCCGTGTGTTCGTCCACCCAGCCGAGATACGTTCTGATTTTAAAACAGCAAGTATCACAACTGAACAGGCTTATAGTCCCGTCCGAAGAATCACTCAAACTAAATCTCGTTGACGCCAACGAAACTTGAACCAGAAACCTTCGGCTTACGGGCACAGTGCTCTAACCACTACACCACGCGGACTAGTTTCCTGCTACGTTAGTAATTAATAATTGGTGCTTGATACGGTGTTAACCCTTTGACACAGACTTACAGAATATATATTAAACAGCTAGACCAACTATTATTTGAACAAAACTATACTATTATTTATAACAAAAATGAACTAATCATTACTCGGTCTAAAAAAGGATTCATGAAATAAATAAACATTTTATAACGTCCTATATAACATTACTATATCGAATTTGTTAACCTACACTTCAGATACTCATTGTTATCTGTGTTAATCCAACCATGCAATTATTTCATTCCAAAACTAAAGCAAAGATTCATTTGTTAAAACATGCAGTTAAAAAGCCATCACATTATAATAACAAACACAGTACGAACGTAGATATTTGACACTCACCAAATTATCACAGTTAAAATTATTTATCCTTTCACCAGAGCTAGTTGACACACATTGCATGGATGTTAAGGATTTCTGTAAATTTTACTCTCAAATTGTTGAATACATTTATTTGCGTAATTTTGGTTTATGGTTATTATAATATATCATTGCATTTAATGAACAGATGAACATTTTGTATAAATCATAAAATTCGATATTGAAAGAGAACCAAATATATTCGCCTGTGCAAATCAATGTTATGTATAATAAAGCATGTTCATTTAGCAAAAGTTAAAATGTTTTGAGAAAATTTACCTGTGATCCAGCTATAATTGAACTTAACGTATCTACCAAACTGGTTCCGATACTTCCATATTGCAGTATATTGTCAGATTGAAAGCAATCTGAAAAAAGGAAATTATAGATCAAACTTTCCGTTTTGCACACTGTACTTTACAATCTTACCATAAATAAACGGAACTATTTCTACATGCGTTACATTTGGCCTATACGATAACTTTTTATATTCAGCAAAACTTCCACGTAAAAAATTTCTCCACGTAAAATACGGATCATAAATGACTTCGAGCAGATTTGCAAATTTTGTGAAGATTGCTATTTCTGTATTTGTTAGCTTGGAGTCCTTTTTCACCTGAAATACCATTCAAGACATAAGGTAGACAAAAGTCAAACTAACATTTGCATTTTACCTTTTGATATATTTTTGTCAGGATCGCTATTAAATTGGCTATATAATCATATTTTGCTACGGTACTAATATTGTCAAAATGTCTACAAATTATCACTAAACATTCCACTAGCATATTGGTTTCAAAAAGTTTTTCATCTGTGAGAGCATCCTGAGAATTCAAATTGGATTACATTAATTGACTGATTAATGGATATCTGGGGAAAGTCTTACTCGTTCAATCTCATCACGGGCAATGATGATGAATTTCCCAATTGCTGGAAGCAACTCATCGGGAAGCCGACTTAAAAGCGGACCGCTATCGGGTTTAATTTCCGACCAAAGTGGTGCATTCGAAAAGTCAATTTGAAGTTGACTTTTCCAAATTGTTACAAAGCCGGATATGAACTGTCGAAAGTACGTCTCCTCGTTCTGGAAGATTATATTAAAGGAAGTTATAATAATAATTTACTTTTAATTTTAATGTTTCATATGATCCACTTGGCTATTGGATTCTAAGTTTAAAGAAAAGCTCTTTTCCGAGGGTTGTGTTACTATGAGGGTATCAACTAGACTCAATAAAGAAAGCGTCAAATATACGAGGGTGGTCCGATAAGCGCTTAGCCTACAAAACAAAAACAAAAATACGATACACTTGACCTAGCGATACTCCAACTTCTTTAACCCGTCTGAAAAAAACCGTTTTCTTGAGGTCTGCAAAGTAGGCCTCCGTGGCAGCGATGACCACTTCATTCGCCTCAAATTTCTGACTTTTTAAAGTTTGAAAACAAAAAAATCTGCCAAATCTGGAGAATACGGTGGAGGAGGTAGCAGTTCGTAGCCCAATTCGACCAATTTGGCCGAGGCGACGGCGGAGGTATGAGCTGGTGCGTTGTCATAGTGGAAGAGCACTTTTTTCTTCGCCAAATCGGGCTTTTTTTCTGCGATTCGTCCTCGAATCGGCCCAATAATTCGGAATAGGAAAGCCCTATGACCGTTTTGCTCTTCTCCAGGTATTCGATGCTGATCACACTTTGTGAATCCCAGAAAACGGTGGCCATCCCTTTCCGGCCGATAGGACAGTTTTCGCCTTCTTCGGAGTACGTTTGAGGGGCGGAGTCCGCTGTTTCGACTGCTCCCTGGTCTCTGGTGTGTACCAGTGGAACCATGTTTCGTCGACGGTCACGCAACCACGCAGAAACTCCTTCGGGTTGCGCTTAAACAGCGTCAAACACTGCTCTGAAGTGGTCTCACTATTGCGTTTATTGTCCGGATTGATCAAACGCGACACTCATCGTACCGACAGCTTCCCATGCCCAAAATTTCATGCAGGATATGACCTACGCAGTCTTTTCAGATGCTTATTGTCTCAGCTATCTCAGCGGTCTGCCAATACGAGCTCATGGATTTTTGTCACGTTATCCTCCGTGATAGCCGTTTGCGGGGCACCTGTGTATGGCTCATCAAAAACCGATGTGCGACCAAGTTGCAACTCATTAAACCAATTTTTTACGGTCACCATCACAGCAGCAGAGTCACCATATACAGCGCCCAAGCGCTCTTTGATTTCGCTGCGCGATTTCTCTTCCAAAAACAAGAAGCGAATCACCTACCGATATTGCTCTTTCTCCATTTTCCTAAGATCCGCGGACGCACCCGCTTCCACAGGCGATCAAAACAAAATACCAATACGAACCGGCTGAAATTTTGATAGTAGCCGTCTACGGGAATGTACTATATGATAGTGAATCTCTCTTACGATAGCGGCGCAATTAGGCGGTGAGATGTATGTATTTGTATGTATGCGAAAGATATTTTTGCATGTATTATAGTAGGTGCGCGGTCTATAATTTAGATTTTCCATGAAAGAAAAACTCTTTTAATTGAAGGAAATTTGTTATTAATGAAAAAAATCACTTTTTATTACTGATTAGGCAGAAAATAGTTTTTATTTTCACTACTTTATTTTTTATTAAATCTCTTTTACTTAAAGTCGTTAAGAATTTTATCACAGCTTTATCGCAAATTTATCGCGGTAAGAGAAGCGGCCGAAGAGGTTTTGGGGCACCAGCCATAGAAAAGTAGGAACGACTGGTACGACGAAGAATGCAAAGAAGTCGTTAAAAAAGGAACCAGGCGTACAAAGAATGCATCCACCAACATGGGCCAAAGAAAAAAAAATATAAAAGCCTCCGACGGCAAGCTTGAAAAAATTTGCCAAAGGAAGAAACGACTGACCATCAATAGCAAAATTCAACAGATAAACGAAAACATGGAACTACTTTTTCAGTAGTTTGGCATTTAACGTAAAATCAATTAATTATATAACTTAGAAAATCGCAAGTATCAATTTATGTATCTTTAAATATTAAAAATAAATTTTACAAAAGATTATTGCTGCATCTAATAAAATTATTTAAATAAATTATTAATAATAACCCTATGGATGTGAAATCTGGACTTTTACAAATGTATCCGAAAGGCCCTGAATGTATTCGAACGCAAAGTACTGACGGCTCAGAAACGTAAAGTGTCTAGTGTTTCAGGAGGAAACTTTGTTACAACATTGTTATTTCGTCTAAATCCTCTTCACGCGCAGAAAAAGTTCCGTACGGTGATAATAAAATCGACGTCAGCGAAAGATGCATTTCTACACCAATGTACATTTTTAATCAATTATTTTGTTTATTTGATATCCGCAGGCCAATTCTCTTTTTTCTAGAAACCCGTTGTGGCTTGCTTCTTTGAGTGAGCAGAGGATTTGAAACGCGTCTGCTCACTCAAAGAAACAAGGCCCGAAGACTTATCAAGAAGAAAAGATAAATTTTTAATTTTTATGTGGATTCCGGGCGTTGTCGGCATTTTCTTGTTTATTAGTTTTGAATTCATTACTATCGAGTTCCAAATTCAACATTGTTCACATTCCTTTAAAAATGTTTTTTTTTGCTATTACCTACTATCCTCTAGTATTATTTGTTTTAAATTTCCCCATTCTCTCTATTAACAAACAGTCTTCCTTCCCTAACAAGTAAATTTCATCATTTTTTTATTGTTGTTGCCATTCATTCATTGCAATGGGAAAACAATCATAAACTAGTTAAAACCTCGTAATCTCTTTATGATGCTTTAAAAAGTTATTGATGCATCGTTTAAAAATAGGTTATTAAATATCTAGTGCGCGAAGAAAATGTCAGCAACTGGTGCGATTATTCACCTATCCAAAACCAACGGTTGTGTAGTGTGAGTGTTAGCACACCTGACTGCGAACCCAGGGTTCGCTGGCATCTTGAGTTCTTTTAAATCTTCATTAAATGACAGCATTTCTGAGTGGATGATGGTTTTTTACATAGATATGATGACGCTTGGTTCCATCATATCTATGTATACTTCAAAAATTAGATTAGATTCACTTCCGTTCACCACTATTTCTAAAAAGGATAGTTTTTGGTCTTTTTATTTCGCCATCGTGAGCATTATATTCTTGTGGGCTCGATTCAAGTCGGCAAGTACATTCTCCAAATCACTCCTCTTCAGGTACGCAAAAACTTCATCTACATATCTGATCCAGCATTTTGGTAACTTACAGTCCCTCTTCTAGTCTTGTCGTGAACATTTTGCCAAGGAATAGTGAAAGCAAATTTTTCATCGCTACTCCGCTTTTAGTCTTGTTAAATAATTTCCCCTCATGCATAGTTTTGCCAGCTGGATGTACTGTCTCGTTTTCAACTTTCACGGCAACGAGTTTCCTTGGTGTGAAAGCCATTCCTCTATGCACCCCAGTGTTTCATTTACATCCATGCATTCAATGACGAAATTATTTCATGTATTTTGTTCTCCTCTCTGTTTATTTTTGACAGACATTTTATCCTTGGCAGCGTGAGGTTGCCCACTCTTACCTTCTTTAATTGGTTAACTCTCCAATTAACGGTACCCAACTTGCTATCGTACTCGCGGATTTGTTAAAAATTAATAGGAAGCAGTTTCATTTTCTATTACAACAAGCGAAAGCTAAATGACACATGATTTTGGCAATTTCCCCCTTCGAATTAACGCAAATAATTGCAGAGCGCCTACGAATTGTAAAAACAAACAAAAGCCGGCGAAGACATACGGGACTTTTTTCATAATTTCTTTGACGTGATCAACAAGTTGCAAGAAATGGAGCTGGAAATGTAGATAATTTGGTTGGCATCTTGTTACTGTACGAGTCCTTCTGAATCGATTTCGAGATCCAAAAAATGCTGTCTCCAGAAACACTGATTATAAAATTCTTACAAGAATACTAGGCTCGTAAATAAAATGATACAAGCAAAGTTCCAGAAACCACGTTCGTTAACACAAATCGGAGCAAGTCGAACCAAAATAAACGTAGAACACAACCAAGAACGAAAGGAACGTTTCAAACATGTATGTCACTCGTGTGAGAAAGTGGGGTGTATGGCGCGGGATCGAAAATCGAAGCTTTTCCAGAAAAAGTAATCGAGTCACGGAAAAAGCTCTAGAGAATCGATTCCACATGCCGAAGTTGCCATAAAAGTCAACACGAAGCTCCACGACGAATAGTGCTTAGATTCTAGTATGTCTTCTCACATGAGCTCGAATCGAGGAAAGTTCAACGAAATTGAATTGTGTGCCCCCTTATACCGATGTGTTAAACATTGTCTGGGTGGCACAAAGGACCATGCGACGTAATGTGAATGCAGATCGCATGAGCGTTGTGGGGCGAAGAAAGAGTGATGGAGAGAGTGGTAGGGAATGGAGGAAAAAAAATGCAAAACTCTAAATCTGGCCAGCACAGACTCAAAGAACATCGGACGAAGCGGCACTGTAAGGATAAATACGAAAGATGGCACAACTGCGAAACTTAAAAAAACTTTATTCGTCCCTAACTTCGGATCGAATCTGTTATTTGTGGGGAAAATGACCGAAAAAGGATAGGAAGAGATTTTCAAGAAGAATAAGGCGATCACCAGAAGCCTCGAAATGGAATAAACTGTTATGAGAGGTCTTCGAAAACGAGATTTGAATTTTTTCACCGAATCCGCCGAGGAATTCAGAATCGCCCTGGCATGTTCGCTACAAGAATGGCACGATCGTTTTGGAAACCACAATAAAATAGACTTGAAGGATCTAATTCGCCGACAGAAGGTGGATGGAATTGGCATTATAATCGAAGGAGAACTCTCTGTGTGCGAAACTTGTACCAAGGGGAAGCAGACTCCCCGATATTTGTGGACACATGCGCACCGAATCTCTAGCTCGCTCCCGCTACTTCGTTACGTTCATTGACGACAAGTCCAAGTGGTGCATAATTTACTTTATCACGAAACAAAACGAAGTCCTCGACAAAATCAAGGAATACAAGGTCATAGTTGAGAAGAAAACAGGAGGAAAAATCAAGTAAGTTCGCTGAGACAATGGTTTCAAGTACATCAGCATACATGGACGATTTCGTAAAAGCAGGCATCAAACATGAGCTCTCAGTTCCACATGCGCTACAACAGAAAGGTGTCGCTGAAAGGAATAAACGGACGTTAACTGATATGGCTCGATGCATGATGATCCAGTCTGGGCCGAAGCAATCCTTACGGAGAACCACAATCGATATCGCTGCCTATCAAGAAGTCTGGACTGGAAGAACTGCGACTTTGAATTACTTTCAACTGTTTGGCACAACGGCTTACTTACTTTACAAAAAAAAAAAAAAAAAAATGGAAAAGGAAAAAAAAATCGATTTCACATCGACACAGTGCAAAGCGTATCGTCTATAGGATTTAGAGAAAAGAAAAATTATCGGCAGCAGACGTGATTTTCACTGGTTCTTTTCAAACAGAAAAGAATTTCTCTTCATTGACGACGAAATTTGGAGATAAGAGCTTGAAATTTCCATAGAAGTCTCTTCATCGCTATCCCAGAAGCCTGCAAAAGAAATCTGCAAATTCAAGTCGAAAAATACAGTTCAAGCCCCAGTAACTTCGAAAGTAGGACCAGGTCGACCGAAAAAAAAAATTTTAAGGGGAAAAAAAGGAAGGCCAAAGAAGCTGTTCCGACAGATCTTCCTGGAAGAAGAACTCAAAACATCGAAGGAACTGTAACTTTCCCTGAAAGAGCCGCAATCAGATAATGACATTTTTCTAGCTTTATCGCATCCGCGGACTCGAAAACAGCAACTGAAGCCCTTTCCAGCCCCAAAGCCGAAGAATAGAACGAAGTGATGATGATGAAGCGTTTGAGAAAAATAAAACTTGGATCATCGTGGATAACTCCCCAAGGAAAGAAGATCGTCGAATCGAAATGGGTTCTGCCAACGAAACTCAAAGCGAATGAAGGGTGGCTAAGGGTTCCACGCAGAGATCACGAATTGACTTTAATGAAACGTTCGCCCTTGTGGCAAGGGTCGGATTGATCCGTGCACTGCTGGCATTGGCCGTTCAACTGGGACTCGAAATTCAACAGCTTCATGTCATCAGCGCATACCTGCATGGCGATATTGAGGAAGAGATCTTTAAGCAAATCGCCGCCGAATCCGATTGAATTCTTCAACAAGAAAAAGAAAAATTTGTTGGTCGATAGTCGTGTCTCATCAAAAAGGCAATTTGTGGCCTTAAACAGTCAGGTTGACAGTGGTTTAAGAACTCGACGATAAACTAAATTAGCTGGACTTAGTACCGCTAAGCGCGTACCATTGCATTTGCTTGAACCGAGACGAAGTGAATATTACGCTCGTTGTGATTTACGTCGACGACTTGATAGTGCCATCGAACAATCTGGAGAGGCTCTGCCAACAGAATCCACAGCTGTCAGTCATTCAAAATGAAGACATGGGGATACTTAATTTTTGCCTCAGAATAGAGTTCGAGCAAAATATGCAAAATCAAAAAATTACGATGTCTTAACGGAATTACATTCAAAAAGTTCTCAATCGCTCCAATATGGGGAATCGTAAAGGTGTATTAACAAGGCTGAATGCAGGCTAAATGCTATCCATATTCATGCTCCCAGCGAATGAAAAAAAACGGCGAGGAGCCGAAAAATTACCATTTTAAAGTTTTATTGGGCCTCTGATGTACTTAGCAGCATCGACAAGGCCCGATATAGCACGCGTAGTCAGTGTACTCAGTCAGTACAATTCGAATTACGACACACGACACTGGATTGTAGCAAAACACTTCTCCAATACTTGAACAACATCGAAAACCTTGGATTAACTTTCAAAGATTCCAGGAAAGCCTATGCAAATTGAGGATCTAATATCGACGACCGAAAATCGCAGCAAAGAGAATATGATTTGAGATGACGTATTGCAAAGAATGACAAATCGACATCCTCTCACTCAGTTATTGTATAATGATTTTTCTTCTTCGTCTAGGACACGGGTGCCGATTGTTTAGCACAAGTGTCAGCGAAATATAAAGAAGACCGAGCTCAGCTAACTAGCTTTCGAAAGACGGGTCCTGAGGCGAATAATCGGAGCGAAGCTAGATGAGGACCAGTGGCGAATACGATACAACCATGAGCCGTATGAAATTTTTGACGAGCCGAAGGTATCAACAATTATAAGACTGCAATGGCCGAAGGTATCAACAATTATAAGCTGCAATGGCCTGGACACATGAATCGTATGGACGAACAGATATTTTTTGGGAGAACTGGAGGCCGGAGACTAGTGGGGAAACCGAGGAAACGCTGATCTGACTCGGCTGAAGAAGACAGTTGATTGTTGCTCGGATTGCGAAATTGGAGGACGCGGTCAATGGACCGAGATAGTTGGAGGAAGTATTTGCAGGAAGTGAAGGCCCGAGAGGGGCTGTAGTGATACCAAGAAAAAGGAAGTTGGTGGGGCGAATGGAAGCTCTCCGGGAATATCTTTAGGCTTTCATGCTCTGGAGTTGCTCGGAGGATTTAAAAGGTTCTTGAAATATGATGACCATCTTTCCTTAATCCTGTTTTCATCAGCGATACTATTGGCGATGTCATCACTGTAGAACGTGGTCTTGGGCTGATAACTTTGTTTCAAGCTGTTCACTATTTTGTAGGCTTGTCTTGTGTTGTTGCTCTGTAAACTTACATCGATACTTCCCAATTGGCTGTCATAGTATTTTCTTTTCTTAATACTAATTATCTTATTAGCTACTCTTCTGAAATTTTCATATTGTTCTCTCTTCGTCCTGGTTTTCCCACCTACATATTCTTTGTACGCCTGATTCCTTTTATCTAATACTACCTGGCATTCATCATCGAACCAATCATTTATTTTGCACCTGTTCTGCCATGGTCTTAATTGTCGCTTTCACTTCCACCTATAGCTTATTTTCAGTATAGGATAGCAGTATCAGATAGGATAGCAGCTAGCTGGTTGTCGAGGGTCACCGCGAAATTTTTTGCCACAGATGCCATTTAGAGCCTTTTGATGTCGAATTTCTGTAGAGGGCTGGTATTCGCCGAAAACGTCTTTAACATACGACATCGATATGTTAGTTTGATTAAGTAATAATCCGAGTTACAATTGGCTCCTCAGTATATACAGACTTCAAGTATGCGCGGGCCCAACGTTGTTGGATCAAAACATGGTCGCTTTGGTTTCGCGAGTTGTCATCTGGTGATACCCAGGTCATTTTATGTATGCGTCGATAGGGAGAAAAAGTCGGACGTATGAAGAGATTGCTGCTACATGCAAAGTCAATCAGGCGCTGAGTATTGTCATTCGTTTGATCCTCTATATCCTCTAGTCGTTCCACGATCAGAAAGATCAGTACCAACCATAGCGATGAAATCACACAAAATTATTTTTGTGTCGTTTGTAGGCAATTAGTCGACTTGTCTTTCCAGGTGATTATAGAACGTTTTTTTTCGTTTTTTCGTCCTTTTTTTCGGTTGGGGTGATCACATTTATCAGCCGAATTTTGAAAAATTTCGCTTTTATACAGATCACACACAACCGTTCATTGATTGCCTTAAAATCAATAACGATGAAGGCTACTCTGAAATCTCGCTTTCCAGCAGGCTTTTCAATTTTGAATATTGTGTTCGATCTCATATCGTGGATATCACTTCCAGTCCAATTCGTTTCCTGGATTACCAGTATGTTTGATTTATACTGACTGGTCTGTCGTAAAAGGTCTTTTCAGTGATCTGACATTCCAGGATCCAATGCCATAGTTCTTCTTTCAGTTGCGAGGTCGTTGTCGTAGATCCAATCCATTCCAAGGCTTTGTTGCAGGTTTCGAAACTATGTAGGGTTTTACAGGGACGGAAATTTTTCTAAACAGAAGTACCAACATAAACAAGAAGACATTCAAAGAAGCTATCCCCTTTTGCATAATGGATAACAACGTTTTCAGCAATAATTTAATCTACATACAAATTTATGGCTTATCGATGGGAAGCCTAGTATCACCTATTATTGCAGACATTGTAATGGAAGACCTATTAGAGAAAGTATTAAAGATGTCCAGTTCACAACCCATCTTCGTGATCATCAAAAAATCAGATGTCAACAATTTTCTAACGGCCTTTAACAGTTACCATTGCAGATTGAGCTTCACGGTGGAACTGGAGGGAGACGGAAAGTTACCATATCTGATAACTAGTAACGAGGGAAAATGGAAAGTTCATAGTGGACTGGTACCGGAAAAATTTCAGGTCGGCCCACCCAAAGCGCCAAATCATCAACACGGCATCTAACACAAAAAATGAACAAATAATAATCGATATATTGATGAGCAATGGCTTTCCAAGGAATGTGATCAATGTGCTCATAGAAATGCACTACACGAACGACAAAGAACAGGTCCGGAAAGACAATAGAGGAAATCATCCGATCTCAGTGAGAATGGAATATATCCAAGGCCTGTTCAGCCAGATCATCAAGAGGTGCGAAAACTTCGGGAGTGGTTACAAAGTGAGAAACACACTTGGCATATTACACACATCCAGGAAAGATCAAATACTACAGGACTGCAAATGGAACATTATTTACAGGATCCCTTATAGCGACTACAACATGGCATATATTGGCACGACAAAGCAATGGCTCAAGAAAAGGAGTGGCAACGGGAACCGAACGGCACTAACGACGCACCGCACACAAACCGGGCACACCTCTGACTTTCTGCACACAAAAATTATAGCCTGAGGTTGATATTAGAGGCGCTTAAAATAATGACAACAAAGAATGCGATGAACAAAAAAACGGACACAGAGGATATAAATAATGTTGATTGTGTAACAGCTGGCTAAAGTAATTAAGATAAAAGTTCATTGCAAATTATGTCTAATAACGCCAAGTGTATAAATAAATATTGCATGGACTATTTGCTGTATTATTCTGGAGACGATCACGAAAGTGATCGAAACGTAAATAAAATCTTACTCTTTTAAATAAATGTTTTAGTTTCAATTTGGCCAATCAGCTCGGAAAGCCAATCAATAATTATTATTAGGTGTTTTTAGATTAGTACATAAACAAACATAAAAAAAGAAAATGAAGAAGCTCATCTCCCATTGGTTTTAACCCTACGGAACATCAATTTTTACCTCGAATTTATCACTCATTTTCGGATTCAAGCATGCAGGAATTATTTTATTCTTCAGGAAATTACCTATCGACACTAGTAGCAAACCCTTTATTCCAAGTTCACTTGTGATCTACAGAATCAAAAAACCTTAATATGGTCAACAAATATCCAATCATTTATGGCGCGATAGCCCAAGCCGCGCCTTGGCCTCCAGGACTAATTTTTTCCAATCATCACGGTTCTGTGACCTTGTCTCCCAGTTATTTATTCCCAACAAGGATCTGCTGTCAGCTTCTATTGTGTCTTCCCATCGAGCTCGGTCTTCCCGCTGGACGTCTACCTTGTGCTCCACCCTTTAGTGTTTTTTTGGGTAGCCGGTTTTCTCCCAATTTTTCTACATGGCCCGCCCATTGTAATTTACGTAACTATACGCAATAAAAAACAGGTGGATCGTCAAACAGTGCATAAAACTCATCATAGTAACATAGTCTTCACTCTGCACCTCGTTTCACTGGGTCGTCGATATTCCTGAGCACCTTGCGTTCTAACACGTCCACTGCCTTTTCGAATTTCGTCAGGGCCTTTGTTTCACTTCCATATAGAACAGCACAGGTTTGACTAGTGTTTTGTAAATGCGGAGCTTATTTTGACTGCGGACCACTCTGGAACTTAGAATGGGAAGTACGGAGTAATAGGCGTTATTTCCGGCGTCCAATCTCGTCCTTTTCGGCACCGCTTTTATTTGAAGTTATCCACACTTTAAAGGTTATAGTCTCCTAGTGTCAGATTTTGTCGAACTGCAGTTTGCTTCCTCATTTAAGTCATGAATTTAGTTTTCGTTTGATTAACTTTTTGGCCAATTCAGTTCGCTTCAGATTCTAGGCTACTCTTCTGGGCTCTAAGATTGAACGTACCATAATATGGACATCATAAGCATATGCTACCAATTGTGTGGACTTGAAATTAGTGTACCAGAGGTTTCAGCTGATATTTCCCTGATGACGTGTTCCGATGCAATTTTAAAGAGCATTGGGGTAAGTCCATCCCCTTGTTAAAAGCCTGATTCCATAATGATGCTGTCAGTTAATTCGCCGTTTACCTTGACCTGAGGCTCTGTGTTTAGAATCGTGACCTTGAAGTCTACAAAGAGTTGGTGCACATCGATGTTATATTCCCAGCGCTTTTTGAGCACCTTTGCTAAGAATATTTGGTCTTTTGTAGACCGTTCACTTCGAAATTCTCCCTGATACTCTCCTTTAATGCTTTCATAGTAACTCAAAGCACTAGTTACGGTATTTAGTTATCAATGTCATTAGCACTACCTGATTTGACGACTGGAATAATTGTGTAATTTGAGATTCTGTTAGGAAGATTTTCAAGATATGAAATCACTGAACTTAGATATGATATGTGTAGTAATAATTTTACATAAGATTTGAATCTTTTACCGAAATACTTCCACTACCAGAAGATCAGTTCTTTACAGTTTATGCACAACGCATTACGATGCAAGTCAGCATTCAAGAAACGAAGCGCAGGTATAATTAACTGAATACATTTTTGTCCAGTTAAATTCTGTTCAATGGAATAAGTAATTCTATCAGCAGTCATATCGGCCATAAAATGTTTTTGTATATACAGAATTTGGTGCTGACATTCAAACCTCAAAAGACTATTTGGCCCCCTTTGGAGGTCTTATACTTTATTTTAACGCTGGAATCGTTGTTTCAAATTCATTTTGATTGATTTTTTTTAAATTTTTATCGGAATTCATGCTTAATGAAATTGCAGTAAATTTTGCAGCTCAAGTTCGATATATTATTTTGCTCTACCGCCGATACTAGCTTCACCACCTAAAACCAAATCTTACTATAGTGGCACTAAAATCTTTGTTTGCTCTTCAATGCATCATTAATCCAGTTCCAACGACTATTACCGCAATTTATATCCAAGGCCAAAAAGATTAATTTCGTATTGCAACTCGCCCTGATATGAAAATTTAAATCACAATAAACCATTCCAAGGTAGCGCTCAATCAGTGCTTTATTTGTGTTTTACGTTTACGTCCCTTTGTCACGACGGTTCTAATTTTACATTCCACCCACCAACGCACTCCACACGATGAAATATTTATCAGCGAGCAGTGATAAGGGATTTACGGCTGTCATGTTTGCCTGGCCCCATACTCGACACCTGTAGCTCAAGGGGGCTACAAATAAGATTTTATAACATAATTGCGCCGTGTCCCGAGTTCCGCTCGGTATCTGTAGCTCGGCTGAGATACTTTTACTTTTCCACTTTGCAATGAAAATCATGTCCGAGATTGCAGTTTTTACAAACAATTATCACTATCAGACACGGCGTCGTGGATTGTGGGAGGGTGCACCATGGTCTGTCTGCAAGCGAGCATGGACGCGCGCTCCATCAGGTTCGTTGTGGCAAGCGCCGCATTAGTCATTTATGAGGAATCCAATTATACGAGTATCTTTCTGCCAATTCTACGCTCAATTGTGGGGGTCACGTTACAAGAATTCCGTCATCTTTTCGCATAAAACCCAATGCAAACGCCCTTACCCCGAACAACCGTGACAAGGGAAAGAGTGCCACTCCGCCAAAGGGGCTCTCCCGGTTTCTACCCTAATTTTACTTATATAACAATATCGATTAGTCTAAACGGTCGAGCCACTTGATTTGCTTGTACCTGGAGCGAGCCCAGCCCACGCGAGTTTCAGGTAAAATAGCTGGCATGGGCCTGGACTCTATACAATTCGACACTAAAACAATTTTCTTAATGAAAAGGCTCTACCACCCTCTGATCAAAGTAAACAAACTCATTGTTGGTGACACATCAATGGGGAGCACTGGCTGGAAACTTTTTCACCTCGTACCTTGGTCGTGTATTGCACCCACAAATTGTAAATGTCTTTTTTGGTTTCCATTTTCTTCGCGGCACGTCACTTAACACTTTTCACGGATATCTCTTGTGAAATTCACGTCATTCTAGAGTCTACTGGGAATCGAGAAATCCCTTTTGCTTCTGTTACAACTAGGAGTGAAAGAGTTGTCCGTTCTGCGCAATGTTTCGATGTAAACACACAACTGAAGTGACAACTGACAGGTGTAATGCGTGGGAGACAGCTGACAGAAACATTAGTTGACAGATGTATTTGGACTCTGAGAAATGTCAATGCGAGCTTGACAGTTGTTAAGCAGCAGCATTAATAAGGAGGAGGAACAAGAAATTTTTACAGTCCATACAGTATAAATTGGACGGAGATGTTGACGGTATACTGTTTGCACCTGAATAAGTACGACTTTCAAACACAAATAAGCGCTGGCCTTTGCAGCTGTCGTGTTTTGCACTAAATTCAAATTTTTTCTACTTTCCTGTTTAATTATTATTTGGTATTTGTTCCAAAATTCCTTTGGAAAGTCCGCTACGAAGATTCAAGAAGTGTGGCCTCGAACCACCCTAGAAGAGAGGCTTTCCTATTGAAACGAGGATTTTGGTGTTGAATTCAGGATAAATTCAAGACACAAGAAAGAACTTGAAAATTCGAAAAGAAGAGAGAAGAAAAGTACACTATAAAAGAAGGAACTCAAAAAAAAGGGAAACAAAAGAGGAGGCATAGTTATTTTTTCAATATTCCACCAGGTATCGGGAAGATTAAAACAAGAAAACTACATTCAAATTCGAAAGTTCTTAACAGCTCCTGTTTTAAGGAGCTTGTAAATAATGAACGTATGTCGGTTAAAGTAGCTTTAGCTAAAAATTTAAATACTATAGGTAAAACTGACGAGAGTAGAGAAGTAATAACGGAAGTTGCCAATGGGAGTAGTGCATCTTAGTCCCCCAGTGATTTGATAGACCAGTGCAGGCCCATTATAATAATGAATGGTATGAGTGCACTGTTAACTCTAGCAGAAATCAAGAATGATATAATTATGCGTACTCCTGATATTGGAGATTTTCATATCTCAAATCGTTATACTGCCTGGTCTCGTAGTAATGGGATTACATTGATCATGTTTAGAGTTGTTTTACGTTTGGAAACGAATATTTTGAAAATAAAATTCATTTAAAATCATAAAATTACTTGGGAGAAACCTAAACGAGGAGGCTTGACCCAGTGCTTCCGATCTCAGTATTGGATATTTTAGCTGGTGTGTGGCATGTGATTTAGAACATATTGATGTAATTTGTCCACGAAAAAATAAAGATAAAATTTTACCAGAACTTTCCACAACTTCTGTCTTATACGTGCTGTGCTCATCCAATGGACATCCTGCAAATTATTCTGGCTATTCAGAAAAAAGCTCAAAGCAAAAATTGACAAAAAGCATACTCCCTTCTATTGATAATAGTAATTTTCCTGCTCTTAGAACAAAGAGTTATGATACCTCTTACTAGATACACGCCGGTGATGACAACCACCATGCTTAGAGGTGAGAGAGTTATTTTTAATTTTCCTACTTATGTGAACTCAATATGTTTTTGTAACTACAAGTTTTGTTCAGGTTAAATTTCTTTCTTTAAGTACTTGTCTATGCTAAACTTTAAATTGATTATTTCACCCTTTCTCCATCAATTTAATGTAAATCTGAATAAGATTTATTACTCTACAGTGATGTAAAAAGGGTGACATGATCAATTTAAAGTTTAGCAAACATAAGCCATTATTTAAAAGTTACACAGTGTTTCGCAATGATGATTTCATACAGCTTATGCTTATATCGAATTCACCATTGGCTCTTTCTAGTTTCGCCCCAATTATCCGCGTCAGGACCCGCCTTTCGAAGGCGTTCAATATTTTTGCGGATGCTTGGGCTAGGGTCCATGTATCACTATGACCTATGTTATGCTTGGTTTAGGGTCCATGTTTCACACCCATAGCATAACATAGGTCTTATCACAGATTTGTATACTTGGAGCTTCTATGTATGCAGATGGTCTTTAAGATCATCAAAACTGAATAAAATATTTTATTTGCGAGCTGTACTCATCTTGAGATTTGCTCTTATTATTCTCATTGATTTGTAGTTTTTGGCGGTTGTTGCGACCATGACAAAATGCTCATATCGTCCCCATAGGCTACGACTCAGATTGACTTGTAAAATGACGTACTTTTTTTTCAAAAGGTTGCCTTTTGTGACATACTCCAGAACCAAATTGAATAGCAATTGGGCCAGCCCATCCCCCTGCTTTAGTCCAATATTTATGCCAAAGGCGTAGGTGATTTGGAAATTGATGTGGACTTGGGAGGTTGTCGATGTCATTGTCATTTTGGTAAGACAGACTGATTTGGCTGGAATACCAAAGCAAAGTGTTATTTGGTAAAGTAATTTATGATCAATACTGTCGTAAGCTTGCTTAAAGTCATTGAAAATTTGGTGGGCGTTTATGTTGAACTCCTAGCTTTTCTCAAGTACCTGCATGATAGTAAACACTTTGTCTATTGTCAATCTACCTGCCTTATAACTAAATTGATACTTCCCAATGATACTGTTGGCGTATGATCTGATTAATTTTATAAGATTTTTGAAAATATTTTGAAGTGATATGCCTCTATAGTTTTCGCACTGTAATTTGTCAATTTTTTTATTGATAGGGAATATAATTGATTTGCACCACTCGTTTGGCATATATTTGTAGTGCATGAAGTGATTTTCAATAAAGTCCGTGAAGGACTGCAGCGATGGTCTGCTGCCTCGGCAGAGGAAGATGGAGGTATCTGCCGAGAATGCCCTCGTCCGGAGACGCGTGAATGCGCTGGCAGGCTAGCATTGCGGTGTCGTGGGGCGGGTTCGTTTCCCCGGCACGAGGACTCACTACAAAACAATTTCGCATTCACGAATTTGTCGATAGCTCAAGAGGTGACTGAAGTCACAAAAACTGTAGATAACCTCACCGAAGGAGATGTACTTGTTACAAGAACAAGTGAAACCTGAGAAGAAAGGCGAACTTGGGGTGACCTCGTTGTTACCCAACGAAGTTCATGGCCCACAAATGAAAGAGGGGCAACCGGGTGGTGGTGGAGCCCCTTCATACCCACCCAACCGGAATAAATCCAAAGATAGCTTGTTGAAGTGGCCAGGTATTCCTCTTCTGAGTGCAAAACTCATACAACTTGAATTGTATGAACCTTCCCATCAGAAGGGGAGTACCCCGGTGACCAATTTATGTCATAGAATTATACAATTGGATTGCATAAATCTATGCCATAAAAAGGCACTCAGCTTGCGAACTTGATACAGATACTGGTGTGCTACTGACGGGGGGGGTTGTTGTTTCTTTCGTAGGGAATCTTTGTAGCAGACAGAACATAGTTCATCTGTTGCTGGATTTCCGTAGAATCCATATCCTGAGCGGCACATGGGTCGCATTGGATTCGATTCACGTTCCATTTTTAATTGAAATTTAATTTCTAATCATTTTCCTAGTAGAGTGGATGATTACAGCGCCAACTGAATGTTGCGTGGAAGAGAAATGCTTTTAGCACTTCTTAATTATATTTTACGTCTTCGAAAATTCGATACGAGACACTCAATAAATTGAAATTTATTCTACACAAATTCAGTTAGGTTATCAATTAAAAGCGATTTTCGTTTATGAGGATTAGGCGTAATTAAGTGAGAAAAAAGAACTAGGAAGAATTAGACAGGCACACGTTAACTACCGAGAAACAAAACAATTTTTACTTAATATTATGGTTGGAATGGGAAAAATTTGGCAAATTTTAAGCTGTTTAAATGATACAATGATTTTATCGTTCATATAATTTAAGGGGTTAATCGTTTCGTTCTGAGCATTTGTATACCGTGTTACATCGCAATTCGTTAAATTATATTCAAAAGATATTGTAATAAAATCACTACACATTAGAAATTTTAAACAGTTTTAGAATTTTGTTTCCCGGGAGTCAAGTACAAAAGAAATTTTCTTGACGTATTTTTCATGCGAAAACAGAGCGAGTGTTGCGCTGGGGAAGGTGACGGAATGGTGACTTCTTGTTAAATTGAGTTTGTGCTGTGTGCCTGTGTTAGCGCTGGCTTTTAGAGCCATAGCTCCTCGATTATTACATATTCTTGTTGCCAAATTTATTATTCTTTTGGGCTTTGATGGTGGAGAAAACTTAGTCAGAGTTGGCGGAGCCAACAGAAGCCCTCCGGGAACATCTATAGGCTCCTGTCTTCTGGAGCATGTGGAGGATTAGGAATGTTATTGAAAAATAGTGCCCATATTTGTAGTAATCTAGGAGCTATGGCTCTAAAAGCAGCGCTGACACAGGCACACAGCACCAACTCAATTTAACAAGGAGTAACCATTCAGTCACCTTCCTCATCGCAACACTCGTTTTTTTTTCGCATGAAAAATAAGTAAAGAAAAAATTTCTTTTGTACTTAACACCCGGGAAACAAAATTCTAAAACTGTTTTAATGTGTAGTGATTTTATTTCAATATCTTTTGAATATAATTTAACTAATTGCGGTGTAACGCGGTATGCAAATGCTTAGAACGAAACGGTTAACCCCTTAAATTATAGGAACGATAAAATCCTTGTATCATTTAAACCCCCCAAAATTTGTCAAATTTTACCCGTTCCAACCATAAAATTAATTAAAAATTGTTTTGTTTGTCGGTAATTAACGCGTGCCTGTCCTATTCTTTCGATTTATTTCCCCCTTAATTACGCCTAATAATTATAAACATAAATTGCTTTCAATTGAAAACTTAATCGAATCTACAAAAAAAAAACGATTTAGAATTTTAAAAATAACCGAATTGAGTGTGCATTATCACCACCGCATGTTCACACATAGATGGCACTTCTATTTCCACATGGTACGAGCGAGGTTATTGCGTGTGCCTCGAACATGTTTCAGTGAACAGTTTCCCATAAACCGCTCCGTGCACAAGGCGGATACGAGTAAGTGCCAGTGAAGTGTCAGGTGAAGTGATTTGAATGGTTGGCGAGGGAGTCTTATTAAGAAAACCGTGAGTAAACTAATATTAGTTTTTCTAAGGACTATTTTTTTTTTTCGAATGAGTGTAAAAAGTTTAAGCAATGATAAGACAGTTGCTGCAACAACTTAAACGATGACATGGGCTGGAAATCAAAATCGCGGATTCCTCCGAAAGATAATAGACCTAAGACTAGTGATGTAACAGACCCCAGAGAAAATGAATTCGAAGAATTCTGCTTGAAACGAGAAATATTAATGGGAACCTTCGAGAAGGGCTGGGAGGAACCGTCGCCTATTCAAAAGGCGGCTATACCAATTGCTTTAAGTGGTAAGGATATATTAGCACGAGCGAAAAACGGTACTGGAAAAACCGGTGCTTATTGCATTCCCGTAATCGAGCAAATCGACCCATCTCGTGAAGTTATCCAAGCTCGTGTCATCGTACCATCGAGAGTGTGACTTCTGCTTGCGGGACTCAACAGGCGGAAATCGGACACGTTAGAACGTGGAGTGTAGTTTATGACGAACGGGGGCAGTGTAAGTGGCAGTCAGCTAAACTGTGTTTTGTCTCATTTTCTTCTACGCTCTTTGTATCACCTGTCCTGCTTTCGTTGACTGCAAGAAAATTCCTTTTCGAACTAAAAAGAAAAGGGACTGTTTGGTGGATTGTTATTGATATGAAGTTCTGTGGAAAAATCTTTTGTTCATGAAAGCTTCAAGCCAGAGACAAAAACGCAATTTAGCAAAGACTCGAGGCAAAAGTTGGATAATTGGAGTTGTGCGAGTGTATAGGACAGTTAATGGTTGTTTTGTGCGTGTCCAGAGATTGCTAAAGTATCCGAGTTCGGGTCAGTTAATGAATCTACGCGTGCAAATCCGCCAGCGACACAAATTATGTTTTGTAAGCGATTCGAAGGGACGACGAAGGCAGGAAAGTGTGCAACATAGAGCAAATGAAAGCAGTGAAGACTTTGTGCATTTAGTATGGGTTTTACTACGTTGAAAGGGGAGTATCGCTATTCGTTAGTGGTTATTGGATTTATTAGAAACGCCAAGGTGATGCTCGTCGTAAGCCGCGACAATAAAGCGTGTATTACTGTTGTTTATCCCGATCTGCTACGCCGATCTCGAACTGAATTAATGAAAACATTGACTCGAACTTCCTGAACGTGCTTAAAATAAATTTGAGCTTAACTGACAGTTTATCGGCTTTCTTTATATTGTTTCTTCGTGAAATGTTAGTAATAGTATTTCCTGTGAAACTTTAGCCAGACTTAATTTGGGGAAAATAGACATTTATCAATTCAGAATGGTTATTTCCGCTGAATCTTTTCGCAACTATGAACTTGTTCTGAAAAATCTTCTGGCTGGGGGAATTGCTGGGATGTGTTCTAAAACTGCTGTAGCGCCATTAGATAGGATAAAAATCTTACTTCAAGCACATTCCTCTCATTACGAACATTTAGGGGTGTTTAGTGGTCTCAGGCACATAATATTGAAGGAATCATTTTGGCATTGTATAAAGGCAATGGAGCACAGATGATTAGGATATTTCCGTACGCAGCCACGCAGTTCACATCCTTTGAAATGTACAAGAAGTACTTATCGCAGTTTGAACTACATTTAAAAGTTTGTAGTACACGCGGATAAATTTATAGCAGGAGCTTGTGCAGGACTGACGGCTGTTACATTGGCATATCCGCTAGATACAATTCGTGCTTGTTTAGCATTTCAAGTAATGGGAGAACACAAATACACTGGAATTTTGCAGTGTGCTTCTGAAATGTTCCGCAATGAAGGCGGAATACGTGCACTTTACAGAGGGTTTTTTTTCCTACTTTAACAGGCATGGTCCCGTATGCCGGGCTGTCATTTTACTGTTTTGAGATGTTTAAATTTTTTTGCATGAAGTATTTGCCAAAGTACGCATGCAATAAATGCGAAAGGAATACTGGTGGCCTTGTTTTACATATACCTGCAAAACTGGTATGTGGTGGCTTAGCTGGAGCTGTTGCGCAATCAATTTCATATCCCTTGGATGTTACTAGAAGAAGAATGCAACTCGCAATGATGAGCCCAGATACAACAAAATTTGGGATGGGAATGATGCAAACATTAACGTTAATTTACCGTGAAAACGGTATCGTTCGAGGATTATAGCGAGGAATGTCAATTAACTATTTAAGAGCAATACCCATGGTAGCTGTTTCATTTTCCACATACGAAATACTTAAACAAGCTCTAAAATTGGATACAGGGATGAAAATTTAATTTTATATTGGCCTAAAACATTTCAATCATCAAAAGTTCATATATTTGAAGCAAAAAGTGCATTGTCTTAATGCGTTATTCTCTAAGTTGCAAATAAGCCAATCGATAATATTTTGCAATTCAACGCGACGTGTGGAATTGCTGGCTAAGAAGATCACGGAATTTGGTTATTGTTGTTACTATATCCATGCCAACATGGCGCAGGCGCATAGAAATCGTGTTTTCCATGAATTTTCGACAGGGGCTATGCAGAAATATAGTCTGCTCTGATCTTTTTACACGTGGTATTGATGTATAGGCTGTGAATGTTGCTATTAATTGCGATTTTTCACGTATGGCTGAGACTTACTCGCATCGTATTTGCCGTTCAGGGCGTTTCGTACCTTTGGGTATTGCCATCAATCTAATCGCATATGAGGATCGTTTCGATTTGCATCGCATTGAAAAGGAATTAGCCCCTGAGATTAAACCAATTCCAAAGGTGGTCGATCCTTCGCTTACGTTGCCAACTCGTTACCAAGTTTGCAAAGCGGTAACGGAAACGACATGAGCAATTCATCAATCAATGAAGAAGGGAACGTGAGCAAGTGGAAAAACGTGGGAAGAACGATGTCTCTGAAATAGTTAAATGCTACAAGTGTGTTAGTCCGTGCGGGAATGCGCGAGTGCCTGATCTATGTGTGAATGTATTCGCGTTTTGGATTTATAGTACTTTATGAATGAACAAATTGTGAATGAAACGGCGTGAATGAAAATTTTGATTTTAATACTTATGCGATTTGAATGATAAATTATGAAAGGGATTGTAGCGGATTGATTACCAAAGTGTTTTTAAGAGTATTGGGAGGAGAAAAGAAAAATTAACATCATGAAAAGAGCTAAAGTTGGTCGCGTTAGCTTTAATGAGGACTAGGGGAAGGAGTTAGATGAATCTGTAAATAGTGCAGAACAGTTTGGCCCAATATATGGGGCCTAGAATGATTTGGCAAAACGAACTCAGGCTCTGATTTCTAGAGTCCAAACAATAATAAAATGGAATTTAATAGGGATAAAGAAAGAGCGCACTTTGATAAAAGGGTGTGAATAATAGACGAGTGGGAGCAGACGCGACCAAAATGTATGAAATAGGCAAATGCACAGAATTTTTTTTTAAATGAACGTTTGCATGCGATCCCGTATGGATGAAAATAAGCTCATTTCGCGTCCATTACTTTATAGGTCTCTGTTCGATACGTCAAGTTCAATATGCGTTATTTCAGGTTTGTGGCAGAGACAACTTCTACCATCCTGTGGATGCACAGCGAAAGAAAAGAAGAAAAAAAAAAGGAAAAACTTCACATATTGCTACTTTTTCTACGACAGTGCCTGTAAAAAAATGATAGCAGCTGCCAATATCGCCATGAGCCATCAGCATTAGGTCCCGAAGTGTTGTGCAACAGGTGGTTGGAAGGCCGAGGTGAAGACCTTCATTGTACGGAGCGGCACATGTTGATTGGGAAACGGCGGGACCGTACTCCCTGTTTCTGGGAAAACACACCGTTTGGATGCAAAAAGGCGCATGGTGTATTCAAACATAGTTCAACAAAGAGTGATAAATCAACTGAAAAGTTAGATCCAGGATAATTAGTCAAATCACTCAGTCCATATATTGACCAACAGATTGCATATAAAGAAATATTAAGCATTAAAAGCCGTAGAATAAGTAGCAGCAAGCATTACCACGTTCAAAGACCATACGTTTGTGATATTCAAAAAAAAAGTTTACATGTATTTACACTTGGATAGCTGAATTTTTATATGATTGTATACACACTTAGGATATATTTTATGCCTTCCTACTCGTGTACTAATAGTTGTTATACGAATGCGAATCTTCACTACCAAAAGAAAGAAGTCGTGACTCATAAGTTACAACCGGTACAATAATACGCTTAAAAATGAATTACAGGACTTGCTTACCTACAATTCGTCAACGAGCGCTCGTCGTCGAGGGAAAGGTATTGTAAGTACCATTTTTTTTAATTTAATTTTTTTATTATATATTTAATTATTTACCTATTTATTGCAATGTTCTATACGAAACAATATCATTCGAAAAATCTAAATGTAAAACAATAATCTGGGTACAAAAGCATACAATGTCATAATGATTGGAAAAAAAATATCAAACTATACAATCGGGAAAAGATGTATGGAAGCAAACACAGAACAGGATAAATTAGGGAAAAATATATCCTAATATGTAAAATAGTGCATAGACTGTCACAATTTGTATAATGTGATGTTTTCAAGTTATGTTTTTTTTTTCTAACCAAAATAGCATGCGTATACTAGTTCTTATGATATTGGCACACAATATTTAATTATCTCAAATATCCGCATGTACGATATGTATCAATATCCTATTCAAAGAACCGAAACTACGCGAATATATTCTACACAAAATATATGAAATTGAAATCAGGTTTCTTAAATACTAGCGTAAGAATATAAATATATTCAAACCAAAAGAAATTTAAAAAGCAATATTTTATTATTTCCATAATAATAGTGTAACTTATGTTGCTATGTACAATCTTTCTCCTATTTCTTATGGTCGTGATGTGTATGCTATAGTAACGTGAACTCTAATTCTTTGTAATTTCAAGTAACAAATTTTGTACATGACGTATCAAATTTTTGGTTAGGTCACTGTGTGGTTTAAATCTACGATTCCTAATATAATATAATTTATTTTCAAAAAATTATATAAAAATAAAAATAAAAAAAGAAGGCTGAATTAAACAAAAAATTGGTCTTTTCCCTTCCGGTTTTTCTGACCGAGTATAGGACCCGGTACGGTGGCAGGCTTCCACCCCAAGATATGAGCCAGCCACCGGGTACAATTTAATCCTTTTTGTTTCAGGTGACTTTATGGGCCCAAGCCAAGTGCCTTTTTATGGCATAGAGTTATGCAATTCAATTGTATAACTCTATGACATAAATTGGTCACCGGGGTACTCCCCTTCTGATGGGAAAGTTCATATAATTCAAGTTGTATGAGTTTTCCACTCAGAAGAGGAGTACCTGGCCACTTCAACAATTTAACATTGGATTTATTCCGGTTGGGTGGGCATGAAGGGGCTCCACCACCACCCGGTTGCCCCTCTTTCATTTGTGGGCCCTGAATGTACTTGGGTAAAGACGAGGTCACCCCCAAATTAGTCTTTCTTGTCAGGTTGCACTTGTTCTCGCAACAAGTCGTAATTCCTTCGTGGAGGTTATCTACAGATTTGCGACTTCGGTCGTCCTCTTGATCTCTGCAAGCAATTCGTGAATGCGAAATGTTTTGTAGTGAGTCCTCGTGCCGGGGAAACGAAACCACCCCACGACACCGCAATGCTAGCCTGCCAGCGCATTCACGCGTCTCCAGACGAGGGCATTCTCGGCAGGAATCAACACCTTCCTCTGCCGAGGCAGCAGAACATCGCTGCGGTCCTTCACGGACTTTATTGGAAACTCCATATTCACTACATATTTCCTTATTCACATTCTCGTCAGCGATGATGTTGCTGATGTCATCACAGTAGAGCTTGGTCTTCAGCTGATAACCCTATTTCAAACTTTCCACTATTGTCTATGCCTGTCGTCTGTTGTTGCTCGCTTGACTTAGATAAATATTTCTCAATTGGTGGTCATAGTATTTCCTTTCCTTAATTCTAGTGATCTTATTCGCTAATCTTCTGAGACTTTTATAATGTTCTCCCTTCGTCCTGGTTTTCCTTCCTAAATATTCTTTATACGCCTAACTCTTCTTATCTAACGCATCCTGGTGTTCATCATCGAACCAATCATTTCTTTTGCGCTGTGCTTGATGCCCGATCGTCTGTTCTGCCACGTTCTCAATCACCGATTTTACTTCCACTTACAGATCATTGCTTGTTTTCAGCGATGTGTCTAATAGGATGGCAGTTAGCTGATTGTCGACGGTCTCCATGAAATTTTTTGCCATAGACACTGTTTGGAGCCTTTTGATGGAACCTGTTGTCGTTAATCCGTTGAGTCCATCAGTAACTCGTACATACAAAATTCTCTGTAGTGGACTTGGTACTAGGGAAAAAGAACCCACCCCACGAAGCCACAGACAACTAGCTTGCCAGCATATGTACACATCCCTAGACCATGTAATTTCAAGCTGAGCACTGATTCTTAGCACACTGAGGCAGATATGTTCATTACAGATTTACTAGAAGTCTGACCAAAACACTTCTGAACTTTTTCTGTCTTGTTGATGGCTTTGTACAAGGAACCAGCAGGTACATGAGCTGGTTTCTCCTTATTTTCATTCATATTCAATCAAATTTACTTCAATATCAAAATCTTTATCATTATTATCTTTATTATCGTTAGTCCTTCTAGCACTGTGAAATAGTTTCCACTCTCATTGGCGCCGCCAGCGCTTAAAATGTCTTCTGTCATCGTTTGCTTTTTCAGTTTTTTCGCCTACTGCTCTTGTTCATCTTGTTATAGTTTTTGATTCTTCATCCATTTCTTCGGGGGACAAGATACGCAACTTGAGCTCTTTATTTTCCTAACTCATTATCTTGAGTTTTCCGGCACTATTCTGTCATTTCCAAAGAGTAAAGAGTAAATATAGAGTAAAAGTTAAAGACAAGAATTTTTACTTCCAAAGTGGTAACCCCAACTTGCAATAATAATGGTAATCAGACGAAATGACGGGGATGGCGAATACCATCTCCCTCCAGAGGTACCACCAGCCAGACCAGGAGGTAAACCTCATCAACCAGTGCTCTCCTTATCGCTTTCTTCTTCGGGCCAAATCACCTTGCGTCTGGTGATTACACAGCTAACAAACTTGACTTGCGAGGCACTACAGCAATTACCCGCCTGCACCAACACAGTGCGGGAGTGGTCCTCATCAAGAAACGCAAGCCAACGTCGAGGCCGCTCTGCCATTCCTGGGCCAGACAGTTGCACAGGACACTGTTGGTACCACACCAAGTGCGGGGCCCTAGCAACGTAATGCAAGCAGCCTTGTTCCTCCCAAGCTTTAGACTACACTACTAGGCGCACGGAAAACTAGGTATGACAGCGTAGTACTCAGCGGACACCGCGGACAACACCTTGGAAAAACGCCTTTATGGCTCCAACCGTACCACAAAAACTAGGTTCTTGGTAGACTCCGGCTCCGCCCTCTCCATCATCTCGAAGCATTCCATCGCCAGGCCTCTTCGTAAGCGGAGCCTCGTGCGACAGGCAGCCAATAGCATGCCCATCACAACCTTTGGATTTCAGCAGCTCACCCTAGATTTCGGGCTACACCGGCCACTCCACTGGTCGTTCGTGATTGCAGATGTCCAGACATCCATTCTAGGAGCCGACGCACTAAAGCATCATGGCCGACTCATCAATCTGCGTAACCAATGCCTCTTGCACAATCTCACTAACCTCTCCACAGCCTGCGTCCTCGATCCAGATTCAGCTGTATACAGTATTAACGCCGTCACTAAAGTGAATAACACCATTGGAGACCGGTACAAAGAGATAATCGCCAAATATGCAGATGCATCCGCACAACCCGAGAAATTAGCCTTGGTCGCTGACCTACCGCCATCACCAGATAGTCACCAATGGCTCGCCGGTTTCCACGAGACCACGTGGCCTCACGAGAGAACGCCTCATCGCAGCCAAAGCCAAGTTCGTTTTCTTGCTGGAAAGAGGCATAATTCGAGCCAGTGAGTCAGTCCTCTGCACATGGTGCCCAAGGACGGTGGCCATTGGTGAGCTACTGGGGATTACCGTCAACTCAACACCCAAACTCGACCGGACCGTTACCCACTGCCAGAGGATTTGATTCAGGAGGCCAGCGGCACTGTTTTCTCAGTAATTGACCTCCAGCGTGCCTTCTACCGAATTCGGGTTGCTCCTGAAGACGTATGTAAGACGGCAGTCACCAGGTCCTTTAGACTGTATGAATTCCTGGGGATGCCTTTGGGTCTACGCATCACAGTCCAAATGATGCAGCGGACTCTAAACCATATGCTGAGGAAGTTGGGCTTCATCCGGGTCTATCAGGACGATATACTTGTTTTCTAGGCCAGCCACGACCATTACCAGTGCTACCTCAAGCAACTTCTCTCCATGCTGCAGGTGGCAAATCTCCACGCTAACTGGGATAAATGCTAAGTCGGTCAGCCTGAAGTCGTCTTTGCTGGATACCACATCTGCGAAACTGGATTTCGACTCCCAGCCCCTAAAACAGAAGCCATCGTATCTTTTCCCAAACCGGCCGACTCATCCCAGCTGAGGCGTTGTCTCGGGATACTGCATTTTTATCGCCACTGCATGCCACACACTGCCACTATCGGAACTGCTAAAAGGTTGTACAAAAAAGAAAGCACTACGCACCTGGACACCCGATGCTGAGGCGGCTTTTGAACGCTGCAAGCAAGGCATCGCCGAGGCAGCCACGTCAGCTTTTTTTCGCCTTCGCGCTTATTGGCACTCCACACTGACGCATCTAGCACTGCCGTTGGCGCGGCCTTGAGCCAACAACGGGGTGATGGCACTTAAGTACCGTTGGGTTTCTTCTCGAGGAAGCTCTCTGACACCAAGCAACGCTACTCAACCTACGACCGCGAGCTTCTTGCGATCTTTGCTGCCAACAAGTTTTTTCAGCGCACCTTGGAAGGAAGGCACTTTATCATCTATACCAACCACCGGCCACTTATATTTGCTCTGACGCAACATCCAGACAAAGCTTCGACCCCCCGAAGCAGACAACTGGACTTCATTGCCCAATTCAATTCGCGAGTGAGATACACACCGGGGGATGACAATATCGTCACTGACGCACTTTCACGTGTAGAAACGGTCACGATACCCGCCCCAATCACAGCTCAAGTCATCAGTGAAGCACAGAACACAGACGACTAGTTGCCCCACCTCCTAGTGAGCCCCCGTCTCAAAATAATCAGCTGGTCTTGGATTGCTACTCAGCATACTATGTGGAGCTCAACGGCACCATTAAGCCTTACCTGCCAGTTGCGCCTTCGACATCGTCTATTCGAGAGGACGTGACCACCTCGAAGTCCGTAGCGCTTAAATACTTCTGGCCAAGTCTGCGGAAAGACATATCCCGGTGGGCTGTTGAAGGTCCACCGCCACAACCGTGCCGCGTTAGGAAATTTTAAGACACCGGATGGGCGCTTCGACCACATACATGTCGACTTGATCAAGCTGCCACTGTGTGAAGGCTGCGAGAACTGCCTCACCATTATCAATCCCTATACACGGTGGCCTCAAGAAGACATCAGAGCTACCACTGTTGCAACGGTACTATTCGACCACTGGATATCAATATTTGGCCCGCCACTGGAGATCACATCGGACCAAGGACGTCAGTTTGAAGTTGACCTTCTGAATCAGCTCAGCCACCTCTTGGGCACCAACCACGTTCGCACCACTCCATACTACCCTCAAGCCAATGGCATGGTCGAACGGATGCACCACACCTCCAAAGCAGCGTTAAAATGCATTTCGGAGACACCATGGTTACAAGCACTTCCACCGATCTTGCTGAGTCTTCGAATCACATTCAAGGAGGACCTGCAAGCTTCTCCTGCAGAAATGATTTTCAGTACATTGCTTCTGGCCCCGGGTGAGTTCATCACGCCTCAAAATACACCATCTGGCGGCCCACAAGATTTTGTCACCGACTTACACCGCTTCTTCAAATCGATTCATCCTGTCCCATCAGCCAGACACTCGGTTCACTAACCATTCGTTTTCAAAGACCTGGCCAGCTGTGAGTATGTATTTTGGAACATCGATGCTGTAAAGAAATGGCTCGATCAGCCATGCTCCGGATCTCATCGAGTCGTCAGAAGGATCGACGCCAACACCTACGTCATAGACTTAAACGGCGTCACAAAATCCCTCTCCACCGAATAACTCAAACTAGCCTACCTGGAGCAATGGGATGCCAACCATACTCAACACCTCCACAGGTGCCTAAAACTCCTCCTCATTCATCTTCTTCATCGCCGTAGCCGTCTACCTCATCATAAACAAAGGGGAGTAATAAATTCTGTCATTTCCAAAGAGTAAAGTATAAATATAGAGTAAAAGCTCAAGACAAGAATTTTTACATTATACGGTTAATGTTAAAGGATGTATATCTCTGAATGGACAGTGAACTGTGGCTTGCTCCCATAGCCACGATTGTTCGAGATGATGAGACTGTACGGACGAGCGTATGAAATAATACTCAGCGTTAATTTAATTACACTACCCGTACGCGTCGACGTATCGTAGTCCAATGCTCCAGAACTTTTCTTTGTATATCGCAGTGAGAGAGAAATTACATTTGTACATTGCGGTTGCAAATTCGTGGCGCT
This sequence comes from Odontomyia ornata, assembly GCA_963969285.1. Classification (NCBI taxonomy): domain Eukaryota; kingdom Metazoa; phylum Arthropoda; class Insecta; order Diptera; family Stratiomyidae; genus Odontomyia; species Odontomyia ornata. The sequence goes on along the minus strand of OZ017741.1, from coordinate 183,268,998 downwards.
ACACCACTCCCTCCCAAGTGACATTACTTATGGATGGAATGTCACAATCAGCCGACTATATTTACAAGTAGGAGTGCCGTCTCACAAAAACCAAACTGAATTAGATTCGGGAGGCCTCCTGTCGTTTGTCGCTGCGAATAGAGCTACTACTCCAGTTTTAGCCAAAAACGAATGTAGCTTCCTGCTGGGTGGATATGTTTTCAAACCTGCTGCCGGAGCATTTATCGGCGATATGACACTTGGATTGGCGTTTGTGGTTCGGCTGGTGTTGATTGTGGTGTCATGGTATCAGCTGCTGTTGACAGGTTATGTTGTGGGCAACATGTTATCCGCTGTTGTCCTTTGTGGTGCTTCTCTGCTTGGAACCTTCTCTTTGTGGTGCGAAGTGTATTCACGTATGTCTTTGATATAGGCGGGTTTGAGCCGTTCGATGCTAATGTTGGCAATGTGCCCATTGATATCGATTGCGTAGAGGACGTCACTAATTCTTTTTAAAACTTTGTGCGGTCCTGAATACGGCTGAGTCAAAGGTCTCTTAACTGCGTCGATTCTAATGAAGACGTGTGAGCAAGTTTTAAGCCTTTTGTTTATGAATAACGTTTGAGTATTGCGTTGCCCTGTAGCTGAAGGACGCATCTGCATCATGGTCTCTTGCAGCTTATGTAGAAATTCGTGTGGCTCGATGGTTGTCTGCTGTGGTACGATTAATTCTCCAGGAAAATTGAGTGTAGTTCCGTATAGCATCTTGCTACATGATGCTTCGAGATCTTCTTTGACCGTTCCACGTTATCCGAGCAATACCGTGGGCAGTATTTGCGGCCAGGCTGGATTCTGATCGTCAAACATGATTGCTGCTTTGAGCGTGCAGTGCCATCACTCGATGAGTCCGTTAGAAGCGGGGTGATAGGTTGATGTCCTGGTACGATTACATCCCATAAACCGGGTAAGCGCCTTAAACAGTGAGTACTCAAAGTGAGTGCCTTGATCTATTGGTATTGTTCACGGCACACCAAAACGAGCAACCCAGTTGTTGTAAAATGCTGGTGCGAACATCTCGGCGGTTTGGTTGGTCAGCGGTATTGCCTCGGGCCACGTTGAGAACCGGTCGATTGCTGTAAGGCAGTATTTATATCCTTGAGACTGGATCAATGGTCCAATAATGTCTAGGTGCACGTGCTGAAATCGTTCCTCGGGCGTTGGAAACTCCTGCAACGGATTTTTTTGGTGGCGGCCAACTTTCGATCGCTGACATGGTATACAGCTACGTGCCCATATTTGAATGTCCCTTTTCATCTTTATCCAGACGAATTTTTTTGCAATGGATCTGCACTTTACTCGACCACTTGAATGTGATGGATGATGAAAGTTGTCAAAGGCTCTTCCACGCAATCCTGCTGGAACAAACGGCCAAACGTTCGCTAGTGTTGTGTCGACTATTACTTGTAGATTATCACCCATGCTGACAAGTTGTAAGATGAGTGACGGTGTATTGCTTTTTAGTAATTCCTGTAGCTCCTTATCCGTCTATTGTTCATGTGCCAATTCTTCCAGGTGCACTGCAGTTGGTACGGTAATCTCCTCGATTCGCGATAATGCGTCCGCGATGTTGTTAGCAGTTTCGGCTATGTATCATATGTCTGTGGAGAACTGCGATATAAAGTTTAAATGTCGGAGTTGCCGTGGCGAAGCCTTGTCTGACAGTTGTGCGAATGCATGGGTAAGCGGTTTATGGTCTAGGAGGATGTGAAATGGTGCGCCTTCTACGTAGTGGCGAAAATGGCGAATGCTGCTGTATATGGCCAGCAGTTTACGATCATAAACGCTATATTTTGTTTCCGCTTTGGACAATTTACTTTAGAAGAAAGCCAGTGGTAGCCATTTGTTTGCTTGTAGTTGCTCTAGAACCGCGCCAACCGCTACGTCTGACACTTCTGTGGCCAATATGAGTGGTTTATTTGCCTGACAGTGAACAAGTAACACAGCGTGGGGCAGGCTCTCTTTGCAATTCTGGAATGCTTCTTCAGCTTCTGCTGTCCACGCGATGGGTATCTTATCGTTTTTCTTTGATGATGAGAAGAAATTATTTAACGGTGCTTGTAAGCTTGCAGCATTTCGGATGAAGCGTCGATAATAATTGATGCATCCCAGGAAACCACAGAGTTCTGCGATTGTCGTGGGTTTTTTGTAGCCTCGGATTAATTGAACGCGAGAAGGTGGTGGCAAAATGCCTTTCGCATTAATCAAATCGCCTAGGTACTCGATCTCTGCTACACCCCACGAGCATTTCGGAACATTAATTCTCAGACCGTTTTCGGCGAGGCGTTCAAAGACAAAGCAAAGGTGCCTCTTGTGTTGTTCTTCTGACTTGGAAGCGACCAGGATGTCGTCGACGAAACAAATACAAAAGTCCAGGCCTTGAAGGCCTGGAAAGATTGCGCTGCGTTCCGTAGGCCGAACGTCATTGCGGTGAATTCGAATAGGCCGAACGGTGTCGTTACTGCTGTTTTTGGGATGTCCTCTTCATTAACTGGGATGTGATAAAATGCCTTGAGAAGATTGATTTTCGAAAAAAATACATTTACCGGCTAGATTGGCGGTTACGTCTTGAATGTGGCACATTAGGTAACTATCTGGCACGGTGGCGGCGTTTAGTCGTCGGTAGACCCACGCGTTCTCCATGTACCGTCTTTCTTTTTTACGAGGTGCAGTGGGCTCGCCCACGGGCTGCTTGATGGGCGATACAATCCTCTGTCTTGTAGGAACTGAATTTCCGCTTTGGACACCTTTAATTTATCCTGGTTCAGCCTCCGAGAGCGTTCCGATATTGGCGGTTCCTTAGTTATGATGTGGTGATGCACCGAGTGAGCAGTCACTTTGGTTCTAATGGCCGTCGTATTGTGAGTTTCTTCTGATGCTCGATATAGACTCGTCTTGCACCGCGCTGATCCAACCCGTCACTGCACTGCGTAGCCATTTGTTTCTTATGTCCACTAGTAGAATGCCGGTCGACAAAAGCACTCTTGCAGGCTGGCATTCTTTGGGGAGCGCCGCCCCCACGGACCCGAGGATATGGGGGGCGCCGTGAGGTTCTCTCCTGGGATGACAGGTAACGACTCTGATCGTATCTGGACTACGCTTTGGACAACGAACTGGAAATGACGCTTTGGGCTGGCAGATGTGATGGTTTGGACCTAGTTGCTTTGCACGGTAGCACCGAGGTGAAACTCGTGTGTGAACGGCTCCAATTCAACTATCATACCGTCTCCGTCCCGGTAAAACCTTGGCAGGCCTCGGAATACGTTCGAAGTTCGCACCATTGGGTTGGTGGTGTAGGTTCGGTTGAGACGGACTCCCGATTAGCGCTGGTCTGGCTCTGAGCACTTGTCCCCATAAGGGCTTGTGCCAATCCTCGCATGGCCTCCCTGCTCTGCAAAGATAACCATGGGACCGAAAAGGTGACTATACACACGAACGGAGATAGCGGCTCCGAGGGGGGACCCAACAAAACTGGAGCAAACAAAATCAAAAGACCATAAATACCCAGAAAAAGAAACGAAAAATAATAATGACGACGCAACCAGCGGTTGCAGCCACGATGTCAACAGTACATCGCGAGCGGTACTAACAACGACAAAAACGAAGACGAACACAACGACAGTGAAGACGGACGAAAAACGGAAAATACAGACTGAGATTCCTGCGGCGTTCGGGCGCAGCAAAAAAATGATGCGAACGCCCAAGCGTCCTATTAAGGAGAAACGGGAAACTCTGCAGGACACTTCCGGTGTTCGAGCGGTGGGAGATAACATAAAGAGCACCGAAAATTCGATTGTCACTGCTGCGATCGTTACCGAAGCGACCGATGCAAGGGTTGCAAATCCCGACATTGCAACGAAAAATCCAGAAGCCAACGAAGAGATTACGGCACTAAAAGCAAAGAGTGACCAGATACCGCGTGAATACACCGTCGAAGTTGAAAATGTTGCGGAAGTACTGCACTCAGAAACGGAACGCGATAACCTCTCCCAAGGATGGTGGCAAGGTACAATTGCAGCCCAGCGATATGAAGAAGAAATACTACTCCAAAAAGCGGTAGATGTTCTGAAAAGAATACAAGCTGCATGCGACTCCCCAAAAATCAGCAAAGCAGCAAAGGAAGGGCTCCTTGAACTAGAGGAGCTCCTAGATCGCATAGGGCACTATCGGAGGAGCTGGTTAAGGGCCGAAGATGAAGAGAAGGCTAAAGAGGCGCTTGGGGCAAAATCTAAAGGCGACACACAGATAGCTCCACCAATAAATGTCAATAAAAGAATGGCGTCTAGCCCAATCGAGGGAGATTGGGATAAAAGAAGGAAGGAAGAGGTACTTGAAGGGCGTGGAGCACTAGATCAGGGGTTCCAGAAAGTGCTTACAAAAGGAGCGAAGAAAGCCGCAAAAAAACTCCTTCAAAAAAAGCCAGAAAGTAAAGTTCGTACGGACGCCCAATTAGAAAAAGGACCTGATGCAAAGCAGGAGAGGCAGAAGCCCCGACAAAGAGCCCGGCAGCAGGCACTGCTTGTAAAGCCCCAAGATTGCTGATCCTACGCGGAGGTACTGCGGGACATCAGGGGAAACGTAAGGCCCGAAGACACCAATAATACCATTAAAGTAGTACGACCAACGCGGTCGGGCCACATACTGGTCGAATTTGGAGCAGAGGCCGGCAATAAAGATGCATTCTGTGACGCAGTAAAGAAAGTCCTCGGCAAAAGCGCAACTATAGCCCCGCTCGAGCTGATGGCAACGATCGAAATACGAGACAAAGACTGCGTGACGGATCTGGCCGAGGTAGAAGATGCCATCAAAAAGGAGTTCCCTAGCGTGGGAAGGATCAATGCGAGACTGACACCAGAAAACAACAGGGGACAACGCATGGCCATAGTTGACTTGACCGAAAAGGACGCCGAACAATTCCTGAACAAGGGTAAAGTACGAATTGGGTGGGTTGTCTGTAGAATACAAAGAAGAGCAACGCCTCTTCAATGTTTCAAATGCCTTGGTTATGGTCACACCACACAAGTATGCAAAGGACCCGATAGGAGTTCTCTGTGTTACAAATGCGGTGAAATGGGACATAAAAGAAAAGAGTGTACGAAGGAGGCACACTGTATTCTTTGCAAGGATGCTGATCCAAAACCTGATTTAGGACACGTCTTGGGATCAGGAAAATGCCCGGTGTTCCAGGAAGCCCTAGCCAAGGCAAAATCAGAGCTCCGATGACCCGCATCCTGCAGCTAAACTTACATCGCAGTTCAACCGCCCAAAATCTGCTTGAGCAGTTTGCGAGGGACATGAAAGCCGACTTCTTGCTTCTGAGTGAGCAACACCATAATAAAAGTCCTGCATTATGGTACTCTGATGAAACTGGTACTACCGCTATCTGGGTTCGGAACAGTGACTTTCAGGCGGAGAGTTGTGGACGGGGGGATGGTTTCGTGTGGATTCGGTGCTCAGGGATTACCTTCTTTAGTGTGTACCTAACGCCTAACGAGTCGATATCATCTTTCCAAGCCAAGCTTAATGCTTTGGAGGGCACTGTCTCGAACGCAGAGGGCAAAGTGCTCGTTGGGGGTGACTTCAATGCTAAAGCAATCGAATGGGGCATGCCTCAGACGGATCCGCGGGAAAACGAATCCTGGAAATGGCGGCCAGGATGGCCCTCATCCTACTAAACTCCGGAAATACGCCGACTTTCCGCCGTATTGGCTGTGAGGGAACCATACCTGACGTGACATTCGCCTTGGAGTCCTTAGTACGGAGGATACACAACTGGAAAGTATTAGAGGACTACTCAGCCAGTGATCATCAGTGCATTCTGCTTGAGATAAGTGATGCTGTCTCCCGACGTCCGTGCTCTCGGCCTTCTACAACTGGATGGAACATCGGAAGAATGGACGTCGAGAGGTTCGTCAAGGTTCTCACAGCAGGTGAGCCGCTGCAGGGAGCTTCGGAGGGGACGGAAGAACTGGCAGCTGAAGACGTGGTGAACTCTACTATGAGCATAATTACGACTGCTTGCTGCGCTTCTATGCCCCGTCAAAGACCCCGGCACGGCAAGCCCCCAGTGTACTGGTGGTCTACTGAAATCGCTGAAAAGCGGAGGGAGTGTCACAAGCTTCGGCGTGAGGCTCAACGGGCGCGGAACCGTGACGAGGCATGCAACTGGGTGGCAGCATATAAGTCGGCCAGGAAATGCCTTCGCAAACTGATCAACAATAGCAAGGCTCGCTGCTGGCAAGACCTAGTGGATAATGTGAACAAGGATCCGTGGGGCCTTGGCTACAAGCTGGTCATGGGGAAACTTGGTGCCCTACGGAAGCCTTGAATACATGACGCGGAAAAAATGGACGCGATAGTGCGGGGACTCTTCCCCACCCATCCGTCCGTGTTGACGCTGTCCATGGTGAAACAGCAGTAGAGTGCCCACTTTTCACACAGGTGGAACTGGAGGAGGCAGTCCTCTCCTTGGAAGCGAGGAACGCTCCAGGTCCAGATGGGGTTCCAGCTGAGGTGTTGCGGCTCGTCTATCACCATTGTCCTGACTTGCTGCTCAGCACATTCAACGCTTGCCTACGGGACGGGGTTTTCCAGGTACGATGGAAGGTAGCGAGGCTCGTGCTGATCAGCAAGGGGAAGGGAAATCCCGAATCACCGTCTGCATACCGCCCGTCATGCATGCTAGACACGGCTGGGAAAGTGCTAGAGAAACTCATCAAGGGAAGACTCACTGACGCGATTCGTGCTGCTGGGGACCTATCTCCTCGGCAGTACGGCTTTAGAGCAGGACGTTCTACCATTGATGCGATTGCAGAGGTGGTGAACGCGGTCCAAAAGGCAGAGGAATATAGTCGCACCAAGCGACGGATCGTCCTGTTGGTGACACTCGACGTCAGGAATGCCTTCAACTCCGCTAGATGGGTGGATCTTCTGGACACGCTGGAAAACTCTTTTCAAGTTCCAGAATATCTAATGCGACTTTTGAGAACCTACCTAAAGGACCAAAGCCTGCTCTACGACACAACACAGGGCCAACGAAGGATGGAAATTACATTGGGTGTTGCCCAGGGATCTATCGTTGGTCCGGACCTGTGGAACGTGTCTTACGACGGGCTAATGAGACTTGAGATGCCAGATGAGCCGCGCTTGGTTGGCTATGCGGATGATGTTGCGGCTCTGGTCGCTGGACGCGCCGTTGAACAAGCGCAACTTAGGCTAGGTATGCTAATGCGCCGAGTGCGGGACTGGATGACTGCTCGTGGGCTGAGTTTAGCACTGGAGAAAACCGAAGTGGTCATCTTGACAAAAAAGAGAATCCCTAGAGTAAGGATGATCAGTATTGGAGATATACGAATCGAATTGAAGCCAGCGGTGAAGTACCTGGGGCTACTGATCGACTCGAAGATGAGTTTCTCTGAGCAAATCAGGGCAACGGCTGAGAAGGCTGCTTCGGGAATATCGGCCCTGAGTCGACTTATGGCCAACGTAGGGGGACCCAGCTCATCAAGAAGACGCCTCTTGATGAGTGCTGTAGGGTCAGTGCTACTGTACGGAGCAGAGGTATGGAGTATACCGAAAACGTTTGGCACAGATACAGAGAAGGGGAGCACTGAGAATTGCATCTTCGTATCCAACAGTCTCCGACTCGGCGGTGAGAGTTATTGCAGGCGTAATACCTGTCGCCCTCCTTGCTAGAGAGCGCCCTCCTTGCTAGATAGCGGCTCCGAGGGGGGACCCAACAAAACTGGAGCAAACAAAATCAAAAGACCATAAATACCCAGAAAAAGAAACGAAAAATAATAATGACGACGCAACCAGCGGTTGCAGCCACGATGTCAACAGTACATCGCGAGCGGTACTAACAACGACAAAAACGAAGACGAACACAACGACAGTGAAGACGGACGAAAAACGGAAAATACAGACTGAGATTCCTGCGGCGTTCGGGCGCAGCAAAAAAATGATGCGAACGCCCAAGCGTCCTATTAAGGAGAAACGGGAAACTCTGCAGGACACTTCCGGTGTTCGAGCGGTGGGAGATAACATAAAGAGCACCGAAAATTCGATTGTCACTGCTGCGATCGTTACCGAAGCGACCGATGCAAGGGTTGCAAATCCCGACATTGCAACGAAAAATCCAGAAGCCAACGAAGAGATTACGGCACTAAAAGCAAAGAGTGACCAGATACCGCGTGAATACACCGTCGAAGTTGAAAATGTTGCGGAAGTACTGCACTCAGAAACGGAACGCGATAACCTCTCCCAAGGATGGTGGCAAGGTACAATTGCAGCCCAGCGATATGAAGAAGAAATACTACTCCAAAAAGCGGTAGATGTTCTGAAAAGAATACAAGCTGCATGCGACTCCCCAAAAATCAGCAAAGCAGCAAAGGAAGGGCTCCTTGAACTAGAGGAGCTCCTAGATCGCATAGGGCACTATCGGAGGAGCTGGTTAAGGGCCGAAGATGAAGAGAAGGCTAAAGAGGCGCTTGGGGCAAAATCTAAAGGCGACACACAGATAGCTCCACCAATAAATGTCAATAAAAGAATGGCGTCTAGCCCAATCGAGGGAGATTGGGATAAAAGAAGGAAGGAAGAGGTACTTGAAGGGCGTGGAGCACTAGATCAGGGGTTCCAGAAAGTGCTTACAAAAGGAGCGAAGAAAGCCGCAAAAAAACTCCTTCAAAAAAAGCCAGAAAGTAAAGTTCGTACGGACGCCCAATTAGAAAAAGGACCTGATGCAAAGCAGGAGAGGCAGAAGCCCCGACAAAGAGCCCGGCAGCAGGCACTGCTTGTAAAGCCCCAAGATTGCTGATCCTACGCGGAGGTACTGCGGGACATCAGGGGAAACGTAAGGCCCGAAGACACCAATAATACCATTAAAGTAGTACGACCAACGCGGTCGGGCCACATACTGGTCGAATTTGGAGCAGAGGCCGGCAATAAAGATGCATTCTGTGACGCAGTAAAGAAAGTCCTCGGCAAAAGCGCAACTATAGCCCCGCTCGAGCTGATGGCAACGATCGAAATACGAGACAAAGACTGCGTGACGGATCTGGCCGAGGTAGAAGATGCCATCAAAAAGGAGTTCCCTAGCGTGGGAAGGATCAATGCGAGACTGACACCAGAAAACAACAGGGGACAACGCATGGCCATAGTTGACTTGACCGAAAAGGACGCCGAACAATTCCTGAACAAGGGTAAAGTACGAATTGGGTGGGTTGTCTGTAGAATACAAAGAAGAGCAACGCCTCTTCAATGTTTCAAATGCCTTGGTTATGGTCACACCACACAAGTATGCAAAGGACCCGATAGGAGTTCTCTGTGTTACAAATGCGGTGAAATGGGACATAAAAGAAAAGAGTGTACGAAGGAGGCACACTGTATTCTTTGCAAGGATGCTGATCCAAAACCTGATTTAGGACACGTCTTGGGATCAGGAAAATGCCCGGTGTTCCAGGAAGCCCTAGCCAAGGCAAAATCAGAGCTCCGATGACCCGCATCCTGCAGCTAAACTTACATCGCAGTTCAACCGCCCAAAATCTGCTTGAGCAGTTTGCGAGGGACATGAAAGCCGACTTCTTGCTTCTGAGTGAGCAACACCATAATAAAAGTCCTGCATTATGGTACTCTGATGAAACTGGTACTACCGCTATCTGGGTTCGGAACAGTGACTTTCAGGCGGAGAGTTGTGGACGGGGGGATGGTTTCGTGTGGATTCGGTGCTCAGGGATTACCTTCTTTAGTGTGTACCTAACGCCTAACGAGTCGATATCATCTTTCCAAGCCAAGCTTAATGCTTTGGAGGGCACTGTCTCGAACGCAGAGGGCAAAGTGCTCGTTGGGGGTGACTTCAATGCTAAAGCAATCGAATGGGGCATGCCTCAGACGGATCCGCGGGAAAACGAATCCTGGAAATGGCGGCCAGGATGGCCCTCATCCTACTAAACTCCGGAAATACGCCGACTTTCCGCCGTATTGGCTGTGAGGGAACCATACCTGACGTGACATTCGCCTTGGAGTCCTTAGTACGGAGGATACACAACTGGAAAGTATTAGAGGACTACTCAGCCAGTGATCATCAGTGCATTCTGCTTGAGATAAGTGATGCTGTCTCCCGACGTCCGTGCTCTCGGCCTTCTACAACTGGATGGAACATCGGAAGAATGGACGTCGAGAGGTTCGTCAAGGTTCTCACAGCAGGTGAGCCGCTGCAGGGAGCTTCGGAGGGGACGGAAGAACTGGCAGCTGAAGACGTGGTGAACTCTACTATGAGCATAATTACGACTGCTTGCTGCGCTTCTATGCCCCGTCAAAGACCCCGGCACGGCAAGCCCCCAGTGTACTGGTGGTCTACTGAAATCGCTGAAAAGCGGAGGGAGTGTCACAAGCTTCGGCGTGAGGCTCAACGGGCGCGGAACCGTGACGAGGCATGCAACTGGGTGGCAGCATATAAGTCGGCCAGGAAATGCCTTCGCAAACTGATCAACAATAGCAAGGCTCGCTGCTGGCAAGACCTAGTGGATAATGTGAACAAGGATCCGTGGGGCCTTGGCTACAAGCTGGTCATGGGGAAACTTGGTGCCCTACGGAAGCCTTGAATACATGACGCGGAAAAAATGGACGCGATAGTGCGGGGACTCTTCCCCACCCATCCGTCCGTGTTGACGCTGTCCATGGTGAAACAGCAGTAGAGTGCCCACTTTTCACACAGGTGGAACTGGAGGAGGCAGTCCTCTCCTTGGAAGCGAGGAACGCTCCAGGTCCAGATGGGGTTCCAGCTGAGGTGTTGCGGCTCGTCTATCACCATTGTCCTGACTTGCTGCTCAGCACATTCAACGCTTGCCTACGGGACGGGGTTTTCCAGGTACGATGGAAGGTAGCGAGGCTCGTGCTGATCAGCAAGGGGAAGGGAAATCCCGAATCACCGTCTGCATACCGCCCGTCATGCATGCTAGACACGGCTGGGAAAGTGCTAGAGAAACTCATCAAGGGAAGACTCACTGACGCGATTCGTGCTGCTGGGGACCTATCTCCTCGGCAGTACGGCTTTAGAGCAGGACGTTCTACCATTGATGCGATTGCAGAGGTGGTGAACGCGGTCCAAAAGGCAGAGGAATATAGTCGCACCAAGCGACGGATCGTCCTGTTGGTGACACTCGACGTCAGGAATGCCTTCAACTCCGCTAGATGGGTGGATCTTCTGGACACGCTGGAAAACTCTTTTCAAGTTCCAGAATATCTAATGCGACTTTTGAGAACCTACCTAAAGGACCAAAGCCTGCTCTACGACACAACACAGGGCCAACGAAGGATGGAAATTACATTGGGTGTTGCCCAGGGATCTATCGTTGGTCCGGACCTGTGGAACGTGTCTTACGACGGGCTAATGAGACTTGAGATGCCAGATGAGCCGCGCTTGGTTGGCTATGCGGATGATGTTGCGGCTCTGGTCGCTGGACGCGCCGTTGAACAAGCGCAACTTAGGCTAGGTATGCTAATGCGCCGAGTGCGGGACTGGATGACTGCTCGTGGGCTGAGTTTAGCACTGGAGAAAACCGAAGTGGTCATCTTGACAAAAAAGAGAATCCCTAGAGTAAGGATGATCAGTATTGGAGATATACGAATCGAATTGAAGCCAGCGGTGAAGTACCTGGGGCTACTGATCGACTCGAAGATGAGTTTCTCTGAGCAAATCAGGGCAACGGCTGAGAAGGCTGCTTCGGGAATATCGGCCCTGAGTCGACTTATGGCCAACGTAGGGGGACCCAGCTCATCAAGAAGACGCCTCTTGATGAGTGCTGTAGGGTCAGTGCTACTGTACGGAGCAGAGGTATGGAGTATACCGAAAACGTTTGGCACAGATACAGAGAAGGGGAGCACTGAGAATTGCATCTTCGTATCCAACAGTCTCCGACTCGGCGGTGAGAGTTATTGCAGGCGTAATACCTGTCGCCCTCCTTGCTAGAGAGCGCCGCTCTATTTACCTGCGCCGAAACGAGGATGTGAGGGAGATAGTTGTCCACGAGGGGAGACAGCGCTCGCTCAACGATTGGCAGCAGTCTTGGGTCAATTGCACGAAGAGAAGGTGGACTGCGCGCCTCATCCCGGATGTGAGACCGTGGCTAAATTGAAGGCATGGTGAGACTGACTTCTATCTGACCCAACTTTTGAGCGGGCACGGGTGTTTTCAGTCTTACCTGCACAAGATCGGTAAGTCACGGTCTCCCGATTGTCGGTTTTGTCCAGGAGAGGAGGACAATGCCTGTCACACATATTTGCGTGTACAAAATGGGTCAGGCTGTGAAGGGACCTCTACAGGGAGACGGAGGAGCTCACCCCGGATAATATAGTCGCGATGATGCTCGAATCGGTTGACAAATGGAACCAGGTGGCACATTATGCTCGGGCAGTCCTAAAATATAAAAGGGACTCACAGCAGCCGGGGGCGCTGGGGCTGGCGTTTCGTCTTCCCCTCTCCCCTCCCGCTAGGAAATGGACTCCCCAGCTTGAAGGCGCCCCACGGCGTACCAAAACGAGACCTGGCCCGAAGTAATGTGTCAAACGGTTCCAGGCTGGGTTCTTAGGTTGACAGGGGAGGTGTTTAGTGGGTAGTCCAGTCGCGCATGGGAGTCCCACACTCTGTGCATAAATAGCATTCACCTCCCTGCCACAAAAAAAAAAAAATGTCCACTAGTAGTCCGTAGAGGTTTAGGAAGTCGGACCCCAATATAGGGTGTGCTACTTGTGGTATATAAAATGCCATGGGTACTGACGCTGAAGGCCGAGTGACACATTTAGCGTTGTCTTTCCAAACGTATCTATTGGTGTGCCATTTGCAGCGTACAATCTGTACACACCACTTTTGGGTTTCTTGTGCATTGCGTTAACTGGGAGGACCGAGACATCTGCGCCCTTGTCGATTAAAAATTTAATTTTTGATTTCGGGTCCCATACTTCTAAGTGACTCTGACGAGAATCATTAGCCGTCGCCTGTTGAGCTAATGATTCGAGTAGTTTTCCGGTGGTGGTACACGAAAACTGCAGGGCACAGCAGCTGCTCCGAATCTCATATGATAGTAACACCATCTCGTGCCTGACTTTCTCGTAACTGGTGTGGTGTTCGCCTGTCGTGTTGGGTGGCGGCACTGATTACATTGCGGACACACGTTCTTATCTGGCTGCTGAATTTTATTAACTTCAGCTCTGCCTTCCATCCTTTGTGGGGTAATGCATTTATCGTGGTAGTTTGCGGCGAGGTGTGCATTATCGTGATTAATCCCTTGCACTACATTGCCATCTGCGCAGCTACTAGCAATTTTGTCTGCCACCACCGCAAGTTTGCTTAACTGTGTCACCTCTGATGCTGCGAGAATCGCTCGTGTTTGCGTGGGAAGGCGTTGAAGCCATAACAATTTCAACATGGTGTCGGACATGTTGTTTCCTGCCACTGATTACAATTGTGCTAGCGATTGTGATGGACGCTGTTCCTCTAATTCCAAGCCGTGCATCAATTGTCTGAAGCGCTCGTGGTCACTAATTGCGAATGCGGACAATAGCCTTGCCTTTAAGGTCTCGTATTTGCCGGTGGCTGGCGGTGATTCTATTACGTCTGCAACTTGCGTAATGATTGACAATTCCATTTCGGAGACAACTTTGTCGAAACGAGCTGCGTCGCTTGTAATTCTTCATGCTCGGAACGTCGCTTCCACGCACGCGAACCACAATTCCGGTTTGCTCCGCCAAAATGTTGGCAGCTTGCACGTGATGGCTTGAATCCCTGTTTCGTCTTGCATGACGTTTATGCCGGTGTTCGATGGGTTGTTTGAACCGCTGACTACGTCATGGAATTCTTCGTTGGCCATATTCACTTGTTATTAACGGGGTCGCCAATGTACGGACGAGCGTATGAAATAATACTCAGCGTTAATTTAACTACACAATGAAGTTAATTTAAATGATAATCTTGCACTTCAAGCTTTGCTCGATCCGTACGCGTCGACGTATCGTAGTCGAATGCTCCAGAACTTTTCTTTGTCCGTCGCAGTGAGAGAGAATTTACATTTGTACATTGCGGTTGCAAATTCGCGGCGCTACAAGACCTTTCAATCGGTATGCGAACTATTTTCGTTGGTTCCAGGACCAGCTCCTAGATATTTGTGTCTATGCTTCTTGTGCTAATTGCTTCATTCGCGTCAAAAATTCGAAGTTTACCCTTACATAAATAAAAACAATCTCCATTAAAGCTTCCACAACACGTTATCCTTTATTTCTTATGATTTTTTTACTTTGAATTCATTCGTATTGTTCATCATCATAGTTGTTAAATAAACTTAACATAATTTTCTTTTGTTTATTTTGCTCTTATCTTAATAACTTGTGTAAGTTCTTATCAAGTACAGCAATGAAAAAAGCTTTTCTATTAAATTTTCGATAAATGTCACTTAGTTTTGATAACGTAATAATTTTTCTAGTAAATCTCAGGCTTGGTTTATTTTTGTTTTTTTTTCTTAATTTCTTGATGTTTTGTTTAAAAAATACACTCGAAACGCGGCAAAAGTGTTTTTGTTTTTCTGTTTTCTAGACGTTTTATTTTTGTTTTTATTTGAATTTGTATTTTGATAAATATTTACACGGGAAATATTTAAATAGATTTCAATTTCATTCCCAACTCGGTCAACGTAAATATACTTTATTTAATTTTTTTCGTAATTCGCTTTGTGAACTTATACTCTTAGCAATCAATTTTTCGATTTATTCCTTTTGCTTTTATTGTAATTGTGGTTAATGTATTTGCAAGTATCTTCTTAGAGGTCGTGCAACGCAGTTTATTGTTTTTAAATTTGAATGTGTTTGGTAAAATAAGGTACACTTTCATGATAATTTTGGCGTAATTATAGTGGTTGGTTCCGAACGCATTAGCAACAATAGCACACACACACAAATATAATTCTCAATGTGATTGGTGAAATATACACTTAATAAGGTAACAATTTTATTATTTGTATGTTTTGAATTTGTGCGGATATGTTTGATGGGTTGAAATTAATTCATGTGAGGGTAATGTATTTTGAAGGTTTTAAAAATTTCATTTTGTTTATTATTGTACGCATTAAGGTTTGAATGGTTATTCGTTGATGTCAACAATCATGTAACGGTTATAATGTAAATTGTTTGTGTGAATGTGTAAATATATCTCTTGTACAGCGACTACTTCGGTACGATTCAATCTAATTATTTTTTCAACTAACATATGTTTCACATTTGTTCTCTTCCATTTATCCTTGCAATATGAATATTTTCTTTTTCTTCCTAGAAAATATGAATTGAATGTTTCAATGATTGTTTATCAGTATTGTAATGTTTGAAATTGTTTTAGAGAAGATGATCAGAAGATGAATGACAAATCGGGTAATTTTCAAGCTTCTTTAGTTTAGAATTTCTCAGCAGAAGTTTTTAAATGGTAAATATTCAAAGCACTATACATTTTAACAATGTTGAAATTTGGAAAAATCAATTTATTTATTTTTTTTATGCGGTTTTTGTAATTTTGCAAAAATTTGTCAAAAATCAATGTGTTGTTGGTTGTGCTACTAGAATGTGAAGGCGTTTTAGTTAAATTAAACGTACCTATAGAAAAGGAGTAGGCTGATTAAGCTCCTGTCATAAGGTTCTTACTTTATTTGTCTATTGTCATAAGATCTCTTCGTCACTAAAGCAATCGTTAATGTTGAAAATTATATGTTTAATTTAGATACAATTTCAATATCATTTTATTATGTTTTGTTTTGCCATGGTTGGCAATATTGTAAGAGATAGATGTCACTAGTTGTTCCTTGGTCAACTACCAATCAAGGGTGTGCTCTTAGTTCTTATAAAACCAACATTGTGGATAGTTCAATGTAAAGTTGCTAATTAAATTTAAATAAAAGTTATCTGTTTTTTCTTTATAAATAATGTCTTCAATCATAATCATAATCTCTCAACAGGTTATGGGCCCAGTGTCGCGTGTGGGAACTGAATGAGAAATTGTGAGTAGACTTAACAAAGAACTTGACGCCACGTGAGTGGTATCGGGTGTGTCTAGTGGAAGTTCAATTAGAAGTGCGCGGGAGAATCGTGATTCGAAAATGGTTCGTGCCACTCAGGAACAATGGACATTTTTAAACAATTTCAGTTGCAGAACTTTAACGGGAAAAACTTGCAGCTATGGAAGTAGGAGCTGGAAATTATCTTTCGGGCAGAATCAGGTACGGAAAACTTGGTAAACGGAACAACGGTGCGTTCAGCGGCAACAGATGTGGCAGGGACTTTGATTGCAAAGGCTATGTTACTAATCTCGTCAAGAATGGAGTTCGAGCAACTTCAGACTGTTATAACATGTGAGACGGCAGCGGCAAAGTGGCTTCGCCTGAAAACGAATCATGAACAGAGATCACTAGTAAACAAAGTCACCTTGAAACAACAATTTTTCAGTGACAACATGTCAGGAACAGACTCGATATTGCAACACATAAGCAAAGTTGAAGAACTAGCGCAGGCGCTATCAAATGTTGGTAAATCGGTAAAAGATGTTGACAAGATGGCAAAATTGTTAGGAGGGTTGCCATGTAAATACAATGCAATTGTGACAGCTTGGGATTGAGGACATATTCGCAATTCATTTCAAGGTTGAAATGTTAAAACCAGAGCAGCAGCAAGATGATGAACATGACGACGTTGAAATACTTGAAAATGAAGAAATAAATCCAGTAGTAGGTGAGCGACAGTTACGAAATAGAAATATCATCCGTTGACCATTACGGTACACTAGATATGTTGATATATTCAACAAGGAACCACCAACTTCTGACGAAGCAATGGCTAAAAAAAACAATCTACTGTGCACGTCTTATAAAGTACTCTCCAAAATCATAGAAAGAAAATTAAAATTTTTATTCTAGCATTTGAAGCAAACCGTATTGGCATACGAGTTAATGAAACTAAAACTAAATCCATGATTCAAATGAAAAAGAAAACTCTGGTTCGACAAAACTTGACCTTGGCGACAACAAACTTGCAAGTGTGGATAAGTTTATTTTCCTTGGAGCCAACCTGAATAGAAAAGGCACCAAAAAGAACGAGATTCGACGCCGCATAAACACCGCTAATAAAGCCTATAACTCTGGACTTCCCATTCTAAGGTCCAGAGTTGTGCACACAAAAAATAAGCTCCGCATTTACAAAACACTAGTCGAACATGTGCTGTTCTATGGAAGTGAAACATGGACCCTGACGAGTGAATCCAAAGAGGCAGTGGACGTATTTGAATGCAAAGTCCTCCGGAAAATCGATGGCCTAGTGAAACAAGGAATTGGGTGGAGACTACGTTACAACGATGAGTTATATGAACTATTTGAAGATCCACTTGTTTCTTCTTGCGTAAAGCTACGTAAATTGCAATGGGCGCGTCATGTAGAAAGAATGGAGGAAACCCGGCAACCCAAAAAACATTGATGGGTTGAGCACAGGGGGAGGTCCAGCGGTAAGATGGAGGTCTCGATGGGAACACACAACAGAAGCTGACTGCAGATCCTTGTTGGGAGTAAACAACTGGCGGACAAGGTCGCGGAACCGTGATGATTGGAGGAAATTAATCCTGGAGGTCAAGGGCCGACTTGGGCTATCGCCATAGATGATGATGATGAATCGTTAATTATCATCTTGCGTGAACACATTAATTTTCACGCCTTGTTTACTTTTGCACTCACGTGGCGGCCATCAAAACAATAACATTACTGATTCGACTTTATTTCAAACCAGGTGGAAGTTGAATGTTGCTGACTTATCAGTCATGGACCAACTTGAGTTAGAATTCGGGGAAAGGAAAAGAAACGTCCGATGAACATAAGAAAATCAGTCGCCAGTTAGCGATCAGAAACTCCCGTTAGGATGAAATCCACAAAAGGACGAGAACTGGTGCGCCCATGCTCTGTGCTATGCGTGATATTGATCCTGGTTAGGGGAAGATGAAAACGAGCGGAAAATAGATCTTTGGAAGCAACGAATATTAAAAGTTAAAGCTGAGGATTGCTGATAGCAGATTTACTTGTTTTTGGGTTTCATGGCGTGGGCAGATTGCTGATGAGTTCTATGTGGGAGACTATTTGGAATGAAAGCAGCAAGAAGCTCCAATGTTGAGGGTAAAAACTAACTAATCAGGCTAGAATTTTTTAAAATTACACATTTTCTTTAACCCAGTTTATGATCCAGGATTAAAGTAATTATAAAAAAGCGTTTTATGCTGAAAATAAGAACTTTATGTACAAAAAATTGGAGTCCACGCGTTTTTCTTATCCTGTTTCCTTAATTGTCCATGCTGGTTTCGAGTTGCTGCATTATTCAGCGTTCGCGATCAAGTGATTACAAAGTTTGTGGGTGGCAAGCCATTTTACGGTATTAATCGAATTCAACAAAATTTTATTAGCAAGCAGGTATTTTGATTGTATGCCTTTAGTTGTTCTAGGCTAGGGGGTCCTCGGTTCGTGCAGGGATCCTCATACGCGATGACAGAGAAACGGTTCTAGTCAAGAGCTTGTTTTTCACGCGATCAGGTGACGTTGGGGATAAACAAAGTGCGTGCGTGGTGCCCCACGACCCATCTCCGTGGGTTTGCCAGTAATCTCTGTGGTCGCGTCCCAAGGTTCCGAGAAATTTTCTTTACGAATTTGTCGCGTAATAACATTGAAAAAAAAGAACACGTGGAAGTGCACAAAAAAGGAAATAGACTCTGTAGCCTAAACTGTAGGGATATCTTTCTGTTACACGCGATACAAAGTCAATCTTTACCAGTATCATCCAACGTCGATTAAAAACCTATAATGATGGTATCATTGAAAGACACCAAGGTAACTTGAGAGCAGGATGATTGATTATCAATTAGACTGTCTTGAAAGAATGTTGGGAGTATAACCTCGATGTATGCCAACTTTTTGTAAATTTTCACAAGCCTATGACGCTATTGATCGAAAAGCCCAGTATAATTTTCGGCTTGATGTAGGAGCACCAGCCAAACTCATCCATATAATGAATACTACAATAGCAAAGCCACAGTCTCAAGTTACAATTCAAAAATATCTCCTCGAAGCCTCCTCCTCCAAAAAAAGGATAAACAGGGAGATAGTTGGGCGCTAACCCTCTTCAACCTGGTGCTTGAATCATGATTAAAACTACGTTCATAGAAGAAAACGGTATGCTGGTTATGTAATCAGCGAAATAAGTGGTCCGATCTCTTCGTCGTCTGTTAAAGATATTCCAAGATCTACCCCAATTAGAATGTCAAGTGGGACGATGGGTCATCAAAAACAAAACCAATTTGACAAAGTTCATAAGAAAAAAACATTCCAGATCAACAAAATGTTACATTAGGTAATTCGAACTTCGGGCATATATATAGATATTTCATCTTTCGTACTTAGGGCTTCAGTTTTCGAAAGGCGGCAAGAGGAATGACAAAACCTACTTTGCAATCCACTGTCTAATGTAATCCCAGAAATCACGTCAAAGATCAAAAATTAAAGTTAGCAAAAGTTTTTTCAAAACCCATACTAGTTTATGAGTATAAAACGAGGACACTGCTGGGAATATTCGAGAAATGGGTAGATGCTTTGGAATGACGAGTCCTCTGAAAAATATTCAGCCTCATTGAGCAAGAGGAACTGTGGCGAATCCAATAATATGATGAGTTGTATAAGTTTTTGAATGAGCCATAAGCATCTATAACTTTAAAAAAATTGCAATGAGCCGGCCACGTTAAGCGTATGTCCAAAGCTAGGGTACCAAAGAAAAGTGATAAAAAGATGGATTGAAAGCAACTGGTAACGCAAAATATCACATAAATGAAGCAAGTAAATCAAAGCAAAATGTTCGTAGAAGAATGAAGAAAGCGGTCAATATATTGAGAAATGCCCGTCCCAATTTATACCGGAGCCAGGATCCGATTTCAACTGTTGTGCCATCGAAGAAGAAGACTACCATCTGAAATCGATAATAAAAAAGATTTCCGGACAAGCAACGCGGCTTTCAAAATAGGTGATGAACTTTGGATGCTATCAAGAAAATAGAACATATAATAACTAGTTAAGTAGGCAGGAGAGTGCTCCTACCAGAAAGGCATCCTAGGGTTTGAAACAAATTTTCTGATAGCATGAATCGATGACGAATTAAATGATCAGTTTCTCGGAATAGGGGTATAATAGCTGCCATTTTAGCTTAAATAATGTTTCTGATAGCTCTGTCACTTGAACATTTTCAAATTAAGCGCTATTCCTCAATTTTGATGACAATCTGAAGAAAATAAGACTCCCTAGGTCGGCTTGAAATGTCTCAGATATCAACATTGGTTATTGTTGTTATATGTAATTCCATACAATTGAAATGGCTATAACTCCACCGTAGTTGGTCCCAAGCCCGGTTGAGATAGGAGAACGGATTCCCTTGTTTTCCTCACCCCCAGGTTCCATCATTCCTCATCCGAAATCCCACGAACAAATGGTGGTAAATGGTCTCGGGGTCGCACATTAGTTTTACTGGCTCCCCAATGCCAATTACTGTAAATACACTCAAAGCTCTGCTACTAAACCCTACTTACACCTCCTTTGTGGTGACGTAAGAGGGTTAAGGTGAGTCTTCTGCGCCTGATGACGGAATTGAAAGTAATAACCATGCCACCGAAATGGAGGTTGAGCAATGGGCTAACTCTCCGTCCCTGGAAAACCCTACATTTGTTCAAAACCTTCAACAGAGCCTCCGAATTGATTGAATTTACGGGCACTGAAAAAAGGACTACAGTATTAGATCTTGGAATGTCAGATCACTGAATTATCCTGGCACTATTAAGGACCTTTTACAACAGGCCAGTCAGTATAAATTAAATATACTGGAAATCCAGGAAACGAAATGAACAGGAAGTGATTTTCAAGATATGAGATAGCACACAATATTCAAAAGTGGGAAGCTTCCTGGAAAGCAAAAGTTTGGAGTGGCATTTATTGTGCATAGGGAGTTCAAATCATATAACAGTCAATGAACGAATGCATGCGAAATTCTTCTTTGGCTTATAACGTACACGCTCCAACCGAAGAAATGAAGAAAATGTTTTACATTCACCTGGAAAGACTAGTTGACTACGGTAAGGTTGGCAATAATTTATCTCATTGGGGAGTGATTGGAGGATATAGCCACCATGATAAAACAAATGATAATGGCCAGCACCTGATTGACTTTGCATATAGCAGAAATTTAGTCATACATTCTTACTTCCCACATCGACGCACACACAAAATGACCAGGGTATCACCAGGTGGCAACACAAAACCAGATCGACCACGTTCTGATGCCGCAAAGTTGGGCCTCGAGCAGCCAATTGCAACTCAGATAATTACATACTTAATTAAGCTTACCTGTTGATGTTGTATGTCAAAAACGAATTCAGTGAAAACCAGCCCTCTACAAAAAATGAACATCAAAAAGCTCCAAACGGCGTCTGTGGCGAAAAATTTTAGGGAGGCTGGTTCCCATTCCATGAGACACATAGCCGAAAACAAGTAATGAGCTGTGGGTGGAAATGAAAGCGGCAATTAAGACCATGGCAGAACAAAAGATTGAACATCAAGTCCAGCGCAAAAGAAATGATTGATGATTAGTGCTAAAATGCGTTAGACAACAAGAATCAGACGTAAATCAATACTTAGGTAGAAAAACTAGGACGAAAAGAGAAAATTATGAAAATCACAGAGGAGTAGCGAATAGAATTATTAGTATTAAGGAAAGGAAATACTACGATGACCTATTGAGAAGCATCGATGTAAGTCTAGTAAGCAACAACCTAAGGCAAGTATATACGGTAGTAAAAAGTCACAAACGAGACTATCAGTCCAGGACCACGCTGTGCAGCGATGAAATCGGATTAAGCAAAGATGGGCATTATATTTCAAGAACCTCCTTAACTATCGGCACAGCTCCAGAACATCGGATCCTAGAAATATTCCCGGAGAGCTTCCATTTGGCTCACCAACTCTGGATGAAGTTTTGTTCCACTATCAAAGCCCAAAATAATAATGAAGCGCCGGGCATTGATGAGATATCAGTTGAGGTCATTAAATATGGTGGTAGTGGTGTTCGAAAAGCTATTCATAAAGTAATCCAGCGCGTTTGGCAACAAGAACATTTGCCGAATGAGTGGAGCCAATCAATTATATTACTTATATATAAAAAAGGTGACAAGCTACAGTGCGAAAACTATAGAAGCATATCACTGCTTTGTAGGGCGTACTAAATATACTCGTATAGAAAAGGTATTAGAAAATTAAATCAGATCATAAGCCAACATTTTTATTGATGGGTATCAATGTAGTTTCAGAGCAGGTAGATCGACAATAGACCAATTGTTCACTGTCAAGCAGGTATTTGAGAAATGCTGGGAGTTCAACATAGATGTACACAAATTTTCGTTAACTTTAAGCAGGCATACGACAGTATTGATCATTACGTACTGTACCAAAAAATGCTTTGGCTTGGCATCCCAGCCACATTAGTCCGTCATACCAAAATAACAATGACGTTGACGATATCCAGAGTCCGCATCGATAACCAACTCACCGATGCCTTTGACATAAATATCGGACTAATGCAGGGAGATGGGGCTGGCCCCAATGTTATTCAATTTTGGCATAAGAAAGTTACCTATCGATACACGATGTACATTACTATACAAGTCGAGCCAAGTGGTAGCCTACAAGGACGACATCAAGATTTTGTCACGGGCATTAGCAACTGGAAAAGATCTCTTCCTGAGACTTGACAGCGAAGTAAAGCTAGTAGAGCTGACATAGTTGAGAAAAAATACCTCAAATGCACAAAATATCACACTTCGTGAATACAGTATTTGTGTACTTAGGTCCAAAATAACGAGAACCAGAATGAAAGAGACAAAATACGCCGAAGAATATAGCGCGCGAATATAATATTCCATTTAGTTTTGACGATCTTGAAGACCAGCTACATACACAGGAAAACAAAGTTCCAAGTATCTAAATCTGTGATAAGATCTATGCTATGCTATGGATGTGGAACATGGACACTAACCCAAGTGAGGTGGATAATTGGAGCAAAGCTATATGGAGACCAATGATGAATTCGATACAACCATGGGCTGTACGAAATTTTCGACGAGCTGGAGCTCTCAACTATTGGAAGGCTGCGAAAGCTGCAATGGGAGGACCACATGACTCATATGCACGAACAACGGATACCCAAAAAGATACTCGTTGGGGAACTGAGGTGTGAAGACCAGCGGGGAAACTGAGGAAATACTGGTGTGGCTCGGTTGACGAAGACAGTTCATCGCTACTCGGATTTTGAAATTGGAGGACACGGTCAATGGACCTAGCCAGTTGGAGGTGCTTTTTGTAAGAAGCGAAAACCCAAGAGAGGCTGTAGCGCCACGAAGGGGAAGAATAAGCATAACTCACTTGATTATGATCTGGTTTCGATTAAATTTCATGAGGTTAGGGACCTTGTATCAATCAAGAGTCCGCATGAAATAGTTAGTTTAAGGGTATGAAGTTGAATTGAATGAATTTTCATATCTGAGGTATTTGTTACCTTTGTACTTATAAAATATAATTGCCCTTGTACTTCCAAAATATAAAAGACCTACCCCTGATTTATTACCGATTTTTCGGCTCAAAAGTGTCTAGTCGCGAAAGGGGAGAAACATATTGTTCGTATATTTTGCAATCTCCCTGAACCCCTGATGCACAAAATGATGTTTTATTTTCAAATTCTAAAAATTCTTATCAAGATCCTCATTTGATATCCCATTCAACAGCCTTTGATAAAAATATGTTAAGGGCTACTTCGTTAGATAAGACCTAAACTTTTCGTTTGATAAGACCTAAACTTTTGAGAAACTACCACTTTGACCCTTTCACCAACTTTGAGCTTTATAGCTGCAACAGTTTCTGAAAAAACTTACTTTGACGCACGGACAGATGGACAAATAAACAGGATGCGAAACTAGTAGATCTTTGCAAAAAATATTTACAAAGCTCTAAAAGAGGGTACGGGAAAGACTGTGTTGATTGAATCATCGCTTAGGGATACGCATGATATGCAGTGCAATGTGGAGTAAGAAAGAAAGAAAGAGAAGCAAAAATAGCTGAAGTGAGTTCCCAAAGCCATGAAATAATTTTATCAGTAGGCCCGGGGCGGGTGTCAAATAAGATGAAGGCAGACTAAATTATAGCCCAGTCATATTAGGGCTTTCACCTCGGAATGAAAGATAATAAGCTGCAAATTGGTATGAACCTTTGTTTTGTCATTCTAAATGTTGTCTCAAAAGTCACAATCGTTATCGTGTTCGCGTCTCAAGATATTCAAGGTCAAAGGTCACAAAAATCGGTTTTTCGCGAATATCTGGCTTCCTATCGGTTAAATGAGATTTGCATTTATTATAAAAGTTGTAGGCTATAAAATTCCCTACAACTTTTGTTTAAACTTTTTTTTCATACGACCAACCGTTTTGAAGGTAGAGCGCGAAGAGTGCACATCGTACAGTCATATACGGCCTAATGCAAGGTCAAGCGTGAGTTATGGTTATCAGTACGTTATAAAGTCAATTATTTACTTGGAAATTATAATTATTAAACAATGCCTATTATTTATGTACTAACTATTAATTATTTATATTTAATTAAAGTAAGTAACTTGATTTGCAACGGTACAATTTCAAACTAACGAATAATCTTGACTCATACAAAGTGGAGAGAGTGGCCTTGAATACTATAGAACATCTGTCCCGGCAATGAATAGAAAAGGGCATAGGGTAGGGACAAGTATTTCCAGGTATATAAGTATTGAGAAATTTACGCGTTTTAAAGAAAAGATATATAATGTCGTGTTAACTTAAAATAAAACTAAAATATATAATCCAGAATTAATAATATTTTATACTTAAATAGTTAAATATGAATAATTATATATATTATTTATGTACTAACTATTAATTATTTATATTTAATTAAAGTAAGTAACTTGATTATTTATATATTATTATTCATATTTAACTATTTAAGTATAAAATATTATTAATTCTGGATTATATATTTTAGTTTTATTTTAAGTTAACACGACATTATATATCTTTTCTTTAAAACGCGTAAATTTCTCAATACTTATATACCTGGAAATACTTGTCCCTACCCTATGCCCTTTTCTATTCATTGCCGGGACAGATGTTCTATAGTATTCAAGGCCACTCTCTCCACTTTGTATGAGTCAAGATTATTCGTTAGTTTGAAATTGTACCGTTGCAAATCAAGTTACTTACTTTAATTAAATATAAATAATTAATAGTTAGTACATAAATAATAGGCATTGTTTAATAATTATAATTTCCAAGTAAATAATTGACTTTATAACGTACTGATAACCATAACTCACGCTTGACCTTGCATTAGGCCGTATATGACTGTACGATGTGCACTCTTCGCGCTCTACCTTCAAAACGGTTGGTCGTATGAAAAAAAAGTTTAAACAAAAGTTGTAGGGAATTTTATAGCCTACAACTTTTATAATAAATGCAAATCTCATTTAACCGATAGGAAGCCAGATATTCGCGAAAAACCGATTTTTGTGACCTTTGACCTTGAATATCTTGAGACGCGAACACGATAACGATTGTGACTTTTGAGACAACATTTAGAATGACAAAACAAAGGTTCATACCAATTTGCAGCTTATTGTCTTTCATTCCGAGGTTGACCCCTTTTTTTACCTAATATGACTGGGCTATTAGGGTGTTATGCAGCCCAACCTTAACTAGATATATTTTGCTTGAACATGCACGTATGCATACGAACATTATATGGTGCATCAGACGCTCCCCCTTCTAAGTACTATTCACGGCTAAAACTGCTTGACTTCAGTGATCTAAGCAAAACCAGTATGACTAACATATGTATAGGCATTGAGGTCTTGGCTAACAAAAATTGGACACGTTGCGCGACAGCAGCTTCTTATTACCTTCTGAATATTTCCATTTATAAGTTTGAGTGAATTTTTACGCATGTGATACCATTTTTTCTAATTATTCTATTTAAAAATATACAATTAGTAAGAGGGATGTTAATTTTGTACTTTTCGCTAATTTTTTAGTCCTTAATTCACAACCAAAGCATTAGTAGTTGAAGTTTCCAAGCTTTCCATTTTAATGAGGAGATCCCCTGAGAATGGCTGACAATTGATTTCTTACCATGGCAACAATTGTTCGGGTTCCAGGTTTTCAACTATTATTATAGCAAACCTTCGAAAAACGCCACAATCTTATATAAGCTCACAGATTTGTTGACAATAGAGCTGTCATCGGTTCTTTAGCGTCTCAGAAAAGCTCGCCACCAATCATTAGTCCTTTTCTGTAGAGAAATTATAACTGATACTCCTTTTAGAAATTTACAGGCATAAAGAGATTATTTGGTCGTTGACAACGAGGATTGAATGGTGAAGCTCGAATGCATCTTTTCTATTTATCTCCGGAAAAGCTTTCGACCGTAAATTTCCTTCACACTCCCTCCAAAAAATATGGTTTCCACGCTCACAATTACCAAGAATCGTTCATCTTATTGTCAGATTGAAAATTAATAAGCTATGAAAGTCTAGCAAAGCAATTATCTTTTATAATGTTTGGTAATAATTAGCATTCTAGTAGCATCAATTGGAATTAACTTATTGTTTATTTACGAGTACATTACTTAATCCACAAAATATTCGATTGCAAGATTTTCAAGTTTTATGTTACACTGAAATATATTAAAGCATTAGTTGTACAATATTTTAGATACACACAAATAAATCAAATCTTATATTTAGAATAGTTAAAGCATTTGCGGTGGTAGTATCATAGACAATTCACTTAATGCTTAGGCTTTAGTCAAATGAATAAAATAGTTAAATTAATCTAAATATGACAAATTGATTGTTAAAATTAACTTCAAGCAAGAAACAAAAATTCTGGAATCGTTAGTAAAAAAATGCTCTTCTAGTGTTAATAAATTATGGTGAACATTTCAGTGAAATTATTTATTTTTCAGCATTGAATGGTATTAGTTTGATTCTTTTTTCACTTGAAATAATACATGATAAACTTGATAGAGTTAATAATGCAAATGAGTTTATTTCTTTAGTAAGAATATTCAACTCATTTAATTCAAATTAATTTGAATACTAAGAAGCCATGAATAATTAAAAAGCAAAAAATAATAATGAAACATACTTCCCACTTGGTATTTTCTTCCATTTTTTTCATCAAAATTGCATATCATCACAGATAGAAGTTATTTTCTATTTAGAATAGAATTTCAATTACCTATATAAAGATTTTTTCCTCAATAATTTAAATTTATCTATGTATTTTTTCTCTCTGATCCATTTAGTATAAATTAGAAATTCAATGCATACTGAATTACGCACAAATTTAATTCGGTCTCAATAAATTTATATGGATGCATATTATTTTAAATATATTTTAACCTAGAAATGGTTTTTAGTACACTTTTGCGGAATGCTTTGTATAAAATATTTATTTTTTCAACTGAATGCCTATGAAATAATGATATATTCTCAAAATTGCTTTTCGTGGTGTGTATACGCACAAACGACATCAAAATGGTCTGCACTTAATTGAATTGAATTTATTTCATGTACAGCTATTAATGCAATGAACAAGTATTTTTATTTTGAATTTGTCTCGAACATTGAACAAATTTTATGTTTTCTTGGACACATAATTTGCGAGCGAATTAAAAGCACGAAAAGAGAACACATTTAGATTGGACAAAGGAAATGGTTTCATGTTAATTTAACATTTCTTTTTCTTTGTATCTGAAGTATAGAGATGAGTCGATTGAGAGAATAAGAAAATAGGGATGTACAACAAGATGAGTCAATTAAATATTTTCAAAGGATTTTATGTTTTGGGATTGAGATTTTAAATTTATCGTTTGATATATACTACACTAAAAGTTGTGCAAAATATATAATGATGAATTTCTTCATTATTTTCTTCATAAATTATTCACTAAGAATTGCAACCGCCTTACATTCCTGTGCGAAACTTAACATTTTCTAAACCATGCACTTGACGTTTCAAACTGCCGCTGTCGGCCCAGGAGGAGTTGAGATACTGGTCGTCATCGTCTTGCTCAAGTTTCTGAAATAAGAGAAAAAATACGGTTAAAGTTTTTGTTTGGGAATGAAAATATCATTGCTTCATTCTTGAAAAAGTCGAATTTTAAATTACATAAAGGAATATTGTTAAGCATTTAAATTCAGCCTTTTCTCGTCATATTCGTTGATGTATTTTTCATTCATTTTGCGTTCCCTTGCATACTCTAATGTTTCTATAGAATTTTAAGTATCAGATTCTTACCAAGATCTTTCATTTAATACCTCACTCGATGAGTATTTAAAAATGAATATGAATAATGAAAAATTTCTTAAAGATCACGGTCTCCCGACAGTAAATAAAATGAAAATATATCAGATGAAAAGTCTGAATTAGGTCATTTTTGTCAACACTAAAAGAGGTCTTAAGAAAATATTTCACATGCATTTGTTTTTTCAAATTCAAATATGCTTTAATGATTCAATCGTTATAAATTTCATAAAAACATACAGTAAGTTTTGCAAATTTAAAGAACTCAAAAACTTGAATTCACTCAAAATTTAAGCAATATTCAGACAAAAAAAAACCAAATTAATCATATTGTGGCGGACAAAAGTCTACGATAGCACCTTATATTGAGATTCTGGTTAATTGGAAGCTTTAATCAAAAATCCATTGGTGTGTATT
Organism: Odontomyia ornata; assembly: GCA_963969285.1. Taxonomy (NCBI): domain Eukaryota; kingdom Metazoa; phylum Arthropoda; class Insecta; order Diptera; family Stratiomyidae; genus Odontomyia; species Odontomyia ornata. Next base: position 183,240,074 of record OZ017741.1, on the reverse strand, counting down.
TTTCAGTAACGTAAATATATTTATAAAAAAACAAATACAAAAACATTTCTTAACAAACTTAAGGAGAAATTCGTAAAAACATAAAAAAATGAATGGACAAAAGTGTACGAAAGTCAATACTGGCTGACTTGTACACGAAATATTTTCAACTAAATTTATTGAAATTTTTAAAACTTTTTGCTGGCTTATTATTTGGTTTGACCCCCTTTCGCCTCAATTATTGCTTGCAGTCTTCGGGGCATAGAGGCGACTAAATTACCAGTTTCTGCAGATTTGATTTTCTATTATTCTGTAACAAGCGCTTCCTTCAGCAAATTTTTATTTTCAATAGGACATTTTCGAATTTTCCGTTCCTAAAGCTCCCATACATGTTCTATTGGTAGTAGTACAACAATCAGTTAGTGACGAAAAGTGCTGTGAGTTTTGGATCATCGTCTTGATGGAAAATCCATGTCTCTCCAAGACCCAACTTCTCCACTGATGGCTTCAAATGTTAGTCTAACAGGTTTTTGTAAACATGAAGGTCCATCATAGTTTCAACAAAAGCCAATCTGTCAACCACAGATTTCAAACCAACTCTTGAAAATTAGACATAACTTGGAAAAAACGAAACACCAAAAGGGTGTACTTTAAGCTTACAACTAATATGTAACAGCTTAAATCGAATCAATGTTATCAAAAAAAAAAAAACTTTAACTTATCCTAACAGAGCAATCTTACAATATTTCTAATCCATATGTTAAACTTATTAAATTACAATAAAAATTAAAATAGCAATAATGAGCTTCAATAAAAATTAATAACGGAAAACCACGAATAATTTAGTACTTGCCATTTAGCCACCAAAACCAAGGCTGCTCTGTCTCAGGACGACCAGTCTCAACATAGACTCGCTAATTAATATCTTTATTGAAACTATTGACCCCGCAAGCTCAAATTCGGAGGATATTCTGTTTTCTTATTGATGGCCTGCCTATATATATATGATATATAATTGAGGGCACCAAATCAACAATATACTAATTCATGTCCAAATACGCGAATACTTCTTGAGGAATGAAATCAGTAGTGAGACAAGTCTCAATGTACCCATCGGTAGAGTGAAACGGCTGCGTTATCTAAGGATTTTGGGTGACAGTTACTGATTTGCCAACATGATTTCAAACAAGCTTCAAAATGAATAAATTGGTTCTCATAACTTTGGAAATTTGATAGATTCTTCGATTCGATATCTATTATATTTAATCAATCTCAAGCTTTCTGTATAGACCAGTACATGCGCTAAGACATTTCCTTTCGAAAATTTGTAACATTTCCATTATACTAGCAGTCTGATTATACCAAATTGGACATCTGTTATAACTTGTTCCCGGTGTACCCCTGGCCTCTTCCAGTGGTACCCTGGTCTCCAGTTTACCCTCCACCTTTCGGAATGAAACACCCATTGTACGCAACGATTCTACAATGTACCTGTATTACACAAGGCATTAAAAGTTTTCACAATGTAATTGCAATTATGTTTCTACTCGTTTATTCTCGACGGCAGTAACCGTGTTCTTTTTCCAGCGCCTCTGGAGAGCCTTCAACTTGACCTTCCACCTGAACTGCCGTTCGATTACAGGGGCCTCTTCCCTGAAACGGCTGCGCTCGCCCTCGGTCACCACCAAGGGTGCTATCCGGCGGAGGCTCCCTAGCTTTTGTCTGGCGAGTACTCGCTTACCTCTCCTGATGCGTTTGGAGGGAACCTTGCTGAATGTGACTGCCTTGGTTGGGGTCTTCTCCTGCCTGGCCGTGAGCTCCTCGATTGTTATTGACCGGGGCTCGGCGCGGAGGTTCCTGGCCAGTGCCTGTCCTAGGCTCGGAATGGCGAGACGAGGGGTGGCTTATGGGGTGTGAACTCCACTGGCGGCCGTGCCATGGGATACTTTACGGAGGAAGGCGCCCTGTGCGTCAGGGTAGCTGTGCGCTTGGTGACCTGCAAGAAACGAACACTAAAGTTAGCCTATTTTTTACCTGTCACAGAACCCTGCCCTGAATATGTCAGTTGAACGCGTTCTTGACGTGGGACGTATATAAAGATAGATGAAAGAATACCGTGATCTATTTTAAATAAGTCTAAGAATTCTCTCCTTTTTTTGAGTGATGGGATGTTGAGGATCTGTAAGCGCTCATTGTAAGAGCTGTAAAGGAGGTTATATTTATAGACTAGAGAACGTGTGAATTTATGCTGTGCGGTCTCAACTGCGTCGCATAGGTTGGTATAGTGAGAAAACCATACTTGGGAGGCATACTCGGGGATTGACCGGCCTTAGAGTACAAATAGATGGACGCTGGTTAAGATGTTAAAGGACTTCCTGGAGGATTGTAACATGAAACCAGCGACACGTTAAGCTCTAGCGGTTTCGCATGAAATATGGATGTTAAGTTTCAAACCTGGGTCAAATACCACTCAACTACTACTACTACTACAAATCTTTAAGTTTGTCCACAAGTGCGAGCAGGGATACATCAATCCGGTATTAATATAAAACTGGATGGATTTTGTTAGCAAATCTCATGTGACAACATTTTGAAATATTGAGAAGAAATAAATTACCTTGACGCCAATTTTGGAGGTTATCAAGATCATTTTGAAGGTATGAGCAGTCTTTTCTGGAGCTAATCGAACGATCAATTTTTAAATCATCCGCGTAAAGAAGACAATTAGAGGACAGGCTTTCGGTAACATCATTAATTAAAATGTTGAATAGCAAAAGGCCTAAAATTGATCCTTGAGAAACACTGGATTTCGGACTAAATGAGGCTGATGAAAATAAATTATTCCATGCAACAATGCAGAAGCGATGGGATAAGAATGATAACATCTGCGAGGATTGAGTCGGGAACACGGAACTATCGGAGTTTGTTAGCCAGAAAGCCATGATCAATACTTTCAAAGGCTTTAGCAAAATTGGTGTATATGACATCAACTTGTTGGCTCTTGTCAGAAGCAAGAGATATAGTATTTGTAAATTCTAGCAAATTAGTTATTGTCGAACGACCTTTAATGAAGCCATGTTGTTCATTTGCAAACAGGATACTCGATAAATTATGCAAAGATCAGTTGCTGTGTTTGTATTGTTAATTGCATTGGGGTTTGTTGTTGTGTCAGGATGATGATGTTGATGCTAACGACGCGTTGATGACTGTGTGGCCATTCAATAGTCGACTGTGGAAGTTGCTGTTGAATCCTAAACATACTCCCCCCGCTGCGACCGTAAGGCGCGGAACGTCCTATGATTATAAAAAGAAATAAATGATTTGTTAACACATATGAACTGTTGAACTCCGTGTCTGTCCAGCTAGGTTGCATCCGCTGATTACCGTAATTTCCCACTAATCTGCAACATACGGTGCTCGGAATAACAGAGTGAAGCTCAACCAACGATGTTGGCTGTGCACCGCTGCTACGTTCGGGCAGTCCGGGTGTCTGGAGATTGAACCGTGCAAATTGGGGAAACGGAGTGTGGTGATGGGTTGTATGAATTCGATTAGAGGTTATTAACGGTAGTTAAAGGGTGTTAGGGGTTTGTGCGAATCGGTTAAGTGTGTTCTGGGGTAGGCAGTAATGCTATCTTGGTGATTGCGCGTTTATATGTGTTGCCCTTTGCGTGCAGTGTTACCACTCGTACTAGGTTATCTGACCCGGGATGTAAAGCAGTTACCCTGGCTAATGGCCATTTGTATGGGTGTAATTTCTCCTCTTTGAGTAAGCACAAATCTCCGACCTTGGGGATGTGTTGTCGATGAGTCCACTTCGGTCTCTGTTGTAGTCTGGTGAGATATTCGCTCCTCCAGCGTCGCCAAAAAGTTTGTGCTAGACGTTGCGTCAGTTGCCATCTATCGAGTCGGTTGATGTTAGTTTCCGTGAGGTCTGCTTCAGGAGGTGCTAACAACGTGTCGCCAATCAGGAAGTGTGCTGGCGTAAGTGCCGTAGTGTCCATCGGATCATCTGAAAGTGGGCACAACGGTCTCGAATTAAGACAGGCTTCTATCTGCGTCATCGTAGTCGTTAGCTCTTCAAAAGTTAGCGTAGCATTTCCTAGCACTCTTCGTAAATGGAACTTGGTCGACTTGACGCCGGCCTCCCAGAGTCCTCCAAAATGGGGTGATGCCGGAGGATTAAAATGCCATGTGATCCCTTGGTTAGCGAGAAGTTCCGCAACGTCTTTGTGGTGCTGCAGTACCTTTCTTAGATGTGTGTCGGCCCCCACGAAATTTGTCCCACAGTCACTGTACACGTGGCTACACATACCGCGTCGTCTGCAGAATCGTTTAAACGCTGCTAGGAAAGCGTGCGTCGTCAAATCGCTGACCACTTCGATATGAATCGCTTTGACTGTCAGACATATGAAAATGGTGACGTATCTTTTGTAAGTCGAGCTTCCACGGCCTAGACGGTGTCGTAATTCGAAGGGACCGCAATAATCCACTCCGACGTGAGTGAACGGGCGAGCAACGTTAACTCTCGGTGCTGGTAGGTTGCCCATGAGCTGTGAGGAAGTCTTCGCATTCGCACGAAAACATTTGATGCACTGGTGTACACTTTTCTTGACTACCCTACGAGCGTCGATCAGCCAAAACGTTCTTCTCAAGTGTGTCAACATCGCTTGGGTCTGTCCATGTAGAGTAACTTGATGTACTTGATGTAGCAATAAGTCAGTGAACCTGCCAGATCTTGGAACGATAATCGGATGGATTTCAGAGTAAGACAATGTCGCATGTCCTAAACGTCCCCCGATGCGTAGAACTCCGTCGCTATCTAAGAATGGGTTCAGATTTGCAATCTTACTTTGTTTCGGAATTTCCTTCGTCTTGATTAACGTTTTGATTTCATGATCAAATTCAGACTGTTGTGCAAATTTTATCCAAATGTCTAATGCTTGTTTTATCTCTTCGCTGTGTAATGGGGTTGGGGTGATGGATTTTGGTATGCATTTACGCCAACGTAAACAATACGCAGTCACTCGGCATAACCGCGTCAATGACGAAAATCTCGCAATGATTTCAGTTGCGTTTGTTATTGTCTGTAGGAATACCTTGATATTTTTTCTCCTCTCCAATTTGGTACTCTCTATAGTCGTGGATTTGGGCCACTGATCCGATGGTTTCACCAACCAGGTTGGTCCATTCCACCATAATGGATTTGATAATAGTTCTGCAACTTCTGCGCCACGTGAGGCTAGATCTGCTGGGTTTTATGGCGACGGAACGTAACGCCAAAGGGTGTTACCAGTTTGGTTGAAGATTTCTGTCGTTCTATTGGCTACGAAAATGTTCCATCGAGTGGGATGACCTTTCAACCACGCCAGAACTATCTGCGAATCGGTCCATAACGATTCGTGCGTGATGGGTAATTTTAGCGTATCTTTCACTCGGACCATCAGTTTTGAGAGCGATGCTGCTGCACATAGCTCGAGGCGTGGAATAGTTACTGGACGCACAGGTGCAACCTTGGTTTTTGCCGTGACGATACGTGAATATGTCCTGGACTCGTTTCGTGATATTAAATAGATGACCGCGGCATATGCTCTTAGAGAAGCGTCGCTAAATCCGTGCAGCTCGAATTCTGCACCTGGACCACACCCAACCCATCGAGGTATTTGGCATTTCGAGATCTCTTGTATGCCTTCACGGAACCATGTCCACTTCTGTGTACATTCTAACGGAACTGTTTCATCCCAGGCCACTCCACTCAGCCATAACGATTGTAGTATTATTTTGGCAACAATCAGTACAGGTGCTAACCAGCCCAGTGGATCATATAGTCGCGCAATATCTGACAAGATCTTTCTTTTAGTATATGGCGCCGAACTTTCTGGTAACTTAATTTGGTATCCCAGACAATCGGATATGGGATACCAAACGATGCCTAGTGACTTAAACTGTTGATCCCAGTATCGTTCAACGTGAAGTTTCATTTCCACGTCTTCCTCAGGAATTCCACATAAAATTTGCGGGTCGTTAGCAATCCATTTACGGAGTGCAAAGTCTCCACTTTGTAGTAGCACGTCTACTTCTTTACGCTTCATGATAGTCTCTTGCAGGCTCTCACCACCCGACAGAACATCGTCCACATAAAAATCGTCCATGATGACCTTATACGCCGATGGGTATTCCCCTTTGCCATCGTCCGCTAACTTATGCAAAGTTCGAATTGCCAAGAAAGGAGCACATGTGGTGCCAAATGTGACTGTATTTAGACGAAAGTCACAAATGTTACTCTCTGGATGCGGTTTCCAGACTATACGTTGGTACTCAGCGTCATCGTGATGTACGTTGATCTGCCGTTACATCTTTGAGATGTCTGCTGCAAATGCGAATTTATGCAATCTCCATCTCGATAGTACAGCGCTCAAGTCATTTTGAATAGCTGGACCCGTCATTAAAGCTTCATTTAAGGAGACCCCGGAGCTAGTTTTTCGCGATGCGTCAAATACCACACGTAATCTGGTACTTGTGCTACTTTCCTTGATGACTGCGTGGTGCGGCAAGTATAGTGCCGTACGTATCGATCGGTCTTCTTGTCTGATGTATTTTGGCTGGTCAGCTACTAACTGCATATGTCCCATATCAATGTACTCTTGTAAACACTTATCATATTCCTTCCTTAATTGCGACGTCCTTCCTAAACGTTTCTCTGTTGCCTGTAAACTTGCTACTGCCTGATGCCTCGATTGACCTAATGCTTGTTTCATGCCCTGCTTGAATGGCAACCGGACCGTGTATCGTCCATCGACTCCCCTTTGAACATTATTTCGGAAATGTTCCTTACATGCATGCTCTTCATCAGATGTTATTCTATGCGATGCCACTTCTTCCAGCTCCCAAAATCTCTGCAATAACTCATTGATGTTCGGTTCATCACTTGCTTCTACCGTGCAACTGTGCCATGTTCGATCCCTTGTGGAATACACTGGTACTTCGTCCGACAGAATCCATCCTAAACTTGTCCTTTGTACCACGGGCCCCGCCGGTAATTTAAACATGTCACTCATCAGAATTTTGCCATATATTTCTGCTCCCAACAACATATCAATGTTACCTGGTCTATTAAAAGAAGGATCAGCAAGTTGAACTGTTTTCAATTGCTCCCACTCTGCAGTATCCAGCGTCTGCGGTGGTAGTGGGTTCGTTAATTTGTCCAAGACATATGCCTTGAAGGGTATGACTTCATTCGCATGTGTTCTAATCCGTGCATGGATCATGCCTCGACTTGCTCGACTGGATTCTGCCCCAATTCTCGCAATTTTGATATTGGTGGCCTTGCGCTTTAAGCTCAATTGTTGAGCTGCAGCTTCTGTTATAAGAGACGCTTGCGACCCTTGATCGACTAAAACCCGCAAGACTTTGCATCCATGGGGTGCCTCCACGCTGACTAACGCTGTAGCCAGAAGTACCTCGTTCTTCCTTTCACAGTTCAGCGCGTTGATGTCAATCGCTCCTGGTCCTGAGGATTGAGTTTCGGTCGTGTTGGGATTGGTTACCTTTGGACTTCGTTGACTCATAGTGGCTTCATCTTTGTGCAGTAAGGTATGATGCTTCCGTTGACATTTCTTGCACTTAGATTGGCTGGGACACCTTACCACGAAGTGCTTGCTGGATAGACAGTTGAGGCAAGCACGCGATTGTTGAACTGTCTGAAGTCTTTGCTTCAAATCACTGCGAATAAATTGAACGCACTGATACAAGAAATGATGCTGCTTGCATAAAGAGCATTCTATCGTCACTTCGTTCTTCACCACATGTACACTTCGTGTGGTGTTCGCCATTCGCGATACCGTGGGACGCACGGTTCCTGCTGCCTCCAATGCTCTGAATCTATTTTGTAGGAAGGTACACACGTCTTTGAATGTCGGCAATTCTTTCTCTTCACACCTTTGTTGTTCCCACAATTGACGCGTTTCATGTGGGAATCGTTGCACTGTCATGTGAATCACCATGGCTTCCCCCAAGTTTTTCACTTTCATGTTTTTAATAATCTGGACACTCTCAACAGATCGATCCAATAAAGTTTTAAGCGACGTGGCTGATTCATTAGCATTTCCAATGCTGAAGAGGGTTTTCAACTGCGCGGTCAAACAGACACTTACATTTTCGTATCGTTCTACCAACACTTTCCACGCTCCGTCGTAGTTTGCATCGGTTACTGCGAACTGTTTCACTAATCCTGCTGCCTCTCCTTCTAAACTTGACTTGTGATAATGCAGCTTTTCAACCTTTGACAATGTTTTACGATTATGAATGAGCGATGTGAACAGATCTCGGAACGACGCCCACATATCATATTTGCCGTTGAATTTGGGTAATGTAATCCTTGGCAACCGTAATTCTTCCAACGGAGTCGAGGATTCTGGTGGATTTGCCCGTTGTGCCTCCTTCAAAAAGTCGGCTAGTTCGGCGTAGACTACTATGTAGCTCTCGTTGAACGTAGATAACCAATCTTCTTCAAAATAGGGCACCTTTAGCTCTTCGTCCATGCCCGTGAGCAGTGCAATGATGTGTCGATGGGTTTTTGCAAACTCCTGATGTAAGGTTTGCACACTGTCCAATTGTTTTTCATAATAAACTTGCGTTTTCCGTGATTTTGAGTCCTTTTTATAATTACTAATTACTTTATTCAATTGCTCCAAGGAGAGCTTTTGCTGCACAATTAGTCGGTTCATGGTTCTGCGATTTGGAGCTATGTAATGTGTGATAGAGTGTTTCCTAGAAAGCGAACTTTTGTACAGCTAAATGTCTGATGAACTAAGTGTGCCTAAATAATGCACTGCTTGCATGCGATAGCCGCGTTTTGTATGCACTGATTGCACCTAACTCCCCACAAATGACTTGAGAGGCGACCAATGCCAGTGTTTCCAACGAAAGATGAGACGATTGTTGCATGCGATAGATACGATTTGTATGCGATGCTTCCTAAATGCCCACAAATGACTTGATGCAATCAATGCGAGTGCTTTCGTCGACAGAAGAGACGATTGTTGTATGCGATAGCGACGTCTTATATGCGATGCTTCCTAAATGCCCACAAATGACTTGATGCAATCATATTCACTTTATAATCCATCAATTTTCTCACACTTTCACCCTTTTTACCAACTGATGAACGTGATAGTGGCTAGTAGTTATGGGCTGCTCCCTGTAAATAATTTAATTTGATTGCGTCGCAAAGTGCTGAGGATTGCCTATAAGCACGTCTTGGGCTGTTAGCCACCATGTGCTTGAATGTGGGAATCGTACTCCCGTTACGAGGTCCCGGTTTGACGATCACCGCTTTTCAATGAAATGCCACCGGATTTGCACACACGTGAATTTGGAAGAGGATATGTATGACAAGTGTAGGAATGATCGTACTTACCAAATTGCACGGTTCACACATTAACTATCGTTGCCTATGCGCAACGATCCGGCTCGATGGACCAAAAAATGTTTGTATGATGATGGATTATCGGCAAACGAAGTTTTGCACTTGAATTCCAATTTGAAAATTGACAAGATAAGAGCAAAGACTTATTTTTTAACACGCACGACACAGTATTTATTCATTAATTATTTCGACCAAACTTCAACTATAATTATCTCTACACCTTTGATGATCACTTGACTGTCGTCCTCACCGATCGCTCACGAACTGCCTGCTCCGTCAGCACTTGCTCGCCAGCGCAGATTACTCGATAAATTATGCAAAGATCAGTTGCTGTGTTTGTATCGTTAATTGCATTGGGGTTTGTTGTCGTATCAGGATGATGATGTTGATGCTAACGACGCGTTGATGACTGTGTGACCATTCGTGATGGGAGTGGGTGAATAGTCGACTGTGGAAGTTGCTGTTGAATCCTAAACAGGTATCGTATATTCTGCTATGGACAATTCACTCGAGGAGCTTGCTAAAACAAGACAGCAAAGAAATCGCACGATAGTTCGAGATTTCACTACGATTTCCGGACTTATAGATCAGAAAGATGTTAGCATACTTCCAGACGTCGGGAAAGCAGGCTAATATTAAAAATAATTGATAGTAGGGTAGATAATGAAGAAGATAATCGTTTTATGAAGAGATTTGGAATTTCATCAGGACCCGGACCACCATCAATGTCAAAAGTGAGCAGTACACTTTCAATTTTCGATGGAAGGTCGCAATAGAATGTAGAATAGGGAAAGGAGAAGGACACGATGAGTATATAGTGGGGTTTGAAGCCTTAAATGAAGAGGAAAAAAATTGAGCAAAAAGGTCACAGGTAGTGTGCCCAGCTTTCCAGTTATACCATGAAACATATTAGGGTTATGGAATATTTTCAGGCAACGGATGTATGCCCAGAAAGGCTTAGGACTATAAGATTGCAGTGATATTTCAATCATATAATAATAAGATCGCATTGCGTTCTTAACAACTTATTTGGCTTCTTTACGAAGCAGTCGATATGGTGAGGTCAGTGTCAGAGTTGAAATGCTGACATTTTTTGCGCACTTTGTCCTTCAAATAAAGTGTGTCTAAGGCTTCAGCGGAAACCCAGCTGACACCCTTTTTCCAATGGGATGGGAATTAATGAGACACACCTCAAAACATTATCTATCGTTTAGTTTCCAATATAAATTTTAAGTTTACTTTCGTTATCACATGTATGATCGAGTGCCTAGCATGGAAACCAAACTAGCAATTCAGTGCCAACTCATATTTTTCAATGAAGGCGTTTAATGTTCCTTTCAGAATCATTTATATACCCTACTGATGTTGGGCAGCAAGCAGATTAGGCGATGTCTTCTAGTGCTCAAAGATTCCTTTTCTGCCTTCAAGATCGGAAATACCTTGGCTTTTTTCTATTGATACGAAAAAATATGAATTGCTCAGCATGTTGTTGAACGATATGTAATAATTTCTAATAGCAGTCTTAGGTGGATGTCATAGTATTATATTGGGAATACCGTCAATACCACATGATTTCTTGCTGTAAATTATTTTGTTCATTTGATATCCGAAGGCCAATTCTTTTTTTCTTGAAAAGCCGTCGGGGCTTGCTTCGTTATGTGAACAGACGCGTTTTGACTTATTTGAGTCATTTTCATTGTATAAAGGATGTGTGAAAGGAGATGACTTTATATAGGTTTAGGATAAGTTTTGTTGACAAAAATATGTGCTGAATGAATGGAGCCAATCAATTATATTCCCTATCCACAAAAGAGGTGACAAGTTACAGTGCAAAAACTATAGAGTCATATCACTACTTTGCATGGCGTACAAAATATTTTCAAAATTCTTAGAAAATAAAATCAGATCATTCGGTAATAGTATTCTTAGGAAGTATCAAGGTGGTTTTAGATCAAATAGATCGACGATAGACCAATTTTCACAGTCAAGCAGATACTTGAGAAATGCTAGGAGCTCAACATAGAAGAAGGATAAGTTAAGCAGGTAAGCCTGAGGTTAGGCCAGGTAGAAGGATATCAGATTTTTGGTTTTTGGGTTATTGGATGTTCATTTGTCCTAGTTCGTCTCGCTTCATCTTTATTGTTTGATCGTATCAAGGTGCATGACATTAGCCAGTCTTATTGCCAAGTACCGTACTACTTTATATGCAGGAGCCCCGAAGCAGACTCAAAGGAGTCAAAACAAGTCTGTTCACACAACAAAGGAAGGTCCAACGACTTTTTAGGAAAGAATGATTTCTTGTTGTTTATCTTGCCAAATATTAAGCACAGGTCCTCACAGCTGACAAAATAATCAAATAAATTTTCGCCCGGTATAAGGTCGGAGGTCAATATATTATTGAAACGAGGAATGGATTCACCATTCAGGCTTGATTTTTAATTGGAAACGTTCACCTCGAAGGCTTCTGAAAGTATTTCGTTCCCTCTCTCAGGGTTCAGTGAATGGACCAGTTCGAAAAAAATATAATTAGAGCAATATTCATTAAACCGTTACATATAATCCTATTTCCATCTGTATCCAGAATCGTTTTATTAATTTCGATACTAGTCTTATCGAGAAGATCTATTTTACTACTAGTGAGTTTAAAACATGATGTATTCACTCGAGGCTTCTAGCAAAATAAACTATTCACTTGTGTGAACACGCCTTTTGGATCCTGCGGACTAATACCCCTCCGTTTCTCTACCCATTGGCTGCTGACTTCACTCTTAAATTATAAAAAGATTAAATGTCGGACGTTCTTAAGGGTAATTTCAACAAGGCCAGTGAGGGATGGTTGTAGTCCAGAAATCACCGATAAAAATCGTTGACACGTGTCAGAAGAAAGCTTTCCAATTTTTTCAGCGTCGTGATGGTTAGCGTTTCATATTCTTCTATGCTGTTTCGATGTTTAATCTCGGGAACGACGTTAGCAATGATTTTCAATGGCAGCTTCTGTAACTTCTACAAATAGAGATCTATTTCATCGTTAATTAGATTCTTGTCATTAGGAACCGTTGAGCAAGAGCTACCACCATCAGAAGGTGGACATTGTTGTTATTTCCGATTAAACTTCTTGTGTAACTTTTCCTAATGTGTATTTTTGACACTTAGTCAACAACGTTAATTTCGAACAAGAATGAGAAGTTTTATCCCTTCGATAATTCACTTCTATGGAAATGACAAAATGGTCCCTATCATAAGGAAGTACTAGCAATTTCGGTTGAAGATTGTTAAATCTGAATTCAAGTCTTGCCTCACCAATGCAAAGGCCCAAATATGAATTTATCCTAGGGTATATTGGGAGCTCCGACCTATATACTTATACATAGGTTGCATCTACATTCAATTTGATTCTATCTAAAAAAGAAGAAAATTAAAAATTTCTTTGCAATTTAGTATCAATAATTTATTTTGGAAATGCACGACGCGTTTCGTTGAACTAGTCAACATTATCAAGTGCAGTAACAAAATTGAGCTTAAGCTTACGTATTTATTGCAAAAACTTATGTTAATGCCTCAAATAGCCTGGATTTGAAAATGTCCGTTTGCTCATTAAGGACAATAAAATCATTAGTTCTAAGATGCTTATGTATCTCTAATGCCTCCAAAATATTTAATTTATGGGACTTGGGTAGGTTATGGAGAATTTTTAAATTATGAATGGAAGGAAATTGATGGTTTGTTTCTAGGAAGTGGTTTGCGAAATTAGAATTGGTTTTTCAATGAATGAAGGATTTAAAATGCTCGTTGAACCGAACTTTGAAGGATCTACCTGTTTGGCCTATATATCCACTATTACATTCACCACACGTAATTTTATAGACCCCAGATTTGTCAAATTTATTTGTGGATTGTTTAGCATTATAAAAGAGGGTTGATAATTTTTGGCTAGGCTTGAAGGCAATTTGAAGATTACCAAAACCAAAATTTTAGAAATATTAGATATTGGACCAAAATATGACAGAAGGGAAAATTTTTTTTATGGGCTTTTTCTGCTAACTTCGGGTAGATTTTACAAAGTGTCTGTTCCTTCTATTTTTTATTTATAAGATTATCAATAAGTTGCTTAGAAAAACCGTTATTACGAGTTATTTCTTCGATTGTTCGAATTTCGGCAGTCAGATTTTCTCTAGAAAGTGGTATGGAACAATCACGGTCAACCATTGATCGATATGCTGAAATTTTATGGGACCAAGGGTGGCATGAGTCGGCTGGGATAGTTGCATCTGAAAAAGTAGGTCTCCTAAAAATGTTAAATTCCAGGCTGTTGGAATTGTTTCTGGTGATGGTCAAGTCTAGAAAATTAATTTTCCGGTTATTTTCAAGTTCAGCTGTAAAGCAGATAGATGGGTGTATGCTATTGCAAAAGTTTAAAAGCTGGGTCAGTTGGTGATTATTGCCTAAAAAGCCAATAAGGACATCATCAACGTATCTGTACCAGAAAATGACTTGATTCGCAAATTCAGATTCTAAAATGGCGGTTTCAATATTATCCATGAACAGGTCTGCCATAAGAGGACTTAGAGGAGAACCCATAGCTAGCCCTGTTTCCTGTTTGTAGAATTTGTTATCAAATTGAAAATAGTTTTCTCTAAGGCAAAATTCCAGGGCATTTCTGATTTCCATTTCTGTGATGGGGTCAATGTTTTTGGAGGCCAAGAGGTTCTTGGCTATATCTAAAGAATCTTTGGATGGGATATTTGAAAACATGTTATTTACGTCAAACGATACGAGAAAACAGTCATCAGGAAAATTGAGGTTGACAAGTTTGTTGACCAAGTCTGAAGAGTTTTTAATGCTATGAGAAGCGTTGAAATTCGTGATACCTTTAAAAATTTTATCAATAGCAATTGCTGTTTTTCTCAACGGGCTGTTTGTGAACGAGACAACTGGTCTAATGGGACTATTTTCTTTATGTATTTTAATTAGACCACAGAGTTTTGGGGACATAGGGTTCATATTAATTAGTCGGAATTTCTCGTTTTCCAAGAAGATGTGCTCAATGCGTTTTAAAATGTCTTTAAGGGCAGTTTTAAAATGTCTTTAACGGCAATTTCAGGAATATACCTTTGGTTTATTTTAGGCATTCAGTCATGATGCATGCCAAACATTAAGATCGCCGGCAAGAATGTACTAACTCTGGAGCCGGTTTAATTCGAGTATTTAAGGCAAGGAACCGAGCTCATCCTTGAATTTTAGAACGTTTCACCCCATTGCATAAGCCGAGATAACAAAGAGGGCCTCCCCACCTTACAGGAAAATTTTGATGATGGACACTTCAAGAAATTCAAAATTTTTGAATCCGAATTTTGTAATATTTTGCAAACGATCTAACAGAGCTGCTGATGTCACCTGCCCCAACGCCGTTCAACCTGCTGTTTCCTGCGATTTCGAAATCCTTGAACGTGGTTGAGTGACATGAATAAAGCACTTACCGGTATTTGGTTGCAATTCATTGAGTTGCATAATTTTTGAACTAGATTTCAATTCCAAGAATATTTGGATTAGTTAAGAAATCCGCTCTTTGATGCTGATATTAAAACTAATTTAATGTATTTATAAATTCTCGTATTTAAGAACACCAAACAGTAGTTTGACGGAGTGAACATTTTGGTGTCAAAAAAAAAAACTTTTAAAACAAAATGGAATTTTGAACTGGCTCTATATTTAACCAGATATATTGCAGTCATGTCTTGTCTGTTAAATAAGTGAGGCTGGAAATCAATTGTAATGGAGCTGTTGGGTATTAGCTCCCTTGCTCATGTTGCGCTTATTCAACTGGGCGTCCCGTACTAGCACCGCAACATAATCCACTATGCGTGACTCATGTGGCAGCTCACTTTTCAGCAGTTGATTGTGCGAAGTATTTCACAGGTCTAGGTGTAAGTTCCACAATTGACTACTGAAAACTTTCTGTTGAAAAATATTACATTTCACAGTACTTTAACATCTGTTTTCAAAATAACTCCATTTGGTATTAAGTTTCTGCGTTCACATGAAATATCGGGTTGTTCTTTTGGTGTGTCATCCTTGCGTGTTTGTCTTCCATTATTGGATTTTATTTATCCTTTGATGAGTCCCATTGAAAATTAGATGATGACGTGTGTTAGCCCAGGACAATCAAGTAGGATAGGACGAAAATACATGTTGATTCATCAAAACCTAATTATTAGGTATTTAATGTCCTCTTAGTATCCTTTTAAAATTAATGTACTCACTAAACGTCTCACCCATCATGCTTGATTGACTTAATTGACTAAAAGGAAATCATTATTGCAACAAAAGGTACTTCAATGTTCAAAGGATGTCATTAATCCTCAAAAGCACATTCAAAACATGAAAGAGTTCATACTCGTGAAATCCTCTTTCATTCAAGTATTTTCCACTCTATTATATTAAAAATTTCTTGTTGTCTTCCTCTTGTCAAAAGCTTTTTCACTTTAAGGCGTACTTTTCGAAAAAATAAGTCAATTTTAATACTCGAGGAACGCGCCGGTAAAAAGGAAAGCTTGAGGGATTTGTGTCGTGATGTTACTCATACGAGTACTGTATACACGTGAACATATTTATAAGTACTTTCATATGTACTTTTATACATTTTCGTGATGTACGTCTAGGTACGTGTTTTCTCAGTCTGGCAAAATTGGCAGAATGAAAACACGTTTATGTGAATATTTCAGTAGGGTTTAGAAATAAAGTCATATTGGAAATTTATAGCTTTGCTGTAAAAATAAACGAAGCGCAGAGAAATAATATCTAGAATTCTGAATTCGTAGGCTTGCGTGCACTGCATATCTATTTTTAACTGGCAGCAATAAAAATATGAGAAATTGATACATAGCCTCCAGCTCATTTTGTCAATGATCGTTAATTAGTATCAAAAAAGAAATCGCTAGCAATTATCCGACTCAATTTAATCCTCCAAGTTTATGGTATTCATTTTTTGCTTACATGCTGCTATGAAATGGCGGTGGTGGATTATGTAAGGAATTATTATATGGGGTAATATTGCGCTTTTTCATTTGATTTAATTAACCCATAAAGCATAAAAATGCCTTGGATATCTAAAGTCATCACATTTTAGATACTGGCATCTATAAGATTGAGCTAATTGTCAGCGAAAAATCGACTAGAAGCTATCTTGTGTTCCAGAGAGTCGTTATCTTTTGACCTCGATCTTGCAGACATTATGTTGGAGTGTTCGGCAATACTTGCAGCTAGCTGGCTAAGGACAAAGGACCCGCATTACCAAGTGCTCCACTTTTCCTGTAAACGATATTATAGTCACATATGTGTTACATGTATTGAATTTTATTAGAAGGTTTTCTATTAGGGACATCAAATTTTGTATCTTTATACGAACGCACCCTAAAACTTTTTTAATAAACTGTGAATGTCAAAACGATTGTTAAAGTCAACATTTTTATCATGGAAAAGTTCACAAGCAACCAACGTTTGGAAATTATTAAAAATTACTACCGGGATTCTCCAATTTTCGACCGTAATAATCGTCCCACACGACAGGGTGTGCATGCTATAGCGTATAAGTTCAAGTCGAAATTTTCACTATTGGACGTTCCGGTGCCAAAAAGACGCCGTGCTGCTTGAAGCAAAGGAAATATCGCAGCCGTAAGTGCATTGATTCAAAATGAGCCAAATCAGCCGATTTCATGTCGTTTTCAAAAATTGGGCATTGCTCAAACGGCACTGTGGAGTATTTTGCGAAAAGATCTTGGCCTACATGGTAACAAGATCAAATTAACTCATGAACCCAAGCCACTTGATCATTCGAAACACCAAAACTTCTCCAATTTGGCTCTGGCAAAGATTTAAGAAATCAAGGATTTCATTGAAAAATCGTCCTCAGCGATGAAGGTTATTTCTTGCTCAATGGCTTTGTTAATAAACAAAATATGCGTTATTGGTCTGCAACAAACCTATATGTGCTTCTTAAGACACCATTGCATTCGCAAAAAATTACTGTTTGGTGCGGTTTTCATGTCGGAGGTGTGATTGGGCCGTATATTTTCGTGGATGAAAACGACTGTCATGTTACCGTCAATGGAGAGCTATAGTATTATCTGAAGATTATTTGTGGCCAGAATTGGATGAATTTGACACTAACGATATGTGTTTTCACCAAGATCGTGCCACTAGCCGCACAGCACGCCTCACAATTGATTTATTGAAAAGCAAATTTGGTGCACGTGTTATCTCGAGAAATGGTCCGGTCGAATGGCATGCAATCTAACATTATTTGAGATTTTTTTATGGAGCTGTATCAAGTCATTGGTCTATGTCAATAAGCCAGCAACTTTAGACGAGCGCAAAGACAACATCCAATGCTTAATTGCCAATGTTCCGGTCGAAATATGTGCCAGAATGGTGAAAAATTGGGTTCAAAGAATCGTCGCTGTAAACGGGCTTGAAATCGAATTTAATTCATAAAATTTAATGCTTGTATTATACCCACAATAACTTTGAACTCAATATTTCTCTTTTATTAATACATAAAATTGTTATGTCCTCAATGGAAACCCCTTTACATGAAACACGGACAAATTGAGATGAGTCTAATAGAGGCAAACTGAGATTTTGTGGAGGAGAAAGTCTTGGAGGATGAATGAAATAATGGTTAACCACTTTAATATTTATTTACTCGGCAATAATGTGCTTACTTTTTATTCAATCAAAAATGACACAACTGATTGACACGAGGTGTAGTGATGTGTTTTTGACCACCATAGTGCTCCCCAGATATTAGTTGAGTCTCTGAGGCGATATCATAATGATGCGAAAGAGATGAGTTTCTTTGGAAGACAGACGATCCTTCCACTTTTTATTAGTGTTGATGACTCTTCCTTGGGCATGCGGTTATTGTTCAGGTTTCGCGGAGTCGATGTTATTTTCTCCTCGATGCGCAAATTGGCGGCTTTCAATGGGTCGGTGCTCATACGGACTGCACGGTTTTTTATTTGAAATTCGAATACTTTGTTGGTTCTATGCACCACTCGATATCGTTTGAGAGGTGAGCATACCTGCAAGTCCTGCACAAACACTTTACTGTAGAGGATTTGATGTCAGCACTTGTCGAATCTTCATAATTTCACGTAGACGTTGTACAAACCTGGTATCAAACTTTTGATCTTTTTGATGAAGTTACAAGTTTTTTTGGTATTTAATCGCTGATTTCATCGTTTTATGGAAAGTTGATTAAACCGTCGGCTTGCGGATGTTGGATGATGTAGATGCATTTTTCCAAAAGGCCTAGACCTGGCATGGTATACTAGGTAACTTGCATAAATCTGGTATAAACTTTCAAGTAGTCAGATGTCAAAATAAAATTACAGCAAATTATGAATTTATCTGATTTCTAGCTAGATTTTTTAATAATTGGTAAACCTCGTTCCAAAAATGTATAAAAATTGTCAAAAAGTTAATTTAATTTATTTGATATAGGGAAGCTTATACAAGTGAGTGACGAGGCTCCTTCAACAGATCTCTTTTCTCGTGTCATTTGTGCTTCTATATCTTCAAAGCTTATCTTCATCTCTAGAGTGGCATACAAAATTTCTGTTGAAGACTTGAGGCGTGTCAACAAAATTTTGGATCAACCGTTGAAGTTTTTAGTTGTAATAAGTTAACAGAAAAATTTAACGGGCGAAGTAGTTGCCTCATTTAAAATTGTGATTTCCGCAAATATGTACTGATATTTTTCTGAATTTGGATTACTGGCCTGTTGTTGTACTTGTTAAGCAGTTTCCAATACGACGAAGGAATTTTCATTGGACAATGAACGAAACGCCAAAGCTCTTAATGAATATTCTTATAATCATAATGTTTATTGCACTGTTACCTCTTTAAACCTCAATAAATCTTTTTTAAAGCTTAATACTGTTGAACATAATGATTCTTATCTTACTTAAAAGTGTATCTCTATTTTTGACCCAAATTTACGAAGTTTAAGGCCCACGCTTGAGGAACTCTTTATCTCCTGCCAGCTTAGTAAAAATTCTATTATTTGCTTCTCCGAGATTTGGCTGAATGTAAATATTTTGAGTAGTGAAATGTTTCTTGATCATATTGTATATAGATTTGACCGCAACCTAATAGCTGCAAATGGTTGCAGTTAGCAAAACTCAATCTACTTCTCTTAGTTCTTTGTTCTGATTTCTGTTTTTATCCATACTTTAGAATGTGTTATTTTAAATTTTCTCTCCCTCATAAGACATATTTCTTGGTTTCGTCCGTTTATATCCTCTATAATTCACTGTTAACGGGTTATGATATATTTTTTGTGGTCTATTCTCTTATGAAATTTGGTGACATCCTCACGGCAAAATATTGGTTTGTATACATTTTATCTTACCGTCCATAGATTGGAAGAATTATCTTACTCCTTTTATCTCTTCAGTAAATCCTTTTTCTGTAACCGTGTCGTCTTTTCTTTCTCATTGCTCTTTTTCTTAATTTAATCATACCCGCAATCCTAATGGTCGTAACCTTGACCTTGTTCTATTAAATGTTTTCCGATAGGCATCATCCTCCTTTATTTATAGATTTTATCACCGATGAAATTAAATATAAGAAACTTCATGCTGCTCAAAACTTTAACTTTCTTAAAGCTAGCTATGAAGCTATGAATATAGAACTACTTTCAATAAACTGGCTGCATTTCTTTGGAGGCCAAAATTGTGACGCTGCTTTAGAAAAATTTTAGGTATATATTTATAACCTTATTTGCTGCTTTATACCTTTCCAGATGTCCCAAAAAGTCAATCAAAAAGTTTGGTTTACTAGGGGAGTGTTTAGTGCCCCATGAGCAAAAGATAAGGCACATCGTGTCTGCAAAACACTCGGCACTATTGAAGCTAGATTTAATTTTAGCAGACTGCGTAGTTTTGCCAAAAAATATCAAACATGCACTACAGACTTATTTCAGTAGTCTGGATAGTTCTCTTGTGGCTTATAAAAAACCTATTTGATCTTATGTTAGGTCACTGAAATCTTCTTCTTCCAGCCCTAGTAAGGTCCATTGGAATTATGTCGAAATTTCGTCTTCTCAGAAAATTATTGACTTCTTTGCCCAATTTTTCTCTTTGACTTTTGCTCCTCCCATTGCAGCTGTACATCCTTTTATCTTACCTAATTTCCTTCCTTCCCCAACTTCCTATATTTGTACAAATGTATCTATGATCAATGCTCTTGATCCTAATATCAGCCCTGGACTGGGTGGCGTGCCACATATATTTGTGGAGTTTTTAGCCCCATCACTAAGTTTACTCTAAGTTTAAATACTGGTACTTTTTCTGCCTATTGGAAAAGTAGCAATCCTTCGCCAATTAGCACCCTATTTCCTTAGTTTCCTGCTTTCCAAAGTTACTTGAATGACTAATCCATAATCGACTCTCAAACTCTTTAGCCCCAAATAATAGCTCTAGAGCAAAATGACTTCCTCAAAGGACATTTAAATACCTCTAATTTAATTGTGTTCACAAATACACAAATTTATTACAAGAGCTTTGGATAGCCAACTGTCAAGTTTGTCTCTCTGGTACTTCATCTAGCACTTTTTACCCTTCATTTGGTATTCCACAAGGTTCAATTCTTGGGCCTTTCTCTTTCTAATTAATTCCTCTTGCCTCTTGTATGCTGACGGCTTCAAAGTATTTCTAGCAGTCAAATCCCATTGAGACTGTCAGTTCCATCAAACTGATTTGAATGCTCTAAATAAATGGTGTACTTCAAACTATTTATAAAATGACTTTTTGTCTTAAGAGCTCTCCTTTTCATTTTAATTATATTTTAGAAGATGCTTTGCTCTCTGAAGTGTTCAGGCACAAAGGCCTTGGACTAATCTTTGACCCAAAGCACAAATTTGATGCGCATATTTTAAATGTAATCACTAAAGCATCTAAAGCTTCCGGGTTTATGCTTAGGCATGTACATAAATTTAATAGCATCTCTTCTTCTATCCGCCTTTTTGTTTGTCTTGTTTACTTTTTGCTGAAATACTGTTCTTTTTTTTTGGTTTCCCCGATATTCATGTCTCTTGTCTTCTTTAGAAACTATTCAACGGAAGTTTACGCGGTTTCATTTCCTTAAGTTTGATTTGGCTTACAAGCCCTATGAAAGTCATTTATTTTTCCTATGTCTTCCATCTCTAATATCCTGTCAAATTTACTTGGATCAATGTCAAACCCGCTAAATCTTTTTTTCGGAGTTGTGTTTCCTAGTTCATCTCGGATGAGCTCTTATTTTCTTATCCCTTATGCAATAACAGACTTTTAATTCCATTCACCAATTTTAAGAATCGTAATAAATCATAATCTTGAGCTTGGTATTTTCCCTCCTCTTACATAGCATTTAACAAAAACTAAGAGTTTATGTAGTAAATCTCTTGGTATATACAATGAAGGCCACTTCGAATTCTCTTTTTCCAGTAAGCTTCCCACTTTTGAATATTGGGTGCGATCTCATGTCTTGAATATCATTTGCAGTCCACTTCGTTTCCTGGATTGCCCGAATTTTTATATTGACTGCCTGTTGTAAAAGGTCTTTGACAACGCTAGGGTAGTTGAGTGGTCTGACATTCCAGGACCCAATGCCATAGTCCTTTTTCTGTACTCAAGGTCGTTGCCGTGAGTCCAATCTGAGGCCCTTCTGCATGTTTCGAAACATTGTAGGGTTTCCTCGGGACGCGGAGTTAGCCCATTGACCAACCTCCATTCTGGCGGCATAGTTATTACTTCAATTTCATTATCAGGTGCGGATAATTCGACTTCATCCTCTTACGTCCCTACAAAGGAGGTGTAAGTAGGATTTAGTAGCAGTGCTGTAGATGTATTTACAGTTATAAGCATTTCTCGGTATTTAATGTCCCATTATTGGGGACTTACCTCCACGATTTTTTAGGTGAAGGGGACACAAAATGTTCGTACATTTGCCCTCCTCCTGCTCACCTCGAAGCAAAACTTGCTAGTTTTAGACATGTTTTGAAACGTTCGCATCAAGACCTTTCATTTGCCTACATTTGCTGAATTTTTTTTCCAGGGCCCACCCTCCTATATAGAGAGACCTCCCTTAAATACCTTAAAAACATTTTTGTAGTGAAACTTTCAAGAGCAATCTCTTTACTTTACACCTAATTACGAAATTCCATGTTTCAGCTAATGTGGTTTGCGAGAAAAATTACTGTGATGCACGGACGGACAGACGGACGGATAGGCGGGTCAGGATTTTAGTAAGGCTCTGTAAAATTATTTTACCAAAACCCTGAAAAGGGGAAGAAGAATAACTTTAGGTCAGCGGAAGCGAAACATATCATAACCAAACGACTCGAAATCATGATGGATACTAGAGAATTGGATGCAATGAAAAGTCTCTCCATATTAAGAGAAAGTGCCGTGCTAATGAACAACGATGCAGGTAATTGTCAAAAGCTAGATGGGGACCAATGGCGAATTTGATACAAGATGAGCTGTATGAAATGTTTGACGAGCCGGAGATCTCAACGATTGTAAGGCAACAGAAGGTACATGAATCATATGGACGAACAACGAATACCCAAAATAGTATTCGTTGGGAGAACTGAAGCTGGAGACTAGTGGGGAAACCGAGGGAATGCTGCTCTGACTCGATCAATGAAGACAGTTTATCGCTGCTTGGAATTCAAAATTGGAAGACGCGGTCCATGGACCGAGACAGTTGGAGGCGCTTGTTGCGGGAAGCGAAGGCCCGAAAGGGGTTGTAGTGCTACAAAGAAGAAGATATAAGTACATTTTCTGGACTAAGTAAAAAAATCACGGAGAAAGACTAAACAATAACGGGTGAAAGTCGATTTCGAAAAATAAAAGCTCACTACGCAAAATTAAAAGGAAGCTTTGTCTTTTTTTCTTTTCAGAAATCCAATGACCATGACACTACGGTTTGATTGATATTTTCATAAAAATTGTAATCATGATTATCAAATTAACTATTAAAAGTGACTCAATTATGTAGCTATACACAAAAAATTTTCATAAGTAGGTGATGATGGTTGCGTTGGACGATTAGCCTCCAATGACAAATTTCCAGAGCAGACTGGACATTTAGCGTGAATAATGTTCTGGCACTCACAACCAAAACCACGTTCCTCCTAAGGCGTGCTGCACTTCCACAAGTCCAAAAAGTCCTCTTTCTACCCCCCATTCTAGGAGCCATGATATCCACACGCACCATTTTCACAGAAACGAGACCCGGTTCCAGAAGTTTCACAGATCTTCGACTAGGAGGTGGTTTGAAGGCATCTATCGAGCCTCGAGTGTTCTCCAGTTCACGTTAGATTGCGACTTATTCTTTAACGGATGTCATTGCACAGAATATGAATCGCTCTTGATATATGGGCTTGATGTTCTCGTGCAAAATCTCCAGTTTTTTGCTTCGTCACACGGAGGTGCAAGCAACAGAAACAAACCATACACAATGGCAACATAGACCCCAACTATCTCGCCACCTCCTTATGTCCACTGCTGGATGTCCCTCCATAGTTTTACTATATAGTTTCCCCCAGGTAGACATCCACTACAACACAACCCGGAACCGGATGAAGGCTCTCTCCTCGAAAAATTCCACTACCATCCTGAACAGTTGGCCTTCAAAACTCCTTACGCTACGCCTTACGCAGTATTTCCATTCCCTTCAAAAAAGCATTGAGTAAGCCCGGGAACTTACTTGAAAATTTTATTCCCCTAATAGATGAATCCAGCAGTTTTCCGAACAATCTGGCATCTGTCTTACTTGTGCAAATTTCGATTATATTCTAGTGAGTTCAATTGGCTTGATACTTAAGCCCTGATTTTATCAATCAATTGCATCCGTAAGGAAAAAAGAATGCTAACCAATTTAATATTGGGTTGTTCGATTGTTAATGGGGTTTTTTCATGTTTTTCAAAGTAAATTTATTTATGTTAACAACGAACATTAATAAATGATATGTTGACAGTTTTGTCTGATGACCTTTTGCCATCTTTCGGTAAGTTTCCGAAGCCTTGGAATTTAGAAGCGAAGAACTGGTTCAACTCATTTTTAACAGCCTGATCTAAATCGAAAGTTTTACCATTCAAATGGTTTTGAAGGAAGCGAAACAAATGACAGTCTGATGGTGTTAAGTCAGGACTATAGCATGGATCAAGCATCACTTCCCAATTGAGCTCCATTAATTTTTGACGGGTTATCAAAGGGGTGTGGGGTCCGGCGTTATCGTGATGAAACATCACGCCTTTGCGATTGGCCAGTCGGGCCATTTTTTCTTGATTTCTTCGTTCAATTTCATTAGTTGACGACAGGAAACATTCGAATCAATAGTTCGGTTTCTTGAGAGTTGCTTAAAGTAGACTATACTCTTGTAATCCCACCACACAGAAAGTCTAATCTTCTTTTAGGGAATATTGGCTTTGGATGTCGATTGTGGGGACTCATCTTGTTTAGTTCATGATCGTTTTCGGACTACGTTATCGTAAACAATCCTTTTTTCATCGCCCATCATGATTCTTTTTAGAAATGGGTCGTTTTGGTTATGATTCAGCAAATAGTCGCATATGTCAATGCGTTTGGTAGGGTGGATTTCCTTTAATTCGTGAGGAACTCAAAGATCCAGTTTGTTTATGTAAACAAGCTGTTATAAGTGCAAGTAAATGGTTGAATTCGATATGGCGAGCTTTTCTACTATCTCTCAAGTTGCCATACGCTGGTTAGTTTCGATGAAGGCCCATATTTTGTGGTCACTAGTGACGATTTTTTTTTGGTAAGGAGGTGAATGCCCATTTACGCACAGAGTATGGGACTCCCATGCTCGCAAGAAGGCGACTGGACTACCCACTAAACACCTTCCCTGTCAACCTGATAAGCTAGCCTGGGACCGTATGACAAATTAATTCGGGCCAGGTCTCGTTTCGTTACGCCGTGAGATGCCTTCAAGCTGGGGGATCGTTCTCCTAGCGGGAGGGTAGAGGGGAAGAGGAAGTGCCAGACAAGCGATCCCCCAGCCCCAATACCCCCGGCTACTGTGAGTCCCTTTTATCTTTTAGGACTGCCCGAACATAATCTGCCACCTGTCAACCGATTTGAGCATCACTGCGACTATATTATCCGGGGTGAGCTCTCCCGTCTCCCTGTAGAGTTCCCTTCGCAGCCTGTCCCATTTTATGCACGCAAAATATATGTGGCAGGCATTGTCTTCCTCTCCTGGGCAAAACCGACCATCGGGGGCCATGACTTACCAATCTTGTGCAGGTAAGACTGAAAACACCCATGCCCGCTCAAAAGCTGGGTCAAATAGAAATCAGTCTCACCATGCCTTCGATTTAGCCACGGTCTCACATCCGGGATGAAGCGCGCAGTCCACCTTCCCTTCTTGCAATTCACCCAAGACTGCTGCCAACCGTTGAGGGGGCGCTGTGTCTCCTCGCGGAAAACTATCTCCCTCGCATCCTCGTTTCGACGCAGATAAATAGCGCGGCGCTCTCTAGCAAGGAGGGCAGCAGGTATCACGCCTGCAATGACTTTCAGCGCCGAATCAGAGACTGTCGGATACGAAGATGCAATCCTCAGCATTCCTCTTCTCTGTACCTGTACCAGGCGTTTTCGGTACACCTCCTTACTGAGAGCGTCGCCCCATATCTCTGCTCCATACAGTAACAGTGACCCTACAACACTCATCAAGAGGCGTCTTCTTGATGGGCTGGGTCTCCCTACGTTGGCCATAAGTCAACTCAGAGCCGATACTCCTGAAGCAGCCTTCTCAGCCGTTGCCCTGATTTCCATTTCCATTTCATCTTCGAGTCAATCAGTAGCCCCAGGTTCTTCATCACTGGTTTCGTTTCAATTCGTATGTCTCCAATACTGATCATCCTTACTCTAGGGATTCTCTTTTTTGTCAAGATGACCGCTTCGGTTTTCTCCAGTGCTAAACTGAACCCGCGAGCAGTCATCCAGTCTCTCACTTGGCGCATTAGCATAATTAGCCTAAGTTGCGCTTTTTCAACGGTGCGTCCAGCGACCAGAGCCGCAACATCATCCATAGTGATTGGATTTTCCAGAACGAACGCAAGCAAACCAACGCTGATACTGGCGTTTTGTAAGACAGTCCTCACCATAAACTTCACACAATTTCGTTCGAGCTTGCACCGCATTTTTGCCCTTGCGGAAGTAAAACAATTGAAATATGCCGATAATGCTTTCTCTCTCTCTCTCTCTCTCTCTTTTTGATTGTACATTTTCAAGTTTATTTTTAACCAGCGTGTTGTTTAATAATGACGTCTAAAGATAGTCTAGAGTCTAATCTTTAAAATAGTATGTAATAATATAAGCCACGCAATCACTACTACATGAAACATGTAGTTCACGTCACCTTTGAGAAAAAAAACTACGCAAATTGTCCAACAACCCTATAGATTCTGAGTGAATTTGCGTGATTTATCCTCATTTCAAGCACACTCTGGGCAAGATGATAACCAGCTCTTTGGGTTCAGGTATTTACGAATGGCTACGCTGGAAATAAAACAATCCTGGCTGGAGTATATGTACTTGTGCTTATTTAACTTGTTTCAATATTGATATATTATAGTTACAGCACAACTAAACTGTAATACAAAACTAACTCAACACCTCATTCCCTCATAATCAATCAATGCTGAACTAATAAATCATTCAGCCTAATTTCATTGTTTATTATTCTTTCATATCTGAGTTCTAGCGGTAGATCTATATGTGTTTAGTTTTATTTCTTTCTAAATACAGTTGACTCTCAATAATTTGAAACTCAAGGGACCAGAGAAAAAGTTCGAATTACCAAGGTTTCAAAATATCACAAGTTCAAATTGTCAAGCGGGAGGGAGGAAAAAATTCAAATAAACAAGATTTTAATTGAAACTCGTTAATTTTATTTCAAGCAATTTATATAATTAGAAACAAATGCTTATTTTGAAAAAAAACTCCGTAATTTTCTTTCGGGTGAGTGACTTCCATTGATCATTGTCCAACGAACTTTCGATTGTGTGGACAGCTGAAAAGAAATCATCACCTGTGTCGGTTCTGACCGCTTAGGAGCGAAAGTTAGTAAGATATGTCCTTGCCCCGCTCAATGAAATTGGAACTGGTGGTTGTTCTTCTTCATTGTCAATGTCCTCTTCATCTAGATTGACCAAATCCAACAGTTCAGCATCAGTTAGGACGTCGTGGAAACTGTCTTCATCGTCAATTTGAACGTAGTCCTCAAACTCTCCATAGTTAGGAAGAAGTCCCCACCTTCTGAAAAACGTTCTTTATATTTGATTTGCTTAAATCCACACTTTATAAAGCAGTTATTAAGGGTGGTAGGGTTGACATTTTCCGCGGCCTTATCAATCATGATTATTGCGGTCAAAAGTGTTATACGAGGTTACGTGTATTCGAATTTCGATTTTTTTGTGGCGTTATGTTGGTACTCATGTCTGTCACTTATGCCGACAAGCTCGGCCATTTTGAATGTCCACTTAATTGGTGATAGCTGCTTTACTTGCACGTGTTTTCAATCGTCTTCGATTTTTACTTATTCAAAAAAAATAGATCAAAGAACGTGTATCAAATTTTGTGTGAAAAACGAAATTAAGTGCGCGGATGTATTCCGAATGTTGACTGTGGCATACGGAGAAGCTACCTTGGACCGAAGCAACGTTTATCGGTGGTACAAAATGTTTTTAGAAGGCCGAGAAGATGTGAACGACGAAGAGCGTGCCGGACGCCCGAGCACTTCAACAACAGACGAAAAAATTAATGAAGTGGAGAAAATGGTATTGGCCAATCGTCGAATCACCGTTAGAGAAGTTGCTGAGGACCTAAACATATCGATTGGCTCGTGCCATTCGGTTTTTATCAACGATTTGGGCATGAGACGGGTCGCCGCGAAATTCGTACCAAAATTGCTCAATTGTGACCAAAAACAGCAACGCATGAACATTGCTAATGAGATCTTAAACTCTGTCCGCGACGAACCAAATTTGCTCCAGAGGGTCATAACTGGTGACGAATCGTGGGTTTATGGTTATGACCTAGAAACCAAAGCTCAATCATCTCAATGGAAGCTGCCGCATGAACCAAGACCAAAAAAAGCGCGCCAAGTTCGGTCGAATGTGAAAGTTTTGCTGACAGTTTTCTTCGATTGCAGGGGCGTGGTGCATCATGAGTTCTTGCCACAGGGAAGAACGGTCAATAAGGAATATTACCTGCAAGTTATGCGCAATTTGCGCGAAGCAATCCGCCAGAAACACCCGGATTTGTGGGAGACCAAAAATTGGCTTTTGCACCACGATAACGCCCCTGCTCACACATCGTTGCTTGTGCGCGACTTTTTGGCCAAAATCAACACACTAATGATGCCGCAGCCACCGTATTCCCCAGATCTGGCCCCCTGTGACTTTTTTTTGTTTCCTAAACTGAAGAGGCCCATGAAAGGACGACGTTACGCTACGCTTGACGAGATAAAGACGGCATCGAAGGAGGAGCTGAACAAGATTTAAAAAAAATGTTTTTTTGAAGTGCTTCGAAGATTGGAAAAACCGTTGGCACAAGTGTATAATATCTCATGGGGATTACTTTGAAGGGGACAAAATAGATATTCATGAATAAATAAATAATTTAAATATTTTTTGAACACACCTCGTATTTACCTTTTTACTGTTTTCAATACTATCTAGCACAATAAAAGCGATAGAGAGTTTTAAATGTTGAATAATCCCTTGACCTAATGGCTTCAAACTTAATGTTGTGTAGGGTGGAAAGAAAATCAGTGTTATCTAGTCTAACGGTGGTGGGTTATTAAGTACGGAGCAGTTATCCAAGAAAAGTTAGGTTTTTCGTCGTTCTTTTTTCTTCTCACCGTTAATTAAGGTGAACAGTTCATTGAATAACTCTGTTGTCCTCCAAGATTTTTTGTTTGATCGATAAATTGTGGGCAGCAATTTTATACCGATGAAGCAGCGTGGTTTCGCAAATTTGCCTATGATGAGTGGCTTTAACTTTTGAGATCCGTCCATATTACATACTATAAGCTCAGCTTACCACCATGATACTTTTCATCTTTGAACGTCAATGTGTGATCTGGAAGACATTTATAGAAAAGCCTGGTTTCGTCCACATTATATATGTTTCTTGGGTCAAAGCCGTTCAAAAGTTGGCTTAGTTTGTCAATCCATTGGAAACAAATAGAAGATTTTTTTGAATGCAATGTCGTGTCAGTTTTTGAAATTAGAGAGCCACGCCGCACTTGCTGCAAACCCAGTAATCCCGAGAGACTGCGCAAAATACTTAGCTTTTTCCTTCAACATAAAACCGCCCACGGGAACGTTTTGTCCTCTACACTGCCGGATCCACTTGAGGAAGCACTCCTCAAGGCAGGACAATTCAGTCGGTGGGATCTGGTGACGCGATCTCTGTTTTTTAAAATCATCGATTACGTTGATGGTAAAATACCGAACTGTGTTGCGACATCTTTTTGGGGTATTGTAAAATTATTTTAAAATGTAGGCAATATGGATATCAAATGAAAGGACTTAATGAGAACTTTTCAAAAAAGGTCTTAAAATGACAAATTTTGCTTTGAGGGCTGCAGGGGAAGGGGAAATGTACGAAAACTTAGTGTCTCCCCCTCGCGATTGGACGCCTTTGACCCGAAAAATCTGAAAAAAATCACAGAGATGTGGCATTAGGAGTAAAAGGGCTACAAATACCTCAGAAGTCGAAATTCGATCAACTTTGTTAATAATAGTAAATTTTATAAATTTTACATTTTTGCCTATAAAATCAAGATGGGACCCTTAAATTTCCCAAAATCTACAATTTGAGTACCTTTAAAGTAATTGTATGCGTTCCGAAAATTTCACAATAGTTAAACTATAGACAGCTAAGTTACAGCCGATTGAATATTTAACAACTACAACAACATTAACACGTGATACTAGGGAGATACACGTTTGCAACGGACCTAGATACTGCAAATATGTAGGAGTTTTGATGAAACTTAAAGAAATGGTTTGTAATATTGATGTGTTATCATGACTAATCAAGCGGCGGGGTCAAAACACTTGAAACAAAATGGTGGCGAGCTTAAAATCATAATAACCTAATAATTTTTTGAACTCAATTTATGGAATCTGTATATAAGTCAAGTTTTGATATGCAGACTATATTGTTTGATTTACTAATTATTTTACAATGCCCTTCTGGCCGGAGATCTTTCCTGCTACTTCAACTTGTTTCAATTGTCCATCCTCCACAGCTTGAATGACACATTTCTTTTAACTAATGGAAAAATTCTTGTTCTTTCTTGAACTCATTTTTATTCTTAAAAAAAATTAGTGAACACTAATCAATTATTAAAACAATTCACTTTAACATTTGAACGAAGAGTAGAAATTAGATCCCATTTATGTAAACAAAAGACGAACGCTCAACAAAAATTATGTAAACATACCACAGGTTTGTGCTTCAAAATCTCTTCAAATTATAAAGGGTAGGGAAGCGCGACTTCAAATTATTAAATGTCAGCAGGCAGAATATCATTTCTTCAACTTCAAATTACCGAAAGGACCAAATCGTATTGATTTTTTAGGGTTTTGTACTAAAATACAAAACCCTATTGTAATCACGACCTGTGTCCGTCTGTCCGCCCGTACGTCCGTCCGTCCGTCTGTATGTCACAGCACTTTTTCTCCGAAACTTTAGGGGCTATAGCCATGAAACTTTGTTGAAAGGTCAGAAGTGGTGACTTCTTGAAAGTTCAAGGGTGGAAAAATTTTTCAAAGGGGCTTAAGGGGGGTCTCCCCATATAGGGAGGTGACCCCTCAAAAAAAAATTTTCACCATTGGTAGTCGAGTAGGGTGTTATTGGAAAGGTCTCAATGAGATCTTTTCAACACAAGTCTTAAAATTGCCTTATGAGTACCGAGGGGGGGCAGGGGAAGGGGAAATGTACAAACTCTTCGCGTACCCCTCTCGCGATTCCATCCGAAAAATCTGGAAAATCATGAACGTAGGCCCCTATGAGTACAACAACAACATACACTCAACTTTGTTAGTAATAGTATGATTTATCGATTTTATGTTATCTTGAATAAAATCTAAACGGTACCTTTAAATTCAATAAAATTTAGCAAACTGATGACCATTTATAAGATTGATCTTTTCTGAAAGTTTCATAAAGATCAAAATGTATTTAACGAAGTTATAGCGATTTGAATTTTCCTGTATTACTATGGAACAATATGCCCTGTATTACTATGGAAACATACGGCTACGGAGCCATATGCGCTTTTTACCGACTTAGACACTACAGCTTTGCTAGGACTTGCATGAAAATTTCAGGAATGATAGGTATCATGAAGATGAGTACAAACAAGTCGAAGATGCAGGAGAGAGCTCCTAGCAAAAGGGCTTTGTAACCATTCTAAGATTCGAAAAAACAGGCCATGAATCGATGATTACAGTACAGAGGAGTGGCCCCTGAAAAAAAAATTTAATGAAAGGTAGCCGATATGAGTATCAACTGAAAGTTCTCTATGAGAGCTTTTCAAAACAGTTCTTGAACTTACAGTTTTTGTTTCAGTGGGGGCACAGGGGGGAAATACATGAAAAATGTGATTCCTCCCTCGCGAATGGACACCCGTTGTACGAATTCGTATCACTTCAATAATACAAATTCGTATCTTTCTAATAATATCATGGTTAAATTGTTTTTTTTTTCATAACCTTCATACGAATTCATATTCATTATATTAAACCTAATTCGTCATTTAATCTTAAATTGTAAAGTACAATAAGACACGCGATTTGTCTAGAGCGCATGAAATTCCAAACTTCTGGAATTATTCGTGCGCGCTAGACATAGTTCTCATGGCAGGTGCAATGTGATCTATCTGTCTGCAAGGCAGATGGAACATATTGCGCTTGCAATTTTACGTATGAAAAATAATTATGTCGCGCGCGATATGATCTATCTGTCTGCAAGGTAGATGGAGCATATTGCACTTGCAATTCCTGTGTTAGAACAACAAATTTTTGGGAACTACTTTTGTTCCCACGGCAAATAAGTATTTAAGAAAATGTTAGTGGAAAATAAAGGCGGGTCTAGTTTTGACCATCAACAAAAAAACATCTTGGGTTTGTTAATTTGGAATATTTTAATAATCTCCCGATACAAGCATCGGAGAGATTTCTGAACATCAATTTGAGAGCAGAATATTATACAAGTTAATGCACTTGTATAATTAACGTCAACATCGGAGAGATTTCCGAGCGCAGAATATTAAACAAGCTTATGCACTTGTATAATTAAACTTCAACGCGGAGAGATTTCTGAGCGCAGAATATTATACAAGTTTATGCACTTGTATAATTAAACTTCAACGCGTAAAATCTGTCCAGGAGAACAAGCAGTCAGCCAAGGCAAAGCAGCCTTGACGTTAACATTTGGTGACCCCGACGTGATCGTCACACTACAACACCAGCTAAGATTGAGGAATCACAATGGATCGCTTAACATAGCAACAGACGCGTTTAGCTGCAGAAATTGATGGAATCATCATCAATTATAAAAAGGATCCATTGAATCGCAAGCAAAAGGCAGAATATTATGAGGAAAGGCTTCGCCGAATCGAAGCGGCCTGGGATCTGTTTGAAGAAACGGATACAAAGATCCGAGAACTGGAGGATATGTTAGAGACTCACGAATACTTTGTGAGCAAGTTATATGACACGACACAGGCAAACTTCCGACAGTTTCAGTCGCATTTCAAGGAGAAGCTGCTACAAATAAGGCGTACAGAATCAGGAGTTGGCGAACAAGCGATTGAGATGGCCCCAGCCAAGCAGAGTACCAAACCGCGAACGGATGACTCAGTGAGAACAACTGACGTAAATGTTTGTAAACTCGTAAGACGATACGACGCACTAGCAAATTCATTGCAACGACTCTTCTCGCGATTGGAACAAACGGAACAATACTCACGTCAATTCTGCTACTGGTCACAACTAGATGAATACCAGCAACAAATATGGGAAATCACCACTGGTCCTGATCCAAACGGTTTCGACCTCACATCCAATTGGAGGAGATATCGCAGGAGTGGCTCATAAAGTTAGAGACTAAGATCGACGAGATAAATACGACACCCGCACCGCATGCGTCAACAACCACTACTCCCAGCGTAAATCTACCAAAAATTACCCTGCCGAAATTTGATGGGGACTATTTGCAATGGCGTCATTTCCGGGACTTATACATTCAAATGGTACACAATCAACCTATGTCAAGCTTCCAAAAGATGTGGTACCTTAAGGCCAACCTGACAGGAGAAGCTGATAAACTCGTACGCAACTTTACTATATCAGACGACAACTATGAGTCAGCATGGAAGACTCTGAATGAGCGCTACGAAAATCGACGCCTACTCGCTACCGCACTCCTTCAGAAGTTGATAGCCCAACCATCCAATACAATACCCTCTGCAGCAGCAGTGAAATCTCTGCACGACACAACTGCAGAATGCTTGAGAGGCTTGCAAAATATCGACATAGCAACGCAAGATTGGGATCTGTTACTCCTGCATCTCTTAATCAAGAAGCTTGATACTGCAACTCACACTCTATATGAGCAGTCATTGGTCAACCCACGGGATCTCCAGTCATTGACGGCATTTTTGACCTTTTTGCAAACGCGTTTTCAAGCTTTAGAAGCACTTGGCAATCAAACAAAGTGACCTGACGAGCATCGTAAAAAGACCATCAAGTCTACTAGTGCGGCTGTAACGACATCTTCATGCCTTGTTTGTAAAGAAGCTCATCCAGTCTACTATTGCCCAGACTTTCTTTAATGGACCCCGTCGAAGAGGTTGAAACTAGTCCAAGCTAAGAAATTGTGCGTAAACTGTTTCCGAGATGGACACAAGGCCGTAAACTGTACATCAAGAGGATGTAAGGAGTGTGCCCAGAAACATAACAGCCTTCTGCACCGTTCCCAAGGCAAAGCAAACAAAATCGCAATCAGAAGCCTCAGCAACAGCATCGGCAGAAAGGCATAAGGCACCTCAAGAGAGAGCGGCACTTTCATTAACTACACTTAGTTGTCACGAAATGACAAAATATGTACTCTTAAGTACCGCCATTGTAAAATTGACTAGCAATAACGGCAAAACAGTGGAATGCCGGGCAGTATTAGATCCCGGCTCACAAATTAACTTGATTACTGAACGCATTGTTAGGAAGCTGAACTTGGCATCAACTTACCACTCGACCTTCATTGAAAAGGTTGGCAGATCGACCGAATGCACACAGAGAAGGGTGAATGTTACCCTTCAGTCAAAATTGAATGGATATTCCACCCGTTTAGAAGCGCATGTCATGGACAAAATTATAACTCCTCAAGCATCTGTGCAGTTGAATATATCACAGTGGTCCATACCAAAGAATCTGAAGCTTGCCGATCCAAATTTCCATCTTACGGAACGCATAGATCTGTTATGAAGTGCCGAACATTTTTATGATATTCCAGCGATCGGTCAAATAAAGCTAGGCAGTGAATTGCCAGTCCTACAGAATACGCTTCTGGGATGGATAGTAGCAGGCAAGGTTGGTGGTACTGAATCGCTCCCTGTTACTTGTGGAGTTCTTGCCGAAGATCAAAAACTAAAAAGTGGATTGAAAGGTTTTGGAAATTAGAAGAGGTCGTCGATGCCAAGTCCCAGTATACGGCAGCGGAAAGGTCCTGTGAAACCCACTTTTGCCAATCAACGCAAAGACAACCAGATGGGCGTTTTCTGGTGAGACTTCCCTTTTCTAACGACCCCGACAAACTAGGAGAATCAAAAGACGTAGCCATTCGTCACTTTTATAGAATTGAACGGCGATTAGCAAAAAACCCGGAACTTAAGCAGTTTCATCAAGAATTCATGGACGACTACATCAGACGAGGACATATGCAAGAGGTCACAGCGCAGGTATGTGAAGAATCACATTATTTTCTTCCACACCATTGTGTCCTAAAACCCGACAGCAGTACCACTAAACTCAGGGTAGTGTTCGATGCCTCCTGTAAAACAACTACGAACGTCTCGCTGAATGATATCCTCTATACTGGACCAACCATCCAAGATGATCTATTTGCGATATTGCTCCGTTTTCGATTGCCTCGATATGTTTTCACTGCTGACATACAAAAAATGTATCGTCAGATAGTATTGCATCCTGACGACCGCAAATATCAGTTGCTGGTCTGGAGAAATGACCCAAACCAGGCTCTACGATTCTATCAGTTGAATACCGTGACATATGGAACAACGTGTGCTCCATATTTGGCGAGCAAATGCTTGCAAAGACTCGCCCGAGATGAAAAAGATTGATACTCTCTTGGTGCTTACATACTGCAACGCGACTTCTACGTTGATGATGTCATGACGGGATCTAATAGCTTAATCGAAACAGTTCAATCACAAGACGAATTAATAAAAGTTCTGGGAGGCGCTGGAATGAAGCTTCGAAAGTGGTGTTCTAATCATCCTCGACTACTGCAGAACATTTCACCAGACGACAAGGAAGTTCAACTAGATTTCAAAAGCCATTCTGAGGACTACATTAAAACCCTCGGCCTCACTTGGCTTCCTAAAGTAGACGATTTCCAAATCCGCATCAACCTGAATCCAAACGATACAAAAATTACCAAGAGGACAATAGCCTCCGACATCACCAGGATGTTTGATCCATTGGGCATCATGGGCCCCGTAATAGTCACCGCCAAGCTATTTCTTCAAGATGTTTGACGTTTGAAGTTGGACTGGGATGTTGCTTTGCCAGAAGTGATACACACCAGATGGTCCCAATTTCGCAGAGGCCTGTCAGTGCTACAAAAAGCACAATTCCCTAGACACGTTTTTGCCAGGGAAGTGCCCAAGGAGGTGCAGTTGCATATATTTTGTGACGCGTCAGAAAGGGCATATGGTGCAGCCGTGTATGTGTGGTCTACTTTAAAGAATGGCAGAATCATTGTGCGTCTCTTATGTGCAAAATCACGTGTGGCTCCAATTCATGTGATAACTTTTCCACGATTGGAACTCTGTGCTGCTAAATTGGGTGCGGAGCTGGCTGCCCTACACTTGGAAGAAGTCTTGCACATATTTTGGACCGATTCAGAAATCGTGCTTGCGTGGATAAACTCCACCGTTTCCTCATACAATACTTTTGTTGCCAACCGAGTATCAACAATTCAGTCACTATCGATTCCGGAGCAATGGCGTCACGTAGATTCAAAAAGAAATCCAGCCGACATTTTTTCACGCGGCATTGCACCTGCAGAGTTAGCTGGGTGTAATATTTAGCTGTATGCACCACCTTTTCTGCATGGAACGGAATCATTGTGGCCACCGGAATATGTAAAGGGACCCTCTTGTGATCTTGAGAAGAAAAAAGAAAGAGTAACTATGGCTGCAACCGTAATTGCTTCCACCAATTTTATCGATGCGATACAGCATGGAAACTCTTTCAAAAAACTACAACGGATCATAGCATATGTATTTAGGTTCATAGATCGCATTAGTCAAAGGCCGCGGGCCTCTACATTGTTACCAAAATCATTCTCCAGTCAGGAACTAAACAGAGCAATCGAAGTCATCGTGAAACACGTTCAGAAGGACGAATTTCGGGATATAATAAAGGACTTGGAGAATGGAAAGCAACTCACCAAAAACAACACTGTTCTTCGATGAAAAGGGCTTATTTCGAGTTGGAGGAAGATTGGAAGCATCAAACTTATCTTATGATGCCAAACTGTCCTGCTCCCATACAAAAATCCATTAACAAAGTTACTGATGACGGATATCCACCAAGACAAATGCCATCTGGGCCCCCAAGCACTGCTTGCAACAACGAGACAACGATTTTGGCCAATCAAGGGCAAAACGTTAGCACGAGCCATTGTTCAGCGATGTGTACGATGTTCCCGCGCGAACCCGCAGATGTTTTCTCAGTTAATGGGGAACTTGCCATCGGCCCGAGTACAGCCTGCTCGCCCATTCGTTAATGCTGGAGTTGACTTTTGTGGACCAATTATGATCCATTTTCGCGGCAGAGGAGCACGACCACAAAAGGGCTATATTGCTATATTCTGCTGTTTCGCCACCAAGGCAGTACATTTTGAGCTAGTAAGTGATCTCACCACTGAAGCATTCATCGGCTCTCTTAAGCGATTCATCGGTAGACGAGGTCATTGCAAAAATTTGTATTGCGACAATGCCATCAATTTTGTGGGAGCCCATAATCAGCTTAGAGAGCTGTCCACGTCTTTGTATTCTGAGCAGGCTCAAGAGAAAATCGCAGATATATGCAACAACAAAAGTATAGACTTCCATTTTATACCACCTCGGGCCCCGCATTTTGGAGGGCTGTGGGAAGCCGCAGTTAAATTGGCAAAATACTTACTACTTAGAGGATTTTCAGCAGCAACCCTAACCTATGAAGAGCTCCAAACGCTTATAGTGGAGATTGAAGCAATTCTAAACTCAAGGCCTTTAAATCCGATGTCATCAGATCCTAATGACCTCACTGTATTAACACCAGGACACTTTCTTATAGGAGAACCCCCAACAGCTATAGTGGATGCTGTATCTGAGCCAGCAAAGATCGGACTACTTAGCAGGTGGAAGCTAGTGAGCGGTATCAAGCGCGAGTTCTGGCGCCGCTGGTCAGAAGAGTATTTAAATCAGCTGCAGCACCGTTCAAAGTGGAAGCAGGTCAGCTAAAATGCTCAACTGGGCACAGTTGTTATCATTAAAGAAGACAATATGCCAGTAATGAAGTGGCCGCTCGGGAGAATCACAAAAATTTACCAAGGCAATGATGGTTTTGTTCGTGTGGTTGACGTAAAAACATCATCAGGGATATTGAAGAGATCGATTCATAAACTGGCGTCCTTGCCAATAGAAGCAGACACTGTTACTGCCGGAAGCGAGACCGAAGAAGCGATCAACGTGACGGAGGTAGTCAGCGCTAAGAAACGACCATTGGAGCAAGAACCAGAACCGGGTTGCTCAACTGATTCCCCAAGAAAACAAAAACGGGCAACGAAAGGAACATCTATTAGTTCCTTACTATTGGCATGCGTATTGTTTCCTCTGATGTTCACTGAACCAATTAAAATCACAACGGTCGGACCTCAACCAGGCTTACATTTCCAGTCATTGGGTAGTTCTTATTTAGCAACGCGTGAATGGAGGCTGCTGATATACTACGGTTTAAGATCATATTGGTCAGAGGTTGCGACATTGGAGAACGGAACAAACATGCTACAGCAGCTTTGTGATCGTGGACTCACCAACAGTTGTCTCACGTTGGTAGACCATTTTGTCTATCTACGAAATGAATTCGTGAACATCAATCAATTATTGAAGATCAGAAATAAAAGAGGAGCTTTAAACATAGTTGGCAATGTGGCTAAATCTCTATTTGGCGTGCTCGATGAGGAATATGCTAACCAGATGTCACTGACAATAAAAGGTTTGAAGGGAAATCAAGATAAACTGTACCTGCTACTAAAAAACCAAACATCTATCATTGATTCTACCTTGAACATTATTGGAAAGGGCGAACAGACCTCTCAACGAAGGTTTAAAGCGATAGAGGAGCACATGGATCGATTAGCTAACGTAGTGAGCGGTCCGGCCAGTGAAGATAATCAGCATAATAAATCGAATCTCATCACGACCTTATCGTTTCAAATGACATTGACTACCATCAATTTGCAATGAATTCAAACCTCCATTGTTAACATCATCACCGACTCACAACATGGAAATTTTAATCCATTACTGTTATCTCAGAAACAATTAAGCATGGAGATTGCCGATATCAAGGAACATTTACCTGAGACACTACGCCTTCCAATAGCACATGAAAATTTCCTGCAATTATCCAGGATATCGTCAATCAGTGCGAGACTGACCGAAGATCTGGCTATATTTGAGCTGAAGGTACCACTCGTCAACACAGTCACATTTGACTTATTCAGGCTCTATCCTATACCAACAGTAAGCCACAATCAGCTGATGGCGATACTCCCCAATTCACGATATCTTCTTATCAGCTCACATCGTGATATGTATTATTCACTCACGGGAGAAGAATACATGACATGTACCTGGATGGAACCAACCATCCACATTTGTAAACAGTCTCATCCATTATATCACAAGGAATCCAACATAAGTGTATGTGAAGTTACGCTACTGAAGGACATTCCAGCCCCAGCTGAGTGCAATTTAACCGAACTTAAAACCCCATCGCTGTGGAATCAAATTCTATTTACCAATGAGTGGATCTATGCTCTCACAAATCGGCTGGTAGTCCACATTGTCTGCGCTGGTAGCACTTCAACCAGGGTCCTGGAAGGTTCAGGCATTCTCAAACTGGACTCAGATTGCACTCTCAAATCTGATACTGTAACCATCCAAGCACGCCGGATTTATACAAGTACAATTGGTACTTCCTATACAAGGATCCATCAGCCTGACAAGAATACTACATCGAAACCTCCTAACAAATCTTCGGAGCCTTACCAAACATACGCAGCAGATCTCGAAGCTTTGAAGAAACAACTCTTAGCGCAAGACTCATCTATCCCTGATCAAATCGACTCGCACGATATCCATCAATACACGATCTCATACATCAGCCTTATTTTGATAATTTCATTGGCAAGTTATCTCGGTTGCAAACTACGAAATTGTCGGAATGTAGCTCCAGCTCAACGGCCGATTCCACGACGAAGGAAGCGCAGCGCGCCAAGCACTCAGGAAGCAGTTTGAACGGACAGTTCAACGCGGGGGAGGATGTACGAATTCATATCACTTCAATAATACAAATTCGTATCTTTCTAATAATATCATGGTTAAATTGTTTTTTTTTTCATAATCTTCATACGAATTCATATTCATTATATTAAACCTAATTCGTCATTTAATCTTAAATTGTAAAGTACAATAAGACACGCGTTTTGTCTAGAGCGCATGAAATTCCAAACTTCTGGAATTATTCGTGCGCGCTAGACATAGTTCTCATGGCAGGTGCAATGTGATCTATCTGTCTGCAAGGCAGATGGAACATATTGCGCTTGCAATTTTACGTATGTAAAATAATTATGTCGCGCGCAATATGATCTACCTGTCTGTAAGGTAGATGGAGCATATTGCACTTGCAATTCCTGTGTTAGAACAACAAATTTTTGGGAACTACTTTTGTTCCCACGGCAAATAAGTATTTATGAAAATGTTAGTGGAAAATAAAGGCGAGTCTAGTTTTGACCATCAACAAAAAAACATCTTGGGTTTTTTAATTTGGAATATTTTAGTAATCTCCCGATACAAGCATCGGAGAGATTTCTGAACATCAATTTGAGAGCAGAATATTATACAAGCTTATGCACTTGTATAATTAACGTCAACATCAGAGAGATTTCCGAGCGCAGAATATTAAACAAGCTTATGCACTTGTATAATTAAACTTCAACGCGGAGAGATTTCTGAGCGCAGAATACTATACAAGTTTATGCACTTGTATAATTAAACTTCAACGCGTAAAATCTGTCCAGGAGAACAAGCAGTCAGCCAAGGCAAAGCAGCCTTGACGTTAACACCCGTGATCTAAAAAATCTGAAAAAATTATCAAGGGAGATATTTATGGGTATAACTATAACAAATACCTCAGAAGTCAAAATTCTTTCAACTTTGCTAATAATAGTATGATACTCAAACATGACATGTTTCTTGATTTTATTCGTGGCTGGTTACTGCATTTTGTAAGTTGAGTACAAAACCCTTCTGAAAGAGCATAGGTCTATCTACCCAACTTGTTTCAAGTTATCAAGCGTTTTCTAAGGGACCAGAAAAAACTTCAAATAATCGACAGGTTCAAATTAAACAGTCGACTGTACTAAATTTTCCTAAAAATAGTAAATTTCCAGCTTTAAGTTGGCATCCCTCAGCTCTTTTTCAGAGCTGCACTTGAATTATATTTAATTTTTTCTGTTTCAAATGTATGTTACAGCCTTTAAAAGATTAGAGTCATGCTATGTTCAGCAGAAACAATTATCTTTTATCACCTTATGCAACTATTCCTGTGATTACTCCAGAACTGACCCATTAAAAACATGAATATTACCGAGAAAATAATACAAGGCTGAATTAAATGGTAAAGAATTATAGCTTGCCGCAGCATTCGATGGCGCTTGAATGGCGTCGTGGACTTTATTCCTTTAAAGAAAGCAGGTTACAATTGAGCTTGAATTGGTAGGAGGAAAGTACAATATTGCAGTTAGTGGTATGCTACCAAGCATGGAAGCAGTGGAAATCAATAACAAGGGTTGGTCGGCCATCAACTAACGCCGACAACCTCACCTGCATAGCATACTCGTACAACAGAAATTCTATATAAGGACTTGCTGGTAAATTTTTGGGCATTTTGTCGCTTTGTACTAATGCAGAGAAATAATTGCAGCAAGATACGTGCTTTCAATTTTCTAAGGACAGTTCAGTTATAAAAGTCAGATTTAAAGACTTATTGTTGCGTTGATAGATTCTTATCTTTAACAAAAACAATTTCAGAATGAAAGCCTGGTGAAAAGTTTCATTAAAAGCGTCCATGCAATCAGGACTATATGAGCAAATTATGTGTACAGGAAGCGATGACTGATCGGCTTCACTTTGCTGAAGAGAAAAACAACGCTTTTAACAACGAAAAAACGATATGGTCTTTATGAGCCAGGTAATGCAATTTCGATTTTAATGTAAGCAACATCCTTTCTTTTGAACTATTAAATTGCGGGTAATTGAAACTCCTCATTACACAAAGGTCACTGTTATTTATTCCACATAGTTAATGAAAGATATTTAAAGAGCTTGCATTTCCAACCATTAAAGATAAACCCTTTTGATAAATTTTCTGCAACATTCCCAAAGCGCATACTAGGCGCTGAAATGAATTGCCAGAACATATGGAATTATATTTCGTATTGCTTCTGCAAGCCAAATGGCAAGTTAAAACATTTCTTGGCAACTCACCCAGAAACTAGTTGTGTTAATTCCATTTATGCAAAATTTATCTAATGGATAAATATCACATACGAGTATATATTTGTAATTTACAACTGACCAAATAAAGTAGAACTTATTATTCTGTTCTAGTTCGCCAACTTAGATATTATTAAGCTTATCCCTGACGTCAACCGTTCCTGGCCCAACGTGGTATTTTGGCGCTCTACTTCGAGAGTTTCCGCTAACGAGACTTGAACATTTCCGTGGAATTATCTGATTATGTTAGCATAGGAGTTGGAAAAGAAACACATCGATTATATGATGACAGATAAGAATAGAGTGAAGACATTACCTTTTGTTGCTCGAAAGCATATGAGATTCTAAGTGACATCATTTCCCAGAAGTAACAAAAGAACTTGAGAATTATTCCGTTGATTTGTGTGATGCAGGATTTTTTTATGGATATTTATTGTACCTTCGGGAGATACTTGATTTGGTTTTACTTTTTGTCGTAATAAATAAAATATTTGGATGGATGATGTGAAAGGAAAAAAACTTGGCA
Organism: Odontomyia ornata; assembly: GCA_963969285.1. Taxonomy (NCBI): domain Eukaryota; kingdom Metazoa; phylum Arthropoda; class Insecta; order Diptera; family Stratiomyidae; genus Odontomyia; species Odontomyia ornata. Next base: position 183,196,982 of record OZ017741.1, on the reverse strand, counting down.
TTATTTTCATTTAGGGCATGAATTGCTATGCCATTTTAACGAATTCGGTAAAACTAAATTATATATAACGAAATTGCCATTGTTTCCTGTCTTTCCACGTCCAAATACAACAAGTTACTCAGAAAATGAAAAATATGGTTGCATCTTATAGTTCCAGAAAGAAATTACAAGTAGTAATGTAAGGTTCTACATTTCAATAAGTGATCACCAAACAAGTTGGGAAAAGTTACATACATGCGGATTATATTATAGCAGGGAATTTTAATCTTGTTCATTTCTTTGTGGACCAAACCAGGAATGTTTCGGGTCGGTAATGTGCCCTTTTCGGTAAGTATTTATTTGCAGGATAGCCTAAGCTGGTAAATTATATAATTCATTGTTAAGCTATGAAGGATATTAATTTGAACGGAGTGTAGTAATCGAGCAGTTATACTAGCAAACTGCTCGAAAACCTTCCTATCTCCTTCACTCTGGCAGCAAGTGACAACCGATTATCAAGCGCCAACACATCAAAATGTCCAGCCTTTCAAAAAATTCAGTATGCGTAGAAGTAGAAAGAGACCTAGTTATCAAAACACCTGGTCATCGAAATGGCTAAAAGCTATGAAAAGGTTGGATCTCTTTAGACGAAGAGCAAAGTTTATGGTTCTGAAGATCACTTTTGATATGTAGAATCAATGGCGCTATTTTAGTCAATAAGTTTACTTTAGTGGGCTAAATACAAAAATATAGATAGGAAAAACGTATCAAATAATCAACGCAGAAGCAATCAAATTTGATCGATCGTACAAGACCCTGATTGCATTAAATACGCAAAGTAAATAGTAAAAGATAGAGAGGGAAGAGGAAGTTGGAGGCCTAAACAAGAGAAAAATTCTTTCAAAAGACAAATCCCTTTGAAAAATGCCTGGATATTATAAGACGGCCAATAACCCTAATAAATTAAGCACAACCGCGCAACAGAGCCCTTGGAATCATTACCCACATCAACCAAATCAACATGTATTGCAGCAGCAATATACATGGCAGCAGCAACACACATTGCAGCAGCAACATGTATTGCAGCAGCAACATGTATTGCAGCAGCAACATGTATGGCAGCAGCAACATGTATTGCAGTAGCAACAGACATTGCAGCAGCAACATACATTGAAGCCGCAACATGTATTGCAGTAGAAACCTGAAATGAGAGGGAGAAGAATGCCGGTGGAGAATGAGGGCGAACGGATTGGGACTTGATCCCGTAGCAGGGAGTCCGGTTTGGTGGGCCACGGAGTGAAGATCGTGGAGCAAATCGTCACATATGAGGGGAGAGTCCGCTGTTCGTTCCTTGAAGATGGCCATAGATTGATTCGCGAGGGATATATTGATTGAGTTTTTAATTTCAATTGAGACGGCTCGATACCGGCATCGAAAACGAAAGTGTTCGTCGAAGGAAGGCGGTACCGGTATTCGTGGGAAATTTAAAGATTGTGCAAATTCTGAACACTTCGTTAGTCGTGTGGGCTAGTGAAAAGTGGAATAAAACTCGTGCTCCATCAAAATGTATGGTGGAAGTGTTTTCGCTTGGGTGTGCAAAGGTTCCTCCCTCCCTTAAACCATCAGTCGAAAAGTTATTCTCTAGTTCCCAGAAATAATCAGGTCCCCAAAGGAGATAGGGAGCGAAGAAACAATTTGCAAGTGTGTAAATTAAGTGGACAGTAGCGGTGATCCGCCATATTATTAACTTTCAATGAGCATTGTTTGCTTATCAAGTGGATACCGATGAAGTACGCAATTGCTATCCAAGATTAAGTCTGTAGACGGGACACTTGCAAATTTAATTATTTACGGTGAAAAGTGCACTTTTAGGGTTAACCGGATAGTCTTCATTTATTTTTCAATAAATCCCACTTTTGCTTTTTATTTCTGTTGTGATTGTTATTGTGTGACACGGACCCCGGCATATGGTTGTATTTCATAAGTGAAGTAAAGAATCATGTCGTAACTTACAATTTTCCTTCACTACCTGCAATTGAACGTCCTTATATTAGTGATTCAAGGCCTGAGAAAATCTTTTAGGTCTGAATACCTACAAAGAGTGGAGGGGTATTCTCTCTGTTATGGTATTGAACACAATTTCCACCAGCATGGAAAGCCGAGTGTTATAGACTTTGATATAATTGGCAATGCAGGCCTAGACACCGATGAGGAAGAGACTTCTAACACTTTACCCGCGACGGGGCATACGGTGGTTCGATCCTTCTTGGAATTAACCACATTGACGAACTGTTAAATTTATTGGATGATTGATTACACTATGGAGTATTTTGGGATCATCGTACCGCGAATTTTCGATCGGATGAATTAGTTGATAAAATAAAAAAAAAGGAAAAAAAAAGAAATTTCACAAAAGTTAGCTTGCAGGACTGCCCACCCCGTCAATGAGCGCTCGTTAAGGAGGATGGGTAAGTACCCTTTTCATACATTTAAATTTTTACATGTTTTTTTATTAATATCTTTATATGAAAGAGAGGTTGCACGAACATTTGTTATCTTTTTTTTAAACACTTCCCGTTTTCTAATAGACAATTGAAAATCACAATTTACAATTCTCGAATTACCGTTAGTGGATAATTAGTCCGAATGAATGTGAGTACGCATTCTATGTACTATGACTATGTATTCTGTTTTCTTTGCGGAAGGGAGACAGATATTTAAGGGATAGGCATCGATTGATGAATTTAAGTTCTTGTTAACGTTCCACTTTAAACGGTATTAGCATATTTGAAAATTTATCATTGCAATATACGGGGATTTAATATTAAAATTAAAAGTAGAGTCAAATAAAAATAAAACTATAATAATTTTATTGATATCTATATAAAGTGTATGTATCTATTTTTGGAATGAAATAATAATGTTGGTTCATTAAAGTAGAACCCGGTCTTTTCATTTTGTCCTGTCTGACCGGGTATAGGACCCGGCACGATGGAGGGCTTTCCTCACCAAAAATGAGCTAGCCATCGGGCACGCTCTAACCCTCTTTTTGTTTCAGGGACTCTTGCGGGTTGAGTGGCCTCTAGCCAAGGTGCCTTTTTTGGCATAGGGTTATGTGATTCGCTCACATAACTCTATGATATAAATTGGTCATCGGTATATTTCTTTTCTCATGGGAAGGCTCATACAAGTTATGTTGTATGAGTTTTCCACTCAGAAGAGAAATGTATGGCCACAGCAACATTTATGGATCTTGATCCGGTTGGGTGGGTGTGAGGGGGTACCACCACCATCCAGTTGCCCCACTCTTATTTTTGGGCCATGAAAATCGTCAGGTAACGACGAGGTTTCCCTAAGTCCGTCTGTTTTCACTCGTTTCAACTTGTTCTCTGAGCAAGTCATTTTCCCTTTTGGTAGTTACCTATAATTTTTCGACTTTGGTCGCCCGGTCTTTTGAAACCCATGAATTCGTGAATGCAAAATTCTTTTGTAGTGGGTCCTTGTGCTGGGGGAATGAACCCGCCCTACGACACCACAATGCTAGCCTGCCAGCGCATTCACGCAGCCCCAGACAAGGGCATTCTCGGCGGATATCAACATCGTCCTTCGCCGAGGCAGCAGACCATCGCTGCAGTCCTTCACGGACATTTATACCTATCCATTCACTACAGGAGTCATCAGAACCATTGTTATTACCAAAGTGAAAATATTCACTAGTTTGGACGATTTCGAGCCTCTTTATAGAGGTATAAAATAAATAGAGAGACCATAGTCATCTACATCACTATAAATCAGTGTCCGAACTTTTTGGACATTTCTTGTTTCTTTTCACTCAGGTTTAAATTGATTCAATTTCATGATCTCTTCGTTGGTTCATTATATAACAAGTTGGGTAGACAGAACTATGCTCATGTCAACAGGTTATGTACTTAACATACAATATGTGGATAAATAGAATGATTTAATTTAAGAAAAATTTTTATGACATGCACAACAAACATATTCTTGCTTTAAAAGAACTCCATTCATCAACATTTTGTTCCAATTTTACTAAAATCACCTTGTTATACATCATGTTGTAGAAAAACCGTATATAATTGTAGCAATGGGAAGAAATTCAGATGAATATAACACCGGTAAATTTTATTGAAACTTAAACAATAAAATGATATTTTAAAGACCTGCTTAAATGGCTGATTTCATGCAATTCAATGGTACTAATACAGTTTTACTGACGAAAGTGTTAGATCCTACTACCATTAGCAAAGCTCAACGAATCTTAGCCTCTAAGTTATATGTAATTGGATCTAGCTCTATGAATTTTAGGGCTTTCTGAAAGGAATTTTGCGAAAACCTACTAGTTTCCCGTCCTATTTGTCCGTCCGTCCGCCTGTCTATCTGTCCGTCTATCCATGCGTCACAAGAAATTTCTTCCAAAACTATAAAAGCTCTAAAGCTCAAACTATGTGAAAAAATCAGAAGTCGTGGTCTCTCAAAAGTTTAGGTCTTATTAAATATATCAAAAGTTTTTAGGGGTAGCCCTTAAAAAATTTTTTCAATAAATGCTGTCGAGTAGGGTATCAAATGAAAGGAATAAGTCATTTATTGGAGTAGGAGTCCAATGCACGAACAATCTTTGTTTCCGTCCCCTCAAGATTCGACACTTTTGAGCCAAAAATTTGAAAAAATAACGGAGGTAGGTTTTTATGAGTCCAAGGGCAACAAATACTACAGAAACTGAAATTCACTCAACTCTGTTAATAAAAGTATGATCTGAAAATATTCCATTTTCGCCCTAAAATCAAAATAGTGCTCTTAAGTTTCTTGAAGTTTAACATTTTTGTAGGTTGATATAAGACTTTTGTGCCTTAGAATTTTCGTGGAAATCATATCATAATCAAGTGAGTTATCACCGTTTCAATTGTATTGAATTCCAAAAACAACACATTTTGATAGTTAATTTATATTTCAAGTCAACCAAGGCACTCCTATTTTTTGTAATTTTCATGAAAATTTAAGGAATAGTGGTTTACTTGAATATGTTCAATGAGCTGAGCATTCAGAAAAATTATTTAATATGGAACAAAATCGTGGCTGTTATGTTCTTATGAATGCTACTCTCCGCGTGAAAATTCCTCTGGCTAGGGACCTCGGACCCGGCTTGCCGTCAGAGATGGTCGTAGGAGGCACCACTCGCTTATTCCTTAGCCCTAAATAGCTGCCATGGGAGAAACGTGGCCCCCGAACACCCCTATCACAGCTGGAAAAAACCCACTATTTTCCTCTAATAGGGGTGGATCAGTCTTAGCCAGCGCTATCACCTTGCGCAATTCCGTCGGTATCAGATTACCCAACATAACTTGCACCGCGCTAAAAACCAAATCACACCTGAACTAAATTCTCGAAACACACCCGAGCTAGGTGTACAATTTATTTCCAAAACAATATTTTTCTTGCTAATGAAACCACAATTTTGTAAACGACAGAACACCATCCATAATGTTAAAAATGTATTTTAGCTAATCAAAATCTCGATTTAAATACAAATCTTAACTTAAGTCTACCTATTTGGGGCTCCTGAAGTAATTTGCGTCATCTCCTTCCAGTGCGCTTCTTGTGGCTCGTCGCAGTCGACCCTCCGTTGTCGATCCTTGTTCACCAAAAAAGAGAAGAGGCCCGTTCTTTGTTTCCAGGTTTTTCATTGGCTTGGTTTCAACCGGCGAGCCGTTAATTTTACTTCTGGGCGATTCAACGTTCAATTGCAGTATGGCTTACACCAGCGATACCCCACCTGGTGTTCATCGGGCAATAGAAATCCAAAGCTCCCTTAAGCTAGTACATTCGCCCATCAGGTGTAAATGTCAAAGTGACTGACACTCAGTCAGTATTGTGTTTTGGTTTTGATTTGGGTGAAATGTTTGAATGTTAATTTCTTGTCACGATTTAGATTCAGTCTTTGCTGCCAAACCATTTGGGGAGTATTTAAAAAGTTATTTTACTTCCTTCCAATCATATTCATCGTAATCTGAAATGTAAAATTTATTTTTCCTTTTGTATTGCATATTTTGATTGAATAATCTTCACAGAGTGAATCTGATAAACTGCGGACTGGTTATTCCGCCAGTGCTGCAAAACATTTACAAAAATCTAATCAGCACAGAAAGGATGGAAGAAAGGCCAGCGCTTAGGATGGACCTCAACCAATTGGCCCGCACTTCTTTCATCGTTGATTTCCGTTAAGATATAATCAAGTATATGAAGAATGAATGCTTTTCTTTCTATTTTCTTTATTTATGTGATCCGATGAATTATTCGTCTGGTCGCTTGTATGCGGAATAACTAAAGATATATGAGTTGATTGATTTTTCTCATCTTTACATTGCATTATCGGCACCTTCAACTGCATAAGGCTTCCGTAGCGCATTCGATGCTTTTTCCGTTCGACATCACACAACGGTTCTTTAGTTTTATCAAGAAATTTAATTGTTGATGGCCAGTTTTTACAGAATATAAAGAAATTGTCATAATATTTTTTGATATAACTTTCAACTCGGGAAAAATGCAATTCCACGTGCTTTGAATCTGTGCGTAGAATGTCTTCATGTACACGTGATCCGATGTTGGTGAAATTACGAAAATCTTCATAACTAATTTTGTGACGGCAAAATTATGACTGGATTATTTAATAGCATTATTGAATCATCGCCAATGCTTTCTATTATTCTTTTCGATCTTGGAGTATTTGGAGGTAGCTTGGGTAGATTGCCCTTATTTGTTGTAAAAACTTTCATTTCCTTCAGCTTATCTTCATCGCTGATCTTAAATACCTTGGGTTGCAAATTAAACTTTCTTTTCTGTTCTTTCTTTTTGAAACAAGTGAAATCTTTCAAAGTTCGAACCGTTTCGTCCTTGAATTTTACATTCGATGGCCATTTTTCCTTATAAATAAAAGTTTTGTAATAATATTTTTCAATATATTTCTCAATGCGTGAAAGATAAATTTCGGAGTCAGTTGGAAATCTTGAAATAATATCATTTCTTATCTGGGATTTGATATTTGTATACGTAATCAGGTCTTCGAAATTTATTTCACATGGTGAAATTGTGATTCCTAAAGACGAAGTATTCTTCTTATTTAGGAGATTGCTATTTACCGTAGTCCGAGTAAATATCGAATTATTTTTTCTCTCACCATAATCAACTTTTGTTGGCGGATGCAAGAGTGGACTTTTTGTACTCATACGTTTGTCAACGTTGGAGAAAAAGGGCCTGCTTTGGCTTGGTGGACCTTGAATTCCAGTGACCGCTTATTATTTTCCATTTTATCTGGATTGATGTTGCAAAGGAAGTTTAAGGTGACTTCATAAGGTTTATTATCAACTACAAATGTCTCCTGGAACTGCATGCTATTTTCCGACGGCGACGACGTCTTGAGTTCAACATTTATCGTCACATACAGCAAACCGGATTGCTGGGCCCATGAAACAGGTAGCGGTACGCAATAGCTGGCGACATCGTATATTCACAAGCTTACTATTATTTCTTCCGGCTGAGTGAAATGCAAATTGAGGTTTTTCGATATGAAACTTCATCTGCGACAAAAGACAAGGAAATGTGTTCACGATGAATGTCAATTTACGATGTTGTATGGACGACCTATCCGTATAAGAACACTAATATGTAGAGAAACTCAATTACCTATTATCAAATCCATTTTCGCTTGAGTTCCTTTAAGAATCTTGCCGTGTATCCGTGACTTCGAACTGTCGTTGGATAGTGATGAGGCGTTAGAATGGACATTTGGAGATGTATTCATTTTATTCTTCAACGAATCTCCGACTTCTCGAAGAACCTATTGTATTCAACTATTTATTCTATTTTATTCAACTATTTTTTTTTTGTTGAATGTAATATTTTATTTCTTTTCGTTTTTGTTTATTTTTACTTTAACATTTTCATTTCAAACTATATAGCCTTGGCTCGGGCGGCACTTTAATGACCGCATGAAAAGAGTGCAAAGGGTTTCCATGACAACTCTGCGTCTTTTGGATGAATTTGAAAGATTTCTTAAAAAAGTATAGGGTGACTAATTGAAGTCATCGATTGATGGCATTAGCAATTTTTTTTTTTTAACCCTAGAATGGTTACAAAGCCCTTCTGTTAGGAGCTCTCTCCTGCCTTTGAGTACTAATTGTAAGTACCCATCTTTAGTCATTCATTAAATTGAATCAAGTGCTAAAAGCACTTAATTTAATTTAATGAAGTTGAAGTTAGGGAAAAATAACTCAAAATTATTCAATCTTCTAATTTAAAACAGCCACTATTTTGTTTTACGATTGCTGACCCCACTAGCTGAACCAATTCTCAAAAAAATTCATAATACCTATCATTCCTGAAACTTTCATGTGCATCCTAGCAAACCTGCAGTGTCCGAGTCAGGAAAAAGCGCATATTAATTCATAGCAATATGTTTCCATAGTAGCACACGCATATCGTTGCATAGTAATCAGGTAAATTTAAGCCACTATAAGTTCGTTAAATACCATTCGTTTTTTGTGAAACTTTGAGGACAGGTCGATCTGATAAGTAGCTTAATTTTATAGGATTTAAAAGCACCGTTAAAATGTTATTCAAGAAAATGTAAAATTGAGAAATCAGAATTTTGAGTGAACTTCAACCTCTCATGTATTTGTTGTTGTACTCATAAAGGCCTACATTCATGATTTTTTTCAGATTTTTCAAATGAAAGCTGTCCGGGCGGGAGGGGGTACCCAAAAATATGTACATTTACACTGCCCTTGCCACCCACGGTACCGAAAAGGCAATTTTAAAATTTATTTTGGAAAGATCTCATTGAGACCTTTCCAATGACACCCTACTCGACTACCAACGGTAAAATTTTTTTTTAAGGGTCACCTCCCTATATGGGGAGACCTCCTTAAAACCATTCGAAAAAAAATTTCACACTTGAGTTTTCAAGAAGTCACTACTTCTGGCCTTTCCACAAAGTTATATGGCTGAAGCTACTATAGTTTAGGAGAAAAACTGCTGTGATATACAGATGGACACAGGTCGTGATTGCAATAGGGTTTTGTATTTCGGTACAAAACATCACTTTCCCTCTGGTGACTTCTGCAGATTTAATCTAAAACGCAAACTTCAGGTCGAGTTAAAATTTCAGTTAAATTGATCATTTCGTTAAGAGTACCATTGAATGAGTCTGTTAGATTCATTAGTTGTGTCGTGGAACTGGCAAAGCTGGATTCCAAAAATGTCAATGAGGAAAGCCGAATAGTCAGACATATTCGTAATCTTGAAGGTGATGGTCGTTTCTTAGTAATAAATGAACTTCTTCGTTATTGTGTAGTTTAAATCATACTACCTTAATCCCAACCCATCCTGACAGTTCAGAAGTGGGACAATCAAGTGATATAATCCTAAAGAAAATCACATTTTGGCGACAAGAAAGAAAAAAATGAAATGAAAATTGTGCAAGCGAGGCAAAAACAAAGGATTCGTGATTGTGTGATGGTGCTGTGGATACACGTCTACAAACCATGTACTCGTACATGTGTTTCCAAATTGTATACTTCGAGTTTTTGTCACATTGTGTTTTTAAAGCAACTATTATCTGTATTTGCAATTGATTTGTTTTTTGAGATGTTTTTGTTCCAATGCCGCTCGTTTCGATCAAATCGTTGAAGGCCGTTGCGTTGAGGGAACGATCATGTGTTCAGAACTTATCGATAAGTGGTGGAAGGAAGGAGCTAATTCTACAACTGACTGCCGCAATCGTCGAAGTCGCCTCGGACGACGCATCCCAACCGGACGAGATGAGTAATATTTCTAGTGAAATAAGCGATTAAAAGCAACGATGGCAAGTTTTCAACAAACAATTAAAACGCTGAGTGAAAAGCAATCACAAAGTGCTAACGAGCAGTGTACTTCAAATGTAGCTGTGATATTTGATTTTACCGTGTCACAACATAATATTCGTGACGTCTTATCCGAATTATATTCAAGACGAAGCCATGACAAGTTTCAAAATTTTCGTGATAATGTTAACATTTTGAATGAAACTGACGCAACGTGAAGTGAAGTACGCAATGAATCGCTAAGAAAAATTCGTAGTCTAAGTGACAACGTTGCCAAGGTGCATAATCTTTCCGATATAATTGATACTTTTCCCGAATTTGATCCTCGAGTGAACGATTCTATCGATACTGAAAAGTTTGTGCAGCATATTGAGTCTCTGAAAGAAGTGTATGGATGGAAAGAAGACTGCGCTTTGACTCGAAAAGGCTAATAAGTGCAGCAAAATGAGACTATATTGAAAATGTAGAGGGTTCAATGAAATCAAATCCTAATAAACCTTTCTGGTCATACATTCATTCCTTTAGAAAATCTCGCAGTATGGCATACTCAATACATCTGAACAGCATCAAGCCTTCTGATAATGTTGAGATATATGACATATTTGCGCAATACTTCTCATCCATTTTACTCCAACCCAGCTTCTGAGGTGAGCGTTTATATGGCTGCCTCTTCCAATGACTTTTTTTTGGGGCATGTCAATCCTCTAGAAGTTGAATTTTTACTGAATAGTCTAGATTTTAGTACTGGTTGTGGTCCTGATGGAATCCCTAATGTTTTCGCTAAATCCGTTTCATCGTAAATTTGTGTTCCTTTATCTATCCTTTTCAACTGTAGTTTTGCTGCTTCTATGGAAAAGAGCTAATATTTTTCCCATCTTCAAATCAGGCGAGAGGGCTAGCATATCCAATCATCGCTTCATTTTACTTCTTCCCTGTTTTAGTAAACTCCTGGAAAGAATTGTCTATAGCAAAATTTTACCCCAAGTGCTTCCTTCCTTGGCCACACAACAACATGGCTTTATTAAGAATAAATCCACTCTTATGTTACTAACCTTTTGTTGTTTACAAATACGATTCTGCAGCTTTTGATAAGTCAAATCAGGTCGACGTGATTTATACAGGCTTTTCAAAAGCATTTGATTCAGTTGATTCCCGGATTTTATTCGGCAAATTGAAAAAAAAATGGATTTGTGTTTGGTGGTAATTAGTTGACTTCATTCTTATTTAGCTGATAAAAGTTGTACTGTGTCACTAAATGGTCACAAACCATCTCCCTTTTACCCCATATTGGGCGTTTCTCAAGGCTCCATTCGGGGGCCTTTGTTGTTTCTTGTTTTTATTAATGACTTTCTGTCTTCATTGAATTCATCCCTACTTATGTATGCAGATAATGTGATCATTTTTCGAGATATAAATTCCTTTGAAGGCTGCATTTGCATACAAAAGGACTTAGACGTTTTATCTCATTGCAGTGAGCATGGAAGAAATCACAAATCAATGCTCACCAAATGCGGGGTTTCACTTGTTAGCATTCCTTTCAAATCAAAAAACATTGACATAATATCTCAAACACCCATAAATTACAGCCGAATTATATGGAAAGCGGAAGTTTTCTAATTCGCAATTATCGACTATTCTGAGCTATAATGAATGTATTTTAATCCAAGTGGAGTGCAGTAGTTGGAATTTCAACTAATGAAATGAAATTTCAATTTTAGTATCATGTGAATATGCGCATCCGTGCTTTGTTTCAAACCTCCTGATTGTTAAGCGGGACCGGTTGGTCAGCGGCATAATATTTATGCCACAGCGGGAGTTGCTTGCAGATTGTTGTAAGGCACGGAATGTGCTCAATTTGCTAGTGCTATGCAGCAATCGAGCAGTCACACAAGCAAACTACTTGAAAATCTTCCTAACATAGTTATAAATTATAAAATATTTTTTTTTATTATTGTTGTTAAGTGTAAATTTTATATCATTTTCTTTATATTAAATTTAATCGTTTCCTTTTAATTATATTCTTTATGATATTTAACTTTTTATTATTATTTAAAATCTTCTTCATTTTTCTTTACTTCTGTTAATTTGTAAAAATTCAAATCTGCAAATTAAAATTTCAGATATGAGAGCACTGATTTAGTGATTCCCATCCATGTATTACATTGCTGAATGCAATCTAACTCGGACTCGGTTTACCGTTGTGACACAGGGAAATGAAAAAAGATTTGGACGGAACAGGCAGTCCACTTAAGATCGAAACCGCAAGCACGCCGGGGAGCCTGCCTACCAGCTAGCTAGCCAGCAAAAGGAAGGCTTCGACTATTTGATTGTGCTTGCTGGCATATCGTATCGTGTCTATCTGTTCCGAAACAAAGCAAAATATGTTTTCAATATATTAAGATCGCGAAGTGTAATTTCCAATCGTTAGATATGTGGGCTAAATCACAATACGAGTAAAATGACGCAACGGGAAATGTGTGCTGCTCGAAAGGCTAGCAGTTGTGTTTCGATCCTCGGGTAGTGCGAAGTTTCACCCTTGGCCACCAATTTCCATAAATGGCTGATTGGACGCGATGAAGTGAAGTGAAAAGATTTGCAATATCACCATTCAAACATTTCATGAATGATGCAAATAGTACCTTTATCGTGAGAGGAGTGAATGGCTAGGAAAGTACTCATCAACATGTGTGGTGGAAATGTTTTTGTTTGGGTGCGCAAAGGTTTCTCCCTCCCTTAAACCATCTGCGAAAAGTTAGTCTTTAGCTCCCAGAAATAATCAGGTCTAGTGAGTTGCTCTAGTCTAGTGAGTTGCCAGCGTCACAATAATTTACCTACGTTGGTTTAAGAGGAAAAGTCGAGGACGTGGAAATGCCGAATGAGATTGCAAAAGTTATATTATAATATTTGGATCAACGGGATACTGTTTATTTTACGAACCAATGTTGGATACGGGGTGTTTGCAAGAGATAAGTGGCAAAACAAGAAATGGGATGATGTTTCCAGATAGTGAAACTTTGTTCATAATTGATGTTGAAAATTTCATTAAATAATCAGTTTGGGGTGTACGAAAATAAAATGCCGTCGCGCTGCTCTTTGTTTTGCGGTTTGACGTCGAGTGTACATTTAGCGCGAGCCCAACGATTTCTGCGGGTTTCTTTTCATCTGAGCCAGCAACTTTCGTAAACTACGCGTTCGATGGAACCAACGAAGTGGATACAAGAAGGGACGATATTGTCGAATGTAAAGAACGGTCTAACCTTGCTAAATAGAACACTTTCCAACGACCAGGTGTGATTTTTGTTCATAAAAGGGCACAGATGTTCTAAGAAATTTGGGTTGCTTCTAATGTGAAAAAAAGAACAATTGGACGAAGGAAAATTGGACAGTTTAAACATCGATGATATACAAGCCCGAAAGGACTAAAGGCTAAAGGAGTTAAAGGAACAAATTTTTAATTAGATGATTTGTATTCGAAAAGTAGCAACAACTTGGGGATGTAGTTGACCCATACCAGCTTGTCTCGTCATCATATTTTATTAAGGAAGCTGTCTTATGTTCAGTTCAAGAGTCTCATTTGAAATTTCCAGCACGATTTTCATTAATGTTAAAAATCAGTTTCAGTCGTTTCACACACATCATCAGCGGGCGCCCGGCAAAGATGTAGGTGAGTGCATTTTTTGATTTTACTTTATTTTAATTTGTTTATTTAAAAAGATAAACAAAAACTATTGTTCATTATTTATCAAAATGCATGCACAATTGAATTTTATGAGAAATAAAAATTGAACTCAAAATTTAGCGAGAAGGAGGCAGTAGTTAGACGAATTGCCGTAAATAGTCACGATTGAATTAATTAAGATTTACTTAGAACTTGGAATGGTTGATTGTTTCAAATATTTTCGCAGTAGCGTCGATGAATTTTGTAACGTAATTGAAACGAAACGCAGCTAGTAAAAAAGTTGATAATATTTTCTCAATGAACTGACTCCCCGCATATGAGCCTGTATGAATATAAATTATTAAAGTGGAATAAAAAAAGTGTGAGTAAAGAAAAATATTCGGTCTTTCTATTTCGCTAAACCGGACCGGGTAGGGACCCGCAACGATGGCTGGCCTCTCCTCTATACTCAGCTAGCCGTCGGGCGAGCTCCTTCCTTTTTGTGTGATACAGGGGCTCTTGCCCGGGTAGAGTGGCCTTCGGCTCACGTGCCCTTTTATGGTATAGAGTTATGTGATTTCATCGCATAATGCTATAACATAAATTGGCCACGTTTGTATTTCTCCTTTGATGGAAAAATTCATGCAAATTATGTTTGTATGAGTTTTTCACTCAAATGGAAAATACATCGCCACGTCTACGTTTGGATCCTGATCCGGTTGGGAGAGTACGAGGGGACACCACTTCCACCTGAATGCTCCACTCTCATTTGGGGACCATAATATCGTCGGCAATAACGAAGTCTCTTCAAGCCTGTCCGTTTTTGCAAGGCCCTATTTATCCTCTGAACCAACGTGTTCATAGTCCTTAGCAGGTTACCTCCTTTCTCAACTCCGGTCAAGAATCAAAGGACCTTTCCAAATTGGTGGATGCGAAAAATGTTTTTGTAGTGGGTCTTGTGCTAGGGAACCCGCCCCACGACACCGCAACGCTTGCCTGCCAGCGCATTCACGCATCCCCAGAAAAGGCCAATCTCGGCGGATACTACCATCCTCTTCCGCAGAGGCAGTAGACCATCGCTGCAGTCCTTCACGGACTTTTATATCATACACTATTCAACTACAGCTAGGCGGAGGATATTCTCCCCAGCTTTTGCGTATTTATGCAGAGGTGCATTGCTTATTCAGGATTCTTTTCTTATTCTGCGCTCGACGCCTCGGATATGGGCTCCAACGAATTGTGCTGTTGATTACGTGCCGTTGACTCTTTTTATTTGTGAGTACAAATGAGAATTATCACAGATTCAGCCAGCATAAGTCAAGGTTTGAAGCAAAATCGAAAAACACCTAAAAAATTGCTTCCAGTTCAAAAAGTCATTCGAAGAAAGTCGTGAACTGCGAGTGCATGTTAATTGTTCAATGTATTCAAAGACAACCACCCCCTGGGACAGTATGACTAGCTACTAACAACAGGAAGTACCTAGAGCTAGGCGAATTCCGGTGCGTTGAGGCCCCTTGTACTCGCCACGTCTCCACGAACAGAAAATTGCACCCCGGCACGCATTAGCCAGCATCTGAGCAATGTTTATCGCTCATGCATGCCTCATTCGGTTAGCTCATGCTTTCTCGCGTCAATAACACTGTGCACTTAATATATCCCTGTCTGTCTTTTGTGGTTAGCTTTCTTAACCAAATGAAAACAAATACGAAATTAGTCAATAATTTTGTTGGTTTAGTATCGCTATCCATTTTCGCCAGAGGGCATGGTCTAGTACTGAGAAAATTACGTCGAAATTGGTAATAAGTTGTTCGTTGATAACGCTACCGTCTGTCTTGGTCCTTTGCTTCGTTTGTGTAACTATGTCATATAGTTTGTCATAGCGTTGGGCTCTTGTACGTAGTTTTGTAGGTGCGTCGCATAATTGGAGTATGCCTTGTTGTGTAAGACAGATCGTAAGTGCTCTTTGTACTTTGTCGTTAGTTTTCCTGTGGTCCTTCCTATATATACCATGTCACAGTCAAAGTCAAAGTCAAAAGCGCTTTATTTAATACTAATCGTTATAAATTTTTAAAAGAACATAAAGCAAATTCCAAACAATAAAACTATAAAAAACTTAATGGCCCGAATGGCTCTCTAAATTTATACGTTATCAGTTAAACACATTTAATGAAAAAAATACACTTGCAAATTTAAATTAATTAAGATTATTTCATATTTTTTGATTCAATTGGAAAAAGGAGAAAAAACCAACCAGCATTATTCAAAAATTACTTATATTACTAACACAACAATGAACTTATATCCTATACCTAATATGTTACACCCTAATTCTAAATAAGTTCAATAAAAAAAAAACAAAAAAAACGTTACCTTATATTGAAACCTATACCTAAATTATAATACAAATAAACAACAATACTAGCAATAATGAGATGAATCTAAAAAACTAAGTAACGAGAAAAAGCACAAAAACAGAAAATAGACACGAATAATTTAGACATTGTCATTCAGCCACCAATACCCAGATTGCTCCATCTCAGCTCGACCAGCCTCAACGAATCTAGCAAATGAGTATCTCCATTGGAATTGTTGATCTCGTGAACTCAGATTCGGAGGATATTTTATATTCTTATCGGTGGCCCGTCGGTATATGTGATATATGATTGGAACGCCGTCAGAATCAAAAATATATCGATTCATGTCCAAATACACGAATACTTCTGGAGGAACAAAGCCAGTAGTGAGGCATGTCACAATATACCCGTCTGTAGGGTGGAACGGCTATGAAATCCAAGGGTTTCACTCACAGTTACAGATCTTGCGATATGATTCCGAAGAAGTTTCAATATGAAGATATCGACTCTTGTCACTTGAGCGGTTTGATAAATTTTTCTATTCGATATATAGTGCTTCCAATCCGTCTCAGGCTTTCTGTACAAACCAGTACATGCACGAAGACATTTCCTTTCGAAAACTCTTAATCTTTCCATTGTACTAGCACTCTGGTTGTACCAGATCTGGCATCCGTATGTCAAAACTGGCCTAACCAGGGTCTTGTAACAAATAACTTTGACTTTTTGATCAATGTATCTGGAATGAAAGAGTCGCCGAAGGGCCATGACTACTTTTAGTGCCTTACTGAGCATGATTTTGACATGTTCAGTATAGTACAGATACTGATCGAGATGAACACCGAGGTATCGAACACAGGATTTATGTGGAACCCGTTCTGAACTACCCTCACCAGCCATAATGTGGAAATCCTTCCAATTACGTTTCAGGTCTTGACTGGCCCCCTGCAGCGTCGTCCGAAACAAGATTGTTTCGCACTTCTGCGCGTTGATTTTCATTCGCCAATTGTCGGTGTAGAGCTGCACATCATTAAACATTTTTTGAAGATTGCTCTGAACTATTGTAGCTTTTCGGTCTGCCGTATAGATGATCAGATCATCAGCAAACGCTACCAATGATCGCGTTGGCGAGACATTAAAATCAAAGCTGTTCAATAGCTTGCGAATGAATATTGAGAAAAGCAGGGGCGCAGTAACTGTTCCCTGCTGTAGACCATTCAAGACCTTGAATTCGCGCATTGTTGTCAGATTTCCATCAGTTACAATAAATGATTTCCCGTATAACATATTACACATCATGGCGACAAGGTGTCTGGGGAACCTGTCCTGAAGAAGTTTGAAAACTAGTCCATCTAACCACACCGTATCGAAGGCTTTCTCCATATCAATGAGACATGCTCCAACACATTCTTTGTTGTTTAGTTTCCAACAGATGTCTGAGGTTACTTTCGTTATTGCATGTATGGTCGAATGCCTGGCACGAAAACCAAATTGGCAATTCGGCATCAACTCATATTTCCTCAATGTGGGCGTTTAATGCTCTGTTGAGTATCACTTCAAACACCTTGCTGATGTTAGGCAGCAAGCTGATTGGGCGATAACTTTTAGGGCATGAAGATTCTTTTCCTTTCTTCAAGATCGGAAATACCTTAGCCTTTTTCCACTCATTTGGGAAATAAGAATTGTTCAACATGTTGTTGAACAATATGCAGTAATTCCTAATAGCAACCTCAGGCAAATGTCGGAGAACTATATTTGGAATACCGTCAGTACCACATGATTTTTTGTTGTTTATTCTGCGAAACATGAAACACAAGTCTTCATAGCTGACAAAATAATCAATAAGATTCAAGCTCGGTATGAGGTCAGATGTGAATGTTTCATCGAAATGAAGAATTGATTGGCCGTTCAGGCTTGATTTGAAGTCGGAGACTTTTGCTTCAACGACCTCCGAAAATATTTCATTCCTTCTCTCTGGGTTTGGCAGATGAACCAATTCTAAATGTGTTCCAATTAGGGCAAGTTTCTGCAATCCATCACATATAATCCTGTTTCCATTTCTATCCGGAGTCGTACTATCAATTTCGATACCAGCTCTATCGAGAAAATTTATCTCATCACTAGTGACTTCAAGATTCGATACCTTCACTCGAGACTTCCTGCGGAATAAGCTATTCACTTTCGCGAAAACGCCATCTGGGTCTTGTGGGCTAATACCCCTCAGTTTTTCCGCCCATTGATTGCTGACCTCACTCTTGAAGTATGAACGGATTAAGTTCCGGACATTCTTCAGGTGTAATTTCAACAAAGCCAACGAGGGATGGTTGTAGTCCAAAAATCGTCGATAAATATTGTTGACGCGTGTGAGAAGAAGGCTTTTCAATCTTTTCAACCTTGCGATGGTTGGTGTTTCATATCCTTCCATATTGTTTCGATGTTTAATCTTGGGAACTACTTTCTCAATCGTTTCCAACGTCAGCTTCTCTAACTTCGACAAATAGAGATCTATTTCATCGTCAGTTAGATTTCTGTCATTAGGAACCATTGAGCAAGCGTTGCCATCATCAGAAGGACGACATTGCTTCTGGTACTCCCGATTAAACTTCTTTTGAAACTTTCCCCAGTCTGTTTTTTTGAAATTCAACCGATGGTTTTCATGTTGAACTGGAATGAGGAAGAAATCATCCCTTTGATGATTGATTTCCATTACGATTGCGTTACCATGTCACAGTCCTTGCATGTCAAGTTGTATATGCCGCTATTCTTGCAACATATACGAGTATTGATGTGTCATTCGGATTTTGCTCCAGTTTATTTCCAATGATATTGTAAGATTTGAATGCAGTTTGCATTTCTGGAAGAGGTTTGATAGTGTGTATGTCTCTTTGCCTAAGTATGTTAGCAAAATCCACTACCGATCATCCTTGTGCGTTTCAGTCAGTAGTCCATCTTGTTTATTTTCTTATGATTCAAGAATGATGAAACAATCATCCGCATATCGTTTGTAAAATTACATTGAGCCGTTTGACAATTTTAAGTGTGAAGTATTTTTCAGAGATTGTAAGAAGATTTTTGACATTATTGATTATATTGGGTGTCACATACCTTCGCAATATATGTGTTATTATTGAACTTAAAATAGTTCTGCTTTGTAGTTCATCTATGAACCGTCAGTTTTTGTTGAATTAAATTTTTCTTGTAGGATGGTCAGTATTTCATCGACGGGCGAAGACGTGTAGAGGTTGGTGATGTCTTATGATAAAAGTCGTCAAGTATCAGTCAATGTCAGAGAGGTGGTTAAGTTCGCTAGATTGTGGCTGTTTTTTAATGTGTTTTTGTCATCGAGGTACATGACATCAGCTATTATCATTGCCAAGTGCCGTGCTAATTAGTATTAGGAGCTATGATTAGTGGATATTGTATTATTGCAGTACATAATGCCACTTGAAACTTATTAGTGGGGTCTTTGTTCGTTAGGTTTTTTTTGCTGGTGTTAATGGAGTCTGTTTTTTTTGTTAGTAGTGCGTTATTTTCAGGTAGTTTGTCCTTCGTCAAGCTTTTGTCACTGTTAGTAGGTTGTCCATAAGTTTTTCTGGATGTATCTTAATATCTTATGACCTTCATGGAATTACGTTTTGTTTACGCTAGAACGTATATTTTGTAGTGTAACTACTGCAGTGTGCCTGTTGTTCCTGCGGCAGTTTGTTAATGGCTAGTTCAGTGTCGATTACTAGTTGTTCTAGGTCTTTATTGCGGTTTGTGTCATATAAATTGTGTTTCAGTCCCTTATCTAACAGCATATTAATTTATCATATAACATCACCACACGAATTAATTTGTCATATCACTATGGATCCATGTAAGCAAAAAGTAACCGCAATATTCCAATTTTGATGATCGCTATTTCATATTGTTATAAATTTCTGGTATTGTTATAAATTTGTATGCTCATATTGACCTCAAATTCAATGCTTGCTCAATTTAGCAGATAAACTTACCCTTGTAAAGATCCTGAATTTGACATAATTCCACCGTCTAAGCTATCCCTGGACATTTCATCAGCCATTTTCACTTTTAGTTGATGACCGAATGAGTTAACATCTGTAATTGAATTGGGTGTCACAGGACCTGCTGAAACCGACAACGGTGCTGTCCCATTAGGTAGGACAATATCTACACAAATATCACAATCATCAGCCAAATTGGCATCACCACCATCACCAGCTGCCCCCTCTCCATCTTCATCTTCACCAGCCATTCCTTCGGCGTTTTTGTCTAAAGGAGCGGTCTCCTCATCCTCATTATATATTACAAAGTAGGCAAAGGTCAGGTATATCACGGATATTATAAATGAAGGAATTGGAATGGCCATAGCGTACACTAAGTTGAGCGTATTTTGCCACATGTCTAGATCACTTATCACAAGTCCCGGATCGATCCTGGAATAGTAGCAAGAAAAGTTCGATCCTTCCTTGACGTACTTTTTGGTCCAAATGGTGCAATTCAACATTGGCGGGTAGCCGCATCCTTTAACATTCGGGAATAAACGCGCCCCTGTGAAAAACCACTCCGAGTCATTTCTTTCGGCCAAATCGGAAACCTCCATGAAAGGATCATTTTCACCGGTCAATAAGTTTTTATCTGAGAAAATGTCTGCTGATTCGGCATAGTCGTATTCACGAATAGCACGTATATTGCGATCCTTTGGCGCAGAAGTTTTTGAATCGGTTGTTTGTCCGAACGGATCCAACATGCTCTTTGTAGCGTCTGGTGCTTCGGGGTTGGGCGCTGAAGTGGTTGGTGTCATATTCAATTCCCTGATAACGTCGTAGTAGTTCAACTTATAGTTGACGCGTATTTGCGTGCACTGGTAGATGTCCTTGGTGCAACCTTCTCGACAGGACGCCCAAGTGCAGTTCTTGGCGCCATGCAAATGTAGCGATTCGATGGTCAAGCAAAAAGCTGGATTTTCATCGAATTGCATGAAAATCGTTGTGAACGCAGGATCTATAACAAATGGCACAAGGAAGAGGAATGCGAAAAGCGAGAATGTGCCGAGCAGAATGAAAAACGCAGTGGTGTAGAAAAGTAGTTTTTGCTTCAAGGTTCGGACGTCGGCAGTCTCGTCACCCATATCTCGTCCGAAACGGTGCCGTCAGAACTAGAGGAAGTGAGTTGTAAGGCTAATTGCTTGCTACTGTGTCTGCTGTTCCAGGAAGTCTGGATCATCCGGCGATACTGAACACTAACATGGACCGGAAAGCCATTCCTTTATGAGAGACAAATATCACCTTTGCACTAACTTTTTATCACTAATGGAATATTATCTAAGAACTAGAAGAACTATGTATTATTGCACTCACGTAAAGCCTTCATTACATTGCTACGACTATGTAAACGTACACAAAGTTTTGGCTACACAAAAGTTATATTTTCCGGAAAATCTGGGGCTATAAGCATAACTAGGGTGAACGGTATATTGGAACCGAAAAAGCTACGCTTAGTTATATAATTCTAATGAGTATTGAAAACCACTTGTTTACTATTATAAACACTGTTTTTGACGACACCCCCGCTCAGACTGGTTACTAACTTGGTGTGGACGGCGTAAAAGGAGCAACCAAACTATTCTTCGATACATTTCCTAAGAGCTGGTCGGTTGGCGTCTTGAAATCTCTTTTATTTGCTCCATTTACCAATTGTCTGGTTGTGCTTTGCTTCCCTCCAACGCACGATTCATACCTACTGCAAAGCTGTCTAACCAAAAATGTTTCCCAATACTCTTTGACTGCTGCGCTAGCCTACACTTGCTGTGACCTCGTTTGTTAATCGCTTAATTTGTTTAAAATTCCGTTTCTAAAGGTTCCCAGTTGGCTGTAAAATCCATAAACTCTCAATATGCTTTAATAAATATTAGAGTTCGCAATGGCGTTAGTGCTGTAACTTATGTAACAAAAGTGCTAGTTCCCAGCAAGCTCTGGCTCGTAGACGGGTAAAATCCGAGAGTATCAAATGTCGACGGAAATGGCTTTATTATCATATATGTAAGACTCAAGAAGTTTATGTGCTCATGTCATGTCGAGTAAAAACTCCGAAAAGAAAAGTCGGCAGACACGAACGAATACGTCCTGGTGTAGATTAATTCTCTGCTGTTCAGTGGGTTCGTTTGCGTGGCTTTTGTGGTTGGTTTGAGATCCTTTCCAACTAGTCCTTTACTTGAAAAATGGATACCATTTATATTTCGCAACTATTCTCTGAATACTCTTCCATAATGCCCATATCCTTTCAATTAAGTAACAGACGTTTTACATAAGGAGACGTCCTGTCGGTAGTTTTGCAAAATCCAAGGTCTGATCCTTCGCCTGCAGTGGAAATTAGAGGGCACGATTCTTCATTCCACCAATTATTTTCCAATCTAAATATCCTGCGTGGTTACTTTATAACACTTGCACTTAAGGATTTCGTTCTAGGAAATATTCACTACAATTTTCACAAGAACCAAAGTAAAAATGGCGAATAATTTTTATCTATCCCGGATTTTTCGCGGCCCGGTTATTCAGGTCATTTACTACTAGTGTACTGAAAGGATATCACTCGTACTGACACATCCGATACGCGTGTCGCTACGAGACCGTGTTAGTCATTTGACAAGGACTTGGAGGAAGCTTTCCTGTGCCTGTAATATGGCATTGGAAGCTTTAAAAAGCTGCTGCTCTCTCTTGTCCTGCAAAACGAAAATGAGTAAATCATAGACCAGAGCAATTCGGTTCATTCATAGAAGACCGAAAGGAGTAGGGTGGAGAAGGCACTCAGGACTTGCCAAGGAGAACGCAGAAGCAATAAAGTTCGAGTGAATTCTCTCCACTCAGCTTTTGAAGTTCTTATTTTCTATTTACTGTTGCAAGCACGCATTGAATTAGTCACAGCTGATAGAGTGCCAACTTGTAGTATATAAGGATCAAACGCTAGGCGAAAGTATTTTTATTGAAATCCAATCTCATGCACTTGATATCCATGTCCTAGTGGAATAGTTCAACAACTATCAGGAATTAATCGGTTACATAAAAAAAGGATTTTCATGGAAAGAATCACCGGATGAAAGCTGGAATGGCGCCCAGTTGACTCATATGAAAAATGACTGCTGGCGAAGGTAGAGAAAGGATATTCTAACATTCGATTGCTGTTATTTGTTTTTGTTGTGTCGCTAGAATTATTACAGTAGGAGCTTTTTTTTTGCGTCACGATAGAGCTTTAAGGAATAAAATATATGAATTCTGGGAACATTGGGAATTATTTCTGTTGTTCTGCTCCATTGAAAAGCAATAATTTAGTCTATTTGAGCTTTGTATTTATTTATTTCTAACGGATATCAGTTGTAAAGGAAAAATGGAGTAAATTTATTTAAAATTTAAGGAGCCAGCTTTAAAGGTGTAAAAGTAAATGCATAGTTCTATTTATTTTTTTCCATTTAACAGATTACGCTTAATTAAAATATAAAGTAAGCAATAGCACAGGTAAGAGAAAGAGGAGTAAAAAGCATGAAATAGTAGAACAGATAATAAAAAACTAAGAGAAAGAGGAGTAAAGAAAATGAAATAGCAGAACAGAAATAATAGAAATGGCAAAAATTTAAAAAAATAATTACTAAGAATTAAGCAGAAGAGAATTGACATAATATTTTTTATCGACCAAATACGAGAAGGGCTAACGTCCAAGCTGAAGATGATCATGATTACGTGGGGTTCTAAGTATGGGTGAGTAAAATGCTCCAAGCTAAGAATGGAACATCAAAGATATTCGAGGAGTGGTTGAAGTTGACGGCAATTGTTCTGATAGGATTAATTGTTTTCCTAAAAAGTGAAGAGCAAACCGTGTGAAAACTTGGCAAATGAATGTGATATGTATGAAATGAAATTATACAATGGGTGAGAAACCAGTTGAAAGAATTGAATTACGTGTAAATTAGGTGGACAACGACCTGGTAAAGATTCTCATTTGATTGGAAGCGTCCAGCACCGATAGTGACATCATCGGTGAAAATAGCTGCCTTGGAAGCCCATAATACGGCCAAGCATTCTTTTTCCATGGTAGAATACTTCCGTTCTACCTTAGATAATGAACGGCTAAGATAATAAATCGCTTTTTCACCATCCTCAAAAGTCGGGCTCAACACAGCTCCTAGTTCAACATCGGAAGCATCAGTCTGCACATTAAACGGTAGACTAAAATCAGGGCACGTTAGTAATGGCACCGAGGATAGCTTCAGTTTGCACGTATCGACAGCTAGGTCAATTCAAAACGTCAATTCTTCCGTAAAAGGTCCGTAAGAGGCACCACGAAGGAGGTACAGCCTGAAATGAATCGTCTGTACTGCGAAACCATGCCCAAAAATTGGCTAACCTGCTTTATTGTACACGGTTTCGGAATTTTGATCATGCACTCGGTCTTCTCCGGGTCGATGCTTTAACCGTGCTCATCGACAATATAACCCAGATATTTAAGTTTAGAACAACAAAAAAAAGTACTTCCCAACAGATGGTTTCAACCCTGCCTCTCTTAGTCGCCTGATCACTTCTCTTGGAATCTTCAAGTGCTTCTCAAATGACTGGCTGACGATGATAATATCAAAATAGGTAAATACGTACGGATCCACGGTTGGCCCAATGACGTGGTCGACTAACCGCTGCCAAGTAGTTGGGGCATTAGAAAGTCCGAAATGCATCCTCCGAAACTAAAACAGTCCTCTCCCAGGAATAACGAAAGCCGTAACTTGCCTGGACTCCACTGCAACAGGCACTTGCAAATATGCGGACTTGATGTTCAGTGTTGACATTTACCTCGCGTCCCGTAAATTGTCCAGGGTGGCAGATGTATATGGTAAGGGGTATGCGTCTTTTTCGGTTATCCGGTTAACTTTGAGGAAGTCAACACAAAACGATAAGATCCACCTTTCTTCTACACCATTAGAATTGGAGATGTCCATCCACTAGTTGATGGTTCCAGTACTCTCATTTGTCGCATTTCATCCAGTTCCTTATTTATGTGTTGCTGGAGTGTTAGCAACATAGGATAGTATCGTTGTTTTATGGCTTCTGAGTTGGTGTTATGATGTGTTCCACCAGGGAGGTGCAGCCCAAATCGTCCCCCATGCTTGCAAACTCACTTTCTACGAGGTTCTCAAGCCTTCCCTCCTCCTCCAAATTCAACAAGGAACGGGTATACCGATAATTTGGCTTGGGTGTAACCGGGTCGCAGCTGAAATCCCATTTCCCCAGTGTTGGGCCCAAGGTTATACCAATCTGTTTTAAGAAATCTACTCCTAGTATTAGTCCGTGCGGGAGGGCAGGAACAATCAGCATCTCGAACCGCCTGGTTTTCTTCTACAAACGAACGGGCACCAACGCTTTTCCCAAAACTATGCACTGCCCATTATCCGTCATCTAAACAGTTACCTGCCTTGCTACATTCAGCTCTAATCCCATCCCCTTAAGTTGGCGCGAAACTTCTCGATCGGCTATTAATGGTAGAAACTCCTAGGTCTGCTAAGCCATTGAACTTCCGACCCATAATCGACACTTCCAAATGCAGATTCGCATCCCCTGGTTTCTTAGCTAGCACAAAATCTTTTTTTCTCCCCGGTGACTTCCTTCGTATCTATTAAACTGGTACCCATTACGCCGCCTATTGGGTACCTCCTCCGTTTCCCGATGACTGCACTCTAGATTGCTCTCCTATCACTTGAGTGTTACGCGTGTTTTGAGTCTGATCACGCCCCTGTGACCCCACCCAAAACAACGTTGAGGCTCCACACACTCGCGGGCATAATGATTTGTGCTTTCGGAAGTCCAACAAGAACCTCGTCCCCTTCCACTCGACGGGACTATCATTTCAACTAGATAAGCATTAATATAGGTCAGGTCAGGTTCGATGAGGTGCAAAGTTCTCCGGTTTGGAGGAGAAATAAACACTTCCACTGATGCACGTGTCACTTTCAATTCGCACCCCAAGATTACTAACTCTGATGGAGAATTAATTTTTCGTAGGGCTAACTGGGTCCGATAGAAAAGGTTAATATTGTGTCTCAAAATATGCGTTTCCTCTCTCTCACTGCACACCTCTCCCCAGCGTTGGAAGTGAGCATCCATCATTGCAACGTAGCCTCTGATAGTCTCATCATTTCTCTGAGTGTGACGGCGGATCCCCTCACACAGTTTGATACTGTAGTTCCAGGGTAAGAAGCTTCTAGCGTGGATTTTAAAAACTGGTGAACAGTGCTTGAGAATGGGGTGAACAAAACTGGAATATAATTTAAAACCGAGTAAAGAATAAAATGTAAATATCAAACTTCAGCTTAGAACCTAAAGTGTCAACTAAGTTCCTAAAATAAGTCAAAGTCTTTAGGTTCGAGTTATTTAATGAAAAGTCAAAATGAGAGAATTAGGATTTTTTGACGCTAATATGAAAACACTGTGACAAGATTTGCAGAGGAGCTTCAGGCATACGCAGAACTTATATGCTAACTTGAAGGTATGTCTTTGCCAGAAATACATGCGTTCCATTTTGTCTCAATTTAGATATGACGAATACACAAAGAGTGGCGGCATTATTATAACTAAGGCAAAGGGCACCTAGCTTGTTGCAGGAAAAAATTAATACTAATAAGCGCAAAAAAAATCGAGAATTAAAATAATTTAAAGTATTAAAATTGGTAGATAATATAAATTAAGTAGCATTGTAGTCTGAAATTTTCATAAAATTTTACGTATTGATAATATCCTTTCTTCAAGCATTATCTTTATATTTTTAGCTCATATTTCGTTTAAAGTAATGTAGGAGCAGCTACCGGGTGATTGGCTGAAAAGTATCATACCCGTATACCCCATACATAAAAAGGGAGACAGGCTACGCCGTGAAAATTATAGAGAGCACATCATATAAAGCGCTGTCTGTAGTAATTGAACGAAGACTGAAGCCCTATTAGGAAAATATCTTTTCTTTTTATGGTTGAGAGGTGAATGCCATTTTTGCACTGAGTGCTTGGCTTCCATGGACGTGACTGACTGGACGACCAACTGAACACCTTCCCCGTCACCCTGAAAACCTAGCCTGAAACCGCTTGACACATTACTTTTGGTCAGGTCTAATTTTGTTATGCCGTGAGGCACCTTTAAGCTGAAGATCACTTCTCTAGTGCAAGGGGAGGGAGGAAGAAGGATCGCCAGACAAGCGATCCCTCAGCTTTGACGTCCCCAGCTGCTGTGAACTCCTTTTCTCTTTTAGCACTGCTGGAGCATAATGTGCCACATTGTTCCATTTGGGCTCTCCCATATCTCTGTAGAGGCCCCGTTGCAGTTTGTCCCATTTTTCGCATGCAAAACATGTGTGGAAGACATCATCTTCCTCTCCTGGGAAAAATCGACAATCGGGGGACCGTAACTTACCAATCTTGTGCAGATAAATCTGAAAAAACCAATGCCCACTCAAAAGCTGGGTCAGATAAAACTCAGTCTCATCATGCCTTCGATTTAGCCACATTTCACATCCGGGATGAAGTACGGAGTCCACCTCCCCTTTGTGCAATTCACCTAAGAGTGCTGCCAATCATTGAGTGGGCACTGTCTCTCCTCGCGGGCAACCACCCCCTTACGTCCTCACTTCGACTCAGGTAAATAGCGTGGCTATCTTCAGTTAGGAGAACAATAGGTATAACACCTGCAATAACTCTCACCGCTGAATCAGAAATTATCAGCCAGGAAGATACAATTCTCTCTGTTTCTGTGGCAATCTTTTTCGGTATACCTCCTTACTGAGAGCGTTGCCCCATATTCCTGCTTTCTACAGTAGCACTAACCCAACCGCACTCATCAAGAGGCGTGTTCTTGATGGGTTGGGCCCTTCTTACGTTGGTCATAAGTCGACTCAGAGCCGATACTCATGAAGTAGTCTTCTCAGCCGTTGCCCTCATTTGCTCAAAAAAACTCATCTTTGACTCAATCAGTAGCCTCAGGTACTTCTCTGCTGGCTTTGGTTCGATTAGCATTTCTACAATACTGATCATCCTTACTCTAGGTGTTGTATCATAAAGCAGGCTTCGGTCCTTCAGGTAGTCCCTCAAAAGCCGCATCAGATGTTCTAGAACTTAAAAAGGGTTTTCCAGTGAGTCCAGAATATCCATCCATCTAGCGGAGTTGAAAGCATTCCTAACGGCAAGTATCACCAACAGAACGATTCATTCCTTACTGTGGTTATGTGCCTCTGGCATTTGGACCATTCTCACCACATCTGCAATCACATCAATGGTAGAAAGTCCTGCTCCAAAGCCGTACTGCCAAGGAGACAGGTTCCCAGTAGCACAAATCACGTCAGTGAGTCTTCCCTTGATGAGTTTCTCTAGCACTTTCCCAACCGTGTTTAGCATGCGTAACGAGCAGTATGCAGATGGCGATTCAGAATTTCCTTTCCCCTTGCTGATCAGTACGAGTCTCGCCACCTTCCATCGTACCGAGAAAACCCCGTCCCTAGGGAAGGTTTCAATTTACTGAGCAGCAGATCAGGACAATGGTGATAGACAAGCTGCAACATCTTAGCTGAAAACCATCTGGGCCTGGCGTCTTCCTTGCTTTCAATGAAGGGACTGCTCTTCCAGCTCCGGCTATGTGAAGAGTGGGCATTCGATTGCTATTTCACCATAGGCAGCGTCAACATTGACGGGATGGACGGGGCGAATTGCCCACACTATCTCGTCAACTTTTCCGTTTCATGCATGCAAGGCGTCCGTTGCGCAACAAGCTTCCGCATAACTAGCTTGTAGCCAAGGCCCCACTCACATTGTCCTCTAGATCTTGGTAGCAGTGAGCCTTGCTGTTGTTAATCAATTTGCTAGGGAATTTCATGGCTGACTTAAATGCTGCTACCCAGTCGCATGCCTCATCATAGTTCCGTGCCCGTTGAGCCTCACGCCGAAGCCTGTGACACTTTCTTCGCTTTTAGTCGACCACCAGTACACTGGGGGGCTTTCCGTGCCGGAGTTTTTGTATGAGCATAGAAGAGTTGCAAGCAATCGTGATGATGCTCATAGTTGAGCTCATCACATCTTGAGCTGCCAGTTCTTTTGTCCCCTATGAATCACCCAGCAGCGGAGGACTTGTCATGAGCACTTCAATGAACCTCCCGATGTCTGTCGTTTCGAAGTTCCACCCACTTGTAGAAGGTCGAGAGCAAGGACATCGGGAGACATCACGGATCTAAAGCAGAAGGTACTGAAGATCACTGGCTGAGTAGCCCTCTAATGCACTCCAATCTTGTATCCTCGGTATTAAGGACTCCGAGGCAACTGTCACGTCCGGTATGGCTCTTTCACAGCCGATACGGTGAAAAGTTGGCATATTTTTTATATTTAGCGTGAATAATGCCATTTCTAGGTTTCGTTTTCCCCGTGGATCTATTGAAGGCATGCCCTATTTTATTGCTACAGCGGTGAATGCTCCCCCCACCAACACATTTGCCATCTGGATATGAGACAATGCCCTCCAAAGCATCAAGCTTGGCTTGGAACGATGACATCGGTTCATTTGGCGTTAAATACACACCAAAGAAGGTGATCCCTGAGCACCGTACCCACACGAAACCATCTTCCATCCATAGTCTTTCCGCTGGGAATCACTGTTCCAAACCCAGTCGGTGGCAGTACCAGCTTCGACAGGATACCATGATGCAGAACTTTTGTCGTAGTGTTGCTCAATCAGCAGCCAAAAGTCGAGTTTTAAGTTCCTCGCAAACTGCTCAAGCAGGTTTTGGGCGGATGAATTGCGAGGCAGGGTTACCTACAGGATACAGGTCATCAAAAATTTTGCCTTGACTATGGCTTTCTGGAAAATCCAGCATTTGCCTAATCCTAAAACATGCCCAAGATCCAGTCTTGGAACAGTATCTTTGTATTCTTTCAAAGCTTGTGATAATATCCAAGGAATTTCAAACATTGTAGAGGTACTACTTTTTGCCGTATCCTGCAGACAATCCACTCTATTCTTACTTTGCGGTTATTCAGAAATCGTTCAGCATTCTTTTCGGTTGAGTCAATATTAGCCTCGCTTTGATTCAGCCCAAGCTTATGAGCTCCTTTTTTATAGCCTCTTCTATCTTAACCAGGTCCGTGATGCAGTCAGTACTGCTTATTTCGATCATTACCATCGACTCAAGCGTGGCTATAGTTGCACTTTTGCAGAGAATTGTTTATACTGCGTCACAGAATGCTTCTTTATTGTCAGCATCTGCTCCGAATTCGACCAGTAAATGGCCCGATCGCTTTAGTTGTACTGCTTTAATGGCAGTGTTCGTGTCTTCGAGCCTTACGTTTCTCCTGATATTTCGCACCACTTCTGCGTAGGATGGGCCATCTTAGGGTTTAACGAGCAAAACTTCCTGCCGGTGTCTTCGTTGTGGCATTTTATCTCCTGTTTTGCGTTTTTCTTGCTAGGCACATGTACGAACTTTATTTTCTTGCACTTTTGAAAGAATTTTCTTTGTAGCTTTCTCACGTCCTTTGTCTGAACTGTCTGGAACCCTCGATCTAGCGTCCCACGCCCATCAAAAGCCTCTGTCTTCCTTCTTCTACCCCGATCTCCTTTGATTGGGCTAGACACCATTCTTTTTTATGTTTGATGGTAAAACTAAATACTTATGCCTTTTAGGCTTAGTTTTTAGCGCTTCTTTAGCCCTTTGCTCTTCTTCGGTCTTCTGATACTCTTTGGTCTTTAACCAGCTCCTCCGGTAATGCACTATACGATCTAGAACCTCCGCTAGTTCAAGCAGGCCATACTTTACATCTTTGCTGATTTTTGGCGAGTCGCATGCAGATTTTACTGTTATCGAAAGTCCCTCGCTTTCTGGATCAGGCTTTGTTTTTGATGTTGCTGGATGACAATTGTACTTTGTGAACTCTCCTCTTGGGAGAATTCGTCGGCTGCCATTTCTAAGTAAGTACTTCCGCCACATTTTCTTTTTCTGCCCTGTTCACTTTGTGGACTCAGGATGGTTTGTTATTATTTTGGGATCCAAGATCCGTTCTTCGGTCACTCTGGTAGCGGTTACAGCTCTCGACATTTTTTATATTTTTCCTCACGGCGTAAACATCTGGCGCGCCCTGCACAATTTCCCGCTATTCCCATTTAGGATGCCCTGGCGTTCACATTAATTTTTGTTGCGCCTGAACGCCATTTTCGTCCGTCTTTACTGTCATTGTATTCATCGTCATTTTTGTCGTCGTAAGTACCGCTCCCGATGTGCTGTTTGCATTACGGATGTAGCCGCTGATTGCGACATGCTTGTTGAAATTTTTACTTATTTTTATGGATTTGTTTGATCTATTTTTATGGTTTCAAGTTGAAAGTTGAGGCTATGCGAAGGTTGGCTCAAGCCTCTACGGGGGCAAGTGCTCAGTGTCAGACCAGCGCTAAGCAGAATTCCGTCTCAACCAAACTTACACCACCACCACAATAGTGTGAACTTCCAACGTACTCCAAGGCCTGCCAAGGTTTCACCAGGATAGAGACGCTTTGATAGCTGAATTGGAGTTGTTCACGCACGAGTGTCACCTTGGTGCTACTGTGCAAAGCAACAAGAGCCAAACCATCATACCCGTAAGCCTAACGCATCAATTCAAATTCATTGTCCAAAGTGTAGTCCGGATGCAGTCAAGGTCGTTACCTGCCATCCCAGGAGGAACTGCGCGGTGACCTCCATATCCTCGGGTCTGTGGAGGCATCACTCTCCAAAGAATGCTGGCTTCCAAGAGTATTCTTGTCAACCGGCATTCTCCCCGTAGATATGAAAATATCATTGGAGAGTGCGAACGTGTTTTTCGAAAGCGGCGGTCTACGGTTGACTGAACTTTTTCAGTAAAACCGGTGCTCGAAAGATGCTGAAAATATAGCATCGATGTACTCTAACTTTTCGCAGACTTCAAGAAAGCATACGACGTTATTGACAGAAATATCCTGCACAAAGTCATGCTTGATTTTGACGTCCCAACTAATCTTGTCCGCATAGTGAAGGTAGGAATGTTAAACACGGAGTCTCAGTTCAAAGTTAACGGAGACTTCACTGAAAGCTTTCGAACGAAATTAGGCCTAAAGCCGTGGTATGGCCTTGCCCGAATGTTGCTCAATATTGATCTGGAACATGTAGTCTGGAAAATGCCAACAGAAACCACAGGAACGCTACTCTACATGTACAGACCATATTGATAAAGAGGACACAGAAAAGAACGAAGTATAAAAAAGATATACACAGCAAACAAAGGTTACTTCTGAATAGTGCATATGCTAAGAATCAGACATATTCACAGGGAAAATAAGATTACTAATAAGACCTCTGCTGCTGTATGCATATGAAATCTGAAATATTAAAAATCTTTCCGAAAAGACCCGGGACGTATTCGAACTCAAAGTGCTCAGGGGGATATATGGCCCAGTAAAGCATGGAGTAGATTGGAGACTTTATTACAACGATGGGTTGTATAATCTACAAACTGCAATGAGCAGTACATGTGGAGAAAATGGAAGATGATAGGCTCGCCAGACTAACGTAGTAAGGTAGAGTACATGAGTAACGTTCAGTTCTGAAAGTGAAGAAACGATGGGAAGGCAATCAATTCTGGCAGTACATCCTTGCTTGGGACTTCCAATTAGCGAACGAGGTCACAGAGCCACGATTGGAGGTGACTACTACTGGAGGCGAAGGCCTGAATCGGAGCTTAGCCATAAATGAATATGAATGACATTGTCAATTCAAATCACCTTGATTTCTTGTTAGTTAGTTTATTATGTTTAAAAACCAATAGAAAAATTCATTTGCAAAGTCAATGCCTGCTAAGCAATATAATATCTTCAATTGGAATTATAAATCGATTTAATAAATCTTTGGTTTATTAAAAGTAGAGCGCCAACAGTACATGGGCCGGTTGACCGCAAAGGTACAATAAATGTTCCTCTTAATCTTTTGCTAAACACAGGACCATTGCCATCTACAACGATCATAAGATTAAAGTTAGTAATTATAATTAATAATAATACTAATTTGTCTCCATCCTTTGCTATGTATTTCGATTGTTCTTTTATAAATACTTCAGAATAACTGGCATGCCACTTAAAAGAATGGATCGCGTTGCATAGAGCAAACAATCTTTCATGTATTTTTTTTGGGTAGGTAATTAATTTCGAGGAGATAGTAAGACATTTGGGGCCCCCATAAAAGAAAGCCATACAATGAAACCCTCTCAGCATTATATTTATCCTCTTGAAGTAACAACCCTCTGATGAAATTCATCAACAATATTTTCCGGAGTTTACTCGTTACAAACTTATTTATGTATGAACGCTGTCGGTTCTTTCAATAGCGGCACAGACGTCTTTTCTTCCTTTTTCATCTACTTGCAAGATTGATACAAAACACTAAACCACTTTCGAGTAGTTCAGTAGGAGGTGCTTGTACTCGTATATTCAAGGCAGTCAACCTCATTCAAGGCTCTTGAGCTTCGAAGGAGTGCTCATTATTCGTGTAATTATGAAGAAAGTTGTTGTGCACTCCAACTGCTATGAATGCGAGCATGAGAATGAGGAAATATGGTGGTCAAGAATGTGCTTCACTTCACCGGCGCATCTATTGTGTTACTCATAAAGGATTTATAGTGTATGCTTCCCAGAATAAAAATATCAATCGTACACAATTGACTGTGCGATACCCAACCGAAAGCTGCCACTGACAAAGTACTTACTCCTGCTCCTATTCATTGTCCTCTGCTAGCTAGTTTAATAGTGCAGCAAGTCAGGATAAATGTGTATCCTTTATATGTGTTGAAAGAACGAGTATATATGGCACAAAAGGCCACAAAATAGTCACATCAGACTAATGTCGATCGATGGCGCCAAATGTTGATGTTGACTTGAAATTTTCAACATTTTGAATGTCGAATCTTATGAAATTTTTACGATTATTGAAGAATATTCTGTGATGTTTATTCTGACAATTGTCTGATACGCAGCAGAATTTTATCCAAATTGAATTAATTGGTTAGTGATGTCATCTTGAATTGGTTTTGGGCTTAAAGAAAAAATTGTCAACTGTCTAGCCGCAATATATTTATCAGCAAGCATAGAATTTTATGTGAGATAATTTATTACAATTGTTACCAAATTACCATCAAAATACTCTTGTATTTATTCGAACTAAACAAAAGAGTATTTTGATGGTAACAATTGCAATAAATTACAATTTTCATAGGAGATCCATTTTCAAAATCCACGAAATAAAATTGGTTATTATTTGCTTTCCTTATTGTACTCTACTTCAGCAAAAATGCATAAAGGCAAAATGCAATCAACAAAATATCGTATGTTGTACAGCATAGGCTCATAGTTAGTATCTAAATAAATTTGTTTTAAGGTTAGAGATAAGTTTACTTGTTTCAGGTTTAGAGGTTAGTTTACTAACCACATTTTGGTATTTCTCTAAATTTAATTCGCGGCATTTATCATTTGCAAGCAAACATATTACGATGAGTCTCGCAGGAAAACAAAACAAGTTGGGTAGACAGACCTACGCTCATGTCAGAAGGGTTTTGTACTCAACTTACAAAATGCAGTAACCAGCAACGAATAAAATCAAGAAACATGTCACGATTTTATTGGAGAAAATGTGAAATTTGAGGATCATACTTTTATTAACAAAGTAGAACGAATTTTGACTTCTGAGGTATTTGTTATTGTTATACTCATGAATATCTCCCTTGAAATTTTTTTCAGATTTTTTTAGATCACAGGTGTCCATTCGCAAGGGCAGAAACACATTTTTCATGCATTTCCCCCAGCCCCACCGAAGCAAAAATTCACAGTTTAAGAACTGTTTTGAAAAGTTCTCATAAAGAACTTTCGTTTGATACTCATATCGGCTACCTTTGATGACATTTTTTTTTCGGGGACCAATCCCCTGTACTGTAATCATCGATTCATGGCCTATTTTTTCGAGCCCTAGAATGGTTACAAAACACTTTTCCTAGGAGCTCTCTACTGCCTCTTGGACTTGTTTCACCAAAGAGTATTAATTGTAGGTACTCATCTTCAGTCATTCATTAAATTGAATCAAGTGTTCAAAGCATGCACCTTAAAGGTTGAAGTTGGGGAAAAATAACTCAAAATTATTCAATCTTCTCATTTAAAACAGCCACTATTTTGTTTTACGATTACTGATACCACTAGCTGAACCAATTCTCAAAGATATTCATGATACCTATCTTTCCTGAAACTTTCATGCAAATCCTAGCAAACCTGTAGTGTCTGAGTCGGTAAAAAGCGCATATTGTTCCAAAGCCATATGTTTCCATAGTCCTACAGCGCATATTCTTTCATAGTAATAGAGGGAAATTCAAATCGCTACAACTTCGTTAAGTACCATTTAGATCAATCTTATAAATAGTCATCTGTGTGCTGAATTTTACTGAATTTAAGGGCACCGTTAAGATTTTCTTCAAGAAAATGTAAAATCGATAAATCATAATATAAGTAACAAAGTTGATTGAATTTCGACTTCTCATGTATTTGTTGTTGATGTCCTGAGGCGAATAATCGGAGCAAAGCTAGACGGGGACCAATGGCGAATTCGATACAACCATGAGCTGTATGAACGTTTTGACGAACCGGAGGTCTCAAGGACTGCAAGACTGCGGAAGCTGCAATGGTCTGGGCACATGAATCGTATGGACGAACAACGGATACCCAAGAAGGTATTCGTTGGGAGAACTGAAGGCCAGCGGCCAGTGGGGAAACCGAGGAAACGCTGGTCTGACTCGGTCGATGAAGACACTTCGTCGCTGCTCGGATTTCGGAATTGGAAGACGCGGTCAACGGACCGAGACAGTTGGAGGCGCTGTTTGCAGGAAGCAAAGGCCCGAAAGGGGCTGTAGTGATAAGAAGAAGAAGATGTTATATCTACTAGATCGAAAAAATATTTGTTAACTTTACATCATTGTTTGAATTCATAAGGTATCCAATATGGAGATCACTACACTTTGGACCCAATTTCCCACCACTTTGGCACACATTTCGACCAGAACGTTGGCAATTTCACGTTGTATGTTGTGTTCGAGCTCGTTTAAAGTTGCTGGTTTGTTGGTATAGACCAATGACTTGATACAGGCCCATAAAAAAAAAAATCTCCAATGGAATTAGATCGCATGCACAGGACCATTTCTCGAGATACTATAACATAACTTTCACCAAATTTGCATGCATGCTGTGTGGCTAGTGATATCGCCTTGGTGAAACCACATACCTTCAATGCCAAGTTTATCCAACTGTGGCCACAAATAATTTTCCGACATAACACGATAGCGCTCTCCATTGACGGGAATATGACGGTCGTTTTCATCCACAAAAAAGACCTAATCACACCTCCGGCATGCAAACCGCACCAAACAGTAATTTTTTGCAGATGCAATGGTATCTTAAGAAGCACATGTGGGTTTGTTGCAGACCAATAACGCATATTTTGCTTATTAACAAAGCGATTGAACAAGAAATAAGCTTCATCGATAAAGATGATTTTGCGATGAAATTCCTCATTTTCTTTTAGTTTTACCAGAGCCCAATTGGAGAAGTTTCGGCATTTCGAATGATCAAATGGCTTTAGTTTTTGAGTCAATTTGATCTTGTTACCATGTAGGCCAAGATCTTTTCACAAAATACGTCACAGTGTCGTTTGTACGATGCCCAATTCTTGAGAACGACGTGGAATCGACTGATTTGGCTCATTTTGAATCGATGCCTTTACGGCTGCATTAGCCCTCGCTTCGAGTGGTACAACGTCCTCTTAGTACCAAAGTGTCCAATAGTGAAAATGTGGATTCCAACTTATCCACTACAGCACGCACAGCCTGTTGGGTGGGACGATTATCACGCCCGAAAATTGTAGTAAGCGCTCTTAAAGTTACGAACACCGGCTCAGAATTTTGGTAGTAATTATTAATAATTTCCAAACATTGTTGGCTCGTGAGCTTTACCATGATAAAAGTGTTGACTTTGATAAACGTTTTGACATTGAAAGTGTAATAAAAAAGTTTAAGGGTGCGTTCATATAAAGATACAAAAGTGATATCTCCATAATGGAAAACCCTATATATTGGCCAGATCAAAATACTATTGAAAACGATGCTCTATCGTCACATTAGAGAAGCATAGTAGCCTATCATATAAGGAAAAGGACTGCTGATCAATGTTTGTGAGACAGGTCGTGGAAATTACAAAACACAGAACAACGAGCAAATATTAAATGAAGTCCGAGGCCGAAAAAATTGGTATGTTTTGAAGCTTTTTACATTTCAAGGACACCAGAAATCAGCAGGCTAAACATGGACAACTTTAAAAGACTGGTAACATTGGCAGATAGAATTCAAGGATTTCAATAAAACAAAAAGGATAAAAAGGTTCAGTTATGTGCTGTGATACGATGCAGAATAATTAAAAGGTAATAAGCAAAAACTAAGTGTTAGGAGTATAAAAGGCACAGGGGTTGCACTAGTTGTGGCCCTAACCTAAGTTCAAAAATCGAGTCTTAGCACGTGGCTGTACAATAGCACCTGTCACTTAGTGCCACCCAAAAAGGGCACAAAGGCAGGTTCAAAATAACCGGGAAAAGCAACCCAAAAAAATGGAGGAAGAGGACATAAAGCTGCCAAACAACAATCTTAAGTCATCTTAAGTCCGTCTGTTTTCCCCAGGCCCAGTTTGCCATCTGTCTGTGTGGTCTAGTGGTTAGAGCATGAGATGCATAAGCCGAAGGTCCCAGGTTCAAATCTCGTTGGTGAACAACGTAATTTAGTTCAGGCGATTTTTCGGGCAGACTACGAGTGTTCACTCCGTGGTAATATGTACTGATTTAATCAGATCATTTCATGGCCGAGCAGACACACGGGAGCATGGTACTGACCAAACCAACTTCCGAAAAAAAAATCAATACGGTCATGAAAATGAGACACTCTAACTATCTCTAAGCGAAGGCCCGAGAGGGGCTGTAGTGCTAAAAAGGAGAAGTTTGCCTTCTGAGTTAGCAATACTCTTTGACCCTTAGTTGGTTACCTCCTTTTTGACTTCGGTCGACATTTCTTTGACCTCGTAATTCATGAATGCGAAATTTTTTTGTAGTGGGTCCTTGTGCTAGGTGGGAAGAACCCGCCCCATGACACCGCAATGTTAGCCTGCCAGCGCATTCACGCATTCCCAGACAAGGCCAATCTCGGCGGATTTCAACATCCTCTTCTGCTGAGGCAGCAGACCATCACTGCAGTCCTAAACGGACATTTGAATCTCCCATTTCACTACAATGTGCTGTATAATTTTATGGATGGCTTTTTGAACACTGCTGCCACCGTATTTGATGAGCTCCACTGGAATCTCATCGATGCCCGGCGCTTTATTATCCTTTGGGGCTTTGATGGTAGAGCAAACTTCACCCAGAGTTGATGGGGCCAATGTAAGCTCTCCGAAAACAAATATAGGCTCCGATGTTCTGGAGGATTAAGGAGGTTCTTGAAATATAAAGCCCATCTTTTCTTAATCTTGGTTTCATCAGCGATGATATTGCCGATATCATCACGACAGAGCGCGGTTTTTGGCTGATAACCACGTTTTAGGTGTTTCAGTATTTTGTATGCTTGCCTTGTGTTGTTGCTCGCTAGACTTACATCTATACTTCTCAATTGGTCGTCATAGTGTTTAATTTTTTTAATTTTAATTATCTTATTCGCTACTCTTCTGGGATTTTAAAAGTATTCTCTCTTCGTCCTGGTTTTCTTATCTATGCAGTCTTTGTATGCCTGATTCTTTTTGCCTAATGCATTCTGACACTCATCATCGAACCAATCATTTCTTTTGCGCCGGGCTTGATGTCCGATTCCATCCAGAGCTTGCTGCTTGTTTTCAGCGATGCGTCTGATAAGATGGAAGCCAGTGGTTTTTTGAGGGTCTCCGTGAAATTTTTGGCCACAGACGCCGTTTGGGGCCTTTCGATGTCAAATTTTCTTAGTGGGCTTGTCTTCGATGAATACGCCTTTGACATACGGCATCGATAGGTTAATTTGATCGGGTAATAATTTGAGTTGCAATTAGCTGTAACCGTAGTCACCGTAGTTACAGACATTGAGTTGTTGCAGAGGTGGGATACTGAGGCCGGCTAGTGCTCAGTCGTGTCGCGGGTCTTCCGGGACACCGTCTGCTCGTGTGAGTCACTATGCACAAAAAAACTTGTCACAAAGAGGAAAGAAGGGTGGGGGGGATCATTTTGAGAAATAAAAAATATGGTTTTCTCAATACTCCATGGCTGGTTTGTTTATGGAAATAAGAAAAATAACAGTTCAATGGAAGATTCAAATAAAATAAACCAATCCTTTTCTTAAAATGAGTTTATTCAAAAACAATATTAATACAATAGATAAATGAAATATGCTTTTAAAACAGCGACTGTATGGCAAAGAAAACAAAGATAAATTCAAAACATGATGCTTTTAAACAGAACTACCATATGGCAAAGCAAAAAAAAAGTTGAAATATGATGTAAGAAATAAAACAACGAAATAAAAAAAACAGATTACTCACCCTGTAGATGCTGCTGAGCGCTCGACAACTGGAAGGGGGGGTACTGTAAAGTACCTATCAACGGATTCTTTTGTAAATATTTACATGAATTAAAATGACATGCAATTCTTGAATCTTATCGGCCACTAGTTTGGTCTACAGTTTCAATATTTCGAGTTTAAGAATCCTGCTCCTCTCCCTTAGGGTGTTGGTGTTAATTTATTTTGCACTAAACAAGTCTAATTACTGAATAACGGCACTGTCCTGAATAAATCTTAGCGCACTTCAAGCCAGTGCTCAACTTTTAACTTCAGAGTGATCATCGGAATTTGTCACATCTTAACACTTGAGGCCAAGGACTAGAATCTTTCATACGATGGAGCCACAAAGATCGTCAACACTGTATAACTGAACCCAAAGGACTATCATCAATAATCATGACACACGTCTTGTTTTGTTATTTCGTCATTCGGGTCAAAAGTTGTATTTATTTAAAAAAGAAAGAAATTTCTGAAATAATTCGACATATTTTACAATATCACTACAATCAAGAGAGGTGAAAATGCATCGCAGGCTCGTCAAAATATTTGTGGTGTCTACGGTTGATACTTTATCAAAAGCCACATCCAAGAGATAGTTCGCTCGCTTTCGTTCTGGAAATTTTGATGTCAAACATGCACTTCGCTCAGGTCGACCAGTCACTGAAAAAGCCGATGAAATCTTACAAAAAGTTGAAGAAGACCAACGCGTAAGCATCCATGATATTGCTAAGGAACTGAATATCCATCATTAAATAGTTTTGAACCATTTGCATAATGCTGGATACACAAAGAAGCTCGACGTTTGGGTGCCGTATGAATTAACACAAAAAAATTTGATCGACCGAATTTCCATTTGCGATATGATAATAAAACGCAACGAAATCGAGCCATTTTTGAAGCAAATCATTAGGGGCGATGAAATATGGGTAAGATACGAGAACGTTGTTCGAAAAAGATCATGGTCAAAAAAGGTGAATCATCACCAACGACTTCAAAGCCAGAATTGACACCAAAGAAGGTTTTGCTCTGTGTGTGGTGGGAATGGAAGGGAATTGTTTATCATGAGGTGCTAAAAGCAATTAACCGGGTTGCAACAAGCAATTCAAAAAAACCGTTCATTATTTATCAATAGTAAGATGACCCGGCGAAAATTGACAGAGCTTGGCTTGGGAAGTTTTGATTCATCCACTGTATAGTCCAGACCTTGCAGCATCAGATTATCATTTGTTTCGGTCTCTGCAAAACTGCCTTAATGAAAGAAATTCACTTCAAAAAGGGACTGTGAAAATCATTTGGCCAGGTTCTTCGTCAATAAACCACAGAAGTTCTACATATATGGAATAATGGCTCCACCGAAAAAATGGCAAAAGGTCATAATGGACAAAATGTACTTAAATAAAATCCATTTGAAATAAAAAAATATATACAACCGAAAAATGACAAACAAGGCTCAGTTCGTATATTAAACGATCTACTTATTGTTAAGTATAAAACCCAAAGTTTACATAAATCAGAAGGTAATTGATAATAATATTTATCATACATCAATTGGTAGAAAAAAAATCTTTGATCGAAAAAAGGAATCCAACCAAATTACATCTTTAGAACCCAACGAAAATGGAATGTTAGAATGCTTCTGAAGCATTCCGAACGAAAATTTGATAGACATTGTACCGTGGTTTAACTCGGGGACGAAAGACGATTGCCGGTCTAGATTGCCAAAATAACACAGAGCCATAATTATGCTTACATATCAAAAAGGTTCCTGAGAGAAACTTTAAGAAAATTAACTTTTCCTCCGGTCAATTAATTTACCATCAACAATTTATACGACTGTAAATGCTTTCTATTTTTTTAATAATGGAAATAACATCATTTTTACCTATTTAGCAGCTGTATTTTTGCATACAAACAAATAAAAAGCTAGAACTCTTTATTACTCTCAAACTTTAGCTTTTAAAAAATTTTGATCTAGTTTCCGAAACAGTATAAAAAGATCGAAACGTAAAGTGAAATTTGTTCTTAGTTATAAATAACATATTAATTTATAGCAAACATGAACTTATTTGTGAATCAAATCACTTTGCATTAAATTTAGCATGCATTCATTTTTCCCACTGGTCTCTCTTTTGGTGCTATACCATTGAACCGAAACAATTTCACTAATGCTATTCTGTTTACAATGAAACACGAAATTTCATTCACCTTTTGTTTTAAATAAAATATTGGTCCTGAGTTCTCATTTGAATTGTTCAGTTAGTAAATTAACAAAAAGAACAAATTACTGGGTTTGTTGTTGTTTCGACCGTCATAAATTTAATGGACCATTATCATTCTAAGTTGGCTTCTTCGCAGCGAACTAGGCATCCACGTGTAACGGGAACAACTATTGACGGCATTCTAACTATGACAACCCATCGTAATTCAATTGGTGAAATACTCCTCGTGGGGGCTCTCGCAGGAAAGATGTGCTCTAGAGTACGGCTCGAATGATGAGAACAATTTCAAGATAACGAGTGCATTCTACACTGAATTTATATGTGTATGAGTGCATTCCATGACTATTCTACTTGAGATTTTAAAGGGAAGCAAAGGAACACTTTTTGTTGAAGTTTTGCCAGTGGGCAGGTATTTTGGTGAAAAATTGAGTCACTTGCAAGAGAACACCATCACAGAACTGGTAAAAATACTATCAAAAATAATCCGCAACTACGGAAAATTTAAGCAGTGTAGTGTTATATGTTTGCCGGTTAGAATTGCACTCCAGTTCTTTTTTTATGGTTTATTATTTCTACTATCTGGGATTTATTGAAAGACAATTATTGACTGCACAATTGGGGACACAATTAAACTGTAATCAATGCTTGCAATGAAATAGTTTCAAATTGTTTTCCGCCTACAGAATCCTGTCGAGTACATGAAACTTCTTTCGTTATTTCAGGGAATTGTCGTTGAGGAAATATGATAAGCAAACGACTCAATCTTCTTCCACAAGTTTTCTGTGCGATTCCTTATATATTTCGCTCTGTGGCAGAACACGATTTGTTCCAAAAGTGTAATTGCTGCTATCGATTTGTTCACTGCACAAAATCTAATATCTCTTCGCGATCAAGCGCGAACACTCTTCCAACGCGGCCGTTCTTCACGTGCTTGCCGGGTGAAGGTCATAAGTATACTCTTCCTAACCTTTAACGTGATGCTCAATCACCATTTCCGTGTAGGTCAATGAAAAACTACGATTGATGGAGTTTCGAGATACTGATGAAATTTCCGCTATTCTGGCAATTGAAAAGAAGTATTTAGAGGATGCAAATTGGAAGAATATGTGAAACGTAACTAAAATAATGTGCAAACATGTCGCACTTTAAAAACACTTTTCATACCGAACGTGTTTTGCACCGCAGCCGTGTGCTCACACCTCTTTCTCGGGTAGCGGCTCTAAGTCGACTCATCGATCCGTCCAAATAATCTCTTTTTCTTTCTATTCCCGTATACACGGTAAATCGCATCAGCTGCTCGCTCAGCTGAGTTCGATTCCTTCAGTAATGTTATACACCAATGGGGCGCACTAAATCAGGGTTCCTATGCCAGAGATTTCAATTGGCAGATTTTAAATTTTTCAAGAAAAATTAGCTGAAGTAAAGAAAAATGAAAAAGATTTTGAATAGTAATAAAAGTCAAATGGCATGAAGAATATAATTAAAAGGAAACGTTTACATTTAATATAAAGGAAAATTGATATGAAATTACATTTAATAATAATAATAAGAAAGAAAACTATTTTATAAATTACGATTATGAATGGAAGCAATTAAATATTTTTTCTTTAAATCTGCCACTAAAATTATGGATAGGATTAAGGAAAGGTTTCGAGCAGTTTGCTTGTGTGACTGCCCGATTACTACAACATTTGGTAAAAAGAACATATGCCAAAAGAGTGGAGGCAATCAATTATATTCCCTATCCACAAAAAAGGTGACAAGCTACAGTGCGAAAATTATAGAAGCATATCACTACTTTGTACGGCGTACAAAATATTTTCAAACATCTTAGAAAACAAAATCGTATCTGAGCTGGTACATCGATGATAGACCAATTGTTCACAGTCAAGCAGGTATTTGAAAAATGCTGGGAGTTCAGCATAAACGTACACCGAATTTTCATTGACTTTAGGCAAGCATACGACAGTATTGATCGTAACGTACTGTACCAAATAATGCTTTGCTTTAGCATCCTAGCCAAATTGGTCCGTCTTACCAAAATGACAATGACGTCGACGACCTCCCAGTTCCGCATCAATAACCAACTCCCCGATGCCTTTGATACAAATATAGGACTAAAGCAAGGAGATAGGCTGGCCCCATTGCTATTCAATTTGGCTCTGGAGTACGTCATAAGGAAGCTACCTGTCGATATGCGAGGTACATTACTATACAACTCTACTTTCAGTCGGAGCCAAGAAGTAGCCTATGCGGATGACATCAACATTTTGTCATGGTCATTAACAACTGTCAAAGAACTTTTCCTGAAACTCGACAGCAAAGCAAAACTAATAGGGCTACAAATCAAAGAGGATAAAATAAAGCTCATGATGCAGTCGAGGAAAAATGCCTCAAATACATAAAATTTAACACTTGGTGAATACAGTGTCGAAAATGTGGGCAAATTCGTGTATTTAGATGTCACAATAACAAGAACCACCAATGAAAGAGACGAAATGCGCCGAAGTATACAGCTCGCAAACAAAATATTTCATTCAGTTCTGACGATCTTGAAGACCAGCTATATACACAGGAAAACATAGCTCCAAGTATATAAATCTGTGATGAGACCCTGTATTATGCTATGGGTGTGAACATGGACCCTAACTCAAGCATCCGCAAATATATTGAACGCCTTTAAGTCACGGGTCCTGAGGCGAATGATCGGAGTGACGCAAGACAAGAATATCTGAGTCATTTTCCTTTTGTTATTACCA
Source organism: Odontomyia ornata (assembly GCA_963969285.1). Classification (NCBI taxonomy): domain Eukaryota; kingdom Metazoa; phylum Arthropoda; class Insecta; order Diptera; family Stratiomyidae; genus Odontomyia; species Odontomyia ornata. Next base: position 183,152,479 of record OZ017741.1, on the reverse strand, counting down.
CAGTCTATACTTCAATTTAAGAAATTAATTATGTGCTGATTGACTTTAGGTAATTTATGCATTTACTCGTTCAAACATGCTGATCCTAAAATTATGTAGTTTTTGGGATCCACTATATTATGTACAACGTATTGCATGTGTCATTTAAAATTCCTATTCGATTTTCTGTTATTTGTTTCCATCTCTACGCACTACTATACAGAGCTCATTCACTTACTGCTACAGAGACATCAAGAAGTAGAATCTAAACACCACTGACAGCATTACAAAGATATTAAATGGTTGACCGTTATTCAGGATATACCAGATTTGATAAAGCTATCGTGACCTTACATTTTGAACTTCTGAGCTTTTGTAATAATTTATTTTTAAATACGACCGTCTGCTTTAAGGATTAAAAATCAAATTTTATTCATGCTTCATTTTCTCCACAGTATCCTTTGACTTTTTACCAGGTCTGTACTTTAGGATCTGAAAAGATTGCCAAGTGATATAGCATCTTAACATTTCTCATACGGAGAATTTTTCGAATATGTACTGGAGAACACAACAGACATCAACATCCATGCGCGAAATTGCGGCTAGTCAGGAAAACATCCGCGACAGTTTCCATTCCTTTACTCTCGTTGCCTGTCACGTATTGTTTACAAAAATTTTCCGAGTGAAATATATCCAAAATAGTTAAAGGAGTTAAATTTCACGGTGACGCATCGATGAAGAAGAGAAATAAGTGTATTAAAAGCCGCGGAAAATAAGTCCAGCTCGTAATTAAAGCTGGTTAGGAAAGGTAGGTAAGACGTTTGTGTAGGGATACTAAATATCATTGGATAAGGTGGAGAGTGAAGTATAAGAAAATGTTCTAGGAGGTTGTTCCTGATTTTTCTGGATTCTGAGTGTAATTTACGATTGATTAGCGGTTTCTAAAGGTTTTTGCCTTTAATGGAATGATGAGCTAAGAGTTATCCGCATTACATTAATTGCATTGATTAAATGTCATCTCATAATGGTTTTATATTTAGAAAACACTTCCTCGCGTGCCTACGTAGTAGATGTGCAGTGTTTTTCGGGGTTGCCTCCTTTAACCATGCTCTTTCATCTATTTGAGCTCTGTCTTCAAAAGGGAAAGAATAAATTTCTAATATATTATTAGGAGGTTCCTGATAAGTACATCATGTTTAGTAATCCAATCAAATCGGTAGCGTAAGATGTTGGAAGTTAGTACGCAAAGGATGTTCTGAATCATTCCTTGGATGCAGGCAATGCGTGAATGTAATAAAACCGCTGTTGCTCTATTGCCAACCCCATTTCCCTGTTTCGAAGATGGCAAGTCAAGGAGCAAGGAAAAAGATTGCGAATGGACATCGATTTCTTGCGCGCGCAAGTCCTCTGCAGTAGGCCATTTCTGGAAAGTAGTTCGTGATCCATTTCGAAAGCGTGCCACTACAGTCAATTTGCTTAGCCTCTTTTTGGGTGTTTAGTTATCGCACGATTTGCCCGAGCAGGAAAGTGTTCTTCCGCACCAAGCACGGTCGTCTCGGTGCTGTTAGTTCTTGCAATTGAGCGAATTTAATCAAAGTATCTCGAGCGTAGCTGGGAATCCGTTGAAATTTATTGTTGTGCTCGCAGACAAAGTCGGAATGAAGTGTCCCAGATCGTGATAGATAGTGGCGAATTCTTAGTTTATGACTTAACAGATTGCTTGTAATTATGCGTAGAATTTGAGGTAATCCAGCGAGAACAGAGTTGGTGTATCATATGTGGATAATAGACGATTAAATGAGTTTTTCATCAAAAGTGCTGGAAGGATATTCCATATTTTATGTTTCCTTGTAACGAGTGAGTGGTGGTTGACATACCCTTTTAGATTATATAATTTGTCGCAAGGAATGCGAAGGACTCAATCCATAGTGAATCTGTGTAGCTAAGAGTGAGTTGAATATGGGGAAGAAAAAAGTTCCTGTCGAAGATTTAATTGTTCCGCCGCAGGATCAGCGAATTTGTGGTACAATATGCCTTTGTCAAATGACATTGGTCCTGAGCTCAGTAGCCATAGTCTATTTAACGGTGGCTATTTACATGCCCTCGACGAGAGCCTTTGCCAGTGGAATCGAAGAAATCCCCGTCATGTGCACCACCACTAGGGCTGTCAACAAGGACAATTGCGAATGGGGCTCGTGTGGCGAGTGGTGCCTGAGCAAGACTTCGGGTGCTTGCATGCAGATTTATGTAAATCTCCGCAACAACGGAACCAACGTCGTATTTCAGAACTGCACGAACTCGGCGAACAAAACGTGCTTTGGGATAGACCAGGAACGTGCTGACAAAGTCCGTTGCATTGCTGATGAATGCAAAAATCTCACGGGGACCTTCAACTGCACAATGGGCAAGTGCTTAAACATAACAGATGCTTTTGAATGTGTCTTCCACAATACGGACGCTCCGCTTAAGTGCTCCGGGCGCCGTGGGAAAATAACGTGCATAGACATCGACGGTCTATTTTCGTGCAATCGAGGAACTTGTCGAAAAATTAAGACTCCCTATAATTGTGATAGGCGTTGCGTAGACATCCCGACTCGGAATAAAAACGTGGTTGTGCTCAGTGGTGACAAAGTGTATTTATCGCAGTGTCAGAACGCTATAAACGCGGATTCTCTAGAGGAAGTGTGGAATGAGACAGCAGACAATGTGTTGATGGCATCGTGTTACTCGGTCCGGAATAACTCCGACAAAGTCGAGGCCCGCGACTGCATCAACGGATCAGTTATCGAAAAAACCGCCCTAACCGATTTAACTAATTTCACTTTTCTAAATCACCTCCACGTCGCAGTTGCCACTCCAATGCTACAAATAGCTCCTCCTGATATTGACCTGACCATTTCAAACGAATCTCGTCTCATGATCAACCTCGAGGGATGTGTGAACACTCTCATGGACGAGTGCAAAGAGTTCTTGCGAGAATACGGCAAAGATGGGACAGACCATAACGCTCGCGCCCGCTTCCCCTGCTTCTATGCCCCGGCCAACAAGGATATAGTTGTTGCTAGATTTAATTTGGACGTTACGTATAAGCAATTCCTGGTAGCTTCCGTTGTGCCCGCAGTGCTTTTTGTGATTTCGTGTTTAGTGTTGGTGCTGTGTCAGGCGACAGTTTACGTGGGTGATGATGCAAAGATGCGATTCAAAGGTTGTGTAGATACAGATACAATGCTTGCGTCGAAGGGCTTAGGATCTCAAGGCAACATGGGCGACACTGGAGGAGGCGATTCAGTGATGGCACTCTGAGATCCGTCACGTAAGGATTATAACTTTATTGATTGAGGTTTATTTCGTAGATATTATATTTGGAGTATTTCCGGAAAATTTTTTTAACGTAGATTATCAAAAACGATACTTTATATAGCCTGTATACAAAGTCAATTTTTATAAAATATATAGAACTATCAAAAACCTACATTATTGGGAAACTGCAATGAGCATTTTCTATTTAGTTGCTTATTTTTATTTTTTAACCGTACTTGTCAACTTTATATACGAGTACCTACATATGTGATAATCGAAAACATTTGGATATGGCGATCGACATTTATCTACAGTTTTTTCATTTATTGGGTTTAATTGAAAGACAGTAATATGAGAATGGTTTATAAATGTACGAGTATGAATTAAGTAATATACGGCAGATTAACAGGTATATGAACTTGAATATAATTAAAAGCAAGGTCGTTAATAATCGCCAAGAAGCTTTTCCTGAAACTCGATAGTGAAGCAAAATTACTAGGACTACAAATCAATCAGAATTAAACAAAGCTCATGACGCAGTCAAGGAAAACACCTCAAATACACAAAATAACGAGAACCGATAATGGAAGATACAAAATACGTCGAAGAATACAGCTCGAAAAAAAATTGTTACTCAGATTTGACCATCTTGAAGGGCAGCTGCATAACATACACAGGAGGATAAAGCTCCAAGTATACTAATCTATGATAAATCGCCTTTGAATGAAGGATCCTGAAGTGGATAATTGGGGCAAAACTAGACGGGGACCAGTTGCAAACTCGAAACAACTATCAGTTGTTTTAAACTTTTGATGATCCAAGGTCTCAACGATTGTAAGACTGCGGAAGCAGCAATGGGCTGGCTACATAAACCGTATGGACGAAAAAACGCATACCCAAAAAGGTTTTCGTTGGGAAAACTGAAGTGCGGAGACCAGTGAGAAAACTGAGGAAACGCTGGTCTAACTCAGTCGACGAAGACAGTTCATCGCTGTTCGCATTTCAAAATCGGAGGACGCGGTCAATAGACCAAGACGGTTGGAGGCGCTAGTTGCAGGAAGCGAAGGCCCAAGAAGGGTTGTAGTGCTACGAAGAAGAAGATAGTTAGAATTAAGAATCCTTTCAGAAAGAAATGTAAAAATATGAACCCCAGGAAAATAAAAATCAGCTGAGTAAAAAATTCCAGACATACCTCTATATAAAAAGAAGAAAAAGATAAAACTATTCAAGTAGGTACTGTTTGACAAATAAAAACTGCTTTATCCAAAAACCTTACATGAAGCTAGTGCACTCCAAGAAAAAATGTATCTCTTACCGATATAAATTGACGGAACTGTAATTTGAAAAGTTTCCAGTCTTATCGACAAAAACTCATGGTACATTCAAGTTCTCTTGCCAATCAATAGATGGCCTTTGCATATGTACGCCATAAAAATTTAAAATCATTCCGATTCATACAAAACACATGGTATCCGTCCAAAGTTGACCGGTGAAGTTTCGTAAGAATAATGTATAAAATCGAGTATCGCGTGATGAAAAGGACCTCGGGAAGTTTAAAAACAGTTAGACCCGATGTATGTTGAATCGTTGCCCTCATTCACAACGGTGAAACATTGGATGGCCGAGTTCGTCGCCCAAAAACGCGCACGGATGGACATGTCACGTGAGACTCTTCAGCTGTTCCAAAAAAAAAACCTAATGGGTCTTTACAACCGATTAATTACTGTCGACGAAACTGGATCCATCACCATACTCTGGAGACTAAACAACAGTCAATGCAGTGGATTGTGGGAGAACCAGTTCCAAAGAAGGCAAAGGTTGTTTTTTCTGCCGGAAAAGCGATGGTGAAAGTTTTTTGGGACAGCTGTGGAGTAATTATGGTTGATTATCTTCAAAAAGGTAAAACCATTAACAGATCCTATTACAGTGCGTTCTGGACCAATTGAAGACGGAACTCAAGAAGAAGAGACCATACTTGTCGAGGAAGCAGGTGCTGTTTCAACAAAACAACGTGCGAGTCCACACATGCATGGTCGCAATGGCGAAATTGGACGAGTTGAAGTTCGATTCGTTTTTATACCCACCTTACTCACTGGATCTTGCTCCGAGTGACTTTTTTTCTGCCCCAACTTGAAAAATTTCTGGGTGGGAAAAAATATGGGTTGAAGAGGCAGTAAACCTATATTCTTCAGATTTACCTAAAGAATTTTTTTTCTGATGGCCTGAAGGGTTGGGAAAAGCATTTGAATAAATGTATTGACACGTGGAGATTGTTGCGATCACGGAAATCGCCACAGTTGCAGACATTATGTTTCAGTGGAGGGGTGAGTAACCCGGGGATAGCATACTGGAGCCGGCTAGCGCTCAGTCGTGTCGTGGGTTTTCTGGGACACCTTCTACTCGTGCTGAGCCACCCTACACATAAAACCCACCACAAAGGGATAAGGACGAGAAAGGAGGAGGTCATTTTAGGAAATGAAAAATTATCATTTTTAACGAGACATAGCCATTTTATTGAAAGGAAAATTTCTGCAAAAAGAAGTTTACAAATTTTTATTTTCAATAAAAAAAGACTCGTTCAAAATTTTATGTACAGAAAACAAAACAATCAAATAAAATTTTTTATGTATAAGAAAACAAAAGAAAAGAACTCAATAATGTGAATCCACAGTAATAAATAGAAAAAAACCAAATAGGTACTCATTCTTTCCTCGTTGATCTCCGAGTGCTCGACGAAGACAAAAAAGGGTATCGGGCCACTGCAAATTAAGTTTTAAATTAATTTGAAAATTTAACCAAAAAAAATTAATAAATACGCAAGGGCCACTTATCGCACTCTCCGATTTGCGTTATAGCTTACTCGCAGAAAAACTTAATGCACGGCACCTGGCCCTCTCCACAACCCAATAAAACAGTTTTTCTTAAAGAAAGAATCAATCTCGGCACTTTATTTTCTTTCAGTCAATACGTTAGACCCCAAACTCGCACTAATTTTATTCCCGTTGGCCGAAAACAAAAATTCCTTTCCCTCACTCGTATTTACACACGAATCTTAATTTATTCCACAACTAATGTAGTTCTTGATTCTTTTACACTTTCCTACACCAAAACTTCCGCCACTAAATTTCGCAATCAATTCAATCACTTTCTTCTTCCGAAAATCAATCCCGGAAAATTCAGACTCCTTTTTCTCCCCAAATCAAAGATTAACACACTTTGTCAGACTTTCTACTTCAATTCCCAAATTGAAATACAGTTCACCTAACTTTCTATTTAAATTTCCAATTCGAAATTCACTTCACCAAACTTTCTTCTCAAATTCAAAATTGAAAATGTCTTTTTTTTTTCTACACCACCAAAGAACTTCTTCTTCTTATCCAACCCAAAAACGGAATCTTTCCTCCCCGAATTAACAATTCACACGCCGCCAAAAGCAATCCCTCTTATTTTGAAGTCAAATACTGACTGCCCCCAATTCGCAAAAAAGCAATCCAGCAACCCTTTATTCCCAATTACAGCTGCCGTACCCGGGTAACGTAATCGAAGTTCAATACACAATTCCGAATCCACACATTTTTTCCATATCGATAATCGAAACAATTTCAATTTTGCATATATGGTGATTGGCATAACCATGATAGCGTCTGGTTATATGCAAATCGTCATATACGAGTATATCGAAACAATTGTTTTTGCCGATATCCCAAAAAGAGTGTTTTCCTGCGCTCGGGGGAGCTTGAACCCAGGCTCCCGGCGGACCCCCGGTAGAGAAACCACGACGCTACCAACGGAGCCACCTTCATTTGATCTTCCGTTTATCGAATTGGCTTCAACTTCAACTATGCACCTTTCTTAATGGGCATGCGAATGAAATTTGTTAGTAGGAAGGCGTGGATCAATTTTGTTAGCATAACAAATAGAATTTTGTTAGTGGGAGCTAATGAATAAAATTAGTTAGTATGAATGATGGAATTAGGTTTTGTTAGGGAAAAGGGATCGAATGAAACTTTGTTAATGGGAAGTAATGAATGGAGTGTTGTTAGTGGGAAAATTAAGATTATTATAATTTATTTAATTAACATTTTGCAACAACTCTGGGAGTCTCGAGCCCGGGCATAGTAGATTGAAAGTCTGACATGATAGCATTGAACTATGAGTCATTCCTCCACCGAAAATTGAATTATATCTAACTCTGCAGCATCTTTGTATGTAAACGTGAAAAATACAAGGGCTGTCCAGAAAGTATCAAAAGCTTCGAAATAAAAAAAAAAGTGAATAAAAAACAATTTTTAACTGTATGCATTTTAGATGGGCAATTTTTCTGCGTGACCGATATTTAAATTAGGCATATATCATAACGTGGTACAAGCATTTAATACTTTATAGAAATTTGCCGCCTACAAGTTCAACCACTGGTTCACACCGGCATACTGTTCAGTATTGTGTAGCAAGCCACATCTTCATCGCTGGGAACAAGTGGCAGTCACTCGGCGCCTATTTTCATAGTCTTACAAAATGTCAGTGCTGCAGCAGGTCTCTGTTTTTTGGGATTTCTGTTCGGGTTTCCGGAACTCACCCAACACGAAATTTGTGGTGACCAGGTTTACCAACCACAATTTCATGAACTAAACTCCGTGAAATTTGGGCGAATTGTTCTGAGGGCTTCGTAATAATGAAACGAAGAATTTCTGGGATTATTTCGTTGATTTTTGCCACCCATTCTTCACTCACAAGGGTAGGACTACCCTTGCGATCTTCATCGTGAACGTTAGTTTGGCCATTCCAATGCATCCCTGCCTCACTCGGCTTTCACATGCATACACATATCATAAATCTGGCGATAAATTTCAACTGGTTTGTGAATTTTTGCGAAAACAGTTCATGTGTCCTCATTAAATGTCCAAAATATATCATGCCAGAATTACAACTTGAATCTTATTAAAAATGTTTCGATTTCGAGGCAACATTATTAGGAAGACGAACAACCCGTTTCACTCATGATCACCACAGTCAAGCAAAGTACGTTTGAGTAGAACTTAGATAGAGGACCATATAATACGCGTTGTATAATGTTGTCTTGATACGTTTCCATCAACAATTTTTTCGTAGCACGCATTTGAGTCGATCCGTGGTAAAAACAAACATCAAGCATTGAAAGACTCACTTGAACACTTGGAAAGGTGTACAAAATGACTACACAAAGTTAACATGGTAAATTGCATTGATTTAACGCTTTCAGCATGTGCAGTGTGGTGAAGATGCGCAAGTTGATAAACAGGAACTGATTTTTTTGGCTCCTAACTACATATGACCATTCCATGTTGCTTTCGGCGATTGTTGTTGCTAACGTCAGTCATACCTGAAAATCAGAAGCAACCTATCGAACTTTATTTCGTCTGTAATTTCAAAACAAAATACTACACGGCCTGATTTTCAGTGAGATTTCTACTAGTAGTTTTACAAATTATAGATACGACTTCTACCCTACGACTTCTGTGCTACAATATTACATATCGGAAAAACCAGCTTAGAGTGGTAAGGTAATGGATCAATTAAAACATTTCAAGATCGTATATGGTAGTGTTTTAAAAGCTCAAGTTTGACAAAACCGACTGCAATCTTGAAGTTGTGGATATCTTTGTATACCTTGGAGCTAACTTTAAATAGAAGAGGTGCTGATAAGGATGAGATTGGATGCTGCGTAAACGCCACAATAAAGATTATCACTCCGTACTTCTTATTCTAAGGTCCAGAGAGACATATTTATACAATCGAAGCCAGCGGTGAGGCACCTGCGGCTACTGATCGACTCGAAGATGAGTTTCTCTGAGCAAACCAGGGCAATGGCTGAGAACTCTGCTTGGGGAGTATCGGCTCTGAGTCGACTTATGACCAATGTAGGGGGACTCAACCCATCAAAAATACGCCTCTTGATGAGTGCTGTAGGATCAGTGCTACTGTATGGAACCGAAATATGGGACGACGCTCTCAATAAGGAGGTATACCGAAAACGCTTGGCACAGGTATAGAGAAGAGGAGCACTGAGGATTGTATCTTTGTATCCAACAGTCTCTGATTCGGCGCTGAATGTCATTGCAGGCGTGATACCTGTCGGCCTCCTTGCTAGAGAGCGCCGCTCTATTTATCTGCGTCAAAACGAGGACACGAGCAAGATGGTTGTCCGCGAGGAGAGACAGCGCTCACTCAACGATTGGCAGCAGTCTTGGGTAAATCGCACGAAGGGAAGGTAGACTGCATGCTTCATCCCGCATGTGAGACCGTGGCTAAATCGAAGGCATGGTAACACCGACTTCTATCTGACGTAGCTTTTGAGCGGGCATGGGTGTTTTCAGTTTTACCAGCACAAGATTGGTAAGACACGGTCCCCCGATTGTAGGTTTTGCCGAGTAGTGGGACACGATGGTTGCCATATATTTTTGCGTGCAAAAATGGGACAAACCGTGATGGGATCTTAACAGATAGTATAGTCGCGATAATGCTTGAATCAGTTGACAAATGAAACCAGGTAGCACATGATGTTCGGGCAGTCTTGAACAGCAGCCGGGAACGTTGGAGCTGGGGGATCTCCCTAATTCTATCCCGCTGAAAGAGGGCTCCTACAGCTTGAAGGCGCCTTACGGCGTATGAAAACGAGACCTGGCCCGAAATAATGTGTCAAACGGTTCCAGACTGTGTTGTAGCGTTGACAGGGGAGATGTTTAGTGGGTAGTCCAGTCGTTTGCGGGCATGGGAGTCTCAAACTCCATGCGTCAATGACATTTACCTTGCTACCAGATTCAGAGTTGTGCACAGGCAAAATGAGCTCTGCATTTACAAAACTCAAGTCAGCTCTGTGCTGTTATATGGAAGAGGAACGAGTGAATCCCAAGAGTCAGTGGATATATTTGAACGCCAAATGCTCCGGAAAATTTATGGCCCATTGAAACAAGGAATAGAGTGGAGACTACATTACAACGATGAGTTGTATCAACTTTTTGATAATCCACCTGATTCCTCTTGCGTAAAGTGACGTAAATTGCAATGGGCTGACCATGTAGGAAGAATGAAACAAAAATGGCGACCCAAAAGAACATTGAAGAGTAGAGCACAAGGTAGACGTCCAGCGGAAAGATCGAGGATTTTATGGGAGGATATATCCTGGAGGTTAAACCCGGCTTAGGCTATTCCGTCGTAGATGATGATAATGATGACATGGTAGTATTTGGGGCGAGCAATACTAAACAATTCTGAAGTTCACCTATACCATTTTTTATAGCTAAGCATTCAAGTATGTTCTTGATCTCTCTAATGATAACTCATTGTGTGCCATGTAATTTGTTACTTTGCTGCGGTAGCTTACAAGTTTATGTGAACATGTTTTTGAGGAAATATTGCTCTCCACCAAATTTTAAATCTAAATTTATGCTGATATAAATGAATGATTCAAATCTCTTTTCTTCCTCAAAAGTAGGAATTAATTGTCGAGAAATATCACTTTATTTCAGTGCAGAATTCATTACTGAGTGATCATCATAAACAACTGGATTATGTTCTAATATATCTTCTTTTATTTGCCGCTTTCATGACTGAAATGAACCTGTCAATCAATTCCTAGTGAAAAGGAATAGTTACCATTGTCTCAAAATTGAACTTCACCTAGCGAAATGTGTCCTTTACCGTTGGTTGATGTAAACGTTCTTCAAATGGGACCCAAAAGAAAATAAATGCAATACTTTGGAAAATACACGATCCTTTTCTTTATCCTGAGAACACGTAAGCAAACCTTAAAAAATAAAATTTTGGCGAATTTATAGCAGTATCTTTAAAGTCATCACAGTGGTCAAAATTTTTAGTACAATCATCAACATTTTAAGTCCCTTGTTTTGAAAATAATCTTCGTGAAGCAGTGATGGATGATGAAGAATATTAAAGGCAAAGATTCGAATAACAAACACGCGAGATAATTCAAATAATATAGCGACCATAATTCAATTATATATACGAAAGCTATCTAAAGTATATAAATCGAAAAAAAGTTAAATTGTTATGATATGGAGTGATACATTAAATGAACCACAAAATATTGATTCTTCCATCCGCTAAAGTCTGTCAACCAAGAAATATTTGAGTTTATTTGTTAATCAAAACGAAAAAGGAAATGTTTAATAAAATAAATATATAATTTAAATATTAAATAAAATACGAAAGTTGTGTACAAATTAACGAGTGCCTTATAGATTGTTTTGCTTGTAAGCATATTCATAGGGATCAACTGGGAAGTTTCTAGTAGCGCTTCTGTGCCAACTGCTACCATGATCACTACTGCTTCCTCCGGCGTCCGCGTATATAACATGATCAGTAGTGCCCCCGCCAGATTTTTTAAAACTACTCTGTAATAAAACTGTAATGAGTATGTCTGTGCGATGCCTTCAATTACATACCAAAATTGAGTACATCAGCGCTATTTTGGATAGGATGAAAGCAGCTCCTGCCAGCAAGAACAATTTCCCAATCACCATTTGCGCCATGATTCCCATCACTGCCATTCCCCCCATCATAGCGTATCCGCCCTTGCCACCCTTATACTTCTTTTTCCTTCCTAAACAAGGAGTTTACACTCAGTTTTGTAAATTTTTAAGGCTTTATATCATTTTCTACAAACCTTCTGCAACAAGATTTGTAGGCATCTGAACTTTTAGAAATCGCGACTTTATAAGATTAAAAAGTTTCGATTTCCAATCACTTTCGGCACTAGAACGACTAATTGAGCTCGAGTAAATATTCCACATTGGGTCCTTTTCTAAAGAAATGAACTCATTCAGATGCCAGCTAGAATTGTCCTGCAATGCGTTTTCGAGTTTTGTTAAAGCTTCTTGCTTTAAACACAATGTTGTATTTGCATCACTTAAACAACTCCGAATCCTTTCAACGAAAGACGCGGACGATAACTCTGCATGGACCGATACAAATGCAAAAAATATTATTGAAAGGAAAATAACCGACATTGCACTAACTTTTATCAAGTCACTACTGCTGGTACTTGAAAGACCAAAATAGTTCTGAAACATGAATACAATGACTTTTCAAATGTTTCTTCTTTTATAACCATTTTCCATGTTAATTGGTTCAGGCAAATGACTTTCTAACTTACTAGGTATTTAGTTTAGGAGATAACTGAAAGAAAGAAATTTCACGCATCAGATATTTCACTCAGTTAACGAGAGATGCGTCTTAATTTTGGTATAGATCATGTATGTAGATATATTCATAACCAATTATTTCGTTGATATCCATCTAACTATCGTATTGGAATCTCTGTTTTGAGTTCTATAGAGAAATTCAAAGTGGGTTTCCCATTGTAATTTGAGATGTACCCTGAAATTAGAATCGTATTATCGTCAAGGTACCTTATAAGTGCTTATAAGCTCATTTCAATAACGACTGTATGAAAAATTTTGTAGTAAAATGCTTTTGGAAGTATATAATTATCGATAATATCACTTAATCTTCAAATGAATATTGATGGTAAAATAAATCACCTGGGGCCTTTGTTTATGGCCAGAATAATATTCTGGACAATAATGGTAATGATCGAAAAGGGGGGTGAAAAATTGCCAGTTAATTGTGAACTTCTCGTAAAACGTATACAATAAGAAGGTCAAAGATTACGGTAAAATAAGACACAACTTTTCCAAAACTGATTCATTACTTTCGCACAATTGTAATCCAAAAAAGTGAAAATTCGAAGAATGAAAAAGTCAACTATTTTATTCTCACCTTGGTAGTCAACCGAGATAAAGCGTTTTCCATTAAGGATATATCAATTTTATTTATTAGTAAAACACAGAAATATTTAATTTATAGTGGGTGTACTGCAAGCATCACATTTGATGAATTAAATTCGACTTCGGTCATATGACCACCACGAGCCCGTTTACCCAATTTTCCATCTGGCTTTGAGTTCTTCTAAAGTTGCTGGCTTGTTGGCATTGACCAGTAAATTGATATAGGCCCATAAAAAGATCTCCAATGGCGTTAGATCACATGACCGAGGCGGCCATTCAACCGGACCATTTCTCGAGATAACACGTTCATCAAATTTTTCTTTCAATAAATCGCTTGTGAGGCGTGCTGTGTGACAAGTAGCACCGTCTTGTTGAAACCACATATCGTTGATGTCAAGTTCATCCAACTCTGGCCACAAATAATCTTCCAACATAACACAATAGCACTCTCCACGAAAAAATACGGCCCAATCACACCTCCGGTATGAAAACCGCACCAAATAGTAATTGTTTGCAGATTAAATGGTGTCTCAAGAAGCACATGTGGGCTTATTGCTGATCAATAACGCATATTTTGCTTTGAGCCATTGAGCCAGAAATGAGTTTCATCGCTGAATGAAATTCTTCATTTTCTTCAAGCTTTGCCAGAGCCCAATTGGATACGTTTCGGCGTTTCGAATGATCAAGTGGTTTTAGTTCTTGAGTCAATTTGATCTTATTACCATGTGAGGCCAGATATTTTTGCAAAATACGTCAGAGTGTCGTTTGAATGATGCCCAACTCTTAAGAATGACGCGGAATCGACTGATTTGGCTCATTTTGAATCGATGCACTTACAGCTGCTATATTTCCTTCGCGTTGAGTGGTACGACACTTTTTTGACACCAAAACATCTAATAGTAAAAATTTAGACTCACACTGATTCACTATAACACGCACAGCCTGTTGGGCCGGACCGTTATTATGGCCAAAAATTGGAGTAACCGCTCTTAAAGTTGCGATCACCGACTCAGAATTTCGGTAGTAGTTTTTAATCATTTCCAAACGTTGCTGTCTCGCGATCTTTACCATGATAAAAATTTTGACTTTAGCTAATATTTTGATAGACAATTCATTAAAAAAGTTTAAAAGATACAAAACTGTAATGTCCCTAATAGAAAAAAAAGCTTTGAAAATAGCCCTGGGAATATGTAAAGAAATTGTTCTATTTGTATCAATTGTGGTAGAAAGATGTAAATTCATGAACATTTTCAGGAGTTCTTGAATGTTATTAAAAGATTATTTGGTTGATTTTTAACAGAAAATCCAGAGAATCGGAAACTTTCTTTCAGAGTTACCAGGACTCTAGACATTCTTTATGTGATTCATCCCATTAAAGAGCTGTTGAGTTCTTTTGGTTTATAATTCTTAAAGCTGCTTAAGTTTGTTCTATCTTTAGAATAGAGAGTTATTGATGTATTCATTTCAGTGGTATTTAAAATAATAAAGAAATCACAAAGACAAACAAGGGAAATTTTATAAATCGTCTTCGGCAATATGTAACAGCTATGATTGATGCAACAATGAAAATTGTCAAGTTTATGCAGGAAGTTATTATTAGTAGACCTTATCTCTTCATTGTACAAAAGATAAATCTTTTAACACCAATCCATCAATTCAGGTTTTGGGATGAATGTAATTCAACGGAGCTTTCTTTCGAATGGGGTCCGATAGGAATCGATTCAAATTTTGACCTTTGAGGTATGCTGCTATGACTCTATTCCAAAAATTCTTCTATGCGAAACATTACATTACATTTTTTGCTTTAGCACTACAGCCCCTTTCCGGCCTTGGCTGAGTGATAGTCAGAGTATCTCATTATGCTGATCAAATATATTGGTACTCGAGATGGCGATATGGTCAGATACCACGATTTGGGTGTGTGTCAATTGACCCAGCTAAACCAGTACATATAATAACAGAACGGGCTTATCGTCCGTCCGGAGAAACACTCGAAGCAAATCTCATTGTCACCAAGGGGATTCAAACCAGGAACGATCCATCGACGACGATTCTTCGGATCCGAGTCGTAGGAAGCAAGTTGATATTCTCATTCCACTGATAAGATAACTTCAGGTCAACTGCCCGCTTAAGGTATCTTAGTATTCGCTTGACAGTCATCCGATGTATCTTACCAGGAGTGGAGTTTAAATGGCTTACACGATTAACTGCATACTGAATGCCTGGGCGGGACACTTGCACAGCACAGCTTACTGATACGGTACTTTTGCCATTTCGTTCCAGTCTGCATCATTCTATGGACATAAATTGGAAGTTAATTTTTGACTTACTTTCACTGGTGTTAAAATCGGGTTACAATATTCCTTTCCAAATTTTCTTTAGGATACCTCTAATATACTGGACTTTGATCAATCAAAATTATACCAATCACGTATAATTTGCATACCAACAATGTGTTTTGCAGCTCCAAATCCTTCATTTTAAACAGTGTTTTTAGGTAATTTTTCAGATCATTTTTTAGTTGTGCATCATTCGAAAAATTGATCAGGTTATCAACATATATGGCCAAAATAAGATTCGTTTGTCTGTATAAAATAATAAATGCAAGCATCGGCCTTTGAATACTGTAAACCAAAATTCTTCAATGCATCATCCTACTTCTGGTTCCAAACTCTACTTGTTTGCTTTAGTCCCTAAAGCGATTTTTTATGATGACATATTGGCCCAAATCGATCATTTAAGCATGCGGGCCGCTTCTTGTATGTTTCTTCAGACAGATCACCGTGTAGAAATGCCATGACTACATCTATTTGGTCAGTCATCAAACCGTGTCTTGCAGCCATCGCAAGAAGGTAACGAAGCGACCCATGCCTCACAACTGACGAGAACATTTTCTTGGCCCACTTTCTAAGAGCATCCCTATACAACAAGTCTTGCCTTGAAACGTAGAGCATCTAGTGCTCTGGTGTGTTTGGTTTTGAAACTCCGTCGATTGATAATAGCTTTTCGTTCCTTTGGCGATTCTACAAGCATCCAGGTTCCATTTCCTAACAAAAACTTGTACTCTTCATTCATGGCAGTTGTTTCGTTCAGCTATCTCTTGTACCCTTTTGACTGTATTAGGATCATCAAAGTTTATCATGGCCAAGAAAGTAACAGGAAACATAAATCTCGAAGATGATCGCCTGGTGACAGCTTCTTTATATATCGTCGCTCTGCATATATTTATGGCCGAAAAGTTTCGTTGCCGTTCAAGTTATTTTCAGCTTCTTCATCGAGTTCGCCAAAAAGACTTACAAGCGTATTGTCTTCATCTGTTATCTCGTTAACCTTTACTCAGGGTCCCCTGGACTGTCAACCATCGGGGCCACATCCCTCGCTTCACTTTTAACTTCTTCTCCTTTGGAGTAAATAGACGATATGTTTTTTGTTGTTCTGAAGCCAACTATAATGCACGGGATTGATTTGGGATCAAGCTTCCTCTTTGTAGTTTGCAGTATATGCACCACCGCCTTACATTCGAAGATCTTTAGATGACGAACATTTGGTTTTCACCCAGACCGAATTTCCTCTGGAGATTTCTTCGAATCCTTGATTAGCAAGCGGTTCACCAAATACGTAGTGGTAGCCTCTGCCCAGAGTATTGTTGGTAGACGGCTGTCAATTAGCATACATAACGCATTTTCTATTCATCCTGTTGGCTTTGCCATTCTGTTCTGTTGTGTATACCGTAATCGTCTGGCGAACTCTGTCGTGTTTGCGCAAGAAATCACTGAACGCTATGTTCACATGTTTGCCACCGTTATGCGATCCGAGCATCTTAATCTTCTTACCAGCATGATATTCTGTTACAGCCTTAAACTCTTCAAATTTTTTAAGAGCTTCAGACCTACACTTCATCAAGTACGTGAAAGTTTTGCCAATAGAATCGTTAATAAATGTAATGTAATATAACGCACCTCCAAAAGAAGCTTCCTGCATCGGCCAGCAGACATCTGTGTGGGTTAACTCTAAAAGATCTGTTCTTTTGCTTTAACTATCAACAAACAGCTTACGAGTTTGCTTCCGCTGTAAACAGACTTTGCAGTTACGTACATTTTTTTTCTTCGAAAATTTGAAGCCACCAACTATATCGCCTTCACTCAACCTGAAGAGCTTCGTTTGACCAACATGTCCAAATCTTCTATGCCATGTATGAGTATCATCCGACGCTTTCTTCAATAACGACGTATCGTTTGTGTAGACTTTTAGCGTGTACATGTTATTGTACAAAATGTCTTGCACTATAATGTGACCTTTTTCACTGACTATTTGGCAACTAGTACTGTAAAATTCATGGACTCTCCTATTTTCACTAATTGGAAAACTGATAAAAGGTTCATACACAATTCTGGAGATAAAGAAAGTTTTTCACAGTAGCCTCCACTACTTTTATTTGGTATCGGCATTATTATTAGCTTATATTCCTTGCCCAAACTTTCCAGAAGTAGAGTCCCAGTACCTCCATCGTCGACAGCCATTCCCGTGGCTCGTAATTTATGTACAGACGCTAATATTGTGTTGATGAATTGTTCCGTGGATGAACAATTTTCCAACTTGGTGTTGATGATTGCACGCAGCAAACCAACCCTCCACAATCGTCGAATGCGGTTTTAATATTCTCCCGAATATCTTTATCGGTACTTGCAGATTGAATGTGGCTATAATTATCGGCTCCATCATTAGAGTTAGCTTGGCCTTCGCGCGCATTTCCCCTTCCACAGCCTCTGCCGAATCCCCGTTGATGTAGCTCCACAAGCCATGCAGTTCGAGAATCGCCTGTCAAAGTTTTCACGCCCTTTCAAGCGTTCTATACAGTCGATTTGCGATAGCGTATTCTGTGCTGACATCGTAAATTTTTAGCTTACACTCCAACCGTGTTACACGTCTGTAACTAAATGTAATGTTCAAAATTTTCAACGGTTTCGAAAAATATTATTGCATCGAATTGGAGAGCTGAGAACGATCTGTACGAAAAACTTCAATTTAAACTAACTCGTGGGTGCCCATAACCTGCTGCGTGTGGATTTTGAGTCTGAAGTTATTTAAAACAGGCTTATCGAAATTACTTGTTTGTTGTACGGATGGAAGTGGACTGAGAGAGAGAGAGAGAGAGAGAGAGAGTCTACATGACATGACAATGCGTTTATGTAGTTCAATCTTCTAACAAGATATGACCAGTGTTCTAAGTGTGCGTTCTGAATTTAAAAATCAATTCATTGCAATTATGGCAAGTTCATTATTTTTTTATGACATTTACTTGAACTTTTACTATCTTTAGATTTAAAAGATTTAATTAGCATTCATACACGTTTTTCAATTAAAGTTGATAGTTAAAGTTAACTGGTATCAATCCATAAATCAGTGATCCTTGTCTATAACCTAATATCATCGTGACTATAGCGCATATCGAGCGCTGACCTCAATGCAACGCTTATAATTTCTCGGTCTAATGTTCATGTCTTCCAGTTCGGTTACTGATCTGTGATCTGCTATCACACAGAGAAAAAAAGGGTGTGTATAACTATGCGAAAACCGCGTATAAGCCATACATGTTCTTAGTTATTTTCGGGTATGCTAAAATCTAAGGCAATTTGCTTAAAAGTTTAGGAAAATCTTCCAAATGCATTGTCAAATAATTCATTGAAAAAAAAACCTTAAATCTATTTATGCAACTGTTTCCCTAAACTTGATTCATCTTTCTCCACTTGCAAGTATTCTGAATCTACAATTTTATATTCACGTTTTTGATTTTAATTCTGATCCACTCATCAACTCGGGATAGACTTGAACTCGCATCAAACGATAACAAGGTAAAGGCGCCTGCATCAAGCTATGAGACATATTATCGTACGTAACATTAAGTTTGCCTACGTTTCAAGTGCAGTTTGCCTCATTAATCTAGTGTAATGTGCTTAAATCCATGTATGTATGGTATTTATCTTCATATTAAAAAATGTACCTAAGTGTGGTTTGACCCAGTTTTTTTTTTGCTCTCGGCGCAACATCAATGGAGTCATCCCAACAACACTTATGTGGTTTTTGACTGTCCTGATATTGACCAATATGGAGGTTGGGGCATGACTACGGTATTGTTTTTGGCCAAAAAATTACGAACAAGCAACGATGAGTGAGCAAGTGCGTTATCGTGGTGCAAAAGCCATGAATGCTTTTTCCATAAATCGGGGCGTTGTTTTCGGATTGCTCACGCAATCGTCGCATAACTTCAAGGTAATACTCCTTATTAACACTTTATTTCGTTTTTTTACGCAAAATTCAATACAAATTCTTTGACTCTTCTATTCTTCCATTGTTTAAACAAGCAAAAATCGCCAAGCTCATAAAAACACGTCGAACTTTAGCGACTACCACAGACAAAGTAAACAGTGAATATGGCTGAAAATTTTATCATACTTTAGGGGCATGTATACCAACACAATAAAAAAAATTTGACAATCGGACTCTTCAGACCTGCGAAATTTAAAAATTCCGGGTACTTTTTGAACAGACCTCGTACTCCGGTCAATGCTATCGTTAGAAGTAAAAAAAATTGGATGAAGATCGTAGTTAAAGTTTCTGCGCTTTCCGATGGCCCATTATCTTTAAAAGTTTCCAACACTTACGTTTGAGTCTGAGTAAAAATAATCGGAGCCTAATTATGTTTTGTAACTCCCCGCTAGATAGTCCCAAGCTCGTTTGAGAAAGGAAGAGGGATCCCCTTGTTTCCCCAACTCTACAGCCTCCATGATTCCTCATCCTAAATCCCACGACTAAATGGTAGCAAATGGTCTCGGGGTCGCACATTGGTTTAACTGGTTTCCTAATGATGGGACATTAAATGCCGAGAAATGCCAATAAATACACCCACAGTTTTGCTACTAAATCCTACTTACACCTCCTTTGTGGGGACGCCAGAGGGTGAGGGCGAGTATTCTGCGCCTGATAATGGAATTGAAAGTAATAATCATACCGTCGAAATGTTGAATGAGCGGCGGGATAACTCTACGTCTTTGGAAAACCCTAACTTGTTTTGAAATCTCCACCAGAGCCTCAGAATGGCTTGGATCTACGGCAATGACCTCGAACCTGAAAAAAGAACTTTTGCACAACCTTGGCGCTGTTAAGGATCATTTACAACAGACTAGACTATATATTGTAAATTAAACATACAGGCAATCCAGGAAACGAACTGGACTGGGAGTGATATTCAAGACATGAGATCGTATACTATATTTAAAAGTGGAAAGCCTGCTGGAAAGCAAGATTCAGAGTGGCTTTTATTGTGGATAGGGAGTTCAAATCGCACGTCATTGATTTTAAGGCAGTCAGTGAACGATTGTGTGTGGTCCGTATTGAAGCAAAACTTTTCAAAATTTGGCAGATCAACGTGTACGCCTTGACCAAGGAAAAGGACAAAGAAATGAAGGAAACGTTTTACAATCACCTGGAAAAACTGGTTGACTCACTGCATACAAACTCTAAGGTTGGCAATGAGTTATCTCATTGGGAAACGACTGGAGGATATAGCCTCCACGATGAAACAAATGACAGTTGCCAGTGCCTGATGGATTTTGCATACAGCAAAAATCAAGTCCTACTTCCTACTTCGACGCATACATAAAATGACCTGAATATCACCGGATGGCAACGCACAAAATCAGACCGACCATGTTCTGATCCAACAACGTTGGGCCTCGATCATACTTGACATGCTTACATACCGTGGAGCCAATTGTAACTCAGATCTTTATTTGATCAAACTAACCTTTCGATATCGTATATCAAAGGCGTATTTGACGAATACCAGCCCTCTACAAAAATACGACATCAAAAGTCTGCAAACGGCGTCTGTGGCCAAAAATTTCACGAAGACCCTCGAAAAATATTTAGCTTCCATCCTATCAGATACATCGGTGAAAACAAGCAACGAGCTATGGGTGGAAGTGAAAGCAGTGATTAAGACCGTGGCAGAGCACACAATTGGACACCAAGCCCGGGGTAAAAGAAATAATAGGTACGATGACGAATCTCAGGATGTGTTCGATAAAAAGAATAAGGCGTGCTAAAAATATTTAGGCAGGATAAAAGGAGAACATTATGAAAATCTCAGAAGAGTAGCGAATAAGATAATTAGAATTAAGAAAATTAAATACTATGACGACCAATTGAAAAGTATCGATGTAAGTCTAGCAACCAACAAAAAAAGATACGCATACAAAGAAGTGAAAAGCTTCAAACAAGATTATCAGCCCAAGACCATGTTACGCCGAGATGATATCGGCAACATCATCACTGATGAAAACAAGATTAAAGAAAGATGGGCAAGATATTTCAAGAGCCTCCTTAATCGTCTGCACAGCTTCAAGACATCGGAGCCTATAGATTGTCTCGGCAAGCTTTTATTGACCCCACTAATTCTGGATGAAGTTTGTTCCACCATCAAGGCCCAAAAGAATAATAAAGCGTCAGGTATCGATGAGATTTTAGTGGAGTTCTTTAAATATGGTGGCGTCGGTATTCAAAAAGCCATCCAGAAAGTCAATCAGCACATTTGGCAACAAAAACATAAAAAAATACAAAAAAGGCGACAAGGTACAGTGCGAAAACAATGGAGGCATATCACTACTTTGTACGGAGTACAAATATTTTGAAAGATGTTAGAAAAGAAAATTAGATCATACGCCAACAGTATTATTGGGGAGTATGAGAGTTGTTTTAGATCAGGTAGATCGATAATAGACCAATTGTTTATACCCAACCAGGTACTTTAAAAACTCTGGGAGTTCAACATA
The DNA here is from genome assembly GCA_963969285.1 of Odontomyia ornata. Lineage (NCBI taxonomy): Eukaryota > Metazoa > Arthropoda > Insecta > Diptera > Stratiomyidae > Odontomyia > Odontomyia ornata. The sequence goes on along the minus strand of OZ017741.1, from coordinate 183,130,584 downwards.
GTCGTTCACCAGACTTTTGCTGACTGTAAGCAAGATACGATTGCGTTGATCGTAACGTACTGTACCAAATAATACTTTGTTTTGGTATCCCAGACAAATTAATCCATCTTACCAAAATGACAATGACGTCAACAACCTCTTGAGTCCGCATCAATAAACAAATCACCGATGCCTTGTTACTGGGAATCCGTGAACAGCTGAAGTTAGCCAACTTAAACACCACCACTGGGTATCGTAGCACAAAGGATGCATCCTCGCGCGAAACTGGGAAAGGAAACTATACAATGCATTGTACATATTGTTAGCAAAATTAGAAATAAGTAGAATCCTAATACTAATGATTACAGTAGAGTAGACGTTTATTATCTCAATTTAAATTAGTGCAGCTCAAATGAGGATAGTTAAGCTCGACGAAGTTTAGGATACCACTTCCGTATGTGCACGGCTGCTCCACAACGACATTACCTGTTATCAACAACCACGAAAAGAATGAGCCAAAAGAATGTGTGACGAGGAAATTTTACATCGAAGGCAGGAAGAGATGAAATTTCGTATGAGCCAACAAGGTCAAGAAACTCGTCGCAGGCAACAGGAAAACACTTTGTTTATGCAAGTAAACGTAATAATTCCAGTGGCTACATGAATCGTAACATTGGAGGTGGCGGTGGTGGTGATAACATAGGCCCTGGAAATGTGGAACAGGGCTTCATCCGTTTGATATTGGTTTAAATGATGAACTACAATTTCAAAATGCACATCTAGGCGGCGGCGGAGGTGTTGGTGGTGGAAAAACCGGTGGTAGAATTGATTTTCAAAAAAATAAATGAAGACGTTTCTAAAGCTCATTTGCAAACATACTAAATCTATCATATAATAATAGGCCTTCGAAATCATACCAATTTCTACATATTAACTCACTCTTGGTTGTGCTCCACATCTAATTGGGTTGACCGTGTGTCCAGCCAGCCGAATACCAAGTCTTGCCCCAAACAAGTTTGCAGGCGGAAGGAACACAAAGTGTCTTGCCCAAGGATAAAACATAAAAGCCCTACTTATCTAATAATCCCGTCACTCAGTGAAGCCCAGCAACTAAAAATCCACGAAAACTCCAGCACCCTCTCAAAATTATGTCGAACTTAAACAAGCGTATCATGATTATAACACGTCAAATATCCGTAACATTTACAATTCCAAAAATATCTAAGACTCCGAATTTTGGAAACACAAATTGAAGTGTGGTGAAGATTGCGATAGAATTGCCCGATCACACGAACCGGGCTAGCATTTTTGTAAGAAAAGGAGAAATATAAAGTTCACTCCTGGATTAGCGATGTTCGATTGGAAACAATGTGATAAAATGGCGAAGAACAAAGAAAAAGCCCTCTTTGGTGTCTTAGCGATAGAAAGTGGTGGATGTAAAAAAAAGTTTTTTTAAAAAGTGCGGAGTTTAAGAAAAAATTGGAAAATCAAAAGAAAAAGTTCCTATTAAAAATTAATGTACTGCAATTACCACCGGAAAAAGGCAAGGTTGACCGGAAGAATTGGAAAAATAAAATGGCCAATGCGCGAATGCGTAGAGGGAAGTTTGTCTGGAATCCGCGCAGGTTCGTTTTTGGCGTGCCGTCGACGACGGGAGCTCCACGAGGAGGCCTCCTTATTAGCTTACTGTAGGTTGGCAGAGGTTAGTTTAAAACTCATAAAATTTTTCCTGATAAAACGGGTATGGGTATTTGGTTTTTTTTGTGATTTCACGAATCCAAATTAAATTCAATTGGCATAAAGTAAACTTGGAGTGCATTATTCAATCTGCTTGGACCACAAAACTTTTGTTTTCAGGAAGTGTACCGGTTTCGCTCGGGGGAGTATCGTGCGTGGGCTACGTTTTGTGAATTTGCGTACTCAGTGGTGTTTGAGTGGTGAAGTGCGGGTTGGAGGTGATAGGGTCCATCCCCCAAAATATCCTGAGTGGTGAGTGTTTTGTGTGTTCTTGTTTAGGGAGTTTTGTTCAACAAGGTTCGGCAAACCGCCTTACTCGCTGGGCAGTCAAGCGTGGGGCCTAGGTCAAAGCAGCGTGTTGGCACCCACGCCCGTTTGCGGCGAGCAAAGTCGGGACCACAGAGCCCCCGCCGCCGAAGCACCCCAGTGGTTAGGGGTAACAGCCTTTGACACAAATATCGGCCTAAAGCAAGGAGGGAAGATGGCCCCATTGCTATTTAATTTGGCTCTGGGATATGTCATCAGAAAGCTGCTTGTCGATACAAGAGTTTTGTTACTATTCAAGTCAAGCCAAGTGGTAGCCTATTCGAAAGACGTTGTGGTTGCTAACAATCGCCAGAGAACTTTTCCTGAAACTCGATAGCGAAACAAAACTTGTAGGGCTGCAAATCAATGAAATAAAACAAAGCTCAGGACGCAGTCGAGGAAAAATATCTCTAATACCCAAAATATCACACTTGGCAAAATAACGAGGATTAGTAATGAAAGAGATGAAATACACCCAAGAATAAAACTCGCAAATAAAATATTTTATTCAGTTTTGGTGATCTTGACGACCAGCTGCATACACAGAAAAGCAAAGCTCCAAGCATACAAATCTGTGATAAGGCCTGTCTTATGTTATGGGTGTAAAATATGGACCTTAATCCAAGCATCAGCAAACATATTAAACACCTTCGAGTGACGGGTCCTGAGGCGAATAATTAGAGCAAAGCTAGACGGGGACCAATGGCGAATTCGATACAACCATGAGCTGTATGAAATTTTTGACGAGCTGGAGGTCCCAACGATTGCAACTCTGCAGAAACTGCAATCGTATAGTCAAACAACGAATACTCAAAGAGGTATTTGTTGGAAGAACTGAAGGGTGGAGACCAATGGGAAAACTGAGGCAACACTGGTTTGATTTTGTCGATGAAGAGAGTTTGTCACTGCTCTGATTTCGAAATCGGAGGACGCGGTCAATGGACCGAGACAGTAGTGGCCGCTGTTCGTGAACACTATACTGTCATATAGAGTACTACGAACTCAACTCTACAGAGAAGAACTTCCAACGACAAAATCTAATGAGACCCAGCGATCCCGTTCTACTCAATTTATATTAGATTGATTAAGCTTTGAACATGGATATTTAAATTAGAAAAAAAAAGAAAACCGACTTCAAACTGCCCTAAAAAAGATGAAATAAATTTTATGGAAGCGGTGCCATATCATATTTTCCCCATTCTTTTGTGATGGTGCAGATGTTGGAAGTATTTATTTTAAAATGGAGAAATTGATTTGGCACCGCTTCCATAAAATTTATTTCATCCTTTTTAGGGCAGTTTGAAGTTGGTTTTCTTTTTTTTTTTCTAAAAGTATTTTATTTCACCCTTTTTAGTGGCAAATTTTTTCATTTCAAAACTTTCAAAACTCTGTTTCTTGAATACATTGTATCATATACTCGTATATTCAAATATAATTTTTTACTGTAATGCAAAAACCACTACGGCTAAAATCTGCAGCGTTCATTGGAATCGAATTTAATTCTGGTGCATTTGATACATGATCTCATCAACGTCGACCTTGATTTTAGACTTCATAGAAATCCAAGATGGATTGTAGCTTTGAAAAATTTTCGAATTTCAAACTTTGCCCAGACGCCACTTTTATATTCGTTCAACTTTTTTCGGCCTTTTAGCGGTCGCCATTTTGTTTCAAATTGTTCCACTTTGGATTTTTTATTGTGAGCATTATCACACAATTGAATAATATACTATACTATGGTCAAAACAGAAATATTTCTGAAAATTTGGCGCAAATCGAAGTGAAGTGGCGACCTTCAGGCACACATTTTTTTATATCCTATCTACATATAACCAACCACACACACATCTTTATATATATATATATATATATATATATATATATATATATAATAAACATATACATATACATATATATATATTTATATATATATATATATATATATATATATATATATATATATATATATATATATATATATATATATATATATATAGGGTGGGCCATAAGGATGTTGGCGGTTTAAATATTCGATTTAAAAAAAACTACAAAACATAACACAAATATATTTTTATTGTTAAAAAGTAGAAGCATAGGAATTTTTAAGACTTAAAAATAATGTTGTCCAAATGGCTTCCCTCGGCTGCTTGGCACTCTTGGAACCGAAGTCGCAAATTTTGGAAAACTCTTTGAAAAGTTTTTCTCGGTATTTTGTTACTTTCCTGAATAATATTCCTCTTCAGCTGCTCTAAATTGGTCGGACTATTCTCGTAAACTACCGATTTGAGGTAGCCCCATAGAAAATAATCGCATGGAGAGAGATCGGGGCTACGTGGGGGCCATTCAATATCCCCCCCTTTTCGAGATGAGTTTTCCGGGAAAAACATTTTTCAGCAGCTCTATGGATACCCTAGCCGTATGACATGTAGCCCCATCCTGTTGAAACCACATCCTCGAGGTATTGCCTTGAAGTTCTTGCAAAGCTGGCACCAAAAAGTCTGTTATCATGTTGCAATAATTGTTAGCTCTAACCGTCATCGCTTGCCCTCTTTCGTCCTCAAAAAAGTATGGCCCAATAATACCGGTTGACGTTATGCCAGCCCACACGGCAAGCTTAGGGCTGTGAAGTGGACGTTCATGCAAGCGTCGGGGATTAGTCTTGGACCAGAACCGACAATTTTGCTTGTTCACATGGCCATTAAGGTGAAAATTAGCCTCATCACTAAAAATCATGTTGTTGAAATTGTTGAACTGCTCGAGCATCAAATTGACAAAGTTAAGTCGGTTATTGGCATCATTGGGTCTTAATTCTTGGACTATCTGAATCTAATAAGCCTTCAAATGCAGATCACGTTTCAAAATTCGTCGCAAAGTTGTTCTTTTGACGTCCAAAGACTGACTTCTCTTACGTGTTGACTGTTGCGGATTTCGCTGAACTGAAACACGAACACGCTCCACAATGTCGGCTGATCTTGCAGAAACTGGGCGACCACGAGCCGTAATTGGTACCGGTTGAGCCGGTTGTTTCAAACATTCTGATCCATTTTCGTAACACATTGGCGCTTGGAACTTCACTTAAATCGCGTAAACCGTGTTCATGCCGATACAAACGTCGTGCAGTAATCACTGATTTATTGTTTTCGTAATACGCTCGGACACAAAATGCACGCTGCACTCCCGTGTACGGCTCCATGGCGACTAAATTTCCAGGAAGCGGCGCAGCGAACAACATATCCCCCCGCCACCCCGCGCCGCACGTTACCGAGAAATTGAAGAATTAAATCGCCAACACTGATATGGCCCACCCTATATATATATATATATATATATATATATATATATATATATATATATATATATGTATATATATACATTTATAGATATATATATATATATAAATATATATATATATATATATACATATATATATATATATATATATAATTATATATATATATATCTATATATATATATATATATATATATATATATATATATATATATATATATATATATATATATATATATATATGTATATATATCTATTTATATATATATATATATATATATATATATATATATATATATATATATATATATATATATATACATCGACATATCTATTTATATATGTAAACACAAAGTTTGCTCCGGAATCAACCTCAAGAAATTTACTTAAATAGATCCTTCTTAACCGTATCACTCGTTCACTTTTATTCGAAACCCATCGCCTTCGTTTTCAGTTAACTATGGCACCTAATTTACATGAAATTATATCCTATAGTTCAATGAAAAATCGGCTATGCATTTTCATCTTCATATGTAAAGTTATGATCAGTTATAGAAGGAAAATTATCTCTTTTTAGGTTGTGATTCTTGCCAGTCTTTAGTATGGAAATTACTAATTTTAAGATTTCTAGGCATATGTTATAATTTAGAATATTAACTGGAAAGTAACGAATCAACTCTATGATTTGAAATTACTCAGTCCTTATTATTTCTTCAGGGAGTTTTATAAATCCTATGTGTAACGTTTACATCTAGAGATGTAAGAAGGATCCCTTACTAAGTTCATCGGTAAGCAAAGGATGACTTCGGAAGAGAAAAGCATCCTGAAATGTTCCCTGTAACTATTATTGAATTGTATTTATGCCACATTTAGAAGTAATTTATTGGTTATTTCCGGTAGAAATGATTGAATAAAATGTACCGTTTATGCAGAAAATTAAGGATACTGATAATTTTTATCATTTGCCAACAAAGAACTCGGTATTTCCATCAAATCCTTGAACAGTTATTGGCACTTTTCGTGCGAAAAATTATTTAAACTCAATTTCTCGACACCAATGTATCATATTGAACTGTAAGTATCTAGAGAGTCCTTGGAAGGATTAAAATTCTGTTCAGAGACATTTTAGATCAATATGTTATCCTTCATTTGAAACCTCTACAATCAAAATCCTTACACCCGTCGATCAGTTATGCTGAAAAATCCGGGTGAAACTCGGAAATTTTTTAGTTGCAAGGATAAAAGTCCTTTACCGTTACTCTAATTTCTTATCCTTTAAACGGGACCTAACTGGAAGAAAGACGTATCATTTGCCAAAAACAGGACTCTTCTATCTATCTCAGTTTAAAAGTTATGAGTGAACATACAAAAAAAAAGCAAAAAGAAAATATATACGCGATGAATTGATAACCTTTCTTTTGGAAGTCGGTTAATTAAAAAAATTAATCTACTACGTATATAGCCAAGTGGATGGAGCTGCAAAATTTTTCCCCAATAAACGATCGAATTCGTGTAACAATTGTCAGCTTTCATTTTCACTCCGAAAAGCCAATAATAAGAATACCCAATACCGCTAAATGTGTTTTCTCGTGAAAGTTCATTGTACGAGTAAATAGAAGCATAGTTATTAAGAAGTTGCTAAATTGCAATCCAGACAATGGAATACCATACCGAACTGTCGCAAATGAAAGAAATATACAGGAGCATATCGATTATCCCTTGAGCCTTGATGAATCAATAGATAATAAAATATTGTATTGAATATTGGTGATTCTCATAGTTTCTAAGAAAATTTGCTGTGTCTAGGAAAACCAAAATGTATAACATATAGACATTGAAAAATATTTTGAAATTAATGCCAGCTTGTGAAGATAATTAATTTCACCATATTACACGTCAATTTTATTTTTAATGTTTGTAAGGGATTTGAAACAAAATAATTGCATGAATAAAACGAAATTAAAAAAAAACGAATTAGATTTTTATCAGCAACATTACTGATAAGTGAACTTTTAATACAATTGCACCATTTCACTTTATCAAAATTATTATTAATTTCATTTTTCTCATCTTTCAGGCATTCCTCTATTGCAAGAAGATAGCCCAGTGCACCAATCCGGAGTGTTTTCGTTGCAATAGCTCAAAGATCTATTTTTCATCTCCAAGCAGCTTAAATCCAAGTATCTCGCGATGGAGAAGAAGTGAAGTGTTTGAATCTTAACTGTTGAATTAATAGCCTAAACTGATTTATTCACAAATTTTTTTATAAAGCCAAATTCAACAATTAATCTTAATATCTCTCACATGGCATTTTTCTTCATGTTATGCTTCATTTCCAATTTTCAACTGCCATAGCAAAAAACATATTTCAACAAGAAGCTTTAAAGACAAATGTTAACGTATTAACTAATAAGGCTCAACTACACTTCCATATTATCAAACAAAACTCCACCCTAGCCTATATTCAAAATTTTTCAATGCAACAATTCGAAACGAACATCAACTAACAAAATGAGAGGAATGCGTGTAACAAATGTATAAAAATAAATTATCAAATTTTTGAAGGTGTAAACCGTTAAAACAAAAATCAATCAACGGACGTACAAATAATAAAAATAGAAAATATCCGATAGAAAGCAAATTAAATTAATAAAAAAAAAATCAAGAAAGAAAAACAGTGTGTCCAAAAATATGAAATAAAAAATATTTAAGGACCATTTAATGCAAACCTGTTATTGAAAATCCAAAATAAGTCAAAGTCATAATAGCAGCAGTAGAAACACTGCCCTCCAAAGTTCAATGTTTGATGTAAACTTTTCAACCACTGCAACACAATATTTTAGAGAATAAATCAAAATTAAATAAAGAGTGACACGATGAAGAGTCCAAATGGATCAATTGGCAGTCCACAAAGCTCGGGAGCCCCAAGTTTGTCCGGCAGCAAGACCACATTGAATCGACCAAAATCAGAAGAGCCTCCAATACCTGAGGAATCATTAGTTGAAAAAGCAAAATTTTATACATCGCTATGCTTAGGTAAGTAAAAAAAAAAATCATTTCAGTTAAACGTAACTGCCATGGTGTATTCCATTTTCATTGATATGATTGGCTGATGGATTTCAATTTGTGGCCAGTTTTATTTTATTTTCGATATTATAAGAAGTTATGGGGGTTTTATGGTGGACGAGAATTTTTTTAATTTATACACATCTCTTGCAATAAAAGACAATCACTGAAGGAGGCAACATCTGCAGAGCAATTGTAGTTGCAAGAGTTACCAATATTAACGAAAGTGTGAAATCGTTCCTTTCTGTATTAAGAAGTTTATTTAACTGGAATAAAAAAAAATCCCGATATTTACTCTGAACTTTTCAAACTTTGGTCCCATTAGAATACTTTTCTGATTCTGTTTGGTTGGTCAACTCTTCTAATAATGAACATTTGATTCTGATTTTCAGGAACAACCGCAATTTTATCAATATTTGCATTTCTATTTCTAATTCCATTCGTTGTTGATCCGGCAATATCGACAATAATCGCCGATTATGATCCAGTGCCTGTAACTTGTGTCGTTACCGAGCACGTTTACGCTGAAGGAATGAAAAATTGCAGCTGGAGCTCATGCCGTGAAGGTTGCACAACGGCGGCTATTCGGTAAGGCCCTTTATAGCGTGTTTGGCACAGTAACTTTGATTTCATCATTCCAGATGCCACCAATTACTGGTGAATTATACTCGCATACCGTTTGAAGAGTGGCAAAGTAAGCCTAGGGACTTGGACACCATTGAGTGGGATGTCAGCGATACCAAATTTTTGATTAACTCAGAAGGTTGTGGGTATCCACCTCGGGTAAACTGCAGCATTTTTGCAAAACAGCATGGGTAAGGATTTGTCCGAATTCAATTTGATCCAGTGAAGAAAACCTTAAAATTTGACATTCTATTGTGTTTAATTCAGTTACTCTCACGTTGGGGAGCCATTCCCTTGCTACTACAGCCGTGCATATCCAGAAGTTGTGATTGGACGATACTCATGGGAAGACAACTTGAAACATCTAATCCTGTCGTTGATTATTCCCAACGTCATATTTGCAGTGTCGATTGGCGTGCTAAGCTACTGGTATTGTCCTTGCTGTGACAAGGCATGTCATAAGTCGTCAAGGGTGTACGCCGAGAAATTCCCAGTGAAAGAAGAGTGAGTGTCTTCCGATTAATCTAGGATCGTGTTGTATGCTCTTTGCTCTTTTTAATTTGATTTCCATACGCCTGTGAATGTCTGTCTCGTTCGTCAAATGGATGTTATTGGTTCGTTTCACATCAAATCTATATAATTTTCAATCAATGAATGTCTATCATGGAATTAACGGCAAAAAATTTATGTACCTCCAGTTGATTGTATGGATAAAATACTACGCACAATTGTTACCAGCTATGCCTTAATACATACATAAATGTGATATGATACCTTATTTACCTACATACTCGTACTTGTTGAGCTAAGCTTTTCTATCCTTTGGAGAATGTTAAGAGAAATATTAATGTTCAAATGTTCAATGTTCATGCTTTTAAATATTACTGTTTGTTAATGCATGGAATTTCAATAAGCTTTCAACTAAATACTAAAAGCGTTAGATGTATGTAGATTTGTATATTGCTAGGATTAAACAAACCTTATGCCTAAAGAAATAAAAAACCAATTCAATGAATTTCGTTTGCATGCATAAAATTAAAAAATTTAAAATATTGGAACCCCATTCATTTCTGTCCATTTCTAATTAACTAAAGATTTCTAGCTAAGAAAATCGGATTAATTTGAGGAAATACTCGTACATAGGTTTTTTTTTTTAATATGGTGTGCATTTGTAATAGTTTCTGGATGTAACGATGGAAGGAGTTGGAATGAATTGAAAGGTTCAGAGTCTTTCAAATAAAATGAAGGATTATAGTAGCAGATAAATAGGAAGGAGCTACAGAAAAGTAATCACTTAATCAGGTTTTTTTGGAGTGATATTTTTTTAAAGGTTTCGAGAAATGCAATCTTCCTACTGTGTTGATTTCAATTGAATTACTTTATGTAGTTTAAAATATACCTTCAGTTTTAAATAATCCTACAAGGGATTGCAGTGAATCCGAGGCAAATTATGATAAACCAAATAAGAAGCTTGCTCAAAATGAGGTTTTAAGTGTTCATCCTTTTTGTCATTTTTCGATTGAATATTTCTTTTATTTAAAATGGATTTTATTTAAGTACATATTGTCCATTATTATCTATGACCTTTTGCCATTTTTTGGGTAGAGTAATTATTCCATCTGTGTAGAACTTCTGTGGTCTATCGGCGAAAAAATTGGCCAAGTGGTTTTCACAGTCCCTTTTTGAAGTGAATTTCTTTTCATTAAGGAAGTTTCGTATAGACCGAAACAAATGGTAGTGTGATGGTGCAAGGTCTGGAATATACGGTGGATGCATCAAAACGTCCCAGCCAAGCTCTGTCGATCTTTGCTGGGTCATCAAAGATGTGTGTGGCTTGGCATTGTCATGATGGAAGACAACGCCCTTTCGATTGATCAATTCTGGCCAGTTCTATTGAATTGCTTGTTGCAATCTGGTTAATTGCTGACAGTACAGACCCAAATTGAGTGTTTGCCCAGGTTCTAGCACCTCATGATAAACGATTCCCTTCCAATCCCACCATACACACAGTATAACCTTATTTGGTGTCGATCCTGGCTTGGAAGTCGTTTGTGATGATTCACCTTTTTTAGAAATGATCTTTTTCGAACGATATTCTCATATCTAACCCATTTCTCATCGTCCATGATGATTTGCTTCAAAAATGGCTCGATTTCGTTGCGTTTTATTAGCTTTTCTCAAATGGAAATCCGGTCGATCAAATTTTTTGTGTTAATTCATGCGGTACCCAAACGTCGAGCTTCTTTGTGTATCCAGCCTTATACAAATGGCTCAAAACTATTTGGTGATGGATATTCAGTTCTTTAGCAGTGTCATGGCTGCTTATGTGTTGGTCTTCTCCAATTTTTTGTAAGATTTCATCGACTTTTTCATTGATTGGTCGACATCGACATCGAAATTTCCAGAACAAAAGCGAGCAAACTATCTCTTGGCTGTGGTTTTTGATAAAGTATCTTGACCGTAGACACCACAAATTTTTTCACAAACCTGCGATGCATTCTCACCTTGATCGTAGTGATATTGTAAAATATCATAAATTTTTTCAGAAAATTCACTCATTTTTGAATGAATACAACTTTTGACACGAATGACGAAATGCAAAATTGTCCATATGAAAATTGTAGACTGGAATGCCACCTTTCAAACGCATGTCAGTTTGACTCCATCTGATTAGTATTGCCCGATATATGACAACAAACACCATCTAGTGACAAAAAAGACTCAATACCATATAGAATATCCAATATATTGTTATTTTGATTTTATATCACTTGAATATATTGTTTGATATGATTCCAATTTTTTTAATGATTTAGATTTTATTTTTCAAATTATTTCTCCTTAGGGTTTTGCAAGAAAAAGCTTTAGGAAACCCTATAAGCTTTGCAATCGTCGGGTCGTCCGTGCGTTAGAGCAAGCTTTGTCCGAATCTATTATAGTTACAATCACGAAATTTTCCAAACAAGTCAAAAGTGAAAATTTTTTCAAAATTTAGCTATATAAAATTTCAAAAGGAAGGTGACCCTTAAAAACATTTTTTCTATCGAATTCACCCAATATGGTTATCAAATAAAAGGTTTTCATGAGAACTGTTCAAAACAGGCTCTAAGCTATCACTTTTTGCTTTGAACGGTGCAGGAGGAATGTACAAAAAAATGTTTGTTTACCCCCCCTCGTGAATAGGACACTTTTGATGTGGAAAATCTGGAAAAAAACATGGGGTAGGTCTTCATTAGTACAAAGCCAACAAATACCTCAGAAGGCGAAATTCGAAAAACTTTTTAGTAATTGTACATTTTATGAATTTTACATATATGCCGATAAAATCAAAAGGGGACCTTCAAATTTACCCTATGCATACGAATTCTAAAAAATCTCACAACTACAAACAGCTAAGTTACAGTTGATTGAAAATTTAGCAATCACAACAACAACATTATGTGATAAGTGTGGAAATACACGTTTGCAAAAGACGCAGATACTTTTTACCCTCCACGTTTAGGATCCTTCGGCTTGGGACATCGCACCGAGTTTGCGGAGACGGCTGTAGGAGGCACCACTCACTTTTTCTTTGGTCCCAAGTAGCCACCAAGCAAGAAACGCAGCCGCCGAACACCCCTCATACAGTTGGAATCGAGATTTATTATCCTAACCTGGTGGAGCCCCCCCGATAGAATTTTCGTAGAAAGAAAGGATTATTCAAGGCCGGGGCGACTATTTCGCAATCCTTAGCCAGTAGGCGTTCACCCGACGTAACACGAACTGGAAGCCCCTGAAAAATTAACTCCGGACACTGAAGCACACCCAAGCCATTTCAAATCTGTGATTTAAAAAAAGAAAACCAATCGCAAAACCTGATTTACAGTTTGGTTAAGTACCAAATGCACAATATATTCACAAAACCTGTTCTTACGCCTAATTCTCCTGTTTGGTGGCCCCCCAAGTTAAATCACCTCACGAAGTTATCTCTCCAGCACGCTACTCGACAAACTTCAAACAGCCAATATTCCCCGTCGCTGATGAAAATTCCACCGAATTCTCTCTTCTTCCTTCGTTGAGCTGCTGAATACACTTCCTTGATATCTCGTTGCACTGTCAATCCTCGTCCACCAAAAGAGACCCGCCCTTTGTCCACAGGTTCCTCATCCGCCCGGCTTTAACCGGCGAGCCGCTAATTTTTCTTCGAGGCAATTCAACTTACAATTGCGATGCTAGCTTGCATCAGCGGCCTCCCAACAGGTGTTCATCGTGTACGCACTTACAATTGCCCTCAGGGCGGAACTGATATGGTAATTTAAAGGGGTGCAACTGCTATCGTTAGGTTGGCGTCTCCAATTCCAGTGAAGCCGATGGGGACTGGCGTTCGCGGGGTACCCGAATCGCTTTGTAAAAATACTAGGACAGGAACTTGATCCGAAACATAGTGGCTTTGTGATTCAATTACAAGATCAACTCATTGCTGTGAACTTCAACCCTGGAGGTATACTCAGGTACCACGGGCAGCTGATTAGCCTCCATCTTCGGATGGGCCGCTGATTGGATGCGGCCCTTCGGGGAGTATCGTGGTGATTTTGGTGCAGACAAAGGTTGGCGTTGACCTTATAGCGTCAGATACAGCTAGGTCTCGGATCTACCAGTATGAAAGTTGAGAGTTCCCTCAATGTAAGCTGGTACCGAACTTGGGGGTGATGATTGGCGCTTAAACTAATCGCAGTCTAATGCTGACCGTGAGAATAGGCCCCAAACGGAAGGTACTCACGTAAATTATACCTATAGCTCTCTGATTAGTCTCAACAGCTGAAACATCCAGCAAATTGTCAACATTCGTTTGAGTTCTTGCCAAGCCTAATACATTCTTCATAGAATTTAGAACCTTTGCTCCTTCCTTTACTGCTTTAGATTCACTACTAATTTCTTCGGCAGTATTTTTCATATTAAGTAATATCGTACGTGATACAGAATTTGCCTCACTGATGTTTTTGTAAACGGTTGTGTGAGGAACGTAATATATTTGCAGGAGTGGGGTAACAAGAACCATGTCCATGAATAAGCAATCTACAGGACATATTTCACTTGGGGATAAATTCTTAAGGATTAGAAATATTATTGTTAATAGCTCCGGCGATGCGTTGCATATTTTTCGAAGATACTGGCGACATTCATCCGCTAGCAGAGCTTTATGCGCTACATCCAATTCCTCTTGGATTAAGTTTAGGTTCTTATAAGCGTGTTTCTCAGATTTGGTCATGTACATAACAAGTTTACGATAGAGCTACCAAATTCTTTTCAGTTGCATATGACAAAAGTGATAATTTTATGATTTTTGCCCTTGGAGCGCGTCATGAACAATCGCTGATCGTATGGCGACAGATGTTTTTGTGGCTTGTGCTGGGTTTGTATCACTTGCTAATAATTCTCGTATCTCCTGAATTCTTGGATGCACTTTCTCAGAATCCAATTTATCAGGTACAGCTCCCATAGGTTCACCATAAGTAGCTTCTGATTTAAGATATTCTAATTCTTGTGCCTCCGCGATATAGCCTTTATCTATGCTAACGACTTGTTGTACAGGAGATTTCCTTTTCTTGGAGTTAGAGAATAATTCTGCCCATTAAAACATCCACGCATGCTTGACGAGAGTCCACTACATCGGGAGAAATAAAAACGGGCGACTCATCCAAATCCTGAATAATGAGTTTCATTGCAGGATCATATTCCACTAGAACTCCTCAGTTTTGCTTCGCCATCATTTTTATTTGACTTTAAATTTAAATCTAACCGTTCAGGTTCTATTTTTAACCTATTTCCCTACTTTATTACTCAATATTATTTAAGTATCCTTTTTGTTTAATGTATTCATTTGATTTTTTTACTTTAACATTTTTCCTTTAACACTTATAACCTTGGCTTGGGCGACATCATAACGACTGCATGGGAACTCTTTGCACGAGCAAAGGGAAATACGTAAGACAAATCTGCATATCAGTCAAGTTTTGATATTCAGAAAATGTTGTTTGAGTTACTAATTAGTTTACAAAACCCTTCTAGCAGGAACACACTCCTGCTACTTCTACTTGTTTTTCTCATGTTACTAAAATTCTTACAAAAAGGTTCTCGTTGTTTGTTTCGAAAACTAGATCCACTTGTCTGTGACTGTGGTGAATATCACCACCAAATGCATACACTCATAAAGTGAAGCTCGCATTGCACTCAAATCAATAACGTGGCTTTAGATATTATAAATTCACTTCGTTTGACCCATTACTTCGGGCCAGGTCTCGTTTTGTTACGCCGTGAGGAGCCTTCAAGCTGGGGGATCCCTCTTCTAGCGGGAGGGGAGAGGGTAAGAGGAAGTGACTGACAAGCGATCCCCCAGCCCCAACACCTCCGGCTGCTGTGAGTCCCTTTATATTTTAGGACTGCCCGAACATAATGTGCCACCTGGTTCCATTTGTCACACGATTCGAGCATCACCGCGACTATTTTCTCCGGGGTGAGCTCTCCCGTCTCCCTATAGAGGGCCCTTCGCAACCTGTCCCATTTTATGCAAGCAAAAAATGTGTCGCAGGGATTGTCTTTCTCTCCTGGGAAATACCGACAATCGGGAGACCGTGACTTACCAATCTTGTGCAGGTAAGACTGAAACCACCCATGCCCGCTCAAAAGCTGTGTCAGATAGAAGTCAGTCTCACCATGCTTTTGATTCAGCCACGGTCTCACATCCGCGCAGTCCACCTTCCCTTCATGTAATTCACCCAAGAATGCTGCCAAACGTTGAGTGAGCGCTGTCTCTCCTCGCGGACAACCATCACCCTTGCATCCTTGTTTGGATGCAGATAAATAGAGTGGCACTCTCTAGCAAGGACGCCGACAGGCATCATGCCTGCAATGACTTTCACCACCGAATTAAAGACTGTCGTATACGAAGATGCAATCCCCAGTGCTCCTCTTCTCTGTACCTGTGCCAGGCCTTAAACCTTCTTACTGAGAGCGTCGCCCCATACTTCTTCTCGGTACAGTATCACTGACACTACAACACTCATCAAGAGGCGTCTTCTTGATGGGTTGCGTCCCCCTACGTTGGCCATAAGTAGACTCAGAGCCGATACTCCCGAAGCAGCCTTCTCATCCGTTGCCCTGATTTGCTCAGAGAAACTCATCTTCGAGTCGATCAGTAGCCTCAGGTATTTCACCGCTGGCTTCGACTCGATAAGTATGTCTTCAATACTGATCATCCTTACTCTGGGGATTCTCTTTTTTTATCAAGATGACCACTTCGGTTTTCTCCAGTGCTAAACTCAGCCCGCAAGCAGTCACCCAGTCTCTCACTTGGCGCATTAGCATACATAGCCTAAATTGGATGCCTCCAGCGACCAGAGCCGCAAAATCATCCACATAGCCGATCAAGCGCGACTCATCTGGCATCTCCAATCTCAGTAGCCCGTCTTAGACACGTTCCACAGGTTCGGACCAAGGATAGATCCCTGTGCAATACCCGAAGTAACCGCCATCTTTTGTTGGCCCTGTGTGTGTCGTAGAGCAGGCTTCGGTCTTTTAGGTAGCCGTTCAAAAGCCGCATTAGATATTCTGGAACTTGAAAAAGGTTTTCCAGCGTATCCAGTATATCCACCCATCTAGCGGAGTTGAAGGCGTACCTGACGTCGAGTGTCACTAACAGGACGATTCATCACTTGGTGTGACTATGTGCCTCTGCCTTTTGGACCGCGTTCACCACCTCTGCAAATGCATCGATAGTAGAACGTCCTGCTCTAAAGGCCGTACTGCCGAGGAGAAAAATACCCAGCAGCGCGATAGGTCCCCAGCAGTACGAATCACGTCAGTGAGTCTTCCCTTGATGAGTTTCTCTAGCACTTTCTCAGCTGTGTCTAGCATGCATAACGGGCGGTATGCAGATGGCGATTCAGGATTTCCCTTCCCCTTGCTGATCAGTACGAGTCTCGCAACCTTCCATCGTACCCGGAAAACCCCATCCCATAGGCAAGCGTTGAATGTGCTGAGCAGTGTCAGGGCAATGGTGATAGACGAGCCACAACACCTGAACCGGAACACCATCTGGACCTGAAGCCTTCCTCGCTTTCAATGAAAGGACTGCCTCCTCCAGTTCCAGCTGTGTGAAGAGCGGGCACTTGACTGCTGTTTCACCATGGACAGCGTCAACACAAGGCCCCATGGATTCTTCTTGCCAGCAGCGAGCCTTGCTATTGTCAATCAATTTGCGAAGGCATTTCTTGGCCGACTTATATGCTGCCACCAGGTGTCATGCCTCGTCATGGTTCCGCGCTCGCTGAGCCTCACGTCGAAGCTTGTGATACTCCCTTCGCTTTTTAGCGATTTCAGTTGACCAACAGTACACTGGGGGCTTGCGGTGCCGGGGTTTCTGACGGAGCATAGAAGCGCAGCAAGCAGGCGTAATGATGCTCATAGATGAGTTCACCACGTCTTGAGCTGCAAATTCTTTCGTCCCCTCCAAAGCTCTCTGCAGCGGCTCACCTGCTGTGAGCATCTCGACGAATCTCTCGACATCCACCCTTCCGGTGTTCTATCCAGTTGGAGAAAGCCAACGTCGGGAGACAGCATCACTGATCTCAAAAAGGCTGAGTTGTCCTCTATTACTTTCCAATTGTGTATCTTCCGTACTAAGGACTCCGAGGCGAATGTCACGTCAGGTATGGTTCCATCACAACCAATGCGGCGGAAAGTTGGCGTATTTCCGGTGTGTGGCCGCCATTTCCAGGATTCGTTTTCCCCGCGAATCCGTCTGAGGCATGCTCCATTCGATTGCTTTAGCGTTAAAGTCTCCCCCAACGAGCACGTTACCCTCTGTGTTCGAGAAGGCACCCTCCAGAGCATTA
Organism: Odontomyia ornata; assembly: GCA_963969285.1. Classification (NCBI taxonomy): domain Eukaryota; kingdom Metazoa; phylum Arthropoda; class Insecta; order Diptera; family Stratiomyidae; genus Odontomyia; species Odontomyia ornata. Next base: position 183,112,710 of record OZ017741.1, on the reverse strand, counting down.
AGCTTGGCTTGGAAAGATGATATCGATTTGTTCAGCATTAGGTACACACTAAAGAATGTGGTCCCTGAGCACCGAACCCACACGAAACCATCCCCCCGTCCACAACTCTCCACTTGGAAATCACTGTTCCGAACCCAGATGGCGGCAGTACCAGTTTCGTCAGGATACCATAATGCAGGACTTTTATCATGGTGTTGCTCACTCAGCAACGAAGTCGGCTTTCATACCCCTCGCAAACTGCTCAAGCAGATTTTGGGCGGCGGTTGAACTGCGGTGTAGGTTTAGCTGCAGGATACGGGTCATCGGAGTTCTGATTTTGCCCTGCCTAGGGCTTCCTGGAAAACCCGACATTTTCCTGATCCCAAGACGTGTCCGAAATCAGAACACAATGTGCCACCTTCGTATACCCTTTTCTTTTATGTCCCATTTCACCGCATTTGTAACATAGGGAACTCCTATCGGGTCCTTTGCATACTTGTCTGGTGTGATCATAGCCAAGGTATTTGAAACATTGAAGAGGCGTTTCTCTTCGCCGCATCCTACAGACAACCCACCCTATTCGTACTTTGCCCTTGTTCAGGAATTGTTCGGCGTGCTTTTCGGTCAAGTCAATTATGGCCACGAGTGTCTGGTGTCAGTCTCGCTTTGATTCTTCCCACGCTTGGGAACTCCATTTTATGGCCGCTTCTACCTTAGCCAGAATGGATAAATACCCTGCATGCTATTAAGAAGACTAGACTAAAGAATTGGAGTTCCCAAAGTAAGTCGTTACAATAAAGGGATGCGCTAGAATATTTTGGTAAATCTAAATTATCAGGTTTCCTGGATATTATTTCTAGCCAAGAACATATGCGAAATGGGTCGATAAAGTTTTTTGGCAATGCAAAAGCGGTACCGGTAACTGATTGGCCAAAATACTGAAGTATATCCTAATCTGCATATTGTGAACATCAGACATCTTATATGTTAAGTTCCATTCGTTCATTAGCTCAAAGCAGGCTGCTTATAGGTGGAGCTCTGGTTACACAAACCACTGAAAGTAACATTCCTAGGAATTACAGGGGCATTTAGCACAACATCAGGTAAAACCTTAAACACCATACTGAATTTTTCATCTCTTTAATGGTTACGTTATGTTAAATAGCTGACGATTGGTATTTCATGTATTTTTGATGGTATTCCAAATTAAGTCACAACATATTGGTGGGCATTTTTACAGTGTTTCAAGAGTACCATTATCTTACCGAAGAAAAGATTCTAAGCCTTTTCCAACCCCTATAGGTGATAACTGAAATGTTTATAAAGAAGTGCTCTAAGTTGTACTTTCCGTTATCTATCACCATTTTTGCAAGGATCACGAATTACTATTCCATTTTGTAGGCATGTCAGTTAATAACTGTATGAAGTCTGCGGGTCAATGCGCAATACAACCTAATGAGCATTGATAGACGTTTAGTTTGCTTTTCATCATCTTTCAGAAAAGTTTTTGTCGTTTTTTAGATTATTGTACGGATCGTAATGGTATCAGCCGAGCCCACTTATAAATCATCCAGGGAATTCATAATTATGTTGAGATACTTTGGTATATTTTCTGTCAATACTTGCTGGGGTCTTAACCTCTGCATGTTTTGGAGTCCAATTCAGCTCAATCTTGCAGTTAGCAAAAAGAAGATGCTGAAACTTTCGTGAATTAGCGCTTTCTTTATTTCGAGAGTATTGTTCCATAGTGCCATCATGGCTGAGTGAATGTCAAAGGTGATTGAGTTATTTTATTTTTCGTTTTCTTGTGTGTGATCGTTTTGCGGTTATTATTTGAAAATTTCCACTTTAAAGATACAATGAGGTAGTCTGAGGGCTAATTATAAGCTGAAGTCAATGTACTAATGCATTCACATTTGTTTCCATTTAAAAGTTGATCCAGTTTGATGAGACAACTATAAAATACAGATCAAGGCAGAACCACTTGAATTTATGGCCGAAAGCTTAGTTAAAATTAGACGAAACGGAATATACACAGTGCCGCTCAAATACACTTCATCCCACATCTAATTAGAGAACTTAGGGTTCGTCTATCTATTGTCTATAATTCCAGCATCTTAGAAGTGAGTCAGAATCATTTTTTTCTAAAATCTGAGTGACATCAAAACCAGTCAAAAGCATACAGATCTATCAGCCTTACCTCTATGATTCTCAAAATTTTAGAAAACAATTCGATAAATTTATTGTTGGCACCTGCCTTAAAAAATATTAAATCGAATCGAATCAATATACACACCAAACGCGTAAATCATGCGAGTTCACCATGAACCAACTAGTCTCGAATATAGAAATCAATCTAGAAGACAAAGGGATAGTAATGGAAGTGTTTGAATACGAAGGTCATTTGAAAAGTTTCCGGCCTTACCGGCAAGCAGTCATGGTACGTTCAAGTTCTCTTGCCAACCAATAGATGGTGTTTACATATGTATAACATAAAAATTTTAAGTCATTCCGACCAGTACAAAACACATGACCCTTCAAAGTTGACAGCGGACGTTTGTTAAGAATAATGGATAAAATCGAGCATCGCGCGGTGATAAAGTGCCTCTGTTTCAAGGAAAAAAAACTAGGGAGATGAAAGAAGAATAAGACGCCATATATGCTGACTTGTCGCCCGAATTCACAACCGTAAAAATTGGGTGGCCGAGTTCAAACGCGGTCGCACAAGCATTTTTGAATATGAACATTTTGAACGTCCAACAACTGTTTCAACGGAAGATATCGTCAGTTTAGTGCACACAACCGTGTTAGAAGATCGCCGATTAACCAATAAAGAAATCGCTTAGGCTTGTGGGACATCAACTGAATGGGTGCATAAGATTTTACATGAAGATTGATGCATGAGAAAATTATCCGCGTGATGAGTGTCGCGTTTGTTGGCGATCGACATATAGCGCGTATGGATGGACATGTCGCACGAAACTCTTCAGCTGCTCCAAAAGAATCCTACCGAGTTTTTGTGCCGATTAATTACTGTCGCCAAAACTTGAATCCATCACCATACTCCGGAGACTTAACAGCAGTCAATGTGGTAGGAAAACCAGCTCCAAAGAAGACGAAGGTCGTTCTTTCTGCCGGAAAAGTTATAGCGACAGGTTTTTGAGTAGCCGTGGAGCAATTATGGTCTTCAAGGGAAAGTATTCATAAGTTACCAGGTCGTTGTCAAATTCAGCAAATTCTTCTAACTCCGTCAATCCATCATCAATTAAAATATCATGGCTTATCTAAAATAAAACCAAATGAGCAACAGAAATTTTAATAACTCCTGATGGAATTGAGACAAAACTTACCTCTTCAGTTTTTTGCTGTGTAGACAAAGTTCCAATGTCAGCTTTCTTAAAACATCGAAAAATTGTCTCCTTCTTTATCTCCATCCAAGCAGCATCTAAAAAGTGCGTAGCATCTAAAATTGATATTTTAGGTAGATTTGAACGGTCCATCGTCGATAAATATTCCTGGACAATTCTTCTCCTGTAGCTCTGCTTCAAAACTTTTATGATGCCTTGGTCGAGAGGTTGAAGCACAAATGTTGTGTTGGGTGGCAAAAACACCAATTTAATATTTTTTAAATTTGGCTGTTTTGGATGGGCACTACAATTTTCGATAAGTAAAAGTATTTTCAACCTTACAATTCATTGTCCCAACCAAAAAGCCATTGCGTAAATATTCCACCAGTTATCCACGCTCGATGTTGTGATGAATAAAGACAAGGAAGAGCTTTAATATGTTTAAGGCAACGAGGCTTCGCATATTTTCCGATTACAAGTGGTTTTTCCTTGTCCATGTCAGTCATATTTGTGCGAATAAGAGCTGTCAATCGTTCTTTGCTCAACTTTCAACAATGACACTTTTCTTCTTTTAACACCAATGATTTATCCAGTACGAGTATAACTTTAAAAAATAGCCCAAACTCACCCACATTGTAAATACCCAGCCATTGGAGGTGAAGGTCGAGAGACAATTTTTTCCAATCGGTTGTTACATGAGGGTTAACAGAACTTGACTCACCACTGATTTGCTTGCACACGGTCGAGTGCCTGGTTTTAATTCGGTCAAGCCACCCAATTGAAGCAGAAAAATTTGTGATCTTCAAACACGCAGCCACTTGTCAAGCCTTTTCTTGCAGAATTGGACAACTGACCGGTATCTGGGTGCTTCTGGCTTGTATAAACTAATTTTTAAGGATGATTTCCATTTCTTCATTTTTCCGGATCGTATTTTCTTACGTTTGTTGCCTTCATAGACCGAAAATATTTTTGCTCTTTTTTTTACAATTATTTGCAATGTTGATGCACTTACAATCGAGACAAAAGGTCCGACACGTTTATTTACTATCGAAAAAATTTACAGTTTTTCTAGGTACTCCTGCATAAGAAATACGCATGTTGTCCACCTTTCCGGAAGCTTTTTGATATCAGTATCGAAGAATTCCTTGGGCAACTCGGACAGCTATGTGCGCACAAACTCCTCTACCTCGTCGTCGGTGTTGAATCTTTGACCTCCGAGGGCTTCTTTCAGTGGTCCAAACATGTGGTAGTCGCAGAGTGATAAATCCGCGCTATAGAGAGGGTGTTCCAGTACCTTCCACCCCAATTCTGATATTGTATCGAGCGTGAGACGCGTGGTATGAGGGCTCGCGTTATCCTGGAGAAGAATCACACTTCGTGCTGGAGTGCTCCTCGTTTCGAGCCGTTATTTTGCGATATTGAAAGTGTTTGTGGATGATAAGCCCTACGTTTCCAATACTGATGCCAAGTTCAGCCGAAATGTCTTGAACATTCATCCTACGGTCTTCCAAAATGAGTTGTTCTACGCGGCAAATGTTGTCTGGTGTGATGCTGGTTCGCGGTCGACGATCATGCGGCTCATTCCCAACGATTTCGTGACTATCCTTGAATGCTTTGGCCCATTTAAACACAACAGCCCTACTCAGGCACTCACTACCGAACTGATTTCGCAAACGCAGAAAATGTCTGTGTTTTTAACGCCTTCCCTCACTAAAATATAAATGACAATATGTTGCGCAACGGCGGTCGGCACTCGACGTTCACTCATGGCCACTCATGGAAACATGCGCTCCCAACGAAAACTATACCACACTGTTTTTAAGGAACCCAGCTATCACTTAATCAAGCCACAATCCTCAAACCATACATCTACAGCGTTTGCCTCTATCATATTTGAACCACCCTCGTATGTTTTTGGAAGAAGCGAAGACTTTTTGACTCAATCAAGATTGATCGAATTGTCTTACCAAGGGACGCTTTTCCGTCAGAGAAAATAAGTTACGCGACATTTACACAAGAAAAAATCGCAACAGAATGGAGAACAAAAAAATACTGAGAAGAAAATCCACTCGTATGTTTATTGTGAGCCCAGAAAATCTAATCTGCTCTCATCCAACTTGTCTGGTTGTTTACATTACCCCCTACACCATTTTCAGCCATTCGTATAAAATTCATTTTGGAGAAGCATTTCAAACTAAAAGAAATTCATTCAAGCTCGACATCTTCTGAATTTGTAAACAAAAAATTGTAAAGAACATCTGTACGGGAGAGTGGAAACGCAATGAAAAATGAACGTTTTAAGGCATTATGAGAGTTGACAGCCATTGAAAACTAAGTTTTGTGTCCATTTGAATTCATATTGCGCTAAAATGAATTTTGTTTACACAAATCCAATTTCATTTGAGCATAAAAATACCTGTCGCATACTTTGAAAAGTTGAAGCGTTGTTAAGAAATCAGTGTTATATGCTTCAATCGAAGTGGTATATCCGGGAAATTGGGGCGTTATAACGAGATTATTTTCAATAAAAAAAAGCCAAATTGGGACCGAGGTCAACGAAAATGAGCGCTTTAAGCGGGGAATCGTTATTGACGGGAACGGTATAAGAAAGTTTTACAGTATAAATCAAAAGCGAAACAAAGGGCAAAAAACGAACTGGATTTCTATAAGAAAACATCTTAGAGCTACAGGAACCGCAAACTATGTTATTCCGCAACAAACATGGCAGTGTAGGGTTAAAAGTGTGCAAAAACTCAACAGAACTAAGAGTCAGTCACTGAAACCTATGCAAGCAGCTAAACACAATAGAAGTCCTGAAAGAAGGTACAGGGCACAGGCTTTGCAACGAGAAGGAGGAAACAGTCCACGTTATTTTCGATTGTTCCACAACTAAGCATAGGGGATATGATCATTGAAAGCGAGGAGAGCTCCAGGTCCAGATAGTGTTCCGGCTGAGTTATTGCGGCTCGTCTATCACCATTATCCTGACTTGCTGCTCAGCACATTCAACGCTTGCCTACGGGACGGAATTTCCCCGGTGCGATGGAAGGTGGCGAGGCTCGTGCTGATCAGCAAGGGGAAGGGAAATCCCAAATCGCCGTATGCATACCACCCGTTATGAATGCTAGACACGGCTGGGAGAAGTGCTAGAGAAACTCATCAAGGGAAGACTCACTGACATGATTCGTACTGCTGGGGACCTCCTGCGATCTCCTCGGCAGTACGGCTTTAGAGCAGGACGTTCTACCATTGATGCGATTGCAGAGGTGGTGAACGCGGTCCAAAAGGTAGAGAGAGGCACATAGTCGCACCAAGTGACGGATCGTCCTGTTGGTGACTCTCGACGTCAGGAACGCCTTCAACTCCACTAGATGGGTGGATACTCTGGATCCGCTGGAAAACTCTTTTCAAGTTCCACGATATTTAATGCGGCTTTGAGGAACTACCTAAAGGATCAAAGTCTGCTTGACGACATGACACAGGGCCAACGAAGGATGAAAATTACATCGGGTGTTGCCCAGGGATCTATCCTTGGTCCAGACCTGTGGAACGTGTCTTACGACGGGCTACTGAGACTTGAGATGCCAGATGAGTCACGTTTAATCAGCTATGCGGATGATGTTGCGGCTCTGGTCGCTGGACGCACCGTTGAACCAGCACAACTTAGGCTAGGTATGCTAATGTGCCGAGTGAGGGACTAGATGACTGTTCACGGGCTCAGTTTAGCACTGGAGAAAACCGGTTGTCATCTTGACAAAAAAGAGAATCCCTAGAGTAAGGATGATCAGTTTTGGAGACATACAAATCGAATCGAAGCCATCGGTGAAGTACCTGGGGCTACTGATCGACTCGAAGATGAGTTTCTCTGAGCAAATCAGGGCAACGGCTGCAAAGGCTGCTTCGGGAATATCGGCTCTGAGTCAACTTATGGCCAACGTAGGGGGACCCAGCCCGTTAAGAAGACGCCTCTTGATGAGTGCTTTAGGGTCAGTGCTACTGTACGGAGCAGAGGTATGGAGTGACGCTTTCAGCGAGGACGTATACTGAAAACGTTTGGCACAGGTATAGAGAAGAAGAGCACTGAGAATTGCATCTTCGTATCCGACAGTCTCTGATCCAGCGGTGAGAATTATTGCAGGCGTGATACCTGTCATCTTCCTTACTAGAGAACGCCGCGCTATTTACCTGCACCGAAACGAGGATGAAAGGGAGATGTTTGCCCGCGAGGAGAGACAGTGCTCGCTCAACGATTGGCAGCAGTCTTGGGTCAATTGCACGAAGGGAAGGTGGACTACCCGCCTCATGGTGAGACTGACTTCTATCTGACCCAGCTTTTGAGCGGACACGGGTGTTTTCAGTCTTACCTGCACAAGATCGGTAAGTCACGGTCCCCCGATTGTCGGTTTTGCCCAGGAGAGGAAGACAATGCCTGCCACACATTTTCTGCGTGTACAAAATGGGACAGGTTGCAAAAAGAACTCTACAGGGAGACGGGAGAGCTCACCCCGGATAATATAGTTGCGGTGATGCTCGAATCGTTTAACAAATGGAACCAGGTGGCACATTATGCTCGGGCAGTCCTAAAATATAAAAGGGACTAACAGCAGCCGAGGGCGCTGGGGCTGGGGGACCGCTTTTCTGGCACTTCTTCTTCCCCTCCCCCCTCCCGCTAGGAAAGGAAACCCCTAGCTTGAATGCGCCGCACGGCGTAACAAAACGAGACCTGGCCCGAAGTAATGTGTCAAACGGTTCCAGGTTAGATTCTCAGGTTGAAATGGGAGGTGTTTAGTGGGTAGTCCAGTCGCCTTCTTGCGAGCATGGGAGTCCCACACTCTGTGCATAAATGGCATTCACCTCCCTACCACAAAAAAAAATAGGGGATATGATCTGATAAATGCAGTGAGTTTCCTCCTGGCTTCTAAGTTAAAGGAAATTTTTGGAGGAATGTACAGTAAGCCTTACTGACTGCAGTATTAAGAGTCACTTAACTCGACTTTACCAAAAGTCTTCCATCCATCCAGCCTGAATGAAGTTCGAAATATCATAAAAAGGCCTCTAATATTTTCGACGGTTACTGGCATATTTGAATACAACAATGGACGGTAAAGACAAGCAAATAGAAGGAAAATGAGGCTTTCACTCAGTGAAAAATGAGCCCATATTGCAAGGCTCAGGAAACTTTAGTAATTTAACTTAATTGAAATTTAATTTTTAAAAAACAGAAAAATGCAGGGGGTACGTATTTTTACAATAGTTTCCTGTTGATATTAGTTTTACGACAGGGCTAGATGCTTTTGGAATCAAGAACAAATTTTCGTCGTCCTATGACAATTGATGTCTTTGGACGGACATCTTCAGTGTCTTTTCTCATTCTTTGTTTCCGTTTCTGGACAGTTCTGTGAAAATATTAAATTAAACTACGAATCCAATACAAGCGTACCTAACTATTGTAGGTATTCCTTTGAAACTTATAAACATATTTTTATTTTACACGTTTGTACCCAGTACTTTAGAATACATACATGCATGTTTGCCACGAAAATATTCCTGTTTGAATTCTAGTTGATGTTACTTTAGAATTATAATTGAATAATGTTCAAATATATTACACCGTAGTTGCCTTGAGTAGTTTGAATGATTTCCACTGCCATCACTAAACTGAAATTATTAGAAGCATAAATTTTACGTTATTTTAGCAAACTTTTATGTCGCAGTGACGACGAAGATGAACTGGAGTATTAGTCATAAACTGAGCGGATTTTAATTACTTAATAATAGTGCGATCTTCACTTAACGGCGAAATTAGTACATAGAATAAACTACCGAACAATTCTACAACATTATCAATTTGCCAAACTTTCGTTAGCTCTTTAAAGTAAAAAGAATGATTGAATAGTAACCAATTAGATAAATGTAGACAATTGAACGAAATAACATATTTTTTCACCTATATTTGCACGTAATTAATATTCTCTACGATCAAGTGTAAAAGTGTAATGTATGATTTAAGCTTCAAAGAACAAAATAAATACTGTTTTTATGTACATAATTATATAAGCTTTAAGCTTTTGATATGAAAAAAAAAAATGAACGAAGAAAGTACAGAACGAAATGATCAGTAACATAGTTATCTCTGCAAAAGTAGTGTTCGTGGATAAATTTGCTTATTCTTGCTATTATTTACAAAATTTAGCGTAGTATTTAGCAAATCCAAAATTACTCAATTAGTTTCAGTACAGTAAGGCATAGTATGCTAGAAAATGAGGGCTACCTCTGATGAACTACAATACTTTATTGTGATTCACTTCCGCTATTTTGCTTAAGTTTTAATGAACGCCTGCGTGAACTCTTGAACCCATACATGGTGACAATCTTTTAAATGGCTATTTACCATATAAAAGTTATCTTTACCAAGTTTTAGCATTTAGATCAATAATTTTTCACGATACGGAAAGGAAGTTTCGCAGCTGAGGGAACAACTTATGTTAAATAAGAGAAATAATATTTAATTCTTCTAAATCTAGGGTGCTTTCTTTAAGCCACATTAGCTTAATTAACTTGTAACTTTGTCCTTTTTATAATATACAAGTCCAGTTCAGAATCAGAGTATATTTTCGACCTCAACTACACTCTTGCCGCCAGTTTAATGAGTTTACTTCACCCTTCGTTGACAAATATGTACCGGGTTTTGCTTCCAAAACCTGAAGATTTAGGAGTATGTTTTCTGAGTGATATGCAGTATTCGAGAGCTTAAAGAAATGAGAGATGCAATAAGGATCCTACCATCATCGCCTGGAATTGACTCCTTGGTGTTGGTCCAACCTGTATCTTTCCCGAAACGCCTTCTTGGCCTGCTGTGTAGCCAGCATGATTTCCTCTATTATAACTCGGCGTACACCAACACACTTTTGAAGAGTTAAAGTTTACCGTCTTAGGAGGACAACAACAGATAATTGATAAGAAAGATGGGAGGCTTTTTCATATGCAACATACGAGTATGTGGAAAAAAGTTTGCATCGGGTGTAAGATTTGATATTATTTCTCTTGGTTAAAACGTCCTGGCTCATATTCATCGAATTACCTTATCTTAAAATGAGTGAAATCTACGAAAATATTATTATAGCCATCAAACGACTTATTAAATCTTTTTTAATTTAATTTGAATTTCCTTCACGAGTTTGTTATAAAATCATTAAAGAATAATTGATGAAGTATTAAAAAAATGTGATATAGATTTAAATTGACATATAAATTATTTTGTTACTTGTTTAAAATGCTTAGATATGTTACATAAATTTACATGAAATCGCAAATAAGTGAATTAAATGTTTGTGTAAAATAAAATGTACTAAATGTTATTCACCTCATAAGTATAAAAGTGTCTCATATATCCATCTATTTGGTGTTGAATTGTAATAATTGACAATGATTCCAGCTGAAGTGGAAGCTGCTTTTTATGTTATCACTATTCATATTCTTTTTATCATTAAGATTTTATTTTGGTTGTTTATCGGACAGGTACACAAATGCATTTTCTTCGGACACGATAAAGTGCACATATTAATGAATATAGACCTGTTTCTCGAAAATATGATTGAATTATATAAAGATAAAAATAAAATGTTCACAAAAATAAAATATTACAAAAATAAAATCATCAATTTAATGAGGAATTGTTTGAATTATTGTTTAGTATTTAGTTTTAAAATTATGTACTGATGAAACTAATGGTAAAATATATACATGAAAACAATTATGTAGATAACTTTTCTTGCAACTATGTAATACTTTTAACAAATAAATTTCAATAAACACAGCTATGCATTAAATGTTGAAGTTTTGGCTTGTTAGAATAGATTAAATATTTTAATTTCTGCAATTTGAACGAAGGTAAGTTATAAAACGCATCTGTTTTTTTTTGCGCGCATGAGTAGCGAATAGTTGGGGGAAGTAGCGCATCAGTTTTGCAAGGTATTTCATACTGGCTGCCACTAACAACAACAATAGGCTCCCCGAAATATGAAATCTAAACATAAGAAACTCAAGTAGCCAAAGCTAGGCGTGAGAAAATGTGCAAGTTACATCAAAATCATGCAAAAATCATATCATCTTCTTCTTCTTCGTGGCACTGCAGTCCCTCTCGGACTTACACTTTTAGAAACAAGTGCCCCCACCTATCTCACTCCATCGACCGCGTTCCAATTTTGAAATCCGAGCAGCGAAGAACTGTCCGTCGATCGAGTCAGACCAATTCTTTTACGTTTTTCCCCACTAGTCTCCGCCCTTCAGCTCACCCAACTAATACCTTTTTGGGTATCCACTGTTTACCTATACGATTCACATGAACAGCCCATTGCAGTCTTACAATCGTTGACATCTCCGGCTCGTCAAAAACTCCATACAGCTCATGCTTGTATCGAATTCAACATTGGTCCGCGCAGGGTTGGTTTTTTTGTGGTAGGGAGGTGAATGCCATTTATGCACAGAGAGTGGGACTCCCATGCGCGACTGAACTGCCCACTAAACACCTCCCCTGTCAACCTGAAAACCCAGCCTGGAACCGTTTGACACATAACTTCGGCCCAGGTCTCGTTTTGTTACGCCGTGGGGCGCCTTCAAGCTGAGGAGTCCCTTTTCTAGCGGGAGGGGAGAGGGGAAGAGGAAATGCCAGAAGAGCGATCCCCCAGCCCCAGCGCCCCCGGCTGCTGTGAGTCCCTTTTATATTTTAGGACAGCCCGAACATAATGTGCCACCTGGTTCCATTTGTCAAACGATTCGAGTATCACCGCAACCATATTATCCGGGGTGAGCTCTCCCGTCTCCCTGCAGAGTTCCCCTCGCAGCCTGACACATTTTGTACACGCAAAAAATGTGTGACAGGCATTGCCCTCCTCTCCTGGGCAAAACCGACAATCGGGAGACCGTGACTTACCGATCTTGTGCAGGTAAGACTGAAAACACCCGTTTCCGCTCAAAAGCTGTGTCAGATAGAAGTCAGCTTCATCATGCCTTCAATTTAGCTACGGTCTCACATCCGGGATGAAGCACGCAGTCCACCTTCCCTTCGTGCAATTCACCCAAGACTGCTGCCAATCGTTGAGCGAGCGCTGTCTCTCCTCGCGGACAACTATCTCCCTCGCATCCTCGTTTCGGTGCAGGTTAATAGCGCGGCGCTCTCTAGCAAGGAGGGCGACAGGTATCACGCCTGCAATCACTCTCACCGCCGAGTCGGAGACTGTTGGATACGAAGATGCAATTCTCAGTGCTCCTCTTCTCTGTACCTGTGCCAATCGTTTTCGGTATACCTCCTTGCTGAGAGCGTCACTCTATACCTCTGCTCCGTACAGTAGCACTGACCCTTCTTGATGGGTTGGGTCCCCCTACGTTGGCCATAAGTCGACTCAGAGCCGATATTCCCGAAGCAGCCTTCTCAGCCGTTGCCCTGATTTGCTCAGAGAAACTCATCTTCGAGTCGATCAGTAGCCCCAGGTACTTCACCGCTGGCTTCGATTCGATTTGTATGTCTCCAATACTCCTTACTCTAGGGATTCTCTTTTTTGTTAAGATGACCACTTCGGTTTTCTCCAGTACTAAACTCAGCCCGCGAGCAGTCATCAAGTTCCTCACTCTAGCGACCAGAGCCGCAACATTATCCGCATAGCCGACCAAGTGCGACTCATCTGGCATCTCAAGTCTCAGTAGCCCGTCGTAAGACACGTTCCACAGGTCTGGACCAAAGATAGATCCCTGGGCAACACCCGATGTAATTTCCATCCTTCGTTGGCCCTGTGTCGTGTCGTAGAGCAGGCTTCGGTCCTTTAGGTAGTTCCTCAAAAGCCGCATTAGATATTCTGGAACTTGAAAAGAGTTTTCCAGCGTGTCTAGAATATCCACCCATCTAGTGGAGTTGAAGGTGTTCCTGACGTCGAGTGTCACCAACAGGACGATCTGTCGCTTGGTGCGACTATGTGCCTCTCTCTGCCTTTTGGACCGCGTTCACCACCTCTGCAATCGCATCAATGGTAGAACGTCCTGCTCTAAAGCCGTACTGCTGAGGAGATAGGTTCCCAGCAGCACGAATCGCGTCAGTGAGTCTTCCCTTGATGAGTTTCTCTAGCACTTTCTCAGCCGTGTCTAGCATTCATAACGGGCGGTATGCAGACGGCGATCCGGGATTTCCCTTCCTCTTGCTGATCAGCACGAGCCTCGCCACCTTCCATCGCACTGGCAAAACCCCGTGCCGTAGGCAAGCGTTGAATGTGCTGAGCAGCAAGTCAGGACAATGGTGATAGACGAGCCGCAACATCTCAGCTGGAACACTATCTGGACCTGGAGCCTTCCTCGCTTTCAATGAGAGGACTGCCTCCTCCTGTTCCAGCTGTGTGAAAAGTGGGCACTTGACTGCTGTTTCACCATGGACAGCGTCAACACGAACGGGATGGGCGGGGGGTCGGGTTTAGGGTGGGGTGACCCGGGCGGCTGCCCGAGACGCTTCAGTTTTAAGGGCGTCATGTGCGCCAGCACATTGTACTTACTTAACCACTTAATTTCTATATTGAAATGCTCAATTTGTTGGAAATATTGTTTTGGGAATTCTCTCATAAAACTCAATCAATTTTACTGGGTTTAACTTACATGTCAACAAGCCCGCGATAAATACTTAAAATCGATGCTTGACTCTTGACGCTAACATCAACATCAAAATTGACACTTCTGCAAAATCGATCATTCCTTCCAACATTACCTAGTAACTAGTAGAGGACGAAAGAGACGCACTGAGCAATGGATGAGAAATATAATTTTGTACTCGTTCATGAGAAGTTTATCCGCGAGTTTTAACAACACTTTACTGAAGAAACCAAAAAAATATGTGCGGTATTCACTAAAGATTCGAAACTTTGGGGAAGTGCCTGTAGAGAGAATTCTAGTGCGAATTCCGTAGACATAATTTTTGATGTGATCAGTTCAATACCATTATATTTCTTTAGTGAGAGGAGAAGTGAACTCCGCCGTAGACGGTCGCAAGCCCATTTGAGAAAGCAGGAGGGATCCCCCTGTTTCCCCAACCCATAGCTTCAATGAGTCCTCATCCCAAACCCCCCAATTAAATGGTAGTAAATGCTCTCGGGGTCGCATATTGGGCTTACTGGTTCCCCAATAATGTGACATTAAATGCCGAGAAATGCTAATAACTGTAGATGCATCTACAGCTCTGCTACTAAATCCTACTTATACCTCCTTTATGAGGGCGCAAGAGGGAGAAGGTGAATCTTTCATGCCTGATAATGGAATCGACGTAGTAACCATGCCGTCAGAATGAAGGTTGGGCGACGGGCTAACTCACCGTCCCTGGAAAACCTTTAAATGTTTCAAAACATGCAGACGGGCCTCAAAATGGATTGGACTCGCAGCAATGACCTCACAACCGAAAAAAGCTCTATGACATTGGATCCTGGAATGTCAGATCACTCAATTATTACTTTTACAACAGGCCAGTCAAAATCAATTAAAGAGATTGGCAGTCCAGGAAACGAACTGGACTGGAAACGACATTCAAGACATGAGGTCGCACACAATATTCAAAAGTGGGAAGCCTACTGGAGAATTCGGAGTGGCCTTCATTGTGGACAGGGAGTTCAAATCATACGTTATTGATTTTAAGGCGATCAATGAACGGTTGTGTGCAATCCGTATAAAAGCAAAATTCCTCAAAATCTGGCTGATAAATGTTCACGCCCCGACCGAAAAAAAGGATGAAGAAACGAAGGAAACGTTCTGTAATCACCTGGAAATACTGGTCAACTCATTGCTTCCAAACGACACAAAAATACTTCCGGTTGATTTCAACGGTAAGGTTGGGAATGAGCTATCTCATCGGGGAACGACTGGAGGATACAGCCTGCACGATGAAACAGATGACAATGGTCAGCGCAGAAATCTAGTCATACGTTCAACTTGCTTTTACACATCGACGCATTCATAAAATGACCTGTGTATCACCCGATGGCAACACAAAAAACAAGATCGATCATGTTCTGATCCAACAACGTTGGGCCTCGAGCATACTTGACGTCCGTACATACCGAAGAGCCAATTGTAACTCAGATCATTACTTGATCAAATTCAGCTATAGATGTCGTATGTCAAAGGCATATTTGGTGAAGACCAGCCCGCTACAAAAGTTTGACATCGAAAGGCTCCAAACGGCGTCTGTGGCAAAAAATATCACGGAGACCCTCGACAACCAGCTGGCTCCCATCTTATCAGACGCATCGTTGAAGACAAGCAATGAGCTCTGGATGGAACTGAAAACGGCTATTAGAACCGTGGCAGAACAAACGATCGGACATCAAGCCCGGCGCAAAAGAAATGATTAGTTCGATGATGAGTCCAGAATGCGCTAGACAAAAAGAATCAGGCGTACAAAAAATACCTAGATAGGAAAACTATGACGAAGAGAGAACACTATGAAAATCTCAGAAGAGTAGCGAATAAGATAATCAGGATTAAGAAAACAAAATACTATGACGACCAATTGAGAAGTATAGATGTAAGTTTAGCGAGCAACAACACAAGAGAAGCATACAAAGTAGTGAAAAGCCTGAAACGTGGTTATCAGCCTAAAAACACGCTCTGTCGTGATGACATCGGCAATATCATCGCTGATGAAACCAAGATTAATGAAAGATAGGCATCATCTTTCAAGAGCCTCCTTGATCCTCCGCATAGCTCCAGAACATTGGAGCCTAGTGATGTCTGCGGAGAGCTTCCATTGGCCCCATCACCACCGGATGAAGTTTGTTCCGCTATCAAACCCCAAGAGAATAATAAAGCGCCGGGCATTGATGAGATTCCAATGCAGCTTATCAAATATGGTGACAGTAGTGTACATCAAGCTATTCACAAAGTCGTCCAGCACATTTGGCAACAAGAACATATGCCGAAAGAATGGAGCCAATCAATTATATTCCTTATCCACAAAAAAGGTGACAAGCTACAGTGCGAAAATTATAGAGGCATATCACTACTTTGTACGGCGTACAAAATATTTTCAAAGATATTTGAAAATAAAATTGGATCATACGCTAACAGTATTATTGGGGAGTACCAAGGTGGTTTTAGAGCAAGTAGATCGATGATAGATCAATTGCACAATCAAGCAGGCAATGGAAAAATGTTGAGAGTTCAACATAAACGTTCACCAAATTTCCGTTGACTTTAAGCTAGCATACAACAGTATTGGTCGGAACGTATTGTACCAAATAATGTTTTGCTTTGGCATCCCAGCCAAATGGGTCCGTCTTACCAAAATGACAATGACGTCGACGACCTCCCAAGTCCACATCAATAACCAACTCACCGATGCCTTTGACACAAATATCGGACTAAAATAGGGAGATGGGCTGGCCACATTGTTCTTCAATTTGTCTCTGGAGTACGTCATACGGAAGCTACCTGTCGATATGCGAGGTGCATTACTATTCAAGTCGAGCCAAGTAGTAGCCTATGCGGATGAGATAAACATTTTGTCACGGTCGCTAACAACTGCCAAAGAACTTTTCCTAAAACTCGACAGCGAAGCTAAGCTAATAGGGCTACAAATCAATGCAAATAAAACAAAGCTCATGACGCAGTCGAGGAAAAATACCGCAAATACACAAAATATCACCTTTGGCGAATACAGCATCGAAAATTTTGGCAAATTTGTGTATTTAGGTGCCAAAATAACGAAAACGGCTAATGAAAGAGACGAAATACGCCGAAAAATACAGCTCGCAAATCAAATATTTTATTCAGTTTTGACGATCTTGAAGCACAGCTACACAGCAAAACAAAGCTCTGAGTATACAAATCTGTGGTAAGATCTGTGTTATGCTACATGGACCCTAAGCCAAGTATCCGCAAATATATTGAGCACGTTTGAGTGACGGGTCCTGAGGCGAATAATCGTAGCGAAGCTACACGGGGACCAATGGCGAATTCGATACAACCATGAGCTGTATGAAATTTTCGACGAGCCGGATGTCACAACGATTATAAGACTGCGGAAGCTGCAATAGGCTGGCCACATGAATCGAATGGACGAACAACGGATACTCATAAAGGTATTCGTTGGGAGAACTGAAGGCCGGAGACTAGTGAGGAAACTGTGGAAACGCTGGCCTGACTTGGTCGACGAAGATAGTTCATCGCTGCTCGGATTTCAAAATTGGAAGTCGCGGTCAATGGACTGAGACAGTCGCAGGCGCTATTTGCGAGAAGCGAAGGCCCGTAAGGGGCTGTAGAGCTAAGAAGAAGAAAAAAAGTGTAGAAGTGAATGGTATTAATATTAGAATTGGTGAGGATTTATATTAAACTAAAACGTGAAAGCAAGGTGATAGTGCTTTATTTTCATTACTTTTCAAAACATCAGTTTTTCCTTGGTATTTATCTACAGTATGTTGATGAAATCAAGTGGCATCATGGTTGGTGGCATGATATTGTTTTAGATATTTGGTATGTTCTAAGAATTTCGACCGAAACAAGTGTCGTGAATGTATATTATTTACAATTTTTGGTAAATTGAAATAATTGTTATATTTTTGAGTTGTGTAATATTTCTTTTTCAGGGTAAATTTGCTTACAGATATTTTGGACTGTCATAGTTATAACGTTACATTGTAATCGTGAAATTGAACAGGATTCACACGATAAGTAACAAAATTGAATGGTGGCTGAAAATAAAGATATTATTACATGTCCAAACAATTCTGCGAGCTACTGTCGCAATTGTTGTCACAACTATCAATAACATCATGATCTATAAATCAATGTACTCGAAAGCACAAGAATCGACCAAACATGATCATTATCTCAGAGTGACGTCACTACGGCCATTTAAATTGCTCAAATATTCCAGGTAGTTCGCCAATGTACGAGAAATGGATTAAATGACTAGAGACCCTATATAAATCCGAGCTGAAGGAATGGGAGGGATGGAATGGTAAAACTGCGTGAAGTAAAGGCAATATTGATTGATAGAGTGGAGTGATTTTCGTAATACGGACTGTTGAAATAAAAATTGATAGACAAGTGAAAAGTAAAATTGTGAAATAAATGATTGTGCATTCTTAGTAATAAACTCGTTTAACTTACTTTAAAAGACAGTGTGTTTTCACTTTCCCGGGACATTAAAATTATCGGCGGCGAACCATAAGAAAGTGAGAAAGAAAATTTTAGAAGTGAAAACTTTTAAACATTTTTAAAGTGCACAATAGTGAAATTTAACGTAGAAACTAGTGGGAAAATAGCCAAAACAAAAAAATGCCACGAAACTTACATCTAAAAATAGATCAATTGGCCATATCAGAGCTTCAGGAGAGTCAGAATAGCGAAATCTGGCTACACGTTTGCGTGACATGATCGAGGCAGAAGGTGCGTATATGAATTCGGGCGAGTCCTCAGATGCGGGAAAAGGCGCAGAAGGCAGAGAAGCAGAAATACCAAAATCAAAGGAAACAGAAAACGCGCTGATGCAAACGTTGATGCTGACGCTGATGCAGCAAGAGCAGCGGCAGCAGCTACATGAACAGTCATCCAGTTTAACTGCGAAGCTAGACCAACAAGCATTCGAAATCAAGGCAGACATCACACAGAAGCTGGAGAAACAGTCAACTGACTTGAAGGCAGATTTGCAAAAACAGTCAATCGAAATAAAAGTGGAGCTCGGCATTCTCAACAACCAAATTAAATGCATCTAGGAAAAGGTTGACCAGGTCGAAGAGAGAATCAATCATAATATCAGCCAGGTCGAGGAGAAAATTAACCATGGGATGAAAAAAATGAAAAAGGGATTGGAAGCAGCGAACGTAGTAGTAACCACCTCACCAGCCCCACTTATAACCGTAGCGCAAAGCACATCCTGAAATGTGAAAGCACCAATATTGGATGGGCAAATGATCTGGAGTACTTATAAAATTCAGTTTGTAACCGCCGCCAGGACAAATCACTGGAATGAGCAAGAACGAGTAACTGCATTAATTCTTGCTCTAGGAGGCGCAGCTACCGAGATTCTGCAGACGACTCCCATTGAGTCGCACTCAAACTCGGCTGCTATAATGAATGCGCTCGACATGCGTTATGAAGGTTATCATATGAAGCAGATTTATCGGTCACAGCTACGGCATTGGATGCAGAAGTCTGGCGCAACCTTACACCAGCTAGCCCAAGACATTGAGTGACTGACACTTTTGGCTTACCCAGCTCACGACCCAGAATATCGAGATGACGTAGCAGCAGAAGCATTCATCAGCGCATTAAAGACCAAGAATTGCAACAAGCCGTGCATTTAGCCCAAAAGTAAACGGTTAACAACGTATTGGCTTATAGTCTGAACTTTGAGGCAGCGAAAAATGTGACTCATACCACTGCCCGGGTCCGCGAGATAGTGGCAGACGAGTGCAGATGTGAGCGCGTAGAAATTGAGCGAGAGTGGTAGGTAAATGGTGCGCCCAGATGCTGGAATTGCGGTAAGAAGGAACATCTGCAAAGAGAATACAAGAAGCAAAGAAAACCGAGCTATTGTCCAGGGCGGCGGAGACCCAGACCGAGTCAGGAACCCCAAATAGAAGCTATTCAAACTGAGGAAGCCAATTTTGTAGGGCAAAGTTTGACTAGGATGACCGACGTCCCCAGCACTACCATCACCATGTCAAGACTACATCGTGGGGAAGCGGACTTATGCCTTCCGGGTCAAGTTGATGGATCGACTATCTGACCAGATCTAGTGAGGCAACAACTACTTCACAAGGGCAGGACTTTCTCACTACGGACAGCTACGGGAGAAACTGCACCTGTGCATGGAGAGGTCAACCTCCAGATACATTCTCGGAATGGATTTTCTGCGACCACATGGAATCACGTTGGGTTTGGGTAAATGGGTATTGAAATGGCTGAATGTCAAAGTATTCATGTAGGATCCCAGCGTCCGAATTCCCAAGATGAATGTGGTAGTATGTGCTGACATTGATGTACCAAATTCTTCCGAGAGCATTGTATGGGCCAAGCTTGATGGTGATTCTGGAGACCACCATGCTTATCTGATAGAGCCAACGAAGACGCCAGCATTGCGCAATTTGATTGTAGGACCAAGGCTTGTAAGGTCTATAAGAAACGGATACGTGCCGGTAAGAGTCTTTAACACCGCAGACTCAACCACTAGCATCAAAGCGAGAGAAGTCATCGGCAGTTGCCAGCTCATTCCTACCATCACCTCTATGAAAGCTACTCACGATCATCATTGGAAAAGGAAGCAAGACGCAGACAAATCTCAGGAATTCACGTTTGCAATATTGAAGCAGACCAAATTGCTAGTGCAGCTAATAAAGCAAGCCTCTGATCTTGTCACCAAGTATAGTGGCATCTTCTGAACAAGCCCGGATGATCAAGGCCGAACGAATATGGTGACGCACGTCATAGATACACAGGGAGCCAAGCCAATGCGACAAGCACCGAGACGTCTTCCTATAGCCATATAAGGAGAAGTGAGCGCACCAATTTTGGGCGTGGAAAAACAAGGTCTCATCGAGCCTTTTGTCAGTCCATGGGCCACGCCAGCAGCCCTAGTAAAAAAATGGTAGTACTCGTTTTTGTGTTGACTATAGCCAGCTTAACGACGTCACTAAGAAAGAAAGTTACCCGCTGCCAGGCATCGACGACACTTTAGCCGACGCAAAATGGTTTTCTACACTCGATCTCAAGAGTGGCTACTTGCAGGTAGAAATCGACAAGAAGGACCGAGAGAAGACCGCATTTTCAGTTGGGACCTGATTGTGGCAATTTGTGGTGATGCCATTTGGGCTTTGCAATGCTCCAGTCACCTTTGAACGCCTGGTGGAATACGTGCTACGAGGCCTGACCTGCTTGGTGTATCTAGATGACATCATTGTTATTGGGAGAACGTTCGAAGAGCATGTGTGGAACTTAGAAGAGGTTTTCTCCCAATTGCGACTGGCGAGTCTGAAACTTAGTCCCGACAAGTGTACACTTTTCGTAGCTGAAGTAAAATATCTGGGAAACGTTGTATCAGTAAAAGGGGTCAAAGCAGACACTGAAAAAATTGAAGCCGTGAAAAGCTGGCTAACACCAAACAACAAGCGCCAACTACGAAGTTTTCTAGGTTTGGTGGCCTGCTATCGAAGATTCGTCAAAGACTTTGCCAAAATAGCTAAGTGTCTCCATCAGCTAACTGAGGAAAATTGTCCGCATGGCTGGAATGAACAAATCCAGGCAGCCTTTGAGACCTTGAAGGAGAAGCTGTGCATATCACCGGTGCTGGCATATCCGAAGCCCGGAAAAAGGTTTGTAGTTGACACAGATGCAAGTAACGGCAAGATTGGACCTGTATTCTCCCAGCAGATTGATGACAAAGAAACAGTCCTCTCATATTACAGTCGAGTTCCCTCAAAAAGTTAGAGGACTACTGCGTGACCAGAAAGGAACTATTGGCTATAATAGAGCCAACCAAGCAGTTCCACAAGTACCTATATGGCCAGAAATTTGTTCTTCAAACAGACCATGTATCACTAAGATGGCTGCTTAACTTGAAAAACCCCGAGGGAGTGAGAGGACTACTGCGTGACCGGAAAGGAGCTATTGGCTATAATAGAGCCAACCAAGCAGTTCCACAAGTACCTATATGGCCAGAAATTTGTTCTTCAAACAGACCATGCATCACTGAGATGGCTGCTTAACTTAAAAAACCCCGAGGGACAAGTTGCGAGATGGATCGAAAGATTGCAGTCATACGACTACGAAATTGTTAATCGGAAGGGCGGAGTTCATGAAAGTGCTGACACCCTATTTCGTTGTTCATGTCCAGTAAACTCCAAGCATTGCCCACGGATTGAAGAAAAAGAGCCGACCATTGACCTGTGAGTGATAACGGCCGAATTTGATGAAGGTTGTTCGTCGTTGGAGATTCGAAATGGCCAACTTGCCGATAAAGACATCGGGCCATTACTCGTATGGAAGGAGACAACTGGAAGGACGTTTCGTTGTACAGCGCCACCCTGAAAAGTTATTGGGCACAATGGAACTCCTTTCAGATGGAGGTTGGCATATTCAAGCGAAAATGGAAAACGGGGTCTGGCAGCTCCTATGGGATGCAAACTATACTTCTTAAAAGCCGAATCCACGATGTGATTAAGGAAACGCATGAAGGATCCTCGGGAGGCCACCTTGGTGTTAACAAGACCTTAGCGAAATCGCGGAAAGGTTTTACTGGCTCCACGCTCGAAAAACGTAGAGAACTGATGTCGCAGATACGCAATTTGCGCGTCCGTCAAAGGTCCAAAGCGACGGCTGAGAGGATGAATGCAAACCTTTAATGGGGGTGTACCGTTTGAAAGGATCCCTGTTGACATCGCAGGAGCATTTCCTGGATGGGAATGGGGAAATCGATACACGCTGGTTGTGGCCGATTATTTCAGCAAGTGGCCCGAGTTCTACCCCATTCCCAACCAGGAAGCAACAACTGTAGCCAAACAGTTGGTGTTAAATTGAATCAGTATATTCGGCGTACCTTGTGAACTACATTTGGATCAAGGCTGAAACTTTGAGTCACAAATTTTTGGCAAACTGTGCAAGCTGTTGGGAATATGGAAAACAAGGACAACACCGCTGCATCCCCAATCTGATGGAATGGTCGAACATTTCAACGGCACACTCCATAAACACCTGGTCAAGATGCTTGACAAGAACCAAAGTAGCTGGGATCAGCACACCCCATTATTCTTGATGGCGTATACGAGTAGAGCTACCCAACATGCATCGACGGGCAATGTACCAGCAATAGTAATCTTTGTAAAGATTATTCGTCTGCCAGCTGATATAAAGTTCGGAACACCCCCTGAGAAACCTTGATTGAGGTTTCTCGGAGTACGCAAGTGAGCTAAGGCAACGGTTGAACCAGATACATCAGACAGTGCGAAAACACCTCGAATCGGTTATTGACCGCATGAAGACCAGGTATGATCTAAAGGCAAATCCCACTGGCTTCCAGCAAGATGACTTAGTGTGACTATATAACCCACGATGGCGGACGGGTAGGTCTTCTAAGTTGCAGCATAATTGGGAGGGACCAGGCTGAGTTACATAGCGAATCAATGACGTCTTATATCGCATACAGGAACACCGTAAGCCGAGCCAACATGAAAATCGTGCACCTGGACCGTCTTGCTCCATATTAAATCCAGGAAGACAACTACAAATGTCGACACATCTTTTCGGGGCGAAAAGAACTGAGGTTTTCGGAACATCATGATCAATGTTGATTGAAAAGAAAGAACCAAGAAAAGTAAACGAATGACGTCAAAAGCGTCTACTCGAAAGCACAAGAATGGACCAAGTAGATCCATGAAAGTATTTCGGGATATATTTGAAGACAGTTCAAACATGAAAAGTAAATTTAAGTGAGATTTATAAACTAGTTGAAATTAATTATTATGTATTCCGCTCGAATAAACTCATTTAACTTAATCTAAAAGATAGTGCGTTTTCACTTTCCCGGGACATTAAACTTATCGGCTGCGAACCGTAACTTATATACTTATGCGCGTTACTGAAAAAACCAAGTTTTTATATCCTTTTTATCGAAATGCTTACTAAAATTTTTTTCTTCCCGTAATGGCTTGCTGAAAAATTTTATTGATGCACAATGTTTTCCGTCGCGCCAAACCAATCCTCTGAACAGAATCGTTTCAGCGTCTTCAACAGACCCCTCGCGGTCCCAAATTTTACTGCGTTCGATCAGCTCAGCCTTTGATCTTCCTACGATTCCAAAATTACCTGATATTAATATCGAACGCATTTAAGATTAAATATAGTCTGATCCCGTTCCCTCTGTAGATCTTTTGAAATTTGCGCCAAATGCAATATTTCTGATAAATTAAATAAAATTCTAGACAGATGTATAGCATACGAACCTAGTATACTATATAAAACCTAGTATACCACGTTCTGAAACCTAATATAAACCTAGTACCAATACCATGTTTAATTCCCAGTATTAATGAAAGTTCCCAGCATCAAATAAACTAAATTGATTTTTTGACGATATTTATACATTTTAATGGAACTTCACCCATTATCGGTGCATATCGAGGATTTTGTATGCAAAAATTTGAAAAACATAGTGAGAAATCAGGTGAACTTACAATTTGCTGTCATTTTATTTTGACATCTGATTTCATTTCATCGCTTTGCACATTACAATTTCGCACCACGTTGACGTTTCCTTTTAGAAATAGTCTTTTGTGGAGCCATTGCCCAAATAAGAAACAAAGTTCTCAAGTTTACTCTTCTAAATTTCAATGCAGCCAATATGGCCTAGCGGTCCATATAGGCAAGCCATATTAGCCAAAGAAACGATTTAGACAAAAAACACTAAACATAAGAAAACATTAGATGATATGAAAATGAAACTATTGCTTCGATAAAGTGCTTGCTATCAAAACGATCAAATAATCACACAAAAGCATCCCGAACTAAAAAAAACTGCAACTATTGAAACTTATGGAGAATAATATCAAATAATGCGATTTCGGATTTGCTCTTATACACGGTAAACGCACGCAGACTTTGTCACTTACTGATATTTGATATGGGTGGTGAAGATGCTCTAACTTGACATTTATGAAAAATGTTAGCATTATTTGGTTTCAGAGAAATAGCTGTAGGTCATATTGGCCGACCAGGCCATAATACACGAAGCTACTCTCCAAATTT
Organism: Odontomyia ornata; assembly: GCA_963969285.1. NCBI lineage: Eukaryota > Metazoa > Arthropoda > Insecta > Diptera > Stratiomyidae > Odontomyia > Odontomyia ornata. Next base: position 183,087,619 of record OZ017741.1, on the reverse strand, counting down.
TTTGAGTAATAGCTTACAATCAAATTTCACCCACGATGAATAAAACGATACTCTATGCAATTTATTTATTGTGTCAGCTTTGGATGACATTCCCATCCTACGTCAGTTTAGTCGGGGAATGTCAAACGGGCCAGACGCCAGGACGGCCCTGGTGTCTGACACAAGAATGGTAGATAGTTGTAATTGCAATTCCTGACCGGTGAACGTATTCGGAGCGGTGAATCAATGATGGATAGATTTTAGCGTTCAGACTTGAGTACGAGTTATTCTGTAGGAAATCGCTGAGGTAGCATCAATTGATCATATTGCAAAATTGAATACCTATTGATGACCTATTTGATGGCAAAAACAAAAAAAAATCAGTGAATGCCCGAATAGATACAAAGATACTCATGTGCTATTAGTTAGGGACAATGAACTGGAATTTGCTTATTATACGTTTTATAAATAGTTTGATTGTGAGAAATAACAAGCTGGTAAAGCGTTCGAAACGGAACAGATTAAGTTTTTCAAGAAGTTTTTGCACTTCGGAAACCAAATCGACTGGCTGTGGTCATGGCGCATCAGACACCCAAGAATGCCTTAGGATGCCGTGCCGGGTAAGGTGACATAGTGATGGATGAGGTCATAGACAATATGTGGACGCTAGCAACTCTTTTCAGACAATTGTAAATAATAGCAAGGGTAACAGAATAGAAAATGTAAATTGCTCCAAATGAGAATGACAACCATTAAGCTCCTTTATTATTATGAATTATTTGAACATTTTTGGTGCGCTAAAATTCCTATACAAACAATTATGAAAGCTCTTCGCTAGATAAAATGTAACTTTGAAAATCCCAAAAACAAAAATCCTTTTGCACATCTAAGCAACAATAACAAAGTGACGAAAAAAATAAATCGTTTAAGATAGAAAAACAATGCAAAGGAATCTTTAAAAATCGGGTTAGGACATGGTATCAAAAATTAGTTCGAAACTACTCTTATTAGGTAGAGTAGTCACGAAAAACAATCATACCGTCGAAAAAAAAAATTTAAGTCATTTAGTTTTATTTAAAAAAGACCTCAAAAATCGAGAGCGCTCGAAATGGAATTTATCTAGCGTGACGTCACGATACTGTTGGGACTCGGAGCGGCACGTTCATCAGTCTGCGCCCGACAGTCGCCAGTCAGCAGTTATCCAGTTTTGACTGATTCGTTCCTCAAATTCACTGTCATTTTTATTCAAAATGGCGAATAAAATGCAGTCTGGGTTCGTTAAGGCTGATTCCCGAAATCTGCCTAAAATAGATATATTTATGGTGCTCGAGTATGTAAGAAACGACAATAATTTCAATGCCGAAGAAATACGAAACGCAAAACTGGCAAGGTACGTAGATACTATCGTGTTCATCGTGCTTTTTATTGACGTTACAGAAGTTCAATATTTTTTCATTTTTAAACATTTTTTAAAGATCATCCAGAGAGAGCTATGGTGACCAAGCAGTGGGTTACGTTTCTTTACAACGGGATGGGCCCTTGTGCATTATAAATTGCACGGTCTGCCCGGAACACAAAGTAAGATCAACAAATTATCGCGTGGAGATGAAAATTAATGAAGAAGAAGATGTCATCCAAAGTGTTTCCTGTTTAGACTGTGCAGCAGCAAAAGGTAAAAATATAAGATATATCACCAGGGGAGCAGGGGTGTTGTTATGTTATTCAAGTCAAAAGATTTAGCTGTCTTAGATTTAATTTTTTGGTTTTTAGGAGGTTGTAAGCACGCGATAGCTTTTTTAATGTGGTTGTATCGTCGAAACGAAGAACCTGCTGTTACGGAAGTACAGTGTTATTGGAAGAAATCCGTTTTGTCTACAGTGGGAACGACTAAAAAATTCATTAAAGCATCTGAATTTAATGATAATAATGCGGTTTCAGCGCCATACACGGACGATGCAAAAAAATCATTTTTATGCGAATTTTTAGAGACAGCTGAGAAAAAACAAGTTGACGTGCAATTCACTAGATATTTTTATAATGTTAAAGAGCGTGAAATTATGTGTTTGTCCATTCATCAGATAATGATAGAGTTTAAAAAATCAAATTTCACAACGGCTGATGAATTTATTGTTTTCGCGAAAACTGTGTTGACGCAGAAACTGTGTGAGCTAGCAGAACTTTCAAGTAGGTCTCAAAACGACTCTTTACTGTGGCATGAGTTGCGATATGGTCGAGTCACAGCCTCGAATTTGTATCAAGCTGCTCATTGCACCAAAACAGATGGTTCTCTCGTAAAAACAATAATTGGAGCAGCAAAAGTGTTTGATAACAAATACATGAAGCGCGGTAGGGAACTGGAAAAAGAAGTTTTAAGTATCGTAATGAAAAAATGTGGATTCCAGTGTCGCAAATCAGGGTTGATTTTACTGCCTGACTTTCCAGTACTTGACGCTTCACCTGACGCTGTTGAGGATGATTTTATTTTGGAAATTAAGTGTCCAGGAAAAGAATCCACGGTCTCAAATTACTTATGTAACGGACAGATAAAAGGAAAATGTAAAGCGCAAATGCAGCTTCAAATGCTTGCGACGAAAACAAAAATAGGATATTTATGCGTTGCGAAACCAGATTTTGAAACAACAGGTGATGTCGAAATTTGTAAGGAAGATTTTGATGAACTTTATGTTCAACAAGTTATTGAGAAAGCGACAGATTTTTGGAAAGTAAATGTATTTCCACGACTAATGGGTCCTTAAGTTGTACGATCTTCATAATATGTACTAGGTTCAGTGATGATAAAAATAAAATTTGATAAGAAGCAATTCAGCATAAATAAATACACGTATGATCTGAATTAAACTTGTAATTTATTGATCTACTTTTTTCATTTGTGTATAGCACATTCAAAATTTTTTAAATTCGTGTTTATGTTCTAATAATCGGAGATTGCAAATTTATCAAAGCTGCAGCAATGACGATGGCTGAATCTAAGTGTGGAATCAGTGAATGGTGAATACAAGAATGGGGCCCCAAAAATGCAAATTCTCTTAATCTTCTTATTACACGCTCTATATGAATTCGCAAACTTGTTATTTTTTTGTGTCCTGGACTTCTGAAGCAGTTGATTTGACGTTACTTGAAACACTTGGAGGTCGAACAAGAGTACATTTTCTTTTTCAATAAAACTTCTATTTGTTTGAAACCTCGATCAGCCATGACGCATGCATTTTCAGGGAGCTTTTCTAAAATTCCACAGTCTTCGAATATTGCCATATCTGATGCTCGACCTCCATAACCTTGCGATATGAAATTGATTGTACCGTCGGGAGCAGACGAGACAAGGTATTTCATGGTATTGCAGTGTTTGTATTCAGACCATGTTAGTGCCTGTTTCATAGGATCGGATGGTTTCATAATTTCAATTTCTAAACAATCAATAATAGACTGGACATTTTGAAAATTGGCACGAAAAGGAATGGAAAGCAACGCTTGGACATTCTTGTAAGGTTGAAAACATACAAAAACACAACATCGAAGCAAGTGTTGAAATATTTTGCGAGAATATTCTTCCAGCTTGCCTGCGCGACATCCCAAAATCATCTCCAATCCTTGAAAAACTGTCGTCCAATTTTAATTTTGTTAGAATTAACTTAAGATTTCGACCTCGATTTGTGTGTGTTTGTGTAATAAATCAATCACCCACAGTAACTCATCAGAAAGACCAACGTATTCTTTCGGACTCTTACTAATATTGAAATTTTTCAATTTAGCGCTCAAATCAGCCATCGTACTATTTTCTGCTGAGATTAATTCTTCGCATTCTGAATCGACAGGATTATTACTTTTTGAAACAATACTATTCCCAGATGAAAAGTTTGAAGCATTGGAGACCTCACTTTCACTAAACGATGATTGATGTTTCAAAGGAGACAGTTCTTTTGAAGGCGATGCTCGTTCTTTGACAGGTGAACAGTTGACCGGTTTTAGGAAGCTGGTATCCAAAATTTCGCACATAACTCCAACGCTTCGAACATAAGTCTTCTTCAGACGACCGTCCGTTTGCATACCTTGGTCTCTAAAAGAGGTTTGGATCGCATGAGTGGTAGCTGCAACAATAACAGTTTCCGAAAATCAATTCAACAATCATAAAACTCTTCAACATTTTTCCTGACTTGTTCTTTCAAACTTAAAAATCACGCTCAAATTGCTAAGTATTAAACGATGAAAATGCTCAATGATAATTTTAATAGTACAGTATGATCAATGAAATTCAAATAATTAGTAGTACATTATGCGCAAAAAGGCAACAAATTGTTTTAGACTCATAATAAAATTATATCCCTCGGCTTTGCCTCGGAATATAAATTCGCATCCATCTAAAACAACTCTCAGCCCTTTTAACACTGGCTACATTCACAAAATTTTTTATCTTAAAATACGTATACATCTCAACGGTTACTAATTCTTACCTGTGACGTTCGGTGTATCGTTATTCTGCTAATTCATCAGGATGTGAAGTAACTGACTCCACTATTTCTGCAATTTGTGCTCGACGAGCTCTCTGGACTGAAGTGGGACGAAGATTTTCACTAACTGTTCTGTTATTTTGACAGTTGAAAATGTGGGGCAGAACGTTTTTTTTTAATTTTTTTAGCAGTACCAGTTAATGAATACTGTATGTAGTTATCCATGTCATCTTTCAAAGTGAAATGATCCTCGCAGCAAAAAAACTGTGTTTTAGATGGTAAATACTCCCGACGAGCAGCACGAAACCACTGTTTTTTCTTTTTTTCTTCCGAAGGAACGCAAAAAAATAGTTTTTCCGGGGTATTTCTTGTTGTGTTTTTACAACCAGGCACATAACACCAACGATAACTCATTTTCGGAGTCGGCATTTCGGAAATCGCACTATAAAACACGAACAATAAACACTTTTACAAGAGCGCGAGTCACAACGCGGTGCAACGCGGGTTTGCTGCCTACAGCAGCTGTTGGGACGAAAGGCCCAACAGTATAATGACGTCACGCGCTTTCTCCCATTCGTAGAAGCGTTTTGAAACTCGGCGTTTTAAAACGCTGTAGCACTCTCAAAAATGATGCGAGAGATTTGGGAAAAAAATTTTCATAACAAAGTCTCATGCGTACATTCCAAATATACAAAGAAAATTTTGTATGTCCCAACCCTATTGGGAACCACTCCGAATATGTCCTTTGTGAAGCAAAGCTAAAGCAGAAACAAATGAAAACACAAACGAAACAATGTGAGAAGCAAAAAAAAAAACAAAATGAGACAAAACAAAGGAACAAAGGCAAATGCCAACTAGGAATGATATGTCAAAGCAAATAAGTATTGATTATTTTATGTTTAAAATTTATGTTTTGATTTCATAGACTAATATTGATGTTACCGCATGATTGTCTAGTTCAGGAAATATATAACTCATCAATTGGTTACGGCAAATGCTATTATTCAACGAGAATTGTATATTAAACGTATTTAAATTCATAAGGAATATACTATAACATTACCATATTATCTGAGTAACATGATATCTAATTTACTCTTGTATAGGATAGGATGAGCTTGGTTATGTTGTTAAGGGACCTTAATGCATATTTTTTTCGGGAGAATGACTGGTAAATTTTGCGTTAGAAAAATAAGGTAAACTCATACACACCTAGCTATACAGAGCCTATTTTTCACTAAGACTGGCCAACCAAAATATTAGGTTTTTTTATGTATACATAAATGCACAAAGGCATAAGTTGTCTTTTCCATATTTAAAGATTATTAAGTTACATTCTAGTAGTCCGCGTGGCTTAGTGGTTACAGCGCTAAGCCCATAAGCCGAAGGTCTTTGGTTCAAGTTTCGTTGGCGTCAACGAGATTTAGTTCCAGTAGTTCTTCGGACGGACTATAAGTCTGTTCAGTTATGATACGTGCTGGTTTCAGCTGGATGGACGGACACACGGTCAAAGCGTGATAATGATCATATCACCTTGTGGAGTGCCCATACATTAGATCAGGACAATAAGATACTCTAACTATCTCTAAGCGAAGGCCCGAAAGGGGCTGTAGTGCTACGAAGAAGAAGTTACATTCTAATAGCACTTAATTCTTATGTGAAATTTGAAGACAGGAAATACAACATGAATTGCTAATATAAACACGACTGTTCTTTCCAGCGGCCCTTCTTTTACAGAGGCAGTGGGAGTGCATGGTTAGTATTGTTACGGATAAAACCGAAGGGCACCAGGATTACCTCACCCCGAACACTATCGTAACATTCGCGTGACTATGTACAGTCAGAAAGCTAAGCCGCACTCGACTAGGGTTTGTTTGCCAGTCCAAATTGTAATCATATTAGTAGTTTAAATACGATTATTGGTAGTTTTAAGCAAACATAATTGTCATCGAGCAAAGGTCAGAATCACCGCATGTTTGGATTTGGAATGTTCCCCAGAAATATTTCGGTAAAATCAAAACCTAACAATGATATTAGTCGCCCCGTGCATGACTCATTCCGACATACAGGACACGGAAACCGTTTGGTCCTTCATGGAATAGCCCCACATTAATTTACCCGGTTTGTTTGGATGCGAATATTGAAGTGGAAGGAAATAAATTGGACAATAAGGCTCTAGATAGACGAAGAAATTACGGGAGTTTTTCACAATTCCGGTAGAACCAAGGAACCAAGGATTTGACAGGAACTATGCACACATGGACTTGCACATAATTATCGTTATCGATTGTGAGTTTTTGACACCGCTGTTTTCACTACTTCTTATCCATAAGTTTTCCGTGGCAAAACATTTGAAGAAATATCAACTGACAAGCGACTTCTGGCAGAAAAACTTTATAGAGCTAAGTCGAAACGTGCCGGATCAAGTTCGAAACAATTATTTGCTCGCCACGGAACGAAAACTAGCAATTGTGTTTCACTTACAAAATTGTTGAGAAATTGTAATACTAGTATCAATGAATTCTGCAATAAAAAAAAAGTTAGGGCTAACCTCAAGAATATATCGAAAAGTGTACGCTCACAAATTGAACAGCTTGAACAAAGTGTTCACGTTTTACTCTGCGTTTATCAAAAATATGAAGAAATATTTCCAAAGCTATTTGTGATCTCATTAACCGAAAGAAAGAAGAAAAAGGCTAAGCCAGGACGGTGTTCAGCGAATAAACTCTACGACTTTTGTTGGTGAGAGGAACCAACTCGTAGAACTGATCTCGTTCTGTCTTTACATTTATTATTGTGTTGTATAGATTTAGTTTTTGTTAACGCTGTTCTTGACGATCGGAGAGACATAATTAGACCCGACTTTGCTGGTTTACCAAGTAACTGGAACAGTGATGATTTCGATGTATCCGCTGTGAAAAACTATTGTGTTATACGTCACTTGTGCGACTTGGCGTCAGCTGATTATATGGAAGTAGCAAATTTAAAACGGTCGTCGTGGAAAGATATTTTGACAAAATTTATCAAACATAAGACGCTGCTGTGTACACCTTCAGAACTTATTTCAAACATATACTTTGAACCCAATTTGAAGTCATTAAGCAATACATACGAACAGTTTATTCTCAGTGTTGGGAGAATTTGATGAAAGGATATTTTGAAATCCGGAAAAGGATAAATCGCTCCATAAGAATTCTAGTTCACGAGGAATTGCTGGTACGCCAGTATCAAGTATGGCTACAGAACTATATTTGGAAAATATTGCGATGAAAGATATTTCAAAAGACTTTGTTCCGCACATCGGGGATGAACATTTAAAAATGCTAGAGGCAAGGCTGGATCGGTTAAAAGCAGCATTTTTTGATAAATATCCCGAAACAGAAAATACAACCCCTGCAGAAGACATATTTAATATGCAAAAGCCTTGTTTTATGAATTTCTTTGCAAAATTATACCCACCGAGCTGAAAATTAAACCTCAGCTAGATCCTAAGGTAATACTAGAAAATGAAACACTTCAAGTTACTCTCATTGTATGCTGTGTGGAAATCGTAATGTTTCTTCATGAAGTAAAACTCGAATTTCCTTGGGGTTTAAAATGTTTTGCGCTGGATCCGTATTATTTCTATAGAATAATTGAAATTGTTGTACAAAACCATGAGAATATTTTAACACGGCCCGCTATTAGTCACCTAAATAAAATTGAAAGCAAATGTCTTGATCATCTTGCTTGGTTTAGTGATTCATCTTTGTGGAATGCAATAAAAAACCATGGCGGATCGCTACCATCGTATGAGCAAGTTGACCATCGAAATAAAAATTCAATTGGATCGAGTTGTAGAAAAACAGAAGAATCAAGACTACAAGGGAGTTTCTTTCAGTCACCTTGTACAGGAGCGCCATATATTAAAACATCTGCTGGAGTAGAATCAGCTCGACGTGATCTCTTTAATGCTGGAACAAGTGTAAAAGCTAAATGTGATGTCGATAGAACGAAAGAGGTTAGCCCACCACAACCTAGAGCAGGATCTCTATCACTCTTCTTTAGAAAATTCTATGAATTAGCCTATGGAGGAATGTCAAAACTATGCGAGGGCTTACAAATGAAGAACAGTGATCATTTAGACTTAATATGGACCATATTCGAACATTGCATTATAAACAAAACAGGAAAACAATTTACTTTCACCGCACCCTCCGGAGAGATTGCAATCACCAGTGAAACTACCAAACTGTCAGTGAATTATGTTCAGCTGATTCAGCCGCACTTGGAGTGCTCGCCACCAGAGGGGAGCGGAGACCAAGTGGCGGCAGAAAAGAATTACCCCGCTGAAGAGGTGGATGACCGAAGAGCGGAACCATAGCCGTTAGGAGGAGGCTATAAAAGCGCGCGAAGAATGACGCGCCTCCTCTTTTATCTTTTCTATCGTGTGCGACGAAGCAGCGGAGCAAGAACAACCAGGGAGAAAGTAATTCGAAGCGCAGCGGCAATCTTCAGTGGAGGACAGCGGAATAAGCAATTGAGATCCAACCGAAGGGAAAATTAGTATCAAATCGACGAGCAAGCCCAGACATTGGAGGAAAGGCTACAAAGTACACGCTGTTGTACGATCCTCGAAGGGGCCGCTTTGTAGGTATATAATAGGAGTAAGTTTTCTTATTGAATACAGTGTATCACATGTTAAAATTATATGGAAGTTCCGATTTGGAGTACATGTGTTGGAAAATTTTAAATAATCGTAGTTTCTTTGAGATGTATTAATGCTTGGAGGAAGAAATTTTTGTCTTTAGGACAAGACCAGAGAAAAACTTAGTTTTCAGATTACGGGTTGTGACGAGTGCGGCTTGGAAGGACAAGTCGAAGTGGAAGTGTCGTGGAATTAAATGAAACTCGTGATATCGGAAGTCAGAGTGTTCGGGGTGGTATAGTGGTCCACGCGAAGATTAGTGTGAGTAAGAAGTAGAGGAGTACAGTGGTGTAGGTGAAGGATTGTAGTGAAGGTCATAGTGTGGTTATTAGCTAGGGTTTCGGCCGAATAACGTCGCGTTTAATCCGGTTAGCCGCATTCTCGCTTGGCGGCTATCTGGGGCTTTGAGGAACAAGCGAGTGGCGCCTCACGCCCGTCTTCGAACGAGCTAACCGGGTCCATAAGCCCCGCCGGAGTACTCCAGTTTCCCTGAGGGCCATAGTGGCTCTCGCGAGGTAAAAAGTGGGGGTAACAGTATGCCGTGAAGAGGAGGGTTTTGAAAAATTCGCGGATGGCCGGTATCGAGTCGCGTGTGGTACGCGGTACCTTAGTTTGCCTTGTCTTTTCATTAGAGCTCTTCGGGATTGAATTAACGTAGTGCACTTTTCGGTATCGCGTCGGTACAATTCGGGAACGCGGAATTGAATTTACGTTTTTGGAATTGACTGGAATAATGAAGAAATACGGAATAAAGTAAAGTAGGCTTCTTTTCCGTATGTTTGTGTTTTCAACGCGTTTGAAATGGGCATGTGATGGTGGCTGAAATATGTAATTGAGCGTAATCCATTTAAAGACCTGCGACCGAAATCCTCTCCGAACTAGCTGGCCGACAAGCAGCCACCGCGAAATGGATTACGGGTGCACAAACTGGTTGACCGATTGGTACCGTTCATTGGCACGACTCAGACTTCACATCTAGAACCGATGAGAGGTCGGTTCCGAATTCGTTCGAACGAGTTTGAGACGAAAAATCATTACAATATTCCTGACTCTACTTATCGCAATTTTTTTAAATAGGAAAACCAATTTGACACAAAATAAAGAACCTTTATATTTTTCTAAGTGTTAATCTCGAAAATCACAGCTTTTAACTTCTCTGAAAATCAACGTTCAGACCAAGTTGATTAGGTAAAATCTTCATTTGTTTAAAGCATCGAAACCTTTCAAACACAATCCCATTTGTATCTGCTCTTAAATATTCAATTCAAAACAAAATATATTACTCCCATCCTAATATCTTTAAAATAATCAAAATACAATGGAAACATTTGCTAGTCGTATTTCCTGCGTATTTTGCCCTTCGTTCCGCTTTCCAACAAAATGTAAACAATATTCAGAATCATAAAACAATCAAACAATTCAAAATCAACAATTTCCCCTGTTAATTACTTCTTTTACGAGCAATCTTAACGCTTTTTACTTGTGAACACTAAAACCAGAACCCTTTCAATTCAACCCTTTTTACTCTTTTGCACTCCTATTACAAACAACAACGAAGCCATTGGAGCCAAAGGATCCCGAAGTGTAAATGATTCCATTTCAAAAAGTATTAAATTCACCCGTGCTTAAAAGGACTGGAAAACCCACAATGCCATCCCATTAAGGTGTTGCTTTCGAAAGCGCCATTCTTTCGCCCCATTCAACTCAACCCCAACCGCACTTCGGCGTCCTGATTATGATGCTCCAATTAATTGACTTTAAAGGCAATGGATGAAATTCAATACGCACCATAGAGACAGATAATGGAATTGTTTGATCTTCGTTTAAGTCAAGTTGAGTCTTTAAATGTGGTTCACATACTTGCGGGTAGCAGCACGTAAGGGTTCATGCACGGCCATAACCTTCGTGTGCCCTCTCCTTCGGCAGTCTGCGAATAAGACGCTTTTGGTTGGAGTTTGTTGTCATAATTATCGAGTCCCCCAATTTTAGTGGAGTGTGCGTAGTATTTGAAATAGAAGCTTGTATCGGTGTTGCAATTCTTAGTAAGAAAATTCTCAATCTGAATTTCAGTCAAGGAAGCAAGAAGCCGGTTAGAGAAGGTTCTGATTGAAAATGATTATATGGCAACGAATAGGGGACGCTACTGAACATTTCAGGATAACTGGACGGAGCTTTCATAAGGGGTTCTAACTAAACGATAGCAAAAGCCAATGCAACTGTGATGAAGGATATCATACGTGAATTTGCTTTCAGAGGTAACGGACGGAAAATCACATTCGGTCTTTTCGCGAATTTACGTTGCCTTGTATTTTCGTGTTTCCTAGTTCGGCTAAAAATTTTACACTGCACTTTTGGTCCTAGAGTTCCTCGCAGTAATCGCGCAGTTTGCACGCGTGGAAATACTACACCATAACGCTGCCTCTAAATCATTTCCATGCCGTGTAACACGCTGGTGGATTATAAATATTCCGCTCCGAATTACAAGCTATAATGAATTCTTTGTTGCTCGCAACCATCGATTGTTTAATCGATAGCAATGTTTTAAGTTGTTTATTAGTGCCCCAATGTTTCTAGTGCAGACTTAGTGGTTATTTCGTGGATACTATCAACAAGTTGTACGTGTGCCCTTGTTCAGCATATCAGTGGCACTTTCCCGATTAAATGTTGTGCCTTTCCTCTGAGTCACTACGCTAGAACGTTTGCGAAATGAAATAAACGCACCCTTAATCTCGCCCATCAAAGAGCTCGCGTAATGGGAAGGCTGCAATAAAGTTGCCTTTGAGGATTTAGTAGGATATCGATGATCGTTGTTGTATAGTGTTCGCCGTTTCCACTAGTTTTATCGTAGTCGTAAGGCGAAGGGTGACCGAATCGCTAAATGGGTCGCAGGTCGAATAAGCCGCGAGTGATTCCAGAGCAAGACCAGCGAATATGTGGTTCGATATGCGTTTGCCAGCTAACCATCGTGCTTTCTTGCGTGTCCATAGTGTATTTGAGTGTTGCTATTTATATGCCTTCCTATAAGTAATGCATTTTATTTGTTTTAAAACGTTGCAATAAATCTACATCATCAATCTTTGCTTTCTATTCTGTGCTGCCGTCACCTCGATGTGTTATACAGAGCTTTCAAATCTGGGTTCGAGCCTGATCCTGTGATGTGTAACACTATAGACTTAGCAATGCCCAACAATTGTCCATGGGCATCTTGTGGCGAATGGTGTTTAACCAGGACAAGCGGATTCTGCCCTCAAATCCATTCTGTGGTGAGACGGAATGGAACCGACATACAATTGAATAACTGCACAAGGATAACCACGACATCATGTCCACAGGTAAGAGCAGCTCCACTTCATTTCAATGGGAACATTCAAGTTGCTCTTTTATAGCCTATATGGTCTTTCTAACTTCTAAATTTGGTTGTATATTATCGTTTACTGAATGTACAGTACGTTCAATTAATTCATAATTCACAGTAGGTACCAAATTAACTGCTATTCTAAATAAATACTGAAAATTGGTATGCAAATATACTAGAAAGATGAAAATTAATTTGTTGTTACCAGATTGAAAACAAGTTGAGTAGCTAGGAGAGTACTGCTACTAGAAGGGCTTTTTAGTAACCATTCTACGTTCCAAAACAACTTTTCTCAAGCCATAAATCAATTACTTGTATTATGAATCCAATGAACATACAACAAATTGTTCAATTAATATTGAGAATTTCTTCATAAGCACAAAACAGTCGCCATTTTCTTCAATAAATTTTCAAAATACTTCTTCAAACATAAATAAAACACTATTCTTAAAATTTTCATGGCAATCCGAAGAAAATTGTAGTGCCCATGTCGATTTGAAATATGCTTACGAGTATACCAATTATCACCACATGTTGTATTTTCATATACTCGTAATTAAAATGGCGATACCTCACTTGATTAAGATCCAATTTTAATGACATTTTGCGAGAAATAGGGCCTTATGTCGGCCTACACAATTTGAACAAGTTTAAAGATGAAAATCTTTGTACGAGGGCGGTCCCAAAAGTGTCCAACCCGACACAGAAAACAGTAAAAAAATTGCGAAAATGTTTTTTTATTTTTCAACATATTCTCCTTTCAGCTCGATACACTTTTCCCAACTATGTTCAATTGCTTCGATACCCGCTTTAGAGTAGGATCCGTCAAGCTCCTCAAAATAGCTATTAACCGCAGACTCTACCTCTTCATTGTTGGTAAACGTTTTGCCGCCGAGCCATTTTTTTTATTCGGAAAAAGAATACTCGTATATTCCGAGGGAGCCAGATCTGGCGAATGGGGTGCGTGAGGAAGCAATTCGAACTTCAACTCGTCGATTTTAGCCATCGCAATGACGCACGTGTGGACTGGTGCGTTGTCGTGATGAAACAATACTTTCTTTTTCGTCAGATGGGGCCGTTTTTTCTTGGTTTCATCACAACAACGCTGCAATAAGGCTGCATAATATGCGCCGTTAATTGTTTTTCCTTTTTCGGAATAATCAATAAATATTATTCCACGCGCGTCCCAGAAAACGGATGCCATGACCTCGCCAGCTGACTGAACTATCTTTGCTCTCTTTGGAGCCGGTTTTCCCTTTTCAGTCCACTGCTTTGACTGGTCCTTGGTCTCAGGTGTAAAATGATGGACCTATGTTTCGTCCATGATTATGAATCAACGCAAAAACTCGCCTTTATTGCTGCGAAACATTGTCAAACACTCGATGGAAACATCCTCTCGTTGCTGTTTGTGCTCCATTGAGAGGAAACGCGGCACCCACCTTGCGCATAGCTTTCTTACATCCAAATTTTCGGTCAAAATGCGATGCACAGCACTTTTTGAAATGCCTGCCATGTCTGTTATCTCGCGCATTTTAGTCGACGGTCATCCAATACCATTTTGTGGATTTTCTTCACACTTAGTGACCTCACTTGGTCGACCACTGCGGTGTTCATCTTGGCAACTTGTACGACCTCGCTTAAACTCAGCTACCCAACATTTGACCATCGTAAACGAAGGAGCAGACTTCCCCAGAGTAGAGTTTAACTCAGCTTTGATATCGGTTGGACTTAGACCTTTCAAGTGAAAGTATTGTAACACATAACGATGCCCGATTTTTTCCATATTTGTGAAAGTTCAATTTTGATGCATGTAAAAAAATAATAATAAACGTACCGTTACATTAAGTTGTTGAAAGGTGGTTTTATCAATCGCAGTAATTGTTTTTTAAAACTACCTGTATTCACAAGTTAGATCGGGCACTTTTGGGAGTATCCTCGTAGCTAAATGATTGAGTTGCTTATCTTAATAATTTTTGCTGAAAAATTATTAGAGAAGAAAAATGTTCGAAGAAGGTGGTTTTGACGTCATCAGGCCATCACTCTTAATTATCGTATAGTTTACATTAAATTAATGTAAAAAGGGCGAATCGATCAATTTAAAGTTGAGCAAAGAGAAGTTTAAAGATACCATTTCGATTTTATGGAGCATAATATAAAATTCACAAACCACACCATAACTAAAAAAGTTGAATTAATTTCGATATCTAAGGTATTTGTTGCCCTTTTATTCATAAAGGACTACCTCTGCGAAGTTTCTTAGACTTTTAAGTTCAAAACTATCCAATCGGGAGGGAGGAACACAATTTTTTCGTACACTTCTCCTCCTCTAGACCCCCTAATGCAAGAATTGACTTTTTTTAATTCATATCTGTAATGATTTTTAACGATCGTCCGATGAATTTCCCAAGTAAATCTAAACCGATTACTCATCCGTTATTTAGACGCGACATCTGATTCATGCCAACGAATGGTACCCAATTGGTCAACTAGTCCGTACACTCGTAATCTATTTCGCGGTGGCTGCTTGTCGGCCAGCTAGTTTGGAGAGGATTTGGGTTGCAGGTCTTTTAAATAGATTACGCTCGATTACATTAATTCAGCCACCATTGCGTGCCCGTTTGAAACGCGTCTAAAATACAACCATACGGTAAAGAAACCCATTTCTACTTTATTTTGTATTTACCTTCAATTTAGTCAAACAACAACCTACCTACCTACGCGCTACCGAAAAATATACTACTCTAATGCAAACTTCAAAATATCGTACTCCAATAAAAAAACTTCAAACAAACTATGGTACCGCGTACCGAAACCGAACTGGGAAAAGATGATGTTCAGAGGACCATGAGTGAACCTTACGGAAGGTCAATTACGGCCCCACCCTGCTCGACGGCATACCTACCATTGTTGTCACCTATATGTGCAAAGGAAGGAACTAACTGCTGGAAGGAAAAATCGTGGTTTCTTAGCGATTCATTCTAATTTTATTCATTACATGGAAAAATTGTTTTTACTTCTTGAACATTCTTCTGGTCGAAATAAGACTTTTAATTTTTTGTAAATGTAATTTGCAATGAAAACTAATTCTGAGAAAAATGTTCTGACGTGAATAAAGATATGACGTTAAATTAACATAATACTCAAACACGGAATATGAGTGTTTAAAATAACCATTTTCGGGTTCAATCCCTTTAAATTTTACATTTTTATCTGTCATAACCTTCCTTCAAAAATGCAACTATGAACACCAACACTTTGTTTTACTGTTTAAAATACTTTGTTCAGCATTTTCTATCGATTCTTATCGATTTCTTTATCGTCCCATCTCCGTGTTAGGTTTAGAGAAAATACGTTAACTTAGTGTCTAAAAATTAATAATTATTTAAAAATTCAGCAGCGAAAATTTTACCAAAAAAAAACAGTGCACTGAAATAAATAATCTGGATACTTTCAAAATTTGGAATTCTAGTTTAATTTCTTTGTAAAGCCGATGGGATTGAACTTCGTTTTTGTAGGCCAATAACTTTTCATTGGTTATCAGTCCTGCAATCTTTTTAACATTGACTGGTTGATGTGTTTCCTCAATAGGAAATTGATTCTTCACCCAAACTTAATAAACAATTGAACAATCTTGGTTTATAAATAATTCATCAACATTCAAAAACTTCAAATAATTAAGAACTATAAAAAAATTTCCGAAATAATTATCATGTAATAAACTATGCTTGATGTAGGCATTTGAAATGGAAAAACAATTGAATTCCTTAGTTCTTAAGCTGTCAAATATGATTATGATAATTATTAACAGAAAGTTTTCTTATTTTGAATAATCTCAAAATTTAAAATAATTTTTAACTAGCTACTTAAATAGATATTAAAAATCAAAAAATTGTCAGGCTCCTAAGTTATAAGTAGTTTTTCCATTTATCCAATGAAACTAATTATTCGTAAGAATTATTACTTTCTTCTAGACAGAACTTCCTAATATTGGCACGTCAGCGTTTGCCAATATCCCCCGTTTTGTTTAAAGTTAATTTTTTTTGCTGATGCAGGGGATAACGATAGACGTCGCCGCTAATTCACTTATTTGACTTTACTTAGGATAGGTATAATATATATATATATATATATATATATATATATATATATATATATATATATATATATATATATATATATATATATATACATATATATATATATATATATATATATATATATATATATATATATACATATATCTCTTTTTCATTAAGTTTAAGAAAAATTCTCAACACAAAACTGTTACAGACCCAACACGCATTTGGTCGCAGAGAACGCCTCCTTTTGAATCCACCGATTTAAGTTGAAATTTTAGGATGTTATATTTTCCTCCTCGGTACATGGCAATTTTCCTCAAATTCTTTGGTTTCCTCTAGTTTTCTTGCAGTCGCTACGTACAGCTGGATCCGCACGACACAAAACATGCAAAACACACAAAATCGGAAGCAAGCAGATAAGCGAGCAAGCAAACTTTTTTTAAGGGGGGCACACAAACAGCAGTTCCATCTGTAATCTGATTAGGTTGAAAGATCATACCACCCGTCTATTGCAACATTGAAATTAGGTAAAAATGACCTATGGATTCCTTCCTAGACGCTACCAGAATGCGTTTGTACCTGTGCCAGATTAGCAACAATTGATATGGCTGTGTGCATGAAAAGTGAATTATTGTATATTCCTTGGGTAGGTACTGTTCTTCCTCTTTGTGACAATCAGCAGAATTCATGCTTTTCCGACCTTGGCAATGCAATTTTTCTAATGTCCAACATCGATTTACTCGCGGATGTGCACAGTCGAATGTTCGCTTATACGATTCACTTTTCCGGCTGCTATTCACTGCTTGGGCGCTTTCTACCCGAGTTTGGCTTGTTTCAAGGTGATTTGTCACCAAACAAAGACTTCCCGTGCAATTATCGTAAATTGTGAACGCCGACAATTGTAAACAAATTTATCTACGGAACACGAGCGATGATGCGGTGTTGCACTCCAAATCCTTCGAACTCAAACCCTAAAACTTCCTTTGTTTTTTCTCTCTCTTTTGACATTTCCCTGTCTAAGCACCCTTCGTTTCCCAATTTCGTTGGGTGCGAGTCGAAAAACAACGAGTGGATGTGCAAAGCCTTCGTTAGGTGCAACCCGGCACACAGCATGTTGGTTTGTATGAGTGAATATTCTTTAAGAATCGGAGTACATTACAGATCCTTGAGAGTTCTAATCAAGACCTTTCATTTAATACCTCACTCGATTAACTTTAATAAAAAAAAAAGGTTCATCTCAGCATAAGGGGGAAGTCCAACTAAAAATTTTAAAGTTTTCAATAAGACCTTAACTTTTGAGAGACCATCACTTCCGATCTCCCCACAAAGGTTGAGCTACAGTGCTCTGTAGTTTCTAAGGAAACTTGCTATGGTGGACGGGGACAGGTGAAAAAACGTACAGGCCGATGAACAGATTGGACGTGAAACTAGTATATTAGGTCTTTGCTAAATTTGTTTTGCTAAGCCCTAAAAAAGCAGGCTCTCAAAAGGGCGTAATTGCATTTTGCGAGCGTTTAGAGCCTAAACGTGGCTCAAAAGTTTAATTTAAATAACAAAAGTGCCAGTAATAAATAAAAATTTTAGGCCTACAATTTTAAAAAAGGTGATTTTCATCGAATTCCGGCCAAAAAAATAGTAATAATAATTTGCTTTTGTGGCAACGAAAAATATGAGCGAAATATTTTTAGTGGGATCCAATCCCATCAGTAAACAGAGAGCATTCAATGAAGCGCTCAGATGTAAATAAAAACTATAATTCAAAGAACGAATAAAATAGAGCACCTAAATCTAATTATAGTTAACTCGATACCCCATCTTCTGTTGCGCAATGACTATAATGTACGAAAGTGAAACTTCAACATACTACAGTTCTCATGAACTACCATCGATTTCCTATTCCTATTCAATTATTTTTGGTTACTAAATTTTATTAATTAAGTAAGAAGCTTTTTTATTTTCCTTTTCAAAAATAATTAATTCTTAAAACAAAAAAATTTATCTTATTTTGAGCACAAGCCAAAAATAAGGATTTTTTTTATTTCAACAGTTAATCTACTTTACCATTATTCAATTCTCGTGTTCTCCAAATGTAGCCCAATGGAAAGTAAACGAAATCCAAGATGCTAACGCACTCCAACAAGACTAGTGTATCAACGGATCAATTCATTCACCTTCAATCAAATCATTACTATGGAGAAAGCTAAGTTTATCTTCAAATGTCTGAAATCCAGTGTATCAGAACAAAACTCCTTTCTAAAAGTATCGTAAATAAATCCATGTAAATCAAGAAATGCGAGTAACTTTGTAATACCTTACGCCAGAACTGATTGACTAAAGGACGATGCAACGAATGATTCGCTGCGTATATAAATGTATAACAATCTTACAGAGATAGTGAAAAAAGTGTTTAAGAAAAGACTTAAGGAACATCTAAGGAATTAAAATTAATGATAATTCCTGAGGATTGACAATGTAGTATCATGAGGCATTTAGACTCTATCGTCGAGATACTTAAAGACAGTAATTTTTTATAAACTCAGTTTTTCTTACTACTTCATATTATTTTTTTTTATCTCTGGGGTTTGTTCACGAATTGAACTCTCAGATGAATAAGGACTGGATGGGCTTAGCTCATATAAAACCATGGGATCTGTCCTTCATTTCTTCTCCGTCTGCCTCTTGCCGCTTGTAATAATCGAGCAGTTACACAATGAAACCGCTCGAAAACCTACCTAACCTTCATCCGAAATTTTAATTGCAGATTTAGAAATTTCATTACTTCCATTCATAGTTGTAATTTATAAAACATTTTATTCTAATTATTATTATTAAATATAATTTTATATCAATTTTCTTTTATATTAAATTTAAACGTTTCCCTTTAATTTTATTCTTCATGATATTTAACTTTTATTATTATTTTAAATCTTTTAATTTTTTCTTTACTTCTGTAAATTTCTGAAAAATTTTAAATCTGCAAATTAAAATTACGGACATGGGAGCATTGATTTTGTGCACCCCATCTGTGTATTGCATTACCGAATGCAGTCGAAATCGGCTGAGCGAGCAGCTGATTTGAGGTACCGTTGCGACACGGGAAGAGGAAAAAGAAAAGATTTGGACGGATGAGGGAGTCCACGGGAGATCGTGAAGAGCCACGGATAAATTGGCAAATTTTTTTTCGATAAGACCCCTTTCGTAATTCGATAAGTTTTGTCGCCATTTGGATCGTTACCGTGGAAGTTATTAACATCGCGTCTTAGTTAATACTTGTTAGGAAGTTTCTGCGAATTAGTTAAAAATTGAGGTTCCATAAACGCAACTGCAGTGCAGTGAATCGTACGGTTTCAAGATACAACCAACTACAAACGTTTCTCGACCACCTTCCATACGAGTGTGTGTAAAGGATTACTGTCATACCGTCAGTATTTATTGGATTTGTTGAATTTGTTTTGTGAACACGGGCAGTGAGTTGACAAAACAAATCGAAGTTAATTTCTTAGTAAACTTGAAGTCTTCTTGTTATCGCCAATTGGGTGGACGTCACGAACTGTGTGTGCCGGCATTGATTTTGTTTTTTCACACGAAAAAGAGAAAAGAATTGTCAATGGCGTCGGATACCATACGAGTCCAATGTTATTAACTTTGACCAAAATTTCGGATTCTTGAATCATAAATCTTGTCCCGAGTACATGAAAACGCCTGCAAAAAGTGAAATAATCGTTTCGAAGAATTCAAGTCATCCTCGAAAGGATAAAGTGCGGAAAATCACGTGTTAAAATGCATTGTTATCGTCACGCAATGTCTTAGACAACACGCGAGTTAACTTTGATTTCAATGTGCATCATCTTTCTTTCTGTATAAATTAATTGCTGAAAGATGCTTGAGTTAAGTTGAAGAAAGTGATTAATATGAATCAGTGAATGTTATGTAAACTCCGCCGGACATGGTCCCAAGGCCGTTTGAGAAAGGAGGTTGAATCCTTTGTTTCCCTAACCCATAGCTTCCATGATTCCTCATCCCAAACTCCCCAATTGAATGGTAGTAAATGCTCTCGGGGTCCCACATTAGGTTTACTGGTTCCCCAATAATGGGACATTAAATGCCGAGAAATGCTTATAACTGTAAATACATCTACGGCTCTGCTACTAAATCCCACTTACACCTCCTTTGTGGGGACGTTTAAGGCTGAAGGCGAATCTTCTCTTCCGCACCTGATGATGGAATCGAAGTAATAACCATGCCGCCAGAATAGAGGCTGGGCGACGGGCTAACTCCCCGTTGTAAGCCTGCGGAAGCTGCAATGGGCTGGCCACATGAATCGTATGAACGAACAACGGATACGTTGGGAGAACTAAAGGCAGGAGATCAATGGGGAAACCGAGGAAACGCCGGTTTGACTCGGTCAACGAAGACAGTTCATCGCTGCTTAGAGCTCGAAATCGGAGGACGCGGTCAATGGGCGGAGACAGTTGGAGGCGCTATTTGAAGGAAGCGAAGGTCCGAGAGGGGCTGCAGTGCTAAGAAGAAGAATGTTATGTAACCGAATACTGATATACGTCAATGGTTAATCTTGCAGTCAATATTCATTGAGTTTTTCCGAGCACCTCGCGACAGTCGTGGATGCATAAAAGTAGTTGGGGAATTAAAAATTGTGGAAATCCTGAAGAGAAATTATCCCATTCTATGCGGACTTAATGTGGCGTAGTGCATAGGAATCTTTATGAACTTCTTCAAAATATTAAACAATTTTTAAGAAGAAGAAATCAAGTTCAAAATAGAACTAGGTACGCAAGAGATCCTAGATTACTTGGTTAGTTAGTGAAGTTTGGGATGTGTATTGCGAAACAAAAAGTAAATAAGCTTTCTGCATAGTTTTGAACCTGGAACCTGCCTTTTGGATTGTCTAATCATTCTGAAGCTTTTGCTTTTTTTTTGTATTTTACAATAATTTGCTTTTCTAAACTGCAGGTCAACGAAGTCATCTATCAGATGTCAACATTTTGTTGACCTGAAGCCACGCAAAACGGTGACGTATTCCGGGAGATAAGTCATCCATCAGTAAGATTTTTGCTGACAATAAGCTTATTCTTAAGGATGTCAATATCTGAAATGTGATGATGTTCTAGCGTCTATTTGACTTGTTTGTAGTGTTTGAGTTGCTTCTCATAAATACCAAACCCTTGCAGAAGATTCTATTACAGGACCGGATACTTAGATTTTGAGTCCCTATTTGGCAAGGCAAATAAAATGTTCTACCCAATGGCTCTAGGAGGAATGAGAAGAAAAAGGGCAGGATACCTTTTCAATCAAGCCATCCAGGGTTAGATATCACTAGAACGATACCAACTGTATTATAGGTAGAACCAGGACAGCACAAAAAAATATACGACTAAGCTCATCATCTTTGGAATTTAGACAT
Organism: Odontomyia ornata; assembly: GCA_963969285.1. Lineage (NCBI taxonomy): Eukaryota > Metazoa > Arthropoda > Insecta > Diptera > Stratiomyidae > Odontomyia > Odontomyia ornata. The sequence continues at coordinate 183,065,631 of OZ017741.1, read as the reverse complement.
CTTTAAGGTTGAGCTTATTGTCAGCGTAAAGTTGGCTTATATATGGTAGTGAAAGTAGGTATATAAATGTTCATAAAGGACTGCAGCGATGTTCTGCTGTTCGGCGGAAGAGGATGGTAATATCCGCCGAGATTGGCCTTGTCTGGGACGCGTGAATACGCTGGCAGCCTAGCGTTGCGGTGTCATGGGGCGGGCTATTTCCCCCTAGCATTTCACACTCATGAATTAAAGGATCGAATGCCGATCGACTGGTGTCGAGGCCGAGGTGACCTACTTAGGGTTGAAATTGCTTTGTTTGTTTGAAGAACAAATTATGCCAGACAAAAAAGGGCGGACTGGCGGAGACTTCATCGTTGCTGACAATACTTATGGCCCACAAATAAGAGTGGGGCATCCAGATGGAGGTGGTGCCCCCTCGCACCCTCCCAACCGGATCAAGATCCAAACGTAGACGTGGCCATATATTTCCCATTTGAGTGGAAAACTCATACAAACATAATTTGCATGAACTTTCCCATCAAAAGAGAAATATAGACTTAACCAATTTATGTTATAGAATTATGTGATCGAATCACATAACTCTATACCACAAAAGGGCACACAAGCGCAAGGCCACTCTGCCTGGCAAGAGCCCTTGCTAAACAAAAAACGGAGGAGTGCGCCCGATGGCTAGCCCATATTAGCGGAAGAGCCTGCCATCGCTGCGGGTCCTATACCCGTTCAGGTTAAATAAAATGTAAAGACCGAAAGCTTTAATGTTTAATGATTCATTTTATTAATTTTGTCAATTTCAACTAATATTCACAAAAGAGGACTTACAATTGTTCGATATTCGAACTGACATTAAATGCATGTGAAATTCAACTGTTATCACTCACTATGTTACTTTACTGAAAAAAAATCTAATTGAATCTGCTCTTGAACTCGGTGCAGTGTTGAAAAATATAAACTTTGCAACTCAGAAAATGATATGTTTGCTTTTTTTTGGCCAAAAAAAGAAAAAAACGTTCGTAAATTTATTCTCGTCAATTTTTTAATAGCTAGTAGCGTAAATCCCCTTTTTTCCTTTTTTACGCTATGGAGAAATGCTTTCAACTGAAGGGATGAATTAAATAACTTCCATAGGCAAATAAAGGATATTTTAAGTTCAATCTGTAAGGGACAGCCAAAATATTTTATAACCTGATCAAACAAAACAAGGAACGTTAATTTACGTAATCCTGTGGACATAAGCAAATGCATATCCTATTTTTGATTGTTTTATTTTTCAAATACATGCAATACTTTTGAAGTGAAATGGTTAAGCAGTCATTCTTTGAAATATTTTAGTCAATTACTTAATACGTTAATTTCTTCTTGCCCCCGCTAATTAAGCTAAAACTACTTTTTGTGTGAACAAAATTCGCAAAATTTTCGAGATTAATACTATAGTTTCTAGTAATCTACATGCGATTATAAATTTTTCCCGGCAAGCAATCTAACGGATTATCGCCTATCAGTAGCATATATCCGTTATCACCACGTCTTTTTCGACCATGAGGCACATCACTCGGGCACGTGGACATCCAAACGCTACTCCCAAACTGCGATGATCACAGATAAATTCCTTATGGCGAATTTCATTCTCCTTAGTCAAGCGCGCCAATCCAATTACGCTGACATCAATAAAGTGCAGTTGGCCATCAGGATTGATGATTTCGGATATGAACGTTTCGGGCAAGACCTCTTTCAATGATATTATACGCAAAATCGAATTAAAAGCGACCAGTTACATCAAGACTCACCGAATTTGAAGAGTCGTATAGAAGGTGGTCAAGAAACATTGGTCGTTGGTTGTGTTATGAAAGCATACAATTCACTCCACTCAATCTGGCTTTAAATGAATGCTAGGCTTGGCATTGCCTTCAGTATTGTTGTATTGTTGATATATCCCAAAAGCCTGAATAATGCAAGCAATCACTATCGACATAGGTTCACTCAAATATCACAAAATGCTACGTAACCAGATCCGTATTCGTCCATTACGTACATTTAAAGCACTTTTCACACACGCGCGTGCTTGACTAATTTCCGTCGTTCTCGTCACTCACACAATTCCGTCGAAAATCTCATTTGAACACAAAATGCTTAATGTGAAGTGAAGAATCTTTCCTAAAATTGATTTCGGGGAATCAGGATCCGTTATCTGGAACAGAAGAAAAATGGGGCCGCTAAATTGCACTTTTAAAAGGGGGTCCTGAATACTACAAGCATTAATTAAATCAATTCCCACATCTCCTTCCATTTATTGCATCCAAATGCAAAATTCTCGAGTACTTTTTCTGGGCAACGGTAATGAGCACCACCACTCTCGTCCTGTTTCCACCCACGTCGACTTTCCGATTTCATAACATATGCATTCGAATTGGCAATCATTAATCCGTGTGTGATAAATTTCGATATTAAAACCGATGGGGTAGTGAAATAGAAAAATAAACTCGGACAAAATAGAAGATTAAACAATGCAAAGTTTACATTCACTTTCAACACCCTACGACATGATAAGTCAAGAAAAGATGTCCCGTCGACTTCTTTTTTCTTTTCTCGTCCGAAGTGACTCCGTGAGGGCGCATAACCGACTCCCTGCTCTTTTTCAATCCCAGCCGAATCTGCCTCCCACAACGGTGGTTTTCTTGTGCCCAAGCAGATTTTCCTCTTTGCTTGTCCGTCGTCTACCGTATCGTCACGCTGTTACGGTGGATGAAGACGAGCCCCTTGCTCAGCCACTGTGGATTGTATTTGGCAATGCAATCCGTGGAATGCTGTATTATATCAGCGTTCCCATACTCGAAATTTTTTGTGCAAATTAAAAAATTTTTTTAACAAAATTTAACTGAAGTAAAGAAAATTTAACTGACGTAAAGAAAATTTAGATTTTAAATAGTAATGAAAGTTAAATCTCATGACGAATATAACTAAAGGGAAACTGTTAAATTTTAATATAAAGGAAAATTGATATAAAATTACATTTAATGTAAAGGAAAATTGATATGAAATAACATTTAATAAAAATAATAAGAAAAAGTATTCTACAAATTACGATTACGAATAAAAATAATTACATATTTTTCCAAATCTGCCACATAAATTTTGAGTAGGGGATAGGAAGTTTTTCGGGCAGTTTGCTTGTGTGACAGCTCGATTAATACAGTATGACTTATGTCCAAAAGTACGTCATCTCTTTATGTCGACTTTTAGATGACTAAATGTTGACGACTTTTTTTTTCAGTTTTTGCCAAATACCTCGAAAACGGTGCATTGTAGAGAAGAAATGACCATGCCCAAAATTAAAGCTGGTAAAATTTCCCCTAGGTAGTACATCCACATTTACCTGTATATGAGTCCGCAATGATGGAAAATTTATTGGACCAAAAATCTCGAAAACAATGCATCGTAAGGAAAAAATAGCGTAAAACAAAATTAAAGCTAATTGTAATCTCTCTTGGATGATTTACTTAAATTTATTCCTTTGAATCCTCTCAAATGTATATGAGTCCGTGATAATAGAAAGCTTAACGGGCTCAAAGAGACCCTTTCCAGTTTTGCCCCATATCTTGAAAGCTGTGCGTTGCACAGAATATTATATTGGTTCAAAATCAAAATCTCCTATAATTTGATGTGCCCATAAATTTGTTGCATAAAAAGATATCACTTCTTTGTGCTTTAAACTAGGAGACATAACAAGTTGGGTAGACAGACATATGCTCATGTCAGAAGGGTTTTGTACTCAACTTACAAAATGCAGTAACCAGCAACAAATAAAATCAAGAAACACGTCATGTTTGAGGATCATACTATTATGAACAAAGTTGAAAGAATTTTAACTTCTGAGGTATTTCTTAAAGTTATGCCCATAAATATCTCGCTTGATAATTTTTTTCAGATTTTTTAGATCACGGGTGTCCATTCGCGAGGGAGGAAACACATTTTTCATGTATTTCTCACCCCCCGTGCCCCCATTGAAACAAAAACTGTCAGTTTAGGAACTGTTTTGAAAAGCTCTCATAGAGAACTTTCATTTGATACTCATATCGGCTACCTTTCATGAAATTTTTTTCAGGGGCCACTCCTCTGTACTGTAATCATCATCATGGCCTGTTTTTCCGAATCCTAGAATGGTTACAATGCCCTTTTGCTAGGAGCTCTTTCCTGCCTCTTTGACTTGTTTCAATTATATGTACTCATCTTCATGATACCTATCATTCCTGAAATTTCCATGCAAATCCTAGCAAAGCTGTAGTGTGTAAGTCGGTAAAAAGCGCATATGGCTCCATAGCCATATGTTTCCATAGTAATACAGGGCACATTGTTCCATAGTAATACAGGAAAATTCAAATCGCTTTTACTTCGTTAAATACTATTCGATCTTTATGAATCTTTCAGAAAAGATCAATCTTATAAATAGCCACTTGTTTGCTAAATTTTATTGAATTTAAGGGTACCGTTTAGATTTTATTCAAGAAAAGATAAAATCAATAAATCATACTATTACTAACAAAGTTGAGTGAATTTCGACTTCTCATGTATTTGTTGTTGTTGTACTCATGAAGGCCTACATTCATGATTTTTTTCAGATTTTTCGGATGGAAGGTGTCCAATCGCGAGGGGGGTACACGAAAAGTTCGTATATTTCCCCTCCTCCTGCCCCCTCAGTGCTTGTAAGGCAATTTTAAGACTTGTTTTGAAAAGATTTCATTGAGACCTTTCCAATGACACCCTACTCGACTACCAATGGTGAAATTTTTTTTTGAGGGGTCACCTCCCTATATGGGGAGACCCCCCTTAAACCACTTTGAAAATTTCCCCCCCCCCCTTAAACTTTCAAGAAGTCACCACTTCCGACCTTTTCACAAAGTTTCATGGCTGTAGCCTCCATAGTTTCGGAGAAAAAGTGCTGTGACATACAGACGGACGGACGGACGGACAGACGGCCACAGGTCGTGATTGCAATAGGGTTTTGTATTTTAGTACAAAACCCTAAAAAGTGTTGCGTTTTGGTGAGTTTGTGGACATTTCTGGTGGTGTTACACTGACAGTCGGATATCGGGTCGGATGATTTCCGTTACTATTTCGTTTTGTGTTTCCAAGTGGCTATTGTTCTTGTCCGCTGTAAATCTTGTGATATTTTGCAGAAAACGAGTGAAAAAATACCACGTGGAACGAATTTGTAATCGCCTATTTTTGCTGGATACAAATTCCACTGGATGAATTTATACCAAATTGTTCGTGATATCTAAGGTATAAATTGCAAAGAGGTTCAAGTTCTATGGGAAGACCTTCTCTTTGTAACATTACTTTCAGATTGGTTTTCGTTTTACCATCAATGCGCATTGTATCCGGTGCTTTATGCATGTAGGCCAGGTATTTTATGCTCTCGCAACCTTAATAAGAGATACCTACCCTCAAGAACGTTAATGGAATCAATAGTAATTTTTACAACTGGAGTTAAGAGAGGGTTTAAAAGGATTCTTTTTCGGTGACCGAATTATATGACGAACTAGGTAACTGAATTGTGCTTTTTGTGGATAAAATCTGAAAACCATCACTCACAAAATTGGGATATTTGGCGGGGGTTTTTGCAGTCTTTACGGCAGGAGTAGAAATAGAACGCTCTTGTGGTGAACCCACGGTGTCTCTCGGTTGGTTATTATTAGACAGAATAACACTGTTAGCCACTAAATCACTTGGTGAAGGAATTAAGTAATGAGACTGATTTTATTGCCACGCTTGTGGTAAGCCTGCGACCTTGAAATCCCCTTCCCTTTCTCAGGCATCCTTCCCCTCTCCATTAATATATTTACCATCGCTCTAGCTTGTTTGATTCGCCTACTGTGTCGTGTTGAGTAGACGTGTGTTCGTGGTGCTCGTCACGAAAATGGAGAAACTAAATCAAGAGCAACACGTTGCAATATAATTTTGCGCCAGGTTGGGCGAAACAGCTTCGGAATCGTACGCTTCAATACGACCCGGAAACCAAGCGTCAAAGCTCACAATAGTTGTCTCCGCAAGCCCCCCCACTCGAAAAAAGCTAGCTTGAGCAAGTTGAAGGCGAAAACGATGATTATTACCTTTTTCGATAGCCATGGAGTCGTCCACAAATAATTTGTTCTATCGAGGCAAACCGTAAATCAAGCCTACTATCGCCAAGTGCTCGAAAGATTGCAAAAACGAGTCAACAGGGTGCGTCCAGACATTGCTCGTAACTGGATCCATTATCACGAACTCGCCGTGCCACACCGCCCTCAGCGTGTCCCAGTATTTGGCCTCTAAAGGGATTGCCGTGTTGCAAAAGCCACCTTATTCGCCCGATATGTCATCCCGTGACTTTTTGTTTTGTTCCCTAGAACAAAATCGGTGGTCAGAGGAACCCATTTTGAGTCGTTTACGGACATCCAGGCGGCCGTGATGAGGGTACTCGTGGACATCCCAGTCGAAGCGTTCCAGAAATGTTATGAAGCATGGATAGTGCGCTGGAATCGTTGTATAGCTGCCCAAGGGGCCTACTTTGAAGGGGATGGGAGAGTTGAAGAATAATTTTTAAATATACGGTTTTCATGGAATCAGTCTCATTACTTATATATATACTTGTATACGCGTTCCAAGACTATATCGTTTCCAGCTGAGCACTGATCATTAGCTCTTTAAAGCAACATTCCATCGCAGCTGTCCTACACGGACCTCTAACACTTTAAAATCACCGCGTAGTGAATTGAGATTTGCTACGTTATGTGGTCGTATCCCATATACAGTGTTTTCCAATAAGAGCAGTTATTTTGATACTAAAAGAAAAATGTTATTTTTCAATATAAATGATCGAATGTTTATTTCATTATAAAGAGGAAGGTATGCCGTTAATAGTGAAAAATGACATCGGGCGAATGACCACTAGGACCATGCTTACATGACCATATCCTTATCATGGAATTTTTCATAGCCAAATCGCAAAGTGGCTGCCCTGTGTCCTCAATAGCCTCACAAATTCCATTTTTGAAGTCTTGAATCGACGCTGAGCTGTTGGCGTAGAACTTCTCTTTCACTTGGTCCCAAAGGAAGAAATCACAAGGTGTCAAATCACAAGATCTCGGTGGCCAATTGTGATCACCTCTTCGAGAGATAACACGGTCTGGAAACTTTTCCCGTAAAAGATCAATGATTTCGTTGCTTGTATGGCACATAGCGCCGTCTTGTTGAAAGTAACGTTAATCAGATCAATACCATCCAACTTTGGCCACAAAAAATCATTAATCATCTCTTGATAGCCCAATCCTTTCACCGAAACTGTTGCTCCAGCCTCATTTTCGAAAAAGTAAGGTCCAATGACAGTCACACGTTGAGGATAGAGAGGATTTCCAACAATAACTCTTGGGTTTTCCGAGCCCCAGATGCGACAGTTTTGCTTGTTGACGAAGCCACCGAGATGGAAATGGGCCTCAGCACTCAAGATGATTTTTCGATGGAATTCCGGATCATTTTCATGCGTTTCAAGGACCCAATCAGTAAAGACACGACGTTGTTGATGATCGACCGGCTTGAGTTCTTGTGTTAACTGAACTTTATAAGCCTTAAGACCCAAATTTTTATGCAAAATTCGGTGTAATGACGTTTGTGGAATGCCTAATTCCAAAGAACGACGAGGAATGGACATACCTGGGTTTTCTTAAACACTTTCGGCTACAGCTGAAATATTCTCGGCTGTTCTTGAGTGACGTGCACGGGTTTTATTCTTCACATCACTAAGTTGTCCCAACAGCTCGAATTTTTCCACCAGTTTCTGTATTGCGGTCCGACAAGGTGCTTCACGACGACCCGAAAATGTTTGAGTTTTACGAACCGTCTCTGCCAAATTTTCACCATTTTTATAGTGAATTTTAATTATTTCAGTGCATTGTTGAAACGTGTATTGTTCCATTTTAAATAATGGCATAGTTTCTACTTCTCAAATGTCACAAAATGACAGCTTCAAAAGTGACATCTATCGAAATAGCGGGCTATCCAAAATAACACCTCTTTTTGGAAAACCCTTTACATTATTATTCTATCTTATTTACAGACAATGAGCAGGTTGATACCTTTAATTTGAGATTCAGTTTCATATTGACTAGTACTTGGCTCAGTAATAAGTTCTAGTGGAAAAGCTCATACTTGCATTTTATTATCCATCTCCCGAAAGTAGCATATTATGGGCCATTTTTCAAGAATAAAATCAAAAGTGTAGTAAAAAATCACAACTGGTTTGATTTAATTTACACAGCTTTTTCACAACTTCACACCCTAATTATTAGTTTTCAACTTGCAGGATTGTTATCATTAACTGAAATGATCCGTCTTACTCCAAGTCAGTCTCGCACCTAGGAAGCAGAGTAATATCGGCTCCTGATTAAATAACATTGCGTTTATGACTTTCTGCATTCAAAAATTTAAGCTGGACACTAAATTGTATGCAATTACATTGCGTTTTTTGATGAATTTAACGATTCTTAGCCGTTTTTCTTGCACTTAACCTTTGCAAGGAGTCTCGCCAAAGCGTGACTGGCAAAAGTTCACTGTCGAGTGGCTGTGTTGCCTAAATCTGTCTTCCTTTGAAATATTCTTAAATGATTTGCTTTTTGTGAATAACTAAATTAATTATATGCATTCAAGTATTTACTTTGACTATTTTACTTATTTTACGAGGAATAAAGAGTGAATTGCAAGTTTGACTGCTTATGAAGGGCAAGGGTATGTTTGTAAGGAAAATCCAGTTGGAAAATATTATTCAGTTTTTTGGGTGCGGCATACTACAAATGAAATCTGAGCACTCATGCACACATCAATAGAAACAATTCAAATTATGAAGAGAGCAGCCTAAGGAATAAACAACTTTGCATTTGACTGAAAATAACGATTGGACATTTTATACATCTGAATAATTTTTTGTGTAGTGTGAAATAGTTGTAGGTTAACAGAATTTAATATGGTAACAATTAATTTAAAAAGGATTCTACGTCTATCACTCGTTGCGTGTAGATGTGGTCTTAATCGCTCCTGTCATTAACTTTAAAAATTAATTAATTTTTTACAAAAGCCAGTTGAAACTAATTTTTTTAATTGAAAACCATCACAGTAGAATTATTCGAACATTTATCGAATACCTAAAATTTCTTTCCTGAAGAAATATCAAAAAGCGGAAATACATTCAAGGGAAGTCTCGGTTTAAGAACATTCCCTCCAGCCTCGCTGCAAAAGCAACGAGATGGAGGAGCCTGATGGCTTCAGCCATCAACCATCGCCAACGAGGACCGGCGAAAAAAGCTAAACCGAAGATTCGATTACAACGAAGAAAAACCGAAAATTTTATCAGTCGTCGAGATCGAGCAGTTAATCAAAGGTAACGAGGAAGCTGAGAAGGTTGAGAGAGAAAACGAAGAACTCAGACTTCGGATCCAATGACTAGAAGAACTAGTTGGAAAATTGACGTTCAACAAAGCTAAAGAAACTAGCAAGAAAGAAAAAGAAGTAAAGTCAAAAGCGACTGAAGACAAGAAATCTAAGAAACCGAAACAAGAATCTGATGAAGAAGATGTCCTCAGCGCAGGCGGAGCAAACGTCAGCACGAACTTTTAATAAGCAGCGCTAACTGAACTAAAAGATTCCATGAGTATTGAAGAGAATACAGATAACAAAACTTCTGAACTTTGTATTACTAAGACTGATAATGGATTTATTGGATATTTAAAAATTAAAGATAGGGAGAAAAAACCAAAAGATTTGTCTGCTTGTCCGTCAAGGTTAATCAAAAGAAAGAAAAAGTCCCACAAATCAATGTATTTAGGCAAACATGCAAATATATGGTTCGGCTTTCGGTAGCCGAAAATAAGTTACACGGTTTTGAGATCAAGAGAGTCAATGCTGATAAACTGAAAATTAGAACTGTCATTGGTTGATTTCCAGGCAGCAAAAATAACGTAGAATTCAGGAGATGCTCCGCATTTTACATACACCCCTAAAAGCGAACAAACCAGCCCTTTTTATTGAAGAATCTGGACTGTGGAGACAACACAGTCGACCTCCTTCAGGTGCTTCAACAAGTTGCACCAGAAATAGAATTTATTTCTGTACAAGACTTTGCAACAAGGAGATCGATTGTCGAGCGTAAAACTAAGTAATAGCCAAGATTTCCAGCAAAAGTAGTTCAAGTGCCCTGCAAAAAAATGAGGTACTTGAACTTTCGTGGGGTGAGGTGGGAACGCCTCCAGAAAAGCAAGGACAACTAGTGCTTCAGGTGCCAAAGATTCGGGCATTCGGCTGCCAATTGCGCCATGAAATATATATGTTTAAAGTGCAAAGATGCCCATTGTCCCGGCGAGAGCTCAAGTGGAGCCAAAAGAAAAACTATATTGTGTGAACAGCGGTGTCTTTGGTCATCCAGCATCATATCGAGGATGCCCTCAGTATCAAGATGCAGAGGTAAAATTTACTCCAAAACAAAGTTAAAAACACCGCAGTGTGATACCTACCAACTTCGTCCAGTCCAGGGTGTCATTTGCACTTGCTGCGAGAGGACCAGCAGACAATGTGAATAAAATGAATAATGCAAGTGGTAACAATGAACTACTTCTTAAAATTTATTAGCAATTAAATTACCTTACGGAGAGGATTGATCAACAGGATTCTAAAATTAACTTTGTTTTTAAGCGTTTAGGGCTTTCAAATGCCTCAAAAAAGTTGTCATCCAGTCACATTCCCAAATATTGAAAAAGTCAAATTCAAAAGATTTGAATCTCTTTTCGTTATCAAAATCTCACCGCCAGGTGCAGATAACATCTTCGTTATCTCTGCCTATGCAACTGGTCGAAATGTTCTCAAGTTCAAAAAGGAGCACAATTACTTGTTTGAAATACTCGAATTGAACAGGCTGCATAATTATTATATTCTTGCTAGTAACCTGAACGCCAAGCATACATCATGGCTGAACGCCACTAATAACCCGAAAGGTGTATTCCTGAAATCGTGGATAACAGAGAACCAAATTGAATACACGTGCAACTTATAAGGGTCTGAGTTCTCAACATACCCTAAAGCAAATTCATATTTGGACCTCTGCATTGCTGACGCAAGACTTGAATTCAGCTTTAATAGTCCTCAACGGAAACTGCATGTACTTCCTTACGATAGCGACCATGACGCAAGGGTAATGGAAATCAATCATCAAAAGGGTGATCTCTTCCTCATTTCAGTTCAACATGAAAATCATCGGTTGAATTTAAAAAAAAAAACAGAATGGGGAAAGTTTCAAAAGAAGTTTAATCGAGAGTACCAGAAGCAGTGTCTCTCTTCTGATGATGGCAACGCTTGCTCAATGGTACCTAATGACAGGAATCTAACTAACGATGAAAAAGATCTCTATTTGTCGAAGCTCAAGAAGCTGACGTTGGAAACGATTGAGAAAGTAGTTCCAAAAATTAAGCATCGAAATAATATAGAAGGATATGAAACACCAACCATCGCAAGGTTGAAAAGATTGATAAGCCTCCTTCTCACACGCATCAACAATATTGATCGATGATTTTTGAACCACAACCATCCCTCGTTGGCTTTGTTGAAATTACACGTGAAGAATGTCCTGAACTTAAACCGTTCATACTTCAGGAGTGAGGTCAGCAATCAATGGGCGGAAAAACTGAGGAGTATTACGCCACAGGATCCAAATGGCGTTTTTGCGAAAGTGAATATTCCTTAACAAGTCTTGAGTGAAGGTATCGAATCCTGAAGTCACTAGTGATGAGAGCTGGTATCAAAATTGGTGGTACGACTCCGGGTAGAAATGGAAACAGGATTATATGTGAGGAAATGTAGAAACTTGACCTGATGGGAACATATTTTGAATTAGTTCATCTGCCAAATCCTGAGAGAGGCAATGAAATATTTTCAGAGGTCGTTGGATTGAACGGCCAATCAATTCTTCATTTCAATGAAACATCAACATCTGGCCTCATACCGAGCTTGAATCTTATTGATTATTTTGTCAGCTATGAAGACTTGTGTTTCATATTTCGCAGGATAAACAACAAGAAATCACGTGGTACTGATGGTATTCCAAATGTAGTCCTCCGACATTTGCCTGAGGTTGCTATTAGGAATCATTGCATATTGTTCAACAACATGTTGAGCAATTCATATTTTTTAAACGGGTGGAGAAAGGTTAAGGTATTTCCGATCTTGAAAAAAGGAACAGAATCTTTGTGGCCCAAAAGCTATCGCCCAATCAGCTTGCTGCGTAACATCAGCGAGGTGTTTGAAGTGATACTCAACAAAACATTAAACGCCCACATTGAGAAATATGGGTTGAAGCCGAATTGCCGATTTGGGTTTCGTACCAGGCATTCGACCATACATGCGATAACGAAAGTAACTTGAGACATCTGTTGGAAACTAAACAACATCGAATGTGTTGGAGCGTGTCTCATTGACATGGAGAAAGCCTTCGATACGGTGTGGTTAAATGGCCTAGTTTTTTAATTCCTTCAGGACAGGTTCCCCAGACACCTTGTCACCATGATGAGCAATATGTAATACGGGAAATCATTTGTTGTAACTGATGAAAATCTGGCAACAATGCGCGAATTCAAGGTCTTGAATGGTCTACCGCAAGAAACAGCTACTGCGCCCCTGCTTTTCTCAGTATTCATTCGTAAGCTATTGAGCGGCTTTGATTTTAAAGTCTCGCCAACGCGATCATTGGTAGCGTTTGCTGATGATCTGATCATCTATACGGCAGACCGAAAAGCTACAATAGTTCAGAGCAATCTCCAAAAAATGTTCAATGATTTGCAGCTGTACACTAATTGGTGAATGTAAATCAACGCGCAGAAGTGCGAAGCAATTTTGTTTCGGACAACGCTGCAGAGGGCCAGTCAAGACCTGAAACGTAATTGGAAGGATTTCCACATCTTGGCTGGTGAGGGTTGTTCAGAACGGGTTCCACATAAATCCTGTGCTCGATACCTCAGTGTTCATCTCGGTCAGCATCTCTACTATACTGAACATGTCAAAATCATGCTCAGTAAAGCACAAAAAGTAGTCATGGCTCTTCGAAAGCTCTTTCATTCCAGGTACATTGATCCAAAGGCCAAAATCGTCAGTTACAAGACCCTGGTTAGACCAGTTTTGATATATGGATGTTAGATCTGGTACCGCCAGAGTGCTAGTACTATGGAAAAATTAAAAGTTTTCGAAAGGAAATGTCTCCGTGCATGTAATGGTTTGTACAGAAAGCCTGAGATGGATTGGAAGCATTATATATTGAAAAGAAGAATCTATCAAACCACTCAAGTGACAAGAGTCGCTATCTTCATGTTGAAACTTCTTCGGAAACCCTTTGATTTCACAGCCCTTTGAAAACCCTTTGATTGCACAGCCATTCCACCATACAGACGGGTATATTGCGACCTGCCTTGCTACTGGCTTCGTTCCTCCAGAAACATTTGTATATTTGGACATAAATCGATATTTTTTTGATTCTGATGGTGTCCCAATCATATATCACACCTATAGACGGCCCACCGATAGGAAGATAAAATATCCTCCGGATTTGAGTTCACGAGACCAACAATTCCAATCTAGATACTCATTCGTTAGATTCATTGAAGCTGGCCGAGCTGAGAGAGAGCAATCTAGATATTGGTGGCTGAGTAACAATCTCTAAATTACTCGTGTTTATTTTCAGTTTTTGTGTTTTTCTTTACTTAGTTTTTGAGTCTCAGCTCATTATTGCTACATTTATTCTTGTTGTTTATTTGTGTTAAAAATTAGAGATAGATTAAATGTTATGTTTATTTTATTGAGCTTAGAGATAAGATTCAACGCTTAGGTTAGGAATATTGTGATCGAATTTTTTTAGTATAAGATAAAGTTTTTGATTGAATTTTGTTAGATTGAGGCTATAACATATTAGGTGTAGGATTAAAGTTCACTGTTGTGTTAAAATTATAAATAATTTTTGAATAGTGTTGCAAAGTTTTTTTCCTTTTTCCAATCGAATCATAAAATATATAATGCTTAACTGATAATGCATACGTTTAGAGAGCCATTTGGGCCTTTAAGCTTTCTTATTGTTATTGTTTGGAATTTGCTTTATATTTTTTTAAAATTGATGTTTTATTTTTGTTTTTTGTGCTTGGGAGGTGAATGCCATTTATGCACAGAGCGTGGGACTCCCATGCTCGCAAGAAGGCACCTGGACTATCCACTAAACACCTCCCCTGTCAACCTGAGAACCTAGCCTGGAACCGTTTGACACATTACTTCGGGTCAGGTCTCGTTTTATTACGCTGTAAGGCGCCTTCAAGCTGGGGGATCCCTTGCCTAGCGGGAGGGGTAAGGGGAAGAAGGAGTACCAGAAAAGCGATTCTCCAGCCCAAAAGCCCCCGGCTGCAGCGAGTACCTTTTATATTTTAGGATTGCCCGAGCATAATGTGCCACCTGGTTCCATTTGTCAACCGGTTTGAGCATCGCCGCAACTATATTATCCAGAGTGAGCTCTCTCATCTTCCTGTAGAGGTCCCTTCACAGAAAACCCATTTTGTGCACGCACAAAATATATGGTAGGCATTGTCCTCTTTTCGTGTGCAAAACCGACAATCGGGGGACCGTGGGTGCGTCAGATAGAAGTCACTCACACCATGCCTTCGATTTAGCCACGTCTCACATCTGGGATGAAGCACGCAGTCCACCTTACCCTCGTGCAATTCACCCAAGACTGCTGCCAATCGTTGAGCGAGCGCAGGTCTCTCCTCGCGGACAAACATCTCCCTCACATCCTCGTTTCGGCTTACGTAAATAGCGCGGCGCTCTCTAGGACAACAGTTATCAGACCTGCAATAACTCTCACCGCCGAATTAGAGACTATCGGATACGAAGATGCAATCCTCAGTGCTCCTCTTCTCTGTACCTGTGCCAAACGTTTTCAGTATACCTCCTTACCGAGAGCGTCGCCCCATACCTCTGCTCCGTACAGTAGCACTGAGCCTACAGCATTCATCAAGAGGCGTCCTCTTACTGGGCTGGATCCCCCTACGTTGGCCGTAAGGCGACTCAGAGACGATACTCTCGAAGCAGCCTTCTCAGCCGTTGCCCTGATTTGCTCAAAGAAACTCATCTTCGAGTCGATCAGTAGCCCCAGGTAATAAAATTTATAACGATTAGTATTGAATAAAGTGCTTTTGACTTGAATTGAATTAATTTAAAAATTGGTTTGTTGTTCATGGTTCCTTAGCAATCTGTATATTAAAGAAAATTAGTGGTTTGCACTTTCCCAAGACATCACATATAATTTAGAAAAATATTTTCAACATGAATATGCTTAATGACAACTAATTTTTGGGATGACGTTCTGATCTCATTTTGAAATATTATAAAGTGGATCAATTTCTTTGATTAAATTAAGTTACAGCAAAGCCCATGGAAACTAGGTTGGTTGATTATTTCAGATTTTTTGTGAAAAATCCCCAAAAAAAGACCTTGATTGAACTAAGATGCATTTAAAACTAATGCGAATCGTCTCCGGATTCAAACTTTCTTATATATTTATTAATATTAACGTCGAGTCAAAACAAACCTATTTGACCTATAAATTCACCAATTAATAGTCTGTGCTGTTTAATTTGTGCCAATTATGAATAATTTTCTGTTTGCTTAGTAACTACCTTCCATTCGTAGGAGTTTTATTCAGATTCAACATTTCCATTTGTATAAAAGTGTGTTGGAAGTGACTAACCACAGGAAAGTAAACAAGTGGTGATTATTTCATCATGCAATGTGACCAAAAATAAACTTCAAGTGAATGCGTCCAACTAAGGTGGAAGGACTTGTAATGTGACGCCTGCGCCCAGGAATCGAAGTGATTTCGATCCCGAACCCTTGTAACCTGCCAGATGGATATGTCCTCGAAGTGCCAGCGGACTTCATCTGTTGTGCGGATATCGTTGTGCAGAAAATATTTTTTTTTCTGTCCAAATATTTAGATCCGTGGATATAAATATTCGAAATATAGAATTAATCCAACCCCGGCACATTTCGAGACATAGCCATCTGGAAATGCCCCTCCACCGTGGCCATCGAGAAAACTATGCCACTGGCGACATCTGAAGAAGCACATTTCCGCCATATGAAGTGCCATTCCACGCACATATGTTTTTTCCGAGGTGACAACCGGAAATTTTGACAGCCACATGGAGGCGCTAAACGTCACCGTAAAGTTCTTCGTGATAATATCCAAGGTATTACAAAACCAGCTATACGTCGTTTGGCGCGACGTGGTGGAGTGAAACGTATTCCCGGTTTAATCTATGAAGAAACGCGTGGTGTGCTTAAAGAGTTTTTGGAAAACGTTATTCGTGAGGCAGTGACATTCACCGGAGCAGAAAAATTAGGAAAGAGGTTAGTTTAGTTAATAACTAAATAGAAAAGGTTATTACATAAGTCAGTAGCTAGAGTGCAATTGCGCTTGGAAACAAATTTTAGTGAGCGAGTGCTTCAGAGACTAATCAATTTCAGATAGCCGCTTCCGAGAAGACATTGGCAGCCGACTAAATTTACCACCGAATTAGCCCTCGGATTATGTCCGGCGGAGCGAATGCAGTTTGCAACATAGATTATCTAGTAAGAAAATTCTAAGTAAGCGGAGGCCATCCAGAAACAAATATTGTGGACGTAAAAAAAAAAAGTACGGATCCTGAGAAGTCAAGCAGCAATTCTTAGGGGGAAAGTCATTTGTGCTGGAAAACGAGCAAATAAAAGTGATGACAGACTAAGTGCTCGGTATTCAATTCGCCTATATGGAAAAGCAACACATTTTACCCTGCTCTAAGGCGATTGTAATGCACATTTATAAAATCGACACTAAATCTGAAAATTTAGTCTGCAATATTTTATTAGAAATCGATTATTCTATTTCTAATTAAATTCCAAAAAAAAATGATTTGACACTTCTTAATGCGGAAATTCGAAGTAACGCTTGCTACCTTGTTCAGATTGATCAATTGGCATATCGCTTGCAATCCGCAGTACAGATTGCAGTCTTCGGTAAAATTGATGAATATCTAGCTCGCGAAAACTTTCCTCACCGGATGCCAAAGCAACCAGTCGATTTATGTCGACAATTGGGCGAATATTCTAACGACTTATTGAGCAAAATGTTAGCATTTGAGCCTCGATCTCGCCCTTCTGCCTTGATGTGTCTCAAACACGAATACTTGGAACAGGAGCCAATGTGACGGATGTCCACTAACGAAATTGATATCATTGCTGTAATATATAGTAATAGTTTTAAGTGACATTCACACATTAGAAACATATATACATATATTATGTAAACTGAAACGCTTTGGATGTTAAGTATGTTCGGTAATGTAAGGTACAAAGCGATACCTCCCAACTTTACCGATGAAGCCTCTTTGGACGCCCTCAAATTTACGATTTGGTAGTAATCGTATAGAAGTAGTTATGAGCATTTATACTAATATAGTGTGCACAGAGCTATGCACGTACAACTCAAAATCATAATAGTCGACTATGTGTTCAATATTCTTTGGTGTTAGGTACCTATTAACGAAAAAATTGATATAGATGATTTATAAATTATAGTTTAAGAATGCCGTCATGTCGACACAGACCGCTTGTACTACTCGCCGCAACATACTTATCATTGTTATAATTATTCGTACTTGTAAATTTCCTCGCATACTAGTGTCCCATCGACACTCCACTAAGGTCTACTTACTCAAATAATCGAATTATTCCAATGCAGTTTATGTTCCTTAAACGGTGTCCAAAATTGTTGAGAAAAACAAGAAAACATTGACTGCATTTTTGACCGAATGGAAATTATAGACAAGGTGTAAGCAGCTAATTAGAATTCTTTAACAAACAAAAGAAATTAAGTAAATATAATTTCAAGTGTGATTGAACACCTTAAAAATTAAAGAACCCCTAAAGATGAAAAACGATTAGTTATGCAATAGACGCAACGAGATAGATACTTGAAATTTATTGATTAAGTATATGCGAAGTGAACATAAGGAGACATTATTATTACTATAATTACTATTAGAAAAAAAAAAGAAAAAAACAGAAAGTATCTCTATTTCGGTACTAAGTAATGTAGACTAATAATTATACTATTTCAAAACAAGAAAAGCAACAAAAAGAGACTAGAAACAAATTATGTTAATATTATTGATAGTAAGGGACACAAATTTAGGCAGATAGTTCTACTATATATTATAGGACTCTTATTAAAATCCCAAAACTGTCTCTATACATTTCTATTATTACACACAAACCATTCTCTAGCATATTTTGAAAATATATCAACCTTTAGGTAACATTTTTATCAATATTTATAAATCAAATCTATTAAGTATACAAAAAATATGTTTGTTGCCATATAAGCGAATCAAATTAGTTATTATGATTCAAACGTTTTAAGTTAGTTTATCTTAGGTTTAATAGGTCAATCACTAAGTTTTTAAGTTGCGCCTCACCAAATCAAAAGGTAGTCGTTAGTAAAATTTTATAACTCACATGGTTCAAAAACAAATGCAACCATATTGGGGGTTGTATGTGCATAATTCTATGTTACACTTTATGAAATGGTTGAAGGCAAAGTAAATACGCGATATCTAATATTGATACTTTGTTTGTACTTATTACTTTTGTTTTAAAGTAGTTATTAAATTTTACCGACCATACCAAGTTTTCAAAGATTTTTGTGTTATGTAGAGAAAGGCAAATCATTTATTTCATTTTTATCTTTTTCCATATATTTCTAATTATTGAATTACATCTTCAGAGTACTTTATTTTGGAAGTACTTTATTTCACTTGGGAAATTTAAGGTATAATTTACTAGTTAGACCACTCTTTGTGAATGCTTCGCATAGAAATATGCTAGTATGTATTTCTATTACAATCAGCATTAAAAGGATTTTGCTTTGTCTGTATCTCAGAATAAACTAAGAATGAATTGCTAAAAGTTAACCCACGACTTTCCTTTTCAGTGACTTTTCTTTTTCAGTGGGAACAGAGAGTGTAGGGTAAGTATGCCGTCGCGAGGGTAGGGTTTCTGCAACTCCGCTGAAGTCGGTTTCGCGTCGCGCGCGGTACGCGGTACCTTTGCTTGTTTCGCCATTTCCTTAGAGTAGTTTTCTTCGGTTTAAGTTCGAGTAGTATATTTTTCGGTACCGCGTCGGTGAATCGGTAACGCGCCTATGGGATTTTGTAGCGTTTTTTTTTGATTTGAGATCTGTGGATAGATCGCATCCAGAACTAACGTAATGTAGGTTTCTCGTTCTGGATGAGTAATTGTTGACGCGTTTGGAAAACGGGCAAGTTCAGGTGACTGAAATATTGTAATTGAGCGTAATCCATTCGGAGACCCGCGACCGAAATCCTCTCCGAACTAGCTGGCCGACAAGCAGTCACCGCATGAATGGGTTACGGTGCACGGATTGGTTGACCTGTTGGTACCATCCGTTGGCACTACTCAGACTTAACGTCTAGAACCGATGAGAGGTCGGTTCCGCGTTCGAGTTGAAGGTAGAAAATCATTACAAATGGCGCCCAACGTGGGGCCCAAAACATCCTAAGGGGAAAAGAACTTCGCGTCTTCTGACGAGTTGGTCCTTTACGGAGGATGTAAGGTACTTTGGTACTCGAGTCCCACTATCAGGAGCAGTGGAATTGTGTGATACACACTAGAAGTCGCTTCACGTGAGTTGTAGCTTCCGCTCTCCTTTGTTTGATTTTTTTTTTTCGCGACAGAATCCTTCCGATGTGTTGTCCCAGGTTAACCCCTGTAAGGACCTTCTATTTTCTTGATGGAACTGCCAGTCTGATGGGTTTACCTATCAGCATGGACTCTCAAGAAAATAGAAGGCTACCTTGCCTTTATGTCGCGGAAGGATTCTAACTATTTCTTATGCGTGTTAGACGAGTGGTATCGGTTCAACGTTCGATGGCGTATGCTGGAGTTGCGAAGCCCGGAATGCTTCCACGCGTCGGGAATTTTGACCGCGTACAAAGTCGTTACGGTAGCTCTACCACTTGTCTCGTCGAGTCACTTTAACGTAGTTTAGAGACGGTTTTTTTTTGTAATGTATGAGGGTATGGGGTTAAATTACGTAAATCGACCGAAAGCACCCTTTCTTCGGCAGAATACCACGCACTCTCTTTTCCCGTTGGAGGAGTCGACCACTGAAAAGGAAAGGGTATCAAATAAATCTTTTTTTTTCTTCTCATCCAGTTAAATAGCTCGCCACTATCGGCCACTAAACTAAGATTAAGCTTTTGTATTTATATATTAGGGGTATAGTAATAAGTATTATATTTTATATATTTTAATTTTTCCAGCCATATTAGCACCACATTAAACCCACACGATAATGGCAACGAAGCGGACCCCAGAAAAGCGATGGACACGGTCCAAAACGGTCCAACCCGCGAACTGTGGAATCTGTTTCGAGGACGTAGTGGAGGGCGTACACAGCGTGCGATTGGATTGTGGACATTTATTCCATCGTGCCTGTGTACAACAGCTCCTCCTCACGTCAGAACTGTGTCCCTTATGCCGGCGACCCATAGATCGGTCTGCCCTAGACGTCCCCATCGGAACGCCCCTACCAACGCGCGGAGCAGTGGCGAAAGGAGCTCCAGAGGCCGAACAGTCCCAACCACTTTTAGACCTGCAAGGAGCAGTAGGCGGTGAAGTTCCGGCTGCAAGTGTCGTGTCCGAAGTGACAACCATGCCTTCCGCCCACTCCATTGACACCCTCGTGGCGTTGATGAGGGATATGTCGGAGAGGATTGGCAACCTGGAGGGAAGGATCCAGAATCTCCCGTTGAGCCAACCACCCAGCCGCGTGAGAACTCCGCTTGGCTGGGAGCCAAATCCCAGTGTGGCGATGCCCCACTCCCGACAATCCGAGCAATGGGTCCCACCCCCAAGGAACTCGGGAATGGATCCCAGAGCTCCCGAATACAGACCGCGACACAGTACCGGACCTCCGTTGGTACCTCCAGCCCCCGAGGCAGTTCAGTACCACAGGTCAATCGAGGATGTGATTCCCCCCGGGAACGCATTGGCACCTTTTCGAGACCCGACGCCTCGTATCATGGAGAGTTGGCGCCTGAACTTTACAGGGTTCAACGATATGATATCGGCGGACCGGTTCCTTTTCCGGATTCAGGCGTTGGTATCCAGCACCCTGGGAGGGGATTCCTCGGCCTTCCTCCGGCATGCACATCTTTTGTTCAGCGGCGACGCTGCCGACTGGTACTGGAGCTTTAAAGAGTCAACGCCACGTCCCACTTGGCACTCTTTCAGTGCAGCCTTCCGCAATCGATTTGAGGATGGCTTCACTGAGAGAGAGCTAAGAGAGCAAATAAAGAAACGGAAACAAGGCGCTCACGAACCGTTCGACCAGTACTACACCAGTATAGTGAGATTGAGCACTCGCCTGCGAAATACCATGCCCGAGGACGAATTAGTAGAAATTATCAGAGAGAACATGCGCTGGGATCTCCAGAACAGCCTGCTACATTTTCCCATCAACACCATACAGGGATTGCGCCTCCATGCGCGTAGACAAGAACACTTGGATGAGCGACGAGGTACCTTCCGCCCACAACCTCGCATAACGGGACCAAATCCCCGAAATCATCACACCGCGGAGTTGATGGCAGCGGACCACCTGCTTGCTGATCCAGTACCAGTACCGAGGAGCGGAGCACCACCGGAGCTTGAGGACCCAGCATTGATTGATCGACCCTCCCTTGAAGCACTTACAAGCCCGACGGTCTGTTGGAACTGCCGACAACCGGGACATCGGTTCTACGCAAGTCCAGCGGAGCCGACGCTTTTCTGCTACCGCTGCGGGAAGGCCGACACATACGCACCTGACTGTGCAAATTGCAAAGGGCGAAAAAACTTGCCACCGAGTGCCGCGACCACCCGTCGGCACTCCTAGACCCCGGACGAACCAATCCAGACCCCATCACCAGCTATGACCCAGCTCCCAACATGACTCCAACTCTGCTGACTCGCACCGCTAAACACAGTTCTCCCGAAGTTCCACAACCGACGCCGTCCTTCGCCGAGGCCAATGCGCAGGGAAATGATAGCGAGACGAAGGTTCCTTGGCATGTAAAACCTTTTCATGTCAGGTTGCGGAATTATTTGGCTACTCGACAGCGCATCTTCCATGAGGAATTGGCCACAAATGTCCCACCGCGAAGCAAGCGAGCCACGCGTCGGATGCGGAGCTTCTGGAGAAAAGTCAGGCAGTCGAGGAAAGTGTTGAAGGACATATACTTAGACGAATTATTGAGGGATGATGTTCGGCCATATGCGTCAGTACACCTCCTGCAAAAACGAGTGTCAGGCTTAGTAGATACGGGAGCCAGTGTGAATTGCATCTCTGCCGAGTTTGCAGGGGAGGTACTGGCAAAGCACGCGGACCAAATCCGTCATTTCACCTCCTGGTTAAGCACGGCGGACGGAACTCGTCACTCTGTAGTGGGAAAAATTATGACGGATGTCACCTTTAAAGGGGTAACTAAACCTATGGAATTTTTCATCATACCTCAGTTAACCCAGAATCTTTATTTAGGAGTGGATTTCGTTCGAAAATTTAACTTGGCCCCGGCACTATTTTCCGGTTCGACCCTGGAGTCCGTCACCACCGTTCCTGACCAATCTCAACCCACTAACTTATTACGGCATACACTGGATGTAACTCAGCAACTGCGTCTTGACTCGGCTATATCGGCTTTTCCATCGCACGAGAAAGAAGGTCTCGGGCGGACTGCCCTGGTGTTCCACACTATAGATGTGGGGGATGCTAAACCCATAAAACAGAGACATTTCGCCATATCTCCGGCGAAGGAAAAATCGTTATATGCCGAAGTGGATCGAATGTTAGCATTAGGCGTAATCGAAGAATCACAGAGCGCGTGGGCTTCCCCAGTCACCTTAGTTGTCAAGCCGAACAAGGTCCGGTTATGC
This sequence comes from Odontomyia ornata, assembly GCA_963969285.1. Lineage (NCBI taxonomy): Eukaryota > Metazoa > Arthropoda > Insecta > Diptera > Stratiomyidae > Odontomyia > Odontomyia ornata. The sequence continues at coordinate 183,042,552 of OZ017741.1, read as the reverse complement.
TTAGATGCCAGACGCTTGAACGCCGTCACAGTCAAGGACGCATATCCTCTACCGTTGATCGAAGGCATTTTGAGTCGATTGCCTAAAGCCCATTTCATCACGAGCTTAGACCTCAAGGACGCCTTCTGGCAAATTCCTTTAGACCCCGGTTCAAAGGAGAAAACAGCCTTCACAGTCCCAGGCCGGCCCTTATATCAATTCGTGACCATGCCATTCGGATTGTGTAATGCCCCCCAAACAATGACGCGCCTTATGGACAAGGTGATACCACCTCATTTGCGGCACCAAGTTTTCGTTTACTTGGACGATCTGTTGCTTATAACAGAGACCTTTGACGAACACATCGACCTGCTTCAGGAGGTGGCTCTACACATCCGGAGGGCAAGATTAACCATCAACATAAGGAAGAGCCAGTTCGTGATGACGGAGGTGAAGTATTTAGGTCACATCATTGGGCATGGGCATATCAAGACCGATCCGGAAAAGACTCAAGCGATTGACGTTTTTCCACTACCCAAGACCACCAAACAGTTACGCCGATTCTTAGGGTTATGCGGATGGTACCAGCGTTTTGTACGTGACTATGCCACCATTACCACTCCTTTGACCGACATGCTGCGTAAGGGACGTAAATTCGTCTGGGAAGAGCCCAGCTTGCGAGCCTTTGAAGAGCTAAAGAAGAGTCTGACTACGGCCCCCGTACTGCACAGCCCGGACTTTGACAAACCGTTCTCAATCCATTGTGACGCGAGTCAACATGGGGTGGGAGCAGTCTTAGTCCAGGTTGCACAAGACGGCGAGGAGAGACCTATAGCCTTCATGTCTCACAAGTTGAACCCAGCCCAGCGAAATTACACGGTCTCCGAGCAAGAATGTCTAGCCGCGGTGTTGGCAGTGAAACGCTTCCGAGCCTATGTGGAGGGACACACCTTTGAAATCGTTACGGATCACGCTTCTCTGAAATGGCTAATGAGCCAGACTGATCTCAACGGCAGATTGGCCAGGTGGGCACTGAAACTACAGGCATTTGACTTCACAATTCGTCACCGAAAAGGAAGCCAGCATGTAGTCCCCGACACCCTATCCAGAATGTTCGCCCCTGAAGGAGCCGAGTTGGTCCAAGAGGACGACAGCCCCCAATTGATCGATTTGGACCATCCTGCCTTCAAGTCAGCCAGCTACACCCAACTGATTCACACTATCCAGAATCAACTGTCCCAGCTTCCTGAACTGCGGTTGACGGATGGATTTATTTACAAACAGATGGGACACGCCTCCGGAGATCCCATACAAGAAGAAGAACAGTGGAAGTTGTGGGTGCCCGAAGAATTAACCACTGATCTTATCAGGCGGGCTCATGACCACCCATCCAGTGCGCACGGCGGATACGGTCGTACACTTAGGCGGTTGAAAACCTGTTTCTTTTGGCCTAAGATGGCACAACAGATAAAAGCGTACGTAGCCTCTTGTGAGCTATGCAAGTGCACTAAAGCGCCCAACACCATCCTTCGGCCACCCATGGGTAAGGTTGAGGTCCCCGAACGCGTGTTCCAGCGCTTGTACATTGATCTTATCGGTCCTTACCCTCGATCTGCTTCTGGTCACACGGGAGCTGTCGTGGTCCTGGACCAGCTCTCTAAATTCCCTATCATAGAACCCCTACGTAACATGCACACTGGACCTATAATCAGCTTCTTGGAGAACCGAGTCTTTCACATGTTTGGAGTTCCGGAGAAACTTGTCTCCGACAATGGGGTCCAGTTCACCTCCAGCAAGTTCCGAGACCTAATGTCCAAATACGGCATCATCCACCAACGAACTGCCGTCTATTCACCACAAGCCAACGCATCCGAACGACTGAATCGTACGCTCATAGCGGCCATTCGTGCCTATGTCCACCCGAATCAGAAGGACTGGGATCGCAAATTGTCCGCCATCACTAGTGCGCTGCGCTCGTCGTACCACGCCACTACCGGCATTTCGCCGTATTTCGCAGTGTTCGGCCAGTACATGATCTGTCATGGGAGCGCTTACCGGCTATTGCGGCAGCTGAAATCGCTAGAGGACCCAATCGTGGTTCTAGAACCGCACGAAAAGCTCCAACTTCTGCGAGATCAACTGCGGGAGAAGATTGAAGAAAGTAGACGGATGGGAGAGGAGCGGTACAACTTGCGATCTCATCCTTCTGGCTTTAAGGCCGGCGACGAAATATATCGTCGAAACTTCCGACAGAGCGATGCCACCCGCCATTACAGTGCCAAACTAGACAAGAAATTCGTGAAGTGTCGAGTCATACAAGTCATAAGCCCCACCCGGTACCTCATCGCGGACATGACTGGTAAGACCCTGGGAATTTACCACGCAAAAGACCTTAGACGATGAAGTGCAACTAATTCCCACGAGAAACCTTGGCTTATCCCAAATCTCTGCCTAGACGAAGGCCTCCGAATAACACCTGACTTCCTACTATATAGTCACTGCCGAGTCTTCACGAACAGGGTTGTAGCCTATCCTTCGAAACGGATCTTCGACCCGCCACGTCCCTAACCAAGACCTTTTACCAAGGAGACGGGATCGTAATTACTTCGATTTTGGGGGGGGGGAATGTGTAATGTGACGCCTGCGCCCAGGAATCGAAGTGATTTCGATCCCGAACCCTTGTAACCTGCCAGATGGATATGTCCTCGAAGTGCCAGCGGACTTCATCTGTTGTGCGGATATCGTTGTGCAGAAAATATTTTTTTTTCTGTCCAAATATTTAGATCCGTGGATATAAATATTCGAAATATAGAATTAATCCAACCCCGGCACATTTCGAGACATAGCCATCTGGAAATGCCCCTCCACCGTGGCCATCGAGAAAACTATGCCACTGGCGACATCTGAAGAAGCACATTTCCGCCATATGAAGTGCCATTCCACGCACATATGTTTTTTCCGAGGTGACAACCGGAAATTTTGACAGCCACATGGAGGCGCTAAACGTCACCGTAAAGTTCTTCGTGATAATATCCAAGGTATTACAAAACCAGCTATACGTCGTTTGGCGCGACGTGGTGGAGTGAAACGTATTCCCGGTTTAATCTATGAAGAAACGCGTGGTGTGCTTAAAGAGTTTTTGGAAAACGTTATTCGTGAGGCAGTGACATTCACCGGAGCAGAAAAATTAGGAAAGAGGTTAGTTTAGTTAATAACTAAATAGAAAAGGTTATTACATAAGTCAGTAGCTAGAGTGCAATTGCGCTTGGAAACAAATTTTAGTGAGCGAGTGCTTCAGAGACTAATCAATTTCAGATAGCCGCTTCCGAGAAGACATTGGCAGCCGACTAAATTTACCACCGAATTAGCCCTCGGATTATGTCCGGCGGAGCGAATGCAGTTTGCAACATAGATTATCTAGTAAGAAAATTCTAAGTAAGCGGAGGCCATCCAGAAACAAATATTGTGGACGTAAAAAAAAAAAGTACGGATCCTGAGAAGTCAAGCAGCAATTCTTAGGGGGAAAGTCATTTGTGCTGGAAAACGAGCAAATAAAAGTGATGACAGACTAAGTGCTCGGTATTCAATTCGCCTATATGGAAAAGCAACACATTTTACCCTGCTCTAAGGCGATTGTAATGCACATTTATAAAATCGACACTAAATCTGAAAATTTAGTCTGCAATATTTTATTAGAAATCGATTATTCTATTTCTAATTAAATTCCAAAAAAAAATGATTTGACACTTCTTAATGCGCAAATTCGAAGTAACGCTTGCTACCTTGTTCAGATTGATCAATTGGCATATCGCTTGCAATCCGCAGTACAGATTGCAGTCTTCGGTAAAATTGATGAATATCTAGCTCGCGAAAACTTTCCTCACCGGATGCCAAAGCAACCAGTCGATTTATGTCGACAATTGGGCGAATATTCTAACGACTTATTGAGCAAAATGTTAGCATTTGAGCCTCGATCTCGCCCTTCTGCCTTGATGTGTCTCAAACACGAATACTTGGAACAGGAGCCAATGTGACGGATGTCCACTAACGAAATTGATATCATTGCTGTAATATATAGTAATAGTTTTAAGTGACATTCACACATTAGAAACATATATACATATATTATGTAAACTGAAACGCTTTGGATGTTAAGTATGTTCGGTAATGTAAGGTACAAAGCGATACCTCCCAACTTTACCGATGAAGCCTCTTTGGACGCCCTCAAATTTACGATTTGGTAGTAATCGTATAGAAGTAGTTATGAGCATTTATACTAATATAGTGTGCACAGAGCTATGCACGTACAACTCAAAATCATAATAGTCGACTATGTGTTCAATATTCTTTGGTGTTAGGTACCTATTAACGAAAAAATTGATATAGATGATTTATAAATTATAGTTTAAGAATGCCGTCATGTCGACACAGACCGCTTGTACTACTCGCCGCAACATACTTATCATTGTTATAATTATTCGTACTTGTAAATTTCCTCGCATACTAGTGTCCCATCGACACTCCACTAAGGTCTACTTACTCAAATAATCGAATTATTCCAATGCAGTTTATGTTCCTTAAACGGTGTCCAAAATTGTTGAGAAAAACAAGAAAACATTGACTGCATTTTTGACCGAATGGAAATTATAGACAAGGTGTAAGCAGCTAATTAGAATTCTTTAACAAACAAAAGAAATTAAGTAAATATAATTTCAAGTGTGATTGAACACCTTAAAAATTAAAGAACCCCTAAAGATGAAAAACGATTAGTTATGCAATAGACGCAACGAGATAGATACTTGAAATTTATTGATTAAGTATATGCGAAGTGAACATAAGGAGACATTATTATTACTATAATTACTATTAGAAAAAAAAAAGAAAAAAACAGAAAGTATCTCTATTTCGGTACTAAGTAATGTAGACTAATAATTATACTATTTCAAAACAAGAAAAGCAACAAAAAGAGACTAGAAACAAATTATGTTAATATTATTGATAGTAAGGGACACAAATTTAGGCAGATAGTTCTACTATATATTATAGGACTCTTATTAAAATCCCAAAACTGTCTCTATACATTTCTATTATTACACACAAACCATTCTCTAGCATATTTTGAAAATATATCAACCTTTAGGTAACATTTTTATCAATATTTATAAATCAAATCTATTAAGTATACAAAAAATATGTTTGTTGCCATATAAGCGAATCAAATTAGTTATTATGATTCAAACGTTTTAAGTTAGTTTATCTTAGGTTTAATAGGTCAATCACTAAGTTTTTAAGTTGCGCCTCACCAAATCAAAAGGTAGTCGTTAGTAAAATTTTATAACTCACATGGTTCAAAAACAAATGCAACCATATTGGGGGTTGTATGTGCATAATTCTATGTTACACTTTATGAAATGGTTGAAGGCAAAGTAAATACGCGATATCTAATATTGATACTTTGTTTGTACTTATTACTTTTGTTTTAAAGTAGTTATTAAATTTTACCGACCATACCAAGTTTTCAAAGATTTTTGTGTTATGTAGAGAAAGGCAAATCATTTATTTCATTTTTATCTTTTTCCATATATTTCTAATTATTGAATTACATCTTCAGAGTACTTTATTTTGGAAGTACTTTATTTCACTTGGGAAATTTAAGGTATAATTTACTAGTTAGACCACTCTTTGTGAATGCTTCGCATAGAAATATGCTAGTATGTATTTCTATTACAATCAGCATTAAAAGGATTTTGCTTTGTCTGTATCTCAGAATAAACTAAGAATGAATTGCTAAAAGTTAACCCACGACTTTCCTTTTCAGTGACTTTTCTTTTTCAGTGGGAACAGAGAGTGTAGGGTAAGTATGCCGTCGCGAGGGTAGGGTTTCTGCAAATCCGCTGAAGTCGGTTTCGCGTCGCGCGCGGTACGCGGTACCTTTGCTTGTTTCGCCATTTCCTTAGAGTAGTTTTCTTCGGTTTAAGTTCGAGTAGTATATTTTTCGGTACCGCGTCGGTGAATCGGTAACGCGCCTATGGGATTTTGTAGCGTTTTTTTTTGATTTGAGATCTGTGGATAGATCGCATCCAGAACTAACGTAATGTAGGTTTCTCGTTCTGGATGAGTAATTGTTGACGCGTTTGGAAAACGGGCAAGTTCAGGTGACTGAAATATTGTAATTGAGCGTAATCCATTCGGAGACCCGCGACCGAAATCCTCTCCGAACTAGCTGGCCGACAAGCAGTCACCGCATGAATGGGTTACGGTGCACGGATTGGTTGACCTGTTGGTACCATCCGTTGGCACTACTCAGACTTAACGTCTAGAACCGATGAGAGGTCGGTTCCGCGTTCGAGTTGAAGGTAGAAAATCATTACAGACTATTGATTCATGTCAAACAGTCTTCACCACTGTGTGAAATGGATTTGTTTGAGACGCTTAACTGGTTGTGTGGCAGTGGGACTAGTTAATTTTCTTCCACGAGGGTTGTATGGATTACTTTGGGCCTGTCAGTTGCCTGTAAATTGATTTTTAAGACATGAGACTAGTGCTTAATAAGCTCGAAAAAATATTTCTTTTTAAAAATTAGATAAATGCTGTAGATTTATAAATTCAAAAAGGATCTATTACGTTACGAACAGTTAATGAAAGGATACTGATAGATAGATTAATAATTTGCTTAATGATAAATTTACTACTTTAAGTATCCCATTGGAATATTTTGGCTAGTATCACTCCTAAGATACTGACAGGTGTATCTACCCGCCACTTTAGCAAAAAGGATTCAAAAATTTTTTAGCTTAAGACTTAATTGCCTGAGAAAAATTTCCAGGAAAATTAGTTTCTTTTAGCCCCAATCCTTTTAAGTGCCAATTCTTTCAAGACATTTGCCATATATATTAACCGTTTTAAGAACATTTAAAAAGAAAAGAAAACACTCTGTTTTATTGAAGTTGCTGAAAGTAAACATTTTATCAGCCCAAGCACTCTTTTCCAATGACCACATCCATAAAAGTATTCTATTCAACCACTTCAGTTATTTTTAAACTAGAGGATTTGGAAAAGTCCTGGATCTTGTGCCAATTTTTTTGTAAAGCTTTTCGGCAATTCTCAAACAAGCCATTATTCTACTCTCTGATACAGCAAACAAAAAATATTCTAGTCAGTTTGTCTGTCACTCATCCTGCTGCCTTATAAGTTTCGTCCTATTTCTCGTCCGTTTGTCCAACTTTTTATTGTATTAAATAACCCGTCTGTTTGAGTTCCATTGTTTGACGGACTAACAAGACTGGACAAGAGAGTTGTTTTCTTTTCAGTATGAATAGGTTCAAGTTGAAACATGATAAGGTATCAAATCTGAGGTAGCAGTGAAAAGGTCAAGTACTTAGGCGAATAAACACAAATTTAGCAAAAGGTAGATATTAAGATAAATATTTTGATTTTAAAACACCATACCAGATTTATTTGGAAATGTCTATGATAGTCGTGTCAGAATTCATTCCTTGAAAATAGAAATCTCCTCCCATGGGGACGCTCGGACGAATTACGAGTAAGTTGCCTGAACTAATGAGTTCATGATTGATGGCAATCTTCCATTTCATTCCTCAATTGGTGGTGTTTGAGGGTGAATAGGAATCGCTTGAAAATGCGAATTCATTTATGCGAGCAATTTGCACTCGCATAAATAAATGCATCAATTAATTTGCGGGAAGCTTTTTAGATATGACAAATGACAAAATTCTTGAAGGATATTAGCCAAAAAAAAATTTTTTTTGAAGCAAAATTTTGATCATTTTGATATTATGTGAATGATTCCAATATATAGGGGAAATACGCACAAAATGACATATAGTTTTGTTTTAGCAGCATAACGTTTTATTGGTAAATCACAACCCTGTCATATTTTGCATCAATCATCTTTGATTATTTATGTATGAAACGACAGGTTGAAAATTATAGAAAAAATAAATTCATTGTTATTGTTTTATTGTTTCTCCAATAAAATTCGAAATTTTGCTCCGTTTGACAAACTCTAAAATGTTTTATTTTGCGATTCACATTTTAAAATTATCGATAATAATGTTTGAATTTTCAAGTTAACAAATTATAATATTTTTTTTTTACAATCTCTAAGATTAATTACGTCGAATGCCTGTCTTTCACTGTCGGCGACTCGTTCACGTGTGAAAGATTCTCTCCTATCCTCTTCTACATAGTCTTCTTAGTTTGTTACAATTAACAAAGAGAATCTCTCCATGAACTGTCAATCACATACAGGGTGCATAAAAATTTTAAATTATTTTATTTAAAATTTTTAACACTACGAGGCGAGGGAAATTAGCCTATCCAAACATAAAGCTTCTTTAAAATTGTTTTCAATATTTTGTTATGATTTCATTCATTCTTTTAGGTTTTATGTATTTTTTTTTATAATTCTTATTATGACTAGCATTATCAATTAGGAAAGGGGTGAGTGGAAAGACATAAGCAGCCAAATAGGATATTTGAAATAACAGATTTTTTTTAGGTATATGAAGGTAAATTTAGTTTTATTACATTTATTGCTGGTCTGGTTACCTCACTTTGTGGTTCATTGGCATAATCCTTCTTTAGCTCTTTTATAGTTTTATATTTTTTGTCAATTACAACAACCTACCTTACTTGATCGCTCGAACCTTTTTTAACCTCTTTTATTCTTCCTAACCGCCAGGAGTTAGCTATCTTAGTATCAAACGTTAAAACTAAATCTCCGACTTCCAATGGAGCTGCAGGTTCAATCCATTTTTCGCGTTTTAAAATTTTTGGCAGGTATTCTTTCACCTATTTTTCCTAGATTTGGGCTGTGTACTCCCTCACAAGTTTATTGTTGTCCTTTATGGAAATATTGTTCGTGGTAACTGGCACCTCCTGTAAGTTATTTCTTCCAATTATGAAGGAATTTGGTGACAAATATTCATTGTATTCATCTTCTAATGATGTTCATTCAAGTGGTCGATTATTAAGTACTCCAATTGTTTCATTTATTATACATCGAAGTGTAAAATCATTTAAATTAATCGTGTTGGTTTTTAAACATTTTAAAGTGTTCCTTAGACAATTTTTTGTTAATCCGACCATTCGCTCGACCGCTCCTTGAAAATGTGATCCTTTAGCTGGCCCGAATATAAATTTTATAGGTTGAAGAATTATACCTCGTTTTAACATGGTTCGGTTCCATTCGTTCACTATCTCCTCACTGAGACTCTTTGCGCCGATATAATTTGTTCCTGGATCCATTCTAATTTCCTTTGCTACACCTCGTAAGTTGAAACAATTTTGTAAAGCCATCAGCGTGGCATTTCCGTGCAGCTTCTCTATTATTTCGACATGTAATGTGTGTGTTGTTAGACAAACATATAGTAGCAACCATCTGTCGGCAGTAATATTGCGAGTTAATGATATTGTTATGGGTCCAGCTAAATCAGTCATTGTATATGTAAATGGTGGGACTCTCGCACTCAATCGAGCATTTGGTAAATCACCCATCTTGGGTGTTATAGGCTTGCTATTTTTCATTATACAGTATATGCATCTTTCTCTAATAATTCGCTTCACTTATGTTTGTAAATGTAATGTACAAAACCTTGATCTCATAGGTACATAAACATTCTTTTCAATAGCATGCTTGTTGATACTATGATAATCCAATATATACAATTCAGTTATATAATGCCCTTTTGGTAAATATATGGGATAAATGCGGTCAAACCCAAATAAGTTTCGGTTCTTGATTCCAATCTTCACACGAGATTGAGACCTTATAACATTATTTGCGCCTGCAGTCAAATCTAGTTTATAAAGTGTGTGATTTTTATCTAGCCTATGACCTTCTATAATGGTTTTGTAATCTTTGCCTAAAGATTCTTTGTGAGCCAATCTAATAAGAGCATTTTCGGCTTCCATGAATTCATAGTTGACATCATTGATCTTGTTTGATTTCTCTTTCAACATAGCATTTAATTCTCTCTTTTCAATCCTAGAATCTCTGCCTATTTTATTTTCTAATTCCTTTAATTTTTTCATTATAGGTCTTATTCTAAGAACCCTGCGCTTGAATCTGTAAGCGTTTTGTACTGCTCTTATAGCAGCATTCAACGAGCTGAAGTTTCTAAATTCAAAGGAGGTTTTCTTTTCAATGTCTTCAGTGTGCGATATTACATGATGAAGATGGTTATTATGTGAGGCTTCGTACCTTTTCAACAGAACGTGTGGCTTAAACCACTTATTTGCGTTATTCATAGCGATACTAAAATTTTCATTAGTACCATAATCAGCAGGCATTAATTCAGTTGGTATCCATTTCCAATTGGCCTTATCAATACCTTTCAAAATCTTATTTAATCTATTTTGCTCATAAATTGTATTTTTTGTTTCATTATTGATTTTGTAATATACACACTTGGAATCAGTATAATAGAAAACTCTATCAAATCTTATTCTATGATTATCTTTAACTGTCTGTGTGATGTTCACTAGCTTGCTTGCAATGTCAAGTTCTAGTTCAGGAATCGTGCGTTCTTTTTTGATTGGCACAGTATATGATTTAGCGTGTAACAAACAAACTCCTACTATGTTATCGTTCATCCAAAATTGCGCGTATACACAGCCACAAGTCATATGCTTTCCAGCATCTCCGAAGGCGTGCAGCGTTACTTTATCATATTTGCTGCCGCAATACAGCCTAGGAATTTTTATAAATTTAACTTGATCAATCCTCTTAAGTATTTTTATCCATTCTTTATTCGAATCATCGGGAATCCTGGCATTCCAATCAAATTCGGGGGAGGATATTTTTCTGTATAATAGCTTTAAATTTACCTTCACGAATTCGATAAGCCCAAGTGGATTGAACAAGCTCATCAGAAAAGATAATATTTGTCTCTTGGTAGGACTCTTGCCTCCAGTAATTTCTTCTGTTGACAATTTAGCTTCCTGATATGAGAACGTGATCCTAGGATTCTACAATTTTCTTCAGCCATGATTAATTTTTCTTCATCTAAATTATTTAGGATGAAGTATTTCCTCAGCGTTTCTAGAACCTTTTCACTGTTGGAATTTATCTTCAGCAGATTAAATCCGCCATTACTAAAGGCCTTTTTCATGTTGATTATATATCTTATTGCATCATTTTCGCAAGATACCGAGTCTACAAAGTCATCTACATATGAGAAATTTTCTATGCAGTCAGCTATTTCCGGATCTGAGGTTCTTAAATCTTTAGCAATCTTATTTTTGACAAATTGTGCGATAGTAGGGGAACAAGTCAATCCAAACGGTAATACTAATGTTTGGAAAAATCTTAATTTCTTTTCTTTTGGAAATCTAAAAACGAAGCCTCTCTTAAAACACATTGGTGTAACATTTCTTGTAAATCGGCGGTTATGAGAATGGGGTTTTCTCGCATTTGAAATAAAATCTTTAGAATGTTATTATATAAATTAGGACCTACCCTTACTAAATCATTTGGAGAATTTCCGCTTACTTTAGATGCTAAGTCCCAAATGAAACGTAATCTTTTTCCTTTCACAAAAAATATAGGTACGAAATAAGTTCGTGGAGTCAGATTTATCATATCATTTTCTGAAAGTTCTCTAACATAATTTTTTCTTATCATTTTATTAACGTCTTCTGTGCATTCATTCATACTGCCTTCCTTGCACAATTTATTCTCTAAGATGAAAAATCTTTTTATCGCTAACTTCAATGACTCCTTACTCGGCAATGAAGGATTTGGATTTTTCGACAATACGCCCACCTCATACTTATTTTCTCCATCTATCTTTTTAACAGTGTTTTCTAATTCATGTAATGATTTTTCATCGTCGTATAAGATTCTATCATTACAACCATCCGTTGCATTTTCTAATAACCTTCACCCTGATTTTTCCATCAACTTGTACTCTAATTCTTCTTCTTCTTTTAATTCCGTCATCTTATAAGTGTAATTATTGAAATCACCTAGCTGTTGTCGTAATCTATCATTTGTGTATAAATTTTTTAATGCTTCATTGTGTACTACGAAGTCACCCAAATCTGTTTCAAACCCAATTGGGGCATCCTCTTCCAATGAATGCACTGATCTCATGTTTTTGCAACAGATTGGATTATCTATTCCTACAATATTCTTGTGTGATTTTAAATTTAAATTATTTAAAAATGGATATTGTTGTTTCTAATTTTGGGCTGAGAAATACTGATCTCTTTTTTAGGGTTTTGTAAAATAATTTTACAAAACCCTACTAGTTTCGCGACCAGTCTGTCCGTCTGTCCGTCTGTCTGTCCGTCCGTCCGTCCGTCCGTGTGTCACAGCAGTTTTTCTCAGAAACTACTTAAGCTAGAAACATCAAATTTTGTATATAGGTGTAAAGTGGTGATCTCTTCAAAGTTCAACGACAAAAAAATTTTATAAGGAATTTAAGGGGGGTCTCCCCGTATAGGAGAGTGACCCCCCGAAAAAAAAATTTCATTGAAGGTAGCCGATATGGGTATCAAATGAAAGGTCTTGATGAGAACTTTTCAAAACAGGTCTTAGTTTGGCAAAATTTGCTTCGAGGGGCGCACACGGAGGGGAAATACACGAAAAATTTGTGTCCCCCCCCCCTCGCGATAGGACACCTGTGATCCGAAAAATCTGAAAAAAAATCAGGAATGTAGGTCTTGATGAGTACAACAACAACAAATACGTTAGAAGTCACAATTCACTCAACTTTGTTAGTAATAGTATGATTAATCGATTTTATGTTTTCTTGAATAAAATCTTAAGGGTACCTTTAAATTCAATGAAATTCAGTACGTGGATGTCTATTTATAAGATTGATCTATCCTGAAAGTTTCATAAAGATCATATTTAGCGAGGTTATAGCGGTTTGAATTTTCCTGTATTACTATGGAACCATATGCGCTGCATTTATTACTATGGCAACATATGGCTATGGAACACGCTTTTTACCGACTCAGACACTACAGTTTTGTTAGGATTTGCATGAACATTTTAAGAATGATAGGTGTCATGTATATCTTTGAGAATCGGTTCGGCAAGTGGTATCAGTAATCGTAAAACAAAATAATGGCTGTTTTAAATGCGAAGATTGAATAATTTTGCGTTATTTTTTCCCAACTTCAACGTTTAAGATGCATGCTTTGAACACTTGATTCAATTTAATGAACGACTGAAGGTGAGTACCTACAATTAATGCTCATAAGTGAAACAAGTCAAGGAGGTGGGAGAGAGCTCCTAGCAAAAGGGTTTTGTAACCATTCTAGGATTCGAAAAAATTGGCCATTAATCGATGATAACAGTACAGGAGAGTGGCCCCTGAAAAAAAAAAAAATTCATCAAACGTAGCCGATATGAGTATGAAATGAAAGTTTTTATGGGAGCTTCTCAAAACAGTTGTTAAACTGTCAGTTTTTGCTTCAGTCGGGGCACAGGAGGGAAATACATGAAAAATGTGTTTCCTCCCTCGCGGATGGACATCTGAAATAATTATCAAGGGAGAATTTTATGAGTATAACAATACCAAAACCTCAGAAGTCGAAATTCGTTCAACTATGTTGATAAGGGTATGATCTTCGTATTTCATATTTTCTCCAATAAAATCGTCTTCGACATGTTTCTTGATTTGATTCGATCTGGTGACTGCATTTTGTAAATTGAATACAAAACCCTTCTGACATGAGCGTAGGTCTGTTTACCCAACTTGTTTTAAATTCAAAATAGATCGAAAATATAAATCTACATCATCATCATACCTAGTCTTAAATCTAAGCTTAACTATTTTGGAATCTTTGTACATACGTCCAATATCGCCAGTCCATGACAGTTTTAAAGAGCATCTTCTTCCTTTTAGATTGAGCTTCTCCACAAGTGTTTCTTCGATTAATGATGTAGTTGAACCCGTATCTAGCAAAAATGTGAAATCCCTTGAAATTTAATCTGAGGGTAGCTAAAATGATTTCACTAGTATTAGTATTAATGTTTAAATTGAAATTGTTTACATCTTCGTTCTCCGCTTGGTTGAACATTACGGCATTTTTCAACATCTCTGTTATTTCATTCTCAGCGAGTACGTCATCATCTGCATGGTTAACATTTATTGTGTTTGTCTCATACTTTCTTCCTTTTCGTTTAGGGCAGTAAAGTGAGTAGTGTCGCTGCTCACATCCATTGATATTACATTTTAATTTGTTTGCATTTGGGCAATGATCATGTTCTTTCGTTCCACAGATGATGCATCTTTTATTTTCTTTTGCCATCTCCTTGACTATTTGACCATCCATCCTCCATAAGAAAGAGCAGTTGCCACCATTGTGTTCTGCATCTTTATGAAACCAACAATATAATCTTTTCTCAATGGTTTTGTCTTCATTTCAAAGGTTGACATGGGTGTGAATGTTGTTTTTATTTTTCGCCATATTTTCTTTGATCTTTTCCTGATTCACTCCTTTCATCTTTGCCAATTGCCAAGCTGTTTCAGTTTCCATTATCAACATCTGAAAAACAGTAATCACTGATGGTTCTCGACGCCTGTTCTCCATCACTTTGCTTATTATTTTTTATATATGTTGTTAGGCAAATTGCATGTCAAGCGATTAATGTTGTACATTCCAGTGATCAACCCATACCTACCAGTAGTTTGAGCCTTTTCAATGAAAATGATTAGCTTGTTTAAATATTCATACAATTTTTGGAAATTATGTTCACTTATTTTAAAAGCATTTGTTAATTCTTCGAATTCGCACATTAATATTATCGGGTTATCCTGGTATCTTGTATTCAATCTTTCTAATACTCGTTCGAAGGTAATCATACTAGCGAGTCCAGCCTTATTTTCCTTCATAATTTCGTCGCACTTTATTGCCTCTTGGACTCTATTTAAATTTTCTATTGTAGAAAACATGTCTTTAGTTTCTAAATAGCTCACATAGAAGGTCTGCCAGGTCTCTCGTGTATCAACGCACTCAGGTAACTTCTTGTAAGTGAACTTATCGAGCATTAGATTGGTAGCTTCCACTGGGTTATTGAAGGCGCTTCGATTAAAAACTGTTGTTCGTCTGTTGGTTCTGCGAGTTACGTTATTGTCATCTGCTGTATTTTCTCTGCTATTATTTCGAGAGGATGTTGCTCGTCCTCTGGGTGTAAATAATTCGCTGGTTCTAGGAACATTTCTAGTCTTTACTTCTATTCTTCTGATTTCATGTTCACGGCATTTGCGACAGAATACTCTTCCTTCCAACTCTGTTCTTCTTGATTTGTTGTCCAAGCAATCGCGATGAGAATGACCTTGACAGGTTGAACATGTCACATACGTCAAGTTATCAGTGGCATCTTTACAAATTTTGCATGTTTTTTCACTGTTCAATTCCATCCCAGAGTTTTCTGATGGACAAAGAATTTCATCTTTGTTATAGTTTTTATCTCGTTCTATCTCTAACTCATCTCCATCACTATCTTCGTGATGGTTTTTGAATTTCCATATTTTTTCCATGTTTTTTGCTGACTTTGCTGGCATTCAAGTATAATGTGCTATCTTGGTACAATCACTTGTTCAGCGATACTAGAAGTTGAATGAGGGTCCGCCAACACTTCACTGCAAATGTCACATCTCTCACTAATTTTCAATTTGTGTGATTCTTTTATGTACTTCACTTTCGCTCTTGACGACTGTGACCATGTAATTGGGAATCAGAAACTTACAGTTATCGTTATTGTGATATGGTTCACGTTATCCGCGTGGCTTTTCTTTTGCGGATTGATTTTCAATTGATCACCTGAATTTCCCGTCAGATTCCAATCGTTGCTGACGGTCTCAGTTAGACATAATTTTAATGTTTTGTTTTTTCTCCAATAAAATTCGAAATTTTACTCCGTTTGACAAACTCTAAAATGTTTTATTTTGCGATTCACATTTTAAAATTATCTATAATAAAGTTTGAATTTTCAAGTTAACAAATTATAATATTTTTTTTACAATATCTAAGATTACTTCCGTCGAATGCCTGTCTTTCACTGTCGGCGACTCGTTCACGAGTGAAAGATTCTCTCCTATCCTCTTCTACATAGTCTTCTTAGTTTGTTACAATTAACAAAGAGAATCTCTCCATGAACTGTCAATCACATACAGGGTGCATAAAAAACTTAAATTATTTTTTTTTTTAATTTTTAACAGTTATAATGAGATTAACTTAAATTCATTTTGTCCGTATGCTATGGACAAAATGACACATTACATATGGATAAAATGACATACACGTAAAGTTAATGACAAAGTTCACAAATGAAACACTTTGTTCTCTTTGGAACATCAGCACAAGAAGCGTGAGCCCAACGGGAACAATTTAAAAACGGTTACAAATGAAGCAGCCTCCTTTTCAGCATCGGGCTGCCAGTCGATATATTTAGCTGGCACTAAATAATAATAAACAGGCAAAAAAAAAATCCTTCCCGAGCCGAGGTCATCGCTTTGCGTAATGTCAACAATGTAACATAATTAACACGTAGATACAATTACTATTGTAAACTTTACTTGTTAAGTCTATGTAATCACAACCCATCGTCGGAGCAAAGAGACGTCGTGGAAAGTACTGGACCCTTACAGCAACAGCGTCAAGCATACCAGACCCCAATCATTCTCGCTTTCACAATATGGGTGAGACCCAACATGACTGTACTCTACCCGGAAAGGATGGAGGCAGCACTACCACTCACAAATAACCATGACGGATGGCTAAACTCGTAAACGAAACGACATTTGCGAAAGAACACTCTCCCATATCAAGGATCTTAAACACTACATCTAAAACTCTACAGGGAGCCGACAACACGTCAATGAATTTAAGGCATGTAAACAATCTTAATATTAAGCTAGTATTACCTGTCGCGGATGGATTTGACATCACGCTTGGAAGCCCCTTTATCAGTGTGGGCGCCGGCAGCACATTTCTCCCTTCACTCCCCCGTACACACTGGCAAATCGCATTTAGACGTATTATACGCGAACAAATTTTCATGCTTCCAACTTTAAACTATTTCACGCGACCAAACTTCTTATACGGATCAGATTGCGCGAGCACGACACGTTTGTACTCGTAAACATAAACAATCAGTCCAAACGTCAGTTCTGTCTTTTCGCAGCAAACTAGTTCGAGACTCGAACTAATTGCGATGTTCCATTTATTGATTCAAGATCGGTTGGAGGTTATGCTAAGCATATGTAGTCGCAGTTAGGGAAACTGCGACCAGAAAGACTTTGTTACCAATTCGGAATTGGAAAAGAAAGGTGGATGGCCGGTCATTGTCCCTTTTGATTAGCGGACAACCCCCGTTGTGACAATTCTATATAAGGGAGTAAAATGAGTGAGTGGGTCTCTTTTTGGTTGGATAATTCTTGGCTCAGTGAGTGTTTGACTGGTGGTTAGCTCGCGTGCGCAGTGATCGTGAACGTTTTTCAGATACGGATTTCGTGTCAAATTAGTGATCTAAAGAATTTAGTTCTTGTGAGGAAGTGAACATTAATGGTAAACTTGCGCGCGAAGAGGATATAGCCGCGGACGTGAAGTAATTTATGGAATAGTGTGAACTAGATATTTAGTGAGTGTGAAACCAGAAAAAAACTAGTGAAATAAAA
This sequence comes from Odontomyia ornata, assembly GCA_963969285.1. Classification (NCBI taxonomy): domain Eukaryota; kingdom Metazoa; phylum Arthropoda; class Insecta; order Diptera; family Stratiomyidae; genus Odontomyia; species Odontomyia ornata. The sequence continues at coordinate 183,024,913 of OZ017741.1, read as the reverse complement.
TTCAGTGGACTAATAGTTAATCTTTCTTGCTAGGACTCAAAGATGGTTAAGCCCCAAGGCAAGCGTAGAGTAAGGTTCTCGGGTTACCCACGTAGAACGTTGCGATTGATTGAAGCCCTTGGGAGCATGCTTTTGTTTGAAGGACAAGTTTTGGGGAATTCGAGGGGAAAGGGAATTAATAACAAAACTCGCAACTTTAATCGGACCCAAAATTGTATTCATCATTTTGGGAAATGCGAGTGTAAGGAAGACTTAAAGCAAAACCTGCGACTCTAAAAAATTAAAAAACCCGGATCGGGGTTCTGCGGAACGGAGGGGTCCAGTACGGAAAAGGTGACAAGCGGTAGCAGAAAGGGGCCCCAACGGTAAAGCGGAGGAAGATGTTGCTTTGTAACTATTCTGTTGTTGTTTGGAATACAAGAATTAATTTTAAACTAGAGTCATTTCATGTTTTAGTGTTTTTTTTAATATTGCCATTTCCTTTTTTCCTTGTGTTTTTCTTCTCAATTTTTCTTAATTTTCAGCAGTACCTTGACTCGGGAAGAGGTAAGTAGGAGAAGCCATGGAAAACAAACCTTGTAATCCGACGGCAGTAGGAGGCAGTTTCCCTTTTTTGGTTCCTTGTTGGGTTTCACTCGCAACTGCGCTACATTCCCGGTAAGAATTAGTTGCGTAGGTCATAAGAGGAGCGTATTAGGTGATCCGAATTCTGGCGGCCGAATTCTTGCTTGGCGGCTTTGGGGGTCCACTAGCTAAGTGAGTGGTGCTCACGCTCATTCTTCAGGGGCTATCCGGATCCGAACGCTCCCAGCCAGAATACATTACAAGGAGGCTAACAACACCATAAGCAGTCGTTTTGCAGGCTTGGATGGGGGAAAAATATCATTGTAATATATGCATGGACAGTCCTCTTCAGCATCTCGAAAGTTTCTGGTGAAATTTTTTTTCACGGTCTTCTTCACATAACGCTTTTGTAACTTTACATCTTCTTTTCTCATTTTTAGGATTTTGTACTAAAATCCAAAACCTTTTGCAATTACGACCTATATTCGTCTGTCCGTCCGTCTGTATGTCACAGCACTTTTACCCCGAAACTATAGAGGCTACAGCCATGAAACTTTGTCGAAAGGTCAGAAGTGGTGACTTCTTGAAAGTTTTGGGGTGGAAAATTTTTTCAAAGGGGCTAAAGGGGGGCCTCCCCATATAGAGAGGTGATCCTTCAAAAAAATGTTCACCGTTGGTAGTCGAGTAGGGTGTCATTGGAAAGGTCTCAATGAGATCTTTTCAAAACAAGTCTTAACATTTCCTTATTGGTACCGAGGGGGCAGGGGAACGGGAAATGTACGAAATTTTCACGCACACTCCCCCCTCGCGATTAGACACCTTTCATTAGAAAAATCTGAAAAAAATCATGAACGTTACATTTTGTGAGTATAACAAATAAAGTATAACAACAAATACATGAGAAGTCGAAATTCACTCAACTTTGTTAGTAATAGTATGATTTATCGATTTTACATTTTCTTGAATAAAATCTTAATGGTACCAATTCAATGAAATTCAGTACACAAATGATAATAAGATTGACCTGTCCTGCAAGTTTCACAAAGATCAAATAGTATTTAATGAAGTTATAGCGTTTGAATTTCCCTGTATTACTATGGAACAATATGCGCTGTATTACTATGGAAACATATGGCTTTGGAACAATATGCGCTTTTTGCCGACTCAGACACTACAGGTTTGCTAGGATTTGCATGAAAGTTTCAGGAATGATACGTACCATGAATATCTTTGAGAATTGGTTCAGCTAGTGGTATCAGTAATCGTAAAACAAAATAGTGGCTGTTTTAAATGAGAAGATTGAATAATTTTGAGTTATTTTTCCCCAACTTCAACGTTTAAGTTTCATGCTTTTAACACTTGATTCAAATTAATGAATGACTGGAGATGAGTACGTACAATTAATACTCATAGCTGAAACAAGTCGAGGAGGCAGGAGAGAACTTCTAGCAGAAGCGCTTTGTCACAATCCTGGGGTTTGACAAAAATTTCTGACGCCATGAATCGATGATAACAGTAGAGGGGACTGGACCTTACAAAAAATTTCATCAAAGGTAGCCGATATGAGTATCAAATGAAAGGTCTTTATGAGAGCTTTTCAAAACAGTTGTTAAACTGACAATTTTTGCTTCAATTGGGGCACAGGGGGAAATACACGCAAATTGTATTTCCCCCTGGCGATTCGGCCCCTGTGATCTAAAAAATCTGGAAAAAATTATCAAGGGAGGTATTTATGATTACAGCAATAACAAATATCTCAGAAGTCGAAATTCGGTCAACTTTGTTAACAATAGTATCATCTTCGAATTTCACATCCAATAAAATCGTATAGATGCCTTTAAACCCAACCAAATTCGATATTTAAGTAGTCTTACACAAGGCTCTAATACCCTGTAAGTTTGATGAAATTCATATCATATTCATGGAAGTTATATCCATTTGAAATTTCTTCAACTACAAGAACAATAACACACTATTTTGGTATTTTATGGACTTTCTATCGAACCAGTTACTGCAGTTTCAATTTGATCTTCTAAAAATTGTCAGATAAGATCGAGGACATAAACCCTTTTGGGGTTTTACGATTTGAGTGACTTTTGTTGCTTGAAAATGGAGAAACAGTGGATTTTGTTTGTTTCTTCAATTTATTCGTAGCTGGTGACTGCATCTCGTAAGTGGAGTACAAAACCCTTTTGACATGAGGGTAAGTCTGTCTACCCAACTTGTTAGATTTAACTGTCGTCATATTAGGAGAAGATGTTAAAATCAATGAGGTTTGTCGAGTCTTCGGCTTAGGTTTTCCTCCTCCACTTACATGACGGTCTTTAGGGACTGGAGAAATCTTCTCAACAGGGATACCAAGCCTAGAGCACGATGGATGTTCGTTCTTAGCAGTAGCTGAATGATTTTGGGTTGAACGTGTTAAAATGTTTACAGATGGATCCTCAAATGGGTTTTCGGCTTATTGACCGGTTGGTGCTCTTATTCCAGCTTGATTATTGTTATTAGGTGTGACGGCTCGGGGACTTTGAAGTTTGACGGCTGCAGTTGCATCAACCTCAAGAACGTTTGTTTGTTTGAATCATCTTGCTACAGTGTAGATGGTCCAGCTATGGGAATTGGATCATACATTGTTTACTGAGGACTTTATTTATTCAAGAGGCTTTCCAGTGGTATTTTTGTAGGCTCCGCACTCATACATATCATCGAGAAATGTTTCTGGATTAAGAGGTCAAACACTAGTACTTCTAAATCCATGACAACCATTTTCTACAGTGGCTGCCTTACCATATGCTTCGTTGAACAGGCCGGCTATCTGAAATTTCATAACAACATGTTCAAAATGGGCTTTGAGACGTTTGGATATTTCTTGATTGAACTAAAACGAGACATCAAGGGGCTGCATACGATGAGTGAAATGTGGTGGTAAGCGAAGAATAATAATGCCACTTTGTTTGGCATATTCTAGGGTTTCAATCCCTTTATGACTAGCATGGCCATCGTCAATCAAAATCACCTTGTCGTCAATATATGATTTAACATAACTTCAGAAATGTTTGATCCATTTGAGATATACTTCTGTAATCATTCACCCTGATTGTTGCGCTACACCCAGAGTACCAGGTGGAGCTACATCGACCGATTCATATTTCCTCTCGGAAATATTATGAGCGTCTTTGAAAAGTGTTTGGCCTTATTGACAAAAAGTCATGGTACATTCAAGTTCTCTTGGCAACCAATAGGTGGCCTTTACATATGTATGCCACAAAAATTTCAAGCTGTTCCCATTAGTACAAAATTCAGGGTGGTCTTCCAAAGTTGGCAGGTGACATTTGTTAAGAACAATGGATATCGTATCGTGCGGTGATAAAATACCTCTATTTGAAAAGAAAAAAACTTGGGAGGTGAAAGAAGAATTAGACTCCGTGTATGGTGAATCGTTGCCCTCATTTACAGCCGTAAAACATTGGGTGGCCGAGTTCAAACGCGGTCGCACAAGCATTTTTGACAATGAACGTTTTGGATGCCCAGAAACTGTTTCAACGGAAGATATCGTCAGTTTAGTGCACACAACCGTGATGGAAGATCACCAATTAACCATTAACGAAATGGCTGAGGCTTGTGGAATATCAACTGAATGGGTGCATAAGGTTTTACATGAAGATTTATGCATGAGCAAATTATTCGCGAGATGGGTGCCGCGTTTGTTGACAATCGACCGAAAGCGCGTACGGATGGCCATGTCGCGTGAGACTCTTCAGCTGTTTCAAAAGATTTCTACCAAGTTTTGCGCCAATTAATTACTGTTGACAAAACTTGGATTCATAAACATACTCTGGAGACTAAACAACAGTCAATGCAGTAGACTGTGGTGGGGGAACCAGCTCTGAAGAAGGCAAAGGTGATTCTTTCTGCCAAAAAAGTGATGGCGACAGTTTTTTTTGGGACAGCCGTGGAGTAATTATGGTTAATTATCTTCAAAAAGGTAAAATCATTAACGGACCCTATTTCACTGCATTGTCGGACCAATTGAAGACGGAACTAAAGAAGAAGTGATCACACTTGCCGAGGAAGAAAGTGCTGTTTCATCAAGACAATACGCGAGTCCACACATGCATGGTCGCAATGGCGAAATTTGACGAATTGAAGTTCGAATTGCTTCAACACCCACCCTACTCACCACACCAAGCACCAAGTTACTTATTTTGTTTCGCAACGTGAAAAAATTTGTAGGTGGCAAAAAATATGGGTCAAATACCAAGGTTAAAAACGCAGTAAACCAATATTTTTTAGGTTTACCTAAAGAATTTTCGTCTGATGGTCTGAAGAGTTGGAAAAAGCGTTTGACCAAATGTATTGCCTTGCGTGGATACTATGTCAAGAAATAATTTTTTTTGGGCTTGGATTATGTTTTTCCTTAAAAGGCCGGAAACTTTTCAAATGACCCTTATCATCGGTGGAACATGCGTAACAACAGTATTAATACAACAAAAAACAGTGGTGTTTATGCCACGCCCTGCACTGGTTATAACACCAACTTGCTTCCTCCGGGGAGTAGCTAAATTCTTTTGCGATTTTCACATAGTAGACTCATCAGCATTATAAATCTTGGCCTAAAGTTAACAGACTCTCGCAATCTTCCATAAAACTCAATAATTTTTTGAACTTGAGGCCGATTGTGCATGAACTGCCGAAGTAGCTTTAGGTTTACGCAAAAAAATTTCTTTGTTTCGTTTAAAAAATCCTTCCAGCCATTTTTCTTCAGCGTATTACTTTTGTTGGTTAAACCTTTGGATGAAACTATCTTTGACAAAAAGTGAAAAAAGTATGGAAGAAGAGAAGCAAGAGTTAAAACTGAATACACATTGATGATTCAGGATATAGGAGCGAACCCAGTAATAGGGACAAACAGGAACATCGAACTCTAAAGGTTTATCAAATAGAGGACAGTGATCCACTGAATCATAGGCTTTAAAGAAACCCGTTAAAATAACATTAAGTTGTTGCCGCTGATCAACAGCAGCTGCAATATGATAGGTAAAAGAAAGTAAGTTTGTGGGGATAGATCTGCATCTGACAAAGTCATGTTGGAGGTCAGCTAAAGATGGAAAGCTAAGCGGGTACAACACATCAAAAACTATCTTTTCAAGAATTTTACCAAAACAGGGAAGGAGGAAAATAGGACGATAGTTTGAGATGATATTACGATCACCAGATTTGAAGATAGGAAAAACGTTGGCAATTTTCCATTGGGAGGGGAAACCCCACAGGATAAATTCAAATTAAAAATAATTGAAAGGGGAACACAAAGTGAAGAAGATAAAGACTTTGCTAGAAAATTCGGAATGGCATCAGGGCCCCACTGGTACTGTTGTCAAGATAATTTAAGAGTGGCTCAACCTGCAATGGGGTTGGGCGAAAATTAGTAGAGGAAAAAGAGCTTAGCCCTACCAAAAAAGGAAGCAGAGTAAGAAGCGAAAAATCCCCAAGATTCTTGAGGAGTAGATAATGTCACAACTCCACCATAGACGGCCCCAGCCCATTTGAGAAAGAAGGAGGGAACCCGTTATTTCCCTAACCCACAGCTTTCATACTTCCTCATCCTTAACCCCCACAACTAAATTGTAGTAAATGTTCTGGGGGTCGCACATTTGAGAATGCTAACGACTGTAAATATATTTACAGCTCTGCTACTAAATCCTACTTACACCTCCTTTGTGGGGCCGTAAGAGGGTGGAGCCGAGTCTACCATGCCTGATAACAGAATCAAAGTAATAATCATGCCACTGGAATAGAGGTTGGGCGACGGGATAACTCCCCGTCCCTGGAAAACCCTACATTGTTTCGAAACCTGCAGAAGAGTGTTGGAATGGGTTGGACTCACGACAACGACCACACAAACGGAAAAAGGACGATAGCATTGCAACCTGGAATGTCCAATCGTTCAATTACCCTGGCACTGTTAACGACCTTTCACAACAGGCCAGTCAGAATAAATTGAACATACTGGCAATACAAGAAACGAACTGGACATAAAATGATATTCAAGACACATTTTCAAAAGTGGGAAGCCTATTGGAAAACGAAAATTCGGAGTGGGCTTAATTTGTGGATAGGGAGTTCATATCGCACGTTACTGATTTTAAGGCAGTCAATGAACGATTGTGTGCAATCCGTATAAAAGCAAAATACTACCAAATGTAGCTGATAAATATTCACGCTTCGACCGGAGATAAAGACGAAGAAACGAAGGAAACGTTCTACAATCATCTGGAAAGACTAGTCGCCTCATTGCCTACAAACGACACAAAAATAATTCTGGGTGATTTTAACGCTAAGGAGGTTATAGCCTGCACAATAGACCAGAAAAAGTATCCGCACAGAGTAAACCGGGGGATTCCCCTTGTTATGCGATGACATATGTAGATGCATATTAATGTTTTTAGATCCGATAATATTTCTACTTTAAGTTGTGATAGGTTTAAAAGTGATTGCCGTTTTTTTTTAATATTTTGTGCACTAGAATACATGATAACGCCCAAAATTAGCGAAATCAGTGCTGAGGAGGGGAAAATTAAGCTGAAACCTAAGAGTGAAGGGAAAACACCGTGGAATTGGTCAAATAGTAGGCAGAACTCTCTCCTCTGTCTAGTATGTGGTGAAAAAATTTATACAACTGATTCGATTATGTCAACGCCTCGTTGTGGTCAATCCTCCATACTGACTGAATGCGAAAAAAGAAACATTTTGCAGGCAGTTAAAAATAATTCCCAAGTAACTGCTTTTCAAATATTTACAAATATAAAAGTCTCTTTTGGCAGGGGTCTCCACGAAGATACCATACGAAAAATGCTATAGATAGATGGATATTGTTCACGCATAACACGTAAGAAGCCATACATTTCGGAAGTGAACAGGAAGAAACGTGTGGATTCCGCAAAAAATTATGTAAACAAGCCACCAGAGTTTTAAGAACAGGTCCTATTCTCTAAAAAAAGCAAATTTTGTATAATTGGCATTAAAGGAAGAAAGTTAGTTTGGCGGAAAAACAGTACTACCCTCGAAAAAGAAAATCTCGTACTAACTGTGAAACATGGTGGAGATGGTGTGATGGTCTGGGAATGTATGGCGGCAGAAGGAGTTGGCCAACTTGTTTATAGAATCAACTATGGATCAATACGGTTACCTTAATATTTTGAAGGTGACTTTGAAGCAAAGCATTCAGCAGTTGAGGCTTGGTGACAATTTCTGGTTCCAGGAGGATAATGCTCTCAAGCACACAGCACACAGTGGGAAGCTTTGGTTGCTCTACAATACAAAAAATCAACTGTGCCACCCCAATTCCTAGACCTCAATCCCATTGAGCATTGTGGGACTTGTTGGAGCGCAGGATCCGTCAGCACATCGTAGCCTCGAAGGAAATGCTGAAAAACGTCATCGTCAATGAATGGGGCAAAATTATCAGGCAGGACACAGCCAAATTGGTTCACTCCATGCTAAATCGACTTAAGGAGGTCCTTAAGAAAAAAGGTTATCCGACAAGTTTTTAAGCCCTGATATGTAATAAAATATTTGAATATTTCAAATTAATATTGCCATGTACCATAGAAAAAATTTATAGAAAAGATAGTTTGGCCCCTGAAAAAAAGTTTTCATCGCATGTAGGCAATATGGGTATCAAATGAAAGGTCTTGATGAGAGCTTATCAAAACTGGTCTTAAAATGACAAATTTTGCTTCGAGGGGTGCAGGGGAAGGGCAAACGTACGAAAATTTTGTTTCCCCCCCTCGGGATTGGACACATTTAACCCGAAAAATCTGAAAAAAATCATGAATATAGGCCCCTATGAGTACAATAACAACAAATATATGAGAAGTCGAAATTCACTCAACTTTATTAGTAATAGTATGATTTATTGATTTTATGTTTTCTTGAATAAAATCTTATCGGTGCCCTTAAATTTAATGAAATTCAGCACACAGTAGACTATTTATAAGATTAACTTGTCTTGAAAGTTTCATAAAGATCGAATAGTATTTAATGAAGTTATAGTGATTTGAATTTTCCTGTATTACTATGGAGCAATATGCGCTGTATTACTATGGAAACATATGGCTACGCAACAATACAGCTTTGCTAGGATTTGCATGAAAATTTCAGGAATGATAGGTTTCATGAATTTCTTTGAGAATTGGCCCAGCTAGTGGTATTAGTAATCGTAAAGCAAAGTAGTGGCTGTTTTAAATGCGAAGATAGAATAATTTTGAGTTATTTTGCCCCAACTTCATCGTTTAAGGCACATGCTTTTAACACTTGATTCAATTTAATGAATGCCTGAAGATGAGTACCTACAATTAATACTCATAGCTGAAACAAGTCGAGGAGGCAGGAGAGAGCTCCTAGCAAATGGGCTTTCTAACCATTCTAGGATTCGAAAAAATAGGCCATGAATCGATGATTACAGTACAGGGGAGTGGCCGCTGATCAAAAAATTTCATCAAAGGTAGCCGATATGAATAGTACAGTACTTAAACTGACCATTTTTCCTTCACAAGTCGAAATTCGACCAACTTTATTAATAATAGTACATTTTATAAATTTTGCTTTCTTGTCTATAAAATCAAGATGGAACCCTTGAATTTCCCAAAATCTATAATTTAAGTTTTCTGAACAATAAACAGCTAAGTTACAGCCGATTGAATATCTAACAATAACAACAACATTAACACGTGATACAAGGGAGATACATGCGTACAACAGACCTAGACACTACAAATATGTAGGAATTTTGATAAAAATTTTAGAAATGGTTTCTAATATTCATGTGTTATCATGACTAATCAAGCGACGGGGTCAAAACACTTGAAACAAAATAGTGGCGAGTTTAAAATCATAAAAATCCCCGTTGGCAGCACCAGCCAGAAAGGTAAATTTCTCGTATGTAGCGTAAGGTTTCGGAAAAGAATTTGGCTTGCCTACTACTGGACTTTTTAATGAAATTGGTGTAGCACTACATGGGTATTTATTAACAGAAAGGATCTGCCGCCGTTCGTATTTGAAGAACCTTCATAGAGGCGGAAATATTTTGCTAATTAAATTGAGTTACACACGAATGGATCACATATTGAAAATCGGCGGGTAATAAATTGTTATAAACATATTTATACTCGTTTTGCCCTTCTCACATAACCTGTTTATATATTTCACAGTGGTTACCACACAAAGGTGATAGCTTGTCGGCTTAAATAGCTCAAATAGTTAATTTCAAAAGATTTCCATGAAAGTTTAATCAGCACTTGCATTGCCATTAATATATACATTTTCGATTCTTTTCTGAACTACCAGAGGCCGTCATTTTGAATTTTTATTGAAAACGGCTGCTAAAAATATTAAGCTGTAAATTTATGAATTTTTTATTTGTCATCCAATTTGCATAATTAAATTAAATTAGCTTGCCTTGATAACTTATAATTTCAAGTTTTGTCGGAATCTGTTGAGAAACTTGGCTGCTAGAGGGCTACAAAAATAAAAAAAAATTTAAGTCGCCCCCCTGTATAGGGAGGCCCCCCTTAAACACTTTAAAATATTTTCTTACACCGCAAATTTCAAGAGGCACCACTTTTGACCTACGTAGAAAATTTCCTCATTCTAGCTTATGTGGTTTGCGAGAAAACTTGTTGTGACGCACGAACAAACGGACGCACAGACAGACAAGTCGCGATTTTATAATTTTTAAGGGGATTGTTGAAAATATTTTAAAATATTTCAAAAATAGCCTGATTTATAAATACTTTCAAGATAAGTCGTTTAAAACGTTTCCATGACAAAAAAAATCATTATTTCAGTTGCTACTAAAATAACGAATTGCGCTTGCCTCCTGACCTTTTGGGGCCGCCATTTTGAATGCATGCATTTGATTTTGGACTATTTTAAATTTTTGCGGGCTAGGACTTCATCAATGAATGTGCCAAATCTCGTTCAAATCAGAGTTTTACGCTAGACAGGGCAAAATAATTCAATTTTTATTGAAAACGGCAGCTAACAATATTGGGCTTTAAATTTTCGACTGTTTTATTTTTCATTCAATTTCAATGATTTTCTGCATAATACAAGAACATAGTACAGAGTTCCATAACCTCAAGTTTCATCAAAATCCGTTGGAAAATGTGACCGCTAGAGGGCCACAAAAACATGAAAAAAACGCATATTTAAACGGCCGCCATTTTGAAATTTGCACATGCATGATCACCAAAATATCAAAAACTGTAGGTCTAAGTAATGTCTATCTCGAAACCAAGTATCATATATGTCGGATTAAAATTGCGACTTTTAGAAGCCTTTGAGGTTTTGAGTTTCAACTGGCCGCCATTTTGTTTTTTGTGATCTGATCTCTAGTTTTTTCATTAAATTCTTTAGATACTTATAATTTCTATCTAACTGCCGAATTTCATGAAAATCTTTTGAAAGCTTTGACCACTATTACAACAATAAAATTTTGCACGTTTTTCGACCTTTGAGCGGCCGCCATTTTGTTTCTGCCGTACCGACTTTGGATTTTTTATTGTGAGATTCATCGTGTACATCAGTGAACCTTTATACCAAATTTCAGCCAAATCGGAGCTATACTTTGGTCAGAACAGAAATCACGATTTTTCGTCTAAAATGGCGGCCATTTTGTTTTTGCCCAGCCGATATAGCTGGTTCAGAAGCTTAACCGAGATATTAACTCAATACACCTTTCCTGAAAATTTGGTGAAAATCGAAGCAAAATTGCAACCTCTAGTGTGGTCACAAATTTCGTTATATCCCATATATATATATATATATATATATATATATATATATATATATATATATATATATATATATATATATATATATATATATATATATATATATATATATATATATATATATATATATATATATATATTATAGTGATTCCAGTAAGTTTCAAAAGTCCGTAAAGGGCTGCAGCGATGTTCTGCTGCCTCGGCAGAAGAAGATGGAGATATCTGCCGAGAATGTCCTCGTCGGGGGACGCGTGAATGCGCTGGCAGGCTAGCATTGCGGTGTCGTGGGGCGGGTTCATTTCCCCAGCACGAGGACCCACTACAAAAAATTTCGCACTCACGAATTTCTCCTGGTCAAGCTAAAACGAGGCGACCGAAGTCGCAAAATGTGCAGGTAACTACAACGAAAGTAAAAGGACTTGTTCCGAGAACAAGTGGAACATGTAAAAAGGAGCGGGCTTAGGGCAACTTCGTCGTTACCCGACGAAGCTCATGGCCCACAAATGAGAGAAGGGAAACCGGGTGGTGATGGAGCCCCTTTGCACCCACCCAACCGGATTTAAATCCATATTTTGTTGCAGTGGCCAGGTATTCCTCTTCTGAGTGGAAAACTCATACAACTTGACTTGTATAAACTTTCCCATCAGAAGGGGAGTACCCCGGTGACCAGTTTATGTCATAGAATTATACAATTCGATTGCATAACTCTATGCCATAAAGAGGCACTCTGCTTGGGCCACTCAACCCGCGACGTCACCTGAAACAAAAAAGGATTAAATTGTACCCGGCGGCTGGCTCATGTTTTTTGAGGGAAGCCTGCCACAGTACCGGATCCTATACCCGGTTAGAGTCGGAAGAAAGGAAAGACCGATTTTGTGTGAAAATTAGCACTTCACTGTATTCACGTAAATAATATATTAAAATAGATACACATTAACATTATAAGATTCTCCGTTTAATTTAAACAAATGATAACTATGCGCTGCAAATCAGATGAATTCAAAAGCTTACTAGATCATACTTTTTCATTGTTTAAAAAAAAAACGTTTACCTTTGCTTTATATTTTTCATGATTTTACTCCTTTTTTTATATAAAAAAATAACCATAATAGTAGCATAGTAATAATTACGGAATGATCTTTTTTGTTGTTTATTTAGTTTAGTTGGTATTTTTAAAATTATTCAATTTTGCATATGCCTTTTTCTGTAGATTTAATACTAACAATATGTAAAAAAAAATATATTTATATAATATGACATGCAAAGAGAATGTAGAGCAAAATAAAGGGTACTTACCCTAAACCTCCTCCTACGAGCGCTCGTGTTCGGGGCGGGTAAGGGCCTGTGACTGTACAAATTTTTCTTTACAGTATTAAAACGGTCAATTAGAGTTTAACATGATATAATCCAGACTTGAACCCGTGATATCATGATTTGTTACTTTCACAAAATTGTATCAAGGAAAACGTTTCAAAATACATATATCAGCTCCTGATTATGGAAATTGTCGAAATTCAAATTAAAAATACATCCAATATTCTACAAAAATGTTCAAAACAAGCTACTGTCTGATTTATCGGATGTCCGTTTTTGATACAGAATGTGTGGAAACTCTCTCCGGTCTATAGTTCCCCGTATCAGTTCATCACAGCGAGGGACGTATTAGTGGAGAAAATTGGCGGAGAGGAGCAATGCAAGCAATGGATGACGCGAAAGTGCATAAAAGAGTATTGTGTGTGTACAGGAGACCGTATTTTGATATATTATCCACTCACTGACAGCCCACTACATTACATCCGATGACAACTATACGTTTTTCCAGATCAAGGATCCACGAGGTTGAGGTAAATCAATTGATTGCATTCAATGAAAAAGGGCTAAGGTTCGCCGTTTGACCGAAAAACATCCTCTTCTCATTCGCACAAATTTAATTAAACCCTCAAAGCTTGCTTGACGGCCGTACATGGGTATGCTCCTTTCCAATCATCTTAAAACAATCCTTTTGGCTTACATTGGTCTTTCCTTGGAATACTTTCGGCTGGAGCCATTCTGTAGAGCAATGCAAACTAAATACACAATAAAATCCGCGAACCCTTGTGGAAATTCATTGAACCCTGTTCTAAACATCAATAACTCCATGAAATCCCTAACCATACGCTCCAATTCGATCCACCCTGGTCTCCCACTAGTTTTTTCATTCATCGACAAACAGAGAAGCAGTTGTCTCTAGTATAACTCAACAATTTTAAAATCCAGCTTCTAATCTATGTTGACTCACTGTTGAATCCAAGCACTCATAGGTTTATTGAAGCTACATAATCGAATATCTCCATAAGAGTTCATAACTTCAGATTTTACTTTTTCTCTCGTCAACAAATTCTGAACATTACTTGGCGTGTCGATTCATTTTAGCATTTACCAATTGTCCGACAAGGTTGCAACTATTGAAGTCAACGTTGTGCTATCATATCATTCTATTGATGCCAAGGCTTCCGATACTTGGGTGCTCTTCCGACTATGTCGATTTCTACAGATTCACCCTCTTTGAGTCGCCAGCACACTCTTCGCGAAATTTCGATTAGATTTCAGTACGAGCAAGAGATACCGATGCAAATCACAACCGGACCCAGTCACTAACACTGTATCTGACGTCCGCACGATCCGTCTTGTAGAGCACATACCACCGTGTGATCGCTGTCGCGATTCAGAGCCGACTCCCCGAATCTCCCGGCAACAGCACCCGCAACAACCAACGGGTCCTCTCCCACCACCGCTATCGATCTTCCCCCTGCGATTCATCCATACAGCTTATCGTATTTATCATGCAAGTGCTCTGCATTCACCGCGGAAATAGCATTCACTCGAATATTAATCGCCTTTTGGCAATTCGATCGATACTTTTTCATTGAATCATCTGCTTGCAACGGTTTCACCCCGTCACCTTTTCTGATAAAATGCCAGAATATCATCATAACAAGCTAGATTTTGTGGCGAAATGAAATTGTTGCTCCCACTTATATTCGTATTAGAAGCATTTACACTTGCATCCTGAGGCGCTTATTGTTGTTGACTTTGTGGTTGAACAGTATGTTGGTTCTGTGGTGGAATAGATTTTTGCGTTTGGACTTGGCTTGAAGTCATGCTTGCTTGTGGTAGATTAGCAGTCGATACGGCTGCGGGCGAATCAACAACAGTTTCCGCACCATCTGGCAGCGCATCAGTTTCAAATTGTTTTCGCGAAGCCTCCAGGTCAATACAGAGTTGCTCAGCTTGTTGTAAATCAGCAACGACTACATCTGCTCCCGCGGCCTTTTTTAATTTTTCACTAATAGTATTATATTTCACCAATAAAGCAATAATCGACTGTTTTAGCTTCTCAAGGCGTTCTGAAGTTTTCGATGCACGAATCTTCTTACTGAACTCTTCATAACATGCACCGAATTTATTTTGGCAGTCAATTATTGACTTGCATAGAGCGTGATGTTGTCGTAGGGCATGTTGATTTTTAATCTGTTCAATTATCTTTCTGTGTTCCTCATTCTATTCATGCATTCTACGCTCGTTTTCAGCTGTGAGAGCTGAGGCTACATTTTCTGCTTCTTCGATGATTAATTGTTCGATTTTTGATTTAATGTCGTTTGGGGATTCTTCTACAGTGGCATTTTTTTTATCGAAGGTTCTTTTGGTTTTGCGCGATCAGGAGTTGTTTACGTTTTTCTTCGAGCTCTTTACGCACCATGTTACGACGCTGCTTCTCGGCAACTTTAGAAGCCCGTATTTGTTATAGATTTCGTAATCAATCATTCTGTTGATTTTCATAGATGATAGAGGATCACTTTCATTTGACTTTGTTGAGGGTGATTTTTGTCCATTTTCCATATTCTTTCCATTTCCACTCATTTTGTTATTAGGTGTATTTTTCGTGTTTCCAGGTGTTGCATCTCCACCTGGTCCTAGGCAACGTTTGGACTGTATCTGACCCACCCGTGCGGCATGGGTTAATGCTGATAGTTTAAGCGGCAATTCGTCCGACTCGATTTCTTCAATGTCAAGCTTTAAGACTGAGTTTGACGTCATTATAGCTGTAACGGACGAAAAATTCTTTTTAACAAACAATAACTCAATCGCTATGTGCAGAACTCTCGCACGCTGGCTTTTTGAGCCTTACCGACTCGATTACTACAATATAAATAATATATATATATATATATATATATATATATATATATATATATATATATATATATATATATATATATATATGATGCTCTCCGCAATAGGTACATTTCTCTCGAGAAATTTACCTAATAACCATAATAATTTTTCGAACTCAATTTATGGAATCTGTATATTAGTCAAGTTTTGATAGGCAGGATATATTGTTTGTTTTACTAATTGTTTTACAATACCCTTCTGGCAGGAGCATCCTCCTGCTACTTCAACTTGTTGGAGTTTAAAGACAGCATTGCCCTGCATTTTTTATAAAAATCAGTGAACATGTTTAGTATGTACAATTTAAACTTCAATTCTTTCCCGATTCCCTACCTGAACTAAATATGATTGACAGACTAGACTAGACCACATAACGAGTACACATCCATTTTCATAAAATAGAAAGCAGAAG
Organism: Odontomyia ornata; assembly: GCA_963969285.1. Lineage (NCBI taxonomy): Eukaryota > Metazoa > Arthropoda > Insecta > Diptera > Stratiomyidae > Odontomyia > Odontomyia ornata. Next base: position 183,008,932 of record OZ017741.1, on the reverse strand, counting down.
TGAAATGTTTGAAACATAAACAACCCATGGACATAAGAAAATTTTGTTTGAGGATTGCTGGTTGTCCTAAGTGAAAGAACTACATTGTTCTTTCACCCGAGCATTTTAGCTATCAACATAATAGCATTATTCGCTCGATGGACTTCAGCTGGTTCCAGCATATAGGCTGGTTCCATTAAAAATCTCGCAGTTTCGTACGAAACTGCGAAACCCATGGACAGTTAAGAGATTTATGCTACATGACTTTACAACTACTTTAGTATAGAACGTTTTAGAGATAAAAAACAGAAAAACAAACAACAAATTAGTATAAACTTTACTTTAAAAGAACAGATGTGACGTTTATTACATTTTGGTTATCTTCTAGTTTTCTTTGTTTGTATAATGGTTGTAGATTTAAATAAAACTATTTAAATGGTAATGACAAAAATTATAAAGAAAAAGGAAACTAAATTATTGATCAATTTTAATTATTATAAAAGAAAATAAGACACAAACCATGGATGATTAAACATAAAAACACTCTTTCCTTTCAGTAGTGTAGTTTTTCAGCGGAAAATGGAAGGTAAGTATGCCGCCTAGAGAGTAGGTTTCGTACAATATGTGACTGATCGGTTCGGGTACGCGGTGACATAACTTGTGTTTGCCATTTTTAACTAGCGTAGAATGTTTCGGTTAGAATTAGAGTAGCTTACGTGTATTTCTGCCACCGCGTTGATATTTAGATCAACAACGCGCAAATTCTATGCTGATTGATTAGCTGCATTGCAAAGGCAGCGGTAAAGTAAGGGCGAAATTTTTCTCCGGAAAATGATTGAACGCACTTTAAACGGACATTTCAATCGATGGCTGAAAGTATGTAATTGCGCTTAGTCTACTCGAGTAAAACCTGCGACCGAAATTCCTCTCTAAACAAGGTACCGAATAAGCTACCCTGCAAGTAGCTGCGTTAGAGTAGGTTAAAGTTGACCGTAGCAGTTGGCATGTAGGGTACAGTCCGTTGGCACACAGCGAAACTTCACGTCTTTAAGCGATGAGAGGTCGGCTTAGATGTCCTTCGGGAAGTCTCGGACAATCTTATGGAGAGAAAATCATTACATACTTTAAATTCAATCTCGTATATACCTAGCTTTTAAATATTCAACCGAAGCTAATTAATTTACTGGGAAATTTTAATGAGTTTAAATACTGTTCAGGTGGCATAAATGCTTAAGATAGAAAATTTGACAGAAAACATTCAAAAGACTTGAAATAAATTATGTTTGATAATGATTTTCAAAACAGATTCCACTAATCTTTGAATATCCTGTAAATTTTTCCCAAGCATTTTAATATCTAATTTTATTTTCTTTCAAGGCTTATTTTCGCAGGCTTCAACTTTCACCTGTTTGAATTTACAGGATCAATACGATTATTTCATCTATTTTTGGCATGTTGGCCTGCTGAATGCTAAAAAATTTATTTTCATTATTTATTCAAGCAATCTTCTCACAATACACTTTCTTCGGCATAAAATGTTATTTCTATTAGCGTAAAAGCAATCGTATAATGTTACAAACACTCCGTCTTGCCTAATAACAATTTTCTTTTTTGTGAAAAATTTAGTGTTCCTACTTGCGCATCTGTAATTGAGCTCCCAAGTTTCCATTTATTAACCCTATTTACGTTATTCAGCTTATAGTGTAACAGCTATGGTCTATTTAATTTCATTACTGTAATTAAATTTTGTTTAGCGAAGTTTTTCCTTGCAGTTAAGTCAAATTTTCCATTGCTTCGCAGATGTAGGCATTAAAGGTAAAGCAAGGAACGAATAGGCAAATTAAGTTTTAGATCCTTGCAAACGAGCCATATTGGTGGGCCACAACTGATGCAAATTGAAATTTGGACGAGCATATAAGTGAGAATTATTGGTAAATATAAAAAGAAATTTTACAATGCAAAGAGAAGATCCATTTCAATTTCCAAGTTAATAGTAGGAGCAAATTTGAAATTAATTGATTTCGTCCGTGCCTTTTATTCCTTCGCTATTCGATACGAACCAATGACTTATATATGTCTATTCTCATCCTAAGTTTCAGGATGGTGCTTCAATTATATTTAACGATTTAACTTGCCATTATTCCTGCAGAAACTTTCAAAGTTTTTAATATGGGATCTTATAAGCAAACGTAGTTATCTTTGCGTAGTTTCCTTAGTAACAACTCAACTTACGCGTTCGTTTTACTCATCTGCCTGCAAATCAATCATTCGTGAAATGTTGTCTATCCATTAAATTGAGCAAATTTACCCAAGGGAACTTTTCCCTGGAAATAAAGAACTGCTTTGATTGACACGCTTTTATACTGTGCACATGCTTTTATACTGCTCCGTCAAATGGCTTTATCTGTGTGTAATGGACATCGAATGAAATTTGCGATGGATGTAAAGAGAATATTGGGCCTATAAAGACCACATAGGATAAGAGGATTCCGCAAAGGCATTGAGCAAAATATGATTCAATTTTTAAAGTTAGAAGTAAATTTTTATGTTTTATTTACACAACCCGAGTCAGCATTGTAGGTATAACTTTCTTTCATGTTGGAATTCATGACAAAGGGACCGCAGATCCCCCATAATCCATAAATTGAATCGATTCCCAAATAGCATATAAAGGCAGAATATATCTCTTCAATGAGTATCTGAAATTCATCCATTCGTTCAGAGATTGTTTCTGAATCAAGGAAACGTGTCTAGTGGAGATGGTGAAATATTTGTTATCGGGAACCAACCAAGAGAATGTATTCTCTCATGTTGGTCGTATGCTGGATATCCGGCTGTCAAGATGTTCTGCTCAACATAAAATCTGTATGTTAGTTTCTCATGTCGAGAACCAATAAACGTTTCCGCAAGGAATCAGCTCCATCGATGATAAGTTATTAAAGGGAGAAAATACTCGTAGTGTAAAGATTCTTTGTTGAAGTGGAGGAGCATTTTCCAGAAGAAGCATCAATGGAGAGAGATTTTATTTATAGATAGAAGGATGTTGTTGAAATTGTTATGCATACATATTGACCATTTGTTGCTTCTTAAAGCGAGCATGTAGTAAAATTAAATTAAATTTAACATGGAATTCTGGAATTAAATTCTAATAATTCCTTTGCCTTCTACAATAGAGTAACAGAATATTTCGTCATGAATGAAGGTGTTTTTTCAGTTACCAAGTATTGGTAATTACTTTGCAGACATTTTTCTGATAACAGCAAAAGTAAATTCGATCTTGCTGAAATGATTAAGCTTATAAATTGACATCTACGTATTGAATTTTATTGGATTTGAGGGTGCTCGTACAATTTTATTCAAGAAAGTGTAAAATTGTAATGAATCAGCCCTACGCCACTGACAAATAATTTGCAAGTCGTTTTGCCGTCGATGGTTCGCAACTACTTTTTAACCACTTGCTGACATTGAACCGCATTTTAACAGCTGAGAGGAAATTGGAAGTTGTAGTGAAATAGATAGGGATAAGACTCGGAATAATGGCCGCCAATCCGACTGTCATGTAAGACGAGTAGAGTTCTTTTGTGTCCCTTTTGCCGAAGTGTAGTGTATCGTCCGAGCCTAGCGTACACCGAATTTTTAATTTCACGTGTAAAGAAAAGTCAAGTAGTGGAAATTACACTTTTTGTTGGGCAAAAGGTAAGTGCTACATACGGAGTTCCCACGTGCGACAACTGGTCGACACGATATCGTGAATCTGCAACGCCACTACGACAAAAGGGGGCGTTCTCGCGCGAGCAATGAATGGGCAAATTGCCAGGTAGGAGTTCAAGAAGAAAAACTTTCTTTTAGGGTACATTATCTCTTTGCGGTAGATTTTTAGTGCGGAAACTAACCCGTGGCTTACAATTTCAAGGGGCGCCACCTATTCTTGGTGCGGCCCGTGGAAGTGATCTGCAGTCCTCCCCGACGAGCACGGAAAGCAAACACGAGCCTTCGTCAGGCAAATACCATCATCGAGGTTTGTCCGGTTCGTGCATAAGTTGAACAGCAAATTGTAAGTAATTTTGTAATTTTTTGCATACCTAGAAGTGGGGTTATCTGGACCACCAAACAACGAGCAAGTGCGTCGAGGCTGGAGGTTTTCGTTGCCCGGCTAGCTCAATGACAGACGATGAGCACCTTATTGCGACATTAAAAGCGAAGGCGAATGTTTGCGGTGTTAAATTTCATTTAAAAATCTCATACCAATTAGCTTTCGGTTCGGCAGATCATGACGTTTATTTCTATGGTCTGCGAAAAAGGAGTCATGCCATATGTGTGTTCAAAGGACCTGAGAAGGCTGTATCATACGAAGAATTCCTCAATACACATGAAATAATTGCAGCAAGTCCAGATAGCCAATTAAAGTTATGGAACGTGAACTCGCCCCCATATTCGCCGCGTTCATTTATGGGTCATGTAAATGAGAAGAATTTCGTAGTTCTTGTTACTGACGGAGATTGTATAGCGTGCGGTAGTGAAGTAATTCAATGTTATTTATTACAAAGGGCTTTTAAAAACGTTGCTTGGTAAGAATAATCGAAGTCGGAAAGAAAAAGTGTCCGGTTTAAAGCGATCAAGTGATATTAATGAAATTGTTTCGGCGGTTTGCTTGTGTAAACATTGCAATGTTGTTTTAGCTGCTAATAGTCGCGGACTTATAGACATTTTAGGACTAGTTTATGAAGGGAACAATGTCAATAAGGGTGTTCCATCCGAATGTTGATAATTTAGTGGTTTTACATTTTTTTCAATTTTAAGCTAATATACTTTCAAGTCAAACGCCCATTTTCTCAGTATTGAGCAATTTTGAGAAAACACTAAATCAGCATATCTAGTGTAGATAATTTGCAAGATTTGCCCAATAGATTATATAATTAAATTTATATATACTGTAGCAAAACGCAAGTCATTTATAATTTAAGCTAGGTTACAAACAAAAAGGGCAACATTATCCTCGATTATTGAACGTTTTTTTAATATCATAATACCTTTTAATTAGATTTTTCTATTTAAATGAAATGGTTTTAAGGTGAAATTTTATACTTAATTTGTATAATGTTATTGATTATGATTTTTATACTTAAGCGCTCAGAAAAATGACGTATTTTCGCTTTTGAACATTCATATCTATCAATGCTATTATCTGAAATTGAGAAAGACTGCATGAGTAGCGCCTATATCATTTTGATCGTATGATGGGTAAATGTTTGAATTAAATTCAATTGCGTTTAAATTTCATGATATGTTCGTGATATTTTGGTAATAAAACATTGATTAAAAATAATAAAATATTGCTTTTATTTTACTTGCTTATAATTCCAACATTTTTTTTAAGCATGTAAATTGTTTTAATTTCATATATAATTTCAACTTACAATTATTTCTTCTCGGAAATTAACATTCCCATCAATCATGCCCTTAATTTTGAAGCTGGGCATAATTAGTTATGATACCCGTCAATAACCTTTAAATTTCATACAGTCGCATATATACTATTGCACATGAATAAGAGAATTTAAATTTATAAGTTCGTTAATAACGTTTTCTATAATTGCTGGGTCAGCACTATAAACGGCATTTGTCAGATTTGAGTTTCCAAAACAATTTCACGCAATTTCTACAATAATTCAAATTGGAGTCAGCTTAAATTTAAAAGAAAAAAAAAGGAAAAAAATCGTTCCATAATTAGTGACCATTAACTAAAATATTTAAAATACAAATGAATAAGAAAATACCCCTTTTCATACTTATTTCATTTTTCATACTGTTAAGTATCGGATGCTCTTTAAGATATTCAGTATAAAGACTAATTCAATACCAATAAAATATATATGGTTCCATATATGCAAATAAGATAGTACATGCGCAAATATATGAAATGAACAGCCACTGAATCCAGTACGAGATGAGGATCTTAGTCTTAAAATAATTTAGGTTAAATTTATGTTTAAATTGAACAACATGGTTCAATCGAAATTTTAGATAATTGCAATTATTTCAATGAATCTTTGGAAGCTCAAACATATAATGGTTCAGAAAACAGTTTTGTAAATGCTTTGCACTACTATTTACATTATGATTTAGATACCAAAATCAAATATATAGAAAAGTTGATTAGCTTAGAAAGGATAATAAATGTATCTTTATTTGAAAAATTAATGAAATTCGTTGGGATATTTGATCTTAAGTTAATTTTACAATGGAAAGAATCCTACTTCCTCATAAAATTTTCCGACATCATTTAAAATAATCCATTAATTTCCGATTAACAAAAAAAAATCGAAATACTACTTTTGCATACATCAGTTAGTTAAATTTAGATTTGTGTCGAACATATTATTAAAGGTTGACACAGCAGTAAGAGATAATTGAGAGAGTAGTGCCTATTGGATATGTTATGAAATATAATATTCGCATACATTTTATCAATAATAATTATATGTTTTAAGTGAAGGGTTGAAGTATTTAAGTGCAATTAAATAATATGAATTGCTGAACCAAAAATACAACTTTCCTTTCCAGCTAGATCCTTCTTTTTCCAGTAGGAATAGCAGCAAACGGTATGTATGCCGTTACAAGGGTAGGGTTTTAGAAATCCGCGGATGGCCGGTTTTGTGTCGCGTTCGGTACGTGGTACCACAATTTGCGTTGCGGTTTTAATTCGAGTAGGGTTTTTCAGGTTCGAGATAAAGTAGGATATTTTTCGGTACCGCGTTGGTGATATTCGGGAACGTGGAATTATATACATTTTTGGTTGTTGTCTGGATGAATCTAAGATACATATATGGAATAAAGTAATGGCAGGCTTGTCTTCCGTATGTTAATGTTTCCGTATGTTAATGTTTTCGATGCGTTATTAAACGGGCATGTGAACCGGTGGCTGAATTTTTGTATTCCGGACTTAGTCTGCTCACGCAAGATCCGCGGCCGAACTCCTCTCCGAACTAGATAGCTAGCCAGCAGCCACCTCGGAGTAGACTAAGGGTCTCCAGGCTTGCTGACCTGAAAAGGGTACAGTCCGTTGTCACGTCCCAAAACTTCACGTCTAGAACCGTTGAGAAGTCAGTTCCGATTTCATTCGAGCGATTTTAAACGAAAAATCATTATAAAATTGATCTTCTATTACTAACAAAGTTGAGTGAATATCGACGTTTTTGTTGTTGTAGTGCTCGTAAAGGTCTACACTCGTGATTTTTTTTCAGATTTTTCGAATGAAAGGTTTCCAATCGCCTGGGGGAAACGCCTAAATCTCGTGAATTTTCCCTTCTCTTGCCTCCCCCAATATTGATAAAGTAATTTTAAGACCTATTTTTAAAAGATCGCATTGAGACTTTTCATGACACACCACTTGGCCACCATTGATGAAAAAATTTTTTTGAGGGTTACTCTCTATATTATGGGACCCTCTTAAAACTCTTTGAAAAATTTTCTCACCTCAAAACTTTCTAGAAGTCATAACTTCCAAGCTTTCCACAAAGTTTCATGGCAGTAGCTTCTATAGTTTCGGAGAATAACTGCTGTGACATACAGATGGACGGACGGTCGGTGTGATAACCTCGCTCTTGGTGCCCTACGCCACTGACGCGACCAGCAGATCCATACACCCTACGCCACTGACGCCGACCAGCCGATCCATATACCCTACGCCACTGACGCGGACTTAAACTTAATCGCTGCCACTGAACCACGACTTGACGTTTGTCGAGAAAAACTTGTGGGAAAGCAAGAAGGACGCTCCATACTGTGAAGATTCTCGATGTCAGCATCAAAGTGTGAATTTCAAGTTGAGCTATTATTATATTATTGCTCTACAAAACAATATAAAACGTTCAGTGAAAAGTTTATAAACTAAATTATTGAAATAAACTGTTTTCGAGTTCGATCTTGCAACGCTTTTTGTCAGGTATAGTTTCTTTATGGTGCCGTGAGGTTCTGCGTGTATCTAACCTCAATTTGATTTCTTCATTCAGGTGGATTGGGGAGCGGGAAGTGCAAATTTTGGTGCAGTGTGAGAAGTCGAAAAGGCTGAGAATTTTGGCATTGGTCGATCGCTTACCCACAGAATCCCATTTGGCTCGTGACCGCGTGTATTCAGCGAAAAGCAGCGTTGTTGGTCTTTTGCTGCAAAGTGCTTTAATAATTCATGTACAGAAAAGTTTGGCAGAGGTCGTTCATTTCGAGGAACGCTCCAATTAGGGTACGTATCATCCATTATAATTACATCTGAACAAGGGCTCTAAAGAAATCCTTCATGTAACATGCAATAGCTCTACTTTTGGAGGATGGTTATAGGAGTAATAGCGTTTCGTTATACTCGAGACAGAATATGATTTCCAGAATATGTAGATTTGTGTTCTTCCCCTGGCATACATTTCCAATCCTTGGAAGCTCACCAATACGAATCATCTTCATTGTAAACTAGTTAGTATAAAACAATGTGGGAAAGTATTCTATTGATGTAAAAATGTAATTACTTTATGAATTAGTTTAGTGAAGGGCTATTCCCATGTAAAGTATAAAATTTTATCAGCGAGGATAAAATTTGCCTAAAACCAACACATGACTGAGTTCTGAGTAAACAAGTTGAAGTAGCAGGAGAATGCTCCAGCCAGAAGGATATTGTAAAGCAATATATTCTGCATATCAAAACAATATATTCTGCATATCAAACAATATATTCTGCATATCAAAACTTGGCTAATATACAGATTCCATAAATTGAGTTCGAAAAATGATTACGGTTATTATGTTTTTAAACTCGCCACCATTTTGTTTCAAGTGTTTTGACCCCGCCGCTTGATTAGTCATGATAACACTTCAATATCACAATCTATTTTTAAAATTTTATCAAAATTCCTACATATTTGTGGTGTCTAGGTCTGTTGCAAACGTGCATCTCCCAAGTATCACGTGTTAATGTTGTTGTAATTGTTAAATATTCAATCGCCTGTGACTTAGCTGTTTATAGTTTAATTATTGTGAAATTTTCGGGACACATACAATTACTTTTTAAAAACTTTAATTGTAGTTTTTGGGAAATTTAAGGGTCCGATCTTGATTTTATAGGCAAAAATGTGAAATTTATAAAATGTACTATTATTAACAAAGTTGATCGAATTTTTACTTCTGAGGTATTTGTTGCCCTTGTACTCCTAAAGTCACACCTTTGTGATTTTTTTCAGATTTTTCGGGTCAAAAGTGTCCAATCGCGAGGGGAGGGTACACAAAATTTTCGCACATTTCCCCTTTCCCTGCACCCCTCAAGGCAAAACTGTTGGTTTAAGACCTGTTTTGAAAAGTTCTCATTAAAACCTTTAATTTCATACCCATATTGCTTACATGCGATGAACATTTTTTTCCGGGCAACTCCCCTAGATGGGCAGACCGTCACTTTACATCTACTCCCAAAATCTTATCTTTCTAGCTTATGTAGTTTGCGAGAAAAAGTGCTGTGACACACGGACGGACGGACAGACAGACAGGACGCAATTTTAGTAGGATATTGTAAAATGATTTTACAATACCCTAAAAATGTATATTCTTAGTGCCCTGATTCTGATATGATTGTAACAAACAGCCTAGACCCTCATCGGGGAACCCATTTAAATAAAGGACTATTGCCACGGCTTCTCAATTTGTAAATTGTTTAGTAACAGACCAATAAAGTCGCAATAATAAAACCCCTTGAGATTATTACACAAGAATAATATTCTTTTATGTTTCGGTTAGAGAACAAGTTGCTGAGGGTTACTTTGTTTTTCTGTCAGGTGTCGTCCGAGAAATTAACAAGTTGAGTAAGCAGGAGAGTGCCCTACCAGAAGGTCTTTGTAAACATCCTAGGGTTAGAAACAAGTTTTCTAATAGCGCACATTTTGCCTTCCCCTGGACCCCCTAATTCATAAAATTATTTTTTTATTTCAGATTCAAATAATTCTAATCAAGACCTTTAATTTGATGCCCCACTCGACTATCTTTAATTAAAAAAAAATTTAAGGGCTGATTCGTTACAAGCAGGGATCCCCCTTAAAAACTTTTTAAATTTTTGGTAAGACCTAAATTTTTGAGAGACCATCACTTCTGACCTCTGATGGACAGACAGATCACGAAACTAGTAGGTCATTGTAAAAAATTTTTTTACAAAAACCTAAGTAGAAAAGCAACTCCAATTATTATTGTACATTTACATAACACAAAAGTTTTTCACAAACCTTTTGTTAATTTGCTTTGTATATATACTTTTTCTTACGCCTTTTTACACCTACACTTACACACTTACTTCACAATCAATATCGCTTTTAATTGCACTCCACACTATCGCAGTTTTACTTTATCGCGGTTGTAATTATCCCCCCATTCATTCAGCTCGGCTTTATATGGGGTCTCTAGTCATTCAATCTTTTCTCGCACATTGGCGAACTATCTGGAGTATTCGAACAATGGTGCAGTGACGTCACTTTCAGATGTTGATCATGCTTGGTGGGTTCTTGTGGTTTCGAGTACGTTCGTTTTGTTGATCATGATGCTCTTAATGGGCTTTTTCACACGGGAATGGTACTCACCCATAGCCAAACAGGTTTCGCGCTTACGTCCTTATGTTTACACGTTGCACAACAGGCCAATTGAAAAAGTCCCTGGTCAAATGGGGCCGTTTTTTAACAATTTCATCCTTCAAACGATCCAATTATGCTATATAATAATCGCTGTTGATGGTCTGGCCCTTTTGGAGGTAATCAATGAATATTATACTTTGCGCATCCCAGAATACTGATGCCATAACCTTGCCAGCTGACTGTTGTGCTTTTCCTCGCTTTGGATTCGGTTCACCGTGTGCAGTCCACTCAGCTGACTATCGATTGGACTCCGGAGTGCAATGACGGAGCCATGTTTCATCCATTGTCACATATCGATGCAAAAATGCAGGTTTATTGTGCTTAAAAACTGCTCAGAATCATTAACACGTTGTTGCTTTTGATCGATTGTGAGCTCGCGCGGCGCTCATTTTGCACACAGCTTCCTCATGCACAAATATTCGTGAATGATATAGTGTACACATTCAGATGATATCTTCACAATGTCTGCTATCTCGATCAACTTCACTTTACGGTCATTCAAAATTATTTTGTGAACTTTTTTGATGTTTGCGTCGGTGGCAGCCTCTTTTGGGCGTCCACTGCGTTCGCCATCTTCGGTGCTCATTTCGCCACGTTTAAACTTAGCATACCAATCAATGACTGTTGATTTTCCTGGTGCAGACCCCGGAAACTCTTCATCAAGCCAAGGTTCTGCTTTAACTGTATTTTTTCCCTTGAAAAAGCAATATTTTATCAGCACACGAAATTCTTTTATTTCCATCTTTTTTCAAATAACAAAAGTAGCTACACTCACAACGCAATATCTCACAAACTAATGATCGGACTGCTGTCAAATTTTGACACGTATCGTTTGAAGGTTGGATTTAATACTAGCACCGCCATCTGTGTATCACACCAGGGACTTTTCAATTGGCCTGTTAGTTCACCCAAGCTATTTTTGTATACGATACACATCTTGCGAGTGAATGTGTCAAAAGGATCATTTGATCGTTAAACATCGTGCGGACAACACGAAAGCGAAAACAGAGAGATAAGCGATTCAGAATTGATGTTTTGGCCTTGAATCGTGCACGAGGTAATAAAAACTGGAATGAAAAATGTACTTTATGATTGTTAAGCCCGGTCCAGACGCTACGTCTTCCACAACGTTTTGCCTGCGCAAACTAAAACGTTGCAGGCAAAATGTTGTGTGTGGACGAGAAAAAAGCAACATTTTAGAACTGGGCATAGAACTGTGCAGTTGCAGCGATGTTTGAGCTGCTAGGGCTTAAATATGACTACGCAGGCAAAATGTTGTGCAAGACGTAGCATCTGGACCGGGCTTTAAAGTTTGTCGATTCAAACTTCTATTGTATTTATTTGAATCCTCCGTGTTTTTCCGCTTTCTGAAAAATATATTCCAAATTTAAATATCCTTTATAGTCGCATATTTTTATTGATGTGTTGTAAACTTGCTTATTATAATGTGATTCTATGAAGATTATGCGTACTGTTAATTTTCTATGGATTCACAATAGGCAATTTAACTTTATTGAAATCGTCATTTTTGTCGTGTTGTTTCCTAAAATAGAACATGGCCTCCGCTTTTATAAATTTATTAAATAACGCATAGCTTCCCGTGTCCACGCATCCATTTTTGCATGCAAATTAAAGAGAGGCAATCGTTTCATGACGACTACCTTCTTCACCGAATGTTCAATTCGGAATGATTACCGGCGTTTGTATAAAATTTCCCCCACCAAATGATCAACAAAATGCGTTTGTGTATGTGCATTACGCTCGTTCACCGTAGAAAATTTTGGCGTGTTATAACTATCAGGTTCCCTCAATGCCTCTCACTCTTCTTGCCCATATAACCTGTTTAACGCTCACTTTAACGCTGCGTCTGAAAAAGTCCAATGGTTGTGAAAACAATGGTGACAGTAGCTCGCAGAATTATTTGCACATGTAACAATATTAATAATAAAGCTATATTAGAATAAAAATAATACAGAATGACGACAACTATACAATCATAACTAAACATTTAAAACAAAAAAAATATCACATAAAGTAGATGACATCACTGTTCTTATTATTGATATAGATACATAATCTATTAAAATCTGTTCAATTTGTTTTGTTACAATATTTCATAGGATTTCCCAAATATCTAATACAATCGTAATGTAATAATAACATGTATTGCTAACTAAAAGAAACGTCTTTCCTTTCCAGCAAACCCGTTTTTTTCTAGCAGGAAATGTGAGCGAGAGATGAGTATGCCGCCAAGAAGGTAGGGTTCCAGTAATCCACGCATGTTCGGTTTCGCGTTGCGGTCAGTACGTGGTACCATCGTTTGTATTCGCGTGTTTTCATTAGAGTAGATTTTTTCAGTTTTGAGTTCGAGTAGTGTATTTCGGGCACTGCGTCGGTTATAATCGTGAGCGCGTTTTGTTTCAGCGTTGGTTTTTGTTCTTTGTCTCCGAGATAAAGACATGTCATTTAGAAAAGAATCGATGGAAGTTGTTCAACGCGTTTTAAATCGGGCATTTAAACCGGTGGCTGAGTTATTGTATTTCAGACTTAGTCTGCTCGCGTAAGACCCGCAGCCAAAACTCCTCTCCGAACTAGCCAGCAGCCACCTCGGAGTAGACTAAGAGTGTCCGGACTTGTCGGCCTGATGAGTACAGTCCGTTGTCATGTTTCAAGAACCTGTCAGAAAACCAGACCAACATTAAGAAGGGGAATCGTATCAAACCACACAATTTCAGCATAAAAGAAAAAAAAAATAAGTTTGACTTAATGTGGCTAAAAAGATAAAGTTCAATAAAATTATATTAATCATTTGATTATTATCTCATTTTTATCAAATTTGAACACAAGTATACTATGTTATTGCATATAGAAACAAGATTTTAAGAAGTTGATTGGTACTGTTTTGATTCTATTGGGCAAAGCGTAAAATTGACAAATCATACTATTATTAAAAAGGTTGGGAGAATTTTGTCTTTGAAGAATTTGTTGCCTTTGTACTTATAAACACATCATTGATTTTTTCAGATTTTTAGGTTCAAAGCTGGCCAGTAAGAAGGGGCGAGGGACAAATTTCCTATATATTTTGCCTCCAGATTTGTGCGTCACGACATATCACTAACTGCATTAGACGCCTGTAATTTTAATTGGGGAACGTTCCCTGGACTGTGCTAAGGGTGCATTCAGTCAATGAGAACGAACATTGTTTTTAATATTAAATAGAATTTCGATTATATTTACTCCAGGCCATACCAATTTCATGCATTAATAAGCATCATAATTGCCCAAGATCTAATATTACTCCTAGATTGGAAACCTCTACTTCGCAATTAGTGCCCGTAAATAATCTGAATTGATATGGCTATGATTGTTCATAGTATATTAATAATGATGCCTCCCTCAAACATACGAGCATTTCCATTAATTCGGGGCAGAAACCATCAAGTATTATGTCTCCATCAACCGTAAGAGATTAATTATTGACAGATTTCTACATTGTGTACTCATATTAATGAATATATGTTACTTGGGCAAATTTGTCGCTCGCCAATGAAGAGAAATAACAGGTCATGCTATAGAATAGAACTGCCGAAATTAATTTCCGCAAGTCTAGACTAAATAATACTCGAAGGCGACACTTGTTGAAATAAATGGATTGACCACTCCTTGCGGACTCATTTGGATTCTTCTAATGCAACCAACATCGTAATGAACTCATGCCAACAAGGACAAACATTTCTTGCTTCAGTTGGCAGCCAGCATTGAGTGAATAATCTAAAAGGAGTCGATCTCAAGAATTAAGGATTAATGATGGCTATAAATATTAATTTTTCCGTAGTAATTACTTCGAGTCTCAATTCAAGCGAAAATAAATAATAAGTGCGTGCAAGTGTTTTGAAATCAAGACGCAGTCGGAGCGGTTTTCGGCTACTGCTGTGCTAAATCTAGCTCTTGAGTTCTTCTTCAAATCAATTTAATATGAATCAAAGATTGGCAGAAAGATTGTTTGCACAAAATTTCCTTTTCTTATTTCAAACAGGAAATTATTGACTGAAATCATCATTTGCTCTTATATTGTTTTGTGAGTAAATTCTCTCAGAAATGAAGTCATTGCGGGATTCTTACATTTAGAATTTATTTTGATCGTTTTTTTCCATCCAACGTTCGAATCACCACAACAATTGGTACTCATTCATAATTCCATAACATTTTAAGTATTCGGTCCTTAGCACAAATGTTTTGCTCCCAGATAACGTCAAGTGGATGGCGAAACGTCTATGATTATGTGTTTATATGGGCGTGAATAATGACGAAACACGACATAATTTCGCTCACTTTTTGAAACGACAAGCATTCGCAAAAGCAAGGACAAGGATATCAAATAGCAGACAATAAAAGCTGAGTGGGAGTGTAATCTTGAATGGTCTTGAGATATGTAATAGATTTTTATATACTCGTAAATGAAATAAAATTTTGGTTTGATTTCTTGATAAAATCAGATCAGCTTTGATTCAGAGAATGGTTGATTCGGACGCTCAGAAAAATAAAGTATGCCAACAATACAGTCAATGAGCTAGTTTAAATTCAAGACCTGCTTGTTTGGCCCTCAAATTCATCCCTTGTAGATTATCATTCAAATACGAGTATATCTGTTGAGATATTTTCAATGAAAACTTCAATACTTTGATTATATCATTCATTTTAAATTCGTCTCTATTCTACAAAAGTGCAGTTTTGATGACGCATCTGGATCGGTCAGATAGTTGTTGCTGGAGTTCCTGGAGTTTGAAATCGTATGCATGAATGACAGGGGGAGTCCAAAAATTGCATGCGCTTGGGAGCTTCATATTCAGGGCATAAACATTTTTCGCCATCCTCCCACCAAAAAGAACCAGATGCCTCCAAGAAGGATATTAGCTCTCCAATCTTCGCTTTGAAGATGCCCCTTCAATGTTAAAAGATTGCACTGCCAAGTGTTCGGTAATAATTTATGGGGTCGTTCATCACCCGTAAAGGACTCCAGCGACGGAGTGCTGCCTCAGCGAGCCAAATTTCTGGACTCAGCTGGAATGGCGATGCGTACGCGTGCTGGCAGCTAGTTTCTTCAGTGCCACCAGCGTAAGGTACCAGTGTGAATAGTTTTTCACGCATTCGTATTACTGGGGTGACTTTACCGGTCAAACCAAAAAAAAAAAAAATAGGTGGCCGAGACCGGCACCGAAGGGATTACAACACGGATAGAGGACCTACCTACCTACTCTTTGATAAGGATGTCTGTGAATTATGAAATGAGTTAAGGTATCCCGGGGGTATTGGTGTCCCCTCAAGACTCCCCAAACCGGGACTGAAGTCTTGATGGCAAGAGTTTTGCAAGCAAAGGGTGCCCGTCGCAAGCGAGAGCCTCTGTAACTCAAAAGAAGGAGCTGCTGCCTGATGGCTGACTCAGAAATAGAAAAGCCTGCCACCGTTGCGAGCCCCATACTCGTTATAAGATAGAATAAGAAAATCAAATTTTAAGGTAATCTAACAATTCTTTTATTTCGATGCTTCTATTGTTTTAATTTCAAAATATATTCAATTATTTAGATGGCAGTTAAAAATATTTTAATATATATAATATATCCGTTGAATCTTTCCTAATGTTTGATAAATGAAACAATGATTTTTCTTTTATACATTAGTTCAAAAAGAACCTAGAAAATGGTTCGTGGTCACATATTTACCGTTGGCCAGGAAAACCAGCCAAATTAAAAAAAAACATGAAATCGATATTGTAGTAATCTAGGAGCTATGGCTCTAAAAGCAGCGCTGACACAGGCACACAGCACGAACGCAATTTAACAAGGATTCAGTCGATTCAGTCACCTTCCCCATCGCAACACTCGCTCTTCTTTTTTTTTCGCATGAAAAATAAGTGAAAAAATTTCTTTTGTACTTAACACCCAGGAAACAAAATTCTAAAACTGTTTAATATTTTTAATGTGTAGTGATTTTATTTCAATATCTTTTGAATATAATTTAACTAATTGCGGTGTAACGCGGTATGCAAATGCTTAGAACGAAACGGTTAACCCCTTAAAATATATGAACGATAAAATCATTGTATCATTTAAACCCCACAAAATTTGTCAAATTTTACCCATTCCAACCATAATATTAATTAAAAATTGTTTTGTTTGCCGGTAATTAACGCGTGCCTGTCTTATTCTTTCAATTTATTTCCCTCTTAATTACGCCTAATAATTATAAACATAAATTGCTTTCAATTGATAATTTAAGCGAATCTACAAGAGACGACTTAAAATTTTAAAAACAACCGAAACGAGTGTGCATTATCACCACCGCGTGTTCACCCATAGATGGCATTATTAAACGAAACTTTTGCTGTTTCGTTGCTCGATGGCTCGGCCCCGCCATGTTAGTTCGGAGTTGGACAAGATCCTCGTGAGAGGAAGGCGAGTGAACGCAGAAAAGTACGCGTGGTGGCCATTTTAGTGTCGTGAATTCCCTTAAGTTAAGGTTGTGAATTTATAGTGAAAATAGTTTACGCCAGCGAAGGAAACCTTTAAAACCAAAATAAAATCTTGGTGGATGGTTGTTGGCAGAGATAACTTCTACCATCCTGTGGATGCACAGCGAAAAGAAAAGAAAAAAAAAAGGGAAAAAAAGAGGAACTTCACAGATTGCTACTTTTTCTACTACAGTGCGGTAAAAAAACGATAGCAGCTGCTAATATCGCCATGAGCCATCAGCATTAGGTCACGAAGTGATGTGCAACAGGTAGTTGGAAGGCCGAGGTGAAGATCTTCATTGTAAGGAGCGGCACATGTTGATTGGGAAACGGCGGAACCGTACTCCCTGTTTCTGGGAATACACACCGTTTGGATGCAAAGAGGCGCATTGTGCGTTCAAACATAGTTCAACAAAGAGAGTCGATAAACTCGTGAATCAAATTGAGACTCAAGACACCCCTGAAAACGAAGTATTAAACATTGAAAGCAGTAGAATAATTAGCAGCGAGCATTACCACGTTCGAAGACCATACTTTTGTAATATTCAAAGAAGCTTACATGTATTTACACTTTGATAGCTGAATTTTTATATGATTGTATACACACTTAGGATATATTTTATGCCTTCATACTCGTGTACTAATAGTTGTTATACGAATGCGAATCTACACTACCAAAAGAAAGAAGTCGTGACTCATAAGTTACAACCGGTACAATAATACGCTTAAAAATGAATTACAGGACTTGCTTACCTACAATTCGTCAACGAGCGCTCGTCGTCGAGGGAAAGGTAATGTAAGTACCCTTTTTATATTTTATAATTATATATTTATTAAATTTTTTTTTTTAAATATAAAATATATATAAAAATTAATATTTATTCAATATATAAAATCACATTAAATATATAAAAAAAATTATATTTTTTATGAAGAAATGGATGCAACCACATAAAATTGTTGCTTAGACTAATCGCAATTTAAGGAAACTGTTTTTAGAAACTTTGTAAAATTATATTTTTTTTATAGAAAACAAACTTAAATTTCATAAAAATCTTAACGTTTAAAGCTTAGAAACAAAACCAATACCGCCTAAAATAAGGTACGACAAGAAATTGAATGCATATAAGGACGGACATAAAATTAAAAAGAATTCTAGTTATTTTATAGTTATTCAATAGAGGTATGCATAATTAATCGATTGATTAATAATCGCATCATATACATAATATTCTAGTACAGAAACAATGACGAAAAGAACGGAGACATCATCCATTATTTTTTTTATTTTCATTGTAAATTAAGCAATGAGCGAGGGAGTACGTACTTAATTTGCATTTAAAAATATTGATTTGTCTGATTTCAACGATAAAATCTAACAACTCAGACAACCATGAAATTGAAAACACGAGAAAAAGTTTGAAAGAAAAAAATATAATATTATAATATTTATTTAATATTTATATAAATTTTATCTATATAAAATTTTTAATTAATTATTATAAATATATAATAACTATTTCGCTTATATAAATGAAGAGAAATGTTTATGAAAAGCTGGTATCGACAATTGCGGCATTAATCATATCAATTTCAAGTCGTCCCCACGTTTTGAGTTACTTTGAAAACTTGATGTTGCAAGGTATTCTATCGACCGATTATCTACGCAGTCTTGTATGCTGTGATGTTATGTGCATGATATTTCGGTTTGCAAATGAAAATGTGCGGCGATATTATTTTAAATTTTATTTGGATATTTACTTTACTAATCCTATATTTGCGATAAGTTTAAAAGCAGTATTCTTAAAATTTTTACTACGGTGTTTTTATAAGATTTCATCTGAAAGTCAAAAGGTGTGTCTCATCCAGGAACTAGTAAATGAAAATTTGAAATCTGATGTACTCAATAAACTAGAACAAGAATGAAAAAATGATGATGAATTAAACGGCAAAAATCGGTCTTTCCCTTCCGGTCTTTTCCAATCGGGTATAGGACCCGGTACGGTGGCAGCCTTCCACCCTAAAATATGAGCCAGCCGCCGGGTACAGATTAATTCCTTCTTTTGTTTCAGGTGACTTTATGGGTTGAGTGGCCCAAGCCAAGTGCCTTTTTATTGCATAGAGTTATGCAATTCAATTGTATAATTCTATGACATAAATTGGTCACCGGGGTACTCCCCTTCTGATGGGAAAGTTCATATAATTCAAGTTGTATGAGTTTTCCACTCAGAAGAGGAATACCTGGCCACTTCAACAATTTAACATTGGATTTATTCCGGTTGGGTGGGCATGAAGGGGCTCCACCACCACCCGGTTGCCCCTCTTTCATTTGTGGGCCCTGAATGTATTTGGGTAAAGACGAGGTCACCCCAAATTAGCCTTTCTTGTCAGGTTGCACTTGTTCTCGTAACAAGTCATAATTCCTTCGTGGAGGTTATCTACAAATTTGTGACTTCGGTCGTCCTCTTGTGATCTCTGCAAGCAATTCGTGAATGCGAAATGTTTTGTAGTGAGTCCTCGTGCCGGGGAAACGACACCGCAATGCTAGCCTGCCAGCGCATTCACGCGTCTCCGGACGAGGGCATTCTCGGCAGGAACCAACACCTTCCTCTGCCGAGGCAGCAGAACATCGCTGCGGTCCTTCACGGACTTTATTGAAATCCATAATCACTACAATATGGCATCCATGCGTCATAATATGACTTTGAGCGCGCAGCTGGGGAGCGTAAAAAATCCAACAATGATATAATAGGGGTACCGGTTAATTCGTGCGGTTTGTCAACAGATGGCGTAACTTGGTTTTTATTCCTGTGATTCACCTTTCCAAATTTGTGTTGGAAAGCTACTATAGTTTCAGAATCAGTATGTGTCATTTAGCTGAAGCGTAAACAACAATACTTTTTTTTTACTCTGAAAATGTCGAACTTTGTGCCGAATAAAGTGTTTTTGCGGGGAGTACTTCTTCATTGAAGAAAAAGGCTGCCAAAAGTCATCGTATTTTGGTGGAAGTGTATGGTGTGCATGTTCTAGATGAGCGTACGTGCCAAAAGTAGTTTGGACGGTTTAAAAGTGGCAATCTTGACTTTCACAGCCAAAAAAGTTTAAAGATCACGAATTGGAGACATTGCTCGACCAACATCCATTCCAAACGCAAGAAAAACTGGCAAAATTCTTTGCCATTGCTAAACAAATCATTTCCAATCATCTAGAAGCAATTTTTCACAATAAAGCTTCAATTTTCCGCACGAATTAACCGGTACTCCTGTTATGAAAAGAGGGGCATATATAAGCTAATCTGAGGTAACTGTCCAAAAAATTTACATAGGTCAAACGCAACGAACGATTCCATCTAGATTCAACGAACATGTAAGGGAGGCATCCAAAGCAGCAAATAACCCAAATACACACATAAAACAAGCGATCGCACAACATATCATCGAGGAACAACATCTGAAGTTTCGGTCATAAAAAAAATAGATGTCATCGAGTCTACGGAGATAATCCGGGTACCTGTGAAATTAAGGTTAAATGATGCACGAAATTGTAATTCTCCGTTGTTCAAATTATTGTACGTACTTCAAAGTAGTTAAAATAAAGTATAACTTAAAAAACCTTACTGTAACTTTTTGAAAACAAAAATTTATAAATAGAATTGTAAAAGTAATTTGAAATACAGTACTGAAAAAGACACTGAATTGTTGTGGCTAGGAGCTGCTAAACAAAAATAAACTTAAAAACTTAATGCCTAAAGGGAAATCATTGGCTCATGTAAATATAGTTTGGCTGTTGTTTCTTTTTAATTCCGCCACAGACAGTTCCAAGCCCGTTTGAGAAAAGAGGGAGAACCCCTTGTTTCCCCAACCCACAGCTTCCATGATTCCTCATCCTAAACCCCTCGATTAGATGGTAGTAAATATTCCCGGGGTTACACATTGGGTTTACTGGTTCCTCAATAAGGGGCCATTAAATGCCCAGAAATGCTAATAACTGTAAATATATCTAAAGCTCTACTACTAAATCCTACCTCTATCTTCTTTTTGGGGTCGTAAGAGGGTGAAAGCAAGTCTGCCACTCCTCATAAAGGAATTGACAGTATTACCATGCCGCCGGAATGGAGGTTGGTCACGCCCGGACCGAAGAAGAAGACAAAGAAACAAAAGAAACCTTCTAGTATCGCCTGGCACAATTAGTCGGCTCATTGCCTTCAAACGAGACAAAAATAATTCTAGTTGATTTCAACGCTAAGATTGGCAATGAGCTGGATATAGCCTCCACAATGAAACAAATGACAACGGTCAGCGCCTGATTGTCTTTGCATGTAGCAAAAATCTAGTTATACTTTTGACTTGCTTCCCTTACCGACGCACACATAAAATCACCGGATGGCAACACACAAAACCAGATCGACCATGCTCCGACCCAACAACGTTAGGCCTCGAGCATACTGGTCATCCGTACATACTCAGATCATTATTTGATCAAATTAACCTATCGATGCTATGTGTCAAAGGCGTATTCGGCAAAGACTAGACCGCTACAAAAACTTTACATCAAAAGGTTTAAACGGCTTCTATGGCCAAAAATTTCAGAAAGACCCTCAACCACTAGCTGGCTCCTATCTTATCAGACGCATCCCTAAAGACAAGCAAGGAGCTATGGGTGGAAGTGAAAGTGGCTATTAAGACCGTGGACGAACACACAATTTGACATGAAGCCTGACGCATGAGAAATAATTGGTTCGATGATGAGTGCCAGAATGCGTTAGATAAAAAGTATCAGGCATACAAGTATTACGCAGGCAGGAAACCCAGGACAAAAAGAGAATATTATGAAAATCTCAGAAAAGCAACGAATACGATCATAAGAATTAAGAAAATAAAATACTATGACTACAAATTGAGAAGTATAAATGTAAGTCTGGCGAGAAACAACACAAGACAAGCAGACAAAGTAATGAGAAGCCTGAAACGTGGTTATCAGCCCAAGACCACGCTCTGTCGTGGTCACATCGACAATATCATCGCTAATGAAACCAAGATTAAGGAAAGACCATATTTCGAGAGCTTCCTTAATCCTCCGCACAGCTCCAGAACATCAGATAAGTGACAAGCTACAGTGCGAAAATTATAGAGGCATATCACTGCTTTGTATGGTATATAAAATATTTTCAAAGATCTTAGAAGACAACATCATATCACACGCCAACAGGATTATTGGGGAGTATCAAGGTGGTCTGGGAGTAGGAAGGTCGACGATAGACCAATTGTTCTTTGTCGAGCACGAACTTGATAAATGCTGGGAGTTGAACATAGACGTACACCAAATTTCGTTGACTTTAAGCAAGCATACGTCAGTATTGATCATAACGTACTGTACCAAATAATTCTTTGCTTTGGAATCCCAGCAAAATTAGCCCATCTTACCAACATGGCAATGACGTCACCAACCTCCCAAGTTCCCATCAATAACCAACTCACCGATTCCTTTGACACAAATATCGGACTAAAACAGGGAGTTGGGCTGGCTATTCAATTTGGCTTTGGAGTACGTCATAAGGAAGCTACCTGTCGATACACGAGGCACATCACTATATAAGTCGAGCCGAATAGTAGCCTATGCGGACGACATCAATATTTGTCATGGTCATTCACATCTGCCAAAGAACTCTTCCTGAAACTCGACAGAAGAGCAAAACTAGTAGGGCTACAAATCAATGAAAACAAAACAAAGCTCATGACGCAGTCGAGGAAAAATATCTCTAATACACAAAATGTCACACTTGGCTAATACAGTATAGAAAATGTGAGCGAATTTGTGTATTCAGACGCCGAAAAAACGAGAACCAGTAACGAAAGAGACGAAATATGCCGAAGAGTACAACTCACTAATAAAATATTTTATTCAGTTTTGACGATCTTGAAGACCAGCTGTATACACAGGAAAACCAAACTCAAAGTATACAAATCTGTGATAAAGCCTGTGTTATGTTACTGGTGTGAAACATAGACCATAACCCAAGCTGAGCGAACATATTGAGCGCTTTCGAGCGACGGGTCCTGAGGCAAATAATTGGAGCGAAGTTAGATACGAACCAATGGAGAATTCGATACAACCATGAGCTGTATGAAATTTATGACGAACTGGAGGTCTCAACGATTGTAAGACTGTGGAAGCCGCAATGGGCTGCCCACATCAATCGTATGGACGAACAACGGACACCCGAAAAAGTTTTCGTTGGGAGAACTGAAGGGTGGCGACTAGTGGGGGAACTGAGGAAACGCTGGTCTGACTTAATCCGCTAAGACAAAATTTGAATACGTCGTCAATGGACCGAGACAGTTGGAGGCGCTATTTGCATGAAGCGAAGGCCCAAGAGTGGCTGTCGTGCTACGAAGAAGGTTGTTTCAATTTTTTTATGTTTATTATATAGGGGCAATCAAAGTACAACGTTTAATTAATCCAATAATTTAGCGACTTCCGATATCAATTCTCTTTTTTCTTGAAAACCCGTCGGGCCTTGTTTTTGTAAGCAGACGCGATTTGACATCTTTGAGTCATCTTCAGTGTCAGTGTGACACGCGTCTGTACACACACAACAAAACAAGGCCCGACGGCTTTTCATTAATTTACCAAATGGAAATATTTAATTTATCTTTTTCTGTTTGGTGGGGTATTGCATCTGTAAGAGAAAAATAATGGGAATTCGAAAATACGACCCTTTTTCTAAGATTTTAATCTGTAAGAAATATTCATAAATAGTTTCTCATCTGAAGGCTTTATTGTGGTTCTCCATTGGTAAAGCTATTGATAGAAGCCGAGGCTTGCTGTGTAAAGTTTAAAAACATGGCTAATAATGTACGAGGTATGTTCAAAAAGTAAAGTAAAGTATTAGTTTATTCGTCAATATTTAGGTTGTCCCCTCCAAAGTAATCAATACACTTGTGCCAACCCTTTTTTTCTCATCCTCGAAGCACTTCTCCTAAACACTTTTCGGTATAGCCTTGAGCTCTTTCAGTGATGCAGTGTTTATCTCCTCAAAGTCACATGGGACCAAACCCGGTGAATTAGGTGGCTGAGGCATGATTGTGGCGCTGCTTTTGACCAGGAAATACTTGATCTTTGATTCATTTTTTTCAATAGCGAAAAATCGCCGAGCACGCAAAACACTTCTAATAACAACAAACAAACTAAACGTATTATATAGCTGAAACTGAAAAGATATGTTTGTGACGAGTATACCAACATAAAAAATAACAAAATCGATAATCGAATGTACGTTGCCCGCGAAATTTTAAAAATCATTTTACTTTTAGTACACATCTAGTATAGTGTGAAACAAAAAAACCACAAACAATGCAAGCTAAATTTTTATTCAAGCGTAAAACCTCATGCTGCTGATTCATTAATGGTTTCTATTTCATATCGTAAAACATGTTAAGGAATGTTTTTAACTTCTGTCTTTTCTTTTCGTCCCAAGTTCTTCCAAATTCATTAAATGGGATTCAACTTAATTAAATTTCATTTCCTACAGCTAAATATTTTCCTTTAATCATACTTGTATAACAAGGAAAAATTTCCCTTCCACCAGACAACAATTCACAGAAAGTTTATGAACATACTACATACATAACGAACACCTGTAATATTTTCCCCCAATGGCACTCGAAATGGACATATCAACATACGTGTGTCCCCTTCACTTGCGATTGAACACCTGTGACCAGAAAAATGTGAAAAACAATCGTGACGGTAAAGCTTTAGGAGTAAAAGGGTAACAAATACCTCAGAAGACAAAATTCAATGTACTTTGTTAAAAGTAGTACATTTTAGAAATTTTACGTTTTTGCCTATAAAATCAAAATGGGACCCTTAAATTTTTTAAGTTTTCTGATAGCAGTTGTACGTATCCTGAAAATTTAATGCCAATTGACCAATAAACAGCTAAGTTACAGACAATTGACGTTTGAAACGGACCTGGACACAACAAATATATAGGAGTTTTGATAAAAATTCCACAAATGGTTTGTAATATTGATACGTTATCATGACTATTCAAGCAACGTGGTTAAAGCACTTGAAACGAAATGACGATGAATTTAAATAGGATCTAGTTCTTCGAATTGTAAGACTGCGGAAGCTGCAATTGGCGGGCCACATAAATCGTATGCACGAACAACGGGTACCCAAAAAGGTATCCGTTGGGAGAACTGAAGGCAGGAGACCACTGGGGAAACCGAGGAAACGCTGGTCTGATCGATCAACGAAGACTGTTCATCGCTGCTCGGATTTCGAAATTGGAGGACACGGTCAATGGACCGAGCCAGTTGGAGGCGCTGTTTGCAGGAAGTGAAGGCCCGAGAGGGGCTGTAATGCTAAGAAGAAGAAGTTCTTCGAGCTCAATTTATGGAATCTATACACTTGTATTAGTCAAGTTTGATATTTAGAATATGTTTGAGTTGCTAATTGGTTCAGAAAACACTTTTGGCAGGAGCAATCTCCTGCTACATCAATTTGTTTAACTCTGCCTGATTTTACATCCAATTAAATCTATTACCATGATTTATTCTCCTACTTCAGCTGCTTCCCTCTTTGAACACATAAGCACAAGGTCTTTCTTCATTTGTGATTTCATTTTCACCCCCCACTACAAGGAGTTCCTCAGACCAAATGCATCAATTGAGATGGTTAAATATTTGCATTCGCTCATCGATTTGGCTGGTTCAGCATCGACGACGAGCAACATAATATAATAAGAAATGTTTAGCTTACAATATGGCCAACATCCGTATCTACCTGCTAACTTATAATAAATAGTATAGAATGGTATGGAGCTTGTGCCTCTTGAGTTTTCCGCATATGTACTAGCCAAGTCATATTAGGTAAAACAAGTTGGGTAAACAGACCTACGCTCATGTCAGAAGGGTTTTGTATTCAATTTACAAAATGCAGTCACCAGATCGAATCAAATCAAGAAACATGTCAAAGACGATTTTATTGGAGAAAATATGAAATGCGAAGATCATACTATTTTAAACAAAGTTGAACGAATTTCAACTGCTGAGGTTTTTGGTTTTGTTATACTCATAAATATCTCCCTTGATAATTATTTCAGATGTCCATCCGCGACGGAGGAAACACATTTTTCATGTATTTCCCCCCTGTGCCCCCACTAAAGCAAAAACTGACACTTTAACAACTGTTTTGAAAAGCTCCCATGAAAACTTTCATTTCATACTCATACCGGCTACGTTTGATGAATTTTTTTTTCAGGGGCTACTCTCCTGTGCTGAAATCATCTATTCATGGCCAATTTTTTTCGAATCCTTGAATGGTTACAAAACCCTTTTGCTAGGAGCTCTCTCCCACCTCCTTGACTTATTTCACTTATGAGCATTAATTGTAGGTACTCATCTTCAGTCATTCATTGAATTGAATCAAGTGTTCAAAGCATGCACCTTAAACGTTGAAGCTGGGAAAAAATAACTCAAAATTATTCAATCTTCGCATTTAAGACAGCCACTATCTTGTTTTACGATTACTGATACTACTAGCTGAAACGATTCTCAAAGATATACATGACACCTATCATTCCTGAAATTTTCATGCAAATCCTAGCAAAACTGTAGTGTCTGAGTCGGTAAAAAGCGCATGTTGTTCCATAGCCATATGTTGCCATAGTAATACATGCAGCGCATATTGTTCCATAGCAATACAGGAAAATTCTAACCGCTATAACTTCGGTGTATATGATTCAATCTCTATGAAAATCAGGATAGATCAATCTTATAAATAGACATCTACGTACTGAATTTCATTGAATTTAAGGGTACCGTTAAGATTTTATTCAAGAAAACATAAAATCGATAAATCATACTATTACTAACAAAGTTGAGCGAATTGCGACTTCTCACGTATTTGTTGTTGTTGTACGCACCAAGGCCTACATTCCTGATTTTTTTCAGATTTTTCGGATCACAGGTGTCCAATCGCGAGGGGGGGGGGGGACACAAATTTTTCGTGTATTTCCCCTCCCTGTGCGCCCCTCGAAGCAAATTTTGCCAAACTAAGAACAGTTTTGGAAAGTTCTTATCAAGACCTTTTATTTGATACCCATATCGGCTACCTTCAATGAAATTTTTTTTTCGGGGGGTCACTCTCCTATATGGGGAGACCCCCCTTAAATACCTTATAAAATTTTTTTGTAGTTGAACTTTGAAGAGATCACCACTTTACACCTACATACAAAATTTGATGTTTCTAGCTTAAGTAGTTTCCGAGAAAAACTGCTGTGACACACGGACGGACGGACGGACGGACGGACGGACGGACGGACGGACGGACGGACAGACGGACAGACTGGTCGCGAAACTAGTAGGGTTTTGTAAAATTATTTTACAAAACCCTAAAAAGGGGTCAACCTCGGAATGAAAGATAATAAGCTGCAAATTGGTATGAACCTTTGTTTTGTCATTCTAAATGTTGTCTCAAAAGTCACAATCGTTATCGTGTTCGCGTCTCAAGATATTCAAGGTCAAAGGTCACAAAAATCGGTTTTTCGCGAATATCTGGCTTCCTATCGGTTAAATGAGATTTGCATTTATTATAAAAGTTGTAGGCTATAAAATTCCCTACAACTTTTGTTTAAACTTTTTTTTCATACGACCAACCGTTTTGAAGGTAGAGCGCGAAGAGTGCACATCGTACAGTCATATACGGCCTAATGCAAGGTCAAGCGTGAGTTATGGTTATCAGTACGTTATAAAGTCAATTATTTGCTTGGAAATTATAATTATTAAACAATGCCTATTATTTATGTACTAACTATTAATTATTTATATTTAATGAAAGTAAGTAACTTGATTATTTATATATAATTATTCATATTTAACTCATCATTGACACAGCTATTGCCTTATCAGAACATCAAAAGACTGCTGTCATCATAGGAGAAGATATCGATTTGCTCGTTATTTTAATTGGACGTACTCAGTCACATCATCAGGAAATTTTTTTGAAAAAAGTTGGCAAAGGCAATGTCAAAACACAAATATATTCTACTAAAAGTTTTGACCAATATCCTCGTACTAAAAAGCACATTTTATTTTTACACGCATTCAGTGGCTGTGACACGACTTCTGCGCTATTTAAAAAAGGAAAAAAAAACTGTTACTAGAGCATTGGAAAAAATTCCTGATTTAGATAAACTGGTGGAAGTATTTCAACAAGAAAACTGCCCAAAACAAACATTATTAGAAAATGGAGTGCGCATCTTGTTGGCATTATATAATGCTCCAAAATCTGAGGACAACATTGATCATTTCCGCTACACGCAATTCATCAAATTTACAAAACTAAATAAACCTGTACAACTGTCAACACTTCCACCAACAAGTGTAGCAGCTCATCAACACATAAAACGTGTCTACTACCAGATTCAAACGTGGTTAGGGAAGGACTTAGAACCTAAAGAATGGGGCTGGATGCTTGAAAATGAAATCCTGGAGCCCATACGAACGTTATTACCTCCAGCACCAGCCGAACTACTAAACGTAATATTTTGCAATTGCAAAAATGGTTGTGGTTCCCGCTGTGGATGCAGAAAATCAGGGCTACAATGTTCTTTAGCTTGCGGCCAGTGCAACGGACAAGCTTGCCTCAACGCTTCACTGTATCCAAGTAATCCCGATGAAGAAAATACATATGATCCCGATATTCTGGAAGGTTTGGAGATGAACATGACAGATAATGAGGATGATGACAATGAATCGAACATTTTTGAGCGACAAGAAGAAGAAGACGACGAACAAGAAGAAGATAATTAGCTTCCATTTCCAATTTCATTACAATTAAAATCAACAAAGATACTTTTGATATTTGAACTCACATTTTGATAAATGTATATTATGCCGTATTTAATAATAAATAAAAATATGTGTAAAATATATACTCTTACTATCATTTTAACTTAAAATAAAACTAAAATATATAATCCAGAATTAATAATATTTTATACTTAAATAGTTAAATATGAATAATTATATATAAATAATCAAGTTACTTACTTTAATTAAATATAAATAATTAATAGTTAGTACATAAATAATAGGCATTGTTTAATAATTATAATTTCCAAGCAAATAATTGACTTTATAACGTACTGATAACCATAACTCACGCTTGACCTTGCATTAGGCCGTATATGACTGTACGATGTGCACTCTTCGCGCTCTACCTTCAAAACGGTTGGTCGTATGAAAAAAAAGTTTAAACAAAAGTTGTAGGGAATTTTATAGCCTACAACTTTTATAATAAATGCAAATCTCATTTAACCGATAGGAAGCCAGATATTCGCGAAAAACCGATTTTTGTGACCTTTGACCTTGAATATCTTGAGACGCGAACACGATAATGATTTTGACTTTTGAGACAACATTTAGAATAACAAAACAAAGGTTCATACCAATTTGCAGCTTATTATCTTTCATTCCGAGGTGAAAGCCCTAATATGACTGGGCTATACCTGTACCTGCCTGTTTACTACGCTCGTGGCCAGGCTTTAGCTCTCGTTGTACGAGTATAATTACGAAGTTATCAATCTTTTCCGTTTCACAAACATAATTATAACTATGGCAACATGCGTTCTACATATATATTGTAGTAATCTTCTGAGAGCATCGCCACATATTTACTCCGAAGAGTAACACAGACTGTACTGTACTCATCATCTCGATAGGTTGGGTCCTCTTACTTTCACTATAAGTCTACTCAGAACTTATAAACCCACCACAACTAATCAGAGAAATTCATCTCTGAGTCTATCAGAAACACCAAGTACTTTCCTGTTGGTTTCAAGTCTACCAGCAATGCCAGGTATTATACTGCTGATTTTGATTTGACCAGCACTTCCCCGATACTGAGCGTTCTTACTCTGGAGATCCCCTACCAGTTACAGTGCTGCAATAAATTGACCATA
The DNA here is from genome assembly GCA_963969285.1 of Odontomyia ornata. Classification (NCBI taxonomy): domain Eukaryota; kingdom Metazoa; phylum Arthropoda; class Insecta; order Diptera; family Stratiomyidae; genus Odontomyia; species Odontomyia ornata. The sequence goes on along the minus strand of OZ017741.1, from coordinate 182,978,820 downwards.
TATTGTATTAGTTAATGCAATGCATGTGGTAAAGTTATGCAGTCTGAAGTTCGCTTCAGATAAAAACGTTGAAGAAATTGCTCCCTTTACTACTCCTAGCCATATAATAACCCATTTCCATGAAAGGAGCATCAAAGGCTGTAGCCATGCCTGGTCAGTTAGTTAGCCCGTTCATTTCTTCTATCTTCTATATCCGGAAATCCAGAGAAAAGTTCCTGAAAACCTACTACCCACGGAGGCTAACTCCTCCCGGCAATTTCCTGCATGCTTAGAAGATATAATAATTGAGCTATGAACCTTAATAGCAACCTCGATATCCTGTGAGTAAATAATACTTATCTCAGTATAACGTACGTTATTCTAGTTAACAATACCTCATCCTGAAAAGCATCGAAAATGTTTGGAGGTGAAAGGTTTTGAAGGAACTTAAGTTTCCGAAAAACTTCGGCCGTAACTCCACATTTTATCTCGAACTATCGGTAAATTTTGTATATCATACCCCGACAACATTAAGTGATTTCTCTTGTTCTCTTTAGAAGAAAAGCACATGGCAAAATGCTTCATCAAACTCGGCTTAAGGATCGTATTGCTGGCCGCCCCCTTTAGCAAGGAATCTATTGTAGTATAGTACTATGATTGTATGGCTTGATCAGCCAACATAAGGATTCCCTTAGACTGAATGCACTTTACGATGTGACATTTTAATGTAGTCTTAGATAGGAAGACATTGAGCAGTACTTTTAGGACATCAGCAGGAGTTAAGATATGCAAATTTTTTGTTTTATTGTAAAGGGTGAGGCTAGAAGACCTTGAGCATTTAGGCAAACCTGCCCAGTGTACTCACTTATCTCAACCTCGTGAAATCTTTTAGTAAGGCAAAAAAACCCTCAAAAAGCCCGATGGGAACCATTTCTGTACCTTTTGTAGTGACGTCAAGTGAACACCATACTCTCTGACACTTGCCTGTGAAAGTGCTGGACATTAAAGTAAAAAGGCTTGGGTATGCCCATCGTTTTTAAGTCAAGCAGTAAAACTGGTACCAGTGATGATAACTATGATTCGGAAGTGATTACAGAGGGATTGCACCATATTATCGAGGCATTAATCACAGTTCTGCATTCTTTTCCCCTTGGCTCATGTGGTGGAAATTTGGGTTTCGACTGTCCATAAAGGACAGCAGTGGTTTCATGCTGACTCACAGAGTCAAGGATTAGTGCTCACTGGAAACGGCACCTGCGGTGTGATGATGAGTTCTTCCCCTAGTGTCAAGACGCACTACAAATTATTTCGCATAACCGAATTACAAAAGAATGTGCTGGGGAAGAAGTAAGACACGATCAGAGATGGGGCATCTGGGTGGAGTTGGTACCCCTCACACTCCTCCCAACCAGAAATAGGGTGCCAATACCTGAGTTCGCATGAAACAAAGAAAAACCCACAGGCCGATGGCTGGGTAAGAGTGGTTCCTCGCAACCGCTGCGGGCCTCATATCCAGTACCTTCCAATGGTGAAAGGAGAAGACAAGTTTTTAGGTTATTCAATTCATATTAAAGTGGCTCATTTTATAGTTTAATTTTACATCGATCAAGTATTTAAATAAAAAGCCGTCGGGCCTTGCTTTATTGAACGAGCTGACGCGTTTTGGCTACTTTGTGTCATTTTCTGCTTGATTTTATATAGGTATAGGATAGGTTAATATAGGTGTAGCTTTATAAAGGTGTAGGATCGGTTAAGGCATATATACGTGTAGGATAGGTTAAGTAGGTAGGTACTAAATTAGGTTGGGTATAGGGATAATAGTATCTGGCTTTTTGGATTGTTGTATGTCCGTTTGTTCTGGTTCATCTCGCTTCCGTTTCTGCCAGAGAGTGTGGTCTTGTACTGAGAAAATTCTTTTGGAATTTGCAATAAGTGGATCATGTTACCGTCTGTTTTTCTATGTATGTGCTGCTAATCTTCACTTCTTTATAGTTATTTTGTGTAGATGGGGAGTTGAGTGATCTACTAGATGGAGACCTATTCATTGTAAGGTGGTGTTTTTTGAATCGTTGAATCAGGATTTTAGGTTTCCAACTCATCGATCTGCTTTCTGATTTTGGGTTTTGTGGGTTTGAGTTTAGGTTTTTTGGGTTTTGCTCGCAGTTTCCTTGGGATGACCAGCACTCTTCAGGAGCTGCCACAACCAATCACCTAGGGGCAGCTTGACTGCGTGGGTTCCAGGTGTATGCGAACCCATATATATATATATATATATATATATATATATATATATATATATATATATATATATATATATATCTGCTGCAACATGGCAGGGCTATAAGCTCTATCGAACAACAATTTCCACTTCACGCAATGGTGGTGAACTTCGCCACGCACTCGAGCTGCCCCTAGGCAGCTCCTGTAGCGTCATGGTCATCTCGATGAAACTGCCAATTTTTTTAAGGTACCAGCCATATGCAGGAATCATCCAGTATCCATCGAGCTCAACGTGCTATCACGTTAATTGCCAAAATGCTCGGGTGAAGAACGATGTAGTTCTTTCACTTAGGACACTTGCAATCCCTTTATTTTTTTGTTATATGAATCCTCATGTTGGATGCTTTTTTCTATATCATCTCTTAAAACTGAATTATTTTGACCAATTTACTGAAAATTTTCACATCAACGAAAAGGTTGACCCCTCTGCTTTTATAGAGAGAGCTTAAATATTGCATGTCCTCTTTGTCATCAAGTCACTTCGCAAGCTTATATGCTCTGGGAAGTCAGATTTCTTCTTAACCGTAGTATTCTGTATTGGATTATTTGATGGTACATGAAAATGTACGCATTTGTACTGCTGTATATGTTCGAGTAATAGTCCTTGAAAGATCAACCTCCAAATGATTTTGGAGTATCTTTCTGAGTTATGGGAGATACTATTTGATCGTTAAACCAGTACTATTAATTTTTATCAAAATCCTTGATGCACACGTAGTAATGCCCTCCCTAGGCTGCAACATTATTGCGAATAGTTTGTAGATGCTATGCTCACTTTGGCGCTGTGTAACTGCCACAGATGCTTATTATTATTGATAAACAAGCCTTTCGCCTCTTTAAACTGTGAGATATTTTTGCTCCGATGAGTTAACGCTAATCAAAGCACTCATCTTTCGTATGATGGCCAAATGCCTTTGAAATACGAATTGCTGACGCTGACCCGGCAAAAGCAGAAGATAATCCTTGCTCTACCATTACCTAGGAAAGTTGCTTTACAGTGTTCGATCTACAGGGGAAATATCTAGTGTTTATGACGTAGGGTATCTGTATTATGGCAAGGTTGATGTCCTTGTGCCTGGGAAAAATCTTGAGGTTGTCCGGTTGAAGTGCTGCCAGTTAATCTGCAAGACTTTCAACATCAGTCGGTCATCTATCCTCATATCTTCTAGTAACTAGCCAATAAGCTAGTTACTAGATGATCGTCCAGATTTGAAGATGAGGATATTCTTACCTTACGCTGAACAGGTTATACATATATTTTTCAAAGATTGTAGTCTTTTTTTTATATAGTATCTCACTTGACATAAATATTTGATTTTAGTCAGAACTGCTAACGGCAGAATAAAATAAAATAATTACTCAATTCTACAAGATAGATTTCGTTTCTACAGGGATAGCTTAAATATTCTCAGAAGTAATTAGTGATAAAAGCGAAAACAGCTGCAAATGAATACTTTATTATCTAATTTTATCCAAGCAGCACATTATTCCAAGAAAAATTTAAATATATCCTTCCCAACCCTCTCACGTTTTCGTGAATAAACTTGAAAGAATTCAATCTCATGAAAAGACTACATTTCATTACGTACTCCAAGACAGTTATTTTGAAGTCTTAACAATTGCGAAAAGCATGACAAAGCTTTTTTAAATTTTTTATAGATGAAGGCTACATCCTTCATCACCATCGAGTAGGGAGAGCACGTTGCGCCACGTATAATGCTTTGAATGCATATCAAGCTCATTTTAAATTTATTAGGTCCTTATGAGATGCGAAGGATTCTAAAGAGAACATTGTAGGGTAATAAATTTGTGATGGAAAAATATACGAGAAACGCCTTGTCAAGAGCGAATTTGCATTGCGGTTCATACACATTTTATTGTTTTAAATGGAATTAAATTTTTGTTGAATGCTAATCCAGTCATTGCGCAGGATTTGACTATGTAATTGTAAACGGTAATGCTTTCCTTTATTTCTTAGATTTAAAATGCCTTCCAGGGGTAAGTAATGAGTTGAACTTCAGCTCTCGTTCCCAGAAATGAAAAAAGCGCCCGGGATAATTTATTCAGAAAAATTCAAATGGGATACTTCCAAGAATTATGAAATCTATGGTTTTATGAAGCGGCCCACAAGAAAGTGCTTTCATAAGTACCTAGAATGAAGTTTTCTGAGAATCTAAAATTTTTATTTTTCGCAAAGGAGGAACTGAATAGTTGAGGGATAAATTATAATTGTTTCAAATGGAAACGTTTTGAATATTTCGTCAAATTTTGGAGCATATGGATTAATCACATCATCTGACTTCAATATCCTTGCTCAAGTTATTTCATCAGTCTGTAAATCAGTGAAAGTTAGTCAATAATATTCAATAGTGTTGGTATGATGCCTCATCAAAACAATCCATTAGTCAATATTAGGGGGCAGCAAAGATAAAACCCAGAAAACAATACAATAGACATGAAATACTCAACGTTAATAAGTGGTAAACCTTAGTTTTAGAGTTTTCGTAAAACATAATATCAACCAGAAAATATACCTGTAAAATATCATTATTATCTACTGTGAGACTTTTGCTTATACTAAACATGGACCCTACCTAACCGAACGCCTTCGAAAGACGGATAATTGGAGCCAAACTAGATGAGGACCAATGGTGGATGTGATACAAATATGATCTGTGTGAAATTTTTGACGAGTCGGAGGTTTCAATGATCGTAAGGTAGTAGAAACTGCAATGGGCTAGCCATGTGAATCGTATAAATGGACAACGGATACCCAAAAACGTATTCCTTGGGACAATTGAAGGGTTGAAGCTGGAATAATTTTTAAAAAATTGTTTACGCGAAAAAACTGCTTCGTGGCTCCACTAAGCTCTTCGTAAATTTCCAATCGCATTCTTAACGCTGGATGACGTTGAAAATCAGAGTTGGCAAATACAACGACTAGTAAAGACTTTCATGGAAGGCTAGGTCAGACGAAGAAAAAAGGTGACGAATCATACCAAGAGTTTGAGTACCAAATGTTGGAAATTGCCAGCTTTGTGGACATTGAAGTCGAAGCCAAAATCCAGTATATCATTGATGGTATCCCGACGATCGTAGAGCTGAGGAGGAAACTGAGTCAGTACTAGGCGAGAGAGGTAAGATGGCAGCAAAACAACGGGCGATCAAAGCAAGATCATGGCCGAAATCAAACAGCAGCCGGCAGAAATGTTTCAACTGCGGAGAGTCTTCACACATCAACAGAAAGTGCCTGTATACGAGAGCGGTCCCAAAAGTACCCGATCCGACAAAGAAAACAGTAAACAAATTGCGAAAATGTTTTTTTATTTTTCAACATATTCTCCTTTCAGCTCGATACACTTTTCCCCACCATGTTCAATAGCTTCGATACCCGCTTTATAAAGCCTACTATAGTAGGAACCGTCAAGCTCCTCAAATTGGCTACTAACCGCAGACTCTACCTCTTCATTGTTGGCAAATCTTTTGCTGCCGAGCTATTTTTTCAAATTCGGAAAAAGAAAATAATCTGAGGGAGCCAGATCTGGCGAATACGGTGCATGAGGAAGCAATTTGAACTTCAACTCATTGATTTTAGCCATCGCAATGACGCACGTGTGAACTGGTGCGTTGTCGTGATGAAACAACACTTTCTTTTTCGTTGGATGGGGCCGTTTTTTTTTTTTGATTTCATCACTCAAACGCTGTAATAAGGCTGCATAATATGCGCCGTTGATTGTTTTTCCTTTTTCGAGATAATCAATAAATATTATTCCACGCACATCCCAGAAAACGGATGAAATGACCTTGCCAACTGACTGAACTGGTTCTCCCTTTTCAGTCCACTGCTTTGACTGCTCCTTGATCCCAGGTGTAAAATGATGGACCCATGTTTCGTCCATGGTTATGAATTGACGCAAAAAGTCGGATTTTTTGCTGCGACACATTGTCAAACACTCGATGGAAACATCCTCTTGTTGCTGTTTGTGCTCCATTGTGAGCAAACGCGGCACCCATCTTGCGCGCAGCTTTCTCATGTCCAAATTTTCGATCAAAATGCAATGCACAGCACTTTTTGAAATGCCTGCCATATCTGCTATCTCGCGCACTTTAGTCGATGGTCATCCAATACCATTTTGTGGATTTTCTTCACATTTTCTGACGTAGTGGCCTCACTTGGTCGACCACTGCGGTGTTCAATTTGGCAGCTCGTATGACCTTGCTTAAACTCAGCTACCCAATATTTGACCATTGTAAACGAAGGAGCAGACTTCCTCAGAGTAAAACCGAACTCGGTATTGTATCACATAACGATGCCCGATTTTTCCCATATTCTCAAATTCTCTGAGAGCGTTCACTTTGGATGTCTGTAAAAAAATAATAATAAACGTACTGTTATGAATTTTTCACATTAAGTTGTTGAAAGGTGGAATTGTCAATCGCAGTAATTGTTTTTTCAAAACTGCCTTTATTCATAAGTCAGGCTAGGCACCATTAAGTCGAAAGGGGCAAAGTGTTTTCGTTGTAAAAAGTACGGGCACATCGCATCTGTCTGCAAAAAATATTCACCTTTGGAGCCCCCTAAAAGACGTGTCAACACCTTACAGTCAACAGACAAGAAGGTGTACACAGTCATTGTAATCAATGGCGTCGAGGTCGAAGCGATGATAGACTTAGGAAGTGACTTAAACCTAACGACTGCGATAATGTACGTCCAGCCTGGAGCATCGAAGTTGTACAAAGCAAGTCGGAATTGCCGGATTCCGAACATTGGGCAGTTTCAAGGTGGCGGTCGCTCTTGATAAACAGCGCGTTACTCTTCGATTCCATGTCGTTGCAGACGTGATTCTGGCCAATGACATTTTGTTGGGTGGTGAATTGTCAGTCATTGAAATTCACATTAAAAGCCAAAAGGCCGTATTTTCTAAACTTCAGCCCCACGAAAAAAAATGACGTTGAACTAAACTAAACATCAGCGTACATGATGACGATTGGCCGGAGGGCGTAGAAAGTATCCACGATGTGACGATGAAAGATGGAGTGAAGAAGCTCATTCAACAGTATTCACCGGTGGAGGAAAGACGTACCCACGTTGAAATGAAGATACGTTTGAAAGATGACATTCCTGTTCATCTAAGTCCTAGATGTTATCAGCTGAACAACGCGGGATAGTCATCAAGACCGTGGAACAGCTGTTGAAGGAAAGCGTTGTTCGTCCTAGCATATCTGAATATGCTAGTCCTATTGTGTTGACGAAAAAGAAAAATGGTAGTACAAGATTGGATGTTGACTATCAGTTACTAAATCAAAAGATGGTTCGAGGCCGATTCCCACAGGTAGACGAACTACAGAGTGCAAGAGTGTTCAGCGTATTGGGTTTGGAGAATGGATTCTATCATGTTCCAGTTGAGGAGGGCAGCATCAAGTACACGTTCTTTATAACTGCAGATGGGTGGTTTGAGTTCTTGCGGATTCCATTTGGCATCTGCAGTGCACCAGTGGTCTTCCAAAGACACATAAGAGCCGTGTTCAGAGATTTTTTTGCCGACGGGACAATGTTGGCATACATTGACGACATTATCATTCCTGCTAGAAAGGAAGCTGAAGGCTGCGCAAAGTTCGGAGGAGTCACGGAGACAGCCAGTAAGTACAAGGCTCATTTTAATTGGAAAAAATGTCAAATGCTTACGCAAAAAGTTTAATACCTTAGAAATATTGTCAAGGATGGGACTGTAACTAGCTGTTGAATACTTTAGGCAGCTGAAGTCAGCGAAAGATATGCAGAGCTTTTTGGACTTAGTAAGCTATTGTCGGAAGTTTATCAGGAACTTTGCTCAGATTGCTCGCCCTTTATCGGACTTATTGAAAGACGAAGTTCCTTTCGAATTTAAAACTACCCAATTACGCGCCTTTAATAAGTTAAAAGCTACTTTGACCAACGCCCCAGAGCTTATACTCTTTCGTGTTGGAACTGAGATAGAGCTTCACACCGACGCTTTCATATACGGGCTGGGAGCCATTCTTCTGCAACGTGATCATGAGGGTGGAAACTTGCATCCAATATATTACACCAGTTGGAAAACGACGCCAGCAGAACAAAAGTATACGATTTACAAACTGAAGATACTGGCAGTTGTCAAGTCACTCAAGAAGTTCCGAGTATATCTTTTGGTAAATCCGGTGAAGATTGTGAAATACTGTCAAGTCTTGGCTCTAACAACGGCGAAGGAAACCTGTTTACGAGTACCACAATGGGTGTTGTTAATTGACGAATACGAACATACGTTGGAACCTATACCATGTCGGTCAATGAAGTACCCCGCTGCTCTAAGCCATAGCCTATTATCGGCTTACTTGCCAAGACGGGACCAATGCGCTTTAACTGAGCGAGTTCCACTTGCACAAAAAGACAATCCAGAGTTGGAGAAAATTATCGTAGGATAAGGTACTGGCGACACTTTTGTAGTGCAGCTTGGTATCGTTTACAAAAATGACGGTGGAGACTTGCGATTTGTCATTCCCAAGGCAATGCAATACAACGTGATCAGATGAGTCCACGGTCACTTCGGGTTGAAAAAAGTTGAACACCTGCTGAAATCTGAATTCTGGTTCCCACACATGCAAGCACATATCAAGAAGTTCACCGGGAATTGCGTGACATGTACCATGGGAGAAAGGAAAAAGAGAAAAGGAGAGGGATGGCTTGATTCTATTGCCAAAGACGATCGTCCGCTGGTCACGTACCACATCGCAGTTACCGATAGCTTCACGAAGTTCCTATTGGCATCTCCTACAAAGTAGACAGCAGCTGAATAGATCATCACTAGACTTAAAAACCAGGCGATGGTTTTTGCAAACCCCAAATGAATCATTTCAGACCGAGGCTCAGCGTTTATCTCAAACGTATTCAGTGATTATTGTAAGATGAAAGGTATCGAGCATGTTTCATTGACGACTGGAGTTCCATGGGGTAACGGACAAATCAAGTGAATGAATGGGATTTTAATTGATAATCCCGTCGAGTGGCTTAGATATGTCGAGAAGCTCGTCGTATCTTCGAAGCATTGGTACCACACCGCTCAAACTCTTAATGAGAACGAAAATGCGGTTGACAGATAACTTGCCTTTGTGGGATATCATCGGGGAAGAGCCCGTAAGCCGTTTTGTAGAGGAACGATCAAGCCTGTGAGACGAAGCAACGAGAAGCGAGCGCTTGTGACATTGTAGATATAATTGCTTTCCGGAGGACGCAATTTAGCGGAGGCTTGAAGGTGCAATAAAAGTTCCTAGGCCCATATCGGGTCACAACTGTTAAACCAACCGATCGCTATGGTGTCGAAAGGATCGGATACGGTGAAGGTACCGGCGAAACAACAACAGCAGCCGATTATATGAAGAGGCATCCGAGTCGTCAAGATTCGGGTTTAGCGCCGAGGACGGCGCTTAGAACAGGATGGAGAACTGATTTTGCTGAATATTATATTTTTGTATCTGCTTTTCGTTTCAAATACAATATTAAAACTTCAACTCGTGTTTCCGTTAAAACATATCCAATATTTACATACATATATATATATATATATATATATATATATATATATATATATATATATATATATATATATATATATGTATATATATATATATATATATATATATATATATATATAAGTATATATATATATATATATATATATATATATATATATATATATATATATATATATATATATGTATGTATATATATATATATATATATATATATATATGTATATATATATATATATATATATATATATATATATATATATATGTGTGTGTGTGTGTGTATATATATGTTTATATATATATATATATATATATATATATATATATATATATATATATATATATATATATATATATATATATATCTATATATGTATATGTAGAAAAAAAAGAAATTTGAAAACACGCTGTAGGTCGTCATTTTGCTTGATTTTCATCAAATCTTCAGGAATTGTGCGTTGATCAGCGAAATAAGCTAAGGGAAAATAAACCAGCCGCCATTTTAGATGAAAATCCTTCATTTCTGTTCTGACCAAAGATTAGCTCCGTTTGAGGCGAAAATCTACCGTGTAGTGAAGCTTACAATAAAAAAATGCACAGTCGAGCCCTCTGCAATAAAATGGCCGTCGCTTTAAAGCAGAAAAATGTTGTTATTATAATTGTGAGCACACCTTTAAGCCAATGTTACTAAAAATGTCTAGTGAACAGTAAAAAAAACTTCAAGGTCAGGTGAGAATATCAAAACGGTGGCTAGATAAAGTTCAAATCTTGAAAGGTCCTTAAAGCTACAATGTTCATGAATTTTTACGAAACCTAAAATCAAGATCAGATCTTCTACAAAAAGGTGTCAGAATAAAATTCGAACTCTCCGAATCCTGCAGATCTTAGCAGTTTTAAATTTTGCATCGCAGTCGAGAAATTAAATTTTGATATATATATATATATATATATATATATATATATATATATATATATATATATATATATATATATATATATATATATATATATATATAGTACAATGCATTCAACTCCGCCGAAGACGGTCCCCAGCCCGTTTGAGAAAGGAGGACACCCCCAATTAAATGGTAGTAAATGTTTTCGGGGTCGCACAATGAGCTTACTGGTTCCCCAATAATGCTAATAACTGTAAATACATTTACAGCTCTGCTACTAAATCCTCCTTAAACCTCCTTTGTGGGGACGTAAGAGGTTGAAGGTGAATCTTCCGCGCCTGATAACGGAATCGACGTAATAATCATGCCGTCGGAATGGAGGTTGGGCGATAGGCTACCTCCCCGTCCCTGGAAACCCTCAAAATACTTCGAAACCTTCAGTTGGGCCTCGGACTGGATTGGACTCATGGCAATGACCTCGCAAACGAAAAAAGACTATGGCATTGGATCCTGGAGTGTCAGCTCACTCAATTACTCCTTTTGCAACAGGCCAGTTAATATCAATTAAAAATACTGGCAATCCAGGAGACGAATTGAACTGGAAACGACATTCAAGACATGAGATCACATATAATATTCAAAAGTGGGAAGCCTACTGGAAACGAGAATCCGGAGTGGGCTTCATTGTGGATAGGGAGTTCAAATCGCACGTTATTGATTTTAAGGCAGCCAATGAATGGTTGTGTGCGATCCGTATAAAAGCGAAATTCTTCGAAATCTGGCTGATTAATATTCACGCACCGATCGAAGAAAAGGACGGAGAAACGAAACAAACGTACTACAATCACATGGAAAGACCAGTGGACTCATTGCCTACAAACGACACAAACATAATTCTTAATGATTTCAACGCTAAGGTTGGCAATGAGCTATCTCATCGGGGAACAACTGGAAGATCTAGCCTCCACGATGAAACAAATGACAATGGATAGCGCCAGATGGACTTTGCATGTAGCAGTAATCTAGTCATAGGTTTGACTTGCTTCCTACATTGACGCATTCATAAAATGACCAGGGTATCACCAGATGGTAGCACACAAAGCCAGATTGATCACTTTCTGATCTAACAACGTTGGACCCCGAGTATACTTGACATCGTTACGTACCGAGGAGCCAATTGTAACTCAGATCATTACTTAATCAAATTAACTCATTGATGTCATATGTCAAAGGCATATTCGGCAAAGACCAGTTCCCTACAAAAATTTGACATCAAAAGGCTCCAAACGGCGTCTGTTGCCGAAAATTTCACGGAGACCCTTGACAACCAGCTGGCTCCCATCTTATCAGACGCATCGTTAAAGACGAGCAATGAGCTCTGGATGGAAGTGAAAGCGGCTATTAAGACCACGATAGAACTGACGATCGGACATTAAGCCCAGCACAAGAGGATGATTGGTTTGATGATGAGTGCCAGAATGCATTAGATAAAAAGAATCCGGCCTGCAAAGGAAACGTAAGTAGGAAAACCAGGACGAAGAGAGAACACAATAAAAATCTCAGAAAAGTAATGAATAAGATAATTAGGAATAAGAAAATAAAATGACGACCAATTGAGAAGTATAGATGTAAGCCTAGCGAGCAACAGCACAAGACAAGCATGCAAAGTAGTGAAAAGCCTAAAACGTGGCTATAAGCCCAAAACAATGCTCTGTCGTGCTGACATCGGCAATATAGTCGCCAATGAAACCAAGATTAAAGAAAGATGGGCATCATATTTCAAGAACCTCCTTAATCCTCCACACAGCTCCAGAACATCGAAACGCAAAGATGCCGGCGGAGAGCTTCCATTGGCTCCACAAACGCTGCATGAAGTTTGTTCCATCATCAAAGCTCAAGAGAATAATGAAGCGCCGAGCATCGATGAGATTCCAGTGGAGATCCTCAAATATGGTGGCAACAGTGTTCATAAAGCTATTCGCAAAATCATCCAGCACATTTGGCAACAAGAACAAATGCTGAAAGAGTGGAGCCAATCAATTATCTTCCCTATCCACAAAAAAGGTGACAAGCTACAGTGTATAAATTATAGAGGCACATCACTCCTTTGTACGGCGTACAAAATATTTTCAAAAATCTTGTCAAATAGGATCGTATCATATGCCAACAGTATTATTGGGGAGTATCAAGGTGGTTTTAGAGCAGGTCGATCGACAATAGACCAATTGTTCACAGTCGAGCAGGTACTTGAAAAATCCTGGGAGTTCAATATAGACGCACACCAAATTTTCGTTGGCTTTAAGCAAGCATGCATCAGTATTGACCTAACGTACTATACGAAATAATGTCAATCCCGCCCATCCCAGCCAAATTGGTTCATCTTGCCAAAATGACAATGACGTCGATGACCTCCCAAGTCCGCATAAATAACCAACTCACCGATGCCTTTGACACAAATATCGAACTAAAGAAGGGAGATGGGCTGCCCCCATTCCTATTCAATTTGGCTCTGGAGTCCGTCATAAGGAAGCTACCTGTTGATACGCGAGGTATATTACTATACAAGTCGAGCTAAGTAGTAGCCATTTTGTCACGGTCATTAACAACTACCAAAGAACTATTTTTGAAACTCGACAGCGAAGCAAAACTAGCTGGACTACAAATCAATGAAAATAAAACAAAGGTCATGACGCTGTCGAGGAAAAATACCTCAAATACTCAAAATATCACACTTGGCGATTACAGCATTGAAAATTTGAGCAAAGCTTGTTTATTTAGGCGTATTTAGAAATACAGCTCGCAAATAAAATATTTTATTCAGCCATAACGATCTTGAAGACCGGCTGCATACACAGGAAAAAAAAGCTCTAAGTATAGAAATCAATGATAAGATCTGTGTTATGCTATGGGTGTGAAACATGGACCCTAATCCAAGCATATGCAAACATATTGAATGCCTTTGAGTGACGGTCCTGAGCCGAACAATCGGAACGAAGCTAGACGGGGAGCAATGGCGAATTCGATGTAACCATGAACCGTATGAAATTTTTGACGAACTAGAGGTCTCAACGATTGTAAGACTGGAGAAGCTACAATGGGCTGGACACATGAATCACATGGACGAAAAACAGATACTCAAAAAGGTATTCGTTGGGAGAACTGAAGGCCAGAGACCAGTGGGGAAACCGAGGTAACGCTGGTCTGACTCGCTGAACGAAGACAGTTCATCGCTGCTCGGATCAAAATTGGAGGACGTGGCCAATGGACCGAGACAGTTGGAGGCGCTATTTGCAGGAAGTGAAGGCCCGAGAAGGGCTGTAGTGCTAAGAAGAAGAAGAATAAGTACAATGCATTCAAGACACTGAATTTCAATAGATTTCAAATGAAAAAATTTGTTACTAAAGAGAGTCAAATATAAAAAAATTTAAATAAGAAAAGCCAGTTCAAAATACCTGAAGAAGTTTGAAGTAAATTTTATGGAAGCATTACCAAATCAATTTCTCCATTTCAACATAAAAACTTTCAACAATTGCACCATCACAAAAGAAACAGAGAACAAATTGAGGAAGCAGAAGAGTGCTCCTATCAGAAGGGCTTTGTAACCATCCTAGGGTTCGTTAGAATTTATCCAAAAGATGCAGTTTCTTTCGTAAGCAAATAATAGCCACCATTTTGTTCCAGCTTAAATAATTTTTCTGAATTCTCGATCAATAGAACATATTTAAAATAAACATTATTTCAAAAATCTTCAGGGAAATCTGAAGAAAATAAGAGCGTCTAAGTCGGTTTGGAATATAAATCCAATTCAAATGGCTATCCATAAAATTTCATAAGCATAAGGATCTTATATCGATCTATATAGCTGTAAGATTTTAAGAACCGTTTTGATTTTATGGGAGAAAACCTGATAAATGATAATATTGTTAATAAGTTTTAGTGAATTTTGGTTTCTGTGGTATTTTTTGCCCTTGTACTGTTTAAGGCCTAACCCCAGTGATTTTTTCAGCTCAAAGGTATCTAATCGCGAGGGGGGCATGCAAAATTTTTGTGCATTTTGCCTTCCTCTGGACCCCTTGATGCATGAAATGAATTTTATGTCTCAGATTCTAAAAGCTCCAATCAAGACCTTTTATTTGTACCCCACTCGGCCACATTTGATAAAATAAAATTTTAAAGGCCACTTCAACATAAATAAATTCAAATTTTCAAATGTTTGGTAAAACTTAATCTTTTGAGAGACCATCCCTTCTGACCTTTCCACAAAGTTTGGGCTTTCTAGTTTCCATCGTTTCTGAGAAAACTTGCTGTGACAGACGGACAGACAAACAGGAAGTGAAACTAGTAGGTCTTTGTAAAAGATTTTTTACAAAGCCCTAAAAACTGATATGTTGCCGCTTCCATAAAATTTATTTCATCCTTTTTAGGGCATTTTTAAGTCGGTTTTTTATTTTTTGTAAAAAAAAAATTATTTTTAAATTCAAATTAAAACATTTAATTACCAGTTCGATGATAATTCGGTAGCGTCAAAGGAGGAAATATTGCTCGTACATCTGCTTCACTAGTTAATAACAAATATACTAGGAAAGAACACATAACAAAGCGGGCTAATTGCCATCACACTCCATAATTTACTCCGTTGCCTTTTAGCACAACTAATTAAATTGAAACACAAAAGACCCTGGTAGTATAAAATATCTTAACAAACATTTCCTCCGAGAATTATCCAATTATAATCATTGACTACATTTTCCTTCGTTTTCTATTTTCCAGGTGGATCCGGAGAATCTAAAAAAAGTTAATTGTAATAATGGATTGGCGTGCGCTACACTTAATGGAGTTTTTAACTGTTCTAATGGTAATAAACACATGACAACACACACTCGTACTTTCCAGGGAATAGCCGTTTATTCATTTTCATCTTGCATTAATTTTCCATTTTCTGGTTTCCAGGTCATTGCAAAAATATGTCTGAGTTCTATTTGTGTCATCATAAAGCCGATGGATTCACATTAGATCCCGACAAGGATAACACCAAGTTGAATGGATTTTTCGAATGTTCTGGTGGGTAGCTTAGCTTTCTAAGAATATAAACATTTCAATTTACCGCTTACTGGAGGCAATAAATTCCAAGGTTAATGATAACCGTTCAATTGAATAGGCGCACGGTGCACAAAAATTAAGAGCAAATTCTCCTGTGATCGATATTGTTCGAAAATAACGACGACCGGCGTTAATGTCCTCATAATTCAGGTATTGTATGGTTTTATTTGCATGTACCTTTTCGTAATAAAATGAATTTTATGTGTTGACGAAAGATGAACTCCCTAAGAAATTAACCATTAGTCTACTTAACTTAAGGGTTTCCAAGGAACCAATTAATTAAATCAGGGAATAAAATTTGCATCCGAATTAAGTTCCTCTAAAATAAAACGTGAAGGCATGCTTGGCTATTCATCCTATGCGTAGGCACTTATAACCAACTCTTTTGCTTGGACACGTTAATTCTAGGATGACTCCTTGATAACGGCGGAATGTGATACAGCTATAGCTTTTAACGAGGCACGTGGAGCAGACAAGGGAATACGAATCGACCCACCGAAACAATTTTGGAATGAAACGGATGGAATCCTATTAACGACTTGCATGGGGATCGTTAAGGAAGGCGACAAAATACGGTAAGGACCAATTGCACCTGAAGCATTGCCAACAGAACCATTAAATTAGTAGAGTATTACTACTTATGAAACAAATGAATTAGTTGCTATGTTACTTTGAATTTACCTTATATACGAGTACAATGCATCGTATTTTAATTCATTTACAGAGCATCTGACTGCCTTAATGGGACCTTACTATCACAATCATCGATGCCGCATCCATTCATGAATTTCACCCAATTTTGGAAGATTTACGCTGAAAGTGAGACAGTTTTGGATCCACAACAAATGTGAGTAGTTCCCTGAAAAAGTGTAATTTGAGAACTAATGACTAATTCATGCTGGATTAGTTTTACTACAAACTTTCCTTCTCATTACGAAATCCTCAACATCGAAATTGTTTTTATTTCTGAACGAGTCATAAATATGTATCTAGTGAGAATCACGTTCTGGATTACAGCAGTTCCTTAATAATTTATGGTAATGTAAACAGCCCCTACTAAAACCTACTCGGTCTAGAAATATAGGTTAATGATCTCAAGGTTCTGCGTGTAGATACTGCGAAGGGTTCATAATTCAAGGATATTATCACGCTGAGTTAAACTGCGAACTTATTTCAGATAATAAATTCCAGCGTTTTTCTTGGAATAATCTAAAAAGTTTTGAATTGAAACGCAAATTTGTATTATTTCTATGTGCATTTGAATTCGGCGAAAGCTCCATAGACGAATAACAAATGTTTCTCTTCAGACAACTGCAGGAACTCATTGAATCTAAATGGAGCGCGATTTCAAAGAGTTGCTATGTCGATAATCAAGATGTTTCTAGCAAAATCGTTTCATATGAATAAATCAGTGCTAATTTTTCGATAACGATTTTTATAGTTAGAAATTCAGTATCAACATTAATAATAAAAAGTTTTGTCTCGCCAAATTCCTCTAAAATGCAGTTTTGGTATACTTGAAGGTGATTTAGTCAAATACCGCTTGGTAATCGGCGTAAAAAAAGATCCATTACGTCAAAAACTGTTGAGTGAAATCAAGTTAACATTGGATATAGCAATGAAACTGTGTAGTATCAGTGAACAAGCAATTAAGCAGTTGCAAAATATTCAACTTCCATTAACTACTGTCAACGCGATTCGTAACAAAAAATACGAGCAAAGTGATCAAAATACTTGCCAAAGATGCGGAGAGAAACATATTTTTATATGTTTCAAGTGTCCTCCTTTCAACAAAATTTGTACGAAGTGTAACAAAAAGGGTCACTTCAGCAAAGTGTGTAAATCGGAACAAGTTGGGAAGACAGAACTACTTTTTTCTTTCTTCGTTTCATGTGGATAAATAGAATGATTTAATTCAAGAAAAACTTTTATGACATACACAACAAATAAATTCTTGCTATAAAAGAATTCCATTTTAACTAGCCAACATTTTGTTCCACTGTTACTAAAATCCTGCGCTGACCTGAATCTTAAATGTATTTTTGTTATTGATCTCATCTGAAAATTTGGAGAAGATTCGATCAAAAGTGTAGTGCCTGGTTCGATGGGAAGCCCATGGAGTAGAAAAATCGTATATAATTTATTCATTTCCAAACAAAATCGACTTACAGACCACTAGTCTGATTACAAGTCAATTAATAGATAAATACAAATATATGAATTCAAAATATTGAAGAAATATAAGAAAGAAAATGACAAATCAGTGATACCAAAAATTAAGACTTATAGGAGTATTTACCAATTTGATTTTTCATAAAAGTTTTAAATACGCCAAGAGACTTTGGTAGAGGACCAAGACTTCGCTAGTGCATACGGGGTAAACGTAGTTAGGGAGAGTGGAAGAAGGTGTTAGTACGTGCATACGGAACCTGAAATTGAAACAAGGATCTATTAGGGCGAGGAGCGGGAAATGTATGAATTCGCCTGCTTACATTTTGAGGTAAACAACTATGAGAAAGTTGAACAAAAACATTCGTCTCGACTCGAGGGTAGGAAGGTTAAAAATATGTAGTCGGTCATCATAAGGGGAGTAAGGAAGATTCAATTTGAAGAATAAAGACCGTGTGAATATGCGTTGAACTGACTCAAGGGCATCGGTGGGCTTCCTGTGGTACCGGTTTCAAATTTGGGAGCAGTATTCCAAATTATTACGTATTAGTGAGACGTAAAGACTCATACAGGAGGTGATATGTTGAAATGACGAACATGATCGTAAAATAAACTCAGTTAAGTACGAGGCTTTCCTAATAATTAGAGTAATGTGGGGATCAAACTTCAGTTTACAACCGAAAAGCATACCAAGATCCTTAAAGGAGGTTACATTCCTCAAGGAGATACCAACAAGCCTATACGTTGAGAGAAGAGGAAATGTTTACAGGAGAATGTCATCTGATGGCATTTGGAAGACGCTGAAGATCGGTTCGAAGGATATCCGCGTCTAAAAGGGAATCGATACCTGGAAAATCTTGAAGTTATCAGCATAAAGGAGACAGGGGGACGTGATAACAGGAGGTAGATCATTGACAAAAAGTTAAAATAGTATGGGGCCAATTATTGAATTTTGCGGAACTCCCAAACTCGGGTGAAAAGATGCAAGTGTTAAAAGTTATTGCACATTGAAGATTCAGGACATAGAAAAGAAGAGACAAATAGGGACATTGAACCCTAAAAGTTTCTCAAATAGGAGAGCGTGGTCCACTTAATCAAAGGCTTTAGAGAAATCCGTAAAAATGATGTCCACTTGTTGTTGCTGATCGACGGCAGCTACAATGTGATGGGTAGAAGAAAGTAAATTTGTAAAGGTAGATCTGCCTCTAACAAAACCACTCTGTTGATCTGCTAAAGATGACAGGACAAGTGGATACAGCACATCAATAACCATCTTTCCAAGAATTTTACCAAAACAAGTAAGAAGGGAAACGATAGTTTGAGACGATATTACGATCACCAGATTTGAAGATAGGAAAAATGTGGGAAATTTTCCATTGGGAGGGGAAAACTCCACAAGATAAACTCAAATTAAAAATAGTTGAAAGGAGAACTCAAAGTGAAGAAGATAAAGATTTTGCTAAAAAATTTGGAATCCTATCAGGGCCCACACTGGTATTGTTGTCAAGATTATTTAAGGGTAGCTCAACCTGCAAAGAGTTTATACAAAAAGCAGTAGAGGAAAAAGAGCTAGAAGATTGGTTGAAAGAAGGTTAAGGCTTAGCCCTACTGAAAAAGGAAGAAAAATAAAAAGCGAAGAACTCACAACATTTTCGAGGAGTAGAAAATGTCACGCCATCTAGACTAAAATTATCGGGGGAATGATGAGAGTTCCTTAAAGATATTACGTAAAACCAGAACGCACGAGTTTGATTCAACATTAACGTAGTTTCAATGTGGTTAATATATGCATGAAGTGCACAGGAGGCAATTTTCTTGGCCGCGGCCCGACGCTCTTTGAATTTAGCAAGGTTAATTGGAAGACCACTGGATAAGAATTTTCTGCGGGTAGTGTCTTTAGCTTTGCTTGCAATGGCAACATCTGAATCAAACCAATGAGCATCATTATGTTTTCTTGCTGGGAAATTGCGAGATAAAGGCCGAAAGAAACATATAGCGCTTATGAACACAATCTTCAGTGTTGAGATTGCTGAAGAAGGAATACCAATTCACGGTATTAAGGCTGGCTTCTATGCTCGATAAATCGGCTTTTAAAATTTTAAAGCGGGAAGATGAGCAATTCTTCAAAGAACGAAAAGTAGTGATAGCAAGCACAATGGAGAGCGGTTAGTGGGGAGGATCAGGTTTGACAAAGGATAAGAGTGTCACCGATGCGGACAGAGAAGAAGGCAGCAAGTTGGAAAGAACAAGATCAAGCAATTTGTTATCGGCATTAGGAATAGTGTACAATTGGGTGAAAAAACAGAAGGAAATAAAAGAAGAAAGAGCAACAGACACGCTACTGTCAGAAACTATGGAGACATACTTATCATTCCAAACAGTAGAGGGTAAATTGAAGTCACCACAGACCAATATAGGGGTAGAAGGGAAGCGTACATTAATGTGGCTCGGAAATTTTGCAAAGAAACCTTCGTAAACAATAGCAGGACTGTTACAAGGGGTATACATAGATGATACGAGGAAGGAAAGAGAGTCAGATAGAGAGACTAGCACAATTACACACTCAAAAGGTGAAGATGGCGTAAAATCATCACATGATATTCTAGTAAGGGAGATATGCATACCCAATAGAACGCCGTCAGACTTACAAGTAGCATCACGATCTCTATCTCTATTTGTTGTAATCGGAGGAAATTTTATTAAAACTTATAGAATAAAATGGTATTTTAAATAACTACTTAAGTGGCTGATTTCATGCAATTTAATAATACTAATACAATTTTACTGACGAAAATGTTAAATCTTACGACTATTAGCCAAGTTCAACGAATTTCAGTCTCTAAGTTATTTGTTATTGGATCTAGCTCCATGATTTTTAGGGCTTTCTGAGAAAAATTTTGCAAAAACCTACTTCTTTCCACCCTATCTGTCCGCCTGTCCATCTATCCGTTTGTTCATCTGTTTGTCCATCGGTCCGTCTATCCATCTGTCCCTCTTTCTGTGCGTTACAAGAAATTTCTTCCGAAACTATAGAAGCTACAAAGCTCAAACTTTGTGAAAAGGTCAGAAGTGGTGATCTTTTAAAAGGTTAGGGTTTATCAAATATATCAAATTTTCTTACGGGGGCCCCCCTTATAATGAAGTGGCCCTAAAAAAAGTTTTTCATTAAACGTACTCGAGTAGGGTATCAATTGAAAGGTCTTAAGACTTGCCCTTAACAAATTTTTTCATTAAATGTACTCGAGGAGGGTATCAAATGAAAGGTCTTAAGACTTTCAGAATCTAAAAAATAAGTCATTTTTTGCATTAGGAGTCCAAAGGGAGGCAAAATGCATGAAAAATATTTGTGTCCCCTCCTCTCACGATTGGACACCTTTGAGCTGAATATCTGAAAAAAACATGAAGGTAGGTCTTTATGAGTCCAAAGGCAACAAATACCTCAAAAATCAAAATTCACTCAACTCTGTTAATAATAGTATGGTTTTTAAATTTGTCATTTTCCCCCGAAAATTGAAACGGTGCCCTTAAACTTCTTAAGGCTTTATGCTTATGCTTACAAAATTTCATGGAAATCAAATCATAATCAAGTGAGCTATCGTCATTTCAATTTTATGGAATTACCAAAACAATAACACATATTGATAGTTAATATATACAATGTATTGGGTGAATGTCAAAGTATTGAGCTTTTTTGTCATTTTTTGATTTAACATTTCTTTTATTTAAAGTGGATTTTATTTAAGTACATATTGTCCATTATTATCTATGACCTTTTGCCATTTTTTGGGTAGAGCCATTATTCCATCTGTGTAGAACTTCTGTGGTTTATCGGCGAAAAAATTGGCCAAGTGATTTTCACAGTCCCTTTTTGAAGTGAATTTCTTTTCATTAAGAAGATTTGTAGAGGCCAAAACAAATGGTAGTCTCATGGTGCAACGTCTGGACTATACGGTGGATGCATCAAAACTTCCCAGCCAAGCTCTGTCAATTTTTGCCGGGTCATCAAAAATGTGTGTGGTCTGGCATTATCATGATGGAAGACAACAATTCTGGAAGGTTTTTTGAATTGCTTGTTGCAATCTGGTTAATTGCTGACAGTGCAGAGCCAAATTGAGTGTTTGGCCAGATTCTAGCACCTCATGATAAACAATTCCCTTCCAATCCCACCATACACAAGCATAACCTTATTTGGTATCAATCCTGGCTTTGAAGTCGTTTTTGATGATTCATCTTTTTTTGACCAGGATTTTTTTCCAACGACATTCTCGTATCTTACCCATTTTTCATCTTCTGTAATGATTTGCTTCAAAAATGGCTCAACTTCGTTGCGTTTTATTAGCATTTCGAAAATGGAAATTCGGTCGATCAAATTTTTTGTTGTTAATTCATGCGGCACCCAAACGTCGAGCTTCTTTGTGTATCTAGCCTTACTCAAATGGTTCAATAGTGTTTGATGATGGATATTCAGTTCCTTAGCAATGTCATAGTTGCTTACTATGTGTCGGTCATCTTCAATTTTTTGTAAGATTTCATCGACTTTTTCAGTGATTGGTCGACATGAGGAAGGTGTATCTTTGACATCAAAATTTCGAGAACGAAAGCGAGCAAACCATCTCTTGGCTGTGGCTTTTGATAAAGTATCTTGACCGTAGACACCACACTTTTTCACGAGGCTGCGATGCATTCTCACCTTGATCGGAGTGATATTGTAAAATATAACGAATTTTTTCAGAAATTTCACTCATTTTTTAATGAATACAACTATTGACACGAATGACGAAATACAAAACTGTCCATATGAAAATTATAGACTTGAATGTCACCTTTCAAATGCATGTCAGTTTGACTCATCTGATCAGTATTGCCCGATATATGACAACGAACACCATCTAGTGACAAACATACTTTTTAAGACTATCAAATATATTTCGAATCGACCAAGGCACTCTTATTTACTTCAGATTTTCATAAAAATTTAAGGAATAGTGGTTTACTTGAATATGTTCAATGAGCCGACCATTCAGAAAATGATTTAACATGGAATGAAACCGCGGCTTTTATGTGCTTTTGAATGAAACTCTGCATCCTTTGCGTGAATTTGAACGATTTCTTAAATAAGTATTGGGTGAATAATTCAAATCATAGATTTATGGCATCAGAAATTTTTTTCCGAACCCTAGAATGGTCACTAAGCCCTTCTGATAGGAGCTCTCTACTGCCTCTTGGACTTGTTTCACCAAAGAGTATTAATTGTAGGTACTCATCTTCAATCATTCATCAAATTGAATCAAGTGTTAAAAGCATGTTTGTGGTACGTTAAAGTTGGGGAAAAATAACTCAAAATTATTCAATCTCCGCATTTAAAACAGCCACCATTTTGTTTTACGATTACTGATACCACTAGCTGAATCAATTCTCAAAGATATTCATGATACCTATCATTCCTGAAACTTTCATGCAAATCCTAGCGAACCGGTAGTGTCTGAGTCGGTAAAAATTGCATATTGTTCCATAGCCATTTGGTTCCATAGTAATACGGCGCATATTGTTCCATAGTAATACAAGAAAATTCAAACCGCTATAAGTTCGTTAAATACCATTCGATCTTTGTGAAACTTTCAGGACAAGTCAATTTTGTAAATAACCATTTGTATACTGAATTCTATTGAATTTAAGGGTACTGTTAAGATTTTATTTATATTTATACTATTACTAACAAAGTTGAGTGAATTTCGACTTCTCATGTATTTTCTTTTGTTGTACTCAAAAAGGAGTATATCCATGATTTATTCAAGATTTTCCGGATGAAAGGTGTCCAATCGCGAGGGGAGTACGCGAAAAGCTCATACATTTCCCCTTCTCTTGCTCCCCACGGACTGATAAGGCAATTTTAAGACTTGCTTTGAAAAGATCTTGTTGAGACCTAGCATTGGGAAAAATAATCCTTAAATGCCAATTGAAGAAACAAATCGAGCATGTGATATTCAAAGTCATCAAACCGGTACAGCACATGGGTCAATCTAAAAAATTCATTAGGTGTCACCAGAAAGTGAAGTTTTCAAACGACTCGGATAATCCACAGTTGAAAATCTTACCAGCAAGACCAGTACCCTACGTCATAAGAGACAACGTGAAAGAGGAGCTCAAACGAATGGCGTCTATCGGTGTAACCAAACCAATAACAGAGCCAACTCCTGCAATTTGTCCAATGCTTGTTGTTAGAAAGAATGGGAAATCCTCATATGCATAGACCCCGAAGATCTGAACAAAAATATCAAGAGGAGTCATTATCTGTTGTAGACCGTCGCAGGAACATTACCAAAAAGCAAAGACGCTAAATTCTTCACGAAACTTGATTCCACGTTTATGTTTACGCACTACAATTGGAAATTGAAACAGATCGTTAGCCACTAGAATCTATTTTCAAGAAATCGATATCAAATGCACTAGCTACGTTGAAGCGTACCCTGTTAGATGGCCACGTATATGACCTTAAAGCCACTTACGTTAAGGGTACTTTGCTCCACGTCACAGACTCACTCAGCCATGACTGTCGGAATCTAAAGGCAAGCCAAGAAGAAGAGCTGGAAGTCTACATCATCAAGTCGTTGTTAGCAGAAGCGCTTAATCAATACAAAGTATCTACAGAATATGATGTTGGCCAACAGATGTCAAATCCGTCGAAGAAGCAGCAATAAAGTATCTCAATTTTTGAGTTAAACTATCCTGCGGCAATGGTTTACTATTTAAAGGCAAAAAGCTAGTAATATTGGCTTGTGAGAGACAAAATATTGAAGCAGCTCATTCAGGACAACTCCACCGTAGACGATCCCATGCCCGTTTGAGAAAGGAGGAGGGAACCCTTGTTTCCCCAACCTACAGCTTCCATGAATCCTCATCCCAAACCCCCCAATTAAATGGTAGTACATGCTCTCGGGGTCGCACATTCGGTTTACTGGTTCCCAAATAAATAAAATACAAAATACATTGAATGCCAAGAAATGATAATAACTATAAATAAATCTACAGCCCTGCTACTGCTAACGGAATCGACGTAATAACCATGCCGCCGGAATGGAGGTTGGGCGACGGGCTAACCCCCCGTCCCTGGAAAGCCTCAAAATGTTTCGAAACCTGCAAAAGGGCCTCGGAATGGATTGGACTCACGGCTACGACCTTGCAAACGAAAAAAGGACTATGACATTGGATCCTTGAATGTCAGATCACTCAATTGTCCTGGCGTTGTTAAGGACCTTTAACCAGTCAATATAAATTAAAAATACTGACAATCCAGGAAACGAATTGGACTGAAAAAGACATTCAAGACATGAGATGAGACACAATATTCAAAAGTGGGAAGCCTACTGGAAAACGAGAATTCGAAGTGGCCTTCATTGTCGATAGGGAGTTCAAATCACACGTTATTGATTTTAAGGTAAGAAACGAACGGTTGTATGCGATTCGTTTAAAAATGAACTTCCTCCAAATCTGGGTGATTAATGTTCACGCCCTGATCGAAGAAAAGGACGAAGAAATAAAGGAAACGTTCTACAATCACCTCGAAAGACTAGTCGACTCATTGCATAAAAACCACACAAAAATAATTCTGGATGATTTCAATGCTAAGGTTGGCAATGAGCAATCTCATCAGGAAACAAGTAGAGGATAAAGGTTTATATGGCGTACAAAACATGAAACAAATGACAATGGCCAGCGCCTTATTGACTTTGCATAAAGCAGAAATCAAGTCATACGTTCAACTTGCTTCCCTCATCGACGCATTCATAAAATAATCTGGGTATCACCGGATAGCCACACATAAAACAAGATCAATCAAGCTCTGATCCAACAATGATGGGCCTCGAGCATATTGACGTCCGTACATATCGAGGAGTCAATTGTAACTCAGATCATTACTTGATAACTTGATCAAGTAATGATCTGAGTTACAATTGATGCCATATGTCAAAGGCATATTCAGCAAAGATCAGCCCGCTACAAAAATTTGACATCGAAAGACTCCAAACGGCGTCTGTGGCCAAAAATTTTTTCGGAGACCCTCAACAATTAGCTGGCTCTCATCTTATCAGACGCATCGTTAAAGACGAGCAACGAGCTCTGGGTGGAAGTGAAAGCGGCTATGAATACCGTGGCAGAACAGACGATCGGATATCAAGCCCGGCGCAAGAGGAAAGATAAGTTCGATGATGAGTGCCAGAATGTGTTAGATAAAAATAATCAGGCGTGCAAAGAATAGGTGGGCAGGAAAATCAGGACAAAGAGAGAACACTATGAAAATCTCAGAAAAGTAGTGAATAAGATAATTAGGATTAAGAAAAGTAAATATTATGACCACCAATTAAGAAATATAGATGTAAGCCTAGCGAGCAACAACACAAGACAAGCATACAAAGTAGTGCAAAGCCTGAAACTAGGTTATCAGCCCAAAACCATGCAATGTCATGATGAAATCGGCAATATCATCGCTGATGAAACCAATATTAAGGAAAGATGGGCATCATATTTCAAGAACCTCCTTAATTCTCCGCACTGTTCCAGAACATTGGAGTCTATAGATGTTTGCGGAGAGCTTCCATTGGCCCCACCAACTCTGGATGAAGTGTCTTCCAGCATCAAAGCCCAAAAGAATAATAAAGTGCCGGGCATCGATGAGATTCCAGTGGAGATCATCAAATACGGTGGCAGTAGTGTTCATAAAGCTATTCATAAAGTCATCTAGCACATTTGGCAACAAGAACATATACCGAACAAGTGGAGCCAATCAATTATATTCCCTATGCACAAAAAAAGGAACGAGCTACAGTGCGAAAATTATAGAGGCATATCACTGCTTTGTATGGCGTACAAAATATTTTCAAGAATCTTAGAGAATAAAATCGGATCATACGCCAACAGTATTATTGGGGAGTATCAAGATGGTCTTAGAGCAGGTAGATCAACAACAGACCAATTGTTCACAGTCAAGCAGGTACTTGAAAAATGCTGGGAGTTCAGCATAGACGTACACTAAACTTTCGTTGACTTTAAGCAAGCATACGGCAGTATTGATCGTAAAGTACTGTACCAAATAATGCTTTGCTTTAGCATTACAGCGAAATTAGTCCGTCTTACCAAAATGACAATGAGGTCGATGACCTTCCAAGTCTACACCAACAACCAACTCACCGATGCCTTAGACATAAATATCGAACTAAAGCAGGGAGACGGGCTGGCCCCATTGCTATTCAATTTGGCTCAGGAGTACACCATAAGGAAGCTACCTGTCGATACGCAAGGTGCATTACTATACAAGTCGTGCTAAGTGGTAGCCTATGCGGATGACATCAACATTTTGTCACGGTCCTAAAAAACTGCCAAAGAGCCCTTCCTGAAACTCGAAAGCGAAGCAAAACTAGTAGGGCTACAAATTAATGAAAATAAAACAATGCTCATGACACAGTCGGGGAAAAATACCTCAAATACACAAAATGTCACAATTGGCGAATACAGTATCGAAAATGTGAGCAAATTTGTGTATTTAGGCGCAAAATAACGAAAACGGATGATGAAAGAGACGAAATACGCTGAAGAATACAGCTCGCAAATGAAAAATTTTATTCAGTTTTGACGATCTTGAAGACCAGCTGCATACACAGGAAAAAAAGCTCCAAGTACATATATAAATCTGTGATAAGACCTGTGTTATGCTATGGGTGTGAATCATGAACTCTAACCCAAGCGTCCGCAAATATATTGAACGCCTTTGAGTGACGCGTCCTGAGACGAATAATCGGCGCAAAACTAGACGGGGACCAATGGCGGATTCGATACAACCATGAACTGTATGAAATTTTTGATGAACCGGAGGTCTCAACGATTGTAAGACTTCGTAAGCTGCAATGGACTGGCCACATGAATCGTTTGGACGAACAACGGATACCCAAGAAGGAACTGAAGGCCGGAGACCAGTGGGGAAACCGAGGTAGCGCTGGTCTGGCTCGGTCGACGAAAACAGTTCATCGCTGCTCGGATTTCAAAATTGGAGGACGCGGTTAATGGACCAAGACAGTTGGAGGCGCTATTCGCAGGAAACGAAGGCCCAAGAGGGGCTGTAGTTCTAAGAGGAAGAACACTCAGGAACTAACAACTCTTTGAAACGGGCTAGACAGTTTCGTTACTGGCCGAATCAAACTATAAACATTATAAATTTTATCGAAAAGTGTCATATCAGTCAGCAAAATCAAAGCAGCAATACTCAGGAGCCTATTCACGAAAAACCGACTCCAGATTCTACTTTTTAAACCGTATTATACCACCCGTTTTCATTCAAAGGACACAATTACCTACTAACTGCTGATAATTGCTCGGGGTTTTACGATTCCAAACGACTGAAAATTCGACTACAAATTCGGCGAATTCAAGAAAACCTAGAATTTCAACCAAATCACATCAAAAACAGCAGATGGTGTTAACTCTTTCAGGTTTGGTGGTTAGTTTACAAACCACCCATTTATCGATATTTTTAGGGGAGTTAACCTCTTTATATGTTTCTTTTCCGGGAATAATACGTTTCTTTGAATCTTCACTAACAGCATACAATGTAAATTGTTGCTGATGTGCAGTGGTCAGTTCAGTTCAGTGTGTTATAGAAGGTGTGCACATTGTAATACCAATAAAAGTCTAGCACGTACTTTCTGGTAGTGCAGCATTTGCAAAGTTCCTCCCTGCATAAAAAACATAAACCATGTTTCAAAGACTATCGTAGAATGTCAGAGTTCTAATTTCTGATACTGAAGTCTATCAAAACAATTCTGTATTTAAACATTTTATGAATTAGGTATTTACGAGGACCGTCACGGTGGTTAACAAACGAACCACTACATTTTTCAATATCCTTAGATGGTAAGTTTTTATGTTTTATAGACTCTAGTAAAGACCTATATACCAAATTTTTATTTGAAACTTTCACCATATGAATTCGTGGCTGAAAGAGTTAAAGTTCAACTGCAAACTAGGCATCGCAGTTGGGTCAACGGCAAAGTGGTTCGAGTAACTTCATTCTTACGATTAGTGATAGTTCAAACTGACGACAGAGCTACCTATATTCAAAACGGTCATCACTTAAGAAAATCCTGAGTGAGCTTACCAAAAGATATCGGTATGGGGATAAATCAAACGGTCTTTGCAACACCAAATCAAAATTCATCAATTGTTCAATTATCATCACCCGTAATTCCATCGACAGAAGCGTCACTGAATTTAGGCCAGACAGTCCCACCGATCATGAATTAAGCAGGATCACCCAACAACAACGCAACAGGATCACATACAATCACTACAAGCTACGGAAGAGTAGTCAAGCCTAAAAAAAGATATAGGTAGTTCAAGATAATTTAAAGCGAGTTCTTGAAATTTTCTCTTAAAAGTTTTCTTACATTTTACATAATTTAACGTAATAATGGATTAAATTATTATTTTGTTTTACTTGACTTATATTTTGTTAAATTAATCATGCAATTAACCTTCAGAAAAGGGAGATGTCATAGCAAACTACTGTCGTCATGATAATACTAATGTCATTATACAATTACCACGACATTGTAACAACCTTACGTCAATAAAAACACATATTTTGCACACGTAGCACACAGACAAGTACTTAAGGGAGAAAATCAACCTAAATATAATTCGTAGTTGCAAATACATATTGAGTTCGCATAAGTAGAATAAATCAAAACAATTCTCTCACCTATAAGCATGGTGGTCGCCATATGAGACTTAGTACACACGTCCAAACCACCTCCTAACATTTTCCTTCTCTAATGTTTCAGAAAAATTATTAATGCAACTCAATTAAAGTAGCTACGTACAAACAATTTTTATAAGTAATTCTTATAACTGTTTGAGCACTACTATGACTTTTTCTAACTGTTCTTCTTCTTCTTCTTCTTACCACTACAGCCCCTTTCGGGCCTTCGCTTCCTGCAAACAGCGCCTCCAACTGTCTCGGTCCGTTGACCGCATCTTCCAATTCTGAAATCCGAGCAGCGATGAACTGTCTTCGTCGACCGAGTCAGACCAGCGTTTCCTCGGTTTCCCCACTGGCCGCCGGCCTTCAGTTCTCCCAACGAATACCTTCGTGGGTATCCGTTGTTCGTCCATACGATTCATGTGTCTAACTAACCGCCAGATAAAGTCAAATATTATTCGTTTTCTTGAAAATTGTTTCATTATTCATATTACAAATTCTTTCTAAGTAATTTATGTGAACTTATTTGATTGACAATACATCACTCACCATTCAATTATTTTTTTTCTGCCACTGGATTTAGTATTTATTCTGTTAAATTAAAAGCCAAATTATATTCTGCAAAGCATGTCATTCCCTAGACTATACTTTCCTTAGAATATTCAGTACATCATTCAAATCCGTAAGTAATTGAATCATAAATTATTTAGTGGAATTTCAACCGGAAATCCAAACTTGTCCGTCATAGCTCATACTGCGAATGAATAAACAATGCAAAGTTAATCAAAAGTCGTTAGATTACAGTCCAAACTGTTTGCTTACAATAATTGAGTTTTTCCACCGCAAAAGTTTTCTTCTTCCACAAATCATATCGTTCGCGCGCCACGTGATGTTCTCCTGAGATTTTTTGAAGTCCTTGCAGCCAGCAAGAGGAAGCTGTGCCATGTACAAACCAAACCTGAAGCAATTTCATGTATTTCTTACAGGTTCCTGCCAAAACAATCCACCTTGACTATATACAACTCAAGCCGTCTCTACATCAACTTGGAAGGATGTGTTAACACGTTGCGCGGAGAATGTAAAGAATTTGTTGCAAATTACGGCAAGGATGGCGATAATAACACGCACGTATCACGTTATCAATGTTACTATAACAAGGTATGTCGGATAATGAGCCACCACTCGCATCGTATCCATTCCGCATGAATTGAACTGTTGTAATTTATTTCCCATATTTCACAGCACGACTCAAGTTTTGTTGTAGCTCGTTATGACTTGGCGAAAACGTACAGGGAATTAATAATTGCAATATCTGTTCCATCCGCTCTCTTCGTTATCTCGTTCATCTCGTTATGTATTATAACGCAATCAGTGAAGGTTGGTACAAGCATTTGTATTTATACGACAGCTTGATCCTATTTTTATGAATTTTATCCTGTTCCCGTGCACATGTTTTAATGCGCTCAATTATTGGAATTAATATTAATTACAGGTTGGCGATGACGCGAAAATGAGGTGTAAATATTGTTCAGACGAAAATTCCGACTTAGAGGATAATTTGCCAAAATCGAGTAGCAAAAAGTATCTACAAAAATTGAACAACTCAAAAATGCTGGGGGATGAAGATTCAGATCTGGGTGGAAGAGGTGTTGGCGCAAGTTCAGCAATGGTGAGTGCAATCATATGTTGCTATATATTGTTGGTTTACAATTCCTTTGGAGGAACTTATACTATAATATTAAAGAATACTTCCTTCTTTTTAGGGTTTTGTAAAATAATTTTACAAAACCCTTCTAAAATCGCGTCCTGTCTGTCCGTCTGTCTGTCCGTCCGTCCGTGTGTCACAGCAGTTTTTCTCGGAAACTACTTAAGCTAGAAACATCAAATTTTGTATGTAGGTGTAAAGTGGTGCTCTCTTCAAAGTTCAACTACAAAAAAATTTAATGAGGTATTTAAGGGGGGTCTCCCCACATAGGGGAGTGACCCTCCGAAAAAAAATTTCATTGAAGGTAGCCGATATGGGTATCAAATGAAAGGTCTTGATGAGAACTTTTCAAAAGTTCGCTTTGAGGGGCGCACAGGGAGGGGAAATACACGAAAAATTTGTGTCCTCCCCCCTCGCGATTGGACACCTGTGATCCGAAAAATCTGAAAAAAATCAGGAATGTAGGCCTTGGTGAGTACAACACCAACAAATACGTGAGAAGTCGTAATTCACTCAACTTTGTTAGTAATAGTATGATTTATCGATTTTATGATTTCTTGAATAAAATCTTAACGGTACCTTTAAATTCAATGAAATTCGATACACTATTGACTATTTATAAAATTGATCTATTCTGAAAGTTTCATAAAGATTGAATCATATTTAGCGAAGTTATAGCGGTTTGAATTTTCCTATATTACTATGGAACAATATGCGCTGCATTTATTACTATGGCAACATATGGCTATGGAACAACATGCGCTTTTTACCGACTCAGACACTACAGTTTTGCTAGGATTTGCATGAAAATTTCAGGAATGATAAGTGTCATGTATATCTTTGAGAATCGGTTCAGCTAGTGGTATCAGTAATTGTAAAACAAAATAGTGGCTGTTTTAAATGCGAAGATTGAATTATTTTGAGTCATTTTTTCCCAACTTCAGCGTTTAAGGTGCATGCTTTGAACACTTGATTCAATTTAATGAATGACTGTAGATGAGTACCTACAATTAATCCATTCTAGGATTCGAAAAAATTGGCAATTAATCGGTAACAGTACGGGAGAGTGGCCCTGAAAAAAAAAATTCATCAAACGTAGCCGATATGAGTATGAAATGAAAGTTTTCATGGGAGCTTTTCAAAACAGTTCTCAAACTGTCAGTTTTTGCTTCAGTGGGGGCACAGGGGGGCAATACATGAAAAATGTGTTTCCTCCCTCGCGAATGGACATCTGAAATAATTATCAAGGGAGATATTTATGAGCGTAACAATAACAAAAATAGTATGATCCTCGTTTTTCATACTTTCTCCAATAAAATCGTCTTTGACATGTTTCTTGATTTGATTCGATCTGGTGACTGCATTTTGTAAATTGGATACAAAACCCTTCTGACATGAGCGTAGGTCTGTTTACCCAACTTGTTTTGTTTATTATTTTTTTTAATCATTATATCATTTACAACGTTTGTAAGGGTTAAGAAAAATAATTAATCTTCTTCAATATCAGAGTCTTTTAAGATCAGTACTTTCTGCAATCAATTGATTAACTAGGTCCTTGGAATCGTTTATTTATGTATTCATTTGCTTGATGCAAAAGTTAAAAAATAATTCAAGAGTAAAAAAATTTTACTCGTCAAGGTATTCCAATTATTGTTAATACGAGCGCCCAGTAACTCGCAAACAAAACAAATTTTCTTAGTTACTTGTTTTTAAAGGGGTTGTACTAAAAAACCAAACCCTATTGAAATCGGTACCTGTATCCGTCCATCCGCTCGTCTGTAGGTTTTCTCCGAAATTATAGACGCTACAGCCATAAAACGTTGTGGAAAAGTTAGAAATTATGAATTCTAGAAAATGTCGGGATGAAAAAAATTTCAAAGTGTTTAAAGGGGGTCTAGCCATATAGACGAGTGACCCTTAAAAAAATGATTTCATCATTCATATGAAAGGTCTCTCGAGATCTTTTCAAAACAGGTCCTAAAATTACCTTGCCTGTGTCGTGGGGACAGGAAAGGAGAGAAAGGGGAAATGCATGAAATTTTGGTATACCCCCCTCGCGTTGGACAGCTTTCATACAATGAATTTAAACAAAATTATTTATAAGCACAACCACAACAACAACTACTACGTCAGAAGTTGAAATTCACTCAACTTTGTTAGTAGTAGGATAGGGTTATCCATTTCACGCTTGGGAAAGTAAAGCTAAGAAAACACAAAAATTATTCAGATGGAAACAAAATTTTTTATTCAATATAATGATTGAACCTTGCCATTATACGTAAAATACATCATTATTCAAATGTCCTCCACGGGACCTCTTACAGGCCTCAATCCTTTTGAGGTAATTTTCAATGACTTTTCGGCACATTTCCGGCAATATCTCGGCCATAACTTCACGAATATTGGTTTTCAATTGCTCAAGATTTTGAGGATTGTTCGCGTAAACACGATCTTTTGCATAGCCCCATAAAAAGAAATTCAAAGGTCTTAGGTCGCAGGATCTTGCGAGCCAATTGACATCACTCAATCTCGAAATTACGCGTCCTTGAAATTTCTCTTCCAAGAGTGCTCGATTAGCCTGTGTTATGTGGCTTGTGGCTCCGTCCTGTTGGAGCCACATGTTCTCCAGATCATAATCTTCAATTTCTCTCCAAAAATAGTCGGTTAAAATCCGTCCATAGCGGTCAGAATTGACTGTAATGGCTCTTCCTTAATCGTTTTCAAAAAAATACGGGCCAATAACACCACCAAACCAAACGGTCACTTTTTCCGGATGCCAAGGCCTTTCTGCGATCACTTGAGGATTTTGAGAGCCCCAAATGCGGCAATTCTGTTTATTTACGTAACCACTGAGCGAAAAATGAGCCTCATCAATAAAGAAAATTTTGTTCGAAAAATCGTTATCAATGGCTTGTTGTTCAATCACCCGATTCGCATACATTCTGCGTTGTGTATGGTCTTGAGGCTTAAGTTCTTGAGTTAGTTGAATTTTGTACGAATGGAGATGCAAATCCAAATGCAAAATCCACCACAATGAGCCGTAAGACAAGCCCAAATGTTTAGCACGTCGAGGAATCGACAAATTCGGGTCTTCCTCCACACTTTGAGCAACGACAGCGATATTTTCAGCAGAACGAATGTTGCGATGGTGCACAGGCCTTGCAATATCAATAACCGATCCAGTCTCTTCAAATTTTCTCACTGTTTTCGAAATTGTTTGCTGTGTAGGTCGATTATGTCGACCATAATCGGCTCGTAAAGCCCTAAATGTTGATACAGCAGAATCACCATTTTTATAAAAAAAATTTAATAATTTTAACGCGTTCTTCAACTGTTAAACGATCCATATTTCCAAATGGCAAACCTTCAACTAAAATAACACGCTTTGGATGATATTTAATTCAGACAGATGTCAAATGGCAGGGTTATACTTTCCTACCACGAAATGGATAACCCTGTATGATTTACTAATTTTACAGTGAATTTCAATATGCAAATGTTAATTTACAAGTTTAATTATTACTGAAAATATCAGAAAGATCGAATAGTATCTAACAAAGTTATCAGGGGTTAAATTTTCCTGTATTACAACAGCAGCTATACATGACTATTATGCTCGGGCAGTCCTAAAATATAAAAGGGACTCACAGCAGCTGGGGGTGCTGGGGCTGGGGGATCGCTCTTCTGGAATTTTTCTCTTGCCCTCTCCCCTCCCGCTAGGAAAGGGACTCCCCAGCTTGAAGGCGCCCCACGGCGTAACAAAACGAGACCTGGCCCGAAGTAATGTGTCAAACGGTTCCAGGCTGGGTTCTCAGGGTGACAGGGGATGTGTTTAGTGGGTAGTCCAGTCGCGCATGGGATTCCACACTCTGTGCATAAATAGCATTCACCTCCCTACCACAAAAAAATACATGACTATGGGACAATGTGCACTTCCAATCAACTCAAACATTACGGGTTTGCTAGGATGTGCAAACAAGTTTCAGGAATCATATTCATGATTAATATTTTTGTTCAATAGGCGACACTTCTTCTTTGTAGCGCTACAGCCCCTCTCGGGCCTTTGCTTCCTACAACAAGCGCCTCCAACTGTCTCGGTCCACTGACCGCCTCATCCAATTTCGAAATCCGAGCAGCGTTGAACTGTCTTCATTGACCGAGTCAGACCAGCATTTCCTCGGTTTCCCCACTAGTCTTCGGCCCTCAGTTCTCCCAATGAATACCTTTCTGTGTATCCGTTTTTCGTCCATACAACTCTTCATACCTTTTTGGATATCTGTAGTATATTTGCGGAGAAAACACAATTTCCCGTACTAAAATCTGCCATTACCATCACTATCATTACCAAAAGAATTGCTTCCCAACGAAAAAATTAAAAAAAAAAAGTAAATAAAAATTACAAAAAGAATTTGATGACAGTAATCCCTTTGCAACGCAATTTAGCAAAGAATGGCAGTTTTATCTCGTTGAGAAAAACCTCCGTTGCCGCCATGCAAGCGGCTCGTCGAGAAAAACCACCGTTGCCGCCATGCGACAGTCGCATCCAGATAAGCAAAGAGAATGCTTCGAAGGGGTGACTGTGCTTGTCCTCACAAATCTTGTGATTTCTCTCTGAAAATTGACGAACAAATACCTTGTCGAATTAATTTGATTTCGTTCATCTAATCGATTTTACAAGAACTCTAAAACAACACGAGATAATATGTGTTCTAGTGTTTCTTGGGTTGTGTCCCATCGCGCCCGGTGTGAAAAATTTTTTCCCGACCAACATTCATCAACCTCAAAGCCGAGCCAAGAATGGTCAAAAAGCTGAGAAAAAAGAAATTTTCTTAATCGGAGCACTGACGACAACTTTATTTCGTGCACAATTTGAAAGATTTCCAATAGCAAAGTGCATTTGCGAAATAGTATTTCCGGTAGTATAGAAGTTCTTATCGCCGCCACCGTCATCGTTTGCAATCCTATTTGAGTTATATTATTCTGTAAATCGAAGCCAGTTTAGTGCGAACGCGAAGTGGTATGATTCGAATTGTTCAATTCAATTTGTGGTTTTTGTGTGAATTTTCAATCGTGCTTTTCGCCATACAAAACATCGAAAAAACCATTGATAGCAAGCCTGTTTTTCCTGCCTCAAAATATTTTTGCGCACATCATCCAGACTGACCACATATAAACCCATAATAAACGAGCGAGAAAACGGTTTGCGGGGTGTGTTAGTTCGACGGCTTGCAGCTATTTCATTCTGTTGCCTATTGGTGAGCTCATAGTATACTCAACTAGTACCCACACCTTTCATTTACCCTGTGTTGCACACTTTTTGAATTTTCCCAGGGGCACGTCAGCATATCCGGGGCAGGACAGCTGATCCCATGTTTGGCGCGCTCAAGAACATAGGAGTGCTGCCAGATCCTAATAAAAAACTAAAAGATCATCGAAGCATATGTTTATATTCGCGCCAATCCTCGCGTCATCATTTACCTACCTGCTACCGAAGATTTCTGGCTCGCTGCTCGGCTTGTGTTCGGATTTTTCCGGAGGGTTGATGGAGTGTGGTTACTAGTTGAGTATACTATGGGTAAGCTTGCTCGTGCCCGTAGCCGATCTAACTTGTGAGAACCCCAAAGTGATGTGATATGCCAGCAATTGATGCGCTCGCGCATAACATAGTAAAACAAACACTGCCAGATCTATGTGTTAATCCATAGGCAATATAAACAAAATTAGAAGTTAAACATTGTGTCGGACGCCGAAGAGTCCGTTTTCAGATCGCTCATCAATAGAAAATTAAAAATAAAGATAAAGCTGCCAAAGAAGGGTACAAACCGCTACTTGCTGAAATGCAGCTGACACCTTCACTGAAAACCGATATTTATCCACAACAAGGATGGATGTATCATTGTGTAGAGTTATTAGGTGAAAAAAAATAACGTGAATCATTTGCAATACATTGCCTACAAAAGTCAATTGAAGCCGATACAAAATCCGGACAGTCATTACACTTTTTCGGAAAATATTTTGCTGGTATTAGTAAACTCCATGATGCCTTCATAGCGTATAGAAATTCAGTAGAGGGTAGAGGGAGGGTAACGCCGACACATGGTGTTCGATTGGTGTTTTATATCAACAACAAAACCAGCCTACCGACGCTTTACAAGCTTACATCTGCGCAGTTGAATCAGATAAAACACATAAAGCTGCTTGGACTAATCTAAGCTTATTATACAAAAGCTGTAGTCAACCAAGGAATGCCTTTGCATGTTACTTAAACGCCTTGTTTGCAACGAGTGGGATGTGTGTATAAAGTGTTTTTTTATGAAATTTAAATTAGTAGAAACAAGTTGGGTAAACAGACCTACGCCCATGTCAGAAGGGTTTTGTATCCAATTTACAAAATGCAGTCACCAGATCGAATCAAATCAAGAAACATGTCAAAGACGATTTTATTGGAGAAAGTATGAAAAACGAGGATCATACTATTTTTGTTATTGTTATACTCATAAATATCTCCCTTGATAATTATTTCAGATGTCCATTCGCGAGGGAGGAAACACATTTTTCATGTATTGCCCCCCTGTGCCCCCACTGAAGCAAAAACTGACAGTTTGAGAACTGTTTTGAAAAGCTCCCATGAAAACTTTCATTTCATACTCATATCGGCTACGTTTGATGAATTTTTTTTTTCAGGGCCACTCTCCCGTACTGTTACCGATTAATTGCCAATTTTTTCGAATCCTAGAATGGTTACAAAACCCTTTTGCTAGGAGCTCTCTCGCGCCTTCTTGACTTGTTTCACTTATGAGGATTAATTGTAGGTACTCATCTACAGTCATTCATTAAATTGAATCAAGTGTTCAAAGCATGCACCTTAAACGCTGAAGTTGGGAAAAAATGACTCAAAATAATTCAATCTTCGCATTTAAAACAGCCACTATTTTGTTTTACAATTACTGATACCACTAGCTGAACCGATTCTCAAAGATATACATGACACTTATCATTCCTGAAATTTTCATGCAAATCCTAGCAAAACTGTAGTGTCTAAGTCGGTAAAAAGCGCATGTTGTTCCATAGCCATATGTTGCCATAGTAATAAATGCAGCGCATATTGTTCCATAGTAATATAGGAAAATTCAAACCGCTATAACTTCGCTAAATATGATTCAATCTTTATGAAACTTTCAGAATAGATCAATTTTATAAATAGTCAATAGTGTATTGAATTTCATTGAATTTAAAGGTACCGTTAAGATTTTATTCAAGAAATCATAAAATCGATAAATCATACTATTACTAACAAAGTTGAGTGAATTACGACTTCTTTGTTGTTGGTGTTGTACTCACCAAGGCCTACATTCCTGATTTTTTTCAGATTTTTCGGATCACAGGTGTCCAATCGCGAGGGGGGAGGACCCAAATTTTTCGTGTATTTCCCCTCCGTGTGCGCCCCTCGAAGCAAACTTTGCCAAACTAAGACCTGTTTTGAAAAGTTCTCATCAAGACCTTTCATTTGATACCCATATCGGCTACCTTCAATGAAATTTTTTTTTCGGGGGGTTACTCCCCTATGTGGGGAGACCCCCCTTAAATGCCTCATTAAATTTTTTTGTAGTTGAACTTTGAAGAGAGCACCACTTTACACCTACATACAAAATTTGATGTTTCTAGCTTAAGTAGTTTCCGGAGAAACTGCTGTGACACACGGACGGACGGACGGACGGACGGACGTACGGACAGACAGACGGACAGACGGACAGACAGGACGCGATTTTAGAAGGGTTTTGTAAAATCATTTTACAAAACCCTAAAAAGGAAAGAAATTTCGAATGGTTGCAGGCTTTACCCACCTCATCAATGACCGCTCATTTTGTTGATTTGTATTTACGAATAATTAGTTTTATTAAAAAAAAATCTTTTCCTTTATATATTATTTAAATTACTATTCAGTTTCCATTTTCATTAACTCAGATTGATCCAATTTACTCCATTTTTAAGATAAAAAAAAATTCGTACGAGTATGTACGAGTATTTGCAATATTTTATTCGTGCTTGAGCGGTGAAGAAAGTTAAAAGGAAATATATTTGTTTCAAATAATTAGGTAATAATAATTTGGCATAGAAAAATTAAAAATTTGGTCTTTCTATTTCGCTGGACCTTTCACCAAGTATCGGACCCACCACGCTGAGTAGCCCCTCATAAGCTAGCCATGAATGAGCTCACCCCTTTCTTTTCGCGTTGTAGGTGCTCTTGCAGGGTAGAGTGGCCGCCCGCATGAGTTTCCTATTTATGTTAAAGTGCTATGTGATTCTATCATATGAGACTTAACATAAATTTGAAACGTTCTTAGTTTTCATTTAAAGGAAAAATTCATACGAATTATGTTTGTATTAGTTTTTCATTTAAATGGAGAACATATGGCCACGTCTACAATCGATCTTGATCCGGATGAGTCGCGTGCGAGGGGGCACCGCTGCCACCTGGGATGCCCCACTCATATTTGGGGGCCGTAAGTATACATAATAAGAAATAGATCCTCTTAAGTCCTGCTCGCGTTCGTCAGGCCCCGTCTGTCCTTTGGCTTTGGCAATACATCGCTTCAGTAGGTTACTTCGGCCTCGACACCGTCGAACCGAGTCCTACGACTATTTAATTCATTAATGCGAAATTTTTAGTAGTGAGCCCTTGTGCTGGGGAAAACAACCCGCCTCACGACACC
This sequence comes from Odontomyia ornata, assembly GCA_963969285.1. Classification (NCBI taxonomy): domain Eukaryota; kingdom Metazoa; phylum Arthropoda; class Insecta; order Diptera; family Stratiomyidae; genus Odontomyia; species Odontomyia ornata. The sequence goes on along the minus strand of OZ017741.1, from coordinate 182,938,683 downwards.
ACAATGATAGCCTACCAGTGCATTCGTGCGTCCTCAGACAAGGCCAATTCCGGCGAGCTACAACATTTTCGCTCGCCGAGGCAGCAGAACGTCGCTGCAGCCTTTTGCGGACATTTATATTCTTTCAATTCACTACATATCCGTTGTTCGTCCATACGATTTAGGTAGCCAGCCCAGTGCAGCTTCCGCAATCTTACAATCGTTGAGAAGAAGAGTTCTTTGGCAGTTGTTAATGACCGTGACAAAATGTTGATGTCGTCCGCATAGGCTACCACTTGGCTCGACTGGATTTGAATAGCAATTGTGCTAGTCCATTTCCCTGCTTAACTATTTGTGTCAAAGGCGTCAGTGAGTTGGTCATTGATGCTGACTTGAGAGGTCGTCGGCGTCATTTCATTTTGGTAAGACGGACTAATTTGGCAAAGGATTATTTGGTACAGTGCGTTATAATCAATACAGTCGTATGCTTGCTTAAGGTCAACGAAAATTTGGTGTACGTCTATGTTGAACTCCCAGCATTTCTCAAGTATCTGCTTGAAACTAAATACTGGTCTAGCATCAATCGACCTTCTCTGAAATCACCTAGATACTCCGCAATAATACTGTTGGCTTATGATCTGATTTCATTTTCTAAGATTTTTCAAAATATTTTGTACGCCGCACAAAGTAGTGACATGCCTCTATAGTTTTTGCACTCTAGATTGTCACCTTTTTGGAAGATAGGGAATATAATTGATTGGCTCCACTCGTTTGGAATATGTTCTTATTGCCAAATGTTCTGGATGATTCTATGGATGGCTTTCCGTACACCACTACCACCATATTTAATGAGCTCGACTAGAATCTCAGCGATGCTCGGTTCTTAATTAATCTTTTGAGCATTGATGGTAGAACAAACTTCATCCAGAGTTGGTAGAGCCAGTTAAAGCTCTCCGTGAATATATGTAGGCTCCGATATTCTGGAGCTATGCTGAGTGCCAAGGAGGTTCTTGAAATATAATGCCCATCTTCTCTTAATCCTGTTTTCATTAGCACTGATGTTGATGATGTCATCATGCCAAAGCGTGGCGTGGGACTGATAGCCATGTTTCAGGCTTTTCACTTCTTTGAATGCTTGTCTTCTGTCGTTGCTCGCTAGGTTTACATCGATATTTCTCAGTTGGTGTTGTATACTCAAATTTAATTTGGTATTTTCTCGAAGTTAATTTGTTAAATTGAATGTAATTCAGAGATTGCGCCAACTATGCTTAGAAGCGCGGTGTAAGTATGAACGCGGCGATAGCGGTATCTTCTTAGCCACGCTAAGATGGGCACGTATTTCGCTGAATATACCAAAATCATTTATTAATATCTACATTTCTTCTTTCTTTCGATCCTTTGGACACTTCAATTGGTCTTCATAGTATTTTCTTTTCTTAATTCTAAGTATCTTATTTGCTCCTTTCCTGAGATTTTCATAATGTGATCTCTTCATCCTGGTTTTCCTACCCAAATATTGTTTGTATGCCTGATTCTTTTTATCTAACGCACTCTGAAACTCACCATCAAACCACTCATTTCTATTGCGCCGGGCTTGATTTCCGATTGTCTGTTCTCCTTCAATCTTGATGGCCGCTCTTACTTCCACTTATAGCTTATTACTTTTTTCCAGCGATGTATCTAATAGGATGGAAGCTAGATGGTTGTCGAGAGTCTTGGTTGAATTTTTTGCCACAGACGCCGTTTGGAGCCTTTCGATGTCAAATTTTTGTAGCGGGCTGGTCTTCACCGAATGCGCCTTTGACATAGGACATCGGTAAGTGAATTTGATCAAGTAATAATTCGAAGTTACAATTGGCTCCTCGATATGTACGGATGTCAAGTATGCTCAAGGCCCAACGTTCTGGAATCAGAACATGGTCGATCCGGTTTTGTGTAATGCCATCCGGTGATACCCAGGTCATTTTATGTATGCGTTGATATATGAAGCAAATCATGTATGTCTAGATTTCTGCTACATGCAAGGTTATTTCCTTCAGTCATTCCCTACTGAGATAGCTCATTGCCAACATTAGCGTTGAAATCACCGAGGATTATTTTGGTGTCGTTTATAGGCAATGAGTCGACTATTCTTTCCAAATGATTGTAGAACGTTTTCTACGTTTCTTCGTCCTTCTCTTTGGTCGGAGCGTATACATTTATCAGCGAAATTTTGAAAAATTCCACTTTTATACAGATTGCATACAACCGCTCATTGATTACCTTAAAACTAATAACGTGCAATTGTAAATCCTAATTTCACAATTAAACCACTCCAAATTCTCACTATCCAATAGGCTTTCTAATTTTTAGCATTATGTGCGGTTTCATATCTTGAATATCACTTCTAGTTCAATTCGTTTCCTGGATTGCCAGTATGTTTAATTAATATTAACTGGCCTGTTGTGAAAGGTCTTTAACAGCCCCAGGGTAGTTCAGTGGTATGACATCCCAGAACCCAATGCCATAGTCTTTTTTTGGGTTGCAATGTCGTTGCCGTATGTCCAATCCACTTCAAGTTCTGACAAATATAGACGGTGATTATATTCAAAGCCTTTGCCATTTGAACATATGTCAGTTGTCTGTTTTCAATAACCATATTATCACGGAACTTATCATTTCTGGAGTTCCTGCACTTATTGGTCGTCTAGAACGTAACTTATGATTGATGTTTGTATGATGTTTGAACTCAAAAATTTGAAAATAACGTACTCATTGTTAGAATTTGCAAACAAAGAGGTCACTACAAAAGTTTTCGTAATAAGGATGGTCTAGTACGTTTTCGTCAAAACTGCCATTTCCATCGGAAAGCTAGAAATTACTAAGCTATCGTTCAGCTTGTGTATCTGATACCTTAAGATAATTGATTTTCCGTGTTTGCAGCTCTTGGTAGATCGGCATTGGAACTTGATCTTACAAGGCAGTGATTTAAATCACTGGCAGCACCACTAAGAACGAGTGCGTGTCGAGAATGCTGGAAGCTACTCGATTTTGTATGAGAATGTGGTTGATTTGTTTGAATGTGCGACAAATAGAATGCCCATGTTCTCTTGTAGATGTCTTGATGCGAAAAATGTGTGGAGCCTACTGTAAAGCCAGTAGTGAAGCTTACTGTGAAGCTAGTAGCAAAGTGTATTAAGCGTTGTCCGTTGCTCTCTGCGTGAAGGCTATGTCTCCGGTTACTTCTTTATGCTCTATTTCTTGCCTGATTTTTGCATTGTAGTCTTCTTCTTCTTCTTAGCACTACAGCCCCTTTCAGGCCTTCGCTTCTGCAGACAGGGCCTCCAACTGTCTCGGTCCGTTGACTGCATCTTCCAATTCCGAAACCCGAGCAGCGATGAACTGTCTTCGTTGACCGAGTCAGACCAGCGTTCCCTCGGTTTCCCTACTGGCCGCCGGCCTTCAGTTCCCCCAACGAATACCTTTTTGGGTATCCGTTGTTCGTCCATATGATTCATGTGTCCAGCCCATTCCAGCTTCCGTAGACTTACAATCCTTGAGACCTCCAGTTCGTCAAAAATTTCATACAGTTCATGGTTGTATCGAATTCACTATTGGTCCCCGTCTAGCTTCACTCCGATTATTTGCCTAAAGACCCGTCTCTCAAAGGCGTTCACTGTATTTGCGGATGCTTGGGTTAGGGTCCATGTTTCACACCCATAGCATAACACAGGTGTTATCACCGATTTGTATACTTGGAGCTTTGTTTTCCTGTGTATGCAGCTGGTCTTCAAGATCGTCAATACTGAATAGAATATTTTATTTGCGAGCTGTATTCTTCGGCGTATTTCGTCTCTTCCATTGCCCGTTTTCGTTACGTTAGTGCCTAAATACACAAATTCGCTAACATTTTTTTTTTTAATTACCTCCATTCCCTACCACTCTCTCCATCACTCTTTCTTCGTCGCACAACGCTCGTGCGATCTGCATTCACATTACGTCGCTTGGTCCTTTGTGCCACCCAGACAATGTTTAACACATCGGTATAAGGGGGCACACAATATAATGTGAACTAGTCCTTCTCGTGAACATCTAGTCCAAAAAATCATGATCAGCTCTCAGAGATAAAAAAAAATTCAATATCATACGACGCATTCAAAAAAAACTCTGAGAACTGTCACTTCAGTATCTCGCCGATAGGGTCAAAAAGAACGCCCAAAGCTACTGGGCTCATAAAAGCAGAATTACAGGTCCACTCTTCAATCAGTACTCATTAAATGCTCCCTTAGTCTTTTCTTAAATACCAAAAGTGAGTTTGCTTCCTTAACAATTTCTGGTAGATTGTTATATATACGCAGAGCATCATTCGTTGCATCGTTCTTTAGTCGATCCGTTCTGGCAAAAGGTATTACGAATTGATTTGCATTCCTCGCATTATATGGGTTGATCTGTGATACCTTAATTAATGGCGCTCATTCCGATCCATTAGTTTTTAAATTTCTGTAGATAAACTTCGCTTTCTCCATAATAATAATTTGACTAAAGGTTAATGATTTTGCCAATTGGTAAACCAAACTAGTTTGAGTAAGCATTGGCAGCTTCAGAATGTTTTTATACGCTTTGGTCAGCAGCCTGGATATACTGTTTAAATGTTGCTTCGCTGATTGACTCCAAATAAGTACTCCATAATGCAATTTCGCCAGGACAAACGCATTTAGAACAAGTTTCTTGATGTGCATTGGAAAATCCTCATATCTTCTATTATTGGGGCTAATTGCCTTCTTAAGCTATTTATGTGTGGTAACCAGGTCATACGATGGTCTATGATAAGACCAAGATATTTCATTTCTAGCACTCTTTGCAATTTTTCGCCGTTAATATTTAGTTCGACATCTATGTCTCCTTTGTTCTTTTGCTTAAAAACAATATATTTTATCTTTGATGTGTTCAATACTAGTTTGTTTCCAATTAACCACTGATGGAATTTTCCTAGATCGTCGTTGATAGTGTTCTCAATGGCAGTTTTGTCTCGTACTGAATAAAGTAGAACTGTGTCATCAGCATATAATGTGTGATATCCCGTCAGCCCACATGTATTTAGATTATTTGTATATAGCAGGAACAAAGTTGGGCCCAGTATTGAACCTTGGGGAACTCCTGTTTCCGTAGGTGCATGGTCGCTCAGGACATTGTTGATTAAAGTTCTCTGCAATCTTCCCTCCAAGTAACTCTTAAACAACTGCTTAGGACTACCCTGAATACCATACGATTCAAGTTTACGAAGCAAGAGATCATGATCAACTGTATCAAATGCTTTTTTCAAATCCACAAAAATTGCGATGACATAATCACCTCTGTCAAGTCCTAGATTGATGAAACGTGTGACAGAATGTAGGGCATCCAAAGTACTCTTGTTCTTTTGAAAACCAAACTGATGTTGGCTTATGATAGAGTTTTCAACTAAGAATGATGTTAATCGATTGTTTAGTATTTTTTCAAATATCTTACTAAATCCCGTCAGCAGCGCAATCGGGCGATAGTTATTCGGGTCAAGATGATCACCACCCTTAAATATAGGAACTATTTTTGCAAGCTTTTCTTCTTCCGGAAAAGTCCCATTCCTAATATGCACGTTTATAAAATATGCCATAATCTGGGCTATGTCCTCCTTTATTATACTAATCTCATTCATCGTGATGCTATCAATGCCTGGCGCCGTATTCTTTTTCAATTCATTGATTACATTTAAGACTTCCCTTTTATTTGCTTGATGAATATGAAAGATGGAATTTATTGCGATATTTGTATTATTTACATTGCCTGCTGAACTGGCAACGATTTCTTTAGTGATTCTTCCACCAATTGTTGAAAAAAAATTATTCAATGAGTTCGCCGCGTCACGTGGACACGATGTGTTAGAGGGCCCATCAGGATTCAGTTGAAAGTTTTGTGATATACCCTGGGTTGAAGAGTTATCCTTTACCTCATTTATTATTTTCCATATTTTGCGGGAGTCGTCAGCCGCTGTTTCCATTCTTCTTGAGAAATATAAGAATTTAGCCTCTTTCACCAGTCGTTTTGATTCTTTTTTCGCTTGCATATGCAGAAACTTGAAAGCCTGGTTTCCACTGTTCTTCCTGTAGTCCATGTATGCCTTCCTTTTTTTAATACTTGCATCAATTACTTTTTTCGCTATCCAAGTCCGTTGTCGACACCTGATTTTTTTCTCAATTGTAGAACTTTGCTTAGCAGATATGATGATATTTTTGAGTTCAATAATACTATTTGGTTTCCGCTTTTCCAGTAACTCTCGTATGTTTGATTTAAAGAGCTCCTTGTCTAGAAATCTGAACGTTTTGTAGGTCGGCTTCTGTTTGTTCAGGGTTCGGTCTTGAATAGCAATTTTTATCACACGATGATCCAGTTCCGGCCAGTCCTCAAATATGTATGTCATGCTTTCAGCGACTTTTAAATCATTGGTTACTATATGATCCAGACAGGTATTTGACACTGGGCGAGTAATTTGGTTGTTGTTTATGATTACCGTTCCATTCGTTTCTAGCGTATCCTTATAAATCCGTGTTTCTGGTGATTCCGTTAGCACATCAATGTTTGTGTCCGCTACTGTGATCAAATTTTTTTCAGTTGAGAATAATGTATCTAGTACTGTGCAAAAATCTTGCGCATTCATTCGATTGGGGTTGTAGTACGTCCCTAATTTTATTTTTTTACCTGCATGGCGTACTTCAATTATTATAACGTTATACTTATCAGGCATCACTCTCTTGGTAATGAAATTGATTGTATTTTTTACGTAGATTGCTGTACCTCCACCTCTTCCAGGTCTGCAGGAGAATACCGCATTATATCCTTCAATATTGTAAAACCGTGCTTCTTCTGGGTAAATCCAGATTTCATTTAGAATAATCAAATCTATGTCAGGATTTTGCTGCAGGTAAATCTGAATATCACTTAGCTTATGTCTTAAGCTTCTTATATTAGCATACATAAGTGTTAAATTTGTTCCACTTGATTGATTAGAAAGATTAGCAATCATCAAAGTTGTAGTCGGTACTCCTCCTGGCGATCAATATTCTGCGTTGAAACTCCGGACACTCTACAGAGTCAGCTCTGTGATACTGTATTCGCCAAGTGTGATATTTTGTGTATTTGAGGTATTTTTCCGCGACTGCGTCATGAGCTTTGTTTTATTTTCGTTGATTTGTAGCCCTACTAGTTTTGCTTCGCTGTCGAGTTTCAGGAAGAGTTCTTTGGCAGTTGTTAATGACCATGACAGAATGTTGATATCGTCCGCATAGGCCACTACCTGGCTCGACTTGTATGGTAATCTACTTCGCGTATCAACAGGTAGCTTCCTCAGGACGTACTTCAGAGCCAAATTGAATAGCAATGGGGCCAGCCCATGTCCCTACTTTAGTCCGATATTTGTGTCAAAGGCATCAGTGAGTTGGTTATTGATGCGGACTTGGGAGGTTGTCGACGTCATTGTCATTTTGGTAAGACGGACTGATTTGGCTGGGATGCCAAAACCAAACATTTTTTGGGACAGTACGTTACAATCAATACTGTCGTATGCTTGCTTGAAGTCAACGAAAATTTGGTGTACGTCTATGTTGAACTCCCAGCATTTTTCAAGTACCTGCTGGACTGTGAACAATTGATCTGTTGTTGATCTACCTGCCCTTAAACCACCTTGATACTTACAATAATACTGTTGGCATATGATCCGATTTTATTTTCTAAAATTTTAGAAAATATTTTGTACACCGTACAAAGTAGTGATATGCCTCTATAATTTTCGCACTGTAGCTTGTCACGTTTTTTGTGGATAGGGAATATAATTGATTGGCTCCACTCTTTCAGCATATGTTCTTGTTGCCAAATGTACTGGATGACTTTGTGAATAGCTTGACGTACACTACTGCCACAATATTTGATGAGCTCCACTGTTATCTCATCAATGCCCGGCGCTTTATTATTCTTTTGGTCTTTGATGATGGAACAAACTTCATCCAGAGTTGGAGATGCCAATGGAAGCTCTCCGCAGACACCTGTAGGCGCCGATGTTGTGGAGCTGTGCGGAGAATTAAGGAGGTTCTCAATTTATGATGCCCATCTTTCCTTTATCTTGATTTCGTCAGCGATTATATTGCCGCTGTCATCACGACAGAGTGGAGTTTTGGGCTGATAACCACATTTCAGACTTTTTACTACTTCGTATGCTTGTCTTGTATTATTGCTCGCTAAACTTACATCTATACTTCTCAATTGGTCGTCATAGTATTTTCTTTTCTTAATATTATTATCTTATTCGCTACTCTTCTGAGATTTTCATAGTGTTCTCTCTTCGTCCTGGTTTTCCTACCTACATATTCTTTGTACGCCTGATTCTTTTTATCTAACGCATTCTGGCACTCATCATCGAACTTATCTTTCCTCTTGCGCCGGGCTTGATGTCCGATCGTCTGTTCTGCCACGGTTCTGATAGCTGCTTTCACTTCCACCCAGAGCTCGTTGCTCGCTTTTAACGATGCATCTGATAAGATGGGAACCAGCTGGTTGTCGAGGGTCTCCGTGAAATAGACGGTCCCAAGTCCGTTTGAGAAAGAAGGAGGGAACCCCTTGTTGCATTGTAGTCACCCAGGTCAATTTTAATGTTGTTTGACGATAATGCGTCGACAATGAGTTCCAAGGTGCTATAAAATTCATCCCAAATCATCTTTTCCTTGTTTTCTGTGCATTTCTTACTGTGCATTTGCATGTAAAATGTGTATTTACTTTGCCATCTGGTTTCTTGGACTGGGAGGACTTTGATTCAATATTTCCTTATTTCATCCAGGAGTTGTTACAATGCACTTAGTTGTTTCAAAGATCTAACATTCCAGGTTTCAAAAGAATAGTTCTATATTCATTGCAGTAGTCACCACCGTTTATCCAATCCGATGCGAGGTTGTTGTCTTGGGTCCATGATAAGAAAATTCGTTTTTGGATCGCGAATGTTATGATTACTCCCCATCTACCCACTGGCTAACCGGCTAGGGCACCCCTCTTGCCGACAACTGAGGATGTGTCCTATGTGGAACCGAAAGCCCCACACGGACTACAAGACCTACTAAAAATGATATTCTGTAAAAAAAAAAAAAAACTTTTTTTGAAATATGACGCACCCTAATTGATTTCGAGAACAGATTCATTCAATGGCTTCAAAGACAGCAAACACAAACTACCAAAAAACAGCTTTTAGAAAGAAAGTACACCGTCTTCAAAACGCACTAAAACTGCTGCTCACTTTTCAAAACGGGGAAACTGATTTAGCTACGATTCCGTAAATTTTATTTCACTTTTTTTAGTGCGTTTAGAAGTAGATTTTCTTTCATACGCTTTAGTAACAAGATTTTTTATTTAATGATTTTTATTGACAACATGAACCCTCAATTAAATAATGACCAATTTTGAAAACCAATGAATAGCTGCAAAATTGTTTTTGAATTAAAGATAAATTTTTGTATAGAGCTTAGAGTTAGAATGAAAAACACCGGAAATTTTGAACTGCTGCTTGAGTCTTGTGGGAAACTTTTAATTAAGAACCATTTCAGCGATTTTTAATACGTTCGAAATTCTCATAAGCCTTTTGTTGAGACGAAATAATTTTTTTTGGAGCTCATAATGATCAATTCATTCTGCTCCTCCCATAGTAATCATTTCAGTAATAATTATGGAAGGATATAGTATTACACAAGAATGTGAAAATTTTCTTAGAAAAGAGTCTACAGATTATCTTATCTTGATTTCTTATAAGATCCGTGCAAGTTTTTCGTCAAATTATAAATATATACACTGACATTACAATGATTATTGAACTATAGTATAAATAGAATGCTCTAATGTATCCTTTGGATGAACTTAAGTTACAATTTTGAGTTTGAAGAAATTCCAAAAAAACACGCAATTTATGAAGAAAAATGATAGCTTAAAATATTCCGTTTGCTTGAAAGGTTGGTAACATTTATCTTATACACCAAACACAAACATTTAGGAAAAAGTTCTTGGAAGAGACAAAATTATTAGTTATGTGTCATACGAAAGCATACTTTAATACAATCTTTATGTCTAAATTTTTACAGAGCACTGTTAATATCGGTGATATTCCTTATTGTAGAGCCACTAAATTTTAAAAAAATCAAAAAACAACATGTTGGTAATACTATGCGCGCTTAATAATTAAAATACACCTACACATTGAACAGTGATGGGGAGAGGTTTAAGCTAAAAATTCAAAATATTCTTTTCCTGGCTGTAAATGGCCTTTCTCATCATCTGATTGACATGTCCTTTGCATGGAACTTTACTTAAAGTGAATCCAATTTTGGTAAAAAATGATTCAACTCTACCTTCTATCAAGTGAAATTTCAGAAAATGCTACAATATTTTTTGGTCATTTTTGCCATCAGCTAGTTTTAATATATGGAAAGCCCATAAAGGAATTACCACCAAAAACTTATATTGTATATTATACCACAATATGTTGCCTTTCATATGCAACCTCAATAACTGGAATCTACCCACAGGTCAATTCCTGGTAAAGGAAAATCGTTACCAAAGGTGGAAAATTGAACTTTGCGGATTTCGTCCTCTTTTCGTTACTCGAACTAAATATCCTCAGCTTATCAGTTTGTACTTTCATGCATTCAAAAGTTATGCATGAAAATACACAAAAGAAAGCAAAAAATATATACGTATGAAACCTTCTCTCCTATAAGAAATAGGCACTATTCAAAGTCATCTCAAAAAGGCCACCACCCACCTTACGCTGTGCGCCAACTTATGCAAAAAGAACGAGAGACTCATGCTCGTAGGTAATATTAAGGGTTTCTACTTTTAATTCTATTGTATGCTAGTGTAAAACACTCAATCACATAATACCTGGAAAATGTGACCTGGCCAATTTGATTTCTTTCTTTTCCGAAATTGAAACTAAGCGTAGTCTAATGGATAGAGAGATTCGATTTATTATGCGGCATTGATTATGCTCAAATTGTTTGGAGACTGACTATATTGCTTAAAGGTTGTGCTTTTCATAAGTTTCAAAACCAACTCTTCAAAGTCAAATCATATACTTGTATACTTTTCCAGTTTTGAAGGAAACAGCAATTGATTTCAAGCTACATGATAGATATATCATAAAAATCCAGCATTGGAAGGATATTTCTAGATTTTTTTGGTAGCAACTTCAAATATTTACAAACCTTTATGATGTACAAAAATTCATGGAATAATATAAAATTTATGAGTTGAATTTTTGTAATTTTCCACTAGTTTCTAAAAAAAATATGTTTTGCGAACGGTGTTGATTTAAATACTACAAAGACTCCAGCCATAACTGCGACACCATTAAACTTTCAATAACAATAAGACATCAAATATTCACTTAATCGATTTCTTAATAATTCTCAGTGAGAACACTTGCATACGGTGATTTCTCACGCATTCTAAAGAACCGAAAAAGATAGCACCTAACAAATATATCGATTATTCATTATTCATATTCTAACTGTACAACTTGCACCTGGAGAAGACAAATTTAACTAGACGGCATGTAGCTAAATTTATTATAACATCCTTCAGAGTAATTACCTAATTGCCAATTACGATACTTAATAGTGCCTGGAACCGACAAGGGCTTTCAGCCTCACATCGTTTCACATCAACATCATCGACAACATCAACATGCTTTTTAGGCTTAGTCCTTTTACAGGACGTCCCTTAAGGGGTATTTGGGTGCTACATGGCCCATGTTTGTATTGAGTAGATTCGACAAGGTAGGGAATACGCTTTTATTTTCAATTTCACGGTGACAGATTTCAGAATCCTCTTCCCTGAAAATGTTATCCTTGCAAATAAGGTAGAAATCCCATTGACATATTCGCATGAAAGGCTTTACAATTTGTTTGCTCTTAGTTTATTTTGACTTCGGGATGTTTTGGCTTTAAAACAGTTTCCACTTATACGCGGCAAGTTTTCAAAACACCCCAAATAAACTTATCGTTAATGAAATGCGACTATACTATAAAATAGCTTTATGGCCAAGTAGAAGTTCATGAAATTGCATGTAACTTTCACATGTCTTGAAGTTAGATGGAAACCAGTGAGCTTTAAATTTAGAATCGATTGTGTATTTGTTTATGAATTATTCATGTCTACGATGACAGTATAATTTAATTTAATGGTTAACACTTCAAACTCATAATTTTCGTGGTCCCTTCAAAGGAAATTTATGAAACTCAGAGCGAGATAAAATTTTGAAGTTTGTTTTACACATTGACGAATCAAAATAATTAAAAGGAAAGACTACACACAGAAGACAGACTCCGCTTCTCACTCAAATTCATTCACGCTTCCTCGGATACTTGTACTTTCTATTCATTTATATTTTTTGTTTGGTTTTTGCATGAACGTATGTCGCAACACTATCAGTCCACGTAATCTCACATATCTACAGGTCTTGAGGCTAGTTGAGTGTCGCCATTGAAACAGCACCTGATGAATGTTCCACCATCAGCTGATGAAACTTCTTCTTCTTCGTAGCGCTACAGCCCCTTTCGGGCTTCGCTTTCTGCAACTGTCTCGGTCCATTGACCGCGTCCTCCAATTTCGAAATCCGAGCACCAATGAACTGTTTGCATCGACCAAGTCAGACCTGCGTTTCCTCGGTTTCCAAACTGGTCTTCGGCCATGAGTTCTCCCAACGAATACCTTTTTGGGTATCGATTCTTCGTCCACGATTCATGTGGCCAGCGTATTACAGTCTCTGCAGTGTTACAATCGTTGAGATCTCCGGCTCATCAAAAATTTCATACAGCTCATGGTTGTATCGAATTCACCATTGACTCCGTCTAGTGTTGCTTCGATTATTCGCTTCAGGACCGTCTTTCGAAGGCTTTCAATATGTTCGCGGATGCTTGGGTTAGGGTCTATGTTTCAAATTCATAGCATAGCACAAGTCTTATCACAGATTTGTATACTTGGAGAATTGTTTTCCTGTGTATGCAGCTGGTCTTCAAGATCGTCAATACTGAATAAAATATTTTATTTGCGAGCTGTATTCCCTGGCGTTTTTCATCTCTTTCATTACCAGTTCTCGTTATTTTGGCGCCCAAATATACAAATTCGGGTTTCATTCAATACTCAACTTCAGTTGAGCAAAGCATTTGAAAGCTTGCATCAATAGTATCGTAATGGGTAGTTGAATAAAATTTTGTTAGTAGGAAGGAAAGAATGAGATTTTGTTAGTAGAAAGTAAAGAATGAAGTTTTGTTAGTGAGAAATAAAGAATGAAATTTTGTTAGTGGGAAAGGTAGGAAATATAATACTAATAAAGACGGGAAATAAAACAATAGGTAACTGACTAAATTTTTTTACTTAGAAAAAGCAAAAAAAGGTATTTGCGCCCAAAATAAGGTGAAAAATGATACCTCTTCACAATAATAGTACTTGAGATCTATTATGACACTTCTCAATGACCGGACGCATATTGCTTTGGATTTCTATGGAATACTGAAAAGGTGGACGTTAAAAGGTTTGCAAAAGTGCTAATGGTTTAGTTACCCCTGATGAAAGCTTCACCGGGGAGTGGAGGACTTTTAGCTAAAAGTATGGTAAACTTCCGTGTCTGTGTGTGGTTAGAGCATGAACGCATAAGCCGAAGGTCCCAGGTTCAAATCTCGTTGGGAGCAACGTGATTTAGTTCAGGGGATTTTTCGGACAGACTACGAGTGTTCACTCAGTGGTGATATGTACTGATTTAATCAGATCATATCATAGCTGAGCAAGCACACGGGAGCATGGTACTGACCAAACCAACATCCGGAAAAATCAATTGGCCATGAAAATGAGATACTCTAACTATCTCTAAGCGAAGGCTCGAGAGGGGCTATAGTACTACAAAGAAGAAGAAGATTGTAAAATTACCTATGCGAGTCATTACATCTACCTGCAAGCCTTCTGCGCTCCACTAAAGACCCCATCATTGCAAGCCTCCAGTATACTGGTAGCCCCTGAAATTCTGAGAAAAGACGAGGATGTCACAAGCTGCGACAGGAGGCTTAGCGGGCACGGACGTTGCAAGAGGCGTGCACTGGACTAGCAACTGAAAATTTGACTAAAGAATGTCTCTGCAGATTTATTAACAGCAGTAAGGCCAGCTGTTTGTAAGACCTGGTGGGTGGCATGAAGACGGACACACGGGGCTTGGGGTACAAGTTAGTCATTTAGAAGCTCGGTGCCTAAATGCTATCAGAAAGATAGAAGAGATTGCTCTCTCCCGTGTTCATCATGTTTATGCAAAACTAGTCAAATCTACACTTTTTACTAAAGTGGAACTGCAATAGGCAGTCTTGTCTATGAATATTTTTGATACTGTATTCGCCAAGTATGATATTTTGGGCACTTAAGATATTTTTCCTTGAATGCGTCATGAGCTTTGTTTTATTTTCATTGATTTGTAGCCCTACCAATTTTGCTTTGCTATCGAGTTTTAGGAAAAGTTCTTTGGTGGTTGTCAACGACTGTGACAAAATATTAATATCATCTGGAAAGGCCACCACTTGGCTCGGCTTGCATAATAACAGACCACTTATATCGACGTACTCCAGAGGGAAATTGAATAGCAATGGGGCAGCCCATCTCCCTGCTTTAGTCCGATATTTGTGTCAAAGGCATCGATGCCTGGCACTGTATTATTCTTTTGGGCTTTGATCGTGAAACAAACTTCGGGCCAATGGAAGCTCTCCGCAAACATCTATAGACTCCGATGTTCTGGAGCTGTGTGGAGGGGTTAAGGAGGTTCTTGAAATATGATGCCCATCTTGTCATAATCTTGGTTTCACCAGCGGTGATATTGCCGATGTCATCACGACAGAGCGTCATTTTGGGCTGATAACCACGTTCCAGGCTTTCCACTTCATTGTATGCTTGTCTTGTATTGTTGCTCACTAAACTTACATCGATATTTCTCAATCATCATAGTATTTTCTTTTCTCAATGCTAATTATCTTATTCTCTGCACTTCTGAGATTTTCATAGTGTTCTCTCTTCGTCTTAGTTTTCCTACCTACATAATCTCTGTATGCCTGATTATTTTTGCCTAACGCATTTTGGCACTCATCTTCGAACCAATCGTTTCTTTTGCGCCGAGCATGATGTCCGATCGTCTGTTCTTCCATGGTCTTAATAGCCGCTTTCACTTCCATCCTGAGCTCGTTGCCTGTCTTTAACGATGCGTCTGATAAGATGGAAGCCAGCTGGTTGTCGAAGGTCTCCATGACATTTTTGGCCACAGACGCCGCTTGGAGCCTTTCGATGGCAAATTTTTGTAGCGTGCTGGTCTTCACCGAATATGCCTTTGGCATACGACATCGATAGGTTAATTTGATCAAGTGATGATCTGAGTTACAATTGGCTCCACTGTACGTACGGATGTCAGGTATGCTCAAGGCCCAACGTTGTTGGATCAGAACATGATTGATCTGGTTTTGTGTGTTGCCACCCGGTGATATCCAGGTCATTTTTTGAATGCGTTGATGTGGGAAGCAAGTCGAACGTATGACTAGATTTCTGTTACACGCAAATCAGGCGCTGGCCGTTGTTATTTGTTTCACACTCTCGACTGGGGACCCCTTGGACCCGGTAAGCCCACCGAAGACGGGGTCGTGTGCCACTCGCTTTGCCAGTGGGCCCCGAATGAGGTCACCAAGCGAGAACGCAATCGAGTCGGGAGGTTTGGACCGACCTAACCTTCAATTTAAATGTGCGGGAAACCAAATTCTACCTAGCCCTGGATAAAGTTTCTAACTTTGCCCCGTACTGTAGCGCACTTCGCGCTCTTACCCTTCCACATGGCCACCCCAAAATCTCGCCACTGTCGCAACAACACTACCAGTAAACTCGCGAGCCAGACTTTACACTTTCCACTTTCAGATACCTTTGTTCCACTTATTCCATCTAATTTATTGCCAGGCATTATATAAATTGTAAATATTTATAAAATTAAAAAAGAACATTAACTACTTACTACCTTTCGCTACCCTTGTTTCCACGTGGCTGGGGGGCCCCGAATTTTTTCGATGGCTGGTTTTGATAGCTCGTACCTCGACGAGTTGAAAGTCAAAGCAGAAACTGCTCGTCGTCCTCCTGTCCACCTCGTACATGCCTTTTCTTACTTCATTCCTTCATCGTCTTCTTGCCTATTTCTTATCGCCGCTTGCTGAATTTTATCGCCGTTTATTTCCTTGTCCAATTCCTTCAAATCAATGCGAGAGAAGAGAGCTTTTCCTTGTACTCCGGGGTCTTTTATAGCCTCGGAGAGACACGGCCTCCTATCGAGCAACACGCTTTCCAATGTTTCTTAAGCTTCGCAACCGGCAATGTGGTAGTGCCTCACTCCATTACCGCCCTGTAGTTTCCACATCTACCATCGGGCAACTCGTTTGACGACTGTCATCATTTACTTGCTTTGCTGCTGCACTACACACCTGACATTGAAATTCGTCGAAATGTAATCATTTAAATAACATGTGTTGACTCGAACACATACATTGGGGGTGGAACTATGCACACATTGCGACAAAATTGGATTGGAAAAAGAAATATTGTTCAAATCCACAACGCATTCCACTCAATACACTTATTCTATGCAATTGAATGATTTTAAGGGCTACTTAAGCCCCGATCGTAGTTTCGCTTAACATCGTTGTGCACTGTGCTTAGATTTAATGCATTTATTCCCAATACTGCACTGAGCTCACAGACAGCTTTTATGGGAGCTGCTTCCTTTACAACACTGGATATATCTGTTTGAGTTTCAGCTGCATTCACATTAGCCGCTGGTAGAACATATCTTACACCACTAATCCTATTATTATTAATCGTATCATCACTACGTAGTTTCTCCACCGTCACTGTTGATTTTGTATTTTTCGGTTGTAATGTACTTTTATCAGATATCGAAGATTTATAGTCTTCACGACTTTTTTTGCATAATGCGAATTTGAATAATTCGTAGGTTGACCAACAAATTACTGTCGCACGCATTGAATATAAGACTCGAGCACCTAAGCCTTTGAAGAAGCCGAGTGGTCCGGCCACTCTGTAAATCTGTCTTATCGCTTCTTTCATTCCTTTCGTAAAACCGGTTTCCTGAGTATTAAGCAGTTTTTTTCACAGCATCTAGCGGTGTACTAAATGCAGAGGCAGCAACACCAGCTGCACAACCAGCAACCATATGAACTAGAGGACTATATTTCCTTTCATTATTTAATATATTTTGGAAAAAATTTGTAAGTTGTAAAGTGTATTGCCTGATAAGGCAGATTCATAATCCATTGTGTAGAGTATGAGCGATAAAATGCCCCAAACTCTTCGTTTCTATATATTCCTCTCGTGCATTATAAAACTGAATTATATGGCGAATTGTACATTTGCAGCCTATGCTTTATCTCGTCTGCTGGATTCGATATGGCATCATGTATAAGTGTCGCGGCAATTGCTGATACCGTGTTATTGATTTGATTGTGTGCTTTCTGTATTTCGCCAGCGTTTTTTTTTTGTACTGCGGATAGAATGTTGGTACTATCTTTTCCATTGTCGAATTTAGCACTGTGGACACCTACAACCATCAAACCATCTTCAACGCTGTACTTTTTCTTGAGTTTCTTCAAATCAGGTAGTAAATGCATACAAATGATGCAGCAATATGTGAAGAAGTCCAGAACAAGTACTTTGTCTTTAAGCGATTCCGTAAATGTTAACGGCACAGTCACATTAAACCAGTCGAGATGTTCTTTAAATTCTGGAATGGGTTTCGTTTCCGAATCAACTTCCTCTTTTTCTCAATATTTTTTCAGTTTCCTCAGTCGTTTTTGCCAATCCCAAATATTTCAAATTCAAATCAGAGTCCTCCATTAGTATTCGAAGCTTTTATATGCACCATTTTATAGAGGCACTATGATTTGGCATTCCGCTTAGAATCTACTTAGTCTAGTCATTACATGTGCCAAGAAAATTACAATTGAAAATATTTAATTCCAAAAATTACGTAACCAATTCTTCTTCAGTCTGGCTGGCATGATAAATATTACCTTTAGCTCGCGGGGGTCTTGCTTGTATGATCGCGTGTGAAAGTGTCTCGTGACAAGGCCATATCCTCAAGTCGTTTCCCGATGAGATATCTCATTGCCAACCTTAGCGTTGAAATCAGTCAGAATTATTTTTGTGTCGTTTGTACAAAAAAATATTACATTTGATGAAACTAAAAAGATTTTCCTGCGCCCAAGAGAACTTGAATCCACGGTCCCAGTAGACCCCCCAGACTAAAAGTCTGACACGCTATCATTCATACCAGCTTCTATTATTCACCCATGCATTCAAAACTCAACTTCAGTTAGGCAAAGCATTTGAAAGCTTGCATCAATAATGTTGTCATGGGCAGTTGAATAAAATTTTGT
Organism: Odontomyia ornata; assembly: GCA_963969285.1. NCBI lineage: Eukaryota > Metazoa > Arthropoda > Insecta > Diptera > Stratiomyidae > Odontomyia > Odontomyia ornata. Next base: position 182,920,204 of record OZ017741.1, on the reverse strand, counting down.
TAGTAGAAAGGAAAGAATAAAATTTTGTTAGTAGAAAGTAAAGAATGAAATTTAGTTAGTGAGAAATAAAGAACAAAATTTTGTTTGTGAGAAAATTTGGAAGTATAATATTAATGAAGATGGGGAATAAAAGAGTAGGTAACTGATTAAATATTTTTACATAAAAAAAGAAAAAAAGGTATCTGTGCCCAAAATAAGGTGGAAAATGATACCTATGAAGTTGAAATTCATGAATGGGCATGGCAATAATTCACAATAATAGTACTTTAGATCTATTATTAGCTTCTCCATGACCGTACGCATATTGCTTTGGATTCCTAAGGAATACTGAAAAGGTGGACGTTAAAAGGTTTGCAGAAGTGCTAATGGTCTAGTTGCCCCTGACGAAAGCTTCATTGGGCAGTGGAGGACTTTCAGCTAAAGGCGTGGGAAACTTAACTATGCGAGTCATTGCATCTACCTGCAAGCCTCCAGCCTCCAGTATACTGGTGGCCCCTGAAATTCTGAAAAAAGAAGAGGATGTCACAAGCTGCGACAGGAGGCTTAGCGGGCACGTACGTTGCAAGAGGTGTGCACCGGACTAGCAGCTTTAAATTTTACTAAAAAATGCCTCTACAGATTTATTAACAGCAGTAAGGCCAGCTGTTTGTAAGACCTGGTGGGTGACGTGAAGACGGACACATGGGGCTTGGGGTACAAGCTAGTCATTTAGAAGCTCGGTGCATAAATGCGATCAGAAATATAGAAGAGACTGCTCTCTTCCGTGTTCATCATATCTATGAAAAATTAGTCAAATCTACACTTTCACTAAAGTGGAACTGGAATAGGCAGTTTTGTCTATGAACTCTTGCTTGCGTGAAGAGATAGTTCCAGAATACTGGAAGCAGCCAATGCTCATTCTGATCAGCAAGGGGAAGGATAATCCTGAACTGCCATCGGTATAATGATCATTCTGTATACTAGACCCACCGGGAATGTGCTCAAAAAACTCATCAAGGGAAAGCTTACTGACGCGATTCATAGTATCTTCTGTTTACAAGCAGTTTGCTCTACTAAAAATGCAGTCGGCGAAGTAGTGAGCATGGCCCAGCATGTGGATACAGTGGTTCCACCTGACGGGCTGCCCTGCTGGTTACTCTTGATGTCAGAAATGCTTCCAACTCCACTATATGAGCGGATATCCTGGAAGCACTGGAAAATCATTTATAAGCACCAGAATATCTGTAGAAGATCTTGAAGAACTATCCTCCCTCAGGACCCCAGCCTGCTCAATGACACGAACGAATGGAGCTCAGTGACACAAATCAATGAAGCCAATGGATGGTAGTTGGAATGTCGCTCCACCCTAAGCCCTGATTTGTGAACTTCTCGTATGATGGGCTACTGAGTCACACTAGATCGTTGCGGTGCTAGTTACCATCGAACATGCAAAACTCAGACTAGGTATCCTAATACGCTGAGTGTGGAACTGGACACCTACACTTCAGCCTTGTACTCGAGAAAATCGAAGTTATTATCCTGACAAAGAAGATAATCCCCAGAGTAAGAACTATATCAGTATTAAGAAAATGCCAGTCAAATTGAAACCAGCAGTGAAATCCCTGGGTGAATCGACAAATAAGGGCAACAGCTGGACAATAATTATATTGCGCTGAATACTGATTTGTAATCAGCATCTCAACTAAGAGTAACAGAATATAAGAATTTCGTGAAAATCAACTCGATCGTCCAAATCACGCGATAACAGCGCCTCCAACCATTTTTATTTTTGTACAAGTGGTCTGGACCACTATTCATGAATTTAAATTCGAATATGATCGATCAAACGCTGGTCTAACTCGGTCGACGAAAACAGTTCATCTCTGCTTAGATTTTGAAATTGTAGGACGCGGTCAATGGACCAAGAAAGTTGGAGACGCTTGTTGAAGAAAGCGAAGGGCCAAGAGGGGATGTAATGCTAGGAGGAAGAAGAAGATGAAACGGTAATGAAACTGTTTTGTGAAAATTACTATATGATAAAGGTCGTTGTTGTCCATGACATTATTCACGAATTTAATTTAGTTTTCGAATGTTATAAATAAATTATCCAATTTTTTTTTGATATACCAGCATCTTGCACATAGTCTGGAAAGGTTATATCGCATCTTTGAATGATATCTTATGCTCATCACATACCGCTCCTCATAGAAATAATCGTGGTGGATTAAGTCCTTACAGGGAAAACTGGCGCTGCAAGAAAATTTGGTGATAACTTATGCATTTCTTGCAAAAACTTATTGGAGCTACCAGACAACCATTAGAAAGAAAATTGTTGTCTTTTTTCTTGAAAAACTTATCACCTGGACTTCTTCTAAGTTTATGGAAAGTTGATTATTGGTGCACCAATCAGAGAGAGTGTTAAGCTTGGACTGAAGGAACACCATATCCGACAAAGAAGACATAACGTGGTAAACTTTAAGGTCATCTGCATAAAAAAGATGAGGTACATCATGTAATACTGATGAGAGGTCCGATATGAAAATATTAAATAAAAGAGGTCTAATATGACTTCCTTGAGAAACCCTGGAAAGAACATGAATTTGTTTGGATAATCGTCCATGAAATTTGACAACTTTAGTGCGGTCTTTAAGGTATGAATGGATCCAGCTGACATTACGAAGTTTATTTATCAGAACTTCATGATTTACACGATCAAATACTTTGCTAAAATCTGTATATATTGCATCAATCTAGTGACCCTTCTCCATCTCACATAGAATACTTGATGTCATAATGAGGAGAATGGTAATAGTAGATCGATTTTTTGGAACCCATGCTGCTCTTCATTAAGCCGCGGTTCTATAAAGAAGAGATCTTGTTGCAAAGTATCTGTTTAAAATGCTCTAGAATGGCTGATGATATAGCAATGCCTCTGTAATTTTGAATACACCGTTTATTACTCTTCTTATGGATTGATATTCTCCTTTATAGCACTACAGCCCCTCTCGGGCCTTCGCTTAGAGATAGTTAGAGTATCTCATTTTCATGACCGTATTGATTTTTTCGGAAGTTGGTTTGGTCAGTACCATGCTCCCGTGTGCCTGCTCAGCTATGATATGATCTGATTAAATCAGTACATATCACCACTGAGTGAACATTGGTATTAGATACGAAGATTTCCAGTAAGAAGGAAAGAGGAGGGATTTATTGAAAATGATGGAGAAAGGCACGATTAATTGTTCTTTTCACTGGGTCAGAAAGCTGAGATGAATAAGATCAGGACCAGGTCCTTTATTTGAATCCCAACCCACGATTGCATGAGGAATTTCTTCTTCAGAAATTGGAACTTCTGTAATCAAAGTTGTTGAACACGGCATTTTAGAAATGGGATTTATTGACTTCTCAGGGTTACAATAAACCTCTTAGAAATAACTTGCAAAAAACTCGCAGATTTACTCTTGGGAGCTAGCATCAGAATCCTTAAAAGCATACATTATCGGTTACCTTGAGTTTTGCGCTTGACTTTTACAAAATCAAGAATTTCTTTGGGTCTTTAATGATATTTTCGCCAATCAAATTAACATATAATTCATATGCTTCTCGAGATTTTGATTTGTATCCACTAGCAAGCTCATTATATTTTGATTGAATAGCATTGCAGACATTTTTTTCCTTTTGATCATTTCATAGTATCTGTTCCTTTGATTTTGTAAATATCTAAGATCACTATTTAGTCATGGTTCCGAAACTTTAGCTTTCTTCTTAATTTTTGGTATATTCTTTTCAACGGCGTCAAGAGTTATCCGATAAAAATAAGATAAAGCTTCTTCTAGATCTAGCGTCAAAAGAGTACAAGTCCAATCAACAGCACAAAGATGTTTTTTAATGCTTTCATAATCAGCATTGCGAAAGTAGTATACAATTGAATTATTGTATGAAATACGGTTAGAAATATCAGAAGTAGAAATCTCAGTAGTAAGTGCAGAATGATGAAAACTGTTCGGAAAAAGGTGCTCGCCATATGCGTTAGTAAATATTAATTCTAACCAATTTCCATTTTGGTTAGGCGTCCAAACTATTTGCTGCAGGTCGTTGTCATAAAAAGTACTCATGAAGTTAAAATCTTAACTGTCAAAAAGATTGATTGGGAGAAGACGATTATCGGCTTCGTCAATTACGAATTTAAAACTCGGTCGACTAAAGTCTCCAAAAATAATTATTATGTCATCTTCTTTAATAGATGAAGTTAGAGAAGAAATGGTTTCGATTACGTCATGATAATCGATTTCAGAAGAGTTTGGGGGGGGGGGGGGGCGTAGTATACGCCAATATATAAACTAAACAACAACAGATAGATATATCACCAAATATTCATTTTGTTGACATCAGAACAAGATCGCAGCATTTCGATAGATGATATATTGTATGTGTCGATTGCCCTTATCACTGGCAGACTAAAGGAACGAATATGAGCATATCATACATTTAGCTACAATGAATGGATACGATAAAGCGCTAATGGACAAACTGATTGCCAAATGCATGCAAAAAATGAAAAGAGGAAGAGCTTCAACCTTTTTCAACCAAAACCGTACATCAAACCATAACGAAACGCGTGTAACCTTGGCATATGTCCATATGATCTCCAACCCTCGAAAAAAGGGATTCAGCAAAGCGAATCTGAAGATTGTACATAACAACACCCGCAAGCTTTGCTCATTACTTGGTTCTACGAAAGACCCTTCTTCGCCAAAACCAAAAAGCGGAATCGACCAAGTCAATTGCACAGAATGTTATAAAAAATATATTGGACAAACCAAACGTGCTGTTGAAGTTCGCCTGAAGGAACATGAACGATACATCAAAAACAAAGACATTAACAAAGGGATTGCTGCACATGCATTAGATTTAAACAACGCAGGGAGACACACTACACGGGATCGCTTATAAATAATTTTAAATTGCTAAAAACAGTAACTAATCCGCGAAAACTCGACGCGTATGAATCATTATTCATGCATATAACGGATACTCTGATTAATATCGACGATAGCTCAATAAATTCAAGTTTATTTCAATTGGCTAAATAATGTGTTAACGGTTACTTTTATTTTGCATAGATTATTATATATTATATGTGGTTAATATATAACAGAACAGTAATTTTATACTGACGATAGTCTGATAACAGAATTTTTCATTTTTATTTAATCCGACTAAATTATATATAGCCAATAAGCCGTTAATTGTTCAATTTTATTCAGTAGTTTCATTAGTAGTTTTGCGCATAGCGCTAAAGATGGTTGGCGATACCGACCAAAATGCATCCTTGTGTATTGTAGAATAAAAAATCGTTTTTACCATCAAACTCTTGATTTTTATTCTAAATCAATATTTGTGGTCCATAAGGGAATTGTAACTTTATTTCATTAATCTAAAACGACCTCGAAGTGTTCATATCTAACAGATTAAAGTGTTAGAAAAAGTTTCTGAACTTATAAACTTTTTTGTTGATATATGAACTACCCTATGCTGGAATAATTTATATGAGGTGTTGCTTCCGAGCTCACTTGAAAGGGAGTTGTGAACCGCAATTAACACGCCACCTCCTCTTGATTTTCCAGTGATGTGATAGTCTCTATCGTCTCTGAAGATAGTCCAATCAATGTCTAAGATTTCTTCATTTCTATGTGTATTGTTAAGCGAAGTTTCTGTCAGGAATAAAAATTGAAAATGGCAAGATTTTGCGTCAAGGAATAATTGGCTTAATTTACTTGTAGATCGGATACCATTGCAATTATGGTAAAACAGTTTGAATGTGGTCTGGACCAATATTCACGAGTGAAATTTTATTTTCGAATACGATAAATGAATTTATTTACTTTTATGATGTATCAGCATTTTGGAGATTTACTCTGGAAAAGCTATGCAGCCTTTGAATAAAATCTTACGTTCCCCATATATAGTGTCTTGCTTCCAATATGAATAATCTTCGTTGACGAAGTCATTTCTCCCTGAATTTTTCATGCAAATTCTAACAAGCCCTTAGTATCAGGGTCAATTGGAAGCGCATATTATTCCATAGCCATGTATTATTGTTGTTGTAATACGGGAAACCACCAGAACTTTGTCAACTACAATTTGGTTCTTCTGCGTAATGGCACTTACTCGACTAATAACAAAATAGGGGAATTTATGTCATCAAGGAGATAACTTCTGATGGGGGCCGTGCAGTCTGCACTACTCTAAGGGTCAGAACTTTAGAGCGACATTCTCGACAAGGAGTTGCACCGAAAGTGGTAAGCACAGATGCAGAGAAAAGAATCGTTGCGAACCACACGCTTATGACAAACAATCTCTGGGTCGGCAGTGTTGGTGATCACATGGGTGATACCCATCACCGTCCTTGCAAGAGAGTGTAAAAATATATATTTGCGCAGAAGTGAAGGTGACAGAAAAGTGCCTGTCAGGAAAGACAGATAATGTTCTCTCAGCGATTGGCCACAGTTCAAGAAAAGTGACACAAAGGGATGATGGACTGCATGGCTGACTCCTTGCCTGAGATTGTGGCTCAGGGAAGGGATCTCTGTAACTTGAAGATGCCTCTAGGCATAGGAAAATGAGCTATAGCCTGAAGTTATGTGTGAAATGGTTACAGGCTTAATTCTCAGATTGGCAGGGGAGGTGTAGAAGTATTGTGCGCTTCGGACTCTCACACTTAAGGCGTAAACAGCCTTCCACACTCTGCCATAAAAAATACAGTTAGATGTGATGTGGTTAATATAGCCAACATTATTAATAGCATGAAAATTTTACCACTCTAAATCGCTTTGTTGGTTTTGTCATTTCTCAGGTGTGCACTTTCACTCTTTGAAAGATCATGGTGCGTAAGAGAATAATGCTGGATTATACAAGGCTTGAAAAATAACTTATTGTTTGCCAGTGGGAATTATAGCTTTAATTTGTGAGACGGAGCATCCAATTAATGGAACCGCATAAAAATTAAGGAAGACATATCTATGAAAGCAGGCAGTCTAGGTAGGGTATGCCAATTTTTCAGGAGAATGAACCCTGTGGGACAATTGTTTTACCATATACAATTTTTTCATTAATGGAAATTGTTATGACAAACTAATATTAATTGACTGATTTTGTATGAGGACCTCAACGAGCGGTACAGCGGCTTTCATGATCTTCACGATTTCCGAAATTAAATTATCCCCGGGCTTCACTTAATCCTGGTGAGAGTAGCAAAGCCACCAAGGATAACGCAACTGGAAAGAGCTTTATCTCTACGCACAAAGTGCTAAATTACTCTTATGAGTAAACTACAAAGCCATAGTAAAATTTAAAAACGAATGACCGAAAATGTCATGTATGAAAATTTGAATATGGAAATAAGAACAGTTAATTTTCCTGAACCAAGAAAAATGCAATGTTTGAACATTTGAGTGAAGAACGGTTCATTTACCCAATGAATGAAAAGTGCAATCTAGGAAAATGAAAACATGCAAATTAAGAATTTTTTAATTTGATCAATTTGTAGTTGAAAGATGTATCGACCGAAAAAGTTCACTGCCATGAACAATCATTGTAGGTTAAAAATACATTACATTTTGTATTTTGTTGTTTAACGGGAGAAATTTAGACACACGACAGTATGTCTGTATGTACGCACCAGTTTGAACTACTTTGAATAACCTTAGAACTCAAAAATTATTTAACGAAGAAACATGAAATTTTGCATCGCTAATGAGCCTGCTTAGGAGCCGACGCAGTTATGGAGTTATAAGGATCTGAAAAGTGTTATTTTTATCATTGACCCACTTATCAGAAACCTAACCCACTTTTAAGTGACTGAGAAACTTGAAATTTACCAACAAGGTAGATGTTTAGGCAAAATCAAAGAAAAAATCCAAAACCTTCAAAAATTTATGTTTTATTCTTGGGACTATAGTTACCCCGGATGTTCATTTAAAAGTGCCTTCTCAAAATTACATTAATTTTTCACGACTATTTTAAAATATTCTTTCGATTTAAAATGCATTACATGACAACATTATCAATTTATTTAATTTCAGCGTGACACATCAATGCTGGATGCCCATGAATTAGCCGCTAGTACAAAATCACTTTTACCAATCAGTCCAATGACCGAAACCACCGAAAGAACATTCTCATCAATGGACAACAACGATAATGCTGAAAAACCGCTAATGATTATTTAAAGATACTACAAGTAGCTTGTAAATCTACCGAAAACTCAGCAGCGAGGTCTAAATATTATGAAAAGTGTACTCGTATTTAATACTGTACATTTGGGATCAATGCTCTTTACATAGAAACTAAAAAAAAACCTATTTAAACGATCTTTACATAAAAATTTCTTGTATTGATGTAAACGATCGAAACTGATAATCTTTACAAATTTTTAAGAATCGAAAATCTTTTAGAATATTTATATTTATATGTGTATCGATTGCAACTATCAATTTACATGTATATGACTACCTCTACTCTATATTTATTCTGCAATTTGATATGAAGATGTATTACAATTCAACTGTTCTAAACTCAACGTGAATGTGTAGGTTGCCTTTCTAAACTAATTAGTGTATTTACCAGTAACTTTAACACCGATATTTTATCAAGTCATGAAAAAAAAAAATTTGATAAATTCGCTTGTATTATATTGTACATAACGCTATCGGATGAAATTATATAAATCGAATCATGCTTTATTAGCCTTATAAGCACCTATGAAATTAGTAAAATTTATCTTGTTAGATGCACTTAGATAATTTTGAATTGCTTGTAGATTATATTGCTGATCAAAGCATTTAAAAACAAGTTGGGTAGACAGACCTATGCTCATGTCAGAAGGGTTTTGCACTCAACTTACAAAATGCAGTAACCAGCAACGAATAAAATCAAGAAACATGTCAAAGACGATTTAATTGGAGAAAATGTGAAGTTCGAGGATCATACTATTATTAACAAAGTTGAACGAATTTTGACTTCTGAGATATTTGTTATAGTTATACCCATAAATATCTCCTTTGATAATTTTTTCAGATTTTTTAGATCACGGGTGTCCATTCGCAAGGGAGGAAACACATTTTTCATGTATTTCCCCCCTGTGCCCCCACTGAAGCAAAAACTGTCAGTTTAAGAACTGTTTTGAAAAGCTCTCATAGAGAACTTTCAGTTGATACTCATATCGGCTACCTTTCATGAAATTTTTTTTCAGGGGCCACTCCTCTGTACTGTAATCATCGATTCATGGCCTATTTCTTCGAATCCTAGAATGGTTACAAAGCCCTTTTGCTAGGAGCTCTCTCCTGCCTCTTCGACTTGTTTCAATTGTATGTACTCATCTTCATGATACCTATCACTCCTGAAATTTTCATGCAAATTCTAGCAAAGCTGTAGTGTCTAAGTCGGTAAAAAGCGCATATGGCTCCATAGCAATATGTTTCCATAGTAATACAGGGCATATTGCTCCATAGTAATACACGAAAATTCAAATCGCTATAACTTCGGTAAATACTATTCGATCTTTATGAAACTTTCAGGAAAGATCAATCTTATTAATAGTCATCTTTTTGCTAAATTTTGTTGAGTTTAAAGGTACCGTTTAGATTTTATTCAAGAAAACACAAAATCGATAAATCATACTATTACTAACAAAGTTGAGTGAATTTCGACTTCTCATGTATTTGTTGTTGTTGTACTCATCAGGGACTGCATTCATGATTTTTTTCAGATTTTTCGGATGGAAGGTGTCCAATCGCGAGGGGGGGGTACGCGAAAAGTTCGTACATTTCCCCTTCCCCTGCCTCCCTCGGTACTTATAAGACAATTTTACGACTTGTTTTGAAAAGATCTCATTGAGACCTTTCCAATGACACCCTACTCGACTACCAATGGTGAAAATTTTTTTTTGAGGGGTCACCCCCCTATATGGGGAGACCCCCCTTAAACATCTTTGAAAAAATTTTCCACCCTTGAACTTTCAAGAGGTCACCACTTCTGACCTTTCCACAAAGTTTCATGGCTGTAGCTCCTATAGTTTCCGAGAAAAAGTGCTGTGACATACAGACGGACGGACGGACGGACGGACGGACGGACGGACGGACGGACGGACGGACGGACGGACAGACGGACACAGGTCGTGATTGCAATAGGGTTTTGTATTTTAGTACAAAACCCTAAAAAATAAGGTAATTCAGTATGTGATTAAAAACTAATTATATTATGATTTGATAGCAAATAATTAACTCATTTTAAACCGACTTAATTCAGATTTTTATAATTTATTGTTTCGCAAAATTTTAAGTGATAACATATTTATTTTAAGTATTGAAAAAGGTTTATATATAATTTACCTGATATAATTAACCTTCCGATATCGATGAGAGTGTTTAAACTGGACTGAACTAGATTGAGAAATTTCATTGAATTACTGAATCTGATACAATTTTACATCTCTCATTTGGCTTTATTTCCCATTTTTGTCATTGGGTTATAACATAAAATATCTATGGACTTTTCTTTTGGACATATACTTGACACCACTTATAGGCAGTGTAAACAGCTTTACGAATATTTTTACGTTGACGATAACCTTTTCTCTAGTTGGTGTAGTTACGGAAAATTCAATTGGTTGCATCTCACTTGATTATGATTCAATGTTTAATGAATGATTTGGTGCATGAGGACCTTATTTGAATGCTCATAGTTACCAAATTTTAAGAAGTTTAAGGGTGTGGTTTTTGGTTTAATAGAGCAAAACGTAAGATCAAAAATCATACTGTTACTTCCCAAATTTTTCGGCTCAAAGATGTTCAATAATGGGAGGGGAGTGCAAATTTTCTATACTTTTTGCCCCCCAGGGGCCCCTAAAGCACATATTTATAGCATTTTCAATTTTTTTATTATATCAGACTCTTAGAGTTACTACCAATGCCTTTCATTTGAAACCCCACTTAACTAACTTCGATAAAAAAAATGTTGGAGGGTCACTTCATTATATGACGGGATCCTCCCAAAAAAACCTTCGATAATGATGATAAGTTCAAAACTTTTGAGAAATTACCATGTTTAACCTTTTCAAAATATTTAATGTTGGTGACTTGTACAATTTCTGGGAAACTTCATGTGAAACATGAACAAACAGACAGATAAAATGCAAATTAGTAATGGTTTATTGATTCCCATGTTACGACTGTTAATTACTGTGGAATGAAAAAAGCAACGCGAGTTCTGTCTTAACTAATTATTAGTGATACCTATTGTGTATGATCGTTTTTAAGGTTAGCATAAGATTGACTCTTTGGGCTAATGATAGTCAAGGGATAGGTAGCATACATCTCATTACATTTCTCCCTCCAGAAGAAATTTTCTCCTTAAAATTTTTTCACCGAAGGTAGTCAAATAGGATATTAAATGAAAGGTTTTGGTAAGATCTTCCAAGATTTGATAAAATTGCAATATCAATAAGGAGGTAGCCAAGGGAAACGAAAGAACATGGAATCAAGCTTGTTGAACAGAGAATTTATTTTATTTCCAAAAATGTTAAATCGATGCTTCAGCTAATTGGCATGAGCTTAAGTGTGACGGTCGTATGACATTTTGTGAGTAAGACGATGTTTCTATCCCGACCGTAGCCTTCCATAATAGTACATGATGTCCACTTCAACTGGTTGCAGGAGAAAATTTTTACAAAAATTTTCTCATTGACCTCAAATTGTTTCCACGTAGTACAGTGATTAGTGTTGAATCCCATCAGGTCGATTTCACGTGACCTGTTCGGTTATGTTTAGAAAGGGAGAATTGGCATCTAGGATGTTAAATAGTATGCAGCGATACTTCAAAAATAAAAATTGCACAATATATGATCAACGTTGTCCTTGCCCTCCAGTATCCTAATTTCGGTCTTGAAAGTTCTAGCCAAATTGTTAGTTTATTATTTTGGTTATGTGATATCAGCACACCATTTCTCTTTTCTCTTGAAAAGCCGTCGGGCCTTGCTTTGTTGAGAGAGCAGACGCGTTTCGACTCCTTTGATCCGTCTTCAGTGTCGATCGCAACATTTTTGCATGGCTGGCATTGCTACAATCAATTACACGATGAAGATTACTCAAATAAGTCGAAACGCGTCTGCTTACACAACAAAGCAAGGCCCGACGGCTTTTCAAGAAAAAAAAAACAAATTTTTAGTTTGATACTTGGGTGAAGCTGAATAATTCTTATATTCATAATATCATTTAGATATTTTTGATATATTTAAATTGCTTGGCGTAGAATTGCGAATCAATTGTTTCATAGAGTTCTGGCCAGAAAAAAACATCTTCAATTCATTCGACCATATTCTACGTTATATTGAAAATTTCTAGCCACACCTACCATCAACATAAACGAAAACTTATCCAGCATAGTATATGCACTCGACGTGCATATAATGTCCTTAAAGCAACGGTTTCGTAGACATACACGAACTTTTTAATATCGTTGATATTTGGCTAAATTCAAACGCATTTTATTGATTCAATCGTTTAAATTTTATAAAAACATAAAAAAGTTTTAAGACATTAAAGTACTCAAACAGCTCAATGGCCCATATGGCAACTAAATTTAAACAACTTTCAATCAAAAAAATATTCAATAAATAATATAAAATGCTACTAAATAAAAACTTAAAAAATATTTCAATTAATTGGAAATCCAACGTATTGCATATCAAAGTGATGCGGTCTCTGGAGAACTTTCCCTGAAAGAGCATAAAAATTAATCCATCTAATCAAACCGTATCGAAGGCATTCTCCATATCAATGAGACACGCTTCAGCACATTATCTATTGTTTAGTCAAAGTCAAAGTCAAAAGCGCTTTATTTAATACTAATCGTTATAAATTTTAAAAGAATATAAAGCAAATTCCAAACAATAACAATAAAAAAAAACTTAATGGCCCAAATGGCTCTCTAAATTTATACGTTATCATTAACTCATTTCATCAAAAAAACAAACTATAGCAAATTCAATTAATTAAGATTATTACATATTTTTAAAATTTAATTGGAAAAAGGAGAAAAAACCCAACCAACACCATCCTAAAATTATTTATAATTAAAACACAACTGTGAAACTTTGATCCTACACCTAATATGTTGTAACTTATTTCTAATAAAATACAATCAAAAACTTTATCTTATACTAAAAAAATTCTATAACAATGTTCCTAACCTAAATGTTTAATCTTTTCTCTAACGAAATATAGTAAACATAACATATACCTAACCTATACCTAATTCTTAACATAAATAAACAACAACACTAAATGTAGCAATAATGAGCTGAAACTCAAAAAACGACATAACGAAAAACACCAGAACTGAAAAATAATCACGAATAATTTAGACATTGTCATTCAGCCACCAATACCTGGATTGCGCCGTCTCAACTCGATCAGCTTCAACGAATCTAGCAAATGAGTATCTCCATTGAAATCGTTGGTCTCGTAAACTCAAATTAGGAGGATATTTTATCTTCTTATCGGTGGCCCGTCGATATATGTGATATATAACTGGGACGCCGTCAGAATCAAAAACATATCCATTCATGTCCAAATACACGAATGCTTCTGGAGGAATGAAGCCAGTAGCGAGGCAAGTCGCTATATACCCGTCTGTAGGGTGGAACGGCTGTGAAATCCAAGGGTTTTCACTCACAGTCACAGATCTTGCGATATGATTCCGAAGAAGCTTCAATATGAAGATATCGACTCTATTCACTTCAGCAGCTTGATAAATTCTTCTATTCGATATATAATGTTTCCAATCCGTCTCAGGCTTTCTGTACAAACCAGTACATGCACGAAGACATTTCCTTTCGAAAACTCTTAATTTTTCCATAGTACTAGCACTCTGGTTGTACCAGATCTGACATCCATATGTCAAAACTGGTCTAACCAGTGTCTTGTAACAGATAATTTTGACCTTTTGATCAATGTATCTGGAATGAAAGAGCTTTCGAAGGGCCATGACTACTTTAAGTGCCTTACTGAGCATGATTTTCACATGTTCAGTATAGTACAGATACTGATCGAGATAAACACCGAGGTATCGAACACAGGATTTATGTGGAACCCGTTCTAGGCTACCCTCACCAGCCATGATGTGGAAATCTTTCCAATTACGTTTCAGGTCTTGACTGACTCCCTGCAGAGTTGTTCGAAACAAGATTGTTTCACACTTTTGCGCATTGATTTTCATTCGCCAATTGTCAGTGTACAGCTGTACATCATTGGACATTTTTTAGAGATTGCTCTGAACTATTGTAGCTTTTCGGTCTGCCGTACAGATGATCAGATCATCAGCAAACGCTACCAATGATCGCGTTGGCGAGACGTTAAAATCAAAGCTGTTCAATAGCTTGCGAATGAATATTGAGAAAAGCAGGGGCGCAGTAACTGTTCCCTGCTGTAGACCATTCAAGACCTTGAATTCGCGCATTGTTGTCAAATTTCCATCAGTTACAACAAATGATTACCCGTATATCATATTGCACATCATGGCGACAAGGTGTCTGGGGAACCTGTCCTGAAGAAGTTTGAAAACTAGTCCATCTAACCACACCATATCGAAGGCTTTCTCCATATCAATGAGACATGCTCCAACACATTCTTCGTTGTTTAGTTTCCAACGGATGTCTGAGGTTACTTTCGTTATTGCATGTATGGTCGAACGCCTGGTACGGAAACCAAATTGGCAATTCGGCATCAACTCATATTTCTCAATGTGGGCGCTTAATGCTCTGTTGAGTATCACTTCAAACACCTTGCTGATGTTAGGCAGCAAGCTGATTGGGCGATAGCTTTTCGGGTATAAAGATTCTTTTCCTTTCTTCAAAGCTCGCGATTTGGCATCAGCTCATATTTTTCCATGTGAGGGCTTAATTCTTGTTTCAGTATCACTTCAAGCACCTTGCTACTGCTAGGCAACAAGCTAAGTGTGCGATAGCTTTTACGGTGCGAAAATGTTGCTCCCTTCTTAAAGATAAAAAATACCTTGGCCTTTTTCCACTCAGTTGGGGAATACGAATTGTTCAATATGTTTTTTAAGAATATGCACTAATTTCTAATAGTAATTTCTAGCATAGATCCTATTTTTATATTCGGAATGCCGTCAAGACTACATGATTTCCTGTTATTTATCCTGGAAAATATGAGATACAAATCTTCATAATGGACAAAATAACCGAGAAGATTATCGCTCGGTATGAAGTCGAAAGCCGAAGGTCCCTAGTTCGAATCTCGTTGGGAACGAGATTTGTTTCCAGTGATTCTTCAAAGTCAAAGTCAAAAGCGCTTTATTTAATACTAATCGTTATAAATTTTAAAAGAATATAAAGCAAATTCCAAACAATAACAATCAAAAAACTTAATGGCCCAAATGGCTCTCTAAATTTATACGTTATCGTTAACTCATATCATCAAAAAATAAACTATAGCAAATTCAATTAATTACGATTATTACATATTTTTAAAATTTAATTAGAAAAAGGAGAAAAAACCAACCAACACTATCCTAAAATTATTTATAATCAAAACACAACTGTGAAACTTTGATCCTACACCTAATATGTTGTAACTTATTTCTAATAAAATACAATCAAAAACTTTATCTTATACTAAAAAAATTCTATAACAATGTTCCTAACATAAGTGTTTAATCTTTTCTCTAACGGAATATAGTAAACATAACATATACCTAACCTATACCTAATTTTTAACATAAATAAACAACAACACTAAATGTAGCAATAATGAGCTGAAACTCAAAAAACGACATAACGAAAAACACCAGAACTGAAAAATAATCACGAATAATTTAGACATTGTCATTCAGCCACCAATACCTGGATTGCGCCGTCTCAACTCGATCAGCTTCAACGAATCTAGCAAATGAGTATCTCCATTGAAATCGTTGGTCTCGTAAACTCAAATTAGGAGGATATTTTATCTTCTTATCGGTGGCCCGTCGATATATGTGATATATGACTGGGACGCCGTCAGAATCAAAAACATATCGATTCATGTCCAAATACACGAATGCTTCTGGAGGAATGAAGCCAGTAGCGAGGCAAGTCGCTATATACCCGTCTGTAGGGTGGAACGGCTGTGAAATCCAAGGGTTTTCACTCACAGTCACAGATCTTGCGATATGATTCCGAAGAAGTTTCAATATGAAAATATCGACTCTAGTCACTTCAGCAGCTTGATAAATTCTTCTATTCGATATATAATGTTTCCAATCCGTCTCAGGCTTTCTGTACAAACCAGTACATGCACGAAGACATTTCCTTTCGAAAACTCTTAATTTTTCCATAGTACTAGCACTCTGGTTGTACCAGATCTGACATCCATATGTCAAAACTGGTCTAACCAGTGTCTTGTAACAGATAATTTTGACCTTTTGATCAATGTATCTGGAATGAAAGAGCTTTCGAAGGGCCATGACTACTTTAAGTGCCTTACTGAGCATGATTTTCACATGTTCAGTATAGTACAGATACTGATCGAGATAAACACCGAGGTATCGAACACAGGATTTATGTGGAACCCGTTCTAGGCTACCCTCACCAGCCATGATGTGGAAATCTTTCCAATTACGTTTCAGGTCTTGACTGACTCCCTGCAGAGTTGTTCGAAACAAGATTGTTTCACACTTTTGCGCATTGATTTTCATTCGCCAATTGTCAGTGTACAGCTGTACATCATTGGACATTTTTTAGAGATTGCTCTGAACTATTGTAGCTTTTCGGTCTGCCGTACAGATGATCAGATCATCAGCAAACGCTACCAATGATCGCGTTGGCGAGACGTTAAAATCAAAGCTGTTCAATAGCTTGCGAATGAATATTGAGAAAAGCAGGGGCGCAGTAACTGTTCCCTGCTGTAGACCATTCAAGACCTTGAATTCGCGCATTGTTGTCAAATTTCCATCAGTTACAACAAATGATTACCCGTATATCATATTGCACATCATGGCGACAAGGTGTCTGGGGAACCTGTCCTGAAGAAGTTTGAAAACTAGTCCATCTAACCACACCATATCGAAGGCTTTCTCCATATCAATGAGACATGCTCCAACACATTCTTCGTTGTTTAGTTTCCAACGGATGTCTGAGGTTACTTTCGTTATTGCATGTATGGTCGAACGCCTGGTACGGAAACCAAATTGGCAATTCGGCATCAACTCATATTTCTCAATGTGGGCGCTTAATGCTCTGTTGAGTATCACTTCAAACACCTTGCTGATGTTAGGCAGCAAGCTGATTGGGCGATAGCTTTTCGGGTATAAAGATTCTTTTCCTTTCTTCAAAGCTCGCGATTTGGCATCAGCTCATATTTTTCCATGTGAGGGCTTAATTCTTGTTTCAGTATCACTTCAAGCACCTTGCTACTGCTAGGCAACAAGCTAAGTGTGCGATAGCTTTTACGGTGCGAAAATGTTGCTCCCTTCTTAAAGATAAAAAATACCTTGGCCTTTTTCCACTCAGTTGGGGAATACGAATTGTTCAATATGTTTTTTAAGAATATGCACTAATTTCTAATAGTAATTTCTAGCATAGATCCTATTTTTATATTCGGAATGCCGTCAAGACTACATGATTTCCTGTTATTTATCCTGGAAAATATGAGATACAAATCTTCATAATGGACAAAATAACCGAGAAGATTATCGCTCGGTATGAAGTCGAAAGCCGAAGGTCCCTAGTTCGAATCTCGTTGGGAACGAGATTTGTTTCCAGTGATTCTTCAAAGTCAAAGTCAAAAGCGCTTTATTTAATACTAATCGTTATAAATTTTAAAAGAATATAAAGCAAATTCCAAACAATAACAATCAAAAAACTTAATGGCCCAAATGGCTCTCTAAATTTATACGTTATCGTTAACTCATATCATCAAAAAAAAAACTATAGCAAATTCAATTAATTACGATTATTACATATTTTTAAAATTTAATTAGAAAAAGGAGAAAAAACCAACTAACACTATCCTAAAATTATTTATAATCAAAACACAACAGTGAAACTTTGATCCTACACCTAATATGTTGTAACTTATTTCTAATAAAATACAATCAAAAACTTTAACTTATACTAAAAAAATAAATAACAACGTTCCTAACCTAAGTGTTTAATCTTATCTCTAACGGAATACAGTAAACATTACATATACCTAACCTATACCTAATTTTTAACATAAATAAACAACAACACTAAATGTAGCAATAATGAGCTGAAACTCAAAAACTAAATAACGAAGAACACCAAAACTGAAAATAAACACGAATAATTTAGACATTGTCATTCAGCCACCAATACCTAGATTGCCCCGTCTCAACTCGATCAGCTTCAACGAATCTAGCAAATGAGTATCTCCATTGAAATCGTTGGTCTCGTGAACTCAAATTAGGAGGATATTTTATCTTCTTATCGGTGGCCCGTCGATATATGTGATATATGACTGGGACGCCGTCAGAATCAAAAACATATCGATTCATGTCCAAATACACGAATGCTTCTGGAGGAATGAAGCCAGTAGCGAGGCAAGTCGCTATATACCCGTCTGTAGGGTGGAACGGCTGTGAAATCCAAGGGTTTTCACTCACAGTCACAGATCTTGCGATATGATTCCGAAGAAGTTTCAATATGAAAATATCGACTCTAGTCACTTCAGCAGTTTGATAAATTCTTCTATTCGATATATAATGTTTCCAATCCGTCTCAGGCTTTCTGTACAAACCAGTACATGCACGAAGACATTTCCTTTCGAAAACTCTTAATTTTTCCATAGTACTAGCACTCTGGTTGTACCAGATCTGACATCCATATGTCAAAACTGGTCTAACCAGTGTCTTGTAACAGATAATTTTGACCTTTTGATCAATGTATCTGGAATGAAAGAGCTTTCGAAGGGCCATGACTACTTTAAGTGCCTTACTGAGCATGATTTTCACATGTTCAGTATAGTACAGATACTGATCGAGATAAACACCGAGGTATCGAACACAGGATTTATGTGGAACCCTTTCAAGACTACCCTCCCCAGCCATGATGTGGAAATCTTTCCAATTACGTTTCAGGTCTTGACTGACCCCCCGCAGCGTTGTCCGAAACAAGATTGTTTCACACTTTTGCGCATTGATTTTCATTCGCCAATTGTCAGTGTACAGCTGTACATCATTGAACATTTTTTGGAGATTGCTCTGAACTATTGTAGCTTTTCGGTCTGCCGTATAGATGATCAGATCATCAGCAAACGCTACCAATGATCGCGTTGGCGAGACGTTAAAATCAAAGCCGTTCAATAGCTTGCGAATGAAGATTGAAAAGAGCAGAGGCACAGTAACTGTTCCCTGCTGTAGACCATTCAAGACCTTGAACTCGCGCATTGTTGTCAGATTGCCATCGGTTACAACAAACGATTTCCCGTATAACATCTTACACATCATGGCGACAAGGTGTCTGGGGAACTTGTCCTGAATGAGTTTAAAAATTAGTCCATCTAACCATACCGTATCAAAGGCTTTCTCCATATCAATGAGACATGCTCCAACGCATTGTCTATCATTTAGTTTCCAACAGATGTCTGAGGTTACTTTCGTTATTGCATGTGTGGTCGAGTGCCTGGCACGAAAACCAAATTGGCAATTCGGCATCAACTCGTTTTCCTCAATGTGGGCGCTTAATGCTCTGTTGAGTATCACTTCAAACACCTTGCTGATGTTAAGCAGCAAGCTAATTGGGCGATAGCTTTTGGGGCATGAAGATTCTTTTCCTTTCTTCAAGATCGGAAATACCTTAGCCTTTTTCCACTCATTTGGGAAATATGAATTGCTCAACATGTTGTTGAACAATATGCAATAATTTCTAATAGCAACCTCAGGCAAATGTCGGAGAACTACATTTGGAATACCATCAGTACCACATGATTTCTTGTTGTTTATCTTGCGAAATATGAAACACAAGTCTTCATAGCTGACAAAATAATCAATAAGATTCAAGCTCGGTATGAGGTCAGATGTTAATGTTTCATTGAAATGAAGAATTGATTGGCCGTTCAGGCTTGATTTGAAGTCGGAAACTTTTGCTTCAACGACCTCTGAAAAAATTTCGTTCCTTCTCTCAGGGTTTGGTAGATGAACCAATTCAAAATGTGTTCCAATCAGGGCAAGTTTATCCAATCCTTCACAAATAATCCTGTTTCCATTTCTATCCGGAGTCGTACTATCAATTTCGATACCAGCCCTATCGAGAAGATTTATCTCATCACTAGTGACTTCAAGATTCGATACCTTCACTCGAGACTTCTTGCGGAATATGCTATTCACTTTCGCAAACACGCCATCTGGGTCCTGTGGGCTAATACCCCTCAATTTTTCCGCCCATTGATTGCTGACCTCACTCCTGAAGTATGACCGGATTAAGTTCCGGACATTCTTCAGATGTAATTTCAACAAAGCCAACGAGGGATGGTTGTAATCCAAAAATCGTCGATAAATATTGTTGACGCGTGTGAGAAGAAAACTTTTCAATCTTTTCAACCTTGCGATGGTTGGTATTTCATATCCTTCCATATTGTTTCGATGTTTAATCTTGGGAACTACTTTCTCAATCGTTTCCAACGTCAGCTTCTCTAACTTCGACAAATAGACATCTATTTCATCGTTAGTTAGATTCCTGTCATTCGGAACCATTGAGCAAGAGTTGCCACCATCAGAAGGAGGACATTGCTTCTGGTACTCGCGATTAAACTTCTTTTGAAACTTTCCCCAGTCTGTTTTTTTGAAGTTCAACCGATGATTTTCGTGTTGAGCTGGAATGAGGAAGAAATCATCCCTGTGATGATTGATTTCCATTACGATTGCGTTATGGTCGCTATCATAAGGAAGCACCTGCAGTTTCCGTTGAGGACTATTAAAGTTGAATTCGAGTCTTGCGTCAGCAATGCAAAGGTCCAAATATGAATTTGTCCTAGGGTATGTTGGGAACTCCGACCCATAAAGATTGCACCTGTATTCAATTTGGTTCTCTGTTACCCATGATTTCAGGAATACACCTCTTGGATTTTTGGTGGCGTTCAGCCATGATGTATGCTTGGCGTTCAGGTCACCAGCAAGAATATAATAGTTATGCAGCCTGTTCAATTCGAGTATTTCAAACAAGGAATTGAGTTCCTCCTTGAGCTTGAGAACAGTTCCACCAGTTGCATAGGCAGAGATAACGAAGAGGTTATCCCCACCTGGCAGTGAGATTTTGATAACGGACACTTCAAGAGATTCAAAGCTTTTGAATTCGACTTTTTCAATATTTTGGAAACGATAGGGTCTTCGTACCAATATCCCGGTGCCACCTCCCCCATCACCTATTACCCTATCGTTTCTTACGAATTCGAAAGCCTTGAATGTCATGGAGTGCCATGAATTGAGGTGGGTTTCGGTTAGAAGCAGGATGTCAGGCTTTTGTCTGGCAATGAATTCAAGGAGATAATCACGCCGATGTAAAGTAACAATGGAGTTGACGTTGATCGAGATGAGACGAATCCTATCCGTGGGAATGTGGCTGGATGACAACTTATTTTGAGGCATTTGAAAGTCCTAAACGCTGAAAAACAATGTTAATTTTTGAATCTTGTTTATCGATTCGCTCTGATAAGGAATTCAGTTGCTGATAAATTTTAAGAAGCAGCTCATTATTGCCACTTACATTATTTACACTATTTTCCGCATTTTCTGCTGGTCCTCTAGCGGCTTGTGCAAATGATACTCCGGGCTTGACGAAGTTCGGAGCTAAGACACTGCGGTGTATTTGTGTTTGCTTTGGGGCAGATTTCAATCTTGCATCCTGATATCGGGAGCATCCTCGATATGATGCCGGGTGACCAAAAACACCGCAGTTCACACAATATAGCTTCTCTTTTGGCTCCGTCTGAGCCAATTTGCACTCACCGGGAACATGCACGTCTTTGCATTTAACGCATCGGTAATGCATGGCGCAGTTGGCAGCCGAATGCCCAAATCGTTGGCAGCAATAGCACTGGTTGATTTATCGCTTCTGGAGGCGTTCCCACCTCACCACTCGAAAATTTAAATACCTGATTTGCTGAAGAGCGCTCGGACTGCTCTTATTTGCTATTCGTACCAAATAAAGTGGTAAGTTTTTTTTTTCTACCGTCGACCTTCTTGTCGCGAATGTTTTCACTGAGATAAACTCGATTTGTGGTGCTGTTTCCTTGAGAACCTGGAGAAGATCGACGGTATCTTCTCCGCAGTCCAAGCCCTTCAGCAAGAACGTCTGGTTCTTCTCGCTTTTGGGGGTATACGTGAAGTGCGGAACCTCCCCAGAATTCAAAGCATCTTTCGCTGATTTGAAATCAACCAGTGATTTCGTTCTAATTGACAGCTTCTCAGAACTTATTCGTTTGATTTCGAAATTTGTCAATTTGTTTTCGGCTGCCAACAGCCGAACCATGTCTTTTCCGCTTTGACCGAAGACATTAATTGGCGGAACTTTCTCGGTATTCTTCGCTACTTTTTGAGGAGGACCAGCAGAACTACGGGCTGGTTTCTTCTCCCTATTTCTACTTTCATTATTTTTATTTTTTAAATATAAGATAAAATTATCGTCTTTATTACCTTCGTCTACCTCCATGTCCTGTTGGAGTCCATCCAGCGCCGCAAAGTAGTTCTGGCTTTCGTTGGTGCCACCAGCACTTAATACCTCTTCAGTTACTATTGGAGTTGCAGCTTTCTTCTGTTTTTCGATTTTTCGTATCGGAACAGTCTCTTGAACTTTTTTTGCCGTCTTGAACATTTCTTCGTACGTTTGAATTCTTGCCTTTAGCTCTTCGATTTCACTTCGAAGGCGACACACTTCTTGTCTATCTTCGAGCACTTGTGTTTTGCGACCGGCATCTGCGGTATCCTGGGTGCTCGTGTGTCTCCGCTTGTTGACACTTGCCAATTTCACACCGTCACTCTCCCCGGGGCCCCCCAACGGAGGGAAGCCGTCGGGCTCCTCCATACAGCAGTCCCGAGTTGTCTTTGGTTTGTTGCTTTTCTTGATTTATTGGTATGGTTGGTCGATGCCTTCGACGATTAATTCTTCCCCAATAAATTCAAAACTTGCTTTTGACTGACTCGTACAAAATTAATTCAATTATTTGAAACTGACTTTTGTGAAAAATTAATTAATTTTTAAAATTAATGACAGGAGCTATTAAAAACACGTCTACACGCAACGAGTGCTAGACGTAGAATTCTAGTGATTCTTCGGACGTACTATAAGCCCGTTCAGTTATGATACGTACTAGCTCAAAGTCAGAATGTATCGCAGCCGGGTGGACAGACATACGGCCAAAGCGTGATACTAACCATACCACCTTCTCGAGTGCCAACACATTCGATTAAAATAATGAGATACTCTAAATATTTCTAAGCGAAGGCCCGAAAGAGGCTGCAGTGCTAAAGCAAAAAATGAAGCCGGAGGTCAAGGCTTCATTGCATTGAAGAATGGACTCACTGTTTAGGCTTGATTTAAAATCAAAAGCTTTTGCTTCAATGACTTCTGAAAGTATTTGGGTCCCTCTCTGAGGGTTTGATAGATAGACCTGTTCAAACTTAGTTCCAATCAGAGCAAGCTTCTGCAAACCGTCTCATAAATCTTATTTCCATCAATATTCGGAGTCATAGTACTCGTATTAGCTCAATACCAGCCGTATCTAGAAGATCAATCTCACTACTAGTGACATTAAGTTTCAAAACATTCGCTCGAAACTTCTAACGAAATATATTAATCCTGTTGCCGATAAATATTGATGACGCATGTCAGCAGCTAGCTTTTCAATCTTTTCAACCCTGTAATGGTTGATGTATATCCTTCTTATACTGTTTATATGTTCAATCTTGGGAACTACTTCTTAATCTTCTTTAACTTCGACAAATAGAGGTCTATTTTATCTTAGTTAGATTCCTGTCACTAGCAACCATTGGGCAAGAGTTGCCTTAAAAGATGGTCATTGCTTCTGGTACTACCCATTAAGCCTCATGTGAAACTTTTATATTACTCTATCTGTTTTTCTAAAATTAGGCCAATGACTTTCATAATGAACTGGAATGAGAAAGATATAATCCCTTTGATGATTTGTATCCATAACTATGGCAAAATGGTCGTTATTATAAGGAAGCACCTGCAGTTTTTGATGAGGATTGTTAAATCTAAATTCAAGTCAACCAGTACAAATGTTCAAATATGAACTTGCCCTAGGGTATGTTGGAAACTCCAACCCATATAAATTGCACCTGTATTCAATTTGATTCTCTTTTATCACCGATTTTAGGAATACACCTCGTGGATTATTTTTGGCATTCAGCCATGATGTATGTCGAGCATTAAGATGGCAATTCGAGTATTTCAAACAAGGAGTCGAGCTGCTCCTTGAATTTAATAACGTTTCTTCCCGTTGCATAGGCAGAGATAACAAAGAGGTTATCCTACCTTACAATGAAATTTTGATGCCGGTCACTTCAAGAAATTCAAAGTTTTTGAATTCAAATTTATCAATATGTTGGAAAGGATCTTCTAACTAATATGCTGGTATCACATACCCCACCATAGTGCCATGAATTGAGAGCAGCATGTTGTCAGAATTTTGCTTAACAATGCATTCAAGGAGATAGTTACGTTGAGGTAGAGTTCGAATAGTGATGACGTTGATTGAGATCAGATAAAGCCCATCTCTGGAAATGTGCCTGAATGGCAATGGAAATGTGGCTGAATGGCAGTGTTGACCAAATCGTTGACACTGGTAACTTTGGTTGACTCCTCTTTCTAGGAGGCATTCTCATTTCGCCACCCTTAAATTCAAATACCTTAGCTGTTGAAAGGCACTTATACTTCCTTTAGTAGAAGTTCGTACTAAATAAAATGGTAAATTTTTCTTTTCGATGGTTCATCTCGTTTTTACAAAGTTTTAAACAGAAATGGACTCAATTTCTGATACAGCTTCTTTGAGCATTTGAAGGGTATTAATCATGTGCTCTCCACTTTTACTGTTTGGGGTATAGGAGACGTGATGAACCTCCCCAAAAATCAGAGCATCTTTGGACGACTTGAAGTCAACCAGTAATTTCATTTTGATAAGTAATTTCTCTGGATTTCCTTTTTTAATTCCAAAATTGCTTACTTTATTTTCGGCTCCCAATAGCCAAACCATATATCTACCGCTTTGCCCATGTATATTTATTGGCGGAACTTTTTCTGCCTTGTTGCTGGCTTTACGCAAGGAACCAGAAGAACCTTGAGTTGATTTTTTCTCCTTATTTTCGCCTTCCAGCATTGTAAAGTAATTTCGGCTATCAGCAGTGCTGCCGGCACTTAAAATTTCTTTCAGAGTTGTTTGCTTCACAATTTTTTTCATCTTCGTTTCTTGTTGGACTACTTTTTGCTGCTACGATTTTTTAATCTTGATCCCTTGCTTGAATAGCTCTTCAAGAGGCTGTATCCGTAGCTTCAGATCATTGTTTTCTTTTCGTAGTTTATCTATTTCTTCATTATTAGCGATTATTTGTAATTCACGTCAGAATTTTCTTGATTGTGCTTCCTTTTCGTGATCATTGTCACCCCCTTATTGCTTAATAGTTCTACAAATTCCCACAATAATGAAGGGCCGTCAGGCTCCTTCATGCTACCACGGGTGAAAATAACTTCTTGAATTCTCAAAACGGCGAAGTTTTTAAAAATTAATTTCTAATAGACATATGTAAAAATTTAACTTTTAAAAATTAATGACAATTAAAAAGCACGTCGATACGTAATGAGTACTAGACCAGAGCATATCTACTAACAAGCAAATTCACATAGAACAAATTTCGCATCTAACGGTAGTTAACTTAAAAACCGATTTGTGTATGTATTGCGTAAAATTAGAGATCGATTTGTGTATGTATTGAGTAAAATTTATTTTCCTCTCAAATTGTTAGAAAGGAAAGAAAGAAATGCAAAATAATTTCTCTTATGTTATTTTACGTCCCTTTCTAATCGGAAAAACAGCTGGTGCAGTTGCTTGTTAGTATATATGCTCTGACTAGACGTAGAATCCGATATTTGACCATAAAATTTTGAGGGCGCGATAAACTTGATGCGTGCTATGCCTGAATGACTATCGCGGAGAGGTTGCAGAATCGGAATAAAGGATACAGCCATGAATGACACTAAGCGAATTAAGATGTATGAAGAATCAATATATTGTAGTATAATTGCTTGTTTTTGATTTGGTTTGGCTAACAAAGTGAGTCATTTTCAATGAGTGCTGCAAGCTTCTATGATGAAGTATTTTGATGAGTTTTACCTTATAGCGCTTCAAAATTGATAGAAGTAGTTGACTTTCCAATTCAAGTTGACCAAAGAATGTATTACAAACGTAGAGTGAACGATGGGGATAGGTGTGACTTTAACTTTTTCGCTGGTTCAGATGTGGTCATCTTGTACGTAATAAAAGAGTCACGATAGCGCATTATTATGTTCTACATTCATCGCAAGAAATACCAAAGGAATCGCAATGTCCTCGTCAGTTTCTAGGGTTTTATAAAATATCTTGGTGAAACCCCACTAGCCTCGCGACCTGTCTGTCCGCCCGTCTGTCCTTCCGTCTATTCGTTCATGCGTCACAGCATTTTCCCTTAAAATTCCAACAAATATAGTTATAAAACTTTATGCGTAGATCAAAAGCGGCAACCGCCATAGTTTCGGCAAAAAAAAATTCTATGGAAGTAACCCCTTAAATGTTTTTTACCAAAAGTCACCGACTTGGATTTCAAATGAAAGATCTTAAGGGAAACTTTTAGGATCGAGTATCAAAAGAGTGGAAACGGTGATGAAATGAGTGAGGAGTCAAAATATGCGGAAAATTCTGAGGCTGAAATCATTGGAGACGCATTAACTGGCTTCCTGGGTGATAGGGTATGTCCAATTTTTGATTCCAAAGTTCCCAAGTAGTTGGTTGTGGTCTAACTGAATTTCAAATCCACCGCGAAAAATGTTGCGATGAAACTTTATGCCCGCGAATATATGAGCGAGTGAACTAAGCAGTCCTTACCTTTATTGTCCCAAAAAAATTTGGAAAGGTTGCTAAATCACCATCGTGTAGAGCTTTAAATATTCATAATACAAATAATAATGTTGTATTCTTTTTCTTTGTCTGAAAGAAATGTTTCACACTGAAAAATATATTGAATAGGAGCGTTAGCTAGCTTCAGCTAAATAAGGCTACCGATAGTCAATTATTTTGAAACTACGATTTAATATACAAATTTTATTGCAAGAATTTTAACATTATAATTTGTAAAGTGCTTTCCGAAAGAAATAGGTGTATAAGTTAAGTGTAAGAATCCTTCAAAGCTTTTCAGTGGGGTGTTTCGTATAGAAATTTGGGGGCGTATTGTGAAAGCACAGTTCAGTCTAGTACTATTGTTATTACTAGACACTGGATGCTTTAAAGTTAGCCATGCCTCCCCTGCGATATCGAAACAGGCTCTTTGTCTTGTAATGGTTTTCAACTTTCTGATCATGTGGGTACTCTATTAACGATTAAATTATATAAAAACAACGATTTCTAACCCATACATCCCGAACTCATTGTCTGTTTTACATATTCAAGTCCCGATTCCTTGGCACGGCGAAGGAATATAACATACAAACTACATATCAGAGGACAAAAGTATTTGCGATTTGCTGTAGGATTCATTTAAAATCAATTAAGTTACATATTTTTGTACTACCGTGATGAAGCAAATTATTTGTCAGTATGGTAAAATGTTCAATAAATGTTAATGAGGTGTTATCAATAAAAGAGAACAGTGAAAGTAGTTCAAATTGATGCTAACATCTTAACAAAATGCAGAGCAAAAATGTAATATTGTTAATGCATGCATGAGCTATCCAACAATTATTTCATAAACGATATTTTCAGCAAGAGGTCATATTGAAATTTGGAAGATCACTGCCGAAGTATAATCTATTTGCGAATTTGTTAAGTATTTGGGAGCGCAACACCAAAATGTACGAGTATGCCTTGAAGGCTAAAAATATCTTCACTGTAATATTAACCGACCATCACCGTTTATTCTAATGCACGACTGGGCTGATCAATGAAATGCCTGCCTCAAAACGTTAGTATCCGAATCAATTTGTTTATTTATGCTGACAAATAATATATTTTTATCTATTTTCTAGGTTCCTAACAACGTCATGACGGTAAAGGAACTTCCCGTTATTCTTCTTACCAGAAGTATCTCTGCACGATATACATTTCAACGTATTCGAGAGTATTATCATAGATCGACATGTGATTGTTTCCACGGTACTACCAAATACAATAATTTATTTGGAAACTAGACACGTTCACTATTCAGCTATGCAATCGTCAGATCTTGTCGTTTATGTAATAAAATTAAATTCGTGTAAATTAGACTAGTTTTCATTAGATACTGATCCTTTCTTATCCTTGTTCCTAATTGTGATGTTCGTTTGACTTGATTCGCCACTGTTTACTTTACAATATATATTTACAAATCTTTTGCAAACAAAATTTGGTCAGCCAAAATGAATCTCTTAGCAACTAAATTGACATGGTTCCAAATAGTCGCATACTTAAGAATCGTTTAAAATGACATGCGTATTAAGGTATTCTAAAGGTAGACAAGAATATATAGTAGTTAATATAATTGAAGCCTGAGATTAACTTTATAGCTTCAGCTGCGTTAATTTAAATTCAACTTTAGACTTAATCAATTAGGGAAAACGTTTGTCACTATCTTTCTACTTTTTCGTCGGTGATTCTGGCCGAGTCACTTTAAAGCAAATTCTATTAAAATGTACGCACATTTGGTGAACGACTCTCATACCGTAATGACAATGGGCTACGGTAGTTGTGATACACAACATGTACAGTATCAAACGCTCTAAAATTGGAACGTTCATACCAAATAAAATACTGATTACATAAATAGGTGTCATCCAATGAAATGCTTCACATCGAGTATTAGACATTTGCGCGACAATGAGTCGACACTTGTATTTATTGAATCCGGACAAGTGTTCATTCGTCAGATACTCGTTGTTGCAAACTGCATTCGCTCCGCCGGACATAATCCGAGGTCTAATTCGGTGGTAAATTTAGTCGGCTGCCAATGTCTTCTCGGAAGCGGCTATCTGAAATTGATTAGTCTCTGAAGCACTCGCTCACTAAAATTTGTTTTCAAGCGCAATTGCAATCTAGCTACTGACTTATGTAATAACCTTTTCTATTTAGTTATTAACTAAACTAACCTC
Source organism: Odontomyia ornata (assembly GCA_963969285.1). NCBI lineage: Eukaryota > Metazoa > Arthropoda > Insecta > Diptera > Stratiomyidae > Odontomyia > Odontomyia ornata. The sequence continues at coordinate 182,890,827 of OZ017741.1, read as the reverse complement.
TTTCCTAATTTTTCTGCTCCGGTGAATGTCACTGCCTCACGAATAACGTTTTCCCAAAAACACTTTAAGCACACCACGCGTTTCTTCATAGATTAACAGGGAATACGTTTCACTCCACCACGTCGCGCCAAACGACGTATAGCTGGTTTTGTAATACCTTCGATATTATCACGAAGAACTTTATGATGACGTTTAGCGCCTCCATGTGCTGTCGAAATTTTCGGTTGTCACCTCGGACAAAACATATGTGCGTGGAATGGCACTTCATATGGCGGAAATGTGCTTCTTCAGATGTCGCCAGTGGCATAGTTTTCTCGATGGCCACGGTGGAGGGGCATTTCCAGATGTGTATGTCTCGAAATGTGCCGGGGTTGGATTAATTCTATATTTCGAATATTTATATCCACGGATATAAATATTTGGACAGAAAAAAAAATATTTTCTGCACAACGATATCCGCACAACAGATGAAGTCCGCTGGCACTTCGAGGACATATCCATCTGGCAGGTTACAAGGGTTCGGGATCGGAATCACTTCGATTCCTGGGTGCAGGCGTCACATTACACATTCCCCCCCCCAAAATCGAAGTAATTACGATCCCGTCTCCTTGGTAACAGGTCTTGGTTAGGGACGTGGCGGGTCGAAGATCCGTTTCGAAGGATAGGCTACAACCCTGTTCGTGAAGACTCGACAGTGACTATATAGTAGGAAGTCAGGTGTTATTCGGAGGCCTTCGTCTAGGCAGAGATTTGGGATAAGCCAAGGTTTCTCGTGGGAATTAGTTGCACTTCATCGTCTAAGGTCTTTTGCGTGGTAAATTCCCAGGGTCTTACCAGTCATGTCCGCGATGAGGTATCGGGTGGGGCTTATGACTTGCATGACTCGACACTTCACGAATTTCTTGTCTAGTTTGGCATTGTAATGGCGGGTGGCATCGCTCTGTCGGAAGTTTCGACGATATATTTCGTCGCCGGCCTTAAAGCCAGAAGGATGAGATCGCAAGTTGTACCGCTCCTCTCCCATCCGTCTACTTTCTTCAATCTTCTCCCGCAGTTGATCTCGCAGAAGTTGGAGCTTTTCGTGCGGTTCTAGAACCACGATTGGGTCCTCTAGCGATTTCAGCTGCCGCAATAGCCGGTAAGCGCTCCCATGACAGATCATATACTGGCCGAACACTGCAAAATACGGCGAAATGCCGGTCGTGGCGTGGTACGACGAGCGCAGTGCACTAGTGATGGCGGACAATTTGCGATCCCAGTCCCTCTGATTCGGGTGGACATAGGCGCGAATGGCCGCTATGAGCGTACGATTCAGTCGTTCGGATGCGTTGGCTTGTGGTGAATAGACGGCAGTTCGTTGGTGGATGATGCCGTATTTGGACATTAGGTCTCGGAACTTGCTGGAGGTGAACTGGACCCCATTGTCGGAGACAAGTTTCTCCGGAACTCCAAACATGTGAAAGACTCGGTTCTCCAAAAAGCTGATTATAGGTCCAGTGTGCATGTTACGTAGTGGTTCTATGATAGGGAATTTGGAGAGCTGGTCCAGGACCACGACAGCTCCCGTGTGACCAGAAGCAGATCGAGGGTAAGGACCGATAAGATCAATGTACAAGCGCTGGAACACGCGTTCGGGGACCTCAACCTTACCCATGGGTGGTCGAAGAATGGTGTTGGGCGCTTTAGTGCACTTGCATAGCTCACAGGAGGCTACGTACGCTTTTATCTGTTGTGCCATCTTAGGCCAAAAGAAACAGGTTTTCAACCGCCTAAGTGTACGACCGTATCCGCCGTGCGCACTTGATGGGTGGTCATGAGCCCGCCTGATAAGATCAGTGGTTAATTCTTCGGGCACCCACAACTTCCACTGTTCTTCTTCTTGTATGGGGTCACCGGATGCGTGTCCCATCCGCTTGTAAATAAATCCATCCGTCAACCGCAGTTCAGGAAGCTGGGGCTGTTGGTTCTGGATAGTGTGAATCAGTTGGGTGTAGCTGGCTGACTTGAAGGCAGGATGGTCCAGATCGATCAATTGGGGGCTGTCGTCCTCTTGGACCAACTCGGCTCCTTCAGGGGCGAACATTCTGGATAGGGTGTCGGGGACTACATGCTGGCTTCCTTTTCGGTGGCGAATTGTGAAGTCAAATGCCTGGAGTTTCAGTGCCCACCTGGCCAATCTGCCGTTGAGATCAGTCTGGCTCATTAGCCATTTCAGAGAAGCGTGATCCGTAACGATTTCAAAGGTGTGTCCCTCCACATAGGCTCGGAAGCGTTTCACTGCCAACACCGCGGCTAGACATTCTTGCTCGGAGACCGTGTAATTTCGCTGGGCTGGGTTCAACTTGTGAGACATGAAGGCTATAGGTCTCTCCTCGCCGTCTTGTGCAACCTGGACTAAGACTGCTCCCACCCCATGTTGACTCGCGTCACAATGGATTGAGAACGGTTTGTCAAAGTCCGGGCTGTGCAGTACGGGGGCCGTAGTCAGACTCTTCTTTAGCTCTTCAAAGGCTCGCAAGCTGGGCTCTTCCCAGACGAATTTACGTCCCTTACGCAGCATGTCGGTCAAAGGAGTGGTTATGGTGGCATAGTCACGTACAAAACGCTGGTACCATCCGCATAACCCTAAGAATCGGCGTAACTGTTTGGTGGTCTTGGGTAGTGGAAAAACGTCAATCGCTTGAGTCTTTTCCGGATCGGTCTTGATATGCCCATGCCCAATGATGTGACCTAAATACTTCACCTCCGTCATCACGAACTGGCTCTTCCTTATGTTGATGGTTAATCTTGCCCTCCGGATGTGTAGAGCCACCTCCTGAAGCAGGTCGATGTGTTCGTCAAAGGTCTCGGTTATAAGCAACAGATCGTCCAAGTAAACGAAAACTTGGTGCCGCAAATGAGGTGGTATCACCTTGTCCATAAGGCGCGTCATTGTTTGGGGGGCATTACACAATCCGAATGGCATGGTCACGAATTGATATAAGGGCCGGCCTGGGACTGTGAAGGCTGTTTTCTCCTTTGAACCGGGGTCTAAAGGAATTTGCCAGAAGGCGTCCTTGAGGTCTAAGCTCGTGATGAAATGGGCTTTAGGCAATCGACTCAAAATGCCTTCGATCAACGGTAGAGGATATGCGTCCTTGACTGTGACGGCGTTCAAGCGTCTGGCATCTAAGCATAACCGGACCTTGTTCGGCTTGACCACTAAGGTGACTGGGGAAGCCCACGCGCTCTGTGATTCTTCGATTACGCCTAATGCTAGCATTCGATCCACTTCGGCATATAACGATTTTTCCTTCGCCGGAGATATGGCGAAATGTCTCTGTTTTATGGGTTTAGCATCCCCCACATCTATAGTGTGGAACACCAGGGCAGTCCGCCCGAGACCTTCCTTCTCGTGCGAGGGAAAAGCCGATATAGCCGAGTCGAGACGCAGTCGCTGAGTTACATCCAGTGTATGCCGTAGTAAGTTAGTGGGTTGAGATTGGTCAGGAACGGTGGTGACGGACTCCAGGGTCGAACTGGAAAATAGTGCCGGGGCCAAGTTAAATTTTCGAACGAAATCCACTCCTAAATAAAGATTCTGGGTTAACTGAGGTATGATGAAAAATTCCATAGGTTTAGTTACCCCTTTAAAGGTGACATCCGTCATAATTTTTCCCACTACAGAGTGACGAGTTCCGTCTGCCGTGCTTAACCAGGAGGTGAAATGACGGATTTGGTCCGCGTGCTTGGCCAGTACCTGCCCTGCAAACTCGGCAGAGATACAATTCACACTGGCTCCCGTATCGACTAAGCCTGATACTCGTTTTTGCAGGAGGTGTACTGACGCATATGGCCGGACATCCTCCCTCAATAATTCGTCTAAGTATATGCCCTTCAACACTTTTCTCGACTGCCTGACTTTTCTCCAGAAGCTCCGCATCCGACGCGTGGCTCGCTTGCTTCGCGGTGGGACAGTTGTGGCCAATTCCTCATGGAAGATGCGCTGTCGAGTAGCCAAATAATTCCGCAACCTGACATGAAAAGGTTTTACATGCCAAGGAGCCTTCGTCTCGCTATCATTTCCCTGTGCATTGGCCTCGGCGAAGGACGGCGTCGGTTGTGGAACTTCGGGAGAACTGTGTTTAGCGGTGCGAGTCAGCAGAGTTGGAGTCATGATGGGAGCTGGGTCATAGCTGGTGATGGGGTCTGGATTTGTTCGTCCGGGGTCTAGGAGTGCCGACGGGTGGTCGCGGCACTCGGTGGCAAGTTTTTTCGCCCTTTGCAATTTGCACAGTCAGGTGCGTATGTGTCGGCCTTCCCGCAGCGGTAGCAGAAAAGCGTCGGCTCCGCTGGACATGCATAGAACCGATGTCCCGGTTGTCGGCAGTTCCAACAGACCGTCGGGCTTGTAAGTGCTTCAAGGGAGGGTCGATCAATCAATGCTGGGTCCTCAAGCTCCGGTGGTGCTCCGCTCCTCGGTACTGGTACTGGATCAGCAAGCAGGTGGTCCGCTGCCATCAACTCCGCGGTGTGATGATTTCGGGGATTTGGTCCCGTTATGCGAGGTTGTGGACGGAAGGTACCTCGTCGCTCATCCAAGTGTTCTTGTCTACGCGCATGGAGGCGCAATCCCTGTATGGTGTTGATGGGAAAATGTAGCAGGCTGTTCTGGAGATCCCAGCGCATGTTCTCTCTGATAATTTCTACTAATTCGTCCTCGGGCATGGTATTTCGCAGGCGAGTGCTCAATCTCACTATACTGGTGTAGTACTGGTCGAACGGTTCGTGAGCGCCTTGTTTCCGTTTCTTTATTTGCTCTCTTAGCTCTCTCTCAGTGAAGCCATCCTCAAATCGATTGCGGAAGGCTGCACTGAAAGAGTGCCAAGTGGGACGTGGCGTTGACTCTTTAAAGCTCCAGTACCAGTCGGCAGCGTCGCCGCTGAACAAAAGATGTGCATGCCGGAGGAAGGCCGAGGAATCCCCTCCCAGGGTGCTGGATACCAACGCCTGAATCCGGAAAAGGAACCGGTCCGCCGATATCATATCGTTGAACCCTGTAAAGTTCAGGCGCCAACTCTCCATGATACGAGGCGTCGGGTCTCGGAAAAGTGTCAATGCGTTCCCGGGGGGAATCACATCCACGATTGACCTGTTGTACTGAACTGCCTCGGGGGCTGGAGGTACCAACGGAGGTCCGGTACTGTGTCGCGGTCTGTATTCGGGAGCTCTGGGATCCATTCCCGAGTTCCTTGGAGGTGGGACCCATTGCTCGGATTGTCGGGAGTGGGGCATAGCCACACTGGGATTTGGCTCCCAGCCAAGCGGAGTTCTCACGCGGCTGGGTGGTTGGCTCAACGGGAGATTCTGGATCTTTCCCTCCAGGTTGCCAATCCTCTCCGACATATCCCTCATCAACGCCACGAGGGTGTCAATGGAGTGGGCGGAAGGCATGGTTGTCACCTCGGACACGACACCTGCAGCCGGAACTTCACCGCCTACTGCTCCTTGCAGGTCTAAGAGTGGTTGTGACGGTTCGGCTGCTGGAGCTCCTTTCGCCACTGCTCCACGCGTCGGTAGGGGCGTTCCGATGGGGACGTCTAGGGCGGTCCGCTCGATGGGTCGCCGACATAATGGGCAACTCTCTGACGTGAGGAGGAGCTGTTGTACACAGGCACGATGGAATAGATGTCCACAATCCAATCGCACGCTGTGTACGCCCTCCACTACGTCCTCGAAACAGATTCCACAGTTCGCGGGTTGGACCGCTTTGGACCGGGTCCACCGCTTTTCTGGGGTCCGCTTCGTTGCCATTTTCGTTCAATCTGGTGGGTTTATTATGGGTGGTTGCTAGTATGAAATGCGAGGAAGAAAAAAAAAATTATAAAATATAAAATATACTTATTCCTACTAAAGTTTATAGAATAATAAAAGATTTTAAATATTATCACTAAATTAGTGGCCGTTAGTGGCGAGCTAATAATAGAGACTGGGGAAAAAAAAAATTGTTTAAGACACACTTTCCTTTCCAGTGGTCGACCTCTTCAGCGGGAAATGAGAGTGCGTGGTAATCTGCCGAAGAAAGGGTGCTTCGGTCGATTTACGAAATTTAACCCCATACCCACATACATTACAAAAAACCGTCTCTAAACTACGTTAAAGTGACTCGACGAGACAAGTGGTAGAGCTACCGTAACGACTTTGTACGCGGTCAAAATTCCCGACGCGTAGAAGCATTCCGGGCTTCGCCACTCCAGCATACGCCATCGAACGTTGAACCGATACCACTCGTCTAACACGCATAAGAAATAGTTAGAATCCTTCCGCGACATAAAGGCAAGGTAGCCTTCTATTTTCTTGAGAGTCCATGCTGATAGGTAAACCCATCAGACTGGCAGTTCCATCAAGAAAATAGAAGGTCCTTACAGGGGTTAACCTGGGACAACACATCGGAAGGATTCTGTCGCGAAAAAAAAATCAAACAAAGGAGAGCGGAAGCTACAACTCACGTGAAGCGACTGCGAGTGTGTATCACACAACTCCACTGCTCCTGTTAGTGGGACTCGAGTACCAAAGTACCTTACATCCTCCGTAAAGGACCAACTCGTCAGAAGACGCGAAGTTCTTTCCCCCTTAGGATGTTTTTTGGGCCCCACGTTGGGCGCCATTTGTAATGGTTTTCAACTTTCTGATCATGTGGGTACTCTATTAACGATTAAATTATATAAAAACAACGATTTCTAACCCATACATCCCGAACTCATTGTCTGTTTTACATATTCAAGTCCCGATTCCTTGGCACGGCGAAGGAATATAACATACAAACTACATATCAGAGGACAAAAGTATTTGCGATTTGCTGTAGGATTCATTTAAAATCAATTAAGTTACATATTTTTGTACTACCGTGATGAAGCAAATTATTTGTCAGTATGGTAAAATGTTCAATAAATGTTAATGAGGTGTTATCAATAAAAGAGAACAGTGAAAGTAGTTCAAATTGATGCTAACATCTTAACAAAATGCAGAGCAAAAATGTAATATTGTTAATGCATGCATGAGCTATCCAACAATTATTTCATAAACGATATTTTCAGCAAGAGGTCATATTGAAATTTGGAAGATCACTGCCGAAGTATAATCTATTTGCGAATTTGTTAAGTATTTGGGAGCGCAACACCAAAATGTACGAGTATGCCTTGAAGGCTAAAAATATCTTCACTGTAATATTAACCGACCATCACCGTTTATTCTAATGCACGACTGGGCTGATCAATGAAATGCCTGCCTCAAAACGTTAGTATCCGAATCAATTTGTTTATTTATGCTGACAAATAATATATTTTTATCTATTTTCTAGGTTCCTAACAACGTCATGACGGTAAAGGAACTTCCCGTTATTCTTCTTACCAGAAGTATCTCTGCACGATATACATTTCAACGTATTCGAGAGTATTATCATAGATCGACATGTGATTGTTTCCACGGTACTACCAAATACAATAATTTATTTGGAAACTAGACACGTTCACTATTCAGCTATGCAATCGTCAGATCTTGTCGTTTATGTAATAAAATTAAATTCGTGTAAATTAGACTAGTTTTCATTAGATACTGATCCTTTCTTATCCTTGTTCCTAATTGTGATGTTCGTTTGACTTGATTCGCCACTGTTTACTTTACAATATATATTTACAAATCTTTTGCAAACAAAATTTGGTCAGCCAAAATGAATCTCTTAGCAACTAAATTGACATGGTTCCAAATAGTCGCATACTTAAGAATCGTTTAAAATGACATGCGTATTAAGGTATTCTAAAGGTAGACAAGAATATATAGTAGTTAATATAATTGAAGCCTGAGATTAACTTTATAGCTTCAGCTGCGTTAATTTAAATTCAACTTTAGACTTAATCAATTAGGGAAAACGTTTGTCACTATCTTTCTACTTTTTCGTCGGTGATTCTGGCCGAGTCACTTTAAAGCAAATTCTATTAAAATGTACGCACATTTGGTGAACGACTCTCATACCGTAATGACAATGGGCTACGGTAGTTGTGATACACAACATGTACAGTATCAAACGCTCTAAAATTGGAACGTTCATACCAAATAAAATACTGATTACATAAATAGGTGTCATCCAATGAAATGCTTCACATCGAGTATTAGACATTTGCGCGACAATGAGTCGACACTTGTATTTATTGAATCCGGACAAGTGTTCATTCGTCAGATACTCGTTGTTGCAAACTGCATTCGCTCCGCCGGACATAATCCGAGGTCTAATTCGGTGGTAAATTTAGTCGGCTGCCAATGTCTTCTCGGAAGCGGCTATCTGAAATTGATTAGTCTCTGAAGCACTCGCTCACTAAAATTTGTTTTCAAGCGCAATTGCAATCTAGCTACTGACTTATGTAATAACCTTTTCTATTTAGTTATTAACTAAACTAACCTCTTTCCTAATTTTTCTGCTCCGGTGAATGTCACTGCCTCACGAATAACGTTTTCCAAAAACACTTTAAGCACACCACGCGTTTCTTCATAGATTAACAGGGAATACGTTTCACTCCACCACGTCGCGCCAAACGACGTATAGCTGGTTTTGTAATACCTTCGATATTATCACGAAGAACTTTATGATGACGTTTAGCGCCTCCATGTGCTGTCGAAATTTTCGGTTGTCACCTCGGACAAAACATATGTGCGTGGAATGGCACTTCATATGGCGGAAATGTGCTTCTTCAGATGTCGCCAGTGGCATAGTTTTCTCGATGGCCACGGTGGAGGGGCATTTCCAGATGTGTATGTCTCGAAATGTGCCGGGGTTGGATTAATTCTATATTTCGAATATTTATATCCACGGATATAAATATTTGGACAGAAAAAAAAATATTTTCTGCACAACGATATCCGCACAACAGATGAAGTCCGCTGGCACTTCGAGGACATATCCATCTGGCAGGTTACAAGGGTTCGGGATCGGAATCACTTCGATTCCTGGGTGCAGGCGTCACATTACAGTCTTCTATTTTTTGGCGGAGCAAGCACATCTTCCTCTGTTTTTAGGCCGGGCTAAATCTCATATATTTGCAAGTATGTAACGTAGTTTCTCTTACAAAGTATGATCTTTCCTCTTTCTCCATATCTGGGAAACGCATCTTGGGAATTTAACCTGAATCTATTAAGTGAGCATCGCATCAGCTCTTTACCTCATATCTGCGCAAAAGTACACCTTAGGCGCTAGTAAACGATGCAGAAGAGTTCCCTCTATTTCAATGAAGTAAACCATTTTTTAAGTTCTTCACCAAGATTTCATGTTTTACCACAAAAGAAAAAATGCCACCCTAATAAAGTACAACTTATATTTCTATGTGGTGTAAAGTGAGTACATATATATGGCAAAAGCCGTCGGGCCTTGCTTTGTTGTGTGAGCAGACGCGTTTTGACTCTTTGAGTCATCTTCAGTGACACAGTGATGGAAGTCATCTTCAGTGACACTGAAGATGAAGTCGAAATGTGTCTGCTCACACAACAAAGCAAAGCCCAACGGCTTTTAAAGAAAAAAGAGAATTGGACTAGGGATATTAAATAAACATTGCTATTAAGTAGAGAACTAGTTGACCTTCTTTACGGTTACCTTAAATAAGCCAGTTTGGCTAGGAAATAAAAAGGAGCCAAGATAATCCATTCTTCTAATGACGACGAACCACTCGCACACAAGATGAAAGATTGTTTTTTTTATTCTTGCAGCTTCAATTCCAGTAAAAGTCAGTAGTAGGGTGGGTATATCTTATGCATCACATACAAGAGTGAGCTACCAGAACTGCTATTATAGTACGAAGAGATTCCCTACCCAATGTCATAGTTCTTTAATATAATGGATATCAAATACGTTCAAAATTTGTCTGTAGGCCACACAGAACAATTGTTCTATCAAAAAACTTTCAGCGTTCTTCAAGTACTCCAAGCTTATGGCTAGTTTTGCAGAGGACACCTAAATATCACTTGGAAACGACTAGGACACCTCCTGTCAAAGAGTACCAGGTTTTGCATTGCATTGACATCTCGTTTCGAGGTGAATGTCATTTAATGACACGTCTTGATCAGACCATCTTTACAAAATAGCAGCTACAATTAGAACAAATTTTGCTTCTTACAGTACTTATATGTTAGAGTAGGGACGAATGGATTAAAATTGCATATGTATTGTAGACAAAAATTTGAATTTGCAAGCAATTGAACCAACACAAGGTAAAATCTAATCTACGAGTATATTTTACACGTTTATTTTCCTCTCTTTTTATTTTGATAGCTCCTTGTTGCAAGTGCTATTTAGTATAAATGCTCAGTCTTGGTTATCAGTGAAAATAAGAATATTCACACAAAATATTTGATTATACAATATAAAAGCCAATTCGCTAATTTATGAATCACCAAGAACTCCAGAGTAAAATCTTCAAATTTAAGGCAACTGAGTATACAAGAGCGGTCCTATGAGTACTTAACCTACAAAAGGTAAATGAAAATTTTGGAAAAGTGGCGATTTACGAGTATTTCTCAACACAATCTTCTCTAAGCTCGATACACTTCAACCAGCAATGCTCCAACTTCTTTAACCCGTCTGAAAAATACGTTTTCTCAATGTCTGGAAAGTAGGCCTCCGTGGTGGCGATGATTTCCTTATGTGACTCAATTTTTACCCGACGAGTGACTTTTTCAAGTTTGGAAACAAAAAGAAGTCGCACTGTGCCAAATCTGGAGAATACGGTGGATGAGGTAGCAGTTCTTAGCCCGATTCGACCGTGGCAACGGTGAAGGTGTGAGACGGTGCGTTGTCATGGTGGGGGAGCACTTTTTTCTTCGTCAAATGTGGCTTTTTTGTGCAATCCGGCATCAAATTGGCCCGGTAATTTGGCATAGTAGAGCCTTTGCTCTTTTGCAGGTATTCGATGCAGATCACACCTTGTGAATGCCAGAAAATGGTGGCCATCACCTTCCCGAGCGATAGGATAGTCTTCGCCTTCTTTGGAGCACGTTTGCCGGGTAAATTCCACTGTTTCAACTACTCCTTGGCCACTGCTGTGCACCAGTGGAGCCACGTCTCATTGACGGTCATGAAACGATGCTGTCGAATTGAGCAAACATGGAACATATCGCGCCGACAGCTATCTCATGCCCAAAATTCCATGCAGGATATGACCCACATAGTCTTTTGAGATGCCTACTGTCCCAACTCTCTCGCGCACCTTCAATCGGTGGTCTGACAATACAAGATAATGGATTTTTGTCACTATATCCTCCTTGGTAGCCGTTTTTGGAGCACTTGGGCGTGGTTAGCCAAAAACCGACGTGCGACCACGTTGAAACTTGTTCAACCAATTTTTTACGGTCACCATCACTGGAACAGAGTCACCGTGTACCGCATCCAAGCGCTTTCACCGACCGATATTGCTCTTTCTCCATTTTCCTAAAATCCGCGGGTACACCCGCTTCCACACGCGGTCAAAACAAAACTACCGTTCTAATCCAGCTGAAATTTTGACAGCAGTCGTTTACAAGAATGTACTACACTATATTGAGTCTCTCTTGCGGTAGTGGTACCATCGGATGATGAGGCTAAGTACTTATCGGACCGATACTGCTGCCCACTTTAGCAATCATTTTATGCCGTCTTTGGTATAAATTCCCACCAAATCAACAAGCGACCCTGCTTCTGTTGTCCGTTTTAGAAAGAAATATGTTCCATGTGACTTAGATCACTTCACATTAAACCGAAGATATCTTTTCAATGTCACCATTGGGAGTTATGAATGCATTGAAAAAGCTGGATTTCAGTTCAAATTCAATGTTATTATCTGAGCACGAATGTGCAATCTCTAAAGTTATTATGAAAGAAGGTATTCAGGGTTAAATTTAAACAAATTAGATATTTATATAAAATACGCGGAAATAAATTTACAAGATAATTTCGTCTGATATTTCTGATATCGATGATGACTGTTTCAATCTGACATTACCAACAATCGATTGTTAACTACTCTGTAGAACATAGTCGAATACTCAAATCACCTTTCATAAGATGAAATTCACGGTACTGATTGTCCAGTCTGCAATGAACTTCAAGCTTTCCACGTTTGTCATAAGCAGAAAAAATAATTGCAAGTGTTCTTTGGGATCCACACATCGCAACAGCCGCACAAAAACAATTTTCGACCAATAGCATATATCATCTGATCTCATTTTTGACAAAAGCCCAATGAAAATTTAATTAAAAAAATCATCACTCGTACGAATAGAGAAATAAATTTTTTTTTATTTTTTTGTGGTAGGGAGGTGAAGGCATTTACGCCCGCCGAGTCTGGCAGTGTAGGACTCCCATGGGGGATACCCTTGGACTACCCACTAAACACCTCCCCTGTCAATCTGAGAACCTAGCCTGGAACCGTTTGACACATTACTTCGGGCCAGGTCTCGTTTTGTTATGCCGTGGGGCGCCTTCAAGCTGGGGAGTCCCTTTCCTAGCGGGAGGGGAGAGGGGGAGGGGAAATGCCAGAAGAGTGATCCCCCAGCCTCAGCACCTCCGGCTGCTGCGACTCCCTTTTATCTTTTAGGACTGCCCGAGCATAATGTGCCACCTGGTTCCATTTGTCAACCGATTCGAGCATCACCGCAACTATATTATCCGGGGTGAGCTCTCTCGTCTCACTGTAGAGTTCCCTTCGCAGCCTGGCCCATTTGGTACACGCAAAAAATGTGTGACAGGCATTGTCCTCCTCTCCTGGGCAAAACCGACAATCGGGAGACCGTGACTTACCGATCTTGTGCAGGTAAGACTGAAAACACCCGTGCCCGCTCAAAAGCTGGGTCAGATAGAAGTCAGTCTCACCATGTAGAGTACGCGTGATAAGTATTTTGTAGTGTAGCTTCGTAGCTCGACAAGAACCCGCCTCATATGATCCCGCAAATGCTAGTCGTCAAGCACGCGTACGCGGTCGTTAAGCGAAGCTAGTTAGCTGAGCTCGGTGTTGTTTTAGCTCGCTGACACTTGTGCCAGACCATTGGCACCCGTGTCCTACACGGACATTTAAAAATAATCATTACAATGGCGCCCAACGTGGGGCCCGAAGGGGAAACAACACCACTCTCCTGCGAGTTCTCACATTTTTAATTTTGCTGTCGGCAGATGAACCGATTCAATTTTTATTGTCGCCCTCACCATTTGATATTAACGTAGCATACTTTGGAGGGTTCCATAAAGTAAAGATAGAGTCACCGATAAACTCTCTTTTGGTGTTGTTTGTCTTGTCTTCGGTATAATAAGGTCTATAGCATCTTCTGGAGTTCTTCGTTCGTGGTGGCTCAGTCGCCTGAACATGCCGATGATGTTAAAGAGTAGTGCGTCCCTTAATGTTACCAAAAGAAAGGTTTGAACATTTTTATACAGTTTGAAGTCGGACAGTTCTAATTTTGAACAAACTGATGGTGCTAGGGGTTTTCAAATACATTGCTTGGAGTTGCGTCAGTTTTTGCTGGGAGCTAATCTGATGACCGGCAGTGATAAAATCCGCATCATCATATAGTCCTGACCGACACCCGATTTGTTTTTATGATTGGTTAGCAGTTTTTATTAGCATACTTTCGTAGAAGACAGGGACTTGTATTCAAGGAGAGGGGCCTAAAATTATAACAACCATCTCTCCACTGCGGAAACAATTGTTTCTTCACTAGTGTAGAGCGAAATCCTTCAGTCTCTCCATGCCTGGGTCGGCATCGAAGAGACTGCCCTGTAATAAACATAAGCAGTCGAGCAGCCCCGTGGTGATCAGGAGTGGCTGCTCCTGAAGTGATAAGGTGGTCACCCCGTCGAAACTGCTTGGTTTGTTGTTTTACTAGTGTAAAGTAAACTGCATCCGTCAAGTTTCCATCCTTTAGGCAGAGATGAGTGGTTCACTTCAGCCACTTTAACATCTGTAGGTTTGACATTCCTCTTGTAATGCAACGACCTTCTTCGGTGAAAGTAACGGTTGCTTTTTGTGTAATGTTTGCGTTTGTCTCAAACCTCCGTGTCCGCTAACTTTAACGAGGCAAAACAATATTGAATTTCTGTAGAGTAGATTAATTGACACCTAATAGAACTTTTCTAAAGACAATAAAAATTGATCGGTGCGTCTTGTAGAGTAGAGTACGCGTGATAAGTATTTTGTAGTGTAGCTTCGTGGCTCGACAAGAACCCGCCTCATATGATCCCGCAAATGCTAGTCGTCAAGCACGCGTACGCGGTCGTTAAGCGAAGCTAGTTAGCTGAGCTCGGTGTTGTTTTAGCTCGCTGACACTTGTGCCAGACCATCGGCACCCGTGTCCTGCACGGACATTTCGAAATTCATTACAATGCCTTCGATTTAGTCACAGTCCCACATCCGGGGTGAGGCGCGCAGTCCACCTTCCCTTCGTACAATTCCTCCAAGACTGCTGCCAATCGTTGAGCGAGCGTTGTCTCCCCTCGCGGACAACCATCTCCCTCGCATCCTCGTTTCGGCGCAGGTAAGTAGCGCGGCGCTCTCTAGCAAGGAGGGCGACAGGTATCATGCCTGCAATCACTCTCACCGCCGAGTCGGAGACTGTTAGATACGAAGATGCAATTCTTAGTGCTACTCTTCTCTGTACCTGTGCCAATCGTTTTCGGTATACCTCCTTGCTGAGAGCGTCACACCATACCTCTGCTCCGTACAGTAGCACTGACCCTACAGCACTCATCAAGAGGCGTCTTCTTGATGGGCTAGGTCCCCCTACGTTGGCCATAAGTCGACTCAGGGCCGATATTCCCGAAGCAGCCTTCTCAGCCGTTGCCCTGATTCGCTCAGAGAAACTCATCTTCGAGTCGATCAGTAGCCCCAGGTACTTCACCGCTGGCTTCGATTCGATTTGTATACCTCCAATACTGATCATCCTTACTCTAGGGATTCTCTTTTTTGTCAAGATGGCCACTTCGGTTTTCTCCAGTGCTAAACTCAGCCCGCGAGCAGTCATCCAGTCCCTCACTCGGCGCATTAGCATACCTAGCCTAAGTTGCGCTTGTTCAACGGTGCGTCCGGTGACCAGAGCCGCAACATCATCCGCATAGCCGACCAAGCGCGACTTATCTGGCATCTCAAGTCTCAGTAGCCCGTCGTAAGATACGTTCCACAGGTCTGGACCAAGGATAGATCCCTGGGCAACACCCGATGTAATTTCCATCCTTCGTTGGCCCTGTGTCGTGTCGTAGAGCAGGCTTCGGTCCATTAGGTAGTTCCTCAAAAGCCGCATTAGATATTCTGGAACTTGAAAAGAGTTTTCCAGCGTGTCCAGAATATCCACCCATCTAGCGGAGTTGAAGGCATTCCTGACGTCGAGTGTCACCAACAGGACGATCCGTCGCTTGGTGCGACTATATGCCTCTGCCTTTTGGACCGCGTTCACCACCTCTGCAATCGCATCAATGGTAGAACGTCCTGCTCTAAAGCCGTACTGCCGAGGAGATAGGTCCCCAGCAGCACGAATCGCGTCAGTGAGTCTTCCCTTGATGAGTTTCTCTAGCACTTTCCCAGCCGTGTCTAGCATGCATAACGGGCGGTATGCAGGCGGCGATTCGGGATTTCCCTTCCCCTTGCTGACCAGCACGAGCCTCGCCACCTTCCATCGTACCGGGAAAACCCCGTCCCGTAGGCAAGCGTTGAATGTGCTGAGCAGCAAGTCAGGACAATGGTGATAGACGAGCTGCAAAACCTCAGCTGGAACACCATCTGGACCTGGAGCCTTCCTCGCTTTCAGGGAGAGGACTGCCTCCTCCAGTTCCAGCTGTGGGAAGAGTGGCCACTCGACTGCAGTTTCACCATGGACAGCGTCAACACGGACGGGATGGGTGGGGAAGAGTCCCCGCACTACCGCGTCCATCTTTTCCGCGTCATGTATACAAGGCTTCCGTAGGGCACCAAGTTTCCCCATGACCAACTTGTAGCCAAGGCCCCACGGATCCCTATTTACATCGTCCACGAGGTCTTGCCAGCATCGGGCCTTGCTCTTGTTAATAAGCCTGCGAAGATATTTCCTGCCGGACCTGTATGCTGCTAGCCTAGTGTCTGCCTCCTCCCGTGTTCGCGCCCGCTGGGCCTCTCGCTAAAGTTTGTGACACTCGCTTTTTGTTCGGCGATCTCGTTTGATCACCAGTATACTGGAGGCTTACCGTGTCGGGGTCTCCGACGGGGCATGGAAGACTCGCAAGCAGCTATGATGGTACTCATAGTTGAGTTCACCAAGTCCTTGGCTGTAGGCCCTCCACTCCCTGGCGGAGCTCCCAGCAACGGTGCGCCTGCCGTAAGCGCGTCAGCGAACCTCTCAACGTCCATCCTCCCAGTCCTCCATCCGAGGATTGAAGTTTGGGCATATGCACGCAGAGTGGCACTGTCGTGAATCTCAACCGCTATATACTGGTGATCACTAGCGGAGTAGTCCTCTAGTACTCGCCAGTTGTGTACTCTAGGTACCAGGGACTCCGAAGCGAGTGTCACATCGGGTATGGTTCCTACGCAACCCCAGCGGCGGAAAGTAGGGGTGTTACCAGTATTTAGGACAAAAAGCGCTGTTCTGGTCACCATGTCCAAGATTTGCTTTCCCCTTGGGTCGGATTGTGGCATACGCCGTTCAATGGCTCTAGCGTTGAAGTCTCCCCCGACCAGCATGTGGCCCTCTGTATTCGAGACAGCGTCCTCCAGGGCATCGATTTTGGTTCGAAAAGATCGTATTGCCTCGTTAGGCGTCAGATAAACACTGAAATATGTTATCCCTGAACACCGCACCCACACAAAACCATCCCCGCGTCCATGGCCCTGCACCTGAATGCGGGCGCTGTCTCGAACCCAGATGGCCGAGGTACTAGATTTGTCAGGGTACCACGCTTGCGAGTCCTTGTTATGATGTTGCTCGCTCAGCAACAGGAGGTCAGCTTTCTTATCCCTCGCAAACTGCTCAAGTAGGTCCTGGGCGTTTGTGCTTCGGTGCAAATTGACCTGCAGGATACGGATCATTTGAGTATCGATTTGGCTTTAGTTAGGGCCTCCTTGAAAACCCAGCATCTCCCTGTCCCCGGCTCATGTTTGAGGTCGCCGGGTGCTAGCTTAACATCCTTGCAAAGAATGCATTTTGCCTCGTTCGTGCACTCCTTCCTTTTGTGCCCCGTTTCACCACATTTGTAGCACAGAGATCTCCTGTCGGGTCCCCTACAGCCATACGCGGTGTGTCCGTATTCGAAGCATCTGAAACAGCGGATAGGGATCGCCCTTCTCCGTATCCTGAAAATCACCCAGCCTATCTTAATTTTGCCCTTCGCCAGGAGGAGAAATATTACAACCGTTTGTATGTAAAAACTACCACGAACACTAAATCATCTTTATATGAAGTGTTCTATAAACATTACCAAAATTTTTCCGAAATATTCAGGCTATTTTCAAGATAAATTTTATTGATCGATTCAAGAGTGAATGGTATGTAACCAATTAAAGTTTCTTTTACTTTCTGCCTAAAATTGAAATCGAATTTAATATATCCCCGCAAAACTTTATGAGTCTCGCTAGACCGAACTTTATTCCAGTTTTAGATTGTTGAGTGAAATTATTTACACCTACGTGAAGCTCAAAATTCAAATCTCTTACTAAATATTTTATTAGATCCACGCAAATAGCTTAAGAACAAATCATTGTTTTTCTCTTCTGCATTTCCACTTCCAAAAAATGATACTGCCTTCACCCTCCCAACATTGGTCATAAACTTTTCTATGATCATATAATGTGACCAACCGAAATTGCTTTGATGTAATAGCAACCTAAGCTTTTATAAGTATATCAACAACAAGTCCATTACCCCTTGAAAATGAGAATTGAAAGTCATACTAAGCGGTTGAAATAATTAAATACAATGTTTTGAGAATATACGAGTATATATCCAATAAAATACTTTCAGAAATCATCGGGTTTGTTTAAAAAATGAACCCTTGGCTTCTTGCATTAAAATCCATTTTTAAAATTAATGAATTTTTGTATTCTATGGTTCCGTAGTTGCAACTACTTCTAAATTAGAAATAGACATGGTTCGTTTTGACCTTGAACGATAAAGTTTTAAAACATTACAATCACATGTTCATTTCAGATGCTAACTTGCAAATTAAATAATGATTATAGATATCGTTAAAGTATCTTGTTAGATATATTTTCATTTATAATATTTGTCTACGCTATATATCGAAAATCAAGGTCTAAATAATTATTTTGAAAAGTTACCTTACATTAAGAAGTTGTAAGAGGTTAATTGCGATTCTTCGAAAAGAAAAAAATTAAATGTGTTTTCTTCACAAAGTTCAAAATTTATAAAAGAAGTAAGATAACATTTTTGATAAATTTTGCCGGTAAGTCATAAATACTAGTAATTCGTTTAATATGTTTCTTTTCAAAAAAACGTTATCGATATATGAATGATATATGAGCTACATATAAATTATTTGATCTAATTTTTCCATAATATAACCTTGAAGAGATCATTAATAAATTGATAACCTTTTTAAGCTACTCTTCTTATTTTCAAACATTCACCAAACCATCATTGTTAAAATTTCGATATTGCATTTGTCATAGAATTGACCATTTGTCAATGTCTAATATTTATTAGAGAAGATATTAGCAATAAATCTATCATAAGCACGACTGCAATGTGCCTTTTATATGACTTAAAGATATTCTTATTCAACAAGCACAAAAAGAACCAAATGAACATACACTAAATTTTAAAATTATATTAAATGTTAGCATGCTTCTGCGTATATACGAGTATATATGTACATGCGTCAAAATTTCAAAATCTAAAGATGTGAAAAAATTTGTTACATGAAAAGAACTCCTATATTTGTAAATGTAATAAAATTAATGAAATGTGTGATTTGTGTTTAAATTTTATAGATCCTTGATTGATATTCATTCTGAAAATATTTTATCAAAAAATACCTCCGATACAGATTTTTGCGTTTGCTTTTCCGTCTTTAAATTGTTCCAGATTCTTTAATTTTTGCTTATTTTGAACATTCAACTTTCACTTCAACACAAACTCACTTACCTTGAGTTGCTCTTGCCGACGATATGCTTGCATCATTAGCTGTTTCCTTGTTGCTTCACTGATAGCAGGTTCGCGTCCCGGTGGACCGTCACCGCGGTTCGAAATTTTCACAATTACCTAATTATGGATTAATTCAAATTTCGTTGGTTTCAATCAATCAGATACCCTAGACTGACCTTAGTTTTATCGTTAGCTCCAATGTAGTCCTTTAACGACTTTTCACCAAGCATCTCATGACCGGCAAACCATAAAACTGCTTTTGATGGCTCAATAACTTCTTTCGATGCCTGATTTTGAAGAATTGTTGAGATTGTAAATCAAAATTACCTCATGATTTACTCACTTGAGTTCCGGCCAAATCTTCTGTATTAGTGAACTCCATACGGATAGGATCATGCCCTGGAAGCTGCATTGGATAAACGATGGTGACGGCTCCTTTTAAAACCAGCATTGCTTCCTCGACTGTTTTCAAAGTTAAAGGCGTGTTTGTGGATACCAATTTCTAAAATAGTCATTGTTGAAGGACAATTTTCTTTAAGCCAGAGACAAATACTCACCTTATCGATCACAGCCTTGGCATCGTCGATTGCTTTTATCAAAACATCTTGCATAGCTTTTGTCGGACGTTTGCCATTCCTACGGCCGAGTGGATCCTATAAAGTAATTTATTTACAAACTATTCACATCACAAGTAATTATTAATATATTTCCAACCCTCTGTATGAAAAATTTAAGCATATTTCCAATTATCACAAAGAATACCTTTTCAAATTCAAATCCTCCCGAAGGTATACATTTATCTCCCCAGGTGTCTTTAAGCTTGAGCTCTTCAATTTGCTCATCAGTTAGTCCTTGCATCTCTTGCGGCAAAGCTGTTCCATGTTCGGCAAGCTCTTCAATTTCACAACAAATACGATCTATCTTAAGACGTCCATTATATAAGGCACAAACATCCTGGGTAACTTTCTGTACAGAATCATTCACTGATGCATCGAATAGAAATTGGCTTTCGTCACCTCTCTTAATATGCATTCGGACCATCTTAAGTGCTATCTAAGACAAACTTTTTGCAGGATGCAGTGTTCTAGAATCGACCAAACGCTTTTTCCAGGATATTGTATACAAACACTTCGAGTTCAAATAAATGTAATGTCTCTTCACCTACGAATCGTTTCGTTACTACTATTTGTCATATATGGAGCGTTTCGTTGCTTGGCAACATTCTTGTTTACTGAATCCAAATAAATTTTTGGTTGTTCGTTAAAATTAAAACAAAATGTATATATTTAGCATAAGTGAATATTGCTGTAGATGCATACGAACTTATATTTGGACGCACTAAGCGTATCTAAAGTATGGCAGGATACATTAGATTCAATACTGCTTCAGAAATCAATCGATTTTGGACTTACCTACTTTTGGCGTTGTATTCAATACCCATCGTTATAAATTTTCAAAGAACATAAAGCAAATTCCAAACAATAAAAATACTTAAACTTATTGGCCCAAATGGCTTTCTAAATTTATACATTATGTAGTAATCGAGCAGTTACCCTATCAAACTGCTCTAAAACTTTCCTATCTCCTTCACCCCTACAGCATGGTGATCAAGAAAATTGAAATTCCTACTAGAAAAAAGTGAAGACAATTCGATTAAACGCATATTGCTATAGGCGGCGACAAGTAGCCATTAATGATTACTCAGTTTAGAGATTTTTAAATATCTAATGTGATCTTTAAAATAATCAAGAACTAACAAACACCGTGCACACCAATTTTTTTTCAAATTAACGTGATATTACAAAAACTGCGACATATTATTACGCATTATTCATTATTGTATCTTTACGTTGAAAATGAATTCAAATTTATCAATAAAACTGTATGATAATAAAATAAGTTAAAAACACCAGCAACTACCAAGAAGCAATTCTGTTTATATCGTCCATAATTTTCATTTATACTTATTAATTATACGCACACACACATATAAAAAAATATAATATGCAAACTAATCTTCTTCTGCATCGAAATATATGAGTGAAGTGGTGCACGCTTACGGCGACGCAAACGTTGACGCGTTTTTGCGTTCCACGACCGTGTACGAGGGTGGTCGCGACGACTGACATTGACGTTCCGAAAAGAGTCTTGTCCGATGTGGTGTGCCTTCTTGATCGCGGCCGGGTATTCGCTTCGTTTTCGCCTAGTGCCCGCCGATACTGTTAGTATTCGACAGCTAAACACCCACAGCACCATTATCTGGACGCAAGGTAAGACTAAAATCATATAAGTCATCAGTGAAAAAGATTAAATCAGAAATTTGAATCGGTATCATGTTTGTGGTGGAATAAAATATATTTGTGAAAAGAGCTTTGATAGGTTAAGTTCAATATGCCGTTATTTCAGGGATGTTGGCAGTTAGATAACCTCTACCATCCAGCTGATACACAGCGTAAAAACTTCACAGATTGCTACTTTTTCTACTACAGTGCCTGTAAAAACGGTAGCAGTTGCCAATATCGCCATGAGCCATCAGCATTAGGTCACGAAGTGATGTGTAATAGGTGGTTGGAAGGCCGTTGTGAAGATTTTCATTGTAAGGAGCGGCACATGTTGATTGGGAAAGTGCAGAATTCTTGCGGGACAATAGCGTTACAGAATATATGAAATGTGTGGAGAGGCGTTGAAAAGAAGAGCAGAAGCGTGTACAAACGTATTTACATGAAAGCACATCGGAACGTTTAGCAAAAACCTGCGAGCGTGTTTTAATTCAAAAGCATTTGCATACATTCCAAATAGAGTTCCAACTATTATTAAATGCAGAGAAAAATGAAGGCTTGGGTCGAATGTACTTGCTCGTATCGCAAATTCAGGAAGGCCTAAGTGAATTGAAAACAATTCTCGAAGAGCACATTCACAACGCGGGAACTGCCGCCATTGAAAAATACGGTGAACCCGAAACAATTGATCCTAAAATATATGTTCAAACAACACTCGATGTTTATAAAAAGTACAATGCATTAGTGCTGACTGCATTTAAAAATGACAAAGGTTTTGTTGCTGCGCTGGACAAAGCCTGTGGTAAATTTATCAACACAAATGCAGTGACAGCAGCAAGCAAAAGTACAAGTAAAAGCCCTGAATTATTGGCGAAATATTGTGATTTATTGCTGAAAAATCTAGAATCCAGTAGAAGCTGAACTAGAAGACCCATTAAATCAAGTGATGGTAGAATTTAAATACATAGAAGACAAAGATGTTTTCCAGAAATTCTATGGTAAAATGCTTGCCAAGAGACTGGTTCATCAAGCATCGGCCAGCGATGACGCGTAAGCTTCAATGATAACAAAATTGACGCAGGCTTGTGGTTATGAGTATACGATAAAACTACAAAGAATGTTCCAGGACATTGGAATTTCGAAAGATCTCAACGAACGCTTTAGACTACATTTGAAAGTAGCTAACCCACTTATTGAAGTTGACTTTACAATTCAAGTTCTCTCTAGCGGATCATGGCCGTTTAATCAAAGTTCATCATTCAACCTGCCATCAGAATTGGAGCGATCTGTACAGATGGTTACTAATTTCTTTGCCACACAACATTCAGGTCGTAAATTAAACTGGCGGTACAATATGTGTTAGGGAGAATGTGCGTGCAATGTACTGATACGGACGAACGTCGACTTACACAGTTCTCACTGTACAGTTACTCAATTTGCCATTATTCGCTCGGGAAATCCATACGACAAAATTTTTTCTACGTTCTGCCAAATAGACTCAATTAGTTATTAATAGTGTTGCGGTGTTTTGGTGAATGTTACAATTGTCAACATATTTTATAGGAAGCAAAGGAACACATCCGTTTATGATTTGTGAATTTCGCCAGTTTTTCTTTCATCCCGAAGTGTCTATGTACTGTGCTTTATACAGACGACTGTCGTCATTTTCTAAGCAACCAGTTGAAATCATGTATTTATCAGCAAAGGAAACGTATCTACTAAACAATAAAATTTCCAGGACTTACATTCCCCTGCTTCGTCAACGAGCGCTCGTCGTCGGACAAGGACCTGTAAGTACCCTTTGCATGTTTTTAGTTTTCTTAATAATTTTTTATGTGTTTTCCTCCCACATACAGGTACAACTTTGAAAGAAAAAAACAAAGTAGAGAAAGACAAATTGAAACATTTACATAAAAAACATTTCCATTCTATAAACAATTCCATTAAGTTGATATACAAGAGAGTCATTGCAAAGGATGAAAAGATAATTATAAAATCTAATTATGTAAGCTTTGTAGCAATTTATCGTTTTTTGTCAATAATTTTTTTAGGTTTAATATTGCATTTCGGGAAATTATAAGTGCAAAGAGAAAAGAAAAAAAAACAATAAATTTTGAATTGTCCATCGATCAGTCACAGTTTAATGTAAAGTGAACAAAATGATAAATTTCAATTAAGACGGAAGCAGAAGCGCACTTGTAATTCCTCGAAATAGCGTAAATTCAACGTATGTCGCTTGAATAACTTAACATTCCTATCCATAGAACTTTCAGTTATGGTTTCCCTTGAAGAGATAACTAGTTTACACATTTATGAATTGATATTCAAAAAAAAAAATGAACTCAATATCACTCAAATTAGAAAACAGTTTATGCAATTTTTTTCATTAAATCTAAGAAATGTTTGAATATCAAAACAATTTTCCATTTAAAAAAAAAAATTTAAATATATAAATTTTTTCTTTAAACTTCAAATGAAATAGTTGTTTCGTAATCGATCGTTTTTGTGTTTAAATCAAAATCGATACTTTGATTGCCTTTTCAAATATACAACAATAAGAATAAAAGAAGAAAAGGAAAAACTTAGTGTATCTTTTATCGTCCTATTGGCTTGCAATATCAAAGAAATATCTGAGTAAAACAAAGAGTGCGAGTTAAACTCTTTCATAGCTTTGCATTTTTTTGGTGCTTGTTAGATTGATTTGCAGTAACGTTTACTTCAAATTAATTTCTATTTCTAAATAATGTTAAAATATAAACTTTACGTCACTTTCCATTTGTGCTTCATAAGCTTAAATTGTCCTCAAATGATCAAAATGTTATAGCGTGCGCAAGTCGAGGGCAATTATTATCAACGCTTGAATAAATCGTAGTCCTTTATCGAAAAGGCAACTACATCGCGAAAATTGCCTATTAATAATAATCAATCGTTTGGCAAGTAGTGATAATTCCAATGTTTTTTATTTTCTATTTTCATTGCATTCCACTAAAGTAACGAAAAAATTAATCAAAAAAGACGTAGATTGTAAAATGAAATGATAATTATTAAAATATCTTTTGACGTATTGATTCCATTTTTTTTTTTAAGACATTAATTACATTGTCGTTGTATCATTCCCAATGTTACTTAGTTATATAATGAAATTGAAGAAAGTAGATAGTACACGAGAACATACGTTCAGATCGAAATTGTAAAAAAAATAGTTATTTACACTATTATTCTTTTTATAGTTGATAAGTCGCGAAAACCCGCAAATATTTTAGGTTTATTATTTTTCTATATATATTTACAGAAAAAAAGGACCGAATAAAAACTTTGGATTGTTAAAAATTACCCTTCAGTCTTTCCGTTTTCACCCGTCCGACCGGGTATAGGACCCTGTACGGTGGAAGGCTCTAACCACCAGACATGAGCCAGCCATCGGGCACATCGTAATCTTCTTTTTGTTCCAGGAACTCTCGAGGGTTGAGTGGCCCTGAGCAAGGTGCCTTTTTATAGCATAGGGTTATGTGATCCGATTGCATAACTCTATGACATTATTTGGTCACCGGGGTATTTCTCCTCTGATGGGAAGGCTCATGCAAGTTATGTTGTATGAGTTTTCCACTCAGAAGGAAAATGCTTGGCCACTGCAGCATATATGGATCTTGATCCGGTTGGGCGGGTGCGAGGGGCACCATCACCACCCGGTTGTCCCACTCTTGTTTGTGGGCCATGATAGTAGTCGGGTAACGGCGAGGTTACCCTAAGTCCGTCCGTTTTCACTTGTTCCACTTGTTCTCTGAACAAGTCATTCCACCTCTTTGTAGTTACCTACAATTTTTGCGACTTCGGTCGCTTGTTTTTGAGACCCAAGAATTCGTGAATGCGAAATTCTTTTGTAGTGGGTCCCTGTGCTGGGGAAATGAACCCGCCCCACGATACCGCAATGCTAGCCTGCCAGCGCATTCACGCGTCCCCAGACAAGGGCATTCTCGGTGGATATCAACATCTTTCTCCGCCGAGGCAGCAGACCATCGCTGCAGTCCTTCACGGACATTTTGATACATACCTATTCACTACAATTATTAATGAAGCACATTTAACCTAAAAACCAATTATTACATATTTTATGATTCAATTGGAAAAAAAGAAAAAACCAACGAACACTATTCAAAAATTATTTATAATCGCAAAACAACAGTGAACTTTTATCGTGCACTTCAGTGGCGGCTAGCGCATATGTGCTGCTGAGCTGCAGAACTCATATGAATCTCAATAAATTTATGGCAATTATATTCTCAAGATCTACATTTTTATTTTAAATTCTCAAAATATCATTGTTTGGCACTAAAAGGGTTAAATACACATAATATCTCCCAACAGATCTCTCCACATAAAAGTCTATATCGTCTGCTTAAAATTTGTTTTGTTCGTTTTGTTCTGCATCAATGTGGAACATAAATATAGAGAGTACTAGATCCGCTACCGATCGAGAGAACCGAAACAATTAGCAACCTTCGCTTAAGTTGTGTGAAGTTGAGGTTTGAAGTGATATGTTTTTGCACTTAACTTCACTCCGAAACACGTTCACTAATATAAAGTTTTTTGTTTTAAAGATCGCGTGCACGATATCGGCACACTTAGAAAATTAATGTGTCATCAGTTTTGACACATTAATTTTCTAACCTCTACATTTTCTGCGTTGTGAGAGAGCGTTTGTTGTTTTTTTGCACTTAACTTCACTCCGAAGCATGTTCGTGTTTATAAAGTTTTTGATTTTGAAGATCGCGTGCACGTAATCGGCACTTTAGTTTGCATTTTTTAAGGGGGCATCTCTAGTCTAAATCGATGAAAAAATCAATTTTCCAAAAACACCGGTTTTGCATTTAGTATACTAATAGTAACATTGTACAATAGTTTATTTTAACTTGCGCGCTCTAAAAATGTTTCTATAGCGTGTATTCTAAGTGCGCGCGCAAGTGTGATTTTGGAGCAATTCAGACAGCTGGCGATCGGAGAGGTATATACTTGGTTTTGGTACGCTCATTCCCGCTTCTTTCTGTATTTATATATCTCACGAGTATTTTCAACGATATTTTGAAGCACTGAAAGTATTGCTTTCTTTTAATTTAATTGTAAAAACAGTTATTCGTTTATATATTAGTTGGAAAAAATAGTTCATAAAATGGATAAAAAAAGTACAAAATTCGGCAATTCGAGAGCTGATCGACAAAAAAAAGAAATTTTCGTGGCAATCGATTTACGAGTGAGCGTGATGAAAGTGTGGTTAGTGCATCTGCTAAAAAAATTAAGAAAAATAATCCTGCATTCGAAGTGAACGTTGATCCATTGTTGCATTACGTCATAGTGAATTTCTTACTCTTTCTAAGACTACAAGACATTTTAATTTGTAAAACTTGTTAAGGCGATATAACATTTTCCAAACGTAACGAAAAAGGATTAGGTTTTCAATTATTAGTTTCGTGTAAATCTTTGAGGAACGGAACAAATGGAGAGGCTATGCTCATATAAGCTCCATAGAAAATGATGCGACCACCTTCTGAGCATGATTGTCATTTCATTTCCAATAATTTCCACAATTTCTCCTCTCGAGAGCCAGATTGTCAGTTTGACGACTAAACATGGACGCGAAATTTACCTGGCGCGTGAGATACGATTCGGAATTTAGTCGTTTTTTCGGTTCGAGAACGTGTCCGGAGGTACATATTGACTGTAGTGAAAGTAATATTACACCTGGTTTAGGGATAACAACATTTTAAGGAGTGACATTGTAAATCGGAGCGAGGAACTCAATTAAAAGTGTAATGTGCGTTATTGCTAGAAAACGATGGGTTATCGATACGACAGTGTTTTCTATCCTAAGTGGCCGTAATGCTTTATTTGTATTCAATGCTATTTTCTTGTTCTGTGAAGTGTTATTTGCAATAAAACCATATTTACGAGTGCATAAGCGTTTGTTTACTTTCTTGTGACAACCCATTGGGTTCCCCTTAACTAGCTTTAGAATCACGGTCGCAGGGGTAGGTGCAAAAAGACACGTAGTTAGGCAGGCGGTCGCAGGGGTAGTTGCGACAACGTGTACACATGGATGTCCACTCCGGTTTTATCTTGTTCCTCAAAGGTGTAAATGTGAAACAGAAACTCTGGAAAGTTCTTGATGTCATTGTGAAAAGTAGAATATGCAAAGCTTGTGAACAATGGGCTGGAAAGGAAAATTCTATTGATTATCAAGACTGGTATGAAACTCACGAGCCAGATTGTAGTGCAAATCATGAAGGCAGTGCGGGATCGATGGAAGTTAAGGGTATAAAAGAAATGTTCCAAAGATCTGTAGATTTGCATGATAGTTATTATGAATATTATATTGGTGATGGCGATTCGAAGACTTTCTCATCGTTACAAGATATACAGTCCTATGGTGATGCTTTGAGCGTAAAAAAGAAGGAGTGTGTTTTACATGTTAAAAAGCGAATTTATAAAAAAGCAAAAGGTGCTTAAAAACAACTGACACAGATAAAAAAGGCTCAAAAAGCGTTAGAAGCTTCACACAAAGGTGCTGATGGAAAAAAAACGACAAAAAAAAAACAATAAAAACTGAAAAGCCTAAAATTAAAACGGCTACATTGACTAATAAAGTCATGCTGGAGTTGTCAAAATATTACGAATCAGCTGTTCGCCGAAATCCAGATTCTGTTGAAGATATGAGAAATGCTATTTGGGCAACTTTTTACCACAAGATTTCTACGGATGATAAGCCTCAACATATGAATTGTCCCGCTGGGTCAGACTCATGGTGCAAATACCGAGTTGCTGAAGCTACTGGCCAGTTGAAAAATTTTGTGCACTAGACGAAGAAATTCAACCTTTATTAAAAAAGATTTATGAAGATCTTACCACAGACGATCTGAATTTTCATCAGCTTTGACGTACGAGTTTTCCAACCTCTACGTTCGCTGTGTTGAGAGAGAACGTTTGTTGTGCTGTAATCAAACTGTTTAACGAATAATATCGAAGGCGCGATCGTGTGCACCTGAAGCGAAATTTTGTAGGTGTGCGCGGGTTTCAGTAGAGGAAGTGATTCTTCTGAAGAGAGGAAAGAAAAACACCTCGAAAAACAGAGGGAAAGAAGAAGCAGAGGGAATCATAAAGTTTCGAGGGCGTAAAGTATTTATGCAATAAATTTGCTCTCCACAGCGACGAGTACACAGATTCTCGTTGCTCGTTCATTTATTTATATGTCTTTGACGCAAAACGATTGGCTTCTTCGTGTCAAAGTCCTCTGTTGGAGTTCTGCGCACCGATAAGCGAATCCTTTGCCCCTTGGTTTCCCTATGGACTCCAGAAATTTTGCTTTGGTGTCGCATTCGTTTTAGTTATTTTGTTCTACATTACATACAGAACTTTTCCCGGCCAAATGATGTCAATTCGAATCTATCACTAACCGGTAATTCATCATCTGATTTTTAAATAAACAATTTCTACGTTTTATAATTGATAAACAAATCTTCCATATTATATATTAGCTGAGCTTATCAAACTTTGTATTTAAATAATCTAGTGTAGTGTAGAATGGGTAAATTCACCTGATGTTGGTAAGTTTAGTATTAGAAGTCCTATACACTCATATATATATAATGTACAGTCTGGAAAATGTTTCCCATTTATTTGAGTCTATAGGGTGCTTGCAAAGCTCTTGAATGTTGGTTCGATTTTAATTTTAACATAATGGATATATTTTTTTGAAATAATGAATGAAGATAATAATATAACTTCTCTATCGTCATAATTCAATTTTAATTATATCCGGCGGCTTTCGCAGTACTGAGAAACTGTAATCTTTATTGTCGTTTCTAGTTCATTAATAATGCTTTTAAAGCATTCTGTGTTTGATAGAAAATTGATTTTCGGTTTCATGAAAATATTGAAAAATCTCTTTATCGTTCTCGGTTATTCGAATGAGATTCGAGTGCAAAATGTTGATTCCACGTGAAAGTGAAGTGCACAATTTATCTTAAGTGGAAGTGATTATCAATCGAATCGATGAGGCCGATACTTGGTAAAAATATACATTTTTACACAACCTAAGAGAAAAAACAAAAATAAAAGTTGTCAGATTTTCACTTTAAACAATTTATTATAAATATAACAGCTGTTTCAATCAGTACTGTGTCTTCATCAGATATTGTACTATAACTAATTCTTATTACAAAACTAACAAAAACTATCACAAAGACAATATACAGTCTTCCACAAAAGTCAAGGTACAGAGAATCGGTAACTGAAAATTGTATTACTGAATCAATATTTTTATTTGAAAACCAAAAGTTATGAAATGGTAATAATACGAGTTCTGTTGAATTTAAGTTTTCATAAATTTAAAGGGATTCGGCAATAATGATCATTGAAGACAATAATTTTTTGTTGGCAATGTCTCTTTTCTACTCCACAAAAGTCTTGGTACAGTTGCAGAAAATGCCCTGTTATTTGTAAAAAGGGGAATCCCCCAAGTTCATATTATCAGAGTGAGTTAACAACCGTAGGCCGCTGTCTTTAATATCGCGTCCGTATTCGTGGTGTATCTTTTATTTAGTAAAATTTTTAAAAAATGAGTCGAAAGGAGTTGAGTATTAAGGAGCGTGAAATAATTATTAATCTGCATTCAAATCAGAGCAAATCATATTCTGAAATAGCTAAACTAGTGTTGCGAAGTCGGTCAACCATTCAAAAAGTGGTAAATCGATTTAAGAAGGAAAATAGAGTGGAAAATGTGCCCGGAACAGGTCGTCCATCTAAACTAAGTGCAAAGGACAAGAGAAAAATTTCGCGAATGGTAAAACAAGATCCATTTCTAAGCTGTAGAAAAATCTGCGATGTTCTTGGAATTAATGATAAGAAGGAGGTTAGCGCAGAAACTGTGCGTAGAGCTGTCCTAGAAGCTGGATTTTCATCTCGTACGAAAACCTCTTGTAAGTTCCATAAACAAACAAAAAAGAATAACATTTGCAAAAGCATATATTGACAAACCAATAACGTTTTGGGATAATGTTTTATTTTCGGATGAGTCTAAATTTTGTATATTTGGTGTAAATGGGCATAAGAGGGTCTGGCGAAAAGTAGGAGAAGCATTTAATCCCAAGAACACTATTAAAACAGTAAAACATGGAGGCGGTGGTGTTATGGTTTGGGGTTGCATGGCTGCTGCTGGAGTTGGAAATCTGACATTCATCGAAAATACTATGGATCAGAACTCTTATTTAGAGATTCTACGAAACAACATGAAACAAAGTGCAGCCAAATTAGGTATGCGAGAAGATTTCTTGTTTCAACAGGACAATGACCCTAAGCACACTGCGCATAAAGTTCGAATGTGGCTATTGTACAATACTCGCATGCTTGCTACACCGCCTCAAAGCCCTGATTTGAACCCTATAGAGCATCTTTGGAATGAGCTTGAGACAAAAATCCGAAAAAGAGTGATATCAAGCAAGGCGCAGCTTAAGGATGTTAGATTGGAGGAGTGGGCCAGAATCAGCAGCGAATTTACTAAAAAATTGGTATATTCTATGCCTAAAAACTGAGGTCAGTAATTCAGATGAAAGGATATCCGACAAAATATTAAGAAAAGTATAATTCAAATAACTATGCAAGACTATAATTACAATTTGTATCATTTTTCTTTAGGTGTACCATGACTTTTGTGGACTTCATTCATTGACTTTCCAACACATCATATGTAATAATATATTAATACGACAGATTTTCGTTTTGTTTTACATGAATTTAAAGTGTAATGATTATAGCTGAAGTAATACCAAAAAAATTTTATCACTATAGGTTTTTTAAATAAAAATATCAAACAATTTTCATGATATTTATCACTGTACCTTGACTTTTGTGGAAGACTGTATTTATAACAAAAAATTTAATACATCTTCATATGTTGCTTATTTGTCATTGTAACAGCCTATATTAAAACACTCTGGAAACAAGTTTAGGAGCGGAGAGCTATTAAATTCAAGTTGACTATTAAATAGAAAATTTTATATAATTCTACAAAACGGATGTTGGTTTTAGTCTTATCCACACGAAAAAGTTTACCGCACACACATTTGCGGAAAAAGTGAACATTAAAAATAAAGCTCGGCATCTACCAAACATTGCAATCGAGGCAAGTGGCAGCAGCGGTGGCAAACAGTATAAACGTGCGGATGTAACAAAACCAACGCTCTGTTTTGCTTTTCGTACTTGCTGTTTGGTGGCGATAAGCTGTGAACACAAGTTGGAGTCACCGAATAACTCACCTCAAAGGAAAAATAAAATGTCATGAAAATTCCCGAGCCCACCTCTACAACCAAATGGAGCTCAACGTATTGTAAATATACGAGTACAGGCTCGACTTGCTTCAGCTTATTGGCAAAATATTCAAAAACAAAATGAAGGCGTTTCAAGAACCCGTTATGTTTTGTCAAAAATTATAAACTGTATCAAATTTTGTGGAGCATTTAGATTAGCTCTTCGTGGCCATGACGAGTCCGATAATTTTGAAAATTCCGGTGTGTTCCGTGGCCTTATCAAATTTACAGCAGAGCTTGATAATGTGTTGCCACAATTTTTTTCAAAGGTACTTCTAAAACGATACAGAGTCAAAGTCAAAATACTAATGGTTATAAATTTTAAAAGACTAGAAAGCTGATTTCAACCTTAAAAAATACGAAAAACTTATGGCCCAAATGGCTCTCTAAATTTAAACATCATCAATTAAAAACATTAAATTTAAGAAAAACAATATGAAGTTCAAATCAATTAAAATCATGACGTATTTTATGTTTCAATTAGGAAAAGGAGAAAAAACCAACCAACGCTATTAAAAATTATTTATAATTTTAACACAACCGTGAACTTTTATCCTATACCTAATATGCTATAGCCTAATTTCAACCAACACAGTCAAAAAACTTTATCTTATACTAAAAATTGTTTTCAAAATATTCCTAACCTAAACGTGAAACCTTATCTCCAAACCTTATATGATAAACATAACATACGAGGTGTTTCAATTCAGTGATGAGACTGATTTTATTACCGCGCTTGTGGTTAACGTGCGACTTTGAAATCCCCTTCCCTTCTCCATTAATGTATTTAACGTAGCTTTTTCTTGTTTATTTCGCCTGCTGTGTCGTTTAGTTCACCTGCTGTGTTGAGTAGACGTGTGTTGGTGGTACTCGTCACGAAAATGGAGAAAAGAAATCAAGAGCAACGCGTCGCAATAAAATTTTGCGCCAGATTGGGCGAAACAGCTTCGGAAATGTACGCTAAAATTGTATGGTGATAATGCTCTTAGCCGTGCCCAGGTGTTTCGATGGCATAAAGAGTTTAAAGAGGGGCTTGAAAGCGTGGAAGACGAGGCGCGAAGCAGGAGACCAGTCGAAGTGTGGACAGACGCAAATGCGCAGCGTGTGCGTGCGTTAACAGTTCGAATGTTGGCCTCGGAACTGGGTATGAGCCGTGAAACAGTCAGACAAATTTTAACCGACGATTTTGGAATGAAAAAGTTGTGCGCGAAGATGGTTCCAAAGAACCTAAGCACCTTTCTGAGGAGCCCTCAGCGTGTTTCAGTATTTGGCCTCTAAAGGGATCGCCGTGTTGCAACAGCCACCTTATTCACCCAACATGTCACCCTGTGACTTTTGTTTGTTCCCTAGAACAAAATCGGTGGTCAAAAGAACCCGTTTTGAGTCAATTGCGGACATCCAGGCGGCCGCGACGAGGGTATCGTTGACATCCCGGTCGAAGCGTTCAGAAATGTTACGAAGCATGGAAAACGTGCTGGAATATATAGTGCTTCCAATCCGTCTCAGGCTTTCTGTACATACCAGTACATGCATGAAGACATTTTCTTTCGAAAACTCTTAATCTTTCCATTGTACAAGCAGTCTAGTTGTACCAGATCTGGCATCCATATGTCAAAACTGGTCTAACCAGGGTCTTGTAAAAGGTAACTTTGACCTTTTGATCAATGAATCTGGAATGAAGGAGTCGTCGAAGGACCATGACTACTTTTTGTGCTTTACTGAGCATGATTTTGACATGTTCAGTATAGTAGAGATACTGATCGAGATGAACACCAAGGTATCGAACACAGAATTTATGTGGAACCCGTTCTGAACAACCCTCTCCATCCATAATGTGGAAACCCTTCCAATTACGTTTCAAGTCTTGACTGGCCCCTTGCAGCGTTGTCCGATACAAAATTGTTTCGCATTAATTTTCATTCGTCCGTTGTCGGTGTAGAGCTGCACATCATTATTTTTTTTTTAAAGATTTGTAGTGAATAAGGGAATGTTCAAAAGGTCCGTGAAGGACTGCAGCGATGTTCTGCTGCCTCGGCAGAGGAAGGTTTCGGTTTCTGCCGAGAATGCCCTCGTCTGGAGACGCGTGAATGCGCTGGCAGGCTAGCATTGCGGTGTCGTGGGGCGGGTTCATTTCCCCAGCACGAGGACCCACTACAAAAATATTTCGCATTCACGAATTGGACTGCTGATCAATAGGCGACAGAAGTCGCAAAAATTGTAGATAACTACACAGAGGGAATTATAACTTGTTACGAGAACAAGTGAAACCTGAGAAGAAAGGCGAACTTGGGGTAACCTCGTCTTTACCCGACGAAGTTCATGGCCCACAAATGAAAGAGGGGCAACCGGGTGGTGGTGGAGCCCCTTCATACCCACCCAACCGGAATAAATCCATTGTTAACTTGTTGAAGTGGCCAGGTATTCCTCTTCTGAGTGGAAAACTCATACAACTTGAATTATATGAACTTTCCCATCAGAAGGGGAGTACCCCGGTGACCAATTTACGTCATAGAATTATACAATTGAATTGCATAACTCTATGCCATAAAAAGGCACTTTGCTTGGGCCACTCAACCCATGAAGTCACCTGAAACAAAAGAAGAAATTAGTTTGTACCCGGCGGCTGGCTCATATTTTGGGGTGGAAGCCTGCCACCGTACCGGGTCCTATACCCGATTAGAAAAAACCGGAAGGGAAAGACCGATTTTATGTTTAATTCATCATTTTATTATTGTTCAATTGGATTCAAAAAAAACATTGACAATTACGATTAAGCGGTTCATGTGAAAAATAAAATGTAGAATTGATTTTCTTTGTATTCAGGATAGTTTTAGATAACCGAAATATGTATAAGTTTTTTTTTGATTAAACACAATTTATTGCCCTCATTTATCTAGTTTATTAGGAGGATCGTATGATTTAACGCGTTTGGACTACTTTATTTGGAGCACGAATCACGAATTAATCCTACACTAGCTACGATGTCAGCCCATTCACGTTCGATTCAATTTCTATCATAGCGCCCGGAAACTGTGAGCTTTTCACGTTCCAAATTCACTTTCAAGTGAATGAGATTTCGCACAGCAGCAACCTCTTTGTACGGCGCCCTGCGACAAAATAGACTTCTGACAGACGAGATGACGACGAATGGTTTTGAATTTCACGTTCACTTGTTTTCACTCCGCACTATCGAAACTTTTTGTCAACTAATTTGTTGCAACGAGGCGACATATGTTCGATCATCCGAACAAACGGTAGACGAAATCGCAGAAATTAACAGAAAAATTGGGCAAGTACGCGAACTCTTCTTTTTCCTTCCTACGATTTGCTCATCGATGACAAATCCACGTGAAGTTTCCTCGCGATTTTCGTTGACGTTTCCCCAAGTTGCAAAAATCCAAACACCAGGACCAGGAAAATTATGGAGTCACAAAAGAACGTATAGGCATAACCATCAGTAGGAAGTCTTGGCTTATGAAGCAAATCTTCTAAGAAAAACATTATAGGTGAACAGTACCGCACACGTGTTACTTTGATTATACCTGGCAAGTAGTTTTCTGGCTCTTCTTTAAAATTAGACACATGCACACCAACTTCATCTTCCCGCATTACTTCATCAGGGTCTTGACGAGTGAGGACGATTGTGTTCTTTCTTTTTCCCAAGTTGCAAAATGGCGGGGCCGAACCATCGAGCAACGAAACAGTAGTGGAAAATCGCGAAAAGTTTCGTTCAATAGTGACATCTATGGGTGGATCCGCGATGGTGATAATGCATACTCGTTTCGATTGTTTTTAAAATTTACGTCGTCTTTTGTAGATTCGCTTAAGTTATCAAATGAATGCAATTTCGTTTGTACTGATTAGGCGTAATTAGGGAAAAAGAAAAATTGGAAGAATTAGACAGGCACACCCCAATTACCGACAAACAAAACAATTTTTAACCAAGATTATGGTTGGAATGGGTAAAATTTGACAATTTTTGAGGGGTTTAAATGATACAATGATTTTATCGTTCATATAATTAAAGGGGTTAACCGTTTCGTTCTAAGCATTTGTATACCGCGTTACACCGCAATTCGTTAAATTGAGTTTGTGCTGTGTGCTTGTGGCAGCGCTGGCTTTTAGCGCCCTACTCCTCGATTACTACAGATTGCTCTGAACTATTGTAGATTTTCGGTCTGCCGTATAAATGATCAGATCATCAGCAAACGCTACCAATGATCGCGTTGGCTTTCTCCATATCAATGAGACACACACCTACACATTCTCTATCATATGGTTTCAAACAGATGTCTGACGTTAATAATTTCGTTATCGCATGTATGGTCGAATGCCTGGCACGAAAACCAAATTGGCAATTCGATATCAACTCATATTTCTCAATATGGGCGGTTAATGCTTACCAACATTTCAAATCTTACTAATGTTAGGCAGCAAGATAATTGGGCGATCACTTCTAGATTCTTTTCCTTTCTTCAAGATCGGAAATAACTTGGCATTTTTCCCTTTATTTGGGAAATATGAATTGCTCAACATTTTGTTGAACAATATCCAATAATTCCTAATAGCAACCTCAGGCAAATGTCGGAGAACTATGTTTGGAATACGATCAGTACCACATGATTTCTTGTTATTTATCCTGTGAAATATGAAACACAAGTCTTCAAGATTCAAGCTCGGTATGAGGTCAGATGCGATTGGCCGTTCAGGCTTGATTTGAAGTCGGAAACTTTTGCTTCAACGACTTCTGAAAATATTTCATTCCCTCTCTCAGGGTTTGTTAGATGAACCAATTCAAAATGTGTTCCAATCAGGGAAAGTTTATGCAATTCCTCACATATAACCCTGTTTCCGTTTCTATCCGGGGTCGTACTATCAATTTCAATACCAGCCCTTTGAAGATTTATCTTATCACTAGTGACTTCAAGCTTCGATTCCTTTACTCAAGACTTCTTACGGAATATGCTTTTCACTTTCTCGAAAACGCCATCTGGGTCCTGGACTTCTCTCCTGAAGTATGAACGGATTAAGTTCCGGACATTCTTCAGGTGTAATTTCAGTAAAGTCAACGAGGGATGGTTGTAGTCCAAAAATTGCCGATAAATATTGTTGAAGCGTGTGAGAAGGCTGCTCAATCTTTTCAACCTTGCAATGGTTGGTGTTTCATACCCTTCCATATTATTTCGATGTGTAAGCTTGGGAACTACTTTCTCAATCGTTTCCAACGTCAGCTTCTCCAACTTCGACGAATAGAGATCTATTTCATCGTTAGTTCGATTCCTGTCATTAGAAACTATTGAGCAAGTGTTGCCATCATCAGAAGGAGGACATTGCTTCTGGTACTTTCGGTTAAACTTCTTTTGAAACTTTCCAAAGTCTGTTTTCTTTTCAATTCTACCGATAATTTTCATGATTTACTGGAATCAGGAAGAGATCATTCCTTTGATGATTGATTTCCATTACGATTGGTTATGGTCGCTATCATAAGGAAGCACCTGCAGTTTCCGTTGAGGACTATTAAAGCTGAATTCAGGTCTTGCGTCAGCAATGCAGAGGTCCAAATATGAATTTTTCCTAGGGTATGTTGGGAACTCCGACCCATATAGATTGCACCTGTATTCAATTTGGTTCTCTGTTATCCACGATTTCAGGAATCCACCTTTTGGATTATTGGTCGTGTCAGCCATGATGTATGCTTGGCGTTCAGGTCACCAGCAAGAATATAATAATTATGCAGCCTATTCAATTCAAGTAAATTGAGCTCCTCCTTGAACTTGAGAACTTTTCGACCAGTTGCATTGGCAGAGATAACGAAGAGGTTATCCCCACCTGGCAGTGAAATTTTTGTAGCAGATACTTTTAAAAATTCAAAGTTTTTGAATTCGACTTTTTCAATGTTTTGGAAACAATAGAGTCTTCTAGCCAATATCCCGGTGCCACCTTCCCCATCAACGTTTATCCTATCGTTTCTTATGAATTCAAAATCCTTAAAGTCATCGAGTGTTATGAACTGAGGTGGGTTTCAGTAAGAAGCATGATGTCCTACGTTGATCGAGATGAGACGAAACCTATCCATGTGAATGTGACTGGATGACAAGTTACGAGTATTTTGAAACATTTGAAAGCCCATAGTGATGAAAAACAAAATAAGTTTTTAAATCCTGTTTATTGATTCTCTCCGATAAAGAATTTAGTTGCTGTTAAATTTTAGGAAGCAGCTCATTATTGCCACTTACATTAATTATTTTATTTTATTCGTTGTTGTCTACTGGTCCTCTAGTAGCAAGTGAAAATGACACCCCGTGTTTGACGAAGTTTGTAGGTATCACTATGCGGTGTACCTGAGTTTGTTTTGGAGTAAATTTTACTTTTGCATATTGATATCGGGGGCATCCTCGATATGATGCTGGATGACCAAAGGCATTGCCGTTCATACAATATTTTTTTTTTGGCTCCGTCAGAGCCAATTTGCTCTCGCCGGGGGCATGGACCTCTTTATACTTTACACATCTGTATTTCATGGCACAATTGGCAGCCGAACGGCCAAATCTTTGGCACCTATAGCACTGGCTGACTTCGCTCTTCTGGAGGCGTTCCCACCTTGCCACTCGGAAGTTCAAGTACCTTATTTTTTGAAGGGCACTTGGACTGTTTTTGTTCGAAATTTGGACTAAGTAAAAAGGCAAATTTTTACGTTCGACTTCTTGAAGCATCTGAAGGTGATCGACTGTTTCCTCTCCGCAGTCCAGACTCTTCAACAAAAAGGGTCGGTTTTTCTTGCACTTGAGGGTGTACGTAAAGTGCGGAACCTCTCCAGAATTCAGCGCACTTTTTGCTGTCTGAAAGTCAACCAGTGACTTAGTTTTAATTGTCAGTTTGTCGGCACTCGCTCTGTTAACCTCAAAACAATTTAGTTTATTTTCGGCTGCCAAAGGCCGAACCATATCTTTGCCAGTTTACCCAAATACGTTTAAGGGTGGGGCCTTTTCTATTTTTTTATTAATATTAACGGACGGACCAGCAGACAAAACTTTTGATTTTTTCTCTCTATTGTTAATTTTTAAATATCCGATGAATGTATTATCAGGTTTTGTAAAATAATTTTCAGAATTTTTGTTACATTTGTTCTCTTCAATGTTTATTGAATCGTCTAGCCCTGGTAGCGCTGCATAATAATTTGTACTGACGTTTGCTCCGCCTGCGCTGAGGACATCTTCTTGATCAGGTTCCCTTTTTGCCCTCGGTTGCTTTACTTCTTTTTCTTTCTTTGTGCGTCGTTTTTTTTTATGTTGAAAGTTAATTTGCCAACTAGCGACTGGATCCTAAGTCTGAGTTTCTCATTTTCTCTCTCATTCCTCTCTAGCTTTGACCAGTTCCTCGATTTCGACGACTGATAAAATTTTCAGTTTGTCTTTTTCTGCATTGTTCCCGAATCTTCGCTTTAACTTTTTCTCGCCTGGCACCGTTGGACATGATTTTTCCATTTGATGGCCGAAGCCATCTGACTCCTCCATCTCGTTGCTTTTGCAGCGAGACTCGAGGCAATGTTCATAAAGAGGGACCGCCCTTGAATGTTTTTCAGCTTTCTGAGACTTCTTCAGAAGTGAAACTTCAGGTATTGGATAATTGTTCGAATAATTCAACGGTGATAATTTTCAATTAAACAAATTAATTTCTAACCCACTTTTGTAAAAAATTATTTAATTTTTGAAAATTATTGCCAGAAGTGATTAAAAACACGTCTGTTCGCAACGACTGCCAGACGTAGATTCATTTGCTCAAACGATTACTTGGTTTTTTATGCTCAGTGAAATATCTCTTCGTGTCTAGCATCTTTTTTGTAAAGTAAAATATCTACGTCGATTTCCTTTTGGCATTTAAGCGTCAGGTTTTCACATTCTCGCACCAAACTTACGCAACTAACTACTGTAGAGTGTAGAGCTATCATTATAATACACCGTTCGATTTTCACCGAGTAAAGGTTCAGATCGCCAACTGTCTGAACATCCTGTGTCCTTGAATATGGCCGGGCCCCCATAAAGTAAAGTTAAACCGAAGCAGTGAACATCCGAATATTTATCGAAATAAAAGAACAATTATTTTATAAAATAATTAATTTATTTCATACACTATAACTGCTTTCATTTCATATAAAATATAGGAAAAACAAGGGCTTTTAGGGGAAAATAAATTATTCTTAAATATACCAACAATGTTTATGTACATTTTGAATTTGATGTGATGTCAACGTTGAAATTCGTACAAAAATCGGTCAAAAACATTTTTAAGTAATTTGCTTCTGTTTTCTCCAACAAAAAATAATTAAAAATAGAAAGCATCCTAAAATTTTACAGCTACTGGATATTTTACTTTCACCATACGTTGAAAAAATGTAGTTTGAATATATTTTAAATATTAATTGCACGCCTTTATCAAAATTGCTTGAATTTCAAACGTATGCATAAATCACACAATATTTCTAAACACCACGCTTTGAGAGCATAATTACGAGTTTAGATAATAATTACAATATCAGTTACCAAAAATTGTAAATTTTAAAAATACAATATCCACAGTATATAATACGTCGTATGATTTTAATATGGTTTTTTTTGTGTTAATGTTATTTCGTCGTGCTACTTGCTTTACTGTTATTTCGGCAATGAGGAATGAAAATCACATAAACTAATTAATTATTTGGTTCTAAAGCAAAGTGAAAACACTTTAAAACTTAAGTTACAATTTATTACCTTAGCAATTTACGGAAATTTTCTAGCTCGTATATACTATTTGATAACCTGGAAAAGACAACAATCACGTTTTTAATAACCTTCGAACGAAATGAAGGACGAGGAAATTTTACCTTCCAAACGCATTGAATAATGCTACGATTTCAGTACGCGAAAGCCGGAACAGGGCACCCATTTCTGTATGCCTATTCCAAGCATTGGTTTCTGCTACGTAATTTAATTTCTCCGAAAATAGAATTTTCAAAGCTGTCCCAAGACCTTGTGTCTGCAAATATAGTAATGAAAATAGTCAGAGGAGTTGCATTAAAGAAAAAAATAAACCCTTTAAATCGTTTTTAATGCGTTAATGATTTTATTGGGCATAACTGGTGCGACTCATACTCACTTGCAATTTTCCCCACAGCCGGCACTTGTCACAACCGACGCAGTCCATTATACGCGAAATATTACGAAATTTGTCACGGAAGTCGCTCTTTAACTTTATTGCACCGAGTCCGCTCGTGAACATGAGACTTTCATCGAAATGGAAATCAAATGAGCTACAAAAATTTAAAAGGCATAAAATTATGATGCTATCGACAAGCTCGTCGAAGTACGTACTCAATTACGTTAAGCAGATCATTAACAGCGATTTTTACTTCTTGATCTTCTTCTTGTTTTCCTGTGTAGAATTCTTCTTTACGTAAAAATGGAGAAATCTTTGCGAGTGCCCGCAATTCGATCAAATAAATAAAATACAAATTCCTAAGCCAGTGAGGACCTTCGTTATTTGTAGTTTCTGGACTAAATCTATGAAAAGAGGAGAATTTAATTAAATTTCAATTTTGATGATTAACTTATTTACCGTCGTTTGAATTCATTCACATTCTGCCCCCATACGCCTTTTGGATCCAAAAAGTCCTTTGATTCAGAAAGCAAATACTTTGCACTTAAATGGATGTTAATACTTGTATGAAGACCGGAAATCAAGCGATAGAAAGCACGTTGCTCCATGCATGAGTATGACATGTCAAGTTGTGGAATATATGCAGACAGTTTCTGACTTTGATTTACGGTCCTGATGTATGAAAAGAAGACGACATTAGTACAAGATTCGATTTTATTATTCCGTCTAATGCTTACTTGAAACAATTCTCCAAATAAATGCTCCTCCAGATACGATGGGCGGATTCACCTTTATAGCCTGTATAGCGCTCAGGGTTTAGCAGTAAGTCAACGTATTCAGCGCCATTGTGTAGATCATCCAGGATGCAAAATTCTTCTTCGGCTGCATCGTGATCGGCCCATTTTTTGAAGCCTTGATGAGCTGCTGGACTGATACTTGTGTTTAAGTAACTGAGTTCCTCGTTGCAATCTTCAGTTTGTTGCGATTCTTTCAAGTACTGAAAAAGTAAATACATATAATGTTTTTAAGTTCTGAAAAAATTGTCAATTGATGAGCGCAAAGCGAAATTTTCACTCAGGTGACTACTTGCTAAGTTGCATTACTGTGCTAAAGGATATGACTATGCTAAATGGTAGTTATGCAAAGTTCAGTGGAGATATAAAGCATCTTAAAAATTCGCTGATCTACTCCTAAATGCAATTTCAGTAGTGATTAACATGTGATATTGGCCCAAATGTAAGAATTCTTATACGGTCTTTGCATATTGAGTGAAGGCACCTAGGGGCATAAATGGCAAGAAGGTGTAGTATCCGAACATTCGATTAGTGCGGAAATGTTGCAAACAAATATTTGATATCGTGCAAAATAAATTTCAAACTTGGAATGTAATGTGCGCCACATATTTTGTGACAAGCTCGATCCCGCAGATCGATATTCCGTCGAGATCTGTCATCCCTATATTTAAATGTCCCAACCAGCGGATAAGGTTGTGTGACAGGTCTCCATACCCCACGCCACTGACATCGACGGGTGCTGAATGAACTAAACGAAAACCAGTCGATCCCTACACCCTACGCCACTGACGTCGACGGGTGTTGAGCGAAAAAAAGAAAATCGCGTGTTAATGAAGTGTCATGTCAAATGGCGGTGCTTGTGACGGCTATAAAAATTCACACCGTGAACGTTTCGCGACTTTCAAGACAGTGCGCTGCGATTTGCGGGAAAGGTTAAGAGAAATTACATGACAGATGATTTGACCGCGTTACTGCGTAGTGTTTAAATTTACTTCTGTTCGGCGGAAAAAGCGGGGAAATCTTGTGGAAATTTCATCGGCTGTGATACGGGACTGGGAGTTGTTGCGCTAGTGAGCATGGGAGCGTCAAGGCTTGGGCGAGCTACTGTGGAAAGGCTTGTAAAATTAGGCGCGCAAGTAAGTATTGAATGATTTGCCAACATCTCGAGGTGAAGTAGTTTTGCACAAAATTGGTGGAAACCATAAGGCATCGGTGTTGATGATTTGCTCTGGCTCTGTATTCTTTGTTTAAGCTTTGTTAAAGGTTGACAGCCGGATTATCCACGACAATCAATCACATATACTCCATGTTAAACAGAACTTCATTTACTTCGTGCTCTTCAACTACTCGACGAAGTCTAACCTCCAATGCCAATCGATGGAACCAGAATTGTTGAGTGAAACATCGTAAGGCGAAAACCATCGCAACATAACGCAAGGGTTCTCAGGTGATCCAATGATATTCACGTAGACGTAGAAAGCAGCTTCATTTAGGGATTTAAGTAGTAGCCTATAACCGTAACGTTGGATGATTATTTGCCATACATAAACCGTGCAAAGCACTACTTTAAGCTTAAGGAATGTTCTTTGTAAGATGAGTTTGATAAATTGCTCGAACAGAATTCCCACATTAATTAAATAATAATGAATAAATAAATATGTTATATTA
Organism: Odontomyia ornata; assembly: GCA_963969285.1. Taxonomy (NCBI): domain Eukaryota; kingdom Metazoa; phylum Arthropoda; class Insecta; order Diptera; family Stratiomyidae; genus Odontomyia; species Odontomyia ornata. The sequence goes on along the minus strand of OZ017741.1, from coordinate 182,847,480 downwards.
TATTATTCGACGTCTTAAATTGATTTTATGGCAGAAAATATTTGGAAGGGTGTGTAAACTCAAGAATTCAAGAGAAGCAATTATAATTCCGTGAAATTTACGTCCCACATAGCCATTCTAATGCTTTGCAACGAATCCATTGAATGAACACGTTCTGCAACTGCTTTGTGAATTCAATTTTAGGGGCGAGTTTATATTTTTTGTGTATATTAATTTGGGATGAATGGATATCGTATCACTAATATTCGTATCAATATTGAGCACTATTGCGCGTTCTAATGACAAAAAAAAACCAACAAAGGAAAGTACTTTGTGAAAGGACAACGAAAAGTTCAGGGACAAAAATTCAACAGGTTTTCTTTTCATATTTTCGAGAAACTTGTGCTTGTATATGTGTTCTCAGGGCATTTGCCAGCATGAGGTTATTTAATTTGCATTTCGAATTTCTAAAGAGTATTATTTATTGAATTTCTTAATTTGCGATTGGTCAAGTTTAGTATTTCTAGCATGCGTCAACAGAAAAACAAATTTTTGTGGACAAGTTACGAACGCCCTTCTTGATAATTTGATATTAATTTGTTCTCGTTTCTATTCACATTTGATTAAGAATATTTAATTAGAGGATAAAATAATTGTTATAAACACTAGAGATAGTAATGTTCGTTAATGTGAAATACGCTTGAACGTTGAGATAAATCCGATGAGTAAAATTTAATTTTTGGTACATTATAAAAATTGTACATAATTGGACAGTATATAATTTTGCAACTTCCTGTAGTAGCTGATCTTATTAAGCAACATCTAAGTAATATGTAGTAATCGAGCAGTTACCCTTATAAACTGCTCTAAAACTTTCCTATCTCCTTCACCCTTACAGAATGGTGATCAAGAAAATAGAAATTCCTACTAGAAAAGTGAAGACAGTTCGATGAAACGCATATTGCTATAGGCGGCGACAAGTAGACATTAATGATTATTCAGTTTAGAAATTTTTTTTAAATATCTAATGTGACCTTTAAAATAATCAAGAACCTTGCATACCAATTTTGTTTCAAATCAACGTGATATCACAAAAAAAAACTGCGATATATTATTACGCATTATTCATTATTGTATCTTTTCGTTGAAAATGAATTCAAATTTATCAATAAAACCATATCATAATAATATTAGTTTAAAACACAAACAACCACCAAGAAGCAATTCTGTTTATTCGTCCATAATTTTCCTTTATACTTATTAATTATACGCACCCACACATATAAAAAAATACAATATGCAAACTCATTCGAGGCCTACATCGAAAAATAAGAGTGAAGTGGTGCACGCTTACGGCGAAGCAAACGCTGAAGCGTTTTTGTGTTCCTCGACGGATGTACGAGGTTGGCGAAGGTGGAAAGACGTCAGTGTTGTTGGTTGCATTGCGCTGTCATTTTTTGTATCAATTATGGAAGAATTACATCAATGAAATTCCACGTAAAATATATGCCATCGACTTGAAACCTCTATGGTGAACCATCGTTAAACGTTCTTAAAGTGCGTGAAGTTACATATTTTGCTGTGAACTAAAGGAATTTAGTCAGTGCTAGAAATTGAAAATGTCACTAATGTCCGACATTTGACGGCCATCTTTCTATGATCGTTCTGGACGTAAGGTAGCCGCATATCGGTAGTTTCTGAGTTAATGAATTGATTCAGAGTGTAATTCTAGGTTGATGAATAATTGTCCAAGTGATAATGAACTCTGCTCATTACGAGTGCTAATGTAGTGTAGAGCATGTTACGTAGTCGAAAGTTACGTACTGGAATCTAGACAGTGGCATAATTCTCATTCATCATTCTCAAAATTTCCAACAACCACAACACCATTATCTGGACGCAAGGATTTTCTGTTTAGGTTGTGCCCGTGAATGTGTATGAATAGAATTATGAGGCGAGAGAAAAACGTTAACGAATGAAGCTCTAAATAGTGGGAATTAAAATGAATAAGAAGCTTAATAAACAACACTAAACCGAATTCCGAAGTCTTGCGACGAGTGGAGATTTTCTTTCGTGTGATGGCTATTACACCAAGAAAGCGCATAAACGTAATTAATTCTAGTCGCTGAGGTAATCGTTCGATCACTCATAAATAGGAACTTTAAAATGGATGTCTTCTGAGTCGCCTGGAACTGCAAAACTGATAGACATTGGCTCTTGTGCCCTGTTGGGACTTCTTCAGTATGATTTTGACATTAAAGGGAAATACCGCTGATAGTAGTGAGAAGTGCTGACTAAACCCACGCGCAAGTATTCATTAAGAAACAGAAGTGATTTGACTAGTACAAACGTTTTTTGTGTTGCGGAAAGAGTGTTAGACTGTTTCGCGTTGAGAAAATGGATTTCAGTTTTGAGCTGGACAGCAATAAGCCACCGACGATGGCGAGTAACCTGGAGAAGGGATTTGAATGCCATTCATTGTTCTTAAGGTATGCTATCGGGGAATGTGTTTCTAACCAAATGCGGCAACTTGAAATTCGAAACGAACGCGACAAAATACTTGTTTAAATGCGTGTGCAAACGTATACTTTTGTGTTGATCAATTCTCCAGAACATTTTGTACGAAGGGTGGATATTGAAACGTTTTTTTATTTGAGTTATTGGCCAAGGAGAATACGACAGTCACGGAACTGAAGAAAATAATCGAAGGAATACTGAAAATTAAACCTAGTGATCAAATGTTGCTTAACAAAGACAATATTGTAATGGAAGATGATAAGCTTCTGCAAGACTATGGAATAACAACAATCACAGCAAAACCACAAACGCCAGCGCAATTGGGTCTAGCCTTACTATTCAGCCTGCCATCAGAATTGGAGCGATCTGTACAGATGTTTACTAATTTCTATACCACACAACACTCAGGTGGTAAATTAAATTGGCTGTACAACATGTATTAGGGAGAATGTGCGTGCAATGTATGGATACGGATGAACATCGACTTACACCGTCCTCCCTGTACAGTTACTCAAATTGTCATCATTCGCTCGGGAAATCCATACGACAAAATTTTTCGCTACATTCGGCCAAATAGACTCGATTATTTATTAATAGTGGTGAGGGGTTTTGGGGGAAGTAACAATTGTCAACATATTTTATAGGAAGCAAAGGAACACATCCGTTTATAATTTGTGAATTTCGCCTGTTTTGCTTTCATCCCGAAGTATCTATGTACTGTGCTTTATACAGGCGACTGTCATCATTTTCTAAACAACCGTTGTCAGCGTTCAAAAATTGTATTTATCTAATGTTTCCAGGACTTACATCCCCTGCATCGTCAACGAGCGTTCGTCGTCGCACAAGGTATGTAAGTACCTTTTGCATGTACTTATTACACTTTTTTTGAACATTTTTTTTAGAAAAATAATGTTTTTATTATTATTATTATATAAAAAAAAAAATAATTAATGAATATATTTTATTTTTTAAATTTTATAAAATTTTATATTTTTAAATAATATGATTATTAAATCTTATATGTATTTTACATTTCTTATTATATATCTTTAATATTTCTGATATTTTTTATTTAATTACTTAAATTATTTTTCTTATAAAAAATATTGAATTGTTCCTAAAGTTCTACGAATATTAAAATGAATTACTAAACTAACCCTTCGGTCTTTCCATTTTGATTTGTCAGACCATGTATAGGACCCGGTACGGTGGAAGGCTCTCACCACCAAACATGAGCCAGCCATCGGGCACATAATAACCTTCTTTTTGTTTCAGGAACTCTCGCGGGTTGAGTTTCCCCGAGCAAGGTATATTTTTATGGCATAGGGTTATGTGATCCGATTGCATAACTGTATGACATAAATTGGTCACCGGGGTATTTCTCCTCTGATGGGAAGGCTCATACAACTTATGTTGTCTGAGTTTTCCACTCAGAAGGGAAATACTTGGTCACTGCAACATCTATGGATCTTGTTGGGCGGGTGCGAGGGGGCACCATCACCACCCAGTTGTCCCACTCTTATTTGTGGGCTATGATAGTAGTCGGGTAACGACGAGGTTACCCTAAGTCCGTCCGTTTTTATTTGTTCAACTTGTTCTCTGAACAAGTCATTCCCTCTCTTTGTAGTTACCTACAATTTTTCGACTTCGGTCGCCTGTTTTATGAGACCCAATAATTCGTGAATGCGAAATTCTTTTGTAGTGGGTCCCTGTGCTGGGGGAATGAACTCGCTCCACGACACCGCAATGCTAGCCTGCCAGCGCATTCACGCGTCCCCAGACAAGGGCATTCTCGGTGGATATCAACATCTTCCTCCGCCGAGGCAGCAGACTATCGCTGCGGTCCTTTACGGACATTGATACCTATGTATTCACTACAAATATAATCAGTTGAGTTAGTTTGGAGACATTTTACGTTTTTGATATGTAATTGGCTAAATTTTAAGTACGATATGGTGCCCAGCTCCCAATATTCCATTTCAATAGTCATCACAGCTTCTGCACAAATTGAATTGTTTCCTATTACGACTTAAGTATTTCACAAGAAGTCCCTTTAAGTTGGTTTATCACCTACGCTGCAAGGGGATGTTTTTTATTTAGTTAATAATTTCGCGATCAGTTTAGATTAGTTAGGTGTTCCTGATAACACGGGGTTACGAAAGGCTAGGGTCTCTAAAACGTAGCAATTCATGAAACATCTTTCGCAATTTATGCAACGAGAGGAGTACAATAGAATCTCCTTGATACCCGATTTTTAATTCATTTTGATAGTTGTGAAAGCGGCTATTAGGACCGTCGCAGAACACACGATCGGACATCAAGCCCGACGCAAGAGGAATGATTGGTTCGATGATGAGTGCCAGAATGCGTTAGATAAAAAGAATCAGGCGTACAAAGAATACGTAGGTAGAAAAATCAGGATGAAGAGAGAACACTACGAAAATCTCAGAAGAGTAGAGAATTAGATAATCAGGAATAAATAAAGAAAATACTATGACGACCAATTGAGAAGTATAGATGTAAGTTTAGCGAGCAGCAAGTCAAGACAAATATACAAAGTAGTGAAAAGCCTGAAACGTGGTTATCAGCCCAAAATCACGCTCTGTCGTGATGACCTCGGCAATATCATTGCTGATGAAATCAAGATTAAGGAAAGATGGACATCATATTTCAAGAACCTCCTTAATCCACCTTACAGCTCCAGAACATCGGAGCATATAGATGTTTGCGGATAGCTTCCATGGGCCCCACCAACTCTGGATGAAGTTTGTTCCATCATCAAATCCCAAAAAATCGATGAGATTCCAGTGGAGCTCTCAATTATGGTGGCAGTAGTGTTCAGAAAGCTATTCACAAAGTCACCCAGCACATTTGGCAACGAGAACACATGCTGAAAGAGTGGAGCCAATCAAGTATATTCTCTATCCACAAACAAGGTGAAAATTATAGAGGCATATCACTACTTTGTACGGCGTACAAAATATTTTCAAAGATCTTAGAAAATAAAATCGGATCATACGCCAACAGCATTATTGGAGAGTATCAAGGTGGTTTTAGAGCAGGTAGATCGACAATAGACCAATTGTTCACAGGTACTTGAAAAATGCTGGGAGTTCAACATATGCTAGACACCAAATATTCGTTGACTTTAAGCAAGCATACGAAAGTATTGATCGTAACGCACTGTACCAAATAATGCTTCGCTTTGGCATCCCAGCCAAATTAGTCCGTCTTACCAAAATGACAATGACGTTGACGACCTCCCAAGTCCGCATCAATGACTCACTCACCGATGCCTTTGACACAATTATCGGACTAAAACAGGGAGATGGGCTGAGCCCATTGCTATTCAATTTGGCTCTGGAGTGCGTCATAAGGAAGCTACCTGTTGATATGCGAGGTACATTACTATACAAGTCAAGTCAATTAGTAGCCTATGCAGGCGACATCAACATTTTTTCACGGTCATTAACAACTGCCAAAGAACTCTTCCTGAAACTCGACAGCGTAGCAAAACTAGTAGGGCTACAAATCAATGAAAATAAAACAAAGCTCATGACGCAGTCGAGGAAAAATACCTCAAATACATAAAATATCACACTTGGCGTATACAGTATCGAAAATATTGGCGAATTTGTGTATCTAGGCGCCAAAATAACGAAGACGGGTAATGAAAGAGACGAAATACGCCGAAGAATCCAAATATCTTAAATAACGTTATATCTTTAAGCAAAATACGTTAATGCTGAAGTATTTCCTAAATTAGTATTAGCCACCAGTAAATTGTCAGCGTACGCGGTAAAAGGCCCAAATTTTCCTATAGGTTTTTTCTTATGAAAATATATATATATTTTTATTAAATGTCGAAAACGATATGAATTGTATTTTTTTGTTTGTAAAACAAAAAATATACAAGCCTAAAGTCTTATAACTTACTACTAGTCTAGTCTTATAACTTACTACATAATGAATAAAAATTTTTTAAATGTGACTATACATAATCGGACAGGATTTTGTATGTGTATTTAATATTAGAAAGTATAGCTTAGGTATAAAACGAAAATTTTTATTAACTGGAAATAGCATGTAAGTATATAAGGCTAGACTAGCGAGTCAAATATTGTTTCCTAATGAAACCATTTTTTTTTGTAATTATTGTGAATGTACAAATATTTTGAGAAGAAAATATAATTAATTATGAATTGCTAAATTACTAATCACGTCTTTCCCTTCTAGTAAACCCGTTCTCTTCTAGCAGGATAATGCGAGCGAGAGGTGAGTTTGTTGCCGAGAGGGTATGGTTCCCGTAATCCGAGAATAGTCGGTTTTGCGTTGCGGTCGGTACGCGATGCCATATTTTGTATTTGCGTGTTTTTATTAGAGTAGATTTTTTCGGTTTTGAATTCGAGTAGAGTGTTTCGGGTACCGCGTCAGTTATATTCGAGAGCGCGTTTTTTTTCAGCGGTTGTTTTTGTTCCTTTTCTCGAGAATGAAGATACGTTATTTAGAGTAGAGTCGATGGAAGTTGTTCGACGCGTTTTAAATCGGGCGTTTGAACCGGTGGCTGAGTTTTTGTATTTCGGGCTTAGTCTGCTCACGTGAGACCCGTGACCGAAATCTACCTCCGAACTAGCTAGCCAGCAGCCACCTCGGAGTAGACTAAGAGTGTCCGGATTTGTCGATCTTAGGGGTACAGCCCGTTGTCACGTTCCAAGACTTCACGTCTAAAACCGATGAGAGGCTGGTTTAGATTTCCGTCGGGAAATTTCGAACGTACGAGATGTGAAGCAATCATTACAAAATTCCCCTTTGAATATTGGCAGCACTGCACCACTTTTCCAGCGGGATCTGTCATACTAACGAGAAATCTCTGTTCGCTGATTGTGTGTGCGAATTTTAGTATGTTTTGTGTGATTTTCCTTTACGCATGATTTTCACGGCAGTGAGACGGCAAAAAAAGCACATGAGCCGAAAACGTGTCTCATGTGCCACATGGGCGACAAGGGATTTATACAGAGAGATTGAGAGCAGCTGCTGAAAAGCCAAAGGGCTGCCATTCTGATCGCGTGTGCGGTAACATGCGAACTTGCAGGTGGCTTTAACGTTAACCTCGCAGCTTCAAGGTGATGACAACCTTGTGAGTGTCGCGATCACTGGATATATTTGCGACGTCAGACGAAGAACGCTGCGGAGCAATTCGAGAAAATTTACTTTGCAAAACATGATAAAAGGGCATTAATTATCGAGCAAGCCAATGTATATATATTATATATATATATATATATATATATATATATATATATATATATATATATATATATATTATATATATATATATATATTTATATATATATATATTATATATATATATATATATATATATATATATATATATATATATATATATATATATATATATATATATATATATATATATATATATATATACACATATGTGTGTGTGTGCGTGTGTGTGTGCGTGTGTGCGTGTGTGTTTGTGTGTACGAGGACGGTTCGATATGTACTTAGCCTCACCGCCCGATGGCGCCACTATCGCAGGAAAGATTCACTATTGTGTAGTACATACTACTGTCAATTTCAGCCGAATCGGACCCGTAGTTTTGTTTTGACCGTGTTTGGAAGCGAGCGTGTCTGCGCATTTTAAAAAAATTGAGAAATGGAAGGGAAATCATGTAGCGAAATCAAAGAGCGCTGGGATGCCGCGACCAAATTGATCGAATTGGGCTACCTACCCCATCCGCCGTATTCTCCAGGTTTGGCCCAGTGAGACTTCATTTCGTTTCCAAACTTTAAGGAGTCTCTTTCCGGGCAGAAATTTGAGTCTAATGAGGAGGTTACGGCTGCTTCAAGTCTATCGAGCTAAGAGGAGATTATGTTGGGAAATAAATCGCCACTTTTCCAAAATTTTCGTTTTTCTATTGTAGGCTAAGTACGCATCGGACCGCCCTCGTATACGAGTATATTGTATATTTATATATGTATGAGATACAACGAAATTTGTCACCATGCTAAAGGTCGTAATTTTGTTCAATTTTCACCAAATTTTCAGGAAAAGTGTATTTAGAAAATATTTCGTGTACCAGTTAAATCAGTCGAGCGAAAACAAACTGGCGGCAATTTTAGGGGAAAATCCGTGATTTCCGTTCTGACCAAAGTTTAGCTCCGCTTCGGTCGAAATTTGGTACAGAGGTTTCTTAAACTGTGTAATGAGGCTTAAATTAAAAAACCCAAAGTCGAAACCTCTGAAACAAAAATGGCGGCCACTCAAAGGTGGAAAAACTTACAAGAATTTGTTATTATAGTTGCGATCAAAACCTAAAACCGATGTTAATGAAACTTAGCTGTGTGGTAGAAACTATTAGTACAATATATAGAGAAGAATACTAAAATTCCAAGGTCAGGCCTCAAATATCATAATGGCAGCTAGTCGAATTTTGAAGATTCAAATGCTTCTAAAAGACACAAGATCTAATGTTTGTGTTATTTTGGTGATTATCTATGTGCAAGTTACAAAAAGGCAGCGGCTAAGATATGCGATTTTCGTGATCCTCAGGCGACCCTCAACGGATTTTGATGAAACTTGAAATTTTTCACAGTGCAATGCAAATCGGATGAGAAATAAAAAAGTTGCAAATTTAGAATTTAAAAGTTTTAGCTGCCATTTTTACCAAAAATTGAATATTTTTTTCTTGTCCAGAGTAAAACTCAGATTTGAACTAGATTTACCACAGTTGTTGATACTTTCTTTTAAAATAATTCAAAACCAAACGCTTAAATTCAAAATGCAACCCCTAAACATCAGAAAGTAAGTTAAATTCATTATTTTAACAGCAACTGAAGTGTTGAATATATTTTTATGGAGTAGGGAATGCAAATTTCGCGAGATTGGGACTCAAGCGAGATCCCGCGAGTTTATGGATAACAATACTGGGAGATCTCGCGAGTTTGGTAGTTTTGTGTGTTTTTTTGCAAATAATCACAATATTTGAATAAATTAGGACAAAAAAAATAATTAAAAATTATAAGTATTATAAACATTTATTTTCACGAATTTTTTCAACAGACTTTTATGTATCAAACATTGTTTGACGTAAATGAAAGGAACAACCAGTCTTCTGTTCTGATATCAAACAAAAATCTTCTAGTAATAAAACAGTTCTTTTATAACAAACAAAACAACGAGAAGTCAAAAAAAACGTATTATCTAAGTTGAGTTGACTATTAAACTGAGATATCATCAATTAAATAAAACTATATCTACTCAGTAGATCCATTAGATATTACAGATTAATTAACAAAATATAGCAATCAATTGAAAGATTTGTTCAGTTCAAATCAGAAGCCATTATTACGAATTATTTTGAAAGTAGCTCAATAAGAAGCACCAAATGTCCAAAGAATCGTCTGCTAAACGGCTGAATTTGTCTGTGTCTGTGAATTGGTCAGACTGTGTTGCGGATGCAAACGCTCTATAAGTTTTTCGGAAGCAATTTTGTTTCGTCTTTGGGAAACTTTTCTTTATCTGCTTGGTATTTAGCTGAATCTCTAATATACAACAAGCATGCTGTCAAATTCGCCCGACGTACAACAATGCGCTTTCTCATGGAGCCAGCTAGTTTTTCTGCAAATGGAGTTTTTAGCTCTTCCAGTTTGCGAATCATAAACCTAAGTGTTGTTTCTGCGATAGCCAAGTCTGTATCTTGATGACATAACACTCCACAGCCAGTTTTACAGGTGGAAATGCCTTGTCTAAGTTCACTAAAACCGCATGTTCTTCCGCATTCAAAGAGTAGTTCGGATCAGCTTCCAGGCTGAGGTCGATCAAAGCTTTGCTGACACACAGCTTGATTCTAATAAATGTAGAAATCATGTCTACTAGGCTCGACCATCGAGTTTTACAATCAAGTTGTAACTTAATAGCTTTTCCAAATTCTTGCTTTACGTTCCAAATTCTTGCTTTACGTATATTTGCAGAGTGTCATTTTTAGTAGGTGATCTTTCAAAAAATTTCACCAATTTCCTAATTTTCTCAATAATACCCGCATATTCTGCATCTGGTCTACTTCTATTCTAGGCATAGAGCAATGAAAAACATCATCTTCTGAGTCTGAGCCTTTGCTAGAAATTTAATCCGTTTCCAAAGGAATCTCATCGTCGTTTTCCTCATTTTCAGATTGTATCACAGGTTCCTCAACATCAGTTTGTTTTTTATAAATAGTATCTATTATGCCAAGTTGAACTCCATGGGCATAGCAGAGCTGATGTGAAAGTGATATCAATCGACCCAACTTTTTCATCACACTTGCCCCTTCTGTAGTAATATTGATAATATTTTTTTCCAGAATAAGGCCAAATTCGATTAACTTTGTTTTCAAAATACCGACACCACTTTCAGCAGGCATACGTCTGAAGTTCCAAAACAGAGCATTGCCGTTCAAAAATGTGTGTACGTTTACATTCATATATCGTTTGTTCATAGAAGAAGTTCACTCATCAAATGTTAGCGTAAATCGGTGATCATTATCCTTCAGTTGAGCCATTTCATGCATTATTTTAATTTTTAATATCATGTGATAATTCATAACTTTAAGTTTAATTGTGTTTGGGGACATAGGCAGTTTGTGTCCCGAAGAATTGAAGAGATCTCTCATATCTTTGGAAGTACAGAGAACACGGAAAGGTAGTCCATCGTTGGCCACCATTCTTAATACTTTTTTCTTTCCATAGAAGTATCTTCAACCGGGAGGAAATCATCAGTAATTTTTTGCCTCTTCTATCTTGCTGGTGGCACTGGTGCCGACGATCCTGGTGATTCTGGACTAAAACTCGACATAGATGCAGATGCTGTTACTAATTCCATGTTTTGATTAGTAGCTCCAGTATTTGATGATGGTGGCGGCAACGGCAACGGCGTTTTCGTGTCATTTTTATGAATCGATTTTAAATGCATACGTAAGTCAGGCGGAGATCGATCTTTGGTTTTAAGAATCTTTTTACAAAGTATGCACTTAGCACTCAATCCATTTTCCGCTCTCAAAAAGTATTTCCATACTTCCGACACACTCTCATAGTCTTTCTATACTATATTCGCCGATATTGTTCGTTATTCCACTCGTAAATCACATAAGAAACTTTTTTTTTGCATTAATAATCAAAAAAAATACTCGAATGCAATCAAACTCAATCATGTTAGCTAGCAACAACTACTGGTAAACAAAACAAATGCGCGCTGATGACGCTGCACGCCGGCTCAATTTTCGACCAATCGCAGACACGAACGAATCTGAGAGACACCTCTCCCCGCGACCGCTACGTCAGGCCGCCGCCTCCCGCGCACCGAAGGAAACCTACAGATCGCAACTCTATCCGTGTCAGTCCGCGTTTCGAATAAGATGTTTTTATGCTCGAGTGCAATCTCGTTAAACTCGCGAGATCTCGCCCTTTTTCGTCCGAGATCAATCTCGCTAAAAAGGCCGAGATCTCGCAAGCCGAGATTGCATTCCTTACTTACGAGTACATTGGAGGTATTTATACGGCGGAAAATATTTTTTAGTGTTTGACTTTCAATCTGGCGGCCATTGAAATTATTATTTGCTTTTTGGAAGTAGAGTGCGTACTAAAAATTTGCCTTTACGGTTGATGGTGCCAACGGGGATTTTTAAAATTGAAGAAATTACGTAGTATTGGTGGTAAGGATAAAATTGAGAAGTTGGAATGCAATGCAATTTTAATAACGAACTAATTGGGATGTATACCAAATATATTTATAACAGAAGCTAGGCTGCATGGTTTTACTGCGACATGTAAAGAATGATTCATTATGAGGTTTGATTTTCAATAGGCTTTTTTTGACAGATCACGCGTGACACCTGTCAAACTGTGATGTAATTTTTATTCAGTGTTGTTTGAGAAATCATCATGAAAAGACACACCGCAACAACGTATCCAAATTGTTCAGATGTATTAAGAAAATCAGCATTCTGTGAGAAATTAGTGCTCTTAGAGCAACTTATGATGGGCATCGTCGACCTACCGAAACCACTATAGCCAATATCATCTGCAAATTTGAAGACAAGCATACATTAACATATTTGATGATACTTGACCGATTAAATAAATTCGATAATACTCGACCGATTAAGCACGTAGTAAAGAGAATATAGCGGCTGTAGCTGAGAGTGGGGCTGAAGAATAGAACGCGTCGTCCAAAATTTGACCCTCAAGGTGGAGCGTTTACGGCGTGGTCGCGGTCAACATTTAAACGCGATAATCTTCAAAAAGTGAATGCCATTGATTGTTCTTTCCCCTCACAATAAATTTTTTACTATAGAATTCAACTTTATGCCTTTTATTTGAGATTAAAGATGAAACCTCATAATGAATCACATAAATTGTTCGGAAGACATGTTACCATTTTCAAATCAGAAATAATTGCTGTAAATTTCTGCCTTAAAAAATTAGGAAACACAGTTACTATGTTAAAAGGATTCTTATTTAATGGATCGTAGTAGTCTTTGCGTATAGACGTCTTTTAAATCGCTCCTATCAAAAGGTTTCAAAAATTAAATTAATTTTTAAAAACGTTAGTCCGAAGTTAATTTTTACCGGAAAAAATCTTATATTGTCGAAGTAATCGATTCAGGAAATTTCTATCGAATATTTTTACTTCGATTGATAACAAAAAACAAATTACCAAAGAAAACTTCGCCGCTGGTATGGAGGAGCCCGACGGCTTCCCACCGTTGGGGCAACCTGGGGAAACGACGAATACGAAACTGGCGATAATCACCAAAAGAAAACATAACAAAGAAAACTCCGCAGATGGAGGGTGCAAGCTGCAAATAATAGCGGACAATCAACAAATGGCCAAATTGCAGAAAGAAAATGATGAACTAAAGCAAGAGATACAGTCTCTCAAGGATCTCTTCAAGAAAGGGATGAAGCCTCAAAAGACGCAGCCACAAAATCAATGGCAACAGGTAACAAAGCCGAAGAAAAGTACCAAGCAAGCAATTCCAGAAGAAGTTCTATGTGCTGGTGGCACCAACGAGTGCCAAAACTATTTTGCAGCGCTGGAGGGATTAACCGAAGATATGGAAACTGAAGAAAACATCGGAGGTAATTTTAATCAAGATAATGACTTAAATCTTATTCAATATTTAAAGAACAAAAATAAGGAGAAAAAACCAGCCCGCAGTTCTGCTGGGTCCTCTGAAAAAGCTTCCAACAAGACAGAAAACGTGTTCGGACAAACCGGGAAAGATATGGTTCGGCTATTGGCAGCCGAAAATAACCTGGCCAATTTCGAAATCAAAAGAGTTAATGCCGAAAAATTAACTATAAGGACAAAATCACTGGTTGATTTCAAGTCAGCGAAAGATGCGCTGATTTCTGGGGAGGTTCCACACTTCACCTATACCCCAAAAAGCGAAAAGAATCAGACCTTCTTGTTGAAGGGTTTGGACAGCGGAGAGGAAACGGTCGCTCTTCTTCAGGTGCTCAAAGAAGCTGCACCAGATATTGATTTTGTTTCAGTCAAAGCCTTTACGACAAGAAGGTCGACCATAGAAAGGAAGAATTTATTACTTTACCTGGTACAAATTGCAAATAAGAGCAGTCCAAGTGCCCTTCAACAAATAAGGCACTTGAATTTCAGAGTGGTGAGGTGGGAACGTATCGTTGCGTTAAATGCAAAGACGTTCATGCTCCCGGTGAGTGCAAATTGGTTCAGACGGAGCCTAAAGAAAAATTATACTGCGTTAACTGCGGTGTTTTTGGTCACCCAGCATCATATCGAGGATGCTCCCGATATCAAGATGCAAAAGTTAAATTTGCTCCAAAGCAAACACAAGTACACCGTAATATCATACCTTCCAACTTCGTCAAGCCCGGAGTATCATTTGCACTCGCCGCTAGACGACCAGCAGAAAACGCTGGAAATAATGTAAATAATGTAAGTGGCAATAATTAGCTGCTTCTCAAAATTTACCAGCAACTTAATTCTTTATCGGAGAGAATCGACAAACAATATTCAAAAATTAACTTTGCTTTTCAGCGTTTAGGTCTTTCAAATGCCTAATAATAACTTGCCATCCAGTCATATTCCCATGGATAGGCTTCGCCTCATATCGATCAACGTCAACTCTATCGTTGCTATACATCGGCGTGATTATCTCCTTGAATTTATTGTTAAGCAAAAGCCTGACATCATACTTCTCACTGAAACCCACCTCAATTCATGGCATTCCATGGAATTCAAAGATTTGCATTCGTAAGAAACGATAGGGTAATAGGTGATGGGGGAGGTGGCACCGGGATATTGGTTAGAAGACCCTATTGTTTCCAAAATATTGAAAAAGTCGAATTCAAAAACTTTGAATTTCTTGAAGTGTCCGTCATCAAAATTTCACTGCCAGGTGGGGATAACCTCTTCGTTATCTCTGCCTATGCAACTGGTCAAAATGTTCTCAAATTCAAAGGAGGAATTCAATTCCTTGTTTGAAATACTCGAATTGAAAAGGTTGCAAAGTTATTATATTTTTGCTGGTGACCTGAATGCCAAGCATACATCATGGCTAAACGCCAACAATAATCCAAGAGGTGTATTCCTGAAATCATGGATAACAGAGAACCAAATTGAATACAGGTGCAACCTATATGGGTCGGAGTTCCCAACATACCCTAGGACAAATTCATATTTGGACCTCTGCATTGCTGACGCAAGACTTGAATTCAGTTTTAATAGTCCTTAACGGAAACTGCAGGTGCTTCCTTACGATAGCGAGCATAACGCAATCCTAATGGAAATCAATCATCAAAGGGATGATTTCTTCCTCATTCCAGTTCAACATGAAAACCATCGGTTGAATTTCAAAAAAACAGACTGGGGAAAGTTTCAAAAGAAGTTTAATCGGGAGTACCAGAAGCAATGTCCTCCTTCTGATGATGGCAACGCTTGCTCAATGATTCCTAATAACAGAAATCTAACTGACGATGAAATAGATCTCTATTTGTCGAAGTTAGAGAAGCTGACGTTGGAAACGATTGAGAAAGTTGTTCCCAAGATTAAACATCGAAACAATATGGAAGGATATGAAACACCAACCATCGCAAGGCTGAAAAGATTGAAAAGCCTTCTTCTCACACGCGTCAACAATATTTATCGACGATTTTTGGACTACAACTATCCCTCGTTGGATTTGTTGAAATTACACCTGAAGAATGTCCGGAACTTAATCCGTTCATACTTCAGGAGTGAGGTCAGTAATCAATGGGCAGAAAAACTGAGGGGTATTAGCCCACAGGACCCAGATGGCGTTTTCGCGAAAGTGAATAGCTTATTCCGCAAGAAGTCTCGAGTGTAGATATCGAATCTTGAAGTCGCTAGTGATGAGATAAATCTTCTCGATAGGGCTCGTATCGAAATTGATAGTACGACTCCGGATAGAAATGAAAACAGGATTATATGTGATGGATTGCAGAAACTTGCCCTGATTGGAACACATTTTGAATTGGTTCATCTGCCGAACCCAGAGAGAAGGAATGAAATATTTTCATAGGTCGTTGAAGCAAAAGTTTCCGACTTCAAATCAAGCCTGAACGGCCAATCGATTCTTCATTTCGATGAAATATTAACATCTGACCTCATACCGAGCTTGAATCTTATTGATTATTTTGTCAGCTAGGAAGACTTGTGCTTCATATTTCGCAGAATAAACAACAACAAGTTGGGTAGACAGACCTATGCTCATGTCAGAAGGGTTTTGTACTCTACTTACAAAATGCAGTAACCAGTAACGAATAAAATCAAGAAACATGTCATGTTCGAGGATCATAATATTATTAGCAAAGTCGAAAGAATTTTGACTTCTGAGGTATTTGTTATAGTTATACACATAAATATCTCCCTTGTTAATTTTTTCAGATTTTTTAGATCACGGGTGTCCATTCGCGAGAGAGGAAACACATTTTTCATGTATTTACCCAACCCCCCCCCCCCCCCCCCCTATGCCCCCACTGAAGCAAAAACTGTCAGTTTAAGACCTTTTTTGAAAAGCTCTCATGGAGAACTTTCAGTTGATAATCAAATCGGTTACCTTTCATGAAATTTTTTTTCAGGGGCCACTCCTCTGTACTGTAATCATCGATTCATGGCCTGTTTTTTCGTATCTTAGAATGGTTACAAAGCCCTTTTGCTAGGAGCTCTCTCCTGCCTCTTCGACTTGTTTCTATGGTATGTACTCATCTTCATGATACCTATCATTCTTGAAATTTTCATGCAAATCCTAGCAAAGCTGTAGTGTCTAAGTCGGTAAAAAGCGCATATGGCTCCATAGTCATATGTTTCCATAGTAATACAGGGCATATTGTTCCATAGTAATACAGGAAAATTCAAATCGCTATAACTTCGTTAAATACTATTCGATCTTTATGAATCTTTCAGAAAAGGTCAATCTTATAAATAGCCACTTGTTTGCTAAATTTTATTGAATTTAAGCGTACCGTTTGGATTTTATTCAAGAAAACATAAAATCGATAAATCATACTATTACTAACAAAGTTGAGTGAATTTCGACTTCTCATGTATTTGTTGTTGTTGTACTCATTAAGGCCTACATGCATGATTTTTTTCAGATTTTTCGGATGGAAGGTGTCCAATCGCGAGGGGGGTACGCGAAAAGTTCGTACATTTCCGCTTCCCCTGCCCCCTTCGGTACTTGTAAGGCAATTTTGAGACTTGTTTTGAAAAGATCTCATTGAGACCTTTCCAACGACACCCTACTCGACTACCAATGGTGAAAATTTTTTTTGAGGGGTCACCTCCCTATATGGGGAGACCCCCCTTAAACCCCTTTGAAAATTTTTTTGACCCTTGATTTTTCAAGAAGTCACCACTTCTGACCTTTCCACAAAGTTTCATGGCTGTATCCTTTATAGTTTCGGAGAAAAAGTGCTGTGACATACAGACGGACGGACGGACGGACAGACGGACACAGGTCGTGATTGCAATAGGGTTTTATATTTTAGTACAAAACCCTAAAAAATCATGTGGTACTGATGGTATTCCAAATATAGTTCCCCGATATTTGCCTAAGGTTGCTATTAGGAATTGTTGCATATTGTTCAACAACATGTTGAACAATTCATATTTCCCAAATGAGTGGAAAAAGGCTAAGGTATTTTCGATCTTGAAGAAAGGAAAAGAATCTTCATGCCTTAAAAACTATCGCCCAATCGGCTTGCTGCCTAACATCAGCAAGGTGTTTGAAGTGATACTCAACAGAGCATTAAACGCCCACATTGAGAAATATGAGTTGATGCCGAATTGCCAATTTGGTTTTCGTGCCAGGCATTCGACCATACATGCAATAACGAAAGTAACCTCAGACATCTGTTGGAAACTAAACAACAAAGAATGTGTTGGAGCATGTCTCATTGATATGGAGAAAGCTTTCGATACGGTGTGGTTAGATGGACTAGTTTTCAAACTTCTTCAGGACAGGTTCCCCAGACACCTTGTCGCCATGATGTGCAATATGTTATACGGGAAATCATTTGTTGTAACTGATGGAAATCTGACAACAATGCACGAATTCAAGGTCTTGAATGGTCTACAGCAGGGAACAGTTACTGCGCCCCTGCTTTTCTCAATATTTATTCGCAAGCTATTGAACAGCTTTGATTTTAATGTCTCGCCAACGCGATCATTGGTAGCGTTTGCTGATGATCAGATCATCTATACGGCAGACCGAAAAGCTACAATTGTTCAGAGCAATCTGCAAAAATGTTCAATGATGTGCAGCGCTACACCGACAATTGGCGAATGAAAATCAATGCGCAGAAGTGCGAAACAATTTTGTTTCGGACAACGCTGCAGGGGGCCAGTCAAGACCTGAAACGTAATTGGAAGGATTTCCACATTATGCCTGGTGAGGGTAGTTCAGAACGGGTTCCACATTGGAAAGATTTCCACATCATGGCTGGTGAGAGTAGTCTAGAACGGGTTCCACATAAATTCTGTGTTCGATACCTCGGTGTTCATCTCGATCAGTATCTGTACTATACTGAACATGTCAAAATCATGCTCAGTAAAGCACTAAAAGTAGTCATGGCTCTTCGGCGACTCTTTCAATCCAGATACATTGATCAAAAAGTCAAAGTTATTTGTTACAAGACCCTGGTTAGGCCAGTTTTGACATACGGATGCCAGATCTGGTACAACCAGAGTGCTAGTACAATGGAAAGATTAAGAGTTTTCGAAAGGAAATGTCTTCGTGCATGTACTGGTTTGTACAGAAAGCCTGAGACGGATTGGGAGCATTATATATCGAATAGAAAAATTTATCAAACTGCTCAAGTGACAAGAGTTCTTCGGAATCATATCGCAAGATCTGTAACTGTGGGTGAAAACCCTTGGATTTCACAGCCGTTCCACCCTACAGACGGGTATATTGTGACTTGCCTCACTACTGGCTTCGTTCCTCCAGAAGCATTCGTGTATTTGGACATGAATCGATATGTTTTTGATTCTGACGGCGTCCCAATCATATATCACATATACCGACGGGCCACCGATAAGAAGATAAAATATCCTCCGAATCTGAGTTCACGAGACCAACAATTCCAATGGAGATACTCATTTGCTAGATTCGTTGAGGCTGGTCGAGCTGAGATGGAGCAATCTAGGTATTGGTGGCTGAATGACAATGTCTAAATTATTCGTGTTTATTTTCTGTTTTTGTGCTTTTTCTCGTTACTTAGTTTTTTAGATTCATCTTATTATTGCTACATCTAGTGCTATTGTTTATTTGTATTATAAATTAGGTATAGGTTTCAATATAAGGTACCGTTTTTTTTTTATTGAACTTATTTATAATTAGGGTGTAACATATTAGGTATAGGATATAAGTTCATTGTTGTGTTAGTAATATAAGTAATTTTTGAATAATGCTGGTTGGATTTTTCTCCTTTTTCCAATTGAATCAAAAAATATGCAATAATCTTAATTAATTTAAATTTGCTAGTGTATTATTTTCATTAAATGTGTTTAACTGATAACGTATAAATTTAGAGAGCCAATCGGGTCATTAGGTTTTTATAGTTTTAATGTTTGAAATTTGCTTTAGGTTTTTTTAAAAATTTATAACGATTGGTATTAAATAAAGCGCTTTTGATTTTGACTTTGAAGGATTCTTATTTTTTTCACATAGATCATAGCGATCCTAGTAAGCCTGGAATGTGAAGCAAAACTCGTTAAAGTGTGCCAAAACAGTCGTGCTACTATGAAATAACATAATAATGTAAGGAGGGAATAAGAAAAATAAGGTAGGATCTGTAATAGAATTTTCAGGTATAGGCAATATAGTTGATATCTGTAATGTACATAAATAAAATAGTTAGACAACAGATCATCTAGGAACGGAAATTTTACGGTATAAGTAAATTACCCCTTTATTCCTTTAAAAATTGTATCGACTCGATAGTCACGAAAGCTTTACAAACGGAACTAGTCCTATATTTACTCCTGAACTGAAGATCATTCCGACATGAGATTAACTTGCAGATTATTTGAGAGCAAAACATAAGGAAATTGTTGATCTACGTAGAATTTATATCACCAACAGGTGTGAGGCTTGCATTAAAGCTAGCATAAAAATAAAATTCAAAGCTCTTGCCATTAACTGCAATATTTAATGATAGCAACTAATAGTAGCTATCCCGCTTCTACAGCCTTATCAGTATTGAATAAGTTATTTCTGTTTAAAATTAAGTTTAAATATATTATTTGGGTAGTCACAAGTTTAACACGCTTTTTTTTAAATTTTCCAGTGGATAAATTCTATCATAAATCAGTATCAGCAGTTTCAGGTATTTTGGAAATTATCTGGGTTTTAGCGAATATAGAATCAGATCTCCCAATCAATTTTTTTCACAAATACAAAAGAATGATTAGAAATGAATAAGGATTATTAAATAAGTTTAGGATAGATACACCGTTATGCATTTGACTGTGTGCTTAAACTAAGTCTAATTATATGTGTAATGATTTTCTACCTTTTAGGTTCGAACGCGGAACCGACCTCTCATCGGTTCTAGACGTTAAGTCTGAGTAGTGCCAACGGATGGTACCAACAGGTCAACCAATCCGTGCACCGTAACCCATTCACGCGGTGGCTGCTTGTCGGCCAGCTAGTTCGGAGAGGATTTCGGTCGCGGGTCTCCGAATGGGTTACGCTCAATTACAATATTTTCAGCCACCTGAACATGCCCGTTTTCAAAACGCGTTATCAAAACCAAACCATACGGAGAAGGAACCTACTTTACGTTACTCCGTATTTCTTCTTATCACCAGTCAAGAATGCAAAATCTAATTTTTATTTCGCGTTCCCGAAGTTTCGACGCGGCACCGAAAAGTATGCTACTCTAACTCAACCCGACGAAGACTACTCTAAATAAAATAACAAAACAACAAAGGTACCGCGTACCGTGCGCGACGCGAAACCGACCTCCGCGGATTTGTCGAAACCCTACCCTCGCGACGGCATACCTACCCTGCACTCTCTCTTCCCACTGAAAAAGAAGAACCGCTGAAAAGGAAAGTCGTGGTTATCTTTAGCAATTCATGTTGTATTTTTTTTTTCGAATCTGAATTACAAAATATGTACAAAGAGTTCAAAGCTCATTTTAAGCAAAATCTTAATGTCAATATTTATATTTTTTCTATGGTTTCAAACATATTCAATTTATATTTTTTTTTATTTATATATACCTATTTAAATTAATCTGATTCTATTTTTCATTTGTTTTTATAATATAGATCTAGGTTTAATTGAATATACTACAGAAATAATTTTTTTTTTTGTTATGTCTGTCACATCTAATTTACATTTATCAATAATTTTGTATATCATTTTCACTAAACATTTTTCCCACATAAAATTTTTCTTCTAGTCTTTCTTATCCAATTGATATCAAAAATAAAATTTGACAAAATATAACATAACGTTCAGTGTAGGAAAGCTACCCTACTTAGAATTCATCATCTATCCTAAAAGTTGTTTTAAGACATTAATTTTCGCATTATTTGCTTGTAACTTTAAAAGTATTACTGATGTGCTTTGTCGCGAATTTCAAAAAAAACAAAGAAAATATATAAATTGTTTATCCAATATTTCTAAAGATACCAAATTGTGTGTATCGAGAGCCGATAAGTATCGTATGGTTAATGTTGTTTTTATTTATAAATAGACTGTAATCCATACTTGGCATTTATATAGTAAGTAATAACAATCGTAAGAAGTCTCATTGTATGTGAGTGTTAACGTAGAAAAGTTAAAATGAAGAAATGTTGATCTTTGTTTATAAATGTTATATAGTCATCGGATGAAATGGAATCATTATCAGTTTACTTGATTTTCATCGTAAATATATATTAAATGGAAATGTGTTTTTCTTGGTTCTCCCTACTAGAAAATTTTAGTTTTCTTTTTACATTGATTTCATATATTGAGGAAAATAATTAATTTGGCCTTCTGGTGTCCTTATGTTATTTATATCTTATCTTCTCCTCTGCTACTTCGTGATTTGATAATGTCGCTACCATCCACAATACTGTCGAATGAGCAAACGACATATTTTGGAATGTTGGTTTAGTAGAGATTCATCCACAATATACACACACACATTCCTAATTTGATGGAAATTTCCGATTATAGCTGTTGGTGTTCCTTCTTTTACGTTTTATTTTCTTTATGAAACAAATCAAAATCTTGTTGCACGATGCATAAAGTTCACTTCGATAAATT
This sequence comes from Odontomyia ornata, assembly GCA_963969285.1. Taxonomy (NCBI): domain Eukaryota; kingdom Metazoa; phylum Arthropoda; class Insecta; order Diptera; family Stratiomyidae; genus Odontomyia; species Odontomyia ornata. The sequence goes on along the minus strand of OZ017741.1, from coordinate 182,825,158 downwards.
GCATCCTTAAGATTGATACCAAGATTGAATGTTTCGCTAGAACTGTTTCCAAACAATTCTATACAACAAGTAGTTTGTGCACTAGGATACTCACTAAACTGCTATTGCAGTAGATCTACTACATATTTCATCAGATATCGTTTCGTTCCCCAGAACTAATCGTTCAAATCGATGCCAAGCATTACATTAGCCCCTTACGATGTTTTATGAATAGCTCGATAAAAGCTTAAATTATTTTTCCCCTTTATAAGAATTTTTAATTATGGCAATAATATTGCAAATTGCTCATACGATTATAAAATAAAATATATGTATCTTACGCTCGTACAGAATGCGCAACTCAAACACGGTTAACTTATAGGTAAATTGTTAAATCTGGCACCAATTGATTCGACGAGAAGAATTATCAACGTATTTAAATTGTCAATTGAAATAGTTCTTAATCTTACAAGAATCATTAAAATCGCCAAGTTAATAACATCATTTTGAAGCAGCCTCTCAAATTGAAAATCTATTGCCAGCAAATATAAATTCTGCATTGGGCGACAGCCGTGTTTTGTAACCGATTTTCGAATGGGAAGGGCTCATCGTATTTATTCAGGGCAGCGAGATTTTGCAATAAAAATCTGAGCATACAGTGAAAGAATAGTTTTCTATTCTCTTCGAGTGGGTCACCCGCCAGATGAATGAGTCAATTATAGAAACATGTGAAGATCAATTAGAAGTTAAATGCCAGTGGATAAAATTCGTGAATAGTCTATGAATTATGACATCATCGGTATAATACACTGGATAGAACATTTTACTTGTATAACAAACTCACGAATGAGACGAACCTCCGTTGAATTTTAAGTTGAATGCGCCAGCGTTCTTCCAACAATTGAATACCGTAACAGTGTTGAAGGAATGAAAGATTTACAAAAGACATATTTTAAGCAAGTAGACGAGTACATTAAAAAGTAGAAATCGCCAAGGTTTAGAAACTGCGTGTCATTTTAAAATCCGATGAAAACTTGATATGATTCCCTGATCATAACGTTGTAAGAGTTATTACTGCTACTCTCCTCACACAATTGTTTGTATCTTATTAACTCTATCGCTAGTTTTATTTACACATGCCTCAATATATTGGTTGATTTGGGAATGAGGGGAAAACCAAAACAATGGAACGATCACCTGATTCCACGCCTCCTTGATGTGTCGAATTAACTCGTCATGTTGTGTGATGGTTTCGCGGGGCTGTTGGGGCGGCCTCCGTGTCAGCCCAGGCGCTTGGCCGCGCCTTGAATCCGGATGGTCATTGTTTCGTCCCATTGCACCACATGTATCATGATGATCTTCGAAAGTGCGCCTAGCCACAACTCCTTGACCGGAAGAACCTCTCGTCAGTTGGACGTTCGATAAAACAAAAGATCGTCCATTATATCGCAGGTATCTGACTTCTTGATTTGCACATGCAACACGCAGCACAAACTTCTGCCATGGTTTATGACCAGGAAAAAATGCGTAACGTATGGAATTAAAGTTGCTGAAATGGTACAAACATTCCATTTTTATATCTATAAATTACAAACGGTGTACCCAAATCTTTGGAAGCGGGAATATCATCAATCGTTCGTCCAGTCGCCAGAACAAGAAGGTGCTCTCTCGCAAATCCGCGATTGCAAAACCGGGAAAAATCACACACACAATAATTAAGGGCAGAAACTACGACGTATAATGCGATTGTATGACACGTTCGCTCTATTATAAATAACTATAGAGGAGAGTGGAGAACTGTTTAAATTGCAAAGTCGTCGACGTCGATTGTGCGCTATGATTGGCGTAGATTTTCCCGCCGTTTTCTTTTCCTCGTGGCGCCGGACTGTCAATCCGACAACCACCGACAAAACAGATGCGCGGAATGGAACGCCACATGACGGCAGTGTGCATTTCCATTTGTCGCCAGTGGCATAGTTTTTCGATGGCCACGGTGGAGGGGGGCATTCCCAGATGAATATGCCTCGAAATGTGTCGGGGTTTTGATTAATATTAGGTTTCAAATATTTAAATCCACAGATCTAAATATTTGGAGAGAAAAAAAATATTTTCTGCGCAACGATATCCGCACGAAAGATGAGGTCCGCTTGCATTTCGAGGTCATACCCATCTGGCCGGGTGCAAGGGTTCGGGATCGGAATCACTTCGATTCCCGGGCGTAGGCGTCACATTACATATGATTACATTAAAACTTAACAAAAAGAAAATTCGAATCTACATGAAATTTACTACAATAAGATTAATTAAATTTTTCAAAAGAACAGAACATAACAGTTTCTACAAATTAGAAGCTAAGAATAGATGATCGATGTTGTTACACCAAAAATGTGCAACGATGGTTCTAATTTATACTGGTATAAGAAATATTCAAAACACGAATTTTCGGTTAACAAATAGAACCAACCCTAAAAAAAGCAAATAATTATTTTAAAATTTATTTATAGCGCTTTTGTAAAAACATTTGCCCAATGCAACAACAATAAAACAAAACAAAATTCTCTATAATCAGAACAAGAACCAATTGGAAATTTTTTAAATATTCAAGGCATTCCCAAAATATTATCACAGCTGTTTGCTACATCAACTTAATGTGATTATTTATGACTGCAACAGAGAAGCACTATCTCTTGTTTACAGACGGACCAAATTGTTTTTATACACGATCGCGAGAGAATACACATCAGAATTCCCCCAAAACGTGAATTACCCAAGCGGCCGCGGCAAATGACTGATTACCGGTAACAATTAAATGATTGCGCAATTTTTCTACGTGTCAGCATTTGTGTGCTTACTGCACAGTCCACTGCTAATTGAATTGAGTTAGATTTTGGTGCATTCGATCAGGTATCGTCGCTTTTCCGCATGATAGTCCTCACGAAAACAATGACGTCGATCTGACACCGACGCTGTGCTGTGAACGTGGCAAATGGCTTAATAAGTTAAATACAGTTGTTGGTTTTTTTCCGGGATAATTTGTTATCATGTTCTCAAAAATAGCCGCAACTTGGCGTGCGTCTTATCTTCATGGACACGTCGCTTGACTTTTCAACTGAAGCGCTTACGAAAAAGAATACTGCGAGTCTTATTACTGCAGTACTAACATTTTCGTAGTTGTATTAAACTTCCAGAAAGTACTCACCTTATCAACTGGAGACTCCGCAAAGTCCGAATGACCTTTCAAGCCTTCAGGGATATCCTTCTCTTCGCAGGATTGCACGTGACAGAATCGCATCGCACATTTACTATCGTCCGCCCAAAAGGGACATTCTTGCTTCAAATTGACTTTGTAGAAACGGAAGAAATCCTTCACTAGCAAACTTTGTAGCCGCGGATAGATCTTGATGTTGTTGAAGTGGTCCACAGTGTCCACGGTGCAGCTGCAATCATTGATCGAGCCTTGCAACTGCAATAAACGTAAGCGGATGTGAGACCTGTTGACCTCAATTTACAGGTGAAAAATATACAAACCTCGCAAAAACAATTCTTGCCGGGCTGGTCGTCATTTGAGTACGAAAAAAAGAAACCGGAGCTCGGGCGGCAAATGGCCAGCCATGCCACAATAACTGCAACTAGAATGTTGGCGACTTTCCTTGGCAGTGACATTTTCGCGGCGACGATTCACTTCCCATACGGAGAAAATTCACCCGTGAAGTTCAGGTGTGCAATGCACTTTGCATTCGCGACGGTGACCAACTGAACGTCTAAACACAAACAACTCGCCAGCTGGCAGACTGTTTTCAAACTTTTACGAATGCTTGATAACAACGCGACGAGAACTTTTTCTGTGTGTCTGTCGGATTATTGAAATTTACGAAAGTCGGCGGATCACTTTCACTCTTGACGCAAAATTTCATTCAGTTTTCTCGAAAGTATTCTAAAGATGCAACTTAGCAGTACGATGACACTTTAGTTTGAATGCTAGGGAACGGAAAAATTGAAAATTCGAAAGCGCGTTTTATGAACTGTTCGCTTGTGTGATGACGAACTTAGATATGAACATTTTTATTCAAGATCTGATGAAATTGCGACTGAAAAACTGACGATTTCGGAGACACCCCCACAATTTGGTAGCTTTGGACACGTACTCGTCGATGCTGGAATTTGACAGATCAAATCTGACCTTGAGTCATGAGACGTCGCATGCTGTCAAAAGCAGCTGACTATGCTATGGTTCGTGTATTGAGTGGATTGGTTAGTTGGTTGGAGTACTGTCTATCTCTCCACAATACCACATTGCCAAGTTTCTTTCTTTCTAATTTGATTAATTGATCTTCATATTAGGGTTTTGCACTGAATTGTAAATGCAGATCGCACGAGTATTCAACGACGAAGAAAGAGGGATGGAGAGAGTGGTAGGGAATGGAGACAGTATTAAAAAAAAAAAAACAAAAACTACTAGACCCTATTGAAATCACGACCGTGTCCTTCTCGCTATCCATCCGTCATTTCCTAATCGCTCGCTTGAATACCACGTAAATCAACTATGCAAATATTTTTATCTGCTTAAACGCCTTTATTGAAAATATAACAAAATATATAAAACGTAAGGCTAATTTAAATATGTGCAAATCATATAAGGATACTATATTCAATCATATTACACATTTAAGAAGATTACATCTAAACAATGAATTTAATTAAAAAAAGAAAAACACATTAAAGTCATTCCTTATATTAGCGCAAATCGGGAAAATGGAGAAAAATCCAACTATAAAACATTTGGTAGAGATATGGAAAATGATTCAGTAGAGTTTTTTGTCGATGTTCATTATGTCCGTTAAGGAGTGCAGCGATGTTGCTCGCCGTAATTGGCCTTGTCTGAGGATATGTGAATGCGCTTGCAGGCTAGCGTCGCAATGTCATAGGGTGGCTTCTTTTCCCCAGCATAGGGCCCACTATAAAAAACTTTCGCATTTAAAAATTATATGATAAAAAGGAAATGGTCGATCGAACCGATAAAAGGTGTCAACGGCCGAGGCAACCTAATGAAGGGATGCACTATGAAATCGACGCCGATGTTCGATTAACGCGCGCAGGACGTGAGAAGATTTTGTCTTACACTTACAACCCGTGCTAAGAATGCGGCATATAGTGCAAGTAGGTAAGTTTATGTCCGTAAGGGACTGCAGGTCTGCCTCAACGGAAGAGGATGTTAGGATCCGGTGAGATTCGCCTTGTCTGGGGACGCGTGAATGCGCTGGCAGGCTAGCGTTGCGGTGTCGTGGGGCGGGTTCTTTCCCCCAGCACAAGGACCCACAACAAAAGACTTTCGCATCCACGAATTCCTGGGGTAAAATAAAGGTCGACCGAAGTCGAAAAGGACGTAACCAACTAAGGGTCAGTAATTGCTGACTCAAAGGACAAACTGAATCTGGGGAAGACGGACGAACTTAAGGGGACTTCGTCGTTACGCGACGATTCTAAAGTCCCACAAATTAGAGTGGGGTATCCAGATGGAGGTGGTGCCCCCTCGAAACCTCCCAATCGGATGTTTCCCATTTGAGAGAAAAACTCATACAAAAGCACTTTGTATGACTCTTTCCCTCAAATGAGAAGCACAAACATAACCAATTTATGCTATAGAGTTATGCAATGAAATCACAAAACCCTATATCATAAAAGGGCGCGTGAGCAGAAGGCCACTCTACTCGGCAAGAGCCCCCGTTGAGTGACAAAAAAGGTGGAGTGCGCCCGATGGCTAGCCCATATCAGCGAAAGAGCCTGCCATCGTTGCGGGACCTATACCCGGTCAGATAAAGCGAATGGAAAGACCGACGGTTCCGCTTTAATGCTCCATTTTATTGCTACAATTCTCCGAGTAATGTAATGTGCAATTCTTCAAATACTTTTGATAATAGATGATGATGTTAAAAATTATTATTATTATTAATAAATATTCTTAAAAATTTAGTCTTTTTATTTCCCTTCTAAATATATTTAATATATATGTATCTATTCGCATTGAGATCTCAGTGAAATGTATCTTTAGCTATTGTTTCAATCGATTACCCTTCAAATTATCTTCCCCTATAGGCTTTGTAACTAATTTAATTTTATTTATCTTGTTCGCTTCAAATAAACTATCTATTCCCAAGCAGGATATAAACTGTATTCACTCGATTGATTAAAAATTAACTCATGGCAAACAAACGGGACTTGAGGGAAATAAACATGAAAAAATTACGATTGATCGTTCGAATCGATTTCCCACCAGTCTTTTCGACATATGACAAAAACGAAATTACATTACTTCCACTAGCATCAGTAGCATGTTTTGCTTAAATTATGCGAAAAATTCCAAATTTACGTTTTTTTAATCGTCGGGTGAAGGCACATTTACCGCCGCCGACAGCATCCACGAAGTGACGCCACAACTTTAGCTGGCCGCGATCGGCAAACAACCGCCGATGTAAGAACGAATCGATGAGCTAAGTAATCAATTGAGCGAGCTCATAAATATTGTCGAACAGCAACGATCACGCTCATCGTCACGTGATCGATCACGATCACCATCGCGTGACAGACCATCGGGAACTGACGTTGATTCCAATCACTGCTGGTACCACCAAGTGTTCCAAAATCGCACGAAGAAGTGCAAACAACCCTGTACATATAAGGGAAATGACAATCGGGGTCATTAACGGCGGTAAATGATCCTGCACCCACGTCAAACTGCCTCTTCGTCACTGATTGAGTCATAAATGTTCGATATTTAGAGGATACTGGCTGACTGTGTATATCCACATCGTTTGCTCCAGGGTCGCAGAGAGAGGCTTAATTACACACTATACGCTGCAAATGGCTCGCAAATAAACACTTACGGTTGCATCAACATCGTACTCAACTTTGGTCTTCATCGAGATCTTTCGTGGCGATTCGTCATCACTGACGTGTCAAAACCAATCATAAGCGCTGATTTTCTCAGTTTTTACGGCCTTCTCTTCGACCTCAAAAACGCCAGACTTATCGACTCAACCACTGGCTTAAAACCCAGGGCAAGGTATCTCACTCCAGCAACGTATCATCCATTAAATCAGCACAAAATCAATGTCCTTATTCATTGATCATAAAGTAATTCTCAGGCGTAACACAACCCGATGGCATCAACCGAGCAACGCATCGAAATAACGCCAGGTCAACCAATTGCCAGCAGAGCACGTCGTCTCACTCCCGATGAACTAAAAATTGCCAAAGACGAATTCGACAAAATGGCCAAGCTTGGACTTGCACGACCGTCAAACAATGCATGGTCTTCACCTCTCCATCTGGTCCCAAAGAAATCTGGTGACTAGTGACCTTGTGGAGATTACCGTTAACTCAACCATCGCACGCTGCCTAACAGATACCTTATACGTCTGTTAGAGGACTTTACGGCTAATCTTCATGGCACAAAAATTTACTCGACAGTCGACCTCGTTTATGCCCTCAACCAAATCACTGTTGCTTCAGAGGATATTTGCAAAACCGCAATCATCACACCATTCGGTCTCCACGAATTCCAATTCATGACATTTGGGCTTCGTAATGCATCTCAAACTTTTCAACGTTTCATTGACAAAGTCACGCAAGGACTTGACTTTGTATTTCTATACGTTGACGATATTCTCGACGCTTCATCTACCGAGAAAGAGCATCATGAACATCTTCAACAACTCTGTACTCGTCTCGAAAAATATGGCATCGTCATCAATAGCGCTAAATGTCATTTTGGCCTGCTTAATCTTCAGCAGGCATCATACCGCTCCTAAAGCGAGTTAAGTTTCAGGCTACACTCAACGACTGTCTCCAAGGATCGGACGTTAAAGGCTCTAGTCCAGTGCCCTGGACACCTGAACGTGAAACTGCCTTCGAAAATTGCAATAAACAGCTCGAGTCACTCGTCATGCTCGTTCATCCAAACACTGAAGCATCTTGGGCCATCTTCGCCGATGCTTCAGACTTTGTAATTGGTGTCATCGTCCAACAGCGAGTCAACGACACGTGGGAACCGCTCGCATTCCTCAGCCGAAAGCTCTCACCGTCGCTAAGTAAACACAGTGCAATTTATATGACTTAGTACAACGACGAACTACATTCACGCAAAAACTCATCGCCTGAAGTTGTATTGCACTTAGCGGTTAGTCGTGCACACGCCATCAATCAAGCAAGACGTGTAACTCCGAACTCCCAAATATTTAGTTAATTCTTGAATAAATGTATAATTAGTTAAATAAGGATTCGTGTTGCAATCTATTGACCAACACAATTCCCACAATTTTATTGGTTCTTCGGTCGTTCTTATTTTCTGTTTTCTTTTTGATTCTATGAAAAAAGAAACGAAACATTTCTTGGTTGTCATGTATAATTATAGGAGGCGAATTTAATGTTAAAATTGTGAATAGTGAGAGCATAGCATCGTTTAGAAAGAAAGGAAATATTAATAACCATTAATTATAACAAACTGCCTAGGATTGCGCAAAATGTATATTGGGATTCAATATTATCAATGCAAGATCCTAATTTAGCCGCTGAATCACTTGTAAAACTAATGTCTCATTGTATAACCCTAGCAAAGAAAAATTGTAAAAAGAAATTTACATATACGGCACGAAGTGCATTGATAACTAAAGGCCTATTAATTTCTTGTAAGGCTAAAGAGACTCTGTATAGGGTCTGGAAAATGGATCCAAATAAAATAGAAAATAAGGTTGTTTATAAACTATACGAGGAAATACTTGATAAAATGATAAAATAAGCCAAAATCATACATGATAAAAAGATGGTTAAAAATAATATCAACAATTCCAAAAACTTGTGGAACATAATTAATGAGAAACTTGGCAAACGTTTTAACAAGAATAATACAATAAAATACATTTATGATGATAACAATAATAGAATCGATGATCCATGCCGAATTTCCAAACTGTATGAATACGTTTTTTAGTAACGTTGGCTCAAATTTCAGTAGTAAAATTGATCAGCCACCTAATATAGAACTACGTTTACTTCCTGTTAATCGAAATACAATTTTTTTTACTACCAACTGATAAATATGAAGTTCTGCACATTATAAAAAATTTGAAAATTAAAAGTAGTGGTGTGGATGATATCAATACCAAATATATTAAATCTCTCGCCAATTTTATTGTCGAGCCACTTGTACACATAATAAATTTATGTATTGAAACATCCATCTGGCCGTATGTATTAAAGCGAGCGGATGTAATACCAATTTACAAATCTAAAGAAAAACATAAAATGTCTAACTACAGACCTATCTCATTAATTTCCAACATAGCCAAAATTCTTGAAAAAAATATTTACCGCAGATTGATGAAATTTGTTAACACTCATATAATATATAAAAGACAATATGTATTTATGAAAAATTTCGGCACCAATGATGCGCTTAACTTCCTAACAAGGTTAATTTATGATAGACTTGATAAAAGTATACCGATATCGGCAACTTTTTTAGATTTAGCTAAGGCATTCGGTACGGTTAATCATAAGTTTTTGCTAGATCAACTGTATAATTATGGAATAAGGGGTAACGCTCATCAGTTAATAAGTTCTTATTTACAAAATAGATCGCAGCGTGTCAAAGTGAATAATGTTTTGAGTGACTATTGATTAGTTCATACGGGTGTACCTCAAGGTACAGTTTTAGGACCGTTGCTATTCCTGCTTTACGTTAATGACGTATTAACCAGTATGCCTGACCTATTATAACCACCGGTAATACTTGGAAAGAAGTTGAAACGAAAATTAATAAATATCTCCTTGAACTTAGCAAGCGGTTAGCGTTAAAAAAGCTATCTTTAAACTTGGAAAAGACTGTATACAAGTATATGACATTTGGGAATCATTGCCGTAGTGTTCCTGAACTTCTAAATATTACCATAAATGGAAAAAACATACAAAAAGTAGAATCATGTAAATATTTGGGTATCATTTTTGACTATAATATGAAATGTGATAAACACATTGAATATATATTAAAAAAACCAAGTATTTAACTTTCGTTTTTCATAAACTCTCTAAAATAATGCAGACTGACACTCTTATGATGATTTATTACGCTTTATTTCATAGAACCGTTTACAACTTTTACAAAATCATCAGAACAAACTTCTAAAAATTATTCATAAAAATAAATTTAATGCCAACAAACATTTGAATTTAGAGCAACTTTTCTGCTTTGAGTCATTAAAGTATCACTGTAATGATCTCAAAGAAAAATGTTTATGTACAAATAGCATTACTAGAAATAAAAGTATACAGGTACCGAAGAGATTCAAAACAGTTAGTATTAAGAGTAGTTTCATAAAGGCCATAAATGTATATAATAAAATTCCTAACGAATTAAAAGCCATATCTAACGAAACTCTAATGAAAAGAAAATTGAAAAAATGGATTGCATCCAATTTATAACAAAAACATAATAATATATTGTAAATTTTTCTTTTTCATCAAGAAAAAAAAAATTACTTTATTCGTTATTCAAAATATTGGATGTTACACTTGTTATTCTCTTCTAGTATACTTTGAATATTGAATTTATATTTTATTTTAACATAGTTTTAAGTCCAAACCAAACCCACAAACAGGTATATTAATTATCTCTGTGGAATTTACGTAAAATTCCTGTATTTTATGTAAATTTTTGGGTTAAACAAATAAATAAATAAATTAATGGGGGTCTCCACTGCTGGGATAAGATTCTATGACGAACTTTCGTCGCTATGTTCTGTTGGGGTTAAGGAATTCAGTTCTGTATGTTTCGGGGGTCTTGAAAGGGAGTCTGCCATGACATTTGCCCTGCCTGGCATATACTTAAGTTCGTAATTGTACTCCTCTAAAATTGACTTAAATCGCTTCATTTTGCTGTTGGTATTTTTGTTGCTTAAAGCATATGTAAGAGGCTGATGGTCGGTAAAAATGTTCACCTTCTTTGATCCGTACAGAAAATTTCGCGACGAATTAAGAGCCCATATGATTGCGAGCATCTCTTTTTCGTTGGTGGCATAGCTTTCTTCTGTATTAGTTAGGGTCCTAGACAGGTAAGTGATTGGTTTACCTTTCTGTGAGAGGACTGCGCCGATGGCGTCGTCGGAGGCGTCCGTTGTGATCTCAAAATCTTCCTCAAAATTTGCATGTGCCAATACAACCTCTTGGGAGATAAGGCAGTTCTTTAGTGTATTGCAAGCATTCATGGCTTTGGAGTTTGTCTATTATTTCTGTTGTTATTTAGATATATTTTTGGACACACGTCCATCTTCCCCTCTCAGACGGGGTGTCAGGGGCTTCACTATTTGCGCATTTCCTTGGATGAAGCGCCTATAGTACCCTGACATTCCTAGGAACGAGCGCAGGTCTCTTAGGGTTTTGGGCAGAAGCAGTTCTGCGATCGCCTGCACCATTTTGGGGTTTGTTTTATTTCCATCATGACCAATCATGCATCCCAAAAATTCAACCTCATCTCGCAAAAACTCGCACTTCTCCAGCTGAATCTTTTTAAAATAGCTTCGAGGTTTTCGAAATGTTCATTTTCGTCCTTCCCAAAGATGACGATATCGTCAATGTATACATAACATCGCTTCCCTATGTGCTCGCGAAGGATATCATCGAGCGCCCTTTGAAATATATAAGGGGCATTTCTCAGGCCGAACGGGAGCCCTGTGAACTCAAATTTCCCGTTGTTGTTTGAAAATGCAGTTTTGGGAATGTCACACTCCCGAAGCGGTATCTGGTGGAATCCGCTTTTCAAGTCTATGGTTGAAAAGTACCGATTCCTGCCAAGGTTCGCAAGGATTTCGCTAGTCTCTGGTATAGGATATTTATCGGCTATTGTAACAGAGTTCAGTTTCCTATAATCTATTATCATTCGATACTTCTTCTCATTGTCACTTGACTTCTTGAGGACGATCTAGACAGGCGAATTCTAGGGTGACCTGGACGGCCTTATTATGCCGTTCTCAAGTAGTTTATTCACTTCCTTTTCTACTTCCGCTGAAAGGAGGCTAGAATGATTTCGTAGAATTTTTTCTAATCTACCAGACTGTTTCTTGTTGAGATGAGACAATTTTATATTTATGTCGTTAACATTTTTCCTTTAGCGTATCGTTTCCTATGATACCATAAAACGAAACGAGATTGGGTAGTATAAAAAATTGAATTTTGCTAGTGTTTGGGCAAATGCGTGGTGCGTAATTTTAATGCTTCCTGCTAATGAATGCGCGAAGAAACTCTTATTGTTGGCTAAAGGATTTCTGTGATATGTTTAGGATGGATGTAGTTTCTATTTTAGCCGGTATCGATGAGAAATTTTAAAACTTCTCCACTTCCGATGGTATATTCAAAATAAAGAAGTGAAGAACGCCTTAGTCTAAAAAATATATGTCGTCGAGCTGTTCTTCTTGTTCTAGGGTACGTTCATCGTCCAATGTTTGGTCGTGGTTCTTGTCTTCCTCCTTTATTTCTTGCGCGTATTGTTTTTCCATAGTACCGGTATCTATTTCTGTGTCTGTGAAGTGCAGCCTTTGTGCCTTTTGTGGAGGATGAAGCCTCTGGGATGGCATTGGTGGACGCTTTTGTGCCCATCCTAGATTCTGTGGCCTATTTGCATAGTTTATTGCATGTGATCTAATGGACTGATCCACATCCATTGGCTCCGGGCTTCTCGGAGGCCTGGGTGGTAGAGCCTGATGATTATGCTGTTGCTGGAATGGATGTTGTAGAGGCTGCCTGAAAATTCTTTGTTGCGGAAACACCTCCGGGTTATGAAACATTTCTGGGTATATTTCACCTCTGAGGCCGGAATGGGGGTTGGCCTAGAATGGTTTGGTAGGTTTCTTCGTGGCGGAATGGGTGGCGGTATGTTATGATGGTTCTTTCGTAGAAGTGCTTGGGTTGAATTTGCGTATTGTACCCTATAGTCCATAAGCTGGAATTTAAGGCACACGTGCAGAGCTTGGGTAAGTCTGCCGGGTCACGTATACTAAGAAGTCTGGGTAGATCACCTTTCAGACCTCTTATGAAGGTCTCAAGAGCCTTATTTATTTATTTATTACGACCAACTTACAGACTAAAGTGCAATTACAAGATTGGTTCAAACAATATAGATGAAATGTACCACATAATATATATATATATATATATATATATATATATATATATATATATATATATATATATATACTATACTAGGCTAGGTATTTAAAATTAAATTCTTAAGTCTATGCTTATAAATTACTAAAGATAGAGGGTACGGGCCAAACTCCATAGCATTGTGGTTTCTTGGCAGACGCAGTAGTGGTGAATTATAAAATGTTCTCGTTCTTGCAAATAGAATTTGGTAAGATCTTTCATTTCTAGAGGGATAATTGGATGTCTGCATTGTCAGTAACTCTCTTACATTTGTATGCAACTGATGATGGTGAAGCTTATATAGAAGACATTCATCAAGAAAGTGTCTACGAGATGATAAAGAAAAAGAAAGTCTTTCTTCATAAGATTGATACGGGACTTTAAATTTAAAGAATAATATTCGGGTGAACTTCCGTTGTACAGATTCCAGCAGTGAGTCTAAGTACTTATAACGCAGTGTCCGAATTTGGGAACAATACTCGAGGATAGGGCGAACAGTTTTTACATAAAGATGTACTGGAGACAGGATATTTCCAAAGATGCATGAGTGACGAAGAACAAATCCGGAAACCCGAGAAGCACGTGACATGATGTCGAGGATATGCTCTTCGAACTTGAGTCGCGGGTCTAAGATCACCCCTAAGTCTTTGAACTTGGTCACTACAGATAGCGACTCATTGTGTAGGCTATATGGAAATGAGATTGGGTTCAGTTTTAAAGAGAAAGTCATTTTATGACATTTTTGCACATTAAGGGAAAGAAAATTTGATTCACTCCAATCGCATAGGACGTTCAGGTAATTTTGGAGGGAAATTAAATCATCAATACATCTAATTACTTTAAAAACTTTAAGATCATCAGCATAGAGAAGACATGGAGCATCTATTAAAAAGGGCAAGTCGTTAATGTATATTAGGAATAAAAGCGGCCCTACGATGGATCCTTGAGGAACACCAGTCTGTGGATAGAAGGAGTGAGATAACACTCCACAGAGACTTAATCTACAGGAACGATTGTTTACGTATGAGATAAGCCAAGAGAGCAAACAACCAGAAACACTATATTGTATCAGCTTTTCACACAATACGTTATGATTTACTTTATCAAACGCCTTGGCAAAATCAGTATAAACGACGTCAACCTGAAAGTGGTTATCAAGAGCTTCACCAACAATGTGAGTAAACTCAAGTAGATTTGTAGTCGTTAACCGACCTGGAACAAAGCCATGTTGAGCAGGAGATATCGAGGAGCATATAAGTTCATAAATGTGATTATGAACGAAACGTTCTAGGATCTTCGGGAAACAAGATAGAAGTGAAATTGGACGGTAGTCGAAGACACACGAAAGAGGACCAGGTTTATGAATTGGGAAGATGTTGGCTATCTTCCAGAAATGAGGAAAAACTCCGGAGGACAAGCTGGTGTTAAGAATAAAACTCAGAGAAACACTTGGTGAAGAGGACGGAGATTTGACGAACACATTTTGAATCCCGTCTGGTCCAGAACCAATGCTTGTGTCAAGAGTATTAATTATGGACTCGATATCTGCAGGGCTAACTGCAGGAGCACTATCAGCCAGAGAAAAATGAAGAGGGAAACCATAAGAAGAATCAGATGCTGAAGAGGAAGTTATAGTGAAAAAAAAGTCCGCCAACAAGTTGGAAATGGATTCCAGCGTTGAACTTTGTTTATCATTCCAGTACATGGCCCTAACAAAGTGCGGGGAGGACTTTAGATGATTGATGTATGACCAGAATGGTTTTGACTGGTTGGAATGAAGTGACTGCTCTATGTGCGTAAAGTAATTTTTCCTTGTACTTTTAATTAATAATTTCGCGGAGGCACGGGATCTAGAGTATTCATACTTTTGGTGAAGATTGTTCTTAAACTTCAGAGCTTCTAAGATGTCACGTTTGAGCCAAGCTGGCTCAGAGCTCTTTTTGGACCTACATAGGGGTGTAAATTGACGGATAAGCGAGTCGAGGTGGGAATAAAATTTAGTAAGAGCTTCTTCGCAATCAAGGCCGTCAAAAAACGAGAACCAATCAAGTGAATTCAAAGATTCCGACAATGCGCTGTAATTGGCTTTCCAGAAGTTGAACTTGAGCGGCTGATGGCATTTAATTGTTTTTGGCAAGCTCATGTTGATGTTCAACAACAGAGGGGGATGATGGGGGTCAGGAGATACATAGGAGTGAGGTGCAGCATCTACATGAATATGCCCAGTATCAATGTTTGACATTACATCCGATTGTTTATATTTAGAACGTAATTTAATTGGTTAAGGGAAGATTGGGAAAGAAAATTTGACAGTAATACAGACTGTCGATTAGAAGAAAAGATATCAATAGATGATGCTAAGTCCCATTCTACGGAAGGAAGATTGAAGTCACCACAAATAATAATACGTGAAGTGGAATGAAGCGAAAGACAATACGATGACAGTGAGTCAAATAGTGAATCATAAAAGTCAAAAGAAGAGTTACAGGGAAGATAGATGCAGAATATGAACCAAGGGGCGGAAAGAGTATTGATTTTGACAAGTACGTGCTCGGTTAAGTCTGGGGGATGAAAATTGTCATAAAGCTCACGGGAAAGATCTTTAGCAACAGCAATCAGTACTCCACCACCATCAGAATTCATTGTCAGATTAAAATCACGGTCCCTTCGATAGACATTGTGATTTGGGAAAAATTCCGAGCTTTGTATATCACTCTGAAACCACGTCTCAGTTAAGCAAATAATATTGTCATTTGCAAGAATGTATGAAACGATAAGGCTATGTAATTTGGTCCGCAAGCCTCTTACATTTTGATAATATAAGTTAATATTATTTAAAGATTTAGTGTCTGTTATGTGTTAATTTTTCGATGAGAAGTTCTCAGAAAATTTCGCCTTCTGGGAGGATTGTAACGCTTGACTAAAGTTCCATCCGGCCACAAATTTTGATTCAACAAAACGTTACATTCTGCTGGAGCACTAATTTTGAAGGAAGCGATTCGACGATGAGGAAGATTTTCTTTTGTTAATTTAACACAGTCTAATATGGGAAAAGATGATCCAAGTTTACTCTTCACCTGTTTAGTTAACATTTCAATAGTAGTATTATATGCTAGCCTCAAAACAAATACCTAGAAGGGAGGAGCGACAGTACGAAGAGCCTTGTCCCGATATGATTGGGTCATAATACTCACGGACTCTGGGCTCATTTCAACAGACGCTAGTTTATTTAGGATGAGTGATAGATAGTTGTACATAGCCTGGTAGAATTTGGGAACTGTACTTCCACCCTGCACCAGAGTGGCCATCTGGTACTCTAAAGTGGTTAAGTCCCTTTTGTCTGCATAATGCAGGGTTAAACACTTTACAATTCTATCCCAACTCAACGGAGTATTGTATGACTCCAACGCTACGTCTGCTTGGCCGGTGATTTTATTTCGAATCACAGAAAGATCCCGTAATATTTCAGTGATCCTTTGAGATTGTCGTAGATTTTGTCCACGCTTTTGTGCCAGGAGCTGAATTCGCCTGGCTCTCCCGAAAATTGTCTCAAACTTTTGACAACATCCGGGATGCGGTCCATTTCCGAGAGATTTTCGTTATCACCGATAGCAATGGGAATATCGGCGTCGATGTTAACGTCAGATGCCGGATTTAATAACTGACTGAAAATCTGATGTCCCTGCGTTTGTGGCGTTTCCCTAACCACTCGCGAGATGATTTGGACGAGATCTTCTTCTGGGTTACGATTTCTGCCGCTTTGAGCTCGGGAAGAGCATCGCGAAGCTCATTGAGTTGCAACATGGGTGGTCGAATCAGATTATCCAGGTTAGACATATTTAGGGAATTACTTTAACACAAATTCAAAAATCAAGAGATCACCACCTTTTAAATGTTACAGACATCGACACTAATCCGGATCACTTTTCACAAATGATTCACAATGATATATTGAATGCAATTTCAAAAAATAAATAGTTTTAATTCCTTAATATAATTTCAAGAACTGTTTCAATTTTTAAATTCTTATGTATGTTCAATATATTCGCTATTTGGAGTACTTACAATAGTAAGATCATCTGAGAGGATACTTCTTCCATGTTAATTTTGAAAAATCCTATGGTGTAGTTTTCCGAAGGGGTCCTGGATCTTCCGCCTCTCCTGGTGTAGATCAGCTTTGTGGATTATACTTTTAGGGTTCGGGCTACTTCGGCTACGATTTGGCGTTACCCTTTTTGCCTATAAGGTTACTTAGGAGCCTTTTCGCACTCATGCGCACTTCGGCACTTTAGTTTTGCACCGGTAACTACTCACGTTAACTTTTGCGTTTTGCGTATCGATAAAAAGGACCAAAGGCCAGCCTCAGCTCTATGTTCGACCTATTAAGGCTTGATAATTTGAAATTATCTGGTCCATCCTGATCACTATTGCGTGCGTGAAGCAGCCCCACGTTATATTTAGGGCTTGAGCCCGTCTTTTCTTAATGAAGTACAAATCAAGACCTAACTTAAAACTAGTTACAATATATTATTACAATACAATTTTTGATGAATGTACAATTCACTTGAATTGCACGTTTTCGTTGCACTTGCATTTACCCCATTCGATACTTCCGTTTGAAATTTCGCCTTGGCGTCAGCAGATATTGGCCCGCGCGTGTGAATTGGATATTTGTTTGCTGCACGTGATAATTTATACAGCTAACAAATAAAATATTTTATTCAGTTTAGACAGGAAAACAAGGCTCTAAGTATACAAATCGGTGATAAGACCTGTGCTATGCTATGGGTGTGAAACATGGACCCATCTGCAAACGTACGAGTATTGAACGCCTGCGAAAGATGGGTTCTGAAACGAACAATTGGAGCAAAGCTAGACGGGGACCAATGGCGAATTCGATACAACCATGATAGACTAAGAGCCAGCGCCTGCCAGACCTACGTTAAAGTATAAAAGCTGAAATTTTTTCTGTGTGTTCTCACTAGCATAGAGTACAATGTTTGGAGGTTATAAACCTTGAATAGGGGTGCCTTCACCAGGTATCAGGTAATAAGGTGCACAATACATGAGCTTTCTCACGTTAAAGTATAAAAGCTGGAATTTGGATATTATCTTCAAATAACTATTTAAAATCAGTATTAAAGAAGCCAGACCTTTCCGAAGGGTCTAACACTCCCCCAAACGCGGTACAAGGCCGAATCCCCCGAGAGCCTATTGCCCATGCATATGACTAAATGTAAGAAAGCATTAATAATTATTTTTAAATAAATGAAAAGTCTAAAAACTTTTAAATTTAGATAAGATTATAACATATATTCACTTATAAATATTAATAAATAACAAAATAATAAAAAATGGCTATGTATGAAAAAACTCGACAATAATTAGATGATATTGCAAGATATGTGAATACTTCAAACTATATTTTTATGCATAAATATATATATATATATATATATATATATATATATATATATATATATATACACACACACATATATATATATATATATATATAAATATATATATATATATATATATATATATATATATATATATATATATATATATATAATTTTATAACTATTTGACAATAGTATCCGAAAAATCACGTTTATTTGTAAGGTCTTTTACGTCTTTTGACAGAGAAGGAGTGAAAGAACGTGTTCGTGTGCATGAATCTGTGTAAAAGAGGCTTAGTAAATTTTAGAGATGACGAAATATACAGGCAGAGAATAGGTGACTATTTCAAAATAGACCCTAGACAGCTGGACAATCTCGAAGGGCCTGAAATCTCTCCCTACTCAGTACAACGTTCACATTTCAAATGCGTTTTACGGAGCATTTGGTTCAACAGATGCTAGTCTATTTTTGACTTTCGAAGTTAAAGGTAGTGTTTCGTAATGATATTACAGTGAACAAAATTTAAAATCATGGAAGAAATTGTAGATTGCGTATTTTTTCATGAGACAAGTGGAAACGTGATTTTATTTTTAGTAATAAACATTAAAAAAGTGTAAGAACATATTAAAATTACGACAAACACAAAAACTCAAATATAAAGATGTGGTTTTACCAAGTGAAGAGATAGAAGGTGGTTATCATAGGGAGAGCTAAAAACCATTTACAGCACTGATGAAAAAATACAATGAAGACCCAGACATCAGCTTCGGTGGACCACGAAGAACCTCTAGTACTTGAAAATGTAGTGAAATGTTCATTCACACAACCCCTACATATACTAGCCAGAAGATTATGGATGGGTATTAAATGACAACAACTATGGCTTCAAGTGGTTCGAAGGACATCAATTATCAAACTTCGTCAGTGATGCGATTCAAACTCCATCAGATAATTTTTTTAATTAAACAATTTCTTTCTAATTTAATAATAGATTAGAATAAAATTAACATGATTATGTGTTACAGAAATATCAGAAGGTGACAGTGTTGAAACTAAAGAAAGCGATCAATTACATGATTGGGAAAATGATGAAAATAATGGATATGACGATGACAACGATGAGAATGAAGATGATTGATTGTTATGTAATGTTAAGTATGAAAAATATCGATTATACATATCTTTCAATCAATAAATATAAGATGAATAACAATTATTTTATAATATTATTAAATAAAAAAAGTTAATCCAACAAAGAATTTTTCTTTTATTAGATTAATTTAACTGACCACAGTTCGAAAATGCTCCCTCAGTTCTAGCTAACCTTTATTCGGTTTAAAGGGATGTACATCCCTTTAGTTATGTCTGATTGTTTCGACACTATTATAGAGTAAATTTTGAACACATATTTAGAAATTTTATTTATTGGCAATTCCATTGAAAATCTCCTACACTTATTCATATGCATGGGCAATACGATCTCGGGGATTCGGCCTTGTACCACGTCTGGGGGAGTGTTAGACCCTTCGGAAAGGTCTGGCTTCTTAAATACTGACTTTAAATAGTCATTTGAAGATAATATCCAAATTCCAGCTTTTATACTTTAACGTGAGAGAGCTCATGTATTGTGCACCTTATTATCTGATACCTGGCGAAGGCGCCACTAGTCAAGGTTTATAACCTCCAAACATTGTACTCTATGCTAGTGAGAACAAACAGAAAAAATTTCAGCTTTTACACTTTAACGTAGGTCTGGCAGGCGCTGGCTCTCACTCTATGAGCTGTAAGAAATTTTTGATAAGCGGGAGATCTCAACGATTGTAAGATTGCAGAAGGTGCAATGAACTGGCCATGTGAATCGTATGGACAAATAACGGATGCCCAAAAACTTATTTGCTGGGAGAATCGAAGGGCGGAGACCATTGGGGAACCGAAGAAACGCTGATCTGACTCGGTCGCCGAAGACAGCTCATCGCTGCTCGGATTTCGAAATTGGAGGACGCTGTCGATGGACCGAGAGTTGGTGGCGCTTTTTGCAGGAAGCGAAGGCTCGAGAGGCGCAGTGGCGCTACGAAGAATTAGAGTACACTTCTGGTAAGAACATTTTCCTGGCTGCTCAACTATTGAATTGTTAATAAAAGGCTTCTGGTGTTTGAAAAGATTTCTTTTACCCATCGCTTATGGCAATGAAAATGTGTTTTCCGCCAAGTGTGCTCATGTCGATGTTTTTTTCGAGAATCTCAATTATTCTCCATCTGTTGAATGGTTGAATCAAAAACCAAATTTTCACACAAATATGCAACTTTCTTTTATTTCGCTACGGTTTATTTGCTCAATATATCATTGTATACAGCAAACGCTCCAAGCATTCCTCAGTGGTTTTCACTAGCATTTACAATTACATGTTAATTGGAATTACAGAACCACTCTTCGCTTCCACCTGAATTACTATCACTTATCACGACCCAACAAACCTCAAATGTGTTTCCATTAACTGTTAATTATCATACGCTCAACATAAGCTCTACCTACTTAAGAGTTCAATCTCTTTCTTCTTCGGCTGGCGCGCATCAATTTCACTTATCTAATGAGCGCACATGGCACTAGACGTTGGGGGCATTTTGCGAGTATTTGGGGCCTCTGGCAGGAAATCGCATTGATCGCGTTCATTCATTGTTTCATTGATGATCGAAACGCATATGTGATGCATTTCGGAACCGATAACCTGAATCTAGAAACCCAAACCGGCTTAACGTCGGATTAGTGGTAATCGTTTGCGCGGGTTTTATGATTACCATTATCCATTATACCATTGCGTCGAGTCAATAGAGAGGAAGTGAAGAATATGAGTTGCTGACTAGTGGCCTGTAAAATAGTGTTAGGCGGAAAAGCAGATAAGGTAGCAGGTGTAGTGGGAGAAACGCCCCTAAAATGAGATCACCGCCGCCGTCCGATTTTGCACTTGCTGAGCGGTGGCCAAGAAAATCCTTTCTTCCACGAGCTTTCTCTTTCGTTCGGCGACTTCGTTGGGCAGTTCATTAACTCATCTTCCGCGGTCACAGTCTACCTGTTGGTAAAATAATTACATTCAGGTTTCGTAGATTACAAGTTGAATTACAGTCGGATTTTCAATTATTCAAACACTGAATATTAATTTTTTTCCTACATCTCCATTGTATAGCGAATAAATTTTTGTGTCAAATTTTATTTAAATTGGAACTCTACTACTATATATCAGAGCAGGACTCACTGATTTTCAGCTGGAATGCCCGCAATTCGGGTTTCATTTGACCGATTTTGCTAAATGAATGAATTTAACTGAAATCAGCTAAGTTTGTTGCAAACAATTGTTTCTACATGTAGGTACATATGTCACCGATTCGAACATAATCACCATTGTCAGTTCACTCTACACAAGAAAAGTGATGGCGTTAAATACTGGTCATATGATATTTTCATTCTTTGCTATGTTGTACAAGTTTGCATTCATATTATTTCAATGCAGATTGCACAAACTTTTTGGATAAAAAGCATCGATTCGTTGGAGTGTGGAAATGAGTTTAGAGTACATTTTATTCTTAGAGAATGATCTATTTATTTAGGATTATATTAGTCAAATATTAGTCGCCCTCGAGTGGCGAACGTTAACGGTTGCAAAAGAGTGAGGTCTGGTAGTGAAGAAGTTGGCAGTATAAGTGGTTTCAATTTTGACGTCCAGTATACTTTGAGTGACTACGGCTTAAATGGCTGGCGTAGGTTTATGCTTCAAGCTGCTTGCGTGGCCCTTGCTCTATCACATAGCCAAATTGAAAGGACTGTGCCCATCAGGAGTTGCGACGGGTTTTTCTTTCATTACCTTGGCACCAGGAGCAACTCTAACAACACCAACAACTACTACTACCGAAATTCCAACAACAACCACTACTATGCCAACAACCACGACGACGCTCCCAACAACAACGACAACGCTTCCAACAACAACGACAACATTGCCAACAACTTTACCGCCTGCACCAACAAACAGTCCAACCCCTTCTTTGCCTGTTCAGTGTCCATTTTTCCCACCATTTTGCAACAGGGATGGCTCTTCTCCCATTTCGAACTGCCCTTGCAAACCAACGGCCTTGTCTGTACTAATTGAGCTTTTACGGAAAGCCGAGCTATTCAAAAATCGTCTGAAATACCCTATTTACATATATTAGGGGCTGAAACTGCAGCAGATCGCAACAATAATATTTGTATCAATTTAACTTATCCCCGTTTGCATTGTCACAAAATACGAGTATACGCCTCATGTGGCATATAACATATATTGTATTATTGATACTCGGTACATTTTGAAGTGATAGAGTTAAATCTTCGAACCTATTCGAAATAATAAACTTATTGTGTTGCATTTTAGATTAAAAGTGCTGTATTACGCGTTATAAATACTATGGATTTTTATACAAAAATGATTCTTTCTTTGCAAATTGTGCTGAGTTTTCTATTTTTTTAACACACAAAACTAAGCAGTCAACAAAGGTTTAGTGATTTCGTAAGCAGCTCGAGGGGTTACATTCAATCATTGGTGAGTTTTATTATGCACTCATAAATAAAATTGACATTTAGCTCTCCGTTACAGTAAATTAAGATTATTTGAGCTATGATGAACTCAAGTATTGTTTCAATCTGTATTAGTGTTCCCAATCATTTACTGATATTTTAAATTTTGTTTAGCTGCAGTAATGCCCTTTAAACAGTGATACTCAATAATTTGGCATAACGGTAAAATTTAAAAAAAATCTTAATTTACGTTTAAATAGAAAATTTGTTTTATTTCCATGGATTTGAATGTGATATTCTAATAACTTTAGTGGATATAACATAACTATGAAAGCTAGCGTTATACTCATTGATTTTATTAAACAATTTAAAATTTCTTTCCCGCAGATTAAACATGCAAGTATTTATATGTTATTTATTAATACATATTTAAGATGTAAAATATTAGCAGTTATGATTATAAATAAAATTTCTAAGCATATAAAAGTGGCTATGGTATACGCTAAAAACGATTTAATAAATTTTATGAATTTTTTTTCCACGAGCCGCTGAAAAATTAGAAGTATTGTTGCAGCCGCGGAAGTCACCGCAGTTGCGGACATTAAGTTTTAGCAGAGGGATGTGTAGCCTGGGGTGGCATAGTGAGGCCGGCTAGCGCTTAGTCGTGTCGTGGGACTACCGGGACACCCTCTACTCATGCTGAGCCACCCAACATAAAAACACTAACACGGAAGGGAGAGGAGGAGGTCATATTGAGAAATGAAAAATTAAAAGCTTAGCAAAACATGGCCGTTTATTTAATTCAAAAGAAGGAAATTTACAAATTCAACAAACAGAAAGATAGCAATCAAAACAAAAACAAACAGACCCCTCAATAATTTTTTTAAATGCGAAACAAATTAAGTAAGATATTAATCAATAGAAAAAATTAGCCAATTTCAATAAGCTGGGAAAAATACGTAATAACTAAAAGGATGTCAAAAAAACAAGGAAAAATATTAATTACTACTTACCCTCTTCTTTTTCCGTGGATCTCCGAGCGCTCGGCGAAGGACGCAAAAATAAAGAGGTGGGGTCACTGCAAAATTTAAATGACTTTAAATTCAAACACATTAATTACTGATAAGCGGCCACTTCTTCATAATTTTCAATCCGCCCGTGATTTCCTGTTAATTACCGTCTTAATTTATCGTAACTTCATCTAGTAATTCGCATAAGTTAGTCAATATTTCCGTTTGTTGGGAAATTTAACCCCCACAAGTAATTCTCACTTATTGCATAAGAAAACCGTTCTTTTTGTTTTGTACATATTTTGGATTGCCCACGAGAAAATTACTATTCCTAACTTCAGTTTAGGATCAGAAGGTGATCAACTCTATCACTTGTCACAATTCTCACTGTAATATATCGGAGGGGATGAAAAGACGTCTTTGCTCCTTGGTGGTCGCAAGCGGAAGAGGCCGAGCACACATTTATTACAATTGACATTACAAATGTCATTATGTCAAATATAGTAATACATGTTACAATAATATCCAATATTATAGTACAATAAAATAATAAAGTAATATCCAACAACCTCTTCCTTAAATAGTTTACATCAATCCATACCCTATTTTCAGAGTGATGAGGAAATATACAAAGTTTACAAAATAAATTTCAAGGTGTAAATTAGTCTCCATACATACATTTTACCATAATTACTTTAACTGATTTCAATTCTAATTACATGTTTCATTTCAATAATAAAAGTTTAGATCTATTTCATTTATTCAAAAATCATAACTAGTATTTTATTTTTGACCTTTCATTTTCTCTATGGCTTCTAATAATGCTACTCTACGGGCTCTATCATCTCCCTCTCTTATGTCTATTTCCGCATCTGCGGTTGCCATCGAGTGATCCACCTGCTGTTCTTCGCCATCGTAGGAAATCTCGGAAATGTTTGGTGAATTTGAAGGATTATTTGAAGAATCATTGGATTCCTCGATCGGCACATCGTTTTCATTGGCTGGTCGAAATTGATTTATATGTCTTTTTATAGGACGATTATTATTATAAATCAGTAGACAAGTGTAATTTCGCGGGCCAATTTTATTTTTGACAACAGCAGACGACCAACTCGGTTTATTGGGGTCGCTATAATTTCAACTGAAAATTGTACATTTCGATTGCCTCGAAAATTTTTAATTGCAACATGTTGAGCTTTTTGAATGTTTTGCTTTAATAGTGGCGGTTTTAGCAAACTAAACCGAGACCTGAGTTCTCTATTAAAAAGTAGTTTTGCAGGAGACTCCCCTGTTGTACAGTGCTTCATGATGCGATAGTCAAATAAAAATCGGTTTAAAGTCACTTGAAAATCAGATTCATCATGTTGGAGTGCTCCATATAAAGATTTCTTCAAAGTTTTAACAAAGTTCTCAGCCTGACCATTCGTTGCAGGATGATCAGGAGCTGTGAAAACATGCCTTATCCCGTTCATATCAACAAAATTTTTGAAGTCTTATGATGTAAATTGTCTACCGTTATCTGTTACCAAGGATTCCACTAAGCCAAATCGACAAAAAACTTCCCTAAGCTTATCTATAGCGAATGAAGACGTAATGTCTTTGGTTTTGAATGCTTCTGTCCATTTCGAAAAAGAGTCCACTATTAATAAAATATAATAACCTTTGATTGGACCGGCAAAGTCAACATGAATTCTTTGGCATGGAGAGAATGTTGGCGCCCACGGAATTAACGTTGCCTTTTCTGGGCTTGCCTGATATTTTTGACATGGACTACAATTTCTCACCAAATTTTCAATTTCGTGATCCATTTTTGGCCACCAAATGTATGAGCGCGCCAAAGATTTAGTTTTTACTATACTGAAGTGTGACTGGTGTAGTAAATCTAAGACACCACTCCTTAATTTAGTAGGAATCACTGTTCGATATCCCCACAAAATGCAATCTCTCTCTACTGTTAGCTCTGAATGCCTGGTTCTAAATGGCTCAAAATCTTTGCCGTCCAATTCTTCCAAAGTTCCATCTTGAATACAACTTAATACCTTTGACAGAATTCTATCCATTTTTGTTTCAATTCCTTTGGTTTTATAATTTAAATCTAACGGATCAATAAACCCTACATAATCTATGTAATTTGGTTCTAGTTTTTCTTCAGTAATTTCTGATTGAGGCATCCTAGACAAACTGTCCGCCTGATTTGAGGAGCCCTTTACATATTTGATATTGTAATCGAATCCCGAAAGTGTAAAGGCACATCGTTGCATTCGTGATGCAGCCATTACGGGAATGCGCTTATGTTGACCGAAAATAGCCAAAAGTGGCCTGTGATCGGTTTTTAATACGAAATGCATGCCCAATAAATATTGTTTCAACTTCGTTACGCTAAATATTATTCCGAGTGCTTCTTTTTCAATTGTACTGTATTTTTTTTCAGCGCTGTTTAACGCTCTTGATACAAATGCAACGGGCTTTTCACTTCCGTCATCAAACACATGCAATAAAATTCCAGCGATCGCAAAATTAGATGCGTCAGTCGACAAAACTGTCGGTAGTTTAGGATCAAAGTGAACAAGCGTTTTACTCGAACAGATTTCCATCTTCATTTGTTCATAAGCTTTCTGACGCTGGTTTGTCCAGTTAAACTCAACACCCTTTTTTAATAAGTCGTACAAAAGAGTCATTTTATCAGCAAAATTCTGAATAAAATTTGAATGGTGGTTAACCAGACCAATAAAAGCTCTCAATTCGGAAACATTGCATGATTTGGGTGTATTCAAAACAACTTTAATGCGTTCCTTATTATTGGAAAGACTTGTTGCGTCAATATCAAAACCTAAGTACGAAATTTCCTTTTCAAATAATTCGCACTTATCAGAATTTAACCTCAATCCAGCTCCTCTGAGACGTTGCAGTACATCTCTTAATGTTTTGATATGGACTGACAAGTTTGGTCCAGTGATGACAATATCATCCTGGCAGCAAAATACGTTTTCAAATTGTGATAAAAGACCTTCAACCGTCTTTTGAAATATAGCAGCCACTGTTTTGACTCCAAAAGGTAACCTGGTCATTGAAAAAATTTTCTGAGATTGTTTGTTCAAAACAAGCTGATTATAAGCGTTGGACCATATCGAGCTTTGTAAGGAGCTTGCCACCTTGCATTGAAGCAAATATTTGTTCAATACGTGGCAGAGGATATTTAAAGTCCCGAAGAAATTTATTTATGGCTGTCTTATAGTCACCACAAATTCGAAGCTTGCCGTTTGGCTTCAAGATTGGAACAAGAGGAGTTCCCAATTCAGAATCATTAGTTGGAACAAGCATCCCGGAACTCACTAACTGATCCAAATGGTTTTCAATTTCCTCTTTCCACGCAAAAGGAATAGGGTGCGGCTTACAAAATGTTGGTTGGCAATCAGGCATGATTGCTAAATTGATTTCGGCTAACTTGTATTTACCTAAGCCACTCTTAAAAACATCCGAAAACTCACTTTTAAGCGACTCACTAATTTCACTATAATCAGCTGAGATTTGAGAAGTTTCGTCAATAACCAAGTTAACTGTAGATTTTTGGACTAACTCAAAATTAAATCCGCGCAAAAAATCGCGACCCAATAATGTTGGTCTGTTTGTGTCAGTTACGATTATGCTACCTCTTATTTTCTGGCCGTTGAAGTTTACAGTTGCCTCGAATTGTCCATACAATTTCAAAGTCTCGCCTCCATAGCCGGTGAATGATGTTGTGCATGATCAAAGAATCCGTCTGTCGTAATTGCGATCAAATACATTGATAGACATCAGCGAACATGGCACTCCTGTATCACACATTGCCAACATTGATTGGCCGTCAATTTCCACCGATAGCTCGTAACAATTCGATGCACTACTTCGACCGTCAATGGCAAAAACCTAGAAGTCCGAGCTAACATCTTCAATTACACTGTAAATGGAAAAATTATTATTAGCACCATCATCATTCTGAATGTATTTAACTTCATTATCTTCTCTACGACTTCCCTTGTTTCGGCATATGCTCGCTAAATGCCCTTGCTTTCCACATGAATGACACTTCGCTGTGCGGAACTTTCATTTATCTGACAAGTGGTTCTTCCAACCACAATGTCGACACACTTTCTTAGGTTGAGAATTGTTCGTTGAACTATTGTTTCCCTCGTTGTTCGTCTTTTTCAGCTTATTTCTGAACTTTTGAACAAAATTCACTTGTTGACACTTTTCCGCATATTTCGTCTTGTAAATTAACGCTTTCTTTAGCGCACTGATGAAGGACAGAGTTTCATCTTCCTCGCATAATTTCTCAAAAATTTTCGTTGCTAGTTCTGTGATGAACTTATCTAGAACTTTCTGCTCCATTCCGCTTCCGAATTTGCAGTTCATAGACAGTTTCTTAACCCGAGCAAACCATGCGGCCACCGTTTCACTGTCCAACTTTTTCGCAGAATAAAAATTCTTTCGTTCCCGAAATACGATTACTGGTGGCATAAAATGCCTTTTTAATATGTCCACCAGTTCCTTATACGTTTTCGCGCTTGGTAAAGTTGGGCTGCATATACAATGTATGCTGTATGCTTCCAATCCAATCATTTTCAACAATGTTGAAACTTTCCCCTCTGATGTGGAGCAGCCAACTTCGATGAAGTGCATCTCGAGTCGTTCGTTCCACAATTGAAAATTTTCATGAACGGAAAATTCCGGCATATTCAATGCCCTGACCACTGGGCTAATTACCTGGCTGATATTTAAATCGTCGTTCGGCATTGTTAAATGTTATAATATAACACAACCCGTTAACCTTGAGATCCTCGTCGCCAATTTGTAATATATCGGAGGGGATGAAAAGACGTCTTTACTCCTTGGTGGTCGCAAGCGGAAGAGGCCGAGCACACATTTATTACAATTGACATTACAAATGTCATTATGTCAAATATTATAGATAATTCACAATAGTAATACATGTTACAATAATATCCAATATTATAGTGCAATAAAATAATATAATAATATCCAACACTCACTGTCTAATTCTCGTTTCCTTTTTTGTTGTTTTGGGTTTTCTTTCCATTTCTCGTATCCACTAATTACTTTTTCATCCGTATCACAACCACTAGGAAGAAACCGTTCTGCTACCAAAAATCTACCAACTGTCTTCTTGTTTAACTCTCAAAAATTCAACTTTATTTCAACGTATTTAATCAATACATTAAACTTCACAACTTGACTTCAAACACCTTTTTTTCCCCAAGTTTATAAAAAAACTTTCTCCGAAACCGCCAAAGAATTTCACTCCTTCACAAGCCAAAAACTGACTGCCTCAATCCTAACAACTTAATCTAGCATTTCACCTCCAGCAAATCCGATTCCGCAATCCTTTTCATTTTCAATTACCGTTGCCGCATCTGGGTAACGTAATCGAAGTTCATTACACTGTGATTCCGCCACCCACACATCTTTTTTTCCGTATCGACAAACACAATAAAATCCATTGATTTGCATATATGGCAATTTGCATCATCAAAGAAGCGCTTGATTGAATGCAAAGTGTCACATATACATATACGGAAACTATTGATTTTGCCGATACCCCAAAAAAAGTGCTTCCCTGCGCTCGGGGAACTAACCCAGGGTTCCAGCAGACGCCCGGTCGAGAACTCGTGACGCAATAGAATTAGTAAGTATCAAGGAAGGAATTAGGTTTTGTTAGGGAAAAGGTATTGAATGAAGTTTTGTTAGTGGGAATTAATCAATGGAATGTTGTTAGTGGGAAAATTGAAATTACTAGTACATATTATATTATTTTGGTTGGAAATAAGGGAAAAGAGTAGGATTGTGATGATGGGGAGATAAAAATTATAGGGAAATTGGAGAAATGTTAACAAAAATAAATAAATACACAAAGGACAAGGTGGGAGTGCCCAAAGGAAGGTGGAGATGTTGCGGCGGCAATTTGAAGTTGCGAATGGGAGAAAGTAAGTACGCCGGAATCCGCAACAGCATTCATTGAAAACTAAGAAAATGCTAGTCCGAGTGCGTTGACGAAGGTGAGGAGAAAAGATGAAGATAAAATTGAAGGCATTATTTGCTGGAAACTACACAACAACGAAGAAACAAACGATCAAATATCTTGGAATTGGTTCCAAATCATCGTCTCTCCTTTTGCTCTCTGCTGTTCTTTGCAGATGGTTTTAAGGGCATTAGCGATGGAGTGCTGTAACAGAGTGCTTAGTGGGATACATATGTTACTGGCAGCTAGCTTTCTGCGGCGTCATAGGGTGGGTTTTTTCCCCAACACAAGGTACACTGTGATTTATTTTCCGAACATACAAATGAAATAATGACACTCAAAGGTCAAAAAAACTAGGCCTGAACTGAAGGTGAAGAGTGAACTAAAAAAATAAGTCTCTTATCTTTCCCATTGCTAGACTTAGCGTAATGAAGGGCGAACTTATCACTGACTAGACCAGGTTGTAATGATTTGGTCTCTCGTTTGTTCGTTCGAGATTTCTCGAAGGAAATCTAAACTGACCTCTCATCAGTTCTGGACGTGAAGTCTTGGAACGTGCCAACGGACTATACCCATCAGGTCGACAAGTCCGGACACTCTTATTCTACTCCGAGGTGCCTGCTTGCTGGCTAGCTAGTTCGGAGAGGAGTTTCGGTCACAGGTCTTACGTGAGCATACTTACTCCGAATTACAACACTTTGCCACTGGTTTAAATGCCCGATTCAAAACGCGTCGAACAACTTACTACGACTCTACGTAACTTCGTTCCAAGGAAAAGGAACCAAAACAACCACTGAAAAAATGTGTGCCCCTAATTAGTACCAACGTGGTGTTGAAATACTTTACTTGAACTCAAAACCGAAAGAAATCAAAGTCAAATTCAAAAGCGCTTTTTTCAATGCCAATCGTTATAAATTTTGAAAGAATATAACGCAAATTCCAAACAATACAAATACTTAATGGCCCAAATGGCACTCTTAATTTATACATTATCATAAAAAAAAGGCAATAGCAAATTCAAATTAATTAAGATTATTAAATATTTTTTGATTCAATTGTCAAAAGGAGAAAAACCCACCAGAATTACTCAAAAATTACTAATATTACCAACACAATAGTGAATTTTTATCTTATATCTAATATGTTAGTTTTAAACAAATTCAATCAATAAAAAAACCTTATCTTATGCTGATATCTTTCCCTAATTTATAATACAAATAAACAACAACACTAGATGTAGCAATAATGAGATGGAATTTAAAACTAAGTAACGAAAAAACATAAAAACAGAAAATAAACACAAATAATTTAGACATTGTGATTCAGCCACTAATACCTAGATTGCTCCATCTCAGCTCGACCAGGCTCAACGAAACTAGCAAATGAGTATCTTCATTGGAATTGTTGGTATGGTGAACTTAAATTCGGAAGATATTTTATCTTCTTATCGGAGGCCCGTTTATATATGTGATATATGATTGGAACACCGTCAGAATCAAAAACATATTGTAATGATTTTCCTCACTTCATTTCGCTCGTACGAAATCAGAACCGACGTCTCATCGGGTCTAGACGTGAAGTCTTGGGACGTGACAATGGACTATACCCTACAGGTCAACAAGTCCGGACACCCTTAGTGTACTCCGAGGCAGTGGCGGCTCCAGAGGGGGGCCATGGCCTCCCCCCCGACAGCTCAGAAAAATTCTTTTTTTCGTATTTCAAATTGTACTCGTATATAAAATTATGTTTGACCCAATATCGGAAAAGCCATTTCGTACAAGATTTGCAAAGACGAAACTTATTTCTTTATTTCTATATAATATTAACTTATATACACCTAATTCAAGTTTACATTTTTGGGTTATTATATAGAATACCTGCATCAGCGGCAATTTTACTACGGTTTTTAACAATAACAATTATACACTTATTTGTTTCTCCGTTTTAAAATGGAAATTCATCATCAAAATTGATCAAAATAAATTATTATCTACGATAGCGAGATCCGAATTGGGCCTTGTCGACTTTGCACGACCGAAACCGATATCTGCCGAGAGTCAATGGAGCAACGATCTTGCAGTCCCTACGTCGACACCAATGATATTATACTGAGAGGTAGTGAAGGAAAACTATCGATAGCACTATCGACACTATCGATAGTATTTCACTATCGCACCACTATCGATAGTCCCCTGTACTATCGAATGTTTTCGTTAGTTTAAGAATATGTTTGGAATTGGAATTTTACAGCTCAAAAAGAAAAAGAATGATTTTATTCTTTTTCTTTTTGGGCTGTAAAATTCCAATTCCAAACATATTCTGCTAAAATTTGTTCCATTTGCGTTTTCCATTTTAGTTGTTTTTACATAACATCACATTGAAAATCCATTCGATCATGTTCAATCAGGGGTGTCGTTCTAAATTTCCCCAAAAACTAATTTGAGAATTCAATGAAAAATAACCTTTAAGGGCAGAATGGCAACTCTTTAAACTATCGCAGTGGCCTTCAAATGCATTTGTTTATCTTACCGGTCGTTCTCGTTCCTTTTTTACTCATCGCGCGTGCGGTTTTTTGTCCATTGAAATTGTCAGTTCGTTGAAATTAAAATTTTTAAAAAGTTATCATTTTCTCATTCTCAGTGGAAAAGGGCTCGAAACATGCTCGAAGCCTCTGTTGTGTTTTTTAAAGTGATTTTTACTGTTGTGTGTTTGTTTTGTCTCCGAGTCCTGATGGATTCCAAAAATGTAAGTACTGTGTTAATATATAAATATGTTTAAATATATATATATATACATATATATATATATATATATATATATATATATATATATATATATATATATATATATATTATAAACAGATATATATACATATATATATATATATATATATATATATATATATATATATATAGATATATATATATATATATATATATGTGCATATATATAATTTTTATGTATATTTTTCCAGAATATACCTGGAAAAATTACGAAAAGGCAATCCACCAACCCAATTGAATCTTACTTTGGAAAATTACCTAAACAAAATCTTGAAAGCAGCCTATTAGAACCACAGCCTTCTACGTCCTCATGTCCTGATATAAATGTACGGCCTCATATTCCAAAAACATCTGAGCAACCTACAAACGATGACTTCTTAAATGATTCTGAAGCTCTTGAAGACACTGGCATGCTTCTGGGACCATCTATTTTCTTCAGGCGTTTCTTTTATTCCCGATTCAAGTAACCTCTTATCGACTTTTGATATAGGAAATTATGTTGGTAAACCAGCTGATAAATTTACTAAGTTCGGCACGCTACAAAACCATTGGCAACCTCCAAAAGATTACTCATTTCCATTTTCAATTCACAAAAAGGGTGGAAAAGAGGTGAAGCGATACTTGGGAAGGAATCATTTGGAAAGTAAACACTGGCTTGTTCTATCCGACGTACAAAGAGGGCTTTATTGCAAGCATTGCGCCCTATTCTCCGAAGAGTATAGTGGCCACAATGAAGCTCTTCATTTGCAATCGTTTGTTACAAAGCCTGTTACCTCATTTGCAAAGCTGTTAGGGAAAGAGGGTTTCATAGAAAATCATGAAAAAAATGTTTACCACAAAAACAGCGTCGAAATTGGTAAAAATTTTATTAAAGCATACCTGTCGCCTAAAGAAGCAGTTATAAACCAAATAAATACTCAACGGCTTCAACAAGTCATAGAAAATCGAGAAAGACTGCGGCCAATTATTGAAACAATCATGTTTTTGGGTCGACAAAACATACCATTGCGTGGCCACCGCGACGATGGTCAGCTTTTAGAACCGGAACCCGCACTGACCAACGAAGGAAACTTTAGGGAGCTCCTCAGATTTAGAGTAGCGTCAGGAGATGGCGTCTTAAAGAAACATCTGGAAAACACAAGTTCGAGAGCGACCTATATTGGGAAAAATACACAAAATCAGCTTATTGAATGTTGTGGTGAAGAAATCAAAACTGAGCTCATTAACAGAGTAAAACAGGCTGGATGCTATAGTATCATCTTCGATGAAACAACTGATTTATCGCATACATCACAATTATCCTTAACTATCAGATATATTTGCAACGGGCTACTTAGGGAAGATTTTTTCTGTTTTATTGATGTCCATGAAAGTTTGATTGATTTTATGGAGGACAAAAGTGCGGAGCCCAAAATTAGTGGTGAAATGTTGGGAAAGATAGTTGTTAAACTAATCAAAGAAGAACATTTGGATATCAAAGAATGTATTGGAATTGGAACTGACAGCTGCAGTGTGATGTCTTCGGATGTTAAGGGTGCCGTCTCCGAAATCTTGAAAGAAGCTGTTCATGCTGTTAGATGTCCCTGTTTAAATCATGGATTGAACAACTCATTATCTAAATCCAATAGCGTTCAAAGTGTACGGAACCTAGTCGGCACCATAAAGTCTGTCGTTGAGTTTTTTTCATCATCTGCAAAGGAAAACACGGTTCTCGGAAGTGCACTGAAAAAAAGAAATGAAGACTTAGAAGAATTTAAGGGCACCAAATTATCAAGTCTGTGTGAAACCCGATGGGTAGAGGGGCATGACAGTGTGATCAAGTTTCAAGAAGCTCTGCCTTATATAGTTAAAGCTCTTGTATCCATTTCCGAATGGTCAGAAATTAATACTTCATCGAAAGCCAATGCCCTGAAAAAGGCTCTCTGTGATGTGCATTTCATCACAACACTACTATTTTTAATAGATGTTTTGAAACAGACTCTCCCTTTGAGTAAGATGCTTCAATCTCCTTCATTAGATTTGAAGAAAGCTTCTGATGTGATTCTCGATACCATTTCAGTTTTAGAATCAAAGCGAAAAGAATGTGGTGTTGTATTTGCAAAGATTTTTGTTGAAGTGAGAAATTTATGTTCGGATTTAAACGTCGAAGTAAAAATGCCACGATTAGCTGGTGTCCAAAGAAATAGACCGAACTATGCAACATCTGATCCGGAGGATTTTTTTTAAAAATCCATATACAATCCTCTCCTAGACAACATTGTTTTTGACCTTAAGTCTCGTTTTCCTAAGGACACCGTAGAATGTTTTGGACTTCAACTGCTAATGCCAACAAGTATCGTGAGAGAGCCTGGGCCACCACACCAGTCAGAGCCGATACAAGAGAAACTATGTGCACTGAGGGACAAATTTTCACCGATACTCGGTCTAGAAAGCAGTCAAGTCCAAGCTGAATTCGACTTATGGAAAGCTAAAGGGATTAGAGAAAAACCGTCTGGTGTAAAACTGCCGAATACAGCACTTGATGCATTAGAAGCTTGCGACGCAGATATTTTCCCATCAATTCATGGTTTGTTGAAGATATTTTCTACTTTGCCAGTAAGTGTAGCGTCTGCTGAAAGGTCGTTCTCCACGCTGCGTAGGCTGAAGACGTGGTTAAGGTCGACAATGGGTGAAGAAAGATTAAGTGGACTTTGTTTACTTCATACACACCGAGATGTAGAGGTAGATATTAACAAAGTGATTGATAGATTTGCTAAGTCTGGTAACAGAAGGATGGATTTTGTTATTAAGTGTTAATCAATTATCTAACTAATGTAAATATTTGTAACAAAAATAAAACATTTAATGTTTATTCTGAAAGTGGTACTTATTTCCAGTTTGTGTGGATTGAAATAAGTTTTTAACTACCCAGACCATAGAGTAAGTAATTGATCTATTAAAATACTTTCTGGCATTCAAGACTTGGAATGATAACATATCAGGCTGAACTAAACGTACAATCAAAACAAAGTTGAAGTACATTTATGTGACAGTAATGTTCAAAAAAAAAAAAAATAATAATAATAATAAAATAATAAACAAATTTCTTAATCATGAAATTATTACAATCTATGACAAAGTGTTAATAAAAATGTATTGGAGGGGGGGAGGAGACTAAAAGTTTCAACCAAACTTTCCGATGTTTCATTGAAATGAAGGATTGATTCGCCGTTCAAGCTTGATTTAAAGTCGAAACCTTTGTTTCAACGACCTCTGAAAATATTTCATTCCCTCTCTCTGGGTTTGGCAGCTGAACTAATTCAAAATGTGTTCCAATCAGGGCAAGTTTCTGCAATCCATCACATATAATCCTGTTCCCATTTCTATCCGAAGTCATACTATCAATTCACCAGCCCTATCGAGAAGAGATATCTCATCACTAGCGACTCGAAGATTCGATACCTTCACTCGAGACTTCTTACAGAATAAGCTATTTACTCTCACAAAAACGACATCTGGGTCCTGTGAGCTAATGCCCCTCAGTTTTTCCGCCCATTGATTGCTGAACTCACTCCTGAAGTATGAACGGATTAAGTCCCGGACTTTTCGCGTACTGACCGCAACGCAAAGCCGACCATTCGCGGATTACTGGAACCCTACCCGCTCGGCGGCATACTCACCTTTCGCCTGCATTATCCTGCTGGAAGGGAGCAGGTTTGCAGGAAACGAAAGACGTGGTTAAGTTAGCGATTCATCTTATATTTATATAAAAATCCAGATGATTATTTCTATAAGAAAAGGAACACAACAAAAAGCAAATCTATGAAGTTGGTAATTTAAACATTAGCCCTATTTTCTCCGTATTTAGCTAAGTTAAACTTATTAAAATCAAAAGTAAAAATGATAAAATACAATGAAAATTAAATCACTCATGCTTCGACGACATAGCAAAGAGAATTACCGTTGAAATAAAATGTTGATCTTTACTTTTCATTGTAACAAATTATTTTTTCTTGCTAAAAGCCCCAATTTATGAAGTAAGTTTTTCTATTTCATCCACTTTCTAAATTGTATATTTTTACATTTCGTCTTGCTAATTAATTATTTATAATGAATATTTCCAAAAAGAAATTTAAAATTTTTTCCTCTGCGTATACAAGTCTAGTTAATGCTAGTATTTTCTTATTATTCCTATCATTTTTTGTATCTTTTTATGATTTCTTTTTCTTACGTCGTCTATATTGCAATATTTAAACGTAGCGTATTTATTATATGCATATTTATCTAGAATTATTGTATATTTAACAGTTTTAGTAAAATTTCTTCCGTTTTGCGTCAGACAGTATTTAAGTAAATTCTGGAGGAAATTAATTAAACAATATACACCTCAAAATGTATAGTGAAATGCAAGTGCAATTGAAAACTATTCGAAAGTTAGCTCCGCACTGCGGCCAAATAAATCGGAATGATCGAAACAGCCGTCTTCGTCACTCTCCTTCAGTTTCTCGTTATTCTCTGTTCACGTTAGTGACTCCAAGAACAATGGGCCCCAGATTGTTTCCTTCAAGTTTTAAAAAGTGCAATAAAAACTGTTACAAAATTAAATACTGTTGGTCAAAATTATCACAATTGCGTCGGCCACGAAGAAAGATGGCCCCTGGCAAAGAATTTTTCACCGCAAACACACACACACACACACACACATATATATATATATATATATATATATATATATATATATATATATATATATATATATATTTTTTTTTTTTGGAAACAGTCGGTTCTTGCTATGTTGTGTGAGCAGACGCGTTTTGATTCTTTAAGTCGTCTTCAGTG
The DNA here is from genome assembly GCA_963969285.1 of Odontomyia ornata. Classification (NCBI taxonomy): domain Eukaryota; kingdom Metazoa; phylum Arthropoda; class Insecta; order Diptera; family Stratiomyidae; genus Odontomyia; species Odontomyia ornata. The sequence goes on along the minus strand of OZ017741.1, from coordinate 182,787,413 downwards.
TGACTGAAGCAAGCCCAGACGGTTTTTCAACAGAAAGAGAATTGGCCTGCGGATATTAAATAAGCCAAATAATTGACTATATATATTGGGTTGTTCGATAATTAATGCCATTTTTTTATGTTTTTCAAAGTAAACTTATTTATATTAACAATAAACTTCAATCACTGATATATTGACCATTTTGTTGGATGACCTTTTGCCATCTTTTGGTAAGTTGAAAAATTCCACGTCCTGTGAAGCCTTGGCTTTTAGAAGCGAAGAACTGTTCCAAATTATTTTTGAAAGCCTAATCGGAATTGAAACTTTTACCATTCAAATGATTTTGAAGGGAGCAAAATAATAACAAATAGGATGGATGTGGCATCAGTTTCCAATTGAGCTTCATTGATTTTTGACAGGTTATCAAAGAGGTGTGGGGTCTGGCGATATCACGATGGAACATCACGGCTTTGCGATTGGCCAGTTCCGGGCGTTTTCTTAATTTCTTCATACAATTTCGAAAGTTGACGACAGTGGATATTCAAATCAATAGTTTTGTTTCTTGAAAACAGTTCAAAGTAGACTATACCCTTGTAATTTCACCACACAGAAAGCATAATCTTCTTTTGCGGAATATCGGCTTTGAATGTCGATTGTGGGGGATTACCTTGCTTGGTCCATGATCGGTTTTGGACCAAGTTATCACGAACAATCCATTTTATGCTGCTTGTCGCATTTTACGCATCGAACTTTAAGTCCGCAGTTAGACGCGGCGTGGGCAAATCTTTGGCCGTTGAAGCACTGGGAAGTGCAATTTTTCTGCAGATGCTCCGATTGTATCTTTAATATAATATGGACTTTATGTCCATCGCTTTCTTCACTCACAAGTCCGGTTTGAACTGGACTAAGAAGGATGAAAGCGTCTTTTTTTTCCCTCCTAAAGGTTATAGTGGAGAACCTTTTTGTTGAAAGGATATCCGCTCCGAGATGTTTCTTCAGCTCAACCACGACATCGTTCTCGTCGTATGAACTGTACACGCCTTTGAGAAGGAGAGTCAATTTTCTCTCTCCTGGAAGAGTGTAGGTGTGGCAAGCAACTTTCGCACACTTCACAAAATTAAAAATGCTGGTATGATCTTCAGCCATTTTATGGTGGAGTGAAGTCCGTGAGGAGCTGCTCACCGTAACGTCCTTTTCAGAGTTTCGTGTGCATGCCCTTTTGATGCTTTCCCTGAAAGTCTTCAGGTCGAGCCTATAGTGCACTATAGGAGGCACCCTCTCTTTTTTGATAGCAGCAACGCTTGGCTGCTGGGGCTTCAATTTCCCTTTCTTTCTCTCAAGGCCCGGTCTTCCATCCGGCTTGTATATGGGCCCAGAGAAAATAGCGGAAGCTATTTTCGCTACCTTTTTGAGCTGGGTAAAATTCCGCTCGCTCACTTCGAAACCTTTGAAGTAGGCTCTTACGTTGGAGACCCTATTGGCTTCTTTCTGGCTTCAGGCTTTACGATAGCCTCCTCCTCGTCATTATTGTCCGTGGAACTTCTACCCTTGTCCATCTCCATATCACTGGAGACTTTTGGCACTTGCAGTTGCATCTTGCAACTAGCAAGTAAGTCCAGAATAAACTCCTCCTTTATATACCCCCCCCCCCCCCCGAATTTCTCGCAGAAATGCTGCAAGTTTTTCCTCGCTTTCCGCACGAAGCTACTTTTAGCAACAAAGAGCTCTCTATACTCATTGTTTTTCCCCATACCCACAAATTCCAAGACAGAGCTTGGAATACTGTCGCGGGGAAATGAAAGAAAGTAAACACTGAAAACGTTATTGCCAGTAATTAAAGACTAAAAAGCAAAATAATTTTATTCTAAAGAAAAATAATAGCACTTAAAAAGGCCCTAATAATAATCTTATCTTTGTTTTTGTGTTTGCTCCAATCACTTCAATTCCAATTCAGCTCCTTTTCTCCACTCCTTTCATTCCACTTGTTTTCCTACTTGTGCTTGCACTACGCACTTTGCCCAGGCGCTTTTACTCCTTTTTTTCACAATTTCCAAAAACAATTTTTTCCTCCAAAATTCCTCCGAAGTTTCCCCGAAATTCCACAATTCCTGAAATTTCCACTTTCTTCCGAATTCCAATATCCATAAAAATCCTCTGAAAATCGTTTGCTGCTCGATCTGTGTTGCCTCGATGACTGCTCGACTCGAACTTTTATCTTGTCTTATCCAAATTTACGCAAAAGATGCAGAGTTTCTTTTATAAGCACAAAACAGGTGCCATTTTGTTTCAGCTTAAATAATTTTTCTGAATTTTCGGACAATTAAACATATTCAAATTAAACACGATTTCTTAAATTTTGATGAAAATAGGAAGAAAATAAAAGTGCCTAGGTTGATTTGAAATATGTATCAACCATCAACACGTGTGATTGTTGTTGTAATTGCATACAATCACACTTGATTAGGCTCCAATTCTCATAAAATTTGTGCACAAAATTTTGGTACATTTTCCCTCCCCCTGGATCCCCTGATGCATGAAATAATATTTTTCTTTCAGTTTCTAAAAGTTCTAATCAAGACCTATCATTTGATATCCCACTCGACTACTCTGAGTAAAAAAATATTTAAGGGCTACTTCATTATTAGGGGGAACCCCCCCTTAACAAATTTTGAAATGTTTTATAAGACTTTGACTTTTGAGAGGCCATCATTTTTGATCTTTCTACAAAGTTTGAGCTTTCTAGCTTCTATAGTTTCTGAGGAAACTTGTTGTGACGCATGAACGTACAGACAGACAGGTCGCGAAAATAAGTAGGTCTTTGTAAAATAAAATTCACAAAGGCCTAAAATTTACATCACCTGAGTACATTAGGCCCAAGTTTAGCAGGACATTTCTCAAAGCCCTTAAAATGTAAACTTTTTCACATCCACTAGCATCGTTGACTAATTTTTAGTATAGTATGTATGACTTTTTAAAATCAGGTTACTGGCTTAAGTCTTTTGTTTTAATCTCAAATATTGAACCCCCCTACATTCTGAAGCATGTAAGGATATATGAACTGTGTTGTGCATTGAGGTTTTCGCAGAATTTTCAGGAGCATACGAGAAACGATATTCTGCACAAATAATTCCACGACAGACTGTAATAGCAAGAGTAGTAGTCTTTTTAGTGTTTTGTATAGTAATTTTACAAAACCCTACTAAAATCACGATCTGTCTGTCCGCCCATCCGTCCGTTTGTCACAGCAATTTTTCTCGCAAAATACTTACGCTAGAAACATCAAATTTTGTATGTAGGTGTAAAGTGGTGCCCTTAAAAGTTCAGTTCAACTATAAAAAAATTTTTATAAGGTATTTATGGAGGGTTTACGAAACAAAAATTCATTAAAGGTAGCCGATATGGGCATCAAATGAAAGGTCTTGATGAGGGTTTTTTGAAGTAGTTCTTAAACTGACATTTTTGTTTCGAGGGGCGCACAGGGAGGGGAAAACATGAAAAATTGGTGTCCCCCCTCGCGATTGGCCACCTGTGATCTGAAAAAAATTATGGAGGTAGGTGTTTATGAGCATAACAGCAACTAACACCTTAGAAGTCGAAATTCGCTAAACTTTGTTAAAAAAAGTATGATCTTCGAATTTCACATTTTCCCCAATAAAATCGTATATGTACCTTTAAACTCAACGACATTCGACATCTTAGTAGTCTTTCAGAAGGTGCTCATACTTTGTAAGTTTGATGAAAATTGAATGATATACACGGAAGTTATAGCCATTTGAAATGTATGCAATTACAACAACAATAAGACATGATTTTGGTATTTTGTGCACTTTCCATTGAATCAGACAATGCAGTTTTGATTTGATCTTCTTAAAAATTTTCAAATGAGATCTATAACATAAATATTTTAGGGAATTCATGATTTGAGTGGTTTTTTAGTTTGCGACAAAATGGCGACCGTTGAAATTAGAGAAACAATGGATTTTCTTTTCAACGCGCACATCACTTTATTCGTTGCTGGTGACTGCATTTCGGATAAGTTGGATACAAAACCCTTCTGACATGAGCGTAGTTCTGTCTACCCAACTTGTTCTTCTTTTAATGCAGTTTGCAGATATAATGTTACTGGTTTAGTTTCGTCAGTTTACCTTTCTTCCACGACGTCATCGTTGTCTTGGACTACACTTGGAGATGTCGACGACTTTCTTGAGAATCTTCCAGGTCCAAGTCCACCATACCACCACCAAGTGCAACATACGAGCAGGCTGCTGTTAGCATGCTACTCGTATGTCCAAGAGGAAAATTGCTTCTTCAGTTGAGCCCCAGCTTTTGAATCGTGCGTGCGGGTCTAGCAAAATTTCTCGCCATTTCACTTGGAATACTTTCTTCAAGAAAATTACCATCGTCTGACCAGTGCAGTCGAGTTCTTTCATCGGTAAACGAGTATCTTATGAGGAAAGAAAGAGTAGAAGATTGAGTTTTTACCGTTAGAATAGTGTTTACGTGGAATTATTATTAGTTTCGAGTGCGGGTGAAGTTATTTTTTGTAGTTGTCCGCGTAATTAGTCCATAGTGTGTACTTGATTACCGAATATGGTAGCGTGAAAAATAACATTGTAACTGTTAGAATAACTAAAGCCGTCATCGCGAAAAAGTATGTCTATATGTTGTCACATTGTTTCGTGAACGTCTTTTGACACAGATTAGATGGAATAGCAGTAGACGCAAAAGTATGCTATCGCCGTAATTGGAATATGAGTGTAGCGTTTGTGTTTCTATGTGAAGAAAGTTTGAAATATGTTGAATTGGTAGCTTAAAATTGATGGTGGAAAGGGTTTGCCTGCAATTCGGAACTATTGTTCATTTGTTCTACATAGCATCAACAATAAGTTCGTTTTAATGTGCCATTGATGACACTGTTTTTCAAATTTCTTATTTATAGTTACTATTTAGACTCTTCTTAAACTTCTAATCTTTTATTACTATTTATCGCTTCACTGTGTCTTTTGAAATTAGCATCAGAGAAAAAAAGATAATTCTAGGCGTTTGTTGCTATTCACTTGTTGCTTGTTTCTGAAATGATCATGCTTAGGGATGTACAAAAAAAGTGGATATAAATTTTCTGTAGTTGCTCTTTCAAGTTTACCACTATCTCAAAATGATCCATAAAGTATATTGAATGAGATTATTTTTCTGCTTTCTATGCCTAATAACAAAATTAATTATAAAGAATACATTTGCAGAAAACAATGATCTGATTTTTTATTTCGCATTCGGAATTTCAAGTGAAATTTTCTTAAAATGGTATTATGATGCTTTAGATTATGTTTGAAATAAGTTGGACAATATTGAGTTGTCGATTATGAAGAACAATACTTTTCCACATTTTTTAATCGTTTCATGTGTACATATTGATTAAATACAACTCATACTATACCTTCTATGCAAATATATTTTTAACGAGTTTTAACAAAACTATTGCGAGCATGACATACTTTGAAGTACTAGAGTATATATTTCAAAATAAATTCGAGCTATATATATTTAAAAGAAATGATAACCTCAACACACTTGAATACAAAACACGGGCTTTTTCTGAGCTGAAAAGAGAGAAGATGAACTAAATTTTCTAATAAACCAATATGGGTTAGCCTAGATATTTTTCTGTAAGTTGGGAGACTTATGATTTGCATTTGCAAAATCAATTCACGTTACCCTGAAACAGTTTGATTACATATTTTATCCGATTGATATCATCTTTGAGCACAAATTCTAAATCTTCAACTATGCCGATGCTCCTCAACATTAGTCTTTTAGTCTTTGCGTGTCACAATGCAATATTAAACTATTAAACACCTAGTCCTATATTAACATCTTTTGGAATTTAATGATATTTCGAATTGAATATTATGGCAGTAATGTAGTATGATTTGAGGCTAAAAAACCCCGGTCCTCTTAAAAAAGGAGAAATTTATTTCGAGGACATAACGCCGTGTCGAGTGTACTCTGTTTTTTTTATGAGACTGACTTTGATGTCTATCAAAAGTTATATTAAATTAGAGAATTAATTGGCATATTTTCTAGAAATTCAATTCTTTTGTTTGTATCTTGGTTGCACAATTTTCTTCCCATCTGCATTTTGGTTCATTAGAGGTACCACCTAGATAATGCTCTGAGGTTCAGTACAAGGAAGGCATACAAAGAAATCTCAAGCTTTCGTCCATACGCTTCCGCAGTCTTACAATCGTTGAGACCTCCGGCTTGTCAAAAATTGCATACAGGTCATGGTTGTATGATCCTCATCTAGATTCACTTCGATTATTCGTCACAGAACCCATTGCCCAAAGGCGTTCAATATGCTTGCGGATGCTTGGGTTAGGGTTCATGTTTCACACCCATATCATAGCACAGATTTGTAGACTTGGAGTTTTGTTTTCCTGTGTATGTAGCTTGTGTTTAAGATCATCAAAACTAAATAAAATATTCTATTAGAGAGCTGTTTTCCTTGGTGACGAATTACATTACCGGTTCTCATTATTTTGGCACCCAAATAAACAAATTCACTCACATTTTTAATATTGTATTCGCCAAGTGTGATATTTTCCGTATATGAGGTATTTTTTTTTGACTGCATCATAACCTTCGTTTTATTTTCAACGATTTGTAGCCCTACTAGTTTTGCTTCGCTGTTGAGTTTCAGAAAGAGTTCTTTGGCAGTTGCTAATGACCGTGGCAAAATGCTGATGTCATTCGCATAGACTACTACTTGGCTCGACTTGTATAGTAATGTACCTCGTGTATCGACAGGTAGCTTTCTTATGACGTACTCCAGAGTCAAATTGAATAGCGATGGGGGCAGCCCATCTCCCTGCTTTAGTCCGATATTTGTGACAAAGGCACCGGAGAGCTGGTTATTGATGCGGACTTGGGAGGTTGTCGACGTAATTTTCATTTTGGTAAGATGGACCAATTTGGCTGGGATGCCAAAGCAAAGCATTATTCAATGCAGTACGTTATAATCAATCCTGTGGTATGCTTGCTTAAAGTCATCGAAAGTTTGGTGAACGTCTATATTGAACTCCCAGCATTCCTCAAGTACTTGCTTGACAGTTAACAATTGGTATATTATCGATCTACCTGCTCTAAAACCACCTTGATACTTCCCAATAACACTGTTGGTATATGATCTGATTTTATTTTCTAAGAAGATCTTTGAAAATATTTTATACGTCGTATAAAGTAGTGATATGCCTCTATAATTTTCACAATGTACTTGTCACCTTTTTTTTGGATATGGAATATAATTGATTGGTTCCACTCTTTCGGCATATGCTCTTGTTTTCAAATGCGCTGAATGAATTTGTAAATAGCTGCCGCCATATTTGATGAGCTCTACTAGATTTTCATCGATGCCCGGTGCTTCACTATTCTTTTTGGCTATGATGGTGAAAAAACTTCATCCAGAGTAGGTGGCGCCAATGAAAGCTCTCCGGAAACATCTATAAGCTCTGATGATGCCCATATTTCCTTAATCCTAATATTTTACAGACGACATTTGGATGACCGTTCATTGTTATTGACTCACAAGAAGATAAAAAAGACAATATAGGAAAGAAACAAACGCATAACTTATCTGTATGGACCTAATCGTGAAACGTGCACAAACATGATTAGACTACAAAATATACAGAAAACCAAATATAACTGATCGTACCATACACGTAACATTTAACCACAACATAAGCTAGCAGCGTACATATCAATGGTGTAGAAACTTCACTCCTTTACCATGATTCTTTCTAACTACTCCAACGAACTAAAGAAAATTTACGCCAACTGACTGAAATTCATAAGAACGACCAACAGTGGATTTCGTTAACATACTTAGACAAAGAGACATATAAACTATCAAACTTCCTTAGGAAATACAAACTGCAAACTGCATTCAAAACTAACAACAACGTCGGAAACAAACTGAAACTAAAACTGAATGATACATCAATGTATGAAAACAGCGGCATATACAAACTGACATGCAAGGACTGCGGCATAGTGTACATAGGCAGGACAACACGGATACTAACGACAAGATACAAAGAGCACTTACGATCTTTCTTACACAACAAGGCATACTCCTATTATGCGACGCACCTGTCATTGGAACTGCTCAAAGAACGAGTTCTGTAAAATGCAGTGTTTGGGACAAATTTAAGTGCACGATAATCACGTATTATTTTTCTTGAGTAAGAGGATCATTTTAGGATAGTGGTGAAAAGAGGTGGCATCCGTAGTTATTCAGTTTTCAGTAACTCTTCTTTGAAATCCTGGGCAAAGGATCATAGAGGAAAATTAACAGTCAGGGCATGACCAGACATGGCTGCACCCTTGATGGTGGTTTCATAGAAGCGGTTAGTATATCGAAAGGAGGGGTTAAGGGGATCAATTTCCTTACTAGTTTTTTGTAGTGAACTTCAGAGTGGGTGGTCTTACCAACTGCGCTGTATCACGTAAGATATAACCAACTTACTAGAGATCCAGGGATATTAAACTTTTAAGTAAATCTGAAGCAGTCATATTCAGGATCAGGACTACCAGTACAGTACATGCAGCCATGACGGTTAATGAAAAGTTAACGATTGTTCTATTTCCTGTGTAATTGTCCAGCACTAGCTAGAGCCAGGCAATTAGCAATAGGTAGAACGATTTTGAATATTTTGGAGGGATCTAAAAATTATGTTTGGAGAGCTAATATATCTCCTACACTCATCGTGTCAGACTTAAAACTCTAGAGTTTTAGAAGAAACAAACATATAAACCTAGATGCTGCGTCAAAAAGGCATTATTACTCACTAATACACGCTCCGAATTGAATCCAGCCACTGAAACCTTTGAATATACAAGACCACCGTTTTTTTCATTGCTTATAGCTACAGGCTAAGCATATTGTAGCTATTACTTTTGCGGGGATATTGTTGAGCAATTATGGATGCTATATTCTGTCCAGAGGGGCATGCAACGCTTGGTTGTTGCTGCAAAAACTAATCAGTCTATTCATTTATTTATGCTCCATGATTGATATCACCATATTGCATACTAAACAAACTTTTGTTTGTAATATTGAGATTAGTATTTATATTTGACGTCATTTATTCTAGAATCATCAAATATGAGGTCATACCTGAATAACCAAAAAACAATGTTTTCATTCGTTCTGGTAAAAAATTTAACGGTGAAACTTTCTGCCACTGAATTCCTTCTGTCTGACAGCCAAACTATCAACGCTATATAGTCTACCAACAATCTGTAATGGTACGCATTTCAATGGACTCATAGCTAAGATTTTGGTGAAGTTTTTATTACATTCAAAAGACTGCAATCAACTTGTGAGAAACAAATAACAATTTTGATACCTTTATTACTATATACTCAAAGATGGTCATGTAATCTAGAAGAGAATTTTAAATATTGGTCATTGCCAGCAAGAAAATTGTAGCTTTTTTAAGTAAGGTATGAATGTTGAACAATAGCACCATTGTAATGGCAATAGAAGATTATATCAAAGACCGTTCCTAGGCTGGATGGCTTACATGTTGGTTGTGCTGTGTTACCAAGGTAGATACCTATACTTAAGCATCGTCTTGATTCAGCTCATAATAACTGGTTCAACCAAATGAGACAAGATATTGTGTAGTCCACTGTCAAAAGATCTTTAAAAGTTAATAAGCATTCCCAAAATGTAACCTGTTCCTTCTTTTGTCGCTTTAACTTTCAACTCTACGAAATGAAGAGCAGTTTTACGCAAATTTCCATGTTAAAACACATAATGACTGGAACATTACATTTTTTTCTTATGTGCTTAGCTACGTGGTTTTTCAATATTTTTAAGGTGGTGATAATTATAAACCAGAATCCTCAGGCATAAGTTCTTATTTTTACGGGTTTGGAACAATAATAACTAATTTTTTGCTAAGTTGACAGAGTATAAGTGCTATATTGGATGTTGAAACCTCTCTGAAGTAAAGCATTAACATATGGAATTTAGTGTGTACCTCACACCGAATGGACCGATATCATCTTTCCAAGCTAAGTTCAATGCTTTGAAGGACGCTGTCTTGAACGTAGATAGCAAAGCTGTCGTTGGAGGAAACTTCAACGCTAAAGCAATCGAATGGAACATGACTTTAGCAGATCCGCGGGGAATACGAATCCTACATAAGGCAACCGGAATAACGCTCGTCATGCTAAACACCGGAAGTACACCGACTTTTCCCCATATTGGATATGAAAAAACCATATTGGATGTGACATTCGCCTTGGAGTCCTTAGAATAGAGGACACATAATTGGAGAGTATTAGAGGACTGCTCAGTCAGTAATTGACAGCTCATTCTGCTCAAGATCCGGAAGTTTGTCTCCTGATGTCCGCCCTCACGATCTTCTACAATTGGGTATAGCATCAGAAGGATCAACGTCGAGAGGTTCGATAAGGTGCTCCACTGCAGGACTATTTGTAGGGGACAGAAGAAGAAGAAGTACGATGGAAGGTGATGACGGTTGTGCTGATTAGCAATGGGAAGGGTAATTCTCGATCGTCGTTTGCATATCGCCTGTTATGTATGCCACACATAGCTAGAAATGTGCTGGAAAACCGCATCAAGGGAAGACTCACTGACGCCGCTGCTGGGTACCTATTTGCTCGGCAGAATGGCTTTAGAGTAGGATACTCCATCATCGATGCGATGAACGTAGCCCAAAGGGTAGGGACATATAGCCGCACTAAGCTACAGATCATTCTGTTGACGACACAGGACGTTAGGAATGCCTTTGACTCCACTAGATGGGTGGATGTGCTGAAAACTCCTTTTCAAGCTTCAAAATATCTGATGCGACATCTGAGAGACTACCTGAAAGCCAGAAACCTACTTTATGACATGATACAGGGCCAACAAAAGATAGGAGTTAGATTGGGCACTGCCCAGGGTACAGACCTATGGAACTTGTCTTACGACAGGCCAATGAGATGCTACATTTGTTGCGCTCGATTGGCTTCATGAATGAGATTGTGGCTCCAGTCACTGGATGCACCGTTGAACAAGCGCAATTTGGGATAGGCATGCTAATGCGCCAAGCGAAAGATCGGTTGGCTGCTGGCGTGTAGCACTAGAGAAAACCAAAGTGGTCATCCTGACAAAGAGGAGAATCACTAGAGTTAGGATGATCTTGATGAGTGCCGTGGGATCAATCTTACTATGCCAAGCAGAAATATGGGACAACGCTCTCAGCAAAATGGCGTATCGAAAACGCTTGCCACAGGTACAGATAAGCACTGCGGATTGCAGCCTCATATCCGACAGTTTCTGATCTGGCCGTGAGAGTTATTGCAGGCATGATATCTGTCACCTTTCTTGTCTCAACGGACAAATTTGTCTTAACCATAGTTAGAATTGACCATCTTTGTTAAATTCATTTTCATTACAATAACAAATTTAACACTTTTATGTATTGCAGTTTTGAAAACCACCACGAAAAAGAACAATTTATTGACTATACGTAAGCAAGACGCTTTCAAAATGCTATCACATCAAACCGTTTTTTTTTGCAGTCTTCAGATTTGTTTTATGAATATTTATTCATACCCGTCACATACTTTCCTTATATCACTTATATATTATTAATGTAAATAATCTGTGATCTGCTTCACATTAATCTTAACTAAGTGAGAAATCTCTAGTTAATAGCAATGGTTTCTCTGGAGAGTCTGGTTCCTAGCTCCTTCGATTTTTTGGGCTAAAGACTATCATTTTTTCTCTTCCATATCCTTCCTCTTCTTAGTAGTACTACAGCCCCCCAGCTGAGGCCCTCGCTTCCTACATGAAACACCTCGAACTGTTTCAGTCCATCGACCGCATCCTCTAATTTCAAAATCTCACGCGCGATGTACTTGCTTCGTCAATCACATCAGGGCAGCATTTCCTCGGTTTCCCCACTGGTCTTCACCCTTCAGTTTTCCCAACGAATACCTTTATCCCTATCTCGTCTACACGATTCATGTGGACAGCCCACACCAAGTTCCACAGTTCTACAATCGTTGAGACCTCCGACTCGTCAAAAATTTCATGATGCTCATGGTTGTATCTAATTTGTCATTGGTTTCCATCTAGTTTTGCTTCAATTATTTGCCTTAGGAGTCGTCTTTTGAAGGAGTTCAATATGTTTGCGGATGCTTGGGTTCGAGTCCATGTTTCATACCTATGGCATATCATAGGTTTTATGGCAGATTTGTATACTAAGAGTTTTGTTTTTCTGTGTATAGTTGGTCTTCAAGGTCGTCAAAACTGACTAAAATATTTTATTCAATAAAAATTCATCGCTCAACAATTCAATTCTATTCAATTCTGAGCCTTCGTGTTGAGATATATTATTAGAGCATCTCATTCCAAGGTCGTAAAGGTATTCGAGGTGATACTGTCAATATCACACTCAAACATGTGAATATTACCGGATTTTTCAATTATTATAGTACCCATCAAAGCTAGATGGAATGATAGTCTGACAGCAGCATCAAACGCTCGAACTCGATGCCGCTACCAAGGTTTGAACTTGGGAGTATGCCCAAATCCACTGCTCCAAATGGACCAGCTTTGTATTCCTGTGTATGCAGCTGGTCTTCAAGATCGTTAAACTGAATATGCAATTTTATTTTCAACTGTATTCTTCGGCGCTTTATTGTCTCTTCCATTGCTGGTTCTCGTTCTTTTGGCACATTAATGCACAAAACTGCCCACGTATTTGATACTGTATTCACCCAATACGACATTTTGGAAATTTGAGGTATTTTTCCTCGACTGCGTCATGAACTTTGTTTTATTCTCATTGGTTTGTAGCCCTAACCGTTCTTTGACGGTTGTTAACGATCGTGACAAAAAGTTGATATCTACATAGGCTACTATTCGGCTCGCTTTGTATAATAACGTACCATCCAGTATCCTATAGATCCCTATAAAGTCTACATAAATGTATTTAGCCGATGAATTCATATCAAATAAGCCTGTTCATCTTTTGCCTACTCCTCACAGCAAATTTAGCATATTGAGCATGTATAGTGCAATCTCTTATAAACAAACTAAGTAGCCAGGACAGTACTTCTATAAAAACGACTCAATTAAATAAATGCTTCCTTCACATCTGGAATTAATAATGTTAACATTGTCGGAATACGCTACTAGATGCATAAGTTTGTAAGGTAGCATGCTCAAGGTGTCTGCTTCCTAACCACATGTTCCAAGAGAATATTGAACAATATTGGAGTAAGCTCATGTCCCTGTTTTAGACCTTAGTTCTATAGGAAGCTTTCAGTCAAATTTCCGTTAATTTTGACCTGAAATTTGGTATTTAACATAGCTGCCTTGGCCATGCAGTCGAATTCAGCTGGAAGACCAATGGCAAGCATTATTCTCTAAAGAAAATTTCTGTCGACACTGTTGTATGCTTGCTTGAAGTCTACGAAGAGCTGGTGTATATTTGTCATATTCACTTGCGAATAATCATTTATACAATTTTTGCAACAAACTTGGCCTTGTAATAAACTCGATTGTCTCAAGAGTGTTATATCAGTTTAATGTAAATCCATACGATAACTTTCTCTACACTGACCTTTTATGAATCGTGCGGGTATTGAACTCGTTTTTTTGAATAGCTCCGATAGCTTCAAATACCTTATGAAAATTCTTTGCGTGTAGCTACATAATTGAGTCGTGCGCGTAGTGTAGTGGTTAGAGCACTAATCCCGTAAGCCGAAGGTTCCTGGTTCGACTCTCGTTGGCTGCAACGAGATTTAGATCGAGTGATTCTTCGGTCTTTAAGCTCATTCAGTTAAGATATGTGTCAGTTTAAAATCAGAACGTATCACAGCTGACTATATCACCTTGTGGAGTGCTGACACATTCGATCATGATAACGAGATACTCTAACTATTTCTAAGCGAAAGCCCAAAAGGGGATGTAGTGTTGAAATTTAATTTAATTTTAGCGACATAATTGAGTTGCATTTATAACTTTTCTGAAAAATTCTTTCCCTTGCTATTTTTTGCACAATCAGGAAGATTCAAATGTTTCTTCATAAAAGTTGCATTACAATTCTGTTTGTATTTTTGTATTATCGCATGTTAATGTACATGGAGTTCTGATGACACCCATAACATCACTGCATTATTGAGATACTATTCCTGTCACTCCTATGAGAAGCTCAATTTTTTAATTTCTTTTTATTTGTGTGTTATTTTTTCATCTGAAAGACGCTCGCAATACCCCAGAACATCTTACCAATGCATGTATTAAGAACATTATCTACCTGCTTATTTTCTTAGACAATGTGTCCGAGGCTATAACTTCTTGCTGGAGTTTTTTTCCTAACTAACCGCCAAATGAATGTAAAGGTTTAATCAATGTTAAGATCCGTATAATTGGCAAGCTCATCTAGTCATCTTATAGTTTCCATGTTATCCAACAATGTTCATCCAAGAGTGACTATTGTTGAAATGGGCTACCACAAAATGCTTTAAAAAATAATTTTTTGCCATCTTTTTCTACTTATCTGTTACAGTTGCTTCTTTTGGCATAACCATGCATACATGGGCTTTTCCATACAGAAAAAAAGTTTCAGTGTCAACCTTCGCCTGCTTCTGGCGTGCTATTTCTTCGACTCTATTGAACCCCTGCTCAAAGAACTTGCCTAATTCTTCAATTTAGCCTTGAGGTTTTTGTTTATTTCTTTAGTCCGGTCTATGTCCTTTGTTTCTCGAGGAGTCATGTTTGCCTTTATGCCAAGCGTAAATGAAAGCTACCCTATCGCCTTTAGTGCTCTTTAGCTCTCCCTTGAGGCACAATACGAGTATGTAAAAGATTGGACCTCCGGTATCATCATGTTTTTTAGTATGCTAGGAGAAAAAGGGATAAAACTATGTGCATACACTTGGGTACATTTTTTCATAAAAAGATGAAAATCAGAGGGAAATTCACATATGACCACATGAAAATCAATTACACTTTTACAATATGGGCCAGAAAGCCAAGATTTATCATTTTGTAGAGAAGCCCATTGATCCATACAGAGTCAAAGGGTTTCTCCACATCGATCAGGCAAGCTACAAAAAGCTTATTATCAGCTTGGACCACGGCCATAGCATCCACCATGAAGTATGCTATTTCGAAGCCAAATTGTCTTTCCGGCACAATTCTCGCACCCGGCAGATAATTGTAGGATGCCATCAAGTGTTACCTCTTTAAGAAGCTTACCAATATTTGAAAGCAACGAAATCGGACGAGTATCGACTACGTCAGTACTGCCCGATTTCTGGGATATTGCGAATATTTTTGCACATCTCTATTGCCGAGGGAAGTAGCAAATGTTAATGCAGTTATTCAGAATGATCACGAGAAAACAAAGAAAATATGGGGAAGCATTTAAGCATATAATTGGAGACTCCACCAGCCCCTGCTGATTTTTTGGAAGTTTTCTCCAGTGCCAACAAAATGAGTCCCTCAGGACTGACAAACAGACCGTGGCCAGTAGGTGCGTCAGAGGGACTTGAAACAGAGAACCGAGTCAAGCACAATTGATCCTTGTCCCTGTCGAAATTCGTTGTGGTGCTGCTCACTAGCGAAGTAACAGAAGAGTCCTCACTTGCTTTCTCTCCTTGAAGAACTCTCGCAAAATGCTTTGCGATGGAGTCAGCGATGGCTTTGTCATCCATGAGCATGAATAAGTGAGAACCCCGGGTAGCCTTTTTCTGCCCGTTACTCTATTGATATGAGGGACCTGGTTTGATATTTTCCAGGGCCTATTATAATTGCTCATTAGCAAAAGCCGCAGTTCTCTTCGAGATCATTTGGTTTAGAGACGTAATCACTAGGTGTATACGTTCATACTCCCAGTTGACCATGTTTAAATTGCGGTGGTAGATTCTTGCGAGTATATTTCTAAGCTAACTACGGCTACGATGAAGCTCCAAGATGCCTTCTGGTAAATCTCGATAAAAGTAATTTTTCACGGTTTTCTTAATGGAGATCTTTGAGATGACTGTATCCAGGGTTGAGAGATTTACTAGATTGGCAGACACAATGAAGAAGTCAATGATAGATGAACTTCGGTGGAAGGTAGGCTCTTTCGGGGCAATCAGTATGAGATCCATATTTAATTGAACTCAGTTCCATAGCGATTGGATCTGCTTCACATTAATCTTAACTAAGTGAGAAATCTCTAGTTAATAGCAATGGTTTCTCTGGAGAGTCTGGTTCCTAGCTCCTTCGATTTTTTGGGCTAAAGACTATCATTTTTTCTCTTCCATATCCTTCCTCTTCTTAGTAGTACTACAGCCCCCCAGCTGAGGCCCTCGCTTCCTACATGAAACACCTCGAACTGTTTCAGTCCATCGACCGCATCCTCTAATTTCAAAATCTCACGCGCGATGTACTTGCTTCGTCAATCACATCAGGGCAGCATTTCCTCGGTTTCCCCACTGGTCTTCACCCTTCAGTTTTCCCAACGAATACCTTTATCCCTATCTCGTCTACACGATTCATGTGGACAGCCCACACCAAGTTCCACAGTTCTACAATCGTTGAGACCTCCGACTCGTCAAAAATTTCATGATGCTCATGGTTGTATCTAATTTGTCATTGGTTTCCATCTAGTTTTGCTTCAATTATTTGCCTTAGGAGTCGTCTTTTGAAGGAGTTCAATATGTTTGCGGATGCTTGGGTTCGAGTCCATGTTTCATACCTATGGCATATCATAGGTTTTATGGCAGATTTGTATACTAAGAGTTTTGTTTTTCTGTGTATAGTTGGTCTTCAAGGTCGTCAAAACTGACTAAAATATTTTATTCAATAAAAATTCATCGCTCAACAATTCAATTCTATTCAATTCTGAGCCTTCGTGTTGAGATATATTATTAGAGCATCTCATTCCAAGGTCGTAAAGGTATTCGAGGTGATACTGTCAATATCACACTCAAACATGTGAATATTACCGGATTTTTCAATTATTATAGTACCCATCAAAGCTAGATGGAATGATAGTCTGACAGCAGCATCAAACGCTCGAACTCGATGCCGCTACCAAGGTTTGAACTTGGGAGTATGCCCAAATCCACTGCTCCAAATGGACCAGCTTTGTATTCCTGTGTATGCAGCTGGTCTTCAAGATCGTTAAACTGAATATGCAATTTTATTTTCAACTGTATTCTTCGGCGCTTTATTGTCTCTTCCATTGCTGGTTCTCGTTCTTTTGGCACATTAATGCACAAAACTGCCCACGTATTTGATACTGTATTCACCCAATACGACATTTTGGAAATTTGAGGTATTTTTCCTCGACTGCGTCATGAACTTTGTTTTATTCTCATTGGTTTGTAGCCCTAACCGTTCTTTGACGGTTGTTAACGATCGTGACAAAAAGTTGATATCTACATAGGCTACTATTCGGCTCGCTTTGTATAATAACGTACCATCCAGTATCCTATAGATCCCTATAAAGTCTACATAAATGTATTTAGCCGATGAATTCATATCAAATAAGCCTGTTCATCTTTTGCCTACTCCTCACAGCAAATTTAGCATATTGAGCATGTATAGTGCAATCTCTTATAAACAAACTAAGTAGCCAGGACAGTACTTCTATAAAAACGACTCAATTAAATAAATGCTTCCTTCACATCTGGAATTAATAATGTTAACATTGTCGGAATACGCTACTAGATGCATAAGTTTGTAAGGTAGCATGCTCAAGGTGTCTGCTTCCTAACCACATGTTCCAAGAGAATATTGAACAATATTGGAGTAAGCTCATGTCCCTGTTTTAGACCTTAGTTCTATAGGAAGCTTTCAGTCAAATTTCCGTTAATTTTGACCTGAAATTTGGTATTTAACATAGCTGCCTTGGCCATGCAGTCGAATTCAGCTGGAAGACCAATGGCAAGCATTATTCTCTAAAGAAAATTTCTGTCGACACTGTTGTATGCTTGCTTGAAGTCTACGAAGAGCTGGTGTATATTTGTCATATTCACTTGCGAATAATCATTTATACAATTTTTGCAACAAACTTGGCCTTGTAATAAACTCGATTGTCTCAAGAGTGTTATATCAGTTTAATGTAAATCCATACGATAACTTTCTCTACACTGACCTTTTATGAATCGTGCGGGTATTGAACTCGTTTTTTTGAATAGCTCCGATAGCTTCAAATACCTTATGAAAATTCTTTGTGTGTAGCTACATAATTGAGTCGTGCGCGTAGTGTAGTGGTTAGAGCACTAATCCCGTAAGCCGAAGGTTCCTGGTTCGACTCTCGTTGGCTGCAACGAGATTTAGATCGAGTGATTCTTCGGTCTTTAAGCTCATTCAGTTAAGATATGTGTCAGTTTAAAATCAGAACGTATCACAGCTGACTATATCACCTTGTGGAGTGCTGACACATTCGATCATGATAACGAGATACTCTAACTATTTCTAAGCGAAAGCCCAAAAGGGGATGTAGTGTTGAAATTTAATTTAATTTTAGCGACATAATTGAGTTGCATTTATAACTTTTCTGAAAAATTCTTTCCCTTGCTATTTTTTGCACAATCAGGAAGATTCAAATGTTTCTTCATAAAAGTTGCATTACAATTCTGTTTGTATTTTTGTATTATCGCATGTTAATGTACATGGAGTTCTGATGACACCCATAACATCACTGCATTATTGAGATACTATTCCTGTCACTCCTATGAGAAGCTCAATTTTTTAATTTCTTTTTATTTGTGTGTTATTTTTTCATCTGAAAGACGCTCGCAATACCCCAGAACATCTTACCAATGCATGTATTAAGAACATTATCTACCTGCTTATTTTCTTAGACAATGTGTCCGAGGCTATAACTTCTTGCTGGAGTTTTTTTCCTAACTAACCGCCAAATGAATGTAAAGGTTTAATCAATGTTAAGATCCGTATAATTGGCAAGCTCATCTAGTCATCTTATAGTTTCCATGTTATCCAACAATGTTCATCCAAGAGTGACTATTGTTGAAATGGGCTACCACAAAATGCTTTAAAAAATAATTTTTTGCCATCTTTTTCTACTTATCTGTTACAGTTGCTTCTTTTGGCATAACCATGCATACATGGGCTTTTCCATACAGAAAAAAAGTTTCAGTGTCAACCTTCGCCTGCTTCTGGCGTGCTATTTCTTCGACTCTATTGAACCCCTGCTCAAAGAACTTGCCTAATTCTTCAATTTAGCCTTGAGGTTTTTGTTTATTTCTTTAGTCCGGTCTATGTCCTTTGTTTCTCGAGGAGTCATGTTTGCCTTTATGCCAAGCGTAAATGAAAGCTACCCTATCGCCTTTAGTGCTCTTTAGCTCTCCCTTGAGGCACAATACGAGTATGTAAAAGATTGGACCTCCGGTATCATCATGTTTTTTAGTATGCTAGGAGAAAAAGGGATAAAACTATGTGCATACACTTGGGTACATTTTTTCATAAAAAGATGAAAATCAGAGGGAAATTCACATATGACCACATGAAAATCAATTACATTTTTACAATATGGGCCAGAAAGCCAAGATTTATCATTTTGTAGAGAAGCCCATTGATCCATACAGAGTCAAAGGGTTTCTCCACATCGATCAGGCAAGCTACAAAAAGCTTATTATCAGCTTGGACCACGGCCATAGCATCCACCATGAAGTATGCTATTTCGAAGCCAAATTGTCTTTCCGGCACAATTCTCGCACCCGGCAGATAATTGTAGGATGCCATCAAGTGTTACCTCTTTAAGAAGCTTACCAATATTTGAAAGCAACGAAATCGGACGAGTATCGACTACGTCAGTACTGCCCGATTTCTGGGATATTGCGAATATTTTTGCACATCTCTATTGCCGAGGGAAGTAGCAAATGTTAATGCAGTTATTCAGAATGATCACGAGAAAACAAAGAAAATATGGGGAAGCATTTAAGCATATAATTGGAGACTCCACCAGCCCCTGCTGATTTTTTGGAAGTTTTCTCCAGTGCCAACAAAATGAGTCCCTCAGGACTGACAAACAGACCGTGGCCAGTAGGTGCGTCAGAGGGACTTGAAACAGAGAACCGAGTCAAGCACAATTGATCCTTGTCCCTGTCGAAATTCGTTGTGGTGCTGCTCACTAGCGAAGTAACAGAAGAGTCCTCACTTGCTTTCTCTCCTTGAAGAACTCTCGCAAAATGCTTTGCGATGGAGTCAGCGATGGCTTTGTCATCCATGAGCATGAATAAGTGAGAACCCCGGGTAGCCTTTTTCTGCCCGTTACTCTATTGATATGAGGGACCTGGTTTGATATTTTCCAGGGCCTATTATAATTGCTCATTAGCAAAAGCCGCAGTTCTCTTCGAGATCATTTGGTTTAGAGACGTAATCACTAGGTGTATACGTTCATACTCCCAGTTGACCATGTTTAAATTGCGGTGGTAGATTCTTGCGAGTATATTTCTAAGCTAACTACGGCTACGATGAAGCTCCAAGATGCCTTCTGGTAAATCTCGATAAAAGTAATTTTTCACGGTTTTCTTAATGGAGATCTTTGAGATGACTGTATCCAGGGTTGAGAGATTTACTAGATTGGCAGACACAATGAAGAAGTCAATGATAGATGAACTTCGGTGGAAGGTAGGCTCTTTCGGGGCAATCAGTATGAGATCCATATTTAATTGAACTCAGTTCCATAGCGATTGGATGCAATTTTTCCCCACGAGGGGTGCTTCGCATTATAATCATCCCCCATGGCATAGAAATCACCTTTTTTGCACAGAGGGAGTACTGTTTTCAAGTCGTCAATGAGTTCCCTAACCGAGTATCCATGCCAAACATAGATCCCCATGAACGCAAAGGTTCACCTTCCCAACATGGAGCTTATTATTTCTGCTTCAACACATTTCAGACTTGGAAGGCAGTGCCTTTGGACTTTCAGGTTATCTTTGTGAGCCATAGCAACTCCAAGACTTTCCTCTGGATCATCACGCCTGGTGATCTTGTATTTCTCCAGATGCACTCTGTATCTTTCTTTGAGTCTTGTTTCCGATATAAACAAGAAGTCCGGTCTATGGGCGTTCAAGCATTCTTGAATGAATTATAGGGTGGAGCTAGTGAACATATGTTGAGGATGGAAAGTTTAATGGAACTCATCACGACAACATACTTTGAAGGCGAATTCTAATTACGCAGCTTTTTTCTCGATGGGTATAATGGAGTTTTTTTCTAACTACGCAGCTTTTTTTTCACTTGGGATAATGGAGTTTTTTATAGTGGGGGATAAAAGACTCCACTTTTCGAATGAGTGTGAACAAGTCACACCCGAAAAATTGTTGGCAGTCAGTGCTTGAAACTGTATTTCGGTCATTCTGTGACTGCTGGGGTTGCTGCATTCGTTGCTGTTTTTGTTGCCGTATAGGCTGTGGTGCAGACTGCTACTTTGCCCCTAGCAAAAGGCTAGGGTACGAGACCCTTTCACGTACAGTATTTTTTTTTAGAGACGGTGATGAAATCTCTCCTTTCTTTTTTTGGAGATTCTTGCTTTAGGATAACCTGTGAAACTCGCAGGGTGCTCTTTAGCATTGCAGTTGACGTAGAAGATCTCGTCTTTTTTCTCGTAATACGAGATTGGACATTCAATGGACTTATGCTGTTTGGCGCGTTTTACGCATCTAACTTCGAGTCCGCAGTTAGAAGCGACGTGGGAAAATCTTTGGTAGTTGAAGCACTGGGAAGTGCAAGTTTTCTGCAGACGCTCCCATTGTATCTTCTGGTACAATAAGAACTTTATGTGCATTGCTTGCTTCACTTCAAATTGCGGTTTGAACTGGACGAAGAGGGATGAGAGCATCCATTTTTCCCTCCTAGAGGTTATAGTGGAGAATCTTTTTGCTGAAAGGATATCTTCTCCGAGATGTTCCTTCAGCTCGGCCACGACATCATTCTCGTCGTATGAGTTGTGCACGCCTTTAAGAAGGAGTCAGTTTTCTCTCTCTTGGAAGGGTGTCGGGTGTAGCAAGCCACCTTCGCACACTTCAGAAAATTAAAAAGGCTAGTGTGATCCTCAGCGGTTTTAGGGTGGAGCAAAGTTCCTGAGGAGCTGTTCACCGTCACGGTAATGTAATGAATGTCAATGATTACTGTCCAACATACAGGATGTAAAATTATGGCTTCAAAATGAGTGGTTGGCGGGAAGTGGGAAAAGAAAGAATCAAGGTTTGTGGAATACCTGCATAATGAATTTAATGGGTGATTGAAATTTAATTTTGGTGATTTGCCAAAAATTTTAGGGCAATTACCGTAGATTTTATCTTGCTCAAAAATGTCTAAAAGCTTGTATGACATATGCACGATTTTAGTGCAGTTTTACACAAGTTTTTTCTCAATGTAGATTAAAGATTAGTTACCCTGCCATTTTGCCTTCACACTAGTTTGGTTCAATCAAAATTGAGCGAAATTGGAAGGAGAGTGTAGAGATTCTAACATTTTTTCCGTAGGAACCGATAGAACTATCTACTTGATTTTTTTAAACCATGTATTATTAGCAACGTATACCGCCAAAACTGATGACTGAGCTAAGGTTCTGTTCCTGTTTCATCTTATTCCATAAACACGGCCTTTCTCTATCTTGCAGTACATACTCGTATGTTTTAATCTATGCTGCTTCGTTTAATGTATGTATATACTCCATCGTTGCATTCTATTCGATTTAATTATTGTAGAGAGTAACAAGAAACGCTAAAAATAGCACCGCTGCCCGAGTGCCACAATTAATAGTGACCTAAATGACCATCCATTTTCAGCAAATAACTTGAAAGAAAAGTAAGCACGTTTTGTGCGATAACGGAAGATTTACATACTGATATTTACAATCATATGCCTCTCGAGAAACACTGATTAATATTCTTCGATTCATATAAATTTATTCAGTTATTTTGCTATTACATCTTTATTTTTCAGAAACACTTGGAAAACAAGTTCTTCATCTTCGCCAACTCCAGTATACTAAACACCTCCTCTGTTAGATCTTGAGCTCTCCCCTAGACCCAATAATTTTCCAATGATGTTTCTTTTAATGGTTTAACCGCGCTTCTCAAATTATTACTAGACCAGCATACTACCTCCATGGTTATCTTGGCGTTACGGTGCGTAAATTTCTTGCTTACCCACTTATGCAAACCACCTGATAGTTGCTTTTTTGTTTTCTTTGGTATAAAATGCAACACGCAAGAATGCTTAACAGCTTCACCAGTCAACACCAAATGAAAGAAAGTCACGGGTTCAGTGGGCGCGAGCGACCTCAAAACGGACCGGGACTATCAAAACATCCGAGAATTTAGGTCGCATAGCTAATGAGGGAATTCCAACGCGTCTTCTAGACTTTTGTAAAAGAAGCTCAAATATGTAGCAAGTTAATAATAATTGCACGCCGCGGAAGAAGTGTTGACATTCCATTCTTTAGTCTAAGGTGTATATTGGAAGAAATTCTTTTGCTAGAAACGGCTAAGTAGTTGGTTTTAAGTAAGCAGCTGCGTCCATGCTTTGTCATCTTATCAAGCCTTGAATAAATTTTAATTGAGTTGTGGTATGTGGGCAATAAATATTTATTGGAACTTATCACCAGCCATGAAACAGTTGAATTCGCGTATGTAGAACTCGTACGTTTTCACGTAACTGTTACGCTTTACGAGTTTTTGTCTGACGCTAAAATATGTTTGTGTGGTGATATATGCCGCTACAAGAAATCAATCCAAATTAATGAAAAATTTCCACAGATCATCACTTCACCAAAAATAATTAAAACTTTTACGATAATTTCCCTCCATCTACTTGAATCTATACCATCAATTTTCAGCATTATTAAACACATTCAACATGTTCACGAATTTCACTCAAATTAATTTCTGCGCAAATCATTGAAAATTTACAAACCATTATGCAATAAATGTGTTGACCTACCTCTAACTGCTCCAGTCATGTTAAATAGCATCATAAAATTCTAATTTTAATAACAAAAACAAAAAAATCGCATTTTTCAGTGCTAAATGTCTTCGAGGAACTTTTATGCTCTAAGACTATCGAATGAAACGGTTAACCTATTAACGTGTAAATAAGAGAAAAAGAAAAGAGCCAATCAATCAAAACCGCTTTTGAAATTTAATCCGCGGGTGTTAGTGTCTCGGCAGTGAGTGAACAGTTAAAAATATGAAAGAAATTTTGATTAGTCTAATTTTGACGGGTTGGGCGTTTGTTGGACTACCGCCACTCGCCAACGCGGAGGATGATTCACTTGCTGGCAGCTTCTTTTCTGGTAAGTTAAAGAAATTTTATGTAAATGTTTATTCTTGACGAGATTAACGCTCTGTCTACTCACTTATGATTTAACACTTATGACTAGAGTGTAACTCACACGACTAATAATTTGCATATAAACGATGAAATGAGAACGTTTTACAGGTGGATTACTGTATGAGCTCATATGCGTATATGGCTGAATACTTTTGAACATTACAAATCCAAATGGAATGAACTTTCACCAGCGAAAAAATGCTACTTACACATATAATATGACTAAGGAATCAGGGCGAATATGACTAGTCTTGAGTTTGTCAATGGAATTTTGAGATTTGCATAATTGATGCCAGGCGGAAAAGCTAATGGTCAAAGATTGTTATAGTTGCATAATTTGAACAGGTTGGCAGTTTAGATTAATTGTAAAGTATTATTAACACTTCAAGGAATTTTCATCCAAGAAAGCTTATTCGCAGTAGTATTGCTTTGTTACTTGTGAAATAAGTTAAAATAAATCATCAATCGTGGAATAATGTTGAATAATAGTCAGAAACTATTCTGATTAAGAAAAATATGAGTTAAAGCTGGAAAATTTTAAATTTTGAAAAATATGAGTTAAAGTTGGAAGAAAAGTTTCTATTTCTTCAACTCGCCGTTCAAATTTTGATCGGTATACCTGTATTATCTCATATTATTTAGAGATTATCACTGAACTAAATATATATTTATGGTTAGAACGTCCGCCAGTATACGCTATTCCTAAAAACTACTTATGTACAAAAAGCAATACTAGGTTTTTAAGTCACATAAAAAAAAAATAAAAACCCTCAAACCAAACACAACAGGATCTAATAGAAAGCTTTAAAGCAAAATTAGCTATACAAGTTTTTAAGCAAATTTTAATCCTCCATTTTATCATTATTTTAAGCTTAATTAAATTTTAATAAATCGTAATAATTAGTTTGAGCATAGACGTTGAGATTTGTTAGGGAATCTCATTTCTTGACCCTAATTGTATTCCAGAAGGATACGTTTTCAGTATCACACATAACCATGCGATTATTGCCTGATTTTTACGTTATATTGTAGCTGGGTAGGCTGACAGTCGGGCAGTAGTACCATAAACATAAACATACCCGCTGTAGGGAGATTTGCAAGGGACGAAAGAACTGGTAGCTCAAGACATGGTGAACCCAACTATGAGCATCATCACGACTGCTTGCAACGCTTCTATGCCTCATCGGAAAATCTGGCGCGGCAAGCCCCCAGTATACTGGGGGTTGACTGAGGGACCCTCACAAACTTCGGCGTGAGGCTCAACGGGGACAAAACTTTAACGAGGAATGCAACCGGGTGACAGCATATAAGTCGGCCAGGAAATGCCTTCGCAAATTGATTAACAACAGCAAGGCTCGCTCCTGGAAAGATCTAATGGACAATGTGGACAAGTATCCGTGGGGCCTTGGCTACAAGCTACATATGCGGAATAGATGGACGAGATAGTGCGGGCACTTTTCCCCGCCCATCCCGTCCACGTTGACGCTGTCCATGGTGAAACAGCAGTCGAGTGTCCACTCTTCACACAGCTGGAACTGGAAGAAGTAATCCTTTCACTGAAAGCGAGGAAGACTCCAGGTTCAGGTGGTTTTCTAGCTTACGACGATGCTTATGGCCCACAAATAAGAGTGGAGTATCCAGATGGGAGTGGTACCCCCTCGCACCCTCCCTACCGGATCAAGATGTAAGTCTGGCCATAATTTTTATTTAAGTGAAAAGCTCATACGAACATAATTTGAATGAATTTTTCCTTTAAATTAAAAATATAAACGTGGCAAATTTATGTCATAGTATTAGGTGAGGCAATCACATAACACTATGTAATTAATAGGCACGCGAGCGGAAGGCTACCTTACCTGGCAAGAGCCCCTGTTAAGCAAAAAAAGAAAGAGGTCGCCCGATGGCTAGCCCATTAAGTGGAGGAGCCTGCCATCGATGCGGGCCCTATACCCGGTCTGGTAGAACGAAGTGGAAAGACCGGAGGTGTCAATTTAATAATACAAAAAAAAAAATTTATACATAAATCTAATAGATTTAAGTGTTAACCTTTTGACTTCATTCTCTGTTATTTTTATTGTTTTAAATATCCAAAGAGAATCGAATGCATTTATTTACTCGTTTCAGTTCAAACACATTACATTTTAAATAAGATAATATATGAATACTAAAAGAGGTTATTTTGATTTTCTGTTACATATTCATTTTGTTTTCAATGAACTCCACTTTCTTGCTAAACTTCTTTTTCGCAAGATGTAGAACAAATTCTACTTCACTAAATTTTATTAAGCTTTTACGTAATAACAAGAAAATTACTCAAGTAGTGCCATGAAGACATACATTCAATATATAAATAATATCCATCGAAAATTGAAATCTTTATTTTGTAGTTTTAAGTTATTGAATATTATATAAAAGGAATTCTATGTGCTCAAAATTGTTAAAATTTTATTTATTACACATAATAATTATCCAAAAATTCTACCTTAAATTCTATGTATAGTAAATCCGGCATATCAAATATACATAGGGAGGAAAATTTGTTTCAAGATTTTTTCTCTACTGTCCTGCAAATATTTTTTTTGTGTTCATATAACGCGGTATATATATACCATAGATCATGTGAGTTGATAAAATTCACTGTGAACTCACTTGTGTATGAAAAAAAGTAGAAACAATTCCTCTATTCTCTCATTGTTTGTGGTGTAAAAGTGATAGTAAAAAACATGTTGTGTTCACAAAGTGTGCGTTTAAAAATTTGAATGATTTTGTTGTTATTAATTTCTTGCATTCTTTGTTGAATATCAATAGGTCCTAATTGTAGCGTTTAAATTTTTACTTAATTTAATGTCATTTCAATTGTTTTTTCTTTATTTGGCTTGAAAGTGTATTTTTGGGTTTATTTGAAAAATTTGTGTTTGAGATATTCATCTTAACACTAATAAATATCTTGTGTGTGTATAAAAACTTTAATTCAACAATATGGACATGGATCGTCCTCAAAATTTTTGTATAAAAAGGAATATTTGCAGTATGTAGTATAAAAACATCACTTGCACTACGACGAATATTATTTAATGTACTCGTATTGTGTATAAATAAACGTGTACGTTATTTTTTTGTCTTTTAAAAATGTTTGTTGTTGCTTTCACGATCAATTTTTTCTTTAATAGGAAATTTAACAAATCAACTTTGATTCGTTTGTTCCATTCCATTCCAAATCCACTTGTTTCAAACTGCGTACGAGAGAGATAGAGATCCATTCTTAACTTAATTGAGCAGATTAAACCGTCTCGTAATTTCTACTGAAGGAGCAATAAAGGCAGCATGCGAACACAATGGTCAGTGGCTGTACTACGGCTACATCAGTGGCTACACCTGCTGAAATTACAACATTTTCGTTTAATACGTTAAGCAATTTGTCACTGCATCCGGTTTGATGGGCATATTTAGCCGTACACGATTCATCCAAGGGCAACTGAGAGCAGCATGATATGGCAAAGTACTATTGTGGAATACCTGATACCAATTATCAGGTCCCTTAAAACTCCACAGCATTTCAACTCCGTTTGAATCAACTTCCAAGCATCCTGATATTCGGGACGATCGTATTTCTCCAATGTTTTGTAAATTCCGTCATTAGAATGCCTTCCAGTTCACCATGTTTAATGTAGCCAGCAACACCAATTCCGATTTCCATTTAGAAAATAATTACAATTAATATGCTGATTGTTAAAATCATACACGAATTTTTTTCGTATTGCTCCGCGTTGTTTTGTTACTTCACTGTCCGTGTTCAAATTCAACAATTTCCATCAATACTGACAGCACGACGGTCAACCTTTACACACACTCGTATAGAAGGCGGTCGAGAAACGTTGTTGTTTATTGTGTCTTGAAACCGTACGATTTAGTACAGCAGTACACGTTGACTTTTTCGAACCTCAACTTTTAATAAGTTCGTAAAAGCTTCCCAACAAGTATTAACTAAGACGCGATGTTAATACTTCGCACGGCACCGATCCAAATGGCGACAAAACTTCTCGAATTATAAAACGGTTTTTCGAACGAAAATTCGCCAATTTGTCCGTGATTCTTCACAATCTGCCGTGAACTCGCGATACACATCAATCCTGGCCAGGTCTAGTCGTTATCATCCACATTATCGATGCTCGCTCACACCCGAATGTTTTCAAGTCCATGAGGAATAATTCCGTCACTGACCCAATTTACGACGGCGCCCATTCTCCGCGTGTTTGCCGGTTCGCGGTCTTCAGTGGACTCCCCGATCCATCCAAATCTCTTCTTTTTCTTTTCCCGTGTCGCCACGGCAAATTAAATCAGCTACTCGCTCAGCCGGGTTCGATTGCATTCGGTAATGCAATACACGGTTTGGATGCTCTAAGTCAGTGTTCCCATTTCTGAAATTTTAATTTGCAGGTTTAAAATTTTACAAGAATTTACAGAAGTAAAAAAAATGAAAAGATTTTGAATAATAATAAAAATTAAATATCATTAAGAATATAATTAAAGGGAAACGTTTAAATTTAATGCACATGATATAAAATTACATTTAATAATAATAATAATAATAAGAGAAATATTTTATAAATTACAACTATGAATGGAAGTGATGAAATCATTTTTTTTCTAAATCTGTAATTAAAATTTCGGATAAGGGTTAGGAAGGTTTTCAAGCAGTTTGCTTGTGTGACTGCTCGATTACAACATCTTGTCAAAAAAGAGAGTCCCTAGAGTAAAGATGATCAGTATAGGTGACATATTAATCGAATCGAAGCGAGCGATGAAGTACCTGGGGCTACTGATTCACTCAAAGATGAGTTTCTTTGAGCAAAACAGGGCAACGGCTGAGAAGGCTGCTCCGGGAATATCAGCTCTGAGTCAACTTATGGGCAATGTAGAGGGATCCAGCCCATCAAGAAGACGCCTCTTTATGAGTGCTGTAGGCGCAGTGCTACTGTACGGAGTAGAAATATGGGGTGACGCTCTCAGTAAGGACGCATACCGAAAACCCTTGTTACAGGTACAGAGGAGAGGAGCACTGAGAATTGCATCTTCGTATCCGACAGTCTCTGATTTGGCAGTGAGAGTTATTGCAGGCGTGATACCTGTTACCCTCCTTGCTAGAGAGGGCTGCGCTATTTACCTGCGTTGAAACGAGGATGAGAGGGAGATGATTGTCCACGAGGAGAGACAGCGCTCACTCAACGATTGCCAGCAGCTTTGGGTTTATTGCACGAAGTGCCCCATACTGGATATAAGACCGTGGCTAAATTGAAGGTATGATGAGACTGACTTCTATCTGACCCAGCTTTTGAGTGGACATGAGTGTTTTCAGTCTTACCTTTGCATTATCGGTAAGTCACGTTGCCCCACATGTCGTTTTAGCCCAGAAGAGGTGGACAATGCCTGCCACACTTTTTTGCGTAAATAAAATAGGACAGATTGCGAAGGGACTCTACAGAAAGACAGTAGAGCTCACCCCGGATAATATAGTTGCGGTGATGCTCGAATCGGTTGACAAATGGCACCAGGTGGAACCTTATATTCGAGCAGTCCTTAAAGATAAAAGGGACTCAAAGCAAGCGGAGGCGTTGGGGCTGGTGGATCGCTTTTCTAGCGCTTCCTCTTCCCCTCTCCCTCCCGCTAGGAAACGGATTCCCCAGCTTGAAGGTGCTTCACTGTGTAACAAAACGAGACCTGGCCCAAAGTAATGTGTCAAACGGTCCCAGGCTAGGGTCACAGACTGACAGGGAAGGCGTTTAGTGGGTAGTCCAGTTGCCTTCTTGCGAGTATGGAAGTCCCACATTCTGTGCATAAATGGGCATTCACCTCCCTACCACAAAAAAAAAACATAAACATAAAAACTATTAATCAAGCGCTAAGCACCCTAAGCACTACTACTACACTCTAATTCATTGAAGATTTATTCATTTAAATTTATACAAACTTGAGTTAAAATCGATCCTGCATATCACGTATAAAAAGGCTAATTTGATGTGATTGAGATGAGACATCTTGCCTTTCCTAAACCAAATTGTGCATAGTATGCCAGGCTCGATTAAATTTTCGATTGTCGTTGCGGATAGTTTATGTATGGTTGATCGCATACATCCTTAATAGAATTAATTTTCTTGTACATTTGATCAGTTATGATTTCATATAGTTTGTAAGATTTTACTTAAAATACAATAATTTTTGATTTGTATTGTCTTCGTGAAAAAAAATTTACCCAAGTAGACTTTGCTGCTTTTATTATAGTTCATTTTCGTACATTTGAAGAGGTTATAATACCTTGATCACTAATTTTATAACATTTTACCCTTGAAATTTGTGCATGGCAGTCCTACAGAATACGTTGTTTTTTTTTAATTTAATAAAATGCCCTTTGTTTCAAGTTCATGAAAACAAATGATTCTAGAAAACTAGCAGTATACCTGACAGCACTGCACTTTGAACATAAATACTTCATTTTTTAGTTTTTTGTTGTAGCACTACAGCCCCTTTTGGGCATTTGCTTAGATACAGTTAGAGTATCTCATTATCTTGCTCGAATGCATCGGTACTCGGGAAGTTGTTATGGTCAGTATAACAATTTGGCAACATGTCCGTCCATCCAGCTGCGATACGTTCTGATTTTAAACCAGTACCTATCATAAATGAACACAATTATAGTTTTTCCGAAGAATCACTCGAAATAAATACCGTTATCACCAACGGGACTCAAACTAGAAACCTTCTGGTTACGCAGTGAGTGCTCTTACCACTACACTGTGCGGACTACTATTTACATTTATATTTTTTACGTACTTCATTTTTTTTGCGTAAGTAACGTTAAGCAGGTTCTAGAGCCTCATCTAGAGACTCATCATAAGGCTGGAACGGTGCACTTATGCTGAGAGAATAGACGCCTTATTATTCCAGTATAAACGCTCCCTTCTTGCCTTATGATTACATCCAAGTCCACAGTGTAACTCGAATCTTGAAATTCTTCGAAAAAAGTCAGCTTTTACTTTTTTTACTCGGCTGCCAGCTTCATCTCATCTACAGGTAAGGGCTACAGTTTATTCATAGAATTTACATCTTCGACAGTCCTCCATTACTTTACAATTCTGGTGATGAATACAATAAATTGAAAAAACGTCGTCAATTTTGAGAAATTGGATACGTAAGATCAATATTCGTTGTTAAAAATGTTTTTCCCCTAAACACTACCCTTAAAGCTCATCATCTTTATTTAGTCAATTGGGCTGCTTGCTTTTAATATCTTTACTCACTCAATAGAGAAGATGCTGTAAACTATCGACTGCCTTTACATAGAGTAGATTAAATACTATCGATGATCGAATAGTATGAATGAACTTTATTATCTTTTGAAGGAATTCACTGAAATTTTTTGGTGTATTCATAACCTGATCATCTACAAACCTATCTAATCTTCTAACCTTGGAACACATCGAATACGAGACTGTTATCAAGTCTCATCAGGAAATTTCCTTAGAAATAGTTCGAACTTCAAGTTAAAAAACACTCCTTGATTTGAAAAACATAACAACTAATTTTAGTTTTATGAAAATAGGGCACCTAATCTTATAGAATAAGCGTGACCTTTCAAAACTAACCTCAGCAATTATATGACCCTATTTTCTCATGGTATTGATTTCAATTCCAAATTTGGTAGATCAATTAGTCATTTTAAGCATTCGTAATAAATACCTAGAGATACGTGATATTTTAAACTTTTGACTGGATATTAAACCTTCTACAGCAGAGCAAGAGTTTCATCCCGACTAGAAATTCAATTCATGTAATATGTCAAAGGAGTATAAGGTGAAGACCAGCCCGCTACAAAAATTTGACATCAAAAGGCTTCAAACGGTGTCTGTGGCCAAAAATTTAACGGAGACCCTCGACTACCAGCTGGCTCCCATCTTGTCAGGAGCATCGCTAAAGACAAGTATCGAGTTCAGCATGGAAGTGAAAGCAGCTATTAAGACCGTGGCAGAGTACACAATCAGACATAAAGCCCCGGCGCAAAAGAAATGATTGGTTTGATGATGAGTGCCAGAATGCGTTAGACAAAAAGATACAATACTTAGGTAGGAAAACCAGGAAAAAAAGAGAACACTATGAAAATCTCAGAAGAGTGGCAAATAAGATAATTAGCACTAAGAAAAGAAAATAGTATGATGACCAATTGAGAAGTATAGATCTAAGTCTAGCGAGCAACAACACAAGACAAGCATGCAAAGTAGTGAAAAGCTTGAAATGTGGCTATCAGCCCAAGATCACGCTCTGTCGTGATGACGTCGGCAATTTCATCGCTGATGAAACCAAGATTAAGGGAAGATGGGTATTTTATTTCAACAACCTCCTTAATCCTCCGCACAGCTCCAGAACATTCGAGCCCATAGATATCTGCGGAGAGCTTCCATTGGCCCCTGCAACTCTGGATGAAATTCGTTCCTCCATTAAAGCACAAAAGAATAATAAAGCAAAAGTTTTAGGTAGTGCAAGCAACGAAGGATCTCCATAACTGCAATGAAGTAGAAATAAAAGAAATAATAGAAAACCGTCTTGTAAATTCAAACCACCAAAGGATCGAGAAAGTATATCTAGATCTAAAGGACAAATATTGATTTCCAAATCTAAAACTTCTCAAATAAAAAGGCATAAAATTGAATTCTATAGTTAAAAATTTATTATTAGCTGAAAGAACAATTTATTAAATTTACTATTCAAAGCTTATCTCGTTTAAATGTTGACCGTGACTAGCCGTAAATGGTCCATCCTGAGGGTCCAATTTTGGACGACGCGGTCCAGCATAGCGACCGGTATCTTGCGAATGACACGAGTAATGTTTGCTTGCAAAGCGCCAATTGAGGCTGGCTTACCCCTAAAGACCGAAAACTTCGTATGATACCAAAGAAAATAATCTAAAGATGTGATGTCACACGATCTAAGCGGCAAATTTACTGGTTCCAAAACGTGAAATCAGGTTCTCGCCAAATGATTTCAAAATAAGTCCATTGGTTCTCTCGCTGTATGCAAAGTAGCGATCTTGTTGAAACCGAAGCTTGCCGATACCATGGGTTTCGATTTCAGGTAGCAAAAAATCCGTTATCATGGTGCGATAGTGGTCGCCATTGACGGTCACGTTCTGACCGGAGTCATTTTTAAAGAAATATGGACTGATTATTCCACCGGCCCGTAAACCATAATAAATTGTGCATTTCTATGCTGTAGTGCTAGCAGTTGAAGTTCTAAGGTTTTTCATTAGATTTAAAATGGCAATCCCGTTTCTTTACGTATCCACTGAGCCAAAAATGCACCTCATCACTGATTTTCATTGAGTGGATTCAGGGCCCATTTCCCGAAAACATGATGCAAATCTAAGTTACCCAGCTTCAATTCTTGCACGAGTCAAACTTTGAGTGCCTTAAGACCAACATCTTTACATAAAATACGCAAGTTGTTGCGTACAACAAATCAAGCTATTGAGAACGACGCCGAATCGATTTGTCACGGTCTTCACCCATATTCTAAGCTACAGCCGCTATATTCTCTTCACTACATGCTGGATGTGGTCTAACCGGTCGAATATAATACAATAATGTATGCTGGGCTTCTAATTTGTAGATGGTATTGGCTATAGTGGTTTCGGTAGGTCGACGATGCATACCATAAGTTGCTCTAAGGGAACGAAAAACATTTCTCATAGAACGCTGACTTTCCTAATACAGCTGAACAATTTGGATACGTTGTTGCGGTGTAAGTCTTTTCATGATGATTTGTCAAACAATACTGAATAAAAATTACATTACAGTTGGATAAGAGTCACGCCTGATTTTTCAAAAACGCCTATTGAAAATCAAACTTCATAATGAGTCTACTACATCTTCAGCACTTGTCCACACAATATTACTTCCTATTTCGCCAAACGGTACGTCAATTTTCACCAAGGTAGCAGGAGCATAACATGATATACTTCAGTGTTGGCTATCTCCTGTTAAGCCTTGGTTTTTTTTGTGGTAGGGAGGTGAATGCCTTGGTTTATCAAGTAACAGAAATTGCTCAACATGGCCTGTTTTGTGAAATTTGCAAATTGCTGATATGTAGGACACAGCTTAGGCCATGATATTAATACGTACAAAAAATTGCATAGAACGCGGATCATTATCATGTGTGGTTAAGCCATTTCAGTTATATGCGATTGCAACAACAACAAATCTTGTTGATATATATTTCAAATCGATTTACAAACTATGTATATATTTCAAATCGATTTACAAACTACAGACGTTCATGAAAATTTCACAAACGGTGAATGCATTCAGCATCTTATCTATATTGGAAAAAAGTGGTGCCTGTGTTCTGTTTATTAAAGAATCCCTCGATCTTGTTGATATATTTAAACAATTTCTTATATGTGCAATTGATGCATCGCTTAATTCATCGATTAACATCATGCAAGAAAAATTATTGAACATAGGACTAACCAAAGATCTTCTAGTAGAGGCATAGTCCTGCCTAACCTGATTGTTTTTGTTCCATTGAAAGCACTGCATCTAATATTCCTCCTTGATTTCACCTAATCTATTAAATTTTTCAAAACGAAAATTCAGCCTCTCTCGGGCCTTCGCTTCTTGCAAATAGCGCCTCCAACTGTCTCGCTCCATTGACCGCGTCCTCCGATTTCGAAATCCGAGCAGCGATGAGCTTTCTTCGGTAACTGAGTTAGACCTGCATTTCCTCGGTTTCCCAAATGAGTTTCATTGTCCGTGCATACGATTCATGTGCCCAGCCCATTGCAGTTTCCGCAGCTTTATAATCGTTGAGACCCCCAGCTCGTCGAAAATTGCATACAGCTCATGGTTGTATCGAGTTCGCCATTGGTCCCGGTCTTGCGTCGCTCCTATTATTTGCCTTAAGACCTGTCACTTAAAGGCGTTCAGACAGTGCAGAGCCAATGTCTACATTGATTAATTTTGCTGGGATTTGAACAACTAAAATTTAATTGAATTTCAAACAATATTTTCAATAAAACTTCTACAGATTTTTGCTCTTTACTTTTCCGCTCGGTTGTAGAGTCCTTTTTCATTGATCCTGGATGAATATATGATGAAGATGAAGTTTTGTTGTTGCTCTGGATGTATGTTGTTTCATTTTTCCGATTGAAGAAGCGTAGGCCACCTCAGATGGAATTTATTGATTTCCGCAAAAAGCAACGAACGTAATCAATCGACCAATTATCACGAACAGATCCAGAAATAAATTAAAAATTCGCACGAAAACTTTTCCGTCGATCCACTTAACTCACAAACATCTGTGGTTTTTAATGTCAAGGTCAATTTTTCTTCGCTTCAATACTGTCCCGGCTAACCGTCGCCGTTCGCGACCTGGCACAGCTACCTCATTCACCGACGAAGCTAAACCTCCATTCCCGTCGCTTGCCGGAACGGGTTCCTTCCAATTTCGAGGAAGTTTTCTTTCTTTCTTTTTCTTGGCCGGTGGGACTAAGTCCGTCACGATCAGATGGTATGGAAAATAAAGATAATTTAATTCAATATGTGAGGTCTTGTACACACGATCTGCCTGTACTGCTCATTCAAATCCTTTTTGTGTAATTTTTTCTTCTTCATTTTCTCGTAGTTGTGATGTGTGTTACTTATTTGCTATTGTGTTAGTAGCGTTCACATGCCTTTGATTGTTACTTGGTGGTTGCGAGTTCGTTGATTTTTGTTTTGTGTTAACTGTCGTTGGGCTTGCATTGCTAGTGTATCTCGAAGAATCTCTTTCTTTGGCACTGTTTGTTAATTGCTTTTTTCCCCCTCAGATGCTGATGACAATCGATGTTGCTTTTGATAGCTAGTACTGTTACTAGTATTTGACGATTGATTGCTGGATTTCAATGGTAACGCGCTATTTGCTTTAAATGCGTTTTGATGTTTAATTTTTTGTGCTTCTTGCTAAGCTTGTTAATGAATGCCGATTTTAAGTCAGTAATCTAACTGCAATCCTCGAGATTCACTTATCATTTTACGTCCTTCAGTATATGTAGGGGAGACCGGGGCAAAATGGGATAGTTAAGAAAAAAATAATTATAATATGAAAATTAAACTCTTTATTAGAAAAAATTAAATCACATAGTAACATGTATAAATCACCTATATAAATTCAAAATGTTTTTATTTCTAAATCACATATTTTTTGGGTAGTTACGAATATAAGCAAGGAACTCAAATTTTCCATTTTGCCCCGTGGCTGGGGCATAATGGGAAATTGATTGGGGCAAAATGAGCATATATTTTAGTCAGGCTGACAAAGTTCCCAAATGTGCGCTTCATCGTCTTCTTCGTCTACTCCAGCACAAGAATTATGTGCCCAGCCTTGGCATATGCTACATATAACCCATCCTTCGGTCGATTCCGAATATAAGTACCCATAGTGAATGCAAGCACAGTCATTATCAGCTTCTTCGTCTTCAGAAGAGTCCGTCTCACTTTCCTTCTTGCGCTTCTTCATTTTAGTTTTTTCAAGCTTCTTGTGAGCTTTTTGCCCTATTGTTTTTTTTATTTTATCTTCAGTCTTCTTATACTTTTTCTTCTCAGTCTTATTTCTCTGTATTTTTTTTTCTAAGTCTAGTTTGAGATCATTTTTATACGGGGAGTATTGCGCTTTTACCCCGTTTTCTAGTCTTTCTTGCTTGAGTCCTGACTTCTTTTGGAATTTCTATTATGTGTGCAGGACTAACAAGAAACGAAGTTCGTCGTTCGAGAGGTTTTTCTCTATCTAATGTAATTTACGTTGAAGGTTCTGACTGATCGGATAACGCATTATCAAGACTTTTTCTTTTTTGACAAGGTGGAACAGTAGGCTCAATAAAATCCGTTTCAGAGGTGCTCGGCAAGATGTCATCATCAGATTTGTTAGTGACAACTAAATCTTCGAAAACAGCTGTTGATACGCTAGGCTGGGTTGACTTCTCAGAGGCACTCAGATTTAGATCAACTGCGAAAGAATCTACCAAAACAGATGAAGTTGAAGCAACAGGCTATGATGTTTCGCTAGTTGTTGGATTTTCATTTTCTTTGTTGTAGATATCGTGACTTGCAGTGACTTTCGCTAAAATGCTTGTTGAAGAAGAAGCTGCAGATTGGAATGAAGATTCGTTGGAAGTTGCATTCAGATCTTGAGCGGGTACTATTTCTTCAGTATTAGTAGTTTCGGCGGCGATGAAGTCAGCTTCGGTAAATACATTCCTATGTACTGGCCATACTCCACGTTTTTTAAATCCGTTTATGGCAGTCAGCATAGTTGCAGCCTGAGATAAGCTGCCCTGAAAAGCTTTGTCAAGTAGGTGTAACAATGTGACCAGGATGTTCTCGCAACCACTTTTTTAGCTCTGCACTGTAGTAAGTACTCAGCGGTCGCATGAAGGCAACGTACAGTGTGGTGGGGTACATAACAGTATCACATGATGCTCTCTTGCGTAATAAATCAACTCAAGATTTTTAGTCAAGTATAAGTAAAACAGGTTTCTCTTTCGTGGGTCTACAAAATTCGACAAAAAACTTAAACCAATCGAAAAATATTGTCGATGTAATCCAGCCATTGTCACTGCATGTTACCCAAAATCCTGATGGTACGTCATCCAGCAACTCGTTTTCATGCGTTTGCGTGCATATATCAGCATTGGAGGAACATCAGTTCCTGCCGCGCTACAATAGATTTCGGCTGTTGTTAATTGACTTCTTTCTGCTGAAGACAAGCATCTAACTTGTTTCTGGCCTTAATACAGAACTTTAGATTGACTCTTGGGTACTGTGCTAACACTAGTTTCATTGACGTTATAAATTTTATCGGGAGACATTTTATACTTGTCAACAATTTGTTCTAGCAATGTAAAAAACTCGCTAACCGCTGCTTTGTTAAAGGCCATAGCTCTCGCGGCAGAAGTAGGCTCAGGGCGTCTATAAGATAGATCTGGGTTTCACTTCAAAAAACCACTGTGCCAGTCCTCTCCAGCCATACCATGGTCGGTTTTGAACGGATGTTCTATCTTGCTTCTTTCGACTAATTGAAAAGCTAAAACACGAAGCTCTTTAGCTGTTAAACCTAATAATTGTGCGTCCATAGTTTTGATTAAATACTGGTTTGTATCGTCCCATTTTTTTCCCACAATCCTTATCTGTATCTGTGTCTTCATTTTTATAATTTCGCGCTTTTTTGACTTGACGTTCTAAAGTTGATTTCGGCACATTGTATGTACTTGGGGCTCGAAGAAATCCCATCCTTTCTGAAATAAAAGCGTTAACTGCTCTTCTCATATCTTCTTCATCCCATTTTGCACGCTCTGTCTTTCTCTTATAGTTTCGAACCATTTCGGCTGTAAAATAAATAAATAATAACGTCATTAAAGTCGGGGCAAAACGGGATAGTATCCCATTATGCCCGGATCGTTTTGCCCTATCGGTACTATTCCAAAACAAAATCAAGCATTTCTAACGTATAACACTGACATGTTTTAACTTTATCTAATATCAAAATTCGATACTACGACAACAACATTTTGTTGAAAATAGTACAGAAATTGACTTGCTCACCTGATAACACATCAACGACTAGAAAATAAATACGCATGTTAAAACTTAGGTCAAATTCACTTTTTCTTGCTCAGTGCATTTAAACAAGTCTCAACACGCTTCTCTCAGTGTGACTGGCGCGAGCCGGCTGAAGTTCGTGCAAATAGCGCTGTTACCTGTCCATTTGCGTGTACGAGACACACACACAAGAACATTTGCCGTTCTGCCCCGAACCTCGTTTTGTCCCGGTCTGCCCAACTCAAGATTCCCAGTAATTTTTGAATGGTTTAATTCACAAACTCTTGTGACTCCAATCCATAATCAAACAAGGAACACATATGTAACTCAAAATTTTTATGTAATTTTTTTTGTATATGATCACGACCACACACATACAAAAACATATCACAGGAACTTGGCAGTAACCGAAGTAACCATATTTCATAACATGTAAATTTCTCATTTTCATAAGTTCTTCTTCAACGTCGTTAACGTCCGTGAACTCACCGATCATTTGCATTGTTTTTTTGTTGCAGCCAAAAAGGGTCACCTTCACCTTCTAAATCGACATCTAATACTTTTGGATGAACTGGTAGATATGTTTCGGTGGGATGGTATAATCGATTATGTCCTGTTATATAAGGCCGTTCATTATTCAGTTCATTTTTATCCAACTCTAAAAATTCACTTAGGCTAGGTCGCAGTTTCTTGGGTTTACGGTCGGCTGGTGTTGATTCTAGTGTATTCGAGACATTTTGTTTGAATTAATCTGAGAAGTCCATCGCTAGAATTTTTACATGGCGATTTTGTTTATGGATTAGCTCCAAAAACGTTATCTTCATTTCATCCATCCCCAAGAGGACAGTGCACTGATATTTGGACGACGTACTTCGTTTGTCTTTTTTCTCAAAGAAATCTTCAATGAAACTCCTGCATAACTTCGTTTTCATAAGGTCCCCATAATTTGTTCTTCTGCTTCTTCTTAGCCCTACAGCTCCTTTCGGGCCTTCGCATCCTGCAAACAGCGCCTCCAACTGTCTCGGTCCGTTGACCGCGTCATCTAATTCCAAAATCTGAGCAGCAATGAACTGTCTTCGTCAACTGAGTCAGACCAGCGTTTCCTCGGTCTCCCCACTGGCCGCCGGCCTTAAGTTTTCCCAACGAATACCTTCTTGGGTATCCGTTGTTCGTCCATACAATTCATGTGTCCAGCCCAATGCAGCTTCCGCAGTCTTACAATCCTTGAGACCTCCAGTTCGTCAAAAATTTCATACAGCTCATGGTCGTATCGAATTCGCCATTGGTCCCCGTCTAGCTTCACTCCGATTATTCGCCTCAGGACCCGTCGCTCAAAGGCGTTCAATATATTTGCGGATGCTTGGGTAAGCTCCATGTTTCACACCCATAGCATAACACATGTCATATCACTGATTTGTATACTTGGAGCTTTGTTTTTCTGTGTATGCAGCTGGTCTTCAAGATCGTCAATACTGAATAAAATATTTTATTTGCGAGCTGTATTCTTCGGCGTATTTTGTCTCTTTCATGCCCGTTCTCGTTATTTTGGCGCCTGAATACACAAATTCGCTAACATTTCCGATACTGTATTCGCCAAGTGTGATATTTTGTGTATTTGGGGTATTTTTCCTCGACTGCGTCATGAGCTTTGTTTTATTTTCGTTGATTTGTAGCCCTACTAGTTTTGCTTCGCTGTCGAGTTTCAGGAAGAGTTCTTTGGCAGTTGTTAGTGACCGTGACAGAATGTTGATGTCGTCCGCATAGGCCACTACCTGGCTGACTTGTATAGTAATGTACCTCGCATATCGACAGGTAGCTTCCGTATGACGTACTCCAGAGCCAAATTGAATAGCAATGGGGTCAGCCCATCTCCCTGCTTTAGTCCGATATTTGTGTCAAAGGCATCGGTGAGTAGGTCGTCGACGTCATTGTCATTTTGGTAAGACGGACTAATTTGGCTGGGATGCCAAAACCAAGCATTATTTAATACAGTACGTTACGATCAATACTGTCTTATGCTTGCTTGTAGTCAACGAAAATTTGGTGTACGTCTATGTTGAGCTCCCAGCATTTTTCAAGTACCTTCTTGACCGTGAAAAACTGGTCTGTTGTTGATCTACTTGCCCTAAAACCACCTTGGTACTCCCCAATCATACTGTTGGCGTATGCTCCGATTTTATTTTCTAAGATTTTAGAAAATACTGTGTACGCCGTACAAAGTAGTGATATGCCTCTATGATTTTCGCACTGTAGCTTGTCACCTTTTTTGTGGATAGGGAATATAATTGATTGGCTCTACTTGTTCGGCATATGTTCTTGTTGCCAAATGACTTTGTGAATAGCTTGATGAACACTACTGCCACCATATTTGATGAACTCTACTGGAATCTCATCAATCCCCGGCGCTTTATTATTCTTTTGGGCTTTGATGATGGAACAAACTTCATCCAGAGTTGGTGGGGCCAATGGAAGCTCTCCGCAGACACCTATAGGCGCCGATGTTGTCGAGATGTGCGGAGGATTAAGGAGGTGCTTGAAATATGTTGCCCATCTCTCCTTAATCTTGATTTCATCAGCGGTGATGTTGCTGCTGTCATCACGATAGAGCGTGGTTTTTGGCTGATAACCACGTTTCAGACTTTTCACTACTTTGTATGCTTGTCTTGTGTTATTGCTCGCTAAACTTACATCTATACTTCTCAATTGGTCGTCATATTTTCTTTTCTTAATTCTAATTATCTTATTCACTACTCTTCTGAGATTTTCATAGTGTTCTCTCTTCGTCCTGGTTTTCCTACCTACGTATTCTTTGCACGCCTCATTCTTTTTATCTAACGCATTCTGGCACTCATCATCGAATCAATCATTCCTCTTGAGCCGGGTTTGAGGTCCGATCGTCTGTTCTGCCACGGTTCTGAGAGAGCTCGCTGCTCGTCTTTAACGATGCATCTGATAAGATGGGAGCCAGCTGGTTGTTGAGGATCTCCATGAAATTTTTCGCGACAGACGCCGTTTGGAGCCTTTCGATGTCGAATTTTTGTAGCAAGCTGGTCTTCGCGGAATATGCCTTTGACATACAGCATCGATAGTTTAATTTGATCAAGTAATGATCTGAGTTACAATTGGCTTCTCGGTATGTACGGACGTCAAGTATGCTCGAGGCCCAACGTTGTTGGATCAGAATATGATCGATCTGGTTTTGTGTATTTCCATCCGGTGATACTCAGGTCATTTTATGAATGCGTCCATGTGGGAAGTAAGTCGAACGTATGACTAGATTTCTGCTACATGCAAAGTCAATCAGGCGCTGGCCGTTGTCATTTGTTTCATCGTGGAGGCTATATCCTCCAGTCGTTCCCCGATGAGATAGCTCATTGCCAACCTTAGCGTTAAAATCACGCAGAATAGTTTTTGTGTCGTTTGTGGGCAATAAGTAGACCAGTCTTTCCAGGTGATTGTAAATGATTCCTTCGTTTCTTCGTCCTTTTCTTCCGTCGGGGCGTGAACATTAATCAGCCAGATTTCGAAGAATTTCGCTTTTATTCGGATGGCACACAACTGTTCATTGACTGCCTTAAAATCAATAACGTGCGATTTGAACTCCCTATCCACAATGAAGGCCACTCCAAACTCTCGTTTTCGAGTAGGCTTCCCACTTTTAAATATTGTGTGCGATCTCATGTCTTGAATGTCGTTTCCAGTCCAATTCGTTTTCTGGGCTGCCAGTATTTTTAATTGATATTGACTGGCCTGTTGTAAAAGGCCCTTAACAGCGCCAGGGTAATTGAATGATCTGACATTCCAGGATCCAGTGCCAAAGTCCTTTTTTCGTTTTCGAGGTCGTTGCCGTGAGTCTAATCCATTCCGAGGCCTATCTGCAGGTTTCGAAACAATTAAAGATCTTCCAGGAACGGGGAGTTCGCCCGTCGCCCAACCTCCATTCCGGCGGCATGGTTATTACGTCGGTTCCGTTATCAGGCGCGGAAGATTCGCCTTCACCCTCTTACGTCCTCAGAAAGGAGGTGTAAGCAGGATTTAGTAGCAGAGCTGTAGATGTATTTACAGTTATGAGCATTTCTCGACATTTAATGTTACATTATTGGGGAACCAATAAACCCAATGTGCACCCCGAGAGCATGGACTACCATTTAGTTGGGGGGGGGGGGGTTTGGGATGAAGAATCATGGAAGCTATGGGTTAGGGAAACAACTGGTGCCCTCCTCCTTTCTAAAACGGGCTTGGGACCTTCTATGGCGGAGTTCCCCATAATTTCGCAGTTTTCCTGCCCGGACTGCTCGATTACTACATGTGGTCACAAAATTGACTGTTTTGGTCGATTTAATATAGAATGACCCTATTATGAAATTTATGCAATTTGTTGACCCTTCAGTGGTAAAAATGTTAGATATTCTTCCTTGACCAAACATTTAAGTTTTTTGTTTTGCTAAATTTATTAAATTTTATTCGAACGATTTAAATATTGAATCACTTGCATTTGCAATTTTTCTCTAGGTTTGCTGGACACAATCACAAGCGCGGTTGATGCCAAAGATTGTCCAGGTGTTTGCGTCCATACGCTTGCAACATTAATTTGCTACGATGTTTTGGAAGACGTACCATGTCCGTCACCTAACATGAGGTGTTGCATTGAAAGCCCACCAGGTAAGCCAAAAATTATATTTCTGTTACAATCTTAATTATCCGCCTTAAAATTTCAGCTAAAAATACTACAATTAAGCCTTCAAAGCCATCAGGATCGTTCTCTTCTACTCCAGCACCAACTAAAATAGCTTCAACAACCTTGTCCACTACCCGACGCC
Organism: Odontomyia ornata; assembly: GCA_963969285.1. NCBI lineage: Eukaryota > Metazoa > Arthropoda > Insecta > Diptera > Stratiomyidae > Odontomyia > Odontomyia ornata. The sequence goes on along the minus strand of OZ017741.1, from coordinate 182,743,602 downwards.
CAGCAGCTGCTAAACCTACCAAACCTACAAAACAGACCACAAACTCCGATGAAGATGAAGATAGTGAAACAGAAGAGGAAACCGAGAAAGAGGAGAAACGTAAGTAAACTACTCATTAGACGCTAAGATTACCACCGTTAATAAGTGCTAAGGTTCATTTTACGTCTTCCTCAAAAGCCACTTGCTCCGGAGTCTGCGTGAATGGTCGAATTGCCGATTATTGCGAAGCCTACTTGACCGTGCCAAATTTGTGTAAAGCCGGCTCCAAGTGCTGTGTATCTCTAAATGATTTCCCTAATGGGAAATACCCGAAAGATATTTATATTCTCGCAGGTATGCATCAATCCATCAATTACGTTTTTTTCGCTTTTGTTGCAAATAAAATTCTTTAAGAAAACATTCCACTTTCAGATCATGCTAACAAAAAGCCAATAGAATCCAAACCAGTTCAAACGCCGATAAAAGTGAGTGGGCAAATAATTTAATAATTATTTAAAGTTTGTATGGAAAAAAAATTGAAAGTGCAAACAGAAAAGAAAACAAATACATTTGTGCCGTTTGCAATTAGCTGCAAATTAATGAAAAGTAATTTAAATTTGAAGATTAAGGCGAAATTTTCAATTTGATGATTTTTCATTTTTTGAAGTAAAAAATATTAGTGCGTGTCTGGATAATTATATTTTGATAAATAGTAGAAAATCAGTGAAATCTTATAGTGAATAATAGAAGTTACGGTAAAAAGATATTAATTTTCATTTATCATTTTGATAATCTAGTCAACGCCTGAACCAGTAAGGAATAAACCCATCAAGTCTACCAAGCCACCACCAAAAAAGACAACTCCGCCAACACCAACTACTATTGATGACGACGACGAGGAGGAAGATGAAAGTGAGGAAGTTTCTAACACCAAAAACAAACCTCCTCAAAAGAAATGCCGAGGAGAATGTGTAAGCGAACTTTTTTCCTTACTTTGTGACGACATCGATCCATCTGCATATTGCTCTGGTGGGGGCAAATGCTGCATCAACAAAGGCGATATTTCCGCGCCCCCAACGAAGGTGGAGCAAAAGATTGTGGTGACAACGCCTAAGCCTACTCCTAGTCCGGCCAGTGACAATCTGTTTTCACAAATCCTTACTCTTGCTGAGAATACTTTGACTGGAACTAACCAAGTAGCTCCAGCTCCCCTACCAAAATGTCCTGGATTCTGTTTGCTCAATATTATGGCTGCATTCTGTGAAAAACCATCCGTTTTAATCGCCAGCACATCTAGTTGTAAAAAGGGATCAGTATGCTGTGACAACAGCAGGTAATTTGGAATCGCATGTGAAAAGTAATCGGAGATTAAGAAATGTTCTTATTAACAGGAGCCCGCGACCTACTCCGCCAGCAAGAAGGCCACCTCCACCACAGCAGAACTATCCTCAAATTTACGCGCCAACTCCATCTCCAGATCCTAGGGAAGAATGTCCTGGTTCATGTATTGTCAGTTTGCTGAGTTTCACATGCTTCAGTAATTATTAGATTGTAATTCAACGAATCAAATTTCCTAATTAATTTTATTTCAGGAAATGCTGAAATGACGGATTTATTCAAATGCAAAAAGTCAGGTCAAATGTGCTGTGCTCCAAAAACTAAAATTCAGGAGAAACAAGGTTTTGTATTCAGGAATGACACCTATACATATCCTTATAATCAACAGTATCAGCCAGCGACTGCACCGCAAGGTCTACCTCCGCCACCAAATAGTGTCTATCAACAAAATGGGGCTCCTCCTCCACCACCAGCACCAGCACCTACCACAAGTAATATCGAGGGATCATTTATAAAATATAAGATACAATATTTCAAAAGCGATTCCACATTCAAATGATCGTTAAAACAAATCTTCAACGTTTATTTTTCAGTTCCACCAGCATCTAGTACAAGTTCTCCAACAACCACATCTCGTCCTCCAGTTTATTCAAAATATGTTTGCGGTGTCAAGGGAACTGCTCGCGCATCAAGATCTCTATCGTCGATGAGTTGGATGACTTTGGACAAGGAAAAGGCTAATCCCGTTAAGCGCCAGATTCACGACCTCGATGCTAATTATTATCACCTGAACAAAACCACTGAACGATTAGTTCTGGGTACCGAGATTGTTCCCATTCAAATCGATAACGACAAATTAGGCGATTTGGTCAACGCTGACTTTACAAGATCGCTTCAATTGCAAGAAGAAAGTCATCGTGCGGAGCCACTCACTAAGATCCGCAGAGGTCGCGTGGTCGGTGGTGAAGATGGTGAGAATGGGGAATGGTGCTGGCAGGTGGCTTTAATCAACTCATTGAACCAATACCTGTGCGGAGCAGCGTTGATTGGCACTCAATGGGTATTGACCGCAGCTCATTGTGTTACTAAGTAAGTATTCAATAGTGTTAACATCATCCAATAAGAGTCTTACAACGTAAGATACAGGAAGTCACTTCCGTTAAAGTGGTCACCTCAAGATAAAATTGGAGTAATGCATTTCATTGCATGCATGTATTTTAGGGAGATTTATAGAATTGATTATTTCTATCAATCTTTCTAGATTTAGGTCCCATACAGTTCGAGGTACATGTTGATGAATTGGTTACTATGCCAAACTATGATTAACCTTAATATGAAAGTCTTCGTTAAAAATGTTATAGTACATTTAAAGGTTTCCAATAAGTGTTCCTAAGAGACATCTTAAGAACGTCAAATCATTGGATGGAATTTGAGCATTTCTTCAAATTTATTTTAAAATCTGTTACACGAAATCCTGATTAAAAATGATCTTAAGTTGAGCTATAACTGATTTTTAAATTTTCAGTATTGTACGATCAGGAGATGCTATTTACGTTCGAGTTGGGGACTACGATTTGACCCGGAAATATGGTAGCCCAGGAGCACAAACATTAAGGGTAGCTACTACTTACATTCACCATAATCACAATAGTCAAACATTGGACAATGATATTGCACTGCTCAAGCTTCACGGTCAAGCCGAACTTAGAGACGGAGTTTGTTTGGTAAGTCATCGGCTCATAATTTGGCTCTTAGTTCATTAAATAACTAGAACTACGAGCTTAATATTATAATTTAGGTGCCCTGAGCTTCTGAGATCTGTTCAGATTAATGATATTTGATTCTTTAAATAAATAATAAGGGCAGTCGTTAGGGTTATTGTTCCCATTTTAGATAGGGTGACAGTGAAATATCTCAACTCCTCCTGAATTGCGCTCAATACTCATTTGCCATGACCTTTTAGAGGAAAAAATAATTTACACATTTTGAAATAAAGTGACGTCGAAACTCGTACTTGAACTTTTGCCCATGGTCAAAAAACGTTTTCTTTGCTTCTTAACCGTTCGCAGTAGGAGATTTTTCTCTGTCTAAATGGAAATAGATTTATCCAGAATTGAGAGCAAATTTGATTAGAGCTCTACTCACTCTCAATGATCTCAATACTGTGCAATATGAACTTGCATTTGATGCCAACTTAGCTACCAAAATAAATATTATTGGTGTTTTTTTTCTGAAGGTAAGACATGTAAAAAGCCCAAACCGAATAAGATTATGGTACTAGTTTGATGTTGATCTCCACGGCCCCTGGGTTCAGGAATCCATTAATATGCATGCACTATACATATACCTCTTCTTCTTCTTCTTTGTAGCACTACAGCCCCTCTCGGGCCTTCGTTTAGAGATAGTTGGAGTATCTCATTTTCATGACCGTATTGATTTTTTCGGAAGTTAGTTTGGTCAGTACCATGTTCCCGTGTGCCTGCTCAGCTATGATATGATCTGATTAAATCAGTACATGTCACCACTGAGCGAACACTCATAGTCTGTCCGAAAAATCCTCTGAACTACATCACCATACATATACAGTTTCAGAAAATGACTTAAAAACATCTCCTGTATCGTTAAAATCATATTGATTATATCAGTGTCCATTGAATTTCTTAATGGCTTAACTTTGAAGGAAAATTTGAAAGCTGGTAAATTAATGAGATTATTAAAGGATGTTAGGATTACTTGTCATGGAAGAAGAACAACAGCCGTGGATTGGATTGGACAAACGGCTTCCCTTCCGGTAACAAGCGCCTCCAATTGTCTCAGTCCATTTACCGCGTCCTCCAATTTCGAAATCCAAGCAGCGATGAACTGTCTTCGTCGACCGAGCCTTCAGTTCTCCCAACGAATACTTTCTTGGATATCCGATGTTCATTCATACGATTTATATGGCCCGCCTATTGCAGCTACTGCAGTCTCACCATCGTTGAGACCTCCGGCTCGTTAAAAATTTCATACAGCCCATGGTTGTATCGAGCTCCCCATTGGCTCCCATCTAGCCTCGCTCCAATTATTTGCCTCAGGACCCACCTTTCAAAGGCGTTCAATATATTTGAGGATGCTTGAGTCAGTGTCATGTTTCTCAGTCATAGCATAGCACATGGTTTATCACAGATTTGTATGCTTGGAGCTTTGTTGTCCTGGGTATTCCGCTCGCTTACAAAATCGTCAAAACTGAATAAAAAAATGTTACTTGTGAGCTGTATTTTGTGGCGCATTTCGTCTTTTTCATTACCAGATGTTGGAAGACTTCAATTTTTAATTTTGCGTGAATAGGACCCATTCAGTTTTTTGATTGAAAGATGGTTCGATAGCTACTACCTAATAAATGCATGCAGCAGTATTACAACTCCCAAGCATCCGCCGGTCTGACTCGGTCGACGAAGGTAGTTCATCGCTGCTTGGATTTAAGAATCGGAGGAAGCACTTAATGGACCGAGACAATTGGGGGTGCTACTTGCAAGAAGCGAAGGGCAGAGACGGGCTTTAATGCTATGAAGAAGAAAATGACATTAAAGCAATAAAAAAGCACCATTTTGTTGTATTTCATTAATTGGAAAAAGCTTAACTGTGGTGCTCTATTAGCATCCTACTCGGCTAAAAGTTAGCTACCTTATTTTTTGTAATGCAATTGTTATCGGAAGTCCATTCAGAAAATTTCAGGGTAATTAGCTTGGTGCCTAATTTGTTGTGGTCAGAATCAAATGGGAAGGGAAATACATGGCCATACCCTAATTACAGTAAACTACACTAGGCAAATTGTACTTAAAACTTAGGCAAATTAACTATACTAGTGAGGCAATCAGTATTACGCATACTAAACATCATGAACTCGGGCGCATTATGAAGATGAGTTTGTATTGGGTACAATAGCTTGTCCTATGGCTCAATGTGACCCAATCATTATCCCAACAGGAGATCAACGAAGAAGAGGATATAGTGATGGTACTAAAGGAAAGTGAGACAAAGAAAGAAGAAGTGCATGCCGTGCATCAGTTCGGACATAAAAAAAAAAAGTAAGTGAAAGTGAATGGGGCACAAAACCGCGAGAAGGAAGAAGAAAGGACTTCAGAAGACAGAAGTAAAACTATGAGAATCTTGAAGAACGAATGCGTTCGAACTATATATTTCTGGGTGAGTGCTTTTCTGCTCAACGAACGACGTTGACTTGTTATTTCTTGTTATTTCAATATTTGTTAGGAATATTAAAAAACTTTCCACACCATTTCGATTTTTTTCGCCGCCTTGGCGCCCAACCTTTGGTGTTCCACTAAGGGATGGACGAAACGGATCGAAAGGTCACACTCCTGATTGAGGAAGTCAACCAGGTATCCAAAAGCAATTGGAGGAAGTCCTCAATGTACTGCGGAAAACCATCAACAACTCAGAGAGACCCAAAATGAGTTGAAAGAGCAACGTTAGAAAAATGACGAGCTCATGGCTGAGCTGTGAATAGTTTAGATTCACCAAGATCAAAATCCTCCAGAAAGAAGAAGGTTATAGGGTCACCATCCCTCAGAACTGAATCGTCTTCGGAAGAAGCCACCGATTCTGACCAAGATACGGTGGGCTCATAAGAAAATTCTCAAGATTTTCCGGCTCTGCCATCTCCAAAACCAACCATTTTATTCCCAGAAATGGAAACCAAAAAGCCTCACAAATTTCCCTCCTCATACCATCGACATCCGTTTCACCTCCTAAAGTAAGTGAACCACTAAAAAAACAACACTCGAATGTTCCCGATGAGACTCGCCCTAAAACTGTTCCCATTATCCTCCGCAAACCGGAGAAATGGACAAAGCTGGCTGCACTTATGATGCACTTAAATATAAAGTACGACTCTGCCAAAGGCATATATCTGGACATCAAGATTATACCCGAATCCTCCACGGATCACAGGAAAATAACAAAGTTGTTAATTGAATAAAATGGCAGTATCACACGTACTTCTTCCCTGAGGATAAAAAATTAAATGTGATAATTCGCAGTCTTGACGGGCTATGGGTGGAGGAAATCAAAGAAGATCTCCAGCAGCCAGGCTTCTACCCCATTGAGGTTTTCTATGTAAAACTTCGGTCCGGCCCCTCTAAATTGGTAAAAGTCCTTCTGCCGATAGCAGAAACTGAAATCTACAACGTCAGATCTATCTGCCATCTCATTTGCCAAGTCGGGTCGATGAAACCACGTAGCGGGCAAGCTATGAGTCATAACTGCTAACAATTCGGATACACATCGAGCAACAGCCACGCTCAAAGTCACAGTGTAAAGTGTGACGGCTTTCATCACTTTACACACTGCAAAAAGCAAATTACCGAAAAACCCAAATGCATCAGTTGAAGAGGAGAACACCCCGCTAACTATGGACGATGTCCCAAAAACCTGAAAAATATCAGAAAATTTTTCGCGCAAATTGCCGACCAAAACAATCAACTACCCAGTATGAACTCCCCAAAACCAAACACCAATAGAACCCCTACAACTCCTTTCCACCCACAAACCACATTCACTCCACCAAACACGGAGCGATTTTTTATCAAAATGCAGTCACAGATGCAACTGATGATGCAAAAAATGATGGCCACAATGGTGCAGGACTTCTTTGCGCCACAAAGCCTAAGTAAAAACACCCAAGTGCTTCCCCCATGAATCACATTTCCATACTCACGTGGAATGCAAACTCCCTGCAACAAAGGACTGGTGAGTTTAGGCAGTTTATGGTTGACCATAAATTTGATATTATTCTTATCTAGGAAACCTTTTTGAAGTCGGAAATCTGTCGTTGCTTCCCTAACTATTATCTTTACAGAAATTATAGACTGACAGGAAGGGGAGTTGGAACGAATCTCTATCAGATTGAAACCCCACAGCGACAGTAATTAAAACAAAAACGAACTCGTTTGAATTTTCAGTCATGTTACTATACAACCCCCTTTGAAGTGAGACTTTCTGCCAAGATGTAAGCTCCCTCTCCGAGCTGGAAGACCAACTCCTGGTGATAGGTGATTTCAACGCCTATAATGATTCCTGGGGTGCTGTGAGAAGCAATCGAGCTGGGGCTGAGCTCAACAGATTAATCACAGCCAAAGACGTAAGACTACATATGCCAAGTGAACCAACGTACTATGGCCGAGCTTCGGAATCTCACGAGATTTTCACCACAATATCCGTACAACGATACCCGATGACCTCTCTTCAGACCACAAACCGGTGCACTTTTCAATAGGGGAAATCTTTATAGATGAACCTCTTGCTTTCAGGGATACTCTGGCCTCAGAAAGCCACACTCAGCTGCTAAATTCACCCAGTGATGTCGATAAAAGTATAGAATTCTTGCTTACCAAGAAAAATAATACAGCCCAAATGCCAATAAAAGAACACAACCCTTATGAACTTCCTCAAAATATTAGCCTCCTGATAAGGAAGAGGAATCAACTACGGAGACGAGCTAGGAATACGGGTGGTGCTACGTCAAAACCCAAAGCCAAGATGTTGACCAACAAAATACGCGATCAGATTCACGAATTTCGAAACACCATTTGGGAAGAATTTTTGCAAAGCCTTGGACCTGGTGATAATAACTTCTGGTGCCTCTTAAAATATTTTATGTTGAAAAACAAACTGAATATCCCCCCGCCCCCATTTACGGACCAAATGGCCTTAAATACGACAGCACAGGAAAAGCTGAAGCCTTTGGAGACACTCTTGAACTGCAATTCCATGGAAATGATTCCCCTGAGGAGAGCCCTGAATCTGAAGACGAAATTGAGTCCTCTGTGCAAAGACTGCCAGCTTCCCAGATCACAGGCTCTAACGTAATTTGTCCACTAGACGTAACGGAATTAAAAGACATGATAAGAACGCTAAACAAACGGAAAGCCCCAGGATTTGATTCTTTGACGAACACGATGCTTAAATGGCTACCAGACAACATACTGCAAACCCTAATGGACATCATCAATACCATCTTTCGCCTACGCGAATTCTCCAAGTCGTGGAAAACGGCAACTATAATCGTCATCCCAAAACCAAATAAGGATCTTACTTTCCCGCAAAATTGGCGGCCAATAAGTCGACTGTCTTCTCTCTCTTAAGTCACAGAAAAGGCACTTTTAACTCGGTTGTCTGAATATGTTGAAAACAAAGAGATTATACCAGATGAACAATATGGCTTTCGAGCTAGACCCTCCACCGAACTCCAGCTAACAAGGGTGGTCCAACATATTAGAAAAGGGTTGGATCGCAGAAAGTCAACATAGCGCAAGCCTTAGACAAAGTCTGGCATTCAGGGCTAATCTTAAACAAGTTGGGTAGACAGACCTATTGTCATGTCAGAAGGGTTTTGTACTCAACTTACAAAATGCAGTAACCAGCAACGAATAAAATCAAGAAACATGTCAAAGACGATTTTTTTGGAGAAAATGTGAAATTCGAGGATCATACTATTATTAACAAAGTTGAAAGAATTGTGACTTCTGAGGTATTTGTTTTACTTATACCTATAGATATCTCCCTTGATAATTTTTCCAGATTTTTTAGAAACACATTTTTCATGTATTCCCCCCCCCCCCCTGTGCCCCCACTGCAGCAAAAACTGTCAGTTTAAGAACTGTTTTGAAAAGCTCTCATAGAGAACTTTCAGTTGATATTCATATCGGCTACCTTTCATGAAATTTTTTTCAGGGCCCACTCCTCTGTACTGTAATCATCGATTCATGGCCTATTTTTTCGAATCCTAGAATGGTTACAAAGCCCTTTTGCTAGGAGCTCTCTCCTGCCTCTTCGACTTGTTTCAATTGTATGTACTCATTTTCATGATACCTATCATTCCTGAAATTTTCATGCAAATCCTAGCAAAGCTGTAGTGTCTAAATCGATAAAAAGCGCATATGGCTCCATAGCCATATGTTTCCATAGTAGTACAGGGCATATTGTTCCATAGTAATACAGGAAAATTCAAATCGCTATAACTTCATTAAATACTATGCGATCTTTATGAAACTTTCAGAAAAGATCAATCTTATAAATAGTCATCTGTTCGCTAAATTTTATTGAATTTAAGGGTACCGTTTGGATTTTATGCAAAAAAACATAAAATCGATAAATCATACTATTACTAACAAAGTTGAGTGAATTTCGACTTCTCATGTATTTGTTGTTGTTGTACTCATTAAGGCCTACATTCATGATTTTTTTCAGATTTTTCGGATGGAAGGTTTCCAATCGCGAGGGGGGGGTACGCGAAAAGTTCGTACATTTCCCCTTCCCCTGCCCCCCTCGGTACTCATAAGGCAATTTCAAGACTTGTTTTGAAAAGATCTCGTTGATACCTTACCAATGACACCCTACTCGACTACCAATGGTGAAAATTTTTTTTTGAGGGGTCACCTCCCTATACGGGGAGACCCCCCTTAAACCCTTTGAAAAATTTTTCCACCCTTGAACTTTCAAGAGGTCACCACTTCTGACCTTTCCACAAAGTTTCATGGCGGTAGCTTCTATAGTTTCGGAGAAAAAGTGCTGTGACATACAGACGGACGGACGGACGGACGGACGGACAGACGGACACAGGTCGTGATTGCAATAGGGTTTTGTATTTTAGTACAAAACCCTAAAAATGCATGAATATTCCATCCCACTACCCTTGATAAAAATTATTAACTCTTTCCTGTAGGGCAGATTTTTTCGCGTAAAAATCGATAACATATTGTCCAGCGACCAATTCAAGCTGGAGTTCCATAAGGATCACCACTCTCCCCATTACTGTACACCTCATACACCGCAGACCTCCCACTTCTGGCTAACAGTGTTCAAATTTCCCAATGTGCCGACGACACTTGCATATATTACACCTCGCGACAAGCAGAAGCCATAGTCTCAAGTCTGCAACGAGCCACCGGAATTCTTTTGGGATACTTTCAAAGGTGGAAGATAAAAATTAACGCCGACAAGACATAAGCCATTTTCATCACAAGATGACGACAACAACAACCTCCTGAATGACAAATTGACTCAAAATCAGCACCTTGGAAAAAAAAGCAGAACACCTAGGACTTAAAATTTGACAATAGACTTACATGGACTGACCACATACGTGACAAGAGACAACACTGTTTAGGTATCTTATCCTCCTTGCACCCAATTTTATGATCGGGAAAACTGAACGTGAAAAACAAACTCCTCATCTACAAACAAGTCATAAGACCCTCTCTTCTCTATGGCTGTATAGCCTTCTGTCACACCTCAAAATCCAACAAAAAACTGCTTCAATCTCTGCAAAACAAAGCCCTAAGGAGTATCTATAGAACTAGACACTATTGACATATATACTCGTATACTAGACCGCGCACTAAAACGGTTCGACAGGATAGATTAACACCCTAACAGTACCCTGAATCCCCTAAGACCAACCAACAACGAACAGAGGCTCACGTCCCCTAGTCTCAGGTCAACAACATTGTGATATAGGACTGACAGAATCGAGTTGTATTGTTTGCTATATGCCAGTTAGGTACAAGGATACCCACAGATAGAAAAAAGTGATAAATTGCACTAGCTCCATGTAACCCCACATCTCAAGGCAATGCGACCATTTTGGACTTGTAATCGTGAGATGTGAGGTCAAGTCCAGCTCGAGTAAATTAGTAGGTAAGAATTCAAATGAATGAATGATGTCAATAAATATAAAATAAATGAATCGGATTTAAGGAAATTCTGCATACTAATTTAATCTTCTGTTATTTAGGTTATTTGTCTAAATTTTTAAGGCGAATTTTTGAAGAGTTTAGCAGGCCTGAAAATGCCTAAGAGCTGGCATGCAAACAATTTTTGGGCGATTTCAGACAAGTTTTACTTGCGGTGTGCTTAGGAGTCCATTTTGATAGCAGATGATGCCTCCTTCTCAGCACTTTCTGTGCTTAAGTTCAGAGATGGATACTGGGAAAATTACAATAGCTTCGCCTATGAAAATCACACACAAAATGAAAACAAGCCTCTTAAAAATGTCTCCGTTGAAGTCTTTTACGTCAAATTTGCCATGCCAGGTCCAATAGTTCAATCAGTGAGCTGTTGAACTTTCCTATCTGCAAAATTTGTGGAGCTTTGATGTTTGGAGATTCTACCAAGAATCTGCTAAGGCTCTGAACGAATAGATAACTTGTATATTAATAACCACGAACAATTCGTTAAATTTTTGTTGAATAAAATCAAGCCAAATCTCAGTTAGAACAGGAGATTGTATACGTAAATTTATTTGATTGAATGAGATAATAATTTTTTTGTAATCTTTCAAAAGCTTATGATTATCGGATCCTGTTGTTCATCATTGACCAAAAAATGTATGATTTAGTAATATGCTTCTAACGACTACCATATTATGTATTTGCGAAGATCAACTAATTAGTCGTTTCATTTAAGGTATGTCTTCCTGCACGAGGAGTGAGCCACGCTGCCGGTAAAAGATGTACGGTAACTGGATATGGTTACATGGGTGAAGGTGGGTCCTATAAATATATTTTTCATTAATTCTAAAGTTAATTTTTCCATATTTAGCTGGTCCAATCCCATTGCGTGTGCGTGAAGCGGAAATACCAATTGTGAGTGATGGCGAGTGCATACGAAAAGTGAACGCGGTAACGGAGAAAATATTCATACTTCCCGCATCTAGTTTTTGTGCTGGGGGTGAGGAAGGAAATGATGCATGCCAGGTAAAATTGGTAATATTTCTAAGTGTTAAACCTCTTATCTGGTTTGTTTTTTTATATAAAGGGTGATGGTGGTGGTCCATTAGTATGCCAAGACGATGGATTCTTTGAATTGGCAGGACTTGTATCATGGGGATTCGGTTGTGGACGAGTGGATGTTCCAGGAGTTTACGTTAAAGTTTCATCGTTTATCGGATGGATTAATCAAATAATTAGCGTTAATAATTTGTAAATAAGTTACGAAACTGTCTGAAAAACACAAATCGAGTTGACAATGTTCTAATTTTAAGCTGATCATAGTAGCTTAGGAATTAATATAAAGTGGAAATATTATTTATTGAATATTTATTACATATATTGGCATTTGAGTATTCATTTCAGTAATATATATTTTTTATATTCTAAAATGAATACAGTACTACGTACGTACTATCGATATTTTTAAAATGATCACAGCACAAGAAAATCAGTTTGAAAGTAAAATTGTACATATAATTATAAGAACTGAATAAATTATTTATAATCGAATCGCAGAACTTCGTTTGTTTTATTTAATTTATAGTAATCATAAAAGGAAGGAAGTTTGAATCGAATTCATACATACTTTCAAATGACATTGGTGGCATTATTATATGCTTTGAGTGATGCTCTGGACAGGCTTTTAATGAGGCTAGCTGTTCTGGGTACTGATTTAAGATCGGGCACTAATCATGCGGTCATGCGTGATATTGACCATGTTAGTTAAGATGCTTTAATATATATTCACACTGATGTTGGATTATCACTGTTGAGTGATCAACTACTATTACAATTTAAAATTATTTTGGGTTGATTCCCAGGTACAGAATCAAAACACAATGTCACAGCTAAGTCAGAAATATTAACTTTAAACTGTTTAAAAGTGTTCTTTTGCAAATAATCTTCACTCAACCTGATCTTATAGTATGAAATTGTTCCAAGCGTTCGTTTCTACGTTACCAGGGCCGAAGCCGTTTTCCCAGGTAGGTATTTAAACTGATTCGTAACGGTTGCTGATACTGAGTTCATTCCCTACATAATTTCATTAATCTAATTAGAACTTTAGGATTTTAGGATTTCATCTTTTGGATCCCTTAAGTTACTTCTATATAAATAGTTTAAATTCCCTAAGTATGAGTGGTTATACACAATTGTCCACTAACTTCATCATCATATTCAATGCAAGGAATACTAAAGTTATTTGTAGTAATCGACCAGTCCGCCTAGGCAAACTGCTCGGGGGATCTTCACGGAAGGAATTGCAGAATATTTCCTCTGATATTTTAAACGTTTGGAGAGAATGACAAAGATGAATTTGGAGATGACCCTCTGTCCAAACGAACAGAAAATGGACCTCTAACGGACAAAGAAATCAAAGTATCAAAAGGAAACCATGAGCTTTATATTGATTTTGCGGAACTTCTGGTGTCCCAGCATATTGAAGTAGTTGCCAAAGACATCACTTCCAAAAGTTTCAAAACCGATTCTTTGGTATATCCTTTGGCGTATAAGGTACTAGTGGAAGCACTTAAAGTTGAAAAATTTCTTCAACTAGAAATTATAAAATGGGAATGCATAGGAAACGAAATGCCGTCGAAGACTTTTATGGTGATATCCACAATAATGATTCACGAAAGGAAAATGGTGTTGGTACTGCAGATCGAAGAGAATCTATTTCACAAATTTTTCGTGTATTTCGCCTCCTTGTGCGCCCCTCGAAGCAAACTTTGCCAAACTAAGACCTGTTTTGAAAAGTTCTCATCAAGACCATTCATTTGATACCCATATTGGCGACCTTCAATGACATTTTTTTCGGGGGTCACTCCCCTACATGGGGAGACCCCCCTTAAATACCTTATACAATTTTTTTGTAGTTGAACATTGAAGAGAGCACCACTTTACACCTACATACAAAATTTGATGCTTCTAGATTCAGTAGTTTCCGAGAAAAACTGCTGTGACACACGGACGGACGGACGGACAGACAGGACGCGATTTTAGAAGGTTTTGTAAAATTATTTTACAAAACCCTAAAAATTCAATCCCCTATAGCTTCATTGAATATTATTTGATTCTTCTGAAACTTGTAGAAGTCAATTTTATATATAAATATCAAGATGTTTCATTACACAATTAAAATTTTTTTTTGATAATTCATACTATTACTAACAATGCTGGTGAGTTTTGACCTTTGAAGTGCGTATTCATTGCATACCCAAAAGTTTCAATTAAAACGTATTTTAATCTAAACACTTTTGGTGTTTTAGTTCGATAAAACTGACCATGATTTTGACATGTTCATTGTAGTAAAGATACTGATCGAGACGATCACTGAGATATCGAACACAGGATTTATGTGGAACCTGTTCTGAGTTACACTTACCAGCTATAATGTAAAGATCCTACCAATTACGTTTCAGGTCTTGACTGACCAACCGCAGGGTTGTTCGAAACAAAATTGTTTCGCATTTTTGCACATTAGCTTGCACATCATTAAACATCTTTTTGTACGTTGCTCTGAACTACTGAAACTTTCAGGTCCATCGAATATTTTAGGCTCAATAATAACAAATACCAAAAGTTTTGAGAGAATCAGAGGTATATTTTACAAATGATCTGTGCATGACTGTTTCATCATTTTGGACTCATAAGAAAATATACAAGATGAACAAATATGAATGAAATACACCTGAATATAAATTTCACTATAGAAAAAGAAGCAAACTAAAACTCAACAACTCGTATATAGACCTTGTGATGATTTCATTGTCCAAGATTTTCCGAAGGAAATCCAAACTGACCTCTCGCCAGTTAGAGATGAAATCTTGAAGCACATCAAAGAACTGTGCCTCTTATGTCCTATATATTCGTATACTTTCAGTCTACTCCAAGGTGGCTCCTCGTCCGCCAGCTAGTTAGGAGAGGAGTTTCGGTTGTGGGTTTTGACGTGAGTAAACTACGCTCAAATACAATTTCCCAGCCACTGATCCAAATTACCCGTTTAAAACGCGCTCAAAAATTTTCTGGAGAAAAATTTAAACTTAACTCTACCGCAGCCTTAACTCTACCGCAGCTTCCAACAATTCAAAAGGAAAACAATTTCCAACTCACTTGTTGCCGATATGGGTATATACTCTGCTTTAATCCGAACCAAAGTAACATATGCTAGATAAAATCGACAAAATACAAACTACGACAACATGTAACCGAACCGAAAGCACTGAATCTCTTAGTCATGGATTACCTCAAACCCCACCCACTTGACGACATACTCACGTTCCGCTTCTAATTCCACTGGAAAATCTCTAACTACTGAAAGGAAAGAATTTTTAATGATTGAGTAAGGTATTCAACCCATTGAATACTGATATTCATATCACTGTTGGCTTTTATGGTATTAATATTCAAGCTTTTTACTAATTGTAGAATATTTTCTATTTTTATTTTTCTTTATCATCTTCTTACAGCTTGCGGATAAAATTTTTCTTAAACGCGCTTATTAGGGTTTTGTAAAAATTTTTTTTTACAATACCTGTAATGGTACACCGCCACCCGGGACCGAAGTGATTCCGATCCTGACTGGCACCCGAAGGCCATGCTCATGGTTCTGCAATATTCTTCAAATCGCTTGTCCAGTCCCTACACCAATTGCGTATCAAATAGCGAATATTATTTTTGTTGTGTGATTTCTATCGCAGAGAAAGTGTTTTCTTTCATTTTTTAAAGTGCAAGGAAAATATTTTCTTTCGATTCTAATCACATTAAAAGAATGTTCTCTCCGATTCGGAACCGCACCGGAAATTAATTGGGAAATGAAAAGTACCATCTGGCCACACCCTGTATACCACCACGACATCTGACTGTCATGAAAAAGTTTGCATGCCAGTCAAATGACATCCGGTGTAGGAACTGTCAGCTAGTGAGGAAGCAGAACCGTGGGGCGATAAGAATCGCTAAAAACCCGAGGCATCAGGTAAATATTGTTGAGGTTGGTGTCTGAAACACCTCAATTAACGCAATTCGATCCCACAGCAACCAGTAGGAGAAACTCGGAAGGGTTGGCTTCTGTCGGGGAAAAAATTATATCTACATGCCATTTCGTTGCAAGTGACAGCACAATCTCAAGAAGCGGTAGGAAAGGACGAGGAGACAAATCACATCACAGTCAAAATCAAACCACGGCAAACAACGTTCCAACAGTACTAACCGAAACGGAAACCTATACTCGTCCAAAACGGACGCGACGTGAGTAATGAATGGACGTGTATTTATTATTTCCTTAGGGGGAAAGTATTATTAGAAAAGGTGGCCATGTTGGGTGTTTAGTGTTTGTATTATTTTAAGTAGCAATTACTTGGTACAAAACTAATTTGAATTTAGATTTTGTAATAATTGCCCTATGAATTTATTACGCCGCTGGAAAAATAAAATGTCAGCGGATTTCTAATACTCGTATGCATGAATTTTGGACAAAGTTGGTGGCAAAATGTCTCTCTAACCTATCTTATACCTACATGTAGCGAATGATAAACATGTCCTGGGCTAGTAAACATATGCAGAGGTTGATTTTACCTGAGTTTTTCAGAGTTTTTTTTCAACACAACAAATTACTATAAATCTTCAAATGTTAGTCTGCAATCAAAGGGTGACTTGTTCTTGATCCCATGCACACTTCAAACATGTTTTTTTAATTTCAAAGTGGACGTATAGAATGGTTCTTTTAAATTTGTAGTTCAAATTGATTTGGCGTATGGATCGTTACAAAAATAACATATTTCAACAATCATACTTATACTGTCAAAAGTTGTGAAGTAGTCTTGCATATAAACATATAATATTCAATAAGATTGAAATTCAATAAGGTTTCGTATCAGCTAACCATTAGATTATTTCAAAGAAAAATAATAAGTTCTACAAAAAATTGTAATTGTCTATTTTTAATATTCATGTCCATTTGTTCTACATAAAATAGGGTTAATAAAACATATCGAATATAGTTAGCCCATGTATAAACATAAAAACGAAAATGTAAAACAATTAAATATCGATCCATAAAATATGAATACAAATATTTTCAATTCTTGTAAGAAAAATAAGTTCCAACAAATGGTGCTCTGTTAAATAACATTTTATTTTCAATACAATTTAACCTTAGTACAAAGTTTGTGGTGGCGCTGTACAAATAGTTAAATTTGCATTTAAACTCAGGAGTGATGAAAAAAAATAAGATTTGGCATGATTTTGAGCATGATAAAATTGAAAAAAAAAATTCAAGTTAGGTCTACATATCAATTAAGCAAATTTTTAAATTGAAACTAGAACAAATCAAAAAGAAATTCGAATCAATTCTTGCAACATTCTTGAATGTCCTTTCAAACTAAACAAAGTCAAATATTGATAGTTAA
The DNA here is from genome assembly GCA_963969285.1 of Odontomyia ornata. Lineage (NCBI taxonomy): Eukaryota > Metazoa > Arthropoda > Insecta > Diptera > Stratiomyidae > Odontomyia > Odontomyia ornata. Next base: position 182,726,111 of record OZ017741.1, on the reverse strand, counting down.
ATTATTTGTGAAGAGAAAATTCAAATAATATTGAAAAATATAAAGATACTAAGGGATCTCTTGACAAAGTAATAAAATTATTTTTTTTGCATTTAGTAATCTATAGTTAGGAGACCCTAGATACGATTTCTAACTAAACAGAAATAAACTGCCACAGCTTGTTAGTTCTCCATTTATTTACATATTTGTTTTCAATCATCTATTCATTTTTCAATATCATCAATAACAAATTAATCATCATAACAAAACCAAGAGACTGTTTTCATTTGAAACAAAACTGAAGTAAAAAAAAAACACAATAAATAAATAGAATAGAAATCATAAATAGAAATATAGGCAGTATTTACGAAATTATTCGAAGATGTTAGCAACAAGCTGGAGACAATGACAAGGAATATTTGAAATTATTTCACTGAAAATAACTTATATAATTATGTTCTATTGAATCAAATAAGAGAATTATGTAAAGCAAAATAGCAATGAGACGAAAGACATGTTGCAACAAAACAAAGAAACAAATACAAATTAAAGAGATAAGGGAAAACTAATGTGTATAGGTGTTAGACATTTACGATAAATTTAACAACAACCAATATGATGAATACCATGAATTGTTAACGCACAAAAATCTTTCCTTTCCAGTAGGATAGATCCTCTTTTTCAGGAAACGGGTGCCAACACAGGTAGGTATGACGAAGATTGGGGTGGGGACTTTATTAACCCTCGATAGGAGTTACTAAGGTCCCACTGATCATCATCTTTCGGTCCGGTGCGGTACGCGGTACCATTGTTCGCGTTTGTTCAATTTCATTAGAGTAGGTTGTTGGCACTTTAGACTCGGGTAGTTTATTTTCGGTACCGTGTCGGGAATATTTCGGGAACGTGAAACGAATTAGATTTTGTGGAAATGATGAACGTGGTACATACAAACTAGAGTAAGGATAGGTTTCGTCTGCGTATGCATCGGGTATTTGACGCGTTTTTTTCACGGGCGTGTTATGGTGGCTGAAAATTATTGTAATCAGGCGTAATCCGTTTTAAGACCTGCGACCGAAATCCTCTCCGAACTAGCTGGCCGTCAAGCAGCCACCGCCGAATGGATTACGAGTGCACGGAATGGTTGACCGACTGGGTACCATTCGTTGGCACGCCCGGACTGCACGTCCATAAACCGATGAGAGGTCGGTTCTGATTTCCTTAAGGGATTCTCGTCGGACGTTTGGTGGAGATAAATCCTTTACATACCCTATTAATATCGGTACCTGTCCGCTCATCCGTACATCCGTCCGCTCATCCGATTAGATTAAGTTAATTCCAGTATGCCAGGGTGATCAGACTTGTGTGGTATTCTAAACACAAATGGACAGGATTCAGTGAAGAAGCGAATATTTTCTCGGGGGAATTAGTTGGAAATTTGCTTTCTAGCGTTGATAGTCAAGCTCAAAAATATTTTTGGGCAATATAAACAAAATTCGAAAGTAACCATTGTTGTCAGCCGCTGAAGAAGACAAGCTATTTCTTTCATTTAAGATTATCTTTCATAATTGAATGACATCCGGTGCACCGACTAAGCGTAAGAATGGTATAGGGAATTCGCTGTGCATGTCTTTTCACCCTTTCATTGCTAAGCAACAACAACAGTACAATTCGCTAGAAACGTTCCATTTTATATCTAAATGAAGTGTCAGTGGTCGGCAAAGACTTTAAATTTTGTACAAATCTTCAATTGAGAGTTTTGCTATCGAAAATATTGAAAAAGCAATTGACGTGAGCTTATCTTTTCTGCCTCGAATTAATTTTGGACCCCTCATCTCGACAGATCACACATAACTCCATAATGAAAGAGTGGAGATCAGTTTGCTTACAAGTTCAGGTCACAACGTAACTTTTCAGTGTGCTTATTTTTAATGTTTGTGGACTTTCGATCGAATTTATTTTGACGCTATATTGAATCTGTACTTACCAAAGTATTTGCACCATTTTTAGTAGATTGCCACCAATGCTATGATAATAAAACAAGTAAAGTGAATGAGCGGTTTCTCGGAAAACTTGGCATTCAAGATTTGGAGATGCAGTAGCTCAAAGTTATAATGGAACAGTGTGGATATATAAGTTTATTCTCTAATAACATATTAGTTAAAAATCTGTTACTAACATTGTTTTTTATTTTAAGTAGTATAATTGATATACGTTCATTATCAACAAAAAAAATTTTAACAAAATTCACACTAAAAACAAAAGAAATCGCATTACATAAAAAAACATAGTACTTCAGCCTCAAAGTTATAATGGAAAACAGTTTAAAATTATGCAAAGCTCACTGTTGCAACTTCAGACAACTTCATTTTATTTATGAACATGTGCCGTCAACTTGTATGGCACCCCTGAAAATCTCATTTCACAAGTTTAATTTATTTTTTCGATCAGTAATAAGTACAATGGCGCCGCGCGATAAGCAAAAATCGGTTAAACAGAGCGAAAGTTTATCAAAAGTGGGTAAATATGTGCGAGATATTAGTGTAATTATTAATTAAGTACCAACAACTGTTTTTAACATCATCAAGTGGTACAAAATATCACAAACTTCAAAAATAAGTCGAAGCCGACTGGTCAGAAAATTTGTTCGGAGTCAGATGTACGTTGGCTACTAAAAACTGTTAAGAAAAATCCACATACCAGTGCACCAAAATTAACATCTGGAAGCAAAGAAGTAGTCCATCCTGAAGCAGTTAGAATCGTGCTTAGAAAGCATTAGTAACATAAATGAGTACCTAGAAAAAAGCCATCTGTAAGCAAGGCCAAAACAATGGAATTTGTCAGAAACATGGTTAGTGAAGATTTTTCACTCTAGGAAATTTACAGATAAATGTAAATTCAACCTTTGAAAGTAAGTTCAACGTTTTCCGACCGGATGGGCAATCATATGTCCGACGTAAAACTAATGAAAAGCTCAAGAAAGCCAACCTTTATCCTACATTTAAGCACGGCTTACGTTCAATAATGGTATGGGGTCCAATATCCGCTGCTGGACCGAGTAATTTGCATATAATCGAGGGAAATATGGACAAAATACAATATATAGCTCGAATCTCTTTAAAGTAAGTCTAAAAGAGAGTGCTCGGAAACTTGAAATAGAAGAAGATTTCATTTGTTATGAAAATAGTGACCCGAAGCATAAAGCTCTTGTTGTGCGCAGTTAGTTGTTCTACCATTGTCTTCATGAACTTCAAGTCCCACTTCAGTGGCTTGATTTGAACGCTTTCGAGCACGTTTGGAGTTACTCGGAGACAAAATTAAAAAATCATCACACCAAAAATAAAATACGGTTGGTAGCACCCTTAAAAGAAGAGTGCTACGAAATTCCGGCATCTTGATGATGCCAAATTGCATGAAACCCGTCATACAACAAAAAAGGCTCCCAACTAAACATTTAAACTCAATTAAGTTTTTTCTAACCTTAAACTTTCTATGAACTCATATTGTGTTCCATTATAACTTTGATGCTGAAGCACTATATTTTGTAATGTAATGCAATTTCTTTTGTTTTTAATGTAAATGTTGTTAAAATTTTTTGTTGATAATAAATTTAGGTAGGTATATTAATTATGCTACTTAAAATAAAAAACAATTTTAGAAACAGATTTTTAGTTAATTTGTTGTAAAGGTATAAACTTATATATTCATGCTGTTCCATTATAACTATGAGCTACCGTATATGATTTTCGTTCAATGTTTTATATCGACCTGCCAATCAATTTATTGAAGCCATATAAGTTATTATAATAAGCATCCGATCAACATAAAATTAAAGATTGCCGGCAATCTTACCCCCTCAACAACGAGCGCTCGTGGAAGGAGTGGGTAAGTACCCTTTTATTTCGTTTTTCTTATCAATAGATAATTTGTTATAAAAATTTAAATATTTGATTTTTTTTATGGTTTCGAAAAATGTCTTGATGCTTTTTAAATTGAATGTGACCAGATAATTGTTTTTTTTTACTTAAATATAAAAGTGGCAATAATTCGTTTTTATTGAAATCTATACGAAAAGTATATTCAAATAAAACTATAACTTTATTGGAAAAAAGAAAAGGGGTAAATAATAAGAAATAAGCCCCCCAAAAAAAAGATTAGAGGCAATTCATTTCTACTTCTTACCTAAAAATATATTGGGGAAAGGCCTTCTGAGTCAGAAAATTTGTAATCATTTTTTTATGATTGCAGTAAATGAAGTAATAATGAATGAATAATTGAATCCTAAAGCTCAGTCTTTCTATTTGAAACCCCGACTGGGTATGAAACCCGGCAAGTTGGCTGGTCCCTCCTCTCATGAGCTAGCCATCGAGGGAGTTCTCCACCTTTTTTCGTTATTTCTGGTGCTCTCGCAGGGATGCTTGGCTTTCCACACCCGATATGGGCTAGGGCATCAGTTTTGGATTTCAATCCAGTTAGGAGGGGTGCGTGGGGCATCGCCACCACCTGGATGGCCCACTCTTATTTGTGGGCCGTGATCATCCTCAGCAAGGGTGAAATTGTCCTTTATATTGCGCGCGGCTAACCAGTTATTCGACGTCATGGTTTTCCCTGTAATCCTTTCAGTAAGTTGTCTCGCCCATTGACACCTTTTTCACCAGCCAATCGGTTTTGCCTTTTGAATCCGGTCACCTAATAGCTAATAGTAAGAGCGAAAATATTTTTGTAAAAGGCCCTTGTGCTGTGGGAATAGAACCCGCCCCCAACATCGCAAAGTCAGCTTGCCAGCGCACTTACGCGTCCTCAGAAAAGGCCATTTCCAGCGTCGCACTGATTCCACTCACAGAGACAGTAGAACACCGCTGCTGTCCTTAACGGACAATAAACATGCCATTCTTAACACTATGGAGCGGAATACGATGCCTGCCACATATTTTTAGCGTGCAAAATATGGGGCGGGCTACAGGGAGACGGTAGAGTTCACTCTGGATAGTATAGTTGCGTTGATAGTTGACAAATGGAACCATGTGGCACGTTATGCTCGGGTAGTCCTTAAAGATAAAAGGGACTCACAGCAGCCGGGAATGTCGGGGCTGGGGGATCGCTTATCTGGCAATTCCTCTTCTTCCCTTCCCTCTCGTTAGATAAGGGATTCCCTAGGGGGGACATGCATTTTTCGTGCATTTCACCTCTCCCTAAATCTCCTGATGCATAAAATGACTTTTTTGTTTCAGATTCTGAAAATGCTAATCAAGATCTTTTATTTTACACCCTATTGAGCTACATTGTATGAAAAAAAAATTTTAAGGGCTACTTAGTGATAACTAATATATAATTTGAAATGTTTGATAAGAACAATCTTTTGAGATACCACTACTTTTGACCTTTTCACAAAGTTTGAGCTTTGTAGCTTCTATAGTTTCTGCAGAAATTTGCTGTGACGCACGGACAAATGGACAGACACACGAACAGTCAGGATGCGAAACGAATAGGTTATGGTGAAATTTCTTTAACAAAGCACTAAAAAATAAACAATTGAAAGGTTGAAATTCGTTGAACTTTGTTCAAGGGTTTTTAAATTTAAACTTTTTACCAGTAAAACTGTACCAGTATCATTAAAGTAGATCAAATTAGACATTTAAGTAGTTCTTTAAAATATCCTTAGTTGTCTATAAGTTTCAATAAAATTTGCTGAAGTTATAGCCGTTCGAATTTCCTCCGATTCCAACAATCATGTATGGTTTTTCTCGTACATGCGCTTTCAATTCAACCAGGCACTACACTTTTCATTGGATCTTCGCCAAATTTTAAGTTAAGATGTATAACAAAAATAAATCTAAGATTCGGCTCAGTCAACGATTGTTGCAATATTGGAACAAAAATTGATCAGTTAAACTGGAGTTCTTTTAAAGCTATAATAGAATATATTTGTTGTGTATGTCAGCAAAGTCTTTCTTGAATTAAATTCATCTACATACGAGTATCTGCATCTTCTAAGTTAAGTACAAAACTCTTCTGACATGAGCGTAGTTCTGTCTACCCAACTAGTTTTTGTATGTGAATGAGTTTTTTGAAGAATCCAAGCGGTTTAAGAATATGAAGTAAATGTAAGCTTTAGAGATACGTTTTTACTTAATTATTTGAAAAGCCAAAACGACTGCTGCGGGAAGAGCAGAATGAAATGGTTACGTTCATGAGAATTTCGAAAGTGTTAAAAAATACTTAAAAGAACTAATAATCAAAGTTTACGATATTTTAATTTGAATTATAAGGCAAAAATTGATTTTTAAATTTCAAAACAATCCTGCACCAATTCGAAATTTGTCAAATTGTTCCCGCCAAGCGGAAAATTACTTCGAAGAATTATAAGGAAATTGTAATGGATTCAGCATGACCTCAGGTCATTATTTAGTTTGTAGTGAATAGGGTAAGTATCAATGTCCGTAAAGGACTGCAGTGATGGTCTGCTGCCACGGCGAAGGAAGATGTTGATATCCGCTGAGAATGCCCTTGTCTGAGGACGCGTGAATGCGCTGGCAGGCTAGAATTGTGGTGTCATGCGGCGGGTTCATTCCCCCAGCACAAAGACCCACTACAAAAGAATTTCGCATTCACGAAATCTTGGGTCTCAAAGAACAGGCGACCGAAGTCGAAAAACTGTGGGTAACTACAATAAGGGGAAATGACTTGTTCAGAGAACAATTTGAACAAGTGATAACGGACGGACTTAGGGTAACCTCGTCGTTACCCGACGATGCTCATGGCCCACAAATAAGAGTGGGAAAACCGGGTGGTGATGGTGCCCCCTCGCACCCGCCCAACCGGATCAAGATCCATATACGTTGCAGTGGCCAAGTATTTCCCTTCTGAGTGGAAAACTCATACAACCTAAACTGTATGAGCCTTCCCATCAGAGAAGAAATACACCGGTAACCAATTTATGGTATAGAGTTAAGCAATTGGATCACATCTCCCTATGCCATAAAAAGGCATCTTGCTCGAGGACACTCAACCCGCAAGAGTTCCTGAAACAAAAGAAGGTTATTATGTGCCCGATGGCTGGCTCATGTTTGGTGGTGAGAGCCTTCCACCGTACCGGGTCCTATACCCGGTTAGAGAGGCAGAATGGAAAGACCGAAGGGTAAGTTTAGTAATTCATTGTATTCATTTTTTTTATTCTTAAATTGGATTGGAAAAACAACTATTGACAATTACGAATAAAATGTAGAATTGATTTTCTTTGTATTCAGGATTGTTTTACATAATTGAACTTTGTATAAGTTTTTTGATTAGACACAATTTACTGCCCTCATTTATCTAGTTTATTAAGATGATCGTAGAAATGAGCTTAGTCGACCGATATAATCGGTTGCGTTTTTAATTTCCAAGAATTTCAATAAGGACGTATCGTTTCATAAACGTATGATTTATATGTACACTATTCGCAATTTTTTTTGGTTGATTAGAAGCAGTGCAGACGATTATAAAACATCGATTATGCTAACTTCTAGTTAATGTGTAAGAACGGCCTTATTGCATCAGTTTCTATTAATTTTCCTTCTAAACAGTCATCTGTATCAATCACTCGTTAGTATGCCAATTATAATAATTTAATGTAATAATTATAAAAAATTTAATAAGGCCAATATAATAACGAGATAAAAAGGGTACTTACATAACCTTGCCCGACGACGAGCGCTCGTTGACGAAGCAGGGGTGTAAGTCCTGGAAATGTTTTGGTTAAAAAAAAATTTTCTCTAATTAAAATCGTTGAGATGTTGATTGATGAAATGCGCGCCTTGCGCCCGTGTACACGTTCCTCAACTTAACTTCAAGTCAATGTCATCAGGTCTCTTTGCTTCTATGAGCAGTCAATAAACCAGCTGAAGGCGCAACGTCGAAGATACTCGTTCTTCATTGTCAGAAATGCCAAAAAAATTATATTTGCTAGTGCCCCGTCTACAGACGTAATCTTGGATAACAATTGCGTACTTCGTCGGTATCCACTTGATAAGCAAGCAATGCTCGGCTCGAATAAACTATGTGGCTACATTCCCTCATTCCGCCCCAAATTCATAAATGTGTTGTCTACGAGCGGGAAAATGCAATAGCACTTTAAAAGGTAGAAGTCACAGTCCAACGCTTAGCCGCGGACGACTTGGAGTTCCCGCTAACGCACACAGATTTAGATATCCAAACGCAGTATCGAAATCCGTCAAGGAATTGATCGATTACAAGTTCATGCAGCGAAAGTATATGAGGTTCGAATACAGATCCCTTGCAACTGTCTCGAGTTACACGACATTAAAGTTGATCACTACTCTAAATGCTTGCACAAGGAGATGTCTCCTAGTTGATTTAATTGTACACAAATAGAAAAAATATGCACTAAAACCGACGATAAGACTAGTGGAGATGGTCAAAAGAAGGCCCGTAAATTCAATGAAAGCCGGAAGGTCTTCGATCCCGCAGTCTCAGCCGTCTCACTCATTTGCCTTATTGTTTAATGCACCGCGGACTATTCCGTTCCGCCGCGGGGTACGGGGCTACGAAAGGCGTCTACGAAATTTCTCCCTTAACCAACATGACGTGGCTGCAACTTTCCAAATTTCACTATTAATTCTTTATCTACCACACAACTTCTATTCGTATTCGTTTGACAGAAGTAAGAGCTACGCTGCAATACGGAATTGAGGCCTTTAGAGGCATCAATGGCCCCAAAATGGATCTTATAATTATACTTAAGTTGCGAAAAATATTTTTCACAAGAGCACAGGATGCAACCAGGCCTATGGAAAGAGCGTTTTTGGATGCACGTGCGATTATCCTCTATAAATATGGGTTAACGATGCTCAAGCTTCATAACAAAGACGTTCTGGAGCCGTTCCGAAAGTTGTTCAAGTACAACAATGCAAATAGTGCGGCCGTTGAAGGGAAACTAACAATTTGACGGAGGAGGCAGTGACAACAATTGCCTCCCGTCCCTTCAAGAGTGGAGACTATGAAGAATGTATCGAAGAGCTTTCAGGAATCCAACTTCCGTATGCTACATATTTCCAAGCTGAAGCATATCGTAAATTAGACGAATCAAATAAAACCCCGAAAAAGACGAAGAAATTCTACTGTGAAAAGGCAAAAGACTGTTTGGATCAAACTCTGCAACTTCTCAGCTTTTCGACTGATAAAAACCATTCACTCCGTTCTATCGTTCACTCGGATATGAAAAGAACCCATTTTAGTGATATGTTTGGAAATGACGAGCATTCCAATGACATTGAAAGTAAAGAGGAATATTTGAATGAATCATTCCGCCAAAGTAAGACTCACCGTGAGTTGCAAACCTTGATTTCGTCGGGGAAAACCGCTGAGCTGGAGAATCTTATCAAACAAATGATGACGACTTTGGCTTTCGTAAAGGAGGAACTGGTAGATAGAGTTAAGCCCGAGGTATCTGACATAAGAAACTATGAATCCATGTTGAAAGATAAAGTTATGATGATAGAATAAACCCTAAAGAAACGGAGTGATCCTCCTAGTCGTGACGATGTTCTCATTACCCATGGTTAAGTTTCCTCTACTGAGCATGCTACGATGCTTTAATTGAAGAGCTTCATGTGAGTTTTAAAACAGCATTCGCACTTTATTTGATAATTAAATTTGAATGAAAGGGAACTTCACAAACCAAAGAATTGACGTTACACGCTAAATAAATTCACAAAATACAAGCGGCGAGCGATGGATAATTGCCTCTGCACGGGTGTAGCGCGTGAGAAGCTCAAAAACATGTTTTTCGGTAATTTTTCGCTCCCGATGCGGTTACTGCGACTATATCAAATATTATAAAGTCCGAAGGTAAAATCGTGAATCTTTTGATGCACTTTGTAATTGTAGCTAAAACATTTCGTAATAGTGCAAATTTCTTGATCACCATGCTGTAAGGCTGAAGGAGATAGGAAAGTTTTAGAGCAGTTTGATAGGGTAACTGCTCGATTACTACAAGTTGAGGGTTGATGTTATCATTGAAAATTATGAAATAAAAAAAAAACTTTTAGAAAAAAATAACCTCAAAGCGTATTAAAAGGGTGGAAAAAAATTTATGGAATCGGAGCCAAATCAGTTTCCTAGTTTTGAAAAGTGTACAGCATTAACTTTTAACTAACTTAATCAATCATAACTAAAACGGAGAATAATTAATTTGGTTCCGATTCCATAAATTTTATTTCACCCGTTTTAGTGTGTTTAGAAGTCGTGTTTCTATTTTTTTTTTCGTCCAAGAGTTTTGAACTTAATTCATTATGCCAAAAAATTTAAAAATCATTGCTTCATAAAATGAATATTTAAATCAATATGCTGAAATAGCTTACAAAGAGTGTTGTTCAAAAATTATGAAATACCATGGCAAGATTCTTCAGTTTAAGCTTCTTTCAGGTAGCCACCAATAGACCAAGTCAGTTAAAAAATGATTTGAAAAGCTTTCAATTTTATTGCAAATGGAACAGAAAGACATAAAAATTAAAAGCATCTTAACACAAAGGTTATATGCACGCTTCCCTCGGATTTGCTTGGGAGATTTTTTAATAAATTAAGCATAAATCCTTAATAGGTTTATCCGATATTCTCCTACCAGAATAATGCATCCTCAAGTTCATATATGCACATACTTTTTATATTATTTACATATTAAACTCGAAAAAATTCAGTTGGTACTGTGTTAGATTTCTTATTGTTTGATCCTTTTAACGGTCATCTCGTTCAGTTCAATTCATTCCACTTTTTTTCTATTCAATATTTTCCTTTGCTTCAAACATTATGCACAATAGTTAACCCAACCGTCCACCAATTTAACCCTTTCGCTCGATTCAATACAAACTCACCACCCTAAGCCTTTTTCGTCAAGGATAATATGTACACATTTACATTCGTCTTTTTTCGAGCTCTTCCCGTGTGCTTGGATGCATTATTATTTTTTGCAGACTTATCCAATTCCTATCCTATAATATCGTCATTATGTACGAAAACACGATCTCACGGAGTAGGAAAAACATGTAGCGGTACGACATTATCGGAGCCGCAAGTGATACGTTATGCATTGATATGAACGCGGAATGATAGGCCTCGCAGCAAAGCAAGCATAGGTGAGTTTTTTCACATGTGCGCTTACCTATTCCTGCACGCGGGAAAATGGTCTGGGACAGTTTTTTCTGCATTAGGTACCGTCGCGATACGTTCGAAGGTAAGGCGGTAAACTACAAGTCTAACCTCGATACTACCCACGGACCCTTCCACAGTTGTGTAGCGCACTCCTGTATGCACAACATGATACCCTGCCTCATATGACCACACGTACGAGCTCTGATTGCATGTAGGGAAAGGGCGGAGCGAGTACTCATATATGAGATGTTAAAATTTTTTGCTCAAGATTTTTTTATATAGGCAATTTTTATATCAGATCTTCGTCGTGTAAATCGCTCTCGTAAGAAAGCAACGTCTTGGACGAGTGCGAAGCGGCCAAGAATGAAATCTTTCAACCTTGAATTTCGAGAAAAAGAGATTCCAGCGCCGGGCTTGTGGATATCATGGCTGCAAGGAAGAAATGGATTATTAGAGTGCAGCCAAGTTGGGACAGAAGTTCTTTGGGCTTCATACTGAACGGACGCAGTGCAACTCATTGATTTCAATGCTTGGAAGATTCTCCTCAAACTTTCCTTTCTTAAGGACAGTAGCCAATTTTTCTCAAGCGATTTCAGTTGAAAGTTAACGTACAATTGTCGTTAGTGCACGCTTTCGAATTTTGGCGCGCGCTTTCGGGGACTCCCCAAAGAATTGTAGACTGTTGTTTTGCAATTAGATAGTAGTCGCTTTCAGTGTGTCGGTTTGTTCAATTGAATGTTAAAAATTGTGTGCAATTTGTGTTTTTGTAGAATAGTGCAGTTATGCTTGATTAGTGCTAATGAAGTTTGTTCGTTAATAAGCTTATTGGAAGTGTGTGGGGGACGGTTTGTGATGAAGGGACATATTGGCAATATATGTAGGAACTTTTAAACTTAAAAACCTGCTAGTAAAAAAGTTGTAGACAGTTGAAGCTATTTCAAGTTCTTTGTGCATGGTGTGCTGTTTTGTTTTAATTGGCGGAGCTTACTGGTGATTGGTTTGTGAGAAAACCCCCAAAAGAGATTACTAGACACTTTTTTGGGAAATGGATCAGTCCGCTGCTGGTGCGAGTACACCAACCACGGCAGCAGCGGCTGTAGGACCATCGATTACCGGCAGCACTGTCATCGTCCAAGGAGGCCAGGAAGACGTTAGCCCCACCATTGGCTTGGGAGTCCTTGGTCCCGTGTCAGTTCCAGGCTCAGTAGCATCATCTACATCAATATCCGGAATAACACCAATTTCAGTAGACAGCCATCAGCGACCTATTTCGGCTGCTCCATCCGCAACACCCAGTCCAGTTTTGAGCCCGCCAGGAAAGATCTTTGGGAGAAACTCGAACGGAACAAGTAAGTAATTTTAAATGATCCTCTTATTTAAATCCACACCGCACAACGTTTCGAGTGCAGAGAACTTTTTTGAACTTCTTATAAATTTTAAAGTAAACTCAGAACCTCATTCCCCCTTCCTTCTAATACTTCCGTTTCATGCTTCAAAGACAATTGCTCTATTGCCTCCATCCTCCTTGATTGTCCGTTCGTTCAGACAAATGTCCACACTCAGTCTTAAGGTTTTTTCCTTAGTTTCATATCGATTGAATTGTATAGGGTACTGTGCAAAGAATATGTGAGTACACAGTGCATACACAGGAAGTAAAAAATGAGCCACCCAGTCGCCAATTTCTTCTGCTATTTCTTAGAGTGGCAATAATACCATTTTTTGTTGCTAGACCTAGACCTAGCCACTGTCCCATCAACATCTCCATAGAGAATGCATTCTATGCACTCTTGGCTTGATACTACATGCTCTGAGACGGAAGAGGATGCGAAAAAGTATAGAAGTGCATTATTTATGGCAAAATTGTCTGTGTATTACTTCAAGCATGGATGAACACGTAAAGGCAAACTGGGATTAATTCTGCTTAATTAGAATAGTTAATGGCGATGACATTTACTTTTCAATGTGCGTTAATTCAATATGTTACTATGAAGACATGCGATGTTACAGTATGACTTCAATAAATTAGTCAGATAAATAATATTTTTGGCTATTTCGAGGTATTTCACGTCAACATGATGAAGTTTGCAATCATTCTGTACGTGAATTGCATTGTTTTTCATTTGAAAAACATTCTCTAGCTCATATTGATCAAACTAATTGGAATAAGAATTCATTCGAGTACTTAGGGGAAATAAAAGAATAAAATTCATGCTGCCTTGCTGTTACCTGATTCCAATAAATACCTCTATTTATTACTAATATTTTTGATTATGAAACTCGTACGATTTCGAAAAGATACATGTGAGTGCTATGTACTAATCAATATCAAAACTTCGATAAAATTCTCTTTATTCGTATTTTCAAAACAGGTAATCATTTAATGTATTATTATTGATGCTTTATATTAGTTTTTTTTATAAATTTTAAATTTAAGTTCTTTAAAACCAATAAGCATATATTAAATTTGAATAAACCATAGAGTCATGTGGGGGAACTGTACGCAGTATTTTGTCACTTACTAAAATAATCAAATACGTATACATTGAAACTAACAAAAACCTTTATTCGTATATAATATCTAAACATTTGTGAATATAAAATGGTAAATCCACTTATAATTCTAAATTGTATTAAAGCTTTTAGTCAGTATATAATCTGCGGATACTTACCCGCACCGGTGGTAAAGTGTCCGCAGACCTTTGGGTAAGTGTACGCAATGTCGAAAATTCAAATAGACTCTTAATACTTACTTACTTACTTAATCTATACAAAATAGGTCACACGTAAAAACACCAGTCTCATAGCTCCTGCAGTTTTCGTACCACCGTGATTTGCATGCATTGCATTCAATCCACTCTTCAGTAGGAGGATCTTCGTATTTTTCCTGGCATAACGGACAACTGAACTCCTAACCTGAAGATTTTTTTCTCTTGCTATCTAGAGCTTTTGCTTTTTTTAAATTTTTCTCATCCGTGATTTTGATTCTCATTTTTAGGGTATTGTAAAATCATTTTACAATACCCTACTAAAATCGCGTCCTGTCTGTCCGTCCGTCCGTCCGTGTGACACACCACTTTTTCTCGCAAACTACATAAGCTAGAAACATAAGATTTTGTAAGTAGGTGCGAAGTGGCGCCCTCTTCAAAGTTTCAACACGAAATAAAAATTTATAAGGTCTTTAACGGGGGGTCTCCCCATATAGGGGAGTTGCCCCTGAAAAAACAGTTTTCATCGCATGTAGGCAATATGGGTATCAAATGAAAGGTCTTAATGAGAAATTTTACTTCGAGGGGTGCAGGGGAAGGGGAAATGTACGAACATTTTGTGCCCCCCCCCCTCGAAAAATCTGAAAAAAACATGAATGTAGGCCTTTATGAGTAAAACAACAACAAATACATGAGAAGTCGAAATTCACTCAACTTTGTTAGTAATAGTATGATGTAACGATTTTATGTTTTCTTGAATAAAATTTTAACGGTGCCCTTAAATGACTATTTATAAGATTAATCTGTCCTGAAAATTTCATAAAGATCTTATGAAGTTATAGCGATTTGAATTTGCCCGTATTACTATGGAACAATATGCGCTGTATTACTATGGAAACATATGGCTATGGAACAATATGCGCTTTTTACCGACTCAGATACTACAGCTTTGCTAGGATTTGCATGAAAATTTCAGGAATGATAGGTATCATTAATTTCTTTGAGAATTGGCTCAGCTAGCGGTATTAGCAATCGTAAAGCAAAATAGTGGGTGTTTTAAATGCGAAGATTGAATAATTTTGATGTATTTTGCCACATCTTCAACGTTTAAGGCGCATGATTTTAACACTTGATTCAATTTAATGAATGCCTGAAGATGAGTACCTACAATTAATACTCATAAGTGAAACAAGTCGAGGAGGCAGGAGAGAGCTCCTAGCATATGGGCATTGTAACCATTCTAGGATTCGAAAAAATTTACCATGAATCGATGATTACAGTACGGGGGGGTGGCCGCTGAACAAAAAATTTCATCAAAGGTAACCGATATGAGTATCAAATGGAATTTCTTTATAAGAGCTTCTCAAAACAGTACTTAAACTGACAATTTTACCTTCACAAGGGCAACAAATACCTTAGAAGTCGAAATTCGATCAACTTTGTTAATAATAGTACATTTTATAAATTTTGCTTTTTTGTCTATAGAATCAAGATGGGACCCTTAAATTGCCCAAAATCTAAAATCTAAGTTTTCTGAACAATAAACAGCTAAGTTACAGCCGATTGAATATCTAACAATTACAACAACATTAACACGTGTACTAGGGAGATACACACTTGCAACGGACCTAGACACTACAAATATGTAGGAATTTTGATAAAAATTTTAGAAATGGTTTGTAATGTTCATGTGTTATCATGACTAATCAAGCGACGGGGTCAAAACACTTGAAACATAATAGTGGCGAGTTTAAAATCATAATAACCATAATAATTTTTCGAACTCAATTTATGGAATCTGTATATTAGTCAAGTTTTGATATGCAGGATTAATTGTTTGATTTACTAATTGTTTTACAATACCCTTCTGGAAGGAGCATCCTCCTGCTACTTCAACTTGTTAAATTTGATGTTTGAAATTTCTTTGATTTTAGGCCTGTTCTTTTTTTGGTTTTCTTCTAACATAATATATGTTATTTTTAAATGCAATATCCGTAATTATTTGGGACATACTCGAATTTTCGAGCCGTTTTTGAACGTTTGCTGCCTTTGGTAATGGGCTTATCTTGTTCAAACGGCTGTGCATTTTTTTAGGTTTTATAATATTGCCAGAAACAGGAGACAAAAAACGTCGTTTTTCGGTCACTTCATCTATTTTAAGCATCCGCTGATTCAGACGTAATGATAAGCAAGTTCAATGATTCAATATCAGTCGTAGCTGATTGATTATTCTCTTTTTAGGGTTTTACTAAACTCGCGTCCTGTCTGTCCGTCCGTCCGTGTTTCATACCACTTTTTCTTGCAACCTACATAAGCTAGAAAAATAAGATTTTGTAAGTAGATTTAAAGTGAAGCCCTCTTCAAAGTTTCAGCATAAAAAGAAATTTATAAGGTGTTCTCCCCAGATAGGGGAGATAAGAAAAAATTCATCGCATGTAGGCAATATGGGTATCAAATGAAAGGTCTTGATCAAAACAGGTCTTAAAATGACAAGTCTTGCTTTGAGAGGTGCAAGCGGAGGGAAAATGTATGAACATTTTTTGTCCCCCTCGCGATTGGACACCTTTGACTTAAAAAATCTTTAAAAAAAATCACAGAGGTGAGAATTTAGAAGAACAAGGGCCACAAATACCTTCGAAGACAAAATTCGATCTTTGTTAATAATAGTGCATTTTATTTATTTTACAGTTTTGCTTATAAAATCGAAATGGGACCCTTTAATATCCCAAAAGCTACAATTTAAGTTATTTTTTGGGGTGTCATATAAAAGGTCTTAATGAGCACTTTTCAAAACAGGTTTTAAAGCTACTTAACTAATGTCGAGTAGGGCAGGAGAAGGGCAAATACACTTGCGATTGGACACCTTTCATCCGAAAAATTTGAAACAAATCATGAATGTAGACTTTCATGAGCACAATAACAAAAAATACGGCTGAAGTCGAAATTCACTCAACTGTTAGTAATAGTATGATTTATCAGTTTTACACTTTCTTGAATAAAATCGTAAGAGCACCCTTAAATTCGATGAAATTCAATATGCAAATGTCAATTTACAAGTTCAGTCACCACTGAAAATTTCAGCAAGATCGAATGGTATTTAACAATGTTATAATGGCTTAAATTTTCCTGTATTACAACAGCAACTATACATGGCTATGGGACAATATGCACTTCCACTCAACTCAGACACCACGGGTTAGGTAGGATTTGCATGAAAGTTTCAGAATGTATGCTCATAATGAATATCTTTGAGAGTTTGTTCAATGGGTGACATTCGTAATCGTAAAAAAAATAACGGCCGTTTTAAACGAGAATATTGCATAAAACTGTGTTATGTTTCCGAACTTCAAAATTTAAGGTACATGTTATTACCATTGAATCTATTAATGAATAGCTGCAGATGAGTGCCTTAAAAATAATAGGTGAAGAAATCATAAATAACTTGAAGGTTATAATTCGTTGAACTTTGCTAATAATAATAGGATTTGTAAATTTAATATTTTCGCCGCTGAAACTGTATTAGTAAAGTTAAATTAAATAAAATTAAATATTTAAGTAGTCCTATAAAAATTTCTTATATACTATAAGTTTCATTAGAATGTACAGAAGTTATTACCGTTTGAATTTTCTCCGAATACAATAATCATACACGGTTTTTTACTACATTGGCTTTCCATCGAGCCAGACACTACACTTTGGATTGCATTTTCTCCAAATATATAATATAACAAAAATACATTTAAGATTCGGCTGTCAGTGATTTCAGCAATAACACTGGTCTTTTTTTAAAGCAAAAATATATTTGTTGTGCATGTCATTAAATTTTCTTGAATTAAATCATTCTACCATATATGTCTGCATATCGTATGCTTAGTAGAAAACCCCTCTAAAATGAGCGTGGTTCTGTCTACCCAACTTGATGCTACGTTATGATACCACTGATTTGTAAGTTCCACGTTCATTTTTAAGGGTTTTATAAAATAATTTTACTAAACCCTTCTAAAATCACGTCCTGTCTGTCCGTCTGTCTGTGCGTCCGTCCGTCCGTCTGTCCGTCCGTCCGTCCGTGTGTCACAGCAGTTTTTCTCGGAAACTACTTAAGCTAGAAGCATCAAATTTTGTATGTAGGTGTAAAGTGGTGATCTCTTCAAAGTTCAACTACTAAAATAGCAGTAGGTGTGCCCGGTAAATCTATTTCAGATGATCGTCTCCATAACGCATGTCCAGCGCATTAATTATAGCAGCCGGGTTTGAATGCAACTCAACGGGGATAGTCTGCAAAAACTCGGCAGCTGGGCCTCTTAGAGCAAGAATTAATGCAGTTACTCGTTCCTGCTCATTCCAGTGATTTATCCTAGCTTCAAACTGGATTTTGTAAATACTCCAGACCGTTTGCCCATCGAATATTGGTGCTTGCACATGTCTGGATATGCTATTTGCTGCGGTTACAAGTGGGGCTGGTGAGGTGGTTACTACTGCCTTCGCTGCTTCCAATTCTTTTTTCATGTTTTCCATCTCGTTGTTGATTCTCTCCTCGACCTGGCTGACCTTTTCCTCGACCTGGCTGACCTTCTCCTCGACCTGGTAAACCCTTTCTTCGACCTGGTCAACCTTTTCCTCGACGCCTTTAATTTGTTTGTTCAGATGACCGAGCTCCGCTTTTATTTCGGTTGACTGTTTCTCCAGCTTCTGTGTGATGTCTGCCTTGATGTCTGCCTTGATTTCGATCGCTTGTTGGTCCAGCTTCGCTGATTGTTCATTTAGCTTCGTGGTTAAACTTGACGACTGTTCACTTAGCTTCGCAGCTAAATTGAATGACTGTTGTCGCTGCTCTTGCTGCATCAGCATTAACATTTGCATCAGCGCATTTTCTGATTCCTTCGGTTTTGGTGTTTCTGCTTCACCACCTTCTGCGCCTTTTTCTTCATCTGAGGGCTCACCCACCATGGTAAATTCATTAATTTTCACTATTAGCTTCGTGGTATTTTTATTATTTCGACTTATTTTTTTTCACCAGTTTCCAAGTTAAATTTCACAATTGTGCAGTTTAAAAATGTTTAAATGTGTTCACTTTTCGTCTCTAGTCATTAGCGAATTAGCGGGAACATTTGAGCAGCGTAATGAATGGAGCAGTGACCCACTTTCAGATGTTGATGCTTGGTGGGGTTTCGAGTACGTTCGTTTTGTTGATCATGATCTTCTTAACGATTGTGAAAATAATTGCGACAGTAACTCGCAAAATTATTCGTGCATGTAACAATATATATATATATATATATATATATATATATATATATATATATATATATATATATATATATATACTTAAATACTCATAATCAAGACGTTCCGCTTCTGCACACTATGTTTTTTTGAGACAATGTTAAAAATAGAGTCTATACGGGGCCAATAGAATCGATTACGGCTTTAAAATTCAAAATCCGTGATTTAATTAACGAAATAACTCCTCCATGGTCGGTCCCGAATCCGGGTTAAGAAAGGAGGAAGGATCTCCTTGTTTCCCCTACGCCCAGCTTCCATGAATCCTCATCATAAATCGCACAGCCAAATGGTAGTAAATGGTCTCGGAGATGCACATTGGGCTTACTAGTTCCCTTATGATGGGATATTAAATGCCAAGGAATGCCAATGACTGCAAATACACCTGTGACTCTGCAACTAAATACAACATACACGTCCTTTGCGGTGACGTAAGAGGATGTCGGAATTGAAAGTAATAACCATGCCATCGGAATAGAGGTTAGGTGAGGGACTAAGTCCCAATCTCCCCGTAAACCCTAGATCGTTTCGAAACCTTCAACAAAGCCTCGGAATGGATTGGACTTACGGCAAGGACCTCGCATCTGAAAAAAGAACGATGGCATTGGATCCTGGAATGTCAGATCACTGAATAACCCTAGCGCTGTTAAAGACCTTTCACAACAGGCCAACCAATATAAGCTAAACATACTGGCAATCCAGGACAAAAACTGGACTGGAAGTGATATTCAAGAAATGAGATCGCACTGTATTCAAAAGTGGGAAGTCTACCAGAAAGTGATAATTTGGAGTGGCATTTATTGTGGATAGGGAGCTCAAATTATTCGTTGTTGATTTTAAGGCAGTCATTGAACGAATGTGTGCGATCGTATAAAAGCAAAATTCTTAAAAAATTGGCTGATAAACGTACAAACCCCGATCGAAGAAAAGAACGAAAAAACGAAAGAAACGTTCTACAATCACGTGGAAAGACTAGTCGACTTATTGCCTAGAAACGACACAAAAATATTTCAACGCCAAAGTATTACACTTGGCAAATGCACTATCAGAAATCTCGGCGAATTTGTGAACTTTGCCGCCAAAATAATGGAAACCAGTAATGAAAAAGACGAAATGCGCCGAAGAATATAGCTCGCAAATGAAATTTTAGAATCAGTTCTGACGATTTTGAAGAGCAGCTGCATACACAACAAAACAAAGCTCCAAGCTCCAGTATCCAAATCTATAATTAGACTTGTGCTATGCTATGGGTGCGGAACATGAGTCCTAACTCAAGCAACCGCGACCATATCGAACACCGTCAAAAGATGGGTCCTAAGATTAACACTCTAAGCTAGATGATGACCAATGGTGAATTCGATACAATCATGAGCTATATGAAAGAAGAAAGAAAGAAGAAGAAGTTCTGAAGAAGGGCCAACCTTGAGACAATCATGGGCCGTCAAGAGATTCCTATATAATAATAACACATAAATACGAGGAGTCTAAGCATTCGCCAAGATTTGATCAATCATTGGCAAAATATTGGCCAAGTATTGGCAAAACAAGGCCATTGGCCTAGTATTGGCAAATGGTTGGCCAATCAATAGCCAAGCATTCCTATATACGAGTAGTAAATACGCATCAATACAAAAGGCCCAAGCCATTTGCCAATCATTGGCCAAGTATTAGCTAGTCCCTGGCTTATTGTTGGCCCATCTTTGTTTCATAATTAGCTATATTTTATACATTTCATTTCTTATAACTAGCACCTTTATTATATTGCAATGTGTATGTATAGTATAATGATTGACAGTGAAACATTGAATAGCTAACACATGCGCTTTCTTCAAGATTGGATCTTTTTGTCAAGATTGGAGCTTAGCTTAAGCTATCCGTTGATTAGTCTTTCTTATGACAGTGACACTTAAAATTCCGAAATATTCAAGTAAGCCAGTCAATTGCCTGTAAAAGGTCATCGTTAATCATGAAGGAACCAATAATTAGCATTTTGTAGCGACTGAAAATTCTTTGCTGAGCAAAATTAGACATTATGATCACCTCGGTTAAAAGAATAATAATTAGGCAAGCATTATTAAATCAATGGCAAAGCATTAGCAAACTATTGGTTAATCATTAGCAAAGATGATTGGCCGATCATTGCACCAACATTGGTAATAAATATTGGCCAACCACTGTTACCAAGTATTAGCCGCATCTTATCGACCAATAATTTACCAACTTTGGGCCAATTGTGTTGCAATCCATTGGCCGATGATTGACCATGACCAAGTTGAAAAACTGGGCTACAAAATCTTTTGACTGCCAAATGCTTATTAATATCATCGTCGATTATTGCATAGCTCCAATTCAGGTATTTGCCTCCAGTAGCAGTCGCCTCCAACCGTAGCGGCTTGGCGACCACGTATGCCAGTTGGGAATATCAGGCATGGATCTGCTGTCAGCATTGATTGAATCATCTCACTGCTTCCTCAGTCGCTCAGCTGCACGTTTCTCTTGCGCTCTACCCTCCAAAGTTTGTCTGAGCCTGTGCTCTTCCATTCTCTCTATATGTCTTGCCCATTGTAGGTGGCATTAAGCATTTTCGGATCTGCTAAATTTGATTTAGACCAATCATCCAAATTTGCGTCCTAATTTTAATTTCCTGCTCTATACTTTCCCACCATCCACTCACCTGAAACCATTATTTTACATCCTATCATCATCATCTATTGCGCGACAGCCCAAGCCTGTCCTTGGCCTCCAGGATTAATTTTCTCGAATCACCACAATTCTGCGCCCTCGTTTGCCAGTTGATCACTCCCAGCAAGGATCTGCTATCTGTTTCTTCTTGCTGGATGTCTACCTTGTGCTCTACCCGTTAATGTTTTTAAGGGTAGTCTTTTCTTCCATTCTTTTCACATGGCCTATCCATTGTTATTTGCGTAACTTTACGTAGGCAGATACAGGTAGTCCGTAAAATAATGCATGTAACTCATCGTTTCAACGTAGTCTCCACTCTGTTCCTTGTTTCTCTGGGCCGAAGAGTTTCCGGAGCTCTTTGCGTTCAAATATGTCGACTGCCTTTTCAGATTCACTCGTCAGGGTCTGTGTTTCACTTTCATATAATAGCACAGGTTTGACCAGTGTTTTGTGAACGGGGACCTTATTTTGCCTGTGCACAACTCTGGACCTTAGAATGAGAAGTACGGAGTGATAGGCTTTATTTTTGGTGTCCACTCTTATCCTTTCCAATGCCTCTTTAATTCAGGTTGGCTCCAAGGTAGATGAAATTTTACTTCCTATATGTTGGATTACCCAATACTAAACCATTTACATGAGGCGCTCGTACTCGTGGCGGTTTTTGTGCGTAATACTCATTCCTTGACTAGCCTAATTAATCTATACGAGTTTCAAGATTTGCCTAAGTTAATATATAACTTTCCCTATGATTTTCATCTTGAAATGAAAAAAACATGTACGAGTACCCAAGTAAATCTAGGAGTTTCTACCCCAGCCTTGTTATCGGTGTACATAGTTCTTTCCTTGAAAAGTTCTTCTAAACTAGAGATTTAATATGAACCTGAAATTCATTTTCGGTAGAAGCAAATGAATTATTCAGTTTACAAGAGTCAGTGAATTTAAAATTTTTGCCAATTTTCAAGCAACTTTCGTTCGCAAAATATTCTAACTCTATGTGGATGAATTCGACAATTTTTTTTTATGTTTAAGCTTTTTGAAACCTACTTATACAAGAATAAACAATGTAGAAAAACTACACCTGTATCGAATAGGATAAAATGAATCAAAAACGACCCTTCAAACATTATTTATAACCTTTTAAGATAGTTTTCTCATATTTGTTTTTAATTCTTTACATAACCATTTTGAAGTTTTGCTAATCTTTCCTTTTGACTTCTGAATGATATGGAGTTGTCTTCCATCAGAAGTTTTATGAGCTATTGGTAAAACTAGATATGATCAATAATTTTCATTGCGCAGAATAAATCCAATTGAATTTGCTCAATAAACTATTTAATCTAAGAATAATTTTATCTAATTGGCCTTTCATTTGAACATTTTACTTTTGAATGAAAATTCTAAGGCTAAAAATTCAAAAACTGCAAGAAATTGTTTACTTGCTTATAATTATAACTTTTTGAGCAATTAAATAATAAGCCCAAATCCATATCCAACCTTTTCCGATCAGCATTTATATTAAAAAACAAAAGTAATATTCCAATAGGGATTTTGTAACACGCATAATCATTATTAATATAAATAAATGTATGGTATGCATCAACGACGTTACATTCGCTACACTAGAAACGCTTATTTCGTTCAAAGTGCCTTGAATTGTTTTGGATTCAGTAGTCGGTTTTGAGATGCATCAAATTAAATATTCTCATTTTAAAGTAGCAAATCAACAGATTTGTTTTCAAAAAATTTCAACGGAAAATTTATTCAACTGATTTGCACAAAACTCTATATGAAAGGGTTGAAAAACAATACCAAAAATCCTTTGCTGAAAGCCTGAAAATTACCGGTTACATCAGAACTTGTTCCAACCAATCAAAAAACGTTATCCCTTTCAGTCGAAATCTTACCCACCCTGATTTTTTCACATAACCCTCACCAACCACTGTCAGACTTTACCCTATGTATAAAAACTTGTCCAGGAAATGTTACCCATATCGTACATAACGAAGCAATCTTCCGTCCTGATTTCTTGTTCGGTCAGATCACGAAACCCATCCTACCATAAATGCATGTTGAGTCGCAAACTCTCTAGGATAACGTTCACCTATGAATTTCGGGTTTTGAATATGTGTACCCGCACGAGTATTCGTACAATGGGTGTTGTATTCGTATGATTTCATTTTTCTTCAAATCAATCCAATGACGATCCCTCGAGACGCGGAGACGATGTACCTTTCCTTTTTCTTGATTTTTTGTTACATCCCTTTTGCTTAGGGAATGCGTCACGTAGCATTCCTTACCGTTTATTCGATATGAGAAATTCCCGCGATTGTGCTTTGATCTTGTGTGTTTGGTTTTTAATAAAAACTTGAAAGATGAAAATTAACAGAAAGATGAGCGTTATAGCGACAAAAAGTCGTCTCTAAAATGTTTTATAAGCGTGTGGTACAAAAAGTGAACATCACCTCATGCATTTTCGTATCCATCCCATACCATACCCATGATGATCCCGTCGGCATGGTAAGGGCCTCCTTGGCAACGGGAAACAATAATAAGAACAACAACAATGTGGCGTGCATACACGTTAATCACAAAGGTATCCATGCGAGTAAAGATCTAGTTTTTTGCACTCTTGCAGAGTATGCGAAAAGTTTGTTAAAAATTTTTCGTCGGTTAAAGAGTTAAAGAATGAGTGGTAATATAAATAGTTGAGACTGGGGCTGCCATAGTGGTAATTATAAAGTTAATGTTCATTTTAAAAATTTCAGGATCAGTACAATTTGGCCAGACAATTTAATTGTTTTATTAGAAACTCAAATTGATAAAAACTGCGGCTACTGATAAATTTTCCAATCCGCCAGCATCAAAACCAGAAAGCGTTTTATCCCAATTCTTCATGAAAACGTAAATTCAAAGATGATGTTCCAAGTAAAGTGTAAAGACGAGCGAAATCTCTGGTGCAAGAAATTTGTAATCTAAAATTTAAAGCATTTTGAAAAAGGATTGAATCGATGGGTAATTGAAAATTATAGGTATTGGAATAATTTACAAAAAAAAAATATATATTGGGGTACAATTTCGATCAAGCTTACAGTGACTCCCAAAATGATCTGCACAATTTAGAAATGTTCCTCCGTTCTCATTTTATAAGTCAATAAAAACGGGAAAAATTGATATAATATGAGCAGAACATAATAGCCTTACATATCACAAAAATACAAAACTTTCTCACTTGAAATATACAAAATAGCAAATATTTTAAAAGAACTAAAAAATTGCACGTCTCAAAAAGATCCGCATAGGCTAAATAGTAAAAATAAACAAAAATTTTATGAATCTAGTATTTTGTTGCATGTCATTTTTGTTCAAAAAAATATTTTAAACAACTTGGCATACTGGATATGATATTTCATAAGTATTCTACATGAATTTTCACCCATTTTTCGCGGTCTTTTCTCAAGTACTCCCTTAGAAAAAATCGGCGTAGTATGAATTTTACGATCCAATTCATCCCAGAGGTTTTCACTCGGATTATAATCCGGTGACTGTGGAAGAAAATGAAACAAATTTGGGCAATTATACGACTGCCATTCTTGAACAATGTGAGCCTTATGTTTGGGGTCATTGTCTTCGTAATATTTAAACGTATTTAAAATGCCTATTATCGCAAATTTCCTTTCAAGAGGTCTAAGTATCGACGGAAATTCATGATTCCATCAATAAATATTAATTCGCCAACACAGCGACTAGATATACATTCCCAAACCATTAAACTGCTGCCCCCGTGGCTCACTGTAGGCCTTAGATTTGTCGAACTTAATTCGTCGTTGGGCTTGCGCTTTACCAGAACTATAAGTAAAAACACATTGTTGCAGGGTAACGACTAACTATTTAATGAGAAAAAGAACAAAATAGCACTTGAAATTGACAGCTTAGTTTACATAATTATCAACAGATGTCTCTATATACTATTTTGATATCATTCTTTGCAACGCTCCCACTATATCAAAATAACAAATAAACTTATACATTTTAAATAATCAATTTACTTTTGATTTACCAACTGTTCAATATAATCCTCCTGATCTATTGTATTTTTATGTTTACTCATTTTCATTCCCAAATACCCTTTATCTTTACCCAAGTTTTATATCTTAAATTTTTGGCTCAAATTTCTATTAGAGACTTGGTTTCTATTTCTTTATTCAAAAAAATTATAAAACCATCGATATAAATACCAACAATAGTTTTGTTAATGTTATTATGACCTTTTATAAAAACGCAAGGTTCAAGTTTACATCTAATTTAACCTAAATTACACAATGTCTCACCTGCTCTTTGGTACCAAGCTAAGGATGATTGTTTGAGACCATAAACAGCCTTTTTTAATTTTAGTACTTTATCAGAATCTCTAACAGGAAATCCTTTTGGCAAATGCATAAAGATGCTTTGTTTAAATAACCAATCAGAAAGGCTGTTGTGACGTCTAGGTGAGTAACATTCATATCTAATTGCACACTCAAACCAAACAGTAACCGCAAGGTTAAGTGTCTAATCACCGGTGAAAAAGTTGCCTGATAGTCCACACTAGCCCTTTGCAACCAGTCTAGCACGACGTCTCACTTTATTATCACAACCAAATGCAATAGGTCTTCCTTTGAAGACCCATTTGCACTACACTACACTAGCAATATCTGGAGCATCGACAATCTCCCACGCATGGTTGTCTTTGAATGACTGTCACTCTTTTGCATTCACCTGCAACCACTGTTGTTTCTCAGGACCGCCGATAGCTTCTGCATAAGTCAGTTCATCTTCTCCTATGGGTGTCGTACTTAAATTTGCAAATCCATATATTTCTGGCTTTTTTCTGTGCCTTTTTTTGGTTCTTCATAGTTTATCTGAGAAAAATTACTTGTTTCATCTTCTTGCTCTTTTCTGTCACTCTCTTTTTCTACATTACGTACTTCTTCTTCATTTAAAAAATAATCTAGGCTGCCCAAGTATTCACACTCACTGGAACTTGAATGATCATGAGAAGGTTCTGTCTTCACCGTACCTTCCTGCAACAATTCCCCCACTGAATTTGTGGTCTCTACTGGAACAGTAATAGTTTCTATACTTCTGAGTTTTTCCATAATCATATCTCTACTCGTAGTTGCATTCCTTTTAACTGTATCATAAATTCTGTAACCTTTGATGTTTTCACTGAAACTAACCAGTATATGCACCTTTGATTTTTTATCCCACTTGGTTCCTTTTTCTTTAGGTATGTGCACCATTACAGGACTTCCAAATATACGTATATGCTTTAAATCTGGCTTCTTCTTGGTCAAAGCCTCATGTGGAATCTTTTCAATACCTGAAACAACTGATCTATTTTTCAAATAAACAGCTGTTTTAGCGGCTTCTGCCCAAAAATTTTTTTTTAAGACCAGCTTCGAAAAGTAAGCATCTTGCTTTCTCCGGTTCTGTTCAGGTGTGTAAGGGTTTGCTTTCTGATGTATGAATCCCTCTTTCTTTAAGAAATCTTCAAAATCATTGCTGCAATACTTACAGCCATTATCTGTACGCAATATTTTTATTTTCTTATTCTGACAATTCTCTGCCATAGATTGGAATTCTTTAAAATAATTTAATACTTCACTCTTAGTCTTCAGTAAGTAAATAAATGTCATCCTGGTGTAGTCATCAATGAATATTAAGAAATATCGTGCACCGCCTATTGACACTGTCTCCATAGGTCCGCAGACATCTGAATGAATAACCTGAAGAGTCTCTGTGGCACGTGATCCGTGATTTCTGAATGGAAATCGTGACTGCTTTCCTTCACAGCATATTTGACAGCTGGATTTGCTTGTTATGAACTCATCAGCATAATCAAGTCCTTCTTCCAATCCACACTTCTTCATTTTGTTCATATCCGTGTTATTGCTGTGACCAAGCCGTCTGTGCCATGTTTCACACTGGCTGCAAACAAACAATTCTGTGTTAGTTTTCTTAACTCATGTACTCCATCAACCAGGTCAGCTATTACAACTAACTCATCCAATATGTTTCTTATGAGGCACTTATTGTGCTCAAACACGACGCTCACTGAAAAGAGGTTAATCGTAAAACTTGGTACACACAATGCATTCTGCACAGTGATGTCGTAGTTGTAGCTCGTCGTTATTTCTTTGTCTCCTGAACACAAAACGGGAACTTTCGTCTTATTGGTGACAATGATTTCTGGTAAGCTTGATGAGTATTTAGGATTTTCCAACCAACATTTGTTCGGCGTCATGTGCATGCTTGCACCCGAGTCGATGTAAAAGTCACTTTTACTAAATCCGCCACTGAGAAAAACAACGTTCAAAGCGTTATTTTGCTTCTTATTTCCTGTTTTCTCCTTCAAAAGTGGACACTGGTTACGGTAGTGACCAATTGTCTTACAACGATAACAAGTTATTTTTTTTGTCTTGTTGACACTTGTTGATGTTGATTTTGACGTATTTGATATCTGTCCATCATGTGTACTAGTGCTGCCTCATAAAGTTGATTTTTCATGCCATTTTGCTGCTAGTGCTGAGTTGCGTTCCGATTCATTCGTATCTGCTCCTTCCATATCAAGTAATTTCGACCTGATCGAATCAACAGTTATTTGAATCCCGGAATGCTCTATATAGTCATTACCATAAGTATAAATCGCTCTGGTAATCCGGCAAGTAACAATGAACCAACCCATTCATCATTTATAGCGAAGCCTGTTCCGCTTACACGTTGAGACGTTTCAACAATTTGTGTCACTTAATTCGTCATTTTTTTACAGTTTTCTAACCTTATAGAAATTTGATGATAAAGCAACGTAATCCTCCGAGAAAATCCTGAATCGTCGAACAAAGAACGTGGTTTTGTCTATAATTCCTTCGCGGTCGTTGTGTCCTTTATGTGCACGAAGAGCACAATCGTCAAAATCATTTTTGCCTGTACCTTTGCATCTGCTGCTGCTGCATTTTCATCCGTTCCTTCTTGCTTTAGATACTTGTCGGTGGCCTCCAAAATTAGCAAGTTCTCAACTGCGCACGCCCAATCATCGAAGTTCTGGCGACCTTTTAACTTTGGTACATTAGCGAGATAACTGGAACTCATTTTTAACTTACACAACATGAAAAAATACTACAATTAAACTGTTTTTGCAACTTAAATGGGTCTGGGCCTATAACCTTTAAGTAAAAACACGTTGTTGCCCGACTAACTATTTAATGAGAAAAAGAACAGTTTAGTTTACATAATTATCAACAGATGTCTCTATGTACTATTTTGATACCATTCTTTGCAACAAAAACACATCCATCCCAGCCAAAGTTATTAAATTTGCTTTCATCGGTAAAAATTACGTCATTTCAATAATCAGCATCAGCATATTCCTTAGCGAAATTGAGAAGTCTTTTCTGTTCACTTCGCTGATGAATGGCTTTTTGTGTGCAACACGTTCATTATGTTGAGTATTACTTCAAGTCTGCGAAAACTGCACTTACAATTTTTGGGAGCACATTTTAAGAATTTTTTTAAATAGTTTTACAATACCCTACTAAAATCATGACCTGTCTGTCCGTCCGTGTGTCA
Source organism: Odontomyia ornata (assembly GCA_963969285.1). Taxonomy (NCBI): domain Eukaryota; kingdom Metazoa; phylum Arthropoda; class Insecta; order Diptera; family Stratiomyidae; genus Odontomyia; species Odontomyia ornata. Next base: position 182,696,715 of record OZ017741.1, on the reverse strand, counting down.
CAGCAGTTTTTCTCGCAAACTTCTTAAGCTAGAAACATCAAATTTTGTATTAAGTTGGGAAGTGGTGCTCTCTTCAAAGTTCAACTACAAAAAATTTTATAAGGTATTTCAGGGGGTCTCTCCACATAGGAGAGTGACCCCCGCTCCCCCAAAAAATTTCATCGACGAAAGCCGATATGGGTTTCAAATAAAAGGTATTGATAAAAGCTTTTCAAAATAGGTCTCAAACAGACATTTTTTGCTTCAGATGGACACACAGGGAGGGGAAATACACGAAAAATGTGTATCCTGCCCTCGCGATTAGACACCTGTGATCTGGGAAATGTGATAAAAATTATGGAGATAGGTGTTTATGAGCACAACAACGACAAATGCCCTAGAAGTCAAAATTCGCTCAGCTCTATTAATATGATCTTCGAATTTTGACATTTTCTCCAATAAAATTGTATAGGTTCCCATAAACTCAACGAAATTCGATATTTAAGCAGTTCCTTATACGTTGTAAGTTTGCTGAAAATCGAATGATATACACGGAAGTTATAGCCATTTGAAATTTCTCCAATTAAAACAATAACACATGATTTTGGTATTTTATGAACTTTCCATCGAATCAGCCATTACTGTTTTGATTCGATCTTCTTAAAATTTTCAGATAAGATCAATAACATAAATATTTTTGGAAATTCATGATTTGAGTGAGTTTTGTTATTTTGTAACAAAATGGCGGCCGTTGAAAATAGAGAAAAAATGGATTATCTTATAAATGTACACATCTCTTTGCCATGTTTCTTGACTTTATTCGTTGCTGGGGACTATATTTCGGGGAAGTTGGGTACCAAACTCTATGACATGAACGTAGGTCTGTTTACCCAAGTTGTTTTTGTTTTTATTTTCCGAAAAATAGCTCGTTCTTCAAGTGTCGTTAGAACCTTTAGGTAGCCAGGACTAACATATGCTTCAAGTTTATTCTGCCTTCCTATTTATACCTCCGGAGAATATCGTAAAGTTGTACGTTTCATGTTGCGGGTCGAACATATTTCTGCTATAGTTTTACCTTCCTCATGATTAAAAACCACCAACCGAGTCTCCTCTGGGGACGTGTATTTGCCTATTTTGCATTTGCGCAAACACAACGTTTTGAAAGCTACCGAAAACGCGTGGTTTCAAGAAATATTAGATATGATGCGCCCGGACTTATTATGACTTTATCACTGAAGCCAATATTAGATAAACAAGTTACATGCGTTTATATTGCATAAAAATGCACGCGTTTGCCCAAGTTTCATCGTTGTGCAATCTTTTTAGGACGTCTGTTTTTCAGTTTTTTTTTGTTTTATCCTTCCTACTTCTTCTCGTTTAGCGATACATTTTCTTTTTCGTATGTTAAATGACCACGTAGATGTCTTGTCCAATAAATAATTCTTAGTTTTAATTTGAGAAAGAAGGATGCGGATCTTTTTGGGAGCCACTGTATTTAAAAAGCTGGTGCGTAAATACGGAACTCATCAGACTACTGCCGCTTACTCACTCCAAGCAAATGCCGCGGGGAAGTTAAACAGAACGTTACTAGCCGCGATTCGTTCGTACGTCCTTCCAAGTCAGTAGGACTGGGACTGCAGGATGCCTGACATCTCATGTGCGCTGCATATCCCCATATTTTACCGCTTTTGGTCAAAAAATGGTATGCTATGGGAAAACCTACAAGCTTCTCCGACAATTAAAATGCTCAGAAGAACCCGTGGTTACTTTGTCCTCCCATGATAACCTAATTTCAGTGCGACAGAAACTACTCGTACATCAGAGCATGAATTTCGCAAGGAATAGTAATGAAAGGCAATATAATTTGCGATCCTGGTCTTATGCCTTCAAGGCCGGCGACGATGTCTACCACAGGAATTTTAATTTATTAAGTTCTGCATAGCTAATGTCCTTAGACCTTGGTGTTTACCATGTCAAGGATCTTTGGCGCAGGACGCATAACTTTCAGTCACTTCCAACCGGACCTTAGATCTCGATGAACTAGTTCGAATGCTAGAACCATTCATCCCAGCATGGACCTCTGTAAACTCGAAAGGAATGGGCTACAGCCGATGGCTGGGTCGATAGTGGAGCGACTGGCCGTCGATGCGGGTCCCATACCCATTCAAAAATAGAATGAGAAGACCGGTTGTTTTTCTCTTAACAAATTTCCATTTAATCAATTTATCTTTAAATCACGACGAGAAATTAAATGATTGGAAACTTTTCTATCTTAGCAATGAATATATCCAAAAACATAGGTAACCAAGCAAATCATATAATTAAAAGGAAATCAGCAAGTCATGCTTGAAAACAATTGTAGTCGCATTTATACTTCTTTTCCTGATTAGGTAAACAATTTTTCACACTCCCGTTTCTTCAACAGATAGATCTCCAAGTCTTTAGTTATCCAAATAAAGTTTCGTGATACTACGATACGAAAAACTACAGTTAAGAATCTCTACTTTCCATCATCTATGTATGTGGGAATGAATAGACATAAGCTCATCATAGCCATCTCCAGCTGTGTTCCTCAATCTACACTCATATCATACGATCTACACTCATATCATACTTCGCAATACTAACTTGTTGCGTATTAATTTATTACAATTACTTTCCGAGTCTTGCTTGTATTGAAACTAACCGTAATGTACATTGTATCAATCGGATGCAGTCACGCAAGATCGCTCTCTTGCCTTTTGACCGTGGACGTGGACACATCAATTCGACTACGACTAAACATATCAGCACTATTTCATTTACCTCAAATTCCACATCCCACATGTATACATTTTCTGCTTGAAATTATATTCAAAACAATTTGTTTGATTTTTTCAACAATCCTTACAAAGATTTAATGCATAATATTATCTGCTAACCATATTAAATTAATGTAAAAAAATGTATCTTCTGTAGTCGGCGTGGTGTAGTGGTTAGAGCACTCACCCCGTAAGCTGAAGGCCTCTGGTTCGAATTCCATTGGCGACAACGAGAGTTTTTTTCGAGTGATTCTTCGGATGGACTATAAGCGCGCTCAGTTACGATACGTGCTGGTTTAAAATCAGAACGTATCGCAGCTGGGTGGACATACACACAGCGTGGTACTGACCATATCACCTTCGCGAGTGCTCATATATGTATTCAATTATGATAATGAGATACTATAACTATATAGAAGCGAAGGCCCGAAATAGGCTGAGCTAAAGCAAAAGCAAGCAAGCGTATGTTGTGCTTAAAAATAACTAAAAGAAAACGATAATTCGGGGTAGTTTGATTTGATGGGGTAATTAGATATTTAAAAACATAAGGAAATTGAGTTCGATTGCCGCTATGTGCATTAATCGAGCAGTCACACAAGCAAACTGCTTGGAAACCCTCCTATCCCCTACTCAAAATAAAATAAAATATGTAATTATTTTTATTCGTAATCGTAATGGCTAGAATAACTTTTCTGCTTATTATTTTTATTAAATGTAATTTTATATCAAATTTCCTTTGTATTATATGTAATTTTATATCACTTTTCCTTCACATTATATTTTAATGTTTCTCTCTAATTATATTCGTTATGAGATTTAACTTTTATTGCTAATTCAAATCCTATTCAGTTTTCATTTACTTCAGTCAAATTTAGATTTTTAAAAATTTTTCAAATCTGCCACGTCTTTCGACGTTTGAGCTAAATCAGTGGTGTTCGAGATCATGAAGCATTTTTCAAAAATATTTCCATTTTCCATCACTCTCCACACTCTTTCTTCGTCGGAAAACGCCGTGCAATCAGCACTTTAATTTTCATCTATTTCATCAGCTGTCAAAGAAGAGCTCGGTTCGAAAACTAGTCTGTGACTGAATTTGGGAGTTCGTTGCAAGCCTGTGTCATCGTACATCTGGCTGCTTGAAGAACTTTTCACCTTGACAGCATTCAAAAGGAAATTAAGCTACTGGAGTCGACCGGGCGTGACCGTGTTAATTACAGCCAAATGCAAGGTGCAGTCTGGAAGGTATTTAAACAAAGAAATACAAACTCGCCAAACTCTTCTTTAAATGGAAGTCAAATGTACTTTTCGGTTTACCGAACATTTTTGCGGGACCCTTTTCCGAACTCTGGCACAATCAAGCATCGCCGTGGGTTGTAACGTCTCCCCTAGCAAACAACTCGGCCTTTTCATTTCAACTTATCACTCAGGGAAAATGAGAAATGAAAATTATGTGTTTTAATATAAACGGGCCGTTTTATTGAAAGAAACTAAACAAATCGTAATAAGTTTGCAGGACTTAGATTTTCTCTATCTTGTGCATTCCATTGGACTAATAAGCAGCTGAACGTACTACGATGGTGTTTCTATAGTAACAATATACTTTGCAAATCAGAAAATTTTTTATCGTTGATCCATCCTTTTGATGGGGAGTGTAAATTTTCGGCGAATTTAGATCCCCTTTAAATTTCATCGACAAATATTTTAAATTCTCAAATCATATCACTATCCGATATGCTTTATATTTTCAAAATTAATTCCGAAATTAGCATTTGTAATAGGTGAACGTTCTCTTTTTGACCAAAAAGCTCACGTAGCACTTTAACAGAATACAAAGTGTATGATTTATGCAATTTGAAATTAATGCACAGAGTACTTTTTGAAAGTTACGTAGGCCAAAATTGTAGATATCCTTCTTCTGTTTCTTTCTTTTAAAATAATACAATTAATTATTAAACATTTAAACTCGGTCTTTCCATTTCGTTATACCTGGCCGGGTATAGGACCCGCAACGATGGCAGGCTCCACCTCTACTATGGGCTAGCCATCGGTCACGCTCCTCCGTTTTTTCGTTGTTAGCAGGGGCTCTTGCCGGGTAGAGTGGCCTTCCGCTCGCGTGCCCTTTTATAATATAGGGTTATGTGATTTTATTGCATAACTCTATAGCATAAATTGGTTACGATTGTGTTTCTCATTTGAGGGAAAGAGTCATACAAAATGCTTTTGTATGAGTTTTTCACTCAAATGGGAAACACATGGCCACGTCTACGTTTGGATCTTGATCTGGTTGGGAGGGTGCGAGGAGGCACCACCTCCATCTGGACCCCCCACTCTTATTTGTGGGCTATAAGGATCGTCGTTAATGACAAAGTCCCCACCAGTCCATTCATTTTTGCTCGGACCAACTTGTCCTTTGAAAAAGCAATGACAACCCTAAGTAGGTTACCTCGGCCTCGACACCAGTCGATCGGCATTCGAGCCTTGAATTCGTGAATGCGAAATATTTTTGTAGTGAGACCTTGTGCTAGGGGGAAAGAAACCGCCCCACGATACCGCAACGCTAGGCTGCCAGCGCATTCACGCGTCCCCAGATAAGCCAATCTCAGCGGACATCCTCTTCCGCTGAGGCAGCAGACCATCGCTGCAGTCCTGTAGGGATTGGTTTCTACTCATTTCACTACAAATGCCACGATTTTGAGCGAAACCATTCTACCAGAATGATTAACATTGTTACGGAGTTCACAATGTACTTTCTGATGTGGAGGTCTTGCGATGAAGTAATAAATGTATGTGAATAAAGTTATACGCTTTGTACTCAACTGATTCTCAAGTTCCAAAAAGAGTAAAAAAAAACCGTAAAAGCTACGTATTTGATCTCAGAGCAAGTTCAAATGAGGGAGAATAGGTTCGAAAAATAGATATAGAAATCGAACAGTTTACTGTTCTTTTGTCCCAACAACTTTTTTGTGGGATATTGTTGTGTTTCGAAAAAATAAATCGCCAGGCTTATGATTAAATTCTGCAGCCCAAATAACAAAAACGGAATTTGTAATAAATAAAAACGTCGTACTAATTACAAATTAAGAGATCGAATGATCATCGTATTTGCTTTCGATATTACATTCATTTGACAAGTCCCAGTCTTTGACTTTTGAGCGAAATTTCGATGATTTGTCGTCGATTGGACTCCCAAACAACCACGCGGACTCAATCATCAAGATTGAGTCCGCGTGGTGTAGTAATTATAGCACTAAGCCCGTAAGCCGAATGTTCCTGGTTCGAGTTTCGTTGGCGTCAACGAGATTCAGTTCGAGTGATTCTTCGAACAGACTATAAGCCTGTTCAGTTATGATGCGTGCTGATTTAAAATCAGAACGTATCGCAGCTGGGTAGACGAACACACGGCCAAAGCGTGATAATGATCAAATCACCTTGTGGGGTGCCGATAAATTCGATCGTGTCAATAAGATACTCTAACTATCTATAAGCGAAGGTCCGAAAGCGGCTGTAGTGCTACCGAAAAAAAAAATTGATGAGGCCCGTCTTTCTGTCATTGATCGCCACCATATCCATAGTCATTGTAGTCGTATTCCCATATTCGCTTGCGGAACTTTTTCTTTGGGTGCTTTTTGGATGATTGTTGCTGGAATCCTCAGAGTATTGCGTTTGAGGCACATTGGGACCGGAAAGAAGAGCTAGCGAACTCGCAGCATTTGAGACACTTGGCGATAGAGGAGAAGTTGCTGGTGATAGGGGAGAATTACACGGTAAGGCTGCTTCAGACAACGGATTCAGACCTTCTTGTTGAAGGGTTTGGACAGCGGAGAGGATACGGTCGATCTTCTTCAGGTGCTCAAGGAGGCTTCACCAGATATTGATTTTGTTTCAGTCAAAGCCTTTGCGACAAGAAGGTCGACCATAGAAAGGAAGAATTTACCACTTTACCTGGTACAAATTGCAAGTAAGAGCAGTCGAAGTGCCCTTCAACAAATAAGGTACTTGAATTTCAGAGTGGTGAGGTGGGAACGCCTCCAGAAAAGAGAAGTCAACCAGTGTTACCGGTGTCAAAGATTTGGACATTCGGCTGCCAATTGTGCCATGCACTATCGCTGCGTTAAACGCAAAGACGTTCATGCTCCCGGTGAGTGCAAATTGGCTCAGACGGAGCCTAAAGAAAAATTATACTGCGTTAACTGCGGTGTTTTTGGTCACCCAGCATCATATCGAGGATGCTCCCGATATCAAGATGCAAAAGTTAAATTTGCTCCAAAGCAAACACAAGTACACCGTAATATCATACCTTCCAACTTCGTCAAGCCCGGAGTATCATTTGCACTCGCTGCTAGACGACCAGCAGAAAATGCTGGAAATAATGTAAATAATGTAAGTGGCAATAATGAGCTGCTTCTCAAAATTTACCAGCAACTTAATTCTTTATCGGAGAGAATCGACAAACAAGATTCAAAAATTAACTTTGCTTTTCAGCGTTTAGGTCTTTCAAATGCCTAATAATAACTTGTAATCCAGTCCCCATGGATAGGCTTCGCCTCATATCGATCAACGTCAACTCTATCGTTGCTATACATCGACGTGATTATCTCCTTGAATTCATTGTCAAACAAAAGCCTGACATCATACATCTCACTGAAACCCACCTCAATTCATGGCATTCCATGGAATTCAAAGATTTTGCATTCGTAAGAAACGATAGGGTAATAGGTGATGGGGGAGGTGGCACGGGGATATTGGTTAGAAGACCCTATTGTTTCCAAAATATTGAAAAAGTCGAATTCAAAAACTTTGAATTTCTTGAAGTGTCCGTCATCAAAATTTCACTGCCAGGGGGGGATAACCTCTTCGTTATCTCTGCCTATGCAACTGGTCAAAATGTTCTCAAGTTCAAGGAGGAACTCAATTCCTTGTTTGAAATACTCGAATTCAACAGGCTGCATAGTTGTTATATTTTTGCCGGTGACCTGAATGCCAAGCATACATCATGGCTAAACGCCACCAATAATCCAAGAGGTGTATTCCTGAAATCATGGATAACAGAGAACCAAATTGAATACAGGTGCAACCTATATGGGTCGGAGTTCCCAACATACCCTAGGACAAATTCATATTTGGACCTCTGCATTGCTGACGTAAGACTTGAATTCAGCTTTAATAGTCCTCAACGGAAACTGCAGGTACTTCCTTACGATAGCGACCATAACGCAATCGTAATGGAAATCAATCATCACAGGGATGATTTCTTCCTCATTCCACTTCAACATGAAAACCATCGGTTGAATTTCAAAAAAAACAGACTCGGGAAAGTTTCAAAAGAAGTTTAATCGGGAGTACCAGAAGCAATGTCCCTCGTCTGATGATGGCAATGCTTGCTCAATGGTTCCTAATAACAGAAATCTAACTGACGATGAAATAGATCTCTATTTGTCGAAGTTAGAGAAGCTGACGTTGGAAACGATTGAGAAAGTTGTTCCCAAGATTAAACATCGAAACAATATGGAAGGATATGAAACACCAACCATCGCAAGGTTGAAAAGATTGAAAAGCCTTCTCCTCACCCGCGTTAACAATATTTATCGACGATTTTTGGACTACAACTATCCCTCGTTGGCTTTGTTGAAATTACACCTGAAGAATGTCCGGAACTTAATCCGTTCATACTTCAGGAGTGAGGTCAGCAATCAATGGGCGGAAAAACTGAGGGGTATTAGCCCACAGGACCCAGATGGCGTTTTCGTGAAAGTGAATAGCTTATTCCACAGGAAGTCTCGAGCGAAGGTATCGAATCTTGAAGTCGCTAGTGATGAGATAAATCTTCTCGATAGAGTTGGTATCGAAATCGATAGTACGACTCCGGATAGAAATGGAAACAGGATTATATGTGATGGATTGCAGAAACTTGCCCTGATTGGAACACATTTTGAATTGGTTCATCTGCCAAACCCAGAGAGAAGGAATGAAAACCTGAACGGCCAATCAATTCTTCATTTCGATGAAACATTAACATCTGACCCCATACCGAGTTTGAATCTTATTGATTATTTTGTCAGCTATGAAGACTTGTGTTTCATATTTCGCAGAATAAACAAAAAAAAATCATGTGGTACTGACGGTATTCCAAATATAGTTCTCCGACATTTGCCTGAGGTTGCTATTAGGAATTATTGCATATTGTTCAACAACATGTTGAACAATTCATATTTCCCAAGTGAGTGGAAAAAGGCTAAGGTATTCCCGATCTTGAAGAAAGGAAAAGAATCTTCATGCCCTATAAGCTTGCTGCCTAACATCAGCAAGGTGTTTGAAGTGATACTCATTAGAGCATTAAACGCCCACATTGAGAAATATGTGTTGATGCCGAATTGCCAATTTGGTTTTCGTGCCAGGCATTCGACCATACATGCAATAACGAAAGTAACCTCAGACATCTGTTGGAAACTAAACAACAAAGAATGTGTTGGAGCATGTCTCATTGATCTGTAGAAAGCCTTCGATACGGTGTGGTTAGATGGACTAGTTTTCAAACTTCTTCAGGACAAGTTCCCCAGACACCTTGTCGCCATGATGTGTAATATGTTATACGGGAAATCATTTGTTGTAACTGATGGAAATCTGACAACAATGCGCGATTTCAAGGTCTTGAATGGTCTACAGCAGGGAACAGTTACTGCGCCCCTGCTTTTCTCAATATTCATTCGCAAGCTATTGAACAGCTTTGATTTTAATGTCTCGAGCGAAAAGCTACAATAGTTCAGAGCAATCTTCAAAAAATGTTTAATGATGTGCAGCTCTACACCGACAATTGGCGAATGAAAATCAATGCGCAGAAGTGCGAAACAATTTCGTTTCGGACAACGCTGCAGGGGGCCAGTCAAGACCTGAAACGTAATTGGAAGGATTTCCACATTATGGCTGGTGAGGGTAGTTCAGAACGTGTTCCACATAAATCCTGTGTTCGATACCTCGGTGTTCATCTCGATCAGAATCTGTACTATACTGAACATGTCAAAATCATGCTCAGTAAAGCACTAAAAGTAGTCATGGCTCTTCGGCGACTCTTTCATTCCAGATACATTGATCAAAAAGTCAAAGTTATTTGTTACAAGACCCTGGTTAGGCCAGTTTTGACATACGGATGCCAGATCTGGTACAACCAGAGTGCTAGTACAATGGAAAGATTAAGAGTTTTCGAAAGGAAATGTCTGCGTGCATGTACTGGTTTGTACAGAAAGCCTGAGACGGATTGAAAGCACTATATATCGAATAGAAAAATTTATCAAACCGCTCAAGTGACAAGAGTCGATATCTTCATATTGAAACTTCTTCGGAATCATATCGCAAGATCTGTAACTGTGAGTGAAAACCCTTGGATTTCACAGCCGTTCCACCCTACAGACGGGTATATTGTGACTTGCCTCACTACTGGCTTCATTCCTCCAGAAGCATTCGTGTATTTGGACATGAATCGATATGTTTTTGATTCTGACGGCGTCCCAATCATATATCACATATACCGACGGGCCACCGATAAGAAGATAAAATATCCTCCGAATCTGAGTTCACAAGACCAACAATTCCAATGGAGATACTCATTTGCTAGATTCGTTGAGGCTGGTCGAGCTGAGGTGGAACAATCTAGGTATTGGTGGCTGAATGACAATGTCTAAATTATTCGTGTTTATTTTCTGTTTTTTGTGCTTTTTCTCGTTACTTAGTTTTTTAGATTCATCTCATTATTGCTACATCTAGTATTGTTGTTTATTTGTTTTATAAATTAGGCATAGGTTTCAATATAAGGTACCGTTTTGTTTTTTGATTGAACTTATTTAGAATTAGGGTGTAACATATTAGGTATAGGATATAAGTTCATTGTTGTGTTAGTAGTATAAGTAATTTTTGAATAATGCTGGTTGGTTTTTTCTCCTTTTTCCAATTGAATCAAAAAATATGTAATAATCTTAATTAATTTAAATTTGCAAGTGTAGTTTTTTCATTAAATGTGTTTAACTGATAACGTATAAATTTAGAGAGCCATTCGTGCCATTAAGTTTTTTATAGTTTTATTGTTTGGAATTTGCTTTATATTCTTTTAAAAATTTGTAACGGTTGGTATTAAATAAAGCGCTTTTGACTTTGACTTTGAGTTTCCCTCCAGTGCTGCAAAATAGTTTTGGCTCTCGTTGGTGCCACCAGCACTTAGAACTTCTTCTGGAATATCTTGCTTTGCATTCTTCTTCGGCTTTGTTACCTGTTGCCATTGATTTTGCGGCTGCGTGTTTTGAGGCTTCATCCCTTTCTTGAAGAGATCCTTGAGAGACTGTATCTCTAGCCTTAGTTCATCATTTTCTTTTTGCAATTGGGCCATTTCTTGCTTGTCCGCTATTATTTGCAGCTTACACCCTCCATCTACGGAGTTTTCTTCATTATGTTTTCTCTTGGTGGTTATCGTCAGTTTCGTATTCGTCGTTTCCCCAGGTTGCCCCAACGGTGGGAAGGCGTCGGGCTCCTCCATACCAGCGGCGAAGTTTTCTTTCGTAATTTGTTTTTCGTTACCAATCGAAGTAAAAAATATTCAACAGAAATTTCCTGAGTCGATTACTTCGACGATATAAGTTTTTCCGATAAAAATTAACTTCGGACTAATGTTTTTAAAAAAATTAATTTAAATTTTGAAAACTTTTGACAGGAGAGATTTAAAAGACGTCTATACGCAAAGACTACTACGATCTCTCTTGAACAATCATTGAAAGATGGTCATATTTATTATTTTGTATCTTGCTTCATAGAAGATTAACCTAAGAGATGCATTCCTTTTGGCTTTAAAACTTCACGAGAGGAAGATCGCGTTGTGCACTTACAATTGTTTGTGTGTTTGTTTGACTATGATTCCCTTCGAACGCCATCTTCAAACATTAAGAATTGACATTAGAATTTTTTGGTGGTTGAGGAGAATAAGCCTGCTCTACTATCATAATATACCCTCCATGTGCCAGCCGACTTTTTGTTAGGTGGCTCTAAACGTACTGCATGGACCCCTGACTTTGCAGTACTAGGAGATGCTGACGGGATGGAACTGTAGAACCTCGTACTAATGATTGACTTCAGAGAATTGCTTTTCAGAATTTATTGATAGCTGGAATAGCCTTGGCACTAGAATCTATACTCAATAATAGTTAACGTAAATAATTGCAGTATAGTATCACAATTGTCCTTACAGTACAGATCGTTCGATAGGACATTTCTGAGGGGCCTGTCAGCGTATCTTGGTAAGTAATAGCTTTCGATATAGGGGTTTTCTGGTTTCTGTACCTAATTTTATAATTGGCAGATGGGTGCTCTGTATGGAGTGAAGATCTGAATATATTCGAATTAAATGAAAAGGTTGAATGTATTGTAAATCTACAAAAGCGGTCTTAAATAACAAGTCTCTTTAAATGATTAAGAGGAAGATGCCCATAGCATTATACAATATAAGGTAATACACGATTAAAAGGGTCTTTTGTCTATTTTTGGAAACTTTCTTTTTCTTTCTCATCATATATTCATCTATTGATTTTCTGTAATAACGCAAAATATCTTTCGACCATACGGTAATAAACAAGTAATCGTCGAAATGCCGCAGGATAATCATTAAAAGAAACTCTTGGATTTGCTAACTCGAACTGAATATCTTGAAAAAATTTAATTGAATTCTTATGCATATCCATTAGTGTTTTAAGTGCTTATAGTTTCCTAATAGCAGAGAATTGATTTAATTAACGGTAGAACAATAATGCCCAAGGCATGCAAGAAAAAATGATGTGATGAGTTAAGACCAACGCTTTCATGTTTGTTTGTATGGCCTAATATCTTTAAAATTAAATGTGCAAGATGAATGATCAACAAAGCATGCATTTTTAAAGAATTGTTCCGATACGGATAAAATTGAATTTGTCTTGAGATGGGTCTTCAATCGTAGGTAGCCAATATTGATTGTCCCAGTGCTTTTTTCTTGCCCCCAAAATTATCAATTCAAAATGGTCTTGCTTTGATGATGCGACTCAATTTTTGCCTAAAAAGTTATCAAATTCCATAGGCCTGCACGTCCCAACAACTTGAAATGAAGGTTCGCAGCCATACAAGAGTAACATATTCATATCTACATTTGCACATCACGGAAATTGCAACTAATTTAATGTTCAGATGACGGTGGCGGTTTTTTCCTGGGATACAATTGAGGGACTATGCTTCTGAGTCCCCAGCCAATGTGCGCGACGGCGGTACTCCACTCAGTCACCCTATATTAGGCGACTCATAAACACAATAACAGCGGCGAAGAATTTTGAAAGCCAGGAATTTTACCTTATAAACTCTTTAATTTATAAGTATTCAAGAGATTGTTAAACTTTTTCGTTCGAGGGCCAGCTTGTAAACGACAATCAATGTGAAGTTGCCGATTTCGTTTGCTATTCATTTTTTTAGTTTCTTTAATTTTTGCCTTTTTTCATTAACAGTATGTCGCGGTGGTTAAGACAAACCGCACTTTTGAATTGGTAAGATTGTTAACCCTTTTGCGCAGGATATGTGGCTAGTTGAGGTATTTTGAAATTTCCTGACGAAGGGGTAGTCCCACTAATAATGTTATATTTATCAATTACAAGTTGATTCAGATTTCTGTTCTATTAAGCGTGAATCTAAATAATTAGATAAATTATCCTAATCAGAACGACATTTCATCGAATCACCAATTTGTCCATCATTGCGCGGTTAAACACGATTTCTCCCAATGATTTCTTATGGCGTACCTCAAGGAATGCATTTTGGCGGCTTAGTGTTAAATGACGGCCGCTGGCATAATGGCGGCACGGAACGTTTTTAATCGAAGCTTGTTTGATTATTGAAAGCACGTCTCATTTATTTATTGCCTGCTGGTTATTTTGTAGCCGGGCGGGGACAAACACAAGACACTTTTTGCATCATTTCGTCTTGCTACTGCATATCAACAACTTCTGGTCATCTAATTAATTTTTTTCCATGGACGCCTCCGTGCACTTGCAAGAGTGGTAAAGCATTGGGTGCAACATGAGGGACCGCTTAATGTTCATATACTCTGTTGTATGCCCTCCTACGGCTACGCGGTGTATCTTGAGCATTACAACCAATTCGTACGCGTTTGTTGCTAATAAGTGTGATATAGTTGTAGGCAATTGTTGAGGACAGCCGTTGTGACGGGCAAAAACGATAGTTCTTCCATTTATATAGACTTACGGATTATGATGGTGTTTAAGTTCTTAAAGAGTATATGATTGCATTTAAACTAGGCTCTGAGCTTACTGGTAAGAAAGCAGATTACAAAGTTAGGTAAGAACCTCATACCAACGCCTAATGACTCCTCTGTTGTACCATTTTTGGTAAATGATCTCTTCTTCAAGCAAAAACGCTCGATTATGGATCAAGGATTCGAGAGGACGATGGTAGATATGATTCTCTTAAAACTAAGTAGGAGTGGTTTCTGCATTTATAATTTTCTGCAAGCATTATGTTGTAAAATGATCAGCCATTGTGGTACATAGACATTGATTTTTTAACACTAGCTACTATTATCCATTACGTTATTTATAGTATTTTGAATGAAAAGTTGAGGTGTCCTACAATATTTTTCACCAGAGTAGAATCCGCATCAGGCATACCTTATTAACTTCATCCAGGGATGGAATCCATCCAATTCTGCCTATAAAACAGATCGGCTACTAGCTCTGTCGCCTCCGTCATTGAAATAAAGTACGTGGTATTTCTGTTAAAAGTGTTCCTTTTGTTTAAACTGCACCACTCGTATCAATTTCTCCCTGGCTTTGTTCTTAAATTTTAGTACAGAGTCCGGTTCCATGTAGTCTCCTTTGTGCGTACAAGTGCGTGTAATTGTTCCTCAGGTATAAAATTGCAAGTTTTTTTTAACATGACATTCATTTCTATTATAAACAAAGCAATTTGTCAATAAACCTTTGTTCAAAACTTAACTTTAATCGTCAAAATTGTATGCGGAAAATTTTCGGTCCAATATAATTTGCAGTAAAAGTGCATTGCGGTATATATCGAAATTATCCCTTTATATCAGAAGATCATGCAGTTGGCCTAAGCTACAATTTGATTATAACAAATATAGAATTGCGCCCAAAACCTTTTACCTAAGCCCTTTCTGCCAAAGTGCATTCTGGGTCAACTTTAAAAATATAATGCTGAAAATAAAGGGTTTTCCAAGAAGAGGTGTTATTTTGAATAGCCCGCTATTTCGGTAGATGTTTTTTGACATTTGACAAGTAGAAACTACGCCATTAATAAAAATCGAACGATACGCGCTTCAACAACGCATTGAAATCATTAAAATTCACTATAATAATGGTGAAAATTTGGCAGAGACGGTTCGTAAAACTCGAACATTTTTGGGTCGTCGTGAAGCACCTTGTCGGGCCGCAATACAGAAATTGGTAAAAAATTCGAGCTGTTGAGACAACTTAGTGATGTGAAGAATAAAAACCATGCACGTCACTTAATAAGAAGTTGAAGTGTTGAAGAAAACTCAGATTTGTCCATTCCTCGTCGTTCTTTGGAATTAACCATTCCACAAACGTCATTACACGGTATTTTGCATAAAGATTTAGGTCTAAAGGCTTATAAAGTTCAGTTAACACAAGAACTCAAGCCGGTCGATTATCAAAATCGTCGTGTCTTTGCTGGTTGGGGTCCTTGAAATGCATGAAAATGATCCGGAATTCCATCGAAAAATCATCTTGAGTGATGAGGCCCATTTCCACCTCTGTAGCTTCGTCAACAAGCAAAATTGTCGCATATGGGGCTCGGAAAACCCAAGAGTTATTGTTGAAAAGCCTCTCTATCTTCAACGTGTGACTGTTTGATGCGGTTTATGGTCCGGCGAAGTCATAGGACCTTACTTTTTCGAAAATGAGGCTGGAGCAACAGTTACGGTGAATGGATTGCGCTATTGAGAGATGATTGATGATATTTTATGGCCGGAATTGGATGGTATTGATTTGGACAACGTTTACTTCCAACAAGACGGCACTACGTGCCCCGCAAGCAACTTAACCATTGATCTTTTACGGGAAAAGTTTCCAGACCGTGTTATCTCTCAAAGAGGTGATCACAATTGACCACTGAGATCTTGTGATTTAACACTTTGCGACTTCTTCCTTTGGGGCCACGTGAAAGAGATGGTCTACGCCAACAGTTCAGTGTCGATTCAAGACCTCAAAGATGGAATTCGTGAGGCTATCGAGGACATAGGGCAGCCACTTTGCGATTTGGTTACGGAAAATTTTATGAAAAGATATGGTTCTGTAAGCGTGGTCGTGGTGGTCATTTGCCTGATGTTCATTATTAACGGCATACCTTTTTCTTTATAATGAAATAACATCCGATCATTTATATTAAAAAATGGCATTTTTCTTGTAATATCAAAATAACACCTCTTATTGGAGACCTCTGTATTTGTTAGAAAGAGCCTACAATGAACCCTTAGCAATCTTAAAGACTCATGTAGGGTACGAAATATAAGAGTTCTAAGTCCGTCTTTAAGCTAACAAAAGGACTCTTGAGATTTTCGCTGAAATGCATTGAAATTTTTGATTATCAATACGTGTCTCTACGCACGGATTTGCTTCGAAGGCCAATATGAGTTTCTTTTTTAAAAGACTAAATATATACACAATTGTAATCACGCTGCCGTAAAATAGGGAAGATCTTTGCCTGAATTCAAAGTTGCGAAAAATCACATTACTCATAAGCTTGGCGGCAACATATCAAATTATTTCAACCACTACCAGCAAAGAGTTCTCACAAGCTATGTGTTTTAAACACAATTTAGTTGAGAATCTGGTCCGTGATTTGAAATTCCAATTCTGAAACTCAGGTTAAACGTTTTCCTTTTGAAGACTGATTTCATCTGGCAAAAGAATATATTGATAAAAAGCCTTTGAGTGCTCCTCAATAAAATTATGGGCTATCCGACAATATATTTTTCTTTCTCGTAACCTCAAAATTGCAACTAACAGATCAAGTTCTTATTGTAATTTTTAAAGTAAATAGGTGATTTAACGTTTACCTAAGTAATTAAGTTTATTGATAGGGGGTGAGGGAAAAACTTGCCTTGATTTTGGAAGATCAGTGCTATCAAGAATATGAAGATTGCTTTCCATAAAGCCCCAACGTCCCCGGTTGCTGTGAGTCCTTTTTATCTTTTAGAATTACCTAAGCGTAGTGTGCCACATGGTTCTATTTTTTAACCGATCCAAACATCACCGCAACTGTACTATCTAGGGTGAGATTTACGAGTATTATTTACTTGCAGAGGTCTCGCCACAGCCGGTCTCGTTTTTCGCATGCAAAAATGTGTGGCAGGTATCGCCTTCTTCTTCTGGGCAAAATCTGTAGTCAGGGGACCGTCACTTACTAATCTTGTGCGGATAAGACTGAAAACACTCATGCCCGCTCAAAAGCTGGGTAAGATAGAAGTCAGATGTACCATGCCTTCAATTTAGTCATGGTTTCTCCTCCGGGATGAGCCGTGCAGTCCACCTTCCCTTCGTGCAACTAACCCAAGACTACTACCAATTGTTGAGTAAGCGCTGTCTCTCCTCACGAACAACAACCTCCCTCACGCCCAGGCTTCGAAGCAGGTAAATAGCGTGGCACTCTCTAGCAAGGAGGGCAACACGTATCTCACCTGCAATAATCCTCACCACCGAATCAGGGACTGTTAGTTATCAAGATGCAATCCTTAGTGCTCCTTTTTTCTGTATATGTGCCAAGCGTTTTTGGTACACCTCCTCACTTAGAGCATCGCCCCATATTTCTGTTCCATATAGTAGCACTGACCCGAAGGCACTCATCAAGAGGCGACTTCTTGATAGATTGGGTCCCCTTACGTTCACTATAAGTCGACTCAGAGCCGATACGTCTGAAGCAGCCTTCTCAGCCATTGCCATGCTTTGTTCAGAGAAACTCATCGGTAGCCCCAGGTACTTTACTGTTGGCTTCGATTCGATTAGTATGTCTTCAATACTGATCGTCCTTACTCTAAGGATTCTGTTATTTTTCAAGATGACATCTTCGGTTTTCTTTGGTGTTAAGATAAATCCGCGAAGAGTCATCTAGTCTCTTACTCGGCGCATTAGCATACCTAACCTAAATTGCGCTTGTTTGACGGTGCGCTTACCGAGTAGAGCGGCAACATCATTCATAAAGCCGATCAAGCACAACTCGTTTGGTATCTCCAGTTCAGTAATCCGTCATGAGACACGTTCGGCAGGTCCGAACTAAGGATGAATCTAAAGGGAGTATCTATGATTGTTGCGCTGAAAATTTTTTCTTCCTACTGACTTCTTTTTCTCTTCTTTTTGATTTAATCCTATGTATGAGATCAACATTTCGATTATATACTTCAAGCGTTTTTTCTTAAAACTCCTCAGAATTGAAAAAATCTGGATAACTCTGCAAAATGGGAAAGCTTTGCATTTGCCCTCAATTAGAATCAGATCGTTATCTTCACACCATTCAGCTAGGGCATTCAGTTCTTTCAGTAAAATGACACAATCATGAGCACAAGTAATTGCTTCAAAAATTTTCAAATCATCGGCATAGGCAACAAAAAGACAGTATTTTAACCCCGAGTGAACCTAAATGACTACTAGTAGGTACTTCCGATGCCGCTAGAAAATGAAAGGAGTAAATGCTATCAATTTTGGAGTATGAATAGTTTAAACTCTCACTACCAGAGAAAATGACGAAGAAGAGAATTTTGTCACTCTATTTGTTAGAGTTCAAGAAGAGAAGAACGATTTTCGTTACATCTTTATTTTTAGATGGTTATTTGCTAGAAGTGGTGACTCTGAAATCTGACTAAATTTATTTTCGATTATTCGGTTTCCTTAATTTTTGTGTACTACGTTTCAGACTCATCTTTCGTCTCCAAAATGTCCGCCACTGAATAGTCACGCGTCAAGATGCCAATCAATAACGCACTTTTTACCCCAATGCAAGAATTCACGCTGCCGCGGGTCGAAGCGATGTAGAAATTAAAGCTCCCGCCATTTGGACAGCAACTTTTATCGCTGTGGTTTGCACAAACGGAGGCACATTTTTTAATGCATAGAATTTCTTCGACTGCAAGCAAGTTTAATGCGTTTATAGCTTCTGTCAACTGCGCCATTTTGGAACAAATTGCAGGTTTAGTGAAAAATCCACCAAACGCGAACAAATACGATGCAATCAAGCAAAATCTGACCTCTCGCTTCGATGAAACACCAGAACTTGAGTTGGGAGATAGGACGCCATCACAATTGTTACATGAGATGTCAACATAGGCCAGGAGCCAACTGTCAGAAGGGTTTTGCCCCCAGGGCGGAACTGATCTGGTAATTCAAAGGGGTGCAACTGCTATTGTTGGGTTGTCGTCTCCGATTCCAGTGAAACCGACGGGGACTGGCGTTCGCGGAGTACCCGAATCGCTTAGTAAAAATACTAGGATTGGAGCTGGATCCGAAACATAGTGGAAGGCTCCGACTTCATCATCAAAATGGGTCATAAACCATTCATTTACACATTTCAGAGAAAACATCACCGATCCGAGCTTGACAATTGGAATATACAGCGCAAATCACTACCAACATCAAATACATGGATGGTAGCAAAAACCTTGTAGCAGACACACTACCCAGAATTGAACAAATCGACGCCATTGCTAAGGGCAACACATTTACTGTCAGTGACATTGCTCAAGCACAAGTTATGGATGGAGAACTCAAATCGCATCGGAAAGGTGGAATGTCACTGCAACTTCAAGCTACCACCACCACCCTAAGCAAGAAAGCGTTGTATTGCGATATGTTGACCAGACAACCCAGACTGTTTGCACCACAGGCATTACGACGTGCAATTTTCCAACAAATCCATAGACGATCACATCCAGGCGCACGTACCACAAGCAAGTTGATACTAAGAAAATACGTTTGGCCCAACATTGGAAAATATATTGCCAATTCGTTCAGGACTTGTCTTCCTTGTCAGCGTTCGAAAGTCAATCGGCATGTGAAAAATGTTGCAGAAAATTTCCTTGCAAACACTTCCAGCACATTCTTGTCGGCTTCGTTGAGCCATGACCATTGTCGCAGGGCTGCACATATGTTTTATCTATCATCGATCGTTTCGCGCGGCGGCCGGGGGCGGTACCTATTCCGAACGCATCTACTGAAACAAAATGTTCGACACTCTACAAAAACTGGATCGCGCGCTGTGGAGCACCCATCGTAGTTACCACCGATCGAGGTTCCCAATCGGAAGCTTCACCTCAAAGCGTTGCGATAACTGATTGCTTGTGAATGCCACAAGGCAACCGCTTTTCATCCAGCATCAACTGGCATGGTAGAACTCATGCATCGCACGCTCAAAGCAGCATTGATTTGTCACGAAGATGGACAATGATTTTGCTCAAGTGAAGGACAATGCTTAACGAGGATTTGAAATGTTTTCTTGCTGAACTGGTTTACGGAGCAACATTCCGCATTCCAGGAGAATTTTTCATGGATGATGATAATGCCGTGCATCCAAAAATTGTTGTCGAAAAATTAGGGAGAACCATGCAACAACTCCATGTGATCCCCGCAGCACATCGTAATAGTTACGCGCCCTTTGTCTTCAAAAAGCTAGCTAGTGTTCACATGTGTTTTTAAAGCAAAGTCCGGGAAAGAGATCACTGCAACGATCATACACAGGGTCTCATTCTGTCATCGAATACCTCAGCAACTTGGTCTATCGTATTCAAGTCGATGACAAGGTGATCACAATGTCGATGGAATGATTCAAACCGGCTCATCTACCAAATACTATATTTCCAACGAGCCCGCCATTATCAACCAGTTCGAGAAAAGGGAACACCGAAAACATATCCAGCGTCTTGAGCACCTCCGGCTACGAATCCGTGACGTTTATCAATTCTTGAATAATACTCAGAGGGGGAGTATTGTGGAGTACGAATAGTTTGAACTCTCACTACGGTGGTAAAAGGAAAATTTCAAAGAAGAGAATTTTGTTAGTCACTACTTGTTAGACTTCGAGAAGAGAAGCATCACACACGATATATTTTTAATAAAGATTTTTGTTACTGTTGTCCGCCATCTTTTGTTATGCCTACTCCTTGCCATCTATCTATCAAATATGACCAAATCCATGCCCTCCATGCTGGTGGAAAATGCGAGCGTAACAATTTGCTATATAAAATTGCGTGATTCACTTTATCAAATGCTTTCATGAAATTAGTGTAAATAACGTTAACTTGACTAACACTATCAAACTTTGAACCACAAATGCAGAAAATTTGACTAGTTTAGTGGTGAACGATCTCATTTTCAAATGAACATGTTGCTCAGTCAGTGTTAGTGGTTTAATGTGAAACGAAATACGATGACAAACAATCGACTCAAAAATCTTCGATATTAACGATAATTTGTAAATACACCTTTAATTCTATGCATCATTTTTTAACCCTTTCTTGTAAATAGGGCGTAAATTTGACAGTATTGTTGCTGCTGGAAAAATTGCACACCTCAAGGATTCATCGAATATAATATGCGCCGGTATTGCTAACGAGTTGAGTATGGATGGTGGACCATCAAGACCGAAATCCATGTCTACGCTTATTTAGCAAACTTTTTTGTGAAAGCAAATACCTCAATAAAAAGTGGCGGCACCAAAACATTCATCCATTTCTCGTAAAGTAACAACATTTGTAATTGAGCTTGGAGTGTGTTCACTACTGAAAAATTCAGTTAACAAATTGATACTTGTGTATTTGAAATTTTTTCTCACTATATTTTCTGGCTGTGGGCAAACCATTCAAATTACGCTTTTCATTAACATATCATATATTTGAAAATCTTTCTTGAAATATGAGGGCGCTCTGATAAGTACTTAACCTACAAAAGAAAAACGAAAATTTGGAAAAGTAGAAATTTATTTCTCAATATTCTCTCCACTTAGCTCGATCTACCTGACCCAGCGATGTTCCAACTACTTTAACTCGTCTGAAAAATACGTTTTCTTGAGATCTGCAAAGCAGGCCTCCGTGGTAGCGACACTCGATTCAAAATCCTGCCCGCTTAGTGACTTTTTCAAGCTCGGAAAGAATAAATAGTCGAACGGGGCCAAATCTGGAAAATACGGTGGATAGGAAGCAGTTCGTTGCCCGATTCGATTAGTTTGGCCACGGTGTCGGTGAAGGTGTAAGCCATTGCACTATCATGTTGGAATAGCACAATTTTTTTCGCCAAATCGTGTCTTTTTTCTGTGATTTGGCCTATCAATTCGGCATGGTAGAGCTCTGTGACATTTTTGACCTTCTCCAGGAGTCGATGCAGCTCACACCTTGTGAATCGCAGAAAACGGTGGCTATCACCTTTCCGGCTGATAGGATTCGCCTTCTTCAGAGCACGTTCGCTGGGTGAAGTCCACTGTTTCGACTGCTCTTTGGTCTTTGGTGTGTACGAGTAGAGCCATGTTTCGTTAAAGGTCATGAAACGACGCAGAAACTCCTTCGGATTGCGCTTAAACAGCTCAAACACTGCTTTAACGTGGTTTCACGCTCACGGTTGCTGTCCGGAGTGAGCAAACATATCATCCATCGCCCCAACAGCCTTCTCATGCCAAAAATTTCATGCAGGATATGACCCACGAGGTCTTTTAAGATGCTTACTGTCTCAGCTACCTTGCACACTTTCAATCGGTGTTATCCCCCGTGGTATTTGTTTTCGGGGCACCTGGGCGTGATTCATCAAAAACCGACGTGCGACCACGTTTATATTCATTTAAACCAATTTTTTACGGTCACCATCGCAGGAGCAGAGTAACTACAAATAGTATCCAAGCACTCTTTGATTTCGCTGTGCGATTTCCCTTTCGAAAACAGGAATCGAATCACCCAACCGATTTTGCTCTTTCTCCATTGTTCTAAGATCCGCGGAAATGCCCGCTTCCACTCGTGGTCAAAACAAAACTACGAGTCCGATTTGGCTGAAAGTTTGACAGTAGCCGTCCACGATAATGTACTACACGATAGTGATAGTGGTGCCATCGGGCGGTGAGGCTAAATACTTATCGGACCACCCTCGGCGACTTTATATATATTGCATTTGATTCACTTAATATATGCCTTATGTTCATCGTTAGAAATTTGTTTAGCTAGCCTATGAGTATTTAAAAAAATCTCATATTCATCATCAGAGCGGCCAGACGCTATTTGCTATGCATGAGCCTTCTTCTGCTTATTCAACAAGTTGATGATAACAGCTTGAGACATCCAAAAAGGATGAGTTGATCTGCTCAGCTTCACTTTTATTGGGGCAAAAAGTGACCGTCCAAAACCGACGTGACCATAAACATCCAAAGGTACCATAGTTTCATTCGATGCGGAAGATAGGAACAGCAGTGGGTAAATTTTCCCTGAGACATGTGCGAGATCTCCTCATTCAACTTTGTCACAGAAAATTTGCTATTCACTGGCAAAACCGCATTTTGTTTGATGAGTTTTTCAAACAAAGAAGGACGTTTTTGACATCCTTGAGACGCATTTGGTGAGGGCACTGTATTTGATTAGCTTCAGGTGTCCCCATCGTATCCAGCTAGAAACAAAGTTCCAGCCCCAAGTGACGTGTCAAATAGATCTCTTGATAGGTATAGGTGGGTAGTCAAATATTCCAGTGCTTCTGGGAGTTCCACATTGTGGGTGTACCTAAATGCTTTCACATGAGCATTATTAATTTGCTCAGTACATATTTTTATGAGAATCGATTTTGCTGGTTGCATCTAAAACGGTTTAACAATCTTAATTATATCTTATTTATATATCTTAATTGTATATAATTCTGATTCATGACTATAAAATATTACTTTGCATAATATGAATCACAATCCAACGCATTATTAGTTCATTCAACTTCGGAAAACAAACATACATACTTCCTCAAACTAACCAGAAACAAAAACTCCATTGACAACATCACACATCCCCGGAATATTTAATTTCACTTTCATTTTCGTAGTATTTTCCCATCATCTACGAAGCGCCGTAGCATAAACCTTTTGTTTTCTGATGAATCGCAGCCCATGCATACCCAACTCATTTCGTATGCATAGGCTCATATGTTCTTGGGATCCCTCATACAAATCATTTCATCAAAGAAAAGGAAGAAATAAATTTTCATCAATTTGAGGAAGGAATACATATAGCTCACGAACACCAAACTCTTTTGGGGAAAAAATTCCCCAAAAACTGAACCTTCGAATATCCACATTTGGACCGCGGTCAGGGAGGAAACATAAAACGCGACTCTAATTTTGTTTTATCTTCTTGCGACCGCAGCAGACAATCGAATCTCACCGTTCTCAGGTAATGCTGGTACTACCTACAAATGTGGATTTAAGAAAAAAAAAATAGTTTTTTTCGAGCCTTGGGAAAAAGGGTTACCTGGACTCCAGGATCCTCAGTTTTTCTTCTTTGCATCTCATCATCTGTTGGTCATGTAAAAAACTTTTCTTAGTGAACATTTTTAAAGCAAAAGAAAAAACCATTGATTCCTTTGATTTTTTTCATGTCTCCTTTTGTATACCCTATCTTCGGATAACAGGAGGCGTTTTTGTCTAAAGTTGATTGAAGCGAACACATTTATGCAGATGAGATCGCGCTCTGGCTCGCCCAAATTACGATGCGAAACGTGAGACTGGGTTAATCAGTATAAGGTACCTTGGTTTTTTTTATCCATGCGACTCCCATTCGAAGAGTTGTGTTTTTCAAGAATATACGTAGATTATGAGATTTGTGCAAAAGTAGATATGGATCTTTATAAAGATAACGAGCCCAACTTTCTCCTTTTTTCCTTCAAAACACGTAGAATACATCTTTAATGATGGAAAGTTATTTGAAATTAACTAACCTCAGTTTAGGGACATAAATTAATGTGAATTCTTCTTTACACAGTAGTTCAGATTAATTTAAAATCCACCCTCTCTTTCAATTACGCATATTATTATTTTAATATTCTGCTACATTTTATTTCAAGACAGTTTCATCGTCGCTTGACAAAGTGCCAAAACTTTCCGGGCTCAAAATTTATTTAAATTGAACTCAATTTCCCACATAAATATCAAGTTTTTTTCTCTATAACATTGAGTAACTCTAAAAAAATTTAATTTCTACTTCCTTAAAAATATTTCCCATGACTCCACACCATGATTTGCTTTGCGTTCGGCTGATCACTAATCCTTGAAATTTATTCCGGTCTTCACTCACTACTTCTCATCATAATAATATGCTTGACGAGCAATCCTTTCCATCAGGACACAAGGAAAACAAAACACCGTGGTCATAAAAAACAAAGTTCCAACTAAAAAAATTAGATATATCTTCCGCTTAAACAACGGAGCCTATTAGAAAAAAACAGTTAATTTTTTACACCTCAACTTTCTTCCCGACGATCAAACCTCTTCCATATGCAAATCAGATCCGAGAAATGACCTTAAGCATTCTTCCGTCGCTCCGTGCTCTCATCATAAAAAACAACCCACTCTTTTTTTGGGCGATGCGCGATCCTCAAGGATTGTGTGGTGTGTTTTTTGTCAGTTTCAGAGCAAAAGGAAAAGGGTTAGAGCAGCATCCATCTAATGACCCTCGCGCACACATTGCTTGTCTCAAATACAAAATATGAGGAGTAGATGGTAGCGGATGGGCTGCTGATGGCGATTTTGGTGTGTCAAAGAACGGGGTGAGAACGGCCAAATTTCATCTACGAGTATATTATCTTCATGTGTGCATATGCTTTTGTTGCGAACGAGATGAGCATACACAAATTTCGTAATCGTGAGTAGATGAGGTTCGTATGCAAATCAGAATTTTGTACTCGTAGCTCTGTTATTTTTTTTTTGGTTTCTAAAATTTTTTCGTTTAGGTTCCTCGCTATCGGTAGGTTTGAAAAATAGTTGGTCCTTTTTTTCCTAAATTGTTTTGAAGGACAAGACGTGGTTGGAAAAGAACTGTGAGAATTCAATTTTTTATAAACAAAATTTAAGGCAGTACAGACCAAGACGATTTTTTACTCTTAGTTATTCAGTTTTTTTTTGGTCGAGAAGTTTTGAGGATGAGAATTTATTTATATACCTTTAATACTCTTAATTTTTTATACTGGCAATAGTATAATGAATTACGTGCAAGTAAATACAGAATCTGATTTGTTATATACTATAACTTTCATAATTTAAAGAAAAGTGTCTTGATTTTTTATGTGTCTCTTGTGAGGTTACTTTTAGTATCGTATATTGTAGGGGGTCAGAATTCCACATCGACCATTTTAAGGGTTTTGCAAAATCATTTTATAAAGCCTTACGAAAATCGCGTGCTGTCCGTCCGTCCGTCCGTGTGTCATACCACTTTTTCTCGCAAACTACATAAGCTAGAAACGTAAGATGTTGTAGGTAGATGTTAAGTGACGGCTTTTTTAAAGTTTCACTACAAAAAGAAATTTATATGGTGTTTAAGGGGGTCTCCCCATATAGTGGCCCCTGAAAAAAATTTCATCGCGTCTAGGCAATATGGGTATAACAAATAAAATGTCTTGCTGAGAACTTTTCAAAACAGGTCTTAAAATGATAAATTTTGATTTGAGGGGTGCAGGAGAAGGGGAAATGTATGAAAATTTTGTGTCCCTCCCCCTCGCGATTGGACACCTTTGACCCGAAAAATCTGAAAAAAATCACAGAGGTGAAATTTAAGGAGTACAAGGGCAACAAATACCTCAGAAGTCGAAATTCGACCAACTTTGTTAGTAATAGTACATTTTATAAATTTTACATTTTTGCCTATAAAATCAAAATGGGACCCTTAAATCCCGAACATTTAAGTTTTTCGAAAGCAATTGTATGTGTTCTGTAAATTTCACAATAATTGACAATAAACAGCTAAGTTACAGTCGATTGAATATTTAACCATTACAACAACATTAACACGTGATACTAAGGAGAAACACGTTTGCAACGGACCTAGACACTACAAATATGTTGGAATTTTGATAAAAATTTTGGAAATGGTTCGTAGTATTGATGTGTTATCATGACTAACCAAGCAGCGGGGCTAAAACACTTGAAATAAGATGGCGTGAATTTATAAAAAATGAGCCGAAATCATCGTTGAAATTCATGGAATCGGAGTTAAATGGCTCCAATACATCGATTTATCGCATTTAACCGATCAATGGGCTTA
Organism: Odontomyia ornata; assembly: GCA_963969285.1. NCBI lineage: Eukaryota > Metazoa > Arthropoda > Insecta > Diptera > Stratiomyidae > Odontomyia > Odontomyia ornata. The sequence continues at coordinate 182,669,631 of OZ017741.1, read as the reverse complement.
AGAAATATCTGTGCACGTTTCCGAAATAAAGAAGACTTTTGTCATAAAAATCAATTCTTGGGACTGATTTTTTGACTAGAAATCGCATTTTAACCATCAATCACTCACCGTATTCGCCTCATATGGCTCCCTGTAACTTCTATCTATTCGGAAATTGCACTTGGACATGCAAGGAAAAAGGCTTGTACCGACATCCTGATGGATATTCCGGTCCAATGACCTGAAACACTCTTTCGAAAAGCTTTTGGATCGCGCAAAACAGCGTATCGAGGGCGGAGGAGACTATTTTGAATAAATAAAATCAAATTTATCAGAACAAAGCCCCTGTCGTTTCTATTTTAGCTCAGTCTCATTTATTTTGGAATACTAATTGTATCATGAAGTACGTCATATTTTTGTCATGACTTAACTATGAGGAAATTTAAACATCGTGATAAAGACTCAAATTTACTTTTTAGGGTTTTGTAAAATAATTTTACAAAACCCTACTAGTTTCGCGACCAGTCTATCCGTCCGTCCGTCCGTGTGTCACAGCAGTTTTTCTCGGAAAGTGATATCTTCAAAGTTCAACTACAAAAAAGTTGTATAAGGTATTCAAGGGGGGGTCTCCTCATATAGCGGAGTGACACCCTGAACAAAAAATTTCATTGAAGGTAGCTGATATGGGTATCAAATGAAAGGTCTTGATGAGAACTTTTCAAAACAGGTCTGAGTTTGGCAAAATTTGCTTCGAGGGGCGCACAGGGCGGGGAAATACACGAAAAATTTGTGTCCCCCCCTCGCGATTGGACACCTGTGATCCGAAAAATCTGAAAAAAATCAGGATTGTAGGCCTTGGTGAGTACAACAACAACAAATACGTTAGAAATCGCAATTCACTCAACTTTGTTTATCGATTTATCGATTTTATGTTTTCTTGAATAAAATCTTAACGGTACCCTAAAATTCAATGAAATAGATGTCGATTTGCAAGATTAATCTATCCTGAAAGTTTCATAAAGATTGAATCATATTTAGCGAAGTTATAGCGGTTTGAATTTTCCTGTATTACTATGGATCAATATGCGCTGCATTTATTACTATGGCAACATGTGGCTATGGAACAACATGCGCTTTTTACCAACTCAGACACTACAGTTGTGCTATGATTTGCATGAAAATTTCAGCAATGATAGGTGTCATGTATATCTTTGAGAATCGGTTCAGCAAGTGGTATCAGTAATCGTAAAACAAAATAGTGGCTGTTTCAAATGCGAAGATTGAATAATTTTGAGTTATTTTTTCCCAACTTCAACGTTTAAGGTGCATGCTTTGAACACTTGATTCAATTTAATGAATAACTGAAGATGAGTACCTACAATTAATGCTCATAAGTGAAACAAGTCAAGGAGGTAGGAGAGAGCTCCTAGCAAAAGGGTTTTGTAACCATTCTAGGATTCGAAAAAATTGGCCATTAATCGATAATAACAGTACAGGAAAGTGGCCCCTGAAAAAAAAATTCATCAAACGTAGCCGATATGAGTATCAAATAAAAGTTTTCACGGGAGCTCTTCAAAACAGTTGTTAAACTGTCAGTTTTTGTTCAGTGGGGCACAGGGGGGAAATACATGAAAAATGTGTTTCCTCCGTCGCGGATGGACATCTTAAATAATTATCAAGGGAGATATTTATGACCGAAAACCGCAGAAGTCGAAATTTGTTCAACTTTGTTAATAATAGTATGATCTTCGTATTTCATATTTTCTCCAATAAAATCGTCTTTGACATGTTTCTTGATTTGACTCGATCTGGTGACTGCATTTTGTAAATTGAATACAAAACCCTTCTGACATGAGCGTAGGTCTGGTTACCCAACTTGTTTGAAACTGTATAGATGACCAAAGTAGGCGAAATTGCAGCCTATAGAAGTTTTTGAAGGCAATTGCTTGTACTTGTTCATGATTAAATAATGAAATAAAACGCTGGTTAAAAGTTGATTACTTACTTACACGACGCGTTTCGCACTTTCAAGGCATCATCATGCCTTCAACTAATTTACTAAACGGTTAACAAAAATCGTGCAATTTTATTAACGGGATGTTGGAAATCAAATTTAATAACTCATCACTAATTAGCTGCTGTACATTTACTAAAAATTATATGCTTTCAATAACGGGCTATTGCAAATGAAATCTCATTGATCGAGTTTTAGGGTTTTGTAGTAAAATACAAAATTCTACTAAAATCGGTACATGTGTCCGCCTGTCCGTCTATGCGTATGTATGTCACAGCAGTTTTCTCCGAAACTATAGAAGCTACAGCCATGCAATTTTGTGGGAAGGTTGGAAGTTATGGCTTCTAGAAAGTATTGGGATGAAAAAAAATGTTCAAAGAGTTTTAAGGAGGCCCTCCCATATAGGGAGTGACCCTCAAAAAAAACTTTTCATAACAGGTGGTCAAATGGGATGTCATATAGGTCTCAATGAAATCTTTTCAAACAGGTCTTAAAACTACTTTACCAGTGTTGTGGAGGTTAGGAGAAGGGAAAATGCACGAAACTTTGGCGTGCCCCTCTCGCGACTGGGTACCTCCAGCCGAAAAAATTACTGAAAATTTTAAAATATGTTAATGGTATTTCGCAAAGTTATGGGGCCTTAAATTTTCCTGTATTACAACACTAAATACACATGGCTTTGGGAAGATATGCACTTTTAATGGACTCAGACACTACGGGTTTGCTAGGATTTGCATGCAAATTTCAGGAATTATATGTATAACGATTTATTTGCGAATTTGTTCAACAGGTAGCATCCGTAATGGTAACATAAAATGGCGGCCGTTTTAAATGAGATTTTTGCATAAAATGTTATTTTTCCCGAACTATCATTTAAGGTTCATGTTATCAACACTTGATTTTAATTTATTAATGAATAGCTGAAGATGAGCAGCAAAAAATAATAGGTGAAAAAATCATGCTGAAAGACTTATTGACATATTACTTGAAGGTTGAAATTTATCGCCAGTAAAACTGTATTAGTAAGATTAAATTGAATGAAAACAGATATTTAAGTACCGTAAAGGCGGGGTACTTTGTCCATTTGTTTACTGCATTTTCATATAAAGCACTATAGTTTGCTTGATATTTTATCATAGGTGTTATATCAACTTTTCATAGAAACTCAAGAATATGATGATTAATACTAATTGCTTAGTTCGAAAATAATCTACAAATATTCTCCTTTTTAGGGTTTTGTAAAATAATTTTACAAAACCCTTCTAAAATCGCGTCCTGTCTGTCCGTCTGTCTGTCCGTCCGTCCGTCCGTGCTACTTTCACTGAGAGTAGCCGATATGGGTATCAAATGAAAGGTCTTGATGAGAACTTTTCAAAACAGGTCTTAGTTTGGCAAAGTTTGCTTCGAGGGTGCACAGGGAGGGAAACACACGAAAAATTTGTGTCCCCCCCCCCTCGCGATTAGACACCTGTTATCCGAAAAATCTGAAAAAAATCAGGAATGTGCCTTGGTGAGTACAACAACAACAAATACGTGAGAAGTCGCAATTCACTCAACTTTGTTAGGAATAGTATGATTTATCGATTTTATGTTTTCTTGAATAAAATCTTAACGGTACCCTTAAATTCAATGAAATTCAGTACACAGATGCCTATTTATAAGATTGATTAACCCTGCAAGTTTCATAAAGATAGCGGTTATAGCGGTTTGAATTTTCCTGTATTACTATGGAACAATATGCGCTGCATTTATTACTATGGCAACATGTGGCTATGGAACAACATGCGCTTTTTACCGACTCAGACACTACAGTTGTGCTATGATTTGCATGAAAATTTCGCGAATGATAGGTGTCATGTATATCTTTGAGAATCGGTTCAGCTAGTGGTATCAGTAATCGGAAAACAAAATAGTGGCTGTTTTAAATGCGAAGATTGGATAATTTTGAGTTATTTTTTCCCAACTTCAACGTTTAAGGTGCATGCTTTGAACACTTGATTCAATTCAATGAATGACTGAAGATGAGTACCTACAATTAATGCTCACAAGTGAAACAAGTCAAAGAGGCGGGAGAGAGCTCCTAGCAAATGGGCTTTGTAACCATTCTAGGATTCGAAAAAATTGGCTAGGAATCGATGATAACAGTACAGGAGAATAGCCCCTGAAAAAAAAATTCATCATACGTAGCCGATATGAGTATGAAATGAACGTTTTCATGGAAGCATTTCAAAACAGTTGTTAAACTGTCAGTTTTTGCTTCAGTGGGGGCACAGGGGGGAAATACATGCAAAATGTGTTTCCTCCCTCGCGAATGGACATCTGGAATAATTATCAAGGGAGATATTTATGAGTATAACAATAACAAAAACCTCAGAAGTCTAAATTCGTTCAACTTTGTTAATAATAGTATGATCTTCGTATTTCATATTTTCTCCAATAAAATCGTTTTTGACATGTATCTTGATTTGATTCGATCTGGTGACTGCATTTTGTAAATTGAATACAAAACCCTTCTGACATGAGCGTAGGTCTGTTTACCCAATTTGTTTTATTAAATGTTTGGGCTAATGTTATCTTTTAAGGAGGGCTCTTTTATCCGATAGATTCCTACAGTGAAAATATTCATCTCATTGATAGTTTGGGTCATTGTCACCAGCGCTAAATTTATGGTAGAATGTTGTAGGAAGGTTTGGTTAAGTAATAAAGTAGTAACAGAAGAGCCGTGTATAGAAAATCAACTTTAATTCGAACTCTTAAAATTTTTTAAAACATTAAGTTAAAAACACTTCTTCTGACACTTATAACTAATTAGTCTTTTAATTTACAGTTTCAGTCATCGTTGAATTACAAGAGTCAAACTTAATCTAAATAATAATCAAATTATTTTAATGATGATATATTTCGGGAATAGAAAAACAGCCCTATTTAATTAATTTAGGAACTCCAATCTTACAAATTATATGGCCCCAACTGTAAAGCTGTTCACTTTAATTGGTGGCCAGTTCCAGAATGTTTTGCTTTTCTTTAAGCTGCATACAAATGCACCTTTTTCACATGTTAACAAAACCTGAACAGGGTAGTTCCATGAATTCCAGGTCACAATAACATGATGCCCTGCAACTTTATTCTCATATAGTTGCATACATAACACTTTGAAGAACAGTATTATTCTCCTCAACACTAGAGGATCCTTGCGTGGCCATTTTTCCGTTTTTAGTTTCTAGCAATAGTTCTTGCTCTTCTACGACTGTCATCACGTCTGGTTCAGCTTGTATTAACCCTACTAGCTGAATAACATTGCTTAGGGAAACATCATCTTCAGAGTCATCTAACGGTAATATGTCGTCTTCTGTGGAGGAAGCCAGAGTAATTGCGGACTCAGTGTCGCTTGAAGATGAGACTTTTCGCTGTGCTCGTTTTTTGGACATTGTCTTTCTTTTCTTATTATTGGCTGTGTGAACACTGAAAGTACCTGATTCAACAACATCAGAAGGAGAGATTGATAATCCAGGAGCTGTATTGGGTTTTTTCCTGGCTTTCTTTTCTGGGCAACTGGTATCGAGTCGGAATTGTTCTAATTTTTCCAAGAAATTGCTGGCAATAAGCTCTGGATTTAAAATACGGTCTGGGAATATGCCAGTTTTTCTAAACCCGGAAATTAAATCTTGTTTGGTTGATGTTAATGAATCTAACGCTTTTTTAAAACAAGATTTAGAAACTGATCTTTAGATGTCGTCGGCAATTTCCTTAACCATTTGGCTGTTCTTCCATTTAGTGATACTTGTCGCTATTTGCACTACAAAGGACGAAAATAGAGCAACGTCTAATGGCTGAAGAATTTGAGTAGCATGTGGAGGAAAATACACAAAACAGATGGCATTCTTTTCACATTCGTAAAATACCGTTTTGTTGATATGCGATGTGAGGTTGTCACCAATGCCAACTTTTCACCCTTCTTTTTTCTTCAGTATTGGCAAGAGATTATTGAGAAACACGTCATCACATGTGGCACAATCCATCCATCCAATTTTTGTCCTATTATAATGGGTCCCCCTTGGACCATTTTCAGTCCAAATTGTCCAACTATTTTCTGCTTTATATATACCGTAGGGTGGAACTGTTTTGCCAGCAGCGTTCTCACAAAATATGACAGTAAAGCTAATTTTTGTAGCATTTACGATAGTCTCTGGGTACTTTATTCCTCTTCTACGTAAGAACTTTTTTTTTCCTGAATCATCGCAAAGACTAGTTTCATCGTAATTATAGATGTTTTCAGGTGGAGCATTTCCTATTACTTTATTAATATTTTCGATGAATTCAGCAATGACGGCTTCAGAAATTTGACTACGAACTCGTTTGAAGTTATAAGAGAATGTTCGAGATAATATTCCGTTTCCTAAAAGATAGGATTTTAGCCAGTCTTTCCTGGAATGTTGTTTTTAAATGTTGTCACAATTCGGCCCTGAGGTTCAAGATAATCATTAATAATCATTCTAAGATCAAAGTCTGTTAGTGAAAATCTGTATTCAGATAGCGCTGCTATATGTGCCACAGACGTGTCTTCCCCTACTTTCGTAAAAGCATTAGGTTTGCCAGGTTTATTGCCATATCTTTTAGCTAATTTATTTTCAATCGTACTTCTGAGTATATTGTACTTTTTTGAGGCAGCTCTTTGAGACAGAATTTTTGACCTTATAGCGGCTAGACATTGTTCTAAGTCTGCTGTACTCTAATCGATGTACCAACGACTACCGGGCTTTCTTTGGTACTTAGATGGCATGTGAAATACTGCTGATCAATTGTATTTACGGCAAAATTTTAGAAAAAAAAGGAAGATAATTGCATTTTTCCATAAGCAAATAATTAAAAAAGGTTACTTTGGCCCATGGGCCAAAATAACCCGAAAATGGGGTCAAAGTATACCGACTTTTAGTTTTTTTTTTATTTATAAAATAATTAATGTGTAAATATTGTTTAAATTACTAACGTCATACTCCTGAACATCTGCATAATAATGAAATAACAATAAAGATCCGAAACTTACCAAAATACACAGTTTCTGGGAAAAGTTAGCAGGAGCAAAATTCACTGCATAAAACTGTCAAATGTTATCGTCACATTGACAAGAATGAACTTGACTCACTGTCGATAAAAAAGCACCTGATAGTACTGCCATTTATATATTAGAGTATGAGTTAAGATGTTCGCTCATGCGGTTGTGACTAGGCCGGAAGTTTAAACTATTTCCCGGTTTGGGACAAAGTTACCTCCCAGGGTCAAAGTAACTCGCTTCTACGGTAGTCTTTCAAAAGGTTCTTTTATTCTATAAATTTTAATAGACTGCACAGAAGTTATCGGCGTTTGAATACCCTCTGACTACAACAATCATATATGGTTTTTTTACCACATGGACTTCTCAGCGAACTGTAATACTGGCTTTTCTCTCAAAGCAAAAAAATATTTGTTGTGCATCTCATTAATCCATACTCTACTATTCTATGCTCGTATGTTTGCATATTGTAGGTTAAGTGCAAAACCCTTATGACATGAGCCTTGTTCTGTCTACCCAAACTAAGTATTCTACTTCGTCAATTTCGAAAATATCTGTTTTGTGTAAGATTATCATTCCGTCTGCATTGTGCAATAATCGAATGCAATCAAGTCCAGTTTTATGTTTTTTTTTATGGCTGGAGCTCTTGTAATGCGTTCGGCTAGTCTAAAGTTTAAGTTGCTTTTTTTTGTGAATATGAATTGCCGAACAATCATTACATTAGATTTTATAAAGACGACATTTATCCTCTACTTCCACTTTCGGTTTTACTTTATTATTGAAAATTGTTTATTTGATATCTTTACTAATTTTCAATAGTTTCAAAAGCAATAACTAACGCATCAAATATTCTACCTTGTAGCGTTTTAGGGATGTTCAAATGTCCGTAAAGGACGGCAGTGATGGTCTGCTGCCTCAGCGAGCGAATATATTAATGCTCGCCGGAATTGGCCTTGTCTGAGGACGCGTGAATGCACTTGCAGCCGAGCGTTGCGGTCCTTGGGGCGGGATCTTCTTCCCCAGCACAAGGACCCACTACAAAAAATTTCGCATTCACGAATTTTTCGTACATAGTATATGGATTCGACGGTGTCAAGGTCGAGGTAACCTGCCGAAGAAATGATCTATGAAAAACGCGACTGACTGAACTCGATTAACTTGCGCGGGACGCGGAAAGCTTTCATCCTTACTCCGAACACTTACGACCCTCACTAACAGTGGGACATCTAGGTAGAAGCGGTGCCCCCTCGCACCCTGCCATCCGGATCAAGATCCACTATAGACGTGTCTATTCATTTTCCATTTACAAGAAAAATTCAGACAAAAGCAATTATATGAACTTTTCCAGTAAATGAAAAATAAAATGACACAGATTTATATTAAAATTTTATATGTGGGAATCATGTAAAATTTTAATATACATAAAAAACCTGTGTGGACTAAGAAAGGAAGAAGCTACAGCCCAATGGGTAGCTCAGAATAGGAGTGTCCAGCCAATGTGGCGGGTTTCATATCCCGTCGAAGGATCTGAAATGAGAAGAAAGTTTATCTTTTTTAATAATTCGTTTTTTATTCTTTTTGTTTGAAATAATTCCATAGTGGAGTTGAAACTTATAAGAATCATCACTTGAAATGCTCAGCAGTCTTAAAATTCAAAGTCAACAGCGCTTTCTTCAATACTAATCGTTATAAATTTAAATAAAATATAAAGCAAATGCCAAACAAATAAAAATATTAAAACTTAATGGCCCAAATGGCTCTCTAAATTTATACGTTATCAGTTACTCAGCAGCCTTCGTTATAGGGTAAATTATTGAAGAAATGAAGCATAGGAATATCAGTTACTCAGCAGTCTTCATTATAGGGTAAATTATTGAAGAAATGAAGCATTGGTGCTTAAAATTGAGTTTACTGCCAAATAGTGGGGTCTAAAAGCAAGTGCTTCTGAATTTTGGTTTGACTAATAAAATTATCAAATTTATAAGAAATAGCACAATAAGTTTTTTTTCATTGAATGCCATATCTCAAATTAATTTTATGTGATGATGCGAGAAAGAAAACGCAGTAGCATTGATTTTGAAATAAGGAGATTTATGCAGCTTAATGCATTTGCATTTCTCTAATAGAGCAACTGCGATAAAACCACAATAATATAAATATATAACATAAATGATTAATTGAAATCCCTTAGAAGGAACTTAAAAACTAACATAAATTATTCAAAATTATACTAAATTTTCAAATTGACTAAATTTTGTTCGATTTCTCGTTCATTGTACAATAAATGAATTAAATCTGTTTATTTATAATATAAATCATATCTCTCTTAAATTCATTTAACACAATATTTTACTTTAGGGACGAAGAAAATGAATTAATCACACAACTAAAAGTTTATCAAAATTTGCATGAAATTTTCATTCTGTTCTGACAATTTGCTAAAAATAGATGTAGCCTTACTTCGAACTTGAACTTTCTAAGCGCTTAACTTTAAATGCTTATAAAAAAAGAACTACATTGTTTGTTCTGTATATAATACTTTCTGGTATATATATATATATATATATATATATATATATATATATATATATATATATATATATATATATATATATATATATATATATATATATATATATATATATATATATATATATATATATATATATATATATATATATATATATATATATATATATATATAAAAGTGAAAAGAATTCAATCCGTTTTTCTCTCTGCTGTATTTGCCTGGGAAACTTCCTTTCGGCTGTTATTTTAAAAGCACCAATAAGAAATATAAAGATAAAACGCTTAAAATTTATTTAGCATTTAAAAAAAATAGCCCCTTTCTTGTAAGTCCATATAGTTATTAGGTTTCTTTATCAAATTGTGAATTTATATTGATTAGTGAAAAAAAATTTACCAAAAAATAAGTGAAGTGAATTAACAAATTTCGCTAAATAATTGTGTATTGGAGAATTATTGAAAAAGCGATCACTTTACTTCAGCACCGTGAGTGTGAACCTTGGTTCTGATGGTATCCTAAGCAGAGATAAACACTATTTGGTTCCTTTGCGGCGTTCGAATGTGGTGGATAGAAGAGGATACATCGAGGTGATATTTTCGGGAGTAGGAAGTCCGAAGAAGTGCGGAATTCACCCATAGGTATTTTCCTTAAGTTCTGGTGAGCCGTGTTCTTGCTTGGCGGCTTAATCTGGGTCCGTGGGCAAAGCGAGTGGCGCATGCGCACGTCTCCGGACGAGCTTTCCGGGTCCGGGGGTAGCAAAGATTATAACCGTGGCCTTTGTTACATCCATTATTTTGAGCGACATATAAAATATTCAATGATTTCAATTCAATTTTAATTTATTATTTTGTAATTTCAAAGATAAACCTTAGGTATGATCTAATTTCTACAGTATTTTTGGGGGGTATCAAGGTGGTTTTAGAGCACGTAGATCGACAATAGACCAACTGTTCACAGTCAAGCAGGTACTTGAAAAATGCTGGGAGTTCAACATAGACATGCGCCAAATTTTCGTTGACTTTAAGCAAGCATACGATAATATTAATCGTAATGTACTGTATCAAATAATGCTTTGCGTAGGCATCCCAGCCAAATCAGTCCATCTTACTAAAATGACAATGACGTCAACGACCTCCCAAATCGGCACCGATAACCAACTCTCCGTTGGCTTTGGTACAAATATCGGACAAAAGCAGGAAAATGAGCTGGCCTTATTTCTATTCAATTTGGCTCTGGAGTACGTCATAAGGAAGCTACCTGTCGATATGCAAGGTACATTACTATACAAGTCAAGCCAAGTAGTAGCCTATGCAGATGACATCAAAATTTTGTCGTAGTCATTAAAAACTGCCAAAGAACTTTTCCTGAAACTCGACAGCGAAGCAAAACTAGTAGGGCTACAAATCATCAAAAATAAAACAAATGTCTCAAATGCGCAAAATATCACACTTGGCGAATACAGTACCAAAACGTTGTCAGATTTGTATATTTATGTACCAGAATAACGAAAATGGGTAATGAAAGAGACAGCTCGCAAATAAAATATTTTGATAAGTTTTAACGATCTTGAAAACCAGTTGCATACACAAGAAAATAAAGCTCCAAGTACACAAATCTGTGATAAAACCTGTGTTATGCTATGGGTGTGAAACATGGACCCTAACCAAGCATCTGCGAATATATTGAGCGCCTTTGAGCAATGGGTCCTGGGCGAATAATAGGAGTGAAGCTAGACGGGAACCGATGGCGAACTCGATACAACCATGAGCTGTATGAAATTTTTAACGAACTGGACATCTCAACTATTGTAAGACTGCGAAAGCTGCAATGGGCTGGACACATGAATTGTATGGATGAACAACGGATACCCAAGAAGGTATTCGTTGGGAGAATTGAAGGCCAGTGGGCAAACCGAGGAAACGCTGGTCTGACTCGGTCTCCGAAGACATTTCATCGCTGCTCGGATTATGAAATTGGAGGACGCGGTCAATGGACCGAAACAGACACTATTTGCAGGAAGTGAAAACCCGAATGGGCCGTAGTGCTACGCATAAGAAGAAAAATGTATACGGTGAATTTGATATTATTTGCTAAATTATTTAGGATACTGCACAGGAAACCAAACAATTTTGTTTTGAGCCCGTTTATTTGCAACAAATACCATCTGCGTAACAAAACTATTTACTGGAGTGTTTTGTAAAGTGAATTGCTTATTTAAAAGTAACAGAGATGCTGGATTTTCTATTGCAAGAGCTTCTTCTTGGATGTAAACTTTTCCCATTAAAATAGAAATGACTTTTGTTTAGGCATGTATCCACCAAGCTAATCAGCTTATTCGCCTCGTCCAAAGAATCAATTTTAAATTTTACATCTTCAAACAGGATACTTTTTAGTTTTTGCGCGCGAATCGCAAGAGAATAAATTCCATTTACCAGACGATACAAGCTTTGTGCTATGCGAAAGTTCTTGGCTTGTCAGTTTTTCTATTAATTTATTTACACTTTTCAAAGCGCCCTTCGAAGTAAACTCAATTCTATCCCGGGGCGCAACAACATGATACCATAGTCTTAGAACATTAGTATCTTTATGAAGATTCACTAAATCGTACATCAAATTGGAATAGAAACATTCGAAATCTTAAGATTCAAACGATTTGTAGAAGATTGTATTAATGTGCAGTTCACCCCGTGAACGACTTGATAATTCAGCCAATGCAACCACTAAATTCGTTCACAACGCGTATGCTGTTTTGTTGACAATATGATTCCACAAACTTGTTGCATAACACGCCTAGCGATACCCAGCAGATATCGGTCAGCCCTACACTATTTCAATCAGCTGGAAAGTGTTGGAATGACAGATATTTGCTATTACTCACCACTTGATGTCGTGAGTGTGCGGAGTAAAGGTTTGCCACTGAACCACGACTTGACGTCGGGAATGGGTGCTGGTACACGATTCTTTGTAAAGTTTGGTTAGCAGTTGCCGCTGCGGTCGTTGACGCTCCGTCGTTCTTGTGGATTTTTGTGATTTGTTCGCTATACCTATTTGGAAGGTGAAAAGTCTGCAAATTGCATAAATATGGGAGCCGCCCGAATTAAGTTGTTGTATAGAAAAACGCCGCACACTCTTGTCAATTTCATATCCTACATGTCATTTTGATAGTTAACCCGAGATTGTGCACTGTTTGCTCCAGTTCACCGTAATCTGAAATGCTTATGGAATAAAGTTCTCAGGTAAAAGTGTCGATCAGTCAGAGTCCTAGATCCTTTATTAATGGTTCACTCTCAGCATTCGTGGCAAGGCTTGTGAACAATTTGAGCATTATATGCTCTCTGCATTGAGATCAGGAAAGTGTGGAGCGGTTATTTGGATCTCGGGGAAAAGCAGGCTAAAAAGCGAGTGATTCACCAAGGGCTGTGTCGGCGCGCATAGCCAGATTTGATGTGAATAGAGCGACGAGCAAGGAGAGCCCATTGTGTTTGCGGGCGATGTGTTCTAGCGTGTTACACGTTCATTGCTGGGCGAAGCGAAGAAAGCAACGTTTTCGCTAATACACCTGTTTTTTCGCCTATTCTATCAACAAATCGAATCCGCCGGTGGCTGACAGTTGGTGTCCCGACAGTTCCTTCACCAGCCGCGAAACAAGAGAGGCTATGCTAGGTTTAAATAGTTTTTAAGTCAATCGTGGGTTACGGATAAAGAAGCGTTCCTAGTTAACTGTTATAGAAAAAATTATGAAATACTATATGCTTCACAAAATATGTTTACGCACACCAAAATTCTGGTTCTATCATAAATATCCACAGTACCAAAGAATTTCCATAAATTACTTGATGAAAATTTTATTTACGCCCGTTGGTAATTGATGTATGAATGTAGTATAACGTAACTCTTTTGAGAAAATTGATACGTACTTTGGGACGCCACAGCCATTTCATAATAAGGCGATATTATTTAAGAGTGCGATGGAATTATGTATTTATGTGCTACTAGGGACTGAAATCATTACATTCCAGGCATTACTTTCATGGCTATTTTTTTTAAATGCTAAATAAATTTTAAGCGTTTTATCTTTATATTTCTTATTGGTGCTTTTAAAATAACAGCCGAAAGGAAGTTTCCCAGGCAAATACAGCAGAGAGAAAAACGGATTGAATTCTTTTCACTTTTATATATATATATATATATATATATATATATATATATATATATATATATAAAAGTGAAAAGAATTCAATCCGTTTTTCTCTCTGCTGTATTTGCCTGGGAAACTTCCTTTCGGCTGTTATTTTAAAAGCACCAATAAGAAATATAAAGATAAAACGCTTAAAATTTATTTAGCATTTAAAAAAAATAGCCATGAAAGTAATGCCTGGAATGTAATGATTTCAGTCCCTAGTAGCACATAAATACATAATTCCATCGCACTCTTAAATAATATCGCCTTATTATGAAATGGCTGTGGCGTCCCAAAGTACGTATCAATTTTCTCAAAAGAGTTACGTTATACTACATTCATACATCAATTACCAACGGGCGTAAATAAAATTTTCATCAAGTAATTTATGGAAATTCTTTGGTACTGTGGATATTTATGATAGAACCAGAATTTTGGTGTGCGTAAACATATTTTGTGAAGCATATAGTATTTCATAATTTTTTCTATAACAGTTAACTAGGAACGCTTCTTTATCCGTAACCCACGATTGACTTAAAAACTATTTAAACCTAGCATAGCCTCTCTTGTTTCGCGGCTGGTGAAGGAACTGTCGGGACACCAACTGTCAGCCACCGGCGGATTCGATTTGTTGATAGAATAGGCGAAAAAACAGGTGTATTAGCGAAAACGTTGCTTTCTTCGCTTCGCCCAGCAATGAACGTGTAACACGCTAGAACACATCGCCCGCAAACACAATGGGCTCTCCTTGCTCGTCGCTCTATTCACATCAAATCTGGCTATGCGCGCCGACACAGCCCTTGGTGAATCACTCGCTTTTTAGCCTGCTTTTCCCCGAGATCCAAATAACCGCTCCACACTTTCCTGATCTCAATGCAGAGAGCATATAATGCTCAAATTGTTCACAAGCCTTGCCACGAATGCTGAGAGTGAACCATTAATAAAGGATCTAGGACTCTGACTGATCGACACTTTTACCTGAGAACTTTATTCCATAAGCATTTCAGATTACGGTGAACTGGAGCAAACAGTGCACAATCTCGGGTTAACTATCAAAATGACATGTAGGATATGAAATTGACAAGAGTGTGCGGCGTTTTTCTATACAACAACTTAATTCGGGCGGCTCCCATATTTATGCAATTTGCAGACTTTTCACCTTCCAAATAGGTATAGCGAACAAATCACAAAAATCCACAAGAACGACGGAGCGTCAACGACCGCAGCGGCAACTGCTAACCAAACTTTACAAAGAATCGTGTACCAGCACCCATTCCCGACGTCAAGTCGTGGTTCAGTGGCAAACCTTTACTCCGCACACTCACGACATCAAGTGGTGAGTAATAGCAAATATCTGTCATTCCAACACTTTCCAGCTGATTGAAATAGTGTAGGGCTGACCGATATCTGCTGGGTATCGCTAGGCGTGTTATGCAACAAGTTTGTGGAATCATATTGTCAACAAAACAGCATACGCGTTGTGAACGAATTTAGTGGTTGCATTGGCTGAATTATCAAGTCGTTCACGGGGTGAACTGCACATTAATACAATCTTCTACAAATCGTTTGAATCTTAAGATTTCGAATGTTTCTATTCCAATTTGATGTACGATTTAGTGAATCTTCATAAAGATACTAATGTTCTAAGACTATGGTATCATGTTGTTGCGCCCCGGGATAGAATTGAGTTTACTTCGAAGGGCGCTTTGAAAAGTGTAAATAAATTAATAGAAAAACTGACAAGCCAAGAACTTTCGCATAGCACAAAGCTTGTATCGTCTGGTAAATGGAATTTATTCTCTTGCGATTCGCGCGCAAAAACTAAAAAGTATCCTGTTTGAAGATGTAAAATTTAAAATTGATTCTTTGGACGAGGCGAATAAGCTGATTAGCTTGGTGGATACATGCCTAAACAAAAGTCATTTCTATTTTAATGGGAAAAGTTTACATCCAAGAAGAAGCTCTTGCAATAGAAAATCCAGCATCTCTGTTACTTTTAAATAAGCAATTCACTTTACAAAACACTCCAGTAAATAGTTTTGTTACGCAGATGGTATTTGTTGCAAATAAACGGGCTCAAAACAAAATTGTTTGGTTTCCTGTGCAGTATCCTAAATAATTTAGCAAATAATATCAAATTCACCGTATACATTTTTCTTCTTATGCGTAGCACTACGGCCCATTCGGGTTTTCACTTCCTGCAAATAGTGTCTGTTTCGGTCCATTGACCGCGTCCTCCAATTTCATAATCCGAGCAGCGATGAAATGTCTTCGGAGACCGAGTCAGACCAGCGTTTCCTCGGTTTGCCCACTGGCCTTCAATTCTCCCAACGAATACCTTCTTGGGTATCCGTTGTTCATCCATACAATTCATGTGTCCAGCCCATTGCAGCTTTCGCAGTCTTACAATAGTTGAGATGTCCAGTTCGTTAAAAATTTCATACAGCTCATGGTTGTATCGAGTTCGCCATCGGTTCCCGTCTAGCTTCACTCCTATTATTCGCCCAGGACCCATTGCTCAAAGGCGCTCAATATATTCGCAGATGCTTGGTTAGGGTCCATGTTTCACACCCATAGCATAACACAGGTTTTATCACAGATTTGTGTACTTGGAGCTTTATTTTCTTGTGTATGCAACTGGTTTTCAAGATCGTTAAAACTTATCAAAATATTTTATTTGCGAGCTGTCTCTTTCATTACCCATTTTCGTTATTCTGGTACATAAATATACAAATCTGACAACGTTTTGGTACTGTATTCGCCAAGTGTGATATTTTGCGCATTTGAGACATTTGTTTTATTTTTGATGATTTGTAGCCCTACTAGTTTTGCTTCGCTGTCGAGTTTCAGGAAAAGTTCTTTGGCAGTTTTTAATGACTACGACAAAATTTTGATGTCATCTGCATAGGCTACTACTTGGCTTGACTTGTATAGTAATGTACCTTGCATATCGACAGGTAGCTTCCTTATGACGTACTCCAGAGCCAAATTGAATAGAAATAAGGCCAGCTCATTTTCCTGCTTTTGTCCGATATTTGTACCAAAGCCAACGGAGAGTTGGTTATCGGTGCCGATTTGGGAGGTCGTTGACGTCATTGTCATTTTAGTAAGATGGACTGATTTGGCTGGGATGCCTACGCAAAGCATTATTTGATACAGTACATTACGATTAATATTATCGTATGCTTGCTTAAAGTCAACGAAAATTTGGCGCATGTCTATGTTGAACTCCCAGCATTTTTCAAGTACCTGCTTGACTGTGAACAGTTGGTCTATTGTCGATCTACGTGCTCTAAAACCACCTTGATACCCCCCAAAAATACTGTAGAAATTAGATCATACCTAAGGTTTATCTTTGAAATTACAAAATAATAAATTAAAATTGAATTGAAATCATTGAATATTTTATATGTCGCTCAAAATAATGGATGTAACAAAGGCCACGGTTATAATCTTTGCTACCCCCGGACCCGGAAAGCTCGTCCGGAGACGTGCGCATGCGCCACTCGCTTTGCCCACGGACCCAGATTAAGCCGCCAAGCAAGAACACGGCTCACCAGAACTTAAGGAAAATACCTATGGGTGAATTCCGCACTTCTTCGGACTTCCTACTCCCGAAAATATCACCTCGATGTATCCTCTTCTATCCACCACATTCGAACGCCGCAAAGGAACCAAATAGTGTTTATCTCTGCTTAGGATACCATCAGAACCAAGGTTCACACTCACGGTGCTGAAGTAAAGTGATCGCTTTTTCAATAATTCTCCAATACACAATTATTTAGCGAAATTTGTTAATTCACTTCACTTATTTTTTGGTAAATTTTTTTTCACTAATCAATATAAATTCACAATTTGATAAAGAAACCTAATAACTATATGGACTTACAAGAAAGGGGGATCCCCGAAACACTGACGTGGCCGGATATTGTCAACTCCTTCCACCTCGACTCCTCTCTCAAGCTCTTAAGAATGCTTCTTTTTCGTCGTAGCACTACAGCCTCTCTCGGACCTTTGCTTCGTGAAAAAAGCGCCTTCAACTGTCTCGGTCCATTCACCGCGTCCCCCAATTTTGAAATCCGAACAGCGATGAACTGGCTTCGTCGAACCAGCGCTTCCTCGGTTTCCCCACTGGTCTCTGACCTTCAAGTTCTCCTAACGAATACCTTTTCGGGTATCCGTTGTTCGTCCAGACGCTCTATGTGGCCAGCCCATTACAGCTTCCACAGTCTTACAATCGTTGAGACCTCCGGCTCGTCACTCGTATTTTGTGCTTGTAACCACCAGTGGTTGCTTATATATATATATATATATATATATTTATATATATATATATATATATATATATATATATATATATATATATATATATATATATATATATATATATATAGGGTGGTCCAAACAAAACGCACGATATCAATTGTAAATAAAACAAAAAGCTACCAGAGAATTATGATATTTTTTATTATAATAAGAGCATCTATGACAATTATGTGCGAAATAAAATATCGCCAAAATGTTCGCCATAGCTACAGCGGTAGTCCATATTTTCAATGACTCTGAGACATAATTGATGTTCAATGTCGTTAATGTACTGAATTATTCATCCTTTAGCTCCTTATTGACGTAGCTTTTTATTTTAAATATCCACAGAGAAAGAAGTCCAATGGTGTCAAATCAAATGATCGTGGTGGCCAACTAACATCGCCATAACGTGAAATCACACGGCCATTGAATTTCTTGCGCAAAAGAACGATTGTTTCGTTGGCTGTGTGGCAAGTGGCACCAACAAGTTGGAACCACATATCGTCCAGGTCCATAACCTCCATTTCTGGCCACAAGTAGTCCGTTATCATCTCGCAATAGCGAACATCACTCACGGTAACTGCTTGGCCGTCCTCATTTTCGAAGAAGTACGGCCTGATGACGCCGCCTGCCCATAAACCGCATCAAACAGTCACTCTTTGTGGATGCATCGTCTTTTCAACAATCACTCGTGGATTCTCATTTGCCCAAATGCAGCAGTTCTGCTTGATAACGAATCCACTGAGGTGAAATTGTGCCTCGTCATTGTAAAGTCACCATTCCCTTCTGTTTGTATTGCCGACGCATGAAATGGTCAGTAGGCTTCAGATCTTGAGTCAATTGAATTTTTTGAGCATGTGAATTCAAATCTTTATTCATAATTCGCATCAGTGATGTTCTTGAGATGTTCAATTGTTGGGCACGATGACGAGTCGAGGTTGACAGCTCTTCTGCCACACTATCGCCAACAACAGCATGTTTTCCACAGAACGTACTGGGCGAGTATGTTCAGGTGATTTCACATTTCCTACAGAACCGGTTTGCTGAAATTTGCGCACGATTCTCCCGATTGTGGACACATTTGGCCAATTATTCTGACCGAAAAAATCAGGAAGTGCACAAAATGCATTTTGATTTGAACGCCCATTTTCGTAAAAGGCTTCAAAAATCTTAACGCGCTGCTTAATTGTGTACCTCTCCATGGTTGAATTTGTCAAACACTGGGCGAAAAACTTGACATTAAGATATGACTCACAATTAACTTCGTACATTATGGTTGGACCACCCTTATATATATATATATATATATATATATATATATATATATATATATATATATATATATATATATATATATATAGTATATCTTTGGTTCAAATCTACTGGTGGTACTGCTTTTCAGTGCATTTTAACGCAGTTATTGAATTTTTGAGTACTTCTCGTTTCTCTTTTGCTACGCGATGAATGTCAACTACAGTAGATGACAGTAGTCACTGTTTACAGTTACCCTTGTCGGCCGTGATCGCGGAACAATTTTAAATGTTTGGGTTACCCCGTCCGGAGTAGTTTATCATCGCCGGGGTTTTTTTCAATAATCCGCGGATTGCATTGAGTCACTGTGACGCTTGCCGCCAAATAAAGTGTAAGTGATTGAGCAATGAGTTTTGTCGGAGGTATCAGAAATGCAGAAAAATCGTCTTTCCATACTTTGTGCAATATTCCATATTTGCCGATCGAAAGCATCTCTTCTCGTGAGATTTATTTCATGAGTATTTCTTCCATAACTATTGCCATGCCGATTAAATATTTTTGGCAAGCTGTGCAGCACACTTTGACTTTTCTCGGCTTGTGAGGCTACATTACTGCTTTTGGATTGATCGCTTGGTTTAAATTTTCATCTCATTGGATGCTGATCGTGGAAAATCCAGTTGAATATGAAATGGCTCGCCCTCACAACAGAGGTTGGAGTATCAAAATTGTCGAGCGCGAAACCCTTCCGGAGCATGTTATCAAATTGAAAATTGAATTTTCACAAGCGAGGTTGTGGTCCAAATTCATCAATTCATTTTTCTAACCTTTGTCAAAATTTATTTTGCCCGCGGCTGATTTTTGTTCCCTGCTGACCCCGCTGATATTAGTTTATACTGTCAGAGCTTGTGCTGCTTTCGCCCTATGGAAGATTGGACCACCAGATGAGACTCCACTAGAATCACTATTTGTCCTAGCAAATACGTTTTGCACCGAATTTAATTTGAATTCACCGATATATGCTTGGCTACTTGCAGCAAGTTGATTGAAAACGGAATGATTCTTTGCCGCGTTTATTGTGTCAATCTGCTTCTTAACATCTTGTAATTGAGGACGTTCTTGTTGCTGCTGGTAACGATTCTGCATGAATGTTTCAAGCGATATTTATCTCTGTTCAACTGGAGGTTCTTGTATGATAAAGCTCTGACGATTATTTCGCGGAATTTTCGTTCATTGATTGCATTAGGAGATTATGAATTCGCGTTCACTTTTTGATGTTATTCAGGTAATTTAGTGTTAAAACAGCCCGCGTTATTATTAATCTACCTTCACGTTCTGGTATTGTCTTAAGTTGCTTCAGATAGAATTCTGGATCTTGATCATGGATTTGCACTTACTCGTATTTTGAAGACATCATACAACTTGACTACTCGGGTATGATCTGAAGTTGTGTGTACATTGTATTCTCGTGAGGCATGTTTGATATAATTAGCTTTCTTATCTTCCTTCCGATCCTTATGCAGCTAATGCACTTTACACGCTGCACATCGTTGTTCTTTAGAGTCGAAGCTTTGTAAACTTCCGAAATGCCTATTTTGCCGAGGAGCATTAACAGCAAGTATCAATCATTCAACAAAGAGTGATTGTGGAACGTGACTGATCTTCGTTCAATGTTCACTTCAGTTCCCTCGTCTGCAAATTACTTTTACGCTCCAGCTGCTCCATCTCGAGTAGCTGATTGGCGTCCTTCTTCTTTAGCGCATTCTGTTTTAACGTTAATTTGTCATAGTGATTCGATGCGATGTAGTCCGATGACACGGGATAGTTGTTATGGACGTGGCGCTCGTTACGGGACGTCGGTAGCATTGTTGTTCGATTTATATTGTTGGACGTCGAAGATCGAACTCAGATGCTTTTGGGCCTACGGAGTCAAAGCTTGCTGTTGAAATAAGGCTTGCTACGATGCTACCCGTGCTTTGTGTATGTGCTGATGATAGCGACGGTTGTGACTGTTGTTGTAGTTCTTAAACTAACCTACACTTGCAAGCTACATAATTACATTTAATAACTTATCGTCTACTCATTATTTAACATCTGTCATTTAAATTTTATGAAAAATGAATCTAACAGATTAGTTTGGGATCTCTTCAAAATGTTTCAAGCATCTTCGAATTTATTTAAGTTAGACGTTGTGTGTGATATACGAGTCTTTTCCCATAGGTATTTCAACGTAACGTAGAAGCCGAGAAATACGTTATATACTGCGAAGGATACCAACCTTCATTATGGTAAAAAATACATTTCGTTAGAAATACTGATCCAATTAGGATATCAATCTCATGTTTTTCAATAAAAATACATTAAATAAACTAGTTTTCAATTATCAAATTGATAACAAGCTGAATCAAATTGTAAAAAGTCCATTTAAACTCGGCGAAATTATTGCTGAAAATACAAATCCAACATTTACAAACTGAAGCATGAAATATTTCACCAAAACATCTTTCAAGATTATTATCGACGCATTACCATTAAATTATATATGTATTATTCAAAATAAAGCAAAATGAAAAAAACATATAGTCCTCTTCGATATGAATCGCTCTGTAAGAGATTGTTTGTTGAGGAAAAAACTTAAGCTGCAGGATCCTTTTCAAAGCAAATTGAGGGAGTCCTAAAAAATAGATCTTACGCATATGTCCACTAAAACGGTTTTACTATACATTATTTTTTTAGACGAGTGGAATAATTGCTCCAGATACAAAAATTCATTAACTCAACCCCAGGATACAAAGTTTGAACATATGATGTTCATATGCCTTACGTCCATATGTGGGTTCGGATCATGCGGACAATGAAGTCGAGATAAAGAATTGAGCGAGGGTTGATTTGATTCATTCATACTCAAAACGAAAGCGATAAGGATTACTTTTGATTTTGAATCAATTTTTTATATGATTCATAATATGAAACGTACATAAATGTTGCTTAAGACCCTTATCCTCGTATCTAAAACATAAATAGAATGTTAAGTCATTGTTAAGGTATATTTGATGATAACTCGTAATTAAAAAGATGTACTTACATTTGCAGTGGTTGCAACGTCAGCTCCAAATAATGAAGCCGAACTCCAACTTTATCGTGTTCTTCAGCGAGCAAGTCTGCTAGCATACTATGATACACTTTTAGAAATGGGTAATTTATTGAGTTTCTAATTAGAGAAATCGTTTTGAAATCGCATGCATTTTTTAATATACTCGTACAGGCGGTGATGATGTTCAGCAATTGTGTGATGCTGGGGAAGAAGAGTTCCTGGAAATCATGGCGTTGGTAGGAATGGCATCGAAGCCTCTGCACGTAAGAAGGTTGCAAAAGGCGTTACATGAATGGGCAAACAACCCATTGGCCTTTCAGACGCCTCTCCCTAGTGTGGGTAAGCTTTTACAATCAATTTAATAAGCTCATTTCGTGAATCTCATTCTAAAATCGTTAATAAATTATTTCATTCCAGATCCAAATCAACTAGTATACAGTCCTGAATCGTCAACATCACGAAGTAAATTTATGATTACACCTGCCTTTACTCCCACACCACTCATGGGAACAGTACCCCATGCGAATGTTGGCCTCAGCACAATGACGACTCCAACGGGAACTGCCTCACATGTAACCTCAAGCTCTCCTCAATTGACTCCTACTTTGACTGATGCACAGGTTGCTCGATTGAGTATAGCGGCTGAAAAATTGGCGCGGGAACTGCCACAACGAGAGCCGCGAGCTCATAGTTCCAAGAAAAGGACTAGCAGAGAAATTGAGCAAGTTATGGCCATGAGTGAAAATGACCCGCGAAGAATGGATGAAATACGTAAATATGCTGCAATATACGGTCGATTTGACTGCAAAAGACGAGCGGAAAAACCTCTAACTCTTCACGAGGTAATCAAATAAACTAATGTTTGATTATGCCTATTTTAACGACAAATCTTTTTTCCAGGTGTGTATCAACGAAGCTGCTGCTCAAATCTGCCGCTTTGTTCCGCCATTATTGACTCGACGAGATGAGCTATTCCCGCTTGCTAGAAAAATCGTGAAAGATTGTGGTTTTGGTCATTCAGCTAGTATAGCCCGATTTGGGCTAGTTCAGCAACAACCTAGATCAGACGAAGGAGACATATCTGGTCTAGGGAAAAGACCACGCTTGTCTAGTGATACAACAACCTCTTCTGACTATTGCAAGGTAACTAGTGGACTTCAAAGAACTGAAAGCTACAGTCAATCTTTGAAGGATATTCCAACGATTTGCTTGGATTAGATAATTGGCGAAAAATCTCTGAGATCCCAAAATTCGCTTTGATGCTTCCACGCAAATGCTAGTTACTTCTTGCTTTTTCTTCATTTGCACAATTTCACTACTAATTCTGAATGCTTTAATGCTTTGTCTTGCAGCAAACCACATCGCAATATTATTATCCGCCATAAAAATGTGGCGGGCATTATAGCCTGCGCTACAGGGAATATCATCAATTTGAGCTAAGC
Source organism: Odontomyia ornata (assembly GCA_963969285.1). Lineage (NCBI taxonomy): Eukaryota > Metazoa > Arthropoda > Insecta > Diptera > Stratiomyidae > Odontomyia > Odontomyia ornata. The sequence continues at coordinate 182,645,789 of OZ017741.1, read as the reverse complement.
AATGCTATTTAATTGAATGAAGCAATGCTATTTAATTGAATGAATCAATTTTGTAGATGATTCCAATTGATTGCTTTAGATTTATAATTTTGCATGATTATGCTTTTGGTAAAACTTTTGTAGCATGTGCTTTCAGTAGATATTTTGCAAGCTAGAAGCAAACTGTATTAAGTTGTCGAAGCATGGATATGGGATTCGTTTCTTAATTTTTGCTCTAAGTGTATCAAAGTGTACACATTAGTTAAAGATATAAGTGGTTGAACCGATCAAAGACCCTAACGACTCAATCTTCAGAATTATATTAAAATATTTAAGAAGACTTTATTTCGGCTGGACAATTGGTGTATGTCATTATTTTTACAGCATAAATTATGTACCTCAGAGTTCATCATCGTCTATGGGATAGCTCCAATTCAGGCCTTCGCGTCCAGTAGCAGTCGCCTCCAATCGTCGCGGTCGTGCGACCTCGCTTAACGATTGGAGATCCCAAGCAGGAATCCGCTGTCAGCGTCAATTGAATCTTCCCATCGAATCGTTACCCGTGCACTCTACACTTCTGAGGAGCCTGTGGTTGTCTATTCTCTCAACATGTCCTGCCCATTGCAGTTTGCGTGACTTTACACATACGGACACAGGTGGGTCGTCAAAGAGATTATACAGCTCGTCGTTGTAATAGAGTCTTCACTCTGCTCCATGCTTTACTGGGGCATTTATCCTGTTGAGCACTTATTACCGATTCTCTAGCTGCCCCATCGATATATTGGGGTTACTCCGGCGAAGGCTCCACCGACCTAAGCTAATTCACCCGAAGACGGGCGTGGGCACCATTGTTCGATTCTTCGAGCCTCTCAAGGGGTCGTCCAAACGAGAAGACGACCGTCCGGAGCGAAATTAACAAATATGCAAGTTTTGTGACTCACCGCCCCTTAGCTGCGAAAATCACCTACAAAAAGAAACTCTACCACGCAAAACGAGTTAAGGTGTTTCGCCAATACACAAAACTCGTAGTTTCCCACAACAGGGCAACCGAAATTACCTATAACGCCACTAACTTTCACCGCACCCGCGAACACTACCACCTGACTTAATCTCTTTAGGTCTTCCTGCCTGGTAAATGTCCCGGGAAAAGAATTCCCGAGCCACACCTTTCACAGCTGAAAAGGAAAGTTGCTATGTCGAATAGTAGCGAGGAAAGTAGAATCTACAATTTTCTTTATTCGACTTGAGTAACACTCTACTCTTAGAGTCCGCGTGGCTTAGTGGTTAGCCTGTTCAGTTATGATACGTGCTGGTTTAAAATTAGAACGTACCGCAGCTCGGTGGACGTACACACGGCCAAAGCGTGATAATGATCATAGCACCTTGTGAATTGCCGATGCATTAGATGGATCATGACAATGAGATACTCTAACTATCTCTAAGCGAAGGCCCGAAAGGGGCTGTAGGGCTACGAAGAAGAATACTCTACACTTCATTAAATATTTGATCAATATAAGATAAAATTAAAGCTACTTACAGTTATTCCCTACTCTACTAAGGGGCCTTTCGTTTTCGTGATTATCGCCACCGCACAGTTATCTCGTCCCAATCTAATTTTCATATATCCAAGGCTCGTCTCCTATTTAATGTTCCGGTATCCAGGGTTCGTCTCCAATTCCTCGTCAAAAATGTTGTTGCTGATAAACGCTCTGCTATACCTCCGTCGGTTACTCGAAAAACTCTCAAAAGAAAAACAAAGCTCGCCAATCTTCCCGGGCTTAAATAACTTCCGGGTTAACATTCTTTTTTCTTCCCCTCCACCGGGAAAATCATGTTTTAGAGTGCTTTTTTTTCGTTTGTTCGAGTAATTCCCCTCGCTTGACTTCACTCATAACAACTTCCACTCGGTGGCGATCTTAGTGGAAATTAAGTATATTAGTGGAAATTAAGTATATTACTGTGTGCATTTGACTGACAGTTCGAACTGTTAGTATTGTTTATTTACATCGCGACGCTAGATGAGGATTTCGCAATAATCCTCGCTGTTTCCTTTTTCCCTTGAGCCAGCGCTAATATTTCTTAGTTTTTCTTGTCCCCGTCGGTAGTTTAATCACCGTGCCAACGGCTGAAGTGGCGTGTGTGTATATTTATCAGCCAGTTTTAACTAACTTTGGCCGTTGAATCTCTCCTCGGGAATGTCGCGATTTCCTTCATTTAGATTTCCGTGGTGGAATATAGTGAATTTGGTGCGAATAAGTGAATACTACGCTTCGGCACGATGCCGATAGCCAGTTAGGAGAGGAGGTCAGAAATTCAACAGTTGTATCCGTGTTTCTTTCATGTAGTTTAGTGAATTTATCAGCTTCCTCTCGTTTGAGCTTGGCGTAATCGGCTGTCATTTGTTGGCGTGCCAAAATGAGTTTTTGTTTGATATTTTTAAGCTCATTCATAGCCTCTGGTTTGGCTGAAAACTCATCCCGAAGCTCTACCAGTTGTTTTGTGTGGACGTCCCGTAGTTCAGCTATTTGACATCGAACATTGCGTGTAACGCTTCAGCATTAATTGTTGAAACATGCTCAGTTGTTTTCAGTTTCGCATATTTTTCCCGAAGACCATTGATTTGTTCTTCAAGAGTTCGCTTCTTGTTCTTGGACTCTCGCATTGATTCCTACAATGACGTCATCCAGGCTTCATGTTGTGAGCTCAACAAACGGCATTCGCCTAAGTCCTTTCCATATCTAAAAACATTTTTATTTGAATCTGTTTGTAATGCCTCCAGATTTTGACATCTTGTGCGATATTTTTAGTTTCCGGTTTAATTTTACTACTATATAGTAGAGCCGCAGTGAATTTCTCTTCAACCTTACCACCTGGATCAGGTATTATTCATTTTCATCTCACTGTAACTATCCATGCATACGGCTTGTCCAACTTTCGACAGATCACGCAAAAGATTCGAGAGCATTCCATAAATTTGTTTCTTATGATGTGCTGACATACCTTTCAGTTGTTGCAACTCTGATGTACCGACATTCTATGTGGCCTGTTTTTATTGCAATTCCTTGTTCATAGTATCAATATCTTTGTTTTTGGCCCCGATTTCTGGTGATTTTTGATCGTAGTTTACAGTCAATTCTTCTAGAACTCGAAGCACTCCTTTCACCTCCTCCTTAGCACTTTCGTTTTCTTGTTGTTGCTACTTTTAATTTACGTTACGCCTCGAGTTTGTGCTTTATTCGTCTTGCCACTAACGAAGTTTTGAATTCGCGAGTGCCTTCCTTTGGTATGCGTGCCATTACTGCCTCAGCAGCATCTCTGGCTTCGGTACTTAGCTCGTTCCTCTTTGGTGGCATGTATGCATCTTTGATGGATCTGTGTGAGTGTGAAGATTTTTGCGGCGGGATCGTTAAGTTTGTGTCCTTGACCGAAAGCTCAGTGGCTGCACACCAGATAGGGGAGTCGGGTTTGACGACAGCCTCACGTTTAGATCCGCACTCAAAATCGTTTCCCTGTAAATTTCGCCAGCACTCTGGTTTGAATTTGCATTAGTCGAATTATATACTGCATCAAAATTCATTCGGAGTCTATGTCGGCAAGTAGATCAATGAAAACACAGGCAGAATGAAACCTTGGCTTGGTTCATTACGCATGAGCTGTGCTTTATTTGTAAAGTTTCCTTCCCCAAAAATATTCAACGTCATCTATGTACACGACACATTCTTTTAAATCAGTGAGCGCAAAGTCGATGTAAAGTGAAAACGGAAGAAGAAGTGACCATTGGCATCCATAATAGAGGTTTGTTTGATCATGACACTGTCAATAGTCTGGAACATTCACTATATGTTTAGCTTCCTGTCCTCTGAACGGTTTCAGCTAAATCCAATTTAGCAAACGAATAGTCCATCAACACTTCGCAAAACATTTTCCTATAACGACCATTCATAACACCGATGTAATGACGAAAATTCATTTAAACTGAAACTTGTCTTGAGATTCGCGGCGGCAAATATTTGATTTGATTCAAAAACTTGGCGCAACTGTTGATACTGATTCGCATCATTTCGCTGTTCTATAAGGTGGGGCAAATGCAAGTTTTTTTTTTAAATGCAACAAAATGAACAAAAATTAAATTCTTTTTTCTTATATTTTGGCTTTATTCGCAAGAACAAACCTTTCTGTTAGTTGTAAAATAAAATTTCATTCATATGGCTGCCACGGCTAGGCAATCCTGTCGGCCCAATTCGCCAAGACATTATTGATTGTTTCGGCCGCAATCTGAGCAATGATTTGTAGAATATTACATTTCAGTGCTTAAATCATTTGTAGAGCTTCCGCATGACATTGAACTTTCACAGCGCCCCATAAAAAGAAGTCCAATCAAATCGCAGCTTCGAGGCGGGCAATTGAAATCGCCAAGGCGGCTGATTATATGATTTCTGAATTTTGTGAGCAAAAGGTCGATTGTTTGATAAGCTGTATGGAATGGCGCACCATCCTGTTGAAATCAAAGGTCAGTCAAGTCCAAATTCTCAATCTCCGGTCACAAAAAGTCGGTTGTCATGCCTCTGTAGCGCTCTCCGTTTACCGAAATAGTATTTCCAGCCTCATTTTCAAAGAATCACGGGCCAATGATGCCACCACTCCAGAATCCACACCACACTGTCACTCGATGAGGATGAATTAACTAATCAACAATTACATGTGGATTTCCGAGCCTCAGATGCGGCAGTTTTGTTTGTTCACATAGTCGAAGAGATCAAAATGTGCCTCATCAGAAAAAAGGATTTTTTTTAGAACAATTGGCATCCAGTTCGAGCTGCTCTAATGACCAAACTGCGAAGCGATAACGAGGCGAATGGTCATTCAGCTTCAATTTGTGAGTCATTTGGATCTTGTAAGCAAATAATCCAAGGTCTTTGTGCAAAATTCTTCTCAGGCTCGTGCGTCTAATGTTGAGTTGTTGCGATCGTTGGCGAATTGATGTTCTAGGATTGAATCGCACACTCTCGGCTACAGTAACCACATTATCCGGGGTGTGCACCGTAAGAGTACGGGAATCGTGAGTATTTCCAGTAGCATGCCTGTCTTTCGAACTTTCTTCACAAATTTACGTACAGTAGGCGCAGCGGATGTCTCATTTCGGCAAGAACTTCTTTTCAAAAAACGCACTGTTTGAGCAACATAGCACTCATTTTTGAAATAAGATACCATTATTTCCCAACGTTGTTCAAACGTAAATTGATTCATTTTGTTCCTTGAAGGGTTAAACTGACTCACTAACATAATTTTGAGCGGGAAACAGCCAACAGTGTCAAAATAACATGTGATTTAAAAAGAAACTGCTATATAGCTGGTAGATTAAATTGTTCCATAGACTTTTTTCCAGGTTAATACAATAAGCACGTAAGTGGGCGATTGTTTTTACACCTTTTGGATTAGTAAGTGCATTCAACAAAAGTTTGGAATGACAAAAAGGCACTAAACATACACCATAAGAGGGAGGTAACTGGTACAATTGCTACCTCCTAAAGGAGCGGAGAAGTTCCGGCTGGGATTTACGGGCCAAAGAAGCTCGTCCGGACATGGGCGTAGGCGCCACTGGCTTAACTTACAGATCCCTTTCGAACCACCAAGCGAGAACGTGGAATTTATCAAAACACTTCACTTCCTTCCTACCCTCGAATCGTTACTTCACGGGGATCCTAAGAATGAACTATTACCTAGCGGAACACTTCGTAACGCAACCAAATAATTTTAATCTCGTGAAAACACTCGGAAGATGCCTATGGCTAAATTCCGCAAAGAAGTCGGACAATTGAATTCCCTATGTAGAATTACGTCCACGTGGAAACACCACCCAAACCAAAGTTCACAGGTTTAATCTGTGAATCGATCACTATGTTAGAAAAATCTAACGCCAAGGTGAAGACTTGTTTAATTTTATCAAGCTGTTCAAACAAATTTAAAATTAGGATAGAAACTTAAATCTACTTATATGAATGGGCGCCCTCGAGGTTTTGTCGCTGCCGGATACTTCCCACCTCGTTACTGAGTATTTCGTCGCTCCAATCGTCACTTTGTATTCAATCGCTCCAATTCCCGTCGTTTTGTATTCATTCATTCCAATTTCCTTCGCTTTGTATGCAATCGCTCCAATTTCCTTCGCTTTGTTGACAATCTTTGCGTCCGCCACTACTGAAAAGAGAAAAAAGACTGCCAAGTATCTTCGCTTGAGATTCACTTCAGACCTTAGCACTTCTGATCGCTTTGCTCGTAAAAAGGACCGCAACCATCACTCCGAGGTTCCTTTACACCTCATGTCTACCGGGAATCAAAATTCACCGCCGTCCCGGGGGAATTGAACATTTGTTCCATCGAGTCTTGCGCGCGTGCAGCTACCAGTCGTTGCTAAATGCAATGCATTTTGCTTTGGCGCAAACCAGTAGATGTTAATGCTGTTTGAAGTATTTTCGTGCAGTTGTTGCACTTTCGAGTACTTTTCGCTTTCCTTTTACTGCGCGACAAATGTCAACTGCAGTTGTTGATACTAGTGACTGTTTATATTTGCCCCCGATGGCGGTCGTCAAGGAGTGAATAGAAAAGTAATTATTTATTCCGTCCGGGATTGTTTTTTGCCGCCAGTTTTCCCTTTATAATAATCCGCGGATCGTAGCGCGATAAAAAGCCGCGTGTGCGCTAGGAAAGTGTGAGCGGTGGAGTGGCGGGAAGAAGATATTAAATCGATCTTCTGCCGAAGTTTCAGTAATGTACGTGGGTCATTCAACAAGTACTTAGCCTCACCGCCCAATGACGCTGCTATTACAAAAGAGTTTTACCATCGTGCAGGAAGGAAAGGATCGAGAGGACTCATTTTAAGAAAAGAAAAAAAAAATACATTTTTTAATACATAAGGGCCGTTTCATTGAATTAAAAAAAGCAAGACAATTCAATATAAAAATCATATCAACGGAAAATAACAAATGGATTAAATAGACAAATTAAGGCCCCTTTTAAACGAAAAAAAATATTTCAAACAATCGCAAAAAAATTGTTTAGCGTGGTTACATCAGTAAATGTGAATCGATTAAAGAAAAATCGATATAATATATTTATCTGAATTTATAACAAAAGTAACAATAAAAATTACTCACCCCTTTCGATGCTGCTGAGTGTTTTAGCACTGAAAAATTCTTTTTCTTCGGAGCCCTACAGCCCCTTTCGGGCCTTTGCTTACAGATAGTTTTTTTCCGACTCATACCTAGTTTTTAAATTGAGGTTAAGAAGCCTGATTCTTAAAACTCAACTGGAGTAAATATTAGACTTTATTTTCTTTTTTTGTGTGCTTTAATTTAATTTTACACGCATATTTATTGTTGTTAGTACCATTGAATTTCTTTTTTATATTAACTTTAACACTTAATTCTAATTTTCATTAATTTTCTTTTCTGTTTCTTTTGTTCCATTTTGTAATTGGATTATGTTTATCTGTTAAATGGAATTTAAAGAAATAAATAAATAGTTAGAGTATCTCATTATAATGATCTAATGTATCGGCACTCCACAAGGTAATATGATCATTATCACGCTTTGGCCGTGTGTCCGTCCACGCAGCTGCGATATGTTCTGATTTTTTAAACCAGCACGTATAACTGAACAGGCTTATAGTCCCTCCGAAGAACCACTCGAACTAAGTCTCGTTGACGCCAACGAAACTTGGACTCTAACCACTAAGCCACGCGGACTACTGAAAAATTACTATTTAAATTTTTTTGTTGTATATTGAAAAGGAAATTTAACGAAAATCATGAATATATAGGCCACTATGTCGACCTAAAGATTTACTACACCACTGCACTCCTTACGTCTTAGCTTTGCTTTTTGCAGAAGAGCAACACGGATTTTACACACACGGATTTGCAGTAATTTACATTTCAAATTCACTATTCTCTGTTTCAATTAAAATTTACTTTTTTTTATATTTCGAGCTCAAGGATCCTACTCCTGTCCCTTAGGATGTCAATCTATTTCACAATAAACAATATCAATTTCCCAATAACAACACTTATTGCGCAATGAGACCTGGAACAAATCTTTGGCGCAGTTCAAGCCAATGCTCAACTTCTTATTTCACTTCACAATTTGGATGATTTGCGACGGATGCGAGCCGTCACCGGAATTTGTCACTTGTTGGCGCTTGAGGGCGAGGGCTAGGATCTTTCACATGATGGAGAGTTGCAGCATAAATTACACCAAACACTAGCTACTCCCACTTAATCTATTTCCCTACTTCGTTGCTCAATTTTATTTAAGTTTTTTTTACTTGTTTAATGTATTCATTGATTTTTTTTTTTTTGCATCAACATTTACAACCTTGGCTCGGGCGGCATCTTAACGACTGTATGGGAGAGTGCAAAGGGTTTCCGTGACAACTTATCATCAAAATATCGATACTATGAAGAAATTGTCTACGTATCATTGAGAAATTGGAGCTTGTATCAAAGTCCAATGGTGCGAGTATTTTATCTGCTTGCTCCAGAATATTTCAGAATAGATTTTGCAGTACTGACGTGAGTCAGGATTCAAGTATTAATACGCTTTATTGAACACTAATTGCATTATTGTTAATATGGCCAAGGTCAGGTTTTTAAGTAGTCTTGTAACAATTCTCTTTCTCTTTTTATCCTAAATGTCAGAAGTTTGCTGCAAATTGTCAGTCGAATCGATTTTAGAGGCTTTAGTGAAGATGATCTAAAATTTTTAATATATTGCAAAAAATCTACCCAATGATTTTATTATATATTTTTTTCGAATATCCTTGGTAAAAAAAACATGTTAGGCGATCAAATGTTAAGAGAGAGTGAGAGAGAGAGAGAGAGAGAGGGATCATTTTTAAAGTAACATAATTTTGTCGGGACTTTGGTGATTTTAGTTTCTAGAAGAAAATATAATGCATATTAGTCTTTTGGTATTTTTGCCACAGGTAAGCAAGGAATTGCAAAAATCTGAACCACTATTTCTGACTCTATTCTTGGTTCTTTATATTTTGTAATTGGTCAGTTCTTTGTAGATAATTGCATGCGTTCAGTTTAGTCATAGAATTCAGTATCATTACACTTGCCGAGATTTATGGTTTTTTGTAGGAAGTACTGCTACCATTCTCTTTGCATTGTTCCCATAATATGAAAGTTCATCTAAAATTTTAATCTTTATTTTATGCTTTTGAATGAGTAGCTTAGTGAATAGTTTCTTTTCTTTTAAGTAGAACATATTAACAGCATGCAAAAGAAACACAAATATCTTTTAAGTTTCAGCTTCCATGCTTTAACGCACGCTCATTAATTTCTGCTTCAAATGCTAATCTAGACACAGGTAATCGCTTTGAAAAAATATATATGCTTGCAGGCAAGAAATACATTCTTTATTAATTTGGTTTTTTCTCCTCTTCCAAGGATGTAATGGAAGAATCCAGAAACAACTTGTTTGCAATGTATCAAAAGTTAGGAAGGCCGTTCGATTTATCAGATATGTCGAAGTTTTCGTAAGTATTCAAGTGAAGTTTTTTAACTTTCTTTGTTTCAAAAATGTCGGTGACTAAGTTCATTAGTTGCAAATAAACTTCTTCCAATATTTATATTTTACAAGACATGAGCTCTTCAAATTAAGTTAAATCGTAGAGTCTATCGATAGAATGAAAGATAACGATCATAGGTGTGAAATGCTCTGACTTATGATTAAAGGAACTTAACTAGCTTAAGAAATAACAACGTAAAGCAATTAAATTAAACTAACGCCAAATTCTATGATATGCAAAAAATTATATGTTTAATTTCTTCTCTGTTTGCTTCCAGACAATCACGCTCCGATTACGAGGATAACGACGATTCAAGATTTTCCTTTAGCAATTCAAGTTCACCGCCACTACAGGTAATGCTTAATGCTTACTTGCTTAAATGTTTACGTGGTTCTTTCAATGATCAGTTAAATGGAGCGGAAACCGATTCCCAACCAGTAACAAATTCAAACATAATAAGAGAAACTTTATGTGATAACGGACGTGATCACGATGGTCAAAAATCACCGGTTCCATGCACATCAGAGACAATACCAACATCCCCATTAGGTGTACAAGTAATTGCTGCATCTGGTGGTCATATAATTGCAGTAGCCAATCCTGCACTAGCTATGAGCCCAGCATTGAATGAGGCTTTGAATATTAAAAGAGAAACTGTCTCACCAGATATTTAAGAAGGAAAACCAGGAGGTAGCGATGAGGTAAGCTTTGAAGGCTAATACTGATAGAAAATACTCTGTCCATTTAGTATTAACTTCTGAAAATTTTTATGCATTTATGGTAAATAAGCATAGTTTAAAAGGCCTAATTAAGTCTTTTAGTGAGAAAACACCCTTTTTAAATATATTTTTAAATAACCTATGCCTGGTAAGGATTAAATTCTGCGCTAAAATACTTAAGGCTTTTTGGTTGAGGCCAGTCGAATGATCTCAAAAGCAAAGGCAAATTTAACATTATTGAGATTTTTGCTTCAGCAATAAATAAAATTCGCTTAAAATCAACTGAATTCAATTGGTGGTTTTCTTTGAAATGCCAAGACTACTTTCCGCCAGTTCATATATATAATAGAGTAGATACACATTAAAAGTAAACTACGCATCCAACCCAAATTTACCACGCTACTTTGGGTACTATCAATTCCTTATTACGTCTTCCCTTAAAACTAATTTTTGCATGAGGCCAGGCTCCTTAGCGTATTTCCAGCTCTCCGGGGCAATTGAATAAATTTGTTCAAACCATATGTTCGAACCTTTCCTTCTATATATTCTATAATATACATTTTAAGCTACAATACTATTCAATATTGCTCTAGGATATGTATTGTCCAATTATTGCAACGCAAAATTTGAAGAATTGTACATGTTTCTATGCCTTTGAGTTTTCCTGGTAACACTTTTAAAGCTACTCAGGGGCCTTGGGATTGTAAACCTCTTTACCAACAATGCTTATCTCCGTGGTCAAAAATAGAAGCCTAGAAGAAGTTTGGAGCGGAAATCTAGATAAGCCAAAGAAAATTTTCGGATGGTAGCAAATAAGTGATAAACTGAATTCAGCCATAGTGTAATTTTAGAATGTCCCCCATGAAGCACTTATCGAAAAGGATAAGATGACTGTATATCACAAAATTTCAATGTATATATATATATATATATATATATATATATATATATATATATATATATATATATATATATATATATATGTATATATGTCTATATGCATATGTGTACGAGCGTGGTTCAAATCTGATAGAGACAAACGCGGTAGATGGCGCGCATGTATGTTTTGAAGGTCGTGGCTTGAGTATGTGATAGCTGGGTCCCTTAAGAACAGTGTGGCATAGTTTTCATGGGGAGTGCATGTTTCACCATGAGTGAAGGTCAAGAGCCAACCGCCGTTGCGCAAAGTAGTTTGGTAGTGAGTGCCTGAGTAGGGCTGCTGTGTTTAAATGGTCCAAAACATTCAAGGATGGTCGCGAAACCGTCAAGAATGAGCCGCATTATCGTCGACCGTGAACTAGCATCACACCAGACAACATTTGCCGCGTAGAACAACTCATTTTGGGGGACCGTAGGATGAATGTTCGCGACATTTCGGCTGAACTCGGCATCAGTATTGATAGTGTAGAGTCTATCATCCACGAACACCTTCAATATCGCAAAATAACGGCGCGATGGGCACTTCGAGCAAAAATTCACGTGGTTGGAAGTTTGTTGCCGCTTGCTAACGCGATATGAGGTGGAGGGGGACTGTTTTTTAAGGCGAATCTTCACTACAGACGAGACATGGGTACACTATTACACTGTCATCTAAAGAGTGGAGGAAGAAAGAGAAAGCGGCGCCAGTAAAAGCGAAGGCAACGGGGTCCGTGGTAAGGTTATGTGTACAGTGCTCTGGGATCGGTAGGGCGTGGTGCTGTACGTCGATTTCCTGCGCACCCAACGTTCCATCAATGCTGCATACTACTCTAACCTTCTGAAAACACACGTGAAACCCACTTATCGCTCGAAACGGAAGAACATTCCAGCACGAAGCGTGAATCTTCTTCAGGATAACACGCGTCTCACGCTCAATACAATATCGGAATTGAGGTTGGAGGTACTGGTAGTGGTGCCCCCTCGCACCCTCCGAACAAGATCAAGATCCAAACGTAGACGTGGGCATGTATTTCCTTTTTGAGTGAAAAACTCATACAAACATAATTTGCATGAAATTTCCCATCAAATGAGAAATATAGACGTGGCCAATTTATGTTATAGCATTATGCGATGGAATCACATAGCTCTATACCATAAAAGAGCAGGTGAGCGGAAGACCACTCTACCCGGCAAGAGCCCCTATAAAACAAAAGAAGGGAAGAGCGCGCCCGATGGCTAGCTCATTTCAGTGGAGGAGCCTGCCATCGTTGCGGGTCCTATACCCGGTCAGGTTATGTGAAAGGAAACACCGAAGACATCCGTTTAACAATTCATTATATTCATGCTAATGACAAGTTACAAATTTCTATTAAATAGACGAAAATTTCCTTCCACATTAAATTTAAATATATAATTGAACCGACTATTTTGAAAAAAGAATAACGCACCCTCTTCGCAAAACGATGTTAACTTTATAGAAGCGTTAATTACGTTTAATTTAAATATATAAAAATATTGACTATTTTTGAAAGAAAAACAGCAAAAAATCGATTGAATATAAGGCCGTATATGATTGTGGACGTAAGTAGTGAATATAACTTGGAAACCTTTATAAATATCGATTAACAAGGAATCGAGCCAAGACTTACTGTGGAGCGGCCGAACTAGTATTATTGTTCATAGAACACTGTTTTATTGTTCATAGAATTTTTTTGGGAAGTCCGGAACTACAGTCAACAACACTTACTTTTTTGGTGGAAGTTATGATGAACCGTTGTATGGAAGGCCATATTGGATAGTACCACCATGTACTTCAGCACTGTAAAAACGCTATACACGCCAGGTTTGCAATATTTGTTATGCCGAATAAAGCGATAGCCGTTACCTGTTGCTTCCGTGACCACTGAACGAGCTATTTATTTATTATAAAAACTAACCAGCAACACATACCAATGTGCACCTCACATGGAGCGCTAAACACGATGAACCGTAATTCGTGTATCTCGTAATGATCCACTGATGTATACAACGACAACCCTAATCTCAAAAAATTTTCCAAGACCCTTATAACAAATGTCACTTGGCCAAGCTATTTTAATTTACCGTCACAGCGCATCAGCACAATATGCAAAACATACTTTTGCGGTTATCAAAAGATTCAACTTGTGAACAACACTGCACCGGCTTTTGTATAATTCCCAATTACGCACTTAATTCCGAATCGAACACTTAGGAAAACATGAATTCTCGTAAATTCTTTTCTTCGTCGTGGCTCAAATGGAAGGGATGAAAAATCACTTTTTACATCACTTTTGATGTTACACCAAAATGAAACTTTTACACACACTCTCTTTGTTCCGTGAACCATTATATTGTGGGGATATAGCACCATCTGTTGGAAAACTCACGCTTGTGGAAAAATCTGTGCCAGAATACCAAGAATCTGATGTGGCTTGCAATTCACAACACTGCCAAATGAAATCAACACTGCTCAGATAATTCACTGTTTTCATGCCACCTTGAAACTGCCTGTGGCTCTGCGTGGCGCCACCAAATGCTCAAGTACACAAACGTCGTCCGTGACCAGAAATAGATGCAAAAACTGTGCATTACCGAATTGCACACTAATTCCTTCACTGCGACGCACACCAGCAACGAGCAATTGAATTATTCCAATTGGAAAATTTGCAAATCTCCACCAGGCAACGATTGCGTGCAGCCTACAAACAAGTTGAATGCAAGGCGAACGGACACATCGCACAAATCGCGAGCAGCACTCGTCAGCAGCCACATAAGCCTTCTTCACTCATTGAATCCGCAGCGGCAACCAAACGGGGCCCCCGAAGTCAACAGCTGATTTTTGTGAATTTTTCTCGCGAAATTTGTCGTCTCACAGCTTCGCTACTCGTAACCGGAACGGCGCTCAAGACCGCGGCCAATTTCGCAGTTTTTGGTGAATGGTTCGATGGCAGCAGGGTTGATAAAGCTCGGAAGTGCGTGCAACTCACATGGCGAACACTTAGTCTACGTTGTGCGTTGTAGTATGTTCAATTAGCGCTAAAACACGCGTACAAGGAGCTCAAACAAGCGTCACGCACAACTGTCTCGCCCAGTCGTTCGATTCAGACTCCCCGTTGTTGCTCGCTGTCTCCTTGCAGGACCACTCACAACCAGTTGCTGAGCCTTCCATCCACTTCCCATTTAATTGTGAAAGTGCAATCGAGGATAAGCAAATTTAAATAATGAATATTATTTTAAATTTACAATTGTCATTTGGATCAGCATTATGTTGGTTTTCGAACAGTTTGCTTAGGCAACTGCTCAACTACTACAGATTGGGTATTGTCGGGCAGATCTTCATTTCCGAAACAATCGCAACGTATTCTCGCATATATTGAGGAAAACTTTACACATGGCAAGGAAAATTTTTGCGCTTCGTCCACCAGAACGAAACCATTCATACGTTTTGTATTCAGCGATGAGCCAGAAAATATAAAACGATGCCAAATGCAATTTTTTAACACAGATATACGATGAAAAACTTCAAACGAACAACTGAGCAAAATGCTCGTAGAATTTATAAATTTTCCTTCTTGTATTGCTAGTATACCAATAAACAGTCAAACTTAAAAGCATTATTGAATCACTAACAACGGCAAATTACTTTTCATCGTATAATCAACGCTTTTAAATATAAAATATAAGTTACTGACACTTTAATGGACATTGGACACAACGGAAACAGTGAAAGACACTTTTTCGATTTCCACACTCGCTTCATTTCATACATCTATGAGAGCAAATGTTCCAGCAGATTTCAATCAGGTAATGCCACTAATCCACTGAACTGCCGTGAAAAGAAAAAAAATACTTGATGGGACTCAATTTATTATACAACCACAATAACTTGCATCCGGCGCTTGACGATTTCTTCAATGTAAATTTCTTACACAAATTCACAGAAAATTCCGAGAAATCTTTTCAGTTCAGATGGAAGGCACTTTGAAATTTCTTTTCATTTAGGGAACCCGTCAAATAACCGATCATTGTCCGTGAGTTGTAAAAACGGAAAGTCATAAACAATTTCAAACTTTCCGAACGATCGTATGCCTTGTTGTAATGGAACACATCTCATTGCGTTGTCTACCGCTAACGGTCCACTCAATCGAGATAAGTGTACTCATTTTCTATGAATCTCGCGCACGGGACACTTCAAACTCATGTCGACAGTTCAGAAATCAGCCAACACAATGCTCGCCGGCATTCAATTTACCCGAAAACCTCAAATTTGATAATGAATTTTAAGCTTGGAATGAGTGAACTATAGAGTTTTGATATACGTGAATGTTTCTAGATGTTTCTAGATGCGTAGGAGGTTGTAAATGGTAGAAAACAAGTGTGTTTACACACTGAAAACTTAATTAGATTCGTTCCCTGTGAATAAATGAGAACTACATGAAAGCGAGTATTCCGGTTCTGAACAAAGGCATCTCTAAAAGTCGCGCAACCCAACACGTTGCCATTGTCAACCGGTCATCTCGTTCGTTAGCTGTGCCTCTACCTCCTCTCTCATCGAGCCTCTGCATGGCGGTAACGGTAGTGTCCGGTTGCAGCAATTTAGCAACTGCTTCGCTAAGTTGTGTTGCAATGGTGTTGCAATTTTTATTTTTTTCGGAAAAAGCTTTTTGATCGATAATGGTAGAGGTGATAGTGGCGGTGCTTATTTCGGGTTAGCAATAATAATATTCATAAGTTGCGTATCAAATTGTTCCGCACTTATTGCAATATTATTATTATGAAATAGTTTTTTTTTCTCGTAAAGGTCCCTCGAGCAGTTTGCCTAGGCGGGCTGCTCGATTACTACAGTTGCTTATCGTTCAACTGGATATTCTATCGTAAAGTTGACTAAAAATAGCTCAGTTTTTTTGGTACAAAACTATACCAAGCAGCGGTCACCAAGCATTGTTTGAGAGCAATGGAGGCAATATGATGACTTTGGCCTTTCTTCTCTCTTGTCTCCAAAATCTTCACCGCTCAAATGAAAGCAACTCCCCTTATGGAGTAATTGTTTGCTGGCCATGCATAAAAAAGGTATTGTATTGAAAGTTTCGATGTGGAAATTTGTATCCGGAAAAAAAGTATGTGGTAATTCAGCATTAAATAGAAATTTGCGTTTCTGCTAATAGATTAATTATGATCACTTCCAAGGTTAAATCCTTTGAGGTTGCATGAGGGGAATGCTATCTGCACTCCCATTGTCATTTTACCATTATCCGTTCAACTATTTGCAATAATAAATTAAATTTAAAAATCACAAAGATAGGGCTGAGGTGTAATGCTTAAAATTATCTTGGAGCCGTTGTGTGTGCTAAACATATTGTAGCTGGGAAACCGCATGAGAAAATCGCAAAAAAAATACTTACTTGCACAATCCATGCTGCTAACGCACTATTCTCACTATCGGTGTGGATGCGGAGGCAGTGAGTTTAGTCTAACAACTAGAGGCAAATATTCGTGCAATTCGACGGGTAGTTTTATTGGTGACATTGGATGACGAAAATTTCTGCAGCTCCCATAGTGGAGCATATTACCTGAAAACGTTGGAAAATCCTTCTACTACCTGAAGGCCCAAAGGTTGCGCTATGATACGAAGGAAGGTCGGCAAAAAATGGACGTTGCAGCGGGTATTGCTCAAAGTTCTATTCTAAGCCCAGATCTGTGAAATACGAGTAGCTCGTACAATGTGCTACTACGACTTGATCTATTGGATAAGTCGCACTTTGTTGACTGTGCAGATCATAGTCAATGGACACGTAGTTATACAAGCACAATTTAATATTGGTATACAAATGCGTGGAATGAAGGGCTGTATGGTTGCTTCCGGAGAAAAGTAGTAATCTGTAGCGAAATGAGTATGATATACTGTCCGTAAAGGACTGCGGGGATGATCTGCTACCTCGGCAAAAGAGGATGGTAAGATTCGCCGAGATTGACCTTGTCTGGGGACGCCCTGCCCTGGTAAGCTAGCGTTGCGGTGTCGTAGGGCAGTTTCTTTCCCCCAGCACAAGGATCCACTACAAAAGAATTTCGCATCCACGAATTCCGGGGTCAAAAAAAAGTCTACCGAAGTCAAAAAGGAGGTAACCAACTAAGGGTCGGAAATCGCTGACGCAAAGGACAAACTGGACCTGGGGAAGAGGACTTCGTCGCCACCAACGATTCTTATGGCCCACAAATAAGATTGGGGCATCCAGATGGAGGTGGTACCCCCTCGTACCCTCCCAACCGGATCAAGATTCAAATGTAGACGTGCCCAGATATTTTTCATTTGGGTGTAAAACTCATACAAACATAATTTGCATGAATTTTCCCAACAAATGAGAAATACAGACGTGGCCAATTTATGTTATAGAATTACGTGATGGAATCACATAACTCTATACCATAAAAGGGCACGCGAGTGGAAGGTCACTCCACCCGGCAAGAGCCCCGGTTAACTACAAAAAAACGGAGGAGCGCGCCCGATGGCTAGCCCATGCTAGTGAAAGAGCCAGCCATCGATGTGGCTCCTATACCCGGTCAGGGTTAATGAAAGGGAAGACCGTGTGTTATAGTTTAAGTAGAAACAATATAGATATAATTTTATGTAGTATGCAATGTGACAAAACCAAATTTAAAAAACTCAAGAAAGTCAATAATGGTATGAAGAAAGGGACAAAAAAAAAGTTTGTCAAAATTTGCGAAAATTAAGAATGGTATAAGAAAGAAGCAAAACAATTTAGAAATAATTTGAAAAAAATTTATATTTGTATACAAGGAAAAAAAAAATTTACGCAAAATTTTCCGAAAATTACATAAAGAAAAATGCAAACAACCTTTTAATTTCTTATGTGCAGATTGGACAAACTTTGCTGGGCAATTTGACGTCGGAAGTGACCGACACTTTACAAAAATTTATTCGGACGTCAACAGCCTAAGCGGTGGAATTTATTGAAACACGTTCGACATATTTCGTTTAGGTTAAATTCAGAATTCCTGGTCGCTGGTTTTTAACTAACTACAAGTTCTTCAGGGGGACACTTTTAATATTTCTAGGTAAAATGTACAAAAATGAGCACTAGCAGCTCATATTTTATCGTTCCATTTGTATAAAAACCGCCATTATCTCCATCTGTTTACATTGATTCTCCAATGAAACACCCCCAACTATATTCAAAGGCGGGTTACGAGTCTTTTTGGGACCGGTTTTCTTTGTCGGGTCGGGTTTTTTTTGGGACCACCCTCGTATCAATGCATCACCGGTTCGATTACTTTTCTTGAAATTTTCATGGGAAGAAAAGGTTCACATTTTGTTGAAGTTTTGTTAAAATGTATTTTAATTTTGGGAAAATTGAATCTTTCAAGAGAACACCATCACGAAACTGGTAGAACTCCTATCACAGTAATCCGCGACTACGGGAAATTAAGCATTGTAGTGTGATATGTTTGCTGGCTAGAATTGCACCGGATTTGTTTTATAACAACATCACTTTCACTCCTTATAATGAATTATCACAAAGAATTCGGAGGCAACCACGAATCCAACTTTGAATGGATTTCACGAGTGGGGTTTCGAGATCCTATATGCGGAACAAAAGACAAATGGAGCCGCAAATCTTCACTTTCGAAGGGTGCTCCTGAACGCTTCACGCAGTAAACAAATCAGTTTTTACAACACACATTTACGTTCTATAAACTTTAAAACGATTTGTGGAATCTAATACAATCTAAGTTTCCAAATATTCCCGACTTGAAAACGCGACCAAGAAAATCTGCCAATCGTTTTTCCCCTCTTCCCCGTGGCGCGGTCCAAGCCAAACTCCCCGATTCGCCCCCAAAACTTGTCTTTCTTCTTTCTCATCCCGTGTATACGGTAAATCGCATCAGCTGCTCACCCAGCCGCGTGCAATTGGCTTTGTTAATGTAATATACCGTTGGGGTGCACTAAATCAGTGTTCCCATGTTCAAAATTTTAATTGGCAGATTTCAAATTTTTTTCAAGGAAAATTAACTGAAGTAAAGAAACTAAATAGTAACAAAATTTAAATCTCATGAAGAGTATAATTAAAGGGAAACGTTTAAATTTAATGTAAATGATAATTGATTTAAAATTACATTTAATAATAATAAGAAAGGAAACTTTTTTACAAATTATGATTATGAACGGAAGTAATTAAATATTTTTCTAAATCTGCCACTAAAATTTTGGATAGGAGAAAGGAAGTTTTTCGAGCAGTTTGCTTGTGTGACTGCTCGATCACTACAAATTTTGAGAAATAAAAGAATCCCCAAAGTAAGGATGGTCAGTATTGGGAAATTGCTGTTCAAATCAAAATCATTAAAACCTGCAGCTGAGTTTACTGGTAAACTTAAAACTAAGTTTTCAATCGAGCTGAAAACTAATCATATTGTAGATAGATTCTACGCACATGTCAGAAGGGTTTTGTACTCAATTTACGATATGCAGGCACCAATATCGAATACTCTCCAGAAAAACTTTAATGACATCTAACCATTACTACTACGTATGAACCAGCCGCCATTTTGTTTCAATATTACTAGCAACAATTGACTGAATGAAATCTTAAAGATGTTTTTATTTTTCATTGTTTTTCAAAATTCGGTGAAGATCCAATCAAAAGTGTGGTGTCTGGTGTGATGAAAAGCCCGAATGGAATTAACTTCACTCAATATTCTCATTTGAAAAGGCTGCCATTTTGTTTTAAGATTACTCATATCACCGTTGAATGAATTCTCAAAGATATTCATGATATATATCCGTCCTGAAGTTTTGATGCAAATCCTAGCAAGCCCGTAGTGTCTGTCGATTGGGAGCTCTTATTGTACCATAGTCAGGTATTGTTGTTGTTGTAATATAAAGGGTTTTCCAATAAAGACATAACAATTTTATCTATTAATAAAACAAAGAAATATTTGAGATTTTGAGTTCAAATTTATTGTGGGTGTAGTGCAAGCATACATTTTAAGAATTGAATACCACATGACTACCACGAGCCTGTTTACAGCGGTCGATTCTTTGGGCCAAATTTTCTACTACTCTGGCAACATTTCGATCGGAACGTTGGCAATTTCACGTGGGCGTTGTCTTTGAGCTCGTCTAAAGTTGCTGGCTTGTTGGCATATAGCAGTGATTTGATATAGCTCTATAAAAAGAAATCCAATGGCGTTAGATCGTATGAACGAGGCGGCCATTCAATCGGACCATTTCTCGAGATAACACGTTCACCAAATTTGCCTTTCACTAAATCGATTGTGAGGCGTGCTATGTGGCTAGTGGCACCGTCTTGTTAAAACCACATATTGTTGATGTCAAGTTCATCAAATACTGGCCACAAATAATCTTCCAACATAACACGATAGGGCTCTTCATTGACGGCAACATGACGGTCGTTTTCATCCACGAAAGAATACGGCCCATTACATCTCTGGCATGAAAACCGCACCAAACAGTAATTTGTTGCGGATATAACGGTACCTCAAGAAACACATGTGGGTTTGTTGATGACCAATAACGCATATTTTGCTTATTAACAAAGCAATTGAGCCAGAAATGAGTTTCTTCGCTGAAGATGATTTTTCGATGAAATTCTTCATTTTCTTCAAGCTTTGCCAGAGCCCCCTCTTATGGGGAGACCCCCTTAAAACTCTTTGAAAAAATGAAAAATGTTTAACTCCTAAACTTTCAAGAAGTTATCATTTCTGATCTTTCCATAAAGTTTGGTGACTATAACTTCTACAATTTCGGAGAAAAACTGCTGGGACATACAGACGGACGGATGAACGGACAGACAGACGGACACAGGACGTGATGAATTTGTGGAATTACTAAACATTGTCCCTACTTCTGTTAAACTTTTCTTAAAGGTGCATTGTTGCGTAATATATTGAAAAAAATGTGGCTCAACCACGTTCCAACAGCGGCTAAAACTGTATGGGAAATTTTATGAGCTTTTCTGATGATATTCGGAGCACAGAATACCTAAGAAAAAGAAAAAAAAGCTTCGTATAATATTTATCAACTGGCTGGTTGAGCTTTAACTTGTTGAAATCTCGCGAACTCGTACAAAAACTTGTTTTGAACGAAAATATTGTAGAACAAGTAAAGTAGGTACATTTATATAATAGTCGAAGCCGCGTATCGGTTTGATTGAAACCCGAAGCACGAGGTATATCTATTCTGTGGTGTGAAGTAACCAATTTAGTAAAAATGTACAAATAATTTTTAATCAATTAGGAATTTTAGTACCAGTATATTTAACCAAATCTTATATTATTTTGCAGGATTCATGGTAGTTGCCAACTGAAAATGGAAAAAAATTGTCTCAGTTTTATGCAATATAAAAATTTTCTAATTAAATATAGCAATGGTATTAGGTTCTAAAAGTTTATGCAAATTTTTCTGTATGATTATATCAAATCGAATATAATATTTAGCTAAATTTATTCTAATTTCTAAAATTCTCAAAATTTTATAACTTAATTTTTTGGCTTATAAGACTGAATCTAGACAAAGTTTTAAATACAACTAAAGGTGCCTAATTGTACATAAAAGTAAAATAATTTCTATCAAATAGATAATTTAGAAAAGAATACTAAAATTTGCAACATAAACAGCTTAAGTGAATATTTTTGATTATTTTGTGATGTACAGTGTAGGCTATGTTTTGATTTTGCTTGTTGCTTTGAATTCGAAAATGTAAATAGTTACCTCTAAACATCATCAATAGTGGTAAAGGAAGTAATCATAGAATAATCATCTTTTTAAATTTTTGTAACAGTTTAACAATAAATTACTCAAAGTAATGTATGTAAATGTTTGTAAATAAATGAAAGTAAAAAGTTGTTTATAACAATGTAATAAATATATTATAATGAAAAATGAGCCGTCTTTTCACAAAATTGTAAGTACTGCTATGATAAGAAGATTTTAAATAACTTACCTCATTCTTATTCTTCCAATTTCGGTCCAAACGATCTTTCAGTTATTTTACAAAAATTCTTTAATCTTAAATAAAAAATTCTATACAATAAAATTACATCTAATTTGTTTCAATACATTTTGAACATTAGGAATTTTAATTAACGGATTGAGCTATTTGTTGTTTGATCCAATCGGCAAAGTGCGGAACATTAGCATAAACTCCGGGAATTCCTTCTCGCGCGCACCCGATACCATATGAAACAACCCCGAGTAGATTATAGTAGAAAATACCACTTTTAAGTTTCTGAAACAAAAATTCATTTATCAAATTGATGTTTTAAAAATATTTTCCATTATATGAAGCAATATCTGACATTTATGCTAACTTCTTAGAAATTTGTTAAAGCAAAAATCTGTTAAACTCAAATCGAGGCTATCTGATTGTAAGGTCAAAATAAGACACATTAAATCAAAACTTACATCGGGCAGCATAAGTGGACCACCAGAATCACCTTGGCAAGAATCCTTGCCTCCAGCAAGTTCACCCGCACAAAGTGTTGCCTCATCAAACTGGTTCTCTGACTGCAATCGATTTTGAACACGGTAGCGCTCCTTGCACACTTCGTTTTTCAAAATCGGAATCTGTACCTCCTGCAGAATACTTGCTGACTCTCCACCTGGAAATCAAATTAGAATCATTTAGAAAACTTTTCCCTCGTGGATTTTGATGTGCTAATACCTTCTTTCGTCCTTCCCCAACCAGCAATAAAGGGTGTATAGCCAACAAGAGACCGCGTAGCATAAGTGGATTTATCTGGAATGCAAATGGGACCAATAGTGTTTGTGAATTTCACATCATCGGCTAAAACCAGAACTGCAATATCATTTCGGCCCGAACGGGAAGAGTATTGAGGGTGTCCGATAGACCGCGCAACATTCACATCAAAATGTCGAGTTTCAGTGGTTGTGTTGAGATCATGTTCACCCACCCGAACAATTCGTCTGAAATAAAAGGATTAGTAATTTCAGCAATATACGAGTATCATTTAAGTTAGTTTTTTTATAAATTTAAAAACAAACTCATCTAATTCAGCGTAAAAGCGTTATTACTCACAGAGTATTTCTAAGGCAATGGGCAGCCGTAATAACGTGCCTCTTAGTCGCCAAGGATCCTCCGCAACGGAATTGAGTTCCTTCAGGCCCTTCATATCCCAACAATGCAATCCACGGCCAGGAAGCGAGCTGAGATGGATGTCCTCCAACAATCTTCCTATGTGACACTCCCGATTGACCGCAACCTTCCTCTGGCGTTAAAAGTCGAGGCACATCTGTATCGCGTGGCTTTATTGTTGGCAACGCTGTAGGTAATATTGGACCAGTTGCTATACGCTCGCTATCAGGGCAGCAAATGATTGGTGGATTGGCATTACAAATTTGATTTGACAATCGTAAGAACTGCGCGAAGGATTGATCGGCCGGATTGCTTTGGAGGCGAGTCAGTAGTTCAGGACATTCGACCAAACCTATGATTAAATTTGTGATTGAAACCAGACTATATTGTAACGAATGTATAAACTCACTAATGCAGGATCCTTGCCTGGCGTCAGGACCGAAGCAGGAATTAGCTCTATTCTGAATTGCTTTCTGTGTGGTAGTCGTAGGTGCTGCTGTTGGTGGGGGTGGTGGCGGCTGAGTAGGAGGTGGGGTTGGTGGTGATGTTGGTTCCGGCGTAGTTGGGTCTTGTACTTGTGGCATGGCAGTTGGAGGTTGACTATTTTGTCCATTGAGGAATGGATTACTGGGATTCGGTGAGAATGTTTGATCTGTTTGCGGACGTGACTGAACATTAGATACTGGTCTCGAGCAGCAAATCTGAAATTTGCGGATTAATGGTGATACTCGTATTTATACATAGTGCTAATTATCAATACTAACCACTGGTTGATCACCGGCAATACGATTACCACAACTCCTTTGCGCGAGCTTCAAAAAATATACTACGTCTCTTGAGCCTCCATTGTTAGCATACAACTGAAGCAGAGACGGACAGTTTGGAAGAGGAACACAAAGACCAATCGAATTGTCGGGAGTATAGCAACGGTTACCAGGGAAACCTGAAAATAGAAAATAAAATTCGAAATTATTATTTGGAAGACTATTTTGTGTGTGTAGCATAGGTACTTAATGTAAGTATAATCTTAAAATACAAATAATGTCCTTCTGATTTAGTTTCTTTTTGCATATTTTCCTACTTAAACATCAAATAATTATGAGCAATATCACAGAAAAAGCTATGAGCTAAAATTTTTGTGATATTATGGTGGATCTCCACTGTAGTTCGAGTCAAAGCTCCATTGGATGCAAAAAAAAAGAACTGATACAAACAAAAACGTACATGTTTGTGCAACATCGGCAGCAGAGAATATAAATTGCCTTGGTGATATTCAATGGGTACACAGTCTTCTGGAAGCCGTGCATCGTTGCGGACATGCAAAGCCGAATTCGTCAATCAGTTAATGAATATAGTCAGTGATTGAAAAGTGAAAAATGCGAGCAGGAAGGAAGAACGTTAGCGAGAAGAAGAAAGAGTCTTCTGGGTGAGTGATTTTTGCTTTTCTTGGCCGCGAGAGCGTATTATTTTGATTATTTTTGATCCGTGTAGCAATTTTGTAAATAGTTGGATAAATTTCATAGTGTTTGAGTTTTGTTTGTGGATATGACAGATGTATCCATAATGGACAAAGATCAGCAGATCGCTCTGCTGATTGGCCAATTGCAAGCTTCGCAAACTGTGCAGGCACAGCTTAACGAAGTTATAGGGCAGCTGAGGTGGGCTCAACAGCAATTTATTGAGGTAAAGTCGGAGTTGGCAGAACAACGCCGAGTCAACAAAGAGCTCATGGAGCAATTGAGGGATTTGGCGCTGGCCAAATCAAAAAAGAAAAACAAAAAGAGGAAAGTGGAGTCTTCATCTTCTTCATCAGAAAGCTCTCCACCCTCTCCTCCTTCTTCAGAAGAAGAAGCTATGGAAGAGGGAGCCATACAAGAAGAAGACTCTGCTGAGGAGGATGAAGAATTTCCTGCTCTGCCACCGCCGGTTCCCTCAATAGCTCTACCGGAGCTGGCCATCCCACCGAATAAGAAAACCATTCCCACAGCGCCCACCACACCCAAATCCCCAGATGACGACAAGAAACGGACAACGATACCCGTCATCCTTCGTCATCCAAGGTCTTTCAAGTCCTAAAGGACATGAAAGACCTTGGAATTAAACACAAATCCGCCAAAAGGGTCTATTTGGGGATCCAGATGATTCTAGAGACACCGCAAGACCACAGAAAACTGACAAGATACTTGACAGAAATGACAATACAATACCACACCTATATTCTTCCTGAAGAAAGGAATCTGAATGTGGTCATTAGGGGCCTGTATGGACTATCAATAGACGACATAAAGGAAGATCTGGAGAGCCAAAGATTTCACCCCATCGAAATCCACTATATAAAGTTAAGAAATGGGCCATCCAGGTTGGTGAAGGTCCTCCTTCCCAAATCTGAGACTGACATACAATATAAGGGCAATATGTCACCTCATATGCACTGTCGAAGCGCAACGCCCCCGTACAGGACAAGTTAAGTGCCACAACTGTCAGCACTTTTGACACTCCTTCAGAAACTGTCACACACAGGCCCGTTGTATTAAATGCGATGGGCTCCACACTTTTTCCAAATGTGTTAAAAAAGCAGAGGAAAAGCCAAAATGTTTGAACTGTGGTGGCGGACATCCAGCCAACTATTGTGGATGTCCTCGAAACCCAGTAAATTTCAGGAAATTGTTCGCACAAGTTGCAGCTGCAAATAACAATAAAACCACTACAACATCTACACAGCAACAAAATAAAATCACACAAAAACAAAAACAAGCAAATACTCCACGAAACACAAATAACAACATGGACACACTCTTTGCCACCATGCAAATACAGTTCCAAATCATGATGGCGAAAATGATTCAGGGAATGTTCGCATCACAAAACAGTATCAACAGCACACTGACAAAGAAACAATAATGAGCTTTATGGATCATTTAACAATTCTCACATGGAATGCTTCATAAGACTGGTGAGTTGACTCAACTTATATTTGATTATAAGTTTGACATCATTCTCGTCCAGAAAACCTAACTGAAGCCTGGAAATTGCCTACGCTTCCCTAACTATTTTCTTTACAGAAATGATTGAACAACAGGCAGAGGAGGCGGAACGGCCATTCTTGTGAGAAGGAATGTGAACTATAATCTCGTATTCACACCCACCTTACAAACGCTAGAAGCTAGTGCAATTCAAGTGCGGACGGATTCTTTTGAATTCATGGTAGTCGCGGTATACAGCCGCCCTCAGGCAGCTACGCTCATTGAAGATATTAAAAAACTTTTGGACTTTCAGGGTCCCATACTCCTTGCCGGAGACTTCAATGTCTATCACCGAAGATAGGGAGCAGTGAGAAGCAATCGTGCTGGGACTGAGTTAAATCGATTCATCACAGATAATCCACTAAGCCTGCATATCCCCAACGAACCAACACATTACGGCTACAAAATAGTTATCCTCTCGATATTGGTATATCACGTACCTTTGAACACGATGTACGCATCGAATTCCTCGACGAACTTTCATCCGATCACAAACCGGTGCTCTTATTAATAGGAGGAATATACATAGACGAACCCCTAAAAGTAAAGAAGAAAACTGATTGGCAAGCTTACCGAGTCGCACTGGCTAAAGAAACCATTATTCAAACACCTGAAACAGCCAGCGAAACTGAAAAAATGATAGAAGAAATCACAGAAAAAATGGTACAGGCAAAAGAGGACAACACAGTCACAACTCTGACCAGGGTGACAAACCCCTATGACCTCCCTAACGACATCAAAAACTTAATAAGGAGGAGGAATCGAGTTCGGAGAAGGGCTAGGAATACAGGTGATCCTAGATTACGCCAGGAAGCAAACCAAATTACAAACAAAATTCGTGATCGTATATCGGAATTTTGCAATGAATAATGGGAGAGCTTCTTGCAAAGTCTGGAGCCTGAGAGCGACGCTTTCTGGAGGGTTTCCAAATAATTTGGTATTAAAACAAACTTGTAATACCACCAATCCACGGCCCTTACGGTATCAAATTCGACAGTTCTGGTAAGGCGGAGGCTTTCGCAGATACTCTAATATAAAAGTTCTGTGAAAATTCATCTGATAAGGAGGACCTTGACGAACATGAAGATCACGTCAATCAGTTGACCAATAGGCTCATGAGGTCAAACATTACAGACTCTGACCTAATGCAAAGCACCTGTCTTCAAAAGGTTAAAGACATCATTCAAGTACTGAACAGACGGAAACCACCGGGATTTAATTTAATATCAAACACCATGGTAAAATGGCTCCCGGATAACATTCTCGATGCAATATCAGCGATAATAATGGCAATTTTTCGCTTGCGAAAATACCCCAAAATATGGAAATCGGCAATAGTTATTGTTCTTCCAAAACCTGGTGAAAACCTCATGTTCCCACAAAACTGGCGACATATTAGCCTTTTATCCTCTCTGTCGAAAAAAGTAGAGTGGGTGCTACTAAATCGACTAACTGAGGTTGTTACCGAAAAGAAATAGTTCCAGAAGAACAATTCGGCTTCAAGCCATTACACTCCATAGAACTCCAGCTTACTAGGGTGGTCCAACACATTAGAATAGGGTTAAACCACAGGAAATCAACGGATTTGGTTATGTTTGACATAGTCAAAGCCTTCGATAGATTCTGGCATGCAGGATTTATTTACAAAATGCATGAATCCCAAATGCCACTGCAGCTCATCCGAATCATTGCCTCCTTCCTAAAAGGCAGATCATTTCGTGTCAAAATTGACAACCACCTCTCAACCATGCGGCAAATTCAAGCTGGAGTCTGACAAGGATCACCCATCTCCCCCATAATATACAACATCTAGACTGCAGACCTACCTCGGTTGCCTTTGAGTCCCTCTATGCCGACGATACCTGTGTTTTATACTTATCCAAACAAGCAAGTATCATCACCACCAAACATACTTTTGAAGTATTTTCGCAAGTGGAAGATCAAGTTAAACACAGAGAAGACCCAGGCATTATTTATAACTAGGAAAAGACAACAACAACCGAAAACTCTGACTGTTGAAAACGAAAATATTGCCTGGTCAAGAACAGCCAAATGCCGAGGACTGACATTCGACAACAAACTCTCCTGCACCGACCGCATACGCAACAAACGAGGACACTGCTACAATTCGCTATCCCAACTCTTTTCACTCCTTAAGGCCAAGAAACTCAATATCAATACCGTCTGCTGATCTACAAACAAATAATATGACCGACGCTACTATATGGTAGTACAGCCTTTACCAGACGACAGGGACCAACAAAAACGCACTACAATCCATCCAAAACAAAAACATTAGACAAATCTTCCGAATCCCATGGTATGTTAGAAATACGGACATATACAAGGACCTCAGAATCGAACCTGTCAACACATACGTACGTGACAAAGCACTTAAACTGCTCGACAAAGTAGACAACCACCCAAACACTACCCTGGGAATCCTAAGACGCAAAGCACTCCCAAAAGAAATTTATCCAACTAACAAAACAGTCTTCAGGAGCACTAGTGGCTCGAGAAAAATGTTGGTGGACAGGCGAGAATGTGAGTACGTTTGGGATTTCTAATTCATGTGCTAAGGTCAGATTAATGATTAGATTTTAATTTTTCGATCGTATTTAATAAACAAGGAGAGATTTTGGTTTTAAGTCAATAGTCGGTATTCTGGAAATAAGACAGACGGTAATGGAAAAAATCTCGTTGGCACCACCACCCGGAAAGGCAAATTGCTCGTGGGTAGGGGAAGATCGGGCAGCATCGGAAACTTAATAAAACTAACTCATATTTAGAAAATTAACAGAATGAAATGTTTATTCTTAAATTAAAAACTAAAAGCAACACGTTTACATCAGTTTTAATTCAGAAGCTTCCATATTAAGTATTAAGTAGGACAGTAATTAAATATATTTTCGCCGGAAATTTTTTTGGCAGCTGCGGACGTAAACAGCTAACGAAGACCAAGCCGGTCCTTTGATTTACACACATCGTAAAAGTAGTAAACCTGCGAAGGATCTATGTCCCCATAGTCCCCATGCGCCCAATCCTTACATTTATGGCACTGAATCCAGTCTCCCTCAAATTTTAGCCGCAAACGATGCATTCCATTTTCTGGTCCCTTGATAGATTTTGCATTTGTTTATTGGTTTTGAATTTTTTCTTGCTAGCGGAGTTCGCAGACACATTTTCATTCGCTGTCACTTTAGTTTTATTTGTTTTCTCTAGCAGTTAATTTTTGAATGGTGACGATGTTAGTACTTCGTTTCTTTGCGTTTTTTGCGAGCGCCTCACAAGACACTTTTTGGAAGAGTCTGGAAAAGGGAACAGCTTTTTAAGTAATTGCTCTGCAGTTTTGCTACTTGTGGATGTCTGTTGATTACGGCTAGTAGATTGCTGCGATGTTGTAGATTATTGCGATGTTGATGGACAGTGAATTTTCAAGCAATGTTGGATCCTCTTCAATATTTGTCATGGCAGAAGGCAAAAATCTAATTCAGTGAAAATATCCCGATTAAAAGGGGAAATTCCGGAGCATTTAAAGCCACTTTGTGCTATGTTCAACCTGGCAGCCTTGGCAAAGGCCAAACTCACTAGACCAGCGATGTCATAATCAGTGATCCTGCTACCTAGGTTTTTTCTCATCCATGACGAACTTTCTGAAGCACATGCAGCCTTAAATGGCTTAAAAAGTACTCTGTCAAGAGGTTGCAACTTGTGTGTAGTGTGTGGTGGATTACTGAGCGATGGACGTTATTAATACGGGCATACTCTATCACTGCCAACTCTTTGTGACTTTCATGTCCATCAAGAATCAAAAGAACTGGGTTCTCTTTTGAAGGCTGAGCATATTAAAAATATCCCACTATTCATCCGGCCACTTTCATGTGAAACAGCAACGCTTTGTGGCGGTGCATCAATCATTAATCGACAATTTTTGCTCATCCGTTTTCTCAGAAAAATGAAAAGTGGTGGTGTAAAATGGCCTGTCACACTCATAGCACACATCAATGTTATGTCAAGCCTCCTCTCACCAGAAGTTAATCTTCCAACTTGTTTTTTTCCTTTAGTAGAAATCACTTTCCCATTTTTATGAGCTGTGGATACTCCGGTTTCATCAGCGTTGTATATTTTAGACGCAGGAAAATTATACTTCTATAATAAATCCTGGAGGTGATCATAAAAACGGTCAACCTGAGGCTTGTTGAACCCAACAGCCCCCGCAATACTGGTCGATTCTGGAGATCTAAGAACGATGTCAGGGAGTTTTTTCTTGAAGCTGCGATAAAAATCTTTTCCAGCCATTCGCTTCTCCTTATTAAACCTATGAGGAATTGTCAGTGGCATCAGGCGACTATGAAGGTCCTTAATTTGATTTTATAACTGATCTTCCGAGAAAGTGTTCTCAAATTTCCCCAATTTTGGTTTAAGTGCAGCCACTTGTCCACTCTTAAAAGTTTTAAGCCGATCCTGAAGGGTACTTCTTGGCACATAAAAATGGCAAGATGCTTCTCTAAGTGATAATTTTTTCTCTTGAAGACCTACTATAGCCTGTTTCATTAAATTTTCGTTTGTGTGATCTTTCCTTTGAACTTAGGCGTTTTTAATTAACCTGCAATAGAATAAATTGTGTTACCTATACACTTTTCTTACCTTACAGTGCAGAAATTTACAAAAGTGTTACCTATACACTTTTCTTACCTTACAGTGCAGAAATTTACAAAATAAGGATTAGAATAGTATAACAAAGATGTTTTCTTCATTCGAAAAGTGTCCGAGGATAATCTATGAAATTGAGTCTGGTACTACCCGATGGTTCTCATGCAGTTTCAACATGTCACAATCACAAAGTAAAATTGAAGGCAAAAAACACACTTAATTTACAAGCTAAATCGATAATACAAAGAGTTGTTTAATAAATATAGTAAATTTCTGAACGTTTAACGAAAAATAACTGTGTCCAACAAGTAAGCTGCGCACACACAATCTGAATAAACTGCCATCACACGATCTTCGCTTGGCAGTTGTCACAGCTGATTTGAATTATGTAATCTCGCGACGCTGCGGTTATTTCAAGCTAATGCATCATATACCTACATTCGCGCAATATCATGGAACTGACAGTAGCCGGGGATACCCGAACTTCCCTAATCCTAATTTTTTAGGGCAAATAAATATTTTATTGGACCCCATTTTGAAAGTCAAGCACTATTTAAGGACAAGTTTAAGTAGTAGGAGACTCCTTCTACCAGAAGAGTATTGTAAAAAAAATTAGTAAATCAAAAAACAGCAGTGGGGCACTCTGGGAATAGCCGGTGGGAAGTTTAGTTTCGTTTTGCAAATGATTATGTAAAGGTTTAAAAGTTGTATATAGATAAATGCAATTTCATTTCATCGTGGAAAATACGTTGGACTTGATATTATTCTTATCGGGAATTTACGGCAGTTATTAGCAGTGAGCGCAACGCCAATCTTCAAACAAATTAGATATAAATTAACTGGTACAACTTTTTGGCGTTCTTCAAAATTTTATGAACTCAACCAGGTAATGCGGCAAAATGAAGGAGTTTAAAAATTAGTCTATCATATCAATGAGACGCGCTCCAATACATTCTCTGTTGTTTAGTTTCCACCAGATGTCTGAGGATACTTTCGTTATAGCATGTATGGTCGAATCCCTGGCACGAAAACTAAATTGACAAGTTGGCATCAAATCATATTTCTCAATGTAGGCGTTAAATGCATTGTTTAGTATCACTCTAAACACCTTGCTGATGTTAGATAGCAAGCTGTTTGGGCGATAGCTTTTAGAGCTCAAAGATTCTTTTCCTTTCTCCAAGATCGGAAATACCTTAGCCTTTTTCCTCTCATTTATCAAATATGAATTGCTCAACATGTTGTTGAACAATATGTAATATGTGTCAATATCACATGCTTTCTTGTTGTTTATCCTGCTAAATACGAAACACAAGTCCTCATAGCTAACCAAATATTCAACATGATTCAAGCTCGGTATAATCAAATGTCAATGTTTCATTGAAATGAAGAATTGATTCACCGTTCAGGCTTGATTTGAAGTCGGAAACTTTTGCTTCAAAGGCCTCTTGAAGTATTTGATTCCCTCTCTCAGGCTTTGGTAGATGAGCCTACTTGAAATGAGCTCCAATCAATACAAGTTTCTGCAAACTATCACATATAATCCTGTTTCCATTTCCATCCGGTGTCGTACTATCAATTTTGATACCAGTCCTATCGAGAAGATTTATCTCATCACTAGTGACTTCAAGATTCGATACCTGCACTCGAGACTTCTTACGGAATTATTCGTTTTCATAAAAACGCCATCTGGGTTCTGTGGGCTAATACCCCTCCGTTTTTCCGCCTATTGATTGCTGACCTCACTCCTGAAGCATAAATGGATTAAGTTCCGGACATTCTTCAGGTGTAATTTCAACAAAGCCAATGAGGATGGTTATAGTTCAATGATCGCGATGAATATTGCTAAAGCATGTTGAGAAGAAGGCTTTTCAATCTTTTTAACCTTAGTGTTTCATATCCTTCCATATTGTTTCGATATTTATTCTTGGGAACTACTTCGTCAATCGTTTCCAATGTCAGCTTCTCTAGAGATATCTTTCATCGTTAGTTAGATTTCTGTCATTAGGAACCATTGAGCAAGTGTTGCTAGCAACCCCAATTAAACTTCTATTGAAATTTTCCCCAATCCGTTTTTTTGAAATTCAACCGATGATTTTCATGTTGAACTGGAATGAGGAACACATCATGCCTATAATGATTGATGTCCATCACGATTGCGTAATGATCGATATCGTAAGGAAGCATCTGCAATTTCCGTTGATGGGGTATTAAAGCTGAATTCATGTGCTGCGTCAGCAAATGCAGAGGTCCAAATACGAATTTGTCCAAGGGTATATTGGGAACTCCGCCCCATAAAGATTGCAAGTGTATTCAATTTGGTTCTGTTATTTACGATTTCAGGAATACACCTCTGCGATTATTGTTGGCATTCAGCCATGATGTACGCTTGGCATTCAGGTCACCGGCAAGAATATAATAACTATGCAGCCTGTTCAATTCAAGTATTTCAAACAAGGAATTGAGCTTCTCCTTGAACTTGAGAACATTTCGACTAGTTGTATAGGCAGAGCTAACGAAAAGGTTATACCCAACTGACAGTGAAATTTTGATAACGGACACTTCAAGAGATTCAATGTTTTTGTATTCTTACAACAAGTTGAAAAAGACCAACACACAAGCAGCCATGATATTGCTAAGGAACTGAATATCCATCACCAAACAGTTTTGAGCCATTTGCGTAAGGCTGGATACACAAAGATGTTCGACGTTTGGGTGCCGCATGAATTAACACAAAAAAATTTCATCCACCGAATTTCCATTTGTGGAATGCTAATAAAACGCAACGAAATCGAGCCATTTTTGAAGCAAATCAATACGGGCGATGAAACATGGTCAGAAATAGGTGAATCATCACAAACGACTTCAAAGCCAGGATTGACACCAAATAAGGTTATGCTGTGTGTGTATAGTGGAATTGGAAGGGAATTGTTTATCATGAGGTGCTAGAACCTGGCTAAACACTCAATTTGGCTCTGATTGCAACAAACAATTCAAAAAAACCGGCCAGAATTGATCAATAGAGAGGATGTTGCTTTCCATCATGACAATGCCAGACCACACACATCTTTGATGACCCGGCAAAACTTGACAGAGCTTAGCTGGGAAGTTTTGTTGCATCCACCGTATAGTCCAGACCTTGCCCCATCAACTACCATTTGTTTCGGTCTCTGCAAAACTTCCTTAATGAAAAGAAATTCACTTCAAAAAGGGACTGTGAAAATCACTTGGCCAAGTTTTTCGCCACTAAACTACAGGAGTTTTACACAGATGGAATAATAGCTCTACCCAAAAAATGGCAAAAAGTCATAGATAATAGTGGTCAATATGTACTTAAATAAAATCCATTTTAAATAAAAGAAATATTCAATTGAAAATGACCAAAAAAGACTCAATACTTTTTTGACTTACCAAAATATAGTGGAAATCGGATATAACGACCATGAAGGAGGCAGCAAAATCTGGTTGTTATAGGCGGTCGTTGTCATATCCGTTGCAGAGGAATATTAAACGAAATCAATATATATTAATTTATTTATTTATTTGACCAAACAAGGTATGCATCTTTACATTCTATTAAAATACATTTCACAGTTTTTTTATTTTTACAATATAAATGTACATTTGCAGTGAAGGATTAGGAACCGAGGAATTTCGATAAATTGGATTTAAATTGGGATCTGGATATGGTTGGGGAACAAAGGTGGCTTATTTTGCTGAAAATTTTGACACACATATTTATTGGCTCATTATCACCATAGATAGTATGATGTGTACTTTCTAAGAGCAAAGGTGAATGTCTCGTAAATCTTACTGGCTCATTTAAGGTTATTTTTTCGATTAGATATTGGACTTTAACGATTCCTCTAAGGACATCAAATGCGTAGCAAGAGCATAATATGGTCTACGGGAAGCAAGTGGTGTCATATTGAGAAGGGATAGCCGGTTATCGTATGATGGCAAATTATGGAAATTTTTTGGATCATAGAGGGATCTCAGAGCAAACAGTAAGAATTGTTTCTGAACGGACTCAAACCTCTCTGAGTGAACATCAAAGACCGAATTCCAAGCGACACAAGCACAAGAATTGGGCGCACTAATGATGTGTATAACGTTTTCGTTACCCACAAGTTCTTAAATGATGAAACCTGAAAGATTATTCGCTTTGCAGAGAACCTCATCGTAGTGCAAATTAAAGCGGAGTTTCTTCTCCAATTGAACACCGAGATCTACTACACTATCAACTCTGGAAAGCTTTGTATCATTGAGGTGATAATCAGATAATAAAATTGTACTTTTCCGAGAAAAACTTATCACCTGGCATTTCTCAAAATTCAAATATAGAAGATTTTTGTTAAACCACTCTAGTAGAGTATTTATTTTGTTCTGTAGGAACATAGAATCACTTTGGAATCCTGTCACATGATATAATTTGAGATCATCCGCATAAAATCAGTATGGTATATCGGATAACACTTCAAAAAGGTCCGCTATAAAAATGTCGAAGAGAAGAGGTCCGAGGTTACTGCCTTGAGGAACACCGGAATAGACATGAATTCAGTTTGACATATATCCCTGAAATTTAACGGTTTGAGTCCGATTTTTGAGATACGAGTCCAACCAATGAAGTAAGGAGCCAGTGATTCCAAATTTGTTCATTTTATGAGACAAAATCGTATGATTCACACGGTCAAAAGCCTTACTAAAGTCAGTATAAATTGCGTCGACCTGGTGTCCATTTTCCATTGCACAAAAGATGTTAAAGACGAAAACTGTTAAGTTGGTGGTTGTGGATCGATTCTTTCTGAAGCTATGCTTTTTGTCATTGAGACGCTGTTCAATAACAGGTGATATTTTGGAAGATACTATTTTTTCAAATAACTTTGGTGTAGTGGATAGTATGGCAATCTCTCGATGATTTTCAACGGCTCCTTTGATTTTGTTTTTATGGATCGGAGTTAAGTAGGAGAATTTCCAGTATGCTGGGAACACGCCGCTTGATAGCGATTTGTTAAAAATGATGCAAAGAGTTGAAACTAATTGTTCTCTGCATTGAAATAAAAAATATGGAGGAAGTAAATCAGGGCCAGGCCCATGATTAAAATCAAGAGTTTCAATTGCTTCGAATATGTCACCCTCTGAAACTAAAATTTCTTGCAGTAAAGGCTTACCTTCTGTGCCTAGGGGGTGTGAAATCATGCAAATTGTTTGCTGATCAGTAAACTGATTGAAAATGGTCTGCAAAATAATTGCTGATTCCATCAGGGAGAGTAGAACTGCAGTCTTTAAAGGTCATTTGTTTAGGAAAGCCGTGAAATTTGCGCTTGATGTTCACAAATTTAAAAAAAATTTTGGGGTCTTTGATGATGTTTTCACCTATAACGTTAACATATACTTCATAGGCCTCGCGCGACGTCAATTGAAATTCTTTTGATAGTTCATCATGCTCTCTTTAAATTTCGTCATTCACATCAGATCTACTTTGCATAATTTTATGCAGTTTATTTCTTCTGTTCCTTAAAGGTCGCAGATCACTATCCAGCCAGGGCTCTGATAATTTGTCCTTTTTCTTGATTTTAGGAACATGTCTTTGAACGGCGTCAAAGATGTGCTGATAGAATAAATTTAATGCGTTATTTATATTTAATGTTGAAAGCATGGCAGTCCAGTCTATATTAAAATTATGCTTTCGAATGCTCTCGTAATCAGAATTGCGAAAATCCATTGGGTGTCGGAGCTACTTGCTGTAAATCATTGTTATAAAATGTAGAAACAAGGTTGTAGTCACTGCCGTCCAGAAGATTGACTGGAAGGAGACGATTACCAAGTTTGTCGACTATAAACGTTAAATTGCACATATTAAAGTCTCCAAGTATAATAATTTTATCTTGTTCCTTAGAAAGGCCAGCAAGTGAAGAAATAACTCCACTTGCATCATTGTAAAGGACCTCATTGGACTTTGGAGGAATATAAAATGTACCAATGTACAAGTCAAATTTTTTAAGTTTGATTCGAACTATTGTTTGCTCGAAATTTTTATATGTGGTCGTAGCGACGAGGTCACTCAATATCGAGTTGTGTACAGCGATTAGGACTCCACCACCTCGTGACAACCCGGTATTTTGATAGTCTCGATCATTCCGATATATAGTCCAACTACTATCGAGAATCTCTTCATTTCGAAAGGAGTTATTCAACCAAGTTCCCGTTGGAGCAAGGACAGTAAAAGGGCATGATTTAGCGTCAAAAAAAGTTTGCTGAGTTTACCTCTCATATCACCACAGTTATGGTAGAACATTTTGATGCATTTGGAGGAATTTTTTTTATTGCGAACGAAAAAATTTGTGATGCTGTTCTCGTGTCCTTTGAAGCGAAGATATATGATTTGAGCTTACATGTGAAGCGTAGGTCTCAAGATCTTTTATGTACACATGTTCTTGTATTCACAGATATTCAGATATTAAACGATATGAATATATATAATGTTACGTTGTAATATTCAGCTAGTGGGCATTTTGCTATATGAAATTAGACATTGACGTTTATTTTCTGCACTTTTTTATAGAAAACTCTTTTGAAACTTGTTTCTCAAAGTTTTCAATTTCTATTTTCACTCTTTCACTAAGGTGTGGATATGTTTTATAATCTAAAAACAAACCAATGTTGATATATTAAGTGGAGAAAATGGTGGATAAGAAAGTTGTTAAAACTTACTTGAACTGACTTTGAAACATCGGTTAATTTCGGAATACATTCTGCTTCTGGTACAACTTGGTTTTCACCTTCTCCAGCGTTTTGTTCGGGACAAAGTGTGATTAGTTCTTGGTTAGTAAAGTCTCTTTCCGTCACCAAAGAAGTATCTTTGTAGCTTTTCAAAACGTCATAATCAAAAACATCCGGGAACCTTAAATTTTCAGTCCAATATGATAGACTTGGTTCAATTTGATCCACAGTCTGCGTTTTTGTATGAACTACATGTTGAAGACAATTTGCAATTGCACCTAGTTTTACGTCCCTAAAAGTTCGATCGATCATTAATATTGCGTCCAAAACTGAGATTCTCTCGTTAATTCCCCTCGACATCCTCTAGATATTTGAACAGCACTTGCTTACGAAAATTGGCTTTTAAAATTTTTATTACGCCTTACTCTATTGGCTGAATCACTTAGGTCATGTTCAGCGGAAAAAGACGACCTTAACAAACTCAAATGTAACTAAATTAACATGTAATGTACAGTTATCAATCAAAAGTATGATTTTATTTTTTACTTTTTTTCATTAAATTTTTTTTAGGTTGGTAGTACTGTCAGTGACATCTATGTCAAATTTACATGTCAAAATATTCATTAGTGGATGGTCTTCAGTTCCGTCTTCGCTGTGGCTTGAATCTCCTCTATCGTATCAAAACGAAATCCCCGGAGCGGTCTTTTGAGCTTGCTGAACAGCCAGAAGTCGCACGGCGCCAGATCAGGTGAATACGGTGATTGCGGAACGATATGGGTTGAGTTTTTGGCGAAATGATCACAAATTACGAGTGCAGTATGGGATGGTGCATTATCGTGGTGTAAAAACCAAAAATTGTCTTTCCACAATTCCGGCCTTTTTAGGCAGATAGCGTTACGCAAACGACGCATAACGTTCAAATAATATTCCTTGTTGACTGTTTGGCCCGGCGGAAGGAGTTCACAATGCACAACATCACTATAATCGAAGAAGAGAAGAGGTTGATGATCACCAAAGGCTTTCTGCACCATCCTCAACGTATCCACAGCAGAAAATTGATTCCGCAAACAAAATTTAATGCAAATTCTTTGCTCAACACATTTCGACATCGCAAAAAACAAAAAACTCACTTCTAGCAGCTCACAAAACGACGCGTATCTCAAACATTAATGAATATTTTGACATGTAAATTTGACATAGATGTCACTGACAGTACTACCAACCTAAAGAAAATTCTCCGAATCCTTCGACGCGCGCAGGGTAAATTCAAATTCGGTGAATAAATTATAGCAGTAAATTGCAAAACAAATAAGCTATTCTTTTGATTGGATGGATATATGTGAACCCTATTCCTTCAATTCTTGCGTTTTGTGCACATGCTTTTAAGCTGTTTGTTGAGTTTATTCATAAATGGCTTGAGATAAAATTCTGCATTCTAATGGTTGCATGCAAAACCCTCCTGTAGGAGCATACTCCCGCTTTCTCCACTTTTTTCTAATTAAAACCTGATATTTTTAATACGAAACAAATGAGCTTATTTTGTAATTAAAATCATCAAGTGAATAAGTCACATGAGATGAGGAGCTTTTCAAAAATAATTCTTAGAAACCGTAATGTTAAAACTTGCAGATGACTGTGTAAATCTGATACACACTAAACCGGATCAAGTAAACGCAATTACTTAATAAAATGACCATAAATCTCACAAGTCCTCTTAATAAAATTGTTAATGTTTATTCATAATCTCAGCAAAGAATTTAGTATTGGTGACTTTCTTAAAGGTCTCCATCCGGAACTATGAAAGTGTAACATCGTGACTCAGTGGCAATTGCTTTGCATTGAAAATTAGGAAATACTTCATCGATTGAATCTGAATGACCGCAAGGGTGAATACATATCACGCATAGTAAATGTAACTGAGCACGTAATCCATGAGTTTGCTTGTGAAGATACTTATGCTGTTCTGGATATCTTTAGTCACACGCAAGTTACCAACCGGAGGTGACCAAATGTAGTAAAGATTCGTACAGTGGTCTTGTGATTCAGCATTACTCCTAGTAGAAAATGACACATAATCTTCTTGAAGAACATTATCCTTGAATGCTCTCCAAGTGAATAAGAATCAAAATCGATTTTCCAAAGAAAACCACTAATAGTTAGAGTTACTGCCAATGACAACGGGCGTAAAATGAAGCTAATGCAAGAGAATGTTGTATGCTGAGCCTATTAGCGGGTAATTTGTAAATTTTCAATGTTTGTCATGTGTCTATTTTTGAAACAACTAAATTCAATATCTATTGAACGTAAATGTTGTTAATATTCATTCTACAAATTTTAATACGTCAGGCCTCGAAAGCTATTCATATGCGA
The DNA here is from genome assembly GCA_963969285.1 of Odontomyia ornata. Lineage (NCBI taxonomy): Eukaryota > Metazoa > Arthropoda > Insecta > Diptera > Stratiomyidae > Odontomyia > Odontomyia ornata. Next base: position 182,605,684 of record OZ017741.1, on the reverse strand, counting down.
TTAATGTCGCTATAAAAGCCAATCATTTAATCAATAAATTCAATGAGCTGCAACGAAATTCGTTAATTAATTCAACCACTTCGGTAAAAGTTGCGTCAGATTTTTCATTCCTGAATTTAAGATGTATGCCATCTTTTACGCAGCACTATTAGGTCTTCTTTTGTAGGTAATAAATTGTTTGGTACCTTCTCAGGTACGAAATTGTTTTAGCAATGTCATTCATGGGAAAGATGGCTAGCATGCAGACTTGTATCTTGTATTGACGGAACTAAAAGATAGTCACTCACGTACGAATGGACTTCACTTGATGGCATTGGATTGGAGTTCAATGGTAAGCATAATTTATTCGAAGTCGTCTATTAACCTTAAACCGGACCTGAACCCGTTCGAATATTGCAGAACCTTGTTCGTTTGCGGGGATTCCCATTGTGGAACTGTTATTCACACTAAAGTTTATCTTAATTTGTTTTGCGCAACGTCTATTTCTCTATCAATATTTTATTCTTACATAATTAGTTTTTGTTTGACAAATATCATCAGATTTGAATTCTTAAAAGCGATTATATCAATTTGGATTAAATTCGATCAATGGATGCGAAAATTAGTTTTGCAGTAATGTAAAACAAACAATCATGATAATCTAGAATAAATTATATAGTTTTGTAATTATTATTTTGCATACAAAATGTATAGATTTGAAGTATTCGCGGGGCTATTAAATTTCGTTATTTGTGTATGTTTAAATGCGCTTTATGGTTTACGAGTATATGAATAGTGTTAATAAAGCAACTTAATGGAACATCAAATCAATATTACATAAGTGTATTTAGAAGGTGAACCTTCCCAGTAGGCCTATGTAAGCAATTAAGGATATGCAAGGTGTATTCCAAAATAAACGAGACTTTTGTCATAAATTTATGGCGATCATAAAAACTATTTCCACCACTGAGTGGCGCTGACATCATCTCGAGGAAGTTTGACTTTACACATCTGGCAACCAATCAGCTAGCAACAAGAAGACTTTTCACCAGCTGTTCTCTTTGGCTTTTGGTCGCGAAGCAGACAAGTTTAATTTCATTTAACGAACTGTTATATATTTAGATTTTTGCAATAAATTGTTATTTACCACATTAAATGAGTTTAACGATTGCATTGTGCACGTCTTGATCCACGCGATTCAAGGCGGCTACAACTGGTGATCCTATCATCGACGTGAGCCCCGGCTAGGGGAGCACCCATTAAAATGTCGACTGAGGATTTGACACCGCCGCCGGCAAGGCGCGACAACACGTTGCTCGACACGCTATATGGACCAAGCAAGGATATGATACCTTCGCCCAAATTGTTGCCACCGGTTGATGCAGCAACAAACTTTCCACCGTCTGCGGAAGTTGCTTCTGTCAAAGACGTGCAATTACCACCATTTTGGCGAAGCAACCTGACGCTTTGGTTTGTGCAGGCGGAGGCTCAATTTTTTACCAATAAAATAACGTCTGAAAACGCTCGTTATTACACGATTATCGCTGCTCTGGACATCAATATCCTGCAGCAAGTATCTGACATTATCCGTTCGCCACCAGTCACGAACAAATACGGTACGCTGAAACGGCATTTTGTCATCAGATTCTCTGAATCTAAGGAGCAACAGCTAAACCGGTTGCTCACAGGAGCAGACTTCGACGGAAAATAACCATCACAACTACTTCGAGAAATGTAAAATTTCGCCCCTTTCGATTTGTCTGAGAACATCCACAAAACATTGTGGATGAAACGACTACCAGTGAGCGTCAAGTGCGTTCTGCCTGCTAGCGAGGATTCCAAACTCTACAAACTCGCAAAAATAGCAGACCGCATAGTGGAAAACAGTGTTCCGGCTTACATATTGGCTACAGAGGCCACTCCACCACGGACAGGCGCGCCTGATACGTCGGAACTGAATAAACAGCTTGAAAAAATTGAGCGTCAGCATAATAACGTTATCGTTCATATGACAAAATCAACAAACAATTTCAACCCCTCTGATTTGCACCGTTCGACAGGTGGTGCAAGAGGCCACCGCACTTTAACTAACAACGAGACTTGCTATTACCATAAAAGATTTGGCGTGAATGCAAAGCGGTGCTCAGAGCCTTGCTCGTTTCAAGCAAATCAGCATCACGGAAACTGAGACAGTTGCCTTCCATCACCGGAGTGGTAGACAACATAGATAAAATTCCGGGATTCAGATTACACCTAGCCGATCGACTCCGGATCGTCCGCCTCGATTCTGCCTGAACGCGTCGCTCAACTTCAACAGCCGCAAATGCTAACATTATATGCCGCAAACAACACCACAATTACCACGTATGGTAAACGACCCTTGAAGATACACTTAGGTTTCAAACGTCTATTTGCGTGGAATTTTATTGTAGCAAATGTCTCTACACCTATTAACGGGGTGGACTTCTTGACACATTACGGGCTTTTGATCGATTTAAAAAACAGAAGGCTATTAGATGACAATTCGATCTGCTCCAGCCCGGCACAAATCGCTCTGGTTGATGTCTTCGGGGTGTCCAACCAGAACGGCAACTTTCATTCAGCGTACGACTAACGACACGTCCTCAACAACAACAACAATACACACATCAGCACCAACTAACCAAGTGGCAAATTTTATCGAAACAACTGGACCACCAGTTTTTCAACGGCCTCGACGCCTGACGGGCGAAAAACAGAAAGCAGCACGAGCAGAATTCAATCGGATGCTTAAAATGGGTATTTTCCGGCCAGTCCCATCCATTTGATGGCCAAAAATCCGAGGGCTGGAGAGTTTGTGGCGACTATTGCAAACTTAACGCTTAGACAGTATTGGATCGGTGTCCAATTGCACATATCCACGATATGTCTGACCAGCTTTAAGGTAAAACTATATTTTCGAAGTTGGACCTAGAACGGGCTTACGATCAGATCCCTACGTCCAAAGCCGACATAAAAAAGACAGCAAAGTTCCTTGGGCACCAGAAATGGAGTCAGATTTTCAATTGTGCAAACGCAACCTTGCATTTGCAGCCTAACTCGTCCATCTGGATCACAAGGTACAACTTCAATTTGTCACTGACGCGTCTGACATTGCTATCGGAGCAGCCTGGGAACAGCACGATGGCGAACACTGGCATCCACTCGGCTTCTTCTCTCGTAACCTGAGTCCAACGGAAGCTAGATATAGCGCGTTTGATCGCGAACTACTAGCTATCAAATTTTTCAGGTATATTTTGGAGGGTCGGCACTTTATTATCAACACCAACCACAAGCCTTTAATCGACGCATTCGCTCAAAGTCTCGACAAAGCCAATCCGAGATAATTGAGACAGTTGGGCTTCATCTCTCAGTTTACGGCGGAGATAGTCCACATCTCCAGCTCGAAGAAATTGGTAGCCGATTCATTCTCCAGAATTAATATGATCAACATGCCATTCACCTTAGACCCAACTCAACTAGCCGAGGCTCAACAAGAAGACGACGAGCTTCGTGTGCTCCTAGACAACAGCAACAACACTGGATTACAACTACGAAAGCTGTCAGTCGGTAATGCAACAGTTTGCTGCAATATTTCAACGGGACACATTCGTCCTTACGCCCCACTGGAACTTCATTAACAGGTTTTTGCTTCAGTTCCCGGACCCGCTCACCTGAGCGGCAAGGCCACCCTTCAGCAGCTGCGCCAAAAGCACGTATGGCCCAGCATTCAGAAGAACACGATACGATGGACCCGCAACTACATCTCCTGTCAACGCTCGAAAATCCAATGACACAAAAGGAACCAGCCCATCTCAATCAACGTACCGAATGAAAGATCTGATCATGTACACATCCATCCCGCTCACCATTGGTGAGCGAGTATCGATACTGTCCTACCATGGTAGACAGGTTTTTACGGTCGCCAGAAGCAGTCGCCATGCAAGACATGACTGCGGACACAGTCGCCAACGCTTTTTACAACACCTGGGTGCGCGTTTTGGAACACCCAAAACGTTGACAACCGATCAAGGCGCTCAATTTGAGAGCGCACTTTTTCGAGCCCTTATCAATCTGACCGGAATGAAACGAATTAGAACAACACCCTATCATCCTGCGTCCAATGGTGCGATTGAGCGATGGCACCGAAGTTTCAAATCAGCTCTTATGTGCAGTCAACCAACATCCTGGATAGAGCTACTTCCAACTGTTCTACTAGGGTTGCGGACGTCACGCAAGGAGGACTTGGGAGCTTCACCCACCGAATTACTTTACGGTGAACAGCTACGTGTTCTGGGCGATTTTTTTACAAACGAGGACATGCCAGTCGATCCCACCTTTTTTGTCGAGAAATTTCGTGAGCACACGCGACTCCTTCGACCAAAACCAACAGCTCATCACATAAAAAGAAGCCTTTTTCAATACAAGGATCTCTACACTTGCACTCATGTCTTCCTGCGAGTCGATGCAGTCAGACAGCCGTTGGAGCAACCCTACACAGGGCCACACGAGGTGGTTAAACGAATCAACGATCACGTCTTCATTATCAAGATGAAGGGACAAGATGCGACCGTCTCAACCGAACGACTCAAACCAGCGTAGACTGCAAAAGATGACAACGAACAACATCATGACATTCCCCTCAGAACGTACAGTCGAACGTCAAAGCCAAAATCAACTTGACGTCAGTTCTGGAAAGGGGGTGCTGTGGCAATGATAAAAACTATTTCCACCACGAAGTGGCGCTAACAGAATCTCAAGGAAGTTTGACTTTACACATCTGGCAACCAATCAGCTAGCAACAAGACTTTTCATCAGCTGTTCTCTTTGGCTTTTGGTCATGAAGCAGACAAGTTTAGTTTCATTTAACGAACTATTATGTATTTACATTTTTGCAATAAATGGTTATTTACCACATTAAATGAGTTTAACGATTGCATTGTGCACGTCTTAATCCACGGGATTCAAGGTGGCTACAAATTTTTATTTGGTGGCGCCATCTGTGAATTAGATAATGCGTTGAAAAGTTACATCCCTCCAGTGAAAGTTTGGTGACATTCGGTTCAGTGGAAGCGAAGTTATTGCGTCTAAAGTGGGAGTATGTTTGTGTCATCGGTACAAAAATGAGTTTCGAACAAAGAGCTAATATCAAATTGTGTTTTAAAATCGGTGAAACGTTTACCGAAACATTTGAATTGGTGGAAAAAGTTTATGGCGATGATTGTCTATCACGTGCCAGAGTTCATAAGTGGTTTACATCTTTCAGAGATTGTCGTGAGGACATAAATGACGATGAACATACGGGCCGCCCAAAATCAGTGATCACCGAAAACTCCATCGAAATTGTGCGTGAATTTATTAAAAATGAGCCGCAATCATCACTGAAATTCATGGAATCGGAGTTGAATCATTTTGGCTATCGAAACGCCTGTGCACGTTTTGTTCCGCACAAGTTAACTGATGATCAAAAATTGCTCAGAATTCATTATCCGAAAGACATCATTAAAGAGGCCAGAAAAGACGAGAACTTCCTTTACATCGTTGTAACTGGTGATGAAACGTGATGTTTCCAATATGAACCCGAAACCAAGCAACAAAGTGCCGAATGGAAGGCCCCAGACGAGCCACCACCCAAAAAATTGCGTTTGGAAAAGTCAAAAATAAGTCGATGCTCATTTGAAATTTCCTTGAAAATTTCATAGAGGTATAAGCGTCGACAGAAATCAGTAATCCTTGCATAATTTGTTTTCTAAATGGTTTAAAAGTTAGATTTGTATTTTTTTTTTTTTTTACCTCCATTCCCTTCCACTCTCTCCATCACACTTTCTTCGTCGCACTACGCTCGTGCGATCTGCACTTCACATTTTGTCGTTTCCTCAGGTGTGCCACCCAGGCAATGTATAACACATCGGTATAAGGGGGCACACAAAAAATATGTGAAGTCCTCCGGTTAATCTTGTCTTGTCCATATCGTGATCAGCTCTCAGAGATAAAAAAAAATTATAAATTCGACGCAGTAAAAAAAAACTCTGAGTTAAAAGAATAGCTGTCTCTTCAAGCATCTCGACGATAGGGTCAACAATGCCCTAAGATGCTATGTTGAAATTACTGGACTGATATTATAATAATAGTAGGTGTTTCTCGAGGCATCTCGAAGATAGGATCAATAATTGACCTAAGATGCTATGTTGAAAGTTTCTGCACTGAGATTCAATCGTTATTCATTAAATAGTTCCTAAGTCTTTTCTTGAAAACCATAAGAGAATTCGCTTCTTTAACTGATTCTGGAAGATTGTTGTACATACGAAGGGCGTCATTTGTAGCATCGTTCTTCAGGCGATCTGTCCTTGCAAAAGGAATTACAAATTGGTTTGCGTTCCTAGTACTGTATTGATTCTTTTGTGAGACTTTAATAAATGGTGTTTGTGACGACAAGCTGAGATTTAAACTTTTGAAGATAAACTTGGCTTTCTCCATTTTAATGATTTGGTTAAAAGTTAATGCGTTACATGATTGATACACTATGTTTGTTGGTGTGAGCCTTGGGAGATTATGTATATTTTTATACGCCTTGGTTAATAACCTGGAAATTATATTTAGGTGTTGCTTTGAGGACTGACTCCAAATTACCACTCCGTAATGTACTTTTGACAGTACGAAGGCATTCAGAACAAGATGCTTGATGTTTTTTGGAAATTCCTCATATCTTCGTAACAATCCAATTATTGGTGCTAATTGCCTCCTTAAGTTATTTATATGCGGGAGCCAGGTCAGACGGTGATCGATAGTAAGGCCAAGATATTTAAGTTCGAGCACTCTTTGCAGCTTTTCACCATTAATTTTTATATCAACATCTATGTGTTCCCTGTTCTTTTGCTTAAAGATAATATATTTTGTCTTTGAAATATTCAACGCTAGTTTATTCTCTTTCAACCATAAATTATATGAATTTAGATCCTCGTTGATAGCGTCTCCGATGTCATTTTTATCGCGTCCCGAGTAAAGAAGCACTGTATCATCAGCATATAAAAAGTAATTACCACTTAGCCTGCATGTATTTAAATTATTAGTGTATAGCAGGAACAAGGTTGGGCCAAGTATTGAGCCTTGTGGAACACCTGATTTCATTAGTGCCGGGTCACTCAGAACATTATTAAATGCTGTTTTCTGCAGTCTGCCTTTTAGGTAATTTTGAAATAGTTTATTTGCTGTGCCTTGAGCACCATATGCTTCTAGTTTTCGAAGTAAGAGGTCATGATCGACCGTATCAAACGCTTTCCTTAGATCCACAAAAATGGCAACAACATAATCCCCTACATCAAGTCTCTCGTTGATGAATCGCGTTACCGAGAGTAGAGCGTCAAACGTTCCCTTGTTTTTCTGAAAGCCATATTGGCGGGAGTTTAGGATAGAGTTATCTAATATGAAGGATGTTAAGCGAGAGTTAATTACTTTTTCAAATATCTTACTAAATCCGGTCAAGAGTGCAATTGGGCGATAATTATAGGGGTCCGATCGATCTCCTCCTTTGAATATAGGTACAATTTTTGCAAGCTTCCCCTCTTCAGGAAACGTTCCGTTTCTGATATGCTCATTTAAATAATTAGCCACGAGTTCTGCCATTTCATTTTTTACAAGCGCAATTTCCTCCATCGTGATCTGATCAATACCTGGAGCCGTATTTTTCTTCATTGCCTCAATAGTCTTAAGAACTTCGTTTTTATTGATTGGATGAATATGAAACATGGAATCGGGTGAGATGTTAGCGTGATCTAGCCTACTTGTTGGGACATCACCAAGCTCTTTTGTAATTTTTTCGCCCACAGTTGAGAAAAAGTTGTTCAAGAAAGTTGCTGCTCCATCTGGTTGTGATAAAATATTAGGGGTCACTGGAGAAAACTGCGAATCCGGTATTAAAATTCGGGGGGGAGAGTTGTCTTTTACTTCATTTATTATCTTCCATATTTCATGATTGTTATCTGCCGCTGTCTCCAACCTTTAAGCGAAGTAAGAGAATTTAGCTTCCTTCACAAGACGTTTTGATTCCTTTTTCGCTTGTATGTACATGTTTTTTAGCACACGATCTTCCATGTTCCTTCTAAAGCTTATGTACGCCTTTCTCTTTTTAATACTGGCTTCGATTACTCGCTTTGTTATCCATGTCTGCTGGCGGCATCTAAGCTTTTTCTCGACGATGGAGTAACGTTTGGACTCTGTGATCATATTCGTAAGTTCCATTAGGTTTAGGGGACTCCGGACTTCTAATGACCTTTGCAGATGTGATTTGAAGAGTTCTTTGTTCAAGTGTTGGAATGTTTTGTATACAGGTTTTTGTTTTTGTGCGCTTATGCCTTGGATGCTAATTTTGAAGACACGATGATCCAGCTCTGGCCAATCCTCAAATATGAAATTGATTTTTCCCGCAGTTGACTTATCGTTTGTAACGATATGATCGAGGCACGTATGCGAAACAGGACGAGTAATTGTTTCGTTGTTGATGATAACAGCACCATTAGTATCCAGTACATCCTTGTAAAGCCTTGCTTCTGAGGAATCGGTAATTACATCAATGTTTGTGTCAGCTACTGTAAATAAATTATTTTCTGAGGAATATAGGTTGTCGAGTACCGAGCAGAGATCTTGCGCATTCAGACGGTTCGGGTTATAGAAGGTACCGATTTTAATTTTTTTGCCTACGAGGTTTAATTCGATTATTATAATATTATATTTATCAGGTGTATCGCGTTTAATGATGAAGTTTATTTTATCTTTTACAAAAATAGCTGTCCCACCACCTCTTCCAGGTCTGCAGGAGAATACCGAGCTATAACCCTCAATATTAAAATATTTCGATTCCTCAGGATAAATCCATACTTCGTTCAGTATCACCACATCTATCTCAGGATTTTGCTTCAAATAAATCTGCATGTCATTTAGTTTGTGCCGTAAACTTCTTATATTGGCATATAAGAGCGTTAATTTCGTCCCAATTAATCGATTTGCGTTGTTAAAAATCATTTGAACTCGTAGTCAATGCTCCTCCTAGCAATTGTGATCCTTCGCTGGTATTCTGCGTACTCCGTAGAGTCTGCTCTGTGGGAATAATCTACGTTCTTACTATTTCCTGCACAGTTACAGCATTTCTCGCACGAGCTCTTGCAATCCTTCGTTTCGTGCTTTCCTCCACACTTAGCACATGTTTGCTCTCCTTCACATTTTGATGTCTTGTGGTTGTATTTCTGGCACTTATAACACCTCGTTATATTGTAGTCTTCCTTCACAAGGTAAGACCCATAATCAATATTGATGTACCTATTCACCAGTCTTTGGTACATACTCCCATTTACCTGCAGAATATGCAACCATTTACCATTTTTTGTTCGTCTGGCATGAACCAATTCCAGTTTATCATTTTCTCCAATATTAGGGTTCAGTGAGTGAATTTCGTTAATTAACTCCTCATACGAAAATTGTTTTTCTAGTCCATTAATTACTAGCCTGGGTTGACGAGATTTTGTCTCCATGACATCATATTCATCCTTCAGGGTATCCTTTGCAATGTTGTAGAGCGAGGTTGTTTTGTCATTTGTGGAAGTTTTTATGATGGCACCACCATTACGAAGAGGACGCATCAGTTGGAGAGGAATTTTGCATTTTGAAGGCTTTATTTTCGACTCGAAGTCGATGAGTGTTTTTTCAGAGGATGAATGCTTCTTGGGCTTAATTATGATTCCTTTTTGCGAGGTAGTATTTGTACGGCGTTCGGGTAGAAAAGTGGAAATACTTTTCGTCATATCCGCATACGAAGGTTTTCGCGTGGATGAACTTTTATCAATTAAGGTGGCCACGGTGGTTTTCAGTTCTATTAGATGGTTTTCCATTTCTTTCATTTGGTTGAAGAGACGATCTTCTTTAGTCTTTTGGTGTTGTGACTTACACGAAGGACACATCCATATCACATCCTCGGAAATGTCCATGATCTTCAAATATCTCTCCTCACACATTTTGATACACTTTAGGTGGAACCACTTGTTGCAAATGCCTCCGCAGCCCATTCCTTTATGGTTCTCCTCCGCTTGCTTCCTACATTTTCCACATTTGTCTGCTGCTTGTGATGCCATGATTTATTATTTATCTCTATTCGCTTAGTTATATGGTATTAAATGAATTTATTTAAAAGAGAATGGATTTAAAATGAAAGTTATTAAAACAAGTGTCTTTAAAAAGCAAAACTATGGGTTTAGAAGATATATATGCAAAAAAGAGAGAGTTTAATAAGTTTGAATTTAAAATTTATAAAATTATTAAAATTATTAAGAAATTATTCTCGCATGAGCACGAGAATCGCACTAATGAACAAAAGAGTTCAGTTGATATAATTTTATACCGTCAACGGCAATTAGAAAATTAAAATGAGAAAATTGTTCAAAAATTTCCACTTAGCTGATTTTCCTTTGATTTGCTACAGAAGCTAATATTTCTTAGCAACTCTCAAAGTCAAGAAAACAGCTGATCGATTTCGTTAATCACTTCTAAAGAAAAATTTTTTATTGCGAGCGATCACTTTACACTTGGCAACTTTGACACTTCACTTGTCACTACTCCATATCCATCAATTTAATACCGAAAGCAGTAATAATTGCAAATTGCAGGACATGTTTTCCTGGCCAGAATAACTGTAGTTTTCGTCTCCTTCATCGAATTAAGCGCTCACTATTAAGGTATCCTGGAATCTAAAAAAAAATTTTTTCTTTTATATTATCACAAATCCCCCGCAGAACGTTTAAGATACACTAGAGTATCCATAACTTGATGACGTAAGCCTACAGTGCTTAAATCACTATAGCCAACACTATTATTTTGAAAGCTTTCTGCTATTCTAGTGCATTTACTTATACTCGTAGTTCAATGTTCAACACATAATTTTTTTTAAGATTACCCAACAAATACGTCAACATTGATGATGGGTCATGAAGGAAGATTTTAACGTTACGAGATGCTTTAAGTGCCAAAAATATAACCATAAGACGTTGAAATGTGAAGGAGAACAAATCTGTGTGGAATGTGGAGAAAGCATGATCTCAAGGAATGCAAAAGCACACATGATATCTGTTACAATTGTATGGGTAATAAAAAGAATGCTGATCACTCACACAGAGCAGACTCGTGGGAGTGCATAGAGTATTAAAGAAGGATTTTAATTGCTAGGAGAAGTACTAACTATAATTTTGATGATGATTGTTAATCAGAAAACTCAATCAAGCGGCAAATGAACTATCTTTTATGCCAATATGAGAAGCCTACGACACAAGTTGAGTGATATTCAAATTTATCTGCAGCAAAATCCTGCAACGAATCTGATTATACTAAACGAAATATGGATCCATCCTGAAGAAGCAAAGTATTGCAATATTCCGGGATATAGCTCTGTTTTTTCCTGCAGGCCCGGAAGAGGAGGAGTTACAGCAATTTATATAAAAAATGTAATTAATTTCGTGACAAAGAGACTAACATCTGACATATATAATGCAATAATAATTGAAATAACCTGCACAGGTAAAAAACTGAAAATCGGGACTTACTATAATCCCAATCGTCTCAATACGCAGGACTTCTGCACAGTAATAGATGCAATATACTCTACTGAAAAAAATCTAATCACAGTTGCTGACACAAACAAAGACGTGATTGCAGAATCTCCAGAATCGAAGATGTACAAGGATACCCTGGAATTAAACGGAGCGGTCATTGTCAATAAGGACAAACTACTTGCTCGACTTCAAGTACCTGCCAAGATCACATACGAGTAGCAACAAATGAGAAAAAAATTGCTGAAAACATTAAATTCATACTTGCAGACTAGCCGGAGTTAGATCATCGTGTTCTAAAAATTGTCGTCCATGGTCAAAGTCTCAGTAAGCAAAAACCTGCTCACAAAATATTCAGATATTTAGACAACGATCTTTTCGAATCGAAATTTCAACAGTTGCTAACAAACCGAAAACCTGAAAACCTTATGGAGCTCAAAAATATGATTACAGACTCCAAGCATGAAAGTAAGGCTTATAATAAAAACAAAAAGAACGCTGAAGATCATGCACTTACATATTTGGATAACCAAGCCCTAAAAGAATCAAAACGTCTCATAAAAGAAGCTAAATTTTCATATTACTCCAGAAGATTGGAAACAGCGGCGGACATCTCACACGAAATATGGAAAATAATAAAGGAGAAAAAGATAATTCATCACCCTGGATCACGTCATCAAATGCTGATTTTTTTTGGCATGGACTCTAATAATGCAGCACGCCCATGTGGAACAGCAAATACGCTAAGCCACTTTTTTCAACAATTGGTGAAAAAATTGCTAGGGAGCTTGGTGAAAAGTCAACTAGCTATTTCAATATCATAAATAGCCCACCTAAGTCTATCTTTCATATTCATCAAACGACTAAAATAGAAGTATTGAATACAATCGAGGATTTGAAAAAAATGCAGCACCAGGTATTGACATGAAATTATTCTAGTCAGAGAGGAGGTAGCTGGACCACTGGGAAATTTTATAAACGAGCATATTAGAAATGGAAAATTTCCGGACGAAGAGAAACTAGCAAAAATAATTTCAATATTTAAAGCAGGAGATCATCTGGTCCCGAACAATTACCGCCCGGTTGCACTTTTGACAGCTTTCAGTAAAATATTCGAAAAACTTGTAAATAATCGTTTAAAATCTTTCTTAATGGCTTTCAAAAGAACAAGAGTACTTTCGATGCGTTACTTTCTGTTTCACGTTACATCAATGAAAGTCTTGATAAAGGAGATTATGTTATTGCAATTTTTGTGGACCTGAAGAAAGCTTTTGATACGGTTGATCATGACCTTTTACTTCAAAAACTTGCATCGTATGGTATACAAGGCAAAACGAAACAACTTTTTAAAAGTTATTTGGAAAGAAGATTCCAAAGAACATCAGTTAATAATGTCTTGAGCAATCCAGCACCAATGAAATCGGGGGTTCCTCAAGGATCCATACTTGGTCCAACCTTGTTTTTGCTATACACTAATAATTTGAATGTATGTAAACTGAAAGTTTACCACACATTACATGCTGATGATACTGTACTTCTTTATTCAGGACATGATAAAGTTGCCATGGAGAATATCGTCAAAGAGGATCGAGATAAATATCGTTCATAGCTTATCGAAAACAAGCTAGCATTATTTTTAAACATAAGAATAAGGAAAGCATAGAATTTGATCGAAAAATTAGCGGCAAAACTTGCAAAAAGTGTTTGAAATTAAATATCACGGTCTTACCATAGATCATTGTTTGACATGGTTGCCACACATAAATAATTTGAGGAGACAACTAGCACCAATGATAGGAATACTGAGAAGATATGTAGGTTTTCCAATGCATATCAAGAAACTTGTATCAAATGCACTTGTGCTGATAAAGCTACATAATGTGGTAGTCATTTGGAGTCAATCGTCAAAGCGAAACCTTAATATTATAAGATACTAACTAAAACCTATAAAAACATTCTAAACCTTCCAATTCTCATTCCAACAAGACTACTGTATCAACGGACCAATGCACTCACCTTCTGTCAAACCATTACTATGGAGAAAGCTAAGTTTATCTTCAAATGTCTAATTTCCGCCGAATCGGAACGAAGCCCCTTTATAAAAGTATCACAAATAAATCCATATAAGTCAAGAAATGCAAAGAATTTTGTAATACCCTACGCTAGAACTGATTGACTAAAGAACGATGCAACGAATGATGTTCTGCGTGCATACAACAATCTTCCAGAACCAATGGAAAACGCAAACTCATTATTGGTTTTTAAGAAAAGACAAAGAATATCTAATAAATTCGAATTAATGATAGGTCCGGAGGATTGAAAATGCTGTAACTTAAGGCATTTTCGACCCTAACGTCGAGATACTTAAAGAAAGCTAGCTTTTATAAATGCAGAGTTTTTTTTTACTGCGTCGTATTATAATATTTTTTTTTTATCTCTGAGAACTGTTAACAAATCGGACTAGACTAGCAGGAAAAGAGTAGTTCACAGCATTTTGTGTGCCCCTTATGCCTTTAGTACTGCCTGTAGGCACACCTAGGAACCGACGACGTGTGAAGTGTAGATCGCACGAGAGTTGTGCGACGATGAAAGAGTGATGGAGAGAGTGATAGGGAATGGATGCATTAAAAAAATATTTACGTATATATATATATATATATATATATATATATATATATATATATATATATATATATATATATATATATATATATATATATATAATTATATATATATATATATATATATATATATATATATATATATATATGTATATATATATATATATATATGTATATATATATATATATATATATATATATATATATATATATATATATATATATATACATATATCCAACAGTCTCTGATTTAGCGGTGCTGTTGATTGTAGGTATGATACACATTGCCCTCCTTGCTATAGAGCGCTGCACTATCTATCTGCGTCAAAAATAAAACACGAGGCAGACAGTTTCCCGCGAGGAGGGACAATGCTCACTCAATAATTGGCAGCAGTCCTGGGTGAAAAGCATGAAGGAAAGATGAATTGTTTACCTCGAGCGTAGGTTTCGCGCAGGAGTCGAAAGTGATGCCTACCACACAGTTTTTTACATGTGAAAGATAGGATAGGCTACGCCGGGACATCTAAAAGGAAGCAGGAGAGTTCTCCATGGATAGCCTAATTGAGGAGATGCTTGAGTCAGTTGGCAAATGGAACTATGTTGGACATTATGTTGAGTAAGTCCAAAAAGATAAAACGGGTTCACAGCAGCCGGCGACGTTGAAGGAGGGGAGTCACTTTTCTAGCAATCTTTCTTCCTCCATCTTCTCCCGGTATGACGTAGCAAAATAAGGCTCAGCCCGAAGCAATATTTCAGATGGTTATAGACTAGGTTCTCAGGTTGATAGGGGAGCTACTTAGTGGGTTAACCAGAAGCCTTGCATGCCTGACATCCCCACACTCAGGGGTGAATTGCCATTACATGTCAACTAAAAACAAAATGTTTTTTTTATTCAACATATTAAGTTTTAGGATATTCGTTAATTATTTTCATATTAATTAAACACTGGTAGCTTATTGTGAAAATTTTATTATCGGGGGCATTACGATTCATTTGATGATGGAACAGATTAAACTAGTTTTTCTTCGAGATTGTGGGGATCCAAAAACTCACGGTGGCATCCAGCTATTTCAAATCGATAATTTTCTATAACGTTGAACCCTCAAACATAATGCCGATTATAAATATATGTTGTCACTTATGTTTTCCAAACCATTTACTACTAACACTTCTCATTTATGATCTATTACCCAATCTTCCTCAATTTTCTTTTTGTCTTTGGTGGAGCCTAAGATGTCTCTATTCATAGGTTAAATATTAAGCGAGTTTAAATTACAAGTCTCTTTACATGACCAAATTGGTCTGTCATAGACTTAAAGCAAATTTTATATTTATACATTTCTCAACTTACGCTTTGTCATTCCAACAAATCACCTCCTGTATTTATCTTTACTTCTCACTAGTACGTAGAAATTCGAAGTACTGCTCCCAAAGTTGGAGTTTGTACCACAGGAAGCACATCGATACTCTTGAGTCAGTTCAACGCAGACTCATACGGTCTCTATTCTTCAATTCAACCTTCCTTACTCCCCTTATGATGGCCGATTACATATTTTGACCCTTCCTACCTTCGAGTCCAGACGATCTTTCCTGGACGATTGTCTTTTGTTCAAGCTTCATCATAGACTTTTACCCCAAAACGTATGCATGCAAGTTAATATATTCGACGCTGCTTGTCCTAATAGATCCTGGCTTCAATTTCATGTTCCGTATGCACGTATTAACACCTTCTTCCACACCCCCTTACTACGCTTACTTCGTATGCACAACCAACAAAATCTTGGTCCTCTACCACAGTCTCTTGGCGTATTTAAAAGTTTTGGAAAAATCAAATTTATAATTACTCCTATAAGTCTTAATCTTTGATGTCATTAAATTGTGATCTTTTTTCTCTAATTTTTTCCATATTTTGAATTCGTATATTTATATTTATCTAATAATTGACTTGTAATTGGACTACTAGTCTGTCAGATGATTTTTGGAAATAAATAAATAAAATGGACAATTTACCAATATGTAGAATATAAGAAAGCCCAAAAACATCTTTGTGAGATTGTTGTAGCCTTTTGCTGCTTAAAAATTTAAAGAAGCATTCGATTTTTGGATGAAATTCACTTAAAATGTTCAACTAATTGTGTTTCAATACACTGCTCTAGTCATAAGATACGGATAATTGAAGCGAAATTGGATGGGGACCAATGGCGAATTCGATACAACCATGAGCTGTATGAAATTTTTGGCGAGCCGGATGTCTCAACGATTGCAAGACTGTGGAAGCTGCAATGGACTGGCAACGTGAATCGTATGGACGTAGGAAGGATCCCCAAGAGCGGTATTTATTGGGAGAACTGAAGGGCGCAGACCAGTGGGGAAATCGAGGAAACGCTGGTCTGACTCGGTCGACGAGGACAGTTCATCACTGCACGGATTTCGAAATTGAAGGATGCGGTCAATGGACCGAGACAGTTGGAGGCGGTATTTGCAGGAAGCAAATGCCCGAGAGAAGCTGTAGTGCTACGAAAAAGAAGAAGTGCATTTTTCCAATTAGAAAACTGGAAATAGATATACGCACCTGAGAATTTTCAATTCTAAATCTAAATTGTTTACCAGATTCAATATTCCAGTACTATCAGTGCAAACTCAAGTGTTTAAATAAAAACGCTTGATTATTTTGTTCAAACCACTTTTGAGGCTCTAATTCAATTAATCGCCTTAAGCGTTTCATCTTCACACACTTAAAAATTTATTTATTTGCAGTTTTACGGTTTTAATTAAGACACTCAAACGTTTATTAGTGTGGTTTTGTGCAGTAACAATTAGCGTTTAACAAAAACATAATACTAGATATGAAAACTTATATGCAGCCAGGTTTCAGAATGTGGACTAACTGACTGACAGTTTAAGAAATTGAATGATACGAGAACATTTATACTAGCTCTTTGTCTTAACACTGCCACATGTTCGAGCCAAGAATGAACAAAATAAAATACATTATTCGAATCTGTTAATTCTCAAATATTCAAATAAGTATAATTGAATGAGAATATTCTACAATATTTAGCGAATTTCGGTTGTTTATCAATTTGCCTTTTGTATTTTGCTTTGTAAACAAATCAGTTAGTTGATAAATGCTAGGTACGTGAGTCCATTTAATTTCTCCGTTGAGTACCAATTGACGAAAAATGCGATACATTACGTCGACATGCTTCGTATGGCGATGATAAATTGGACTATTGTCCAATTTCTGCGTGCCAATATTGTGCATATGGAGTGCACAGTGACTGTTGTTAACATCCGATATCTTCCAGTAAGCGTCACATCCACACTTCTTCCTTCGAAGCATCATGAGCCGTAACATACTCCGATTTAGTTGTTGAAGTGGCAACTATGGTTAGTTCATGTGATACACAAGAGGACCATTATTCAGTAGAACAACTATACCAGAAATACTTTTTAGGGTATCCGGGTATGATGCGAAGTCTACATCACAGTATGCTTCAAGGTTTGTCTCACAATTTGGGCCATAAGTAATACCAAGTTCAAGGATTCCTGACAAGTATCACAAAACTCGATTTGTAAACGTCCAGTGCTTGATACTCGGTGCCTCCAGATGTTTGTTCAAAACTGCAACTGCGTGTGAGATATCGAGTCTCGTCGCAAACGCTAAATTTATCAGATTGCCAATTCTCTCACGATGCCGTACACCTGCTACGTGTCCGGTATTTTTAGAAAGCTGATCATTGTGTTGCATAGGTGTCGATACGGGATCGTAGTTAGCCATTCCAATTTTTTCAGTATCGATTTTGTATAACTCGTTTGCGTTAGACGAATAGTGTTGATGTCTGGATCTCTGATGATTTCGATTGCCAAAAAGCAACTGGTAATTTTACTTGTGATCTCAAACTCTGACAGCTTTCAGCAAAGATTTGACTTTCTCTTCATTGGCCACTGCTACTTATCTATCCCCCACGTAGAGTGCAATAATCAAATCATGCTACTCTGATCTGTAGACGCAAGGATCAGCAGTTGCTGGTTAAAGTCCAAAGTTCCATATAAACGGATTGAATTTCTGATGCCATTGTCGTGGTGCTTGTTCGACTCCGTATAAACTCTTGTGTAACAAGCAAACTCGTCCTGTCCCATCTTCATAGCTCTCATGTAGATGGTCAGCATCAGGTGCCCATTTAGAAAGGCTGTCTGCACATCAATCAAAACTGCAGTGTCTAATTCGATGGAAAGTCCATAGAATATCAAAATCGTTTATTGTTCTTGCTGTAATTAGAGAAATTTCAAATGTCTATAACTACCGTGAATATGATTTGACTTCCTTTAAATTTACAACGTATTAGAACCTTATGTTAGACAGCTTAAATATCGGATTTCGTTAAGTATAAGAATATATTTACCAAAAATGTAAAATTCGAAGATCATATATACTATTATTAACAAAATTGAGCAATTTCCACTTCTAAGGTATTTCATATTGTGCTCATAAAGACCTACCTCCATGATTTTTTCAAATTTTCCAGATCACACGTGTCCAATCGTGAGGGAGGACACAAATTTTTTGTATATTTTCCCTCCCCCTGCACTACATGTGGCTGGTAACACGGCTTTAAAACCTGTTTTTGGAAAGTTCTACTCATGACATCCCACATGACTACCTTCGGTAAAAAAATTTTGGCGGCTCTCCTTCTGATATTGGGAGCCATCTTGTAAAATTTATTGGTATACAAACTTTCCAAGAGTACCATTTGTGATCTACATACTCGTACAACGGTTGGTGTCTGTAGCTACTACAGTTTGGGAGAAAAACTACTGCAACACACAGATGGATGGATGGACGGACGGACAGATAAAACTGATTTCAATAGAGTTTTGTAAGTGATAAAAAAACCCTAAAAATGGTAGAAGCTGGTATACCTAAGACAAGATGCAGATGAAAACGAAAACGTTGTCTCGTCTTTTTGAGAGGCGGTTCAACAATGCATTACATATATGTTATTAAGCTACGACTACTAGATGCAAAAAAGAATTCCTCTCAAATATTTAATAAAGAAAACGATTTCGTTCCAATTCTTTTATAACAGCTGTAATACGAATTTGAAAAAATGTAACAATCATCAACAATACTGCTAAAAAACCACAAATGGATCTGGACCACGTTACAGACATATAATGAGAATTATAATTGCTTGGAAAATATACACGGGAGCTTCCGCTTCTTATCATGAAACTCAGTAACTCATTAAATGATTTCCATTCATCTACATATGTATACATTTGGAAAATAAATTGATAAACTAGTGAGACCTTGGTAATCATACAAAACCTACAATCTGAAATTTGACGACCTAGAATATTTTAAGAATATTAAGGAAATACGTAACAAAACTTTGAATACTGATACAAAACATCTAAAAACTTTCATTCACATCATGTATGGCGTCAAAACAGTTAAGTTTTGATATGAATTCAAACTAGATTTGTTTCCTTATCATCCAGCCAAATCTTGCTATCTATCAATAGTGACATCAACATTTTCAAAGTGAAACCCAAAAAGTTTATTCTCATAAGCCGGTTATCATTGCTGGTACTGATCAAAAGTTTGAATAACCTGAACGTAGAATAACTTGTTTGCAAATTTTACGTCTCCTGTGATTCACGGAAAGTTGAAAAAGTTAAGTTAGTCGACCCACACCGCCAAAAAACCGAAATCATGGATTTTTCCGCGTATAGGTATGTACGTTTTTTCTTATCTTTGACATCGGAGCCCACAAGAATTAAGCCAATTTATATCCATGTTAATGAAGTCGCAGGGGACTTGAGCTTTCAATCATTGATAGATGATTACTTATAACATAAGTTGTTCTGATCTATGGGCACAAGTCTTTCACATTTTGCTAATAAAACTTAGCAATTTTTATGTGGAAAAAATTGAAAGTAAGCTTTGAACGTGCATGTTATAGGCGGCAAAGTAAAAATATGTCTTTTATATGATCATTTAGAAAATAGAAAAATGATTTACGAGTATGTGATATTTTTGATTACGATACAAATTTTCAATTCAGCGTTAATTTAGTGTCTGATATGTTGATTATGATCTAGATAGCAGTACAATGCGTAGTTGAAGTAATAGAATCAACATTTTGTTATTGATACTCTGAATAAATTTTTTTAGGGCTTGGTAAACATTTTCTAACTAAGACCTACTAGTTTCGCGTCCTGTCTGTCCGACTGTCCGTGCGTCACAGCAAGTTTTCTCAGAAACTGTAGAAGCTAGAAAGCTCGATATTTATGGAAAGGTCAGAAGTGGTGATCTGTCAAAAGTTTAGGCCTTATCGAACATTTCAAAATTTTTAAGGAGAGTCCCCCTTTTTGCTGAAGGCACCCTTAAAATTTGTTTTAATCAAATGTAGTCGAGTTAAGTATCAAAGGAAAGGTATTCACCAGAACTTCTAAAATCTGAAAGAAACAAAGTCATTTTATGTATCAGAGGGTGCAAGGGAGGCAAAATGTACGAACATTTGGTTACCCCCCCCCCCCCTCGCGATTGGACACCTTTGAGCCGGAAAATCTCAAAATAATTACAGAGGTGGGTTTCTATGAGTACAAGGCCAACAAATACCTCAGAAATCGAAATTCACACAACTTTGTTGAAAATAGTATGATTTGTAGATTTCACAAACGGTACTCTTAAACTTTCTAAAGTTTCGCAATTATACATATTTATATAAGATCTTAATTTCCATGGAAATCGATGTAGAATTAAGGGAGTTATCGCCATTTCAATTGTATGCAATTACAACAATAACACCTGTTGATAGTTGATAAATATTTCGTTTTTGTTTTTTTGCTTGTTAGATGTCCGTTTTTCTGTTTCATCTCGTTTCCGTTTTCATCTAAGAATGTGGTCTGGTACTGAGAAAATATAGGATGTCAAGTCTCGGTCTTTTGCTTTGTTTGTGTAGCAATGGTTTTGTAGGTGCGTCGCATAGTTGGAGTCTGTCTTGTTATGTTAAAAAGATTGTAAGTACTCTTTGTATATTGCCGCTAGTTTCGGTGTTATTTTTCTTATGTATACCATGTCACAGTTCTTGCATATTAGTTTGTATATGTCACTGTTCTTGTATGTTGATGTGGCATTCAGTTTTGGTTTCAGTTTATTCCCAATGTTGCTCTTAATTTTTAATGCAGTTTGTTTTTCCTAAGGAAGTTTGTATATATCTTTGCCAACGTATGTTAACGAAATCAGGACTGCGACATGGTATGCATAGGAAAGATAACACGGAAACTAACGACAGGATACAAAAAGCACTTCAGATCTTTCTTACACAGCAAGGCGGACTCCAACTATGAGACGCACCTACAAAACCACGCATATGAGCCTGACGCTATGACAACAAGACAAAACAGAACAAACGGACACCCAACGATCCGAAAAACAAAAACCTTATATCCCTCTACCTGATCTAATTTAGCACTTGCGTAATTTAGTACTTACCTGTTTAACCAATCCTACGACTATATAAAGTCGTTTCTTTGCACACATCCTTTTGATACTGACAATCTTTCAAAAGGGTCGGAACGCATCTGCTCACACAACAAAGCTATGACCGACCGTTTTTCAAGAAAAAAGAGAATTGGCATGCAGATAGCAAGTAACCAAAATAATTGACAATCATTTAGAATAAATTAATGAATGAAAAATGTATTTTTGTCAGTCGACCTGTCTTATTTTATGTAAATTTCTCAAAAGAAATTTACCTATTACCGAGAATGCTTGATATGTTATAGGGTTTTCCATTGAGGACATAACAATAAATATATAAATTTCAATAAACCGATTGTGAGGCATGCTGTGTGGCTAGTGGCACCGTCTTGTTGAAACCACATATCGTTGATGTCAAGTTCATCCAACTCCAGCCACAAATAATCTTCCGACGTAACACGTTAGCGCTCTCCATTGTAATATGACGGTCGTTTTCATCCACGAAAAAATGGGGCTCAATCACACCTCCGGCATGAAAACCGCACCAAACAGTAATTTTTAGGGTTTTGTACTAAAATACAAAACCCTATTGCAATCACGACCTGTGTCCGTCTGTCCGTCCGTCCGTCTGTATGTCACTGCACTTTTTCTCCGAAACTACAGAAGCTACAGCCATGAAACTTTGTGGAAAGGTCAAAAGTGGTGATTTCTTGAAAGTTCAAGGGTGGAAAAATTTTTCAAAGGGGTTTAAGGGGGGTCTCCCCATACAGGGAGGTGACCCCTCAAAAACATTTTTTCGCCATCGGTAGTCGAATAGGGTGTCGTTAGGAAGGTCTCAATGAGATCTTTTCAAAATAAGTCTTAAAATTGCCTTATCAGTACAATGGGGGGCAAGGGAAGGGGAAATGTACGAACTTTTCGCGTACCCCCCCCCCCCCCCCTCGCGATTGTCATCGGAAAAATCTGAAAAAAATCATGAAAGTAGGTCTTTATGCGTACAACAACAACAAATACGTGAGAAGTCGAAATCCACTCAACTTTGTTAGTAATACTATGATTTATCGATTTTAAGTTTACTTGAAGAAAATCCTAACGGCACCCTTAAATTCAATAAAATTCAGTACACAGATGACTGTTTATAAGGTTGACTTGTCCTGAAAGTTTTACAAAAATCGAATGGTATTTAAAGAAGTTATAGTGATTTTAATTTTCCTATATTACTATGGAACAATATGCACTGTATTACTATGGAAACATTTGGCTATGGAACAATATGCGCTTTTTACCGACTCAGACACTACAGGTTTGCTAGGATTTGCATAAAAGTTTCAGGAATGATAGGTATTATGAACATCTTTGGGAATTGGTTCAGCTAGTGGTATCAGTAATCGTAAAACAAAATAGTGGCTGTTTTAAATGCGAAGATTGAATAATTTTGAGTTATTTTTCCCCAACTGCAACGTTTAAGGTGCATGCTTTTAACACTTGAATCAATTTAATGAATGACTGGAAATGAGCACCTACAATTAATACTCATAGGTGAAACAAGTCAAGGAGGCGGGAGAGGGCTCCTAACAGTAGGGCTTTGCAACCATTCTAGGGTTCGAAACAAATAGGCCATGAATCGATGATTACAGTACAGGGGGGGGCCCCTGAAAAAAAATTTCATCAGTTGTAGCTGATATGAGTATCAAATGAAATACACGAAAAATGTGTTTCCCTCTCGCGATTGGACACTTGTGATCTAAAAAATCTGAAAGAATTATCAAAGGAAATACTTATGAGTATAACAATAACAAATACCTCCGAAGTCAAAATTCGTTCAAACAAATCTCTTTGATATATTTCTTGATTTTATTCGTTACTGGTGATTGCATTTTGTAAGTTCAGTACAAAACCCTTCTGACATGAGTGTAGGTCTGTCTACCCAACTTGTTTCGAATGCAACGGTGTCTGAAGAAGCCAATGTCGTTTTTTGGTGACCAATAACGCATATTTTGCTTATATGGACCAGAAATGAGCTTCATCGCTAAAGATGATTTTTCGATCATGGTAACTTATAGTGTTTTTTGATAATTTCCAAACGTTACTGGTTTGTGAACTTTACTATGATGAAAATGTTGACTTTAGCTAATGTTTTAACATTGACAATCCATTGAAAAAGTTTAAGGGTGCGTTCATATAAAAATACGAAATTGTTATATTCCTAATGCAAAACCCTATATACGGGATATAACGAAATTTGTGACTAGTCTGGTGTGTAATTTTACTTCAATTTTCACCAAATTTTCAGGAAAGGTGTATTGAGCATAAACTCGTATCTGAGTTAAGTTCATTAACCAGCCAGATCGGCAGAGCGGAAATAAAATAGCGGCTATTTTAGACGAAAGTATAGCTCAGATTTGGACAAAATTTGGCTTAGGGTTTCATTGAACTGTATGATGAAGTTCACAATAAAAAATCTAAAGTCAAATTGTCTGAAAGGAAATGGCTGCCGTTCAAAGGTAAAAAACGTGCAAAAATTTTTTAATTGTAGTTGTGACCAAAACTTTTAGTCGATGTTAATGAAATTCGGCAATTTGGTAAAGATTATAAGTATCTAGAAAACTCAAATTTTGTGGACCTCCAGCGGTCATATTTTCATCGGAGTTTAATGGAATTGGGGATTATGGACTAATGAATTAAGTTCTTGGATTTCGCAAAAAATTATCTAAATCGGATGATAAATAAAAATATCGAAAATTTTGTGGGAGAAAAGTTTTCTGACGTTTTGCCTTTTTTTTTTTTGTTTCAGGTTCAAAAATTCTAGTCAAGACGTTTCATTTGATACCCCACTCGACTCCTTTTGATAAAAAATTGTTTTAAGGATCAATTGGGCATTAGGGAGGACCCCCTTGTAAAATTTTAAAATGTTTGATAAAACTTAAACTTTTGAGTGGTCACCACTTTTGACCTTTCCACAAATTTTGAGCTTTGTAACTTTATTATTTCCAGAGGAAACTTGCTATGAAGCACAGACAGACGAATAAACAAATGTATGGACGGCGGTGCATAGATGGACAAAAAACACGAGAAAATAGTAGGTCCTTGTAAAATTCATTTTTCAAAGCCCTTAAAAGGTCAAACCTCTTTTGACTCACATTTAATTGTAAGATGTTACCAAAATGACTCCAATACGCTACTTTTTAATTGTAATTGGCATAATTACGGCTAACCAAAGGAGGCTTGAAAAAATTAGAGTGACCAATCCTGCCAGCTTTTAGAAATCCAAATATCTGGCATTAACGGTAATTGTCATGTCTATTTTTATACCATTACATTGATGGGAATGACTCACTTTTACGTTCAAATTTTTGCTTTCATTTCTGATTATTTCACAAAACTTCCATAGTTTCTATAATTTTGCCCACGAATGGAATGAAAAACATCAAACGTAAAGGCATTTTGGCATAAAAAGTTTAAAGCGTATTTTCTCAACAAAACGTCTTAGGTGTATTAAAACATCTTAATTGAAAAATTTATGTAATTGCCATAAAATTTTTTGAAACATTTGTTTTTTCAATAAAACAGTTCAGTGTTTTCATTGAAACCTTAGGCGTTTTAAGTTAAATTGCTAAGCATCTTAAAATAAATTGCTTGAAGTGTTTTATTGAGTTGCAACACAGAAGTGTCCTAAATAATTCTCTTTGGCGTTTTAATGAAACTATTTGGATTCACTCCAAATCTGTGTATATTTTATTGCTCATAAATGCAATAAATTAATTTTAAAGGCTTAAGGGATTTGCTTAAAAATATTTAAATATTCTTCGTGATCTATTTCAAATCACTTAAGTACTTCAAAATGAAATGTAATGTTTTGTTTAGAACGAATAATTTTTTTTAACCATATTATGAGAGGTGAAGCTTTTATACACTCAAAGTACTTTTATGCATGTGGCTTGTGCAGTTTGCATGAGATTTTGTAGTTCACAAGTAAACACTTCATTTTTGTGATCCTGAGCGGTCAGACTTGAGCGTCAGGAAGTACAAAAAAAGAACTGCAAATAGTGAGATGAAAAATCAAATAGAATATCTCACGGTAATGTATTGAAAGTTCATTCAAATCGATGAGTTTAAACGTTTTGCCGTACAACATGTAAAAATTGTTTCGAACGAAGTACGTGAAGTGTTTAAAGATATCTAATAATTTGAAACGTTTAAAAAGTCACTACCATAATTAAAAATATAAAAAACTTTGATAGAAAACTATTACAATACACTTATTTGCAATGCAATTAATGTAATACTTTCCTACAAAATTTTATCCAAATTATTGGTTTACTTTGCACAAAAGGAAATTCACCGATCTTCAACTTAAACGACCTCATGGCTTGGGTGCTCAGTAAATTTGATAGAGTATCACGTATTGTAAGTTTTCTTATCTACATATTTTCTGACAAATCGATTCAATTGCAAGCAAATGCACCAAAAATTTAATTTGCCAAAAAGCTGTTATATTTCATTATCCAAAGCTTTTATATTTTTGGCTAGAAAATTTATCAAAAATTACAAAAACAAAAAAATGAATGATCTTATACAAATTGTTTGTAAAGGAGTAAAGAGTTTCGTAGACATTTCCTGGATTATAAATTTATAATATGAGGAATCAATGATGTATTAAGAATATTAACATTTGCTTGACGAAAGCTCAGCAGCCGAACATCATTTGAATTTCCCTGGGCTCATCATAAATTTAAACTAAAAACTTCAAAGTAATCAGACCACGGCATATGCTTTTTGAAATTCATCTTGATTTGGCAAAAAGTCTTTCAAATCCAGGCCTTTCTGAGTACCTTGGAATCTTTATTTCACAACTCAAGAAACGCTCCAGTATCGAAAAATAAAATTCATTTAATCACCATTTTATATCGCTCTTGTATTCAGAAATCATTTGAAATTGAGTCATTAAATCATTGTGGTAACTTCAATTAAAATTTAAGAGGCAGTTTTGGATTAATTTAGTCTACGAGTACTCATATTGCTTGACGAGAAAATTAGAAGAACACATATGCACGTGTATGACAGTGAGATAAACCTATTATTGAACTAGGTAGCCTTCAACAATATTTTACATATTCATAACGAATATGACCTTTAGAAACGCGTGAAAAATATTCACAAATACTGGGAAAATTGCTAAACGATAACATGCATATATATCATTTTAAAAATTTCAGTTGTTTCAACGTTTCCTATTTGATCTTGTATCTTTCAATCCTTTCATATAACTTTTACAATTTAAAGAACAAACAAAAAAAATTCTGTTCAAACTAGCAATAAAATGGTCAAACAATTTCAGTTTAATTTGGGGTGAAATGAAATAAACACGTTATACTCCACATATAGCATAAACATAAGTTCAGACCTTCTCCAATAAAGACGAACTAGTTTTTAAGAATCTGATCATATAAACCCGGATATTCTATTTCAGCCACTTGAACTACCTGAATGGCTTTTCTACACTTTAGAAAATAATTTTTCTGAAACAAAGTAACAATATTTTCCGCATTTATAATTTCAAGACTTTTAGCAGATAAAAACAAATAGCAAAAAAATTAGTTTCACGTGCAAAAACGAAAGACTCAAGCCAGAAACCTGTTTATACAATATTAACATTCATATATTCGGTCATTTTCAAACTTTCTGGGATAAAAACTTTTTCAATTTATCATAATATCTAGAAGCAATACGAAAACTAGTAAAGTTATTAATTAATTAAATTATATCTCATATCATTAGTTTACCTTGGCGCTTAACACGTTCTGAGATTGCTGGGCTACAGAATAGCAACAGACACAGCACTACTAAAAACAGCTTCATGATGTCTGCACTGTTTCACTTTTTCAAAATCTTACACTAATTTCCTTAAATATTTTGCACAAGCACTAAATTTGTTTAAATTAAATTCTATTTTAACTTTTAACAGCACCGTGTGAAACAACACATAGCTTAAAACGGTCTAAGCTAAGAAGCGCTGCCGAAAATGCAACACTATCAAATTGGAAATCAAGTATGTTTTTTCACACACGCACGGCTAGTTAGCGACTCAAACTGATTCGCGTCCGTCCGCGAATTTTGATTATAAACCAGAATACGAGAAATTTCAGAAGCTGACCACACACTAGATTAGCCAAGCAATGAATGAAGTTACCAGATCTGGAAATATTCACACATGAATTTGCTGAAATTTATCAGAAATCCCCACCAAGATTGGAGTGGTCAATAAGAACCCTCCCCTGTGGTTTCAAAGGGGGTTTTGTCCATGGCAGAGCTCGATATTAATATCTAGTGAAGCATCTTATCTGATAGCATGCACTAGGAGATTTATATTCAGCTCATCTGTCAACGCTGGCATAATTATAAAGCTTGACTTTAAGTATATCATCATTGGGGTTTGTCTATGTTATTGACTATGGCGGTGTTTTCAAGGTCATGCAATTTGTGTTTCGACGTGAACTGCCTGAAAGCGGTAGTTGTGCGATTAGTGTCGTCGTCAAACAGGTGAAGATGCAAACACGCTTCGAGTGGTGCAAGCAATTAACTCCAGTGGTAAATTTAGATTTTTAACACTGTTTGATTTTGCTGGCGTTTGTTTTCTGAGCCACACTGATGAAATAACTAAACTTCGACCAGATGTAGGAATCCGTTGATTGCTTCGACTACTGGAATTGATTGAGCAGTTGAAGTAGTTTAAAGTTAACTGTTTGCATTGTATTTGAATAAATCAGGTTAATTATAACAGATAAGGTAATTAACAAGGCAATTCCAGTACTGGTAGTAGGCGTATAAAATATTTGAATTATTTTGCTGGAAAGTATAACCAGACATAAACAATCCTGCATAAATACATCAGATCTTATTATCTGGTAGTAGAATTTATAAGACGTAAAAGATTATACGTATTCAATTTAAGGATTTCAAAGCCTCTATTTTATATGAGATTCATAAAATACTGCTTTGCATGATAAAAACATGTATCGTATATTTATACTATATTTATATGTTTTTAAACTATAAATACCACCGTTTTAATTAAAATGCTTCAGGTATTTTAATTTTCATCCCAATATCAAACCGCTTTCTAGTCGTTTTGATTATTAAAACAATTTGTAAGTATTTTGATAATTAATAATACTTAAAATATTTTGTTTGAAACATCTAATGGTTAAATCAAAATGGTCAGACGTTTTAATTCAAACACTTGTTACACAATGTAAATTAAACTCCGAAACCATTCCTAGATGGGAAGGATTCCTTGTATTCCAACATTTTATTCGGAAGATTACCAAGGAACCACTCCACGTGCTGAAGTACTGGTGGGAAGGATAAAAGTAAGGTTAGAATGAACGATGTAAATCATTAGCATTAAGTAATTTTAGGTATTAAGTATTAAGCGAAAAAAAAAGAAAAACTATAAGGTTCAATTGAAACTCAACATAGCAGTAATTAAAGCCGAATGAAATGTATGCCGAAATAAGCACGATTGGTTTCAGAGAACCATCGAAAAAGAAAATGAAGAACGTATCATTTTATTAACGCCTTTTAAATCTGTACTTGCGAATCTTATAATCTGACTGCAGCAGCTAGCCAAAATGCTGGCTTTGGGAAAGGTTTATCGGGAAACAAATGAACACAAGAGTGGCGCATCTCCAGCAACTAAAAGTGTATTTACTTTTGAAAATCAAACAGTTAAGTCGGGCACGTTAAATTGATTCTCCAATCTTTCTAACAATAACAGTACTTTGCTTACGAAGAAACCAGATATCCTGTCGAATGGAGGTTATAGGTGACCTCATCGACACTTGTGGCAACCAAGGAAAATATAGCGCCAAAAAGCAACTTCAAATTTAGTGACCCCATTTTTATATAAAATCAGTACAATCTTAAATATTAATTTCTATATAATAAAAATATTAATATAAATATTAATTATATAATCAAAAAATTATATAAAAATAGTAAAATTTTAAAATTCTTAAGAATATTTAAGATTGTACTGATTTCATATCATAATTATAATTATATTTGTTTAAAATTTTTTAATTAATTTTTGCTAAATACTTCAATTATAATTGTTACTATATAAACTCAGTACAATCTTAAATTTTCTTTAGAATTTTAAAATTTTACTATTTTTATATAATTTTTTGATTATATAATTAATATTTATATGAATATTTTTATTATATAAAACTAATATTTAAGATTGTACTGATTTTATAAAATAATTAAAATATAAAGTACAAAAATAAAAAAAAATTAAGAATAAAGATAAATATGTAATATTATCATAAAATAAAAAACATAAAATTTTATAAATAAATAGATAATAAAATATCAAAATAATAAAAAAATATAATATAATTGTATAAAAAAATTATTTTATTTATGAAACAATTGAAAATATTTATTAATAACAAATATATTATTTTTAAGTAAAAATAAAAAATACAAAAATATATAATATAATATAAATATTTTTTTATTTATTTCATAAATACAATAATAATTTTTTTATATAATTATATTATGTTTTTTTATTATTTATAAAATTTTATTTATTTATTTATTTATTTATTTATTGCCAAACAAGGCAGAGGTACAAAAATTTAAAAATATATTTTACAATTTATTGAAATTTTATGAAAGTACAATATTTTTTCTTAATCTATGAATGAAATGATGGGATTAAAAGGATAGGGCATTAGACAACAAAGTTTTGAATTGGGATCTGGAAATTATTGGGGAGTAATGCACACTTGGTGAGTTGAATGTTTTGCAGCACCTGTTTATAGGTTCGTTATCAGCGTAAATTGTGTGATGACGCTTTTCAACCAGCAGACGTGAATGCCTTGTGAAACGTATTTTCTCATTCATTTTTAGGGTATTGTAAAATCATTTTACAATACCCTACTAGTTTCGCGTCCTGTCTGTCCGTCTGTCCGTCCATCAAGTCCGTGTGTCATACCACTTTTTCTTGCAAACTACATAAGCTAAAAACATACGATTTTGTAGGTAGGTGCGAAGTGACGCCCTCTTGAAAGTTTCAACACGAAAAAAAATGTATAAGGTCTTTAGGGGGGCTCTCCCCATATAGGGGAGTTGCCCCTGAAAAAAAATTTTCATCGCGTGTAGGCAATATGGGTACAAATGAAAGGTCTTAATGAGCACTTTTCAAAACAGGTGCTTCGAGGGGTGCAGGGGAAGGGGAAATGTACGAAAATTTTGTGTCCCCCCCTCGCGATTGGACACCTTTCACCCGAAAAATCTGAAAAAAATCATGAATATAGGCCTTAATTAGTACAATAACAACAAATACATGAGAAGTCGAAATTTACTCAACTTTGTTAGTAATAGTATGATTTATCGATTTTATGTTTTCTTGAATAAAATCTTAACGGTACGCTTAAATTTAACAAATTTCAGTACAGAGGTGACTGTTTCTAAGATTAATCTGTCCTGAAAGTTTCATAAAGATCGAATGGTATTTTATGAAGTTATAGCGATTTGAATTTTCCTGTATTACTATGGAACAATATGCACTGTATTACTATGGAAACATATGGCTATGGAACAATATGCGCTTTTTACCGACTCAGATACTACAGCTTTGCTAGGATTTGCATGAAAGGTGCAGGAATGATACGTATCATGAATTTCTTTGAAAATTGGCTCAGCTAGTGGTAATATTAATCGTAAAGCAAAATGGTGGCTGTTTTAAATGCGAAGATTGAATGACTTTGAGTTATTTTGCCCCAACTTCAACGTTTAAGGTGCATGCTTTTAACACTTGATTCAATTTAATGAATGACTGAAGATGAGTACCTACAATTAATACTCATAGCTTGAACAAGTCGAAGAGGCAGGAGAGGGCTCCTAGCAAAAGGGCTTTGTAACCATTCTAGGATTCGAAAAAATAGGCCATGAATCGATGATTACAGTACAGGGGAGTAGCCGCTGGAAAAAATTGCATCAAAGGTAGCCGATATGAATATCAAATGAAAGTTCTTTATAATGCCTTTCCAAAACAGTACTTAAACTGACAATTTTTCTTTCACAAGGGCAACAAATACATTAGAAGTCGAAATTCGCTCAACTAGGTGTAGGTTTTATTGTTAGATTTTACATTTGTGAAAAGCCAAGCATATTTTTATGGGATGAAAACTTTGCATGTGTGTCTACATTTGTCAAAATGTGCCATTTCTTCTACTTTGCAGCCTTGGATTAAAAAATCTGACTCGAGTTTCCGGCGGTCTCCATCTACCCCCATATTGTGAGGAACTTACTTTAAGTAGAAGACGGCGTATGAATTAGTCCCGGTTGATGACACGTCAAGAGCATTCCTTGAGTTTGTAGCCTCTAGCTTGGATATTCTATTATTCCAGTCTTCTTCAGACCAATTCACACCAAGCTTGAATATACTTTTGTTGATAACTGGAAATTGAGATGAGGCGTTTAGATTCTCCTTCACTGGGGAAACACAGTAACCAGGTTCCATTTGCTTGTCCACATATTTGACTACTGTGTGCACTGTATTTTGCTCCTCGAGTTTGCTTTCTAAACGAGCAATTTGTCTTTCCATACTTTCTAGTTTCGCATTCATATGTGAATTTTGTACGATGTGTCCAGCTTCTTGTTTAGATAGTTTGGTGGCCATTTTTGAAAGCATTTCACTGATGTTACTGCTACTGAGAGTATCGCTTACTGTAGGTTGACTAGAAGATAATAACTCCTTCATTGATATCAGTTGGGTGCCGACCATATCTTATGCTTTTTATTTTATAATAATATTACATATTTATCTTTATTCTTAATTTTTTTTTATTTTTATACTTTACATTTTAATTATTATATAAAATCAGTAGAATCTTAAATATTAATTTTTATATAATGAAAACATTGATATGAATCTTAATTATATAATCAAAAAATTATATAAAAATAGTAGTTTTAAAATTCTTAAGAATATTTAAGATTGTACTGATTTTATATAGTAACAATTATAATTGAAGTATTTAGCAAAAATTAAGTAAAAAATTTTAAACAAATATTATTATAATTGATATTATATAAAATCAGTCCAATCTTAAATATTCTTAAGAATTTTAAAATTTTACTATTTTTATATAATTTTTTGAGTATATAATCAAAATTTATATTAATATTTTTATTATATATAAGTTAATATTTAAGATTGTACTGATTTTATATAATAATCAGGCCATCACTGCAGTCCTTTACGGACTTGATACTTACTTATATCACTACACCGTTCTTGTTGAGGAGACAAAGAAATTACCCAGTCCGGCTAATAATTTTGTGTCTCAAGCTACTGGAGTGATAAATAAGCAGAAGTCGTCATCCACAGCCAATTCCCAAAATAGTTCTGCAAATGTCAGTAATATACCGGCCGCTGCTCCACAAATCAAGACTACTGGAAGCGTGTTAGATGGGTTTAAAAAGCCAATGGCAGCGGAAGCTACGTCAACGATTGTATCGTCTTCATCTTCAACTGCAGGCTTTGGTGCTCAGTTTAAAATGTCCAACGACAAGTGGAAATGCTCTGTTTGCATGGTTCGTAATGAAAATTCAGCCAAAAAATCTATGTGGTGTACAACTCCGAAGGGTACATCTGATCCTGTAAAACCTCCGGTGGAAACCGCAGCAAAACCACTTGAACCACTGAAAAGTTCTTTTGGTGACAATTTCAAACGGAATTCGGATACATGGGAATGTCCGACTTGTAAGATAGATTCAAAACAATGTGAAGCCTGCAACACTGCAGAGCCAGGGGCAACACAATCTACAGCGACACCTTCCTTAGTGTCTACATCGTCATCATTAGTGCCAAACATTTCATCAAACTCTGGCTTTAAAAGCATAGTAGCACGGAAAGAGTGCGAAAAATCACTAGAATGAATCAATCAAAATGTTTAGCTAGTGTTCAACTTCAGAACGATAAGAAAGAATATAAATTTCCGCCTGTACATGATGTAGACAATGATGGAAACACTTCACCCAAGCATATAAATAAAATTAAAAATAAATTAACAAGTGCAAGAAATAGTTCGAAGGCAGTCGTTGAAGACGCTCCAGTGCAACCTGCAGCTTCGCCCGATGTACGATTGCCTATAAAAGATTCGGACAGTTCAATTGACATCGCTGATGAAGCTGAGCTAATGGTCGAGGTAATGGGTGGAGAAGATATTAGCAATGTTGTACTCGAAGAACCATTTGAAGAGGATGATGATAGTAGTGATGATGATTTCAATCCTTCAGATGATTCTGATGCACAGGTGCCCGAATTTACTAAATCAGATGACCCTCAAGCTGGATCAAGTGGAGCTGGTCCAAGTACATTAAACGAAGATGAAGAAGAGGATGAAACGGTAAAAGCTACTAATGCTGCAATAAGAAAACCACGTTCTCATCCGCCAGAAATCAAACTTGACGACTTCATAGCCGACATTAGTTTTCATGTTGAAGAGTATATTCTAGCAATTGCTAGTGTAACGGGCGATATTCTTCTATACAAATACGCAATTGAGGAAAACACTCTTTTGAACACATTTGAAGTACATATCAAGCATGTCGCGATATAGAGTTTAGCACTGACGGCAAATTACTGTTATCTTGCTCCAAGGATAAATCTGTAATGCTGACAGATGTAGAGACTGGAAAATTAAAGAAGTTTTACGACAACGCACATAATACAGCAATTTGCAGGTTGTATGTGATTGATGAGAACTTATTTTCCACAGGGGATGATTCTGGAACTGATCATGTTCGCTCCTCGCAATTCTCTTCATCCAAATAATCGAGGCAATCGTCGTGGCCATTGCATTGATATCTGGCATCGATGCGAGTTTCCATCTTTACATCGTAACTCATCCTCACGACCAAACACCCGTGCTAAAGCTTGCAACGCTGGAGAATCGCTAAAATCAGAAATGAAGTAGAATACCCTACGTCAATTGAGTGCAGGACAAGATTATTTATCGAAATATGGTATACTTACGAGATTCTCGGGCTGATCGCCCAACACATCCCTTCGCGGACACAACTACGGCGAACACAATCACTTTAAATTAACTCGAGTTGAAGGTAAACATACGCGTACGGCATCACAAGTATCATATCAACACAACTGACATTTCAATCAAAACAATCGGTAAAGTTGTTATTGATAATACAGTACAGTGCGTGAAAAGAAGTTGGCCACTAAGCAAAAGACTGGGTTCGCGCCCAAGATAAACGCTGCAAGGTTAAACAGCCGTGATGAATGTTGTGGCCTTGAACTTGGGTTCTTCAACTCAAGTAAAGGAGCCGTTGAGCCAAGTCAATAAAAGAGCCAGCAACGATGAAAGCGGCCTCTTTTTTTCACGGATTTCTGGCCAACGAAGGACGTCTAGTGAACCAACAGGCAGCAATCAACATATTCTCAGGAGGAGAAAGTAAACATCGTGCACATCTGGGATTCATCAAATAAGAGATCAACCCATTGAGTGAAGAAAAGAAAAACTGCTCGAGACAACCGACGAATTAAATTGGATCAGGCAGATTGAGTTGAAAAGCAAGGACTTCGACCATCGGCGGGGCCCCCAACGTAGCAAGTAAGAAACGGTGTAAGTGTAAAGATTTGATAAATACTTTTCAATATTAATTTTGCATTAAATTACTGTTGAATAATAATTGCATTAATTACTTTTGAATTAGAATTGGATTTATTTAAATAAAATTTTGTGTCGTGCAAGTATTACAGCAGTGCTTTTGCGCGTGGAGCGCACAGTGTTGACCGAAGGCTTAGCTTTGGTCTGGAGTGCACAAGGATCCTTCCGTCTAGGACCTCAACCCGCGTTACTTCTCTTCACGTTTTTTTTTTTCTTGTTGTAAGCCAGTGAGTATCCTGGTGTAAGTTAGTGGTGTTAGAAGAACTCTGCGGAAGTTGTGATACGTGGCTCGACGAGCCAAATAAGGGCCACCAGTGATTGTCCTGGTGGAAGGATCATTCCGGGAAGCCTCAAGCTCGCTAATTGGCTCCTGGGGGCAAGTCTAAGGTTGGCGAGTGGTGCTATCTACCCGGTCTCCACGGGCTAGTCGGGTCCCCAGGGCCCCCACAAGAGAACCGCTTGTTGCGGCGTAGCGCTCATTATTTTTAACGTAACACACTTAGACGTTTTAAAAAAAGCGGTTTTGACATTTTAATAGCTAATATAATAATTATGTATCAGGTCAACCAGCTGTGATGTGTGCGAATTGAAAAATTAGTTAATAATCACATGATTGAGCATTATATTGATCATATCACCTCGAATTCTGTTACCGTCATAGAATAAGATACTCTAACAACCGGGCTGTCGAGTGGGGGGAGGCAGGGGAGTCCTTCCAGGACCGGCCTTCCTATAGGGGTCCATAGGTCTTATCCACCAATATTTCTGTATTTTCTTCTCCTGAAATTCTTACCATTTGAAAAAAAAATCCTAAAAACCGTAAATTAGCATATAATAACTGAATTTAGAACCAAAAATGAGAAATTGTTTAGAATTTTTTCTCAAATTTGACGTGTTCATTCTACCGCGCTGCTCGTGCCGCAGTTTAATGGGCGAGTTTATGCGTGGCCGCAAACAAATTAGCTGGATACTGTCTCAGGTCTACCGGGCTCAAAATGCTACCCATGTTCATTTTCTATACAATACACATTTTATGTATGTATGTGTATCATACTCATTCCATTGCCGTACATTGCCAAGTGCAGCTGACCTATGCACTGCCGCACAGCATTGTCACGGGTTTCTCGCCAGGACATAGCACACATTTCTCATCTGCCATACACGATTCGCATTATCTTTCCCCTTGGACTATCGATGGATGAGCCTTCAAAAAATTTCTGAGGCGAACCTAATGGGCATGGATTCGTTGTAGATCGTGTTGCTTGGTTGTTTTGACATGTACAAACCTCTTTAGTACATTTTGGCTTCTCTCGACGTCGCGTCCCTTTCGTTTAAGAAAACTTGATTGACCTGTTTGCAACTGGCACCACGCTGAAGCGTGTGAACTTGCTCAATGTAGGCGCTACTTATGATTATTGGCAATGATCGCAGTGCATTTGACATTCTAACAGAATTTGTGGCCCAGACTGCAACACTTTGTGATTGTTTGTCAATTGTCGTTTTAACAACGTTGTGTGAAACAAAAAAGAAAACAGTGGCGATTTTACATAATAGCACATGAGCAAGTAACAATCATTCATTATCATTGTGCATCGAGTGGGAGAATTTTGCCGACCATCTAAAGATGGTAGCGCAAAGGGCGCATAAAGTGGGATTTGAGAATTTCGGAAGTATGCACGTCACATCACTGCGTGCAATTTTCGAAGTTATTTTTCATATGGTCATGGTGAAGCTCTCAATCTCCAAATAATTTTGCACTATATTTTTTGCATCCACGAATGATGTTTATGACGTTATGTCGAGATATCAAATGGCAGATCGAGAGTTTTGTATTATTGATGTTGATAGAGTAAAATAACATCTCGTAATAGATCGAATTCCACTCCCCTTCCATAATACGTCAAAAATTGAATTTTCCATTCGCGAGTTGTGAGAACAATTTTTTTTATCATGAACAGCTGTATCTTTATGAGTATGATATTGGCTCTGTATGTACTGAATTTTTCCACTCCGACGTGGTGAACGATATAATTCATCGAGATCACCAAAAGATGCCGTCTTTTATTCCACGTAATCGTAACGATGAGCCATTTCCCGCCTCGCTTTTATCGAATGCTTTGACAAATAGGGAGAGGGTGGAGTGAGATCGGTTGGTATGGAGTAGCCTTATGAGCGCTTTGTATTGCTTACCTTGTCGTTTGTTAAGTACTTACCCATTCAATCGTCCACAACTTTGCTGTCCTACAGGGTACTCAAAAAACCATGCATGGAAAAAGCTGTATGCTAAGTTATCAGCTCATGAAAATAATCCAGAGCACATTC
This sequence comes from Odontomyia ornata, assembly GCA_963969285.1. Taxonomy (NCBI): domain Eukaryota; kingdom Metazoa; phylum Arthropoda; class Insecta; order Diptera; family Stratiomyidae; genus Odontomyia; species Odontomyia ornata. The sequence continues at coordinate 182,567,955 of OZ017741.1, read as the reverse complement.
AGTGCTACGTTCAATGGTGCTCGTTGCAGATTTGACTTCAAGAGGAAACTTCAATTGATACACTTCTAAATGAATAGATCATTATTGAAACTAGAAAAGGGCACGAAATTTTACGTCGAATCTTAGACACCATTTTGTTTCTTGACGAAAGGGGCCTATCATTTAGAGGTGCTAGCAATCTTCTCGTACATCGGAGCAATGGGAATTTTTCGGGAATTTCGGAACTGATCAATCACTACGAACCGATACTTCACGAACATTTAGAGACTTACTTTTTATGGAATTGTTTGCAGCTACATATAAATGAGTTGCATATTTTGAATAATAATTTTTCTGAAAAATTAATAGAGAAGAAAAATGTTAGAAGAAGGTGGTTTCGACGTGTGCACTAATTCTCCTCAGGCCACCGGTGTGTATCTAAGAGTGATGGCCTGAGGAGAATTAGTGCACACGTCGAAACCACCTTCTTCTAACATTTTTCTTCTCTAATAATTTTTCAGAAAAATTATTATTCAAAATATGCAACTCATTTATATGTAGCTGCAAACGATTCCATAAAAAGTAATTTAAAAAGCTATCGCAGCCATCCGAAAGAGTGATCGATATCCGCGCGACGTTAGAGCAAATTTGTCGTATAGATTTACATTAAGTTGATGTGAAAAGGGTGAAATGATCCAATTAAAAAAGTTTAGCTAATACAAGTACTTACAAGAGAAATTTACCTTGAATATAACTTGCAGATACAAAAACATATTGAGTTTGCATAAGTAGAAAAATTAAAAATTAACTCCCTCACCTCTGAGCATGGTGGTCGCCATCACCGGTGTGTATCTAAGAGTGATGGCCTGAGGAGAATTAGTGCACACGTCGAAACCACCTTCTTCTAACATTTTTCTTCTCTAATAATTTTTCAGAAAAATTATTATTCAAAATATGCAACTCATTTATATGTAGCTGCAAACAATTCCATAAAAAGTAATTTAAAAAGCTATCGGAGCCATCCGAAAGAGTGATCGATATCCGCGCGACGTTAGATAAGCTTCAAATGTAGAGCAAATTTGTCGTATAGATTTACATTAAGTTGATGTGAAAAGGGTGAAATGATCCAATTAAAAAAAGTTTAGCTAATTTAGAGACTGTTAGGATTAGTCAACAACAACACAAACGTTGCAAATCCACTATCTTTCGGTTGAGATTCAAAACGAATTTATTCAAATCTATGCTGAACACGTTAAAATGGCCATACTGATAGAACGTAAAAGTTCGAAATACTTCGTTATCATCTTGATGCTACACCTGCTTCGAGCCACGTCGATCAAACTACGTTTATTTTGCGGTACGTTTATTTTAACTTGAAGAAAAAATATTTACAATTCAAGAACGATTTCTGGCTTTTGTCGATTTGGTTTAATATTCAATACTCTAGAAGAGTATAACATTCCTTTGGAAGACTGTCGAGCACAAGGATACGACAATGGTGCTAATATGAAAGGATCATATAATGGGGGACAACGTCATCTTCTGGAGAAAAATACAAATACTGTTTTTTCGCCCTGGACAACAGATAGTCTCAATTTATGTGGTGTTGACTCTGCAGAATACTGTGAGGCAGCATTCACTTTTTTGGAGTTGCTCAGAAATGCTATTCTAGTTTCAGCAGCAGTCCGCAGCGCTGGGAAATTCTCAAAAAAAGTATAACGGGTTCCCTTCACAGGTTTTCAGATACAAGGTGGTCTACTAGAGCTGAGGCAGTTAAAACTTTTGCCAAACATATTTCATGATTACATAAAGCACTAGAAGGTTTAACTAAACTTAATCTGACTGCGGAGACTTGTAGTGATGTCAACGGCGTTCTGAAATACATGCGAAAATTTGAGTGCAACCTGATGCCCTCAATTCGGTTTAAAATATTGACAGCTATCAATGAAAGGAGCATCATTCTTCAAGCTAGAGGCGCTACTATCGACACCGAAGTTCAAAATCTCGAAAGTTTACTGTCTGACTCGATGGGGTGACATTTTAAGTGAATGCAAAACAGTTGCCATTCAATTGGGGATTTTATCAACAATCCCTAATACTCGAAAGAAAAAACGCAAGAAGTGTTTCGAATATAATGAAGAAGATGATGACACGAGTGCAGGCGATCAAGAGACCAATTTCGAAAAGGAACACTTTCTACGTAATCATCGACTTTGTTATTGCGGGAATATCCAATAGGTTTAATGCCATGACGGATTTACAAAATGGTTTCTCTTTTTTATGGAAATTCGAAGTGCTGCCACAAATTTTGTCCAAAAACACAAATCGGACGTTTCTAAAAATTTAAGAGATGAAATGATCCATCTAAAACACATATACAAAGGCAACTTCGAAAAAGAGTTATCGCCCTTGACATTGCTAAATGCGATCTTTGATCGAAATCTGGAGACGATTTTTCCGGATGTATGTGTTGCTCTCCGTTTATTTTGCACTATAACTGTTAGTGTCTCCAGTGCTGAACGTTCATTTAGTGTTCTTGCTCGCATTAAATACTTTCATCGATCATGCTTTTCACAAATGCGTGTTTCAGCACTTGGCACTCTTTGCATCGAGGCCCCATTAGCTAGAGAGTTGGATTTTGATACTGTGATAAGAAATTTTGCAGCCAAGAAAGCAAGAAAAGCTAATTTACAATTATAATTAATAATTAAATATATTAACTTGACATTATAATAAAACTCTTAACTCCAAAAAGTGGACTACTTGCTTTCTATATTGCTATTCAAGACTTTGATATACTAACTTATAATTATATAACTTGTTATGGAAACAATTTTTTTCAAAAACAATTTTCCGAAGATTTGATAACCCTTTTCTTCATAGAATCAGCATGTACATATTTAATTTAGCATGTTCTATAGTTGCGTTTCATGTATAGTGCCTTAGGGCCCGTAATTGTTTACCTCCGGGCCCAGATTTTCTTTCGACGGCACTGCCTAACAATAAATTTCAACGCCAAGGTTCGGATTTGAACTGTTGTGCGATGGATCATAATAGTGATGTCCATAGTATGTTATATTGCATTATATTAAATTATACAGCTACGTGCAAAACTACCAGGCACCACCAGTTTACCTGACTATTTCAAAAACTACTGCTCTGATAGACACTTTATGGCTTTATAATTGCATTGGCAGCACGCATCGAGAGAAATATAAAAAAAAACATTTATAACACCCACGTGTGATTTAAAATGACATCTTAAATTTGCTACTTTGTGTTTAAAATTTTTGTGTGTTGTCAGCGCTTGCAAGGACCATACACATACGTATACGCAATTATTCCTACAAGTTTACTAAAGAGTGACATTTACAACGTTAGAAATGGCTGAAAAACGAATTTTAGTGCAGAACTGCACGTAAAAATTGATGTTTTGCATGGCTAACTGAAGGATTCTCTTTCGAAAAATCGAAGCTTCCTCTTTCTTGTGATCAGCCTCCATCGGTGGTTGAATCTGAGACTTAATTCTAAGTAAGCCATTATCATTGTCAACACCGCCATCAAACAACGAGAATATTACCTCAAGAGGTTCGCATCTGTCGATCACGTCAGGGTATTCGCCGCAGAGTATACCCTCATCATCATCAAGCAACACAACGCTAATGGTTGCCGGTGTTTCTGATGCATTGCCTACTTCACAGCCTTCTTCGTCTATCATTACAAGAAGTATGGTGCAGAGATCTTTATTTCATCGGGGAGCCGTTTCAAACAATTCCGAAATGTGGCAAGTTCTTGAGGAATTGCCATCCCTCCAAGTTGTAGCGCCACCCAAACAAATCTTCATACCAAGGCTTGCATGTAATACGTCCACCAAAGACATTTTAGATAATGTAAGTAAGAAATTTGGCTCATCTCTGAAAATAATTAGTTGCCAGAAGCTAACGAAGGACAACTTGATCAATAGAGTTATAGCTTCCTTTAAACTGACTGTTCTGGCATCGTGTGACTACATCTTGAACCCTGATTGCTGGCCGCCTGGAGTGCTTGTTAAATCATTCATAATTTCAAGGAAACAAATTTTTGTTCTCCATCGAGCACCCTACCAAAGCTGAACATCGGTTCTTCCTAAAAACTTTCAGAATAGCACTCTGAAAAGTCAATTTTCCAAAAGTCAATTTTCTATTTATTATCAAAATGTTCGGGTTTTAAGATCCAAGCTGAAAGATCTAGCTTTATCCTATTCCCTCTCTAACGATGATATAATCTGTATTTCTAAATCCTGGTTGACTGATAGTATATTTGATTCTGAAATTTTTCCTAGTCTACATGACATGATCGTGATAATCTCCAACAGGTTAGATGGAGGAGGTGTCCTAGTTGCCTACAAGAATACTGCTCCTGTAGAATGTGTGGAGGCAAAAATAATTATATATAATTATATAATTGAAAACATTACAAAGCAATGAAGAACAGATGACAAAGGTGTTACTAATCAAGTAAAAGAATTAAAGTGCAGATATTATTCCTTTCTTCGTAGCACTACAACCCCTCTCGGGCCTACAGTTTCTGCAAATAGCGTCTCCAACTTTCTCGGTCCATTGACTGCGTCCTCCAATTTTGAAATCTGAGCACTGATGAATTGTCTTCGTCGACAAAGTCAGACCAGCGTTTCCTCGGTTTCCCCACTGGTATCCACCCTTCAGTTCTCCGAACGAATACATTTTTGGGTATCCATTGTTTATTCATTAGATTTACGTGGCCGGCCCATTGCAGCTTCCGCAGTCTTACAATCGTTGAGACCTCCAGCTCGTGAAAAATTTCTAGCCTCAGGAGCCGTCGCTCGAAGGCGTTCAATATATTTGCGGATGCTTGGGTTAGGGTCCACATTTTACACACAAAGCATAACAAAGGCCTTATAACAGATTTGTTTTCCTGTGAATGCAGCTGGTCTTCAAGATCGTCAAAACTGAATAAAATAATTAATTTACGACCTGTATTCTTCGGTGTTTTTCTTCCCTTTCATAACTGGTTCTCGATATTTTGGCGCCTAAATTCACATATTCACTAACATTTTCGATACTGTATTCACAAAGTGTGATATATTGTGTATTTCAGGTATTCTTCCTCGACTGCGTCATGAACTTTGTTTTATTCTCATTGATTTGCAGCCCTAATAGTTTATCTTCGCTGTCGAGTTTCAGGAAGAGTTCTTTGGTGGTTATTAATTACCGTGAAAATGCTAATGTCGTCCGCATGGGTCCTACTTGGCTCTATTTGCTTCGTGTATCAACAGGTAGCTTTCTGATGACGTATTCTGGAGCCAAATTGAAAAGGGATGGGACCAGCCCATCTCCTTGCTTTAGTCCGATATTTGTGTCATAGGCATCGGTGAGATGGTTATTGATGCGAGCTTGGGAGGTTGTCGACGTCATTTTCATTTTAGTAAGACGGACTTATTTGGCTGGAAAACTAAAGCAAAGCATTATTTGGTACAATACGTGGCGATCAATACTGTCGTATGTTTGCTTAATGTCAACGAAAATGTGGTGTACGTCTATATTCAACTCCCAGCATTTTTCAAGTAACTGTTTGACTGTGAACAAATGGTCTTTTGTTGATCTACCTGCTATAAAACCGCCTTGATACCCCCCAATATACTGTTGGCGTATGATTCGATTTTATTTTCTAAGATCTATGAAAATGTTTTGTACATCGTACAAAGTAGTACGAGGGCAGTTCAAATATGATGGATACAAACGCTGTAGGTGGCGTGCATGTATGTTTCAAAGGTCGGGGCTTGATTATCTGATAGCTGGGTCCCTTACAAACAGTGTAGTATAGTTTTCGTCGGGAGTGCATGTTTCAAGCGCGTGCTACGACCATGAGTGAACGTCAAGTGCCAACCGCCGTTGCTTAAGTTCAGTAGTGAGTACTTGAGTAGAGCTGTTGTTTTTTAATAGGCCAAGCATTCAAATATGACAACTTAAATTTTTTTTTTGTTTTTTTTTTTGGCTCTACTGGAAGTTTTATAGTCGAACTTTACTCGTAATTTAAAAATAAAAACAACGTTGTTTCCTTAACGACTATATTTATTTATTTTTTCAGTAGATACGCATTTCGACACGGAACATCCGGTCTTTTTCAGTACACTAAAGAATTTCCCCTATTGATCTAGTATTTATACAACTTCCTTTTTTCATTACAACAGTCACAAAATTAATCCTAATTACTTAATCCTAATTACCTTACAAACAATAAATCTATTAATTTTGAGTCATAATTTCCGAAATCTCCATTTAATCTCCAGTTCGCAGGTACTTTTCTAATTTCGATGGTTTCACATACATCGAGTTTATTGCTCCTTAATCCCTCTTTAATGACCCTAAGGTTATCCATTGTTATCTCATGTCCTTTGCTTACTATATGCTCAGCAACTGATGATTTCGCTCAATTTTTCTTTTTGTTCTTTATTCTGGCGGCTTCTTTTACGTGTTCTTCAAACCTTGTCCATACTAATCGTTTGGTTTGACCCACATATGCTTTTTCACAAACCGGACACGTAATTTTGTATATTCCGCTTTTTTCGTCTTTAATTTCCAATCTTTTTCGCTCCCCAGCAGTGCTTTAAGCTGCCTATTCCTGCTGCTGCCTATTGGTTCGAGCCAATTGCCTATTGGTTCTAGCCAATTGTCCATACATTGTCGAATATGGTATGACCACTCTCCGCTTGCATACAGAATTCAACACTTTATTAGTTTGAAATAATATTGTCATGCTGTTTCTCCTTATTTGCTTCTTCTTCTTGTTTATCATATTTTGAATAGTTGCGGGCTCAAATCCATTCAATTTCGTTGTGTTGATGATGTCGTACTTTGCACTTGCGTATCTCTCTGCCCTCAAAGGAATGGTAAGCAATCGATGAACCATACTGCTATAGGCCGCTAATTTATGGGGTTGCGTATGAGACGAGATTTCCGGAACAGTTCTTTGGGAGTTAGTTGGTTTACGATAAATGTCAAATACCAACCTTCCGTCACTCCTAATGATCCACGTATCCAAGACGGGGATCCAACCCTCTACCAAATATGGTCGCGAAACCATCGGAAATGAGCCGCATGATCATGGACCGCAAACCAGCATCACACCAGACAATATTTGCCGCGTAGAACAACTCATTTTGGGGGACCGTAGGATAAATTTTCGAGACATTTCGGCTGAACTTGGCATCAAAATCGGTAGTGTAGAGTCTATCAGCCACGAACACCTTCAATATCGCAAATAACGGTGTGATGGGTTCGTAATCTGTTGAACATCCAGCAAAAAACGTGTACCCTCATACCGCGCGTCTCACGTTCGATACAATATCGGAATTTTGGGTGGGAGGTACTAAATCATATAGGGTTTTCCAATAAGAGGTGTTATTTTGAATAGATCTTGTGATTTAACACCTTGCAACTTCTTCCATTGGAGCCACGTGAAAGAGACGGTCTACGCCAACAGCCCAGCGTCGATTCAAGACCTCAAAGATGGAATTTGTGAGGCTATCGAGGTCATAGGGCAGCCACTTTGTGATTTGGTTATGGAAAATTTCATGAAAAGGATATGGTCCTGTAAGAGTGGTCTTGGTGGTAATTTGCCTGATGTTATTTTTTTACTGTTAACAACATACCTTCTTCCTTATAACGAAATGAACATCCGATCATTTATATTAAAAAATGCCATTTTTCTTTTAATATCAAAGTAACACCTCTTATTCGAAAACCTTGTATTACTAGATTTTTTTCTTGACGTTCCTTTCAAATGAAATAAAGCGTATGGTTTACTCCAAGCAAACCTCATCTACCTGTGGGAACCAAACTATACTAAACAAGCTGGGTGGACAGAACTATGCTCACGTCAGAAGGGATTTGTACTCAGCCTAGGATATGCAGACAAACTCAATTCAAACTATAATGATATCTTAAATAAAAAACCATTATATGGACTTCACTGCGTACAGTTTCTCGTCGCTTTCTTGAGTTAATTCACTATTGGTTCTTCTTTATCGTAGGTTCAGTACAAAACCCTTCTAACATGCGCGTGGTTCTGCGTAACCAAATTGTCATTAATTCTTGTCAGCTCCATAGCTTTCCTATAAATTGATCTAAATGATACAAAAATGCCGTATATGATAGATATTTTATTTTCAATAAAAAAGAATAATTTTTCAGTCCAAACATAGGTAGCATCAACAATTTCGATTTAACTGAATAACACTGATGAAATCAACACAACTTAATATATTATATTTCTTCCGCAATCTTCGCTTTAATCCAAGTAGAGTAGAATATAACGTTTGTATAAATGCCTGGAAGTGGATTATTTCCACATTTGCGAGCATATGATTCAACACCTATGATATCAAAGAAGATATGATTCTTATCTAGAGCCTGTAAATTAAAAAAAAAAATATTGAAATTTACTATGAATGCATCAAGCTTCAAAATAATGTTTTATGTAACCTACATCAGGCAACATGAGTGGTCCACCTGAATCTCCGGAACATGTGTCGTTATTTGCGGATACTTCTCCTGCACATATTATCTTTCCCTGTACCCGATCTGGACTGGGAACTAAATATCTGTCGATACACAGATCATTTACATATACAGTAAGTTGCATCTCCTGCAAAACACTCGATAATTCACCAGATTTATTTCTCCAACCCGCAACAAAAGGATGAAATCCTTCAATTGATTTCGATTCAAATTTGAGACGATCCGGAATACAAGCCGGACGGATTTTATCTGTGAATACAATATCCGTTGATAAGTGCAAAACACTTATGTCATTCGTAGTTCCATCATATTCAGGATGTTTTGAAACCTTGGTTATTTTGATGTCTTGATGTTTGGTCTCCCATGATTTTGAAAGATCGTATTCACCAAGGCGAACAATTTTTCTAGGGATTTAAAAAAGTTTTCAGAATTCATTGATTTTTCAAAGATCTATGTACGTCTTACAAATCATTCTTGATGCAATGAGCTGCTGTTAGAACATGTCTACTGGTAATTAGTGATCCACCGCATCCAAAAGATAATTGGTTTCCATCTTTATATCCAAGTAGAGCCAACCATGGCCACGACCCAAGAGCAGCAAACTTTCGAGTGTGCAAGTTGATCGTTCCACAACCTTCCTCCGGAGTAAGCAATCTCGGTTTCGTTCGGGCTGAGGTTTGTCCAGATGTTTCAGTAGAAACAGTCTTTTGAGGAAGTCGTGATGGTGCAGCTGTCTGCTCGTCGTCCGGGCAGCATATTACTGGTGGATGAGCATCACATATTTTGTTTGAAACTCGTAGTGACTCTTTATAGGTCTCACTATTAGGATTCGCAAGAAGACGAGAAAGAACGGGCGGGCAAAGGAGTGTGCCTGTAAAAAAATTTATCAGAAAAATAACGATACTTCCAATCGCTTTCTGGCGTATTTTACTTATGCAAATTCCTGTTTTCCCTTCAGGATCAATACATTTGCGTTCTTCATCTACTTTCAATTCGTGCCCTTCGAATGTAGGTGGTTCAAAAGAAGTTGCCTCAAAAGATGTTTGAGAGGTTTCAACGGGTGTTGGTAATGTACTTGATACCAGTTGTGGTCTTGGTGACGCTGTTTTGAGCTTCTTATTTAGAGATGAAGTTGGAACAGTTTGGGATGGCAAGACTGTAGCTGCGATAACCATATCCTTTCGGGAGGGTGTTGGTGATACGGGAACTTTCGTTGAACTATGTGGAGATTTATTAGGATTTTGTTGATCGTTTCGACGGACATATATGCGCCCACCTATAGGAAATGCTTCATGTATAAGCGTAGGCTTTTGAGTACTTCCCGTTGGTTTAGAGCAACAAAACTAAATTAAATCAATTTTTAATAATTTTTTTTCTAAGTTAACTTATTACCATGTACCAAAATCTCATTTTGAAACATCCGATCCCCACAGCTTATTTGTGCCAATTTCTTAAATTTAATTACATCACTTTCTTTCCCCCGATGAGTGTCTAAACTAATAAGATAAGGACAACTTTGCAATGGCACACATAAGCCAGCATCTTGATCTGGTGACCTGCATCGATTCATTTGAAAAGCTGGAAAAAGTGATTGCTGGTAAGTTACAATCAACACGATACTTAAAATGGAAAAAGTCTAATTCACAGGACCTCGAAAGTAATAGGAAAGCTGAACTAAAGGATATACGCTTCACTTAAAGTTTATATTGTCACATAATTTCTTCTTTGTTCTGCTGCTTTGCAAAATAGTTTTTAAGATAATAATAACCAAGCAACTTTCTAGACAGAAAAAAAAACTTCAATATCACTAAGTTCATTTTAAGGATGATAAAAATCTTTAAGCAGAACTATGGATAATTTCTGGCAAATTCCATGAAACTACACTAGGCCAACTAAATTAGAAAAATTATGTATAAGTTAGTAGGGCAACATGCATTACGCTTTGTAAACCCCAGGATAATAAAGCAATCGAATTTGTCCCATGTAAATGATTTAGTTTAAAGTTAAATGAAATTTATTTTGGCTCAATAGGAATGTTTCTGCCTTGTGACCTATTTGATTTTTGCCCAAGTCTCCGAGTAGATATAAATTTCAATTATTAATTTTTTTTCTTCAAAAGCCGTCGGGCCTTGCTTTTTGTAAGTAAGTAGGTGGTTTTCAACTCCTTTGAGCCATCTTCAGTCTCTAAAGACGTGTGGAAGGAAATTACTATGTAAAGGTTAAGAATGGGTTAAGCAGGTAGGCCCTAGGTTAGGCCAGGTAGAGGGATATTAGATTTTTGTTTTTTGGATTGTTCGATGTCCGTTTGTTTTTTTTCATCTCGTTTCGCTTTTTGTCGGAGAGTGTGGTCTAGTACTGAGAAAATTAAGCCGGATTTGTAATAAGTTGTTTGTTGTCACGCTGCAAAAAACACCTCAGTGAAGCAGATAATTCTATTAAAAAATATAAGAAAATCCAGGACATCAAATCGACAGTGGCAAGACATATAGTTGAAAGAAACACAAGATTACAACGGAACGTTTACAGGTGGTAAAACAGGTAAAGCAATTTCATAAATTGGACGTCATCGAAAGCATTGAAATCTTCAAAATACCTGAACTAAATAGGATGAAACAGGATCAAGACAACGCCCATTTATCACTCTTCAAATGGTTACAACGTTAAGATAAGAGAACATCATTAACAAGCGGTTCAATTAAGGCATAATTTCTTTTTGTCAATTAGCCATTGCTAATGAGTTGTTAATTAGTTTAGGTAGATATAAGATTTTGTTAACTAAAGTAGGTATAAGTACTGTTGTTTGATTTTTTTTTTAAAAATAAGTAAGTACTGAAGAAGGAAGCAACTGACTTCCGAAATATCGGTATTTGCAAAATAAACTAAATTCTATGGTTTCAACACTAGGTTTTTATGTAATTCAAATCAACCATAGCAAAGAGGTGCAAACAACTTAGATACCTTTAGTATTTTGTTTGGAGCTATTTTTGTTGTACGACCGCTATCATGCGATTTAGCATGGACTCCACCAATTTTCGACAGAAAAATGCCAGAATTTCGTTCCATTCTTCTTTTAAGGCTGCTACCAACCGTGTTTTATTTTTAGGGTTTTGTAAAATAATTGTAGAAAACTCTTCTAAGATCGCGTCCTGTCTGTCCGTCTGTCTGTCCGTCTGTCCGTCTGTCCGTCCGTCCGTCCGTCCGTGTGTCACAGCAGTTTTTCTCGGAAACTACTTAAGCTAGAAGCATCAAATTTTGTATGTAGGTGTAAAGTGGTGCTCTCTTTAAAGTTCAACTACAAAAAAATTTTATAAGGCATTTAAGGGGGGTCTCCCCATATAGGGGAGTGACCCCCCGAAAAAAAAATTTCATTGAAGGTAGCCGATATGGGTATCAAATGAAAGGTCTTGATGAGAACTTTTCAAAAAAGGTCTTAGTTTGGCAAAGTTTGCTTCGAGGGGTGCACAGGGAGGGGAAATACACGAAAAATTTGTGTCCCCCCCCTCGCGATTGGACACCTGTGATCCGAAAAATCTGAAAAAAATCAGGAATGTAGGCCTTGGTGAGTACAACAACAACAAATACGTTAGAAGTCGCAATTCACCCAACTTTGTTAGTAATAGTATGATTTATTGATTTTATGTTTTCTTGAATAAAATCTTAAGGGTACCCTTGAATTCAATGAAATTCAGTACACAGATGACTATTTATAAGATTGATTTACCCTGCAAGTTTCATAAAGATTGAATTATATTTAGCGAAGTTATAGCGGTTTGAATCTTCCTGTATTACTATGGAACAATATGCGCTGCATGTATTACTATGGCAACATATGGCTATGGAACAATATGTGCTTTTTACCGACTCAGCCACTACAGTTTTGCTAGGATTTGCATGAAAATTTCAGGAATGATAGGGATGTCATGTATATCTTTGAGAATCGGTTCAGCTAGTGGTATCAGTAATCGTAAAACAAAATGGTGGCAGTTTTAAATGCGAAGATTGAATAATTTTGAGTTATTTTTTCCCCAACTTCAACATTCAAGGTCCATGCTTTGAACACTTGATTCAATTTAATGAATGACTGAAGATGAGTACCTACAATTATTACTCATAAGTGAAACAAGTCAAGGAGGCGGGAGAGAGCTCCTAGCAAAAGGGCTTTGTAACAACTCTAGGATTCGAAAAAATGGCCATGAATCGATGATAACAGTACAGGAGAGTGGCCCCTGAAAAAAAAAAATTCATCAAACGTAGCCGATATGAGTATGAAATGAAAGTTTTCATGGGAGCTTTTCAAAACAGTTCTTAAACTGTCAGTTTCTGCTTCAGTGGGGCACAGGGGGGGAAATACATGAAAAATGTGGTTTCCTCCCTCACGAATGGACATCTGAAATAATTATCAAGGGAGATATTTATGAGTATAACAATAACAAAAGTCTAAATTCGTTCAACTTTGCTAATAATAGTATGATCTTCGAATTTCATATTTTCTCCAATAAAATCGTCATTGACATGCTTCTTGACTTTATTCAATCTGGTGACTGAATTTTGTAAATTGAATACAAAACCCTTCTGGCGTGAGCGTAGGTCTGTTTACCCAACTTGTTTAATTTTGTCTCCAAGCAACTCCCCGCGTGCTCGAAAGCATTCAAATCAGTCGACTACGGTGGGGTTTGAAGCATATGAGGAAAATGGTAGAGCAACCAACTGCGCACAACATGAGCTTTGTGCTTTGAGTAATTATCCTGATAAAAATTAAATCTTCTTCTATTCCAAGTTTTAGAGCACACTCTTTTATATTTGTTTTGAAGAGATTCAAGTAATATATTTTGTCCATATTTCCCTCGATTATATGCAAATTACCCGGTCCAACAACGAATATTGCACCGCCTTCTTGATCTCTTCATTAGCTTTACGTCAGACATATGATTGCCCATCTGATCGGAAAACGTTGAATTTACTTTCATCTGTGAATATAACTTTTCTCGAAATGAAAAATCTTCACTACCTATGTTTCTGGCAAACTCCATTCATTTGTGTATGTTGGACTTACTTACAAATGGTTTTTTTCTAGGTACTCATCCATGGTACTGATGCTCAATTCTAACTGTTTCAGGATTGGCTATTTTCCCAAGATACTTCTTTGGCTCTGATGTTAATTTTGGAGCACTGGTATTTGGATTATTCTTAACAGTTGTTAGTAGGCAACGTTTATCTGACTCCGAAAAAATTTTATGACCACTTGGTTTCGACATATGTCATTTTGAAGTTTGTGGTATTTTTGCCACCATGATGTTAAAAACTGTAATATCTTGTGCAGAGTTACCTGCCTTTGATGATCGAATTATGATTTCTCTCTGCTCAACTGATGTCAGTCATAAACTGGTAAAATCAGACTTTTAGGAGCACCATACAATTTAACGACCCAGATTCATAGATAAAATGAAGTTGGCTGATGTTTCGACGGTGAGCTTCGCATAATTTTAAACAGTGTTCCATTATAACTTTGAGGTTTAAGTACTATGTTTTGTTATGTAATGCAATTTCTTTTGTTTTCAATGTGAATTTTGTTAAAATTATTAATAACAGATTTTCAGTTAATTTCTTATTAAGAGTAAACTTATATATCCATATTGTTCCATTCTAACTTTGAGCCACTGTATGCTAACAAAATCCGCTGTTGGTCGTTTTTATGCGCTGTGTACTCGTAATGAGTTTGTCAATTTCATTTTGTTTGTATCCGTTATTACTAGCTATTCGGTAAATGTTATTCAGTTCATTGTAGTAGTCGTTAGGAGTCACTAGGATGGAGTGGAGTCTCCGCACTGTTGATCTGTACACTGCTAGTTTTGTTGTGTGGGTGGTTAGATGTTGCGTGTATGGTTCATTAGTGATAGTTGGTTTTCTAAATATTTTGTAGTCTGGTCTTGTTATTCCCTATCCTAGTTAAGTCCATGTAGTTATATTAAATGTTTTAATGAATAGAAATGAAGAATATTTATTCATAATTAAAAAGCATGTAATGATTCGTAATGAATGCATCGTGTAAAGAAAAAAATAGGGAGTATCAAGTTTGCCAAAATGTTTTAATAATAAATTTGTGGTTTTTCCATTTTTAAGGATTTTATACTAAAATATAAAACCCTATTAAAATCGGTAACTGTGCCCGTCTGTACCAGCAGTTTTTCTCCGAAACAATAGAAGCTAAGTTATGACATCTAGAAATTTTTGGGGAAAAAAAAAAAATTTCAAAAAGTTTTAAGAGGGTCTCCACATATAAAGGAGTAACCCTCAAAAAATTTTTTCATCAAAGGTAGTTAAGTGGGGTATCATATGAAAGGCCTCAATGAGATCTTTTCAAAACAGGTTTTAAAATTTCTTTATCAGTATCAAGGGAGGCAGGAGTAGGATAAGTGCACGGAATTCAGGTTTACCCCCCTGGTGATGGGAAACCTTTACCCGAGTTATGGGGGTTTAAATTTTTCCTGTATTACAACAGCAAGTATGCATGGCTATGGGACAAGCTGCACTTCCAATGGACTCAGACACTACGGATTCGCTAGGGGTTGCATGAACGTTTCAAGGAATTATATTCATACTAAATGTCTTTGGGAATTTGTTCAACGGGTTACATCCGTAATTTTAAAACAAAATGGCGGCCGTTTTAAATGAGAATATTTCATGACATTGTGTTATTTTTGCGGCTTTAACATTTAAAGTGCATGCTTTTAATACTTGAATGAATAACGGAAGATGCGTAGCTAAAAATAATAATTTAAAAAATTCCTTAATAATTAATTAGATGTTATTGTCATTTGAATTTTCTCCAATTACAACAATCAAATACGGTTACTATATGGACTTTCCATCAAACCAGACACTTTACTTTTGATTGTAATATATAATATAACAAAAAGACATTTAAGATGCGGCTTAGTCAATGATTTTAGCAATATTGCAACAAAATGCTGGCCAGTTAAAATAGAGTAATACTGGTTTTACTGGTAAAGCAAAAATATATATTTTGCAAATGTCATTAACGATTTTCTTGAATTAAATCATTCTGTGCTCGTTTGTCTGCATATCGTACGTTAAGTACAAAACCCTTTTGGCACGAGGATAGTTCCTTCCACCCAACTTGTTTTATTTGACGTGTGATTTATCGAAATCTGGTGTAAAATAAATTTATATAAATTTTTCATATGTTTTCGCAAACCCAATGACACCTTAAAATTTGTATAGCATTTCAGAGACCTGCATTTATTTTTCGCCGCTGTTAAAGGTGATATATGTAGTCAATACAACACTCCACTGTGTCATTACTACGTAACTTATTTCGAAATCTGTATCCGCAATGGCTTGGTAGTTTTATGTCTTCTTCTTCTTCGTAGCACTACAGCCCCTCTTTGGGCTTCACTTCCTGCAACAAGCACCTCCACCTGTCTCGGTTCATTGGCGGCATCCTCCAATGCACTGTCTTCGTTGACCGAGTCAGACCAGCGTTTCGTCGGTTTCCCCACTGGTCTCCGGCCTTCAGTTCTTCCAACAAATACCTTTTTGGGTATCCGTTCTTCGTCCACACGTTTCATGCAGCCAGTACATTGCAGTTTCTGCAGTGTTACAATCGTTGACACCTCCGGCTCGTCAAAAATTTCATACAGCTCATGATTGTATCGAATTTGCCATTGATCCCCGTCTAACTTCGCTCCGATTATTCACCTCATGACCCGTTCCTCAAAGGCGGACACTTGAGTAAGGGTACATGTTTTACATCCATAGCATAACACAAGTCTTATCGGAGATTTGTATACTTGGAGCTATGTTTTGCTGTGTATACAGATGGTCTTCAAAATCATCAAAACTGAATAAAATATTTTGTTTGCGAGCTGTATCCTTCGGGGTATTTCTTCCCTTTCATAAGCGGTTCTCATTATTTTGGCACCTAGATACACAAATTTGCCCAACTTTTCTATACAGGATTTGCCAAGTATGGTGTTTTGTGTATTTGAGGTATTTTTTCCTGACTGCGTCATGAGCTTTGTTAAATTTTCATTGGTTTGTAGCCCTATTAGTTTTGCTTTGCTGTAAACTTTCAGGGGAAAGTATTTGGTGATGACCGTGACAATATATTGATGTCATCTACACAGCTACTACGTGGCTCGACTTGTATGATAACGTACCTCTTGTGTCAACAGGTAGCTTTCTTATGACATATTCCAGAACTGATTTGAATAGCAATGGGCCAGCCTATCTCCCAATTTCATTCCGATTTTTGTGTCAAAGGTATCGGTGAGTAAGTTATTGATGCGGAGTTGGGATTTAGTGTACGTGTATGTTGAATTGTCGACATTTTTCAAGTATCTGCTTGACAGTGAACAATATGTTTATGGTCGATCTACCTGCCTTAAAATCACCTTCATACTCCCCAACCATACTGTTGGCGGATGATTTGATTTGATTTTCCAAGATTTTTGTTGGCCTTATATCCCGATAGAGGAAATATAGAAATAAATTCTTTGAAATAAACACAACTCTAAGCAGACAATCGCTGGAAAGGAGTTCTGCACACTGACCACTTCTCTACTATGATACCCGGGACTGGAGCGGAAGTTATAAACGGTTGTCTAGTTCTCCTTATAAGAAGGATAATGTTAATTGCGAATTTTATTCTATAAAGTTACTTTAATGTATCCGGTTAGCATTTTCAAAAACGTTTGCAAATAACTCTTGAAGTGGAGGACACATTACGTCGAGTCAAGCCTCATTTTCCTGCACCCTTAGGCGTCACTAATTTGCTGGTATCACTATGGTATCCCTATGGTTGCTGGTGGAGAGTAACTGCTGGAAAAGGAATTTTTCCATCCCCGAAAGACAGCCCGAACGTGATTAGTGACATAATTCCAATTGTTGTTTAACTGAATATCCCTTCTTTGAGATATCTGGGGAAGCCTCACTTTTTCCTTGAGAAGTATGAATTACTGTCTGAACCATATCTTGCATGAAAAAAATATATGGCAAGCGTTTTCTCCCTCCTGAAAAAATGACTTAAGTATGCCCACTCAACAGCTAGGTTAGAAAGAAGTTATTCTTACCATGCTGTTGATCCGTCCATGGCCATATATTCTTGATAAGTGACGCAATTTGTTTTCCTTTCAATCCACTCACCCAGGAATAATTCACTGAGTAAGCTTTGTCCTTCGTTTGGTTAACACCCTTCCCGTTGAATTTGTTTCGATGCGAGTAGATATTTCCACTTACTTTAACCATTAATCAAGTGGCTACAATTGCATATTAGCTGAGGGAATAGTTTATAATATGTTTATAGAATTTACATAGAATTTATCATTTTTAACGTTTGCTTCGTTTTGCAATACTTTGTTGTTTTTTTTCTATTAAAATATCTGTAACCCGTTTAATTATTGTAAAGACCTACGTTTCATTTTTGTTATTGTCAAATAATCAAAAAATATATATTTATAAAAACGTAATACAATCAATAAGTGTGATAAACATTTTTTATAACAACACAGGCTATTCACTCACTCCTTCGACGAGTGCTCGTTGTAGGGGGGGTGTAAGAGTGCCTGAAACTTTAATTTATACTGATCTGGTGAATATTATTATCAGTTGGCCGTTATTGGCATTCTTCTTGCGTGCAAAATGTTGGTTGGTTACAGCTTTCTGCGTCAATAATCTCAAAACGTTCAACGCTTTTGTATTCTTCGATGAGCTTAAATCCATTTAAAGTCCTTTCAGAAAAAAACCGATTTATCAGACTCCTTTTTAAGTAGAGAGGCCCTTTTATTTGAACCAGCATAAGTTATATATTTGCCAAATTGAATGAGCTCATTCTCGGGTTCTATGCGTTGTAAAAAGTTGGAAGTGTTAAGATCCGCCCGACTTTCACCGAACGAATATCGCGGTAAATTGACATTATCTAATACAGACTTGCTTAAATCAAGTTCGCAGGTAACTTCTCTGTTTAATTTCAAACAACCGATGACCCGTAGTTAAAACAAGCGCTTTGGTTTGCTATTTAGCTGGCACATAGATACTAACAAGCGCTATTCTTGATTGAAGTCGCTTCGGCATATGATCAAGCATTATTTGTGACAGTATCAATTTTATATACTAAGCTAAGTGGATACTGAAATTTATCATGAATCACGCACGATAGTGACAATTTTAAACACTTTACTGCGGATGTTTGACAGGTCTTCATCGCGCTCAATGTAAGAGGTGATGTTTACTAAATGATTATAACTTGGCATGTGTACACATTTGAACGATATCTGCGCCATTTATACACTCGGATGCTAACACATTTATCAGCCGTACTAACAAAATGTTGAAATGAATCCAGCACTCGGCAAAGAACCTTTGTGAATAAATTAACGACAAACATTTCAAACTTAATAGGGCAAGAAGAATTGAATGCAACACTCAAACTTTGCATATTGTGTTAGTGACACTATTGCACCATGTTCCAATTAACTCAAAATCCAGTTATATTCAACCGGTTAATTTTTAACTTTTCCGCTATGAACACATTGATAGCCAGAAAGATTATTCTCACAAATCACTCATCTAAAGTATTTTTAAAGCAAACCAAATTAACTTCCTTGATTTTCTCTTCGAAGTTATATTGCGGTTTAGTTCATATGGGATACAAGATCTCCACCATCTCTTCATAATTTTGCCTTATCCACGCTATTTTTCGTTCACATCAGATTTTTCACGATTTTCTTCTCGAATGCAACAGCCTGGTGCACGGATTCCACCGCTTTTTCTTTTCTTTCCACTCTCGTCGCTCACGACAACCTCCTATTTCCCACTTGAATCTTTAAACAACCAATTGCGTGGCTGCAATACAAAACTAGGTATCCCTTCAAGGTTATGTAAAATTGCTAAATATTTAAATGGAAAATTCACTCGCGCCGATCCATCCACGTCAGCGTTTTCGAAGCAACTTCTCGTGACTAATCGCCAAGCCAAATCATATAGACTAACAAGCAATTTCACCAGCTGATCGGCCAAATTAAAAGAGAGGGAAAATATTCTAATGAAACTAGCGATAAACTTGCACGAGACAGAGAGCGAGTTTATCATTATTTGTTTCCATTTGTGATAAAACGTGAAAGCACTATCTACTTGGGACCAAGCTTTCGTGCGGAAAATCGATTCGATGTTGTGTTTGCATGCACGTACACTTAAGGAAAGGGGAATCTTTTGTCAATCTGATCAAAATGAAAGCTCATCGCCTTGCATTCCATTCAAGCACCTAGGCATGGACATCTTTCTTACATTTCCCCATGAATGCGTTTGCGAGCACTTGAACATATTGGGCTCTTTCACACGGGAATGGTAAAAACCCATATCCAAACAGGTTTCGCGCTTACGCCCCTATGTTTACACGTTGCATAGTTCAGCCAACCTATTTTTGTATACGATACATGTCTTGCGAGTGTATGTGTCAAAAGGGTCATTTGATCGTTAAACATCGTGCGAACAACATGAGAGCGAAGACAGAGAGATAAGCGATTGAGAATTTATGTTTTAGCCTTGAATTGTGCACGAGGTAATAAAAACTGGAATGAAAAATGTATTTTATGATTGTTAAAGTTTGTCGATTCAAACTTCTATTGGATTTATTTGAATCCTCCGTGTTTTCCCGCTTTTTGAAAAATATATTCCAAATTTGAACATCTTTTTTAGTCGCATATTTCTCTTGATGTGTTGTAAACATGCTTATTATAATGTGATTCTATGAAGATTATGCGTACTGTTAATTTTCTATAGATTTACAATAGGCAATTTATCTTCATTGAAATCGTGATATTCGTCGTGTTGTTTCCTGAAATTGAACATGGCCTCCGCTTTCATAAATTTATTACATAACGCGTAGCTTCTCGTATCCACGCATCCATTTTTGCACGCAAATTAAACAAAGGCAATCGTTTCATGACGACTACCATCTTCGGCGAATGTTCAATTCGGAATGATTACCTGCGTTTGTATAAAATTTCCCCCACCAAATGATCAACAAAATGCGTTTGTGTATGTGCGTTACGCTCGTTCACCCTACAAAATGTTGGCTTGATTTTACCATCAGGTCCCCTCAATGCCTCTCACTCTTCTTGCCCATATAACCTGTTTAACGCTCACTTTTAACGCTGCGTCTGAAATAGCCCATTAATTGGGCTTTTTCACACGGGAATAACAAAAACCCATATCCAAACAGGTTTCGCGCTTACGCCCTTATGTTTACACGTTGCATAGTTCAGCTAAGTTATTTTTGTATACGATACACGTCTTGCGAGTGTATGTGTCAAAAGGATCATTTGATCGTTAAACATCGTGCGGACAACATGAAAGCGAAGACAGAGAGATAAGCGATTGAGAATTGATGTTTTAGCGTTAAATTGTGCACGAGGTAATAAAAACTGGAATGAAAAATGTATTTTGATTGTTAAAGTTTGTCGATTCAAACTTCAATCGGATTTATTTGAATCCTCCGTGCTTTTCCGCTTTCTGAAAAATATATTCCAAATTTGAATATCTTTTTTAGTCGTATATTTTACTTGATGTGTTGTAAACTTGCTTATTATAATGTGATTCTATGAAGATTATGCGTACTGTTAATTTTCTATGGATTTACAATAGGCAATTTATCTTCATTGAAATCGTGATATTCGTCATGTTGTTTCCTGAAATTGAACATGGCCTCCGCTTTTATAAATTTATTAAATAACGCGTAGCTTCTCGCGTCCACGCATCCATTTTTGCACGCAAATTAAAGAAGGGCAATCGTTTCATGACGACTACCTTCTTCACCGAATGTTCAATTCGGAATGATTACCGGCGTTTGTATAAAATTTCCCCCACCAAATGATCAACAAAATGCGTTTGTGTATGTGCGTTACGCTCGTTCACCCTAAAAAATGTTTTTACCATCAGGTCCCCACAATGCCTCTCACTCTTCTTGCCCATATAACCTGTTTAATGCTCACTTTTAACGCTGCGTCTGAAAAAGCCCATTGATCTTCGAAGGTTGAATATCGTTAGGCTGGGGATTAGTTCTATGTGAACTTGCTTGCAAGTTCATACGCTCTGGCCAAGCTAACCATCGACGTTAAGATCTTTCCGATTTCTTTCGCGCCGCAATGGCCTTTTGCCAATTTGTTGTTTTTTTGCAATTGAGATGTTTATAGAATTGCTATATGCGAACTTAGTCATTGCGTGAGAATCTTAAGAAGGGAATTATGTCCATATTGGCGCTTTGGGAAAATTTAACATTATTTTGCGCATCCCCCATTTCTATTATGTTGGAGAAACGAATTTTAAGTGAACGTGATTTAGCGTGATTGTCGCGAATGGCTAATGGAACGAAATATAAATATTAATTTATATTTTCGGTTTTTAACGTTAAACATTTTCCGCGATGAATTTGTTTCTATTATTCGAGTGATTTTGAATGGGAACTGACAGTGTAGTAATCGTGCAGTCACGCAAGCAAACTGCTCGAAAACCTTTCTAACACCTATCCGAAATTTTAATTGCAGATTTGGAAAAATTATCATTACTTCCATGCATAGTTATAAATTATAAAATGGTTTTTTTTATTATTGTTATTAAATGTAAATTTTATATCAGTTTTCCTTTTTATTAAATTTAAACGTTTCCTTTTAATTATATTATCCGCGTATTGCGTTGTCGAATGCAATCTCACTCGGCTGAGCAAGTAGCTGTATTAGATTTACTGTTGCGACACAGGGAAATGAAAAAATATTCGGACGGATCGGGAAGTCCACTTAAGATCGCGAAACGGCAAGCTCGCGCGAGAACTGTGATCAAGAAAACGATATAGGAGGAAGAATTACCGTGCGCGTCATCTCCATCACCTGGTCGATAGCTTGCCGGGAACCTTAATGCGAAATTTCACGATGAAAGATTCGGCCATCGTTGTTAATTCGTTAAGTGACAAATTGTTCGCCATCGCCGCCATTGGTGAAGTTCAGTTCACGACAGAATTCGTGCGAAAAATGGCGAAAAAGAACTTCCATCCCTTATAAAGTAGTTGAAAATAGTCGGAACTTGTGCGACCAACAACCGTTCAAATAATTCGACCAATTTTGTGAGCTCACTGTAATCGTGTTCCCACTTTCAAAAGCGTTGGAAAAAGATAGAAAACTTTCTCCACGAGCCCACAAGGAAATTCGTTTGCACACGAAATTGCCATCATTGAACTTCTTAGTGGCTTGCATGCTCTTCACCTTGACAAGAGGCTTTGAATTTACCTGCATTTTTGCCTTTTACAACTTTCAAGCACGCAGCCGTGCGAAGTCTCAGAAACGAAAAGTGCCGTCACCCCAAATTGCCCATCAATTCAGGGTTTAACAGAGTTTTTAGTCCAAGTTGTTGTTCATGGCGAAAGGAGAAAGGAAATTTCATGGACATTCCAGAAAGTTAACCATGAAAGACAAGTGGTGGTTTAGTTTTTTCTTCTCCACGCAGCTGTCGAAATGATTACGTTAACAAGAAAATTGAAGCGCGATACAACATCTGAATCGATAGACGAGTTTTCTTTATACCGCGCGGAGGCATAACTTGAAATTTAAGGATAAATCGACTGGCCAGCATTTTTGCATGCATTCTATTGCTCCAGCGCGGCCATCACGAACTTAAACATAACGTCAATAGATGTCGCATACAATTTGCGTGTACAGGGTGCGGCAGCATAACTTCCTTTTTTCAAAATTCAACAAAACAAATTTTCAGCGGTACTTGTTTCCAACGCATGATAGCACTATTCCACCGCATGATAGCGACAAACCAAAGGATGAGCAAAACTTTAAAATCACCTCTCTCGAATGAGACTACTAGCGCCGCGCTATAACAGTTAGCACTTTAAGGGCGGGCATTTCAAAAAAGGAAGTTATGCTGCCGCACCCCGTACAACCCGGAATTCGGCCTGAGATTAGAACGTACAGTGGCTACAAAAGCGTAAATGAATATATGGAGGGTGTTTGCAAAATCTAAGAAGAGCATTTAAAACGCTGGAACCCGAATACGTCGACCATTACATACGCTATCAGCCAGGTTTTAAATGTTGTGGGTCAATTGGCTGACATGAGTTGTTTGGTATACCAAAAATCGACGAATACATACGAGCCTTAAAACAAGGAATGGATCAAGGCGAAAATTTACATAATGAGTCGACAGGCCACCAGTAGCGCTGCTTAAGCGTTGACCAATCGGTTATCAATTTAGATCATACAATAAGTATTTGTCCATGTGTGAATGTGTGCATTTTTTGTGCGTTTCTAGTATAATTATAAAAAAAAACCAAATAGACACAATTTCATTGCTACTGGCACCGCTTACATCGTCATCGAGCACTCGTGAGGATGCCAGTGTGTACCCATTTTACTTAATTTTGTTTAAAATTAGTATATAAAAAACACATTTACATATTTTTAGTTTTCTATATACACCTGTATTCAAAACACAAATTTGTTTCGGTTTTTAAATACAAAAAAAAAACACTCTTGAACGGTTAAAGGTTTTTCTGATTACTCCTTGCTTATACAAACAATGATTTGAATATTTATTAAAAATGAAAATAAAAATATTTAAACAAATGAAAACTACATTAAACACGCATTGAGAAAACACAATGCCATATCAAGGAATAAAAATCATTATTAACTTTATTGTAATTATCAGATATTTTTATACCTCTTTAACAACAAAACGATACAGAAAACAATTTATATTTTGCAACAAAGAACAAATGAGACCTTATGAAAAGGACACATATTGTGTGACCTTGCATTATTATATGTATATGTAATATTTAATTTTTTTATATTGAACACTTTATTATATGTTTTGTTAATTTATTATATACTCTTGTATTTTGTAATTTTAATCACCATTTGCTACTTCAAACCGAACGGTATACAAAGTCAAAATTGCTAGAAGAAGATAAAAAGGTTTCGAATCGAAAAGGAATTATTTAATTAGACTTTTCTCAGAAACCAGTAGCTCTCATTTGCCAATTTTTCAACAAACATAATGAAGTCTATATAATAAATGTTCTCTTATTCCTTTTTTTTTTTTTTTTTGATCAATTCGTTCGAAATTTGTCATGGATTCAATCAATAAAATAATGTTTACTTAAAGAACTCAAACTCGGTCTTTCCCTTTCTGAAAACCTGACCGGGGACAGGACCCGCAATGATGGCAGACTCCTCCTCTGAAATGGGCATGCCATCGGGCGCGTTCTCCCCTTCTTCTGTTTAACAGTGGCACTTGCTGGGTTGAGTTTTTAACTCAAATCGAAAATACACGGCCACGTCTACGTTTGGATCTTGATCCGGTTTGGAGGGTGCGAGGAGGTACCGACTTCACCTGGATGCCCGACTCTTATATGTGGGCCAAAATTTCCGTCGGTAACGGCGAAGTCCCTTTAAGTCCATCCGTTTTCTCCAGGCCCAATTTTTCCTCTGTACCAGCAATTTAATAGCCCTTCGCAGGTTATGTCCTTTCTCGACTCCGGTCGATAATTATAGAACCTTTTCAGAAATTCGTTGATGCCAAAAACGTTTTTGTAGTGAGTCTTATGCTGGGGGAAAGTACCCACCCCACGACACCGCAACGCCAGCCTGCCAGCGCATTCACGCGCCCTTAGACGAGGCCAAATCCCGGCGTGTCCTAAGATCCTTTTTCGCCGAGGCAGCAGACCATCGCTGCAATCCTTCATGGACAATTTATCAAACAATTTCACTACAACAGTCTAAGTAATTTAAATTTATAGCAAAGGACGTTTGATTTGTTTGGAGTCTACAAGAAATAGTTTGATTTAATTTGCAGAGAATTCATTGAAGTTTTAATGATTGTGTAATATTTCGACGTCGTATCATCTACTAAAGATATACATATTTTGCAAAATTTAAATAATGTTGTGAAATATTTCATTGACCACTGTTTGTCATTGATGATGTTGTTAACATGCTGTCAACATGATGGTGATGCTCAGTATCTACTGTCGTTGGTCGTCATATGGTTATCTGAATTGTGTACAGCTCGGGATTCTCGTAGCGTTCGAAATAAGAGGTCGGGTGGAACGAGGTTTAGAAGTGGCAAAAACTATTTAACGATGGCGAATTATAGTTATCTCCCATTGTCCATTTCATGACGGCACCTCGAGTAGTTTGCCTTGGTGGACTGCTCGATTACTACAATGTATTGCACGCCAAAAGCCAAATGTGTCGAAATCAAATTTGAAACGCCGATTGGAATACACCGGAGAACATGGAAAACCACATTGCATTCTAGAACAGGGTTTTCTGGAGCCATGAACCAGAATTTAATATGTTTGGATCTGACGAAAGAAAGTATGTAAGGCAGCCCTAAAACAAGGAGGTCAATCCTAGGTACACCATCAAAACAATCAGGCATGGCGGTGGAAATGTGATGGTATGAGGAGCCTTTTCTTGGCACGGTTCTGGTTCTCTTGTGCGGATTGATGGTCAAATGGATCAGTATGTCTATAAAAATATATTGGCTACCGTTATGGAGTCATAATTTTTTGACCATATGCCGGTTTCCTACATTTTCCAGCAGGACAACGATCTTAAGCACACTTCATGCCTAATGTAGCATTGGCTTGAGGAAGAACAGTTATACGTCCTAAGATATCAGGCGCAAAGCCCCGATCTCAATCGAATTAAGAGCACAGAGCAAGCTTGGAGAAGTATCCCACTGAAGCGATGCCAGGACTTAACAGTATCTATGCCAAAACACTGCTTTGCTGTTATTGCTAATAAGGGCTACCAGACAAAATATTAGCTTTTTTCAAAATAGAGAAACAAATACAAAACCAAATTGAAGCTGTTTACTTTGAATTATTTTAAATTTCATCTGCTGTTTCTAATTATTTTTCCAACCAAATGTGGACTGTATGTACTCTGTTTTATTATGATCTTTTTAGGTCTTTGTTAAAAAATTATTTACAAAGACTTACTAGTTTTGCACCCTGTCTGTCCGTCTGTCAGCTAGTTTCCTCAGAAACTATAGTAGCTAGAATGCTCAAACTTTGTGAAAAGGTCAGAAGTGATAGTCTCTCAAACGTTAAGGTCTTACCAAAAATTTTAAAAAATTTTTAAGAGTGTCCCCCCTAATAACGAAGCAGCCCATAAACAGTTTTTAATCAAAGATAGTCGAGTTGGGTATAAAATGAAAGGTCTTGATTACAACTTTTAGAATCTGAAATAAAAAAATAATTTTATGAATTAGGGGGTCCAGGGGAAGGTAAAATGTACCAAAAATTGGTACAAAAAAGGCTCAATACTTTTTCGACTATCCTATGTTTTATTGAATATGTAGACAAAAGTGAATCAGTGTTAATATTTGTAAATAACGTTTCTAAAACAGCAAATAATTTATGGTAAAATGAACAACTTTTGACAAGAAACATGTTCGTTTCTAAGTATTTTTCCACCACTGTACATATATATACAATTTGGTCTCCAAATTATTTTTGGAGCAAACTTATTCGTCATAATAAAAGCTCTGAGTAGTTTTTCTTATTTCTTTTGATTAAAGGATTATATATTGAATACAAAATGAGTCCACAGATCAATATCTACTTATCCGTCTAAAAAGAAACATTCTGAGTTGAAGATTAATGCAAAATAGACATGAAAATTATTATCAACCAGTATCCTAAAGAGAAGAGTTAAATTGATCATAATTCGGACTATGTCCGTATATTACTGAGATAATTACGTGTTTATGATGACTACTACGTGCTTTCCCTGCAATCAAATTAATAGCTTCGGATAAGCTACAACCTCTACGTATAAATAATGAAGATGTACACCTTATGAAAAAAAACCCCAGCAGGAAATATCAGAGCTGATCACATTTTATGCTGGAGGCATTTTTTAAGAAAGGATAGAAACTTGTATATAGATATAATTTTTAAGAACATAAACGAAGGTTGGAAGCGGCACTGTATTACCACTACAGCTTCCACAATAGTTCGGCATAAATTCACTGCAGATATTGATTAGTTATTATATGGGCTTTGTTTTCTCTAAATTTTTTACATAACTGGCAACAAATTTTGTTCAGATTTCACCTACGTTTAAGCCCACCACTATGAGTCATTAACGATCGTTGATGGTAGTTGCCTTGCCTGATGGGAAATCAAATACTTACCACGGCAAGGTGTTTATTTATTCATTTTCAGGTTAAACCGGTGTCTTGTTTGTAAGATATTACCAGTTACCTTTAAGCCTTCACCTTCCTAATTATATATCATATTGGGATGGAGCGTTGAAGACTTCATTCAGTAATTCGTTTACAAAAATACATGCCACAAGAGCAAAAGTCATCTTAAAAATTCGTTCCTCACCTTCGTACATTAACTGTTCATCACTAGCACTTATGAAAACTATACTTAGAACCCAGATAAACTTCATTTTAACTTCACTTGAGCAAAGCTTTGCTCGTAATTTAAGAACGTTCACTTAAAAATTACTGCAAGTTAAACACTGAGATATCTTCTTCTAAATTCACGCGACCTGGCATCAAAATAAACTAAATTAATCGCTACAAAAATCACACATACGAATCTGCTGTCTTTATTCTTACTGCTGGCTTTAACACTCTCGCCACGTTTTCCGTCGTCAAAATATGACGTACTTTAGATGGCTGCTAAGTATCGTTACATCTCAAGAAGCTTCAGTGCAAAGAATGTCTATCAAGATATTCTTTGCTTCAATTATGCAGATTCGTGTTCCTTCAACTGGATCGAGAAATGATGACGTAAAAGATTCATTGTGTATTAAACACTGAACTAAACACAAGAAGGATGCTTCTATGAAAATATTTTACAGCTAGAAAATTTCTTTTCTTCAAAAGCCGTCTTTTCCAGAAAAAAAAATTGGCCTGCGGATATCAAATAAACAAACCAGCTACAAAATCCTTGAAATTATGTATTTCTAAATCACAATGATTTTGAATTTGCAATTAATTTAATGGCAAACAGATTTGGGTCGCGAAAACTCAATTAGGCCCGAAACCAATACACATTATCAAAATGGCAACTTTTTCTAATAATGAAAGCTTTAGAGAATGACACAGCATTTTTATAATTGTTATAGAGTCTATTTATTAATTTATTTAAAATTCCATTTAACAGATTAAACCCAATCCAATTACAAAATAGAACAAAAAAAACAGAAAAGAAAATTAATGCAAATTAGAATTAAGTGAAAAAGTTAATATATAAAGAAATTCAATGATATTAGCAATAGCAAGTGCTAAGTAGAAAAAAAAAATACATATAAAATTAAATAAAAGCACAAACAAGTCAAATCTTTATGCCAATTCAGTTGTAAGGATCAGACTCCTTAATCTCAATTTAAAAACAAGGTATAAGTCGGAAAAAGGACCAAGCTCAAGCTTATCATGATTTCTTACCATTCGTATAATGGGAAAGTGAAAATATAAATTTGTACGGGGATATGGTAGTTCGAAAAAACCGTTTGCCCGAGAAGAACGCGATGATTGGCGAAAACGTAAGTCTGCATACAATGTTGATGAAGTTTGATTATGGCAGAGTTGATATAGAACACTGATCTAGATACATGCGATGGGACGGCAGAGTAGGCAGACGTAAGAAAGATAAACGATAGTTATACGGTTGATATGGGATTTTGAATTTGTAAAACAAGACACGAGTAAATTTTCGCTGGATTTTCTCTAACGAATCAATGAGGTAGGAGTGTCGGGGAGACCAAACTGCAGAGCAATATTCAAGGATAGGACGGACAAGATAGATAAACAAGCGGACAGGGTAGATATATTGGTAAATTTATAAGCATGCCTGAAAATAAGTCCTAATATTTTTGAGGCCCTAGTAGTCGCGATTAAAATGTGTGTATCCAAATTGAGCTTAGGGTCTAAAGTAACACCGAGATCTTTAGCAGAGCTCATAGCAGCGAGTGGGGCTGACTTTCACCTATATTTAACATATAGGTGAAAGTCAGCCGAAATTGATTAAGATTACAAGTTATTTTATAGCATTTTGCAGCATTAAGACAGAGGTAGTTAGACAACCACCAGTTACTTAGTGCAATCAGGTCCATCTGGAGATATTGACAATCTTGTACAGACCTGATAGCTCGAAATACTTTGAAACCATCGTTATACAGCAGGTCATTGGAGGCGATAACCGAAGGAAGATCATTTATAAGCAATAGAAAAAGGAGGGGACCTAAAATGCAACCATGAGGAACACCATACGAGAAGACAGGTAGGAATCCATCCATGATAAGAGAGGGCCAGTGACCCCAAAAGCTTTCAGTTTAACGCCTTCGAGAAGTCAGTGAAGATGACGTCAACCTGCAATCAATTGTCTAGGGCCTTAGCAATGTAATCGGTGAATTCAATTTAATTTGAGGTCGTAGAGCAACCTTTGAGAAACCCATGTTGTTCCTTCACCAAGATAGGTGTCAATGAAACTGTAAGTCGGCTATGTACCAGACGCTTGAGTAGTTTCGGAAAACAGGAAATTTAAGAAAAAGGACGATAATTCCACACAGAAGAAGGAACACCACTTTTAAGAATAGGAACAACGTTTGCTCTTTTCCAACAAGTAGGGAAAGTACCAGTCTTTAGACTAATGTTGAAGAAAAAGCCAGAGGAATACAAAGTGAAGACGCTAATGACTTGACAAAAATATTCGGTAAACCATCAGGGCCAGGCGAAATATTAGGATTATTTATTTATTTATTTATTTAATAAGCCAAACAAGGCAATCGCAAAAACAAGTACTCATATCTAAATAATCACAAAAAAAATAAATATATATTTAACAATAACTTATTTTAATGCGTCAGTAATCTTTTTTTTGAAGTTATGTATTGAGATAGAAGAAGAGTAATTCTCACTCATAGAATTGAAGATCTTCCAACACCTATTAATTGGCTCTTTGTTTGCGTAGGTGGTTTTATGTTGGTCTTCATGAAGCAGACGAGTGTCCCTAGTATGTTTAACCGTTTCCTTGAACGTGATTTTCCTTGATAGTGATGCAACATTTACTATCTTATTGATTACATTCAAAACAAGGCTAGAACTTCAGATAGTTCTTATGGATGAGAGCGAGGAAAGATTCAAAATATTTAATCTTTGCTGGTAAGGTGGCAAGTTAGCGAACAAATGAGGTGTATACAGTTTTGGTGACCCAGAGTTTTTTGAATTCTTTGGCGCGACGTTTTATGATACCGAGCTGCTTACATGCCCGAGCAAGAATTGTATCGTACTGAGAATGGAAATTCAACTTTCTGTCCATCAGAATGCCCAGGTCTGAGATCTGGTCAACTTTTTGAAGTAGGGAATCATTCAGGTTATAAGTGTGCTCAAATATTGAATTTTCTCTCGAGAAGCTTATAACATAACACTTTCCAACATTTAGATAAAGCCTGTTATCGTTACACCATTTCAATAATGAATTTATTTTGGCTTGCCTCGGAGTCGGAATTGACGGTGTTGTATGTTTTGAGGTCGTCAGCATACAGGAGATGAGGTACGTCACTTAAAATTTCAGACAAGTCGGAAATAAAGATGTTGAATAAAAGGGGATCCAGGTGGCTACCTTGTGGCACTCCTGAAGAGGCAATAATTTCTCTTGAAAATTTTACAAACTGTGTTCGATTATTTAGATATGATGCAATCCAACTCAGTAAGGACCCAGAGATGCCGAACTACAGAAGTTTGGAGACCAAAATTCCATGATTGACTCGATCAAAAGCTTTGGTGAAGTCCGTGTAAACAGCGTCAATCTGGTTACCTTTTACCATTTCGCAGGGAATAGTTGAGGTAAGAAGCATTAGGTTAGTGGTAGTTGATCGACCTTTACAAAAACCATGCTGTTGTTCATTTAAAGCTTATCACAAACAATTTTTACGAACAACTTTGGAAAAGCTGATAGTATCGCAATACCTCTATAGTTTGTTATAGACTGCTTATCGCTATTTTTGAAAATCGGAGTCAAATGAGAAGACTTCCAGACAGTTGGAGAAGCCCCTCGTGATATAGGTGCGTTGAATAGAATAAACAGAGGGGAAGAGATTTGAAGTATACACTCAAAAAGAAATCTCGGTAGAAGAGAGTCAGGTCCAGGTCCCTTGTTAATATCAAGTTCTTTAATAGCGTTTGCGATATTTTCACTTGACAAACTCGTTTCATCAATGAGTGGTGCTGTCGTTGAATGGCAAATTGGTACGCTAGAAGAATTGGTGGCCGGGCGGGAAACTTCTTGGAAATGCCCGGCAAAAGGGCCGCATATAATTTGAGGGCAAATTGAATTGCTATCACCGTAATACATTGATGTTGAAAATCCTGTGGCTTTTTGATTGGCTTTTACAAAATTGAAAATTTCTTTGCGATTACGAATAATATTTTCCCCGCTTGAATTGATGTATTGATCATATGCTTTGCGAGATGAATTCCATAGCCAGCTCATCATATTTAATCTCAAGGCTTGTGTCAAAGTTTTTATCTCTCATTAATTTATAGAGCTTGTTCTTTTGATTCCGCACATGTCAAAGGTCGCGATCAAGCCAGGGCTCGGAAACTTTGGGTTTTTTTCTTTATTTTAGGAACATAAGTCTCAATGCATTTGAAGAGTGTTTTATAGAATGAAGAGACTGCTTCCTCTAAATGAGATAGTTCCAATCAATATTGGGAAGATAAAATTTATTGCTATTATAATTAGCATTTAAGAAATCAAATACAATACAATCATTGTACGTTCGGGAAAAAGTTACATCAGATATGGGAAGTTCAACCGAAGAAGCGAAATGGCTTCGTGTGCTAGAGAAAAGGTTCTCTTTGTCATTGGTTGGACTTACCACAATATCGTCATAAGCATTGGTAAAAATAAGATCCAACCAGTTACCGTTTTGGTTGGGAGTCAGTGATACTTGTTGTAAGTCATTACCATAAAAGGCATTGATTAGATTAAGATCTTCTAAAATTATAAGCAATAGAATTTATAATTTCACATATCTTCTCGTAGGAGGTTTTGTCAGATTTTGGTGGAATATAAAATACCCCTATGTTTAAAAACCACTTGCCTAAGCGTATTCGAACCACCTTATGTTCAAAAGTTTTATAGGAGGTAGTATCAACGTTTTCAGAGGCCATGGAACTTTTGATCGCAAACAACACTCCGCCACCTTTGGTTAGGCCTGTGGATGAGTAGTCACGATCAGCTCTATAAATGGTCCACCTATTGTCTAGAATTTCTTCGTTTATGTAACCATCATGTAGCCAGGTTTCGGTGAACGTTAGTACATTAAAATGGCAGGACTTAGCATCAAGGTATAATTTATTTATTTTCCCTCTCATACCGCTACAATTATGGTAAAAGAGTTTAATACCATTCAATGGTAAGTTAGTATTAGGAATGATATTTTCAAACTCTTCTCTTGCTATTTTGAGCATAGAGACATGCTTAGATCTCACATGCAAAGCGTATGTTTCCAGATCATTTTTTACCTGGTCAGTCCGAGCTGCTCGTGATATTTTACAATTACATGGCGTAATGGCTCAATCTCAATAGGCAGGCCTTGTTGCTTAATTCATATTTTGAGATTAATTTTGGTTTTATCATCGAAACAGGTTGATTCAGGCGTTTTGTGCATGTAAGCAAGATAACGTTGAACGCAATCAAACAATTTGTGGACCCTATGCCTAGAAAGTAGATATCTACTCTCAAGATTATCCTTCATATCTGTAGCCAACTTCACAGGAGGTGCGTTTAGTGGGGCTAGGTGACTGACATTGATAGTAGAGATCGGAGTGTTTGAAACTGGCAGAACAAGGATTATACCCTCAGAAGATGGAGCCAACGTATCACCATGGATAAAATTTGAGTAAGGTGTTAGTGTAGTTGATTGTACAGACGTTTTTTGGGAGAGGCTATTAACATGTGCAATTATCGGTTCAATCAGAGGAGAATTTCACATCTCATTACTCTGAGTGGTCTGAGTTTCAGTGGAAATTTGTCGCTCCAAGTGTCTATCATTTGGAGAGAAAGTCAACGTCTGAGAATAAGGCTGAATCATATCAGAATAGTAAGTCCTTGGTGACGAGCCAACTGTATTGAATGTTGAAGATCTTCTACTCCTCATTGAATTTTAAATACATTTTTTATCGGTTTTTAAAAATTTCTGAAAATCATCTTTATTTTTATTTTGATCAATCGTCTTACTCTTAGTGAATTTGGATTTGGATTTCCATTTCCTTAAAGTCATTCCATTCCAGTTCTGGCACTTGCTATCCTCTTGTAAATCAATGAGCATGCAGGCATATCATGCAGGAATAGATACTTTGAAGAATTCGTACTTGCGTTGCACCAACTCTACAGAACAGTTTTCAAGTAAGAGCTCAAATTTGAGAAACTTCCTCATCCACACAACATCCACCGACTTTGGAGCTCCTTTGACGAAAAATACTTGGTATTCAGGATTTTTCTGGTGGAATTCAATCATTATTTTCAGATGTTGGGAATTCGCCATTTTAATTTTCTCGATCCGCCTGTTCTATTCCTCTTCCCACCAGGGAGTGCCAAATTGGACAATGATATTTGTACACCAAACAGGAGATTTGGCCCACTGCATATTTGCGACAGGAGTTATTTTCTTCATGGGAGATGTAGAAGCGTCCTTCACTTCCTTGTGGCTAGAGTTGACCATTGTTGCTTGCTTGAATTCTGCGAGTATCAGCTCGTGATTTAATGATGGCGTTGAATTTACTTTAGAGTTAATTTTTTCAAGCAAATGTTTTTCTATACTATTAATGGCTCTTAGCAGTTGTTCCTCCAAAATTTTCGGCAATTCTGAATTTTTTTTTGAAATTTTGCTATCGATATCAGGAACCATTTTTTCCAAATTAAGTGAATCAATGAGGGATCCAAACTCAATATAGTCAGTGAAAAGTGAAGAAATGTCAATGGGGTGAAGTACAAGTGTATTAATTTGATCGGAGACATGAGAAGAAGATATAAAAGTTGACGAGAAGAACTGAGCGAACAAGTTGAAAATATCCTGCGGAAAAGAGCTAACGACATGTTTCCAGTGGACTGAAGGAGGGACAGAAGAGGAGGACTTGAAGGATCTAATGTATGATATGAAAAGTTTCGCATTATTCGCCATAAGTGAACACTCCAAGCTACTGAAGTAGTTTTTCATTGCAGTCTTTCGTTCCTTTTTTGGTACAACACGCAGTTCACAAAAGCGGGCTCTGGGTTCTTCAGTAGCACAACGCTTGAAACGGCGGTGTGCCTTACTTTTGGCATTCAAAGCACACAGTATTTATTTAGTTAGCCATGGTTTCAGCTTTGCTTTGCGAAGAGCTTGTAAAGGTGTGAAGTGTTTAATCATCTCATAGAGGTAGTTATAAAACTTACTCAGAGATTCCTCCCACTCCAAGTTATCAAAAAGCTCCAGTCAGTCAACCAAGTTCAGTTTGGAGGCCAGAGCTTCGTAGTTTGCTTTGAAGAAATTAAATTTTGGAGAAGGAGCAAAAGTACGTTGTGTTTTGTGTATACATATTAGTCGATTTAAATACTGTAAATTTATGTTGTGTGACTACTGACCACCTCATAATTCAAGCTGTACTACAATATGAAACAAAATGTTAGTTGCTAGGTCTTTACAATTTGATTATCATAATTGGTGACCTTGGTCAAGCCTGGCCCTTCAAGCACTGCATGCACGAATCAGGCTCAACTGTTCTAAATAACGAGTATCCTACGAGCTACGCCAACTTGATACTAAAAAGGCCAGATTATCAGCTGTTTAAAAATGTGAAAATATGGCCATAAGTTCTCAAGTTGCAAGCTACAGCTACTAGATCGCCGTCGGAAAAATATAAACTTTAACGTGGAAGTTAGTCGTTTTACACGGTGAAGCTCCGCTGAGTGCGGCACGAGATATTATGTTAGTAATTGCATTTTCAACGGGATATGAGTTTTGCTTCTAATGCCTTGAAATACTTAGGAAACATACGTGAAAGTGATGTGGAGTGTATAAAGCTAGGAAATACATAACCCTCAAGTTTTCGTGAACATATCGGAAGTATCAGAGAACCTTCTACATTCAAGTCTTAATATAATAATAATAATAGTCTTCATATGTATGTCCGCAAAAATTTAGTGAATGAACAAACACAAATCAAAAAAGATTTTCACTCAAAATTTAATTTAATTTACCTCTCTTTGTACACTTTTACTTCCATATAGCCCTTCAAATCGTAATATTTGCCTAAATTAAATTATGAAAACTTGAAGGTCAGTAAAAGCTCGCTATAATAAAAAGCAATTTAGATAAATATTTTAATATAAGGCTAGGAAAGGGTAGTAACACTGATGAAGTCCTAGTGTGAAGGACGAAATGTACATCTGTATTTAAATACAATCAATTCACGGTTTCAGAAAAGAACAATAAATATTTAGTTCAATATACGAGTAATTTAAATAAGCCGTTGAGATTATAAGGGTTGATTGAAAAATCGTTATCAAGATGGCAACCAAGCTACAACCTGAATTTACAAAACTTTTAAGGTTAAGGGAAAAAATAGCGTCGCTTAGCCAAGATATCAAATTCCTTAAATTGTGTATGAAGTTGAAATTGGTTCCTAAGTCTCATAGAGTGAAAAAATGTCGGGGCCACCGGTCACAAGTCAATATACGAAATTAGTGGAAAAAGCAGCGATGCAGCCGAGCCTTAGAAGGTTGCACACGAAGATAGATCTCACTACCAAAGAATCTTATCTAGCACTTATGGTACTAGGTAAGGAAGCAGATTTTTATAACTGAGACATCTCAATAATGATGAATAAAATTAAAAAAGCGGAAGAATGTAGAACAATTAGGAAAAAAGATACGCTAAACATGAAATTGAAGAACTTAATAAATGGGGGAACAAGACAAGCAAAGCCGATGGTAGAAATTATACCAAATTTTGTTATCAACAAATCATCGAGCAATTTTACGGAAAAACAAATAGAAATATAAAATAAAGGTCTCAAATTTGCAGTTAACGAAGGGTGCCCAATAGAAGAAACGATTATTAATA
Organism: Odontomyia ornata; assembly: GCA_963969285.1. Taxonomy (NCBI): domain Eukaryota; kingdom Metazoa; phylum Arthropoda; class Insecta; order Diptera; family Stratiomyidae; genus Odontomyia; species Odontomyia ornata. The sequence continues at coordinate 182,531,282 of OZ017741.1, read as the reverse complement.
TTGAAGCTGGTATAAAATTCTTAAATAGTGATGATCAGGAGCAAATCAGGGCAGAGGCGAGAAAAATATTAGGGAAACACATAGCAAAACCAAAAAATTACGACATCCAGACCATGAAGAACATCAAAAAGCGAAGGCAACTACCAGTTTATTATTTGAAAGCAGATAAGGGAAATCAAGTTGTCATAATGGACAAAACGGACTATGATGAACAAGTGCGAAGAAAAATTGAATCGGGGGGTTATTTTAAACTCCGAACGAACCCAATTCAGGATTCAGTAAAAAGAGTAGAAAAAGTGTTGAATGAAGTGAAAACAATATTGGGAGACGTTAGCCATCTGAGAATGTCTAATCCCGCAATACCAATGATTAAATGCCAACCCAAAGTGCACAAAGAAGGGAACCCGATGAGAAAAATAGTTGCAGATTCAAATTCATCCACGTGCAAGATCGCTAAGTGGCTGGTAGCTGAATGTAGAGAACTAGCAGCAGTGAAGGGTGAATACAGTATGAAAAACTCAATAGACTTGATTCAACGAGTAGAAAAAATGGCGAAAATGAATGGAGATGAAGTCGTGGGGTCTTTCGATGTAGAGGCGCTATTTCCAAGTATACCGCAAAAACAAGCTTTATATCAGTTAGAACTTTGGTTGCAAAAAATCAAAGGTACGGCGGAATGGAAGAAACGGTGCAAAGCGTTAGTGAAACTGGCAGGAATATGTACGAGCGAAAATTTCTTCGTATTTCGGGGACAATATTATAAGACAACTCGGGGGCTAGCAATGGGAAACCCCATATCACCAATGCTAGCAAAAATATTTATAGCGGCAATGGAAAAGCGGATGGAAGAACAGAATATGCTTCCAAAACTGTGGATAAGGTACGTGGATGACATCGTGATGGTGATGAGTGAAGAGAACATTAATGAACAGCTGGAGTGTATGAATAAGCTTCATCCTCAAATAAAGTTTACTGTCGAAATCGAGCAAGAAGGAAAATTACCGTTCTTGGATTTAATGTTAATCAGAAGCACCAACGGAATAGAATTTACAATACACCGAAGGGCAAGAACAACGTAGAGGACGATACCAAATACTACGTACCACCCGTATCAGCACAAAATGGCGGCATACCGTAGTATGGTCCACAGGTTGTTACCGGTACCAATGAGTGAGGTGAACTTCCAAAAGGAGTTGGTTTACATCATGGATATGGCACAAAAAAACGGGTATGAAGCAGAAACAATTAAGAGAACGATCCATAAGAAAAATCGACAGCTACAAGTTAGGAAATATACAATACTGGATATCTACAAAATACAATGACGAAGAGTGAGTATAGTGTTCTCGGATATGCATAGGGACCTTCAAAAAATGTTCAGCAAATATGACATAGACGCAGTTCCAAGAAGCGGTCTGCAATTAAGTAAATGGCTTAACAACGTAAAGAATAAAATTGAGGATCACGAAAAAAGTGGCATATATAGAATTTCATGCGGAGATTACAACAAAGTGTATATAGGGCAGACAAAGAGATTAGCGGTAGTACAATTTGACGAACACATGAAAGACGTAGAATTGTGGAGAAAGAACAACAAACATCAGGTAAAGTCGACCGTAGCCAGACATGTCATCGAAAGCAATCAAACTGTAAGCGTTGAAAGTTTGAAAGTCATAAAACAGGTAAGAAAGGTGTATGAATTGGACATTAGTGAAACTATAGAAATAAGAAATATACCTGTAATAAATAGGCTGAACAAAGATTTAGGTAATGGCTCTGATGAACTGTTATGATTTGTAATGATATAATAAAAAATAATTAAGAGAAATAGTTTGGGATAAGGCTAAGAAAGTGTAGTCACACTGATGAAGTCCTAGTGTGAAGGACAAAATGTACATCTGTATTTAAATACAATAAATTCATGGTTTTGGAAAAGAAAAATAAATATTAAGTTCAATATACGAGTAGTTTAAATAAACCGTTGAGATTATAAGGGTTGATTGAGAAATCGTTATCATATTATTATTTACAGCTTCTCTTACAAAATGGTACCTTATATCTATGTGCTTAGATTAACGATAAAAGGGTAGATTAGACACCAGATTTTGAGCACTTGGGCTATCAATAAACAACGTAATAGGTTGTGAATCACCTTCAATTTCAATCAATAAATTTTTTAAGTGGATACCTTCTTTACTAGCTTCAGACATTGAAATGTACTCTACTTAGGTACTTGATAATGCTACATTTCTTTGCTTTCTGCATTCAAATGAAATAACTGAGTTTGAAAATGCGTAACAAAACCCTGAATATGATTTCCTATCAGTCTACGAAAGCCTGAACAGAACAATTATCTTTTATAAAATAAGTCATAATTTTTAGTACACTTCAAATATTTTAATACCCTTTTAGCATGTTTCCAGTGGGTTTCATTAGAAGAATTATTAAATTGACTAAGAAAACTTACACTTTATGAAATGTCAGGTCTAGTTAGGACTGCTAAGTACATAAAGCTACCTAGAAGTTGCTGATAAGGATACCCATAGGAAACTCAGCTTTTACCAATTTGAAATTCATCTTAGGAGTACGGAGAGGTTTACTTTGGGACATATAGATCTTTTCTAGTAAATTTTCAATGTATTCTTGTTGATCAAGAGATATTACATTTTTACCAATTTTAACTTTCATTCCCAAGCATTGTTTCAACTGGCCTAGATTCTTGATCTTGAATCTTCTGCTGAACTCATCCACTAACAAATCTAAGGCTGACTTACTGTTATAAAAAAAAAAAAATCATCTGCGAAAAAGGCAATTATTTTAACGTTTCCTTCAAATTTAGTGTACAAACATGGTTCATATTTTGCTCTCTTGTAGTCTAAACTTTGCAAATAACTATCACTTTATGGTTTGATGCTCTGGCAGACTCTTTTAGTCCATAAATAGCGCGCTTTAATTTAAATACTTTGTTATCTGCCTTGTTACAATCATCAGTAATAGGTTTGTTCATGTACAGTGTTTCTTTCAGTAAACCACTTAAAAAGACAGTTATAACGTCAAGCTGACATACATCTAAATTCAATTTTACTGCTAATGCAAACAAAACTTTCAAGGTGCAGTATTGAAGCACCGGGGAAAAGTTTCATGATAATCGTCTCCGGCTTTTTGAGAAAAACCTTTCGGCACTGACCTTGCACGATATCTCACATTGTTGACGCTGTCATGTTTTTTTAAACACCCACTTGCATTGAACCACTGTTTTTTTTTTAGGGCGATCCACTTCCTTCCAGGTTTCATTTTCTTCAAAAGAATTCAACTCTTCTTGCATGGCTGCCTTCCAGAACTGACTTTCAGGACCATGCAAGTGTGACGTGGCCTCCATCACTCCCTTTTTGAAATTTCGCAAGACTCAAATTGTTTATACTATATCTCTCTGGTTTTCTTCTAATTCTCTTTCTGGTTTCTTTAATTTCCGGGTTCACAGGTGTATCTCTAAGTCTGAGGTGGTATCATAATAATTATAATCAGTACTCAACAAGGAATCTTCTAGATCTGGTACAGAAGAGCTATCATTGTCATCTTCTTCTTCAGAATCGGATGTTTCTGATCTGGTCTTCTGACACATCTGGCTTGTTCTCCGATACAACTGGTAAAGGTTTACACTGCACCGCAGTATCAACTGTATTCTGGTCTAGATGCTCTACAATGACTATGTCTCAACTCATGGTCACAGAATTAGTATTAAGATCATATACTCTGTATCCCTTCACATTCTCAGTATAGCCTACAAGAATAAATTGCTTCGGCTTCTTGTCTCACTTCTTCCGTCTTTCTTTTGTGACATGCACCATGACAGTGCTTCCAAATACACGTAAATAACTCAATTTCAGCTTCTTGTCTGTCCAGGCCTCATAAGGTGTTTTATCATTCAGTCCGAAAACTACAGATCTGCTTCTTAAGTATACCCGAGTATTTACAGCCTCAGCCCAAAACTTTTTATCTAAGCCGGCATCAAACAGCAAGCATCTAGCCTTCTCTATTACAGACCTGTTTATACGTTTGCATAAGCCATTTTGCTGTGGTGTGTAAGCATTAGTCGTTTCATGGACTATTCCTTGCTCCGCTAAATACTTCTCAAACTCAAAGCTGCAGAACTCACCTCCGTTGTCTGTTCTACTAGTTTTGATTTTCCTGCTTTTTTCTTTCTCAACCATGGAATACTTGAATTTAGTGAACAATTCATCTTTTGCTTTTAAAAAATAAACGAATGCCATCTTACTGTAGTCGTCTACAAACAAAACATAATACTTACACTTTTCAATTGACAGGCATTCTATCGGGCCTCCCACATCGGCATGAATTAAGTCCAGCATGGATTTTAAACAGCTTTGTTGATATGGTAACTTCGCCTACTTGCCTTCACAACAAACAATATAATCCGATTTTTCACTTTTAGCCACTTCAGGGAAAGAAGTTGGCACTATTTATGTGTTCCAAGCGTCTATGCCACATCCTGCTATTTGTCACTGTTGGAACCGCTACTAATGTTTCATTTGCTTCCAAAGTATGCAATCTGTACACGCCGTTAATCAACTCAGTTTCAATTACAAGTTTTTTCTGCTGATTATAAATTTAGCAAGCATTTTCCTTGAAAATCACCCTATTTCTATTTTCTTTCAGCTGACTCACAGAAAGCGAATTTGTTGTCAATTCTGGTTCACACAGTACATTGGGAACTGTGATGTCACACTCGCTATTGTTCACGACTGTCACTATGTTTACGTCAGAGCAAAACATAATACTGGTACGCTGGTCTGACTTGCAATTATGATTTCATTTGTATCGAAGTGCTGTGATAGATTCGCGATCGAGTCTCGTCTCGCAGTGATATGTTTACTGGCAGCGCTGTCAACATACCAATTCTCTGGTTAAATTATCCAGTCAGAAATATGGCACTAAAAGCCTTTGATTGTCTTTTTTTGCCTTTATCCATGATTGGGCACTCATTGTTGTAGTGACAGGTTTGTTGTTGCTGTTTTTTTCGTTGTTTTTTTTATAGTATAGTTTTACGTTTTACAAAATATGTATGCCACGTAAAAGGAAGTCAAAAAATAACAAAATTTAACATATCTCTGAGACGAAAAATTTATAAGTTACACAAAGGTGAGGGTGGAGAGAAACATATCGCAGTTGTTCTACATACTTAAAGAAGAATAAAATAACATATCTCAACGTACTTGTCTAAACTGACAACTCCTACTATTTCGTCTGTTCCCCTTTTACTTACTACATTACAAAACGTCTTTAGAAAAATGGAAAAAGGGCATTGATTCGATTCTTGTTTTTGGGAGAGAAATCGTGCAGTGACATCAAGAGCACTTGGATGCTGTATACGGTGGCTTTGCTCCTGCGATGGCGACCGTAAAAAATTTCTTTAAAGAGTTTCAATGTAGTCACACATCAGTTTTTGATAGGCCATACCCAGGTACCAGGACTATCCACGGAAGAAAATGTGACAAAAATCCATGAGTTCGCATTGGCAGACAACCGATTGAAGGTGCTCGAGATTGCTGAGATAGTAGGCATTTCAAGAGATCACGTAGGTTATATTCTGCATGAAATTTCAGGCATGAGAAAACTGTTGACGCAATGAGCGCCGCGTTTGCTTCCTCCCGACAACAAATGCAACCGTAAGACCACTTCAAAGCAGGGTTCGACGCTGTTCAAGCACAATTTGAAAGATTTTCTGCGTCATTTTATGACCGTTGAAGAAACATAGCTCCCCTGGTACATACTAGAGCCCAAGGAGCAGTCGAAACAGTGGACTTTACTATGCAAACGTGCTCCAAAGAAAGTGAAGACGGTCCTATTGGCGGGAAAAGCGATGGTCACCATTTTGTGAGATTCACAAGGTGTGATCTGCATTAACTCTGGAGAATTACAGAAAAAAGGTCCCACTTGCGAAGAAAAAAGTACTCTTCCACCATGACAACGCACTGGGACACATTTTCACCCGTGTGGCTTCTTTTTGTTTCCAAACTAGAAAAAGTCACTCGTCGGGCAAAAATTCGAGTCGAATGAAGAGATCATCGCCACCGTGGAGGCCTACTTTGCAGACCCCGAAAAACTGTATATTTCAGACGGGTTGAAAAGATGTTGAGGCATTGCTGAGTGCATCGAGGTGAGAAATGAATTTCTACTTTTCCGAAATTTCTAATCCTGAAATGACGTTGTGCTATTTGAGCCGGGGATAATTTACGGAAAAACTGTTGTGTGAAAACTAGCTTCTATACGTTGCGAAATAAATGAATGAGACCTAAATGTATCATCTGGTAATGGAGACAGTAAGTCATGTATTATTTTGAGCTGACGAAAATGTAGGTACCCCTATAAAGGTGGATATTGCGTGGGCAATATTTGTTGAAAACGTTCTGACCTGGTAGATAATACTTCACTTTGACTGCATTTATGAGATGATATCCGCAGTTTTGTCCCAGTAGGTTCTTACTTACAGAAGTTGATTCGTTTGCTTTGAATTTATTACCTGTATTGTCCGATTCCACGATATGCTACTGAGCGCGGGACATATACTTCCTGGTATGTACTCCTTAGGAAATTTGAAGATATTAAACAACCCGAATCAATAGAAAGGATATTATCGTTTAGGAAGAACCACCCATCACGATCACACCTTGTAGTCAATGCTTCAAATTGACTGCACTGAGTTCGTGTTGGTGCATACGATAACCGGGAACTATCCCACTGACAAATGCGGGGCCAGGCTGTCACTAATGTGACTGAAGTCGAACTGTTGAAGGTTTTAATGACTCTATGATTAATTAAATCACTTTGAGAGGGCGGTGCTTTAACATTACGGAAAGAACTTATCTGGTCCTCGGACAACCGCTAATCGCTCATTCTTCAAACTGCATTGATGTCCTGACACGATGAACTCGCGTAAAGCGCATAAAAATCTTGCCGCTATTTTGCACGAGAAGATCTACGTGACTCACACGTGCGCTGGCAAAAAATCTTGCACATAGCGCTCAAAGTTTACCCATATAAAGACAGAGATCTGGCACTCAGGTAGTTGTCAACTCTACTAGAGTGCTCGCAGGGGGAATGCCGGTCGACAAGAGCACTCTTGGAGGCTAGCATTCTTCGGGGAGTTCCGTCCCCACGTACCCGAGGAAATTCCGCAGGGGGAATGCCGGTCGACAAGACCACTCTTGGAGGCTAGCATTCTTTGGGGAGTTCCGCCCCCACGTACCCGAGGAAATTCCCGCAGGGAGAAAGCCGGTCGACAAGAATATTCTTGGAGGCTAGCATTCTTTGGGGAGTGCCGCCCCCACGGACCCGAGGATATCGGGGGTGCTGTGAGGTTCCCTCCTGGGATGACAGGTAACGACTCTGATTATACGAGGTGTGCTCAAAAAATATCGCGAATTTTGTTTTTTTTTTTCAAAATTATTTATTTATTCATGAATATCTATTTTGTCCCCTTCAAAGTAATCCCCATGAGATATTATACACTTGTGCCAACGGTTTTTCCAATCTTCGAAGCGCTTCAAAAAATCATTTTTTTTAATCTTGTTCAGCTCCTCCTTCGATGCCGTCATTATCTCGTCAAGCGTAGCGTAACGTCGTCCTTTCATGGGCCTCTTCAGTTTAGGAAACAAGAAAAAAGCACAGGGGGCCAGATCTGGGGAACACGGTGGCTGCGGCATCATTAGTGTGTTGTTTTTGGCCAAAAAGTCGCGCACAAGCCACGATGTGTGAGCAGGGGCGTTATCGTGGTGCAAAAGCCAATTTTTGTTCTCCCACAAATCCGGGCGTTTCTGGCGGATTGCTTCGCGCAAATTGCGCATAACTTGCAGGTAATATTCCTTATTGACCGTTCTCCCCTATGGCAAGAACTCATGATGCACCACGCCCCTGCAATCGAAGAAAACTGTCAGCAAAACTTTCACATTCGACCGAACTTGGCGCGCTTTTTTCGGTCTTGGTTCATGCGGCAGCTTCCATTGAGATGATTGAGCTTTGGTTTCCACGTCATAACCATAAACCCACGATTCGTCACCAGTTATGACCCTCTGGAGCAAACTTGGTTCGTCGCGGACAGAGTTTAACATCTCATTAGCAATGTTCATGCGTTGCTGTTTTTGGTCGCAATTGAGCAATTTTGGTACGAATTTCGCGGCGACCCGTCTCATGCCCAAACCGTTGATAAAAATCGAATGGCACGAGCCAATCGATATGTTTAGGTCCTCAGCAACTTCTCTAACGGTGATTCGACGATTGGCCAATACCATTTTCTCCACTTCATTAATTTTTTCGTCTGTTGTTGAAGTGCTCGGGCGTCCGGCGCGCTCTTCGTCTTTCACATCTTCTCGGCCTTCTAAAAACATTTTGTACCACCGATAAACGTTGCTTCGGTCCAAGGTAGCTTCTCCGTATGCCACAGTCAACATTTGGAATGCATCCGCGCACTTAATTTCGTTTTTCACACAAAATTTGATACACGTTCTTTGATCCATTTTTTTGGATAAGTAAAAATCGAAGACGATTGAAAACACGTGCAAGTAAAGCAGCTATCACCAATTAAGTGAACATTCAAAATAGCCGAGCTTGTCGGCATAAGTGACAGACATGAGTACCAACATAACGCCACAAAAAAATTGAAATTCGAATATACGTAACCCGCGAAAATTCAAAATTCGCGATACGTTTTGAACACACTTCGTATCTGGACTACGCTTTGGACAACGAACTGGAATTGACGCTTTGGGCTGGCGGATGTGATGGTTTAGACCCAGCTGCTTTGCACAGTAGCGCCGAGGTGAAACTCGTGTGTGAACGGCTTCAATTATGCGAACGCCTGAGCGTCCTATTAAGTAGAAGCGGGAGACTCGGCAGGATGCTTCAGGTATTCGAGCAGTGGAAGATAACATAAAGAGCACCGAAAATTCGATTGTAACGGCTGCGATCGTTGCTAAAGCGACCGATGCAAGGGTCACAAATCCCGACATTGCAACGAAAAATCCAGAAGCAAACGAGGAGATTACGGTACTAAAAGCAAAGAGTGACCAGACACCGCGTGATTGTACCGCCACCGTTGAAAATGTGGTGGAAGTACTGCACTCGGAAACGGAACGCGAAAACCTCTCCCAAGGATGGTTGCAAGGTACAATTGCGGCCCAGCGATACGGAGAGGAAAGACTACTTCGAAAAGCAGGAGATGTTCTGAAAAGAATACAAGCTGCATGCGACTCCCCAAAAATTAGCAAAGTAGCAAAGGAAGGGCTCCTTGAAATAGAGGAGCTCCTAGATCGCATAGCGCACTATCGGAGAAGCTGGTTAAGGGCCGAAGATGAACAGAAGGCTAAAGAGGCGCTTGGGGCAAAATCTAAAGGCGACATGCAGATAGCTCCATCATTAAAAGCCAATAAAAGAATGGCGTCTTGCCCAATCGAAGGAGATCGGGATAAAAGAAGGAAGGAAGAGGCACTTGACGGGAGTGGAGCACCAGATCAGGAGTTCTAGACAGTGCTTACAAATGGAGCGAAGAAAGCCGCAAAGAAACTCCTTCAAAAAAAGCCAGAAAATAAAATTCGCACGGACGCCCAATTAGAAAAAGGACCTGATGCATAACAGGAGAGGCAGAAGCCCCGACGAAGACCCCGACAGCAGGCACTGCTTGTAAAGCCCCAAAATGGCCGATCCTACGCGGAGGTGCTGCGGGACATCAGGGGAAACGTAAAGCCCGAAGACACCAACACTACCATTAAAGTAGTACGCCCAACGCGGTCGGATTCGGAGCAGAGGCCGGCAATAAAGAAGCATTCTTTGACGCAGTAAAGAAAGTCCTCGGCAAAAGCGCAACTATAGCCCCGCTCGAGCCGATGGCAACGATCGAAATACGGGACATTGACTGCGTGACGGATCTGGCCGAGGTAGAAGAGGCCATCAAAAGGGAGTTCCCTAGCGTGGGAAGGATCAAAGCGAGACTGACACCAGAAAACAACAGGGGACAACGCATGGCCATAGTTGACTTGACCGAAAAGGACGCCGAACAATTCCTGAACAAGGGCAAAGTACGAGTTGGGTGAGTTGTCTGTAGGATACGGCGAAGAGCAACGCCTCTTCAATGTTTCAAATGCCTTGGTTATGGTCACACCACACAAGTATGCAAAGGACCGGATAGGAGTTCCCTATGTCACAAATGCGGTGAAATGGGACATAAAAGAAAAGAGTGTACGAAGGAAGCACACTGTATTCTTTGCAAGGATGCTGATCCAAAACCTGATTTTGGACACGTCTTGGGATCAGGAAAATGCCGGGTGTTCCAGGAAGCCCTAGCCAAGGCCAAATCAGAGCTTCGATGACCCGCATCCTGCAGCTAAACCTACACCGCAGTTCAACCGCCCAAAATCTGCTTGAGCACTTTGCGTGGGACAGGAAAGCCGACTTCTTGCTGCTGAGTGAGCAACACCATAATAAAAGTCCTGCATTATGGTACTCTGATGAAACTGGTACTGCCGCTATCTGGGTTCGGAACAGTGACTTTCAAGCGGAGAGTTGTGGACGGGGGGATGGTTTCGTGTGGGTTCGGTGCTCAGGGATCACCTTCTTTAGTGTGTACCTAACGCCTAACGAGCCGATATCATCTTTTCAAGCCAAGCCTAATGCTCTGAAGGGCGCTGTCTCGAACGCAGAGGGTAAAGTGCTCGTTGGGGGCGACTTCAATGCTAAAGCAACCGAATGGGGCATGCCTCAGACGGATCCGCGGGGAAAACGAATCCTAGAAATGGCGGCCAGGACGGCCCTCGTCGTACTAAACTCCGGAAATACGCCGACTTTCCGCCGTATTGGCTGTGAGGGAACCAGACCGGACGTGACATTCGCCTCGGAGTCCTTAGTACGGAGGATACACAACTGGAAAGTATTAGAGGACTACTCAGCCAGTGATCACCAGTGCATTCTGCTTGAGATAAGTGATGCTATCTCCCGGCGTCCGTACTCTCGGCCTTCTAAAACTGGATGGAACTTTGGAAGAATGGACGTCGAGAGGTTCGTCAAGGTTCTCACAGCAGGTGAGCCGCTGCAGGGAGTTCCGGAGGGGACGGAAGAACTGGCAGCTCAAGACGTGGTGAACTCTACTATGAGCACAATCACGACTTCTTGCTGCGCTTCTATGCCCCATCGAAGACCCCGGCACGGCAAGCCCCCAGTGTACTGGTGGTCTACTGAAATCACTGAAAACCGGAGGGAGTGTCACAAGCTTCTGCGTGAGGCTCAACAGGCGCGGAACCGTGACGAGGCATGCAACCAGGTGGCAGCATATAAGTCGGCCAGGAAATGCCTTCGCAAACTGATCAACAGTAGCAAGGCTCGCTGCTGGCAAGACCTAGTGGACAATGTGAACAAGAATCCGGGGGGCCTTGGCTACAAGCTGGTCATGGCGAAACTTGGTGCCCAACGGAAGCCTTGTATACATGACGCGGAAAAGATGGACGCGATAGTGCGGGGACTCTTCCCCGCCTATCCCGTCCGTGTTGACGCTGTCCATGGTGAAACAGCAGTAGAGTGCCCACTCTTCACACAGGTGGAACTGGAGGAGGCAGTCCTCTCCTTGAAAGCGAGGAAGGCTTCAGGTCCAGATGGTGTTCCAGCTGAGGTGTTGCGGCTCGTCTATCACCATTGTCCTGACTTGCTGCTCAGCACATTCAACGCTTGCCTACGGGACGGGGTTTTCCCGGTACGATGGAAGGTAGCGAGGCTCGTGCTGATCAGCAAGGGGAAGGGAAATCCTGAATCGCCGTCTGCATACCGCCCGTTATGCATGCTAGACATGGCTGGGAAAGTGCTAGAAGAAACTCATCAAGGGAAGACTCACTGACGCGATTCGTGCTGCTGGGGACCTATCTCCTCGGCAGTACGGCTTTAGAGCAGGACGTTCTTCCATTGATGCGATTGCAGAGGTGGTGAACGCGGTCCAAAAGGCAGAGGCATATTGTCGCACCAAGCGACGGATCGTCCTGTTGGTGACACTCGACGTCAGAAATGCCTTCAACTCCACTAGATGGGTAGATATTTTGGACACGCTGGAAAACTCTTTTCAAGTTCCAGAATATCTAATGCGGCTTTTGAGGAACGACCTAAAGGACCGAAGCCTGCTCTACGACACGACACAGGGCCAACGAAGGATGGAAATTACATCGGGTGTTGCCCAGGGATCTATCCTTGGTCCGAACCTGTGGAACGTGTCTTACGACGGGCTACTGAGACTTGAGATGCCAGATGAGTCGCGCTTGGTCGGCTATGCGGATGATGTTGCGGCTCTGGTCGCCAGACGCACCGTTGAACAAGCGCAACTTAGGCTAGGTATACTAATGCGCCGAGTGAGGGACTGGATGACTGCTCGCGGGCTCAGTATAGCACTGGAGAAAACCGAAGTGGTCATCTTGACAAAAAAGAGAGTCCCTAGAGTAAAGATGATCAGTATTGGAGATATACAAATCGAATCGAAGCCAGCGGTGAAGTGCCTGGGGCTACTGATCAACTCGAAGATGAGTTTCTCTGAGCAAATGAGGGCAACGGCTGAGAAGGCTGTTTCGGGAATATCGGCCCTGAGTCGACTTATGGCCAACGTAGGGGGACCCAGCCCATCAAGAACACGCCTCTTGATGAGTGCTGTAGGGTCAGTGCTACTGTACGGAGCAGAGGTATGGGGCGACGCTCTCAGCAAGAAGGTATACCGAAAACGACTGGCACAGGTACAGAGAAGAGGAGCACTGAGAATTGCATCTTCGTATCCAACAGTCTCCAACTCGGCGGTGAGAGTGATTGCAGGCGTGATACCTGTCGCCCTTCTAGCTAGAGAGCGCCGTGCTATTTACCTGCGCCGAAACGAGGATGCGAGGGAGATGGTTGTCCGCGAGGAGAGACAACGCTCGCTCAACGATTGGCAGCAGTCTTGGGGGAATTGCACGAAGGGAAATTGGACTGCGTGCCTCATCCCGGATGTGAGACCGTGGCTAAATCGAAGGCATGGTGAGACTGACTTCTATCTGACCCAGCTTTTGAGCGGGCACGGGTGTTTTCAGTCTTACCTGCACAAGATCGGTAAGTCACGGTCTCCCGATTGTCGGTTTTGCCCAGGAGAGGAGGACAATGCCTGTCACACATTTTTTGCGTGTACAAAATGGGTCAGCCTGGAAGGGAACTCTACAGGGAGACGGGAGAGCTCACACCAGATAATATAGTTGCGGTGATGCTCGAATTGGTTGACAAATGGAACCAGGTGGCACATTATGCTCGGGCAGTCCTAAAATATAAAAGGGACTCACAGCAGCCGGAGGCGCTGGGGCTGGGGGATCGCTCGTCTGGCATTTCCTCTTCTTCTCTCTCCTCCCGCTAGGAAAGGAACTCCCCAGCTTGAAGGCGCCCCATGGCGTAACGAAACGAGGCCTGGCCCGAAGTAATGTGTCAAACGGTTCCAGGCTAGGTTCTCAGATTGACAGGGGAGGTGTTTAGTAGGTAGTCCAAGGGCATCCTCCATGGGAGTCCCACACTGCCAGACTCGACGGGCGTAAATGTCTTCACCTCCCTACCACGAAAAAAAATGGTAACATCTTTAAACGGTTAACCACCATTTATCATAGCAGCAGTCTTGGGGGAATTGCACGAAGGGAAATTGGACTGCGTGCCTCATCCCGGATGTGAGACCGTGGCTAAATCGAAGGCATGGTGAGACTGACTTCTATCTGACCCAGCTTTTGAGCGGGCACGGGTGTTTTCAGTCTTACCTGCACAAGATCGGTAAGTCACGGTCTCCCGATTGTCGGTTTTGCCCAGGAGAGGAGGACAATGCCTGTCACACATTTTTTGCGTGTACAAAATGGGTCAGGCTGCGGAGGGAACTCTACAGGGAGACGGGAGAGCTCACCCCGGATAATATAGTTGCGGTGATGCTCGAATCGGTTGACAAATGGAACCAGGTGGCACATTATGCTCGGGCAGTCCTAAAATATAAAAGGGACTCACAGCAGCCGGAGGCGCTGGGGCTGGGGGATCGCTCTTCTGGCATTTCCTCTTCCCCTCTCCCCTCCCGCTAGGAAAGGGACTCCCCAGCTTGAAGGCGCTCCACGGCGTAACAAAACGAGACCTGGCCCGAAGTAATGTGTCAAACGGTTCCAGGCTAGGTACTCAGATTGACAGGGGAGGTGTTTAGTGGGTAGTCCAAGGGTATCCTCCATGGGAGTCGCACACTGCTAGACTCGGCGGGCGTAAATGCCTTCACCTCCCTACCACAAAAAAAAAAACTCTACTAGAGTGCCGAGTGCTAGATCCCTCTTCGAGACCAAGCCGCAAGTTATTACAAAAGGCTTGAGTTACATAGAAAGCCTAAGAGGGATTGAAAACATTTTATATTGAGTCGAGGAATTTATCACTCTACCAAATTGCTGAGAGTCGATGCATTCATTTTGAAGCTGCTGCAACCGCAGATGCAAACATTAGTATTTAGCAGAGGGTTGCTTAATCCTAGGCGGTCTACTGAAGCCAGCCGGAAGACCCGCAACTGAAAAATTGACGTTTAGTATTTTTATTTTTTCTTTCTTTAAGTTTTAAGAGTTGATTGCACCGACGAAGAACACCGGTTCTACCCCACAAATTAGCAATATTTTTCTATTCAAATTCATTTTTCTCTTTTTCAATTCACTCACTATTCTATTTCAAATCGGATTCACTATTCTATTCCGATTCAAATTCATTATTTTATTTCTAGTTTAGGGATCATCCTCCTGTCCCTTGGAATGTCAATCTCATTCACAGCGAACAATCTCAGTTTCACAATAACGACACTTCTTGCCCAGTGAGGCCTGGAATGAATCTTTTCTTCACCATACTACTATCGCCAGTAACCACGATACAGGCCTTTTGCTTCTGGTAAATAGATTTGAGAACACGGCATTCATTTAGAATTCATAAAAATTTCACTTTACAGTTTCTTGCACTCATCTCTAATGCAATCCGCCTTTGTAAACTTAAAGAACCATCTGCACAGCCCCACCGATTCCCTTTTTTCCACTCCTTAAGCAGACTTTTTTCACACACCTCACACTCTAACCGTCTCAATCATAGCTGTCAGAAAGAATCGAAGCAAAATGCATCGATAGAGTTGAAGCGTTTCATTACATGATGTGAAGTTGGCATATCATCAGCTGCTGATACAAATTTCAAATGATTTTGACGTAACGTCTTTCGCAAAGTTTCGTGTCTTGAACTAAATCGATTTTCCGTAGGGCAATTATAATTTATATAAAATAAAAGATTAAATTTTACTTGCTCTACGAAGGATACGTCCCTTGCGTACCCCCAACAGCTGCTTTTACAATTCCACACACATCACTTCATTTTTCTTTTGCCGACACAATGACGCTTGCGATCACTGTCAAACTTTTCAGTTCGGTTTGTTATCACTTGTCTACTATTGTAAATTCAAGTTTACAAGATATTTCCCCTAGCTTTTGAATTTCCATGAATCATATGCTTTCAATCATATGGTTGATATGGTTCGTTGACAATTCGGTGGTCAAAGTATAAGAGGAGTGGGATTTCTCTGAGAGAAACCAAAGAGCCACTTATGTGTAAAGGTTCTAGCGCGTGAAAAGCCGGTATTTGAATTTTAAACCCATGGTTATAAATGATGAAAAATTCAGTTTGACGAGAATAAATTTCCTACATGCGACACTTGCTGATCACAACAAAGCTTGTTCGAAATCTTGTCACGAAGTCTGTAACTGTGGGTGAACAGCCGTTCCACCGTGCCAACGAGTACATTGAGACTTGTTTCACCATTGGCTTCATTGCTTCCGAAGTATTTGTGTATCTAGATATGAATTGGTATGTCTTTGATTCCGATAGTGCCTTGATTATATATCATACATATAGGCTTTAAAACTTATTTTATTTATTCATAAAATTTATAACGATTGAATCAATATAGCGTATTTGAAATATGTAAAAGAAATAAAATGCAGTGTTTTAATTTTCATTCAACAAAATCCATATAGTGTTCAGCTAATCCTCTACCAAAACCAATCTCAAAATATTACATAGAATTCATCATTAATAGCAGGCAAAAAACTTCAAAAATTATTAATAAATTTGTTTTTTTTTTATTGGCCTCTTCTACCAAAGCTAGGAAAATTACAAAGCAATTATGTATTTGGAATCCTATAAAGTTGGTTGTAAATACAAACTGTATAGCCAGTGTCAGTTCAAGGTTGAATTGCACTAATTCATCTGGGGGCGGATTTCATGCATCGCCTCGTTGATTTCCATTATTGCGTAATTAATCAATCCTCTCATGTAGATTTTACAATCAGATTAAGCTAACAATTTTTTTTTTAATTTTAATTACATAAGTCTCACATACTGCTGGCTTCAGTAAATTTAATACGCTGAAAATCTTAAAAAAATTGAAGCGGATGAACTTTATTTGCATTCCAATATCTTGGCATAGATTTTGAAGAAACGATTGTGGTAAATGCAATTTATTTATGCGTATACCAAAGATTTATCCAAAATGTTTTGCGTGATTGTAATGAAACTTCTTGCAGCGTAACATACATATAAATTTTAAATAGAAACCTTATCATGAGTATTTCCCGCAAAAACCTGAACTATCCACCCAAATGCTTTGAGATGTCTACCATAGCGGCGCGGCCTAGCGATGTCAGGAAAAGTTGACCTTAAAATGTTGGCAGCATGTTAACTAGAATATTTAAAGGCTATTCGCATCTGATTTGCTTTTTATCGTTTTGACTACAAAATTTATTTTGTATTTTATCTGATGCTAATCAAGTGCGTACGGGGATCCCCAGCATAAATATTTAGCATGTGACTACAGTAGGTTGCTGCGAGCATTGAATCTTTATAAGATATCAAACCAGTTTAAAGAAGTCTGATAAAAGAAAACGAAAGATTAATTTTAGAATCCATTAAATATTAAAAATAACCCGTCATAAAATTTATAGTGACGAAAACGAAAATTTCCCTCGAAAGATTTGTTTATAACAGACAAACTTTCGAGGGATTCCCTTATCTCGTATAACTTCCCCAAACTAGTTGACAGGCAAATTATTTTTGGAAAAGTGACTAAAATATATTTATCTCATACCAAAATTATTTTTTTATTTGACGAAATTAACATAAGATTCTCTCTAATGGAAAATGCGTAATCTATGAATAACGATTCATTAATAAATAACAATACTGATTCATTTGTAAGCTGTTACAAATTTAAGCTTTTCAAGGCTTTTAAATACTGATGACTTAAAAAATAGTTCTGATAGTTGCTTAAGCATATGTAAGTAAAATTTCTTCACTGCAGTTGGTCAAAAATCATTTATACTCAGGACAGGCCGTAACCATATTGGCGCCCCGGGCGACTCGTCCATTTGGCGCCCCTTCATTATTCATTTTGGAGCTAAAAAGAAACTATTTGAAAAGTGGCAATACTTTTAACTTAATTTGTTAAAGAAACGCAACATTAATTATTATTAATATTATTTAGCTATTCAGTCTTGAAACAATGTAGGAATTTATGTATAAACATTTAATGACGAAAACTAAAACTTTATTATTCTAGCTTTTTTGTCAGCAAACTTCTTTATAAGTGTAGTGAAATCTAGATTTTCTGCAATTTCATTTTCCATGGACAGTGACGCCAGACTGGTTTATCTCGTTTGAGGCAAATTAGATCGCAAGTAAGTTTTCATATAGATCCAAGGATGTTTCGAGCTTCTAAACCGGAATTGTCGCTTTTTTCTAATTTTTCTATTTTGTTATGCAAGATATGCATAATGCAGTGGACTAAAAGCAAATAAGCCTCTGACAGCGGATTTTGGAAAAAAATCTTTGATCACGACAGGTGGTTTTTGTATATTTTCGAAGTAGTCTTTCAGTGGAGTGAAGAGCTTCAGAAGTCTTTCTGTTGCAGGAAACAGGCTAAGCCATCTTGTTTTGGAATTATATAGAAGCTGGTTGTATTCGACATCAGCTGTCTCACAGAACTCTTTGAGGGATTCGGTTCGAACTGTGTATATAGCAAAATAATTGGAAATTTTCAAGACGATAGTCTCAGCGTCCACTGGCAGTAAGTCACATCTATGATGAATGGCGTTGTTAATAACGTATGCAGAGCAACCAACACCAACCAGGTTAGGGTTCAGATTTTGTTTTAGCTTATAGAAGACATTGTTGACTCCTTGTCGTTCTATTCGCCCAAAGGTTGTATTGCAGTTATCTCCTCCAAACGCTACATACTTAGACAAAAGATCATGTTTTCGAAGTTGGTTTATGATCAATTCAGAAATGGTCTCGGACGTTTCATTTACCGTGGTCTCTACTTCAAGGAGTTTCGTAGTAATTCCTTGATTTCTTACATCGAAATATTGAACTACCAAAGGAGATAGTTTCTCACTGCCATGGTTGCTAGCATCAGTAGCCGCACTTATAAACGGAATGTTTTGTAAGTCATTTTTTAGTTCAGCAATCGACAAAGGACCTAAAACTTATGTAGCTTTAGTATGATTACATGAACGTTTCTTAGCTATTTCTGACCCCGAAAAGATTTTGCGATTGAGAGCGCAAGAACAATCCAAACAATTGAAATACATGTGATGGCTGACTGTATGATAAACGAGTGCATCTTCAGCTGCTCGAATTTGAAGATCTTCTGAGTTTGATGTTACATAAAATGTCGATATTTCTGAAGAGCCTGCTTGATTTTTCATATTAGTTTTGAGTTTCTGTGTGTTCAAATGTTCATTTATGTCAGAAACGCCTTTGTTTGCAATCGAAATATTTGTTGAACTAATTGTACAGAAAGCCTCCCAGTCATATTTATCTTTTTTTAGCATTGGAAACTTATTTTGCAAATCGCTATTGAACAGGCATTTCCGTTTAGGCATTGTAGTTAGTTTCTAGCAGTCTTCCTATCTGAAAAGGATAAAAACTTTATAGTAGGTAGGTTTTCAAAAATTGTACTATATAATTTAACTAATCAATAAATAGGTTATGATGTTTTTCGGATGAAGTACTGTCACTTTTTGTGAAACATCGAATATTTCTACTCTAATAATGGCCAGCCAAATTACCTTTTATGGCCAACCTAACATACTTTTCCATGATGGGGTCAAACTTTGCCAATAATTGTACAAGGCCTAAGAATTTTCCATTGTTTGGTGTAAATAATTTATCGCATAACCCTCATCGCGCCATGTTATTTTCAGCCAAATACAATGTTATTTGCATCAACCTTTGAAGCACAAGGTTCCATCGTAATCTTTCCTTGAAAGACAAGAATTAGCAATTATTGGTTGTTTTACAATAGTTAATCCAGCTTTAAACCTCATTTCAGCTTCAGTCCATTGGATGAATGCGTTTTTGTGTGCAGGACTATTTTCATGCATTTTTAAAGTTTCGCTTAAATGTTCCTGATCTCTGAAGCCTTGAGCAGTGGTCAGATTTATTATTGACTTTGAATCGAACAATTGGCAATAAAAGCAAAAGACACTATGATTTGATTTTGAATAAACCAACCACCAACGTCTGATAGTTTCTTCATTTAATAGCTTTCTTGTAAAATGAACTGAAGTAAAATGACGCTCATTTTCATCCTTCAGAAAATTATTTAAAAATATCTGCGCGGGTCCACACAAAATATTTTTGATCTAAATTTCTTGCACTAACCACATCGTATTTTTCAGTACAATCTGAGTTGAATCTTCCATCAACGACAGAATTTATATTTTGAGCCACTCAGATGTTTCACCCAAAGTTTCAATGGGATGATTGATCTGGTAACCTTGAATAGGTGACTGTGCATTATTGTTGCCTGATTGTTCCAAGTCTAGTGAAATATTGACCGTAATTTGGCTTTCGTCTCCAGACGTGAAAGTGGTAACTTCTGATTCAGCGTTCGGAACACTTGCTTTAGAAATGCCTTTTAAGTGTTTCATAAGTTTCCTGGTTTCATCAAAATTTTTGTCCTTTTCAGCTTTTCTCTTACGTTTTTTAGAACCAGAAAACTTTTTTTTCATTATATCTTTATTTTTAATTTGACGACTACAATGTAGCGTTATATCTATGATAATTAAAAATTTCTGTAAGCAAATTTACATTGAAAAAGAAATATTACACAACTCAAAAATATAAAAATTATTTCAACATCCCAAAATTTGAAAACAATACACATTCACGACACTCGTTTTGGTCAAAATTCTTAAAACATACCAAAAATCTGAAACAATATCACAGTGATGCCACTTGATTTGATCAATGCACTGTAGATAAGTACTAAGAAAAAAACCGATGCTTTTGAAAAGTAATAAAAATAAAACACTTTCATCTTGCTTTCACTTTTTAATTTAATAAAAAGTCTCACCAATTCTATTATTAATACCACTCACTTCTACTCTCACTAAAGAAATATAATGGCATTGAACTGATCACATCAAAAAATATTTCTATGGAATCCGCACTAGAATTCTTTCTACAGGCATTTCCCCGAAACTTCGAATCTTTAATGAATACCGCAAATATTTTTTTATGGTTTCTCCAGTACAGTGTTGTTAAAACTCGCACATAAGCTGCTCATGAACGAGTACGAGAATTTATTTCAGTGCGTCTCTATTGTCCTCTACTAGTTGCTAGCTAATGTTAGAAGGAATGATCGAGTTTGGAAAAGTATCGTTTTGATTTTGATGTTAGCGTCAAGAGTCAAGCATTGATTTTACGTATTTATCACAGGCATAACTTAGACTTTCTTCAAAATATTAGCGCTCCGGGCGGCCGCCCGGGTCGCCCCACCCTAAGGCCTAATTTTGTATATTAGGAACTATGACGGAACGTTGTGAGCTTTATGTTCTCTAATCAGAATAATCATCCACGTACATACCCGTATATCTCTTCATACAATAAATTTAACATGCAAGGAGCTCGAAAGTGACAAGACATCCAAAACGTGAAAAGAACGGACAGTGAATTGCCATAAAAGTATTCGATGTACGAGGTGTGACAATTAACTAATCGGACTAATTTTATTGCTGCGCTCATGGTGAACCTGCGACCTTGAAATTTCCTTGCCCTTCCCGGGCATCTTTCCCCTCTTCATTGATTTATTTACCATCGTTCTAGCTTGTTTAGTTCGCCTGCCGTGTCGTGTTAAGTAGACGTATGTTGGTGGTGCTCGTCACGAAAATGGAGAAACGAAATCAAGAGCAACGCGTCGCGATAAAATTTTGCGCCGGATTGGGCGAAACAGCTTCGGAAACGTAAACTAAAATGTTAAAAGTACATGGTGATGGTGCTCTTAGCCGTGCCCAGGTGTTTCGATGGCATAGTTTAAGGAGGGCATGAAAGCGTGGAAGATGAGACGCGGAGCGGGAGACCAGTCGAGGTTCGTACTGACGCGAATGCGCAGCGTGTGCGCACCCTAATTCGTGAAGCTCGGCATTTAACAGTTCGAATGTTGGCCTCGGAACTGGTAATGAACTGTGAAACAGTCAGACAAATTTTAACCGACGATTTTCAGATGAAAAAGTCGTGCGCGAAGATGGTTCCAAAGAAGCTTTCTGGGGAGCCCTCAGCGTGTCCCAGTATTTGGCCTTTGAATGGATCGCCGTGTTGCGACAGCCGCCTTACTCGCCCGATTTTGCGCTAATTTTCAGCAATTTTACAGGAAAGGTGTATTGAATAAATATCTCGGTTGAGTTCGTGAATAAGCTATATTGGCCAGGCAAAAACAAAATGGCGGCCATTTTAGACGGAAAATCGTGATTTCTGTTCTGACCAAAGTATAGCTCCGATTTGGATGAAATTTGGTACAAGGGTTCACTGATGTATGTGATGAATCTCACAATAAATAATCCAAAGTCGGTACGGCTGAAACAAAATGGCGCCCGCTCAAAAATCGCAAAACTTACAAAATTTTGCTGTTGTAGTTGTGACCAGAGCTTTCAACAGATGTTCATGAAATTCATTAGTTTGATAAAAACTATACATGTCTAAAGAATTATGTAAAAAAAATTGGAGGTCAGATCGCAAAAAACAAAATCGCGACCAGTCGAAGCTCAAAACTTCAAAGGCTTCTAAAAGTCGCAATTTTGATCCGACGTATGTGAAGCTTGGTTTTAGGATAGAAATTGCTTAGATTTAAAAACTTTGATATTTTGGTGATCATGCATGGGCAAATTTCAAAATGGCGGCGCTTTAATTATGCGTTTATTTCAGGTTTTTTGGCCCTCTACTGATCACATTTTCCAACGGATTTTGATGAAACTAGAGATTATGGATCTCTGTACTAAGTTCTAACCGTACGCAAAAAAATTATTTAAATCGAATGAAAGATAAAAAAGCCAAAAATTGAAAACATAGTATTTTTAGCTGTCATTTTCATTAAAAATAGAATACTTTTGCCCTGTCTAGAGTGAATCTCTGATTTGAACGAGATTTGGCACATTAATTGATGACGTTCTAGCACTTAAAGATTCAA
The DNA here is from genome assembly GCA_963969285.1 of Odontomyia ornata. Taxonomy (NCBI): domain Eukaryota; kingdom Metazoa; phylum Arthropoda; class Insecta; order Diptera; family Stratiomyidae; genus Odontomyia; species Odontomyia ornata. The sequence continues at coordinate 182,508,721 of OZ017741.1, read as the reverse complement.
AATAATCCAAAACCAAATGCATACATTCAAAACGGCGGCCCCCAAAGGTCAGAAGGCAAGCGCAATTCGCTATTTTAGTAGCAACTGAAATAATGAATATTTTTCATGGAAACGTTTTAAATGACTTAACTTGGAAGTATTTATAAAGCAGACCATTTCTAAGATATTATAAAATATTTTGAACAATACCCTAAAAATTATAAAATAGCAACTTGTCTGTCTGTCCATCCGTTTGTTCGTGCGTCACAACAAGTTTTCTCGCAAACCACATGAGCTACAATGAGAAAATTTTCTACGTAGGTCAAAAGTGGTGCCTCTTGAAATTTGCAGTGCAAGAAAATAATTTAAGGTGTTTGAGGGGGTCTCCCCATACAGAAGAGGGGTGACTTCAAAATTTTTTTTATTTTTGAAGCCCTCTAGCAGCCAAGTTTTCTCAACAGATTCCGATGAAACTTGAAATTATAAGTTATTAAGGCAAGTTAATTTAATTTAATTATGCAAATCGGATTACAGATAAAAAATCGAAACTTTACAGCTTAATATTTTTAGCAGCCGTTTTCAATAACAATTGAAAATGACGACCCCTGATGGTTCAGAAAAGAATTGAAAATGTATATATTAATGACAACGCAAGTGCTGATTGAACTTATATGGGAATCTTTTGAAATTAACTTTTTGGGTTATTTAAGCCGACAAGTTATAACCACTGTGAAATGTGTGAGGGCGAAACCTGTTTTTATATGTTTATAACAATTTATTATCCGCTGATTTTCAATATGTGATCCATACGTGTGCAACTCAATTTAATTAGCAAAATATTTGCGCCTCTATAAAGGGTATCTAAACAGGAACGTCAGCAGATTCGTTTTGTGTTAATAAATACCCATGTGGTACTACGAAAATTTCAGTAAGAAGTCAAGTAGTAGGCAAGCCAAATTTTTTTCGAAACCTTACGCTACAATTTACCTTTCCGGCTGGTGCTGCCAACGGGATTTTTTTTGTTCGCTAGAACAAAATCGGTGGTAAAAGGAAACCATTTTGAGTCGATTATGGACATTTAGGCGGCCGTGACGAGGGTACTCGCGGACATTCCAAGTTGAAGCATTCCAGAAATGTTACGAAGCTTGGAAAACGCGCTGAAATCATTGTATAACTGCCCAAGGGGACTACTTTGAAGGGGATGGGAAAGTTGTAGAATAATTTTTAATTTTTCATGGAATCAGTCTCATTACTTAATTGTCACACCTCGTATATGCATAATAAACAAGAACAGCTCCAACGATGTGAAAATAGAATTCAATTTTCAATTTTTTGAATGTTTTGTTTAATCCTGATCGATGTTAGGCCATAATTACCAGTAAACTAACCACCACATTTCTCAATATCCTTAGATGGTAAATTTTTTTTAACATAGTTTTTATGTTTTATAGACTCTAGTAAAGACCTGTATAGCAAATTTTATTTGAAACTTTCACCATATTAATTCATGGCTGAAAGAGTTAATCTTAATAGATGTTTGACCATAATTATTCAGTATTCTTCAAATTAATAGGAAACTTATTTATTTCTGTTTTCATGCTGAAGACGTATTTTGTATACCTATCCTACGTACATATGCCTTTTGATATACACGTAAGTTTTGATTTAGATTTTATCATTTTGTATGTTTAGAGCAATTTTTTCAATTGAATAAATTATTGAAAATGATGGAAAAGACAAAAGAAATTAATTTTTATGATGCGTATTATATGAAATCAGGGGCGAGTATTAAATTGCTGGGTGGTGCCATGCTCTGGGGTCCTAAGGCTCAGGGGGTCCCAAAGCCTGATTCTTCTTCTTCTTCTTCGTCGTAGCATAATAGCCCCTCTCAGGCCTTCGCTTCCTGCGAATAATGCCGACAACTGTCTCGGTCCATCCAATTTCGAAATCCGAGCTGCAATGAACTGTCTTCGTCGACCGAGTTAGAACAGGGTTTCCTTGGTTTCCCCACTGGTCTCCGGCCTTCAGTTCTTCCAACGAATACCTTTTTGGGTATCTGTTGTTCGTGCATATGATTCATATGTCCAGCCCATTGCAGCTTTCGCAGTCTGACGATTGTTGAGACCTCTGACTCGTCAAAACTTTCATACAGCTCATGGTTGTATCGAATTCACTACTGATCCCCGTCTAGCTTCGGTTCGATTATTTGCCTCGGGACCCATCGCTCAAAAGCGTTCAATATATTTGCGGATGCTTGGGTTAGGGTCCATGTTTCACACCCATAGCATAACACAGACCTTATCACAGATTTGTATACTTGGAGCTTTGTTTTCCTGTCCATGCAGTTGGTCTTCAAGATCGTCAATACTGAATAACATTTATTGTTTGCGTGCTGTTTTTTTTGGCGTATTTCATCTCTTTCATTAACCGTTTTCGTTATTTTGGCACATTATCTGCACCATTTTCTGCTGGTCCGTTGGCGGCGAGTGCAAAGATACTCCGGGCTTAAAGAAGTTAGAAGGTATGACACTGCGATGTGTTTGGGTTTGCTTTGGAACAAATTTTATTTTTGCATCTTGATATCGGGAGCATCCTCCATATGATGCTAGATGACCAAAAATACTGCAGTTAACGCAGTATAATATCCCTTTAGGCTGTTGCAAGCAAACACATACAACATACTCGTGTATACTTACGCTTTATCACTGAAGTAGTTGCGAGCGAGCCAACACTACCTATGTACTCGCACTTCGCCAATGAAATTAGTCAAAGAAGCACATACGCCCATTGTTATCAAAGCATCAACTTGTCGTCCAATGGGCATACGCAAAGATCAGTACATGATAAGCTTCACTACGATCAAGCACATAAACTTTGGGGTGTGCTTCCAGCGAAGTAAAGCCGAAGATAGAGAGAGAGAGAGCCAAAAGATGAAACAAAAGCTCTCCCTTTTCTATTTTCCCCAATTTTGTCGTAAAATTCTACAAACGAGACGGAGAGTTTGAGCTTCCGTGGAATGGGAGCTCACAAGTTGCATATTCGGCAAATTTCGGCGAAATATGGAATAAAAGCTCGTTTCGCGGCCATATATAAACAGTTTATGCAGTACTAAAGAGCAGTCAGTCGGTGTTCAAGTCCAGTAACGGAGCGTGCTGCTACCCAATTAGTATCTACAACGTTGAAGTATTCAGACAAAGGAAGGTATTGTATAGGGCTCAACAAAATGGTGAGGGGTGAGGCGTTGGCTAGTACCGCGGTCCTCAATCGGGCTTTTGGCGTTTCACGCAGTGTGGCCACCAAGATCCAGTAGCTGGTTCAGTTGTTACCCTCTTCAGGGTGGCTGATAGTTAGAGATTTTCAATAATAAAATAAGTGTGAATGTAATTACTAAATTCAGTTGTACTACAAATGTTTAAATAATGAACAGTGAAATAAAATTAATTCTTTAAAATTAACTCTCGTCTTTGTTAATATAGCTTAGATGGATAGAGTAGCAGGTAAGTGGCGTACATAGAAATCTCTCCCCGGGGACGTTGATGATGTATATAGGATACACATCAAATCGAGCTCCCAGTTCATACCAGTATACATAGGGTATACTGGTTATGTAACATACATAACATACAACATACTCATATATACTTACGCTTTATCGTTGAAGTAGTTGCAAGCGAGCAAACACTACCAATGTACTCGCACTTCGCCAAAGAAATTAGTCAAAAAAGCACATGCGCCCATTGCTATTGAAGCATGTCGTCCAATTTGTAAGCGCAAAAGTAAATAAGCGAGCGGTAAAGTAAACAAAAGAGATTAACCCGCAATGCGCTTTATATGATATTCACATCGTGAACGATAAGCTTTGAGTGTACTTCGAAGAGAGGTAAGCGGAAAGAAAACCTAAAGTTCCAGCGTAAACGCTCTCTTGTTCAATGTCCCCAGTTTCGCTAATCCACCTCAAAAGATCATGGAAAAGGCGAAAGCTTAAGCAAAAAGCACTCTTTCACTCTATTTCTCGAGTTTCGCATATTCACCATCCGGGCAAGCGAGACCGAGCGGGGAGGAAAAGCTTTCGTGGAACGAGAGCGCACGTGTTCGGCTACTCAGCACCTTTAAAGAGAATTTAGGTTGAAACCTCACGAAAGAACAGTACTTAAAATTCTTGGGCAAAGCATGCCAGACATTCTTGTTCAAGTCCAAAAGGGAGCATGCTGCTACCCATTCTTTAAGCACATCGAGTAATTACGCGGTTGAAGTTTGTGTGGGAAATGCTGTTCAATGTACGACTAAGTGGTAAGGGGTGAGGTGTTGGCTTGAGCCACGACCCTCAATCGGTCTTTTGTGGCCACTGCGATCCACAATCCCGTCTTCTTTGTTCCCTCTACAAGCTGGCGCTCACCTATGAAGCGCGACAGGTCAAGTGGAAAGCGCTTCACTCAATATTGAGAGGAGTTTAAAATAATTAAATAAGTGAAAATGAAAGTAATCAATTCGGTTGTAAATTATAAACGCTTTAAAAAATGAACAGTGCAATAAAATTAATTCTCTAAAGTTAACTCTCGTCTTTATTTTTCTGGTTTAGATGGATAGAGTAGCAGGTAAGTGTCTTACAGGGAGATCTCTCCCCGGGAGCCTTGATGGTGTATATAGGATACACAGCATATCGAGCTCCCAGTTCATACCAGTATACATAGGGTATACTGGTTATGTAACAAGGCTCCGTCTGACCCAATTTGCACTCACCGGCAGCATCTTTGCATTCGACGCACCGATAGTGAATGATCAAATCTTTGACACCAATGACAATGGTTGACTTCTTCTTTCTGGAGGCATTCGTACCTCACCACTCTGAAATTCAATTACCTAATTTGTACTAGGTAAAGTGGTAAATTCTTCTTGCGTACGGTCGTCTTTCTTGTCGCAAAGGTTTTGATGGAAATAAATTCAATTCCTGGTGCAGCTTCTTTCAACAACTGAAGAAGATTGACTGAATCCTCTCCGGAGTCTAAACCCTTCAGCAAAAAGGTCTGATTCTTTTCACTTTTTGGGGTATACGTGAAGTGTGGAACCTTTCGAGAATTCAGCGCATCTTTAGCTGACTTGAGCTTAACCATTTTGTTCTAATTGCTAATTTTTCAGCATCAACTCTTTTGAAGTTGAAATTGGTTAGTCTATTCCCGGCTGCTGATAACCGAAACACATCTTTTCCACTTGTCCCGAGCACATTGATTGGCGAAACTTTCTGCCTTTTTGGTGGCTTTTTCAGAGAAACTACCAGAACTGCGAGCTAGTTTCTTCTCTTTATTTCTATTTTTTAAATACTGAATAAAATTTATACCATTGTCTTAATTAAAATTACCTTCGATGCTTTCTGCAACTACAATATCTTCGGTTAATCCCTCCAGCGCTGCAAAATAGTTTTGACTCTCGTTGATGCCACCAGCACTTAGAACTTCTCATGGAATTGTTTTCTTTGCACTTTTTTTACCTTTGTTTCCTGTTGCACTTGACTTTACGGCCGCGATTTTTGAGGCTTCATACCTTTGTTGAATAGATCTTATAGGGACTGTACCTCTAGCCTTAGTTCGTAACTTTCTTTTTGCAGTTTGATTATTTGTTCATTGTCCGCTATTATTTGCAGCTTGCATTCGCCTTATGCAGAGTTTCTTTCATTATGTTTTCTTTGGTTTATTATTACCAGTTTCGTATTCGTCGTTTCCCCAGGTTGCGCCAACGGTGAGAAACCGTCGAGCTACTCCAAACCAGCGGTCCTGAAGTTTTCTTGGATTTTTCGCTTTTTTTATTAATCGAAGTAAAATAATATTCGATAGAAATTTCCTAAGTCGATTACACCGACAATATAAGCTTTTTCCGACAAAAAGTAACTTCGGACTGCCGTTTAAAAAAATTAATTTAGTTTTCGAAACTTTCTATACGCAATGCTTGCTAGACGAGTGTATTATTCGTACTCAACAGGAAGATGTCATTCCAATTTCAAACGTTTGTAGCGATCATTAATTAATTTCCGTAAATGTGCCTACTAGACATGGCAACGATCCAATCAAAAGAATGCTTATGTTGTTTATTACTTAGCTAAGCCTATACAAATATCGTTGATCGCGTACATATTCGGGAACTTGCACGTAGCCAAGAGCTAGATGCATTGTACTCGTATCTTGAGAGCACTACGGTTGACCTAATTGCATACTAATTTCCTCAAAAAATGAGTTCATTCGATTTCAAACTATTGAACCATTTTTAGATGATTCTTCTTCTTCTTCTTCTTAGCACTACAGCCCCTTTCGAGCCTTCGCTTCCTGCAAACAGCGCCTCGAACTGTCTCGGTCCGTTGACCACGTCATCCAATTCCGAAATCCGAGCAGCGATGAACTGTCTTCGTCGACCGAGTCAGACCAGCATTTCTTCGGTTTCTCCACTGGCCGCCGGCCTTCAGTTCTCCCTACGAATACCTTCTTGGGTATCCGTTGTTCATCCATACGATTCATGTGTCCAGCCCATTGCAGCTTCCGCAGTCTTCCTCCGGTTCGTCAAAAATTTCATACAGCTCATGGTTGTAGCGAATTCGCCATTGGTCCCCGTCTAGCTACGCTCTGATTATTTGCCTCAGGACCCGTCGCTCAAAAGCGTTCAATATATTTGCGGATGCTTGTGTTAGGGTCCATGTTTCACACCCATAGCATAACACAGGTCTTATCACAGATTTGTATACTTGGAGCTTTGTTTTTCTGTGTATGCAGCTGGTCTTCAAGATCGTCAATACTGAATAAAATATTTTATTTGCGAGCTGTATTCCTCGGCGTATTTCGTCTCTTTCATTGCCCGTTTTCATTATTTTGGCGCCTAAATACACAAATTCGCTAAAATTTTCGATACTGTATTCGCCAAGTGTGATATTTTGTAATTTGGGGTATTTTTCCTCGACTGCGTCAAGAGCTTTGTTTTATTTTCGTTGATTTGTAGCCCCACTAGTTTTGCTTCGCTGTCGGGTTTTAGGAAGAGTTCTTTGGCAGTTGTAAGTGACCGTGACAGAATGTTGATGGCGTCCGCATAGGCCACTACCTGGCTCGACTTGTATAGTAATGTACCTCGCGAATCGACAGGTAGCTTCCGTATGACGTAATCCAGAGCCAAATTGAATAGCGATGGGGCCAGCCCATCTCCCTGCTTTAGCCCGATATTTGTGTCAAAGGCATCGGTGAGTTGGTTATTGATGCGGACTTTGGAGTTCGTCGACGTCATTGTCATTTTAGTAAGACGGACTAATTTGGCTGGGATGCCAAAACCAAGCATTATTTGGTACAGAACGTTACGATCAATACTGTTGTATGCTTGCTTGAAGTGAACGAAAATTTGGTATACGTCTATGTTGAACTCCCAGCATTTTTCAAGTACCTGCTTGACCGTGAACAATTGGTCTGTTGTTGATCTACCTGCCCTAAAACCACCTAGATACTCCCCAATAATAGTGTTGGCGTATGATCCGATTTTATTTTCTAAGATTTTAGAAAATATTTTGTACACCGTACAAAGTAGTGATATACCTCTATAATTTCGGCACTGTAGCTTGTCACCTTTTTTGTGGATAGTGAATATAATTGATTGGTTCTACTTGTTCGACATATGTTCTTGTTGCCAAATGTACTGGATGACTTTTTGAATAGCTTGATGAACACTACTGCCACCATATTTGATGAGTTCCACTGGAATCTCATCAATGCTTGGCGCTTTATTATTCTTTTGGGCTTTGATGATGCAACAAACTTCATCCAGTGTTGGTGGGGCCAATGGGCGCTCTCCACAGACATCTATAGGCTCCGATGTTCTGGAACTGTGCGGAGAATTAAGGAGGTGCTTGAAACATGATGCCCATCTTTCCTTAATCTTGATTTCATCAGTGATTATATCGCCGCTGTCATCACGATAGAGCATGGTTTTGGGCTGATAACCACGTTTCAGGCTTTTCACTACTTTGTATGCTTGACTTGTGTTACTGCTCGCTAAACTTACATCTAAACTTCTCAATTGGTCGTCATAGTATTTTCTTTTCTTAATCCTAATTATCTTATTTGCTACTCTTCTGAGATTTTCATAATGTTCTCTCTTCGTCCTGGTTTTCCTACCTACGTAATCTTTGTACGCCTGATTCTTTTTACCTAACGTATTCTGGCACTCATCATCGAACCAATCATTCCTCTTGCGCCGGGCTTGATGTCCGATCGTCTGTTCTGCCACGGTTCTGAAAGCTGCTTTCACTTCGATCCAGAGCTCGTTGCTCGTCTTTAACGATGCGTCTGATAAGATGGGAGCCAGCTGGTTGTCGAGGGTCTCCGTGAAATTTTCGACCACAGACGCCGTTGTGAGCCTTTTGATGTCACATATTTGTAGCGGACTGGTCTTTGCTGAATATGCCTTTTAATTTGATCAAGTAATGATCTGAGTTACAATTGGCTACTCGGTATGTACGGACGTCAAGTATGCTCGAGGCCCAACATTGTTGGCTCAGAAAATGATCGATCTGGTTTGGTGTGTTGCTATCCGGTGATACCCAGGTCATTTTATGAATGCGTCGATGTGCGAAGCAAGTTGGACGGATGAGTAGATTTCTGCTACATGCAAAGTCAATCAGCTGGCCGTTGTCATTTGTTTCATTGTAGAGGCCTTATCCTCCAGTCGTTCCCCGATGAGATAGCTCATTGCCAACCTTAGCGTTAAAATCACCCAGAATAAGTTTTGTGTCGTTTGTGGGCAATGGGTCGACCAGTCTTTCCAGGTGATTTTAGAGCGATTTTTTCGTTTCTCCGTCCTTTTCTTCGGTCGGGGCATGAAAATCAATCAGCCAGATTTTGAAGAATTTCGCTTTTATACGGATCGCACACAACCGTTCATTGACTGCCTTAAAATCAACAACGTGCGATTTGAACTCCCTATCCACAATGAAGGCCACTCCAAATTCTCGTTTTCCAGCAGGCTTCCCACTTTTAAATATTGTGTGTGATCTCATGTCTTGAATGTCGTTTCCAGTCCAATTCGTTTCCTGGGCTGCCAGTATTTTTAATTGATATTGACTGGCCTATTGTAAAAGCTCCTTAACAGCACCAGGGTAATTGAGTGATCTGATATTCCAGGATCCAATGCCATAGTCCTTTTTTTAGATGATGATTTTTAGATGATATCAATGAAAATAAAATGTGCAAATTATGCAAATCGAGGTTTTAAAAAACAAAAAATTTGCTTCCAATCCACAAAGTACTTAATGAAATTTTTAGCTATATTTTAAAAAAACCTTCCGTTTGGAATTTCACTGAAAATTAGTAATGATTAAAATATTCAATATATTTACGCAGTTTTGCAGAAACGTTTATATATTTACTTAAAAAGGACAACGTTCAATTAAAATACCTTAAAATTAACTGTTCACTAAAAGCTAGATGTTTATTGCGTATTTAAATATTTAATTGGCTCTCAATCCATGGAATGTAAGAAGAAACTCTTGAATATATTCCTGGGAAGTTTGGCCGAGCACATTCATATCCATAAGAAACGACACCAATCAAATAAAAGTTAAACCGGGTCCTATCTGGCGACAGCTAAAATTTACAAAAACAGAAAAAGTAATAAAATAAAATATTCTGGTATGGATAAGTAATTGGCTACCTCAGGTAACATAAGAGGGCCGCCAGAATCTCCTTGACAAGCGTCTCGAAATCCATCACCAGCACAAATAATCTAGTAGGATCATTTAGTGAATATAATTCAATCTTTAGATTTTATAATCAACTTACATCATTCCCCAATGCAACAGTAGGAAACCTGGTCCGGTAATTTGCCTCACAAACACGCAAGTTTACCACTGGCACTTGTGCATCTCTTAACACTGCAGACGCTGGTCCCTGGAACGTAACTGCTCCCCAACCAGCTACAAATGGATTGTATCCTGTGTAATCCATGGATCGAAGTGGCTCACTGACTGGCAAACAGATTGGGCGAATATTGTCTAAATATTCAATCAATCAAGGAACAATCAAACCATAATAGACGAAAGTTTACTTGTTATAGGCACATCCTGAATCAATTTCAGAATTGATATATCGTTGGATATAGTCCGAGAATCGAAACTGGGATGAAGTATTTTCCGCTCAATTCGAACATCACGAGCTCCTGGTTGATTATTCTGATTGATATTGTGAGCTCCTAAACGAACCATGAACAGATCATTGGTTACACAGTGCGCTGAGGACAGGACATGTCTCTGCGTTATAAGACTTCCACCACAAAGAAATCTTGGTTGTCCTGTTATCTGGTTCGAATATCCTAGAGCAGCAATCCATGGGTAAGCGCCTGCAGAAAATATTAACAGCTTAAAATAATTAGCCAACATTAAAATTCAAAACTGGTATTACCTCTTTGTGCCTCCATTCCCCCTACTACGCGATTGGTCGATGTTCTGCTAAGTCCACATACATTTTCCCGGAATAAATAATACTGCCCTGGGATTGGAGTTCCTATGCCAAATGGATTTCCTAAGCCGATTGATGTGCCTATTCCAAATGGAGTTGTGGGATTTATCGACACTCCTGGAGTTAGTTGAGTGATTACTGCAGGAAAACCTGAACCACCGCTAGTGCTTCCACTTAATGATCCAAACTGGAATATTTGTCGACCAGGCTGAGCTGGTGTTACTTGATTGACCGTGTTAATAGAGTTTATGCCATTGATCTCTCCAGGATTTTGACAACAAACCTTAAAGGAAAATATTGAGATATCAAATTTTTCAAAACAACGTTTTCTATTTTAAAAAAATCGTATTTTTCTCACTCCTGTGAGCTAAAGCCTGGTTTAGATACTCTATGTGGATGCCTGCTAATAGACTGCGAACTCATGACAGATTAATTTCTGCGATTTTATACAGCATGCAATTTTATGGGATGATCATTTACCGTCTTTGTAATAAAAGCTGGCAAAAATAATTAATGACACAGTGATTAATGGCTTGCGATTCACATCAGCTCAATGGACTGTTGCGATCAGCAAGTGTCGCATGTTGGAAATTTATTCTAATCTGGCTGAATTTCTCATCATTAGCAATCAAGGTTTAAGCAAGTTGAAGTAGCAGGAGAGTGCTTCTGCCAGAAGAATTTTGTAAAACAATTAGTAAATCAAACAATATACTGTCTATCAAAACTTCACTAATATACAGATTCCATAAATTGAGTTGGAAAAAATTTTTTTTTTGTTTCAAGTTTTTTGACCCCGCCGCTTAGTTAATCATGATAAAACATCAATATTATAAACCATTTTTAAAATTTTTATCAAAATTCCTACATATTTGTAGGGTCCGTTACAAACGTGTGTCTCCTTAATATCACGTGTTAATGTTGTTGTAATTGTTAAATATTCAATCGGCTGCAACTAAGCTGTTTATTGTTCAATTATTGTAAAATTTTCGGGACACATACAACTGTTTTCTAAAAACTTAAATGGTAGCTTTTGGGAAATTAGGTTCTCGGGTTGAAAGGGGAGGTGTTTAGTGGGTAGTCCAGTCACTTTTAAGCATGGGAGTCCCACACTTAGTGTTAAAATAACATTAACCTCGCAACCACAAAAAAGATCTGTAGGTTGGTCAGTGTTTTGAAGTATGAAATATTTTAGGAGGTAGTAATATTGAAACACAATCATTTGTTTGAATAAACTGAAATTTTTCTTCACAATCCTCACCAGACCTTTATGTTTCCCAAATTTTTACAGTATGGCTTGCTGTCACTTGTTGTTAGGCATTTCCAACTATCGGGCACAAAAAATTGAATTTTTCGATGTATTTTTAAACATACCTCCAATGCATTTCTAAATCTTACTGTTAATTGGTTTAAACATAACTACATGGTACTCATGGTATGTAGACGAAATTGTTATCCTTGGGTTGTCAGACACAAGTAATTACCTCAAATTGAAAATTGTAGGAAATATATAAAATCAAGATATTTTAGTAATACTATTCTAAATAAAAGAGCATTTTCTTTTAATTTATGTAAAAACTGCAATTTGAGCACATGAACTTTGGAAAAAGTGATTTAGTGGCATTCAAAGTGTTAGGAATTAATTTCATAATTTTGGGCGCATCCAACTCCTTTCAAAAGAAAACAACAGAAGAACATGAGTTTTGAGCACATGACCACTTCTTAAGTTTGCAGTAACAGGCTTTTGTTTGACGTAGGTTGTGGAAATGGCAGCCACTCCTGCAGATGTCAACTTAGAGAAAAAATTTAGTTAACGATTCGACGGTGGGTATGGCGAGAGTGATCACGAAGAACAGCAAGACACCCCAATCTGACATCTTCGAAACTACACCAGAGCATATATACTAACAAGCAACTGCACCAGCTGTTTTTTCGATTAGAAAGGGACGTAAAATAACATAAGAGAAACTATTTTGCATTTCTTTCTTTCCTTTCTAACAATTTGAGAGGAAAATAAATTTTACTCAATACATACACAAATCGATTTTTAATTTTACGCAATACATACACAAATCGGTTTTTACGTTAACTACCGTTAGATGCGAAATTTGTTCTATGTGAAATTGCTTGTTAGTAGATATGCTCTGACTACACTTTCAGAAATGCAATCCAGATGAGGATCTGTCAAAGCGGTCGACTTGTCGTGCAATTGATTGATATTTGCGCCACTACCGCCCACAACTGTGACTTCTCCGTTTGAATTTCCTCACATTTGTTTCATTTTCACCTTCACCCGAGTGACTTGTTATTAAAGCAACTGAGCAATCGGCGTCAAACCATGCCCGCTGATGATTGTGTTGGTTTGGCACGAAAGCATTTTCTTCTTAGTTGCCGATGGCTGAAGCAGGCTGGTTGCTAAGCTGAGACGAAACTATTTTGCACCCGTAGGAATCCACCGTGTTTTTGTCTACATTGAATTGAGCACACAATTGCGGACAGTAGTTTTCCAGTATTTGTTGTTATCTGTGCAAAGTGTAAGTTGCGACATTCATATATCAGCTGAGTGATTCTACCCCAATTGGAGCTTCGACGTAGAGCCTCAAAATTTCAGTTTTATGTTTTCCATTTGCTCGGGCATCCATTGGATCGAGGCTGCAACAAAAAGTTCCGCCACTATAGAGGCTGTACTCGATATCGCAGTACATTCGGACCTGACTAAATGGCACCAAGAGGTTTGGACAGTTCCAAGTAAAAAGTCGTCGACTCCACACATATCGAGCTTCCTGGAGACATAACACCCCAAACATAGTCGAGCAGTGAGCACTGCACCAGAACCGCTTCATTGCGGCACTCAGACTAGAAGACAACAGTCACCTAGATCACAATCAGATTTTAACGTTAGATATCAAATTGTCACAAAAATTTTAGAAAATTTTTCTGAGAGAGCATCTTAAATCGGGAAATTATGTCGACACGCTGGCCGGTAAACATGGATATATCATATTATCCTCTACTTTGGTTAGGAGTCGTGAAGTTATGAATTCACTTACTGGATCGTTTTAAGTGATAATTGACATGATACATGGTGGTTAACCGTTTAAAAATATTATCATTGCAAAGCTGTTTAACGTTTATCTGCTGAACAGCTAACAATGTTGAGCTTTGATTCTCGGATACAAGGCATTGGACAGTTTTGGTAGGTTTACGGAGTCGATATGGAGTAGTATTTGCACACATATTTAATTGTGGATCAAGTCCAACCATAAGGATAACCTGATTATTACGCCCAAATAATCTCATGAAAGTTTTCAAGAGAATTGTAATTATAGTAATAAGTTAAGATTTAATCAAAAATAAGAATAGTATGATTGAATTTTTCTTATATCGCGCTGAAAAATGCAATGAGTGTGTCTTCAACGAATAGTCAACAACCGGTCACTTCTTTCCTGAAGCGAGCGCACGTCGAGAGAATGGGAGTGAGTAACCTTGCATAACTTTTACTATTATATTTTGTAGTGATTTTGGGTGTTGACAGTTCGTTAAAGATTGCAGCGATAGTCTGCTGCCTCGGCAAGCGAAGATATTAATGCCCACCGGAGTTGTCCTTGTTTGAGGATGCGTGAATGCGCTTGCAGGCTAGCGTCACTGTGTCGTGAGGCGGGTTCTTCTTCCCCAGCATAAGTGCCCACTACAAAAAATTTCACATTTACGAATTGTACGGCAAAAAGATAACGCATCGACTGTGTCGAGGCCGTGGTAACCTACCAAGAAAATTGACGTTTGGAAAACGACGCCCATGCTAGATTAACGCGCGAGACAATTTTGTCATTACTCCGAACACTTACGACCCCTAACTAAGAGTGGGGCATTCAAGTGGAAGCGGTGCTCCCTCGCATTCCCCCATCCGGATCAAGAACAATTGTAGGCGTGGCCATTTATTTTACATTTACATGAAAAATTTATAAAAAGCAATTTGAATGAACCTTTCTGGTAAATGAAAACTAAAGTGTTTCTGATAAATTGTATGTTTAAAAAATCGTACAAAACTTTGACATAAATAAGAAACCCGTGTGGAGGGCCACTCTACCCAGCAAGAGCCCTTGTAACTACAAGGAAGGAAAGAGCTACAACCCGATGGCTAGCTCAGCAGAGGAAAGTCCAGCAACCGTGGCGGGTCTCATACCCGTTAAAAATTCTTCGAATGAGAAAACTGAGCTGTTTCTTATAACAATTCATTTTAACATGTTCATGTATGCATAATTATGTTTACGCTTTGTTCTCATTGTTTGCCTTTCTTTAGTTCTTTTCTTGTATGCATCGGATTGTTATTTCCTTTTTATAATATTCTTGACTTTTTTATAATATTCTTAATTTCGAACTAGAAATATTTATAATTATGAACATCTTTTTGATTTTTGTTTTATTTAGAATTTCCTTATTCTTGCTGTTCAAACTGTTTTGATTTAACTATTGCTGTTTTGCATTCATTACTAGGGATTGTAAAAATTTGTTTTGTATATTCTGTTTAAAACAAATTTTCTCTTCCATTAATTTTATTTTATATCATTACTATATTTCATAGGAAAAATTGATCCCATTGTTAAGCGTTTCAGTACACATTTTTCATTTAATTACTATTACTCTTGCGCTGCGTATGTGTATTTTTTTCCTATTGATTTTTATTTTTGTAATTGATTCCTTTTTCTGCTTAAAAGTAGTACTCATTTAATTATGTGTCATTTCGAAAGTAAATGAATGAAAAAAAATATTAGGGATGGGATAGAGAGTAAATGTGAGAAGAAAGAACGAAAATATAATGTATAATTAAGCTTAAATTACGGTAACAAATAGAATTTTTGAAGAATATGAGCATGGTCAATGGTTTGGGTAAATATCCTCGATACTGACGAATGCACTTTGCCCTAATGATGAGTTCGCCATTAATCTAAGAAGTTCATGTTCATGTGATATGCATATGTCTAATGGTGGCCGCCAAGGATAATTTATTGATTCTAATATGGCCGACTTAAGGACTGAACAATCAGGTTCTCGTTTGGATGGGCATAATTGATATATTAATGGACTTGACCATGAATTTGAATATGCTATTTAGCTAAAAGCGTCCTCTAGCATTTTTTTAATCGCTTTCATTCATCCTATTTGCTATTTCTAGCTATTAAGCCATTTGAAGTAACTCCCGACCAAATCCTAAGATTCTTTCAAATCCAGCACCTAATTTCCTTGATAGTACTACTTCAACATTATATCTTCATCGGTATCTAATGAATCATCATAATTATCATCGCCTTCCACTTCCTTGAAACCATTGCCATTTTTCCATTTCGACATCATTCATATAATCGTTATGTTAATTCATTTCGAGATCGTTACTTTTATTTGAATCACTATTTACTGGTAAATCATGGTAGAATTCTTCATGTCTGGATTATCTTGTATGCTGTCATCTATCACATTATTTTTCGATGAGCCATTTCGATATAACTTCGTTGATTGAATAACTGACGTTTGAACTGGACTAGATTTTGAGTTTGAACATTGTTAATTTAACAGTCCATTATGGAAATCATCGTTGCCGTAAAGGCCTAATCCAATGGCTAGTTTACGTTGCTTACGATCTCAATATCTTGTTAATAAATCCAGCAAGAAGCCAAGTGAATATAATATAAGTAGTGCAGCAGGTATTGATGCTAAGATTTCCAGAATTGTCCTCAGAACTGAATGTATGCCGCAAGCTGACCTCCGCTGACACTTTGTCGAATAATTTTCCGCACTTTTATGCAAAAAAACACCGCAAATTCGATTTTTACGAAGCTTTGATTATGACCATAAATATTCACACTCCTACCCAAGCCCCAGCTATTCTTCGTCTTCATATGAAGTTCTTCAGCACCATTCAAAAACTGTTCGATCCGCAACGAAATGTTTTCCTCTACGTATTAAAATTATATCCGGGATCAACAAAAAATGGAATTTTTACATAATTCACCTAGCCTCACGGACCCCACGAGCACTCAATTACATTACTTACTTCAACCACTAATTGCACACATGCATAAGAACGACAGAGCGTTAAAGAGCCCAGCGGCAACTTGTAATGAATCTTGTGACGCCGCTGGCGATTCACTAACACACCTTGCCACCGAGTGGCTTGGCATCTCATGTCGGTTGTGACAGTTGCACATCCCACGTCAATTTTGTCGTGGGATCTCAAAAGGAGATTGACAGCCACATGGCGGCAGAGTGTGGCTGTGAGTGAGTTCTACGTAAGCGTTCGTGCATTGTATTGTACCTCATCTCTGTAACAGTCGCTTTTATTTAAAATAAATTGTTTTACTTATAAGCCACCCTTATCGTTTCTCTTGACTAACGTGGTCGTGTTTCCGACAAGTTGAATATAGTCCACTAGTGTTGTGTTAGAGTGGATTAATAAATCTATCTTTTTCAAAATATTTCCTTGCGCATTCATTTACGCAAGGAACGAAGTTCACGAATTTGCAAAATGTTAAATTCTTCGCTTCCCAACTGAAACACAAAGTCGCCATCGTCGCAAGCTGCATGGATGGGAAGTAGTGGCCGCCACCCAGGAGGATATCCCGGTTGAGCCCCCAAAGGCAGCGACAACTGTTGGAAGGTACCAAGTAAGTGTTATGAGGAAATATCGACAGTGCCCACATCATTGAGGTAACGGAATAAGTCCTGGAGCGAGATATGGTTTGCATACAATCTCGCGAGTAATTTAGTACGAAAATTTAAATGCAGTGCCATTTAAAGACTTCTCCCTAATATTCATGAAAATAACGGTCGGAGCAATAATAGCATTTTTATGGAAATAAGCGAATTCATGGTTCTGTCGCACACATCAAGTTTAACACTTTCGATAAGTGGAATATTTAAGGATATATGCCAACTCGTACTTGCCGTAGAAGTAGTTGGTGATCAGTTAAGCACAGTCAATATTTTAGGCTTAACACTTTGCCTAGGCGGTATTTGCTGCCATATTGCTCATAAATATGCAGTTTATTCACGATTGAAGAATGAAGAAGTATTTACCATAAACAACGAATCAGCTTCGAATAGTGTATCAACAAGTGTAAAATTTCGCAACAATAATGCTCCAAGTATTCCACTTTTGGATTCAAATGACTTAAATAACTCCGATTCAGAAGCTTCGCATAACAGTGATAACCAGGATGCATCGGAAGTTATATTCGATGTTCTAAAACGCCGCGATATAGCACGAAGGTAGTTACACCAGTGTTAAGACTAGGTTTAAGATTACTCGTTTCTTATCCAAGACCACAAGATTTGTGTTGGAATCTATATTATAAACGTTATCTCATGCTGTGATCAATAGAAAAGCATTTAATTTAGTTTTCTTACCAACGAATGAATAGCAAAAATGCTACAGTTCGTTCGCAGATATATTCAGACGTATTTTAAAATACATTTAAAATTAGAGTAATCTAGCTAAAATTTCTTTACATGTAAATTTCCTAAATAATTCCACTGGAATATAGAGGGTCCATAATCCGTTTCTTTTTTTATTTATATAAATATTGTACAGGTTACACATAAACTGTCCAGTATGTCGACTATTACGCCGGCTTTTCAGTTATTAACCAAGCTTTTATAAATAAATGCCTTTAAACATTCCATGTGCTCGTTACGCCCTTAACTTAAGATTCAAATCATCTGTGGGTATCATAGATGCCGCAACAATTTCAGTTAAGAATAGGAAGCTTTATTTGTTTCTACAAGTCTCTTTCACCTTAACTGTGTGCTTTAAATAATTAGAGATAATGCTGGAGGGAAATGTACCGATTTATTAACTTTTTTTTTTAAATCAAGTGAATTTGAAGATGAAATATTTGAATAGAATAATAGAGTGAAATCGAAAAACATGAGGAAATTAGATATACCATAAAGTAAATGATAGCAAACTTTTTTTTATTAAATGGTATCATGGTGTTTACTGGATATTTTTTTTGAAATTAATACTTAGTCGACTTTTACTGTTCTCATGTTTAAGCCTTTTTAAAATTGATTCTTTCTCTTCGTTATATATAATTGAAATCAATCCACCACAACACGATCGTGCACTATCGTAGTTTACTTCACTATAGCTTAGTTAATTTACATTAGTTCCATATGCTCCATGCTTTGAATTACTAAGAAGAAAATCAATTTCAAAGAATTCGAACAACGATTAGTAAATGGCTATTACCCGTATTTCCACAATCATTAAACCTGATTGAAAACACGAATGATAAATTGCAGGACATTCTCCTACAGATTCTGACTAAATAGGATATCTAATTAGAGTAGTTTACAGGATATGTATAGATATAAAAATGGAAATATTTTTATGAAATAAGTTCAAAATCGCCTGACGTGATCGTTTTGTCACAACAATTATAAACCCATTTGAAATAAGCACCTAGAGTAAAACAAACACTTAGGGATAAATAAACAAGCTAAAAATTCATAGAGTATAACCTATATAACCCTCTTGATAAGAATTCACGCTTGTATCAAACGACATAAGTGTAACATTTAGAGAAGAACTCATACAAAGATGTTTAAAATTAATAATGAGACAGCTAAAATCAAGTCCGATAAGGATCAGTATCCAATGTAAATATTTCCATGATTTTCTTTTGCGTTGCATATTTTTTTAAATTAAAGAAGTTTTGTTTTTAATTGGAAGCTAATAATATTTAAAATGAAATCCTGATTTTATCAAATTTAAAATATTGAAAGTTCAAAATGTCGAAAATGAATAAACATTTATATGGTATGAATTGCTAATTAAAGCACGACTTTCCTTTCCAGTAGTTCTGCTTTTCAGCGGGAAATGAGGTGCAGGGTAAGCATGCCGTCGCGAGGGTAGGGTTTGAGAAAATCCGCTGAAGTCGGTTTCGCGTTGCATGCGGTACGCGGTACCTTAGTTGTTTTTGATTTTTCTTTAACGTAGCTTTCGTCGGGTTGAGTTAACGTAGTGTACTTTTCGGTACCGCGTCGGGAATTCGGGAACGCGAAATAAAAATTAGATTTTGTACTTTTGACTGGTTAATGAAGAAATACGGAGTAACGTAGAATAGGTTTCCTCTCCGTATGGTTTTGTTTTTGTAACGCGTTTGAAAACGGGCGTGTACAGGTGGCTGAATATTGTAAATGAGCGTAACCCATTCGGAGACCCGCGACCGAAATCCTCTCCGATCTAGCTGGCCGACAAGCAGCCACCGCGTGAATGGGTTACGGTGCACGGATTGGTTGACCGGTTGGTACCATCCGTTGGCACTACTCAGACTTAACGTCTAGAACCGATGAGAGGTCGGTTCCGCGTTCGCAAATAAACATAAAAATCATTACAAACTGTACAGCAAGTTTCACCCAGAACCGTTTTTAAGCCTCGGTTCAACGTGGGACAACCCGACGTCTAATGCTCGATCAGTAACAGAGCTTTCCCCTACGCACTGATGACGTCAGATGGTTAGTAGTAGCAGATATCTGTTATTCTAACACTTTTCCGATGATTGGAATGCTGTAGTGATGACCGATATCTGCTGGCTATCGTTACGTGGAGTACGTTAAAAAAAGTTTGTAGCATAATACTGCCACCAAAACAGCTTACACGTTGCGGACGAATTTCCCGTGTGCATTGACTGAGTTATCAAGTAGTTCGCGGGGTGAACTGCTCGATTAATACAATTCGCTTGTATGCCTTTTATTATTATATTAGCTTGGAAAAAAATTTTTATAAATATTGCCCTAATTTCAAACTAGTGTGCCATTTAAAAATGTTTTAAATTTCTTGGCAATTACTGCGCTATACAGGATTTGCATATTCGAGAGTCTAGAATGATAATAAGTACATATAACTACATATGGTAACCACAATAAGGAATTGTCGAACAAGAAATATCTTCTTAAATTGTTCATCCATTGTATAACATGAAACGTATGAACTTGCTTGAACCTTCTTCAGTTTGTAACCAGATCTCATACCAAAAAGGAAGTTATACTCAATTTTATTTTTTTATTCATAAGTTCAACTTAGGCAGAAAGAGGCTCAAAGCAATGTGATATGAACAGTAGGTGGCCAGCTTCTTAGAGGCAATACATTTTTCTAAGTATATAATTTTATTTAAAAGAATGTATCGTTGGGATTGTAGTCATTACATGTTGTCTAGGCAAAATTTTTGTAATTTTCCGAAAATATAATATTTGTACTATTTTTTAGAAAAAAGTGTAAGAAAGGGGGAGTTTTAATCTAATTCATCGAAATTTACCGAATGTGAATGTAAAGTCTTCGGCTTTTAGACCTATAAAAATATTTTTTTGATTCGGTTAGAAATAAAAATGAGTTTCTAAGATGAAAATAATCACAACGTTGGTGGGCTCGTTCTAAAAAAAAATAGCTAGCCGTCGCGGGAAGCATCCTCTATTAGACGTTACAAGGGCTCTTGCCTGGGAGAGTACCACTACCAGCCGGATGCCCCACTCTTTTTTTGGGCCGTGAGTATCCGCGACAATGACGAGTTCGCGTCGTACTTCTCGCGCGGGTAACTTGGAAATGTCGTCGTTCTTACTTATTCTATCATTGAGTTGGTTACCTCGACCTTCGAAATTTTTTGTAGTGGGTCCTTGCGCTGGCGAAAAGAACATGCCCCATGACACCACAACGCTAGCTGCCAGCACACTTACGCGTCGCCAGGCAAGGCCGTGCCAGCTGAGCACAAATTTTTCGCTCGCTGAGGGAGCAGCCCGCTGCTGCAGTCCTGAACGGACATTTAACATCCACAAAACACCTCAGGCTGAATGGAAACATAAATAATGAATGTGAAAATTTAAAGCAATTAATTTCTTCTTCCTCCCGTATGTGGACTTCATTGATTTTAATATGATTGCATTTCTTACAAGCTTGCATACTATTGCTTTCAATTCTATACGGTGCACTCTGCATTGATTAATAGCATTCATTACGCCTTTGGCTAAAGATACCAAAATGTTGAACTTCCGCGTAAAACCAATTATTATGCCACTAGACATCGTAATTGTATCGAACAGCATCAGGTTTCAAGCCAAAATTTTAATAATTAGCCAATTTACTTATTACCGAATTCTTATAAATTGAATATCACATTTAAATGGAATTTCGTTAACTTTAATTAAATAAGAAATATATAATAATTCATGCTAAATGGAAAATCTATCTTACAAATAGTTGAAACAATTTATTCATTAGATAATATATTCAAGTCAACATAAAAATGACTCTCACTTTTGAATTCATTTAGGGATTAAAAATAGAACTCACCAAAAAATCAAATCCATCGAATCCACACAAAGAACTGCTTACATAATCACTAAATGATTGCTGATTGTTTGATTGTGAGTTGAAAATAAGAAAATTTTGCCCGATTTGCGTGCAAAGACTAATTTTTGTACAAAATCCGTATTGGTTGTAGGGCGTGATGCAGTTTTGACCTGTAATCCAAAAAAAAAAAAATTATTACTTGCCAAGCATCACACACATATGTACATGTTCCAAACAATTTTCACGATATGGCTTCTAAAATCTAGCTCTATCATATCAGGATTCAATGTAATAGTACCTATGAGATAATTGCACTATGAACTATTTTATGACTATGCCAATGAGTATTAGTTGCAGGTGGAGTTTATGCTCCAAAATTTCAACTCCTAATAAGTGTAAGTAGGATATCTCAGACGTCCGTTGAGCAGTTCACCTTTCCGTAACATATCAACCAGCGCAGCTAACGCCGTTTGCCTGGGATCAATGCAAGGACAATTCAAAATCGGCGAAGATCCATCATTGTTGCAGATTGGTGGGAATAGTGGGCACTGAACGGGTGAAGGACTTGGATTGTTTGTAGGAATTGACGGTAAGGTAGGAATAGACGGCAAAGTGGGAATAGATGGTAGAGTTGGAATTGTAGGTAGCGAGGGTTGACGCGTTGTCGTTGTAGTAGTAGTTGTTGGAAGAGTGGGAATCGTTGGCAAAGTCGGTATAGTGGGAATAGTAGTTGGTAGAGTTGTTGGAATCGTTGTAGGCAAAGATGGAATAAATGTCGGAATAACTGTGGTAGTAGTCGTAGCCGGAGTGCCAAGTGTCGCCCCAGGTGCCAAGGTAATGAAAGGGAAACTCGTCACAACTCCTGATGGGCAGAGTCCTTTCAATTTGGCCATGTAATAGAGTACTGGCCAGGCATACAGCTTAAAACAAAAATTTACTCCAGCCATTTTATGGATTGTTCACTGAATACTAAAGGATTCTATTTCACTATCAGGATCAAAAGTACTTTTACTCCCGAGTTCCTCACTATCAGCACTGACGTTATACCGACCGCTAACTTTCGCCGTTCGAGTGCAACTAATATTCTCCTAATGTCATCCTAAACAGATATATCATCCGGAAAGAATAGAATTCAATCCAAAGTGAAAGACCTTCACACAGTTTCCTCGACAAAAGCCCATTTTGTTATCATACCATAACGACCCGACACTTTTTACTCAGAAAATGTGTGCAGTCATCATTGAAATCACATCATTGCAGGTGTGAAGAACAAATGGCAAACAAACCATACGAGTATGAGCATTAGTTTGCGCCATAACTTTTCTTGCTGAATTCCATTTATTACTATGTATAATTGGAACTAAATAGATTAATGAATATATGTTACATAAATGGAGAAATGCAGAAGCATATCTGCCTATTTTGAATTTTCATAGCAATGAATTATGTGTTCTTAGCAATGAATTGTACAAAGCTTCTTCATAAAGGCAATTAAATCATTTATTCATTTAAACTTCACAATATTCCTTTATTTACTATACAGTATAATGCCCGACAGGATTTATCATTATAAATTGTATCTCCGAACCAAAATCATTATTGTCAAAAATTGACGACTGACTTTTTGATTATTTTTTTTCATTTTAAGTTAACAGTGCAAACATATGAAGATGAGCAATGCTAGAGAATTGCCATTAGCTAGAGGCTGCAATGAAACCAGAAATACAAAAACCTAATGAAAATCGCATAATATGGAGACCATTTTCTAAAGTAATCTTGATGCCGAAGAAAAACCCAGTGATAATGTTGAACTACTTGTAATATATACATACGAGTAAATGCAGTTAAATACTCAATTTCAATTGAGCAAAGCATTTGAAAGCTTATATCAACATTATCGTAATGGGCAATTGAATAAAATTTTTTAAGTAGGAAGGAAAGAATGAGATTTTGATGGTTTTCTTCCTACTAACAAAATTTTATTCAATTGCCCGTTCCGGTAATATTGATGCATCCTTTTCCTTACTTCGCACAAATGATGTTGATTCTTTGATGAGTGGGAGAATATCGGAAGCTATCATAAATGCTTACGTACTGGACTCGAAATATGGGGGATTCTATTGGAATCGTGGATTGGAGTTCCCCTAGGTGCAAGAAAATGTTTTTAAATTATTTCTGTGTGTATGACGATTTGCAGATGCCTAAGTAGGGGAAATGCTGACCGGCAAGAATACTCCTGGAGCCTAGCATTCTTTGGGGAGTTTTGCCGCCATATATCCGAGGGAGTTCACGCAGGGGGAATGCCAGTCAATAGGAACACTCTTGGGGGCTAGCACGCACCCGAGGATATGGGGTGGTGCCGTGCGGTTCCCTCCTGGGAAGATAGGGAATGATCCTGACTGAATCCGGATCACGCTTTGGACAACGAACCGGAAATGTTGCTTTGGGCTAGGGAGGATGAATACAATAACACTGAAGACGGACAAAAAATGGAGATCGACAGACAATCTTGTCCAGACTGAGATTCCTGCGGCTTTCAGGTACAGCACAAAAATGCTGTGAATGCCAGAGCGTCCTAAAAAGAATAAGCGGGAAACTCTGCAGGACCCGCCAGATATTCGAGTGGTGGAGAAAAATATGAAGAGCACTGAGAATTCAATGGTCACTACAGCGATCGCTACCGAAGCAACCAAAGCAAAAGTCGTAAATTCCGAAATAATAATGAACTATTCTGAAGCCCACAAAGATATTACGACAGGAAAAGACAGGAGTGATCAGACAAATAAAGCGCCATTGTGTAATTTCAACGCCACTTTCGAAAACGAGGCGGAAGTAATGCACTCGGAAACGACAGCCGATAACCCCTCCTAAGAAAGGTGGTCGCAAAGTACGATTGCCGTCCAGTGACATGAAGAAGAAAGGCTAACCAGAAAAGCGGGAGATGTTCTAAAAGAATACAATCTGCATGCGACTCACCAAAAATCAACAAAGCAGTAACGATTGGGCTCCTTGAACTAGAGGAGCCCCTGGACCACATAGGGCATTATCGGAGGAGCTGGTTAAAGACCAAAGAAAACCAGAAAGCCGAAGGAGAGCAAAAGGCTAAACAAGCGCTGAGGGCTAAGTCTAAGGGCACGCGCAGATAGCTCTACCATCAAAAATCAATAATCGAATATTTCTAGCCCAATAGAGGGAGATCAGGATAAAAGAAGGAAAGAAGAGGCATTTAATGGTCGTGAAGCGCCAGTTCAAGGGTTCCAGATAGTGCTGACAAGAGAAGCGAAGAAAGCCACAAAGAAACTCCAAAAGTGCCAGAAAAGAAAGTTCACACGGACGCTCAACAAGAATAAAAAACCCGATGTGAAACAGGAGAGAAAGAAGCCCCGACGAAGATTCCGGCAGCAGGCGCTGCTCGTAAAACTCCAAAATGGCTGATCCTACGCGGAGGTGCTGCGAGATAGCAGGGGAAATGCAAAGCCCAAAGATACCAACATTGCCATTAAAGTGGTGCGATCAACCCAGTTAGGCTAAATACCGGTCGAATCCGGCGCAGAGGCCAACAATAGGGAAGCATTTTGCGAGCCGATGGCAACGATCGAAATAGGAGACATTGACTGCGTCCCAGATCTGGCCGAGGTTAAAAGAAGCCATCAAAAGAGAGTACCCTAGCGTGGGTAGGATCAAAGCAAGGCTGAGACTAGAAAATCAAAGGGAATAACGCATGGCCGTCCTTAACTTAACCGAAAAGGACGCCGAACAGTTTCTGAGTTAAGGAAAAGTAAGATTAGGGTGGGTTGTCTGCAGGAAACGACCTAGAACAGCGCCTTTTCAATGCTTAAAATGTCTTGGCTATGGTCACACTGTACAAGTGTGCAAAGGACTCAATAGAAGTTCCCTATGTTACAAATGCGGTGAAATGGAACATAAAAGAAAAAAGTGCACAAAGGAGGCATACTGTATTCTTTGGGATCAGAAAAATGCATGGTTTTCCAGGAAGTCCTAGCCAAGGCAAAATCAGAGCTTCGATGACCCAGATCCTGCAGCTCAACCTACACCACGGCTCAACCAACCAAAATCTGCTTGCTCAGTTTATGAGGGATATGGAAGCCAGCTTTATGCTGCTGAGTGAGCAACACCATGATAAAAGTTCAGCATCATGGTATCCTGATGAAACTGTTACTGCCGCTATCTGGGTTCGGAATAGTGATTTCCAAGTGGATAGCTATGGACGGAGGGATGGTTTTGTGTGGATTTGGTGCTCAGGGGTCATCTTCTTCAGAGTGTATAGAATGCCGAACGAATCGATATCATCTTTCAAAGCCAAGATGAATGCTTTGGAGGGCGCTGTCTCGAATGCAGACAGTGACGTGCTCGTTGGGGGAGACTTCAATGCGAAAGCAATCAAATGGAGTATGCCTCAAAGAGATTCACGGGGAAAAGGAATCCTAGAAATGGCGGCCAGGACAGCGCTTGTCGTACTAAACATCGGAAATATGCTGGTTTTCCACCGTATAGGCTGTGAACCAACCATACTTGACGTGACATTCACCTCGGAGTCCTTAGTATGGAGGATACACAATCGGAGGGTATTAGAGGACTACTCAGCCAGTGATCATCAGTGTATTCTGCTTGATATCCATGATATTGTCTCCCGACGCCCGTACTCTCAAATTTGTAAAATTGGTTGGAACATTCGAAGGATGGACGTTGGGAGGTTTCTTGCGGTGTTCGCAGCAGGTGTCCTGCTGCAGCGAGACTCACAGAGGACGAAAGAACTGGCAGCTTAAGATGTGGTGAACTCAACTATGAGCATCATTACGACTGCTTACAATGCTTCTATACACCGTCGAAAATCCCGGCATGGCAGGCCCCCAGTGTACTTACTAGTGTTCGACTTAAATTGCTGAGAAGCGAAGGGGGTATCACAAGCTTCGGCGTGAGGCTCAACAGGCACGGAACTGTGACGAGGCATGCAACCGGGAAGCAGCATATAAGTTGGCCATGAAATTCCTTTGCGAATTGATTAACACCAGCAAGGCTCACTGCTGGCAAGTTCTAGGGGAAAATGTGAACAAGGATCCGTGGGGCCTTCGCTACAAGCTAGTTATGCGGAAGCTTGGTGCCCTATCAAAACCTTGCATACATGATGTGGAAAAGATGGACGAGATAGTGGGGGACTCTTACCCACCCACACCGTCCATGTTGATGCTGTGCAGTGTAAAACAGCAGTCGAGTGTCCACTCTTCACACAGCCGGAACTGAAAGAAGCAGTCCTTTCACTAAAAGCGAGGAAGGCTACAGGTCCAAATGGAATTCCAGCTGAGGTGTTGCAGCTTATATATCACCATTGTCCTGACTTGTTGCTCAGCATATTCAATGCTTGCCTACGGGGCAGGGTTTTTCCGGTACGATGGAAGGTGGTGAAGTTCGTGCTGATCAGCAAGAGGAAGGGAAATCCCAAGTTGTCGTCTGCATACCGCCTGTTATCCACGCTAGACACTTCTGGGAAAGTGCTAGAGAAACTCATAAAGGGAAAATTACTGACACGATTGGTGCAGCTGGGGACCTATCTCCTCAGCATTACAGCTTTGAAGCAGGACGTTCCACCGTTAATGCAATTGCAGAGGTGGTGAGTGTGGTCTAAAAGGCAGAGGCATATAGCCGCCTCAAGCGACTGTAAATTCGTTATTGGTAATTTCTTCACACACGATGTCAAGCGTTTCTTTTGCAAAGACTATTACCTCATCGTTTTCATTTCTGCATTGTTAGGCGTAGAACATGGAATACTAAAAATTGGCGAAGAGGGTGCTATCAAATTAAACTCGTTTATATATGTTAGCTACTATGATGTGTTTCTGATAGCGCAATTATATCAATATTGAAATCTAGTTTCCTCAAGAGAATAAACAATTCATTAATATTTCTTTTTATACTCCTAATATTTATGTGAAGGATTTTTATATTTGTATTTAAAGGATGCAGATTTAATAGATTTTATAGAAATGCGTGCTTTCAACTTCAACCTCTCATATCTTCTGTAGCGAAGCGGAAAATAATTTCTGGGGTACATTGTTTTGCAAGCGCTTATTCATTTTTTGTTTGGACACAACATATTAATTACTATCACCATTGATTTGTAATATTTGTCCGATTTTCGACATTACGGCACTAGCATCCTCACCTAGACTGTTTGGAGTTCCATTGATTTCCAATTCAATCGCAAGATTAGCTTGTTAGCTGTATTACTATGGAACCATATGGCTATGGAATAATATGCGCTTTTACCGCGAAAAACACTATAGGCTTGCTAGGATTTGCATGAAAGTTTCAGGAATGATAGGTATCATAAATATTTTTTAAGGATTTGTTCAACTAGTGACATCAGTAGTTTTAAAACAAAATGGCAGCTATTTTAAATGAGAAGATTGAATAAATTTGTTTTATTTTCCCCAAACTTCAACATTTAAGATACAAGGACATGCTATTAACACTTGATTGAATTTATTACTGAATATCTGAAGATGAGCATCTACAATTTAGAGGTGCAAAAAGTCATGTAAGTAGGAGAGTGCCCCCACAAAAGTGCTTTGTAGTCATTCTAGGGTTCGAAACAAGTTTTCTGAGAGCATAAATCGATGACTTGAATTATTCATCCAATACTTGCATAATGAATCATTCAAATTTATCTAAGAGATGCAGAGTTTCGTTCGTAAGTCTATAACAGGCGCCATCTCGTTTCAGCTCAATTAATTTTACTGGATGCTCAGCCAATTAAACCTGTTGAAATTAAACACTATTACTCATGTGGTGGCATGGAATGTTCCAGCGAAAACGCACTCTTCACGGCGCGAGCAGATCCTCGCCCCTCGAGAAGTCACCGCATAACGCGTAGCATTGAAATTCTCCTGGCCGAGTCTACGAAAGGATGTTTATCGCTGGGTCAAGCAGTGTGTACCAGGCCAGCGTTCAAAGCTCCATCCCAACAACCATGCCGAGCTAGGTAGCTTCAAGATGCCAGATGGGCATTTCGATCACATACACGTTGACCTTATTAAACTCCCGCAGTGTGATTACTACGAGAACTGCCTAACCATAATCGACCGGTATACACGCTGGCCTCAAGCAATAGCAATCCGACCTCCTCAATAAACTCGGTCGCCTTCTGGAAGCCAACCACGTTGAAGCTACACCATATCATCTTCAAGCCAATGGCATGGTGGAACACTCAAGAGCACTTTGGAGTGCGTTCCAGAAACATCTTGGCTGCAAGCACTTCCGGCAATCCTGTTGGGCTTGTGCACAACCTTTAAGGAAGACCTGCAAGCTTCCCCAGCAGTGATAGTTTTCGGCTTATGGCTAAGAATCCCAGACAAATTCAATTCATTCACTACCTTCGTCGAACGCGATGGTCATTGGGGAGGGAGTGACTATGGTGGCATGAAATGTCCCAGCGCAAACGCACTCTTCACGGTGCAATCAGATCCTCGGCCCTCGAGAAGTCTTCGCCTGCTACCGAGTTCTCGTGAGAAAATGGAAAATTTGTTTGAGCCACTTTTCTAGGTTCTCATAAGTCAATATACCTGAGAGAACTAGGCAAAACTTTTACAAGCTTCTTCATCTACATTCAGTTGAGTCCAGGTGCACACGAATGCGCTCTGTAACATTATCAACATTAATGGCATCAGCTATCTTGAATTACTATCAAGTATTGTTAGCTTACAATTAGTGAAATAAAGTTTTCATTCACAAAACTATCAAAACAGTAAAAACTGGCTTCCAATGTATAAAAGTCAACCTCTAAACTTATATTTTCATGCAAATTCACAAAAATAAGAGTGCCTAGGTCGATTTGAAATATACATTGTGACAAAAAAGTACCCGAAAATTGCAAATAAGACGCAAAATATTTAATTACTCATTAAAATCACACGGAACCAAATCTGATGAGTATGGTGGTTGATCGATGGTATTTATTGTTTTTTGGCTTTAAATTCAGTCACAATAAAAAAAATCACAAAATCGCAACGCACTACTGAGGTGTACCAACTTAAGCAGCTGATGTAAACAAACTGGTTGACAGATCACGCTGATATTTATCACTGATAAATATCAGCGTGATAATTAAAGATAGTCCTACCGACTTAAAAAAATACATATTTTTTTGAAATATCATTTACCCGGGGATTTTTGTGGATTTATAAAAAGTATTTGACACCGTGGATCATGACCTCTTGCTTCGTAAATTTAAGTCGTATAGTATTCAAGGTAGTACTAAGCAGTTGTTTAAGAGTTTCTTGGAGGGAAGATCGCAGAGCACTCTAATCAACAATGCCTTGAGCAATCGAGCACCTACAAAAACAGGAGTTCCCTAAGTTCCCTACCCAAGAAGGTATTCGTTGGAAGAACTGAAGGCCGGCGGCGGAATACAGATCGCGTGAGCATTGTGTGACGAAGAAATGGTGAGCGTGGTAGGTAATTAAAATATACAATTTTTTACTAAATGGTCTTTCCATCGAACCAGACACTACAATTTCGATTGGATCTTCTCCAAGTTTTCAGATAAGATGAATCACAAAAATGCATTTAAGTTCCGGTCACTTAATGATTTTAGCAATATTGAAACAAAATGTTGGCTGCTTAAAATGGAGTTCTTTTAAAGTAAAAATACATATATTTTTTGTGCATGCCATGAACGTTTTTCTTGAATTAAATCATTCTACATATCTGCATATGTTAGGTTAAGTACAAAGCCTTTCTGTCATGAGCGTAGTTCTGTCTACCCAACTTGTTTGTTTTAAGTTTACGATGCCTCTTAAGAAGAATTGTTGAAAGAATAGTCATTGTAGTTAAAGTAGCGCCACCAAGCGGAAACCGCTTTAATAAAAATGAACTGTCATGTCACATTCACTTCACTTGTATTTCTTCTGAGAACAGTAGTAAGGTGACCACGCGCCTACCTTTAGGGAGGACAATCCTCCTTTTGCAAGTATGTCCTCCACTTAAAAATGTCCTTCGTTTTCACAATTGTCCTTCTTTTCAATATTTGTCTTCCTTTTCTTAAATTTTTGCATTTAAGCCTTAGTGGCACAAAAAAATCTCATATTGTTACCGCCACAGTACATATTATGTTTGTACCAACGTCAATCCATCGATTCATAAAAAAGGCTCAGTAAAATACGATAAAACGCGATCTTGAGACGCATACACTCTGAACGAGAGATCTAGCAAGAGCGCATCAGTGCCAGTTCAGTTTGTTGTGACACATCCCAGAGATGATCGTGCTGCTTCGCAATTTTTCGCACTCACTTCAGGAAATCGCCGCCGGGTTGTTTAGGATTCTTCAAAAGTATTTTTTCAATACGCTTGAGAGTCAAACAGGTAAGCGGTCCATGGCATCACCAATTGGGCTCTTTCACACGGGAATGGTAAAAACCCATATCCAAACAGGTTTCGCGCTTACGCCCTTATGTTTACACGTTGCATAGTTCAGCCAACCTATTTTTGTATACGATACACGTCTTGCGAGTGTATGTGTCAAAAGGATCATTTGATCGTTAAACGTCGTGCGGACAACATGAAAGCGAAGACAGAGAAATAAGCGATTGAGAATTGATGTTTTAGCCTTGAATTGTGCACGGGGTAACAAAAACTGGAATGAAAAATGTATTTTATGATTGTTAAAGTTTGTCGATTCAAACTTCTATTGGATTTATTAGAACCTCCGTGATTTTCCGCTTTCTGAAAAATATACTCCAAATTTGAATATCCTTTTTAGTCGCATATTTTTCTTGTTGTGTTGTCAACTGGCTTATTATAATGTGATTCTATGAAGATTATGCGTACTGTTAATTTTCTATGGATTTACAATAGGCAATTTAACTTTATTGAAATCGTGATATTCGTCGTGTTGTTTCCTGAAATTGAACATGGCCTCCGCTTTTATAAATTTATTAAATAATACGTAGCTTCTCGCATCACGCATCCATTTTTGCACGCAAATTAAAGAAAGGCAATCGTTTCATGACGACTTCGTTCTTCATCGAATGTTCAATTCGGAATGATTACTGGCGTTTGTATACAATTTCCCCCACCAAATGATCAACAAAATGCGTTTGTGTATGTGCGTTACGCTCGTTCACCCTACAAAATTGTGGCTTGTTTTTACCATCAGGTCCCCTCAATGCCTCTCACTCTTCTTGCCCATATAACCTGTTTAACGCTCACTTTTAACGCTGCGTCTGAAAAAGCCCATTGATTGGGCAAAAATTTGAAATCAACCTTTACTGATTGTTGATTTGCAATTTTTACTTAACCTTTAACTTCGACAGTTTTGCTTTTATTGAGATTGGGAAAAAAACCAAAATAGTTTTGAGCATATTTTCTTTTCAATTTACATGTGTACCTGTCAGAAGGAAAATCGAAACATATTTTTCTGAAAAAACGATGCCATGATGAAATTTTTAGTCTTTCATAAACGTGCTGTGATGCTGATGAATTTTTCAATTTCTTAGTAGTATCTTATTAAAAGAAGTTTTTACCTTTTTATTAAACATTAAAATTAAACTTAATAAATGTTTTGGTTTCCTTTTCAGTAACCAGATACATTTTTCGGTACTAGCGTTATAAAATTTTAGTTTCGATAATGAATTTTATTTGTTCATAATGTGCATCGTTTGGGAAGCTTTATACTTATAGTTTCTTTTCAATTTTAAATCGTATTTAAAGGATGGACAAATCTAAAAAGCGGAAATGCCACCTAAACGAGCAGCTGAAAAAGGAATTTCCATTCCTCATATCGAGAAAAGATTCCATTGTTTTTTGCAATATTTGCAGAGCAGAATTTTGCATTGGAGTTGGGGGCAGATCAGCCATAACAAAGCACTTAACCACCAACAATATAAGCAATCTGTAGATGTATTAGCTTCCAGTAGTAAACTGACAAGTTTTATGAATCCTTCGAATTATTCAGGATATGATAGACAGTTAGCTGTAATGGAGGGAACATTTGTATTTCACACTATGTTTCATAATCAAAGTTTTCGTAGTATGGATTGTACAATTAAATTATTGATAAAGTTTCACAATGCTAAATTTTCATGTGCCAGGACAAAAAGCGAAGCTATTTTAAAAGCAGTATTTAAAAGTTACTGCGATAAAACGCTTAAAGAAGACTTGGAGACTGCTGCATTCGTCACAATTTTATCTGATGCCACAATGAAATTAAATTGTATCCAATACTCGTGCGACATTTTAATGTAACAAAGGGCATTCAAGTAAAACTATTAAATTTAGAATCTATTGAGGGAGAGGCGAGACCTCTGAAATGTTGTCAAACCATTTATACAGAGCTATAAATGAAAATAATTTGAAATACAAAGTTATCGCACTATCAGCTGATAATACAAATACCAATTTTGGTGGACAAAAACGCAAAGGCGTGAATAACATATATATAAAATTGCAAGATATGCTCCAAAAGAAAATATTAGGAATAGGTTGTAATGCACATATCTTATCAAATGCAATCAACACAGCATCATGTGCAATGCCAATTGATGTAGAAGTAATAATCAGTACAATTTATTTATATTTTAGTCGTTTCACTGTTCGTGTAGCAAATTTAAAACAATTTTGTGAAGAAGCTTATATCGAATATAAAAAACTTTTAGGATATTCAAAAGTAAGATGGCGTGCCCTTACACCTGCTTTAGAGCGTGTTCCAAAATTGTTTGAACCTCTCCGTACATATTTTTTAAGTTTAGAAAAATGTCCTAAAGACCTGGAACTATTTTTCAACAATGAAAAATCTGAGATAATCATGTATTTTGTACAAAGCCAAGCAAATATTTTTCACAAAGCAATTCAAAAGATTGAAAATGAACACATTTCAAGTACAGAAGTCAATCTTATTTTGAGTGACTTTGTCCTTCAATATAAATTACGATTAGAAGAAAAATTTCTTCCTTTATTTATAAAAAAAAATTGTCGGAGTTGGAGGTATCAAATCCAGGCATAACTTAAAAGGTTATCAAAGATGTGCAGAAATTTTACCAAACATGTATTGAATATATCGAAGAATGGTCTGAAATAAACTTTTCAGTAAATATGGTGTTTTTTCCCTTAATCGCAAGTAAATTGGACAGATATTGAATCTTGTGTTAAGCTTTTATCTGAAGAAATGCCAGATATTAAAATTGATGACAATTGCCTGTTTGAAGAAATTAGAAGACTAAACCTATTTTTGAATCCTGAAAAATTAATACAATGGGAAAAGCAACTCGTATACGATTATATTGAGAAAAGATGGGTAGAAATATTCAGCCATTTTAAAAACGAACATATTCCATGTGAAAATTTATTTATTCTTGTTCAATTTACGCTGTGTTGTCCTGAAACTAATGCAATTGCGACCAAAAACAGCAACGCATGAACATTGCTAATGAGATGTTAAACTCTGTCCGCGACGAACCAAATTTGCTCCAGAGGGTCATAACTGGTGACGAATCGTGGGTTTATGGTTATGACGTAGAAACCAAAGCTCAATCATCTCAATGGAAGCTGCCGCATGAACCAAGACCAAAAAAAGCGCGCCAAGTTCGGTCGAATGTGAAAGTTTTTCTGACAGTTTTCTTCGATTGCAGGGGCGTGGTGCATCATGAGTTCTTGCCACAGGGAAGAACGGTCAATAAGGAATATTACCTGCAAGTTATGCGCAATTTGCGCGAAGCAATCCGCCAGAAACGCCCGGATTTGTGGGAGAACAAAAATTGGCTTTTGCACCACGATAACGCCCCTGCTCACACATCGTTGCTTGTGCGCGACTTTTTGGCCAAAAACAACACACAAATGTTGCCGCAGCCACCGTATTCCCCAGATCTGGCCCCCTGTGACTTTTTCTTGTTTCCTAAACTGAAGAGGCCCATGAAAGGACGACGTTACGCTACGCTTGACGAGATAAAGACGGCATCGAAGGAGGAGCTGAACAAGATTAAAACAAGTTGGGTAAACAGACCTACGCTCATGTCAGAAGGGTTTTGTATTCAATTTACAAAATGCAGTCACCAGATCGAATCAAATCAAGAAACATGTCAAAGACGATTTTATTGGAGAAAATATGAAATTCGAAGATCATACTAGTTTTAACAAAGTTGAACGAATTTCGACTTCTGAGGTTTTTGGTCATAAATATCTCCCTTGATAATTATTTCAGATGTCCATCCGCGACGGAGGTAACACATTTTGCATGTATTTCCCCCCTGTGCCCCCACTGAAGCAAAAACTGACAGTTTAACAACTGTTTTCAAAAGCTCCCATGAAAACTTTCATTTCATACTCATATCGGCTACGTTTGGGGGGCCACTCTCCTGTACTGAAATCATCGATTCATGGCCAATTTTTTCGAATCCTAGAATGGTTACAAAACCCTTTTGCTAGGAGCTCTCTCCCACCTCCTTGACTTGTTTCACTTGTGAGCATTAATTGTAGGTACTCATCTTCAGTCATTCATTAAATTGAATCAAGTGTTCAAAGCATGCACCTTAAACGTTGAAGTTGGGAAAAAATAACTCAAAATTATTCAATCTTCGCATTTAAAACAGCCACAATTTGGTTTTACGATTACTGATACCACTACCTAAACCGATTCTCAAAGATATACATAACACCCATCATTCCTGAAAATTTCATGCAAATCCTAACAAAACTGTAGTGGCTGAGTCGGTAAAAAGCGCATGTTGTTCCATAGCCATATGTTGCCATAGTAATAAATGCAGCGCATATTGTTCCATAGTAATACAGGAAAGTTCAAACCGCTATAACTTCGCTAAATATGATTCAATCTTTATGAAACTTACAGGATAGATCAATCTTATAAATAGACATCTACGTACTGAATTCTATTGAATTTAAGGGTACCGTTAAGATTTTATTCAAGAAAACATAAAATCGATAAATCATACTATTACTAACAAAGTTGAGTGAATTGCGACTTCTAATGTATTTGTTGTTGTTGTACACACCAAGACCTACATTCCTGATTTTTTTCAGATTTTTCGGATCACAGGTGTCCAATCGCGAGGGGGGGGGGACACACATTTTCCGTGTATTTCCCCTCCCTGTGCGCCCCTTGAAGCAAATTTTGCCAAACTAAAACCTGTTTTGAAAAGTTCTCATCAAGACCTTTCATTTGATACCCATATCGGCTACCTTCAATGAAATTTTTTTTTCGAGGGGTCACTCTCCTGTATGGGGAGACCCCCCTTAAATACCTTAGAAAAATTTTTTTTTAGTTGAACTTTGAAGAGATCACCACTTCACACCTACGCACAAAATTTGATGTTTCTAGCTTAAGTAGTTTCCGAGAAAAACTGCTGTGACACACGGACGGACGGACGGACGGACGGACGGACAGACGGACAGACTGGTCGCGAAACTAGTAGGGTTTTGTAAAATTATTTTACAAAACCCTAAAAAATGATTTTTTGAAGTGCTTCGAAGATTGGAAAAACCGTTGGCACAAGTGTATAATATCTCATGGGGATTACTTTGAAGGGGACAAAATAGATATTCATGAATAAATAAATAATTTTTGAAAAAAAAACAAAATTCGCGATATTTTTTGAACACACCTCGTATAACGAGTATATTGTTAGAAGATGATACATTGATAAAAAATATTGATTCAATTGATAAGTACTCATTTACATAATAAATGAATACATGTATAAGATTTTATCAAGAATAATTCAACTTATATTATTTTATGTAGCTTTTGTTTACATTTATCATGTAGTGTATTATTTTTTCAATGAATAAATTGAGTTTTTAAGGTAAATTTCTCGAGAGAAATTTACCTATTGCGGAGAGCATCATATATATATATATATATATATATATATATATATATATATATATATATATATATATATATATATATATATATATATATATATATATATATATATATATATATATATATATATATGTATATATGGGATATAACGAAATTTGTGACCACGCTAGAGGTTGCAATTATGCTCCGATTTTCACCAAACTTTCTGAAAAGGTGTATTGGATTAATATCTCGGTTAAGTTCGTGAACCAGCTATATCAGCTGAGCAAAAACAAAATGGCGCCCATTTTAGACGAAAAATCGTGATTTCTGCTCTGACCAAAGTATAGCTCCGATTTGGATGAAATTTGGTACAAAGGTTCACTGGTGTATGTGATGAATCTCACAATAAAAAATGCAAAGTCGGTACGCCAGAAACAAAATGGCGGCCGCTCAAAGGTCGGAAAACGTTCAAAATTGTGTTGTTGTAATAGTGGTCAAAGCTTTCAACAGATTTTCATGAAATTCGACATTTAGATAGAAATTATGAATATCTAAAGTATTGCGTGAAAATTTTGGAGGTCAGGTCACAAAAAGGAAAATGGCGGCCAGTTGAAACTCAAAACTTCAAAGGCTTCTAAAAGTCGCAATTTTAGTCTGATGTATATGAATCTTGGATTCAAGATAGGCATTACTTAGATCTACAATTTTTTATATTTTGGTGATCATGCATGTGCAAATTTCAAAATGGCGGCGTTATAAATATACGTTTTTTTCAGGTTTTTGTGGCGCCCTAGCGGTCACACTTTCCAGCGGATTTTGATGAAACTTGAGATTATGGATCTCTGTACTATGTTCTTGTATTATGCAGAAAATTATTAAAATTGAATGAAAAATAAAAATTGAATTATTTTGCCCTGTCTAGAGTGAAACTCCGATTTGAATGAGATTTGGCACATTGATTGATGAGGTCCTAGCCCACAAAGATTCATAATTGTCCAAAATCAAATGCATGCATTCAAAACGGCGGCCCCCAAAGGTAAGGAACAAGTGCAATTCGCTATTTTAGTAGCAAATGAAATAATGAATTTTTTCCATGGAAACGTTTTAAATGACTTATCTTGAACGTATTTATAAGTCAGAATATTTTTTAAATATTGTTAAAATATTTTTAACAATACCCTGAAAAATTATAAAATCGCGACTTGTCTGTCTGTCTGTTTGTTCGTGTGTCACAAGTTTTCTCGCAAACCACATGAGCTAGAATGAGGAAATTTTCTACATAGGTAAAAAGTGGTGCCTCTTGAAATTTGCAGTGTAAGAACATATTTTAAAGTGTTTAAGGGGGCTTCCCCATACAGGGGGAGGACTTAAACATTTTCTTTATTTCTGTAGCCCTCTAGCAGCCAAGTTTCTCAACAGATTCCGATAAAACTTGAAATTATAAGTTATTAAGGCAAGTTAATTTAATTTTATTATGCAAATCGGATGACAAATAAAAAATTCGAAAATTTACAGCTTAATAATTTTAGCAGCGGTTTTCAATAAAAATTCAAAATAATGGCCCCTGATGGTTTAGAAAAGAATCGAAAATATATATATTAATGGCAATGCAAGTGCTGATTAAACTTTTATGGAAATCTTTTGAAATTAACTATTTGAGCTATTTAAGCCAAAAAGTTATAACCTTTGTTTGACAACCACTGTCAAATGTATAAACAGCAAATGTGAGAAGGGCGAAACGAGTATAAATATGTGTATAACAATTTATTACCCGCCGATTTTCAATATGTAATCCATACGTGTGCAACTCAATTTAATTAGCAAAATATTTGCGCCTCTATGAAGGGTCTCCAAATACGAACGGTGGCAGATCTTTTCTGTTAATAAATACCCATGTAGTGCTACAAAAATTGCAATAAGAAGTCCAGTAGTAGATAAGCCAATTTCTTTTTCGAAACCTTACGCTACATACGAGAAATTTACCTTTCCGGCTGGTGCTGCCAACAGGGATTTTTTGTATTTCATGGGGTCCTCCTTTTTATTGTAAATAAGTTGGTCACCTTAATAATAGTCAACATTGTACTTAGTTACGCCACTGGGTGTTTAAACCTCAATTCGCATTTGGACCTTCATGAGTTTTTCTATTGTGGAGAATGCGGAAGTACATGAACATTTGAGTGACCAAAGAGAGAGATTAAGAACTGTGTAAATCACTTGTAGTATCCAATCGAACTCGCTTATAGCGGCCACGAGATATAACGAACACTTGGCTATAGCGAACGAAAACCAAAGTCCCCTCCAAATTATTAAAAAATACATGTATTTTTGTTCGGTTATTACAAACTCGGATATAAAGAACTCTCGGCTATTGCGAACGTAGGGTTTTGCCTAATGGAAAGAATTTCCTCGGATATAACGAACCATCGGTGATAAAGTGACTGGAAACTGATACATATCTTCTTTTGTTTGGAGCAAATTCATTACATATGTACATACATATTAATAGAAATTCAATTTGAAAAACATCAGTTTGTTGTTTACAATCGATTGTGCGGCATTTACAGTTTTCCAAGTAGTGCTTGCATTCGTCTCGAATCCAATTGTCTTTGTGTTGTATAGAGCGGTGACAAATTTATATTTAAATAATATTAGTTATTTGTTTATGCTAGATAGTGCTATTTGAATTTTCCATAATGACAACTAAAAGGAAGTCAATTGATCTGAAAGATAAATTGGAAATAATCGAAAAATTACAGAGTGGCTATGCAAATGCACGAATTTGTCGGGAATATAAACTATCAAAGTCGACAGTGTCTACAATCTGGGCACAAAAGGAAAAGTACCTAGCCGAAAGGCTAAATTTTAGACCAGTTGCAAAAAAGTTAGGGCAGCCAGAAAGACCCGATATCGATGCCGTCTTATTAAAGTGGTTTGTGTCGAAACGCAATCAAAATGTTCCAATTTCTGGGCCTTTTTTACAAAAAAAGTGGAACAATTTCCATCTTTAAATGCCTCATGTGAAGATTTAGCAGTAAATATGGGGGCTTTTAACTGTTCAAGAGGCTGGATTGATCGCTTTAAAAAACGACATTCCATTCAAAGCGGAAAATGTCATGGAGAAAGTGGATGCGCATCCTTAGAGACGACAGGCGAGTGGCTTGCAACAATTTGGCCAAGTATGAACTCAGTTTTTGTTTGTGATTTCTACCGAAGGGAATTGCTATTAAAACTAATAGATGCTTATGACAGAAAGGATGACTTTAAAGTATCAATCACGAAAGCTATATTGATGTTGGTTAGTGCTTGGCGGGATGTTACCAAAAATACGATTGTCAATTGTTTTCAACATGCTGGGCTTAAAGCAGATGTGACAGAGGATGATATTACTCTTGCCGAGTGGATTATAGCAAACGAAAGTGAAAGCGAAGACACAACATTATCTCAATGGGCAGATACCATTTGCATTTCCGATTTCAATGAATTTGACTTAAACGTATACGACACAATTGATGAACATGTGGAAACTGCTGAAAACTTAGATGATATTGGCTTGATACACTCAATATTCAAAGAAGCTGATGAAAATGAGTGTGAACATGAAGAGGAGTCAGAAATTGAAGAAAATTTACCTACATTACAGGAAGCACGTTCTGCTATGAAGACTGTAAAGCACTTCACACAGATAACCTACCCAGAAAACGGTGAACTTTTGGCCGTTGTTGATATCCTCGATAAAAATATAAACCAAGAAGCCCTAAAAATGCGAAATATTCAGAAAAAAGTCACAGACTTCTTCCGACCAAATAATTAGACTCCAGTCAATACCAGAACGAATTCAAATTATTTTTTCATACAAATGATCTTAGAAATGTATTTAGTTATGTTTATTTTCTATGCAACAAAATAGTAAATACATATGTATAAATGTTGCATAAATTGGTTTTCATTCAAATCACCTTACAATGTATGTAGTGCAAACGATCGGATGTAACGAACCTCGGATATAACGAACGAAATTTTTGGTCCTTTGGAGATTCGTTATAACCGAGTTCGACTGTACGTATGAAAAAATGACCTGAAAATTTTAAAACAATCATAGGAATATACACACTCGTCCTTCTCTGGATATGACATTCTAGGTAATTTCAAAAATTACTTAACCGCGCTTATATAAGACAACTAAGCGTTTTGAACCAAATCGTATAATCATTGTGGAGCAAAACTGTTTACAATCTCAACTTAAGATGTCTACGCTTTGCTTAAAAAGTATCTTAAAGTGAAGAAACCAACTTATCGTAAGGCATTTACTATTCAAAGAAAGGAGTGTATTACGATTGAAAAGCCAGAATGAATGATCTCGAATATTTCAAGTTTAAGTTGAAGAAATCTCTATTGAAAATACAGCAACTAGTCCTGAAAGGCAAATTTCATAGTACGACATGATTGCTTTCTAGTACAGTTCAAAGAAAGTAGGAAATAGCTCCAAAAGGCGCAAAATATGAAGATTTATTTATGGACTCTATAAAAAAGTAGAAAGAAAGAAACAAAATGATCCTAGGTCAGGCAAAGTTGTACTTTGAGTGCACTGCCAATGAGGTGTAACCTACAGATTTTTTAAACTCTTTGAAGGGATTGATTTGCTTCTATATTCCATTTGCCAGTGGTAACGCAAAATTAAAAATAATAAATCGTTTATCAGCAAACGCTATAAAAAATCATTTATAAAACAAGTTGTTGTAAATCATCCTAAACACATGCAAATGTTACTGCTTTTTTGTTTCCCAATAGCTCAAACAAGATTAAAATTATACAATTATTCAAAATACAGTAAAAATTCCCCCAAAGGCAGTTTTCAATCAAAATTGCGAGGCACAAACTATGATGTTAAACATCGAAGCATTGGAACAATCCACTCATAATAAATGAGTAGATACTACAAAAATTTTAATATACGATTTTGATCAAATTGAAAGCAATTTTGAAGAGTTCCATGTAATCCGCGCTCCTACTTTGTACTTGGGCATGTTTAGTCTGATTCTATGAGATGGAAAAGGATCAAGATGTTAGATGGTACGTGCATAACAACATGTAATACTTGAACCCAACTTTGTTTATCAGGATTTCATCCTTTATCATATTTACCACTAAAAATTTTTGTAATAAATCCCCAATTCACATGCACTCAAAAACTTCATCGGACACGTGTAAAATCATAACAAATTGCAATAAAATAGACTTATTTTACCTGAACTCAAAGAAAACAGTAACGAAATCAACAAGAACTGAACAACCAACAATTCAATCTTTTGCAATCGCATTGCGTAAACACAAACTTTTGTCATTCTCATCAAAAGTATAAAACAGACTAAACTGTAACACTATTGCGACAATTTTAATATTTTCATACAAAATTTTCAATTCCGCTCAATCCAATTAGAGCAATAATATTATAGATTCCGGCATGAATCGAATGAACAATCAACATACAAAGTGATAATTGTGTAAAAACAATCGGCAAAAAAATTAAATAATGAGGATTAAGTGAGTGTCACTGGTTTTTCTAACCGGTCTCACATCCACATGTTTCATACGGTGACTCAAGTGGACCAATTTCCGAGTCGAAGATTGTTACGTTTTAACCCCCACGGAACAAAACCAGTGATTCCCCAAGGCCTACAGAACAAATACCAGAAAAATATGGACTATAAATCTGAACTGTAGTGTTTTTAAAAAACGAGTAAATTAAATTCGTATAATTCGTAGGTACAAAAGAATATCAATGAAATGTGTAATTGTGCATCAAATTTCAAATTTTTGAAAATTTATGTTGTCTAATTACACATGTATGCCAATAATGAAAGAAAAGATATGGACAAGAGAATTCATTTTAGCGAATGCACATTTAAGAGTTAGAACTAAGAAAAAATCCGGGAGAAACATTATTGCTCACATATCGTTCAATTCATACAATTTGCGCGAGCGTTCAAAATTAATGATATTATCTATTTAATCCAACATTATCCGGAACCATAACTTCTCCTACATAGACATCTACCTGTAATTTCCGGTTGAGTAATTCTAGGGCAATTTTTTGCCAGGTGTATAACTATAAATTAAAATCTGAAATATTAATGTGAAAAAACAAACTCCATCGCAATTGCAACATATTATATGCGAGTTAACATACATATGTATCAGGGTCCGAGTAATTCAGCCAATTTGTGCCCTTTCAAGGTTACTAACTTTAGTAACGAAGAAGTAATTTCAGAATTCATTGACTTTAGAGGTTACTTTTTAATGCAGAAAATTGTTGACCTTTCGATATAATGATGATTCACTTTTGTCAACATGTTTTCCGATTAAATCATTATTTGTTTTATACGTTTATGTGTGAAAGATATAAACATCCGGCTTTTAAGTTAATTTTAAGCAGACAATACTGATTCTGCGAATAGAGCATATTAAAGCTGAAAAAATTATGACCCCGGAAAAATGATTTTTAGTGAATATATTCGTAGTTATTGCGAATTGCGTGTCTTAAGATGGTGAAATAGATTGTAAGTGGAAAATTTTTCTTTATTGTTTTCAGTAATTGATGAAAGCC
Organism: Odontomyia ornata; assembly: GCA_963969285.1. NCBI lineage: Eukaryota > Metazoa > Arthropoda > Insecta > Diptera > Stratiomyidae > Odontomyia > Odontomyia ornata. The sequence goes on along the minus strand of OZ017741.1, from coordinate 182,465,492 downwards.
TATTATAGGTATGGTTACATTGAAATTCAATTAATTAATAATATGACTACCCTAAGAACTCTTACATTCCAGTACACATGCCATTATCTTGCATATTTGTGCGCACGTTTCCTACACATTTAAAAATATTTGAACCTTAATATGAAAATTTGGGGTGTAATTTAGGCTGCCTCCTCATGGTATATCCTGTATAATACTAAATGACTTGGTCCAATGCGACCAGGCACTGATAACTAGACTACGAATAGGACAATAAATTGGAACCAATGCTATGGACTGCAAGATATATTTTGAACTAACTTGTATAGCATGCCAAGGTGAAACTCGTGTTCAAAAGGCTTAAATCCAAGTATTATAAGTTAGCACGTTCTCACGGTGCAAATTTTGCTGACACAACTCCAACTTCATGGAAATACTCGTACCTGAAACCGCCAACGCCGCAGTTCCCATGCATTAGCTTGAAATTGATTTTATTGTTAGATTTTAGTTAGTAGTTAATTAGATTCTGAACAATAAATACGGGCTCCAGCCCTGAAACTATTTTTAGGGCTTTGTAAAATAATTTTACAAAACCCTACTAAAATCGCGTCCTGTCCATCTGTCCGTCCGTCGGTGTGTCACAGCACTTTTTCTCGCAAACTATTGTACTTCAGCTAAAAACATCAAATTTTGTATGCAGGTGTAAAGTAGTGCTCTCTTCAAAGTTCAACTACAAAAAAATTTTATAAGGCATTTAAGGAGGTCTCCCAATATAGAGGAGTTTTTACGCGATAAAACTTTCTCGCGAAGATATCTCAACCATACCTTCTGACTCCGGCCGGGGCGTTTTGGGTCCCGGGTCGCTCCGTCGGAGACGGGCGTGGGCGCCACTCGTCTACCCGTGAAGTTATCACCCCAAGCCTCGAGACGAGCTTGGCTCGCGCCGGAGTCTTCACTTTTAGGGAAGAAACGAAATCGCTAGCTTAGACAAGGAGGACAACACACGTGACTACTCCTGCGACAATTCTGCACTCTAACTATCCTAGATCCTCTTATACGTGAAATTAAGTTCCCCGAGAGCTGGAACTCACACTAAACAAAACCTAGGTATACCCAGCACTTGCAGATTATTGAGGCGGGAAATGGGCGCCTTGAAATTTCTTCAATCACTCCCGAACCAAGTATCACCGAGAGTAGGAATAAAAGCGATTCTCTGTAAATTCAGAAATCATTCTTATTTTAACAATTAGGTTTGTAACAACCGCAAGAATATATTTCTTTTTTTTTGTAAATTCGCTCCCATGGGAAATAACACTCAAGAGATTATGTTTAAATTCTAAACTATATTTACCTAAATTGTCTATTTCGACGACGGGGGCCCCCGGTAAGTTTTCTGCCTCAATCGTGTCCCGTTGCACGTTAGCCACGTGTATCCTGATGCAAGTATATTACGATTTCTCGTGGCGTGTCCGTGGCGACCCGATATTACGGTTTGTCGTCTTCGCGGAGGAATTCCCGGCGTTGTCCTTCTGATGAGAGTCACGTTTTTTTTTCCTCCAGTTTCACAAAATACTCCAGTCCCTGACTCGAGAATCCCTAGCTGGGATGACTTCCTTCGCTCGCTGCGGAACCTTCCCACATGGAGTCCAAGATGGAAAAGAGAGCCCTCGCTCACGATTCGGTCCGTCCTCGCCTTGGATGGGATTTCTTCGCCCCGTTGAAATTCTCTACGGTGAAGTTGGCCGCGACTTCTTAGACTCATAGGTTCTAGTACCATATTGCGTCTTGGAGCTCCAGATATCCGTGGCTCGAACCTTCTTGCTGCAAGTTTTTTTTCCCTGTGTTTTTTACATTAGTTTTGCTTATTTTCGATGTTGGTGGCCGTGCCTGATTGAGACTTCAAGAGTCTTCCGGTTGTTTTATTTTTTTGGGTGTGGGAAGATGTAAACTTGCTACGTAAACGTCCATATGATCACAAATAACACATTTTGATTACCGGTGGCGGTCACAACCACGTCTTCATTACGAGTAACTTCATTAAGTTTCGCCGCACGAAAACCGTCCATGCTGGCCTGAAGAGTGCAGGCAGGGCCATTTCAGAAATATACACGGTGCTGAATATTTCTTCAGCATTAACTGTGTTGCATCGCCTCCATCATCCAAAATCATATTTGGTAGCTCATTTTCAGCATTTGCATAATTATCGTTTCACCACCAAAAATCTCCTTCGGTCTCACCACGCCATGCGAATATCAGATAATCTGCTTCAGCTGACGTCGCAGCAACTTCATCCTGTGTGGAGTATATATTACAAGCCGCCCATCGAATCGTTGCATTTAATTCAACCAAGGTCTCGATTATAACTGCGTACCGCCAACGATACGTGCATTTTTCAACGTTTGGTCTTCGGAGGCAAACTTTCGCAGAACCATTATCTATCTTGCTAACTTACATTCTATGTTTACTCTCAGTATTAATAATGATTACAACATATCTCTAGTTACAACGTTTCCGATAATACTTGGCTCGGGTGATTCGGGTAAACTTTTTGCAGAGGCAAGTGCTGAGGTCTGGTAGGAATTTGTCCGTGACAATTCCCCCCCTACCTGAAGAGGATTTCCTTGAAATCCGTCCGAACCTAGTCAGTCTCGCAGCCTGTACCTTACTCAATCTTACAACCATCGTCTACTCGCCACTTTCTATTCCTTAAGCCTATTCTACCCTAAATATACGCTAGCGATTCTTAACCATGTAGGAAAACAAAGGAAAAAAAGTAAAAAGCCTTATTTTTTTTTTACGATAACCACCATAGAGCAGTGGGACACCCGTTTCGAGTAGAACCCCTATGCCTGTTTTGCATTTGGCATTTGACCATTAATTATAGAATAACTTCAACCCCCAATACTTCCGAATGCTTAACTAACACTACCACTAAAAACCCTATTATTTTGACTTCATCTTCTCTCAGTATCCACTTCTAAAACCTTAACTTCTCAGTCTAATGCTTTACCAACCCTCCTCATTATCTAAACTAAACATTTAAACCATTTCTAAAGTTAAATTCGGGCAAAAGGGAGAGCTATCAACCACCCTACTTCCAATTTTAGCCACCTGAAAAAAAAACGAGGCTCCAGCAGGAGAATCGCGAGGAATCCACCTGAAAAGTAAGTATAGTTGAACTCCCTCCCAAGCTATCTTCAAATGTGTATTAGGCCAATAGCACTCACGCCTTCCCAAATAAAACCGCAAAAAAAAACCTAATCTGAATTCAATCAAGAGGGAAAAAAGTGGATCCATAGCGACTCAAACACGGGGTGACCATTTACCATGTTAGACTATTACCACTATCTCCTTACTCCACTTAAGACCACTCCCCTGGGTCTTATTTTAGCCTACTAGATACCTCAAATATTGACTCTGTATAATTCCCACCTAACCTGCTATTCAACCTTAACTCCTAACTACTTCCTAGTAATCCCATCACCAAACTAGAAACTTGCTCAGCGAGAAGGAAAGTACGCTACCTTGAATCCTACAAAACTACAAAACCCGCCATCCCCTATAAACGGTATAACTTATACTAACCTACTTCTACTGCCTAACAAAACTAAAATCGTGCTTGCTTCCTCCTCTAGAATTTACAACTACATTGCAGCTTTATGCTATTCAAGCTTACGCACCTACCGACATCCTAAAGGTTCAAAAACACGGTATGAAGATCGCAAGGAGGACACAAACTGAGGAAAATGGATGTAAGCACAGCGCCCGCACGATTGCTGCGTCGAATCTAAGGAGGTAATCTTTTTACTTGTCAACGTATGCCCCGTCTGTTATGTCGTCTTATACGTTGATTATTCCCTTTTTACTGTACCCTATTAACACATTACCTCGGTTAAAGGAGGCCTTCTGACTATGATACGCTGTTTTTTTGCATGACAAAAATAGGCGACCACGTCGGTATACTCCAATTTCCTACTTTTTTTCCCGAATCGTCTCCTATCCGGGAGAAAGTACCTTACAGCCGCGGTGAGCTAGCACGTAGACCTAAGGAGGGTACAACCTAGGAAGGTTGCCATTCTCGAAACGTTGAACTGAGCCGAACGAACCCCAAAACGAACCCATCCTTCCATTCCCAATTTATCCCCCTCCCCCTTCGTCACCACGAAACAGTTTTTAATTTCACCCCACGTATGGTTTCAAATCTTTGGCGTGCCAGACACCCGCTTCACGTCCATCTGGATGTAGCAGCCTATACGTATACGGAGAATCTTTTCTTGTGATTTTGAACGGCCCCACATACTCCGGTGCCAATTTTGCCGAAAAGTATTGGGCTGCATCTGATACAGGGAAGATCCGCCTCCATACCATCTGATTGATTTGAAATGGAGGGTCCCGCTTCCGGAGATTATACCTCTGTGAGCTTTGTTGTGCTGCTTTTTCCAAGCGCCGTCGAATGTCCATTCGCATTCTTCCCCTCGTTAAATGAAGTTAACCCCTTCCGCGAAACAACCATGTCTCGCCCAAAGTTCGCAAAGTACGGAGTAACTTCCATTGCCTCGTGGGTAAACGTCCGTAACGCGCAACCGATCTTTGGCAGGCCTTTATCCCACTTTCGCTGATTTTCACCAACATACGACCTCAGCATACGTTTTATATTTTGATTAATGCGCTCTGCAGGATTTGCTTGCGGGTGGTAGAATGCCGTATACTGAATGGTAGTTCCATAAGATTCCCCTAGCTCTTGAAGCTTTTTTGACCGGAATTGTACCTCATTGTCGCATACTACGACTGCAGGCACTCCAAACAGCAAAAATACACTGCTGGAGACACCGGGTAGTACCGTTGTTTAATAGAGCTCGCCGATGTTTTTATCACATGTTCTACTACCGTGGTGCACCCAATACCTTCTCCCAACAATGAAAATTCTTCTTCCACCACTGACTTAAGTGAACCCTCTTCGGCCTGTGACAACCGTGATCTTCCCCTCAATACCTCACACGTTGCAATTGTTGCAGAGTCCCAGAGCCCATTACTAATGTCCAAAACAATCTTGAATCGTCTTAAGAAATCGACCCCCAAGATGAGTTCATGTGGTACCGCAGGTACCACTAGCAAGGTCAGCCAGCTTGTAGCCCCCTTAGCCCTTACCGGTGCCATCACTTCGCCTTCCACACCTATCTGGTAGTTATTGGCCAGCCTTATAGACACTTCCCCGATCTTTCCCAACTCTACCCTACGAGCTTCCAAAGCCTTCCATCCTTTACCTCCGACGATGGAATGTGTTGCCCAGAGTCTAACAAAGCCAACAACTGCTTCCCAAAAATGTCCACAATTATGTGACGGCGATCATCTTTAGCTGACTCTTCTAATGCGAAATCCACTCTTCCTACAGTTGCGACTTCCTTATCAAGCCATCTCGTACTCATTTCGCCGCTTAATGAGTACGGCCCCCGTTTCCCGAAGTTCCTGCCTTCGGTTGGTTTCCGAAAAATCCTCCTCTGCTTTGCTCTCGAGTCCGTCCCGTCGTATTTAGAGAACAAGAGGGACAAATGACCTTAGTGACACCCTGTCTTCCACAACCAAAACGTCTTCGAGGTTCCCGGCAAGTTCGCGACATATGACCGAAACCGTTGCAATTCCAGCCTTTTGTCCCAGATGTAATTGATTGTACCATCAAGACGGCACCTATGCTCTTCCTATTGTAACCGAAATCGGGTTTCAAAAGCCTTCTTGTTTTCTGAGAAGGTGGTGGCACAAACGATTCCACTCTCACTCAAGTGCCTTCCAACTTGCGGCCGAGGCTTACCAGCTCTGCAATCGATACTACGGTTACAAGGCTCAGCTGGGTCTGATAAAACGGAGATATATTTTTCAGAATCCTCCGTCATTTCTTATCTTCCGAGCATTTCGACGATAAACGACGGAAAAGGCCGTCCATGACGGTAACATAAACCCCAATAGACTCGTCTTCTCCCTGAGTCCTGTTTCAGATTTCCTCCCACAGTTACTCATCGTAGTCAGGAGGAAGAAATTCAGCCCTAAGCTCTCACTGAACATCATCTCAGTTCTCACATTTCGCTCTAATTGCTCGAAACCATGTAAGAGCCTTCCCCTCAAACAAAAACGTTGTCGACTGAAATAGTCTCGATTTTGAAAGTCCTTTAGCCAACCGGAACTCCTCAACTCTCTCTAAAAACGCACTGACAGAGGCAGGATTTTCCCCTGAAAAGCGTTCATCCCACTTCGTGATATCATGCCCTTTTGCACCTTCCACCTCCACCACAGGTGTAGAACTTCTTAGCCGATTCTCCACCCCAATAGCCCCCTCCTCCGCCATGGTGTCCAGGTCCACTTCGTCTGTATCACCCATAGCTTTGTCCAGCGCTGACCCCATAGCCATTAGTAGCCGCTGTTTTAGTTTTGCCACTTCTGGTCCTGGCTCTGTCACCTAAGACATCAACTCTATCAGCCTTAATCCAAACTCTCCTTTAGCTACCAATTTAAAGCACTCCTTACTTTTTATGCTTCCCTCAAAAGCCTCTTCCAAGGCCTCGACTTCCTCCACCTTTCGAGTTACCGCTGCCAAATCCTCTTCAAAACTTGAAAGGGTATTCCTTGTGACACAAGGAAATATTTTGCCTCGTTCGAGTCCCGTTGCACGCTAGCCACGTGTATTCTGATGAAAATATATTATGATTTCTCGAGGCGTGTCCTTGGCGGCCCGATATTTTTGTTTGTCGTCTTCGCGGAAGAATTCCTGGCGCGGAAGAATTCCTGGCGTTTTCACACTCGAGTTCCAAAAAATAATCCAGTCACCAACTCGAGAATCCCTAACTGGGATGACTTCCTTCGCTCGATGGCGTGACCTTCCCACACGGAGTCCAAAACGAGAAAGAGCTCCCTTCGCTCACGATTCGGTCCATCCTCGCCTTGGATGGGATTTCTTCGCCCGTTGAAATTCCCTTCGGTGAAGTTGGCCGTGACTTATTGGACTCATAGATTCTAGTACTATCATGCGTCTTGCAGCTCCAGATATCCGTGGCTTTGCTGCAAGTTTTTTTTCTAGGTTTTTTGAATAAGTTTTGCTTATTTTCGATGTTGGTGGCCGTGTCTGATTGAGATTTCAAGAGTCTTCCGGTTGTTTTATGTTTATTTTCTCCAGCAGTAGGTGTTATTGGGTGCGGGAAGATGTAAGCTTGCTACATAAGCATCCATATGATCACAAATTACACATTTTGATTACCGGTGGCGGTCACAACAACGTCTACATTTCAAGTAACTTCATTAAGTTTCGCCGCACGAAAACCGTCAATGCTGGCCTGAAGAGCGCAGGTAGGGTCAATTTCAGAAATATACACGGTGCATTCCAATCCTTCCAATACTTGTGCGCATCCTCTTCCGACTTCACCATATCCGCAAATGACCATTTGCTTCCCGCCAGACATAACTTTTATTTAAGTGACGGAATCCAATACGTTCATAACTGGGACTGTTAACTTCTCAGATTCTGATAGCTAGTACACTCTATCTATCCCAATGATGCTTCCCCCTACCATGTATTTAAACATTATAAACGTGGCTTGATATTTCTTCAGCATTAACTGTGTTGCATCGCCTCCATCATCCAAAATCATATTTGGTACCCCATTTTCAGCATTTAAGCAATTATCGTTACACCATCAAAAATCTCCTTCGGTCTCACCATGCCATGCGAATATCGGATAATCTGCTTCAGTCAATGCCGCAGCAACTTCATTCTGTGTCGAGTATATATAACAGGCCGCCCATAGAATCGTTGCATTTAATTCAATCAAGGTCTCGATTAAAAGTGCCGTATGTGCATTGATATGTGTACCGTCAACGATACGTGAATTTTTCAACGTTTGGTCTTCGGAGGCAAACTTTTGCAGAACCGTTATCTTTCTACCTAACTTACATACTATGTTTACTCCTAGTATTAATAATGATTACAACATATTTATATTAACAAAGTTTCCAATTATACTTGGCTCGGGTGATTCTGGTAAACTTATTGCAGAGGCAAGTGCTGAGGTCTGGTAGGAATTTGTTCGTGACAGCTTCATCATGCAAAGTCGAAAATAAACATAGCAGCTTGTTATTTTTTGATTTTTAACGAAACTGCCGAAATATCTTCTCCCAATTAAAAAAAGAAGTTCCTGGTTTCCGATCTTGGAAATTGATGGGTTTAAAATCGTCGGGCAGCTCAGTTTGGTTTTTTTATTGTTCTTACAGAAGTGAGACTATGTTCTCGTCTAAGTTTTAGGCATAATGGCACACTGGTGAGCCAGTTGTTCATTATGGTGTTTCTTTTCGAGGCACTAACTGTAGATATAAGCTTTTCAACATAGTACTGTGCTGCGGGAATATTTTTGGGTGAACCAACTGTGCCCGTATAAGGAACTGCTCCAACTTATATTTCGTAGCATTGTCACACATCATAATCAACTCCATGCCGTATTTGCCTAGCTTACTAGGAATATGCATATTGAATGGGCAGCGCTCCCTGAAGCCCATCAACTGCTCGTCGATAGTAAGATACGAAATCGGCTTGTAATACTTTCAACAGCTTGAAAGCAAAATCTCCCATATTCTCCAAACTGGTGGTGGTTTATCCGTTACTCTATTGTCAAATCGTAAACAGCTATTGAGAAACTCAAATCAGTTACTATACAGGGACCGTATACTAAGTAACCGAACTGACCTCAGGAAATTTTTATTGGTAAAATATGTACAATATTTCTCTAGAAATCTTCAAAGTAGTCCCCATTGGAGTTGATAACATGCTGATACCGAATTTTTCATTCCCCGAACGCTCCCTGGAAGTCGGCAACCTCGATGCTGTCTAGAGCCCTCGTCGTAGCACGTTGAACGTTTTCCAGAGTCCCGAACCACGTCCCCTTAAGGTGTCTCTTGATCTCGGGGAACAGACAGAAGTCCACTGGTGCCATATCCGGGCTGTTTGAACTCTGGTTTGGTTTGCAGTCGATCAAGTATTTCCGAAGCGAGAGCAACACGACGCTCCTTTTGCTCATCAGTCAGGTGTTTGGGTACCAGCTTCGTGCAGATCATCCTCATGCGCAGATCCTTCTTAATAATGTTGTGAACGGTCATCTTATCAATCCTAACCTCATCTGCGATAGCCCAAATGCTCAGACAACGATCATTGTTCAACACATCACGCACTTTTTGCACATTTGTGTCCGTGTGACTCGTTGATGGAGGGCCGACGTGCTGTTTGTCATGGACGTCATCGCGGCCCTCCCGGAAATTTCCGTGCCACTGAAACACTCGAGTTCTGGACAGAGCATCCTCACCGTAAGCCTCTTGAATCATTTGAAGAGTTTCCGTGGCCGTTTTCTTGAGTTTGACATAAAATTTGATGCTAGCGCGTTGCTCGATCGTACGCTCCATTTTCACTCCGGCAACGTAACTGAACACGCACTCCGCTCTTGCTCGATGCTATCTCTCCAAGCGCTTGGAGGCAACTGCTGCAGCCCGGTTCCCTTTACCTAGACCCCCACCACTACTACAGCACCAGATACCGGTTAGCAGACGCTTTGACGGCGCGGTTACTTACTATACAGACCCTGTATAGCGTTGCACTAAATGGGCTTTTTCACACGGGAATGGTACTCACCCATAGTAAAACAGGTTTCGCGCTTACACCCTTATGTTTACACGTTGCATAGTTCACCCAAGCTAATTTTGTATACGATACACGTCTTGCGAGTGTATGTATCAAAGGATCATTTGATCGTTAAACATCGTGCGGACAACATGAAAGCGAAGACAGAGAGCAAGCGATTGAGAATTGATGTTTTAGCCTTGAATTGTGCACGAGGTAATAATAACTGGAGTGAAAAATGTATTTTATGATTGTTAAAGTTTGTTGGTTCAAACTTCAATTGGATTTATCTGAATCCTCCATGTTTTTTCGCTTTCTGAAAAATATATTCCAAATTTGAATATCTTTTTTAGTCGCATATTTTTCTTGATGTGTTGTAAATTTACTTATTATAATGTGATTCTATGAAGATTATGCGTACTGTTAATTTTCTATTGATTTGCAATAGGCAATTTAAATTTATTGAAATCGTGATACTCGTCGTGTTGTTTCCTGAAATTGAACATGGCTTCCGCTTTTATAAATTTATTAAATAACGCGTAGCTTCTCGCGTCCACGCATCCATTTTTGCACGCAAATTAAAGAAAGGCAGTCGTTTCATGACGACTACCTTCTCCACCGAATGTTCACTTCGGAATGATTACCGGAGTTTGTATAAAATTTCCCCCACCAAATGATCAACGAAATGCGTTTGTGATGTGCGTAACGCTCGTTCATCCTTAAAAAATGTTGGCGTGTTTTTACCATCAGGTTCCCTCAATGCCTCTCACTCTTCCTTCCCATATAACCTGTTTAACGCTCACTTTTCACGCTGCGTATGAAAAAGCCCAATGTGTTTCCTGAATATTTTTCGTCAAATAAAATATGTGTTGATAGATGATTACTTTTCACACCCGCACTCAAAATTATGAGGCCAGAGATGGCTTTATTTCTGCCATGCAAGTTTCGCTAACAGTCGGATTGTTTTGGATCTTATATTTCTCTTTTTTCTGTTCAATTTCTACGTTTGTGGTAAAAGCACCTTTTCTTCAGAAAAAAAAATAGTAAAAAGCACTCCAAAACTTCGAATGTGTAATTAGTTTGCGGTGTCGGGCCTGGACGAATATGAACCACGTTTATAATTGAGGTTTTAATTTTTTATGCACAGCTTTGAGTTTTCGAAACAAATCCACTCTTTCCTGTTAATCCTTCTTCTGGTATCAATAGAATTGGACCATTACTATTCTCTATGTTGTCGACAACTATGTTTTCTGAAGTTTTTGTCGGTTTTCCCTTCATACGGTTTGCAGACAACTTTTTGCTTCTTTGTTTTGAAGCTAGCTCCATTTTGCGAATAGCTTCTTCTATTTTATTCTCCCCAAATTTTGGCGGAACATGTTCATCATCGAAGTCACTATTAACATCACTCTCTTAATTCAAGACTACATCTCCTTTTTTGGATGAAACCATTTGAAGCAAATCCATAATCTCGTTTTCGACAAGAAACTGTTTGCCTTCCATTTCTAGAACAAAGCGGTACCTACTGTAAATATTGGTATTTAGAAAACATAAAAAAAACGCACAATTTAAAAAAATGAGAGGATTAAAATGTGCGTTTGTTGGTAAATATAAGTCATTAAGACGAAGGCTATTTGCTCTATAAATGGTATACATTCGTCGAAACGATGAATAAAAATTATGAGTATTACCAGACATTCGTCTAAACGACGAACAAAAAATTATGTGTGTTGCTAGACATTCATCGAAATGACGATGTGAGTTTTACACTTCACTTACTTGACTGGCTGGAGTAGTAGTCACGATGCTCTCACCTTGAACTCAAATAAGCAACTAAATGCCGGAAGCACTGCTGAAAGCGAGAGTGCGTGCGCAGCCTGCTCAAAGAGATACAGTCGGAATAGTTTGACTGTTCGTCGATTCAACGAATGTCTGGCATTCTACGGTTAATCTCAGTGCTGGCGCGCTTTAGACAAAAAAGGCAGTTTCGAACGATTTTTTTGGTTTTCGGTTATCTTTTAAACATTATTCTGTTTTTCCAAATTCGCATTCTTAAGGGAACTAGAATGGTCATATGTTGGAAAAAATGTGGAAAAAGGAGATAACCAAGTTTATACAGGCACCTGTGGCTATCTATCAGAAAAATTTCATTGGTGGTTGTTAATGACCGTGACAAAAAGTTGATGTTGCCTGCATAGGCCCGACTTGAATCATAATATACTTTTTGTATCGGAAGCTAGCTTTCTTATGGCGTATCTCAGAGCCGAATTGAATAACAATGGGGCCAGCCCATCCCCCTGCAAACCTTTGACATTTGTGTCAAAAGCGTCGGTGAGTTGGTTATTGATGTTGACTTGGGAGGTTTTTGACGTCATTGTCATTTTGGTTAGACAGACGAATTTGACTGAGATACTAAAGCAAAGCATTATTCGCACCAGTGCGTTACACTCAATACTGTCGTATACTCGTATTTGCTTAAACTCAACGAAAATGCTCCACTGCTGTCCACTGCTCTGAAACCCCCTTGATACTCCCCAATAATACTGTTGGCGTGTGATCGGATTTTATTTTCTAAGATCTTTGAGAATATTTTATGTGACGTAGAAAGTAGTGATAGGACTCTGTAATTGATTAACTTCACTCATTCAGCATATACTCTTGTTGCCAAATGTGCTGGATGGCTTTGTCGATGACTTTCTGAACACCACTGCTACCATATTTAATTAATTCAACTTGAATATCAGTGATCCCCGGCGCTTTATCATTCTTCTGTGCTTTGACGGTGGAACAAACTCCATCCAGAATTGATGACGCCAATGAAAGCTATCTATAGGTTCCAATATTCTGAGACTATGTGGAGGATTAAGGAGGTTCGTGAATTATGGTACCCATCTTCCCTCAATCCTATTTTCATTATCGATACGGTTTCCGATACTGGTTTACAGTCAAACAGGTAAGACTAGGTCAGATAGAAGTCAGTCTAACGAAGCCTTTGATTAGACGGCGTTCTCAGATCCGGAAGGAGCCACACAGTCCACCTTTCCTTCATGCAATCAACTCAAGACTGCCGCCAATTGTTGAGTAAGCGCTGTCCTCCTCGCGGGAATTACGTATGCTTAATTGCTTCAAGTTAAAAAAACAGAATGACTGAGCATAAATCTACCTTTATTAATTAATGATAACGAACCGATTACAATACATTCATTACAATACATTCATCCTCGTATTTATAATATGAAAAATATGCTTATTTCGGAAATTACGAAATGTTGAGCTAATTTCTAGATTTACAATGATAATTATTAATGATGATTGTGCAGCACGTTTTATAGGTGATTGCCTTTGGTCGCAAATGTTGACATTGATGACGTAACTCCTCCCCTCTAAGGGAGCGACAGCTAGATGAACTTGGGTTCAGCTGGAGCAAGACCTGGGTCTCGATGCTGGTCATGATTTTGCCTTTTGCAGTATAAGTATGCGCTGATGATTATGATGGCACTTAGCAGGATCCCGGAAACTGGGAAAATGCAGTTCCAAACGTAGCTGAGAATTTCTAATAGTTGGAAGTAGCCTTCGTCCGGGAATTTGTATTTATTTAGTGGATGGAGTTGGATATCTTTTAAAATGTCGGTGGTATTAATTCCAATTGATGTTATAGGGAAGATGTCTTTGTTGTCCCAGAAGATACTGCTTTCACTGTTGTATGTGATTGAAATTGAAATTTCGCATTTTTTGAAGTGTATTAGTGCAGTTCCAGTCATTGTTCTGTTTGAGATTCCGCAAGTTGTTTCCAGTTTGGTTTCGGGAATGTTGACTGCGAGGATATAGTTTGGTTCGGGTTGTGATATTTCTGGTACTCCTGAAGCGATCTCGTATTGGCAGGATGCTGGCATGCCGTTCATGATGTTTGCTATGCACCTGGAATTTCTCGACTCTTGCTGATTAGTTTCTTTCTTGCAGTAATATATTCCCTCGATTTTTGGGCATGTTATGTCAAAAAATTGAACACTTTGGGTTTCTAGGATGGCATAGGGTTTTGTAATAATCTGTGCCTTCTGCCGAGGAAGAGGTATGATGTGGAAAAATGGGTAGGTGACGTTAGAAAGGATCGGAATTTGTATGTTAAATATTATATTCGAATTATTGTAGTAAGCTTGAAGATTAAGAAGTTCATAAATATTTTCATCTGATTCGATTTCTACTGATTGGCTTTGGAGGATTCTGGACATTTCCGTTATTTCTGTCGGGCTTAAAATTTGTTTTGAAATTATGTTCAGTCGAGCAAGTATTATAGCTTCAGCTATGTCAGAGAGATGATTGTTCAATAGGTCGATATTGTAATTAATTTGGTTTAGATATTGGATATGGATCATAGAATCGTGTTCCCTCTTAATTTTATTTTGTGACTGTACTAGATATTTGTTAATAATATCTGTTTGGTTATTGATGTGATTCGTGAGATTATCAAATCGCTCCATCATGAGTTTGTTCAATTTAGTTTGTCTAACGATCATGGCTCCCAAGCTCGATTGATTCAACATTAGCTTTTCAATATCCTTGTTTATCTGTACCGCGCCGTCGGCGTCCATGTTACCAGTAATACCCTTTATTATCGAGCCAAGTCCGTTAATTAGTCCTCTTTTCGGTCGAAGTCTGGGCATCAGTGTTTGTAGTTTGTGTGCTAGCTCCTTTGTTTTTAATTTCGTAACCGTTAGTGTGTCTGTTGTTTCAGGTATTTTGTCGAACTTATTGATTGAGTCTATAATGTTGCCAATAGCTTCCTCGTAGTTCTTAAGTTTTACGATATGAATTAGGTTTTGGTATGTGATAATACTTCTACTCATCCCTAGTCGCAGCGGTAGAAATCCCTGGTTGTTGTCCAGCGTTTGTATTTGTATTCTCTGTCCTTGAGTCGTCAATATTACCCTGAAAAGTACGTCTTCGTTTAATCTTGGATTTATGTAGTTTTTGGTTTCTAGTAGTAATTAATGTAACTTTCATGTCCTTCTTTACTTTATGCTTACTAAATCTAGGAGTGGTTTAATTCCGTCTACATTCTTTTCGAATTACAGTTTCGTTCTCTTTGAGAATTGATGGAACTATCCTAGTTTTATATAGTTTCCTTAATTATTTTTTACAAGTTCATCAACCCTATTTTTAATTTCTGGTTAAATTTGCGATCTGAATTCATTTAACTTTTTGAGGTAGGCGTGTTGGTTATTGAAGGTAAATTATCTATTGAATATATGTGTTCTGCCTGAGAATATTTCGTAAGGGGTAAATTTTGTAGTGGAAAGAATAGCGTTATTGTAGGTAATAATGGCCTCGTTTAGTATGTCCTCGTGGTGAAAATCTAGATTTTGTTTCTTTCGTTTCTCTAAAATAATCCTGTACTTCTCGGTAAGAGTAGAGTGCCATCTTTCCACACAAGCAATGCTGCTGGATTGTTGGTATGACGTGTAGTGGACCTTGATATTGTATTGTTTGCAGAAGTCCTTAAATATGCTGGCCATCATCTCAGTGCCTTGATCTGCAACTTATATTTTGGGGATGCCGTGCAGGCTAATGAAGTGTCGAAGTGACTTTATGATGTTAAAACTACTTTGTATCTAGTGTATATGCGGCGGCGAATTTCGAGAAACGATCTATGATGGTCAAGATAGATTTACCGTTGATGGTGTAGATGTCCGTGTACAAGCTATCCAGGGGTTTTTGCGGACTTTCAGAAACTTGGAATTCTATTTTGGGAGGATTCCTGTCATACTTTTGAATCTGACAAGTTTCGCAATTGTTTATTATTTTTGTCACTTTATCTTTAATATGAGGAAACTAATAATCCCTCTTTAGGTGTTGGACTGTTTCGTTTCATAATGGCCCCCATCCACGGTGAAGGCTGTTTTCTTGATATCTCTATGTCATTTATATTTGGTAGTGGATAGCGATCAGTCATCGTTTTCTCGTTCAGTTTCCGATAATCGATGACTAATCTCCATTTCTGTTTCCCACTTGCATCCCTTTTTTGGGGACTACCCAAACTGGGGCGCTCCACGGGGAATAGCTGGGTTTGATGATTCCTTGGTTGAGCATTTCAGTGATTTGTCTCTTCAGTTCATCTCTATGAACGTATGGATACCAATAGGACTTAGTATAAATAGGTATATCATCCGTGGTTGAAATATTATGCTTTATTTTGTTTATGAAACTAAGTTTCTGTCGTTCTGGGAAGAAAATATCGTCATACTCTCGACATATTTTTAAGATAAGGTCCTTTTCCTCTTGGTTTAAGTGGTCAACACGAATTAATTGGGAAACATCTTGGGTGTCATAATGCAATCCACTTCAGGAGTGCAATCGATATTGAAATTAAAAATTTCATCAAATTTTGCAGGGGAAAATTCAAAGACTTTTAATGGTTGTTCCAGAAAGAGTAGTTTGTCATCTTCGGTCTGATTAGTTACAGTTAAAAGGCTAAACCAGTCTTTGGCCTTGTATATTCCCTCCGAAATTAGAAGGCCGGGTGCAATTTCAGTGTTTGGTATGTATACGTCGCCTTCCCGAATGTCAACAGGAAGCTTCGCTATGTATTTTGATTTGGAAGGGATTTTGTACTTATTAGAAATGATATTTGGTGTGAATTTTAGAGGCATTATAGCCTGGTCGGTATTTAAAGTTTTATTTGCCAGATCAACTATAGCCTTCAGTTTTGTTAATGCGTCTAAACCTAGTAAACTGTCAAAGTATTGGTGAAATTTGAAAATTAGGAATTTTATTTCACCTGGCTGCCGAAATTCAGAGAAGTTTGGAAGAGTAACCTTAAGCTGTGTTAATGATGACTGGTTTCGTTATTTCGATGTCCTTTGGATGAACGAATTCGGGATTAATGAATGATGTGGAGGCTCCTGTGTCGAT
Organism: Odontomyia ornata; assembly: GCA_963969285.1. NCBI lineage: Eukaryota > Metazoa > Arthropoda > Insecta > Diptera > Stratiomyidae > Odontomyia > Odontomyia ornata. The sequence continues at coordinate 182,448,961 of OZ017741.1, read as the reverse complement.
TAGGAATTTCAGATCCCGCCTAAATGGAGAGGATATTTTTACATATGGGAGATTGGATCCGTGCGTATTGATGTCTATGTATCCCGTTGGGTTACTGAGGCTTTTAGCAGAAAATTTTCGTCATTTATTTCATAGCAATTAGCTTCGGATTGTATTTTATTCGCATCATAGGTGTTCGTATCATAAGGAGGGTTTGATTGGGACTGCTACGCTATGTCCTGTTCGTAACTAGCTTCAGCTTCCTGAACATTATCAATTACGTCAGGTTGTCCGTAATAATAGTATTCGTCCAAGTCCTGTCTGTAACTTTCGTTAGGGACCGGTTGAAAATATGTGGTATTTCTATTATCCGCGGGTTGTGGTTCCATATAATAAACGTTATGCAACTCGTTGAAAGTAACCCTCGGAGGACTTGTAGAACGGAAAAAGTTATTGCTCTGAGGTGGCTAATACTGTGGTTGCCTGTTACGCAAGTGTGTGTTACCGAAACTAGTATCCATTGGCTCTGGTCGCGGTAGAGTTGTTCGTTGCGAAGGGAAACCGTTATTATTTGGGTTGAAATTAAAGCTTGGGGTTTGATTTGGAGGGTTCCTTTGTTGAGATATGTTTTGAGGTTGAAAAGGTTAGAATGGTCGAGGTACTTGCTGGAATGGCCTTTGAAGTTGAAAAGGTTGTGTTAGGCGAACCATTGTTCGAGGGTGTTGGAAAAATGGTTGATTATGAGGATACATGGGTTGATGTGGACGAAAACTTAGTAATGTGTTGTTGCTAAATCGATTTGTTGGGGTTCTCAATGTCGTTTGAACTAAGGATTTCCCCACAGAATCGGTTGGTGTTTTCCTGAAAACGTTCGAATTTTCGTGTTTCGCATAAAAGATATTCTGTTCCTGTATGCAATATGCAAAGGCACTGGCTAGAGAGTCCGGTTTCATGGCTCTTATAGTAGCACCAAAGGGTTCAGATATTCTGGACACGCTGGAAAACTCTTTTCAAGTTCCAGAATATCTGATGCGGCTTTTGAGGAACTACGTAAAGGACCGAAGCCTGCTCTACGACACGACACAGGGCCAACGAAGGATGGAAATTACATCGGGTGTTGCCCAGGAATCTATCCTTGGTCCGGACCTGTGGAACGTGTCTTACGACGGGCTACTGAGACTTGAGATGCCAGATGAGTCGCGCTTGGTCGGCTATGCGGATGATGTTGTGGCTCTGGTCGCCGGACGCACCGTTGAACAAGCGCAACTTAGGCTAGGTATGCTAATGCGCCGAGTGAGGGACTGGATGGCTGCTCGCGGGCTGAGTTTAGCACTGGAGAAAACCGAAGTGGTCATCTTGACAAAAAAGAGAATCACTAGAGTATGGATGATCAGTATTGGAGATATACAAATCGAATCGAAGCCAGCGGTGAAGTACCTGGGGCTACTGATCGACTCGAAGATGAGTTTCTCTGAGCAAATCAGGGCAACGGCTGAGAAGGCTGCTTCGGGAATATCGGCCCTCAGTCGACTTATGGCCAACGTAGGGGGACCCAGCCCATCAAGAAGACGCCTCTTGATGAGTGCTGTAGGGTCAGTGCTGCTGTAGGGTATGGGGCAACGCTCTCAGCAAGGAGGTATACCGAAAACGATTGGCACAGGTACAGAGAAGAGGAGCACTGAGAATTGCATCTTCGTATCCAACAGTCTGGGAAGGATCAAAGCGAGACTGACACCAGAAAACAACAGGGGAAAACGCATGGCCATAGTTGACTTGACCGAAAAGGACGCCGAACAATTCCTGAACAAGGGCAAAGTACGAGTTGGGTCGGTTGTCTGTAGGATGCGGCGAAGAGCAATGCCTCTTCAATGTTTCCAATGCCTTGGTTATGGTCACACCACACAAGTATGCAAAGGACTCGATAGGAATTCCCTATGTTACAAATGCGGTGAAACGGGTCATAAAAGAAAAGAGTGTACGAAGGAGGCACACTGTATCCTTTGCAAGGATGCTGATCCAAAACTTGATTTTGGACACGTCTTGGGATCAGGAAAATGCCGGGTGTTCCAGGAAGCCCTAGCCAAGGCAAAATCAGAGCTTCGATGACCCGCATCCTGCAGCTAAACCTACACCGCAGTTCAACCGCCCAAAATCTGCTTGAGCAGTTTTCGAGGGACAGGAAAGCCGACTTCTTGCTGCTGAGTGAGCAACACCATAATAAAAGTCCTGCATTATGGTACTCTGATGAAACTGGTACTGCCGCTATCTGGGTTCGGAACAGTGACTTTCAAGCGGAGAGTTGTGGATAGGGGGATGGCTTCGTGTGGGTTCGGTGCTCAGGGATCACCTTCTTTAGTGTGTACCTAATGCCTAACGAGTCGATATCATCTTTCCAAGCCAAGCTTAATGCTTTGGAGGGCACTGTCTCGAACGCAGAGGGTAAAGTGCTCGTTGGGGGCGACTTCAATGCTAAAGCAATCGAATGGGGCATGCCTCAGACGGATCCGCGGGGAAAACGAATCCTGGAAATGGCGGCCAGGACGGCCCTCGTCGTACTAAACTCCGGAAATACGCCGACTTTCCGCCGTGTTGGCTGTGAGGGAACCATACCGGACGTGACATTCACCTCGGAGTCCTTAGTACGGAGGATACACAACTGGAAAGTATTAGAGGACTACTCAGCCAGTGATCACTAGTGCATTCTGCTTGAGATAAGTGATGCTATCTCACGACGTCCGTGCTCTCGGCCTTCTACAACTGGATGGAACATTGGAAGAATGGACGTCGAGAGGTTCGTCAAGGTTCTCACAGCAGGTGAGCCGCTGCAGGGAGCTCCGGAGGGGACGGAAGAACTGGCAGCTCAAGACGTGGTGAACTCTACCATGAGCATAATCACGACTGCTTGCTGCACTTCTATGCCCCGTTGAAGACCCCGGCACGGCAAACCCCCAGTGTACTGGTGGTCTACGGAAATCGCTGAAAAGCGGAGGGAGTGTCACAAGGTTCGACATGAGGCTCAACGGGCGCGGAACCGTGACGAGGCATGCAACCAGGTGGCAGCATATAAGTCGGCCAGGAAATGCCTTCGCAAACTGATCAACAGTAGCAAGGCTCGCTGCTGGCAAGACCTCGTGGACAATGTGAACAAAGATCCGTGGGGCCTTGGCTACAAGCTGGTCATGGGGAAACTTGGTGCCCTACGGAAGCCTTGTATACATGAAGCGGCAAAGATGGACGCGATAGTGGTCCGGACCTGTGGAACGTGTCTTACGACGGGCTACTGAGACTTGAGATGCCAGATGAGTCGCGCTTGGTCGGCTATGCGGATGATGTTGCGGCTCTGGTCGCCGGACGCACCATTGGACAAGCGCAACTTAGGCTAGGTATACTAATGCGCCGAGTGAGGGACTGGATGACTGCTCGCGGGCTCAGTTTAGCACTGGAGAAAACCGAAGTGGTCATCTTGACAAAAAAGAGAATCCCTAGAGTAAGGATGATCAGTATTGGAGATATACAAATCGAATCGAAGCCAGCGGTGAAGTACCTGGGGCTACTGATCGACTCGAAGATGAGTTTCTCTGAGCAAATCAGGGCAACGGCTGAGAAGGCTGCTTCGGGAATATCGGCCCTGAGTCGACTTATGGCCAACGTAGGGGGACTCAGCCCATCAAGAAGACGCCTCTTGATGAGTGCTGTAGGGTCAGTGCTACTGTACGGAGCAGAGGTATGGGGCGATGCTCTCAGCAAGGAGGTATACCGAAAACGATTGGCACAGGTACAGAGAAGAGGAGCACTGAGAATTGCATCTTCGTATCCAACAGTCTCCGGCTCGGTGGTGAGAGTGATTGCAGGCGTGATACCTGTCGCCCTCCTTGCTAGAGAGCGCCGCGCTATTTACCTGCGCCGAAACGAGGATGCGAGGGAGATGCTTGTCCGCGAGGAGAGACAACGCTGGCTCAACGATTGGCAGCAGTCTTGGGGGAATTGCACGAAGGGAAGGTGGACTGCGCGCCTCATCCTGGATGTGAGACCGTGGCTAAATCGAAGCCATGGTGAGACTGACTTCTATCTTACCCAGCTTTTGAGCGGGCACGGGTGTTTTCAGTTTTACCTGCACAAGATCGGTAAGTCACGGTCTCCCAAGTGTCGGTTTTGCCCAGGAGAGGAGGATAATGCCTGTCACACCTTTTTTGCGTGTACAAAATGGGTCAGGCTGCGAAGGGAACTCTACAGGGAGACGGGAGAGCTCACCCCGGATAATATAGTTGCGGTGATGCTCGAATCGGTTGACAAATGGAACCAGGTGGCACATTATGCTCGGGCAGTCCTAAAATATAAAAGGGACTCACAGCAGCCGGAGGCGCTGGGGCTGGGGATCGCTCTTCTGGCATTTCCTCTTCCCCTCTCCCCTCCCGCTAGGAAAGGAACTCCCCAGCTTGAAGGCAACCCACGGCGTAACAGAGCGAGACCTGGCCCGAAGTAATGTGTCAAACGGTTCCAGGCTAGGTTCTCAGATTGACAGGTTAGTGGGTAGTCCAAGAGTATCCTCCATGGGAGTACCACACTGCCAGACTCGGCGGGCGTAAATGCCTTCACCTCCCTACCACAAAAAAAAGGGTTCGCGAAGCCCAGTCAAAAACGTGTTCAGGCACATTTCTGAATATAGATCGCTTTTGGCTTTTATTACGTTCTCATCTGGCTCATGAATTAAGACATGATTTATCATTGTAGATAGGATTTCAATGATTTCACTGTAATATTTTTCTACGGTTTTCTCATTTTGTTTCGTGTTATGTAAGTCCCTTATCAGTGAGGTCTCATTCCTTTTGTCACTGTAATGAAGGGTCAAGTTCGTTTTGATTTCGTCCCAGTCTAATGAAGTTCCGTACATATTCAGAACTTCATTTGCAGGGCCTTCAATCTTATTGCGTATAGAGCGTAGCAATACTTTGCTATAAGCAGGTGAAGTTGAACCGATAAGTGATAAGATTTCCTCCACATTATCGATAAAATTTCTCAACAGTCTGGGGTTGCCATTGAATTTCGGCAAGTCCTTAACTGCATCAGGGACTCTGAGAGCATTGAAAACCTCGGTGACGGTAGCCATTGCTGAATCAATGTCTTGGAAACAACCGAAACTATTAAGATCAACGGGCCGATTTGATAAATTAATCACTTCACTTTCAGCGATATCACTTGATTCTCCCCTATCACACTTAAATCACTTCTCTTTCGGTTAAGGGTATGATTCTTAAATTTTCCCTATTTCTGATTCTTGGGTATGGTCTCAGTCTAAATTTTTTGTTCAGATAGATAAATGTTTATATAAAAGGAAAGAAATATGTTCAATATTTATTTGACTTACATGCAAAAAATGGTTATCGAGCTCATTATATGTAGATTCCAGGGTTTTCCTCGCAATATTCCACTCGATAAGCCTTCGATGATGATAATCGTTTCCTGAATGCCAGTACGTAAATTCTGTCCAATTTAACTGTAGGTTCTCCTTTGTTGCACTAAACGGATTAATTTTTGGAACACAACAAGGTTTTCACACTACGGTTCGTACTTTTCGCGTGTACCACCGAAAAAATTATTCAACGCAAAGCGCAAAAATCCGCACGACTGCGCCAATCACGTATGCTTAATTGCTCCAAGGTAAAAAAAAACAGAATTACTGAGCATAAATCTACCTTTATTAATTAATGATAACGAACTGATTACAATACATTCATCCTCGTATTTAATATGCTTATTTCGGAACTTGCAAAATGCTGAGCTAATTTTTAGATTTACAATGAAAATTATTAATGATGATTGTGCGGCACGTTTTATAGGTGATTGCCTTTGGTCGCATGAAATTAATGATGGAATGATATTGATGACTGTGCTGCACGTTTATAGGTGATTGCCTTTGGTCGCAAATGTTGATTTTGACGACGTAACTCGGGCAAACTTACAGAGTATTATGGCCTTTGGTAACTCTATTTAATTATCGAATAGCATTGAGTTTAAGGGTATCCGTCCGGGCTTATTGAGTATTATGTGTAATTTGAAGTTCACACTATTATTAATAAAATTGAATGAATTTCAACTTCAAAGGTATTTGTTTTTATTTTACATATAAAGGCTTACTTTCATGATTTTTTTCAGATGGGGGGCCACAAATTTTTGATATGTTCCCTCTCCCCTCGGGCTCCACCTGTTATGTTTAGTGCTTGTAGCTGCAATCGTTTGCGAAGAAAACCGCTGTGACACACAGATGGACAGAAAAACACGCAGAAAAACCTGGTTAATCGGGCGTTGTAGGGAGTATAAAACCCTGAAAAGCTTTAAGGTAAAAACAAGAAAACTGATTTTAGAATGCCCTAAGAGGATAAAATAAAATTTCATGAATCGGTGCCAAAAAATTTTCCCCATTTTAAAAACGTGAACAGCATTCATTTCCTAATCAATCATAACTAAAACGGGCAAAATCCGATTTGGTTCTGTTTCCAAAAATTTTATTTTTTTATTATTTTTATGATTATCAGTTTTAATAATAAAACAATATTTTAGCCTAAAATATTACGGTACAATTTTGCTCATGTGCGATTGCAGGGGTGTGCTATAAATAAAAAGCGAAATTGAATTCATATATAAGCTCACAATACAGACAAAATCGTTTCAAATAGTTAAAGATTAAATGAAGAAAGGAATGGAAAATCAAATTACTCCATTTAGAACTGAAATTTTAAACTTTTGCGGCTTCATTAACCATCATAAAATATACATATTTGTCATCATTTGCTGCAGCATGTCCTGCATAATTCTGCTTAAAGCTGGGAAAATGAAAACAGTAACCAGTTGAAAACGATGAGATAGAGTCCATTTTGAAGTGGTAGGGCTTAAAATGAGACAGATATTCGACAAAATATTTATATATATATATATATATATATATATATATATATATATATATATATATATATATATATATATATATATATATATATATATATATATATATCAAATACTTTCGTTATTTGAATAGAGTTAAACACAAATGATAATATTAAACAATTGGTCCGAGGCAATACTGCTTTCTTACATTATGACACTTAGTTTGTCCTTTTAATCTCAGAAATATCAATAAATATGAAGATACCGTTGACAGAGCATAAAAGTGTAGGCAAGCTAAGACTTGTTTGTTGTTGTTTGATTTGGCACTAATATTCAAGAATTAATTTCGTTCCTTAAGATAGCATCAATTATATTCAATTCATTTGTTTGCCATAGGATTCATCAAACTTAGTCCTCTGAATTGCGGTTATAACTTCAATACTTAAAATGTAAAATCATAAATCGTCAGGATTTCGCATCTGCTTTTCACAACCCTTATTGAGTAGAGATATAAATTCAACTTTGGGCTCATCAAGTGTTAAGATCTTTTGGGAGATAGGCCAAAGTTCACTAGAAGTCAATCTGTTTTATTATTATTAATTTTTTACTCATTCGTAGTGTAACTTACTTAAGTGTCCGAAATTATTATGAAATGCTCGTAAAAAAATTTATTTTAGTATCAGGATTTTGAATTATACCTTCCCAACATCCCAAATCTACAGTTCACTCTTTCCTTTCAAAGTTAAAATCTCCACGTCAAACTATTTTTGTGACAAGCGTCATCTCTGGAGAGGTTATTTGTCTTATCGTTTTTTTTATCACTACTCAATATTCCCACGCTTTATAAACAACGCGCATATATAAAACATACAACACTTATGTATGAATTACATGATAAAGTTATTGCAAATGACAATCCTTCTATCTGGGATGGTGCTTGCGCAATTCCCCATGAGAGTAATTAAATGAAGCCTTAGGATCAAATCAGCCATTAGCACTATAAATAATAGGCGTAAGGACAAAACAGCATCAGTGTTAGACCGAAAATTACCGAATTCATTCACCAGGATGTCATTCCTACGTTTCCTTACTGTCGCTGCTTTGCTCATTGGTTGCTTCTTATCCTGCAGTGCTCAAGTAAATTGTTTAAAATTAAAAAAATTTAATTTCACTTGATAGTGACGCGATTAATTATAAACAAAAATTAAAAATTTGCTTTTCATATGTTAATTCTAAAAAGTGTTACTCGTTTGTGTTTTGGTTCAGCACAAGCAATAAGAAAGCAAATTATTCACAAATTTTCATTTTGTTTTTATTTGGACAGCTAACATTCACACCAGGATGGGGTAAAAGAAGTGGAAGTAATGTGTTTGGCCGATCAAGTGTGCTCAATGATAACAATTGTAAAAGTTCAACTGAATCACTCCTGGCCATATTTCAATTTATAGAGGTAATTTTGTTTCACATGTTCATTCGTTATCGCCGTGAAATCGAACAAATCTTGGGAAGCATATCCCTAATTAATAATTTCATCTTTGCAGAACGAGGCACAAAAATTTTTGGACTGTAATGAAAAGTGATCAATCATATACAAAAAGGACGGAACGAACAGGATATTTTGGAACCCGACCACAATGAAACGATAAGCTGTGTATATATTTTTACTGCAATATAGTATTTGTTATCGATGCTGTACAGAATAACAAAGTATTTTGGATGTATTTGATTTTATGTTGATATTTGTTTATTAAATTTACCAACACTTTGAGACAATATAATGAACAATTGGCATAAGTTCAAGTGTTTGTGTTTCAATGGATTTCCTCTGATTGTTACTCACAGTAGACCCAAAAAGCTGTTTATTAACGATCTCTTGAGTGAACTATTGTTTTGAAAATAAAATGGAAGCTATAAAATTGAGTAGTTCCTGAAGTTGATTGTTAGGATGCAGTTGACCAGTTACATATTATACTAAATTTACGTTCCAAACAAGGCATACATAGGTATTATGTTCGCATATAGTAATTGAAGCTTATTTCAGCGGCGGTGGGCTGGTATATCACCTCTCTAATATTGACTGATACTTGCTGACCTTTATAACTAACGTCTGCACATCTATACCCGTCAATGAAACGCTGACTATCCTAAAAAAAACTTTCATTCATCACAGAAAAGATATCTAATCTCATTAAGATTACAATCAAATATAACTATTTTATCCTCAATAATAATATACGTACAGATATATTGATTGGGTATGCGGCATCAATAATGTTGGAAATATTCGTCTAATCCGTGGAAGAAGTTTTTATACCTAAAACTGTCGAAAGATTGAATGCAATATATATTTTACAAGATGTGGATACCTGTAAAAAGACAATAAAAAAGATGAACTACCCGAACATAAATTAAACCTGAAGATAAATTTCAATATAGAAAATTTTGTACAGCATCTTAGAACATACCATGGATAGACTGCCCTCACACAATATAAAAAATCCCCGTAGGCAGCACCAGCCGGAAAGGTAAATTTCTCGTATGTAGCGTAAAGTTTCGAAAAACTATTTGGCTTGCCTACTACTAAACTTCTTTCTGCAATTTTCGTAGTACCACATGGGTATTTATTAACATGAAAAAAATCTGGCCACGTTCGTTTTTAGAAACCTTTTATCGTGGCGCAAATATTTTGCTAATTAAATTGAGTTGCATGCGTATGGATTACATATTGTTGTAAACATATAAATACCGGTTTCGCCCTTCTCGCATCTGCTGAATACACAGTTCACAGTGGTAACCACACAAAGGCTTAAATAGCTCGAATAGTTAATTTCAAAAGATTTCCATAAAAGTTTAATCAGCACTTGCATTGCCATTAATACTCGTATATACATTTCAATTTTTTTCTGAACTGTGAGGGCCGTCATTTCGATTTTTATTGAAATCGGCTGCTAAAAATATTAAGCTGTAAATTTTCGACTGTTTTATTTGTCATTCGATTTGCATAATCAAATTAAATTAACTTGCCTTAATAACTTATAATTTCAAGTTTCAACGGAATCTGTTGAGAATCTTGGCTGCTAGAGGGCTACAGAAATAAAAAAAATTGTATGCCATCCGCCTGTATGGGGAGACCCGCCTGTATGGGGAGACCCCCCTTAAATACCTTAAAATATTTTCTTGCACTGCAAATTTCAAGAGGCACCACTTTTGACCTACGTAGAAAATTTCCTCATTCTAGCTCATGTGGTTTGCGAGAAAACTTGTTATGACGCACGTACAAACGGGCGGAGGGACGGACAGACAGACAAGTTGCGATTTTATAATTTTTTAGGGTATTGTTAAAAATATTATACAATATCTTAAAAATGATCTGGTTTATAAGTTCTTTCAAGTAAAGTCATTTAAAACGTTTCAATGAAAAATATTAAAAATATTCATTATTTCAGTTGGCACTAAAATAGCGAATTGCGCTTGCCTTCAGACCTTTGGGGGCCGCCATTTTGAATGCATGCATTTGATTTTGGATTATTTTAAATCTTTGTATGCTAGGACCTCATCAATCAATGTACTATCTCGTTCAAATAGGAGTTTCACTCTAGACAGGGCAAAATAATTCAATTTTTAAAGAAAATCGCAGCTAAAAATATTAGGCTTTAAATTTTTGACTTTTTTATTTTTCATTCAATTTTAATAATTTCCTGCAAAATACAAGAACATAGTACAGGGATTCATAATCTCAAGTTTCATCAAAATCCGTTGGAAAATGTGACCGCTAGAGGGCCACAAAAACATGGAAAAAACGCATATTTAAACGGCCGCCATTTTGAAATTTGCCCATGCATGATCATCAAAATATCAAAGACTGTAGGTGTAAGTAATGTTTATCTTGAAACCAAGTTTCATATATGTCGGATCAAAATTGCGACTTTTAAAAGCCTTTGAAATTTTGACCTTCAACTGACCGCCATTTTGTTTTTTGCAACCTGACCTCCAGTTTTTTTACGTAATTCTTTAGATACTTATAATTCCTATCAAACTACCAAATTTCATGAAAATCTGTTGAAAGTTTTGACCACTATTACAACAACAAAATTTTGCACGTTTTTCGACATTTGAGCGGCCGCCATTTTGTTTCTGCCGTACCAACTTTGGATTTTTTATTGTGAAATTCATCACATACTTCAATGAACCTTTGTACCAAATTTCATCCAAATCGGAGCTACACTTTGGTCAGAACAGAAATCGCGATTTTTCGTCTAAAATGGCCGCCATTTTGTTTTTGCCCGGCCGATATAGCTGGTTCACGAACTTAACCGAGATAATTACCCAATACACCTTTCCTCAAAATTTGGTGAAAATCGAAGCAAAATTGCAACCTCTAGCGTGGTCACAAATTTCGTTATATCCCATATATATATATATATATATATATATATATATATATATATATATATATATATATATATATATATATATATATATATATATATATATATATATATATGATGCTCTCCGCAATAGGTAAATTTCTCTCGAGAAATTTACCTAAAATGTTCTATGGGAATTTAACGCCCAAGTTGGCTAAGAGTTGGCTCAGACAGAAACAACAGGAGGGCACCGTAGTAAATTAGATGGATGAATGTCCGCAAAGGACTGCAGCGATTGTCTGCTGCCTCGGCAAAAGAGGGTGGTAAGATTCGCCGAGATTGGCCTTGTCTGGGGACACATGAATGCGCTGGCAGGCTAGCGTTGTGGTGTCGCGGCCACTCGTTTGCAAGTGTTTTAGCTTCTTGCAATTGACGAAGTTTGGTGCATAAGTATCTGGCTTCCAACAACGGAAACAAAAAATGTTAGCCTTTGCCTGGCATGCGGTAAAAGGGTGTCCCGTCTGCGGGCAGTTCCAACACGTGGTAATTCGTGTCCTAGGAGCTAGTTCATGTACTTCGATCTAAGGTTCTTGGTCTAGTTCGGTGGATAATGTAGAGAGAGTCTCCGGCGTGCTGTCTGTTGTGGGTGTAATGAGACAAGCTGACGCGGTTAGAACAAGCACGCTGTGTTCAAGCTCAGCTATTGAGCGTTGTTCTGATTGCTCTCGCCGGCCAAAGAATTTACCTGGGTGTGTGGGCCGCTGGGAATATTGCACCACTTCCAGCTCCTTTTCTGACGCGCAAAACAAATGCATGTTGTGGCGCGGGGTGAACACCAGTTCCTTTCGCAGCTTGGGCCTGATTCCCTCCCAAAAGAGACTGAGAAACTCAGACTCTGGCATAGAGCTCATTAGACGTTCCAACAGGCAACAGAGGGCTTTGTAGTAGTCATTTACGGTCTCCTGTGCCTGTTGGTGTCTGTCCCGGATTCGGTGCTTCAGGGTATCATCCCCCTCAACTGGGGTGAACTCCCGCATGGCGGTATGCCTCAACGTTTCCCAGTCAAAGGTAAAAAACGTGTCCACAAATCTTCAGAACCAACGAAGAGCTCTCCCAGTAAATAGCAATTAAGCACAGCGTGTGACGGCTCTCATGCTCCCTCCTAAGTGCAACGAAGCCATGTTCACAACCCTTCTCAGAAAGTCCCGATGGTCGTATGGTCGTCCTGACCCGTAAATATTAACTTCCAGCTACCCACTATATGTGCTATTTTGGATGGTGGAATAGCACGCGGCGAACGATTGCGGCCGTTACTGGATAGTCCCGGTGCAGTCTCTTCGCGATGAGCAGGCCTGCCTATTTGGCGATCTCCTGGCTGGGTTGAAGTTGGTAAATCCCAAGTATACCAGGACATTGAACCACAGTCATGAGCTGTCTGCTCGAACAATTGTCGCTCAGGGCTCCAGGCACTCATATTATTCCGCTGGTGCGGTCGCGAAGTCGGGACACTGCCCCTGGGTCTGTATTCTGGGGCCATGGGGTTCATGGCTCCGCTGAGCCTAGGAGGTGCTGGATCATCAGCTACTGTTAAGAGTGGCTCTGCACTCTCTGCGTTATCCGCTCGTGCCGATGATGTAGAAGGCTGAATAATTTGTCGTGGAACAGATAGTCATTGTAGTTGTTGTCTCATCTATTTCAAACTGGCAACCATAGTTTGCATGACCACCAGCAGCTGAGACATCTCGGGTGAAGCTGAAGATTGGTGTTCGGTACTGGGTCTGCCTGTAGGTAGGGCTCCAGCTCAACTGGTATCACCGCGTGTATCCATTGTAGTTGGTGGAGGAAGTCCGCCTTCGGGCACTGCTCCACTAGTAGTGGGAGGCGGATTTCGTTCTATCGCGATGGGTGTCCTGCTCCAGAGAGCTGACAACAGAGCGGGCACGTAGACAATGTTTGCCGTAGCTGGGTTAAGCACAACTGGTGTAACCGATGCCCGCACGGCAAATTTTGGCTGGTCGGCTCGCCCATGTCTTCGTGGCGTATGGAGCAGAGGAGTGTTGGTCCAGCATCCGACAGGAGCTTCCTTCTCTCCGGGGTTCTTTTAGTGGGCGTTTTCTCCTGAAAACGTTATATTGTCTGAAAAAACTAAGTTTAAATCATTGACAGGCGAACTATTAACTAAACCTAAAAAAACAATGATACAAAAATATAATTAACTAAACCTTAAGTTTGGTGTTTACGTATAGATTTGAAAAAGTATGGTGAATTTATTTTGAAAAGAAAAAACGAATAGCAATATCAATTTCAGGTTCGGTCTTTCCATTTCATTTTTTACCTTTCACCGGCAAGGACACCAGTGGTAAGCTCTTTCTTTGCGTCACAAGGACTACTTTCTTGAGGCACCATAAGAAACAGGGTTCAGAAGTGCTCGCTCGTTCCCAAGTTTTCTTCTTCTTCCTCTTCTTAGCACTACAGCCCTTCTCGGGCCTTCGTTCCCTGCAAATAGCGCCTCCAATTACTTCGGTCCATTGACGGAGTCCTGCAATTTCGAAATCCGAGCAACGATGAACTGTCTTCGTCAACCGTGTTAAACCAGTGTTTCCTTGGTTTCCCCCCTGGTCTCCGGCCTTCAGTTCTCCCAACGAATACATTTTTGAGTATCCGTTGTTCATCCATACGATTCATGTGTCCAGCCCATTGCAGCTTCCGCAGTCTTACAACCGTTGAGACCTCCGGTCCGTCAAAAATTTCTTACAGCTCATGGTTGTATCAAATTCGCCATTGGTCCCCGTCTAGCTTTGCTCCAATGATTCGCCTCAGGACCCGTCGCTTAAAGATGTTCAATATATTTGCGGATGCTTGGGTTAGGGTCCATGTTTCACACCCATAGCACAACACAGGTCTTATCATAGATTTGTACACTTTGTTTTCCTGTGTATGCAGCTGGTCTTCAAAGTCGGAAAAACTGAATAAAATATTTTATTTGCGAGCTGTATTCTTCAGCGTACATCGTCTCTTGCATTGCCCATTTTCGTTATTTTGCCGTTCAAATACAAAAATTCACTCACATTTTTGATACTTTATTCGCCAAGTGTGATATTTTGTGTATTTGAACTATTTTCCCTCGACTGCTTTGTTTTATTTTCATTGATTTGTAGCCCTACAAGTTTTGCTTCGCTGTCGAGTTTTAGGAAAAGTTCTTTGGCAGTTGTTAATGACCGTGACAAAATGTTGATGTCGTCCGCATAGGCTAGTACTCAGCTCGACTTGAATTGTAATGTACCTCGTGTGTTGACAGCAGCTTCCTTATGACGTACTCCAGAGCCAAATTGAATAGCATTAACCCCAGCCCATCTCCCTGCTTTAGTACGATATTTTTATCAAAGGCAGCGGTGAGTTGGTTATCGATATGGACTTGCCAAAGCAAAGCATTATTTGGTACAGTACGTTACGATCAATACTGTCGTATGCTTGCTTAAAGTCCCAGCATTTCTCAAGTACCTGCTTGACTGTGAACAATTGGTCTATTGTCGATCTACCTTTTCTGAGATTTTAGAAAATATTTTGTATGCCGCTTAAAGTAGTGTTATGCCTCTATAATTTTCACACTGTAGCTTGTCACCTTTTTTGTGGATATAGAATATAATTGATTGGCTCCACTCTTTCAGCATATGTTCTTGTTGCCAAATGTGCTGGATGACTTTGTGAGTAGCTTGATGAACACCAAATTTGATGAGCTCCACTCTCGTTGGCCGGCGCTTTGGTATTCTTTTGGGCTTTGATGATGGAACAAACTTCATCCAGAGTTTGTGAGCCAATGGGAGCTCACAATTTTTAACAAGGTACAATTTTCCATCCTAGTCTTGATTCTGACCCGCAAGCAGTGCGTGTCTTATCATGGATAGTCACGGAATACCTAAGCAGCCAATCACGTGAAATCAAAATACATGCAATTGAAGACGCTTAAGCGCCGCTTGGTTCGGGGTGCACATCAGAATTCGCCGCAAAAATGATGTTGAGTAACAACTTCCGAATACACGAAAGGACTCTAATATCATTTGGCCTTTGTTTTTTGTGGTAGAGAGGTGAATGCAATTTTATGCACAAGATGGGGAACTCCCATGCACGACTGTACTACCTACCCACTAAACATCTCCCCTGTCAACCTGAAAACCCAGCCTGGAACCGTTTGACACATTACTTCGGGCCAGGTCTCGTTTTGTTTTGCCATGAGGTGCCTTCAAGCTGCGGGGCTTCTATTGGGAGGAGAGAGGGAAAGAGGAAGTGCCAGACAAGCGATCCCCTAGCCCCAACACCACTGGCTTTTATCTTTCAGGACTGCCCGAGCATAAAGTGCCACATGGTTCCATTTGTAAACCGATTCAAGCATCACCACGACTATATAATCCGCAGTGAGCTCTCCCGTCTTCCTGTAGAGGTTCCTTTGTAGCCTGCTCCATTTTGTGCTCGCAAAAAATGTGTGGCAGGCATTGTTCTCCTCTCCTGGGCAAAACCGACAATCTTACTTACCAACCTTGTGCAGGTAAGACTGAAAATACCCATGCTCGCACAAAAGCTGCGTCAGATAGAAGTCAGTCACACCATACCTTGGGCTTAGCCACGGTCTCATATCCAGGATGAAGCGTGTAGTCCATCTCAGCAATTCATCCAAGAATGTTGCCAATCGTTGAGTGAGCACTGTCTCTCCTCAAGAGAACCATCTCCCTCGCATCCTCGCTTTGACGCTGGTAAATAGAGCAATAGGTATCACGCCAGCAATATCTCTTACCACCGAATCAAAGACTGTCGGATACTAAGACGCAATCCTCAGTGCTCCTCTTTTCTGCACCGTTTTCAGTATACCTCCTTACTGACTGTGATGCCCCAAATTTCTGCTCCGTACAGTAGCACTGACCCCACAGCACTTATCAAGAGCCATCCTCTTGATGGGCTGGATCCCCCTACGTTGTCCATAAGTTGAATCAGAGCTGATAGTCCCGAAGAAGCCTTCTCAGCCGTTGCCCTGATTTGCTCAAAGACATTTATCGTTGAGTCGATCAGTAGCTCCAGGTACTTCATCGTTGGCTTTGATTCGATTAATATGTCTTCAAAACTGATCATCCTTAATCTAAGGATTCTCTTTTTTGACAAGATGACCACTTCGGTTTTCTCCAGTGCTAAACTGAATCCTCTAGCAGCTATCTAGTCTCTCACTCGGCGCATTAGCTTACCAAGCCTAAGTTGCGCTTATTCAACCGTGCGGCCAGCGACCAGAGCTGCAACATCATCCACATAGCCGATAAAGCGTGACTCATCTGGCATCTCCAGTCTTAGTAGCCCGTCGTAAGACACGTTCCACAGGTCGGGACCAAGGATAGATCCTTGGGCAACACCCGATGTAATTTCCATCCTTCGTTGGCCCTGTGTCGTGTCACAGAGCAGGCTTCGATTCTTTAGCCAGTCGCTCAAAAGCTGCATTAGATATTCTGGAAATCGAAAAGGGTTTTCCAGCATATCCAGAATATGCACACATCTAGCGGAGTCAAAGGGGTTTCTGGTGTCGAGTGTCACCAACAGGACGATCCGTCGCTTGGTGCGACTATAACATATGCCTTTGCCTTTTGGACCACGCTCATCACCTCTGCAGTTGCATCAATTGCAGAACGTCCTGCTCCAAAGCCGTACTGCCGAGGAGATAGGTCCTCAGCAGCACGAATCACGTCAGTAAGCCTTCCCTTGATCAGTTTCTCTAGCACTTTCCCAGCCGTGTCTAGCATGTATAACGGGCAGTATGTAGATGGCGATTCGGAATCAACACGAGCCTCACCACCTTCCATCGTATCGGGAAAACCCCGTCCCGAAGGCAACCGTTATTTGGCCTTGCTAGTCATACAATGGTGGTAAGCCACCAATGTATAAATCAAAAGCAGGTCCAAATGATTTTGATATCCAAGGGCAACTCACGTTCGGAAGTTATTTATTGCTGGGGTACAATTAGTGCAATATCCCTCAGGGGGGACCCACTATAAAAATATTTTTCACATCCACGAATTTCGGGGTCAAAGGACTATCGACCAGAGTTGAGAAAGGAGGTAGCCTACTAAAGGCAATCAAATTGCTGATTTTGGGGACAAATAGGGCGTTGAGAAAACAGACGGATTGATAGAGACTTCGTCGTTACTGACGATACTTATGGCCCACAAATAAGAGTGAGGCATCCAGATGGTAGCGTTGCAACTCCGGACCTCCCAACTGAGTGGCTTGACCTGGCTACTCAGTGCATCAGCTCCATGCGAATACAAATTCAAAAAAAAATAGATGCATCATTTACGTACTTGTCCGTGGGAGCTTATTTCTGGCCCGATACAATTAACCGTTCAGGTTTTATGGAAACCTTCTTCAAGGCTGCCAGTGAAGAGCGTAAGCATCCTCGACATTTAATTGAATCTCTGTCGATGCGCGGTCAACTAACTGATTCGGTTACAAATTTAATCACAGTGCCCACTAGTGAAGAGCATGAATGGAAGGTGGTCATTACATGGCATTTTGTAAAAGCAGTATTTATGGGAAATGGTTCAAATACGACGACCAAAGTGTATCAGTGATTGATTCTTCCGAGGTTGTGTCTACCGCTGCCTTTATATTGTTCTATTCATGTTGACTGGAAGCGCCCCACTCGGATGTTATTTAGCTGTGGCAATACAGTCGGCAGGCATTAATATGAAATAATAAAGTAGTTATAGCATTTTTGTAACAGATTATTAATTAATAGAAAATATTTGCGGTAAAATGGACGCGATTCACTCTCCCTATTTAATATAGTGAATAAGTGATTATAAGAATATTTTTTCGTTATGGATAGCGACCAGTTTACTTTGATTTAAAGATTGTATGATGAATTGTTATAATCATATCTTTATCTTCCATACATATTGTTACATGTACAAAGAATTCTGCGAGCTACTGTTGCAATTGTTTTCACAACCATTAAGGAGATCATGATCAACAAAACGAACGTACTCGAAAACCCACCAAGCATGATTAACATCTGAAAGTGACGTCACTGCTCCATTCATTCAGCTGCTCGAATATTCCTGTTAATTCGCCGATGTACAAGAAATGAATTGAATGACTAGAGACCCTTTATAAAGCCGAGCTGAATGAATGGGGGGATCCATTACGACCGCGATATAGTAAACTGCGATGGGGTGCAGTGCGAATCAAAAGCGATATTGATTGTGAAGTGATAGACAGTAGAAATAAAAATTGTTAGACAAGTGAAAGTAAAGTTTGGTGAAATAGTTAAAAATTTATAATTGTGCATTTTAAGTAAATAAACTCTTTTCACTTAATTTAAAAGACATTGTGTTTTCACTTTCCCGGAACAATAAAATTATTGCCCGCGAACCATAACACGCGACAGTGGTGTCAAGAAGCACAATAGTGAAATTTTAACGTGGAAACTGGTGGAACAATAGCCAAAACAATAATAATGCCAGGAAACTTAGATCTAAAAATTAATGAATTGACCATATCGGAGCTTAAGGAGGAGTTGGAACAGCAAAATCTGGCTACACAAGGTACAAAGGCCATACTAATCGCACGCTTGCGTGACGTGATCGAGTCGGAAGGCGCGTATCTGGATTCGGGTGAGCCCTCAGACGCAGAAAAAGGCGCAGAAGGTGGTGAAGCAGAAACACCAAAACCAAAGGAACCAGAAAATGCGCTGATGCAAATTTTAATGCTGATGCAGCAAGAGCAGCGACAACAAGCATTCAAAATCAATGCGGACATCACACAGAAGCTGGAAGAGCAATCAACGAAGCTAAATGATCAGTCATCCAATTTAACTGCGAAGCTCAATGAACAGTCATTCAATTTAACTGCGAAGCTAAATGAATAATCAACAAAGCTAAATGAACAATCAGTGAAGCTAGACGAACTAGCATTCGAAATCAAGGCAGACATCGCATAGAAGCTGCAGAAACAGTCAACTGATTTGAAGGCAGATTTGGAAAAACTGTCAACCGAAATAAAAGCGGAGCTCAGTAGTCTCAACAACCAAATTAAATGCGTCTAGGAAAAGGTATACCAGGTCGAGGAAAGAATCAACCATGAGATCAGCCAGGTCGAGGAGAGAATCAACCATGAGATGGAAAACATGAAAAAGAAATTGGAAGCACCTGCTCTGTTTATAACTGCAGCACATCCAGATACGTGCAAGCACCAATATTCGACGGGCAAACGGTGTGGAGTATTTACAAAACACAGTTTGAAGCTGCCGCTTGGATAAATCACTGGAATGAGCAGAAACGAGCAACTGCATTGATCCTCGCCTTAAGAGGCCCAGCTGCCGAGCCTTTGCAGATGGTCCTCGTTGAGTTGCACTCAAACCTGGCTGCTATAATGAATGCGCTCGATATGCGTTATGGAGACGATCATCTAAAGCAGATTTATCGGTCCAGCTACGGCATCGGATGCAGAAGTCTGGTGAAACCTTACAGCAGCTAGCACAAGACATGGAACAACTGGCACTTTTGGCTTACCCAGCATATGACCCAGAACATCGAGATGATGCAGCAACAGAAGCATTCATCAGTGCATAAAAAGACCAGAAATTGCAACAAGCCGTGTACTTAGCTCAAAAGCAAACAGTTAAGGACGCGTTGGCTTATGGTCTGAACTGTGAGGCGGCGAAAAATGTGTGCCTTACCACTGCCTGGGTTCGCGAGGTAGTGACAGACGAGTGCAGGTGTGAGCGCGTGGAAATTGAGCGAGACCCGCATGTAAATGGTGCGCCTAGATGCTGAAATTGCGGAGAGAAGGGGCACCTGCAAAGAGATAAAGAAGCGAAGAAAACTGAATGAACAAACCTGGGTTTTCTTCAACACTTTCGGCTACAGCAGCAATAATATTAGGTTGTCCCAACAGCTCAAATTTGTTCACCAATTTCTGTATTGCGGTCCGACAAGGTGCTTCACGACGAACCAAAAATGTTCGAGTTTTACGAACCGTCTCTACCAAATTTTCAACATTTTTATAGTGAATTTTAATAATTTCAATGCGTTGTTGAAGCGTGTATTGTTCCATTTTTATTAATGGCGTAGTTTCTACTTGTCAAATGTTAAAAAATGAGTGACATCTACCGAAATAGCGGGCTATTTAAAATAACACCCCTCATTGGAAAACCCTTTAGCACTTAAATTAAATCTAACAACCGTAGATTAAAATTGGTTCAACCAAAATATTGTAATAGACGATTTTGATCAATATAGGTATCTGGAATGAAAGAGTCATTGATGGGACATGCAATTTAGCTTTTAGTTACAGGACCACATTGGGTAGTCCTACCGGTAATCAACTTTTTTTTTCTAGAAATCAAAGCATCCAAGTTTGGATATTTGATTTCACGATTTATGCTAAATCAATCAATCCAGCTAATTTACATATATGGCTCTTTCTAGAAGTGTTCACCTACATATATTCTAAGGAATTGCTTTGTTCTATGTCGATTTATGAAGCATCCACAAATAAAACCATAAATTAATCCAATCCCACCTGCCAATTGATTCTTCCGAACCCCAACAGCCAATGTCATATCCCGAAAACAACACATTTAATGCTGATAATCCTTTATTAGCAAATTAATCCTTTTGTTACGTAAGTTTATTGAAAACATTTATAATTTCGTCACCTTCGCAAGGATAAACATCATTTAGCTTTCAGGCATTAACATCATAAGGCCTTGTATCCTGTCGATCAAACTAAATAACTCTTAAAGTTCTGAGCAACTACTAAGGCATCATCCATGATACATAAATATCGCAAATGCGTAAACCTTCCTATAAGACCGTCATCATCATTGGCATCATTGTACTCATTTCTGCGCATATACCCACATCCTGACAAACATGCATGTGTGTCAACACACAAGCAACCGTTTCTTTGGGATTTGCTTTGGAATAGATCCAAACATTGTTCAATAATAATTAAATGAAACCTTAAAATGTAACCAACACTTTGCTGGTATAAATAATAGACGTGATGATGAAACTAGCAACAGTGAAACTCCGAACAGGACTCAACAATATCCAGTCGATCAAATGGAATCATCACGAAAAATCCTTGTAGCTGTTCTACTCCTTGCTTGCGTGTTATTCTCTAGTGCCCAAGTAATAAAATTTCATTTACTCGTATGTGCTGAAATTTAGCACAATTAAGTTTAGCTACTCGTCATTTAGTATCATTTGTTTTTAATATTATATAATTTTAAGATAACGCTCTAAATAGTTGCAATCTAAATTTTGAGTTCAATTCCAACGAATTATAATTCCTTTTTTTTTCTTTTCTCAGTTAACCTTCACACCCGGATGGGGCAAGCGGAGTACAAATAATATTTTCGGAGCGTCATCAGGACTTACTAGCCGGCAGATGGGATGTAAAAGCTCAACCGAATCTTTATTGGCGATTTTTCACTTTATCGAGGTAAATAGTGCGAAGTGGATTTAACAACGCGACAAGTGTTTTCTTTAACTCTTTTCTACCAATTGCTTTCTCAGACGGAAGCCCAAAAGTTCCTGGAATGCAATCAGAAGTGAATGCTGGGTTATATGGACCAACGAACTCATAATGGACTAACGAATTTATCTAGTTTTTTATATTGAATATTACTATCAATAAAATTGCGAGCACTTGTTAAATCTTTTCAATTGAAGTTGGAGTTTTATTTGCCAAAAAATTTACAATTAACGATATTTTTTCTAGCTAATTAGTTGCTATTGACTCGTGCTCTACGTAAAAGTTTAGGTGCACCGATAAAATTGACGTCTTAATTACAAACTTTACAGGAAAGTTAAATTTGACGCAATCAGCGCGTAAATATTTTGTAATTGCAATTCGTTTAATTGATGCTCGAGGTATTTATATGTACCAGTATAGTGCTTAATTAAATGTTTTTCATATCACTCAAACATATTTCGATAGAGGCAATTCTTTTAAGGCAGCAAAAATTTAAGGTATGCAAGAAATGCAAGGCCTGTAAGACTTTGAAGCATACCATTTAAATTACGTTCAACATTTTGCACTCATTTTCAGAAAAGAAAAAATCGCCGTTGATAAATTGATTTCTTGTTCATACGAGTGTATGTGCATTAGCTCTTGTGTGCTTTAAATTATTTTTCTTAAAGAAGATTCATCAATACAATTCCACTTTTGAGGGCTTTGTAAAAGAAATTTTACAATATCCTTTTAAAGTTGGTATCTACCTGTCAGTTCACCCATGCAACATAGCAAGTTTTCTCAAGAATAATGGAAGTTTGAACCATCAAAAGTTGTGAAAAGCTTGAAAAGGAGTCTAATGTGTGGGTTTTGACAATTTTTTCAAAAGATCTTAAGACGGTGTCCTCATATAAGGATGTAACTCTTTAAAAAAAAAGGTCCACCAAATACTTCTACGAACGGACTACAAGCCCATTCAGTTATGATACGTACTGGTTTAAAATTAAAATTTTTCAAAACTGCGTGTACGGATCAAATTCCAAAGTGTGGTACCGACCATATCAGCTTCTCGAGAGCCGATACATTCGATCAAGATAATGAGAAA
This sequence comes from Odontomyia ornata, assembly GCA_963969285.1. NCBI lineage: Eukaryota > Metazoa > Arthropoda > Insecta > Diptera > Stratiomyidae > Odontomyia > Odontomyia ornata. The sequence continues at coordinate 182,426,131 of OZ017741.1, read as the reverse complement.
CTCTGCAGCAATGGTCTGCTCCCTCAGCGGAAGAGGATTTTAAGATCCGCCGGGATTGGCCTTGTCTGGGGACGCGTGAATGCGCCGGCAGGCTAGCGTTGCGGTGTCGTGGGGCGGGTTCTTACCCCCAGCACAAGGACCCACTACAAAAGAATTTCGCATCCACGAATTCCTGGGTCATAACAAAGTCGACCGAAGTCGAAAAAAAGGAGGTAACCAGCTAAGGGTTAGAAATTGCTAGCGAAAAAGGAAAAACTGGACCTGGGAAGACAGACGGACTTCAGGGGACTTCGTCGTTACCCGACGATTCTTATAGCCCACAAATAAGAGTGGGGCATACAGATCGAGGTGCCCAATCGCACCCTCCCAACCGGATCAAGATCCAAAAATAGACGTGGCCATATATTTCCCATTTGAGTGGAAAACTCATACAAACATAGTTTGCATGAACTTTTCCATAGAAAAAATATAAACGTGACCAATTTATGTTATAGAATTATGTGATCGAATCACATAACCCTAGACCATAAAATTTCAATTTCAATTTAGAATAAACTATGCTTTCAATTTGATTCTATACGGTTTTCTTTTTCATTGCAAAAGGCAAAACAGAATAAGGATATTCATAATTTGTTGGTCGACGTAACATTTTCGTGAGCTACCTTTAACAACATTCAAGTAATGAGTGCATCTCTTGTTCGGTGATATCCAAAATAAATCCGTGGTTATTGATACATGTATTGGTCCTGAGAGGTATCTTATGTATTTCCTTCTGTAAGAATGGCTCAGTATCATATTGAACACCACTTTATACTTAAAAAAAATATATAGAAGATGCTCCTTTAAGTTTATAATAATGTGCTTTTTGGTTTTACTTAGTAAAATTCTATTCTCGTTTAACGAATTTTATAAAAGTCATATAAAGGAAATAAACAAGTGTTCAATGAGTGCTCTTGTTTTTTTTTGTTTATAATTACTATGACTTCGGTGGTATGGTAGGTAACGCGCGTCTACCTTTCAGATGAATTTATTTCTTTTTACCTGCTTTGGAAAGTATGAACCGGACGCGTAGCCTTCATTTTCTTAGCGCAAATTAGTTACAATTAGTCACCATCGATTAGTTTAATTTACTATCATCACCATGATGTGATTACATGCAAAAGTTCATTTTAAAAAAGTGTTCTGTGCATTTAATTGCACATTGCCTATTTCATACACTTTGATAATCAATCACTATACAATCCCTTTCATAATTTATCATTCAAATCGCATAAGTATTAAGATCAAAATTTTCATTCAGGCAGTTTCATTCACAATTTGTTCCTTCTTAAAGTACTATAAATCCAAAACGCGAATACATTCACACATAAATTAGACACTCGCGCATTCACGCACGGACTAACACACTTGCATTCAGCGCATTCACACTTTTTTTCCGTAGCACTACAGCCCCATTCGGGCCTTCGCTTAGAGGTAATTAGAGTATCTCATTGTCATGATCCAATGTATCGGCACTCCACAAGGTGATATGATCATTATCACGCTTTGGCCGTGTGTCCGTCCACCCAGCTGCGATACGTTCTGCTTTTAAACCAGCACATATCATAACTGAACAGGCTTATAGTCCGTCCGAAGAACCACTCGAACTAAATCTCGTTGACGCCAACGAAACTTTAACCAGAGACCTTCGACTTACGGGCTTAGTACTCTAACCACTAAGCCACGCAGACAACGCGCATTCATACGCGTATTAGCTAAAATGTTGGATATCATATATCGCATTTGACTGAAAATCATTACTGGGTCTAAATTAAACAGTGACGAGACTTTCTTTTACTTTCTCATTTATCCCGGATCCTTAAACGCTAACAGGCTATTCACGATATTCTTGATCGGTAACACCTTCACTTCGCGCTCATAGTTTTTTTTAGGGTTTTGTAAAATAATTTTACAAAACCCTACTAGTTTCGCGACCAGTCTGTCCGTCTGTCTATCCGTCCGTCCGTCCGTGTGTCACAGCACTTTTTCTCGGAAAGCTTTTCAAAACAGTTGTTAAACTGTCAGTTTTTGCTTCAGTGGGGCACAGGGGGGAAATACATGAAAAATGTGTTTCCTCCGTCGCGGATGGACATCTGAAATAATTATCAAGGGAGACATTTATGAGTATAACAATACCAAAAACCTCAGAAGTCGAAATTCGTTCAACTTTGTTAATAATAGTATGATCTTCGTATTTCATATTTTCTCCAATAAAATCGTCTTTGACATGTTTCTTGATTTGATTCGATCTGGTGACTGCATTTTGTAAATTGAAAACCCTTTTGACATGAGCGTAGGTCTGTTTACCCAACTTGTTCTTTTCTTACATCCTAATGCATTTAATTCATGCATTCAAACGACTTGATTGCAATGCAGATCACTTGCACATTCATTGCATGCACATTTCATTCCATCGGCGCGTTGCAAGATTTTCTTCGACTGAACGCGAATTTAAGTAGGGCACTATATAATGTATAACATTTACCAGCAAAATCAAAAATTAAGGAAAAATGTAGGTAAATTATAACTCGGTTCGCACTAGCCGTAATTCTAGAGTCTTTAGCGCCTATAATCTGTTGTAGCAAAGTGAGGAGCAGCCGCGCAATTGTTCAAATCACTTTTATCGATAGACAAATCCGAAAGAGGTCAATAAACTCGTCTTGAAATATTACTTGCACAGCAAGTTATGCGTGACGAAAGTCAACTTGAAATAAAAATGCCGAGTTGTTTGCTAGGGGAGACGTTACAACTCACGGCGATGCTTGATTTTGCCAGATTCCAGTAAAGGGTTCTTTATAAATGTTAGGAAAACCGAAAAATACATTTGAATTTCATTTAATATTGTGCTTACAGGCATGCATCAATTTTTGTTCGTTCATTGAACAGACCATGAATATGCATCTACTCTACGTGGATCTGCGCTGATGCTACATCCTATAGTGGCAATCACGTGGACGAGAGTTCGCCAGTAGCAGAGATAGCTGTTGTATTGGTAAGTCTGTGCCTCTCAACAACGCTGCCGCCCTCGCCGGTGTTCATGTAGACGTTGCTGGGTCTCAGCTTACCTCAACGGGACTGTCCCTTGATGCTATACCCACTATTGCGGTAGCTGCAGAACTCCTTTGTCGGAAAACGGCCCCAACTTTGACAAAGCGATTCGTGGTTACTCGAGATGGCCTTCACCACTGAACAAGATAATGCGTGGAGATCACGTAAATAAGGAGTGCCTTAGTCAGTGGTCAACATCGCATGTAAATAAAGTTGCAAATGCACCATAATCTACTTCACGCATCCAATGACCGCGACATTTAATAATAATAAGAAAGAACACTATTTTATAAATGACGATTATGAATGGGAAAAAATAATTATTTTTCTAAATCTGCCACATCAAATGACAAGTAGGGGATAGAAAGGTTTTCGAGCAGTTTGCTTGAGAAACTTCTCGATTAATACAGAATACGAAAAAAAAAAACACAATTCGGGTTATTTAGAGTAAATATCGGATCGAAAACATAAAGGTCTCGTAATATTAAAAGGACTCCAATCTATTCTAGACTAAGTTGATATAAACTATTGTTACCTCTATCATATTTGACGTAATCAAGAAACAAACAAGTTGGGTAAACAGACCTACGCTCATGTCAGAAGGGTTTTGTATTGAATTGCAGTCACCAGATCGAATCAAATCAAGAAACATGTCGAAGACGATTTTATTGGAAAAAAATGAAATACGAAGACCGTACTTTTATTAACAAAGTTGAACGAATTTCGACTTCTGAGGTTTTTGGTATTGTTATACTCATAAATATCTCCCTTGATAATTATTTCAGATGTCCATCCGCGACGGAGGAAACACATTTTTCATGTATTTCCCCTCTGTGCCCCCACTGAAGCAAAAACTGACTGTTTAACAACTGTTTTGAAAAGCTCCCATGAAAACTTTCATTTCATACTCATATCGGCTACGTTTGATGAATTTTTTTTCAGGGGCCACTCTCCTGTACTGTTATCATCGATTAATGGCCAATTTTTTCGAATCCTAGAATGGTTACAAAAGCCTTTTGCTAGAAGATCTCTCCCGCCTCCTTGACACTTTTCACTTATGAGCATTAATTGTAGGTACTCATCTTCAGTCATTCATTAAATTGAATCAAGTGTTCAAAGCATGCACCTTAAACGTTGAAGTTGGGAAAAAATAACTCAAAACTATTCAATCTTCGCATTCAAAACAGCCACTATTTTGTTTTACGATTACTGATACCACTAGCTCAAAGATTCTCAAAGATATACATGACACCTATCATTCCTGAAATTTTCATGCAAATCCTAGCAAAACTGTAGTGTCTGAGTCGATAAAAAGCGCATGTTGTTCCATAGCAATATGTTGCCATAGTAATAAATGCAGCGCATATTGTTCCATAGTAATACAGGAAAATTCAAACCGCTATAACTTCACTAATTGCGACTTCTTACATATTTATCGTTGTTGTCCTCACCAAGGCCTACATTCCTGATTTTTTTCAGATTTTTCGGATCACAGGTGTCCAATCGCGATGGGGGGGACACAAATTTTTCGTGTATTTCGCCTCCCTGTGCGCCCTTCGAAGCAAATTTTGCCAAATTAAGACCTGTTTTGAAAAGTTCTCATCAAGACCTTTCATTTGATATCCATATCGGCTACCTTCAATGAAATTTTTTTTTCGGGGGGTCACTCTCCTATATGGGGAGACCCCCCTTAAATACCTTAGAAAATTTTTATGTAGTTGAAGTTTGAAGAGATCAGCACTTTACACCTACATACAAAATTTGATGTTTCTATCTTAAGTAGTTTCCGAGAAAAACTGCTGTGACACACGGACGGACGGACGGACGGACAGACGGACAGACTGGTCGCGGAACTAGTAGGGTTTTGTAAAATTATTTTACAAAACCCCAAAAAAAGATTCAGAGTCATCTATGGTCTATCATATAAATTTACATTTATTCAACACTCCCACTTAAATTTATAAGGTAGACAAAAATTCAAAAAAAATAAACATTCTTTTATTTAAACTTATATGGTACACATGTTTTTCGGAAATTAAACATGGATCTAATCCAAAAACATCTTATATCTATGTGCTTATTTCTTCTATAAAAGACAGAGTTGTTAATTAATTTAATTGAACTCTGATTATCAACATTTAAGGTAATTGAGACTTGTGGCTCTCCAATGTCATAAACAAAATGCCTCAGCCATAAAATTTCTTTAGCGGCTTCGCTCGCAGCCATCTACTTAGACTCAGTTGTAAATAATGCCACTAAGCTCATTTAGCGAAACCCCTGACATCCCGAGTGTCCAAATTTCTCTCAAAAAAATAAACCAATTCATTTCAATGACAAAACTTTGGATGCATTGAATAAAATAAAAGATCCCTTGCTTCCGACGATATTGTGTTAAGGCATCCCGACTTTGAAAAATAATTTGAACTCAGAACTGATGCCTCAAATTACGCAATCAGCACTGTACTGTCAGAGAACGAGAGACCAATAACGTTTCTGTCGAGGACACTTACCAGTACAGAAAAAAATACGCTGTGAACGAGAAAGAGATGCTCGCTATCATCTGGGCGTTGAATTCTCTAAATAATTACCTCTACGGGTACCACAATCAGCCCTTGACTATGCCCTCTTCAGTAAAAATACCAACACAAATATGAAGAGAAGAAAGAGGAATATAACTACGAGTTGCAATACAAACCAAGCAAAACTAACGTAGTAGCGGATTCTTTATGAAGACCACCTCAGATAGTTGCCATTCACTTTATGACTCCAACAGAGCACAGCGGTCAAAGTTCGTTCCACAACGCAGTCTCCACTGTCAAAGTACCACTGAACGCATACAGAAATCAATTGGTCCTCAAGTTAGGTGACAAAGATAGCTATCAGATTCTCAACCCCAATTACACTCGGCATGTTCTCATCAAATGTAACTACAACGAACAGGATATCATTGACATCAATCAATATATATTAATCCTAGCACGATTACTACCGAATAGGAAGTCATGGGTAGGGTTCAGGAGGTATATTCTTGAGGAAGTAACTAGTGAAATTGAGCAAGAGAGCAAGATTCTACAAATACATCGCAGAGCTCATCGCAACTCCGAAGATAATAGACTCCAACTGCTTGAAAATTTCTATTTTCCAAAATTATCCTCCAAAATTAAAAGGCTGGTAAATAGATGTGTTGTCTGTAAAGAAAATAAATACGATAGATACACGGCTAATCCGCAACTCAACCCAACCCCTCTATTAAACTACCCTGGCCATACGGCATACATTGATCTCTTTTCCACGGAAAAGCATTGAGTTCTTACGGCCGTGGATAAATTCACCAAGTTCGCTCAGGCAAAAATTATCCTATCCAAATCCGTGGAAGATATCAAAGAACCGTTAAGAGACAATATTCTATTTCTGTATCCCCGAAAATGTGGTTATCGACAATGAGGGTGCATTGGAATCCGTGACCCTAAAATCAATGATGGAAGACTAGTTAAAAATTAAAACGTATACGACACCTCCATATAAGAGTGAAGTGAACGGACAAGTCGAAATCATGAGATGCTTGAAAAAAGAAGGGATCACTTGAACCTTTCAAGACCTTCTTGTCAGGGCAGTCAACGAATACAATTTCATTCGACCACAAATAAAAAACCGGTAGAACTTTTTTTGGGAGAAATCCTAGACTGAGCCCAGAAGAGTTCGAGAGAACACGGCTCTCTAATATAGACCAACTAAAAAGAAAACAGCAAAAAGATCTAGAATACCACAACAAAACGAGATGACCACTAAAGAATTATGACACAGGACAAGTTATTTAAGTTAAGAAAAACAAACGTATAGGCACAAAATTAATGCCACGATATCAACAGGAGATCATTCAGGAAAAAAGAAACACTACAGTACTAACACAATCAGGAAAAACGATCCATAAAAGCAATATAAGAAGTTGATTTTTTGCAGATATCTCTTTCGGATGGCATGCTGCAAGTTTTGGAATTTATAAACTCCCAAACAATCACCCTTCGTTCTAGATATGCTTAAAACAAAACTAGGAATTTCAAAATAATACATGACTTCGACAAAGGACGATACGAACAAGCCACCATCGAACTGACATCGATAATTGAGGACATGCCACACGATAATCCCTTGCAGGCATATCTCCCGCATGAGCTACAGCAAACCCAAGATCTGCTGGAGGACATGAGACTCAGAATTGTTATTCGTTCTCTAAATTTTATCGGTTCCGCCTGGGAATCGGTCGCGAGAAATTCCGACCACGAGGACTTCGTCACGAAAAAGGAAAAAATTAATAACGTTTTAGCTAATAACAATAGGCATGTTGTGATAAACAAATTCCTTAACGACCGCTTGAGCAACCTAATTCTAATAACCAATAAACTCATTAATTTTGCAAAAAACTATACAAAATATAGACTTCACTTTATATCTAGTATCCAATACAAACTCAGGCTCATAAAGGAAGACCTAATGAATATTGAACACGCTGTTAATCTTGCTAAAAGAAATATAATAAATACTGTTGCACTCTCTAAAAAAGAAATCAAATTAGTTACAAACATGTTTGACAAAGAAAAATGGCCATATACCACCGCAGAAGAAGCCTTAGAGCTGTCAATCGTCAAAATAATTACAAATAATATATCTTTATTATACATTGATAACGTACCATTAACCACTCAAGAAACATTTGAAAGAATTATTATAAAACCTGTTAAAAAAGAAGGATATCGTAATGGAAATCGCGCATAATACTCTACTGAGAAATTACGACCAATTTTTCAGTGTCATCAAAGATTGTAATAACTACCGGAGTTTTTCAATATGCGATCAAACAAAATTGTTAGATAAAAGTAACTCAACCTGCATTCTTAATAAACTTAAAAGGTCAAGTTGTAATTGAGTGAATGGCCAACATATACCGGCTATCGGAGAAGTCACTTCCGGTGTCCTCATCATCAACGAACACCAAGGAACTATAGAAATAGACAACATCCCGCATGTCCTCAACGGAACATTCGTAATCAAATTTAATAATTCCACAATTAAAATTAATCAGGGTATATTTCTTCTTCTCCTTTGTAGCACTACAGCCCTTCTCGGGCCTCCGCTTAGAGATAGTTAGAGTATCTCATTTTCATGACCGTATTGATTTTTTCGGAAGTTGGTTTGGTCAGTCCCATGCTCCCGTGTGCCTGCTCAGCTATGATATGATCTGATTAAATCAGTACATATCACCACAGAGTGAACACTCATAGTCTGTCCGAAAAATCCCCTGAACTAAATTACGTTGCCCCCAACGAGATTTGAATCTGGGACCTTCGGCTTATGCGTTCATGTATATTTACAGCTAAAGAAATATCTGCCATCAACGCATTACCAGCCATTTTCCAACCAACACCGTTGGAGGAACAGTACCGCTAGATACTATCGTTGAAGATGATCCATCAACTTCACATCAATAACACCAGCAAAATGTGACGGTTCAATGAGCGAACTAAAATCATACGGAGTCACTGTCTGCCTCTTCATCATCCTGTCAGCAGTCATTGTACTGAGAGGTTGTAACTGAACAATTGTAAGCAACGAGCCCCAGGCAACCACGTAAGGTCCTGCAGAGATGAAACAAGCTCAAACCCCACAACAAGCTCCGGAATCGGGCCATCTATCATCATTATCAATAGCGAGCAACGAACCTCACGTAACAACGCAAGGCCTTGAAGAAACGCAAAACATACCACCAGCTCCAACACTCGACCATCCATCGCCATCGTTCACAGCGATGCCTCGGAAATTCTACGATAGCCCTTTTTAGGGTTTTGTAAAATAATTTTACAAAACCCTACTGGTTTCGCGACCAGTCTGTCCGTCTGTCCGTCCGTGTGTCACAGCAGTTTTTCTCGGAAACTACTTAAGCTAGAAACATCGAATTTTGTGTGTAGGTGTGAAGTGGTGATCTCTTCAAAGTTCAGCTACAAAAAAATTTTATAAGGTATTTAAGGGGGGTCTCCCCATATAGGAGAGTGACCTCCCGAAAAAAAAATTTGGGTATCAAATAAAAGGTCTTGATGAGAGCTTTTCAAAACAGGTCTTAGTTTGCCAAAATTTGCTTCGAGGGGCGCACAGGGAGGGGAAATACACGAAAAATTTGTGTCCCCCCCCCCCTCGCGATTGGACACTTGTGATCCGAAAAATCTGAAAAAATCAGGAATGTAGGCCTTGGTGAGTACAACAACAACAAATACGTGAGAAGTCGCAGTTCACTCAACTTTGTTAGTAATAGTATGATTTATCGATTTTATGTTTTCTTGAATAAAATCTTAACGGTACCCTTAACGGTACCCTTCTATGAAATTCAGTACACAGATGACTATTTATAAGATTGATCTATCCTGAAAGTTTCATGAAGATTGAATCATATTTAGCGAAGTTATAGCGGTTTGAATTTTCCTGTATTACTATGGAACAATATGCGCTGCATGTATTACTATGGCAACATATGGCTATGGAACAACATGCGCTTTTTACCGACTCAGACACTACAGTTTTGCTAGGATTTGCATGAAAATTTCAGGAATGATAGGTGTCATGTATATCTTTGAGAATCGGTTCAGCTAGTAGTATCACTAATCGTAAACAAGATAATGGCTGTTTTAAATGCGAAGATTGAATAATTTGGAGCTATTTTTTCCCAACTTCAACGTTTAAGGTGCATGCTTTGAACACTTGATTCAATTGAATGAATGACTGAAGATGAGTACCTACAATTAATGCTCATAAGTGAAATAAGTCAAGGAGGTGGGAGAGAGCTCCTAGCAAAAGGGTCTTGTAACCATTCTAGGATTCGAAAAAATTGGCCATGAATCGATGATTTCAGCACAGGAGAGTGGCCCCTGAAAAAAAAAATTCATCAAACGTAGCCGATTTGAGTATGAAATGAAAGTTTTCATGGGAGCTTTTCAAAACAGTTGTTAAACTGTCAGTTTTTGCTTCAGTGGGGGCACAGGGGGAAAATACATGAAAAATGTGTTTCCTCCGTCGCGGATGGACATCTGAAATAATTATCAAGGGAGATATTTATGAGAATAACAATACCAAAAACCTCAAAAGTCGAAATTCATTGAACTTTGTTAAAAATAGTATGATCTTCGCATTTCATATTTTCTCCAATAAAATCGTCTTTGACATGTTTCTTGATTTGATTCGATCTGGTGACTGCATTTTGTAAATTGAATACAAAACCCTTCTGAAATGAGCGTAGGTCTGTTTACCCAACTTGTTTTAACAGATGAGGACATCTGTACTTAAGATGAGAAGAGTTAACACCTAAGCGCGCATATTTACCTATGTTCCAAATAAATATTGCTGACGCCGTGGCTGGCATATTTCCTGTACCCGATACTATTACTTAAGGAAAATACAATTTCTCAATAACTGGAATTGTTGCAGGAAGTGCAACCCTAGAATAAGTGAAATTGTTCTGAATTATATTGTAATTAGTTTTAAGTCAGTTATGATTGTAGCATGGATTAGAAAAGAGGTGTTAAGCCCTACCAAATATATTTTTTTTAAATCTCAATAATTGAATTTCATTAACTTATATTAGAAGCCCATTCCGTAAACACGGTATTCAAAAGTTGGATAGACAGAAATTCGCTCGTACCAGAAGAGTTTTGTACTTAACATACGATACGCAGACATAAGGGTATAGAATGATTTAATGCAAGAAAAACTTTAATGGTATGCACAACAACTATATTTTTGATTTAAAAGAAAAACCAGTGTTATTTTTTAACTGGCCAACATTTTGTTACAATATCTCTGGAATCATTTACTAAGTCGAATCTTAAATGTCTTTTTGTTATATTATATATTTGGAGAAAATACAGTCAAAAGTGTAGTGTCTGGTTAGATGGAAAGCCCATGCAGTAGAAAAACCGTGTTTGGTTGTTCAAATCGGTAAAAATTCAAACGGCAGTAGCTTCTGTACATTCTATTAAAGCTCATAGAGTATAAGGACCTTCCGAAGGGCACTTAAATATCTACTGATCATACTAATACAGTTTTACTGGCGAAAATATTTAATTTACAGATCATATAATATTATTAGCAAAGTTGAAATAATTTCAACCATTAAGTTATTTGTTATTGGATCTACCTTCATAATTTTTTCACTTATTATTTTTAGCTGCTCATCTACAGCTATTTATCAATAGATTGAATCAAGTGTTATTAGCATGTACCTTTAATGTTGAATTTCGCGAAAAATAACACAATTTTATGCAATATTCTCATTTAAAACGGCCGTCATTTTGTTTTACGATTATGGATGACGTCCTTTGAACAAATTTTCAAAGATATTTATCATGAATATAATTCTTGAAACGTTCATGAAAATCCTAGCAAACCCGTAGTATATGAGTAAGTTGGAAATGCATATTGTCCCATAGCACTATACATGGCTATGGGACAATATGCTGTTGTTTATTAATACAGGAAAATTTGAACCCCCATAACTCTGTTAAATATAATTCGATCTCTCTGAAATTTCCAGGAATGATTTAACTTGTAAATTTACATTTACCTATTGAATTTAATTGAAGTTGAGGGCGCCCTTACGATTTTATTCAAGAAAGTGTAGAATCGATAAATCATACTATTACTAATAAAGTTGAGTGAATTTCGACTTCTGACTTATTTGTTTTTGTAGTGCTCATAAAGCTTTACATTGCAGATTTTTCGGATGAAAGGTTTCCAATCGCGATACTCCTGCCCCCATCAATACTGATAAAGTAATTTTAAGACCTGTTTCGAAAAGATCTCATTGAGACCTTTCACATGATACCCCACCTAAACGCTTTTGATGAAAAAATTGTTTTTGAAGGTCACTCCTCTATATGGAAAGACCACTTAAAACTCTTCGAATTTTTTTTTCATCCCAAAACTTTTTAGAAGTCATAACGTCCAACCATTCCACAAAGTTTCATGGCTGTAGCTTATATAATTTCGGAGAAAAACTGCTGTGACATACAGACGGGCACAAGTACCGATTTCAATAGGGTTTTGTATTTTAGTACAAAATCCTAAAACTGAATGTTGAAATTTATTGCATTAACATTGAGTTGTCTATTTATTTTTTTGCTTTAGCACTACCGCCTTTTTTGGGCCTTCACTTAGAGATAGTTGGTTTATACCATTACCTTGATCGAATTTATCAGCACTCGGAAAGTGATATGGTCAGTACCACGCTTTGGCCGTTTATCCGTCCACCCAGCTGCGGTACGTTCTGATTTCAAACCACTACGTATCATAACTGAACGCGCTTATAGTCCTTCCAAAGAATTACTCGAAACAAATTTCGTTGCCACCATTTATACTCCCGTTCAAAAGTGATCTTGAATTGAAATGGTTAAAAAGATTCAACAAACATGACATACATGTCACGTAATTTATTGCTTTCATTTTGGATTGTTATTTTACCCACTGATATTCGTCGACTGGTTGTTGATTCGAGTGCAAATACCCAAGCAAGTGCCATCCGTCTTGTGCGGGTGCTGAAAAAAACTGAATTTTCTTTTCCATTATAGTTTGGGAGCCCTGATAAATTACGCTCCATGCATACAATTTTAAAATTTTGCTTCGCATTTTCGAATTAAGCTTTTGAAAATCATTTAAGTCTATTTTCGCGTAGATGTCATTGATTTATCAAAGCGATTTCAGAGCTTTTTTTAAATTGACCATTTGAATAGAAGCTTTTGATTTGCTTTGAACTTGACCGTGAACGGCGGCGGCGGTTTTCGTTTTTTGTTACAATCGTGGCTGGCGATTATTTAATTATTGGGAGGAAATTTAAATTGCTATCGAATTTATTAAATAGAAAGCTACAATCGTTATATTTGTGGGTTCCGTAACGTATACAGATATTTAGACAACACTCCAAATTCGTGTTAACATATTCAAACTATTTGCCACCATTCAGTTACTTATTAAAAATAAAGTTAATTTTAAATGCAAATCACACAGGTGTCGACATTGAAACTAAATTGTTGGTGAATTTGCATTCAGTGTGACACCATACGCACTTCAATGCTTCAATCAGTTACATGAGTGCTCTGCAATTCATTGTGTCATTACCGTCGTCCAAGTTTTCGTTTGGCAAAACATTTAAACTACCACTTTTCCCGCCATTATCGGCCAAATTTAATCCGCCCACCAGTAGCTAGCTACATTAAATATGTATGAATGTAATTGGCAATTTTCCTCAAAACTACCATTTCAACTTACACTTTAGGAATGAAATATCTTCCATCCACTTATTATGTTTGGATGAAATGGCGAAAAAATAGTCATTACATTATACAGCCGAATTGGGAATATTACGCTGATTGTTTGTGTAATTATGACTTTTGTTACGGTTATGTACATATGACTCACGACGAGTTTGTTTTTGTTTTCAATTATTCAATCACTGTGTGCTGTAATAGTTAATGTATGGTCAAGCACGTTAATGCGGAAGATCAGTGACATATTGCTTGAAAAAATTGGAGTGGAGTATTATGCATTGCACTCAACATGATAAGTTTTTCCAGTACTTCAATAATTAATGAACAATGAAAAATTGAGCCAGGGAGCCATAGCGTTTTCGGAGCAACTATCACTACGCTGTATAATGCACTAATGATCGATCTAGACACACGGTAGTGTGTCCGCCAAGTTTGTTGATATACTAGTGTGTATATTTACACCAAACATTTTGAGGTACTTTTGACACCCTTCCAGCTCAAGAACTAATTAATCTACCTCGGAGTGGACGCCCATATGTGTCTTTTTGTACCTACCGCGGAGCTAGTTAATGAGAATCCAATGGGTTGTCACAAGAAAGAAAACAAACGTTTATGCAATCGTAAATATGATTTTATTGCAAAAAACAGTTCACGAAATCAGAAAAAAGTATTGAATATGAATAAAACTTTATGGCTACTTGGAAAAGAAAACACCTGCATATCGATAAGCCATCGTTTTTCAGCAATAACGCACATTACACATTTTATTGAATTCCTTGCTCCGATTTACAATTTCACTGCTTGAAATGGTGATATCCATAGACCAAGTGTAATCTTACGTTCACTACAGTCAACATGTTGCTTCGAGCCGAAAAATGACTAAATTTCGAATCGTATCTCACGCGCTAGTAAAATTTCGCGTCCATGTTTGATCGTCAAATTGACAATCGGCCTCGCGAGATGAGAAATTGGAAATGAAATTACAATCAGCTTCAGGAACGCGGTCATATCATTTTCTATGGAGTTTGTATAAGCATAGCCTCTCCATTTGTTCCGTTCCGCAAAGAACTTACCTGGGAAGCCTAAAATATCAAATTTCATGACTAGGCGATACAATTATAGAATTATAAGAATCTGAAAAGAGTCATTTTTATCATTGACTTTCTCAGCAAACCTAACCCACTTCCAAGAGATTGAGAAATTTGAAATTTTGCCTCAATCAACCATTATTGCAACGGCGACAAATCTAGCAATCATGATAGCATGAGAGATAATTCGTCTATTGGAAATTCGGAATTACCTTGGACGTGTTCCCGTTCTGGCGTAAGAACAAGAGGAGCGCAGCAGTGAGGGTTGCTTCGAAAACGCCAGCGCGGACGGATCGACGCGAGGTTGTTGGGGAGTTCACGTCGTACTCGGGAACTTCTCAGTGAAAATTCCCAAAACAATGACTATTAAATTAAAATGTAATTTGAGTCAAAGAAAAACTTATCGTTAAAGTACTGTGCAAAAAGAAAACCTCCCGGATCAGGCTGAGTCACGCATTCCAACTTTCTGTTCTCACATCCTGCCGCGCGAAGTGCCCCCTAAACAGAGCGCTGCGAGTCCATTTTAATGGCCGCAACATAATCGATGGTACTTGTAGATTTCGTTGACTTCGCGTGTACCGCGCAAGAGATTCGATTGGCCATATTGCCATCACAAGTTGAAGTGAATCGTTAGGATGGCGATTGGAAAATATTAACGTTCGGATGTGTGTCGCAAATTTTTCCAAGATTTCTCGGGCGTCACTGTAATAGCTCATGACGGGCTCAAAAAAATCAAAAAATTTATAAGCCTTTTGTTTTTCTTTGAATTTGCCGAAAAATGTTATTATTCCAAAAACCTTTCACACATATGTACGCTAGTCGAAGTGATTCAAAGCGGAATCTTAGCTAACGGTCTTCCTAAGGAGCATTTAAGCATGTGCTGTTGCAAACTGGCTTGCAACACGAAAGCAGCGTTGTTCTTGGGCAGTTTGATGAGCTCATAAACTCATCAAACTTCGATGTGCAACTGTGTGGTACTCAGGCACTTTAACCAGTGCACCAACGATGTATAATTACACTTGCCACTTCTATTTGAGGGAATACTCTTTGAGTCAATATATTTAGTTTGATGAACACATACACTCATCAAACTTCGCGAATTAATTGTTTGGTGCTCAGGCACTTTAACCAGTGCACCAACGATGTTTTTTTTTACTCACTGTCTAAATGGATTTTTATGAATTGCACAAAATGCACTCAGCACTAAGCACTTAAGCACTGGCAATCCACAAAAAAGGGGGAAGGCTGTAATCCACAAGGCCACAAGTACCACAAACACTGGCTGGTCTCTCTTAGCTATTCACAATACAATTCAACTACTAGAAATAACACAAACGCTTCCACTGGTGGTCCAAACTAGAATGACTTTTATTCAATTAATATCTAACGTTTAACAAGATTAGAATTGCTGATTGTACTATTCCCACATAGACGCACGTGCATTTTGTATGCTACAAAAGTGTTGACGCTTGTGGATGACGAGAATATCAAGCGATACTTAATATGGTCTAATCGCGGGTAAAAGTGCTGATGATGCGTCTATGTGGGATCCATGCATTACATTTCGATACCAAACTTGAAACTATCAAACAAACAAATGTTACAATGTATCAAATGATACATTGTATGATTTTTAGTATAAATTTTGATGGATTGTTAAGTTTTAAGTGATGTAATTGTACCATGTGCAGTTTGGTGTTTGTCGCCTCTCGATTAACATCACCGAAAATTAACAAATAAAACTGTTCGAGAAATAAATTGAAGAAGATTGCGATCAAAAATATAATCAAATCCCTGTACATAATTAGGCATAAACAAAAGAAAACAATTTGCAAAATTCCGTTATCGAAGTTTAAGCAAATAATACCTATATTGATATTTCAACTACAATATGAATTTTTTCATGTATTACTACTTGAACATATTTAAACACATACATATACATAAATATATGTATATATATATATATATATATATATATATATATATATATATATATATATATATATATATATATATATGTACGTATATATATACATATAAGAGCAAAGGAATATATGTAGTAATATTGCATGTACGAGGTGTGTTCAAAAAGTATCACGAATTTTGAATTTTCGCGGGTTACGTATATTCGAATTTCGATTTTTTTGTGGCGTTATGTTGGTACTCATGTCTGTCACTTATGCCGACAAGCTCGGCCATTTTGAATGTTCACTTGATTGGTGATAGCTGCTTTACTTGCACGTGTTTTCAATCGTCTTCGATTTTTACTTATTCAAAAAAATGGATCAAAGAACGTGTATCAAATTTTGTGTGAAAAACGAAATTAAGTGCGCGGATGCATTCCGAATGTTGACTGTGGCATACGGAGAAGCTACCTTGGACCGAAGCAACGTTTATCGGTGGTACAAAATGTTTTTAGAAGGCCGAGAAGATGTGAACGACGAAGAGCGTGCCGGACGCCCGAGCACTTCAACAACAGACGAAAAAATTAATGAAGTGGAGAAAATGGTATTGGCCAATCATCGAATCACCGTTAGAGAAGTTGCTGAGGATCTAAACATATCGATTGGCTCGTGCCATTCGATTTTCATCAACGATTTGGGCATGAGACGGGTCGCCACAAAATTCGTACCAAAATTGCTCAATTGCGACCAAAAACAGCAACGCATGAACATTGCTAATGAGATGTTAAACTCTGTCCGCGACGAACCAAATTTGCTCCAGAGGGTCATAACTGGTGACGAATCGTGGGTTTATGGTTATGACGTGGAAACCAAAGCTCAATCATCTCAATGGAAGCTGCCGCATGAACCAAGACCGAAAAAAGCGCGCCAAGTTCGGTCGAATGTGAAAGTTTTGCTGACAGTTTTCTTCGAGTGCAGGGGCGTAGTGCATCATGAGTTCTTGCCACAGGAAAGAACGGTCAATAAGGAATATTACCTGCAAGTTATGCGCAATTTGCGCGAAGCAATCTGCCAGAAACGCCCGGATTTGTGGGAGAACAAAAAATTGGCTTTTGCACCACGATAACGCCCCTGCTCACACATCGTTGCTTGTGCGCGACTTTTTGGCCAAAAACAACACACTAATGATGCCGCAGCCACCGTATTCCCCAGATCTGGCCCCTGTGACTTTTTCTTGTTTCCTAAACTGAAGAGGCCCATGAAAGGACGACGTTACGCTACGCTTGACGAGATAAAGACGGCATCGAAGGAGGAGCTGAACAAGATTAAAAAAAATGATTTTTTGAATGCTTCGAAGATTGGAAAAACCGTTGGCGCAAGTGTATAATATCTCATGGGGATTACTTTGAAGGGGACAAAATAGATATTCATGAATAAATAAATAATTTTTGAAAAAAAACAAAATTCGTGATATTTTTTGAACACACCTCGTATATCTATTTTATGTCTAGTTTGTATCGTAAATTCTACCTAAAGTACAGCTAGTGGAAAAATTAGTATGGTACTGAAGAATATTGAAGATTCCTTGTATTATGTTTAAATGAACTACTACGGAACTTGGTACCCGTTAGATCTCAATTTTTTTCGGTAAGACTGACACCACTCGGAGGGTCCTTATTATTAGCCCTTTTTTTAGGATTTTGTAAAAAAAAAAATTACAATACCCTATTATTCTAATATCGGTACGTGTCCGCCTGTCCGTCCATCAGTGCCTCATAGCAAATTTTATCAAGAACTGTAGAAGCTACAGTCATCAAATTTTGTGAACAGCTTAAAAGTTTCTGGTTGATGAAGGGTTCGTAGTAGAAACAAGTTGAGTAAGCAGGAGAGTGCTCCTACCAGAAGGTCTTTGTAAACATCCTAGGGTTAGAAGCAAGTTTTTTAATGGCGTGAATCGATAACTTGCATTATTCATCCAATACTTAGATATGAAATCGTTCAAATTTATACAAAAGATGCACAGTTTCTTTCATAAGCACAGTTCAGCCGCCATTTTAATCTAGCTTAAATGACTTTTCTGAATGCTCGGCCGATTGAACATGTTCAAGTTAAACACTATTCCTTAAATTTTCATGAAAATTGAAAGAAAATAAAAGTGCCTAAGTCAATTTTAAATATATATATAGGGTTTTACAATAAGAGGTGTTATTTTGAATAGATCTTCTGATTTAACACCTTGCGACTTCTTCCTTTGGAGCCACGTAATAGAGAAGACCTATGCCAATAGCCCAGCGTCGATTCAAGATCTCAAAGATGAAATTCGTGAGGCTATCGAGGACATAGGGCAGCCACTTTGCGATTTGGTTATGGAAAATTTCATGAAGAGGATATGGCCCTGTTAGCGTGTCGTAGTGGTTATTTGCCCCATGTTAGTTATTGCTATTAACGGCATATCATCTTCTTTATAATGAAATAAACATCTGATCATTTGTATTAAAAAATGGCATTTTTCTTTTAATATCAAAATAACACCTCTTATTGGAAAACCCTATATCAACCATAAACACGTGTTATTGTTGTTGTAATTCCATATAATTGAAATGGCTATAACTCACTTGATTATGATTAGATCTCAATTAAATTTTTTGAACATATATATCTTATGTTAGTCTATATAATTGCAAAATTTCAAGAAGTTTAAAGGTACCGTTTTGATTTTATGGGCAAAAATTTAAAATCTACAAATCATACTATTATTAACAAAGTTGAGCGAATTTCGATTTCTAAGGTATTTGTTGCCCTTGTACTCATAAAGGTCCACGTTTGTGATAATTTTCAGATTTTTCGGCTCAAAGGTGTCCAATCGCGAGGGGGGGGACACAAATTTTGGGTACATTTTGCCTTCCCCTAGACCCCCTAATTCATAAAATGATTTTTTTTATTTCAGATTCTAAAAGTTCTAATCAAGACCTTTCATTTGATACCCCACTTGACTACCTTTGATTAAAAAAAATTTTTAAGGGCCAATTCGTTATTAGGGGGGACCCCCTTAAAAAATTTTTAAATTTTTGATAAGGCCTCAACTTTTGAGCGACCATCATTTCTGATCTTTTCACTAAGTTTGAGCATTCTAGCTTCTTTAGTTTCTGAGGAAATTAGCTGTGACGCACGGACAGACGGACGGACAGACGGACAGACAGGTCGCGAAACTAGTAGGTCTTTGTAAAAAAAAATTTTTACAAAGACCTAAAAATCAAAAGGCTTTTAAGGGGATCTCTTCATAAAAGGTATACAAGGAAGTTGTTAAAGGGCTAAAAGGAAATGTTGAGTAGACACGATAGCAAAAGGAGACACTCCTCCAACTACCGTCAAATCGAATTATTTTCAGAGTCTCCACTAAGCCAATTGAATTAAATGTTAAATATGTAGCAAATTAAAATTTTATCTTATAAATACTATTTTTCAAGTAGATGGATAAAACTAATTTAAGAAGAAGTAAAACTACTTTAAGAATATTTTAGAAGTAGCTTTATAGGAACCGCCAGAGGTCACGAGATGGAATGAAGAATAAACAAGTTGAAGTAGCAGGAGGATGCTCCTGCCAGAAGGGTATTGTAAAACAATTAGTAAATCAAACAATATATCCTGCATATCAAAACTTGACTAATATACAGCTTCCATAAATTGAGTTCGAAAAATTATTATGGTTAGTATGATTTTAAACTCGGCACTATTTTGTTTCAAGTGTTTTGACCCCGTTGCTTGACTAGTCGTGATAACACATGAATATTACAAACCATTTCTAAAATTTTCATCAAAATTCCTACATATTTGCAGTGTCCAGGTCCGTTGCACGCGTGTATCTCCCTAGTATCACGTGTTAATGTTGTTGTAATTGTTAGATATTAAATCGGCTGTAACTTAGCTGTTTATTGTTCAGAAAACTTAAATTGTAGATTTTGGGAAATTTAAGGGTCCCATCTTGATTTTATAGACAAAAAAGCAAAATTTATAAAATGAACTATTACTAACAAAGTTGATCAAATTTCGACTTCTAAGGTATTTGTTGCCCTTGTGAAGGAAAAATTGTCAGTTTAAGTACTATTTTGAAAAGCTCTTATAAAGAACTTTCATTATCGGCTACCTTTGATGAAATATTTGTTCAGCGGCCACTCCCCTGTACTGTAATCATCGATTCATGGCGTAATTTTTCGAGTCCTAGAATGGTTACAAAGCCCATTTACTAGGAGCTCTCTCCTGTCTCCTCGACTTGTTTCACCTATGAGTATTAATTGTACGTACTCATCTTCAGGCATTCATTAAATTGAATCAAGTATTAAAAGCATGCGCCTTAAACGTGCAAGTTGGGGCAAAATACATCAAAATTATTCAAAATTCGCATTTAAAACAGCCACTATTTTGCCCATTACTAATACTACTAGCTGAGCCAATTCTCAAAGAAATTCATGATACCTATCATTCCTGAAATTTTCATGCAAAACTGAACTGAATTTCATTAAATTTAAGGGCACCGTTAAGATTTAATTCAAGAAAACATAAAATCGATAAATCATACTATTACTAACAAAGTTGAGTGAATTTCGACTTCTCACGTATTTGTTGTTGTTTTACTCATAAAGGCCTACATTCATCATTTTTTTCAGATTTTTCCGATCAAAGGGGTCCAATCGCGAGGGGGGGACACAAATTTTTCCTACATTTCCCCTTCCATTGCACCCCTCAAAGCAAAATTTGTCATTTTAAGACCTGTTTTGAAAAGTTCTGATTAAGGCCTTTCATTTGATATCCATATTGCCTACATGCGATGAAAACTTTTTTTTCAGGGGAACTCCCCTATATGGGGAGACCCCCCTTAAAGACCTTATAAATTTTTTTTCGTTTTGAAACTTTGAAGAGGGCGTCACTTCGCACCACTTACAAAATCTGATGTTTCTAGTTTATGTAGTTATACCCTAAAAAAAAGGAACTCAACTATACAATTACATCTTCACCAGCAGCAAACCCAGCAAACAAATAACGCAAACTCTTTACTAAATCATAGACAGCATATTACCATCAGCAACTAATATAACAGTAGAGAAATCACACAAATTTGCATTCTAAGAATACTGCAAATAAAATTTAGCCCAACCGCAATAAAACGAATGAGTATAACAAATCCAAGTATACAACACCATAACGAGCAACGCGCCATTTCAGACAATAGCCGATACACATCAAATCTTCTCGAACTTGCGCTATTCAATACAGTAGACATTGAATTTGGTTCCGCACTAAAATTTCTAATCCAGTGTATCCAATGAGTTCGGGCAGAAGACGTCGCAGAAACCTATGGTGACGAATGTTCAAGTTATATCGTAGTCGGCCTTGTGCAACGATCCAAATCAACACATGGTCAAAATTGCTACACAGTAGATAACAACCATCCAACAAAACGCCCATCACAGCATCACCACCTTCAGCAATCTCTGTGGTAGAAACATTACCAACAGTCGATGTCCGCGGGACATCAACCATCTTATCAGAATCAATATTTGACTATACTTCGACTTTCAACTATCATCATCGTCATCATGCATATACTTTCGGCCACCAGCGGCAGCAAAAAACATTCGCGCGCCATCAACAGAAGATTCTAACAACTAACTACAAAAGGTTATAGCAAACAAAAACCGTGCACCAGCAATCATTGCAGGATCAACACTTTTGGCAATATCTGCAACTGAAGCATCCCCAATAATCGATATCTGCGGGACATCAACCATCTTAACCAGCCACAACATATACCCTTATCTTTGAGTCGCAGTCATCCTCGTTGACATCACGCGTAGACTTGCAGCAGGCGTCACCACAATGGCAAGCATCGCCACAGCAGCAGCAAAGTGTGCCTCAGCAGCAAAGTATGCTCCATTTCTGTCAGTTGACAGCATTCCGATGACAGACTTTCTTGATATCATAGTCCCATCGTTGATTTGAGTGCCTCTTCTATTGTTTCGCTCCTCTTGGGTACCATTCGGTGACTGATCTCGTCCATCTGTTATCGCGATTTCTTGCCAGGTATCCCACTCAGGGAGTTTATCCTATAGGCTGCATCCGCAATTTTCATCTTCTCATCCAGTCATTTGCGTTGACTCGTCTAGTGTCTAGGCATAATCGTACCTTGTTTGGTCTTACCACTAGTATTACTGGTGATGACCATGCGCTCTGTGACTCCTCTATAAGTCCTAAATCCAACATGCGGTCTAGTTTCCATACAGCAATTTTTCCATAGCAGGTCAGATCACATTGTTATGTTGTTTAATTGGCTTGCTGTTACCAATATCTTTCTCTTGCGACACTTAAGGATTTTGCCCAAGTCCTTCCGTAGCGTACGATGAGAAAAAGGCTATAGTGGCTTCTAGCCAGCGTTGTTGTATAAGGTGTAGTTGATGTCGATCTGGATGAGGTTGGTCGAACTGGTGTAATGTCTCAATGGTCGTGCCCGGAAAGAACTCCCGAGCTGAACCAAAGCTCCTCTCGAAGTCTGCACCATGCTTTCGGTTTTGGCTGAGAGATAATATACAAATCCCTCTGCTTTGTTAAACCTTTGAAGGAGACTGGGGCGGAGATTATGCCGCGGATACTGTGCTTTATTCCATCTGCGGTGCTGATATGTATGCTCAAAGACTTAGTGTGATCAGGATATTTTTTCAGGGCCTAAGAACTAAAGGTGGAAGTATGATACTTATGTAGTCTGACGTGGTAAGGTCATAAGAACCGAGGTATGAGAGACTCTGGCTCAAGGACTGGTTCTGCATCACCGGGTGGTCTAAACGTCGTTCCGGGGAGAGCGATCTCAAGGTGGATGAGAGGTTGGCTCACTGAGGTACTACCTGGATGGGACTTGCATTTTGCGAAGTAGTTACTGAGGATTTGGGGAATGCCTCCTAGTGGCTAGGGCACCGAAAACCCTGCACCCTGTTTTCTGCAATTTCAGCAGACTGTACGGCCTTGTGTAGCTGTTATAGCCTATATTTTCTGTTCAGGTCTTGAGTTAATGTCCTTTTCATGGTGACCGATGCTTGATGTGAGTGGAAGGCTAGCTGGCGCTCGAGAAAACCAACTGTTGTCTGCATTAGGTAGTACTGCTATATCTAGGTGGTCAGAGTGATCACGATTATTGCCATATGATGTAGCATGATCTCCTCGGAACTTTCTGGTAACACCTTCCAGTAGTCAAGCAGGGCCTTGTAATTCATGATTTACGCTTCAAGGTGCATATAACATACCATCGCTTGTCCAACTTCTGAGCTGCAGCCGTCTGAGAGAAGTTGAGTCAGTTGGTCTCCGATGCTGCATAGCGCTTCGTAAAACTCGTTTACGGTTTCAGTCAACTTTTGTCTCTGGCTGCGCAACTGTTGCTTCAAGACCTCAATGTCATGAATGGAAGTTACCAAAAAGTCATAATTACAAAGTAAAGCGACCATTGTCATTCGTTCCGCTCTCTGACACCGATTCATCTTGTCTCTGGTAAATCAATTTCCAACCGCTGATAACACTTGCTGTCTTTCCCGCCTCTTGATCGTTTCCTGCGTGGGGGCTGTCAGCTTGGCTGTACGGAGGTCGAGCATCACTGGTGGTTGAAAGTAGTTCCATTCTGTGGTCCAACGGGCCGCCTAGTGCAGTATTCTGCCCGAAGTGAGGTAGGGTATTTGAAGGGACCCTTGCCTGGTATTCAGGAGCCAGGGAACTCATGCCAGAACTTAGTCGGTATTGGGATACTTCATCATACCGTGTAGGGTCTTTATCAACAAGTGGGTACAATCTTGAGTGCGAGTTGCTTGTAGGTCCTTTTGGTCCCTCCAAATAGAGAGTCCTTTCAAAAGTGTGAGTATCTCATCGCTACTAGATGTGTCGGTGGTAGGGGTAGCCATTTCAATCGTCGGATGAGCCTCCACTCTTCTAGTGGCATCTAGCTCCCTACTGATATTGATTCATGTTCATGTCCACTCCAGATTTTTGCAACGGCTTCCTGAGTTGATGTCTCTGGGCTAATGGATAGTAAATAGCCTCGAACGATAAGACTCCGAGGTGGACAAGATCTTGACGATCACACGCATTTTTCCAAGCATCCAGGAGTGGAGAAGATAATTTTTTGCTTTAGATGCCTTCTGCCAGCTCTTCGCAGAACGAGCAAAGATTTGCTTGGCCAGCATCTGTTTGCAGACGAGGTGGTATGGTCAGTACCACGCTCTGGCCGTTCATTCATCCACCCAGCTGCGATAGGTTCTAATTTGGAACCAGTATGTATCGTAACTGAACGGGATTATAGTCCGTCCGAAGAATCACTTAAAACAAATCTCATGGTCACCTACAGGGTTCCCAAGTATCCGCAAATATGTTGAACGCCTTTGAGCGACGGATCCTGAGGCGCATAATCGGAGCGAAGCTAACTGGGACCAATGGTGAATTCGATACAACCATGAGCTGTTTGAAATTTTTGACGAGCCTGAAGTCTCAACGCTTGTCAGACTGCGGAA
The DNA here is from genome assembly GCA_963969285.1 of Odontomyia ornata. Lineage (NCBI taxonomy): Eukaryota > Metazoa > Arthropoda > Insecta > Diptera > Stratiomyidae > Odontomyia > Odontomyia ornata. The sequence goes on along the minus strand of OZ017741.1, from coordinate 182,401,205 downwards.
GTTGCAATTGACACATGACTCGTTTGGACGAACAACGGATACCCAAAAAGGTATTCGTTGGGAGAACTGAAGGCCGGAGACCAGTGTAGTAGCGTAGTCGCTGTCCTTGAAGGGGTGACTGATGAAATGGGCTGCGAAGATTTTAACTACAAGATCGATTGCGAGAATTCTGGTTCTCAGGGCTAAAATAATAAGAAAGAAAAAGTACCACCTATTAATTTTTTCAGGTAGCGCCGTAGTGATTTGGTTTAGCTTTTAGCGGTTCAACAAAAAATCACAAATTTTCAAGTAAAACTTGTAAATACTGAAAAAATAACAATTAGAACCAAATCACTAATTGACTTTAAGGCAGGATGGGAGGCTTTAAATAGTGTGAATATTCCGCCAAAGAAGGAAAAAATCAGACCTTCCTGCTATGAGGCGTATGGCGCCATATTACTCGTAATAACACGACCAAACGAAATAATCAGTGGAGTTTTCACGGATGCTGTTCCATTAGGCCGTGCGTAAAATAGGTACAAACTATAAACTGATGGCGTTGACGCTTAACTCAATTTGCGTTCCATGTATCTCGTGCCCGAAAGTCAATTCATCATCATCAGTTGAGGAAAGATTATCGACCGTTCACGATCACTCTCGTTTTGCGACTGTCCAACACACTTGCACTCCCGATGCCTCCTTTAGCACGTTCGAAATACTTACGTGTTACAAACAAAGTTTCCTTACAATCTCTGAACCATCGTGTCTTTTTCTTCAAGCCACCTCGTACGAATCCTCTCCTTGACTTTTCGGTTTTCGAAGAAAACGATTCCAGCTCAGCGCCGCTCGTGGCAAGCATCCGCAGCATGTTAAAGGGTGTGTTTTGAGCATAGATATAGAGAGTACTGGATCCGTAACCGGTCACGGACCCAAAGCAATTAACAACCTTCGCTAAAGTTGTGTAAAGTTGAGGTTTTAAGTGATATGTTTTTCTTTCTGCACTTAACTTCACTCCGAAACACGTTCACATTATTAAAAACTTACGTTATTAAAAACTTACGAATTTTCCATCAGCTTTGACACATGAGTTTTCCAGCCTCTATGAATTTTCGTTAGCTTTGACGTACGAGTTTTCTGTGAGAGAGCGTTTGTTGTGTTGTACTCAAACTGTTCAACGAATGATCACGAAGGCGCGATCGTGTGCACCTGAAACGAAATTTTGTAGGTGTGCGCAGATGGCAGTGCGGGAAGTGATTCTTTTGAAGAAAGGAAAGAAAAAAAATCTCGGGAAATAAAGGGGAAGAACAAGTAGAGGGAATCATATAGCTTTGAGAGCGTGAGATATTTATGTGTAAAACTTGCTTGCCACATGGACGAGTACACAGATTCTCGTTGCTCGTCCGTTTATTTATATGTCTTTGGTTTTGAGAGTGTTCGCAACATTTTTTGGGCCAAAAAATGTTTATCATTACCAGATAAAAGCATCAAATTAAAATGAATAGTTGGGCGGAAAAAATTCAAAATTTATTTTATGTGTTTAATTTTGTCACGAATTTTTATAAACACAATTTTACAAGTTCGAAGAGTAAAAAAAGAACGCTAAACTGTATAATTTTATCACAAAGCATAATGCATTTACACTAAAACTATATTCATGACCCAAACGAGGAAGAAAACTCCTGTTCAACAAAATCCGATAGTAAGCGTCTACAACCTTGAAAGTGTGGATAACTTGACCTACCTTAGAGCCAACTTGAATAGAAGAGGCACCAAAATGGACGTCCCAAGTGGTGCGCTGGCAAAATAAGCGCCGCGTTTACAAAATACTAGTCAAATCTGTGCTGTTATATGGAAGTGAAACATGGACCCTGACAAGGCCGTGGATGTATTTGAACGGAAAGTGCTCCGCAAAATATGTGGCCCAGTGGAACAAGGAACAGAGTGGAGACTACGTTACAACGGTGAATTGTATGATCTTTTTGAGGACCCACCTGTTTCCTCTTGTGTAAAGTTACGTAAATTGCAATGGGCGGGCCATGTAGAAAGAATGGAAGAAAACCGGATACCCAAAAGAACATTAACGGTTCGAGTATAAGGTAGACGTCCAGCGGGAAGATAGAGGACTCGATAGGAAGACATGGTAGAAGCTGGCAGCAGATCCTTGTTGGGAGTAAACAACTGGCAGGCAAGGTCGCGGAACCATGATGATTGGAGGAGATTAATCCTGGAGGCCAAGGCCCGGCTTGGGCTGTTGCATCATAGATGATGATGAAAGGCACTCACTTCAGGAACCATCTTGCTCTAAAAGCTATCACCCAATCAGCTTGCTGCCTAACATCAGTGAAATATTTGAAGTGACACTGAAACAAGCATTAAGCACACACATTGAGAAATATGAGTTGACGCTAAGTTGCTTGTTTGGATTCCATGCCAGGCATTCGATCATACATGTGATTGGGAATCAAGTAACAGAGAATGTGTTGGAGAACGTCTCATTGATATGGAGAAATCCTTTGATACGGATACTTAGATGGACTAATATTTAAGCTCCTTAAGGATAAATTCCCCAGATACCTTGTTGCCATGATGGATAATATGATATGTTGTATGGAAAATTAGTTCTTGTAACTGATGGAAATCTGTCGACGATGCACAATTTTAAGGTCTTGAATAGTCGATAGCAAGGAACAGTTACTGCGCCACGTTCGCAACCTGTTGTACAGCTTTGATTTTAAAGTCTCGCCATCGCGATGACCTGATCATTTACACGGCGGACCAAAAGGCACCAATTGTTCAAAGAAGCCTTTAGAAAATATTCAAATACGTGCAAACCTTCTCGAATAGTTGGTGAATTGAAATGAATGCGCACAAATTCGAAATAATTTTGTTTCGCGCAACGCTGCAGTTGGCTAGTCAAGAAAGGAGAGAATGTGGAAAGATTTCAACATTATAGCTGGTGAAGGCAGTTTAGAACAGGTTATACATAAATTATATGTTCAATAGCTCGGTGTTTATCTCGATCATTATCTGTACTATAATGGACATATCAAACGTATGTCCATTCGACGACCCTTTTATTCCAGATACATTGATCAAAAGGTCAAAGTTATCTATCACAACACTCTGGTTCGACCAGTTTTGACATATTGATGTCCATTTTGGTATAATCAGCGTACTCATTAGAAACACTTTATATCGAATCAAAGAATTTATCAAATGGCCAAAGTGATCAGAGTCAGCACATTCATCTTTAAGTTCGTTCGAAATCATATAGTGAAGTCTGTAACTGTGAGCAGAAATCCCGGGGCATTGTAACCGTTCCACGCTAGCAACGGGTACATTGAGATTTGTCTCGCCACTGGTTTCAAAAGCTATATTTTTGATTCTGATGATGCTCCGATTATACACTGTGACAGCGAAGTATCGTAATTTTTTAAATTCCCCAGGTAAATGATATTTCAATAAAATGTATTTTGTTAAGTTGGTAGGACTGTCCTTAATTACTATGCCAAATATGAGCGCGGTCTATCAACCAGTTTGTTTACAGCAGCTGCTTAAGTCGGTACACCTCAGTAGTGCGTTGCGATTTTTGTGATTTTGTGATTTTTTTTTATTGTGACTGAATTCGAATTCAAAAATGCAATAAATTTCATCGACCAACCACCATATTTACTACGAGTAGATTTGGCTCAGGGTGATTTTGATGATTTTTGATATTTTGCGTTTTATTTGCAATTTCCGGGTACTTTTTTGTCACAAATTCGCTGAAGGAGCTGAAGGCCATCCCAAAAAGTGATTATGAAAAGTGTTTCGAGGACTGGAAAAATCGTTGGCGTAAGTGTAGTGTATCTGATGGGGATTACTTTGAAGGCGACAAAATAAATATTGATGAATAATTAAACATTTTTGTTTCATTTTCAATTTCCGGGTTCTGTTTTGTCACAGTGTATGTCATATACACTCCCCGATAGCAAGATGGCCACACTGAAAAATTTTACATAACTTTTCATGTACTGGCTGTATTTTGATGACTTTTTTTCAGTATCAATTTTTACTTTCGTGTCGCCCTTGCAAAAAAGTCGAAAAATGAAACAATTGAAGTTACCGTTGTCGCATGTTTATCTTTAAATTTTCCTTGTCAGGCAATATGCATCAACAAAAAAGAATGTTAAAAAAAATTATTTTGCAATGAGAGTTGATGAAATCACTCTCCATTCATTCAAGATTTACTGATGATTATGATCCAATATAAAAAACAACGTAACTTGTAACTTTTTATCACAAATATACAACTGATTGCCAAAAAAACTTTTACAAACATCAGAGCCTGAAATGTCAACAATATTGATAAAAAACAGAAAATTTAATGAACATTACATCAATTTATTTCTCTATGTCTAATTTACATATTTGTATATCTCTATGGAATGATAATGATTTCGTTCGTTTGGAAACAAAACATATGCAAAAGCATTTTACACTTATGCTCCAGGACTCGTTTACGTCGAGTGGCTCCTGAAGTATACCGAGTTCTCATCACTAACTGTGACTGGATTTTCAATACATTTTTAAAACATTTCTCATAATATTTAAAATGGGTGCGATCAAAACTACAAAATACAAAAGAAATTATTCTAGTCGTGTGTAAAATAAATAGAATAATTTACAAAATGCTTTAAGCTCATTTTCAACTTAAAAACTAGGAATAAATACGTTAGATAAGAATTATTCGAAAGAGTATTGTTACTGGTTGCACCAAGGTATTCCTAGGTCGTTTTGTATACTTAAAAGTTTCTCGTAATTTGATGAATCCAGTCCAAGTAGTGAGCAACTCGAACGTAAACTCCAGGCACATTAACTTGACCGCATCCAATGCCCCAAGAGACCACACCTACTACGTGCCACACTCCATTGCGTTCGCATACCATAGGACCACCACCGTCACCCTTGCAAGCATCCTTGCCTTCTTCACCTCCGGCACAAATGAAACCTGGGTTTAACACATAGTTGTATCCCAACCGAGTTTGACGCAGTTGAGCTTGACACTGTTGGTTGCTTAGTACAGGAACATCGACTTCTTTTAAGATGTTTTGGTATTTGCCAAAGGACCCGAAAGCATCCTTGCCCCATCCTGTGGTCCAGCATCGAGCACCAGTGAAATCGGAGAATTTGTCAGGCAAGCAAGCTGGACTGATGTGAGGGGATTTGCTGAAGTCAATTGGACGGTCTAACCTCAACACAGCCAAATCGTTATCAAGGGTTCCGGCGTAGTATTCTGGGTGGATGATCACGGAGATAACATCGCGTTCCACGTAAGGGAAAAACTCGACATCGTGGTTGACATCCCATTCACCAAGACGGACTCGAAGATCAAAGCCGCTGTATCTGTAAGTGGATGAACGAATTTAGTTTACCCTTACAGTGAGAATGGGGATAGATATTTTGTGAGGAATAAGTGACTGTCAACTTACGTTTTGATACAATGTGCCGCTGTGATAATGTGTTGGGCATCAATAATAGTACCACCACACACGTATACAGACTCTTTAGGATCCTTCTTCAAGATAGCTGCTTGCCAGGGATATTCGCCAAACTCACTGTCACCATCGACGTAAACAGGGTTCTTGATACGGCCAGTGACACCGTGAGCGCTGCGTACACCGCACTTTCCGTACTGTTGTTGTTGTTGTTGTTGTGGATGAATTGGTCGGCGGCAGCAGACTTGATCGGCACGGCATTGTTGTGGCCTTCCTCCAAAGTAGGCTTGGCGCTGAAAATAATTATAAGTTAGAATTAATGTTCAAATATTTGAGCCAGTTAAATTAAAATAGCTCTGAGTTAAGCCTATCAGTGCCACCTTGGAAATTATAATTTCCTCTTTCTCGTCATTTAAATCGGTGCTACGTCTCCTACGACTGTTAGGAAAGGCAACATTCTTCCCTCCAGCAGCGTGTCCAGGTGCTTGTGTTGGTATAGGGCGTGTCAAACTGGCTAAGTATTCGTTTCTAGCTATATCTTTTTGTTGCCTTTCTTGCGAATAATCATACTGCCCAGCGTATCCGCTCGAAGGGAATGCAAACCCACTTGACACATTAGCACTCCTTTTGTAAAAGTCATCACCAGGGTATTCAGAGTACAACTGGTTGTATCCACTTTCGACGCTATTTGCGTCCGGTCCGTATCCTGTACCATCTCTGTAGTAAGGTCCAGCGAATCCATATGTTCCACTTTCATAGCTTGGGATCACTTCAGGATAGAATTCAGATCCCACAGAGGGATATCCATTATGGTAGTGTGGAGGATGTGGATGACCATGTTCTGGATGATAAATCGGAGGTGGAGGGGGATACGCATGATGAGCATGATGATGATAATGTTCGTGTTTATTAAATAAAACTTGTTTCTTTGCTTGGAATAGTTGACCAACTTTGTGGATTAAGTGCTCGTTTGGGGTAACATGAAGATTGACCAGGGGCTTCACCAATTTCTCGCCATATTCACTTTTCGTAACTTGGAGCGATAACAAGGGATTAACATTGAGCAATCCAAGATTTAATCCGTTTGGTCCAATTGCACCAAAGTATTGATTTTGTGCCGGATGTCCACCAAAAGCGTTGAAGGGATAAGCCCCAGATGGATGTGGTAGGCCGAAGGAAACGCCAAATGTTGGGAGAATTTTACGTTTTCCAAAATCATAATCTGATACTGGTACATTTATGCGCTGCTTAAAGAGAGATGGCGAAAAATAACAAAAGAATAAATAAGTCAGTTTCATTAGGTTTTACCACAAGTTGAATTATAGAGTAGACACACGACAAAAATCATCCACCTTTTTAGTTAAGTCGTGCTTTGGTTGGGTCCGTTTTTTTTTTTTTTTTTGTTGTTTTTAATTTTGAGTCAAATTTCCATTGCATACGTGCAGTTAGTTAAAGTTACGTTGTTAGAATGAAATTGTAAATTTCAAAAATATCGTGAAGGTTATGAATGTTTACACTAGTAAAATTTTGAAATTTCGCGATCAACATTGAAAATATGCTGAAAATCTGAATTACAGTAAGAGGAAATGTTTCATATAATCAAATTTCATTTTTCTAAATTTTGAAGGTTCTAATGATTTGGAAAATATTGATAGTAGTGATAGTAATAAATCGCCAAAAGAATACAGCATATGTATGTCGGAATGATTCCAATCTACCTCTAACGAAATCAAACATGTCCATAACCCCTTGGTTTCTCTTTACCAGTGTAGACAAACTTGTGGTAAACCATGTGAATGACATTACTCTTTTGTTATTGTTTAACATCATATCAACTACATCCACGGATCACGTGGAATATGTGCAAGATCAACATTACAGAAAAATTAGTGACACTGAAAAGCGAGCTAACATGTATTAAATAATTAGAAAAAATGCTTACCCCTTCAGCATCAGCAGCATTCTCGATGGCATCTTCTGAGACTTTCTCTTTAGCTTCTGAAACATCTCGTTTTGACTTTTTCTTGGCTTCTCCTCCTTCCAGCTTGTGTTCAGTGGCAGATTGTACAGAATCGGTACTGGTAGAATTATTTGAAGGGTCATCGCTTAGAGCTTGAATATCTTTGCCCAAGTTCCGAGGGTCCAATGGGAGAATAAGGTCATCTTTGCGTCCAATACGGTCAGCAGCTGGACATTGTTGGTAGGGAACGCAAACGCAATCAAAGTTGCCTTGACGGGCTGTTTCGAATCCATTATATGAATCACCGTTGCTAAATTGACTGTACTGACCGTTGAACTGTGAGCCGTAACCTTGTAGTCCATTACTTGCACCAGCGCCATTAACATTTAGTTCTTTCTTGAAGTAGTCTGGATTGGACGAATGAAAACTGCCACCACCATTACCTCCAAACCCGCCATTAAAACCAGATGATACTGACTGGCCGAAACCTCCGCCGTTATTAAAACCAGATGAACTGGATTGACCAAAGCTAATACCACTACCTGCTCCACCCTGGCCATATGATCCTAAACCTGGATTCAGACTTGGGTTAAATCCAGATTCAACGACTGGACGAATTGGGCCGGCATTGACACCATTAAAACCACCGGAAAGAGTAGATGCGCTTGATGCTGCATCAAATCCACCAAATGAAGATGATTGTTGTTGTTGTTGTTTAAACTCATATCCAGAAGATCCACTGATGGATGCAAAATCTCCTCCAATTCCATTACCCACTGCTAGAGGAACTGGAACATTAGGAATCTTATCTGCTCCTTCAACATGATGGTAATGATGATGAACGTGTTGTTGCAGTGGTGCTGTTGGACTACTTCCACCAGCATTTGCAGCTCCTGCGGCTCCTCCTTGTGCGTTCACCACAATTGTTGGTTTGCCTGGTCCAAATTGTCCGCTAGAATGTTGTTCAAAGGATCCTTGATGGTGGATCTTTTCATTGAAACTTTCAAATTCGTATGGAGGTTCTGCTCCAGAGATAACACCTGGTGGTTTTGAGCCGTAGATAATAGCTCCTGGAGGTGGCTTACTGAACTCGTAATCAGTGTTTGCAAACGATGGTCCAGGGTAGACAGGGCCAAGGAATGGTTTGGATGGTGGTCCTTCAAAGCCAACTTTTCGTGGGGGTCCATACTTTCCAGGTGGTCCAGGTGGAGGAGGTGGTCCGAATTTTGATGGTGGTGGACCGAATTTGGATGGTGGTGGGCCAAAAGTATTCAAACCGGGGCCTGGCCCATATTTACCGGGTGGTGGCAAAGGTCGTGGTGGTCCATATGGTCCGCGTGGTCCACCAGGTGGAAATCCTGGTGGTGGTGGCCCTTTGACCTTACATTGTGTCAATCCTAACTCGCAAAGTTTATCAAGAATCAAATTTCTGGCCTGTGATTCGTCTCCTCGCTGCAAAGCTTCTTGTATAGTGGGATCAGCGTAGAACTCGTCGTAACCCTCAAGATTGCGGCCTTGACGCGTTGAATCCAAAATGTAATCTACTACTTCATCAGCCGATGTATCATTGCTGTAAATCTCCTGTTCACTATACAAATGCCTTCCTTGAATTTCAGAGTTTTCAGCAGCAGCGGCTTCTTGTTCTTTTTGGTCAGCATTTTCATCAGCACGTCTTTCTGCCACAGGTTTAACTTCGGCAGCTTCATTTTCCGGTTCGCTCCATGACCATGATTTTGATTCTTCTGCAACAACACTGGTCAGCAGGATAGCTGCCAGTAGGGCAAGTATTTTTATCTTCATGTTACCTGCAAAAATTTAATTAAAATTTTTTCAAAATAAAATTAAAATCTCAATAGTATATTCTTAAATAAAATTAATTCGACAAAATCTTTTCAAATCGGTCAACAGACCTAAAATTATAACATGGACCGCAACCTCTAATATGATTAGCAGCCATAAAACTGTTACTTTGCATCATTCTCCATAACATCATTCAACCGCCATTTTCGTGTGTGCTTAGCTGAACGTTATTTTACTTAAAAGCAAATATTGGAACCATTTTAAACTTCTCTAAATGAATGAATATTAGTACTACATATTACAACGATGTGCATCATTGGTTATAAAATTAACTAAACGGAACCCTCCAAAACAGCAACCGCTAAAAATAAACTCAATGAACTGACACAGTTTGACAATGCACCAAAAGGTATTATATCACGTTCATTGGCTGCCGCGAGCTGATTTTGTAAGAAATCACGTAATACCCCAGCGGTCAAACTGTTATAGCAGTTCATTGTGCCATATCCTACGATTCGCTGCTAGAGTGCTGTTTGTTTTCTTGATCATCGAATTCGACAACTTCAATTTGAAAGTGAGATTCCACACACTCGCGTACAGGTCGTGTGGGCGCCAAATGCATTGGAGCAGAGACAGAGTCGCCGTTGTACCCTGCTTGGTGGTGTCTTGACTAACGGAAAAACATGCAACCAGCATTCAATGAAAGTAACAATCAAGAAACGATTACCATCTCATTTCAGACTCCACTTCTCCCCAGATTAGACTGACAATGCTCTTGCAAGACAACAATAATCAACACTTTCGTCCACGGTTGAGCGAATTTGTATCTTTTCTTACTTAACCTTTGAGCCAAAGGTGATTATGTGATGCATTCGAGTGATGCAGTAATCGTGTAAATTGTCCGTAAACAACGGACAATTAAGCAACAATGAAACATTAAAAATTGTTCCGCGAAAGAAGAAAGTCATGGCGTGATGTTAGAAGAGTCTGCTGGGAGTTTACTTTTAAGGTAAATTAGCACGATATGTTAACATCACTTGCTTGCTTGAGTAGACAGAATAATTGAACAGTTTATCGCAATAACCGAGCTCTGCAGCATGAGTGAAGCTTTAATTGTAAACTATTTTATAATTTTACCAAGAAAATTACTTCCTGGAAAAGCATTTCCAAACCGGTTCTCAAGCTCAAAGAGTTCGTTAACAGAAAAGGATTTAAGACCTTGCCACCTCTGCAAGCGCAACGCAAGTACACATTGAAGCGAGTAATACATTACCGATCAATCCTCAACCGCGCATTGCATAATTCCCTTATAATCTCATACAGTAATCGTAACAAGTTATGCTTTAAACGAGATAGTGAAAGTTTGAGGTATTGAAATTATTACGACTGCGCGCAATGCACTTTTCTTCTAGATGGTTTGCACTGCGATGTTGCGGTTACATCACAGCTTCGATGCTACACTTCACTTGCACTTGCATTTTCCGTTACTGCTTCTACCACGGATGATGATGATAGTTAGTACGCAATTACCTTCAATCTCCAACCGAGCCAGCTAAAAAAATTAATCCACAAAGGTGAAAAGGTCCTTAACGCTCCTCAAGCACTTGTTGTTGGTTTCTGGTTACTTAACACTAAACCTTTCAAACTAATGAAAATTAAGATGAGTTGGTTCCAGAGGATCACTCGCGATCGCTTTTAGGCGAGCTACTAAATGTTGATTTCACCGGGTTCCAAATATTATATGGTAAGTCCCACCAAAAACGGATCCCTACCCAGTTTGTGGTGGTTGTACGGATAAGCCTCGTGTCTCACGATGGTAGTGTTGGTTAGGCTTTATGATTTTTGAGCGACCCACCATACTATACGCGAACTTACAATGACATTACACTGGTTTACAAACGACACTAGTACACAACTAAACATTTCTTGGATTGCATCTTTGGTTGTTTTTTTTTTTACCTTTTTTCCTTCTTTAACAAAATCACTGTGTTGAAACACTTTCACTATCCGTGGGTGATGTGCGTTTTGCGACGACGTTGATGACTGCGTTGTTACGGTATTACGGCGTTGATCTTGTTACTGTTTAATTATCCAATTCCTAATTGTACTGTCGTATCGCCAATTTACTCTACTGCATCCAATGATTTGGTCTGATGCACAACCTCTCTGAATCTTCTTTGAAGCAAAGGCGTTGATAACGTGTAGAATGGAACTGATAGATTCCACACAATCGTTTATGGTTTTATATACGTAACAATTTGCTGAGCAGATTTTGGTAAGTTAATTTGGCTTGAAATGGAAACACAAACAAGCAAGCGGTCACACAAATCTACTTGAGTCATTTTATGTAACCTTGCTGCAAGCAAATACACTGAAGACGGAATACAACTTGCAAGAGGTCAACTGGCTCGCGGAAAATCCAGCTGTAATTCTATTGGAAAATGCATCAAGTAACTTCATTTACCTGAAGGGTAATGGAATGAATCATGAAATTTGGTAATAAATTTGATCAGCACCATTGAAGTATACAAAGGAGACGACGAAAGGCTAACGCAGGCCCTCGCATAGGAACGAACTAATTTTGAAAACAGGGGCAGCATTTTTTTTCTTTTCTGATTAATCCTTTTAGTTATACGTGAAAGAAGTCTTGTGTATGTGATTCAAATTTCATTTTCACGAGTTTTCAGCGAAGCTCATCTGAATTAAGACGTCATTTTGTCATAATTTTAAAATTTCCAGGAACGTATAGAAACAGTTCCTTTGAACTATGCCTAATAAACTCCAAGTTTCCGGTACCACGAGGACGAAAGGGAGGCTCAGAGATGAATTTCTGGGCTCTTACAATTTTTGGTAAATTACTCGAAAACTATGCGTCGTAGAGAAAAATCAATTGAGACCAAATATTTTATCATATTTTCTGCAAGATTGTGTATTCACATATGCCTCTTCGTATCCCCTATAACGATAAGATTCCACGGAAATACACAATTTAGAAATCTCAAAGGGCTCCTTTTTCAGGTTTTGCTGCATATCTCAATACAATGAATAAATAAATAAAAATGTAGTGTAAAAGAATACACAATGTACAAGAATACATTAGTACAAATAAGCCATCTCTCCAAGATTAAGCCTACCAACATGGAAAATATGGGAAGATTACAAGTTCATTTTTTATGAATTTTCCACAAATAACCGGTCATCACTCAAAAAGTTTTGGAATGGCAACTAAATCCCATTTTTTGTGGTTGAGAGGTAAAGGCTATTAACACCCTTATTATGAGGCTTCAAGCCGAACAAGACATCTGGAATACCCACTAAACACCCCCCCTGTTACACTGAGAACCTAGCCTGGAACCGATCGACACACTACTTTGGCCTAAGCCTCATTTTGCTACGCCTTGAAGCAGGTTTGAAAAACATTATTGTAATCAAAAACTTAATGGCCCAAATGGCACTCTAAATTTGAACAACATTCAACCAAAAAATTAGTCAAAGAAAAATATCAAATGGTATACCAAATGAAAATTCCTAAATATTATCGACTAATTAGAAACGGGAGAAAACCCAATCAACTTTATTAAAAAATAACATGTTATACAAAAAAAACAACAAAATAGTGAACATTCAGCTTATATATAATAAGGCCCACCGGGCCTGGATGGCGTTATCGCGAAAGCGAATAGCATATTCCGTGAGAAAAAGGAGAAAAAACCAACCAAAACCAATGTCAAAAGCGCTTTATTTAATACTTATCATAAATTTTAAAAGAATATAAAGCGAATTCCAAACAGTAAAAATACAAAAATTTAATGGCCTAAATGGTGATTTCTACGTATAGCACTTGTTGCGTGTAGACATGTTTTTAATCTCTCCTGTCATTAATTTTAAAAATTAATTGATTTTTCACAAAAGTCAGTTTCAAAAAATTTAAATAATTTTTTACGAGCCAGTCAAAAGCAAGTTTTGATTTTATTGGGGACGCATTTATCGTCGAAAGCATCGATCAACGATATCAATAAATCAACACCAGGAAACAAACGAAAGACTAACTCGGGACTGCTGTATAGAGGAGCCTGACGGCTTCCCTCCGTTGGGGGCCCCGGGGAGAGTGACAATGTGAAATTGGCGGCAAGTGTCAACAAACGAAGACACACGAGCACCCAGAACTCCGCAGATGGCGGCCGTAAGACTCAAGTGGTCGAGGATAGGCAGGAGGTGAGTCGACTTCGAACTGAAATCGAAGAATTAAAATCAAGAATCAAAACGTACGAAGATATGTTCGAGACAGCGAAGAAAGTGCAAGATAATGAACCGGTACGGAAAATCGATACGCAAGCAAAGCAGAAGATAGCTTTTAAACCAGTCATCCAAGAAGTGGTATTAAGGCACTAATGACAGCCAGAATTATTATGCAGCGCTGGACGGACTTCAACAAGCAATGGAGGTGGATGAAAATATAGGAGGTAATGTTAAAGATAATGATAATTTTATCCTAAATAAAAAAATGAAAATAAGGAGAAAAAACCAGCCCATAGTTCTGCTGGTTCTCCTCAAAAAGTAGCCAAGAATGCAGAAAAAGTTCCGCCAATTAATGTCTTCGGTCAAAGCGGAAAGGACATGGTTCGGCTGTTGGCAGCCGAAAACAAATTAACAAATTTTCAAATTAAACGAATCAATTCCGAAAAGTTATCTATCAGCACAAAACCACTGGTTGATTTTAAATCAGCGAAAAATTCTGGGGAGGTTCCGCTTTAAATTCTGGGGAGGTTCCGCACTTCACTTATACCCCCAAAAGCGAGAAAACCCAGAGGTTCTTGTTGAAGAGCTTGGACTGCGGAGAAGATACCGTCGATCTTCTTCAGGTTCTCGAGGAAGCAGCACCACAAATCGAATTTATCTCAGTTAAAACATTCGCGACAAGAAGGTCGACGGTAGAAAAAAAATTTACCACTTTATTTAGTGCAAATATCAAATAAGAGCAGTCCAAGCGCTCTTCAACAAATCAGATATTTGAATCATTTTCACGAGTTTTCAGCAAAACTCCGAGTAGTGAGGTGGGAACGCCCGCAGAAACGAGAAATCAACCAGTTCTATCGTTGCCACCGATTTGGGCATTCGGCTGCCAACTGCGCCATGCATTACCGATGCGTCAAATGCAAGGACGTACATGCTCCCGGCGAGTGCAAATTGGCTCAGAAGGAGCCAAAAGAAAAACTATACTGTGTTAACTGCGGTGTTTTTGGTCACCCGGCATCATATCGAGGATGCTCCCGATATCAGGATGCAAGATTAAAATCTGTACAAAAGCAAACAAAAATACACCACAGGGTCTTAGCTCCGAAGTTCGTCAAGCCCGGAGTATCATTTGCACAAGCCGCTAGAGGACCAGCAGAAAATGCGGCAAATAGTGTAAATAATGTAAGTGGCAATAATGAGCTGCTTCTCAAAATTTTACAGTAATTAAATTCTTTATTGGAAAGAATCAATAAACAAGATACAAAAATTAATCTTGCTTTTCATCGTTTAAGGGTTTCAAATGCCTCAAAATAATTTGTCATCCAGTCACATTCCCATGGATAGGATTTGTCTCATCTCGATCAACGTCAACTCCATTGTTACTATACATTGGCGTGGTAACCTCCTTGAATTCATTGTTAAGCAAAAGCCTGACATCATGCTACTCACCGAAACCCACCTCAATTCATGGCACTCCATGACATTCAAGGATTTTGAATTCGTAAGAAACGATAGGGTAATAGGTGAGGGGGGAGGTGGCACCGGGATATTGGTTCGAAGACCCTATTGTTTCCAAAATATTGAAAAGTCGAATTCAAAAGCTTTGAATCTCTTGAAATGTCCGTTATCAAAATCTCACTGCCAGGTGGGGATAACCTCTTCGTTATCTCTGCCTATGCAACTTGAGAATAGTTCCACTCTCAAGCTCAAGGAGGAGCTCAATTCCTTGTTTGAAATACTCGAATTGAACAGGCTGCATAGCTATTATATGCTTGCTGGTGACCTGAATGCCAAGGATACATCATGGCTGAACGCCACCAATAATCCAAGAGGTGTTTTCCTGAAATCTTGGATAACAGAAAACCAAATTGAATACAGGTGCAATCTATATGGGTCGGAGTTCCCAACATTCCCTAGGACAATTTCATATTTAGACCTCTGCATTGCTGACGCAAGACTTAGTTCAGCTTTGATAGTCCTCGACGGAAACTACAGGTGCTTCCTTACGATAGCGACCAAAACGCAATCGTAATGGAAATCAATCATCACAGGGATGATTTCTTCCTCAATCCAGTTCAACACGAAAACCATCGGTTGAATTTCAGAAAAGCAGACTGGGGAAAGTTTCAAAAGAAGTTTAATCGAGAGTACCAGAAGCAATGTCCCCCTTCTGATGGTGGCAGCTCTTGCTCATTGGTTCCTAATGATAGGAATCTAACTAACGATGAAATAGATCTCTATTTGTCGAAGTTAGAGAAGCTGACGTTGGAAACGATTGAGAAAGTTGTTCCCAAGATTAAACATCGAAAAAATATGGAAGGATATGAAACACCAACCATCGCAAGGTTGAAAAGATTGAAAAGCCTTCTTCTCACACGCGTAAACAATATTTATGGACGATTTTTGGACTGCAACCATCCCTCGTTGGCTTTGTTAATCCGGTCATACTTCAGGAGTGAGGTCAGCAATCAATGGGCGGAAAAATTGAGGGGTATTAGCCCACAGGACCCAGATGGCGTGTTCGCGAAAGTGAATAGCATATTTCGCAAGAAGTCTCGAGTGAAGGTATCGAATCTTGAAGTCACTAGTGATGAGATAAATCTTCTCGATAGGGCTGGTATCGAAACTGATAGTACGACTCCGGATAGAAATGGAAACAGGATTATTTGTGAGGGATTGCATAAACTTGCCCTCATTGGAACACATTTTGAATTGGTTCATCTACCAAACCCTGAGAGCGGGAACGAAATTTTTTCAGAAGTCGTTGAAGCAAAAGTTTTCGACTTCAAATCGAGCCTGAACGGCCAATCAATTCTTCATTTCAATGAAACATTAACATCTGACCTCATACCGAGCTTGAATCTTATTGATTATTTTGTCAGCTATGAAGACTTGTGTTTCATATTTCGCAGGATGAACAACAAGAAATCATGTGGTACTGATGGTATTCCAAATGCAGTGCTCCGACATTTGCCTGAGGTTGCTATTAGGAACTATTGCATATTGTTCAACAACATGTTGAGCAATTCATATTTCCCAAATGAGTAGAAAAAGGCTAAGGTATTTCCGATCTTGAAGAAAGGAAAAGAATCTTCGTGCCCTAAAAGCTATCGCCCAAAGAGCTTGCTGCCTAACATCAGCAAGGTGTTTGAAGTGATACTCAACAGAGCATTAAACGCCCACATTGAGGAATGTGAGTTGACGCCGAATTGCCAATTTTGTTTTCGTGCCAGGCATTCGACCACACATGCAATAACGAAGGTAAGCTCAGATATCTGTTGGAAACTAAATGATAGACAATGTGTTGGAGCATGTCTCATTGATATGGAGAAAGCCTACGATACGGTGTGGTTAGATGGACTAGTTTTTAAACTCCTTCAGAACAAGTTTTTGATTCTAACGAGGTCCCAGTCATATATCACATATATCGACGGGCCACCGATAAGAAGATAAAATATCCTACGAATTTGAGTTCACGAGACCAACAATTCCAATGGAGATACTCATTTGCTAGATTCGTTGACGCTGATCGAATTGAGACGGCGCAATCCAGGTATTGGTGGCTGAATGACAATGTCTAAAGTATTCGTGTTTATTTCCAGTTTTTGTGTTTTTCGTTATTTAGTTTTTGAGTTTCAGCTCATTATTGATTGTTAGATATTTGTTATGTTTATTATATTAGGTTAGATATAAGATTGAACGCTTAGGTTAGGAACATTGTTATAGAATTTTTTAAGTATAAGGTAAAGTTTTTGATTGCATTTTATTAGAATTGAGTTACAGCATATTAGATGTAGGATCAAAGTTCACTGTTGTGTTTAAATTATAAATAATTTTAGGATAGTGTTGGTTGGTTTTTTCTCCTTTTTCCAATTGTTTTTCAAAATATGTAATAATTTTATTAATTGAATTGGCTATAGTTTTTTGTAGAAGTATGTCTAATGATAACGTATAAATTTAGAGAGGCATTTGGGCCATTAAGTTTTTGTATGTTTATAGATTGGAATTTGCTTTATATTCTTTGAAAATTTATACCGATTAGTATTGAATAAAGCGCTTTTGACTTTGACTTTGAAGCGTCTTCCAGTTGAGGGGATCTTTCCTCTAACAGGACGGGAGGAAGAAGAAGGAATTGCTAGAAAATTGATCCACCCACCCCAACGCCCCGGCTGCTCAAGTGAGCTCTTTTTATCTTTGAGAACTGCCCGAACGCAATTCGCCCCATGATTTTTTTGTCAACAAATCTAAGCATCTAAGACTATCTGGGGAGGGCTTTATCCACAAAAACGATGTGGCAGGCATCGTCTTTCTCCATTCCGCGAAATCTACAATCAGGGGACCGCAGCTTATCAATCTTGTGCAAGTAAGTCTGAAAACCTCTATACCCGCTTAAGAGCTGAGTCAAGTAAAATGAATCTCACCATGTCTTGGATTCAAGCACGATCTCAGATAAGGGATGAGGCATGCAGTCCATATTTATGCTGTTCACCCAGGACTGCTACCAATCAATAAATGAGCGTTGTCTCTCCTCAGAGGCAGCTGTCTCTCTCGCGTCTTCGTTTCGATGCAGGTAGATAAAATGGCACTCTCTAGTAAGGAAAGAGATGGGTATCACGCCTGCAATAACCAGCATGGGTTATTGCTAAATTTAATGAATGTGCGGCACAGTGTACATATATTGCCTTAGAATATTCCTTCCGTACCGCAGCTTGCACACCCTTAAATCCCCCCCCCCCCATATTTCCGCACCTGTCATATCCTTGGCCTATCATATACTCGCAATCAACGTCACAAGAAGTCAACCCGCTAATGATCGTTTCAGCTAGGTCTCGGCCTTTCAGTGACTCAGCTTCAAAAAATTGTAAGAAGTCTTCTTCAATTTCATGATTTTGGTTAATATACCTAACACAAATGGCATCTAGCTCAGTTGTTGAGATGTCCATAGTTTGATCTGATAGTACTGTAAAACATTTGGCCTCATTTATTTGTGTTACGATTTTAATTCAAATAACTTGATTGCAGCATTCTATTATTTCATTTTGAATTGACGGACTTAAGTACTTATTTCTTTCGCCTAGACCTTCAAGCATTTCGTGCAAGTCAGTATCACCGACAGCCCTGTATTTCAGGATTGCCCTAAAGTTTCCTTCACTAGAGCAAGTGCGTTTATCGAGATTGTCTATTTCAATTTTACCGCTATCTCGATGACCCCTCAAAGCGATTTTTTGCCGACCGCACAACACTACCGCTTCAATAACCGGTTTAAGATTTTAACGGTTTTTTTTTTAACGATTTTCGTCAATTTGATTTATTATGGATTGACAGATGTTGTTCTGGTAAATTTTAAAGTCGAGTGCTTTTGATACAATTTCAGTATGATACTTGCAAGTATTATGTTGCCTGAAATAGTCTGTCTCTTTTTTCCAGTTATCAAATTTTGTTTTTACCAAGTGACCCAGAGGCTGGCGTCCAACACCTCCTGTTTGCGTAAAAGCAACACACTACGTACAGTAAGCACTTTGATCGTTCTCTGAGTATAGGAGCCATTCGTAGTTGTCCAGCTACTGACGCGCGAACCTAAGCTTAAGTTTTATATCCTTATATTTGTCAATAAGAGGAAATACATAATTCTTCGGTGGCATCCATGGATTATTTAATACTATTGACCTGTCATCATCGTCTAATGTCCTACTTACAAAATTTTAGACGTCATTGAAGTGTCCATTACATTCAAATGCTTTTACTGAGTGTGATAATATACGTTGCCGCTCCCGCTCTCACTTGCTGTATTTGATGATGAGGATGTGGTCATAGTACAGGAAGCGGCGGTGGCAGCCTCATCCGGGCAGGTGACGGTAGCGGCAGTCCTATCCGGGCAGGAGGTGGCGGCGGAGGCAGCAGTCCTATCTGGGCAGGGGGCAGTGGTGGACGCGGCAGTCCCATCCGGGCAGAAGGCGGTGGCAAAGGGGCATGCAATATTGATGAAGCACAGTTTTTTCACGCCACTATTAACACCTTCACTCTCACTTTTCCATTTCGGAGCGAAAAACCCCGTTAGTATACAATGTTTCGACATATCACACTAAAAATGAATCATCGCGACGCTACGAATTACACATCTAGACGCCAAGGTCAGATCAGGTGCGCTAGTTCTGGAGCTGGTCGTTAGAAGGGATAATGATAGTCAGTAAATCCAGTAGTCTTATCAGCTATACTTCAGTTCCGAGAAATAATCGATTTTTTCATTCATTTTGATAAATACAAATAATTTATTTCGTTCAAAATAAACACTTTTCTTAGAAATAGGACCAGAAAAGCATTTAGTGAAAACAATAAACAATGTTATTATGTCTATAGGATGTATTATTATAGGCGAGAAATTGTAATCTGATACCACTTCAGCTTTGATTGGCAAAAAGAACAATGCATGATGCGCGCGCACTGCGTCACAGGTTTTAGAACTGTTTCCGTGGGATTCAATTAACAGATTTTGTGTTTCAGTGCAGGGCATGTAAATCGGGGACTATCAGTGACTACGGAACGGTAAATGCGGAATTTTGCTTTGATTCTAATATACACAGTCCATTCACTTTCAGTTACATTCGCCGCTGCCATCGATATTCCAGTTACAGTCTCTTGTCACCGATCCTGCTTGCGACCGCTTTGCACGCAAATACCGTACCGGTAAAATTCAGTAGTGGAATTAACAACATTCATAATATAATTTTTCAGTGCTGCAAACATAGTTTTTATTACTTTTAAATATGGTACAGTAACAGAATTTCTGCTTAGTCAAAAGCCGTAACCTTGATTTCAGAATATTTAATTTTGATTTTTTACACATTATAGAGCCAAGGAGGGGGATATATCCCCCTGATCCCCTCCCCCCGTATCTACGCCACTGATCTGAATTCATTTAATTCTTTTGAAGTAGTCTTGAGATTCGTGAATACAAGGCAGTCACTGACGATACAGTTACAAGCAGAGGTGTATGCAAGGTTTGGATATTGGTGGAACGCCAGAGGGGGGAACAAGTAAAGAAGGAAAACGGGAAATAGCTGGGATTGGAAAATGTTTGAAGAGACAGGAACGAAAAAGGACAGTTAACTTTTGATGACAAATCTCCCGCGGAGGAAAAGAAAGTGGAAGTTAAATTTCAGATAGTTGATTTAAGTGAACCTAGAAACCATGGCGAAACGCAAAAGTAGTGAATAGTTGCGAATAATAGACGGCTCCATCGATCGATCAATCAACTAAATGAAATGGAAGCAAAAAATTCGATAAATAAATGAAAAGATAAAAGCATTTAATAAAAAAATTGAGTACCTAACAGAAAATGTGTTCAATAATGGAAACGTTCCCGTAAATGTTGTATAAAAAAGTAGGTAAGCGACAAAGTCAAAAATTAAAAGCGCTTTAATCAATATTAATCGCTATAAATGGTCAAAGAATGTAAAGCAAATTCCATGCAATAAAAATACTAAAAACTTAATGGACCAAATAGCTCTCTGAATTTATTCATGATTAATCAAGAACGTTTAACCAAAAGACAATATCAAATTCAATTTAATTAAAATTATATTATATGTTTCAATTGTAAAAAGAACTAAAAACCAACCAATACTATTCAGACATGTCGAATTCAACTATGAGCATCATCACGTTTACTTTCAGCACTTCTATGTCTCGTCAACAACCTCTCCAGTGTATTGGTGACCAACTAAAATCACTGAAAAACAAAGGAAGTGAGGGAAGCTCAACGCGGACAGAATCGGGGTGAGGCATGCAACCGGCAGCCAGCAAATCTCTTCGCAAGCTGATTAACAGCATTAAGGCTTGGCGCTGGTGAGGTGTAGTGGACAGTGGGAACAAGGATCCGTGAAGCCTTGGCTACAAGCTTTGCGCCCTACACACTTCCTGCAGATGTGAAGTAAAAAAGATGGACAAGATAGTGTGGTTACTTTTCCTCACCCATCCCGTGCATGTTGAAATTGTCTAGGGTAAAAAAGCAGCCAAATGCAAACTACATACAACTAAGACTGGAAGAGGTAGTCCTATCAATAAAAACAAGGAAGGCTCCAGGATTAGTCAGTATCCCAGTGGAGGTATTTCAAGTTGCATATCACTATTGACCTAACTAGCTGTTCAGTACATTCAACGCTTGCCTGTAGGAAGAGGTCTTTGTGGAACATTCAAAGGCAGCGAGGACCATACTGATAAGCAATGGGAAAGGAAACCTCAGTTTACCGTCTACGTACCGCCCATTGTGCATGTTAGACACAGCTGGAAAAGTACTTGAGAAACTCATCAAGGGAGGACTCACTGTCGCAACTCACGCTTCTGAAGGCCTATCTCCTCGACAGTACACAGCCTTGCCAAGCGACGGGCCGTTCTGTTGGTGACCCTCGATATTTGGTACGCCTTCAACTCGAATAGATGGATGTATGCTCTGGATACGTTGAAAAATCCTCTTCAAGTTCTAGCGTATCTTATGCTACTTTTGAGGGACTATCAGACGGACCGAAGTCTGCTTTATGATACGACGTAGAGTTGACGAAGGATGGTAGTTCCATTAAGTGTTGCTCAAGGACCTATGGAATATATCATACGATGGGCTACTGAGACTAGAGTCACTGGATGAGAAATGCCTGATCGGCTTACTGAAGATGTGCTTGTCACTGAACAAACAGTTGAACAGGCTCAAATTCGAGTGTGCACACTAATACGATAAGTGAGTGACTGAATGACTGTTCTCGGGCTTAGGCTGGCAATAGAGAAAACTGAAGTGGTCATTCCAACAAAGAAGAGAATCGCCAGAAAAAGAAAGATCAGCACTACGAATAAAAACCAGCAGCAAAATACCTGGTGCTTCTGAGTGACTCAAAGATTAGTTTCCCCGAGCAAATCAGGACAACGGCTGATAAGGCTGCTTCAGGTATATTAGCTCTGAGTTAAATTATGGCCAACGCAGAGGGAGACTTTTGATGAGTGCTGCAGAGTTTGTGTTATTACAGAATCTGTGAAAAATTGTTTGGGTACAGTTGAGGAAATGTATTTTTTTTAACACACCTAAGAGGAAATCAGTTCTGATGGACGCCATTGATAACAGAAGTGATACGCCTCAAGCTCGTTCACTAAAGAAGCTTAGTGCAACTAGATGGATATCGAAATATGACGCAATCAACGATTTCATAGAGCTTCTTCCGAATGTTCATGAAGCACTAGACACCATATGGTTGTAGAATGCTAGGCATCGGCTGATGCAAAGATTTTAATGAATACAATGGACTTTGAGTTTTTGGTAGCATTATTTGTAACAAATGAAATATTTGGATACAGGCTACCACTCTGTAAGCAGTACCAAAGGAAATCTTTAGACCTTCAGGAGTGTATATTGAGTGCTGAATGTGCCATTCAGGAATTAAATGAGCTCTAAAAAAATTCTGAACCTAAATTTAAAGAAATTTATTTAAAGGCCAAGTCTACTGGGAGCTCATTAGGAATTGAAGAACGAACTAGGTGAGTCACGTCTTGATAGCGCAACAGGTGCAATGTAGAAACCACCACTGTGGAGGACTACTACAGAGTGAGCATTTTTAATTCATACGTTGACTATTTCATTCAACAACTTAAAGAAACCATGTAAAACCATGTACAAGTCTTTTCGAGAAATCTGACTCAGAGAGACAGTTGTATGAGACTCTAACTGAGTTTTACGCCCCTTATGTTGAGTGAAACTCATATCCTAAACTAAGACTTTGGAAATCGAGAGTGGCAAAAGAATATCTGACCTTAAAAAGGTAGTGTTCCCTAATGTGCATAAACTCCTTCAAATTGTGTGCGCTTTACCGGTCGCTACAGCTACTCCCGAAAGAATGTTTTCTGCATTAAAAAGCATACATACTTATTTGAGGAACACTACAGGACAGAGTAGACTAAACGGGCTTTGCTTCCCTAGCAGTACACAAGAACATACCGTTGTCTGCAGATGAAGTATTAGATGAGTTAGCGAAGAAGAAGTGAAGAATTCTTTTGAAATAAAGGAACAAAGTGACATAACGAGTCATCTAAAGATTTTATTTTTTTATAAAGACTGATGATTACTTAGGCCTAAGTAATTTTTCAATTGTTATTTCAATTAATTTAGTCAGTTGTTCAATTTTTTTTGTTCTTGTTGTTGTTGTTGTGGGGTATATGAATGTTTTTTTGCATTTAAACGTAATATAATTAATAAATAATTCAGTTCAGCAGGTTTGTAAACGTTTTCTTTTATATTTAAGTAATACGAGTAACGAGTAACAAGTACTAAAATAATTTTTCAATCGTAGGTATTTGTAGCGATGGTTTTTTTACTACAATAGTCTTATTACTTTAACTTTGATTTATTATAAATGTTTTTCTATTGTGACATAAAGACAAGACAACATTACAATGCACATATAACATTTTGATGTAACGAATTTTTAGTTTTTATCATATTTTGGTTATTACACTAATTTGTCTTACAAGTACTTAAATAATTTGTTATTTAAGGTTTATTTGAAGCAATGTAATTTTTGCTGTAATTAAAGTAATTATTAATGAGTGATAATTTTCAATTGTTACTGCTCCATACTCCCTTTTAAACAAACTGACTGTTTAGAATTATATAGGGTTTTCCAATATGAGATGTTATTTTGAATAGCCCGCTATTTCGGTAGATGTCACTTTTGAAGCTGTCATTTTTTTATATTTGACAAGTAAAAACTACGCCATTAGTAAAAATGGCACAATACACGCTTTAACAACATATTAAAATCCACTATAAAAATGGTGAAAATTTGGTAGAGACGGTTCGTAAAATTCGAACATTTTTGAGTCGTCGTGAAGCACCTTGTCAGACTGCAATACAGAAATTTGTGGAAAAATTCAAGCTGTTGGGACAAGTTAGTGATGTGAAGAATAAAACCCGTGCACGTCACTCAAGAACAACCGCTGTAGCCGAAAGTGTTGAAAAAAACCCAGGTTTGTTCATTCCTCGTCGTTCTTTTGTCATTACACCGTATTTTACATAAAGATTTGGGTCTTAAGGCTTATAAAGTTCAGTTAACTTAAGAATTCAAGCCGGTCGATCATCAACAACGTCGTGTCTTTGCTGATTGGGTCCTTGAAATGCATGAAAATGATCCGGAATTCCATCGAAAAATCATCTTGAGTGATGAGGTGGCTTCGTCAACAAGCAAAATTGTCGCATCTGGAGTTCGGAAAACCAAAGAATTATTGTTGAAAAGCCTCTACCTTCAACGTGTGACTGTTTGGTGCGATTTATGAGCCAGCGGAGTCATTGGACTTTACTTTTTCGAAAATGAGGCTGAAGCAACAGTTACGGTGAATGGATTGCGCTATCGAGGGATTATTAATGATTTTTTATGGCCGCGATTAGATGGTTTTGATCTGGACAACGTTTACTTTCAACAAGATGGCGCTACGTGCCACACAAGCAACGAAACCATTGATCTTTTACGGGAAAAGTTTCCGGACCGTGATATCTCTCGAAGAGGTGATCACAATTGGCCACCGAGATCTTATGATTTAACATCTTGCGACTTCTTCCTTTGAAGCCACGTGAAAAAGAAGGTCTACATCAATAGCCCAGCGTCGATTGAAGACCTCAAAGATGGAATTCATGAGGCTATCGAGCCCATAGAGCAGCCACTTTGCAATTTGGTTATGGAAAATTTTCATGAATGAGATATGGTCCTGTAAGCGTGGTCGTGGTAGTAATTTGCCTGATGTTATTTTTCATTATTAACGACATACCTTCTTCTTTATAATGAAATAAACATTTGATCATTTATATTAAAAAAAGACATTTTTCTTTTAAAATCAAAATAACACCTCTTATTGGAAAACCCTGTAGTTTATCTACTTTGAGGATTATTGGGAAATTAACAAACCATAGGGAAACATAAGCTTTAGTAGCATTTCAAATATAAATGATACAACTTGTTTAATGTTTTTTACAATTTAATTCTAAAACAATATTTCAGTGTTCAGTGTGCCAGTAGAGAATGGGAGATAAATGGACTAACTGGTGATTTTTTGATTCCCAGTTTCATTAATAATCTAGTGATTTTATTATGGAATGAAATAAGTTATTTCTTCAAGCGTAACTAAAATCAACAACAAATGGTATTTTCATTTGAAGCAATACAAAGTTCGTGAAACCCAAGAAACAACTATACAAAATTAAACAGTTCTAAAAATGAAATTAAAAAAAAAATCAAACCACCCAACCCTGTGTTCAGTGCGTTCTTTAGAAGGACGAGCAAATGCCCGCTTCTGGTATAGGCACGCCGACCACATGTCAGCCTCAATTATTTCGTATACATATATATGGAGTTCCACTGTGCCTCTAGATTGGCTAAAAATGCGAGTTTTAGAGTTAACCCCCAGGCCCCCCGGTAATATCCCCCCCCCCTTTGACAAAGTTCTATCTACGCCACTGATTCAGATCAAATGGAAGTAAATTGCAATGGTGAAAGTAATTGAGTAATAATTAGCTTGCATGAAAAGTTTTAATATAAAATTCAACTCCAATTGTGGGAACTCGAAGAAGGAAAGGACACAAGTCGAGTGGACAGTAGAATGATTCTTTCAGAAAGGTTTTGTACTCAACCTTTGAAATGCAGGCATTTGCGTTGCAAAATTCGTGTAGAAACTTAGGATATACGAGTACTTCTATGATACATACGTTAAATGATACGTTTAAAGGAAGGATCTTTTACTCGAATCTAATCGCGCCATTTGGTTTCAGTCACCACACCACATAACTTTCAAGAGGTTATCACTTCTGATCTTTTTACAAAATTTAATGGCTATAGATTTTATAATTTCGAAGAAAAACCGCTGCAACACACTGACGAATGGATAAACGGACCCGAGTCGTGATTTCAATAGCATGAAACCGCAAAAAGAATTCCGGTCTAATTTTAGGCGTAGTCATGGAAAATCTAAAAACAAAGCTTCCTACAAATGTTGAGGCACTGGAGAACTCAAATTAAATAAAATTTCTTATTAATACACTAAATTTCTCTCTAGAAGGCGATCTATTTTGAAGATCATCGAAAGAAGTCCAACTTTATTGGACGAATCAAGAATCGGTTATGTTTCTCAAGAACGTCAAAAAGTTATAAAATGTTAAAATCGGGAGAGTCTTGGTTGGCATACAGAGAAAAGCTATAACGTTTTAAAAGTAGCCTCAAAACGCTATCCAAGATAGCTGAAATATATCCTGCAAATAAATTGAAATTGATTCCTCTAGATTTCAGAAAATAATTTTGCAAAACCTAGTTTCCTCAAGAACATAGGTAGGATCTGTATCAAAACATCAAAGAAACTCTCACAGTTCAAGTTGACACTATTGCGGCACGTCGCTGGTACGTCTTGAAAGCGGAGCGATTTTGTTGATGTCATTTTCCATTCCCTGTATATATACTCGTATGATACATTTTCATTGGTAATTTTATAATTAGATTTTCGTACTATATATGGTTGTTGCTTTTTGAGGGTTTTGTCAAACAAATTTTACAATACTGTATTAAAATTGGTAGTTTTCTGTCCGTCAGTGCGCCACTTGCGGGTACTTAGGTTAGGGTCCATATTTCACACCCAGAGCATAACACAGGTCTTATCACAGATTTGTATATTTGGAGGTCTATTTTCCTGTGTATGCAGCTGGTCTTGAACATCGTGAAAACTGAATAAAATATTTTATTTGCGAGCTGTATTCTTCAGTGTATTTCATCTCTTTCATTACTGGTTCTCGTTATTTTGGCACCTAAATACAAAAATTTGCTCACATTTCCGATACTGTATTCGCTAAGTGTGAAATTTTGTATATTTGAGGTATTTTTCTTCGACTTTGTCATCAGTTTTGTTTTACTTTCAGTGCTTTGCAGCCCTACTACTTATGCTTTGCTGTTGAGTGTCAGGAACAGTTCTTTGGCAGTTGTTAATGACCGTGACAAAATGTTGATGGTGTGTAATGATTTTCGTTTAAAAAAAACGCTTCAACGTCGAGATTTCCCAAAGGAAATCTGAACCGACCTCATCGGTTCTAGACGTGAAGGCTTTGAACGTGACTACGGACTGTACTCTTCAGATCAACAAGTCCGGATACTCTTAGTCTACTCCGAGGTGGCTTCTGGCTAGCTGGCTAGTTCGGAGAGGAGTTTGGTCACGGGTCTTGCGCGAGAAGACTAAGGCCGGAATACAAAAATTCAGCCACCGGTTCACATGCCCGATTTATTAACGCGTCGAAAACACTAATATACGGAAAAGAAACCTATCCTTACTTTATTCCGTATTCCTAAGATTCTTCTGGACAACAACAAAAAAATGTATCTAATTCCGCGTTTCTGAATATCACTGACGCGGTACCGAAAAATCAGTTACTCTAATTCGACTAGGAAATAACTGACTCACAGAAAAAACTTATAACAAACTATGGTAAAGCTTACCGTACGCGACACGAAACCAGCCATCCGCGGATTTCTAGAATCCTGCCCACGTAACGGCATACTTACCTCTCGCTGCCGTTTCTGCTGGAAAAGAAGGGTTTGCTGGAAAGGAAAGTCGTTTTTTGGTTCAGCAATTCATATTATTTTTTTCAAGAAGCACTACATTAATTACTTGAATATTTATTTTTATATTTACAGTAGTCCTCATTTCATTCAGTAGACTTTGAACTTAATAATAATTAGCATACGTTATATATGCATATCAAATGTAAATAATAATTTCACTATCTCCGAAATATTGCAAATTGATTTTACAAAATTTTGCAAATTTTAAATCTAAGGAACGAAAAACTGCTTATATTTTACAATGGTGCTGAACTGGTTATTAGGTGATGTTGTTAGTGTTGGAAACTATTTGTTACTATTTTCATCCAAAGTAATCCTTTTTAGTTTTAGTTTTTTACTAGTTTCGCGACCTGTCTGTCCGTGCGTCACAGCTAGTTTTCTCAGAAACTATAGAAGCTACAATGTTCAAACTTTGTGAAAAGCTCAGAAGTGATGGTCTCTCAAAAGTTAAGATCTTTCCAAAAATTTGAAAATTTTTTAAGGGGGATCCCCCCTTATAACGAATTAGCCGTTAAAAAATGTTTTTAATCAAAGGTAGTCGAATGGGGTATCAAATGAAAGGTGTTAATTAGAACTTTTAGAATCTGAAATAAATAAAATCATTTTGTGAATTAGGGGTCCAGGGGAAGGCAAAATGTACCAAAAATTTGTGTTTTCATAAATTCTGAATCATTTTGGTCCACAAACCAACTTTCAATTGGAATTCCCTTTTCCAGTTGGTATCCGAAAGCTTGAGGTGAATTATCAATAATAATTGTTTTCGATAAATCACGACCCAATATGGTGAGATCTTTGATATAATTGCCATTCACTAACACAATGTTCCCAAAAGACAGGTCATGTTCGCACAAATACTGTATATTTGTAATCTTGAAATAACACTGGCAATTTAAAACTTGCATGCGACAATTCCTGTAGACTACAATGAACTAATGTTTCATCGAGATCCAATACCAAACTGAATTCAAGACTCGATTTTGTTTTTAATGGCAGTTCCGGGCAAGTGTGCAAAGAAACTTATTCCGTTAAACTAATGACGTGGGCACGGCCGATATTTCATCGCAAAACTTACTTGCTAACTTCCAAATATCCTTCTTAGA
The DNA here is from genome assembly GCA_963969285.1 of Odontomyia ornata. Classification (NCBI taxonomy): domain Eukaryota; kingdom Metazoa; phylum Arthropoda; class Insecta; order Diptera; family Stratiomyidae; genus Odontomyia; species Odontomyia ornata. The sequence goes on along the minus strand of OZ017741.1, from coordinate 182,372,026 downwards.
ATTACATTCTCCATTTTTAATCCGAGTCAATTTTTGTTTCCAAAATTTTGAATCGAGGATTTCTTGGTTTAGTAAAAGTAACGCTGTCTGACGGGAATTACTGTTCTCGTTATGTCAGCAAAAGCAATCTAAGCAAAACAGAACATGATTATGATTTAAAAGTTGTTAAAAGAAAATATTTCTTCTTAAACACCCCTTCCTTGCAATTTGCCGTTCACTTCCTCCTTTATAAATTGCTTCGGAGCCTTTTTTGGTCTGGTGACCACCGGATATGTACCCGTTGACCAATTCGATGTAAAATGAGGCGATGGACTGGAGCATTGCATAGTTACTGCCTTCTTTTTCCTGCCAACTGTCAAACCACGATTCAGTGACAGTGAGTGGTTAAAAGGTCGTTTCCGACCCGTCGACGTCAATCACGACCTGCGGATCATTGTCAGTGGCGTAGGGCTGATTTATTACAGTTGGCTGCATAGACTACTACTTGTCTTGACTTATATAGTATGTACCCCATGTATCGACAGGTAGCTTCCTTACGACGTACTCCAAAGCCAAATTGAATAGCAATAGAACCAGCCCATCTCCCTGCTTTAGTCCGATATTTGTGTCAAAGGCATCGATGATTAGGTTATTAATGCGGACTTAGGAGGTCGTCGACGTCATTGTCATTTTGGTAAGACAGACTATTTCAGCTGGGATGCCAATGCAAGGCAATATTTGGAAAAATGCGTTATGATCAATACTGTCGTATGCTTGCTTAAAGTCAACGAAAATTTTGTGTACATATATCCCAGCATTTCCAAGTGCCTGCTTGACTGTAAACAATTAGTCTATTGTCGATCTACCTGCTCTAAAACCACCCTGATACTCCCCAATAATACTGTTGGCGTATGATCTGATTTTTCGCATAGTAGCTTGTCACCTTTTTTGTGGATAGGGAATATAATTGATTGGCTCCACTCTTTCGGCGTATGTTCTTGTTGCCAAATGTGCTGGATGATTTTGTGAATAGCTTTATGAACACAGCTGCCACCATATTTGATGAGTTTCACTGGAATCTCATCGACGCTCGGCGCTTTATCATTCTTTTGGGCTTTGATGGTGGAAAAACTTCACCCAGAATCGATGGGGACAATGGAAGCTCTCCGCAGACATCTATAGGCTCCGATGTTCTGGACCATTAAAGAGGCTCTTGAAATATAATGCCCATCTTTTCTGAATCTTGGTTTCATCAGCAATGATATTGCCGATGTCATCACGACAGAGCGTGGTTTTGGCCTGATAACCACAATTCAGGCTTTTCACTACTTTGTAAGCTTGTCTTGTGTTGTTGCTCGCTAGACTTTAATTAATACTTCTCAATTGGTGGTCACAGTATTTGCTTTTCTTATTTCTAGTTGTCCTGTTCACTACTCTTCTGAGAGTTTCATGGTGTAAGCCTGATTCTTTTTGTCTGACGCATTCTGGCACTCATCGTCAAACCAATCATTTCTCTTGTGCCGGGCTTGATGCCAGATTGTCTGTTCTGCTACGGTCTTAATAGCCACTTTCACTTCCATCTAGAGCTCGTTGTTTGTCTTTAGCGATGCGTCTGATAGGATGGGAACCAGCTGGTTGTCGAGTGTCTCCCTAAAATTGGAGCCTTTCGATGTCAAATTTTTGTAGCGGGCTGGTCTCCGCCGAATATTCCCTTGACATACGACATCGACAGGTTAATTTGATCAAGTAATGATCTGAGTTACAATTGGCTTTAGAGTTTTGTACTAAAATACGAAACCCTATTTAAATTGGTATCTGTGCTGGCTGGGTGTCCGTCCGTCCGCCTGCGCGTCACAGTAGTTTCCCTCCGAAACTATAGAAGTTACAAACCATGAAACTTTTTGATAATGTTGGAAGTTATGACTTCTTGAAAGTTTTGGGGTAAAAACATTTCAAATAGTTTTAAGGGGATCCCCCTTAAAAATTTTTTTCATCTTGAGTCAAGTGGAATTTCATATGAAAGGTCTCAGTGAGATCTTTTTAAAACTTAATTAATTGCTAAAGTGACCAATGTCAGGAGGGCAAGAGAAGGGAAAACGTACGAAATGATCGCGTATCCCCTTGACGATTGGACACCTTTTATGCTAAATATCATCAGGTAGACCTTTATGAGCACAACCACAAAAAATACGTCAAAAGTCGAAATTCACTCAACTTGAATAAAATCGTAAGGGTACCATTGAATTTAATGGAATTCAATGTGTGAACGATAATTTACAAGTTTAATCTTTATTGAAAATTTCAGAAAGATCGAATAGTATTTAACAAAGTTATGGTGGTTTAAATTTTGCAATTGTAATAGCAACTATACATGGCTATGGGACAGTATGCTTTTACAATCAACTCACACACTACGGGTTTGTTAGGATTTGCATGAAGGTTTCAGTAATTATACCCATTATGAATATCTTTGAGAATATGTTCAACGGGTGACATCCATAATCGTAAAACAAAATGACGGCCACTTTGAATGAAAATATCGCATAAATTGTGCTTCTTTCCCCTAACTTGCAACATTTAAGTTACATGCTATGAACACATGATTGAATTTATTAATGATTAGCTGAAAATGAGCAGCTAAAAATATTAGGTGAAAAATCATGGAGGTAGGTCCAATAACAAATAACTTAATAGTTGAAATTCGATGAACTTTGCTAATAATACTAGGATTCGTAAATTAACAATTGTATTTTCGCCAGTAAAACTGTGTTAGTGTGATTAAATTGGATGTTTTAGGTAGTCCTTTCAAAGTTCCTTATATTCTATAAGTTTTAATAGAATATACAAAAGCTATAGCTGTATTAATTACCTCCGATTACAACAACCATACACGATTTTTCTACTTTATTGTCTCTCTATCGAACCAGACTCTACACAATAATAAAAAGACATATAAAATTGAGCTTAGTCAATGATTTTAGCAATATAGCAACAAAATGTTGGCCGGTTAAAATGGAGTAACACTAGTTTTTCTTTTAAAAATATATTTGTTATGTTTATCATTAGAGTTTTTCTTAAATGAAATCATTCTATATGTCTGAATATACATATCTAAGGTTAAGTACAAAATCTTTTCGACATGAGCATAGTTCTGGCTACTCAACATGTTATAATTCATTCACACATTTCCATAAATTAACGTGCGACCCGCTGATTTGTACCGAGAATTCAACTCCATTGATAAATTATTAAGAAACGCCAAAGGTTAACAACCGGTCTCAGCTGCATATTTGCCGGTTGGCTGAACCAAAACATTGCTATGACTCATAGCATTTCTCCATAATCTGTAAGGCCCTCATTATCAGCTTTTTAATGGATTTGGCTTCTAACAAATGTCCATCTGAATTTCCGAAGGCTAAGTCGTTCCAAATCAAACCCCAACTGACAATATTTCATATGCGAGATATTTCCCAATGTAATTCCGTGGAAGCTCGAAAACGTCTTAAGACAACAATACTGTGCTGCGTACAAGAGGCGTGTGGTTGGTTCCTTACGTAAGTTTTCTGCTGCTAAACACTTTGACCTACTTTGCTTGGGTTTTACCTGAACATATTGCATACGATGACGTAGACATAGCATCGACCGCTCAGACAATTCGCCAGAATGCTCAACTTATTGTCAGTGCTTGGTATTACGCCTGCTGCGATTTTCTTGCTGAAATCAAAAGTAATTCAACGTGATTAAGCGAATGCAGTGCTGGGGCCAGTTAGCCAAATAATTGTCCAAGTACTGAATGGAAGTTGCGATTTATGCGATGAGTGGACGAAGTCGCTCGAAACGTGCATTGAGTGAATATCAACGTGGGGTGATGCCGGTCTTCATGATGATGCATTGTGCCTCTTATGTAATCTCTGCATTGCAGCCAGCGAAGTGCAATGCACGGAACTTTTGTTTGGAGAATAATAACAATTTTTTGCTGAAGAAAGACATCGAATGCTTGGTGTTATGTGATGTGAGCTTAATTGTCTGGTGTAAATTTTCAAGGACTAGCGAGAAGAGTTCCGGAAGACGAGGCCATTGCTGAAGATTTTGATTGCATGAGATGGGAGTGAGTGTGAAAAAATCTAGCATGAATTTCCACAATGTGCTTTTCGTTTCTTTCAAATCATGCATTCAATTTGGTGCAACGCAATGAAAAACTGTAAGAAAAATGCAATATTCACAGATAGTTCGATGCACTCTTCGCAAATAATTTAGTAGGTAGAACCCTATTTATTAATTCAGGTTTGTGTCTTAGTGTTGCGTCGAAGTCTTTTGTTTTTAGAATAATTTGTCTTGGAAATTTGGTTCATATTCTCCGCAGTTTTTGTAACAGGAGATGTTTTTGAGTTGATGAGTGAAAGACAAAAGGGAACCAATGAAAGTTGCCAACGCCTTTTATTTTCCGAATTGAACTTAATATTGAGTATATTTTTGGGAAATGTTTTCAACTTGCTGTTGCAATTTTGTGCCCGATACCATAAATGTTAATATTATACGAAACGCTGAAGATTGAATAAGATCTCAGCTTTTGTTGGTTTATTGCAATCAAAATTTCAATTTTAGCGATTTTGACTTGAGGTATTTCGATAAAATTTAAATTCATGCAAAGATTAGTGAATCAATGCAAATATGAATGAGCAATATTTTCCACCGTGCCAATTGGTATTGAAATGAAAGCGTCGTCATGATGGACAGCATTTTCCTTCTTCGTCACACTGGTGATATGACTGGTTGAGAAAGTATGTCAAGTTTAAAGAAATTATATAAATTTTTGTAGTAGGTGGTTTGCATTACCTTAGTCAATTTTTATATAGCGCTATGATGATTGACGAGGCTCCGTAACACATATAAATTGTTGCAAAAAAGTATTAAACTTAATTTGGTCAGAGAAGGCAACTGATAGTCATTACTCGTTAGTGTTAAGTAAGTGTTTTAGGAAAACTGCGCTCTTGTCATGTTTCTTTAAAGTATTGTGAAGGTAGAATTGATGACATCTGCTTTTGTTACTACAAGTCATGTTTAATTTAAATACTTTGTTCACCATCAGTTTGGCTGAGGTTTGAACTTGTTTACTACATTAAATTATTTTATTCTTGTCAAATTATAAGTGTATTTGTTGTCGATACGATTTTTTTTATGAGGTAATGTTTCTTATGGGACATTCTGGTGGATAGAGCGAACTGAAAAAAACTAACTAAAAGGAAACGACATAAAAAATGATTTAAATAAGCGTTCCGCTTTTTTCTCAGAAACCATAGAAGATAGAGTCATCGAGCTTTATGAAAAAATCAAAAGTGATGGCCTTTTTAGCGATTCATTGCCAAAAAATGTTAAAACGGCTCCCCGTATAAAGATGCGACCCCTTTAAACACGAAAAAATGTTTTCCCTCCTCGCGATTAAACATTTGTGGACCAAAAAATCTAAAAAATTACTGATTTAGGTCTTTATGTGTTCTAGGGTAACAAATATCTCACGAGTAAAGTTTGAGCAACTGATTTGTGAATTTTATATTTTTGCCTACAAAATCAAAATGAAACCTTTAAACTTATTTTCAAAATTTGAACCACTTTAGGTCTCCTAGGAATACGAACCAGGAAAATTTTTAAGAAACCTTAACTGAAAGAATGTTTCGAGGGTTGGAAAATCGTTTAAAAGTATCAGTTTTTGTCTAAAGTGCACGAGACCGAGATAGCCACAACGACTTGTATGAAAATGAGAGATTTCCTATTTTTTTTAACTGCTCTTGGTCGAATAGGATGGGGAATTCGGAAATTCGGTGGTAATTTTAAGGAACATTAACCGAAGATGTTTCAGCGTCGTATTTCTGCATGAGTTTTTGCCTAGAGTGCACCAGAGCTAAGATAACCAAAATGCTCAGTGTGGAATTGGGACATCTCCTATTTTTTTATTTTTTCTAACTTTGAGCCGCTCTACCCCCCTTTGGAAAAACAGTGATCATTTTAACAACCTTTAACCAACAAAATATTTTGGGGTCAAAAAATTGTTTAAAAGATCTGTTTTCATTAAGAGTGTACTAGAGCCAACATAACAAAAATGTCCTGTGTGAAATTGGGAGACTTCCCATTTCCGAATGTTTTTTCTACTTTGAACCACTCTTGCTTCCTCAAAAATGTTAATTTGGTGCAACGGTAATAATTATGAGGAACCTTAACCGAATATTAACCTAGGAAATGTTTTGAGGGCTGGAAACTCGTTTAAAAGTATCAGTTTTTGTGTAAAGTGCATCAAAGCATGGGACTCCCATGCGCGACTAGACTACCCACTAAACACCTCCCCTGTCAACCTGAGAACCCAGCCTGGAACCGTTTGACACATTACTTCAGGCCAGGTCTCGTTTTGTTACGCCGTGGGGCGCCTTCAAGCTGGGGAGTCCCTTTCCTAGCGGGAGGGGAGAGGGGAAGAGGAAATGCAAGAAGAGCGATCCCCCAGCCCCAGCGCCTCCGGCTGCTGTGAGTCCCTTTTATATTTTAGGACTGCCCGAGCATAATGTGCCACCTGGTTCCATTTGTCAACCGATTCGAGCATCGCCGCAACTATATTATCCGGGGTGAGCTCTCCCGTCTCCCTGTAGAGTTCCCTTCGCAGCCTGACCCATTTTGTACACGCAAAAAATGTGTGACAGGCATCGTCCTCCTCTCCTGGGCAAAACCAACAATCGGGAGACCGTGACTTACCGATCTTGTGCAGGTAAGACTGAAAACACCCATGCCCGCTCAAAAGCAGGGTCAGATAGAATTCAGTCTCACCATTCCTTCGATTTAGCCACGGTCTCACATCCGGGATGAGGCGCGCAGTCCACTTACCCTTCGTGCAATTCACCCAAGACTGCTGCCAATCGTTAAGCGAGCGCTGTCTCTCCTCGCGGACAACCATCTCCCTCGCAGACTCGTTTTGGCACAGGTAAATAGCGCGGCGCTCTCTAGCAAGGAGGGCAACAGGTATCACGCCTACAATCACTCTCACCGCCGAGTTGGAGACTGTTGGATACGAAGATGCAATTCTCAGTGCTCCTCTTCTCTGTACCTATGCCAAACGTTTTTGGTATACCTCCTTGCTGAGAGCGTCGCCCCATACCTCTGCTCCGTACAGTAGCACTGACCCTACAGCACTCATCAAGAGGCGTCTTCTTGATGGGCTGGGTCCCCCTACGTTGGCCATAAGTCGACTCAGGGCCGATATTCCCGAAGCAGCCTTCTCAGCCGTTGCCCTGATTTGCTCAGAGAAACTCATCTTCGAGTCGATCAGTAGCCCCAGGTACTTCACCGCTGGCTTCGATTCAATTTGTATATCTCCAATACTGATCATCCTTACTCTAGTGATTCTCTTTTTTGTCAAGATGACCACTTCGGTTTTCTCCAGTGCTAAACTCAGCCCGCGAGCAGTCATCCAGTCTCTCACTCGGCGCATTAGCATACCTAGCCTAAGTTGCGCGTGTTCAACGGTGCGTCCAGCGACCAAAGCCGCAACATCATCCGCATAGCCGACAAAGCGCGACTCATCTGGCATCTCAAGTCTCAGTAGCCCGTCGTAAGACACGTTCCACAGGTCTGGACCAAGGATAGATCCCTGGGCAACACCCGATGTAATTTCCATCCTTCGTTGGCCCTTTGTCGTGTCGTAGAGCAGGCTTCGGTCCTTTAGGTAGTTCCTCAAAAGCCACATTAGATATTCTGGAACTTGAAAAGAGTTTTCCAGCGTGTCCAGAATATCCACCCATCTAGCGGAGTTGAAGGCATTCCTGACGTCGAGTGTCACCAACAGGGCAATCCGTCGCTTGGTGCGAATATATGCCTCTCCCTTTTGGACCGCGTTCACCACCTCTGCAATCGCATCAAGGGTAGAACGTCCTGCTCTAAAGCCGTACTTGGGCCTTTGCTATCCTCAACAAGCACCTCCAACTATTGTTCGTTCATATGATTCACGTGGCTAGCTAGAGAATGTCACAATAGCCTGAGTGAAATCGGGAGATTTATATTTACATTTTTTCTAACCTTGAACCACTCTTGTTCCCTTAGAAATGCAAATTTGAAAAGAAAAGAAATTTTTTGGAGATCGGGAAATGGTTAAGAAGTCGTCTATAGCTCACGAAAGCTGAGATAGCTAAACGGGCTATGTGATATTGGAAAACTCCTATTTTTATATTTTTTTCTAACCTTGAATCACTCTAGCTCATTTGCAATGCAAATTTAGAAAAGCAATGATAATCTTAAGAAAATTTAAGCAAAGTAATGTTTTGAGGGATAGAAAATCTTTTAAAAGTATCATTTTTGTCTAAAGTCCACCAGAGCCAATATTTATTTATTTAAAATTCCATTTAACAGATTAAACACAATCCAATTACAACATGGAACAAAACAAACAGAAAAGCAAACTTATGCAAATAAGAATTAAGTGAAAAAGTTAATATATATAAATTAATTCAATGATATTAACAATAGTAAGTACTAAGTTCAAAAAAATAATATAATATTTACTCCAATTGAGTTGTAAGGATCAGCTTCTTAATCTCAATTTAAAAACAAGGTTTGAGTCGTAAAATGGACAAAGCTCAAGCTTATCATGTTTTCTTACCATTCGTATAATGGGAGAATGAAAATATAAATTTGTATACGGTAGTACAAAAAAATTGTTTGCCCGAGAAGAACGCGATGGTTGGCGGAAACGCAAGTCTGCATACAATGTTGTAGTGAAGTAAGTTTAGATATATGTCCGTGAAGGACTGCAGCGATGGCTTGCTGCCTTGGCAAAAGGGGATGTTAGGATCCGCCGAGATTAGGCCTTGTCTAGCGACGCATGAATGCGCTGGCAGGCTAGCGTTGCGGTGTCGTATGGCGGGTTCTTTTCCCCAACACAAAACCCACTACAAAAAATATTTTTCGCATCCATGAATTTTCGAGAAGGTTCTATCATTATCAACTGGAGTCGAAAAAAAGAGGTAACCTGCTAAGGGCCATCAAATTGCAGATTCAGAGGACAAATAGGGCCTTGAGAAGACGTACGGCCTTATAGGGACTTCGTCGTTACCGCCGATACTTATGGCCCACAAATAAGAGTGGGGCATCCAGGTGGAAGCGGGGCCCCCTCGCACCCTCCCAACCGGATCAAGATACTAACGTAGACGTGGCCATGTATTTCCTATTTGAGTGAAAAACTCATAAAAAAGTACTTGGCATGACTCTTTTCCTCAAATGAGGAATACAAACGTAACCAATTTATGTTATAGCGCTTTGCAATAGAGTCACATAACTCTATATCATAAAAGGGCTTATCGTTTAAATGACTCACCCGTACTGTAGTTTACATAAAGGGATCAACCAGGGAATCGCTCTGAGGTCTCAATTTGTCTGTCTATGACACAAATATCCTATTTTTCTCACAGATGTTCTCGCCTTGCTGGCGCAGTGGAAGCTACCTGAATTTTCATCAAATAGAAAATTTTGTGTGGGTTGCGGTTGCGGTCGACTTGTAAGACGACAGCAGCGCGCATAAGCTAGAAGTCTCACTAGCACTCTGCTCCACACTTGATTCCAGCTCCTGTAAGCTTGCACTAACCACATTTTACATACTGGAATGCGACGTTTGCAACGACGACATCAATCCGATTCAATTGGAATCTCAAATCCAATTATGTTTACTTCTCGGTATTCAACTCCAGTTTCAAGTCCGCATTAAATTTCAAAATCCAGTGGTTGACATTCCTCGTCATCTCTGTCTAGCCAGCAGCGAGCATAAAGCAAGCACCAAAGTCGTGGAAAAGAGGGGACAAAACGAGGATAACGCGCGCAAATTTCTTCACTAATTCATCATATGTGATGGAACAATAGGCCGCCAAGAATCGGAAATGTGCTGCACAGGTGCATTTGTTAATTTGCAGTTCCTTTCTAACAACTCGTCCACAGTCCTTGCTTGGGAAAATTCGATACGAGTTTTACTATGTTAACTGTGCGAGCGGGTTAAATGGGATAGTAATGATAACGTTCACTATTCGCTAAATACAAAGTTCGTCCAATCTGAAACATTTATGACTAGCACTAGCTGCTGTGGATAAGCTACCGTACTTGGTGTATAGTGGGATAAGAATCAGATGGATCACTCTAATACGCACGCACTTCTTAACACTCTGGGCATTTTTGACCCGTTATATTCGGTTGGACTGCATATTGACGATTCACGGCAAAGGTTGTCATCCGAGCTCCATGCATTAGACACAAGAAATTCTATAATGGGCCACTTGTACACAAGAAAACATATTATGGGGCAATTCGTTTGTGTAAATTTCCCTGCACTTTCACGCACTAAACCCTGTTCAATTCCATAAATTCATTTCTCCACTCGTGGATCGATGATTGTCTCACGTCGTGCGAACAAAACCCGGAGAACATTTCAGAAGCTTTTCGGAGTCGCAAAATATGCAGCGCGAGAAGATCTCGACGTCAACATTATTTGCGAAACATTCCCGTGTGGCAAAAATGAGTTAATGGGATAGGAGTGTCGGGCAGACCAAACTACAGAGCAATATTCAAGGATAGGATGGACAAGACAGACAAACAAGCGGATGGGGGTAGATATATTGGTAAATTTATAAGCATACCTGAAAATATGTCCCAATATTTTTGAGGCCCTAGTAGTCGCGATTAGAATGTATGCATCAAAATTGAGCTTAGGGTCAAAAGTGACACCGAGATCTTTAGCAGAGCTCACAGCAGCGAATGCGACTTCATTTAACATATAGGTGGAAGTCAGCGGAGATTGATTTAGATTAAAAGGCATTTTATAGCATTTGGCAACATTAAGACAGACGTAGTTAGATGAAAACCAGTTGCTTAGTGCAATCAGATCCATCCAAAGATATTGACAATCTTGTACAGACCTGATAGCTCAAAATACTTTGAAATCATCGGCGTAAAGTAGGTACTCGTAATTGGAGGTGATAACCGAAGGAAGATCATTTATAAACAAAAGGTATAGGAGGGGACCTAATATGGAACCTTGAGGAACACCAGAGGACGGACAAAATGGAATAGAGGTAATTCCACAGTAACTAACACGACATATAGGAGAAGACAGGTAGGAGTCCATCCATGATAAGAGAGCGCCAGCAACCTCAAAAGCGTTCAGTTTGTAACAGAGAAGTTGATGGTTGACCATGTTAAACGCCTTCGAGAAGTCAGTGAAGATGACATCAAACTGCAATCGATTGTCTAGAGCCTTAGCATTGTAGTCAGTGAATTAAATTAAATTTGAGGTAGTAAAGCGACTTTTGAGAAACCCATGTTGTTCCTTCGACAAGATAAGGGTCAATGAAATTGAAAGCCATATATGTACCAAACGCTCAAGTGATTTCAGAAAACAGGAAATTAAGGAAATAGGACGATAATTGGACACAGAAGAAGGAACACCACTTTTAAGAATAGCAACAACGTTTGCTCTTTTTGCCAGAGGGATATAAAGTGAAGACGCTAATGACTTGACAAAAATATTCGGTAAACCATCAAAACGAGGTAAAATATTAGGAGTAAGTGAATTAATGAGGGATTCAACTTCAATATAGTCAGCGAAAACTTAAGAAATGTCAATGGGATGAAGTACAGGTGTATTAACTGGATCGGAGACATGAGAAGAAGGAATAAAAGGTGACGAGAAGAACTGAGAGAACAAGTTGGAAATATCCTGTGGAGAAGAGCTAGTGATATAACCTGTATTCCAGTGGACAGAAGGAGGGACAGAAGAGGAGGACTTGAAGGATCTAATCCATGACCAGGAGGATTTCACATTATTCGCCATAGGTGAAGTCTCCAAGCTACTGAAGTAGTCTTTCATTGCAGTCTTTAGTTCTTTTTTGCTACAACACGTAGATCACAAAAGCGGGCTCTGGATTCTTCTATACCACAACGCTTGAAACAGCGGTGTGCCTTACTTTTAGCATTCAAGGCACAAAGTACTTGTTTAGCTAGCCATGGTTTCTGCTTTACTTTGTAAAGAGCTTGTTATTATAAAACTTACTCAGAACTTCCTCATACTCCAAGTATCAAGAAACTCAAGCCAGTCAACCAAATTCAGTTCGGAGGCTAGAGCTTCGTAGTTTGTTTTAAAGAAGTTAAATTTTGGAGAAGGAGCAAAAGTACGATGTGTCAAAGGTGCAATTGGGAGAGCGATAATGGTGGATGATGACTATCAATGTGTACAAGAGGATTCAATGCTAGGGAAATAGATAGACAGTAAAGGGGAAAGCTAGAAAGAACAAGGTCAAGTACTCGACCATTAGCATATTAGGGATATTATTAAATTGCATCAATGAACAGAGTGATAGAAACGAGGAAAGACATAAAGAAGATGCATCGGTTGATGCGTCCATTGCAATACTCCCAAATTAAAATCACCGTATACCAGAACCAGAACCGAAATTGCTATAACGGTTTATGTAACATTGAGATAAGTAGCAGAAATCTAGTCATACGTTCGGCTTGCATCCCACATCGACGCATTCATCAAATGATTTGGGTATCAACAGATGGCAACACACAAAACCAAATCGACCATGTTTTGATCCAACAACGTTGGACCTCGAGCATACTTGACGTTCGTATATACTGACGGGGCAATTGTTACTCAGATAATTGCTTTATCAAATTAACCCTCAAAGTGCATTGTGGGTTCCTGACACCCAACAACATTTTGAAACAGCCAGAGATCCTATAATATCGAACAAAATCGCGTATGTATCGCCATCTATCATTAGTTCTGTTCACTAACTTCAAGGAAAGTAACTTTGAAGGAGATATTATAAAGTACATCCCATAATTCTTTTGTAATAAAATATTCCATAGCGGCAGAACAAATCAGCATAGAACATGTCAGGGCGTCGAACACCCAAGTGTGCCCTTTTCGTGATTCCTAAGAAGTATGCACTTTAAGGGTTGACCTATCGATGTTGTATGTCAAAGGCGTATTCTACAAAAATTCAACATCGACATCCAAACGGCGTTTGTGGTAAAAAAAATTCACGGAGACCCTTGACAACCAGCTGGCTTCCATCCTATCAGATCGATGAAAACAAGCAACGAGCTCTGGATGGAAGTGAAAGCGGCAATTAAGATCGTGGCAGAACACACAATCGGAGATCAAGCCCGAGGCGAAAGAAATGATTGGTTTGATGGTGAGTGCCAGAATGCGTTAGACAAAAAGAATCAAGCGTGCAAACAAGATTTAAGTAGAAAAACTAGAAGGCAGAGAGAAAATTATGAAAATCTCAGAAAAGTAGTGAATAAAATAATTAAAATTAACAAAAGAAAATACTATGACGACCAATTGAGAAGTATCAATGCAAGTCTAGCGAGTAACAACACAAGATAAGCATACAAAGTACTGAAAAGCCTGAAACGAGGTTATCAGCCTAAGACCACGCTCTACCGTAATGATATCGGCAGCATCATCACTGATGAAAACCGGATTAAAGAAAGATGAGCATCATATTTCAAAAACCTCCTTAATCCTCCGCACAGCTCCAGAATATTTGAACCTGTATATATTCCTGGAAAGCTTCATTCGCCTCACCAGCTCTGGATGAAGTTTGTTCCACCATCAAAGCCCAAAACAATAATAAAGCGCCAGGTATCGATGAAATTCCAGTGGGACTCATTAAGTATGGTGGCAGTGGCATTTAGAAAGCCATCCATAAAGTTATCCAGTGCATTTGGCAATAAGAGCATATGCCAAATGAGTGGAACCAATCAATTATATTCCTTATCAACAAAAAAGATAGGAAATCACTACTTTGTACGGGATATAAAATATTTTCAAAGATCTTAAAAAACAAAATCAGATCCTACAACAGTATTATTGGGGAATATTACGGTGGTCTTAGAGCAGGTAGATCAACAATAGAACAATTGTTCACAGTTAAGCAGGCATTTGAAAAATGCTGGGAGTTCAATATAGACGTACACAATATTTTCGATGACTAAGCAAGCATATGACAGTATTGATCATAACGTACTTTGCTAAATAATGCTTTACTTTGGCATCCCAGCCAAAATATTCCATCTTATCAAAATGACAATGACGTCTACTACCTCCCAAATTTGCATAAATAACCAACTTACCGACGCTTTTGACACAAATATAGGACTAAAGCAGGAAGATGGGCTGGCCCCATTGCTATTCAATTTGGCTCTTGAATATGGCATAAGAAAGCTACCTGTCGGTACAAGAGTTATGCTATTATATAAGTTGAGCCAAGTGGTAGTAACATATATGCGGACGACATCAATATTTTGTTACGGTCGCTTACAACTGCAAAAGAACTTTTCCTGAAGCTCGACAGCGAAGCAAAACTAGTAGGGCTACAAATCAATGAAAATAAAACAAAGCTCATGATGCAGTCAATGAAAAAGACCTCAAACACACAAAATATCAAACTTGGCGAAGACGGTATCAAAATATGGGCAAATTTGAGTGTCTAGGAGCCAAAATAACGAGAACCGCTAACGAAAGGGGCGAAACCCGAAGAATACAGCCAGCAAATTAAATTTTTAATTCAGTTTTGACGATCTTGAAAACCAGCTACATATACAGGAAAACAAAGCTCCAAGTATATAAATCTGTGATAAGACCTGTGCTATGCTATGAGCTTGAAACATGCACCCTAACTCAAGCATCCGCAAATATATTGAACAACTTTGAGTGACGGGTCCGGAGGCGAATAATTGGAGCGAAACTAGATGGGGACCAATAGCAAATTCGATACAACCATGAGCTATATGAAATTTATGATGGCCGGAGGTCTCAACGATTGTAAGACTACGGAAGTTGCAATTGGCTGGCTACGTCAATCATATTGATGAACAACAGATACCAAAACAGGTATTTATTGCGGAAACCGAGGAAACGCTAGTCTGGCTCGGTCGAAGAAGACAGTTCATCGCTGCTCGGATTTCAACCTTGGACTTACGCATCGCTTGGAAAAGTTTCCCGAAAAAAAGGTTGAAGTGGAGAAAAGGAAACGGTTGAAAATGATAAGTATCAAAATTCGCGAAGTGGACCTCGGATTTTTGGTTGGTTTTTAATCGAATCGGACACACGGAAATAATCGCGAAAAGGAACAATATGCTACACAAGATGGAGAACCCTATTCGAACATATTCAGGCGAGACATTTCGTGTACAGAATCGAGTAAACTTTATGTAACGCTGAATTAAAGGCCATAAATGGTCAAGTGAAAAGAAAAAAAACGAGGAAGTAAAAACATTCGGGTGATCGTGGAGTGTAACCTGGAATAAAAAGACGATAAATGATCAGCTCGGAAAAAAGAGCGTTTTCTTTTGACAGTGGAGTTTGGTTGGTCTGTTCTTGGTTTCGGGGAGTTTTACTGAAACGTGATGGTATTTACGGATTTTGATTAGGCTTGATGGAATTAGAGTTGTGGGTTTAATTTGGTGGCTTTGGAGTTTTTCAAAAACATTATACGTAGGTAGCAACGTGATAACATGTGTTTTTTTTTATTTGTGTAATTAGGTGGTGGCGGAGTTTTTCAAGTGATGATGTAAATTTAGAAACCTTTTTGTAAATATGTGATGAAATTTTGGTGTTAGATTTTAATTTATTGGCTTTAGAAATGTTCCAGGGCATTGATGTAAATTTACGAATATCTATGCACACGTCACGAAATTTTATTATTCAGCACAATTCAGCACATTTAGTTAAAGATATATTATAAATTAATCCAGAAATAAATAAAATCATCATTTAACTAGTGAAAAATTGTAATTGTAAATTGAATTAATGAGGTACGGACTATAAAAACGTAATGATTTTGATTAAAGTGAAGAAATTTAAGTGTAATAAATCTGCTCTATGCCACTGGCAACGATCAGCAGGTCGTTATTGACGTCGACGGTTCGGAACGCTCGCTTTAACCACTCGCTGTCACTGAACCGCGTTTTGACAGTTGGTAGGAAAAAGAAGAGAATAATCTTGCAATGTGCCAGTCCATCGCCTCATCCAACATCGAATTGGTTAGAGGGTGTACAATCTCCTGCCAATCAATTTTACATATCTGGTGGTCACCAGACCAATAAAGGCTCCGAAGTAATTTTTATCTGAGGAAAGCGGAATGTAGTTCAACCTGTTTAGACGTGCAATTCGCGTATGTTTCTTACAAAATATATGTGTCGCATAAGTCACCGGGGAATATCCATAATAGCAAAATTGGTAAGGTTTAATAGACATATTTGTTTATATTTGTTTTTAACCGCTTAACATAAAAGAGAATCTCCCGCTTTTGATGGTATCTTTGAAGGAGGTTCACAACGGCATAGTATTGAGGATAACAGACGAATGGGCTGAAGAGGAGCGTAAGGAGAAGTGGAACAAAATGCGATAGAAACGCGATGAATTCAGGAAATTGATGGAAGAAGCGGGATTGCATGGAAAATCATCATTCAGCGATTTCTCACAGCGCTATGGCAAAGAGGATCGTTACAAAGCAATAGAAAAAGTTCGTGATTGCGAAAGCTTATTCAACGAATACATCGTCGACGTACGTCCTCGTGAGAAAGAAGAAAAAATGCATCGAAAGGAATTGATTAAAAAAATTTCATTGACTTGCTCCGTGAAAGTTCGGACATAGATCGTCATTGCCGTTGGAGCAATATTAAGAAAAAAATAGAATCTGATTCTAGGTATCGTGCTGTAGACAATTAAATGTCGCATGAGGATTACTTTATGGAATATTGTAAAATCATGAAGGATGAGAAGCGGCGCCAGCGTGGTCGTGAACGGGATCGGAAGGAGAAAGATCGTGAGCTTGAACGAGAACGTGACAGGAAGAGTGAGCGAAGGGAGAAGAAGATGGAAAAGGAGAAGAGTAAGCAGCAACGGGATAAGGAGAAGGAAAAAGATACTACTAAGGATAAAAGTGATGATGGAGCTGAAAAGAAGAAAAATGATGAGGATCAAGAGGATGGTGAACATCCAGCTACTTCTGACGATGAAGCTGAACGTTTACAAAAAAACGTGATCGACAAATACGAGCAGAACAAAGTATAAAAGAACGAGAAAAAGAAGTACAACGAGCACTTGCAGGCCATCTCCGTGAACGCGATAAGGAACGTGAGCATCATAAACGTGACGAAGCTATTCGTCACTTTTGTATCCTAGTTTGTTTTGAGTTTTTTTCTTAGAGTCGGTTGTTTCGCAGTCAAATTAGAGCAGAAGATTTTTTGGTGACGCGTCGGGAAAAAGTAAAAGAAAGTTCGGGAACGTGAAATTAGATCCAGTTTTTGATGTTGTCTGATTTGACTGAATGGAAGTTAAATACGGAATAATGTAAGGATAGATTTCTTTTCCGTATGTTTGTATTTTCGACGCGTTTGAAACGGAGGAGCGTTTTTTTTTTTTTTTTTTTTGTGGTAGGGAGGTGAAGGCATTTATGCCCGCCGAGTCTGGCAGTGTGGGACTCCCATGGAGGATACCCTTGGACTACCCACTAAACACGTCCCCTGTCAATCTGAGAACCTAGCCTGGAACCGTTTGACACATTACTTCGGGCCAGGTCTCGTTTTGTTACGCCGTGGGGCGCCTTCAAGCTGGGGAGTCCCTTTCCTAGCGGGAGGGGAGAGGGGAAGAAGAAATGCCAGAAGAGCGATCCCCCAGCCCCAGCACTTCCGGCTGCTGCGAGTCCCTTTTATCTTTTAGGACTGCCCGAGCATAATGTGCCACCTGGTTCCATTTGTCAACCGATTCGAGCATCACCGCAACTATATTATCCGGGTTGAGCTCTCCCGTCTCCCTGTAGAGTTCCCTTCGCAGCCTGGCCTATTTGGTACACGCAAAAAATGTGTTACAGGCATTGTCCTCCTCTCCTGGGCAAAACCGACAATCGGGAGACCGTGACTTGCCGATCTTGTGCAGGTAAGACTGAACACACCCGTGCCCGCTCAAAAGCTGGGTCAGATAGAAGTCAGTCTCACCATGCCTTCGATTTAGCCACGGTCTCACATCCGGGATGAGGCGCGCAGTCCACCTTCCCTTCGTGCAATTCCTCCAAGACTGCTGCCAATCGTTGAGCGAGCGTTGTCTCTCCTCGCGGACAACTATCTCCCTCGCATCCTCGTTTCGGCGCGGGGCGACAGGTATCACGCCTGCAATCACTCCCACCGCCGAGTCGGAGACTGTTGGATACGAAGATGCAATTCTCAGTGCTCCTCTTCTCTGTACCTGTGCCAATCGTTTTCGGTATACCTCCTTGCTGAGAGCGTCGCCCCATACCTCTGCTCCGTACAGTAGCACTGACCCTGCAGCACTCATCAAGAGGCGTCTTCTTGATGGGCTGGGTCCCCCTACGTTGGCCATAAGTCGACTCAGGGCCGATATTCCCGAAGCAGCCTTCTCGGCCGTTGCCCTGATTTGCTCAGAGAAACTCATCTTCGAGTCGATCAGTAGCCCCAGGTGCTTCACCGCCGGCTTCGATTCGATCTGTATATCTCCAATACTGATCATCCTTACTCTAGGGATTCTCTTTTTTGTCAAGATGACCACTTCGGTTTTCTCCAGTGCTAAACTCAGCCCGCGAGCAGTCATCCAGTCCCTCACTCGGCGCATTAGCATACCTAGCCTAAGTTGCGCTTGTTCAACGGTGCGTCCGGCGACCAGAGCCGCAACATCATCCGCATAGCCGACCAAGCGTGACTCATCTGGCATCTCAAGTCTCAGTAGCCCGACGTAAGACACGTTCCACAGGTCCGGACCAAGGATAGATCCCTGGGCAACACCCGATGTAATTTCCATCCTTCGTTGGCCCTGTGTCGTGTCGTAGAGCAGGCTTCGGTCCTTTAGGTAGTTCCTCAAAAGCCGCATTAGATATTCTGGAACTTGAAAAGAGTTTTCCAGCGTGTCAAGAATATCCACCCATCTAGCGGAGTTGAAGGCATTCCTGACGTCGAGTGTCACCAACAGGACGATCCGTCGCTTGGTGCGACTATATGCCTCTGCCTTTTGGACCACGTTCACCACCTCTGCAATCACATCAATGGTAGAACGTCCTGCTCTAAAGCCGTACTGCCGAGGAGATAGGTCCCCAGCAGCACGAATCGCGTCAGTGAGTCTTCCCTTGATGAGTTTCTCTAGCACTTTCCCAGCCATGTCTAGCATGCATAACGGGCGGTATGCAGACGGCGATTCGGGATTTCCCTTCCCCTTGCTGACCAGCACGAGCCTCGCCACCTTCCATCGTACCGGGAAAACCCCGTCCCGTAGGCAAGCGTTGAATGTGCTGAGCAGCAAGTCAGGACAATGGTGATAGACGAGCTGCAAAACCTCAGCTGGAACACCATCTGGACCTGGAGCCTTCCTCGCTTTCAGGGAGAGGACTGCCTCCTCCAGTTCCAGCTGTGTGAAGAGTGGGCACTCGACTGCTGTTTCACCATGGACAGCGTCAACACGGACGGGATGGGCGGGGAAGAGTCCCCGCACTATCGCGTCCATCTTTTCCGCGTCATGTATACAAGGCTTCCGTAGGGCACCAAGTTTCCCCATGACCAGCTTGTAGCCAAGGCCCCACGGATCCCCATTTACATCGTCCACGAGGTCTTGCCAGCATCGGGCCTTGCTCTTGTTAATAAGCCTGTGAAGATATTTCCTGCCGGACCTGTATGCTGCTAGCCTAGTGTCTGCCTCCTCCCGTGTTCGCGCCCGCTGGGCCTCTCGCCGAAGTTTGTGACACTCGCTTCTTTGTTCGGCGATCTCGTTTGACCACCAGTATACTGGAGGCTTACCATGTCGGGGTCTCCGACGGGGCATGGAAGACTCGCAAGCAGCTATGATGGTACTCATAGTTGAGTTCACCAAGTCCTTGGCTGTAGGCCCTCCACTCCCTGGCGGAGCTCCCAGCAACGGTGCGCCTGCCGTAAGCGCGTCAGCAAACCTCTCAACGTCCATCCTCCCAGTCCTCCATCCGAGGATTGAAGTTTGGGCATATGCACGCAGAGTGGCACCGTCGTGAATCTCAACAGCTATATACTGGTGATCACTAGCCGAGTAGTCCTCTAGTACTCGCCAGTTGTGTACTCTAGGTACCAGGGACTCCGAAGCGAGTGTCACATCGGGTATGGTTCCTACGCAACCCCAGCGGCGGAAAGTAGGGTGTTACCAGTATTTAGGACAAAAAGCGCTGTTCTGGCCGCTATGTCCAAGATTTGCTTTCCCCTTGGGTCGGATTGTGGCATACCCCATTCAATGGCTCTAGCGTTGAAGTCTCCCCCGACCAGCATGTGGCCCTCTGTGTTCGAGACAGCGTCCTCCAGGGCATCGAGTTTGGTTCGAAAAGATCGCATTGCCTCGTTAGGCGTCAGATAAACACTGAAATATGTTATCCCTGAACACCGCACCCACACAAAACCATCCCCGCGTCCATGGCCCTGCACCTGAAGGCGGGCGCTGTCTCGAACCCAGATGGCCGAGGTACCAGATTTGTCAGGGTACCACGCTTGCGAGTCCTTGTTATGATGTTGCTCGCTCAGCAACAGGAGGTCAGCTTTCTTATCCCTCGCAAACTGCTCAAGTAGGTCCTGGGCGTTTGTGCTTCGGTGCAAATTGACCTGCAGGATACGGATCATTTGAGTATCAATTTGGCTTTAGTTAGGGCCTCCTTGAAAACCCAGCATCTCCCTGTCCCCGGCTCATGTTTGAGGTCGCCGGGTGCTAGCTTAGCATCCTTGCAAAGAATGCATTTTGCCTCGTTCGTGCACTCCTTCCTTTTGTGCCCCGTTTCACCACATTTGTAGCACAGAGATCTCCTGTCGGGTCCCCTACAACCATACGCCGTGTGTCCGTATTCGAAGCATCTGAAGCAGCGGATAGGGATCGCTCTTCTCCGTATCCTGCAGATCACCCAACCTATCTTAATTTTGCCCTTCGCCAGGATTTGCTGGGCGTCTTTATCAGCTAGTTCGACAATAGCCATGCGTTGCCCTCTTGTGTTTTCACGTGTCAATCTTGCCTTGACTTCACTTAAGCTGGGGAACTCCCTCCTAATGGCATCCTCTACTTCAGCTGTGTCCATGACGCAGTCGAGGTCCCTGATTTCCAGGGTGGCCATTGGTTCGAGCGAGGCAACCGTTGCCGCATCTCCAAGAACCTTTTGAACCGCGTCACGGAATGCATCTTTGTTTGTGGCCTCTGGCCCGAATTCCACCAGCAAGCCACCGGTCCGGGTTGGTCGAACTGCTTTGATGGCAGTTTTGGTGTCGTCTGGCTTGACCGCTCCTTTAATTTCATGGAGAACATCTGCGTAGGTTCGGCCCTTAGTGGGTTTAATAAGCAGTGCCTCTCGCAAGGGTTTGCCTCGCGGTTTGCTTTTTGTTTTCTGCGGTATATCGGGGGGTTCTTTGTTCTTTTCGTGGTTGAGCTCTTTGTCTGTTTTTTCTAGGAGTAGCTTTTTGGCCGCTTTTTTCGCTGCCTTGTTTCGCACCACATGAAACTCCTCGCCTGGAGTGTCAGCTCCGTTTATGGTCTCGTCCTTCCTCCTTTTCTCACGGTCGCCTTCAATTGGGCTACCGGCCATTCTTTAGCTGCTGCTAGGATCCACTGATGCCTCGAGGGAGAGCGTGTCTTTTTGGTGCTTTTCGGTTGCAAGCCACCTCCGCCTGTAGTGCGTTATGCGGCCAAAAAGCTCCTCCAGTTCAAGAATGCCATTCTTGACACTCTTGCCTATGTTTTTCTGCGCTTCGCAGGCAGCCCTCAGTTGTTTGACGATATTCCCCGCTTTCCGAGTAAGCCGCTCCTCTTCGGCGCGGTCAAGGGCGATTGTGTTATTTGGCGCCACCTCTTGGGAGAGGCCCCCGTTTCCTAGCCCTTTTGCTTCTATCGCTTGGGTCGCGTTTGAAGTGGCGTCGGCCAACGGCAAAACTTCTCCCTCCCCCAGTCTTACACTGGCCTCTGTTGGTGTCACAGCTTGATCCGGATTGTGTACGTCTTGCACTGGGCGCTCCGTGGTGCGCATAATCCTTCTACTGCGCCCAAAGGTCGCAATGATGCCAGGTTGCACAACGCACTCTGCCTTCTTTCGTTCGTTAGTCCGTCTGTGGTCTGTCTCCGATGATTTAACCTGTGATGTTGACTTTGACAGTGTTTCTGGGGTTTGCTGCCTCCCCCTCAATCGGTGACTTGTTTTATCGGTGTTCTTGCCAACAGCGGTTTTTGCCTGAAAGGGTTCTCCGTGCTAGCGTCCTGTTTGCTTGTGGTTTCATTTGTTGGATGTTTTTGATCTGTTGATTTTGTTTGCTCCATTTTATTGGGTCCCCCCTCGGAGCCGCTATCTCCGTTCGTGTGTGTAGTCGCCTTTTTGGTCCCATGGTTATCTTTGCAGAGCAGGGAGGCCATGCGAGGGTTGGCACAAGCCCTTATGGGGACAAGTGCTCAGAGCCAGACCAGCGCTAATCGGGAGTCCGTCTCAACCGAACCTACACCACCAACCCAATGGTGCGAACTTCGAACGTACTCCGAGGCCTGCCAAGGTTTTACCGGGACGGAGACGGTATGATAGTTGAATTGGAGCCGTTCACACACGAGTTTCACCTCGGCGCTACTGTGCAAAGCAACTAGGTCCAAACCATCACATCCGCCAGCCCAAAGCGTCAATTCCAGTTCGTTGTCCAAAGCGTAGTCCAGATACAATAAGAGTCGTTACCTGTCATCCCAGGAGGGAACCTCACGGCACCCCCCATATCCTCGGGTCCGTGGGGGCGGCACTCCCCAAAGAATGCTAGCCTCCAAGAATGCTAGCCTCCAAGAATGTTCTTGTCGACCGGCTTTCTCCCTGCGGGAATTTCCTCGGGTACGTGGGGGCGGAACTCCCCAAAGAATGCTAGCCTCCAAGAGTGGTCTTGTCGACCGGCATTCCCCCTGCGGAGTTTCCTCGGGTACGTGGGGGAGGAACTCCCCAAAGAATGCTAGCCTCCAAGAGTGCTCTTGTCGACCGGCATTCCCCCTGCGGGGTAGGGGGAAAAAGGAGCGTCCTTTTTCCCCCTACAAATGTCCTTTTTTCACGAACGTGTAACTCAAATATATTTTAAATCTTTCGCAGACTTTGAAATCGTCATTTTATTTGGTCATACACAAAACCGAAGTATAGTTATCAAGCCGCACATGTAGGCTGACTGCTACATGTGCAAAGTTGGTCTGGCTGACTTGTATGACGTAGGCTCCGGTTATATACCTTCAGCACGTTAAAGCAGGCTTGTTTTTAGCCAAAGGTCGCTCCATCTCCATTGTCAATGGTCATCTCAGTTCGTTCGGTTGTTTACGCCGCGTGAACGATTCAAAATCAAAAGCGTAAGCACGCGACCTCACGTAAACGTGCAATCAAGTTATCAAGTGTTGCGCGCACCAGTGCTCATGTAGGTCGACCATAAACTTACAGTTCATACGTATTTTGATGGGCTGCGGGAGCCGGTTTTGGTGACGTACGGCTGCTAACCTCGAATTGCAAAATGCCGAAACGCAAATGCAATTTTACTGAAGATCTTAAAAAAAATACCCATGATTCAGCAAGGGTGAGACACCTACATTAGCGAAATGCAAAATATGTAGAAGTAGAGTTTTGGTTGCCTAAATGGGTATGTATTTACTCAATATCATCTATTTTCAAAAAGACTATTTTAACGACAATGTTTATAAAATTTTTATACAAAAATGAAGGTATTTATACTATAAATTTGTTTAGGTAAAGGTGCATTAGACACTCATCGGAACTCTGACAAACACAAGACGGCCATTCACGCTGCTTCGACTTCATATTCAATGGACCAAAATGTTGTGATGAAAACTTCTCCACTTACAACAAAAATTGCGATCACTGAGGGGACTCTTGCTTTCCACACAGGCACACATCAGATATCCTATCGGCAGGTGGATGATACGGCACCTCTTCTCAGAACACTTTTTGCGGATCCGAAGTTGCATAAAAATATCATGTTCGCGAACAAAAACCGAAGCAATTGTAAATAGCATCCTTTCTCCTTATTCTGTTCAATTGATAAAACAAGAAGTGATTGATGTACCATTTATAGGAACTGGTACAGATGGGAGTAATCACAAAAATTTAAAAAATTTTCCCATCACAATGCAATATCTTGATAAGAAGGAAGGACTCAGAGTAAGATTGTTACATGCTAAAAACCTTCCAAACGAAAAAGCTAAAACAGTTGTATCCTACATTGAAAAAACTCTTGATGATAATAAGTTGACTGTGAAGTTCAGTGCTTTTGTCGCTGATAATACCAACACGAATTTCGGAGGTGTGAAGCGCGGGGGAACGAAAAATATTTTTTACACGTTGAAAGAAAACTTGAATAAGCCTCATTTAGTGGGGATAGGTTGCTCTTCGCATATTGTTCACAACGCAGTTCACCACGGACTAGACCGCTTCGGCTTGTTTGACATCGATTGTATTGTGTTCAAAATATTCGAATATTTCTCTATTTACACTGTCAGAACCGAAGATTTGAAATCATTTTGTGAATTCTTTGAAAGTGAATATCTTGAGCTGTTAAGTCACAGTCGAACGCAGTTGAGCGAATTCTTAGAATGTTCAAAGCGTTGAAATCGTATTTTTTGTCGCAAAAAAAACCTCCAGTCATGATAAAAAAAATTTTCTGCACGATCTTAGTGAATGTTTCTTGCTTTTCGTTCATTCTCTTATGTCTCTTTTTCAACCGAAAATACTGTTGCTCGAAAGGAAAAATAATAGCATTCTGGAAATTGATTCGATATTTGAAGATCTTTTTGAAAAATTGTACGAAAGGAGTCAATCAAATTTTGTCCCTTTGATGGTTCAATCAATTTTGGCAAAACTTAGAAATGATGGAAAAGATCAGATGTGCAATGATTTTCTAGCGAGAATCGAGATTGTTTATTATGAAACTGTAGAATATTTCAAAATTTGGACGAAGTGTTTCTCCGGATTCGAAGTATTTAAATGGTTGAACTTCAAGAGAGAAAAAATTTTGCAGTACAAAGATGTTGAAGAGTCTGTCAAATACTTGCTGGAAAAGGACATTGACATCGATGATTCGAAGCTTCACGATCAAGTTGTTAATTTAAAAGGGTTTTTGGCAACGAAAATAGATGATGATAATTTCTACAATGAAAAATGTGCAAGTTCTCGTATTTGCGAATTCTTTAACGCTAATGAACATATTGACAGTTACTCTGAATTGCTCAAAATCTCTCAATTTTTCTATGCTATCCCAGCACATAACTCTAATGCGAAAGAGTTTTCTCTCTTATGAATACCCAATGGACAAAAGAGAGAAATCGTTTTTCTATTGACAGCATACGACGCATTTTGAGAGTTAAATTCAATTTTTCTGAATACAAGCGTTGCCATCTTACTCAGGCCCGTAAGGAAACCAATTAACGTGCCTGACGTCACATCCCGTACCGGAAACAGTAGCTCTAAATTTCATCAGTAGCTCTAAATTTTGATAAACAGCTACTTTTGAGATTGTCAAATATGACATTTCTCAGATGAAATTTAGCGGAAATGATACAAACGGGATCGAAATACATATATTTACGCGCTAATGTCTTCAACGTCTCATATTTAAAATAAATCGTTGATATAGTACTGATAAAATATCAAATTACAGTCATACGAGTATGTACTGTCAAAAATCTTTAAAAAATTTGTTTGATGTAAACAGCACTAGATGGCGCTGATTAAGTTGCTCGAAGCGGTTAGTTCGCGGCGTGACGCAGTGTTTCCGTTTTCGGGCCTGAGTAAGAAGGCAACAATACAAGTGTGTTCAGTTCAACAAATTTCTGACGTAACCGATGAATGCACGTCTTGTTGAAAAAATAAGCAACAATGAACAATATGTACCTGTAAACGAGGGGTAAATCTTTCAATTGTAAAACTGAAAAGTTATAGTTGCTAATAATAAATAAATTTTTGCAAAATCACAAACACGCATTTGTTTTTTCATTCATCTATTCGTGACTATATTTTATGTGCGCTCAATTTGTTTTTTATTTAGCGAAATTTATTGGGAAAAAAATTTCTATCAATTTTTCGAGTTCATCATGAATAGTGGGGGGGGGGGGGGGGGTTAGAGATTCAAGATGTCCTTTATTTGCTCTGAGCCCATCTGGTCACCCAAATTGATGGCTCAAATTAAATGCATTTATATATACTGATATATTTTGAAATTCGTCATAAATACCATAGCCTATAAATAATTAATCAAGTGATATACTTTAATACATATATTTTGTATTGTTTGGTTTGAAAGTGGCCATACCCGTACGAGGTATGTGAAAAAAATACAAAGGAAGAACAAACTAAAGCATTGAGTATAGCTCATCTAATACGTTTTTTTTATTTAATCCAACAGTTGTAGGATAAAATTCTAAAGTTTTTTCCTTTCTCGTGAATGCTACTTGCTCAAATCTCATTGGATGGGCCTAGTTAGAATTAGCAAAGTTTTCTTTTTAAGCAGCATTTTTTTTTTTTTAATTGCGTACCATCCGCGAATGAACCCCACCCTTCCGTGAGCTAGTCGGGGTAAAAGGGATGAGAGCGGATGATCGCCGCTATGCGACTATGTATGAGTACTTCTATTCTACTGTGGAGATATGCCGCCGAATATTTGTCTGAACTACCCTTTTTTATGCTCGTCAAGTTAGGCAAATCATTTGGTCTATCTAGAGGTGCCTAACAAAATAGAGAGCACCAATTTGGAACTACGTACCAAATTTCTCTAGTTTATGTGGTTTGCGAGAAAACTTGTTGTAATGCACGGACGGCCTGATGAACAAACGGATGGATGGACAGATAGACGGACAAACAGGCCGCAATTATAGCAGGGTATTGTAAAATTATTTCACAATACCTTAATAAGCGCAAAATCCCAGCATTTCCACTAACACAATATTTTCAAAATTGTTCGTCCCTTAAAAAAATTCTATTTTGTTTTATAGCAACTAAACCATAATTCAATGCTTATTGAAAGTACAGATGTCGCCTTTGAAATTCACTCCAACAACTTGACACATGCCGACACGTCACATTCGGCTGGTAGATTTTTGGAGCTTTCCACTTTCTAATTTTGCAATCGCATTCGTGTCAACAGACGGA
Source organism: Odontomyia ornata (assembly GCA_963969285.1). Lineage (NCBI taxonomy): Eukaryota > Metazoa > Arthropoda > Insecta > Diptera > Stratiomyidae > Odontomyia > Odontomyia ornata. Next base: position 182,344,850 of record OZ017741.1, on the reverse strand, counting down.
AACATCGGTGAAGTGTGGTTAAAATTCCTACGTGTCAATTGTGTTATAATAAAAACTAACTAATGTAAGTCTCATTTCGCCTTTTTAAGATCCTATAAGCAGTTACTCTGTTTTATTTTCTTGAAACTCAGTGTCCATTAATGTAAATCAAATTTTGAAATTTATCTTCCACTGTGCGAGCCGAGATCTCCTCCATATAATGTATTTCGAACTTTTACAGATGAACAAACTAGGAGTATTCTTGATCACTCTTTTGGGACTCTTGAGCTGCTGCCTCAGCGATGATGAGACCAGCGCCCGTCTCCTCGTGTCCAAGCAAATCCTCAACAAATACCTCGTTGAGAAGAATGATATCATTGTCAAATACACGATTTACAATGTAGGAAATGGAGCTGCAGTTAACGTCCAATTGGTGGACAACGGATTTCATCCCGAGGCGTTCGAGGTCTTGGGTGGCAAGCTTGGAGTCGCTATTGACCGCATTGCCCCACAGACCAATGTCACCCACATTGTGATTGTGCGGCCCAAGTCCTTCGGCTACTTCAATTTCACAGCTGCCGAGGTCAACTACAAACCAATCGAGGATGCCGAAACTGTAAGATTGTCTTATAAAATGAATTCCTGTAACTTTGGAGTAATTATATATTCTTTTTAGATTCAATACGCTGTCAGCTCTGAACCAGGCGAAGGAGGCATTGTCGCTCTATCAGAGTTCAACAAACGCTTCTCCTCACACTTCTTCGATTGGGTCGGTTTCGCTATCATGGCCGTTCCATCTCTTGCCATTCCATTCTTCATGTGGCACGTTTCAAAGTCTAAATACGAAAAGCCAGGCAAATCGAAGAAACATTAAACTTGTCCCCGTGAAAAGAGATTAGATGCTAAGTTTAGTAACAATACTAAGGCTATCGTCCTCAAGAAAATTGTATAGTTCACAACGACATCAAATGTGCGTGTTTTCTTTACCAATAATTTATCATTGCTATCGTTGAATGTTTTAGATTTGTACTAAGACTGAAAATGCAATGACGTTGTAGATGTATTTATTTGTCGCTTTTTTATAATTAAAGATGTGAAAAGAGACTAATTGTCTTTATAATTCAACAATAAAATACAGTTTGGATTAATTCTGTTCACAGTACATTATGAACTGATAATTCGTTAACGGAGAGCAATGTTACATGGATTTAATGTGCTACAGTCAAATATACGAATACGGACTGAGAAGTGAACAATGTAAAAGGAGTCCAATGGGTTTTTCTGGTTTTATTGTGGAGACCAAGGTTTTTCAAACATAATGTTACTCATCAAGCAAGCTCAAACAATGAATTGACTATTTGGGGGTTTCAAGGTATCAGAGATTTATTTATTAAATCACGATGCACCCTTACTCTTTTTATGACAAACTTACGGAGTACTATTTATTCATTAACCATTTAACAAAAAGTCCAATAACAAAATAAACATGAAAAAGGAATGACATAAAACAAAATGATAACAGTTTGACAAAATAAGAACACAGTAATTATGGAATTTTATTTATGACTTCATCTTTTAATCCAGCTTTGAAGCATAAATAAGAAGAGGCAAAAGGATCAAGCTCATGTGAATCGTGGTTTCTTATCATGCGCAAGATAGGAGAGTGTAAATAGGAATCAAACCGAGCAAATGGCACCGCATGAATATTTATATTCCGAGAGGGGTATACGCCCTGTCGGATCCGTAATTAAATTTAAAGTAAAGTGATGTCGGCAGTATTGATATAAAAAACACTGGTCTAAGAAAATTCTGAGACTTAAAGGTAGGAAGACAGATAGGTTAAACGTTACTGATAGGATTGTTAGGGTAAATTAAACTTGTAGAATAAAGACCAAGTGAACCTTTACTGAACAGACTCCAAGAATGAATGCAGGTAGGAACAACGAAGAGACCATGTGACAGCATAATATTCAAGAAGTGGTCAAACGAGACAAACAAACAACCTTTTACATTTTATTTTATACCTAATTACCTATAATTTAGCCATCTTGTGTATCCACTTCTAAGATCCGTATTTAACCTTTCTTCCTCAGGTACTTTGCTTATTTCGATAGTCTCGCTCATATCTAGTTCACACTTCTTCTTTATCTGCTTTAGAATCTCCCATATGATGTTATGATGCTCCTGGTTGATACTCTTGCTACCACTGATTTCCAAGTTTCGCGTTAATTTTTCTTTGCTAGCCCCGCTTCCTTCATACGCTCTGCGAATCATGTTAACAATCTCTTGGTTTGTCCAATAAATAAAAGCTTATAAAAACGCATTGATTTTTCGCCCAATACATTTCATGGCATGGATTTACACCCAATAGCCCCGATTCCCAATTAATGTCTAAATTCTTCTTCTTTTTCGTAGCATTAAAGCCCCTCTCGGGGCTTCAGTTCCTGCAAATAGTGCCTCCAACTGTCTCGGTCCATCAAACGCGTCCTCCAATTCCGAAATCCGAGCACCGATGAACTGTCTTTGTCGACCGAGTCAGACCAGCGTTTCCTCGTTTCCCCACTGGTCTCCGGTCTTCAGTTCTCCCAACGAATACCTTTTTGGATATCCGTCGTACGTTAATACGATTCATGTGGCCAGCCTATTGCAGCTTCCCGGTTCGTCAAAAATAAATATTTCATACAGCTCATGGTTGTATCGAATTCGGCATTGGTCCCCGTCTAGCTTCGCTCCGATTCTTCACCTCAGGACCCGTCGCTCAAAGGCGTTCAATATGTTTGCGGATGCTTGGTTAGGGTCTATGTTTCGCACCTATACCATAACACAGGTCTCATCATAGATTTGTATGCTTGGAGCGTTGTTTTCCTGCGTATAATGCTGGTCTTCAAGATTGTCAAAGGTGAATAAAATATTTTATTTGCGAGTTATTCTTCGGCGTATTTCGTCTCTTTCATTAGCGGCTCTCATTATTTTGGCGCCTAAATACACATTTTCGATACTGTATTCGGCAAGTGTGATATTTTGTGTATTTGAGGTATTTTTGCTCGACTGTGTCATGAGCTTTATTTTATTCTCAATTATTTGTAGCCCTATTAGTTTTGCTCCGCTATCGAGCTTCAGGAAGAGTTCTTTGGCACTTGTTAGTAACCTTGACAAAATGTTGACGTCGTCTGCTTAGGCTACTACTTGGCTCGACTTGTATAGTAATGTAACTCTTGCATCAACAGCTTCCAGATGACGTACTCTAGAGCCAAATTGAATAGCAATGGGGCCAGCCCATCTTGCTTTTGTCCGATGTTTGTGTCAAAGGCATCGGTGAGTTGGTTATTGATGCGGACTTGGGAGGTCGTCGACGTCATTGTCATTTTGGTAAGACAGAATAATTTGACTGGGATGCCAAAGCAAAGCATTATTTGCTACAGTACGTTACGATCAATACCGCCGTATGCTTGCTTAAAGTCAACGAAAATTTGATGTACGTCTATGTTGAACTCCCAGCATTTTTGAAGTACCTGGTAGCCTGTGAATAATTGATCTTTTGTCGATCTACGTACTATTCCCTAATAATACTGTAGGTATGTGATCCGATCGTATTTTCCAAGATCTTTGAAAATATTTTGAACGCCGTACAAAGTGGTGATATGCCTCTATAGTTTACACACTGTAGCTTGTGACCTTTCTTGTGGATAGGGTATATAATTGATTGGCTTCACTCTTTCGGCATATTTCCTTATTGCCAAATGTGTTGGATGACTTTGTGGACAGCTTTATAAACACTGCTGCCACCATATTTGATGAGCTCCACTGGAATCTCATCGATGCCCGGTGGTTTATTATTTTTGGCTTTGATGCTGGAACAAACTTTGTCCAGAGTCGATGGGGACAATGGAAGCTCTCCGCAGACATCTATAAGCTCCGATGTTCTGGAGCATTAAGGAGGCTCTTGAAATATGATGCCCACCTTTTCTGAATCTTGGTTTCATCAGCGATGATGCCGATTTCATCACGACAGAGCCTGGTTTTGGGCTGATAACCACGTTTCAGGCTTTTCGCTACCTTGTATGCTTGTCTTGTGTTATTGCTCGCTAAACTCACATCTATACTTCTCAATTGGTGGTCATAGTATTTTCTTTTCTTAATCCTAATTATCTTATTCGCTACTCTTCTGAGATTTTCATAGTGTTCTTTCTTCGTCCTGGATTTCCCACCTCCCTAATCTTTGGACGTCTGATTCTTTTTGTCTAAGGTCTTATGTAATGCTTTTTTTCTAAAAATCTGTGTAGGACACGGATGCCCATTGTCTGGCACAAGTGTCAGCGAGCTATAAACAACACCGAGTTCGGCTAACTAGCATCACTTGACGACCGCGTACGCGTGCTTGTAGACTAGCATTTGCGGGATCATATGAGGCGGGTTGTTGTCAAGTCACGAAGCTACACCAGAAAACATTTGCCACGCGTACTCTACTCTACGAGTCGTACCGATCAATTTTTATTATCTTTAGGAATGTTCTATTGTATGTCAATTAGGCTACTCTTCAGTAATTCAACATTTTTTTGTCTTGAAGAAGTTAGCGGACGCGGAGGCTTGAGACAAACGCATACATTGTACAAAAAGCAACCGTTAGTTTCTCCGAAGAAGGTCGTTGCATTACAAGGCGAATGTCAAACCTAAAGATGTGAAAGTGGCTGAAGTGAACCACTCATCTCTGCGTAAAAGATGGAAACATGACGGACGTAGTTTACTTTAAATTAGTAAAAACCAAACTAAGCTGTTTCGAAGGGATGACCACCTTATCTCTTCAGGAGCAGCCACTCCTGATCACCACGGGGCTGCTCGACTGCTTATGTTTATTACAATTCTGCTACTCATCATCGAACCAATCTCTTCAAGTTTGCTCGAGGCCCAAATTTGTTGGATCAGAAGATGGTCGATCTGGCTTTATGTGTTGTCATCCAGTGATACCCAGGTCATTTGGTAAATGCGTCGATGTGGGAAGAAAGTCGAAGGTATAACTAGATTTCTGTTACATGCAAACTCAATCAGACGCTGGCTGTTGTCATTTGTTTCATCGTGGAGGCTATATCCTCCAGTCGTTCCCCGATGAGATAGCTCATTGCCAACCTTAGCGTTGAAATCACCCAGAATTATTTTTGTGTCGTTTGTAAGCAATGAGTCGACTAGTCTTTCCAGGCGATTGTAGAACATTTCCTTCGTTTCTTCGGTCAGACCGTGTACCTTTATTAGCCATATTTTGAAGAATTTCGCTTTTATACGGATCGAACACAGCCGCTCATTAACTATCTTAAAATCAATAACGTGCGATTAGAATTCCCTATCCACAATAAAGGCCCCTCCGGATTCTCGTTTTCCAGTAGGCTTCCCACTTTTGAATATTGTGTGAGATCTCATGTCTTGAATATCATTTCCAGTCCAGTCCATGTCCTGGATTGCCAGTATTTATATTGGCGGGTCTACTGTAAAAGGTTCTTAACAGCGCCAGGGTAATTGAGTGATCTGACATTTCAGGATCCAATGCCATAGTCCTTTTTTCGTTTGCGAGGTCGTTGCCGTGAGTCCAATCCATTCCGAGGCCCCTCAAAGTCAAAGTCAAAGTCAAAAGCGCTTTATTTAATACTAATCGTTATAAATTTTAAAAGAATATAAAGCAAATTCCAAACAATAACAATCAAAAACTTAATGGCCCAAATGGCTCTCTAAATTTATACGTTATCATTAACTCATTTCATCAAAAAAAAAACTATAGCAAATTCAATTAATTACGATTATTACATATTTTTAAAATTTAATTGGAAAAAGGAGAAAAAACCCACCAACACTATCCTAAAATTATTTATAATTAAGACACAACAAAGAAACCTTGATCCTACACCTAATATGTTGTAACTTATTTCTAATAAAATACAATCAACAACTTTATCTTATACCAAAAAAATTCTGTAACAATGTTCCTAACCTAAGTGTTTAATCTTATCTCTAACGGAATATAGTAAACATTACATATACCTAACCTATACCTAATTTTTAACAAAAATAAACAACAACACTAAATGTAGCAATAATGAGCTGAAACTCAAAAACTAAATAACGAAAAACACCAAAACTGAAAATAAACACGAATAATTTAGACATTGTCATTCAGCCACCAATACCTAGATTGCCCCGTCTCAACTCGATCAGCTTCAACGAATCTTGCAAATGAGTATCTCCATTAGAATTGTTGGTCTCGTGAACTCAAATTTGGAGGATATTTTATCTTCTTATCGGTGGCCCGTCGATATATGTGATATATGACTGGGACGCGGTCAGAATCAAAAACATATCCATTCATGTCCAAATACACGAATGCTTCTGGAGGAATGAAGCCAGTAGCGAGGCAAGTCGCTATATACCCGTCTGTAGGGTGGAACGGCTGTGAAATCCAAGGGTTTTCACTCACAGTTACAGATCTTGTGATATGATTCCGCAGAAGTTTCAATATAAAGATATCGACTCTTGTCACTTCAGCAGTTTGATAAATTCTTCTATTCGATATATAATGTTTCCAATCTGTCTCAGGCTTTCTGTACAAACCAGTACATGCACGAAGACATTTCCTTTCGAAAACTCTTAATTTTTCCATAGTACTAGCGCTCTGGTTGTACCAGATCTGACATCCATATGTCAAAACTGGTCTAACCAGGGTCTTGTAACAGATAATTTTGACCTTTTGATCAATGTTTCTGGAATGAAAGAGCCGCCGAAGGGCCATGACTACTTTTTGTGCCTTACTGAGCATGATTTTCACATGTTCAGTATAGTACAGATACTAATCGAGATGAACACCGAGGTATCGAACACAGGATTTATGTGGAACCCGTTCTGAACTACCCTCACCAGCCATGATGTGGAAATCTTTCCAATTACGTTTCAGGTCTTGACTGACCCCCCGCAGCGTTGTCCGAAATAAGATTTTTCACACTTCTGCACATTGATTTTCATTCGCCAATCGTCAGTGTACAGCTGTACATCATTGAACATTTTTTGGAGATTGCTCTGAACTATTGTAGCTTTTCGGTCTGCCGTATAGATGATCAGATCATCAGCAAACGCTACCAATGATCGCGTTGGCGAGACGTTAAAATCAAAGCCGTTCAATAGCTTGCGAATAAAGATTGAGAAGAGCAGAGGCGCAGTAACTGTTCCCTGCTGTGGACCATTCAAGACCTTGAATTCGCGCATTGTTGTCAGATTTCCATCAGTTACGACAAACGATTTCCCGTATAACATATTACACATCATGGCGACAAGGTGTCTGGGGAACCTGTCCTGAAGGAGTTTAAAAACTAGTCCATCTAACCACACCGTATCGAAGGCTTTCTCCATATCAATGAGGCATGCTCCAACACATTGTCTATCATTTAGTTTCCAACAGATGTCTGAGGTTACTTTCGTTATTGCATGTGTGGTCGAATGCCTGGCACGAAAACCAAATTGGCAATTCGGCATCAACTCATTTTCCTCAATGTGGGCGTTTAATGCTCTATTGAGTATCACTTCAAACACCTTGCTGATGTAAGGCAGCAAGCTGATTGGGCGATAGCTTTTCGGGCTTGAAGATTCTTTTCCTTTCTTCAATATTGGAAATACCTTAGCCTTTTTCCACTCATTTGGGAAATATGAATTGCTCAACATGTTGTTGAACAATATGCAGTCATTCCTAATAGCAACCTCAGGCAAATGTCGGAGAACTACATTTGGAATACCATCAGTACCACATGATTTCTTGTTGTTTATCCTGCGAAATATGAAACACAAGTCTTCATAGCTGACAAAATAATCAATAAGATTCAAGCTCGGTATGAGGTCAGATGTTAATGTTTCATTGAAATGAAGAATTGATTGGCCGTTCAGGCTTGACTTGAAGTCGGAAACTTTTGCTTCAACGATCTCTGAAACTATTTCATTCCTTCTCTCAGGGTTTGGTAGATGAACCAATTCAAAATGTGTTCCAATCAGGGCAAGTTTATCCAATCCTTCACAAATGATCCTGTTTCCATTTCTATCCGGAGTCGTACTATCAAAGTCGATACCAGCCCTATCGAGAAGATTTATCTCATCACTAGTGACTTCAAGATTCGATACCTTCACTCGAGACTTCTTGCGGAATATGCTATTCGCTTTCGTGAACACGCCGTCTGGGTCCTGTGGGCTAATACCCCTCAATTTTTCCGCCCATTGATTGCTGACCTCACTCCTGAAGTATGACCGGATTAAGTTACGGACATTCTTCAGGTGTAATTTCAACAAAGCCAACGAGAGATGGTTGTAATCCAAAAATCGTCGATAAATATTGTTGACGCGTGTGAGAAGAAGGCTTTTCAATCTTTTCAACCTTGCGATGGTTGGTGTTTCATATCCTTCCATATTGTTTCGAAGTTTAATCTTGGGAACTACTTTCTCAATCGTTTCCAACGTCAGCTTCTCTGACTTCGACAAATAGAGATCTATTTCATCGTTAGTTAGATTCCTGTCATTAGGAACCATTGAGCAAGAGTTACCACCATCAGAAGGGGGACATTGCTTCTGGTACTCCCGATTAAACTTCTTTTGAAACTTTCCCCAGTCTGTTTTTTTGAAGTTCAACCGATGATTTTCGTGTTGAACTGGAATGAGGAAGAAATCATCCCTTTGATGATTGATTTCCATTACGATTGCGTTATGGTCGCTATCGTAAGGAAGCACCTGCAGTTTCCGTTGAGGACTATCAAAGTTGAATTCGAGTCTTGCGTCAGCAATGCAGAGGTCCAAATATGAATTTGTCCTAGGGTATGTTGGGAGCTCCGACCCATATAGATTGCACCTGTATTCAATCTGGTTCTCTGTTATCCACGATTTCAGGAATACACCTCTTGGATTATTGGTGGCGTTCAGCCATGATGTATGCTTGGCGTTCAGGTCACCAGCAAGAATATAATAATTATGAAGCCTGTTCAATTCGAGTATTTCAAACAAGGAATTGAGTTCCTCCTTGAGCTTGAGGACAGTTCCACCAGTTGCATAGGCAGAGATAACGAAGAGGTTATCCCCACCTGGCAGTGAAATTTTGATAACGGACACTTCAAGAGATTCAAAGCTTTTGAATTCGACTTTTTCAATATTTTGGAAACGAAAGGGTCTTCGAACCAATATCCTGGTGCCACCTCCCCCATCACCTATTACCCTATCGTTTCATATGAATTCAAAATCCTTGAATGTCATGGAGTGCCATGAATTGAGGTGGGTTTCGGTGAGAAGCATGATGTCAGGCTTTTGCTTAACAATGAATTCAAGGAGACAATCACGCCGATGTATAGTAACAATGGAGTTGACGTTGATCGAGATGAGACGAATCCTATCCATGGGAATGTGACTGGATGACAAACTATTTTGGAGCATGTTGACCTAAACTTGGAAAAACGAAATTGATTTTTTAGTCTTGCTTATTAATCCTATCTGAAAGCGATTCAAGTTGCTGGTAGATTTTAAGAAGCAGCTCATTATTGCCACTTACATTATTCATTTTATTTATATTGTTGTCTGCTGGTCCTCGGGCAGCAAGTGCAAATGATACCCCGGGTTTGATGAAGTTGGGAGGTAACAGATTGTGATTTACTTTGGTTTGCTTTGGGGAAAATTTAACTCTTGCATCTTGATACCGAGGGCATCCTCGGTATGATGCTGGATGACCAAATGTACCGCAATTAACACAATACAATTTTTCTTTTGGCTCCATCTGAGCCAATTCGCATTCACCGGGGGCGTGGATATCTTTGCACTTAACACAGCGATAGTGCATTGCACAATTGGCAGCCGAATGACCGAATCTTTGACATCTGTAACACTGGTTGACCTCAGTTTTTTGGAGCCGTTCCCACCTCGCAACTCTAAAGTTTAAGTACTTTACCTGTTGGAGGGCACTCGGACTGCTGTCGTTGGAAATTTGGACTAAATAAAATGGTAATATTTTACCTTCTACAGTTGATCTCCTTGTAGCAAAATTTTTCACACAGATGAACTTAACAGCTGGTGCTGCTTCCTGCAACATCTCAAGGAGGTCAACTGTATTCTCCCCACAGTCCAGGCCCTTCAACAGGAAGCTCTGATTTTTTTCCGCCTTTGGCGTATATGTGAAGTGGGGAGCTTGGACACTATTAAGAGCATCTTTCGCCTGTTTGAAGTCAGCCAGTGTCTTTGTCTTGATCGAGAGCTTATCACCGGTCACTCTCTTAATTTCAAAGTTTTCGATTTTATGTTCGGCTGCCAATAACCGAACCATATCTCTTCCACGCTGCCCAAAAACGTTTATTGGAGGAACTTTTTCATTTACGTTATTAATTTTATTAGGAGGACCAGCAGACACACCGGTTGGCTCCTTCTCCTTTTGCTTATTTTTTAATTTTAAATATTTAATGAAATTATTATCGCTATCAATATTACCTATGTTATCGTTGCTCTCTATCTCGACGTCCATTTTTTCGTTCATTGCAGACAGCATCGCATAATAATTGGCGCTGTCGTTCGCTCCTCCTGCGCTCAGGATATTTTCCGCATCATGGATTGTCTTGCTCATATCTTGCGATTTCGATTTATATGTTGGTACTCCTTTCCCGTTGGTCTTGCTTGTTGTTTCCTGTTTTTCATTCTTCTTAGTTAGTATCGGCTCTTCTTTGCCGGACGTATTCTGTGGCTTCGTTTTTTGTTTGCTCCCATTTGACAACGTCGGGACCATATCTTTCAAACTCTGTATCCGGAGCTTTAATTCGTCATTTTGTTTCGTAACCCTTGCATTCTCTCTGGTTACTTTTTCATAATCTTCGCTGGAAAGCGTAATTCGCTTTCCATGCTCACAATTGTCTTGTTCATTTTTCCGCTTGTTTATTTTATCGTTTGTAATTTTCGAAATGCCTGGCTCTGGGTCCCTCAGTGGTGGGAAGCCGTCGGGCTCCTCCATCCCCCCGGTGAAAAAAAACGTTTCTTCTTTCTTGAAACTTTCTCGCAGGTAAAATCCAGATACTCGATAAATTGTTCGAATAGTTCGACGATGTAATAAGTTTCTTTATAAAATTACTTTCTAATAGACGTTTTTAAAAATTATTTTAATTTATAAAAATTCTTGACAGGAGCGAATTAAAAACACGTCTACACGCAACGAGTGCTAGACGTAGAATAGTTTCCGAGGCCCCTCTGCAGGTTTCGAAACATTGTAGGGTTTTCCAGGGACGGGGAGTTAGCCCGTGGCATGCTTATTACTTCGATTCCATAATCAGGTGCGGAAGACTCGCCTTCATCCTCTTACGTCCTTACAAAGGAGGTAATTACACCATTTAGTAGCACAGCTGCCAATTTATTTACAGTTATTAGCGTTACTCGGCATTTAGTGTGGTTGGTGGAACCAGTAAACCCAATGTGCGACCCGAGAATATTTACTACCATTGAATCGGGGGGCTTAGGATGAGGAATCATGGAAGCTGTGGGTTGGGGAAACATGGCCCAAATGGCTCTATAAATTTATACGTTATCAGTTAAACACATTTTATTAAAAAAAACTATAGCAAATTCAAATTAATTAATATTATTACATATTTTATGATTCGATTGGAAAAAGGAAAAAAAACATCCAACACTATTCCAAAATTATTTATAATTTTAACACAACAGTGAACTTTAATCGTAAACTTAATTTGTTATAACCTAATCCTAATAAAATTCAATCAAAAACTTTATCTTGTGCTGAAAAATTCTATCACAATATTCCTAAATAAACTTAATAAAATAAACATAACAAATACCTAATCTATCCCTAATTCTTAACACAAATAAACAACAACACTAAATATAGCAATCATGAGCTGAAACTCAAAAACTAAGTAACAAAAAACACAAAAACTGAAAATAAACACGAGTCATTTAGACATTGTCATTCAGCAACTAATTCCTAGATTGCTCCGTCTCAGCTCGACCAGCTTCAACGAATCTAGCAAATGAGTATCTACATTGGAATTGTTGGTCTCGTGAAATTAAATTCAGAGGATATTTTATCTTCTTATCGGTGGCCCGTTGATATATGTGATATATGATTGGGACACCCTCAGAATCAAAAACATTTCGATTCATGCCCAAATACACACAGTTAAAGATCTTGCGATAAGATTCCGAAGAAGTTTCAATACGAGCATATCAATTCTTGTCACTTTAGCAGTTTGATAAATTCTTCTATTCGATATATAATGCTTCCAATCCGTCTCAGGCTTTCTGTACAAACCAGTACATGCATGAAGACATTTGCTTTCGACAACCCTTAATTTTTACCAGATCTGACATCCATATGACAAAACTGGTCTAACCAGGGTCTGGTAACAGATGATTTTGACCTTTTGATCAATGCATCTGGAATGAAGGAGTCTTCGTAGTGCCATGACTACTTTTTGTGCCTTACTGAGCATGATTTTGACATGTTCAGTATAGTACAGATACTGATCGAGATAAACACCGAGGCATCGAACACAGGATTTATGTGGAACCCGTTCTAAACTATCCTCGCCAGCCATAATGTGGAAATCCTTCCAATTGCGTTTCAGGTCAAAGTCAAAGTCAAAAGCGCTTTATTCAATACTAATCGGTATAAATTTCCAAAGAATATAAAGCAAATTCCAAACAATAAACATACAAAAACTTAATGGCCCAAATGGCTCTCTAAGTTTATACGTTATCATTAAACATATTTCTTCAAAAAAGACTATAGCAAATTCAATTAATTAAGATTATTACACATTTTGAAAAACAATTGGAAAAAGGAGAAAAAACCAACCAACACTATCCTAAAATTATTTATAATTTAAACACAACAGTAACTTTGATCCTACACCTAATATGTTTTAACTTAATTCTAATAAAATTCAATCAACAACTTTATCTTATACTAAAAAATTCTATAAAAATGTTCCTAACCTAAGTGTTTAACCTTGCCTCTAACCTAATAAAATAAACATAACATATACCTAACCTAGACCTAATTTTTAACAAAAATAAACAACAATACTAAATGTAGCAATGATGAGCTGAAACTCAAAAACTAAATAACGAAAAACGCAAAAACTGAAAATAAAAGCGATAATTTAGACATTGTCATTCAGCCACCAATACCTAGATTGCGCCGTCTCAACTCGATCAGCTTCAACGAATCTAGCAAATGAGTTTCTCCATTGAAATTGTTGGTCTCGTGAACTCTCTTATCGGTGGCCCGTCGATATATGTGATATATGACTGGGACGCCGTCAGAATCAAAAACATATCGATTCATGTCCAAATACACGAATGCTTCTGGAGGAACGAAGCCAATAGCGAGGCAAGTCGCAAAATACCCGTCCGTAGGGTGGAGCGGCTGTGAAATCCAAGGGTTTTCACTCACAGTCACAGATCTTGCGATATGATTCCGAAGAAGTTTCAATATGAAGATATCGACTCTTGTCACTTGAGCAGTTTATAAATTCTTCTATTCGATATATAGTGCTTCCAATCCGTCTCAGGCTTTCTGTACAAACCAGTACATGCACGAAGACATTTCCTTTCGAAACTCTTAATTTTTTCATAGTACTAGCACTCTGGTTGACATCCATATGTCAAAACTGGTCTAACCAGTGTCTTGTAACACATGATTTTGACCTTTTGATCAATGTATTTGGAATGAAAGAGTCTTCGCAGGGCCATGACTACTTTTTGTGCCTTACTGAGCATGATTTTGACATTTTTAGTATAGTACAGATACTGATCGAGATGAACACCGAGGTATCGAACACAGGATTTATGTGGAACCTGTTCTAAACTACCTCGCCAGCCATAATGTGGAAATCCTTCCAATTACGTTTCAGGTCTTGACTGACCCCCTGGAGCGTTGTCCAAAACAAAATTGTTTCGCACCCCTGCGAATTGATTTTCATTCGCCAATTGTCAGTGTACAGCTGCACATCATTGAACATTTTTTGAAGATTGTTCTGAACTATTATAGTTTTTCGGTCTGCCGTATAGATGATCAGATCATCAGCAAACGCAAAAGTGATCGCGTTGGCGAGATGTTAAAATCAAAGCCGTTCAATAGCTTCCAAATGAATATTGAGAAATCAGGGGCGCAGTAACTGTTCCCTGCTTTAGACCATTCAGGGCCTTGAATTCGCGCATTGTTGTCAGATTTCCATCAGCTTTCTTCATATCAATGAGACACGCTCCAACACATTCTCTATCATTTAGTCTCCAACAGATGTCTGAGGTTACTTTCATTATTGCATGTATGGTAGAATGCCTGGCACGAAAACCAAATTGGCAATTCGGCATCAACTCATATTCTCAATGTGGGCGTTTAATGCTTTGTTGAGTATCACTTCAAACACCTTACTGATGTAAGGAAGCAAGCTGATTGGGCGATAGCTTTTGGGGCACGAAGATTCTTTTCCTTTCTTCAAGATTGGAAATACCTTGGCTTTTTCCGCTCATTTGGGAAATACGAATTGTTCAACATGTTGTTGAACAATATGCAAAAATTCTAATAGCAGTACACATGATGTCAAAGTCAAAGTCAAAAGCGCTTTATTTAATACCAATCGTTATAAATTTGTAAAAGAACATAAAGCAAATTCCAAACAATAAAACTATAAAAAACTTAATGGCCCGAATGGCTCTCTAAATTTATACGTTATCAGTTAAACACATTTAATGAAAAAATTACACTTGCAAATTTAAATTAATTAAGATTATTAGATATTTTTTGATTCAATTGGAAAAAGGAGAAAAAACCAACCAGCATTATTCAAAAATTACTTATACTACTAACACAACAATGAACTTATATCCTATACCTAATATGTTACACCCTAATTCTAAATAAGTTCAATCAAAAAAAAACGTTACCTTATATTGACACCTATACCTAATTTATAATACAAATAAACAGCAATACTAGATGTAGCAATAATGAGATGAATCTAAAAAACTAAGTAACGAGAAAAAGCACAAAAACAGAAAATAAAAACGAACAATTTAGACATTGTCATTCAGCCACCAATACCTAGATAGTTCCATCTCAGCTCGACCAGCCTCAACGAATCTAGCAAATGAGTTTCTCCATTGGAATTGTTGGTCTCGTGAACTCTGATTCGGAGGATATTTTATCTTCTTATCGGTGGCCCGTCGATATATGTGATATATGATTGGGACGCCGTCAGAATCAAAAACATATCGATTCATGTCCAAATACACGAATGCTTCTGGAGGAACGAAGCCAGTAGTGAGGCAAGTCACAATATACCCGTCTGTAGGGTGGAACGGCTGTGAAATCCATGGGTTTTCACTCACAGTTACAGATCTTGCGATATGATTCCGAAGAAGTTTCAATATGAAGATATCGACTCTTGTCACTTGAGCGGTTTGATAAATTTTTCTATTCGATATATAGTGCTTCCAATCCGTCTCAGGCTTTCTGTACAAACCAGTACATGCACGAAGACATTTCCTTTCGAAAACTCTTAATCTTTCCATTGTACTAGCACGTTGGTTGTACCAGATATGGCATCCGTATGTCAAAACTGGTCTAACCAGGGTCTTGTAACAAATAACTTTGACTTTTTGATCAATGTATCTGGAATGAAAGAGCCGCCGAAGGGCCATGACTACTTTTAGTGCTTTAACTGAGCATGATTTTGACATGTTCAGTATAGTACAGATACTGATCGAGATGAACACCGAGGTATCGAACACGGGATTTATGTGGAACCCGTTCTGAACTACCCTCACCAGCCATGATGTGGAAATCCTTCCAATTACGTTTCAGGTCTTGACTGGCCCCCTGCAGCGTTGTCCGAAACAAAATTGTTTCGCACTTCTGCACATTGATTTTCATTCGCCAATTGTCGGTGTAGAGCTGCACATCACTAAACATTTTTTGAAGATTGCTCTGAACTATTGTAGCTTTTCGGTCTGTCATATAGATGATCAGCAAACGCTACCAATGAGCGCGTTGGCGAGACATTAAAATCAAAGCTGTTCAATAGCTTGCGAATGAATATTGAGAAAAGCAGGGGTGCAGTAACTGTTCCCTGCTGTAGACCATTCAAGACCTTGAATACGCGCATTGTTGTCAGATTTCCATCAGTTACAACAAACGATTTCCCGTATAACATATTACACATCATGGCGACAAGGTGTCTGGGGAACCTGTCCTGAAGAAGTTTGAAAACTAGTCCATCTAACCACACCGTATCGAAGGCTTTCTCCATATCAATGAGACATGCTCCAACACATTCTTTGTTGTTTAGTTTCCAACAGATGTCTGAGGTTACTTTCGTTATTGCATGTATGGTCGAATGCCTGGCACGAAAAGCAAATTGGCGATTCGGCATCAACTCATATTTCTCAATGTGGGCGTTTAATGCTCTGTTGAGTATCACTCCAAACACCTTGCTGATGTTAGGCAGCAAGCTGATTGGGCGATAGCTTTTAGGGCATGAAGATTCTTTTCCTTTCTTCAAGATCAGAAATACCTTAGCCTTTTTCCACTCATTTGGGAAATATGAATTGTTCAACATGTTGTTGAACAATATGCAATCATTCCTAATAGCAACCTCAGGCAAATGTCGGAGAA
The DNA here is from genome assembly GCA_963969285.1 of Odontomyia ornata. Classification (NCBI taxonomy): domain Eukaryota; kingdom Metazoa; phylum Arthropoda; class Insecta; order Diptera; family Stratiomyidae; genus Odontomyia; species Odontomyia ornata. Next base: position 182,328,199 of record OZ017741.1, on the reverse strand, counting down.
CTATATTTGGAATACCGTCAGTACCACATGATTTCTTGTTGTTTATTCTACGAAATATGAAACACAAGTCTTCATAGCTGACAAAATAATCAATAAGATTCAAGCTCGGTATGAGGTCAGATGCTAATGTTTCATCGAAATGAAGAATTGATTGGCCGTTCAGGCTTGATTTGAAGTCGGAAACTTTTGCTTCAACGACCTCCGAAAATATTTCATTCCTTCTCTCTGGGTTTGGCAGATGAACCAATTCAAAATGTGTTCCAATCAGGGCAAGTTTATCCAATCCTTCACAAATGATCCTGTTTCCATTTCTATCCGGAGTCGTACTATCAAAGTCGATACCAGCCCTATCGAGAAGATTTATCTCATCACTAGTGACTTCAAGATTCGATACCTTCACTCGAGACTTCTTGCGGAATATGCTATTCACTTTCGTGAACACGCCGTCTGGGTCCTGTGGGCTAATACCCCTCAATTTTTCCGCCCATTGATTGCTGACCTCACTCCTGAAGTATGAACGGATTAAGTTCCGGACATTCTTCAGGTGTAATTTCAACAAAGCCAACGAGGGATGGTTGTAGTCCAAAAATCGTCGATAAATATTGTTGACGCGGGTGAGAAGAAGGCTTTTCAATCTTTTCAACCTTGCGATGGTTGGTGTTTCATATCCTTCCATATTGTTTCGATGTTTAATCTCGGGAACAACTTTCTCAATCGTTTCCAACGTTAGCTTCTCTAATTTCGACAAATAGAGATCTATTTCATCGTCAGTTAGATTTCTGTTATTAGGAACCATTGAGCAAGCGTTGCCATCACCAGAAGAGGGACATTGCTTCTGGTACTCCCGATTAAACTTCTTTTGAAACTTTCCCCAGTCTGATTTTTTGAAATTCAACCGATGGTTTTCATGTTGAACTGGAATGAGGAAGAAATCATCCCTTTGATGATTGATTTCCATTACGATTGCGTTATGGTCGCTATCGTAAGGAAGCACCTGCAGTTTCCGTTGAGGACTATTAAAGCTGAATTCAAGTCTTCCGTCAGCAATGCAGAGGTCCAAATATGAATTTGTCCTAGGGTATGTTGGGAACCCCGACCCATATAGGTTGCACCTGTATTCAATTTGGTTCTCTGTTATCCATGATTTCAGGAATACACCTCTTGGATTATTGGTGGCGTTTAGTCACCGGCAAAAATATAATAACTATGCAGCCTGTTCAATTCGAGTATTTCAAACAAGGAATGGAGTTCCTCCTTGAACTTGAGAACATTTTGACCAGTTGCATAGGCAGAGATAACGAAGAGGTTATCCCCACCTGGCAGTGAAATTTTGATGACGGACACTTCAAGAAATTCAAAGTTTTTGAATTTGACTTTTTCAATATTTTGGAAACGAAAGGGTCTTCGAACCAATATCCTCCCCCATCACCTATTACCCTATCGCTTCTTACGAATGCAAAATCTTTGAATTCCATGGAATGCCATGAATTGAGGTGGGTTTCAGTGAGAAGTATGTCAGGCTTTTGCTTAACAACAAATTCAAGGAGATAATCACGTCGATGTATAGCAACGATAGAGTTGACGTTGATCGATATGAGGCGAAGCCTATCCATGGGAATATGACTGGATGACAAGTTATTATTAGGCATTTGAAAGACCTAAACGCTGAAAAGCAAAGTTAATTTTTGAATCTTGTTTGTCGATTCTCTCCGATAAAGAATTAAGTTGCTGGTAAATTTTGAGAAGCAGCTCATTATTGCCACTTACATTATTTACATTATTTCCAGCATTTTCTGCTGGTCCTCTAGCGGCGAGTGCAAATGATACTCCGGGCTTGACGAAGTTGGAAGATATGATATTACGGTGTACTTGTGCTTGCTTTGGAGCAAATTTAACTTTTGAATCTTGATATCGAGAGCATCCTCGATATGAACATCCTCGATATGGTGACCAAAAACACCGCAGTTAACGCAGTATAATTTTTCTTTAGGCTCCGTCTGAGCCAATTTGCACTCACCGGGAGCATGAACGTCTTTGCATTTAACGCAACGATAGTGCATGGCACAATTGGCAGCCGAATGTCCAAATCTTTGACACCGGTAACACTGGTTGACTTTTCTTTTCTGGAGGCGTTCCCACCTCACCACTCTGAAATTTAAGTACCTTATTTGTTGAAGGGCACTTGGACTGCTCTTATTTGCAATTTGTACCAGGTAAAGTGGTAAATTCTTCCTTTCTATGGTCGACCTTCTTGTCGCAAAGGCTTTGACTGAAACAAAATCAATATCTGGTGCAGCCTCCTTGAGCACCTGAAGAAGATCGACCGTATCTTCTCCGCTGTCCAAACCCTTCAACAAGAAGGTCTGATTTTTTTCACTTTTTGGGGTATAGGTGAAGTGTGGAACCTCCCCAGAAATCAGCGCATCTTTGGCTGACTTGAAATCAACCAGTGATTTCGTCCTTATAGTTAATTCTTTGGCATTAACTCTTTTGATTTCGAAATTGGCCAGTTTATTTTCGGCTGCCAATAGCCGAACCATATCTTTCCCGGTTTGTCCGAACACGTTGATTGGCGGAACTTTTTCTGTCTTGTTGGAAGCTTTTTCAGAGGAACCAGCAGAACTGCGGGCTGGTTTTTTCTCCTTATTTTTGTTCTTTAAATATTGAATAAAATTAACGTCATTATCTTGATTAAAATTACCTCCGATGTTTTCTTCGATTTCCATATCTTCGGTTAATCCCTCCAGCGCTGCAAAATAATTTTGGCTCTCGTTGGTGCCACCAGCACTTAGAACTTCCTCTGGATTTACTTGCTTTGTATTTTTCTTCGGCTTTGTTACCTGTTGCCATTGATTTTGTCGCTGCGTCTTTTGAGGCTTCATCCCTTTCTTGAAAAGATCCTTGAGAGACTGTATCTCTTGCCTTAGTTCATCATTTTCTTTCTGCAATTTGGCCATTTGTTGATTGTCCGCTATTATTTGCAGCTTGCACCCTCCATCTACGGAGTTTTCTTCGTTATGTTTTCTTTTGGTGATTGTCGCCAGTTTCGTATTCGTCGTTTCCCCAGGTTGCCCCAACGGTGGGAAGCCGTCGGGCTCCTCCATACCAGCGGCGAAGTTTTCTTTGGTAATTTGTTTTTCGTTACCAATCGAAGTAAAAATATTCGATACAAATTTCCTGAGTCGATTACTTCGACAATATAAGATTTTTTCCGATAAAAATTAACTTCGGACTAACGTTTTTAAAAAATTAATTTTAATTTTTTTAGCAGTCCACATGATTTCTTGTTATTTATCTTGCCAAATATGAAACACAAGTCTTCATAGCTGACAAAATAATCAATAAGATTCAAGTTCGGGTTGAGGTCAGATGTTAATGTCCCATTGAAATGAAGAATTAGTTCACCGTTCAGGCTTGATTTGAAGTTGGAAACTTTTGATTCAGCAACCTCTGAAAATATTTCATTCCCTCTCTCAGGGGTTGGTAGATGAACCAATTCAAAATGTGTTCCAATCAAGGCAAGCTTATGCAATCCCTCACATATAATCCTGTTTCCATTTCTATCTGGAGTCCTACTATCAATTTCGATACCAGCCCTATCGAGAAGATTTATCTCATCACTAGTGACTTCAAGATTCTATACCTTCACTCTAGACTTCTTACGGAATATGCTATTCACTTTCGCAAAAACGCCATCTGGGTCCTATGGGCTAATATCCCTCAATTTTTCCGCCCATTGATTGCTGACTTCACTCCTGAAGTATGAACAGATTAAGTTCTTCAGGTGTAATTTCAACAAAGCCAACGAGGGATGGTTGTAGTCCAAAATAAATATTGTTTCGATTTTAATCTTGGGAACTACTTTCTCAATCGTTTCCAACGTCAGCTTCTCTAAATTCGACAAATAGAGATCTATTTCATCGTTAGTTAGTTTCCTGTCATTATGAACCATTAAACAAGCGTTGCCATCATCAGAAGGAGGACATTGCTTCTGATACTCTCGATTAAACTTCTTTTGAAACATTCCCCAGTCTGTTTTTTTGAAATTCAACCGATAATTTTCATGTTGAACTGAAATGAGCAAGACATCATCCCTTTGATGATTGATTTCCATTACGATTGCGTTGCGGTCGTTATCATAAGGAAGCACGACCGCAACCGTTGAGGACTATTAGAGCTGAATTCAAGTCTTGCGTCAGCAATGCAGAGGTCCAAATATGAATTTGTCCTAGGGTATGTTGGGAGCTCCGACCCATATAGATTGCACCTGTATTTTGGTTTTCTGTTATCCACGATTTCAGGAATACACCTCTTGGATTATTGGTGGCGTTCAGCCATGATGTATGCTTGGCGTTCAAGTCAACAGCAAGAATATAATAACTATGCAGCCTGTTCAATTCGAGTATATCAAACAAGGAATTGAGCTCCTCCTTAAACATGAGAACATTTGGACCAGTTGCATAGGCAGAGATAACGAAGAGGTTATCCCCACCTGGCTGTGAGATTTTTTTGATAACGCAGACTTCAAGAGATTCTAAGCTTTTGAATTCTACTTTATCAATATTTTGGTAACAATAGGATCTGCTTACCCTATTGTTCCTTACGAATTCAAAATTCTTGAATGCAATGAATTGAGGTGGGTTTCAGTGAGAAGCATGATGTCAGGCTTTTGCTTAACAAAGAATTCAAGAAGATAATCACGCCGATGTATAGTAACAATGGATTTGATGTTGATCGAGATGAGACGAATTCAATCCATGGGAATGTGACTGGATGATAAATTATTTTGAGGCATTTGAAACCCCTAAACGATGAAAAACAAGATTAATTTTCGTATCTTGTTTATCGATTCTCTCCGATAAGGAATTTAGTTGCTGGTAAATTTTGAGAAGCAGCTCATTATTGCCACTTACATTATTTCCAGCATTTTCTGCTGGTCCTCTAGGGGCGAGTGTAGTTGTTTGCTTTGGGACAAATTTTACTCTCGCATTTAATATCGGGAGCATCCTCGATATGATGCCGAGTGACCAAAAACACCGCAGTTAACACAGTATTTCTCTTTTGGCTCCGTCTAGATCTGCACGTCTAGAGCAGTGACATTTTAATATTTTTGTTTACCATAAAAATAATAATAATAACTCCAAAAATCACAAAATTGCACCAATCACAAATGTAAAGAGGTTACTCTTTTACGACAAAAGCTACTTTTACGTATTTTAAGCCTTATAAGCAGTAAGCATCTAAAGATTTGATACTCTTATAAACTTTTTTAAAGTAAAATACAATTAAACTTTGAGACATAATCGGCCCATATATATGATGGCCAGGAGTATTAATTTTTTAATTCTTGTAAATTCACAGATCTCAAAGAGGGTCATGGGTTACCTTCCTTGTAATAATTCTTTTAAGTATTTTAACTAATAATTCCTCACCCAAATAATTCAACTAACCACCCCCTGAGGGACAGTAGTACCTATTAGTCGTGAGTCACTGAATTTTATTTACTAACACTAGCCCCATAAGTGGACACAATCGCTAAACGCTGGTCAGAGTGCCGGCCAGCCAGACCATTAAAATATTCATAGTTTTTTATCTGTGGATAGCCAACGTTTTCACTGTGGTTCCCTGTTGTTATACAGGGGAGAGTGGAAAAAAATACATGCTCCCATGTAAATATACGTGTACATATTGCAACAATTGAAGCCACCAGACCGACAGCAACAACTTGATTATGTTCGATAATTCCCAGAAAATGCGATTCAATTGGCCGGAATTAACCGATTAACCACCCGCTTTGCTGTTTCTTTGTGGGATATTAGAAAGAACAAGTGTATATTAATAAGTCAATAACCAGACAAATTAGAAAAAAATGTCGTGAAATATGGTATGGAGATGTCCCTAGACTGCAGCGATTGTCTGCTGCTTCAGCGGAAGAGGATGTTAAGATCCGCCGAGATTGGCCTTGTCTGGGGACGCGTGAATGCGCTGTCAGGCTAGCGTTGCGGTATCGTGGGGCAGGTTCTTTCCCCCAGCACAAGGGCCCACTACAAAAGAATTTCGCATTCACGAATTCCTGGGTCACAAAAAAGAAAGTCGACCGAAGTCGAGAAAGGAGGTAACCAACTAAGGGTTGGCGATTGCAGATGAAAAAGAACAAACTGGACCTGGGGAAGACAGACGGACTTAAAGGGACTTCGTCGTTACCCGACGATTCTTATGGCCCACAAATAAGAGTGGGGCATCCAGATGGAGGTGGTGCCCCCTCGCACCCCCCAAACCGGATCAAGATCCAAACGTAGACGTGGCCATATATTTCACATTTGAGTGGAAAACTCATACAAACATAATTTGCACGAACTTTCCCATCAAAAGGGAAATATAGACGTGCCCAATTTATGTGATCGAATCACATAACCCTATACCATAAAAGGGCACGCGAGCGAAAGCCACTCTTCCCGGCAAGAGCCCCTGCTAAACGACAAAAGACGGTGGACCGCCCGATGGCTAGCCCATATGAACGAAAAAGCTTGCCATCGATGCGGGACCTATACCCGATCTGATCGCGGGAAATGGAAAGACCGACGGTTTACGTTTAACAATCCATTTTATTTATATTATTTAAAAAAAAATATTTTTTCTTCCGTTAACAGTTGCTCGCTCTTTGTTTTGTGTCGGCTGAACAACAGAATCGAATCTAAATGCTATGGAAATCTATTAGATAATTCAAGTCTTATAATAGTTTGCACTCTTATCAATAAATTCCTCCACTTAACAGAGATTCAAATAATAATGAATTATTTAAAACTTTATTCGAATGAAAAATATAGCTTTTCTTTGTATTGCGCACCCGTTGCGTTTTTCGTTAAATATAAAATGGCGCCCAACGTGGGGCCCGAAATGCCCGGCTGTATCATCAGTCGTGAGCACGAGACAGACCATCGTCTGTAGGTGACCCTACAAGGTGTCCAGATTTTTGGCGGATAGGTAACTACTAAGCGATATTGCACTAATCGTGCCCCAGCAATTAATAGCTTCCGAACGTGAGTGCCCTCGGACATTAATATCGTTTGGACCTGCTTTGAATTATACTTCGGTGGTTTACCACCATTGTATGACAAGTAAGGCCAAACGAAATTAGAGTCGTTCTGTGTATTCGGAAGTTATTATCCCAATATCATTTTGCGGCGACTTCTGATCTGCACCCGAAACCAAGCGGTGCCTGAGTGTCTTCGATTGCATGGATTTTGATTTCACGGATTGGCTGCTTAGCTAGTCCGTGACTATCCATGATAAGACACGCGCTGCTTGCGGGTCAGAATTCACCCTGAGCAGATAAATGTACCTGGTCGAAAACTTGCGTACGAGAGAGCACTTCTGAACCCTGATCCTTATGGTGCCGCAAGACAGTAGTCCCTGTAGAGCACAGGAAGCGCGCATCATTGGTGTCTTTGCCCGCGACGAGAAATGAAATGGAAAGAGCCCGCCCCACGACACCGCAACGCTAGCCTGCCAGCGCATTCACGCGTCCCCAGACAAGGCCAATTTCGGCGGATCTTAACATCCTATTCCGCTGAGGCAGCAGACCACCGCTGCAGTCCTTTACGGACATGTCCATACCATATTTCACTACAAAAATAATACTTCCTATTAAATTACTTTATTTTTAAAGACAAAATATAAAAATATTCGCACAAATAAAAAAATTATAAAGGATTCAAGCCCAACGTTCCCTTTACGCCAAAACAACTTCCAAAGTAGAAATATGAGAGTGAATGTTAGGCTCCCGCTTCTAATTACTTGTTAGAATAATACGAGTATATGCATTTGCAACAATGACTGGCGTACTAACATATATTCTTTGGGTGAAAGAAATTGTTGATATAAAAAAGAGAAACATTTAAATCTTGGCTTTAAAATACAATATTTTATTTTTTTACCTTTTTTCGTATTTTCATCTACAAAATTAACTCCTTAATATGTATTTTTGATATTTTACACTCCTTATGAATAAATCATTTGTTTAAATGTGTTTATTTGCGTTCATTTAAATTAAATGTTTTCTTTTTCATCCACCCATACTTTATATGTCCTAATTAAACTTAGTTGATAGCATTATATAATAGCCTTAATATAAATGATAAATTAATTGTTTACTATTCCTTAAAATACGATATTCTTATCAACATTTTGTGATTTTATTATTTACTCGCCATTTTATACAAAAATTCCATAGAGTTAATTTTATGTTAATAGAAAAAAGAAATGTGCATTGTAAACGTCAACAAACAGAAATTACGATACTATCCGATTGCTTTGCGCTGCATACTTATTGCTGTTGTCTTAATTTAGAAAGAACTTTGCTTTTTTATTCAGAAAAAAATAAACATATTGGCAGTTTTCATGCTGATATATACAAAATAAGAGAAATTATTAAAAATAATTTTTTTAATTCAAAACTAGGAAGCGAATGAGTGATCATTGAAGTTGTTTTCAAATTACGTACCATGTCTTTTAAGGAAGGAACCAATAACAGAAATATTCTCATTTCTATTTTCATGTTCATCATCTACTTATTCTGACTTTCCAAAGAAGTGATTAGCTCCCTGATTTTATGCGGAAAATGATTTTTTTCTAAATTTTATTGATAGATGCAAAATTATATTAAAATAAACAAATAAAAGCTGTTTTCATTAGATAAAACGATTTTATAATTAGTTTCTTTCGTAGATTCTTTTTTGCAAACGGAGCCAGTATAAATGCTAATTTCAATAAACCATACACAAGCTTACATATATTCGCATTACACTAGAATTGTTACAATCACAATAAGAAAAATTATTTCGCTCTATTCGTTCATTACAAAAATATTCATAAATTTAGACGAAATTTAAGGAAGCAACGAGTGTTGTTGTGCGTAAATTAACGCTCAAATACAATATTCAATTTTATAAGAGTGCCACAAGTCAAATAAGATAAGTATAACCGACAATACATTTCAATATTACTTTGGAGAACACATTTCGAGAATAATACTACTTTCATACGATGAATTTAAAATATATATGTAGCAATTAGATAATTAAAATTTAATTTATAGGAATCTTAAACTAGGAAAAAAATATATTCATGTACATTGATATCAATTCGAAGTATGTAATACACTTTTAGTTTTTTTGGCAAAGTGGAAAAAGAATTGCTTTGTCACATTCACATAGAGCAAAATGCTCTTAGATCCTTTCTCATGTCTGGACCGAGTATGATTTTCACTAATTCAGTATTAAATCTGACGACATCATTGAAACCTTATTCTCCATTTAGCAATTAGTTTTCGATTAACAGAAACACAATAGCTATAAAAGCTCAACCTTCAAGTCGTAATTTGACTGAAGAGAAATTAAAGAGAAACAATATTGATGATTTCAAACAATTTCTTATATACCTCAACGGAAGCGAGAGTATCTTCGAATCATATTGATTTTGCTTTTCTGACCATTAATTTTACAGTGCATTTGGAATATTTATGCCATACATTAGTTAACAGAAATTCTATTTTTGGAATTACTTTTCCATGTCAAATATTCTAACATTCTCAATTAAGACGATTTCAACAATTAATGCGCAAGTCCAGTATATTGCAATATTTGATCATCGGTCCCTGACTTTTATAAAATATATGTGAACGTTTGATATAAATAAATCTCCTTAAATTATACTTTTTGTTTCTAAAGATTTTCACACAAAACTTATCCTTTATACATCACACCGAAAGAAATTATAGCATAGACGAGAAATCAACGCGTATAAATGAGAGTACTCCATATAACACTTTTTGTTAACCTTTCGTTACCCTTTTCTGCTTCAATTAGCAACAGACAACAAACTCCTTCCGCATCCACCAAAATAAGTGCTTGCTTGACTTCATTTCTACTCGTGTTTCTGATTTCAGACTGCCGACATAAGCTGACTAATATTTTCGTGATGTTCTGCAAAAATACATACATGAAGCATTTTCAAGATTTCTTTCACAATTCAAATGTGAAGTGAGTGAATGATAAGCAAGAAGATAGTCTATGTACAAGGTTAAAGGATACATTATTTAATTTGCTATTAAATGTTTTTATTTAGTTGCTGTTATATGATTTCATCTTTAAACTATTCCCAGTATTTTAGACTTTTGTGGATTCTTCGGTTTATAACGCCTCAGGGAAAGGCACACTTTGATGATCCTATTTGCAGTTGTTGTTCAATTTAAGCTTTTATGATTATAATTTGTATTAATTTTCTTTTTAACAGTTTCACAGCAATTAATTTGTAATGCGGTTGGTTGGTTGTAATTTGTGCTTAAATTAGTTTAGAATTTCTATTTACACACTGTTTTAGAGTGCTGGAAACCTGTAAATAGACAAATTGAATATCTTTTGTCAGTTTTTGTTTCCTTAGGATCATTTTTACAAGTTTCTTTATACTTAATTTCATAATCGAAACTGTTGATGAGTTTTTTTACAAAACATGAGCCTGCACATATTATTTTGGGACAGAAATGGCAAGTAAATGTTTCGAACTATTCTTACATTCTTTTTAATTTCAACTGCGAAACATAGATCGGTCGATATACTATAATTATTAGACTAGATCTATCTGATAATCGGTTTCTAATCAAGCTATTTATACAAGATTTACTTGATACCGAACTGAACTCTCGAATAATGTAAATAAATAAAATGGGTAGTCAGTAGTAAGCAAACGATATAAGCGACTACTTTTAAAACCTGTTACAAAGATTATGATTTTTTTTTAAATAATACTAGGCAAACGTTTTTAAATATATACATTTTCGATAAGCGGAAGACTTAACCCCACCGTCAAATTTTCATTACAGAAAATTTTTCGATTTTTGCCTTCTTTTTTCAGTTTTGTTTTTCTGTAGGCACAGAACACCTTTCCCAATTATACTCAATTAATCACATGGGGTATATTAGACCCAACAGAGGTTTTGGAACGTTGTAATTCAGCTATTTTTTAAGGTGACGTCATTGCGTACCCAGTAGCTGCTTAAATATCTCTCCCGCCCCGGTTCAGTGGCGAGCGCCTCTGTGCCGTGCGGTTGTATCTAGAGATCCCGTCTGGGGTATATGTTGCCCCAAATGGCTATTGATGGTGGCTCCTGCGACAAAGACATATACCGAGTTTTTTTTTGTGGTAGGGAGGTTAATGCTATTTATGCACAGAGTGTGGGACTCCCATGCGCGACTGGACTACCCACTAAACACCTCCCCTGTCAACCTGAGAACCCAGCCTGGAACCGTTTGACACATTACTTCGGGCCAGGTCTTCGTTTTGTTACGCCGTGGGGCGCCTTCAAGCTGAGGAGTCCCTTTCCTAGCGGGAGGGGAGAGGGGAAGAGGAAATGCCAGAAGAGCGATCCCCCAGCCCCAGCGCCTCCGGCTGCTGTGAGTCCCTTTTATATTTTAGGACTGCCCGAGCATAATGTGCCACCTGGTTCCATTTGTCAACCGATTCGAGCATCACCGCAACTATATTATCCGGGGTGAGCTCTCCCGTCTCCCTGTAGAGTTCCCTTCGCAGCCTGACCCATTTTGTGCACGCAAAAAATGTATGACAGGCATTGTCCTCCTCTCCTGGGCAAAACCGACAATCGGGAGACCGTGACTTACCGATCTTGTGCAGGTAAGACTGAAAACACCCGTGCCCGCTCAAAAGCTGGGTCAGATAGAAGTCAGTCTCACCATGCCTTCGATTTAGCCACGGTCTCACATCCGGGATGAGGCACGCAGTCCACATTCCCTTCGTGCAATTCACCCAAGACTGCTGCCAATCGTTGAGCGAGCGCTGTCTCTCCTCGCGGACAACTATCTCCCTCGCATCCTCGTTTCGGCGCAGGTAAATAGCGCGGCACTCTCTAGCAAGGAGGGCGACAGGTATCACGCCTGCAATCACTCTCACCGCCGAGTCGGAGACTGTTGGATACGAAGATGCAATTCTCAGTGCTCCTCTTCTCTGTACCTGTGCCAAACGTTTTCGGTATACCTCCTTGCTGAGAGCGTCGCCCCATACCTCTGCTCCGTACATTAGCACTGACACTACAGCACTCATCAAGAGGCGTCTTCTTGATGGGCTGGGACCCCCTACGTTGGCCATAAGTCGACTCAGAGCCGATATTCCCGAAGCAGCCTTTTCGGCCGTTGCCCTGATTTGCTCAGAGAAACTCATCTTCGAGTCGAACAGTAGCCCCAGGTACTTCACCGCTGGCTTCGATTCGATTTGTATGTCTCCAATACTGATCATCCATACTCTAGTGATTCTCTTTTTTGTCAAGATGACCACTTCGGTTTTCTCCAGTGCTAAACTCAGCCCGCGAGCAGTCATCCAGTCCCTCACTCGGCGCATTAGTATACCTAGCCTAAGTTGCGCTTGTTCAACGGTGCGTCCAGCGACCAGAGCCGCAACATCATCCGCATAGCCGACCAAGCGCGACTCATCTGGCATCTCAAGTCTCAGTAGCCCGTCGTAAGACACGTTCCACAGGTCCGGACCAAGGATAGATCCCTGGGCAACACCCGATGTAATTTCCATCCTTCGTTGGCCCTTTGTCGTGTCGTAGAGCAGGCTTCGGTCCTTTAGGTAGTTCCTCAAAAGCCGCATTAGATATTCTGGAACTTGAAAAGAGTTTTCCAGCGTGTCCAGAATATTCATCCATCTAGCGGAGTTGAAGGCATTCCTGACGTCGAATGTCACCAACAGGACGATCCGTCGCTTGGTGCGACTCTATGCCTCTGCCTTTTGGACCGCGTTCACCACCTCTGCAATCGCATCAATGGTAGAACGTCCTGCTCTAAAGCCGTACTGCCGAGGAGATAGGTCCCCAGCAGCACGAATCGCGTCAGTGAGTCTTCCCTTGATGAGTATGCAGACGGCGATTCGGGATTTCCCTTCCCCTTGCTGATCAGCACGAGCCTCGCCACCTTCCATCGTACCGGGAAAACCCCGTCCCGTAAGCAAGCGTTGAATGTGCTGAGCCGCAACACCTCAGCTGGAAAACCATCTGGACCTGGAGCCTTCCTCGCTTTCAATGAGAGGACTGCCTCCTCCAGTTCCAGCTGTGTGAAGAGTGGGCACTCTACTGCTGTTTCACCATGGACAGCGTCAACACGGACGGGATGGGTGGGGAAGAGTCCATCTTTTCCGCGTCATGTATACAAGGCTTCCGTAGGGCACCAAGCTTCCGCATGACCAGCTTGTAGCCAAGGCCCCACGGATCCTTGTTCACATTGTCCACTAGGTCTTACCAGCAGCGAGTCTTGCTACTGTTGATCAGTTTGCGAAGGCATTTCCTGGCCGACTTATATGCTGCCACCTGGTTGCATGCCTCGTCACGGTTCCGCGCTCGTTGAGCCTCACGCCCTTCGCTTTTCAGCGATTTCAGTTGACCACCAGTACACTGGGGGCTTGCCGTGCCGGGGTCTTCGACTACCGAGTTTAAGCTTTATTAGAAGAGCAGGAAGAGGTTCTAAACAGTTGCGATTGTCATCCATAAATGTGTTGCTATCCAACGTCTATATGAAATATGGCAACACCATCCATCTTAATTGTTATATGCATGTGCGTAATAACTGTTAGGGAGTCAATGTCGGTCCTTGAATAAAGTAAGACGTATAATCGAAGACCTTGGTGTTCGCGTATTAGTTTAAACCCTGACTGTTGATAAAATCAGAAGCGGAATAATCCCTAATTTCGCGAGATGTTTTCTTAAAAAGTAGTGTTGTAATGGCGACAGGCGATCTGACGGTGGTGGAGCTACGCGAAAAACTTCGTGAAGCCAGTCTATCTATGTCCGGCACGAAAGAAGAGCTTATTACGCGGTTGCGGAACCTTGAAGGCGAAGTAGAGTTGTTCCGCGAGGCCAACGAAGATGGCATGAAGGAAGTCGAGAAGCTGCGAGGTGATTTAGGGGAATTGCAAAAGCAATTGACGACCCTATCACAACAGCTAGCTTCTGCCATCGCCACCATAAATTTGTTGAAACCGGTGTCGAATGTCCAGGGTGAAAAGTGTCCGAAGATGGTGTCGGCCTCTACGTTATACGTATACTCGCCAAGCATACCAACCCACACCAACATGTATACTTGTAACGACGCAGAAGTTCCAGTTTCCTCTGTGCCCCGTGCAACATTTCAGCAGCTTGGAAAATAATCGTTCCTGTCACAAACGGGCATGATGTTTCCGACATAATGTCAATTGTTCCTGAATTTGACCCATGTCATGGTGACATGACGTCAACACATTTCATCAATCGAGTCGAGCAATTGGGAATGGGGTATGGATGGGAAGATCGTTTGCTACTCCTAGCTGTCAGAGCCGAACTTAAGTGTACGGCGAAGATGTGGGCTGACGCGCAACCAGTGTTTCGCACATGGATAGAATTCTGCATGGTTTTTTGGCAAATTTCCCGCGTCACATAAGTGCCGCCGATGTGCATACGAAATTAATGAAGGCGAAAAAGTTGAAGGCTGAATCGATGGTGGAGTACTGTTATCGAATGCTTTCGTTGGTATGCCATGGTGGTGTCGACGACCAGTCATTAATCCGCTATATGATTAACAGGCTGACGGACGATAATTTGCGTCGGATATTGTCGGTCATGTGTTTTCCGCGATGTGCTGATCTATTACAATCGTTTTCGTGCATTGACGCATGCGCTGTGGTTGACAGTAAGACTAGTGTCTTGAATTGTCCTACCGGGGACAAAAACATTTCAGTGCAAAAAGTGGTAACTCACGATAAAGGAGGCCCGGTATGTTTTAATTGTCGGGATCGGGAACACATTTCACGCGATTGCCCAAAATCGCCGGGGAAAAAGAAAAATGACAATTTTGTGAACTCCATCAGTGAACCATCTGGTGATCCGGTTATGAAGATAATCACCGTGAGCGATATTGTGTGCGAAGCGCTTATAGACTCGGGCAGTTGCCACTCATTTATAAAACGGAACATCGTGGATCAATGTGACGGTACAGTTAAGCCATGCAATAAAACGATGATAGGATTCGCCGGTGGACAGGTGGAGTGCCGCGAAACGAAAACATTAACCGTCACAATTGACGCGCAGCAATTTGTGTGTGACTTCATAATAGACAACCCAATCTCGTTGTATGACGTCATCATTCGTGCCGATGTACTTTCGCGTGGCCGTGTAGTGATTGCGAGGGCAATGTTATGTAATTAATAATGCGTGCGAAAATATCAATACTTTGAGCAAGTTCGAAAAACAGCGAATATCGTGGCTGTTTCGCGAAAAGGTTGAAGGACCTCGGAAGGCCAATTGAAAAGTCCCTGGTCTGATACACAGATGGCGGTGTTAGTATTAAATCCATATAATTTTTAGCTAGTACCAACCAAACAATGAGTCTGACGTCAAAACAATGCAATGAGCATTGTTTTGACGTCAGACATTGTACTTGTTGGGAAAGGAGTTCGAAATAGTAACTGATTGCCAAGCCATTGCCAGTCTGAAAGCGACGAAGCCTCATTCCGCGAGTGACGAGATAATTTTTGAAACTACAAGAATTCGATTACCGGGTTGTCTTTCGTCCCGGAATAAATATGCATCACGTCGACGCGTTGAGAATTGATAAAGAGGGGGAAAAAATGCTCGTTGTTCCGAAGGGCATACGCTGGCGGGTGGCGAAGCTGTGTTACGATGACGCCGGACATCCGGGTGTCGATGGTACACTGATGCGAATGAAACGAAGTAAGTTACTTCATAAAGAACTACACGAAGACATGCACTGATTGTAGTTATGTGCGAGAGCCGAAAATAAAGGAATGTCAGTTATATGGTATGGACATTCCCCGAATAACATTTGAAATAGTCCATATGGATCACTTGGGTCCGTTTATTAGAAGTCGCCGCGGTAACGAGTATGTGCTGGTGATGGTAGATGCGTTAACTCGGTACACGTTCATCAATCCAACAAGATCAACGAAATCGAAACCTGTCCTCGAAGCAGTCAATCAGCTGACGATGTATTTTGGTCTACCGCGTGTGGTGGTCACCGATCGGGGAACAGCGTTTACCTCGCATAAGTATGAGGATTACTGTAATGTCAACGACATAACCCACATTAAAACGGCAACTCAAACACCTCGAGCGAAGGGTATTGCCAAGCGAGTCAACCAGTCGATACTGGCTTACCTTAGAACGTCATGCGCTAAACCGAACACCTGGGATGACGAACTACGACAGATTCAATGGACGCTGAAAACACGAGTGAGTGCAACGACTACCCGGTGAAGGACATCAGCGGCAACAGGCTTCTAGTAGCCGTGCAGGATACTAACTTAGACGAGAAAACGATGACAGACAAGAGAGAAGACGCGATCAAACATATATCGACGAGAGACATCAGAAACCAAGGCAGTACATGGGAGGAGAGTTGGTCTTGGTGGAAAGGGCCATTCCAGCTACGGGTGAGTCCAAGAAGTTGGAGGCTACGTATCGTGGCCCTGTAACATCAAGAGAGTTCTCCGGCATGATCGATATGTCGTGGAAGAGCACATCAGAAACAGCGACCATTCAGTTCGGTGATGAGCCGCGACAAAATAAAGCCCTGATGCGAATTATGTCTGGAGATCGATGACGATTACGATTATCTTGCAGATGAGGATATTGACACACCCATTTAACTCGAGGCGAGTTATTGTCAGGAGAGGCCGACTGCCATCCATAAATGTTTTGCTATCCAACATCTATATGAACTATGGCAACACTATCTACATTCATTGTTATATGCATGTGTGTACTGTTAGGGAGTCGATGTCGGTCCTTGAATAAAGTAAGACGTATAATCGAAGACCTTGGTGTTCGCGTTTTAGTTTCAACCCTGACTGTTGACACGATTAAGATGAAGTTGAAGCTGAAGTGATTCAAAGTGATCACAACTTGAATGACACGAAAGCACCGGTAAATTGGATAATGAGCCGCTGTCTAGTCACGTAAGCAGAAATAATTTTATAGATCATAAGATAAAGTCACTAAGTGGACAAAAGCGACGTACCAGCCTCCAAGTTCGTAGCCACAATATAAGGGAAATACCTGAGCATAAAAGAACACTCAGCGTAATTAGTATGATATCACGCGTATTCTTTTGTATGTTTACGAATCCAACTTAGTATTGACGCTGTCAAGAATTCACTCACAATTCAATATTTATAAATCCAATCAGAATCTAAAGTTCAAATTACTCATATTATTACCGTACACGCTTTACATTGTCAGCAAAAAGGAAAGCAGTTCATTGTTCTAAAATCTAATCGATTTGCGTACAAGCATTTTGCAATTTCTATTTAGAAGTATGTAAGCAAAAATTGTATATTCCATTAATTAGTATGTATGCATAATTTGTACATAAATCAACTTTGATGTAGCAAATAAAGTAATTCTTCATAACCAAGGCCACAAGTCTTTTTCGCGCGTTAATGCTGTTGGTGAGACTGCCACAGCACCTTGGAAATTAAGATTTAGTACTTTGCCAGTTATGTAAATAAGAGAATATTTACATTTTTGGTCCGTCGAGCCGGATTAACGGAATTTAAGGTTGAGGACAGTTTTAATGTGTTGATAAATTGTCTTCTTGTAATTCCGTCGTGAAGTAGAAGATACGTTATCTGTACACAAACCATTCAACTTAAGTAATTCGACTCATTTTATAGAGAAGTGGACATAAGATCAAACAACCCGTTCGTGTTGCAGCAAGATGTGTTTGACAAACTCAACAGGATGAGCACAAATTTTCGTAAGGACAGCATAGCTACTTCAAGGCCAGGCAGCAACGTTTTGCAGAGCTGTGGGGTGCGAGTTTGAAGCTACACAACGCCATCTTGTCCGGAGGAAAGCTCACCAGCGAAAAATTAAGGAAGTATGCAGACGAATACGGCAAGGTCGAGGAAACTTCCCTGGAGTTGCTAGAAATTAACAAGATGCATACAATTGCTTTCAAGAAACTTAAATTGTAGCTTTTAGGAAATTTAAGGGTCCCATTTTGATTTTATAGGCAAAAATGTATAATTAATAAAATGTACTATTATTAACAAAGTTGATCGAATTTTGACTTCTAAGATATTTTTTGCTCTTGTACTCCAAATTTTCGTACATTTCCCCTTCTCCTGCACCCCTCAAAGCAAAACTTGTCATTTTAAGACTTGTTTTGAAAAGTTCTCATTAAGACCTTTCATTTGATAGCCATATTGCCTACATGCGATGCAATTTTTTTTCAGGGGCCACTCCCCTATATGGGGAGACCCTCCTTAAATACCTTATAAATTTATTTTTGTAGTGAAACTTTGAAGAGGGCGTCACTTTGCACCTACTTACAAAATCTTATGCTCCTAGCTTATGTAGTTTGCGAGAAAAAGTGATGTGACACAAGGAAGGGCGGACGGACAGGACGCGATTTTAGTAGGGTTTTGTAAAGTTATCAGTAGGTTCATTGCAAGAAAAGGCATGTGCCACACCTTGATAAGTGACAATGGAACCAATTTTACCAGTGCAAAAACAAGCGAAAAATAGCAAAAATGATCTCAGCAGCATAAGAAATGTTAGCATTCTCTACAAAATTAACAACCAACCGAATTGCATACTTGATCAAATTTTTGACTGGGTTAAGAAAACCAGACGCGATCAAGTATTTTTCACATTGCAAACATCTCTATGGAATCAAATGTACAGATTAAACAATTTGATGTTCGTTACTCCAGCGGTCATGCCAGTATCAATCATCTGCAGCGGCCGCCGGAGAGACCTTCGAATTAAAGGCGTGGGTATTCTTTTGGGCTTTGATGATGGAACACACTTCATTCAGAGTTGGTGCGGCCAACTGAAGTTCTCCGCCGACATCTATAGGCTCCGATGTTGTGGAGC
The DNA here is from genome assembly GCA_963969285.1 of Odontomyia ornata. Classification (NCBI taxonomy): domain Eukaryota; kingdom Metazoa; phylum Arthropoda; class Insecta; order Diptera; family Stratiomyidae; genus Odontomyia; species Odontomyia ornata. The sequence goes on along the minus strand of OZ017741.1, from coordinate 182,309,262 downwards.
TGTGCGGAGGATTTAGGAGGTTCTTGAAATATGATGCCCATCCTTAATCTTGGTTTCATAAGTGATGATATTGCCGATTTCATCACGACAGAGCGTGGTTTTGGACTGATAACCACATTTCAGGCTTTCCACTACTTTCTTAAACATTAAAAACCCTTTAACGAAATTAATTAAAGTTAATTCCATGCTGTTGCTCTATTAAGTATGTCAAATCGGAACAATCGATGTTAAATTCCTCTCCGGAAAAATCATCGGCATTGCGCTTTATAATCCGCAATTTTCCCCTGTACTTCATCATAGTGCGTTAACATTAAAAAACTGTTCAATGAATTTCTCGAAAAAGAAAAGACTAACAACGAGATTCTTCGATTTTATCCTCTTGCTCTGAAAATTATCAGGTTTAACAAGAGTTGGCGCACCCCGTAAGCCGAAGGACTATAATCCCATTCAGTTATGTTACACACTGGACGGACTATAATCCCATTCAGTTATGTTACACACTGGTTTAAAATCAGAACGTATCACAGCTGAGTGAACGAACACACGGCTAAAGCGTGGTACTGATGGACTCGAGTGCCGATACATACGATCAAGATAATGAGATACTCTAACTGCCTCTTAAGTGAAGGCCCAAAAGGGGCTGTAGGGCTAAAAAAAGAGTTGCCCTCCCATGAAGATCTACAATTTCAATTATTTGATCTACAGGTATCACCTGCAAATTTATTAAGATATTTCATCTGTATTTGATAAGCTTTGGTTAAATGTTTTAACGCACGTGTTTTTCATAGACAGAGGTTCGTTCAAAATTTAGCGCGAAGTTTTACTTTCTGAGGAAATTTGTAGTATCGCAAACGGAACTATGGACAAACAGTTATGATTTAAACGGAAATTGGTAAAACGTTATAAGAAACCCCTAACAAGGTACCGTGGTGCCTAATGTAGCAGCTGACAGAAAACAGCAAGCGTTCAATATTGTTTGCAATAAATTGAAACTAGAATCTATTGACATAATCGTGTCCAAAAATTATGCAATAATTTGTATGATTCAAAGCTATAATTAATTGAAAGGATAAATAAAACTGTAACTGAAACGACTTTAAGTCAGTTAACACGATTCAAAGATAGATTCGGGTACTTTTATTCTCTATTTTCGATGGATGCTACATTGTTTTAGCTTGTGTATTAAGAAACAAAACGGTATTAAATTTCAATTATTTCGCCGTTTCAACGAAACTCCCAGTTTTATTAAAAAATCCTCAGAAATCCCTTTTAGTTTTGTCATTTAGATTTATCTCGTTTTATTTATGCCTAACCCTAGCAACGTTACCGTTATTCACAAACATTTTCTAATATAAATATTCTGTTATACTTTACATTACATATCTAGTCTCTTGCTTATCAATCTAAAGATATTAGTTATTATTTATAAGGACATTATTCACTATTTAAATACTCTTGTTAGCAACTAGACTTAAATGATTTTATGTAGATGTAAGAAAAAATTAAAAATACTAACTCTTAATATTATCGAACAGAAGAATTCCACACGGCCTCTTATCTCGGTCTTTGTCTTCGAATAAAGAGAAAAAAGGTTACCATTTAGCATTTAGTAAAAGACAAATTAATAAAATTATGCAATTCATCGAAGAAATTGGAAAAAAATCGCCGATTAATAAACAAAATTATATAAATTTTGGCTTAAAATTTCGGTTCGAAACATTTACATTTCGTAATATGATCAATCATTTTGAATCGAAATGTTATGGGAAACATTTATGATCACATTTCTATCAAATGCTTCAAGTGATGGATGGTTACTAATGCAATGTAACATTTACGTTAGAATTACCTGAAATATTGCTCGTGTAATGAATGTGCTCTATCCAGCGACTGTCTGTGGAATTCGGCAGCCTGCAAATACTATTTTTTTAATTTTACTTATAAAATACTCAATACATTGCGAGATAGAGACCTGAAGTTGGTCAGCATAAGACATTCGAAGCAACACATCAGAATGGGGCTCGCGTGGTATCAGCATATTCGGTCTCGGATATGGCGGAACGTTCGCTGCTCGTTGATTCCATCAGAATTTCAAAATCGAGAGTGATGTGAAGGAAACGGGAAAAGGATTTCATAACAAATAGGAAAAAAGAGAAATTTCGAAAATTAAATAAACTTATGCTGGCAATCAAAATAAAAAAAATTTCTCGAAATAAATCCCATATCCCGAATAAGTAAATTCCAAAGATATGAAATTTAAGTTTCTTTTTATGGATCTTTGATTTTCATTTTTGAATACAAACTCACGTGGCAGTTGGAATCCGGCCTCCGGTTGTTGCTGTGAATGCAAATGTAAATGAGTATGAGAATGAGCGTGATATTCTCCCGTCAATCGTATCTGCAATTCATTTTAACAGAGCGAATTTAACGAAAGCGATTTTTACGTCTATTATTTTTTGTTAACTCGTCTAGAGTTTTTCATTGATTTTTTCATACTATTCTTAAATGATTAAATGAGATGAAAATGGAAAAGCAATTATCAATTCTTTTCATTATATCTTCGAACACATTCGAAAAAAACACAGCGCATGAGTTTCCAATTTAGATTCTTATAATTAGGACAATCCAACAACAGACACATCAGAAATTCACTTGTACTCGTATAGCAAAATTTCGAGAATTCTCTTTATGTTAATTCGCAATTCACTTTCTCTGGCTTTTAAGCGATTCAAATACGATTGAGATATTTTGGTGGATAATATTTCATTGAAAAGCGTTCAAGCAATAGCAATCCAACTTACCATTGGGTCGTTTGGATCCAAACCAACGTGATGCGGTGGTGGAATTCCTAACCGTTCTCGTTCTAATTGTGATATTGCCGCTGGATTGGCATATAACGGAAATTGTGAAGGATGTATTCCTCTGCGAAATAAATAAATTGAAAATCAAGTTTTGTGGTACTCTTTTGTATTATAATGGATAATATTTTGAATAAGATAAAATCAAAACATGCTTGAATTAAATAAATATCCTAAATTTTTGCAGTTTTGATTTATTGTACTTTAATGGTTTATTAAAAGGATTTATTTAATATGAATTCTCTTATGAAAACGTTCTATGATTTCCTTTAAATTTCTAATTAAAAAGAAAAGTGCCCTTCGGTTTCGTGTTCACAATAAATTAGAGGGCGTAATTGATTCTTAGAAGGAATAGTAGATTTCCTTATAAATAATGGAAGACAGCGAAGAACTGGTATTGTAACAAGGAGATGTGGATGTCTCCAGCGGCACATGAGCCCATGATCGATTATAGTTTACTTTTAGGCCACCTAAGACTAAGATGGAAGTACTGGATGGATGAAAAGATAAGAAACCAGACACCAACAGATCTCAAATAATTTCTACCCGCTATGCGCGAGGAGGCGCCTCAGATGTTTACAGGCCACCGAGATCAGCCCAGCAAGTCTAATAAAAGGAGCGGGTATGTGCACGATCTTAGAAGCAACAATAAAGATGGAAAGTCAAATAAACACCCTAGGATAAAATAGACTACGCAGAATAGAGTAAACTAACTAGAAGAGAAATAACGACTTAAGGAACTCCCAAGAAATTATAAAAGCGATTCTTGGGAATTAACCAAAGAAAAACACACAGACTGGACCAGGTCACAACCGAAGTATTGAAGGTAAAAGAGGAGAATTGACTGAGGTCTTCAGTATGCATTCGGAGAAAGTTTTAATTACGTAACCCCAAGGCAATGGAAAAGCTACTTTTGAAGAGAATAAGGCAAACCTAGAGAGCTATCGGTCCATCAGTCTTCTTCTTCGTAGCACTATAGTCCCTCTCGTGCCTTCGCTTCCTGCAAAAAGCGCATCCAACAGTCTCAGTTCATCAAACGCGTCTTCCAATTTCGAAATCCGAGCAGCGATGAACTGTCTTCGTCGACCGAGACAAACCAGCGTTTCCTCGGTTTCCCCACTGGTCTCCGCCCTAGTTCTCCCAACGAATACCTTTTTGGGTATCCGGTGTTGTCCATACGATTCGCGTGGCCAGCCAATTGGAGCTTCCGCCGCCTTAAAATCATTGAGACCTCCGCCGCGTCAAACACTGCGTCAAACATGGTTGTATCGAATTCGCCATTGGCCTCCGTCTAGCTTCGCTCCGATTTTTCGCCTCAGGACTCGTCTCTCGATGGCGTTCAATGTTTGCGGATGCTTAGGTTATAGTTCATGTTTCACATATATAGCTTAGCACAGGTCGTATCACAGATTTGTATACTTGGAGCTTTGCTTTCTGTATATGCAGTTGGTCTTTAAGATTGTCAAAACTGAATAAAATGTTTTATTTGCGAGCTGTATTCTTCGGCGTATTTTGTCTTTTTCATTACCGGTTCTCGTTATTTTGGCGCCTAGATACACAAATAAGCTCACATTGAAAATACTGTATCCGCCAAGGTTGATATTTTGAATATTTGAAGTATCTTTCCTCGATTGCGTCATGAGTTTTGTTTTATTCTCTTTTATGAGCAGTCATACTGGTTTTCCTTCGCTGAAGAATTTCAGGAAAAGTTCTTCGGCAGTTGTTAACGACCGTGAAAAAATATTTATGTCTACATAGGCTACCACTTGGCTCGAATTGTATAACAACGTATGTACCTCTTGTGTCAACAGGTAGATTTCTTATGACGAATTGTTTTGATACTATTTGTTTGACTACATATTTTTTAATAGTATGGAAAAAAAAATAAAAACAAAATTGTTTTTATACTATTTCTTTGACTACATATTTTCAGATAGGATGGAAAAAAAAAATTTCGTGTGTGCTGGTTTACACGAGTACAACCTTTGTGTTTCAAAGCCCCTTACGTGTACGTTTCGTCTTCTCCTCCATCTTATTGTTCAGAGCTGAAATGTCTAAGCGGAGTTCAGTGTGCGAGGATGCACAAATGAAAGAGAATAGTTTGACTAGTTTCACTAGTCTCTATGCACCATTTGAAAGTCGTTTCTTCCTTTATAGATGACAATTACCATCGTCGATGTATCTGCTCGACCAATAAATACTGCTAAAGTAATAGATTTAATATTTTTTAAAAATGTCTATGCAACCTAATGCAAAACGTTATATTCGATCGAGTATTGGCTTTATTTGACGTTATTGCACTTTTCCACCCAAGCGAGAGCTCCGTAGGGTATGATTAGTATCACATAATAGTGTACATCCAGCGCATGACCTTAGGGTGGCAAATCCGCAACTTGCACATATTTGCACCCTATCAGAGCTTGAGTGACTCGTGTACTTAACGCTTCTATACGACTGATTCAATAGGCAAAGATATTGGGTTGTTCGATAATTAATGTTGTTTTTTTCATTAATCAATGATATATTGACCTTTTGCCATCTTTCGGTAAGTTGAAAAATTTCACGTTCGAAGAAGCCTTGGTTTTTATGAGCGAAGAACTGGTCCAACTCATTTTTAACAGCCTGTTCGGAATCGAAAGTTTTACCATTGAAATGGTTTTGAAGGGAGCGAAACAAATTATAGTCCGATGGTGCTAAGTCAGGGCTATAGGGTGGATGTGGCATCAGTTCCCAATTGAGCTCCATTCATTTTTGACGGATTATCAAAGATGTGTGGGGTCCGGCGTTATCATGATGGAACATAACGCCTTTGCGATTGTCCAGTTCAGGGCGTTTTTTCCTTGATTTCTTCGTCCAATTTCAATAGTCGACGACAATAGACATTTGAATGAATAGTTTGATTTCTTGGAAGCAGCTCAAAGTAGACTACATATACCCTTGTAATCCCACCACACAGAAAGTATAATCTTCTTTTGGTGAATATTGGCTTTGGATGTCGATTGTGGGGGCGCATCTTGCTTGGTCCATGATCATTTTCGGACTACGTTATCGTAAACAATCCATTTTTCATCACCCGCTATGATTCTTTTTAGAAATGGGTCATTTTGGTCACGATTCAGCAAGGACTCGCATATGTTAATGCATTTGGTGAGGTGGAACCATTTAATTAGTGAGGAACCCAAACATCCAGGTTGTTTAATAACCAAGCGCTCTAATAATTTAGTACAGTTCCCAATGCTAGGCTGTTTCCTTGACAAGAACAAACTTTGTTTGGAAAGAATGTGTAGCAATTCTCAGCTAACAAATACTTTCCTTTTGATTTCCCCATCAAACCTGATAAGTTTAGTCTCAGATTGGATGAGGGGCACGATTAAAAATCTCGGCAAAAAGAACATTGAGTGAAGAAATTGGAGGGGATAATAGGCAATTGAAAAAAATTGATAGATTTAACTTTGCATAACGTAATTTCGTGATACTAATTATTATCAAAAGGCCTAAAATGTGGCTGACGTTTTTTGGAAAATAATCAAATTGGCGCCGAAAAAGAAATTTGTTTTAACATATTCATTGATCAAATTTGATTACACCCACTATGATGGACTTAAACGTGATACTAACCATATACTCCTCTTGGTTAAAAAATATATTACTCAATGCCAAGGTTTGATCTGTACTATTACCCGGTCGATTATTATTAAATGTAATCTGAACCAACAAGCCCTCTTCATCTCAATACTACATCAGATGCGTGTGAATATATTCTACTCAAATATAATGACCAAATATTCACTTACCGCATTCGATAGTATTCAACCCAGTGCGGATCCAAACGAGATTGTCCAACAGCTACCGCAGCTTGTGCGTTCTTCAGCTCTTCCAGTTCCCTGAAACAAAACAATTTTTAATTGAACAAAATTCCACATCCACATCAATTCATTTTAAATTATAGATAAAGCATTGTGGATGTGTAAAATTAAATGAATCCAATTGTCTTTAGCACTTGAATGATCCTCATTTCCAAATGGCAAATGAATTAAATAAAATTAAGTCTTAAATTATGCAAAAATTTCTTTTTTAAGACAAGTTCAGAATTTTGTAGGACTTTTGTTTTTAGAGTTTGATAACTAACAACCACTTTAACAACGTAAAAAATTATATTTAATTAAAAAAGGAAAACGTAACTCGACTATGAATTCAGGAACTTCATGCAAATCATAATGTAATGCAAATGATTATTTTTTTTCAGAATGCTTTTTGGTTTTGAACAGAATGGAAAAATGAGATGATCAGTTGAGTAGAGTAAGCGTGTGAAAAATGTTAAGAAAGGATCAAACCGAATAAATAAAATTAAATTCAATGTAAACTGTACCTCTCTCTACTATACATGGGCCCCATTGCGTGATGATATGGTGGTACCATCGGTTCAACAGGGCTGAAAGAAGATTTTGCAAAAAATGTAGTTCATATCAAATTGCAAGTATAGCTCAGCAAGCAAGTCACAATACTTTGTGAATTGTGCATTCAAGACGCTATTGTTAGCTTTACACGCGTTATTGCTTCCGTTTGACATTTTTACCTTGACTTGCCAATTTTCGTATAAAAAGCGAACTTTAAGCGATTTCAATTTCAGTTCATTTTCAAGTTATGACTCGTTTTGCGAGATTGAAAATAAAAAGTAGTTTTTACCTAAATGCAACATGTGGGCGGGCATATTCAGACAGTTGCCGCAGAGCTGGTGTGTCGGCGTAGGGGGGTTTCAGCTCAGCCTTAAGTTTAGCCTGTTGTGCTGCCTGTTGCGCCTGGGCCTGCTGCTGTTGTTGCTGTTGCTGCTGCTGTTGTTGTTGCTACAAGAGATAGTCATAATTATTTTCTATTGCTTTAGTACGAGGCAAATAAATGTTGCTTGAAACGCACCTGTCGCCTTTCTCTTTCCTTTTCTGCAAGCTTCCGGTCACGTTCCTCGCGCTTCCTAGCTAACTTCGAGTCCGCCACTGGTTTGAAAATAAGATCCGTTCGTGTACAGGAGTTGTAATCACCTCGGTCGATATGGCGCACAAATCTGAAACCAAATTAATTATTAATAAAAAAATGTGACAACACTAGCTCAATAAAATACATTGCTGATTGAGATCTGTGACATTCAGTGTCACCCGGTTTAGCTTCGGGACTTGGTCCTCTTGGTATATTGTGTGTTGGACTTGGCACCTCTGGTTCGGGATCTGGCTCAATTTCAATTGGCACTATGAACAAAACAATGAATAAGTAATGGGGGAAAAAGTGGGAGTTCGTCTCTTACATGGTTCTGTAGAGTGATGACTACTTAAACTGCTACTTGCTGAATGAGCGTGTGCTCTTAGAGCGTCCATGTGACTCGTTGGTTTGGCTTGTGAACTTGATAATTGACTATCGGGGAACGAAGAATGTTGCGGAGGATATGGATGTGAGCTTGGGTACTGCGACGGAGGAGGACCACCAGTTGGCGTTGTACTCGTACTGCTACCTTGGGGAGTCTTTGGTGTGGGAGGTTTAACTTGTTGTTGCTGTAAAAATGCTTACTATATGAGATATTTTGTTCAAAGATTTTAATTCATCACGAACCTTATGTTGCGAATTTTGTGAACTGGACAAAGATAACGACTTGTCGACATGACTCGCCACTTCTTCAGCTGCTCGAACCGCCATGCTTGGATGATGTGCCGGAGTAATTACAGTCGGTTCAATGGGTGTAGGGGGAGGCGGCTTCATATAAGATGCAAATCCAGGCCCATACGGGTGATACGGAGGGTAGGGGGAGTTGAATGGATTATGATGATGCGGGTAGAACATCGACGGATGGAGTAGATGATGTGGATATGGATTCTGAGCTGGGTGAACGCCCATGGGTGGCATCGCCCCACCTGGTCCAATCATTGGTAATGGCAATGGCATTTGAGGGTGTCGAATAACCGGCGGTGAAGCTCCGGGTCGCAAATGATGCGGGGGTGATGCTGATCCAAGTCCTCTTTGTGCTTGAGGTCCATACATTTTGCTGAGTGGACTGGCCATCAGCGATGCACTGGATACCGGAGGTGGGGTCATATGAGGAGATTGCTGCCTAAGCAATGCTTGTCTATCACGTTCTGCAACTGCTGCCGCCGCAGCAGACAGCGCTGAAGCTGATGAGTGATGGCCCAAAGGACTCTGCGGAACAGGGTGCAAGGGACTAGCACGACTAATGTTCCCTGACGCTTGAGCAGGTGAAATAGAACGATGAGAAGAGTTACTATGTAGTGACGAATTTTGTACACTGGGACTTGCTCGGCTAAACGCTGATGTTGGGCCAGATGACGTTGTTTGGCCTGGCGGCGCCGAAGAAACTACACATGGAGGACTTCTGCGACCAGAAATTGGTTCACTCAATCCACTTAGTGAATTGCCAATTAAAGGCAAAGGTCCACTTCCCGGCATTGTTGGAGGAATCATATGACTCGGATGATGTGTCAATGGTAATCCCGGAGGTGGTCCCGAACCCAAATGCAGAGGAAGCGGGTGTCCCAACAGCGTGCTTTGACCAGGCACCAATGACGACAATGGCGAACCTCTGTGCTGGGGTGGAGGTGGTGGTTGTTGGCTCGGTTCCCGAGAACTCATTGCACTATTAATATTGCTTCCTTCATTGGGTCTTGGCATTCCAGGGGACGGCGATCTGGTCTGATTCGAGGGCGGCACATGATGGCTTTGAGCCAAATTATGACCTTGCAGAGAAAGAGGCATCGAACCATGATGCATTGATGGTGGAATATCCTGATGCGGCCGATGGAGTGTCAAATGACTCGGTGGACCACTATTGCTAGGATGATGTGAAGAGGAAACCATTGGGGCTGAAGGCAAGGTCGACGTGAGCGTTACATTTGGAGGCATCAATCCTGAAGAAGTAGCCGATGGCATACTCGCACTTGTTACTGTCACTGGAGACGAAGAGCTTGTAGAAACTATTGGTGAGTGACTCACAGGATGTATAGAACTTGGAAGACCAGAGTGGCTTGCGATTAAGTTCTGTGGGTGCATGCCTACATGATTCGGCACCTGTGGAATAACAGGGGACGAATTTTGTGATGGATGTGGCGAATGAAATTGCGACTGCGAATTACTGTTACTCCCCTGACTATCCTGATTCGGGGTAGTCCGGGACGAAGCGTCTATTGGGCTTTCGGAAGGAGGATACTTTCCCGCTGGGCTATCGGAATATGGCGATCCCTTCATCAAGTTCTCTCCATGGTACGGAGGCTTTAATGCCGATGGATCTTGTGGCGGATATTTCAAATCTTGCGGTTGCATGTGCTGACCAGGTGGCAAGCCATACTTTGCCATCGGATCACCATACTTCATCATTATATTTGAATCGTAGGGCGATCTCGTCAATTGGTGATGAGGTTCTTGAACGTAGTGTGGTTTACCATCCGGTCCTGTATATTTCATCGGTTCTCCCATTGGAGGATACTTCATGGAACTCTCTGGAGGTGGGTACTTAGCACCTTCTTGATGATACGTTTTCAAGTCCGGAATCTTAATGGGATCTCCATATGACCTAGGACCTATCTCACCTGGATATTTCCCAGGCTCCATTCCATATTTTATATCATACTTGACACCAGATGTCATATCTTGTCCATACTTCAAGGGATCACACGGTGGTGGATATTTTAAATCCGTAGCAAACTTCACAGGTCCTTCTTGAGTGTATTTAATTGGTTCGCCACCATACTTAATCTCCATTTCAGTTGGATACTTCATAGCCCCGCCTGTATTTGCGAATTTCATATGACTGTCAATCATTTGCGGTTCGAACTTCTCGTCAGGCATATCAACGTTCGCTGAATCTATTTGTGGCTTCACTTCACTTTTTATTTCTATTTTCACTTTGAGATCTTGTGGTTCATTACTGTTCTGATTACAAGCATCCATCGAGTCATCCGTTGGTTCCTTTTTGATATACACATCCTTCGGTGAGTAGTCGATGGGATTGAACGGCGGTTGTGTCATGCTTTGCTGGGGTGGTTGTGGCTGAGGAGATTGACCAGGAGGCTGCTGTGGTGGCAGTTGTTGGGAGAGTTGTTGCTGCTGCTGTGAAAGTGGAGGCACTCTAGCCATAGAAGGTGGCATTACGCAAGATTCCTGCTTCATATTTGCTATTTTACTTAGCATCTCCTGCTCTTTAGGTAAATAGCCACTATTGGGATTCTCTTCGAGTGCAACTTCTCCCGTCGGTGGTTGTTGACAGGGTGGCGGGATATTATTTGGAAGCGTCTGTGTAACCGGTTGCAGTTGTGGAGCTTGTTGCTGCTCACGCTGTTGCTGCTCTCGCTGTTGCTGCTCTCGCTGTTGCTGCTCTCGCTGTTGCTGCTCTCGCTGTTGCTGCTCTCGCTGTTGCTGTTCTCGCTGTTGCTCTCGCTGCTGTTCTTTCTCCGATACATCTTCAACCATTGATGCTGGCAAGGGAATCGAAGTCGGAAGTGACGGTTGTACCGGTGGCACCGCATCTTCTAACGGATCCTTTTCAATCGGAGAAGGTTGCTGTTGAGATGATTCGTCTTCAAGAGCCATGTCTTTTCCGGAGCAAACTATCGACGTTGGCGAGCCTACTGCTGTAGCTGGTATCGCCAGAGGATCTAATAAAGTCTCGTCTTCACGTCCTTCTTTCGGACCACTAATAATGTGCGGTGGATCGGGCGCTTCGTTTGTTGTGTCTCCTTCGTCAAGTACTGAATCAGGTCTACTGTCTGAATTCATACTTTCATCAGGACTCTGCAAAAAACATGTGTGTTCATCATCTACCATTAAGTTTTTCATGAATCTTACATCTGGTCGCTTGCGTTTTTCTTTGTCATCACTAATGTCTCCGTCAGTATCGATTGGCCGCTTCTTATTCTTGTTGGGATTATCAATCTTGCCACCTTTTCGCTTAGGATCATTTTTCGTAGGTGTTTTTGGGTTTTCATTAGTGTTGTCTGGAGTCTCCGATCCCCGTTTCGGCCGCTGCTTACTGTTCGGGAGATCTTTGGTCGGTTTATTTCTTGTTCGCATACGGGAAGGTGAATCGTCACCTAAATTAAAAGAATTATCTAGTGCTTCAGTAAAATTTGAATAAGCATTACGTTTGTTAGTCAAACTGGAATCACTGTCGCATTCACTGGCGTCGTCCTCTGTCAAGGAACTGTTCTCTTCCTTGGAAATTGGCGACGGTCGAGACTCGGTCTGAGGTTCAGGAGTCTCTTCTTTCTTTGGAGGTGTATTGCTAGCTCGCGTAACACGATTACGTCTTAACGAGCCTTGTCGACGCCTCCTATGCGGTCTATTATTATTAGCTCCGGGAGTTTTCTTCCACAGATAATAAAACTCCACTAGTTCGGGAGTCTCTTTGTGCGGCAATAAATCTTTATGTATACGGAAGAAATTCTTCCCAAATTGTCTTAATCCTTTTATAAATTTCTTCGTCTCGTCCTCGGTCCACTTCTTGTCAATTCCTTTTGTCACAGGGCACTTTACTAACGCTTGAAGTGCTTTACCAGGGTCGTAGCCAGAATCATGTAGCTGGAATGAATTTCGTCAATCGGAAAGTACATTATTTTAGAGGAGTTTGCATACCACATCAAGAGCATTTATTGTCGTGTCGTCTCTACTAGCTGCTAAACAACCATCTTCAAGACCACCATCACACATTCCTAGTACCAATGAATTGAATTTATATTTAGAACAAATTCAGCTGTTATGCAATCACATGGATTCGTAAATTATCAATTCACCTTGAAATGCTGCCATCGATCGGGCTGCACGTAAATACATCAAAAGATCCCCATCGAGAACAACACCAGGACTCCATCGGGGATCTTCCAATTCTCGTTCAGATTCTTTATCAACGGGAAAACTTGAAATTGGATTATAATCGGGAAGTTTCGCCTGTGAATATAAAATCCAAAATCAGTTTTCAATGAAGACTAGAGACCAACGGCGGAAAGTGCAATGTACAGACGGAATATCACATTATCGTTTTAGGATTGATAACAAGATTCGAAGATTTCAGCATTGTTTGATCGCTTTATTTCTAATGATTCTAAATCCTAATTCAAAATGCTTCAAGATGTTAAAAACAATATTTTAGAACCTTCCTAACACTTCCCTAATTTTATTTAATAAACTATGACACCTTATTATCAACTGGTAATCTTTTTTACGAATATAAAAATTATCAAAATGTTTTGAACCATTCACATTGCTCTCCGATTTTTAAGGGCTAATTAGTGCGTTTTATACAATTTTAATTGCTTACCATACTTCTGATTAAGTTGAATATTTAAAATTTAGTATTAAATTTTCTTAGGGTTTTGGAAACAATATCTTCGTCACAACTTTAATAAATTCGTATGGAGAAATCGAAATATCGTTTTTGATGATTGATTGCATTATGAATGATAAAATGGAAAAAATTTAACCAAATTTATGAAAAAAGAAATAAAAATCAACTAAATAACGTAATACAACATAAATTGAACATAAAATTGACAAAGCACTTTTGTGTTAAGAAAACTAATTAATAAAAAATTAAATGAATTTTGTATACTTTTGAATTTGTTACCGTGATTTTGTGAGTTACGTACATAGACATCGTTTACCTGGTGGCCGGAACCCACTCGAATTTCTCCTTGAGTGGAGGCCGCCATTACCCTTTATAATCGCAATTTTTACGATTATTTTATCGCAACATGTGTTATGATAACCTGAAAAAAAGGAATAGAAGTCTATTTATTTCATTGCAAGTAGTAAGTTTCGGGAATAGTGTTTTGAGATACGAGCAGAACCATTTTGATGTAATAGTTCTGGATTATTCAATATTACAACGAAATATTATATATTACAATCAAGGATTATCTAAATCAATATAATCAACTTTTTTTTTATTCAAAAACATTAGTTTGTGTGAATGTTTTCCTTAAAAAATACAATACTGTTTTTATTGATGGTATTTATATAGCATATAATAAGCCAAGACGTGAACTATTCAAATCTGCACTCTAGGCAGCGAGGGTTCTATTCGGGAGTAGGCACAACTTACAGAGTCTTCTATGTGATTTTAAATGTTTAAACGGAAAAATCTTCGATTTAGATCATAGTGCGCATATGAAATTGAAAGGCCGTATAAGCATCATGAAACACTTGTGTTTCACCGGCAAGAGGTGTTTAAGGTTCAGAGGCCAGCCATTTTCATAAATCAACAGACTTCGTATGTAATAGAAATCTAGTTAAATCTTCAACCTGCTTCCCATACCAACGCATGGAAATGGGCATCATGGGATGGCGTACCAGATTGACCATGTTCTGATCCAACAAAGTTTTGCTTCAAGCGTAGTCGCCGTTGGTACAAACCGAGGCGAGAATTTAAACTCGGACCATTACTTGTTCAAATCAGTTTACTGGCGTCAATATCTCTAAAGGGCGTTAGTAGAAAAAAGTCTCAAGGAATCAAAAGCGACTTTAAAATATACTAAAAAGAAAAAAATAAACTTCACAGATTCATGCTAAGTAACTCCTATCCAACTTATTGATAACCGTGTTTCAAGTAACTAGTTTGCTTATAACCAGATTTGACACCGACCCGTGAAATTTAATTTTTTCTATTCAAGGCACTTTAAAATCGGAAAAAATGTTTTCCTTAACATTTACCGTCCACCAAACTGCTAAACGTTCTGATTTTAAACCAGTGTACACCATCTTCTTATAGTCTGCTGGACGAATCGCTGAAAAAAATTTCGTTGGCACTAATGGGATTAAACCAGGGACCTTCTGCTTACGGGGTGAGCACTCTAACCACGACACCATGCGGGCTACTAACACTTAGTATACTTGAAAATTCGGTTTCGGATTAAATTGATACATATTAGATTCAATCCCTTTAAAACCGATCACAGTTCATTTGGCTCTGTTTAAGCTTCATGAAAATATTAACAATCAAATGTGATAATATCTGATAAATCAATTTAAAGTGCTTAAATCGATTAATTCTGTAATTCAGCACACATCTTATTTTTAAACATTCACTCCTCAAAAGCAATCTTTCTTTTACGCTGTGGTTTGGATCGATCGATTCTATGAATGATAATTTGTACATTGATGTCAGGAAGGTCGGAACAAACCACCCCAAATTTCCATTTTTTGAAAAGTTTTTACCCGCTCCCGGTTACCTCTTTTAATTTCTTCAAATGGAACATCACAGTGATAGGAACAAAGCTCTAAGCGAAAACTGCATTCAAATACATAGTCCTACTCAAAGGTCATATATGTACATCTATACATGCACAAAAAACCACTTTTATTTTCAACAAAATTTTGGAGAGGAGAAAATATTAGATATGATTTTTAAAAACTCTAAAATAGAAACTTACAAGACGAATTTATTTGTATTTCTTTTTGGGAGTTGGTTAAAATGTCATGAAATATAAACCATACTATTACTAAATAAGTTACGCGAAGTTCTAAGGCATTATTGTAGTATGCTTAAAGAACTACCTCCAATATTATTTTCATACTTTTTGGATAGCAGGACTCAAACTGTGAGGGAAAAAATATTTTTCCAATTTTTCACCCCTCCATGATGGTAACGCAATCTGTTTTAAAATGACCTCATCAAGAACTTTGATTTAATACCCCACAGGGCGGCCCTTTGATAAAAGAAAATATTTGAGAGTCACCTCCCAATGGGGGGAGACCCTGTTAAGAATCTTTGAACGTTTTTTTGATACCAGAGTTTTCAAAAAGGCCATCATTTCTAATCCACCTAATAAGTTTGGTATTTATATTTACTATAGTTTCTGAGAAAAATTGCTGTGGTGCACAGGCGGGCAGGCAGACAGATCATAATTTCAAAGAGGTTTTGTTAGTACAATTAAAGGATGCATAAAAGGCAGAAAACAGACCAATTTTTGTGGCCAATCAATAACCCACCTATTTATGATCATTAAAGAACTTGGAACCTGACCAATTCTTCCAGAAGCCTCTCGATATTAAATTCGTGTCCTTACCCTGTAAGACAATAAAATGACTCGGCAACGGGATTAACGATGAAGAATGGGACACTATTATCATTAGAGGGAATAGCAGAAAGTTTGGAGTGATAAATGTTTTCAAGCAGATCAACGAAAACGTGTGTGTTTCGAATAAAAATATATTCTTCAAAATGTTCATTTTCTTGAGAATTCGTCGTCGAAGTCACTCATAAGAAGCTTACTCTGAGTTTGATGGCTTAGCATGGTCTCAGTTAGATGTTAAGTAATGCTCATAACTTTGAATTTTTATTTAATCAATTGCATTTCGTTTTTGCATTTACTAGTTATATGGAATGTAAATTGTTCGGTCACTTATGAGAGTTACCTAGCGCTTATTAGCCTCAGGTTTTTAGTTGGGCTTATTATGCCATCATAGCTAACGCACAAACTACGTAAAAAGAATTCTATGTGAAGATGGAAAAAATGTTTAATTATTTTTTGTTTTTTGGGGGGAGAAATGCATGGAAAATCAGTCAATAATTTTTCATGCATTTCACCCCAAAAAACAACTCAATGTCCGAGTTAGCATATGATGAGTGACTTCGATGACAAAATTTCAGTATAATTTTTCATGCATTTCTCCCCAGAAAAATAAAAGTTAATCAAAGTTCATGTAGATGATCAACTGCCAAGATACTATCGAGGTAAAGTGTCTCTTCAATGATATAAAAATACTGTTTCGAGACGTGAAGTAGAAAAAAAGTAGATTCACAGAGGAAGGACGGAAAGGCAAATTGACTTCGCTACCAATAAAAACCTAAGTTTAAGCTCAACGCCTTTCCCAAATCTTTGTGCCCATAAAATGGGTACCGACATACAGAAGGCCAGCGTAACCAAAAACATCGAGGCGCATTAAATAGCAATATTGTGCAGACGTTTCGTGACACTAACAGTGATATTAATCACTTTCTCCTAAGGGCCAAATACAGATGCCAGATCACTACATTAAGTAGTAGCGGGACTCGAAAGTCAAATTAGAAAAGTTAGAAAAGATCGGTACAGATCTTGGTACGTGTTTACCTTAAAAAATGCTTTGAAAGGTACTAATCAGGCTAGAATGTAGGGATGGCGGTTTGTCGTAAAAAACCTGGTTCTTTGGTTCTCTGGTTTTTTTCATCTCCGGTTTAACCAGGCGGTTTTTACAGCCCATAAAACAGGTTTCTGGAAGAACGAGTTTTTGGGTTCGAAAGGGTGGTCCAACCACAATGCACGATGTGAATTGTGAGTCACACCTTAACGTAAAGTTGTTCGCTCAACTTAATTGACATTTCTTTGTTTCAGTGTTTGACAAATTCAACCATGGAGAGGTACACAATTGACCAGCGCGTTAAGGTGTTGAAGCCTTCGTGATTTTTTTAGTCAGCATAATCGACCAAATGTGTCCACAATCAGGAGAATTGTGCGCAAATTTCAGCAAACCAGGTCTGTAGGAAATGTAAAATCACTAGTGCATGCTCGTCCAGCTCGTTCTGCGGAAACATTGTTGTTGTTCGCGATAGTGTGGCAGGAGAGCCGTCAACATCGACTCGTTGTCGTGACCAACAATTGAACATCTCACGAACATCACTGATGCGAATTTTGAATAAAGATTTGAATTTACACGCTTGCAAGGTTCAATTCACTCAATCCTACTGAACAGACAGAAGGGAATGGTGACTTTACAAAGAAAATCATCTTCAGCGACGAGGCACACTTTCACTTTAGTGGATTCGTTAACAAGCAGAATTGCCGCATTTGGGCAAATGAGAATCCACGAGTCATTGTTGAAAATCCGATGCATCTACAAAGAGTAACTGTTTGTTGCGGTTTATGGACTGGCGGCGTCATCGGGCCGTACTTCTACGAAAATGAGGACGGCCAAGCAGTGTGTTCGCTATTGCGAGATGAAAACGGGCCTCTTGTGGCCAGAAATTGAGGTTGCCACACAGCCAACGAAACAATGGCTCTTTTGCGCGAGAAATTCAATGGCCGTGTTATCTCACGTTGTGGTGATGTTAATTGGCCGCCACGATCATGTGATTTGACACCGTTGGACTTCTTTCTCTGGAGATATTTAAAAGAAAATGTGTACGTCAATATGCCAAGAACAATTCAAGAGCTAAAGGATGAGATAATCCAGCACATTGACGACATTGAAGCTCAATTATGTCTGAGTCATTGAAAATATGGACCATCGGATAGAATTTTTTTTTGTGGTAGGGAGTTGAATGCCATTTATGCACAGAGTGTGGGACTCCCATGCGCGACTGGACTACCCACTAAACACCTCCCCTGTCAAACTGAGAACCCAGCCTGGAACCGTTTGACACATTACTTCGGGAGAGGAGAGGGGAAGAGGAAGTGCCAGAAAAGCGATCCCCCCGCCCCAGCGCCCCCGGCTGCTGTGAGTCCCTTTTATATTTTAGGACTGCCCGAGCATAATGTGCCACCTGGTTCCATTTGTCAACCGATTCGAGCATCACCGCAACTATATTATCCGGGGTGAGCTCTCCCGTCTCCCTGCAGAGTTCCCTTCGCAGCCTGACCCATTTTGTACACGCAAAAAAGTTGGGTCCACAGACCTACGCTCTAGTCAGAAGGGTTTTGTACCCAACTTCTCAGAAATGCAGTCACCAGCAATGAATAACATCAAGAAATATGTTAAAGAGATGTGCACGTTCCAAAGAAAATCCATTGTTTTTCCACTTTCAACGGTCGCCATTTTGTTGTAAACCGACAAAAATCACTCAAATCATGAATTCTCAAAAATATTAATGTTATTGACCTTATTGGGAAATTTCAAGAAGATCAAGTCAAAACTGCAGTGACTGATTCGATGGAAAGTCCATAAAATACCAAAATCATGTGTTATTGTTGTTATAATTTGAGAAATTTCAATCGGCTATAACTTCCGTGTACATCATTCGATTTTCATCAAACTTACAAAGCTTAAGAACCCTTAGTAGGACTACGTAAATGACGAATTTCGTTCAGTTTAAGGGTACCAATGCGATTTTATTGGGGAAAATGTGAAGTTCGAAGATCATCCTATTATTAAAAAAGTTGAGTGAATTTCGACTTCTAAGGTATTTGTTGTTGTTGTACTCATAAACACCTACCTCCATAATTTTCTTCAGATTTCTCGGATCACAGGTGTCCAATCGCGAGGGGGGGGGGGGGAAGGAGGACACACACATTTTTCGTGTATTTCCCCTCCCTGTGCGCCCCTTGAAGCAAACTTTGCCAAATTAAGACCTACCTTTCATTTGATACCCATATCGGCTACCTTCGATGAAAATTTTTTTTGGGGGTAACTCCTCTATATGGGGAGACCCCCCTTAAATATCTTATAAAATTTTTTGTAGTTCAACTTTGAAGAGAGCACCACTTTACACCTGCGTACAAAATTTGACGTTTCTAGCTTAAGCAGTTTGCGAGACAAAGTGCTGTGACACACGGACGGACGGACAGACGGACAGACAGGTCGCGAAACTAGTAGGGTTTTGCAAAATTATTTTACAAAACCCTAAAAATGTGTGACAGGCATTGTCCTCCTCTCCTGGGCAAAATCGACAATCGGGGGACCGTGACTTACCGATGTTGTGCAGGTAAGACTGAAAACACCCATGCCCACTCAAAAGCTGGGTCAGATAGAAGTCAGTCTCACCATGTCTTCGATATAGCCACGGTCTCACATCCGGGATGAGGTGCGCAGTCCACCTTCCCTTCGTGCAATTGACCCAAGACTGCTGCCAATCGTTGAGCGAGCGCTGTCTCTCCTCGCGGACAACTATCTCCCTCGCATCCTCGTTTCGGCGCAGGTAAATAGCGCGGCGCTCTATAGCAAGTAGGGCGACAGGTATCACGCCTGCAATAACTCTCACCGCAGAGTCAGAGACTGTTGGATACGAAGATGCAATTCTCAGTGCTCCTCTTCTCTGTACCTTTGCCAAACGTTTTCGGTATACCTCCTTGCTGAGAGCGTCGCCCCATACCTCTGCTCCGTACAATCGGCGGGCATTTGGGCGATATTTTGTTTTACACGTAATTGTCATAGATCCTTCTATTAAAATAAAAAATATTAACATGATTCTCTGGAAACTTTTCGTTTTATTTACAACTAACATCGTGCGTTTTGGTTGGACCACCCTATACTTATAAGGAACTATGCACCCAGATTTGACATTCCAAAGGGGTCCAATCGTGAAGCGGGACACCATTTTTTCATGTTTTTCCGCTTCCCTTGCCCACCCCGTTATCGAAGTTGGAATTCTAATAACTGACATTGGAAGATCTCACCAAGACCTTTCATTTTTACGCAACTCGATTATCTTCGGTTAAAAAAAAAACATTTTTAATGGGTTACATAATTAAATCCTTAGAATTTTTTTCAATTATGAAACTATCACTAACAAACAACTTATGAGTTGTTCACAAGAATTGTGGATTCTAGCTTTTTTAGTTCCTAAAAGAACTTACTGTTACACGCTGACAAATGGACGGCAGACAGGTACCGAGGGGTATTGTAAGATTTTTGTTTTTTTTCTAAAAAAAATTAAAAATGAGGCTTACAAGCTTTTTGCAGAAAGGTAAACCCGAGTCAGGGAAGATTAACAAATAACGCAAATGAACAATGATCGAATTTTGAAACCTAACGACGATATGCAAAATAGTAAGACAAGAGCCGCATTCAGTACTGTGCAACAATTTAGACAAGGATATAAATCCAAAACAACTCTATGTGAACATGAGGAAGAATCCCGGTACAGTATTACCGTGAATCAACAGACGGACGACTCAAATCAAGATCTGGGACCCATATCTCCCGAGGAAGTAAGTTCAGCAATCCTTGCCTTGGAGCTCAAAAGAGCTATTGCTGGCTGGCTAAACAACCCTCAGCGTGCATATACATTAACTCATTCATAGAATATGGAACGGAATTTCAGGAAGACTGACGCAAAAGTGTAATCTAAATATGTTCGATAATTAATGTCGTATGGTTTTCGAAGTAAGTTTATTTATATTGGATATTCTAAAAAGTATTGAGCCCTTTTTTTGTCATTTTTCGATTGAATATTTCTTTTATTTCAAATGGATTTTATTTAAGTACATATTGTCTATTATTATCTATGACCTTTTGTCATTTTTTGGGTAGAGCCATTATTCCATCTGTGTAGAGCTTCTGTGGTTTATCGGCGAAAAACTTGGACAAGTGATGTTCATAGTCCCTTTTTGAAGTGAATTTCTTTTCATTAAGGAAGTTTTGCAGTGATCGAAACAAATGGTAGTCTAATGGTGCTAGGTCTGGACTATACGGTGGATGCATCAAAGCTTACCAGTCAAGCTCTGTCAATTTTTGCCGGGTCATTAAAGATGAGTGTGGTCTGGCATTGTCATGATGGAAGACAATGCCCTTTCTATTGATCAATTCTGGCCGGGTTTTTTGAATTGCTTGTTGCAATCTGGTTAATTGCTGACAGTACAGGGCCGAATTGAGTGCTTGGCCAGGTTCTAGCACCTCATGTTAAACAATTCTCTTCCAATCCCACCATACACACAGCATAACCTTATTTGGTGTCAATCCTGGCTTTGAAGTCGTTTGTGATGATTCATCTTTTTTGACCATGATCTTTTTCGAATGACATTCTCGTATCTTAACGATTTTTCTTCGCCCGTAATGATTTGCTTCAAAAATGGCTCGATTTCGTTGCGTTTTATTAGCATTTCGCAAATGAAAATTCGGTCGATCAAATTTTTTCGTGTTAATTCATGCGGCAACCAAACGTCGAGCTTCTTTGTGTATCTAGCCTTATGCAAATGGTTCAAAACTGTTTGGTGATGGATATTCAGTACCATAGCAATGTCATGGCTGGTTATATGTCGGTCTTCAATTTTTTGTAAGATTTCATCGATTTTTTCAGTGATTGGTCGACCTGAGCGAGGTGCATCTTTGACACCAAAATTTCCAGAACGAAAGCGAGCGAACCATCCCTTGGCTGTGGCTTTCACTCATTTTTAAATGAATACAACTTTTGACACGAATGACGAAATACAAAACTGTCCATATGAAAATTGTAGACTGGAATGTCACCCTTCAAATGCATGTCAGTTTGACTCAATCTGATTAGTATTGGACGATATATGACAACGAACACCATCTAGTGACAAAAAAGGCTCAATACTTTTTAGAATATCCAATATTAACAACAAACATTTATAAATGAAATATTGACCATTTTATTTATTGGGAGCAAATGCTTGATCAATTATTTTTGAGATTTCGTCATCGAAGTACTCATCAGACGCTAACTCTGTCATCGATGGATTAGCATAATCTCAATTTAGATGTTAAGTAATGCTCATAACTTTTTAATTTTTATTCAAGTCAATTGCATTTAATTTTTGCATTTGAAAGTTATATGGGATATAAATATTACGATCACTCGTATGAGTGACCTAGCGCTTATTAGGCGGGCTTTCTAAGCAAGCATAGCTAATACACGAATTACTTAAAAGAATTCTATGTGAAGATGGAAAACTTTTTTATTAATTTTTATTTATTGGGAGCAAATACCTGAAAATTTATTTTTGAGATTTCATCGAAGTACTCACTCCATCGAAGACAGAGTTAGCATCTGATGAGTACTTCGATGACGAAATCTCAAAAATAATTTTTCAGGCATTTGTTCCCAGTAAATAAAAATTAAGAAAAAAGTTTTGTTTGTGTTTTTGTTGGATGACGTGTTACGGAAGGTACGTCCTTCCTTCTTCCGTGATTTTCTGTTCTACGAAGGCGGTTCAAAAAGATGGAGACAAACGCTGTAGATGGCGCGCATGTTTGTTTTGAAGGTCGTGGCTTGAGTATGTGATAGCTGGGTCCCTTACAAACAGTGTGGCATAGTTTTCACCGGGAGTGCATGTTTCACGCGCGTGCTACCGCCGTTGCGCAACGTATTGTCATTCGTTTTTTAGTGAGGGAAGGCGTTAAAAACACGGACATTTTTCTGCGTTTACGAAATCAATTCGGTAGTAAGTGCCTGAGTAGGGCTGCTGTGGGCCCAAGCATTCAAAGATGGTCGCGAAACCGTCGAGAATGAGCCGCATGATCGTCGACCACGAACCAGCATCACAGCAGACATAATTTGCCGCGTAGAACAACTCCTTTTGGAGGACCGTAGGATGAATGTCCCAGACATTTCGGCTGAACTCGGCATCAGTATTGATAGTGTAGAGTCTATCATCCACGAACACCTTCAATATCGCAAAATAACGGTGCGATGGGTTCCTAAACTGTTGAACTTCAAGCAAAAATTCACGCCTTCATACCGCGCGTCTCACGCTCGATACAATAGCGAAATTGGGGTGGGAGGTACTGGAACACCCCCCTACAGTCCGGATTTATCACCCTGAGAGTACCACACGTTTGGCCCACTGAACAAGGCCCTCGGGAGGTCAAAGATTCAAGACCGACGAAGAAAGTAGAGAAGTTCGTGCGCACATGGCTGTCCGAGTTGCCCAAGGAATTCTTCGATACCGGCATCAAAAAGCGTTCGGAAAGGTAGACAAAATGCATAACTTGTAAGGGGGAGTACGCAGAAAAACTAAATTTTTGTAATTTTTTTCGATAGTAAATAAACGTGTCAGAGCATTTGTCTCTATTATATTTGAACCACCGTCGTATAATATACAACAGTTTTTATTAGATCTTTTATGTTACAAACCTTTTAGCTATTTATCAGGTAACAACTTTGAACTTTATTCTAACAAAGGAAAAGGTAATTCTTCAGGTAATTGGCAAAAGGTACAAAAAAAGTTAAGTATTTACAAAAAGACAATAACCCTACTTTACTAACCCTACTCTATTTAAGTAATGAATGGTTATTCCCTACTGCGTTTTGTCGTATCTTGCTATTTTCTTTGCCGATGAAAAAACTTTCGAGGGTCTCGAACTTCTTCGGATTTTGGACTTCTCGAATCAGCGCAAACATCCGAAAACGAAGCAAAAAACCGGCAGAAATCGGATCAACAGTGCCGCGTCATGCAATAGAGGAAAATCACGAGATCGCCGAAGAAAATGTAGAAGTGATACGAGAAGTCCAAAAACCGAAGAAGCTCGATACCTTCGAAAATTTTTTCATCGGTAAAGAAAATAGCGACAAACTACTCAACGCAGATTTAGGAAATAACCATTCCTGGCTTATTTCATTAAGTTAAGTAGGGTTATTGTCTTTCTGTAAATACTTAACTTTTTTGTATCTTTTGCTAACAACCTGTATATATAGGTTGCCAACGGCGACACAAAGGACGATACCGAAACAACCAAATCAACAAAAGCATGCAGCATACTTCAATATGGTTAATAGCAATGCCTCTAAAGGAGGACCGTTACAAAAAGGAGCTTGAATACAGAGAAACGACAGCAGAAATAAATGGGTACTAAAAATAGAGATGATAGCAAAAATGATCTACAAACTGAGAATAAAGGAAAGCAGAGCTAACATGTCAAAATGATTACCAATAGGCAGCGAGACAAAAACAGAGCGGCGGCAACGCATTCAACAGCGTCTTACAAGCTGAAACATACAATGAAGAAACAAAGCGTCCTGATCATAGCCACAAGCAGGATTATGCAGACGAAGAGCATCTTTCGGAATTGGAGGACGCGGTCGATGAACCGAGGTAGTTGGAGGCGCTAGTTACAGGAAGCGAAAACCTGAGCGCAGTGCTACAAAGAAAAAGAAGCAGAATCTAAGGGCATTTAGAACCCATCGTCGAGACATTTAGACAGCTATTTTTTTATAAACTAAGTTTTTTACCGCTTTGTACTATACAAGTATATTTTTATCTCTGAAAGCTGTTCATGAATTGAACTAGATTAGTAAGAAAGGTGAACTTCACAACATTTTGTATGTCCCTTATAACGATGTTTTAACATTGCCTGGGAGGCACACTTAGGAATCGAAGGTGTGAAGTGCGCACGAGAGTTGTGCGATAATGAAAGTGGTAGGGAATATAGGTAATCAGAAACAAAAAAGTCGATTGGTTTTCATGTTCAATGGTTTCCACATTCTATTCCATTTTCAATGAAAGAAAATCTTTCAACGATTATCCATAATATCAAAAATGCAAAACTTTTCTTGCATGCGACAAGTTAAATCTGACCTTTTAGTTGAATACATTATTCTTGGATTTGAAAATGAATTTTTAGTACGTGCAAATCGTCAACGTTTAACGAAAGTCTGATAAATAAAATACAATTTCCCCCATCCCAATTCATGCTATTCGAAAAATTAATGACATTTCCTAAGCAAGTCCGCATTACATGTTTCGTCTTAATCTTAAAATATCTTTCCGCAAATTCATGAGTCAAACGAATAAATTACAATTATCATCACTAAAATTATTTCTAATGGCCCACTAACAAATTAATTTCGCACGCGAGCTACCCCTTCTGCTCCCCCCTTAAACCGTTATGGCTTCCTTCTCCTCATCGACTGGGCTGGCAATAGAAGCGCCGCACAATTCCCCTTGTACAAATTACTATCAATTTGATTAAGTGCTTGTCTACATAATACTTGAAAATATTCAACGAACGCGCTAATTGCCACCGTAATAAACCGCAGGCAAATTGAGTTGTAAAAGCAAACAATAATTTGTCGATGATGTCGATTGAGCGGGCGGACGAAGCGGTCGCCAGGCCGAGCGAGAGGAGTAATACTCAGGCCAAGTGGCACGGCCAAGCTTCCAACGAAGTGAAATTTTAATTACCCGCACTCGACACAGTGCGCGTTTACCCGTGCGAGTGCAGCATCAGAACCGTAAGAGCCGAGAGCACTGGCCAGACAAAAGTCTTTTCTTGGCCGTTTTATTGCACGGATTCGACACAAAAGAAACCGCTCTGGCGTCCACCCGCTGCCGTCTCATTTGTAATTATGTCATTAACACCCGGGGTGTGGGGTCGGCCCGCAGGGCGAAACGTTTGCAACAGGAACAGTGCCAAATCGAACGTGGGGCCTCAAAAATCACTCGAGCACTCCCTCCCGATAGGAACCATACACGATCAACTGACAAACGGGCACCTGCACTTGATTACCTCGACGGCCAGTTGCCCACAAGTTTCACGTCTCAAAACAAAAGACAAATCAAGCAATCTACTACCATTTCGTAATTCGTGTACTGGAATTAATAAATTTGCACACACAACTTTTGCGCTTTTCATCTGTTCTTCGCTACAGTAAAAAAAAACCAACCCCGGCACAAAAGAAAACTGTCTGCCATAAACAGAAGGGGGGCAGTGCTCGCACGCCAATTTGCATTGCAAGTGGATTTCCGTCAATATCTTTCACGTACCATTCGAGACGCGGCGATTCGAGAAATTTTCCTTGGGATGATGCGTGCGAACGTGAGAGTTTGGCGACCGACGTCCCTTCCGCAACAGGGAAGCAAGCATGCAAGATGAAGATGCATGCAACAACACTTAGCACCGCAGGACCCCGTGCCCGGACTCCATCGGGAAAACCACTTTCAACACAATTCGTCGCCTTCTGCACGAAACGCACTTTCCGCGGCACAAACACTTTGCAAATCAATCAATTTGTTCACCTTTGCACTCGTCCCGCACTAACTAATTTACTTGAAATAACAACTATACAGTGTGGCGGTTGCTTTGTCACGTATTTAAATACGAACTGTAAAAGTTTTAATGGCGAAAATTTCGGAAAATTGTCTCAAGTACTTTACACATCGCGACAATAAGCAAACACACGACCGCCATTTGCGGGGAAAAGTCATAAATTCACCATTCGATGATTTAATTAATTCACCACATCGAAACGAACTGCATTACCAGCCACGTAATATGGCTGAGTGGATGCTTAGTGATCTTTTGAATTTTGACTTTCCAATAAAATGCGAAATTTTTGAGCAACACGTATCAATTTGATTTTTAAAATTTTTTGTTCTAGCATTGCAACCCGTTCCGGGCCTTCACGAAAGCATATATCAAACTTAGTAGATATACCCCGTCTTCGCTTAGAGATAAAGTACTCGTATCTCATTATTTTAAATGCATCGGCGCTCGAGAAGCTGATATGATCAGTAAAAAGATTAAAATGCTTTGCATAAAATTTTGCAATTGATTTGTGTAGCTAAAAAATAAATGTTTTTAGCAATTCCACCATTTCGAAAAGTTTATAACCAAAAATATTTCTGTTTTGAAATTTCCAAATTATCTCTTAACAAATCTCATTAAACAAGCATTGAAAACAGAAGCTAACAAAAAAAAACCTAATGACCCCAAGGCAGTTGAAATATATTTACAACAAATAGATAATATGACAATATGTTTTGTTTCTCACGTTATCATGATCACTTACTTTACATCAATATGAAAATCGTTAAAACTAATGCCGAATTGCCAGTTTGGATTCCGTGTCAGACCTTCGACCATACACGTACGATAACAGAAGTGTAAAGAATGTGTTGGAGCATGTCTCATTGATATGGAGAAACTTTTCGATAATGCTTGGTTAGATGGACTAATTTTTAAGCTCCTAAAAGACAAGTTCCCCAGATATCTTGTCGGAATGATATGTAATATGTTGTACGGGAAATCATTTTTTGAAACTGATGAGTAGAGGTAAAATGCCGGTTCCAAATCAAATTTTCCGTACAAGTTGAAAAACTGTTTTGTGTCCAGGATACTGGAAGATGTCTTGGATGGTTGCCAGGAGGAGATATGTGTCTTGGATATGTTGGCGCTTGTATTAGATAAGTATATGTGTATGCCTTAGGACAGCAGGTAGTGTATATCCATGTCGTGGATAGGTTTGAGCTCTGGATGGATAGGGCAGATTTCCGAATTAAGATATAAGTGATTGGTTTCCAGTCTCTCCTACAAAATAGGAAATTGATTCGTAATTAGGACAACAATATGTCTGAGACAGTAGGTGGGCGTCTCGAGGTTTAGTAGCCTCTAATGGTAAATAGTGAAACTATAGTCTAAGGTAGTATCATATCTTCAATTAATTGATAGCAGCGCTAGGTTAGTCAGCGTGTATTCATGATGGATTAATATGTATTGTATGTTTAAAATGAATAGGAAATATTTGGCGCTTTTAGCGGTAGATGATTATACTATTCATAATTATTTCTCTAGTGGAAGGATGTCTTATGTGGTTGTTGTTTCCAGTCGCAGATAGTTCAGTATGCGCGGATATTCTATTCCATAGTGAAAGGGTGTCTTGGATCTTTAACGTACGAGTATCTAGTCGTAGATAGTTGTGGGTATCACACAATACAATACAAGCTTCGTCACTGTATATAACTTTATTTAACTTAATAACTAACAATAATCACGTAATGGCATGTACACGGTTCCAATTGCGTGTTGCTTGCATCGAATGGCGTCATCGACTAACTATTGCTTCTCAACTCAGGCGTTGTTGTCTAATTCTCTTTTGAGCGTTGCATCATCTCTGGCGGTGAGTCCAAAATATCGAAACTTTGTAGGGGGGAGCTGCTGCGTCCCCACAGTTCTCCCTCCTGAGTCATGTCGTTCACGATATGACGTTTAGCTGGTGGATATGTGCGCGCGATGCTTAGTGGCGGTAGATTGATTGGTATCCAGAGCTTGGGCGATTGCAGCACGGTGAACCGGAATTCACAGTTCGGATGCAGTGATGTGGTCGCTGCAGCACTGGGTTGGCTAAATTCGGGGTAGCTGTTCGCATTTGGGACTTCTTCGAGGGACGCGGGCTTCTATCGCTCGGTGGAGACGTTTATTGAGCGCGCGTTTACGTCAATTTTGGATAGTACTTCTGATAATCGCTTTAGTACTTTATGTGGGCCGGTGTGATAGTCCACTCGAAGGAGGACGTGTAAGCAATTGCTTAAGTTTTTGTGGCGGAATGTTAGGGAATTACTTTGGTTGGATTTTGGCGTGGGTCGAAGTACTTACATCGTTTGACGGAGGTCATTAAAAAACTTGTGAGGACTTATTGTTTCGTTGCTGGGTATGAAAAATTCACGTGGAAGCGTAAGCGTCGTCCCGTATACCATTTCTGCCGAGGATGTGTCAATGTCTTCCTTCACTGTATTTCTAAGGCCCAACAACACTGTCGGGAGTACGTCAACCCAGGCTGAGTTCTTTTCATGGCACATGATAGCTTGTTCCAAGGATCGATGCCATCGTTCAATCGCCCCATTAGACGAGGGTTGGTATGGTGATGTTCTGGTGCGTTCGCAGCCGATGAGGTTAAATAAAGCTGTGAAAAATGACGACTCAAACTGTGTACCTTGGTCCGTCGTTACGGTCTGTGGGGCTCCAAACCGTGAAACCCAATTGTTAAAAAACGCTTTGGCGACTGATTCGGCCGTTTGATCAGAACTGCCTTGGGCCAACATGAAAATCGATCCATAATAGTGAGGACGCATTTGAATTCCTGGCAAAGAGTAAGTGGTGAAACCTTTCAGCTGGAACTGCAAAATGCTGGGGTGAATTTCTTTGATGTTGGCCTACTTAGGAGCGCTGGCGCGGGATGCAGTTTCGTGCACATCGGTGTGTATCTTTTCGCATGCAGGGCCAGACGAAACTTCGGGAAACAGCTTTGTATGTAGTGCGGCCGCTAAGGTGTGATGGCACGCATTGAATATTTTTTTTCGCAGGGAAACTGCTACGAAAGGACGAGTTCTTCCTGTCGATGTATCGCAGTATAGCTGAGATCCACCATTGAAGGCGATGAGTTTTAATTGAAGAGATGACGTGTTGTTCCTTAATAGGGCTTGGAGCTCTTCGACTGAGTTTTGATGATGTATTAATTCGTCGATTCCAATGGACATGGGCATTGATATGGTCTCGAGGCGTGGCAAGGCGTTTGCAACGCAGTTTTATTACCAGGGATGTGTCCAATGTCCGATGAGAACTGAGATATGAAGCTTAAATGGCGGAGCTGTCGAGGTGATGCCTTGGCGGGTTTTTGTGAGAATGCATAGACGAGCGGTTTGTGATCGCTTTACATTGTGAAGTTGGTGCCTTGTAGCGCGTGATGAAAATGGCAAATACTGCTGTAAATGGTTAACAGTTCGCGGTCATACGCGCTGTATCTTTTTTGGGGGGTGTTAGTTTTCTTTGGTAGAAAGCCAATGGGAGCCATTGGTCATTTTGGCATTGTTCTAGGACGGCTCCAATAGCGTTGTCAGATGCGTCTGACACCAGCCTCGTAGGTTTTCCTTGCTGATAGTGCACGAGTAAAGCTGCATCTGCCAAACAGTTCTTGCAGTCCCCGAATACTTTCTCGATTCCTGGGGTCCATTGAACCGGTCGCTTATCATTGTTTTTAGTCTGCAACAAAATTTTATGTAGAGGGGCTTGAATTTGCGCTGCTTTTTTTACGAAACGTCGATAGAAGTTTAATGTTCCCAAAAACCTTCAAAGTTGTAGTACGTTGACGTGTTTTGGGTATGTGCGGATTGCGGTTACTCGCGACGGGGGTGGTGAGATTCCTTTCTCGTTTATGATACAGGTATGTCCTAGATACTCGATGCTTGGTACGCCAAAAACACACTTTTCAGGATTTAAAACGATTCCGTACTTGCTTAATCTTTCGAAAATTATGCGAAGATGTTGTTAGTGTTGCTCTTGTGAGTCAGACGCGACAAAAATGTTATCTACATAGCACGTGCAAAGCTCGAGACTTCTTAAAACTTCATCCATGTCTTTGGAAAGACTGTGCCCGTTTCTCAACCCGAAAGTCATTGCTGTAAATTCATATAATCCAAATGGCGTTGTTACGACAGTTTTCGGGACGTCTTCTTCGGTGATGGCGATTTGGTGAAACGCTTTCAATAAATCCACTTTTGAGAAGATTACCTTGTTAGCTTCGATAGCAGTGAAATCTTCGATGTTCCGTATTGGGTACCGATCGGATTGAATTTTGAGTTCAACCGGCGATAATCGCCGCATGGGCGCCACTTGCCACCCTTCTTTTGTTCTAAGTGGAGTGGACTGCCCCATGGGCTACTGGAAGGGCAACAAAACCCTTTTCTGATTAAGCAGTCGAATTCAGACTTTGCTATTTTTAACTTCTCGGGAGTAAGCCTACGTGGACGATCGGCTACAGGTGGTCCAGCAGTGACTATTTGTAATGTGACGCCTACGCCCGGGAATCGGAGTGATTCCGATCCCGAACCCTGGCACCCGGCCAGATATGTATGACTTCGAAGTGCAAGCAGACGTCATCTTTCGTGCAGCTATCATTGCGCCGAAAATATTTTTCTTCAAATATTTATATTTGTGGAGAAATATTTTCTGTCAATGTGATGCATTTTTGCTTGAAGAAGAGATCATTTACCAAAAATGGTACAACAGAGGAGTCATTAGGCGTTGGTATGAGGTTCTTACCTAACTTTGTAATCTGTTTTCATACGAGTAAGCTCAGAGCCTAGTTTAAATGCAATCATATACTCTTTAAGCACTTAAACACCATCATAATCTGTAAGTCTATATAAATGGAAGAACTATCGTTTTTGCCCGTCACAACGGCTGTCCTCAACAATTGCCTACAACTATATCACACTTATTAGCAACAAACGCGTCCGAATTGGTTGTAATGCTCAAGATACACCGCGTAGCCGTAGGAGGGCATACAACCGAGTATATGAACATTAAGCGGTCCCTCATGTTGCACCCAATGCTTCACCACTCTTGCAAGTGCACGGAGGCGTCCATGGAAAAAAATTAATCAGATGACCAGAAGTTGTTGATATGCAGTAGCAAGACGAAATGATGCAAAAAGTGTCTTGTGTTTGTCCCCGCCCGGCTACAAAATAACCAGCAGGCAATAAATAAATGAGACGTGCTTTCAATAATCAAACAAGCTTCGATTAAAAACGTTCCGTGCCGCCATTATGCCAGCGGCCGTCATTTAACACTAAGCCGCCAAAATGCATTCCTTGAGGTACCCCATAAGAAATCATTGGGAGAAATCGTGTTTAACCGCGCAATGATGGACAAATTGGTGATTCGATGAAATGTCGTTCTGATTAGGATAATTTATCTAATTATTTAGATTCATGCTTAATAGAACAGAAATCTGAATCAACTTGTAATTGATAAATATAACATTATTAGTGGAGTGTAGTAAAACACTGATACATTTCGAAGCATATCTATCTGGCAATGCCTCCCACAGTTGCCATCCAAACGTCAAAAAGGTAGAGAAGGTGTTCGCGGTTAACTGTCCGTTCACAAAACCAATAAAGAAAAACTAGAAAAGAGCACTATATTACCATAAGTCCCTAGAGGATATTAATCGATACATCGGTGGCTTGTGCTAATA
Organism: Odontomyia ornata; assembly: GCA_963969285.1. Lineage (NCBI taxonomy): Eukaryota > Metazoa > Arthropoda > Insecta > Diptera > Stratiomyidae > Odontomyia > Odontomyia ornata. The sequence goes on along the minus strand of OZ017741.1, from coordinate 182,277,012 downwards.
AGCCATAGCCAATACAAGCCTAACGAAGGTTAGGTAGAGAAGGTGTTCGCGGCTAATTGTCCGTTGAGGAGAAGTCTCGCGAGGATTAGCGGATTAGCGGTAAGTCCGAAGAAAATTAGCGTGGCGTGAATAGATAACGAATACAAATTTATCAACAGGAGGAAATGCTCCACGTAAACAATTGGCAACAAAAGCAGCGCGTAAAAGTGCGCCATCGACAGGAGGTGTAAAGAAACCACATCGTTATCGTCCCGGTACGGTTGCTCTTCGAGAGATTCGTCGTTACCAGAAGTCCACAGAATTGTTGATCCGTAAATTACCGTTCCAACGTTTGGTTCGTGAAATTGCGCAAGATTTCAAAACTGATCTTCGTTTCCAATCAGCTGTTTGGCTGGGATCCATCGGCAAACAATTTGCATCATTTGGATCATCATTCAATTCCACATCAACATAATAGACCTGGCATTGCGGTCTATATTTAAGGATTTGGACAAAAGGAGTGAAGGTAAAGCGATCTCGAGGTATGTAGGTTTTGTTGTTCTTGGCTATAACCAAAAGAACGAGGGAATCAGGATCAGATCTAGGCCGGCTCCTAGATTTGTGTTGGATAGTGTACCTGGGAGTTGAAATGGTTTGGGGGCAATAATAAGAGCTTTGATTCGTCGGGGCAAAATAAACAGATAACATTTGATTCGAAATTGTTGCGAATTTTAGTATAATCAATTTATTGTAAGAACGCGAGGGGTTCGTGGGGAGAGCATGCTAATAAAGACTTAAAGTTCACTCGTGGCAAATCTTTCCGGCACGAAAAGACGAAGAAGAAACGAGGAAGCTATAGGGGCGGACAAATTGATGTCAGTGTTAACTCTATCAAATTTGAAGATTGATTTCAAAGACTAAATATAGAGCTTTTAAAAAAACAAACCCTTTTAATTAATAATCGTATTTTGTCTTATGATTTTATATAGATTTCATTTTCATACTTTTTAAAGTACAGTACAATAAGTAATATAGTAGTTTCAGAATTGACCTCAGTTTCTACCAACGTTTTTTTATATGCAAATGCCTTCAATGGACCGTTCGCAGTGTTAAATTGTCAGAAAATATTTAATATTATTTTATATTTCTTTTTCCCATAAATCCTTTACTCTTGGATTATTGGTAATACTGATGCCGATCTTATAATATTCACAGTTTTGCTAGTTGTAACTTAATGAGAGTTATTTACAAAAGATTCTAATCTGAAGTCAGTACAGTTTCTTTTCGTTCTATTTGACGTTGATAAATTAATGTTTAAGTATCATTACTTTTAGTTTTAATATACTTCTAGACTTGATGTGCTGTAGTTTTGAGCTCAAACTACATACTCGTACATAGCATGAATGTGAATTTTACACACATTATCGAATGTGAATGATATGTAAAAAGTTAAAAACACTCTAAGGACACTAAAAAAAAAAGAAAAATAAATCAATAAGAAATGTACAATAAATGATCTTACTACTAAAAAAAAGTAACATGACTTGAGGATCGAAAAAAATAATATCTTCCATAAATGTGCAATTATTGTCAAAGAGCATCGGAAACTAATATGTTTGCCAAGTTTTTATATCTATACTAAATACAATATATTAGCAGCTGCAGAAAATAAAGCACAACCAGAAGAATGTTTAACAAATTTTAGCCAAATTTTGATGTTTATATTAATAAGTGTATTTGAACAATTTTCTAAACGAGTACAACATTTGCAACATTGTAAACGATTGATAAAGAAAGAAGTAATCGCAAGTGCCGTTTCGTTAGCTACTTTTCTAACTAGATCTAGAGTGTTTTGATAGGAGTTATATTATTGTTATCAATTTCTTATAATGTCATTGAATTTGTGAATGCTTGAACTGTTGCGTTTAGATAATTTCCTTATTTTCGTTTTAATTCATAAAATTTAAAACACCGAAAGTGCTTCGGTCTTGTAAATAACTTTGATATTTTGGCTTTTAAGAGCAACTATGCAAATGCTATTTAATAAGAGAACAATTGATAACGATGAAAACTATGTTCAGTGGGTGCCAAAATTTCTCAAAAAAAATGTTTTGTATAAAATCATTAAAAAAGCTAACAATTTGACCCTATAGGTATGCTAAGATATTCAAAACTTTATTGCAACGTTGAATATACTATTGAAATCGACTATTTTTGCTTATTATTAGTGATACTTTCGTTTATTAAAAAGCATAATGATAGCGCACCGCGTCCTCGACCATTGTTTTGCCAATTGTATTAAAATTTATTAAAAACATAAGGAATTCGTATGAAAAAAAAAAAGAGAGGAGCTCATAGTTTGCTAATAATTCTAAAACTGTTAATTCTCATTAATTATTTGTAATGTGACGCCTACGCCCGGGAATCGAAGTGATTCCGATCCCGAACCCTGGCAACCGGCCAGATATGTATGACTTCGAAGTGCAAGCGGACTTCATCTTTCGTGCGGATATTATTGCGCAGAAAATATTTTTTTTTTAAATATTTATATCTGTGGAGAAGTATTTTCTGTCAATGGGATCCGTTGAAATTAAACACCGATACATTTCGAAGCATATCTATCTGGCAATGCCTCCCACAGTTGCCATCAAAACATCGAATAGATAGAAAAGTGGAAACTGGTTGGAAGTGTCATTCTGGATATAACCTTCAGAGTGTCGGCATTCTTTGGTAGTGAGATGTTGTTTTGTGTTACAGTTAAGCTTAATGGGATTCCGTTTTTTTTCAGTGTATATGACCTTATGATCACTACCATCTAGATTCGCACTTTCAATCGAATAATATATTCCTGATTGATCATCTGCCCAATATATCCTACGCGAGTACTGATCAACAACAATTCCATGTGACTTTCATCGAACGCAATTGCAGTTATTTCGTCGAATGGATGTGCAGCCGATGTAAGCTCCGACCATTTTTCGTCAGAGAATAAGATTTTATTTTTCGTTGTTACGGCAAATTCCCATGACATAACAGGACTCGCAGTAAGACCACATAATGAACAAGCTAAGGAAGAAAATACTAAATGATAATGCAACGGAGAAATTTAAATCCATTTATTAGATGTTAGTGATGAAATGAAAGAAAGCGAGGGATCGCAAATACTTTTTATACATACTATTTCCATATTAAACATTCAAGAAAAGATTGTGACTGTATAGAATGAAGAAAGTGTTTATCTCTCTGCACTGCGACCGCAATGACCTCGTGTACGCGAGATAGCCTGCGATGTTTCTAAACCCATGTCTGCGGAGAGAGGAACGCTTTGCTGAGGCGCACTTTAATCAGTTCTATGATCCGACCAATATCGACCCATTCGCATAAAAAGCTAAAATCCAACGTGCTGCAACTGAATATCTCAAATATGTCCAATTAAATACATTTCTCTTCCGAAAGGCTGGTATCTTGTTTAGAATGTGTCATATTTTTAACGTAAGAAATCTACAAGCGAATGTCTTTAAATTCGCCCTAGTATGCTAGGAAAGCTTTTGGCCCGTAAAATTGTGCAAAAAGCTGCAATCTGGCCTCACTACACAAAAAAGAATGATGATCTTGTGCAATTTCTCATGTGTGCTGCTCTACGATTATACATCGCACATCTTTCTGTAACACATTGAGACAGGCTTACTGCTTGGAAGCACTAAAGTTCTATTTACCAAAGTTTACTAAACGGCATTTTAACCATTTTAAATTTATAAGTATTCTGAACAATATTAAATAAAAAATTTGATGTGCTATCCCTCTGGAAACAATCGCATTATGAATTCCTTAAAATCAATATAAATATTTATTTTTAATGTGCTGAAAGGAAATTTCAGATGCTAAAACACATCCAACAACTTACTAAGTTTAACAAGAAATAGTTTCACCTTTTAAATTGGCTCTAGAAAGGTATAAAAAGAATATAGATAATAATTATTAGTACATTATTCTTTCAGTATTCAATAGACCCATATTTATACGGCTCATTTGTTTGTAATTATATTTCTAAATAAGGTAAAATATGCTTCATACGTGCTTTTTGTAGCTTATACATTCATATACTAGCGCAACCCAGTAACATTTAACGATAGTATGCATATAATGTTATAGGATTGGTTTCACATAAAAACCATATTAAATAAACATATCAAATCCCCAAATTTGATCACATCAAATATGTTCAATGAGGAAAGTAGTTCTCGAGTGCCTCAAAACAGTTGATTTGTGTTCTTGAAATAAAACAACTTTTAAAAAATTTAGGAAATAATCCTAAATCCAGTTGAAATAAAGTTTACAATAATATCAAAATTATATTTCCGAAATGATAGATATTGCTCTTCTAAATAAGTGGAAAAGAAAAACTGAGGTCCAATTATAATAGATTGAGTTTTAAACAATTATTAAAAAAATTCTTCAATAAATAAAAAAGAACCAAACAACTTTCACTTGCTGTCTAAACTACAGAAAAATATTTTTCTCTTGATTTTCACTGAAGATTGTAGTAAAGATGAAAATCCAAAAATAAGTATAAAATTTTCAACATTGTATTGCAGAAAACAGATATTAATACTTTAAAAATTCACATAATGCATGATTTTTGTGAATGAAAATTTTCAAATTATTTTTTTCTTTAATTTTCAATCGTACATGTTTAAATTCGATCACACCTAGAAATCATTTTTGGGTAAATACTCGTATTTGGACCAGAAGCCGTAAAATAAGAAAATTATAGATGTCATAATCAGCATATCCTAATCGAATGTATTCTATTTTAACCCATTAATAATTTTTATGAACTGAAGAAATGTTAGAGTATGAAGTGGTGCAAACCCATTTATGGAAAGAATCTTATGAACAATAAATATTAAGTGTAGATGTTAATGCAACGAAAACTATACAGCAGAATGTAATTAACTGAACTTGTAATGTCGACAATAATAAGCATTAGAAATTTACATAGAAAGTATAATACTTATTTTTAATTGTAGAAAAACAAACATGCTGAAACTATAATCAATACTCTAATTTTTTTCTTTCCAACAATAAATATAACAATCAAATAAAAAGAGGAAATAAAATGACATTAATTAGGTATTTAAACGTTTGATTATAGTCTCCTAATGTTAGATGAAATTATATGATAACTTTTGAGATTAATATTTATTTTTTTAGTATCCAATAGTAATCATTTGTAAGTCAAAGAAAATTTCCGCTATTAAAATATTTGAATCTAAATAATTGAAAAATTTTTAAACCTTTTGAACTATTTCATTATATTTTTTACCATATATCAATTATCTTGTTAATTTATATTATTAAAATTGTTAACTTTGCGCTCTTCAATAAGATTTTCGATGTAAAGTCGCTTATAAAAAGAAAAAAATTTATTGGGACTCCTCAAGACAATACTGCTTTGAAATTAATTTGCCTATGAGTAACTATAACTATATTAATCACACTATGAGATTACATGAAGTTGAAATACATTAAATAATAACCTTAGATGAATTTAAATAAGAATAAAAAACTATTAACATTGGTGTGTAATGCTGACGTACATGAAAATATTCAAATAAGACAGTAAGGAATCAAAAGGAAAATATTACGTTTCTTGAGTCTAGATAAATACCTAAAAACATAAGCTTAGTCTTTTCTATAGGTTGAGATTATCAAGTTGCACGTTAATAGCCCATAATTATTATAAAAAATTTGAAGACTTGAAAAATTAAAATGAATTGCTAACCTTAAAAACGACTTTCCTTTTCAGTGGTTCTTCTTTTTCAGCGGGAAAGAAAGTGCAGGGAAGGTATGCCGTCGCGAGGGTAGGGTTTAGAAAAATCCGCTGAGGTCGGTTTCGCGTCGTGCGCGGTACGCGGTACCTTAGTTGTTTTTTGGTTTTTCCTTAACGTAGCATTCGTCGGGTTGAGTTAACGTAGTATACTTTTCGGTACCGCGTCGGGAATTCGGGAACGCGAAATAAAAATTAGATTGTGTTCTTTTTGACTGGTTATGAGAAGAAATACGGAGTAACGTAGAATAGGTTTCCTCTCCGTATGGTTTTGTTTGTAACGCGTTTGAAAACGGGCGTGTATAGGTGGCTGAATTATGTAAATGAGCGTAACCCGCGACCGAAATCCTCTCCGAACTAGCTGGCCGACAAGCAGCCACCGCGTGAATGGGTTACGGTGCACGGATTGGTTGACCGGTTGGTACCATCCGTTGGCACTACTCAGACTTAACGTCTAGAACCGATGAGAGGTCGGTTCCGCGTTCGGACCTAAAAAGGTGAAAATCATTACATATTGTAAATGAAATATCTGAAAAGTAAAGATGAATTACTAAAGAAGCCATTAGCCTTTCCGTTCCGCATGCTCTTTCTTTTGCAGCGGAAGTGATGACCGAGGGTAAGTATATCTTGAAGAGGGTTAGGTTTTCATAATCTGCGGATGATTGATTTCTAGTCGGTTACGGTCCGCGGTACCCTTGTTTGCGCTCGTTTTTTTTATTAGAGTAGGTTATTTTGGACTTGAGGTAGTTTAGTTTATTTTCTGGTACCGCGTCGGTGATTCGGTAACGCGCCTATGGTGATTCTGTAGTGTTTTGATTTGAGATCTGTGGAGAGATCACATCCAGAACTAACGTAACGTAGGTTTCCTGTTCTGGATGAGTAGTTGTTGACGCGTTTTTAAATCGGGCATGTGAATCGGTGGCTGAGTTACGTAACTCGGACTTAGTCTGCTCGCGTAAGACCCGCGACCGAAACTCCTCTCCGAACTAGCTAGCCTACAAGCAGCCACCACGGAGTAGACTAAGGTTGACCGGACTTGTTGACCTGAAGGGTACACTCCGTTGTCATTTCCAAGACTGCACGTCTCGAACCGATGAGAGGTCGGTTCTGATTGCGATCGAACGAGACGGAGGTAGGAAACCGTTACATATTCGGTGCTGAACTTCATGAGTTGTGACTTTGCGCGTTTGGCATGAGTTCGTGATTTCCGGAAACTCTCTTAATGATGCGTGGAATACCGAATTTTTATTCACAGTGAACACCGTTACGCAGCTAGATTGGCTTATTTATCCTTTTGTTGATTGTCCAGCAGGATCGAGGAGTTTTTTGTTTTTAAAGTCTACAATTATCCCAAAATGCTTGAGAAAATCGGCGCCTAGTATTGGCCGAGACACGGCTGCTAAGTGAAATTTCCAAGTCAGTGGTTTAGGTAGTCCCAGTGACAGCGTTATGCTCTTCGTCCCGTATGTGCATATCGCACTGCCGTTTGCTGTGAATAATTTGTAGCTTGACGCGTATTTTCGATCTGGCGTGGGGAACTTCGGAATGACTGAAACGTCAGTCCCGGTCTTGACTAAAAATTTTAATCCGCTACTTATATCGCGCACTAGCAGGCGGTTTGTCACTACGTCACTGATGCCCACCTGATTCATCAGCGACGGCATTCGTTTCCTTTCTTCTCTCGAAAGGAGCAGGGTGGTCGACATTGTCTGGCTGCCATGCCGAAACGGTGATGGAAATAACATGTTGTTGTTTCGGATTTTCGCGGAGATTTCTTTGATCCTACAGTTGCGCTTTACTGATTTGCTTGCGTGTACTTACATTCGGGATTACTGACGTTGACGGGCTGGACATGAGTTTGATGTAACGTTCTTTAGATTCCATTTCGTATGCCGTCATGATGCATTTCTACCCGTCACCTTGGGTTTATTTCTGAAATAATGTTGTCATTGAAACTATCAAAAATCCAATCAGCTGCTTGTGTCAATTTGCTTAATGTTGGGGTGTCCGACGTGGCCACTATTGAGCGCACTCCTGATGGAAGACTTTCGAGCCACATTTGAGCCAGGACTCCTTCGGATATGTTTACCCTAGCTACGTTTTGCATGCGGCGAAGGAGTTGCGAAGGGTATTGATCACCTAGTTCGAACCCGTGCAATAGTTCACGCGTGCTCTACGTTTCCAACATGCCGTAACACGACAGCAGTTGTGTTTTGAGGTTGGCATATTTATGACTTCCTGGTGGTGACTCGATGCGCGAGCACGGAAACGTCAAGTTCCGCTATCACCCTGTCGGAGCGATAAGCATCGTCTTTAATTTTGTTTGCGTGAAATTGTACTTCGATGCGTGCGAACAATAAAGCCGGTTGAATTTGCCAAAATGGATGTAATTTCACAGCCACCATAGTATGCAACTCCGTCAGTGCACTTTGCACTTTTTTCCGCACTATGAACATCATGAATTTGTTCTGTTGCCATTGCACGAGACGTTAGGGTCACCAATTGTGGGTATCACACAATACAATACAAGTGTATATAACTTTATTTAACTTAATAACTAACAATAATCACGTATCGGTATGTACACGGTCGGAATTGCGTGTTGCTCGCATCAAATGACGTTATCGGCTAACTGTTGCTTCTCAACTCCTGCGTTGTCGTCTAATTCTCTTTTGAGCATTGCATCATCTCTGGCGGTGAGTCCATAACATCGAAGCCTTGTCGCTGCGAGCTGCTGCGTCCCCACATAGTATTTTATCCATGTTCGTTTTAGCCTATAGGGGATCCGTGTCTTGGATTGGTAGCTTGAAGTATTAGAGTACCTGATCGATTAGGGAAGCTCTGTGGATAGGTGGCGTTCCGGGCTGACGGTTTGCTAGCTGTAGGGCTACAAGACCTGCAGAATAGTGGACAAGCGGCGTAGCGTGTGCCACTTAATGGAGGTTTTTGGGTTGAACGATTTGCTTGATCGGATTAGGCTTGCAGAATGTTTTTATGGTGCTAGTGGACACGTTGTCACGACGGCACTACTAAAGGTTGTATTAACATTATGGATGGGCAATCAATTTGGCTGTCAGCAGGTGTTTTAAGGCATGGAAATTCACTTTGTGGGTGCTTGCTTAAGGTACGCGTTGCTTATCGAAATGTGTCTGCGCTCGGATGGACGGCATTGTAGGCGAGTAGACATGATGCGCGTTGCTTGTTGGAAGATGAAATTTAGGGTATAGATTTCCACGGCAGCGAATACAGTAAGGTCATTGTCTTTATATACATAGTTCAGTCACGATGAACGATTGCTGGGATTTGAGCATTTCGAGCGAAAGTTTCTATAGGCCAATGTGTCCTCGATCAATATACGCCGCTTTAGCGAGCTGCGACGCATCGTTGGCTAATGATTATTTTTGCCTAGGAAGGTATTGAATTTTCCCATCGCAAATTGCAACCTTGAAAATGTAAAGCAAATGGTAGGATATTTCGCAGGTTCTATTTATGAAAATAAAAAATGCAATATGAATGTTAAATGAATGAACTAACTACTCGTATAATATTATATTGTAACTTGAATTTAGTGTAACATAATTTACATTGCGTGATTTTTAGACAAGACAGATGCTTGTGAATTAGAAAAAATTATTCTATGCAAGTAAGATAACCAATCCATTTAATAATTTAATCTTTTATAAATTAACTTGGAAAAGTATTTTCTAGGACTCAAATGAACTTGATATTATCAATGACCCCTAAACTTGAATATGAAACTTCTAAATTGGCATATGTTGTGTGAGAAATCGAAGTGTTAAAGAGGAGGCAACTGGTTTAGGAAGGTAGTTGAATAATAGCCGATTTATTCTTAAAGACTCCTAGATGTTGAAAAGACCTTGTTTTATCATCGTCTTTACAATGATGATCATTCACATTTCCGTAACACCAATTCGAAAATTTTTGGATTTTCACTGATGTATTATTCCTATTGATGGAACACTAATCTCCATGTTTAATAGCTGTTTGTAGAGGGGTAAAGAATTGTTATTCATTGTAAGGTATACTGTAAGAAAATTGTTTTATCAGCCATGATGATGTTGTCTCAACTTCTTTGCAAAGTAAAGTACAGCGGAGTTGTTCCGCGCGAATATGAGTTTGAGCTATTATTGTCTAAATTTTAACGTAATATTCGACCAAGCGGAAACAATTGGGCTAAATTTCGAGCTGCTGTAGAATTTGCCATCCTTCTTCAATGTTACAGTGCTAATATTATATAATGTATCATGTCATGGTATTCATTTTGTTTTGTTCATTATACGTTACTAAATTTTACCTTACCTGCTGTTTGGTGTTAGTATAGTTTACTCCTATTCGTTAGTTAAAAAAGATAGTTAAAATATGTTTTTGTAGTTTATTGCTAGATGACGTTCAATTCTTTTGACTCCAGCAGCCAAGGAAAGAAGTAAACTTGTTAATAATTACAGACTATTTTATTGTTTCACTTGTTCATTTATTTCATACGTTTGTATACGCATATTCAAACTTTGTTTCTAATTTAATAAAGAATAAAGTTGTTGTCATTTTCATTGAAACAACTATCGATTGGGTTCATTGCATTTTTTGTGTTTAATCACGACTATTGGACACCAACGCAACAGGGAAAAAAATTCCGTTGGCACCACCAGCCGGAAAGGCAAATTTCTCGTAGGTAGCCTTAGTTTTAGAAGCAAATAATCATGTTATTGGCCACCACTTTGAAAGTCAAACACTGTTTAAAAGAACATTTCAGTTGCTACTAAAATAGCAAATTGCGCTTACTTTTTGAACTTTGGGGGCCGCAATTTTGAATTCATGCACAATATATAGGATTATTTTAAAATATATATGTCTTAGAGTCTCATCAATCAATGCGCAGAATCTTGTTCAAATCGAAATTTGACTTTAGACAGGGAAAATGGCAACTGAAAATATAAAGTTTAAAATTTTCGACTTATGTATTTTATATCAGATTTTAATAATTTTTTGCAGAAATAAAGAACTGAACAGAACAGTTGGAAAACGTGGCCGCTAAAGGGCCACTAAAATCGGAAAATATCGCACATTTTGAAAACCGCCATTTTGAAACTTGCAAATGGATGATCACAGAAATTACAAAATATGATAATTTCCTACTTGAAAATCTAGTTTCGCACAAATCGATAAAAGATTGCCTTCGAAATTTCGCCGGCATTTTGTTTTTTCATACTTGACCTGAAATTTTTTTTTCACTGTTCCTTAGACAGTCATAGATTTTACTAAATCGCAGAATTTCATTGAAATCGGTTGAAAGCTTTGGTTAAAACTACAATAACAAATTTTTGCACGTTTTTCGACCTATTTGCAGGCGCCATTTTATTTCAGACGGTTTGACTTTCTATTTCTTGTGAGATTTATCACGAATGTCATTGAACCTTTGTACCAAATTTTGTCAAAATCGGAACTATACTTTAGTCAGAACCAAAATCTCGATTTTTCGTCTAAAATGGCCGCCATTTTGTTTTGGCTCAGGGGATTTAGCTAGTTAACGAATTTAGCTGAGATATTTACTTAACACACCTTTCCTGAAAATTGAAACAAAATTACAAACTCTAGCATGGTCAAAAGTTCCTATATAACTGAGATCTTAAGGGACTTTGGATCTTTTATTACTTATAGAGGCTTTTCATTACAAAATAGGCAGGTTTAAAATGACAATTATCTTATTAATAGAAGTTCCCGCTAAAAGAGGTCGAAAGGTACCGTTTTTCATTTATAGACTAGTTCATCATGGTCCATACGAACATAATCCTCAAAATTCAGCTGCTGGTCATTTCCGTAGCTACAACAAGAGGCAATAATCTGGATATATTCTGCGAATTTTTCACAATTTTCTATCTCCTCTTGAAAGCCCTCAGCCTCAGGGTTTTCTGGCATCTTGAAGCAATTACTAATGGTGAATTTGCTTACAGAAAACCAAGCTTTTTTGCAGATATCTAAGCTTGGAGGATGATGATTTCAGAAGTTTTATTCTCTCTAGAGATTTGAGAACATATTGCACGACTTCTTTTCTATAGTAAACTTTAAAGTTGTTGATAATACCTTGATCCATTGGCTCTAATTTACTTATAGTACTGGCAGGTAACTATAATAATTTAACGTAGTAAAATTTGCCGGATTATTATGAGCTGTGCAATTGTCGACAAACAAAACATTTTTCTCTTTTGGGCCTTCATATTAACGTTGACTTTTTTCAACCAACCGAATATACCACCAGTCATCCAGGCCTTTCTATTGTTTTGATAACTAACTGGCCAAGTTCTGATACCCTTGAAGCATCTGGGAATTTTTGATTTCCCAATCAAGAGAAGTGGTAGTTTTCCAGTTCCGGACATGTTTGCCATGATCCGATCTTTGCTTAAGTTACCACGACGGCAAGGCTGGCTTTTGAATGTGAAGGTTTGTCAAGAAAGACACTTAAAGAAAAAGCCCGCTTCATCGGCATGGAAGATATTATCGGGAGAATAATCACGCCATAAAGCTGAAAGGTCGCAAATTCCTGGGCGTTCACTTTAATAATTGAGCTGCTTATTGGAATGTTTTTATTCCATACCTGCATTATCCATATCGAGAGACATTTTTCAAGTTCAAGATGCTCTGCTGATTGTGTTTGTTTTAGTTTTTCTTTTCCGTCAATACGCTGGGAACGAATTGTCTCTTTATTTTGAATAAGTCTATAAAGGGTTGACTTTAATAAATTAAACTCCATACACAGTTCTTTGCGGGACTTTCCACTTTCATAATTCAATAAAATTTTAAATTTATCCGCAGCTGTTAACGAATTGCATTTATGTTTCGACATTTTTCCACTTGTATTCACAGTACAAAGTCTCAGAAAATACTGAAAAACGAAGCATGTGCAAATGGAATTCAAATGTTTGTAAACAAATGTGTTGGGACCTGTCTAAACCTGGCAAGTTGTCTTACTTTTATAGGCTATTGAACTACAAAGTCCTAATTATAGAGGTAAATATTGAAAATATCGATGAAACCAAACCTCAATTAAAGAGGTTTGAAAATTCCAAGTAACAGAGGTACTTCAAAGCAAAAGTTTCGGGACATCATTTTAATTATCAATAGGAGAGGTTTCTCATATTTCCAGGACCCACTTAACAAGGTTTCACTGTATTTGGAAAAACAAAAAAAAAATTCTCAATATGCTTGATAATATATTTTGTTTAATTATTGCTCCAAAGAATAAATTTATACTTTGTAGTTTTTACGTTACGCATGGATAGTCTGAAGAAGGCACACATTGTTGCATTGGAGCGTAAAATATTGTGGTCCCCTGACATGTATATGTTTGGTTCTTCAGGACAAAATTGTTATAAAAGCAGTACACATATCTGAAAAGCAACAGAGTATCGACATCGATAAATTTCCGTATCTATGAATTATCCTTACTGTTTACAGTTCGTACTTCCCGGCAATGGAAATCGTCCTGGGCCACTGCAAACACCAGGTGCAGGTGTAGTAGTTGCTGGTTGACAATCTGCAGCAAGCTGAATGATCAAGGAATAGAGTGCTTTGAATAGAAAGAACATTATTAGTCTTTGGAAGTACGACTTTACTCACCTGCGTAGGATCCACACAAAAATTTGGCGGATCACTGTTACTACAAACCAAATTTGATGGGCAGTTGCCATATACTGTAGTAGGACTTGAGGATCCAAAACAAAATGCGTAAGTTGTTGAATTCACACAAGCGAATTTTAAATCGGCTCCACATACCCCACATTCCGAAATGCATGCAGGGGTAGCGCTAGCGCTTGACAAACAAACCGCAGAATCGTCAACACAAACTGTATTTGTTGGGCAGTATGTAACATCGCCAGATGGTACACCTAAATAAAAAATTAAAAAAAAATTGATTTGACGAAAATTGATTCCTGTTAAGTGTTGATAACAAACGCAGTAACAATTGGTCAAATATGAAGCAATCAATGCTGGAACTTGTACTAGCATATTACGAGTATATGCACATCATAGGATAAATTGGAAAAATAATATTCGAAAGATACTAGATTTAGATTTCCTGTGGAACGTGCTTAAATGAAAAAAATCACTCACCATTATAACATACTTTAAATCCTGTTCTTGATACACACGCTACAGAATTTGAACTCAAACATGTACCACATTGCGACCAAACATATTGCACGCACGATAAAAGTACCAGCAACGTCTGAAACGAAAGGAATTATGAGTTAACCGAAAATTTGATCGCTAGCACTTACCGTTGGAATCGACCTCGACGCACTCATGGTAGCCATTTATCTTGTCTGATCGCCATAATTTCGTTGCAACACTTTTATATGGAGCAAGATTTCTTATCCAAAGTTTACATATTAGATCATACAGAGCGACCGCCTTTCAAGTGAAATTAATTTTAAATAGTGATAGTAGAAGTTAAATATTTATTTTTAATGCAAATGGGAAATTTTGATTTCAAATATGTTTTTCTTTGAATAATTTTTCTATTTTGGTGTTGAACTGCTACAGTATTAGTATTTTCTAATTTGCATATACTAGTAAGAAAAATTGAATGAGAAGTTTATCTAAATTCGAGTAAAGAAATGCAAAATTTATTGTTATATACTCGTATGTAGGATAAAATCTGTTATGATACCCTATGGACTGAATTTCAATACGTAGTTCAAAAAAAAATATTCCGTGTGTATTGCTTAATTATTAAACTTTGTGATTCGTTTTCCGATTTAAATTTTTTATTAAATACGTCAAATAAAATTTGTTAATTGTGGATAAGATGGACATTTCCACAATGTCCAAAGTCAAACTGATGGCTAATGGATCGATTGAAAGCAGACCAAGTTGTCGGAAAACAAATTCACAAAGTTCGTATTGAACTTAAACTACGCAGCGAATCTAAAAATTAAAAAATAAATACAGCCAAATTGTGTTTGGAAGATAAATAAAAATTTTCATTCCTTGAATACTAAACTGTCGTCTGAAGCCAAGTATCGAGGATCACTTGGAGTTCAGTTGCTGATCCAGGACATCCGGGTTTATCAAACCACGAATGATGACGCACAGAGTTACGATCGCGAATCATTCGATGTCTACCACAAAGTCATGTAATCAAGCCAAGTGTAAATTGCTCTTCTTTAGTTCTTCAGAAAAACCGCTACCGCATGCTAGGCGACTTGTCGAAATTTTCTTGCTTTTTCCCCATCGATAAATCTTGCGTCTCTTCTATTTCCGACCGTCAAATGTCAAGTTCGCGCGAAGAGATTCATCATTCAGCGCTCGTGTCTTCAATGACACCTAACCTTAAGGTGAGATTACGCTAGCAACCGAATGGCAGATCTCTTCCCGAGATCACGCAGTCATGGTAGTACAAAGTTGTTATGGTTGGAGATTTTCGTACCACGCAGAGAACACGGGACGGGTCTACGATAAGCACGCTTCATTTTGGTCCCAGCCAATTCTACTTTAAACATATCCCACAAATCGGGAAGAGAAGTACGTAGTGGATGAATCTGGACTTCAGGTCGAGAATATGTATATTGCACTTCCTTCAACCCACAAATGTGAGAAAAAACGCCTGTTTCTTGGGATATTGTCGAAGTACCGATGATTCATTCCAACTTACATGACGCTAGTTGCCCCTTTAGCAAATTAGTGTTAATTACAATAATAGTTGTAAAGTAGCTCTTACATGGTTTGGAATGATTCTGCCGGAGGCACTTATTTTATATGATCGGAATTTTCTTTGGTGTTTAACGCCCAGAGAAAACGTTGGATTATGCGGAGCGATTGGTATGTTACGTGAGCCGTGAGCTTACCGAAAAAGAGTGCTTAGCGGCTCTATGTGAGGTAGGGAAGCTTAGGCCATACTTGCGAGGAATTGCGCTTTACGGTAATCAGAGATCATCATTCTTTAATGGAGCTCAACAGTTTTCGTGATTGAATTGCTGAGTGGTAGGATACAACAATTTGACAACAACACACATAGAAAAGGTAAGCAAAACGTAGTCCTTGAAAAACTAAGCCTAAATATTTTTATTTTATTTCGCTGGTCAGACCCAATATAGACAGGGCTGAGCAGTTAACGGTTACAGTGACATAGTTTTAACCCCAGGACGACTCATATACCCGAGAAAAATAATAAGCTGACACTACACCCAATACGTAGTCGAGGTCAGCTCTCTGCATCGTAAGAAGGGACCGGTCAGGCTGTAAACATACGTGCAAAAATTATTTGAATTCTCAATTATTTGAATTTTCCGTATTTTGCGCTTACTAAAATAAATTTTCAGATTTTATTGTTTCTTCAACGTCGGGGAAAAAATGAAGTCTGAAAATCTATTTCATACGTGAAAAGTAAAAAGATCTCTGTTTCTGTAGGTTACGTAAGTTTTTGTGACACAAATTCTACTAGTTTTTATGCAGCCTGAAAAATGACAAAAATTCACAGATTTTAATCCCTCATCTCCCACGATTTTCTTTTAATGCTAATATTAAATCAGAAACACTTAAAGTAACAATGTTTCCTATCCATGTGCAAGGTGTTAATGTTCCTTTTTCTATCTTTACTATTTGGGTTCGTTGGCCGCATCCATTTCCGGCGTCGACACCATTTTCTGTGTTCTATTCAATCCAAACTTAAATCTTATATAAATGAATTAATGTAAAAATTTCATTATTTTATTAATTTATTTAATAATTTTATAAATTTTATAGTTACAATGGTTCTTTCGTATATTATATAAAAATATAATTCCCCACACACGTTACATAAAACTCGTTACAAATTCAACTAAACCATATTTAGAGAAAAAATAGATTAAAGCTCTTTAATATATATTTATATTTATTTTCGATTTTGACGGTACATTCATTGCAAAATTTTTTGCAACGAAAGAGTCATGCAATGCAATATTCTTTTCACCTAAAATAATTTTGAGCAAATCAAAATACTATAAACGTAATTATCAAGTAAAATATCTGCCAAAATACTAAAAAATTCACATTTAATATAATGAATTGATTCATTCGTCGTTAATACATTAAAAATTGAAATAATCGGGAACGTAGGTATTTGTATGAATATATTTTCTGCTATTAAATAAAAATATTTTTGAAAAGTCCATAAATGCCTAAGTGTTTCTTGTAATACATAATAAAATATATAATATTTAAATATTTGCGAATAGGGAGTAATGTACAATTGATCATAATTGTTAAATTTAAATAGCCTAGAAATAGTACAATAAAAACGTTCCATGAGTTTTAAGACTCATTTCTTGTTGACATTTTCATTTTCAGTAGCAATTAGTTAATTTATTATTATAATAAATTCAGCTTGCAGAAACACGCCATAAAAATACTTTCAAAATTAAGATTTTAAACATATGCAACAGCTACGTGTGGTTCTTTTCCTAACCAAAACTCATTGACGTGACAATTTGGCATTTTAATTTCGTTACAAAGTAAAAGAGAAACAATTACTTTGGTATTCAAAAATATATGTATATTTATAATTCTTTCAATCCAAAATAAAAGGAGCTATTGTTTTTACAGATATTATTTGTGTGAGTTCAAAGAGTGTTGTTTGCGACAACGAAGAATGTTTCGATGTGGTATGGATTGATTTAAATAATTATTATACTAAAATATTACAATATTACTAATAGCTTGTTTGAATAAATTATTTGAATATTTTTTTAAATTACACTTTAGTTAAAAAGGTGTTTAGATTTTTGTGACACGAGAAAGTATTTTTCGGGCAAAATTGAAATTAAAACATTGGCTTCCGAAAGTGTGTTCGTCTGAAGGTTGACCCGGAAGGCAGGAGAGATTGTTTGTAAGGCAAGCAAGTTTAGTGGCCACATTAGAGAAAAATTAATGCTGGATATATGCATTTCGAGTTTGAAAAATTCATATAAGAAATATTTGTAGCACATTGAAAGCATTAAAACATATAAAGTGCTTCATCAACGTTCGCTGCATAGGCGCAATTTTTACAAACACGCTAAATTCTCCTATCTAAAACTCGAGCTATAAAACCAACTCATGCCATAACAAATCAAACGCTGCTATCATAAGAATTTCTGCACTTTCTTGTCGCTCACTTAACGTTTTATTAAAAATCTGAATGTATATAAAATCGTTTTTAGGTTTACTCTCTAATTTCGTCGATTTCTTTCAGTTCAATTATTTTAAAAATAAATTTCGTAAAGTCAAATGGTTAAAAACTTATCTTTCGCATTAATCAATTCGCATTATTGTATTTGTTTTTTTCATGATTAACGACAAATGATTTTTTTACTCACATTATTTTACTTATTTTTATCGTTTCATTTTTTACGTTTTTTGCTGTAGCTTACCGTCCAGTTGAATTGTCTTGTTTATTTTTGTTTTCCGTATTAATTTCCTATGATTAAGTTTATTTTCTTTTAGTCGTTGACAAAACTTTGTAAATTGTTCTTGTTGTATTTTTTTCGAGTTTCGTTTATCCCCAATCGTTTGATTGCTATTAGTGATTGTAAAGTATATGTCCTAGTTGTCTAAAAAATGGTAAAGGTCCCCTACGATAAAAACGGATTTGTTGCTGCTATTTGTGGTTTTACCCAAGGCGCGTTGTTATTCTGTTTTAATTAAAAGAAATTGAAAATTTGAAAATTAATGGTAATATTTATCTTGTTTTGTGGGTTTTATACAATATATAATGATAAAAATATGAAGCCTTATACCTTATTCAAAAGAGGCAAACAAATGGGTTAGCATGGTGATATTACATATTATTTTCTATCTCAACAGTTTTCCGTAGGAGAGGATTAAACAGTTGATTACAAAGGTGCGGTTAGTAATAACGTTGTTTGAAATGTTTGAAAATTTTTACTTAAATTATATAATTTAAAATTTATAATAATTTTTCCCCGAATAGACGTCGGACCTTGCTTTGTTGTGTGAGTAGGCGCGTGTTGAATCCTTTGAATCATCTTCAGTGTCGTTTTTTGCACTCAATCATATCATATCATATTCAATCATTTGCAAGACTGCGGTATTTGGAAAATTCGCTGGAATCAGTTTTTTGTGAAATAGGCTCTAAGCTTCAACACGAGATACTACTTTCAATTTCTCGCCTATTTAGAGCTGTTCGGGTTTTGAATAATGCACGACTTTTTTCATAACATTACCATTGCATTACCCATTACCTTTTTAATGATTAATGTATGACCATCACTTCTGACCTTTTCACAAAGTTTGAGCATTCTAGCTTCTATAGTTTCGGAGGAAATCAGCTGTGACACACGGACAGACGGAGGGACGGACAGACAGGTCGCGAAACGACTTTTACAAAGACCTAAAAAAGTAATTTTTATTGGGAAATATTTACATTTATCAGTAGAATGCAATAGTTAATGTAAAGTTTTTACATTGCTCATTGCAAAAGTAATGGTTAATGTGCGGCTTTGCAGTGCGGATAGAGGTTTTTGGTTTTTTCTCCTTCAGTTTAACCGGGCGACTTTTTACAGCGGCTTTTCGGTTTTTTTATTGACAATTTTTTAATCAAAAAAGATAATCAAAATAAAATATATATTTTTCTGTTCGTTAATTACCTTTAGGAATAACCGGTTTTTTCGGGTTTTTGTTTACAAAATCATTTAAATCGAAATGAACTGAGTGATATTTCATCTTTGTATTGAAAACAAGATACTAACGTTTTGAAATCCAAGCCGATAACTTACCATTTAGCTAAGCCATTCATTTACAGTATAAAGATGAAAGATCGTTCAGTTCAGTTTTCAAGCACTTTGCATTTACCGTGACCGCTTGCTAGCTTCACTTCGCACTCGACGTAGTCATCCGCATCGTAATGAATAATAAACAACGAATGCCAATAATTAATCAAACATTGAAATTTGCTTTGCTTTGGTTATAATGGTTATTGGTGGATTTTGGTTAAAAGCAAATTTATAAACATTTCCCAGTTTTTTGCTTTAAGTATTTTCCTATTTCGGTTCGTCCGGATTTTTCACTCGGTTCTTGAATTTGAAAGAAAAAACCGGTGTAAACTGGGAGAAAAAATCTCCAAAAAAACGGTTTTTCGAATTTAAAAATCGGTTTTGGGTTAAACCGATGCGGGTTTTTCCCTCCCTACTTTGCAGGTTTACGGATGAAATACCATAACATCTTCTGGTGTACTGCGGGGCATTGTTCCAGAAAAGGCGGGACAATCTTGGAACTTCCTGCCTAGCTAACGAGCATCTCGGAGCTAGCGAAAATGATTCACTTTCTACTAGAGATGGGTCTGTTCGAGGAGCTTTAGGTACTTTACAAGGAAGGGGGCACAATAAAGCTGAAACGTTAAAACGTATGCCAATTCATACAATCTATAATCTACTGATAATAGTTTTCATATTTTTTTGGTTTGATAGCGATTTATTTTGAAGACTAAACAGACGTCTGCTGATGAGTGATTTTTCATAAGATTTTGTCTCAATTTTGAAATAGTAAATAATATGAGAATTACTCAAGAACATTTTTAGCGCGTAGCGATTTTATTGAAGAATAATTTTAGAAGGTGGTTACAATGTGTGTACTATTGTAAAGTCTCTTCAGGTCATGATAATATAGACGCATATGGTTGATGGCGACCACCACGTTTAGAGGAGAGCGAATCATTTCAATTTACTCTACTTAAGCAAACTCAATATGTTTTTGTAACGACGAATTATATTCAGGTTGATTTTTTCCTGTAAGCACTTGTCTGTGCTAAACTTTTTTTATTGATCACTCGAACCTTTTTACATTAACTTAATGTAAATCTTTGCGTTTATATACTCTACATTGAACTTTTAATTGAAACGTACAGGTGCATAGATTTGGATTTCAAATAGCTCCGATACCTAGATAGTACACGCATCGAGACCACCTACTAGCATTTTTCACTTTTTAATAATTTTTCAAAATTATTAATTCAACTTAATATATTTGCGGATGCTTGGGTTAGGGTCCATGTTTCACACCCATAGCATAGCACTGATCCGATTTTTATAGTTGGAGCTTTGTTTTTCTGTTTACGCAGCTGGTCTTCAAGATCTGAATAAAATATTTCATTTGCGAGCTGTTTTCTTCGGCGTATTTCGCCTCTTTCATTGCCGGTTCTCATTATTTTGGCGACTAAACACACAAATACGCTGTTTCGATACTGTATTCGCCAAGTGTGATATTTTGTGTATTTTTGGTATTTTCTTCGATTACATCATGAGTTCTGTTTTATCCTCATTGATTTCCTGCCCTACTAGTTTTGCTTTTTTGTCGTTCTTTGGCATTTGTTAATGACCGTGACGAGATGTTGATGAGGTCCGCATAGGATACTATTTGGATAGAGTTGTGTAGTAACGGACGTCTTGTATCGACAATTAGCTTTCTTATGACGAATTCCAGAGCAATGGGGCTAGTCCATCTCATTGCTTTTGTCCGATATTTGTGTCAAAGGCATCAGTGTATTAGTTTGATGCGGACTTATTATTTTGGTAGGATGGACGTTCAACAAATTTTCGTAGACTTGAAGCAAGCATACGACAGTATTGATCGTAACGTACTGTACCAAATAATACTTTGCTTTGGGATCCCAGTCAAATTAGTCCGTCTTCCCAAAATGACAATGACGTCGACGACCTCACAAGTCCGCATCAATAACCAACTCACCGATGCCTTTGACACAAATATCGGACTAAAGCAGGGAGCCGGGCTGGCTCCATTGCTATTCAATTTGGCTCTGGAGTGTGTCATAATGAAGCTACTTATCGATACGCGAGGTACATTACTATTCAAGTCGAGCCAAGTAGTAGCCTGTGCGGACGACATAAACATTTTGTCACGGCCATTAACAACTGCCAAAGAACTCTCCTAAAACTCGACAGCGAAGCAAAACTAGTAGGGCTACAAATCAGTGAAAATAAAACAAAGCTCATGACGCAGTCGAGGAAAAATACCACAAGTACACAAAATATCACATTGGAATATAGTACCGAAAATGTTAGCGAATTTGTGTATTTAGGCGCCAAAATAACGAAAACGGGCAATGAAAGAGACGAAATACGCCGAGGAATACAGCTTGCAAATAAAATATTTTATTCAGTATTGACGATCTTGAAGACCAGCTGCATACACAGGAAAACAAAGCTCCAAGTACACAAATCGGTGATAAGACCTGTGCTATGCTATGGGTGTGAAACATGGACCCTAACCCAAGCATCCGCAAATATATTGAATGCCTTTGAGCGACGAGTCCTAAGGCGACCAGGGACCAATGGCGAATTCGATACAACCATGAGCTGTATGAAATTTTTGACGAGCCGGAGGTCTCAACGATTATAAGACTGCGGAAGCTGCAATGGGCTGGCCACATGAACCGTATGGACGTACCCACAAAGGTATTCGTTGGGAGAACTGAAGGCCGCAGACCAGTGGGGAAACCGAGGAAACGCTGGTCTGACTCGGTCGACGAAGACAGTTCATCGCTGCTCGGATTTCGAAATTGGAGGACGCGGTCGATGGACCGAGACAGGCGCTATTTGCAAGAAGCGAAGGCCCGAGAGGGGCTGTATTGCTAAGAAGAAGAAGACGGATTAATTTGACTGGGATACCGAAGCAAAGCATTATTTATCAATACTGTCGTATGCTTGCTTATGGGGTTAGTACACTTTTAAATTTTTTTTTTCGATTTATGGTTATTGCATATATCGATCAAGAATGTCTGTTGAAAATTTCACATGGACATCTTACTTCATTTTCATTCTACAGCGTTCGCCGTCCATCTGTGTTTTTTCAATATTTTAGGTTTGAAAGTGGCCTTGACGCAACCGAACATATGTCGGTGAAATAACTTCTATTATACGAGTACGCATTATATTTTCTCACACGTACTTTTCCGTAATATACAAGGAGTGTTCCAAAATAAACGAGACTGAGGTAAAATAGAAACGACAGGAGCTATGTTCTGATAAATTTGAGTTTATTTATTCAAAATAGTCTCCTCCGGCCTCGATGCACTGTTTTGCGCGACCCAAAAGCTTTTCAAAAGAGTGTTTCAGGTCATTGATCGGAATGTCCTTCAGGACGTCGGTACAAGCCGTTTGGATGCCCTCTACGGACGCAAAGCGTTTTCCCTTCATTGCCAAATGCAATTTTCCGAATAGGCAGAAGTCACAGGGAGCCATATCAGGCGAATACGGTGAGTGATTGATGGTTAAAATGCGATCTCTAGTCAAAAAATCAGTCACAAGAGTGGATTTTTATGACAAAAGTTTCGTTTATTTTGGAACAAAATGTGCACAGACCTTTCGTAAGCCCAAATGATTGGTTAAAATGCAATACATCGATGTTTTCGAGATATTTAACTCCAATTCCATGCATTTCACCGATGATTTTGGCTCATTTTTGATAAATTTACGCACAATTTCGATGGAGTTTTCGGTGCCATATCAGACAAATACGGTGATTGATTGATGGTTAAAATGCGAGTTCTAGTCAAGAAATCAGTCACAAAAGAGGATTTTATGACAAAAGTCTCGTTTATTTTGGAACGCAACTTGACTTGTGCGGAAGAAAACGTGCGCAGACCTTTCCTAAGCCCAAATGATCAGTTAAAATGCGATAAATAGATGTTTTGGAGATATTCAACTCCGATTTCATGAATTTCAGTTATGATTTCGGCTCATTTTTGATAAATTCACGCACAATTCCAATGGAGTGTTTAGTTATAACTGATTTTGGGTGGCCCGTATGTTCATCGTCATGTATGTCCTCACGACCATCTCTGAAACGTGTAAACCACTCAAAAACTCTGGCACGAGATAGACAATCATCGCCATAAACTTTTTTCATCAATTCAAATGTTTCGGTAAACGTTTTATCGATTTTAAAACAAAATTTGATATTAGCTCTTTGTTCGAAACTCATTTTTGTACCGATAACACAAACTTACTGTCACTTTAGACGCAATAACTTCGCTTCCACTGAATCGAATGTCACCAAACCCTCACCGAAAGTTAGGGAGGGATGTAACTTTTCAATGCACTATTTTTATGACAAAAGTCTGGTTTATTTTTGAATCCACCTTGTACATTCGAATAGGCAGTATAAAGTGTGTATCCTTTAGTATTTGTTCCAGTTTCAGTGAATAAAGGTTAATGTGTGCTCAAAATGTTCAAGTCTTGTAACGATATTTGTATTCGAAAAGCTGGTGAATACAAGAGAGAAGCGAACGAGAAGCACGGAAATAAGCGCGATGATGGGAAAAACACGGGTTCAGTTTTCTCATTGGAGTTGTATCTGTGATCGGAAAATATTGCAGTAAAATTTTATATATCCTCATTAAAAGCAGTGCATGTTAAGCTTGTGATCATTGGGCGACGAAAAAGGCACATTAGAATATGATGCATGGCTTGAAGATCATAAAAATGAATGCTCGATTAATCACTCTGGCAGTGTAGGAAAGATGGAAGTCGATGGAATAATTGAGATTTTTAACCGATCTATTGAGCTACACGATGTAAAAAACGCATTTTATATCGGAGATGGAGATTCGAAAACTTTCACGAATCTTTTAGAAAGTAATCCATACATCGACTTGATTATTACCACGGGTCGAAAAGAATATTTCTTCGGATTACGGAGGCGAAGAAAGGAAAGATCCAGAAAGACAAAGCTATAAAAGACTATGAAATAAAAAAGACTGCTCAAGGTGATAGAATCTAATGCACTTGTGAAAAAAGAAAGAAAGAGATCAAAAAGCGCTGCTCCAAAAGCTGCGCCGTCCACAAAGAAGCTCACTTATAAAGTAATAAAACAGCTTTCAATTAACTATGGTTTGGCCATCCGCAGATATTCAGTTTCTATTTAAAAAAAATGAGAAAAGAAGCAGTAGCATCATTGTACCACAACTGCTCGACAGATTTCAATCCCCCAACATATGTATTGCCTGGTCGGAAAAGATTCTTGGTGCAAATGGCAGGTAGCCCAAGCTAATAAAACCGCATACGTTCAGCATTCGATAGAGAAACTTTTGAATTGATTTATCGCTTAATAAAGATTTGACTGATGAAAATTTCTTAAAAAGATGAAGTCCTTCAACCAAACCGTATGGCGCATAGCGCCGAAACATAGATTTAATGGCTTAAAAATTACCGAAAACGCTGCCATGCTATCTGCTTGCGTGTTCAATAAAATCTATGAGAATAAATATCGGCCAGCATGCGCTTAATTTTTTATCAAAGTATGATAGAGAAAAGAGGAAGAGGAAGGTATCCACTACATGTCAGGATTCGCTAATTAAGCATAAGTTGAAAATATTCGGTTAAAAAAAAAAACAGGCTAAAAACACGTTAAACGTGTTTTTCTCAAAATACACTTTTCTCATGCACGTTGTAAAACTGTAAAAAAAACTAGTCAACTTCAAATTTCTCACCCATAATAATTGAACATGTAAAAAAAAATTTGAGCGATTTGGGGATGACTTTCCAAATGAAAAAATGGCAAAATCCGATACACTTATGTTCAAAAGTTCATCAAATTACAAAATATGATCTTTTTTACCTAAACTGCGGGTCATTTTGTGAAATATATTTTCAGATAGACATTTTTTACAAATTTTTACAACGCGTAATTTGTGTATTTCAAAGAACAGTGCTGCAGAGCCTGTGTGAGCTGGCCGCCATTTTCTTTTATAAATATTTTTAATACTAAAAACTGTAGTTTTAAATGATAATAAATAAGTGAGCAAATTTTCAAAATGATATCCTTTGTGGTTTTTGTTTCTACAGCAGTTTGAAAAATATCCATTTTCGCGTTTTAACAGTGTACTAACCCCTTAAGGACAACGAAAATTTTTTATACCTCTATGTTGAACTCGCAGCATTTCTCAATTATCTGCTTGGCTGTAAACAATTGGTCCCCAATACTATTGACGTATGATCTAATTTTATTTTTTATGGTCTTCAAAAATATTTTGTACGTCGCGCAAAGTAGTGATATACCCCTATAGTTCACGGACTGTACTTGTCACCTTTTTTTGTGGATAGGGCATCTAATTAATTGGCTTCGTTCATTGCTTTCTACAAACAGGCTCAAATGCCCTGCGAATTTAGCATCATGACTCATCCCACCACGCAACTGACAAACGGATCGTATGATGTTTGACAATTCGCAATTACAAGTCAAAACGCCAAACAAGTTCATCAACATCATGTGAGATTTTACTAATTTAGAAGGTTTAACATATTGATTGTTTTATTCTCTACAGGTTTACAACGCTTATGAAGATTATACATCGCGAACGGCAAGGTGGATGGGAAACCGTTTAAAGAAAGGTAAAGAAAATGAAAATTTTGAGAGCAAATCTTTTGAGTTGTGCTTGTTAATTTTAGGTGAAACACCTTTGCACAACATACAGTTGTTTGTCAGTTGCCTGCTAGTATGAATCATCGAATATAGCAGTTGGCCCTGATTAGAGAAGGCAATGCTTCACTGGTTCGGTATATTTTCTTGTTGCCAAATGCACAAATTAATTTACATAAAGTTGGCGTAAAGAGGGTAGAGTCATAAATAAAAAAAATTTTAGCACAGACAAGTATGAGAATGCCCTTATAATTATGGAACGGTCATATATTTTTATTGATACTTTTCTCCTTTATCCTAGTATTTCATTTTATATGAATTGATCTGTATTTGATATATTTTTTTGAGCATATTAATACGTTAAATTCCTGCCTAAGAAATTAAATTAGTATTAGATATGTTAAAAAAAATTGTAAACATTTTCAAACATTTCAACAATCGTCAACATAAGTGGCATGCAAAATTTCATAGTAGAGATCATTATTTTTTACCCTTATTATTTAAGCGTCCAAGCGTCCATTGTTGGCTACAAGTATACATAAGTCACAAAGAATTTTTTTAATGAGAAAAACAATTCGGGATTTTTTATGTGAACAATAGTTAAGTATGTAAACTGAAAATCGTAGAAACTAAAAAAAATATAAAATGCTTTCAATTTGCAGCACAGACATCTAGTGGCGGCACTCGAAATAAAATAATATTTTACGATT
The DNA here is from genome assembly GCA_963969285.1 of Odontomyia ornata. Taxonomy (NCBI): domain Eukaryota; kingdom Metazoa; phylum Arthropoda; class Insecta; order Diptera; family Stratiomyidae; genus Odontomyia; species Odontomyia ornata. Next base: position 182,250,063 of record OZ017741.1, on the reverse strand, counting down.
TCAAACTCAAACTAACCAAAAAGAATGCTTTCAAATGCAAATACATATTATTTTTTAAGAAAGTTAGTGGGATGAATTACTTGATTTTGCCTCTTACAATATTCTGTAATTGCTTATATTGTAATGATCGATTTATGTGATTTGCCGGCGCTCTAAATCTAACTAGATGATAATTTTGAAATTTTTATGAATTCTTTCATGGTTGCAAGACCACAACAAAATTACTCACATCCAAATAGTTGATGTTATCGAAACTTAAAATAGCGCTATTATTCGCAACATTGCAGTTGATAATGTTGTTTGAAGAAATATTGCCAGTAGAATTGGCTTGAGTATTTTGAATATTGTTATTATTATTTATACTAATTTGACTGTTGTAAAACAGATCGTTACTATTGCATTTGATATCATCGAAACTTGTAATGCTGCTCGTGCTGTTACGTCTGTTTGTTGTTAATTGATTTGATTCATAACCGAATAAGTACTCATCCAACTGCATTGGCATTGCAAGCAGAATAAGAGATAGAAAATCAGGAAAATTTTGTTTTCATTATAGTTTTGATTTTTCAAAAGATCAAGATTAATTACTAGAAGTGAATTGAATAGAATGGAAGAGAAAATAAATTTTGAAAATAACAAATGATACTGTTTAATATTATCTAATGAATAAAAAAAAAACAATTCATTTAATGCATCTAAGAAGAAGTAAACTATCATTTCGAGTGGCATTCACGATGAAAACTAGAAATAATTCATACTGATCTTACCACTAATCAATAATGTCACAAAGTAAGGTATATTGCATACAAATTGCTCTACTTTTACTGTGTTAATAAATTTAATTTATCATTTACAATTTTTTTTTTCGTGAGTATTGAATATTTTTCGCATGTTTGAAATTTGCAAAAGTAATAAGGCCATATCTGAAAAAATATTGTTAAATATTACCATTTCGAAAAAATTGGGGGAATAAACTTTTCAGCTAATTTTTCCCTTATAAATTGGAGAGTTCCATTTTGTTTAAACCCTACTGAGTGCTCCCCCAAAACCTCTGGATACTGCCAGCCCTTCTATGAAAATAGAAATGTCAAAATAATGTCAAAAATGGGCTTCGAAGATAACGTGCTATGATTGAACAAATATTCTCAGTGAAAACAGGGGCTTGAAAAATGCTGCGAATATAATATTGCAAACTTCAAATTATTGTAAGACGGTGTCAGCAGATACGCGTTATACAAAACAATCCATGACTTTGGTGTTCTAAATGAACCTGATTTATGTTACAATGTTATAAGGCAATAGTCATAGGTCAATGTCAACGGAGACCTTACCGAAAGTTTCCGAACATAATTAGGAGGACTTGGACTTGCTGCATTACTAATATATATTGCTCTAGAATACATAATCACTAAAGCACTTACTCGTAGAGCATGCAATTACATGAATTCACACAATAAGTGGCGTATGATAAGATCAATCCCAGATACCAAGCGAACATTTTTAAAAATTGGTATTGAAACACAAAGTCCAAATGGACGAATTTCAGTTCACGTGAAATTACAGAAGCTACAATCTCAGCTCTTTGTAATATGAACTTTTTGAAAGATTACAGTAGGAAAAGATTCGGAAGTATTTAAGGGTAGTGAATTTAAAGGGGATGGTTTGGTTGTCATATGAACGATATTTATGAAATGTTTCTAAGCCAGGAGTAAATTTGCAGAAAACTTGGGTACGGTCCAATGATGATGGGGGTTAGTTATTTATGGATTTTTCACAAAACACTATCGAAATAATAAAAGGCATGATTGCTTGAAAACTTTGCTACATGTATAGCGAAGAAAATGAATCAGGTAACCATTCAAAAAACGTTTTAACTAACGAATCTTTAAGGGGGCGAGAGGATAAAACTCAGATCAAACTCAGTCTCTGACAATATATGAGATGCTTAGTGACATATCGCTACTTTTATTACTCGAAGTCAATCCAGAGTGAATATTTCTGCGTTCCTCTTATTTATTTTCGCTTTAGCACTACAGTCCCTTTTGGATCTACGCTTAGTGATAGAGTATCTCATTATCTCAAGGTTATATGGTCAGTACCACGCTTTGGCCATTTTTCTGTCCACCCAGCTGCCATACATTCTGATATTAAACTATTACGTATCATAGCTGAACATTATAGTCCGTCCGAAGAGTCACTCGAAATAAATCGCGTTGTCACTAAAGGGATTAAACCAGAGGCCTTCAGCTTAAACAGAGGTATATGTATACAATTTGGAGTAGGCTGGGAGACAGTAGAGTCAAAAGTTGGATGCTGAAATTAGTAAATTTCGTCTGAATAAATGCAAAACTGAGCTATGCATACATTTATTTAGACAAAAATATGCTTTGAAAATAAATGTAGCAGTTTATGCCAACAATGTTCTAATGTTCTAAACGCACGCATTTATACTGCGTGACCGGAATCGCTTAAGGTTCTTGCGCCAAAATCCATTTTTTGAAAGTACGAATCGCGTTTTGAAAATTATTAACGCAAGATTTTAGCACACATAGACTTGAGATCTAGCCTCCTGACGCGACAGGAGTGAGTCGATTGACCAGGAGTGGGGGTTGAAGTGTGATGAAACCGTGTTAACATCCGTAGCGCACTTTTCGAGGAGTAAAACAATGGAACTTTTAGTTTTTGCTGATCACAACCTACGCGCAAGTACCTCTTGGTAAAGCTTATTTTGTGTTAGTATCAAGTGTTGTGATAGTGTTATATCAACAGATTTCCAAGTTATTGCTATTTATTTTCACGGCTTAATCAAAACATGCAACCGATCTTTTAAGTAACTATTGATTTTTTTTGTATTCAAATTGAGTTTAAAAAAAGACCTGGGTAGACTGATTATAATTCTCACTGAATTTATCTGTTCATTGTCTTTAATGACGTCTCAAAAATTCAGCTGCTCATATTTGCTCCTTTTTATTCTATTGAAATTTTAAGAAATCGATTCAATTTTTCGAGCGTGCATTTTTTGGATGCCAGTATGAGTATTTATTTTTACTTTGATAACTTTGTGTAATAAGTACAATGTAAGACTACATTTTTATATTAATCAGGATAGTGATTTCTTTTAAGGGGGGTCGCCCCTAATAACGAAGTAGCCTCTAAAAATGTTTTTTAATCAAAGATAGTCGAGTTGGGTATCAAATGAAAGGTCTTGATTAAAACTATAAGAATCTGAAGAAAAAGGTCATTTTATGCATCAGAGGGTCCAGGGAGTGGCAAAATGTACCAAAATTTGGTGTCCCCCCCTTGCGATTGGACACCTTTGAGCCGAAAAATCTGAAAATTATCACGAAGGGGGCCTTAATGAGTACAAGAGCAACAAATAACTCAGAAATCAAAATTCGCTTAACTATTGTTAATGATAGTGTGATTTGTAGATTTTACATTTTTGCCCATAAAATCAAAACGGCACCCTTAAGCTTCTTTTGTAGTTATATAAATTGATATAAGGACTTAATGCTCACAAAATTTCATGGAAATCGAATCATAATTGAGTGAGTTATAGCCATTTCAATTGAATGGAATTACAACAACAATAACACGTGTTTATGGTTGATACATATTTCAAATTGACCTGGGCACTTTTATTTTCTTCCAATTTTCATGAAAATTCAAGGAATAGTGTCTAATTTAAATATGTTCAATCGGATGAGCATTCAGAAAAATTATTTAAGCTCCATCAAAATGGCGGCTGCAATGTGCTTATGAAAGAAATTCTGCAAATTTTACATAAATTGGAACGATTTCCTATCCAAGTATTGGATGAATAGTTCCAATTATTGATTCACACTACTAGAAAATTTGTTTTGAACCCTAAGATGGTTACAAAGACCTGATGGTAGGAGCACTCTCCTGCTTACTCAACTTGTTTTTATTGTTAATAGAGAATTCATTTCTTGTCTGTGCGTAGTATTGACGGGGAAAATGTTATCAGAGTTATCAGAGACGTTAGACATGTGATCTACCGTTTTGGTAGTGAAGTTTCCAGAAGGTGGAACAAAAGTTACAGAAATAGGGAAAGATTCCTGACGGACAATTCTTCGTGGCTAGATAAGCAGCTGGAATTAACACAGTCAGCTCTGAAAGAAGTAAACTGAATATCTTCGAGCTTCAACGTCAGCCACCGAGCTCACATATCTAGGAAGCTGCCGCTAAATTTATGATAAAAGCAATAGAAACTACTCCCAAAATAGCTAGCAAATTGCGGTAGGCATGGAAAAAATTTGTTGTTGAGACAACATTACTAAGCACCAATATCAAATAATAAGATTGGGTGTGAAAGAGAGTCAAGCTGACATCTATCCGAGCTATAACACATTGAGGTCTACAAAGCAATAATGCTACCCTGCAAAAGAAGGCATCGTTATTTCGGATACTTTTGCTGAGGTTCAACTCGAGAAGATGTAAATCGAAACTTCAATGCTGATGCTGGTGCAAGAATAAATGCAGTATTAATATCCAAATGGGGATATGATGGGAGCACAAGGCACAGCGAATACAAACAAAAATTTGAATCAGGCGGTACTAGCAAAAGCGATAGTGATCTTTTTATAACTTCAATTGTTCCGATTCAACTTTATACGCAAAATTCAAAAAATGAGAGATCAATCTTACGGCAAAATCCAACCTTCTTCAACCCGATACAGCAGGCAAATTAGCATTCAGTTTACAAAGGCAACTGCCAAATAAATTCGGTAAGTCCATCTGATGTATTGACAACAAACAATGCCGTGGTCTCTGTCTCGCACATATTGCTACTAACAATGATAGATGTCAAAGTTTATAATGCAGTTTCTGAAGCATCGTCATACTCATATCTGTCAAGCAACTCCAAAGGAGATAAACCATATTGTAAAAGTGAAGGAAAAGACTGTTGACGAGATTACTTTCAGTTTGGGCTTTCTACGTTACATGTATGGATTCGCTTTTTTAGGCCTTTGTAAAAAAAAAATTGATTACATAGACCTACTAGTTTCGCGATCTGTCTGGCCGTCTGTCCGTGCGTCATAGCTAGTTTTGTCAGAAACTATAAAACCAAGAATGCTCAAACTTTGTGAAAAGGTCAGAAGTGATCTCTCAAAAGTTAAGGTCTTACCAAAAATTTAAAAAATGTTTGAGGGATACCCGCCCTTAAAGCGAAACTTATTTCTAACCCTAGGATGTTTACAAAGACCTTCTTGTAGGAGCACTCTCCTGCTTACTCAACTTGTTGAATGTTGCTTACATGTTTCTTATCAGTTGTAGCTTAACAAATGGCAAGCAAGAGAAGTCAAAGAAAAAGAAATTGTCAAAGCAGTGAAGCAGCGTATTCAAGAAGAATTCCGAAAGGAAATGGGATTGTTGGTTGACATTGTGAAGCTAGGTGGAAGGGAAACTACGAATTATGGCAACACCGCAAGACGGGTTTTAAAAAAAAATTTCATCTGCTGAGATAACAGGGATCAATTAAGAAATTATAAAACGATTTTCAACCATTCTTCGTACACTTTCTTGTGGATACGACATTAACGCCATTACTTTTTATATTTCCGCATTTGAAACAGCTATATTATTTGTACGTGAGCATCTTTGGTATTACATGCCTACAAGTGTGCATAAAATACTTGCGCATGGATCGAAAACCATTAAAAACTCGATACATTTGATAGGTTAGCTTTCGGAAGAAGCGCAAGAAGCGAGGAACAAGGACATGAAACAATTCAGAAGAGAGCATTTGAGAAATATATCAAGAATCGTCTGCAATGAAGACTTTCTTCAGATCCATTTATCTCCAGCATGCGACCTTTCCCTAAAAAGACTTCCAACATCTTTTCTTCTTTGTAGCAGAGATAGTTAGAGTATCTCATTTTCATGACCGTATTGATTTGTTCGGAAGTTGGTTTGGTCAGTACCATGTTCCCGTGTGCCTGCTCAGCTATGATATGATCTGATTAAATCAGTACATATCACCACTTAGTGAACACTCATAGTCTGTCCGAAAAATCCCCTGAACTAAATCACGTTGGCCCCAACGAGATTTGAACCTGGGACCTTCGGCTTGTGGGTTCATGCTCCAACCACTAGACGACACAGACATCATCACATCTTTAATGCCAGATATTCTTCAGCTACTATTTGAGCCACAACTTGTGCATATTTATGAAGAAGAGTGAAAGTGACCAGAACAAAAAAAGAAATAAATAAGACTTTATTAAATTGGAAATATTTATGTTTTTGTAAATTTACAAAAACATAAAATTTACAAAAGGATAGTAAAATTTAATTTTTTCTTTAAGTAAACCAACTTTTTGGTAAAATTGCATTTTTTATCATTTTCGAGCATAAAGTTGCAAAAAAATATAAGAATTTAGGTTTTAGACAGCTTTTTGGGCATTCTGTCCTACTGTGACCTGTGTGGATCGTGAGGGTATTGATTTTGTAGATAAGGTTGGTAGGGATCTTTTGTTGGCCACTTTAGCTAAATCTCCTATCATTATATTAAGCATTTTAATCTTTTAATATTTGCCTTACTTTGTGACATGTATATTTAAGATTTACAGCATTTTTATAATTACCTGTGCTGTTGCATTTGAATTGACTGGTGCCCATGGATCTTGATTTAGTGTCACGGGGAACGGTTGCTGTTTCAACTGGTTAATGGACGGAACCTAAGGAAAATATAAGTTAAAAAATTATGAAATTCATGTTGATTATAAAAATATTATAGGGTATTAAAAATATTACATTAAAATTATAAATTAAAAATATTATATCACACTAACCGTTTGTTGTTGTTGCTGTTGAAACAGATTTGGTTTAGCGGCCGGCGCCAAATTTGTATCACTAAATGGATTATATGCTCCTCCAGTTGCACTATTACTCACCGGCGCTACAGGCTTTATTAAATTATCCAAATTGACTAACGATGAATTTTCACCAAGGAACGAATGAGGCGACTTTATTGGTTTTTTCAATGACAATGGATCCATGTCGTCCAGCAAAGAGGCTAAAGTGATAAGCATTCAAATGTAAGGGTATTAGAATGTAGTCAATTCTTTTGTTTATTTCATATCCGCAGGCCAATTATCTTTTTTCTTGAAAAGCCGTCGGGAATTGCTTTTTTAAATATCATCGTATTCAGACACTGAAGATGACTCAAAGGAGTCGAAACGCGTCTGCTCACTTAAAACAGCAAAGCTCGACGGCTTTTCTAGAGAAAAGTATTAGAATGTGTTTAAATGACATACAATTATTATTGTTAGCGCCATTCGAATCATATTGTCCAGTCTTGTTACGATTTGTTATTATATCAAAATCATCCAGGTCTGAAATGGGTGATGTGATTGCACCAACGGGTGAAGGCCTCGACTAGGGATAGACAAATTTTAAAGTTATGTTTTACATAGTGCTCTTGTTAGTACCTCTAAATTATTTGGAGGTGTAATCCAAGGATCTGCACTTGTAGTAGAGTTGCTAGTTTTCGACAGCCATGGATCTTCTACGACTGGTTCGGATGCTTTTCCCATCCATGGATCTTTAGGCAAAGAAGGTGGTAGCCCTGGACCCTTCGGTAGCCATGGATCTGTTGGAAGTGGATTAGAAAGATTTCCATTTAATGCACTTGTGGGAGTGGAATTATTTTGGCGCCACGCGTCGTTTATAGGCGGTGCTATAGACGGTGACTGTGTTCGTTGTGGTAACCACGAGTCAGCTGTTGCACCAACAGAGACAGGTGGCCTGGGAGGAGCTACCCATGGATCTGCTGCTGGTGGCGAAGATGCTCCAGACCAAGGATCGGATCGTGGCTGAAACAAAGCATTCACAGAATCTATTTAAAAGTCGATAATAATTGTTGGCTTACAGGTTGGATTGTATGACTTGGGGTACCCCAGGGATCGGACGTTCCTACAGCACCTTCAGTAGGGCTGTTCAGACTCACTGCTCCTAAAGAAATATCTAATAAATCCATTAAATGACTTGGTTTACTTTGATCGTCAGTTTTCTTATCACCCTGCTGTCGTCTATTGGGAGTGGCAGATTGTCTAAATTCAAAATGTTAGAACAATTAAATTTTAACTCTAAAACTTTACTTGAAATCTTGTTCGCTTTGGCTTAGTGCTAGTTGCAATCTAACGTCGTCACTTCTTCTCTTTGCCTCTTCCTGTTCTGCTTCTTCCCGAGACATCGCCATCGCTAACTGTAGTTGAAGTTCTTCCTCTCCAGCAGTTTGTGGACGAACAAAATCGACATCCGCAGATTTCGGTGGCTCATCGCGCCATCCAGGAGGAGCGTCGTGATTTACCGGCCCTTCAATGTATCCATCACTACCAAAGCCACTTGGTTGTTGTGCAAACCGTTCTTTCGCCTTAAGAGCTTTAGCACGCTCATTTTTCAAACGCTCATCGTCACGCAGAAGAATCACAAGTTGCTTAGCTTTCTCTCGTACATGCAAGCCTTGATCCTTGCCTTCTTCATAGTAGACAAATTCACGCAATGTTTGTATAGCGAATATATTTTCTATGCATTGTTGTGCAACTTTCTCAGTGCCCGTCTTTATTAAGTACTCGAGTAATATGAGGGCTTTGTAGACATGTCGCCAGTTTTTGCCATGATCATTCAGTCGCTTCCAAACCATTTGCATTATTTCTGAGAATGCAACGACATTGTAGGTAAGGTCGGCAATTTCTGCCATAATCGTAGCCGATGGCCCCCATGGATCATTTGAGGTAGCTTCACGTACTTTTACCTAAAAATAAATTTTTGTCAGATGTTAAAAGACATTTTACTCACAAATTTGAGCACAGCAAAGTATAAAATAGATATTATTTTAGTAAGCTTCTAAACAAAGGGTTAAGTCACAGCATATGAAACAAAATGTTTAATCATTATAAGTATCTTATCATAATGTAATGAATATATCTATTGTAATCCGTTTATACTTCTTTGAGATAGCAAAAATATTGAATAGGAACATTCTGTGGGCGGAATGTTACAATCGATATAGATTCAATTGCGTCGAATGAGTTAAGCGTTTCATAACATGCATTTCTTACTATACGCCATTCACAAACCTGAGCATCCGAGTAGTTGTGTGCCAAATTTTTTATGTTTCTACGGATCCCAGCTACGTTCATTTGCATTTCGTCTTTTTGTTTTCTCACTGTTGGAAAAAGACAAAAATAAAAAGAGCTTAAGTTATTTTGTTCAGCTAATTCTACACAAATTATGTGATTTACACACCAACAAAATATAGGGATCTTCATGATTACTGGAACAAACATGTATTTTGCTCAATTAGTTTAACCAATTGATGAATTGAAATTTATGTGAGGTTTGATGTGATAGATAAGTTGTATTTCTATGTTAATATTTATTGTATATAATCCACCACGTGAACAAAACAATCGAACAAAGCAATTAAAGGAGTAAGGAGCCTGTGACATTTATCAAAAGAGAAATGAATCAAATTAGAAAAAGAATCTATGCCCTTTTAGTTGGAAAGACACGTTTTAAGAAGTAATAATAATTGGAAAGTGAAATAAAATTCGAAGTTGTACTTTAGTGCAGCTATGAACTCTGCTTAAGCATGATGTCTTGCGGAAAACAAACATCGAAGGATAGTTTTGCATTAGTTTATGGTGTTTGAAATAAATTAAAACTTTAAACATGAAACCAACTAGACAAATTTGTGCTGGAAATGATTCGATAAGTTAAAGAAGTGGTTTACTTTATCAATTTATGAGTGTATTTGTTTTATTCTAAGAATGTTATTATCATTATAAAAGCTACGTGTAATTTTCTACTCATGTAACACGAATCAAATAAATCAAAATACATAAGTAAACATGAATAATATCACAAATTATTGGCCAGGGATTGAAAGAATATTTAACATAAATTGATTGCCGAATTTTGAATTTATTCTGAGTATATATTGCTACATGTGAAACTTACTGTTGTAATTTTTTTGATTGATTTTGGTTTGTGATGTATGTGCTCCAAAAGCAAGCTACAATATCATAACAAAAAATGGAAGAGAAATGTACGTAATATCAGTATCAAGGATAAATTTTGAGATATTTTTTATTGCATTTTTTAAAAATATTTTTCAAGATTATCCAGAAATTTATAAATAAAATGACCAGAATCGTGATTCATGGACTTTTTTTGTCTAAATGCAAATATATATGCAAGTATTAAATAATGCGATTAAATTTTTAATTTAATTTATTTGAAAATAATTCTATTGAGTAACAGAAATATTCATCTTTTATGTATGTATTTTATTAGCATTTCTATAGGGTTTTCCATTAGGGACTTAACAATTTCGCATCTTTATATGAACGCACCCTCGAACATCAATGAAATGTTAATGTCAAAACGTTAGTTAAAAATTATTACCGAAATTCTGAGTCAGTGTTCGTAGCTTTAAGAGCCCTTTCTCCAATTTTCCGCCGTAATAATCGTCCCACCGTTCGTGCTATGGTGGATGAGTTCGAGTCGGAATTTTCACTATTGGACGTTCGGGTGCCAAGACGACGTCGTACCACTCGAAGCAAAGGAAATATCGCAGCCGTAAGTACATCGATTCAAAATGAGCCAAAATCAGTCGATTCCACGTCGTTCTCAAGAATTGAGCATCGCTCAAACGACACTGTGGCGTATTTTGCGAAAAGATCTTAGCCTACATGGTGACAAGATCAAATTGACTCAAGAACTAAAGCCACTTGATCATTGGAAACGTCGAAACTTCTCCAATTGAGCTCTGGCAAAGCTTGAAGAAAGTAAAGAATTCATCAAAAAAATCATCTTCAGCGATGTAGTTAATTTCTGGCTCAATGGCTTTGTTCATAAGCAAAATAAGTGTTATTGGTTAGCAACAAACCTACATGTGCTTCTTGAGACAAGTTGAATCCAAAAAAAATTACTGTTTGGTGAGGTTTTCACGCGGATAAAAACGACCGTTGGAAGATTATTTGTGGCCAGAATTTGATGAACTTGACATCAACGATATGTGGTTTTAACAAGACGTTGCCACTACCCACACAGCACGCCTCACAATCGAGTTATTGAAAGGCAATTTTGGTGAACACTTTATCTCGAGAAATGGTCCGGTCGAATGGCCGCCTCGTTCATGCGATCTAACGCCATTGGATTTCTTTTTATGGGGCTATACTCGTATAAAGTCACTGATCTATGCAAACAAGCCAGGAACTTTAGACGAGCTCAAAGACAACATTCAACGCGAAATTGCCAACGTTCCCGTCGAAAAGTGTGCCAGAGTGGTGGAAAATTGCGTCCAAAGAATCGACCGCTGTAAACGGACTCGTTGTGGTCATAAAAAAAATGCTTGCACTACACCCAAAATAAATTTGAACTCAATATCTCCAATATTTCTGTGTTTTATTAATAGATAAAATTTTTATGTCCTTAATGGAAAACCCTTTATATTCGTATCATCGTAATCCTGCTGAACAAATGTTCAATGATAAAAGTGTGTAAGGTAAATGGGAAGAATAAGAGAAAAATACTCAAAACATAAACGCTTATAAGCATCAAGTACTTATAATTATCAAATGGTTAATAGTGAGGTTGGCCATATAACCTCTTAGACTACCGCTAAGTTCACGGAACGAGATGAACTGAAAAATTTCAACACCAATTTTTTTTCAGGAATATTTTTAGGGCCTTGTTAAAGGAATTCCACAAACAATTGGGTTTGTGGGTTATCGATTTTGATAAAATTTTCATGAGTGGTAATATTCATCCGCAGTAAGCTTGCTTTAAACCCATTCGTCGCACTTTTCAAGCATATTCGAGAAAATAGGCTTTAAAGTTAAAAATTTTCCCTTATACGATATAAGAACTCAAAACATCTTCTCATTACCACGATTCAGAGTTAATGAAGTAAATAGCGCGTTGGATCAATAAAAAGTGGGTCCGCGATTGGCTTCCATGGAGGCTAATCAGTTTTTAACTTTATCAGTTTCATACGTATATTTTTGTATGTATATTGTACATAAAAAGTATAAGTATTCTGTTTTCGCCAAATTGTTGAGCTTACTTGGGTACATTGCATTTGTATTGAGCCTTCAGACGGCAGACTAACAATGAGACGCACGGACGAACATACAGACAGCCGGACCTTCTTTTTATAGCTTGCTGACATTCGCAAGCTCGTGTCCTGCACGGATCCTAAACAGTCCAAGTTGACTGCAAGCCCCATAGAAAGGAGATGTAAATCGAGTAATGGTAAAGGACTAAGCCCGTTAGGTAAAATTCATTTTTCCGACCATGGTACCGATTTCCCTTCACCAGATTCCAATTATTAAGGTTGCACATCAAAAGCATCATATTGTAGTATAATACATCAGTTTTTGATGGCCATCCAATTATGGGCTGTGCAGATATTAAAATATGGCGGAAATGGTCAAACATTGCATTTCGCATTAAACTACCCCTCACTTTTGAGCGAGGATAGAAAGTTGAAACAGGCTTTTATCAAACTGTTAAGAGTTGCTTTCGATTAAATTCCACATAAATATCCTGTCAATTGAACAACGGTATAGGAGAAGTACCGCTAAGAAAATGTTTTTTTTAGGATTTTTGCGTAGATTTTTCTACAGAACCTTTTTATTCATGAGATACTTTCAATTATTGAGTACGCATATAAGGGGAACATACTACTGTTGATTATGTAAAATTTGTGTGAGAGTCAAATCAGGGGTGGTACATACTATATATTAACCGATTCATATGGTACTATTAATATGAAAATTTCATATTAGTCTTCTTTTAAATAAAAAATACCCAATTCTTTTGTCTTTCTGCCAAGGATATTTTTGGGATATTCTTTGCTAAAGATTTCATGATTGATTTATCTACGTATGGATACCAGTTATTATGGTTCCATATGAAAGGCAATCTATTATGGCATAATCTTCATTAGGTTGGAGTGATAATTCAATGATGGGCTTTGCAGATATTAACACTTACATTGGCGAGAATTACCAGAAAATATCATTTTCTGATATTTCATATGAAATACCTATTACTTTTGAACGAGAATAAAAATTTGAATGATTTTTTTACATTTTAGGTTAGGTTACATACAAAGGACAAGTGAATAGAACAACTGTAAAGGATAATTGCTGTTGTTTATGTGCATACTTTATGGCGATCGAATAAGGGATATATTTACACTACGATATGTAAATCATGATATAAAAATTGGCTAAGCATGCTTTTACATGAAACATACTCAATCCTCTTGTCCCTTTCGTGAACTTTTTTTTAAATGTTTTATGGTCGTAGTTATAGTTTCTTTTGATAAAATAATTGATTTATGTATATTGGCGCAATATTGTTGGTGGAACTTCTTACAATCTTTTACTTGCTAAACTTTACAGCATGGATTTGAGCAACAAAGTATATTAAACGTATTCTAGGTCTCGTCAAGTTCTTCTTCGAAGCGCTAGAGCCCCTCTCGGGACTTCGCTTCCTACAACAAGCGCCTCCAACTGTCTCGGTCCATTTGACCGCGTCTTTTAATTTCCACTTTAGATATTTATATTTTGGGGAAAAATTTGTAACAGTCATGTATGAACTCATTTTGGATGATATTGCAATGTTCGATTTATATAACTGGACGAATTTTATTACGTTGAAATTAAAATATTTAACTGATGGATGACGAAAATAATGCAACTATCGAAATACTATTCAATATTTGAAATTGAAATTTTATTGCAATCATATGAAAAAAATTCCGTTCCGGAAACGCCTTAAAATTCTGATAAATTTGGAATGCTCAACATTAGCAAGCAAAAATTCGATTACTGAAGATTAGTCATGGATGGGCTATGTATATTTATTGCGATTAAAATGATCGATAGCTCTGGGGATGTCTTCTAAATTTCTTGAATGAAAACTTTACGTCCTGCATTTTCTTTTGTTTAAATTTGAATATACCTATGCGTCTACTAAGATTTTAAACTTCAATACTGCTTGCGTATTCTATATTTTTACGAGGATGAATTGCGTTTTTAAGATCTTGAGTTAGAGGAGAATGGGGGCTCTAAAATTGTAAAGTTTATTTTTTCCGGTTAGTTGTTACAAGAGGATCACCTAAAATTGTGGTTTGGATTACAACTGTGTGACCGATTTTTTCGCTGCTGTAGTGCAAATTTGCCTACTAGTTAGAAATGTGTAATAATTTTTAAAATTGTTACGGCACATCGACGGACGGATGGACCCTGCAAGAATCAGAAGACGTGAAGTCTTGCGAACGTGACAATGAATCGTAGACACTCAACAGTCTACTGCGTGGCAGTGCAGCTTGTAGGTCAGCTAGTTCGTCACGGAGTTCGGCCGTGGATCGGACGATTAGTATGCTTGTTGCTCCATTACATTCGTATCAGCCACCGAAAAATGGCGAATTTTATACACGTTTCAATTTTTCCGTTACATGCTACTCTAAGAATTTAATCTCATCAACTATCAAACAAATACTGCTAAACAATTTGTATTAAACCGCGTTCTCGAGCCTCGAAACCACCATGGTGTTAGAAAATCGTTTACTTTAACTCAAAGTTATACAAACTATGCTAAATAAAATACACAATCCCAAAACAAGAGACACTGCGCACCGAACCGGAGGCATTGAGACAATTATTCGCTTATAATCAAAGCTCTAACCACCTTTTGTAACATACTCACTTGTATGTTTCTATTCCTTCCGAAAAATCCACCCTGCTGAAAGAAACGGTGGAAAGTTCAGTTGTAATTCATTGTTATATTTGTTTTCATAATTTCATATTTAATGTTGGGCATCTTAATACGAGTGCAACACCACATTATCCTCTTTTCTTTTCTTTTCCTCCTCGATTACTTCCCCGCACAATCATCAAGAACTTTCAATCCAATCAAAAGTGTAAGCGCAAGTTGTAATTAGAGAAAATTCAAACGGATATAACTTCGGTAAATATGATTCGATTTTATTCAAACTTATCGAATATAAGTACTTTTCATAGGCCTACTTAAATATCTAATTTCATTCAATTTAGTGTTACTAATACAGTTTTACTGGCGAAAATTCTAAATTTACAAATCCAACCATTATCAGCAAAGTTCAACGAATTTCAACTTCTCAGTTATTTGTTATTCGATCTACCTCCATGATTTTTTTTTCACTTATTAATTGTAGGTGTTGATTTAGCTTTCCATTAATAACTTCATTAAAGTGTTAATAGCATTTACCTTAAGGGGTAGTCCGAATTTTCAGAACTCAATTTATTTTCTGAAAATTTCAAATCAACCCGACAAACTGTTTTTGAGATATTCTAGGATTACAGAAGGGCTCTTTGGTTTTAAAATAACTCAAAATACCGAAGAAAATTGCCAATAAATTAAATTCACATTGGCTAAAAGAATTCAGTTCTTGAGTTTTCGAAAAAAGTGAAATATTCGGATTCAACCCATGTAAATATATGAAAAAAGGTTTACTTTATCTCATAATTAAACGAAAAGTTACTATCGCACTTTGACTAAAACTCTGTTGTTTTTCTCGAATTTTCTATGTCGGTGAACAATATAACTCAAAAACTATTGAACGCATATCGATGAAATTCATACAGCTTATTGTAAGCATAAAAAACTTGTCCTTGGTCGAAAGATTTTATTTTTTTTTCAGTTCGATTTTTTTTTAAACAATAAACTTGTGGTTTTTTGCTTGAAAATCAGCGAGTAAAGTATCAGAAGCCGCCATTCTGACAATTTTCAACAAAAAAACCTTCGATTATGGACAAGATAAACCAATAAATCCGTACATTTCTCCCTCTTCTACCCCCCTGGACACAGATCAGGTAATTTAAAGACTTGTTTTGAAAAGATCTCATTGAGATCTTTCATATGGGGCAGACTCATTGAGATCTTTCATATGGGGGAGACTCATTGAGATCTTTCATAGGGGGAGACTCCTCTTAAAATTTTTTTCACCCTAACATATTCAAGAAGTCTAACTTTTGAGTTCTCCACAAAATTTCATCGCTGTAGCTTCTTCTATAATTTCGGAGAAAAAAGGCTGTGACATACAGACGGACGGACAGGTTGTGATATCAATAGGATTTTGTATTTTAGTTGAAAGCCCTCCGCAAAGGGGTCAAATTTTGAGTGTCCTAAAACGGACGAAGGTCAGAAGTCCCTCGGAGCCGTACTCACTTATTTTCTCCGCCTAGACAACTTTTTTGGTAGTAGTCTATGAATTCCTCCGTAATTACTACTCTTTTACTTTGAATAAGTTCATCGTCACCGCTTCCGTAAGCCCCACGAAACTCGATCGAAATATGGGGTGGTAAAACCCTTTAGGCCAATGGCGAATCCGATACAACCATGTGTTGTACGAAATTTTTGACGAACCGGAGGTCTCAACGATTATAAGACTGCGCAAGCTGCAATGGGCTGGCCATATGAATTGTATGGACGAACAACGGGTACCCAAAAAGGTATTCGTTGGGAGAACTGAAGGTCGGACACCAGTGGGGAAACCGAGGACTCGGTTGACGAAGACAGTTTATCGCTGCTCGGATTTCGGAATTGGAGGACGCGGTCAATGGAGCGAGATAGTTGGAGGCACTATTTTCAGGAAGCGAAGGCCCGAGAGGGGCTGTAGTGCAAAGAAGAAGAAGAATGATACCCTTTAGGCTAAACGCGAGTTAGGTTTGTAATCGATCGTTCGGAGCACTGAAACCAATTTTAAGCGAAATCACATTTATGTGAAATGCACACAAATCGATTACATATCGGAGGGCAGCGGGAGGTTGCGCCAGGATGCATGCTGGTCAAAATTTTTCGCAATTGAGTTTGGGCAAACGAACTTGGAATGCAACGCACAACGCCAATTCGGCAGCCGCCATCATTTAATTGCAGCACATGTTTGCATAACCGATTATAAAAACTCACCTATACAAGTCTTTCTCATGAGGCAGAAAATCAAGCGCCGATTATGCATACCTGTAAAATGATTCGCATATCCTGTGCTCCTACCCTTGGTGCTAGAAAATGAATTGCCAGGACATACATATTACTATTGGGAATTTACCCGAAGTTTTCCACACGACACTGTTACCCGCGATGTCAAACGTGTCTTGTCATAAGTGAAAACGTTCTGTCGCACAGTTTTGCCAAGTTATATTTCCGATGTGCGTCATGTGTGCCTTCCAAATGCCAAAGCATCTCGAGAAGATGGGGTGGGACGGAATAATTAATTTCACCGAAGTTCGGGCAGTGGCTGGAAAAGGGCTGCCAGCTTACATTTCGTGAGGAAGACGGAGTGCATGCACAAAAGAAATTTCATTTTGAATTTGTTAAATCAATTTCGTAATGAAATCTCTAATGTACTTATCGGGTTATGTGTCCCCCCCAAAATGTAGGGTTGGTTGCAACAAATGTCTGAATCTTGCGTGGAGATTTCGTTGCGAAACGGAAAAAGCAATTCCTATTAACTACCTTCATGGATACCTTGGCAAAGGTCATGCCATTTTAAGACTCGGTCTGAAAAATTTAGCTGTAGATCTTTCATATGGCTTCACCGCACTATCTTAGATGAAAATTTTTTTAAGGGTCGCCTTCATGTATGGGGCCTTCCCCTTAAAACATCTGCATTTACTGTGATTATACCACAAAATTTGATGATTGTGTCTTATAGTAGTGGTTGTAGTTGTAACACAGACGAACCGGCAACCATAAACAGGCTGTCTTCAATAGGGTTTTGTATTCAGTACAAAATATTTTAAAAACGGGTGATTTCGTTTAAATTATAGAGAAATATTCTTGCGCAACTCATTGAAAAATCCTACTAAAAAGTAAGACCTGAGCTTTCAATCAAGGATCAATTGAACTCAACGCCATGGTTTTTCGGTCGAGAAAACTGAGATGTATCTGCGAGGCTAGTTTTTGCTTTGAAATGTTGCCCTATTGAAAACCATTACATGCTAACTTCAAAGGAAGTGGCAAGGTTTGAGTATTTTAGAATACACGCACCAAAAGAACAATCTCTCAATTGAATAATTTAATATTAGACGGTTTTATTTACAGCTAAGGGGTGTTTTTTCTGTCTAATTTTTCATGTTTTTATTTTTGTCAAATCAAAATCAAAAGTGATTAGTTAGCATTGCCATTTCATCAAGAACGATCAACAAAAACTTAAAAATTAATCAGTTTTATTCGTACTCTATGAATAATTTATTTTCTACACCTCACCTTTTTCATGGTCGTCATAATAGCTCAACGTTTAGGTCATGCGATTTTCTTCTAGACTATTTTGTATGGGACTACGCGAAATGAGTCGTTGAAATTAGTGAGATACTAGCTGAAACAAGTCGAGTAGAATCGGGTATGATTTTATCAGAAGGGTAAAGTGAAGATACGAAGTGCAGGCACCTACGCTATCACACTCAAAAATTACTTCGACGATATACAAGTACATATATGATTAATAATAGTTTTAATGGAAAACCTTTTTAGTTTCACTTTAATCGGCACATCTTGTTTAGTGTAAGAGTCTCAAAGATAATTAAGTTATTCATCATGCCTGAAATTTTTATGAAGGTCCAATCAAAAATGTAGTGTCTGGTTTAATCGGAAACCAATATAACACGGTACTCTCATAACGCGTTTTCATATTACACGATTTCATTTCCCTCGTGTAATACGTGTTTTCTCCCACATAACGCGGAGATTCCCTACGTTAGGTTTCTGTACTCTGAAGTTTATAATGACTTGTGTAGTTCATTGTGTTGTTATAAACTTAAATTATTTTGTTAAATATGTGTTCCTAGCTTCTGAATTGTAAGAACATTGATTACATATACATATATCTACTAAAAGGTGTAGAAATATTATTTTTAGTATATTTATTTTAAATAAAATATTTATTCCTCAGCCATGACAAGTGAAAAGCAAACGAAGCCTAAGGTAACCTTTATCATACACAATTCCAAATAATTACAGGGTCTACTGGACCCCAAACAACTTTAAACAGCTGCATATTTTATGTACTTATATTTTGATTTAAAAGATGATTTGTGTTTTCTTAGACATCTTAGGCATCTTACTAACTATATAATTTTTAGTCCAGACATTAATAAAACAATCAGTAAAATTAACAATAATGAAAAAGTTAGAAAAAAAAAATAAAATAAAAATTCTGACAGGATTTAACTTTTGAAATGTTGTTTTTTTTTTGAGGAAAAACACCCTTCCAATGCGGTCATCAAAAAAGATATTTATTCCCAAGTATGAAATGATGGAAGAATTAAGAAAATTCAACGGGTTTTTATTATTGCAGAGTTTTTATTATTGCAGAGTTGTTATTTATGAAACAACAAAAAATACTGCATTGAAGATATACAAGAAGACTCATGTGGCTTCAAATTAAAAATTGGTTGGGGTCCATCAGACCCCTAGTATATGATGAAGGTTAAAAAGGAAATTTATTTCTCTACAACAAAAAATTGATACTTTGGACCAGTTAAATAATGGTAAGAAATCAACAGCAATAGCAAAGGATCTGGAGCTAAACGAGTCAACAATACGAGCAATTAAAAAAATGAAAGTAAAATTAGTAGTGCTGTAATGTCTAGATCGTTGCAGACCTTAAGTAAATCTTCACGTGTTAAGGTCTCGTTAATACCAAAAACAGAAATATTTTTGACGATTTCGATAGAAGATTGCAATCGAAATAATATTCCTATAAAGTTTTTTAATAAAAGCAAAAGCCCAAACAATCCGGCGAGCCAGAATCAAAATTTGTCAGTAGTAATGGCTGGTTTGAAAGGTTTCGAAAAAGGCTTTCCTTGTATAATATTCAAATTGATGATGAAAGTGCTCTGAAATTTAAAGGAGAATTTTTGAAGATTATAATACCGACGAAACTGGCTTATATTGGAAGAAAATGGCTAAGCGAACATATTTATCGAAAAACGAGAGATGCTTGTTTGTAGTAATGCATCTGGCGACCATATAACAAACCCAATGTTAATCAATCGTTTCTTAAGCCCACGGTGAATGAAAGGTATTGATAAGACTTTGAAGAGGGCACCATACGATTAAAATTTGATGTTTCTAGCTTATATCGTTTGCGAGAAAAATGTTGTGACACACGGACGGGCAGGCGGACAGGCATGTTGCGATTTTAGCAAGGTTTTGTAAAATTATTTTACAAAACCCTAAAAACATATCGGCGGAACGTTATTTCAGATAGCTCCGGCAATGAATGAACATGTACACATGTAAACTGTTTTTGGAATTATCTAATTTATTTGAAATTAACTATTTTTAAGTTGCATATGAATAGGTTTTTTGTTTAAAATTATTTAATAAAGCGCACATATTTCGTTCATAACATAGTTTTTCCTTAATATTCAATTTAAACCTCCTTTAAAGAGAACAAGTTGGGTAGATAGACCTATGCTCATGTCAGAAGGGTTTTGTACTCAACTTACAAAATGCAGTAACCAGTAACGAATAAAATCAAGAAACATGTCATGTTTGAGGATCATACTATTATTAGCAGAGTTGAAAGAATTTTGACTTCTGAGGTATTTGTTATAGTTATACCCACAAATATCTCCCTTGATAATTATTTCAGATTTTTTAAGATCACGGGTGTCCATCCGCGAGGGAGGAAACACATTTTTCATGTATTTACCACCCCCACCTATGCCCCCACAGAAGCAAAAACTGTCAGTTTAAGAACTGTTTTGAAAAGCTCTCATAGAGAACTTTCAGTTGATACTAATATCGACTACCTTTCATGAAATTTTTTTTCAGGGGCCACTCCTCTGTACTGTAATCATCGATTCATGGCCTGTTTTTTAGAATCTTAGAATGGTTACAAAGCCCTTTTGCTAGGAGCTCTGTCCTGCATTTCCGACTTGTTTCAATTGTATATACTCAACTTCATGATACCTATCATTCCTGAAATTTTCATGCAAATCCTAGCAAAGCTGTAGTTTCTAAGTTGGTAAAAAGCGCATATGGCTCCATAGTCATATGTTTCCATAGTAATACAGGGCATATTGTTCCATAGTACTACAGGAAAATTCAAATCGCTATAACTTCGTTAAATACTATTCGATCTTTATGAAACTTTCAGGAAAAGTCAATCTTATAAATAGTCATCTGTTTGCTAAATTTTATTGAGTTTTAGGGTACCGCTTAGATTTTATTCAAGAAAACAAAATCGATAAATCATACAACAAAGTTGAGTGAATTTCGACTTCTCATGTATTTGTTGTTGTTGTACTCATTAAGGCCTACATTCGTGATTTTTTTTCAGATTTTTCGGATGGAAGGTGTCCAATCGCGAGGGGGGGTACGCGAAAAGTTCGTACATTTTCCCTTCCCCTGCCCCCCTCGGTACTCGTAAGGCAATTTTAAGACTTGTTTTGAAAAGATCTCGTTGAGACCTTTCCAATGACACCCTACTCGACTACCAATGGTGAAATTTTTTTTTTGGGGGGTCACTTCCCTATATGGGGAGACCCCCTTAAACCCCTTTGAAAATTTTTTCCACCATTGAATTTTCAAGAGGTCACCAGTTCTGACCTTTCCACAAAGTTTCATGGCTGTAGCTTCTATAGTTTCGGAGAAAAAGTGCTGTGACATACAGACGGACGGACGGACGGACGGACACAGGTCGTGATTGCAATAGGGTTTTGTATTTTAGTACAAAACCCTAAAAATTAAATGTGAATCATTTGTACATAACGTGTTACACGCGGCCATACGAGCACGTTATACGAGCATTTTCGTATAACGCGTTTTCCTATAACGCGGAACCAATTGATCGTGTTATATAGGGGGGAGTACTTTATATGAAAATTCAAATAGCTAAAACTTCACTAAATACAGTTTGATTTTCATCGAACAACATTATATTGAAATAACTAAATGTGGTATTTTATTGAATTTAAGGGTACTCATTCGATTTTATTGGGGTTCTGAAAAAATTTTGATACACCTTGTCTTCCTCAGAACGTAGTAATGATTGATACGTTCTGAGGAAGAAACGAGGGTTGAAACGATTGTGAAGAGAATATAAAATGAAGGTTTAGACAAAATTTTTGTTTGTTTTATTGAATGCAATAGATTATACTACGGATCATTCTACTAAAATTAAGTCCGTTTGTAATATGCTAACGTAGCGTGAACATAAATGTTTACCTTTTGTTTCCACGTAGTACTTGTCTGATGTAATAACTTTAAACTACAATCTTGACATTTTCAGTAGCTCAAATTTTTTTACAGTTTGAACTTTAAAGCTTTGATTGCAGGTGTCATCGCTGATGATAATTTATAAACATTCATAATGCTCTGCACAATCGAATGAATGTGAAAGTTAGGTGAACACATTAACTATTGAATAAAGATCAGAGTGTCACAAGCCTGCTCCTTTGAAAAAAAGATTCGAATTGTAATTTTAATGAAATAGTGAAAAAATAACATTAAGATAAAAAAAGTAACTAGCTTCTTATTCGCTTTATACAATTAAACCTCATTTGCAAAATACTTCACGGAAAATAGTAAATTAGTTAGGATATGGTAAATATGATGGTGTCTAAAATCTTTATATGTTTAGATAAATGAGAACCGTGATTCACCTGAAATGAATGGTTGTTTGAAAAAATTTTTTGTTGGTCATGACCCGAGTAAAAATATTGCTTATTAAATTCTGGGCCCAAATTGGACCAAACAAAGCCCATATGATAAAGAGATGCGAATTCAGAAGGCCCAAAAATGATGCAAACAAAGCGTATTAGCCAGAAATTTGGCTAAAACTGACTCTGAATTAGGCGTTAATTAAGCCCAACACACCATTAAATTTTTCGGCTAGGGCCCAAAAAGGGCCAAATTCAAAAACAGGTTTAATTTGTAGCATAGGATTTTTGCTAAACATTATATAGAAAAGAAGCAGTTGGTAATTCGCGGAGATTAATTTAATTTTTAACATTGCAGTTATACGGTCTTATTGCTTTTTCTTAAATTTCTATGTTTAGGCCGTTTTCGCCCGCAGAAATGCAGTTAGGCCTCGTTGAGGGTTTTCGGGGCCTGATCATGTTTACTCGCGAAGACCAACTATTGATTCGACTAAAGCAGAAACAACTCATCTTGTTTTTGGAGGCGCTAGACAAGTATATCACACCAAAGCCAGGCGTTTATATGGAACTTCTTAACGCTGACAACATTTTGCATGAAGGCAAGCAAATGGATCCTTACTTTATGAAAATTTGACAATGAATTTTATATTTATATAAGGAAATAGATCATATTTTACAGCAATAATATCAATTTTAAAGGGGGCCATTTTCCGTCAATAACAATCGTTTTAAAAATCGTTATTCCTGAAACTATCTTCATTTTTCATTAGCTGCAAAAACTAAACTTCTGAAAGGATTGTCACAACAGAGTAGCTAGTTACTAGTTTTTTAGCTATTTTTCACAAGTCTACATCAATATTTATCATAGACTTTACTATTGTTGTATTACTTAGCACTTTTAAGATAACAAGTTCAATGTAAGATGCTTATTTACTTTACAGTTAACGCAAGTGGATTTTATTGCGCTTCTTTTACTTCCTACGAAATTAATCAGTTTTTATTGTGTAGATATCAAATATGGCAATGAGGAAATAATGCTTAGCTTTCAAAAACTAGATTAACACTTCAAATTTATTGCTATACCTTAATATTAATCACATTAACTTTGTGGAATAAGTTTCAGTATTTATCACAGGGAACTATTTCACTCGGGTGAATTTGGTGTATTCTTTTGCCTTCTTACAATTATTATTATTTTAAATAGGTCAAGTACTTTACAAATCGAAATTCATACAAAGGCAATTTAACGCACTGGGACGGTAAGTTCAGTTTAAAGACTAAATCAGTAAAGTCGCGACCAAAACCATTTCACTTTGGTTCAAGTGTTAAGGGCACATTATGGTAATATAATTGAATTTAGTCGGAAGAAGCCAATAGAATGCTATTTGTGCACATGTCTAGTTCTTTTCAAACTTTAGAGATAGACGCAACGGAACACAACTTTGTGTCCATAGCAAGGGGAATACCACAGCTCCCCCTTTTTTGGAAGATTAGGATTTATGTAATATTGCATATTTCTTTTTTTGCATATTAAAATTCTTTTTATTGAGAAATTCTAAACATTTCAGACCACAAATTAAATGTGAAAGGTTAAGAACTTATTAAGCAAGAAAGTATATCGGATAAGATGATGCAAGTAATTAGAGACAATATATGACACACGGTTGTAAAATGTGTGATGAATGCAATCTGTATGGGACTATAGTTAAGTTACGGGGTCAATCAACGGAGCACGTAATAAATCGAGTCCTAATACAAGTGACAGTCACCCTCTTTCTGAAGAGATTTGTCATTACTTAATCAGCAATCATCTGCTACTTTGGTTGTCAATGAAATAGATTTTTACTTTATTAATTATTAAATAATCACACAAGTCGCGCACTCTTCCGTATAGAACGTGGGCGTTGAAATTTATTAGAGAATATCATTCCTTGACCGTTACGGTACACTAGAAGCTTGTGCGCAAGTACCCCGCTAGATCGTATAATTACTTCCCAATTTTCAATCAGAACCACCAGAAAAAAATTGTTTCAGCTTTGAACCTGGGAACTACTGCGCAAGCGGCAGAACTAGTACATTATACAGAATACTTATTAATTATTATGTGATTTCAATACGAGGGTCAATCAAATATAAACGGTAATTCTTTTATACATTCATTGAATAATATTGCACACAAAATGTATCATCAACATTTCTCGATGTAATCTCCTACGTTGCCAACACACTTTTGCCACTGTTTTGGGAGCTTAAATATTGTTTGTTTATAAAAAGCCTTAGGACGAGTTGTCAGCCAATATCGCTTATGCTCCTTGAACTCTTAATTGCTTTCGAATCGTTTTTCTCCAAGTGATTCTTTCAGGGGCGCGAACAAAATGTAGTCACAGGGGGACAAGCCAGGACTATAAGGAGGGTGTTATGAGTATTTTTTTCCATCCCAGCGCATTTCTTCCAGTTTATCCATTGTCAAAACCTCGGTGTGCGGCCTAGCGTTGTCGGGGAGAAGGATGACCTCTCTAATGGGCATACCTCGTCTTTTGTTTGGGTAGGAGGTTTTCTTGACTGTAATCACTGGCAATAGTAGGCCTCATTCACTGTTTGTTAATCGTGAAGAAAATCAATGATTAAAACTCCCTTTGAGTAAAAACTTGTCGTTTTCGACACTTTCCCGCCCACCCTTGAATTCCCGGGCCCACGTATACAGTCGATTCTGAGCCAATGTAGTGTCCCTAAACTGCGCTTTTAAACGAGTAAAAATTTCCGACAGTTTAATGCCCCTTCATTGGTTAAAAACTTTATGATGACGTGTTGCGCGACAGACAGATGTACTTCTTGCTCAGTCATGGCTGTATTGAGGACAGAATCTAACTAAGCTGGTTCCCCTACTTCTTATAAACGAACCGGCATACTATACATATAATCTAGTTCGGAGGTGCGTGGTAAACAGAAAAGCTGAATTACCTGTTATATTTGATTCACACGCGTATTTTAAAAAACTTATTTAAACAGAATTCTGTTTAGTTGTAGGACTTGATAGTTTGTAGTTGAACATAGATATCAATACTCTGAATGGATCAAGTTGATGAAAAAATAAATAGGCGGAGCGTCGGAAGGGTAGGAGGGAACCCGTGTAGATGACTCAAGGCCAAGCCGGTTCGTTCAGTTGTCCTCACAACGAGCCAAAGAGAGGTTTATTCTTCGATTGCGCAACGCATCATAATAAAGTTTTTAACGAAGGAAGGCGTTAAACCAGCCGAAATTCGGCACTTCACTCCCGGGTCAAAAAGGGCCTCTATGGTGAAGAAAAAGGTGGGGCCTGGACCATCAAAAACCAAAACTCGCTTGTCAACCGGTAAGCTGATGTCAACGGCTTTTTGAGACTCTCAAGGAAATCTTCTTGACTAGGTTCGAGTTGCATATCGATCAAAAAGGTCTGTAATGAATCTTGTGACGCTGCTGGCGACTCACTAACACACCTTGCCACCGAGTGGTTTGGCATCTCACGTCGGTTGTGACGGTTGCACATCCCACGTCAATTTTGTCGTGGGATGTCAAAAAGGAAAATTTGAAGTAAGCGGAGGCCATTCAGGTGAAGTTGCTGCTGGTTGCTTATTCTACGAAAACTTTACGCACGCTTGCAAATTGAATTCCTTTAACTTTAACCTAGAAAATAGATTCGACATCACCAGTGAAATTTCACTTCGCGAGTTTCAACTTTTTTTCGCTACCGAAATCGGCAAAGTCGCCATCGTCGCAAGCTGCGCGGCGATTGAGTGAAGCAGCCACCGCGTGAATGGGTTATGGTGCACGGATTGGTTGACCGGTTGGTACCGTCCGTTGGCACTACTCAGACTTAACGTCTAGAACCGATGAGAGGTCGGTTCCGCGATCGCAAGAAATATTAAAAATCATTACAGGTCCCGTCAACCCATCCGAGATGCTCTGCTCTTGCACGACAATATAAGGCCCCACACTACATCCCTAACAACTCAAAAATTGGATTAAATGCATTGGGGTACACTTGAACACCCTTTCTGCAGTTCTGATCACCCAGCTTTGTTAATAAAAGTATGAATTTCGGAATCCACGTTTGCCCCAATAAACTCAATATTTAAGTAGCCTTACAAAAGGTCCTAAAACTCTAAGTTTGAAGGAAACCAAATCATACTCACGATAGTTATAGCCATTTTGGGTTTATCTAGTTACAACAACAATACACGATTTTGGTATTCTATAGACTTTCCATCAAATCATGTACTGCAACTTTGATTCGATCTTCTTAAAATTTTCAGATAAGATGAATAACATAAATATTTTTAAGACTTCATGATTTGTGTTACATTGCCACAAAATGGCAACGGTAGAAAATGAAGCAGCAATGGATTTCATTTTAAACATACACCGCTTTGACGTGTTTTTTGGGTTTATTCGTTGTTGGTGACTGCATATCGCAAGTTGAGTACAAAAGCCTCCTGACACGAGTGTAGGTCTGTCTACCGAACTTGTTTGTGTTGCATTAAGAAAATTTTGCATTGGAAAGTAGATGGAATGTTATAAACAAAGCAAATCATTAATATGTGGGGTAAACACAAAACACAATAAACACATCATAATAAATAAAAGAATGTTACAAACAGTTTAAAAATGGCTACACATTTCTTGACAGTAACCCTCATTCTCGCCGACCTTCGACAACTGCAACACCGGATAATATCGGGCATGCGCAACATGCGGTTAAAAAAGATCGTCGGTTCGTTGTGCGTGATTTTTAGCCCAGTCATATTAGGTAAAAAAAGGGGTCAACCTCGGAATGAAAGATAATAAGCTGCAAATTGGTATGAACCTTTGTTTTGTCATTCTAAATGTTGTCTCAAAAGTCACAATCGTTATCGTGTTCGCGTCTCAAGATATTCAAGGTCAAAGGTCACAAAAATCGGTTTTTCGCGAATATCTGGCTTCCTATCGGTTAAATGAGATTTGCATTTATTATAAAAGTTGTAGGCTATAAAATTCCCTACAACTTTTGTCTAAACTTTTTTTTCATACGACCAACCGTTTTGAAGGTAGAGCGCGAAGAGTGCACATCGTACAGTCATATACGGCCTAATGCAAGGTCAAGCGTGAGTTATGGTTATCAGTACGTTATAAAGTCAATTATTTACTTGGAAATTATAATTATTAAACAATGCCTATTATTTATGTACTAACTATTAATTATTTATATTTAATTAAAGTAAGTAACTTGATTTGCAACGGTACAATTTCAAACTAACGAATAATCTTGACTCATACAAAGTGGAGAGAGTGGCCTTGAATACTATAGAACATCTGTCCCGGCAATGAATAGAAAAGGGCATAGGGTAGGGACAAGTATTTCCAGGTATATAAGTATTGAGAAATTTACGCGTTTTAAAGAAAAGATATATAATGTCGTGTTAACTTAAAATAAAACTAAAATATATAATCCAGAATTAATAATATTTTATACTTAAATAGTTAAATATGAATAATTATATATATTATTTATGTACTAACTATTAATTATTTATATTTAATTAAAGTAAGTAACTTGATTATTTATATATAATTATTCATATTTAACTATTTAAGTATAAAATATTATTAATTCTGGATTATATATTTTAGTTTTATTTTAAGTTAACACGACATTATATATCTTTTCTTTAAAACGCGTAAATTTCTCAATACTTATATACAGTCTTCCACAAAAGTCAAGGTACAGTGATAAATATCATGAAAATTGTTTGATATTTTTATTTAAAAAACCTATAGTGATAAAATTTTTTTGGTATTACTTCAACTATAATCATTACACTTTAAATTCATGTAAAACAAAACGAAAATTCTGTCGTATTAATATATTATTACATATGATGTGTTGGAAAGTCAATGAATGAAGTCCACAAAAGTCATGGTACACCTAAGGAAAAATGATACAAATTGTAATTATAGTCTTGCATAGTTATTTGAATTATACTTTTCTTAATATTTTGTCGGATATCCTTTCATCTGAATTACTGACTTCAGTCTTTTAGGCATAGAATATAACAATTTTTTAGTAAATTCGCTGCTGATTCTGGCCCACTCCTCCAATATAGCATCCTTAAGCTGCGCCTTGCTTGATATCACTCTTTGTCGGATTTTTGTCTCAAGCTCATTCCAAAGATGCTCTATAGGGTTCAAATCAGGGCTTTGAGGCGGTGTAGCAAGCATGCGAGTATTGTACAATAGCCACATTCGAACTTTATGCGCAGTGTGCTTAGGGTCATTGTCCTGTTGAAACAAGAAATCTTCTCGCATACCTAATTTGGCTGCACTTTGTTTCATGTTGTTTCGTAGAATCTCTAAATAAGAGTTCTGATCCATAGTATTTTCGATGAATGTCAGATTTCCAACTCCAGCAGCAGCCATGCAACCCCAAACCATAACACCACCGCCTCCATGTTTTACTGTTTTAATAGTGTTCTTGGGATTGAATGCTTCTCCTACTTTTCGCCAGACCCTCTTATGCCCATTTACACCAAATATACAAAATTTAGACTCATCCGAAAATAAAACATTATCCCAAAACGTTATTGGTTATGCTTTTGCAAATGTTATTCTTTTTTGTTGGTTTATGGAACTTACAAGAGGTTTTCTTCTAGGCGTACGAGATGAAAATCCAGCTTCTACGACAGCTCTACGCACAGTTTCTGCGCTAACCTCCTTCTTATCATTAATTCCAAGAACATCGCAGATTTTTCTACAGCTTAGAAATGGATCTTGTTTTACCATTCGCGAAATTTTTCTCTTGTCCTTTGCACTTAGTTTAGATGGACGACCTGTTCGGAGCACATTTTCCACTCTATTTTCCTTCTTAAATCGATTTATCACTTTTTGAATGGTTGACCGACTTAGCAACACTAGTTCAGCTATTTCAGAATTTGATTTGCTCTGATTTGAATGCAGATTAATAATTATTTCACGCTCCTTAATACTCAACTCCTTTCGACTCATTTTTTAAAAATTTTATTAATAAAAAAAAACACCACGAATACGGACGCGATATTAAAGACAGCGGCCTACGGTTGTTAACTCACTCTGATAATATGAACTTGGGGGATTCCACTTTTTACAAATAACAGGGCATTTTCTGCAACTGTACCAAGACTTTTGTGGAGTAGAAAAGAGACATTGCCAACAAAAAATTATTGTCTTCAATGATCATTATTGCCGAATCCCTTTAAATTTATGAAAACTTAAATTCAACAGAACTCGTATCATTACCATTTCATAACTTTTGGTTTTCAAATAAAAATATTGATTCAGTAATATAATTTTCAGTTACCGATTCTCTGTACCTTGACTTTTGTGGAAGACTGTACCTGGAAATACTTGTCCCTACCCTATGCCCTTTTCTATTCATTGCCGGGACAGATGTTCTATAGTATTCAAGGCCACTCTCTCCACTTTGTATGAGTCAAGATTATTCGTTAGTTTGAAATTGTACCGTTGCAAATCAAGTTACTTACTTTAATTAAATATAAATAATTAATAGTTAGTACATAAATAATAGGCATTGTTTAATAATTATAATTTCCAAGTAAATAATTGACTTTATAACGTACTGATAACCATAACTCACGCTTGACCTTGCATTAGGCCGTATATGACTGTACGATGTGCACTCTTCGCGCTCTACCTTCAAAACGGTTGGTCGTATGAAAAAAAAGTTTAGACAAAAGTTGTAGGGAATTTTATAGCCTACAACTTTTATAATAAATGCAAATCTCATTTAACCGATAGGAAGCCAGATATTCGCGAAAAACCGATTTTTGTGACCTTTGACCTTGAATATCTTGAGACGCGAACACGATAACGATTGTGACTTTTGAGACAACATTTAGAATGACAAAACAAAGGTTCATACCAATTTGCAGCTTATTATCTTTCATTCCGAGGTGAAAGCCCTAATATGACTGGGCTATTTAATCAAAAGAATATCCAGGAATAGTTTCTTTGAGTTGTAAGTTAAAACATTAAATGTATCACCGAATGTTCGGGTTTCTTAAGGAACGCGTATAAAGTGCAGTGTTTGGAAAATAATGAAAGAATTGTGCGTTGTGATCGATTCCTAGATGGAACTTTAGATTGGGGCAAAACAAAAGGCGTGATTCGGTGTGATATTGATTGAGATAAGAGGAAAACATGATAAATCTCGAGGAAAACGGGAAAGAAAATTTTTGTTCGCGAGTGCAAAGTGAAGAACGTTCTGCTGCATTCCGAATAAAACGAATTAAAAATTTCGGCCCTTGAATTGTTCCTACTGGTCGTGTATAATCGCAGCTTCGCACCGTCTCATTGAAACCTAGTCGTTCGTTTAAACATCGACATTCTCGACTAAATATCATCACATCGACGTCATCACCATCATCAGCGCTATTTCTTAACATTTTGTTTAAAATAAAATCCAATCTTCACACTTTGCGTGTTGCTTCTGGGAAACAGATTTGGAATGAGTGATTCTGGTGGATTGTGGGCAGTTATTGCACTAAAGTAGTCGTTCAACGAGATTACAGTGAAGGAATATCCGTCAAATTTCATACAAGGCTTCCAAGTGAATTTGATGGTTATATTGAAAGGCATATCTTCGAATCAGCAATAACGACACAATGTTATTTTGCTGAGGCAGAAAAAGGATCTGGCAGCACATACTGCGAAGGATGTTTGGCTTATCTAACAGCTTATTTAGTTTATATGTGCACTGAAACTCATTATGAAAAGACTCTTTGAAAGATATCTAAATTTATTGCATCTTAAAATGAGCATCCCAAATAACATCCCCAAAGGGCTGCAAATAACAAATTCTACATTTCGTGTTGAGCGTGAAAAAGTCCATGGACTTAAATACGATCAAAAAAAGAAACATATCGAAGGGGCGTTCCAATTGATAAAAAGGACACACATGGTTGGCTCATATCCGCCGAAAAAAGGAAATTTAAAGTTACATGACACCAGTTGAAGAGGCACCATCTTGTAAGTGGTATATGTTTTTTATTCTGAGTCATCACTGTTCTTGGACGACAATAAGCATGAACATTTGAAATGGGAGTGGACATTCGAGATTAAGAAAGACTGGCAATAAATGAGAATTTAGCATAAGTATCGTCAGATATCTATTTTTGCCTTATTCTTTAATTAAGATAATGTTATTCGCCCAATTGCGTGAGTTGTCTGTAAAGTCTCTTTAAAAAAAATATATACTATATATTTTCAAGATATGGGATAGGTTTTGGTTAAAAACCAATGATTTTTATCAGTTTGTGAGTTCTGTCGATCAAGACATTCCGTGCTTTTTTTTTTGGTGCATAATATGTTAAGGTTTTCAGTGATTCCAATACACCGTATCTTTACCATCAAAACAATTAATACTCCATGTTATCCAGGCCTTGCCTACCCCGAACACGAGCGCTCGTCGGAGGAGAATGGGGTAAGTACCCTCCATTATATTGGAAAATTTTGATGTATTTTTTTCAATAATTAAAATTTTGGTAGACGGAAAAAATGGGAGTTCAAGGGTTTGGCTTGAATGAGTTATAATCATATATTCTAAACTAGATGCAGATCTAGTGCTGTTTGGTCAAAGATAATATTTTAAAAAAAATGGAGATGTCCTAGAATATTCTTTTAAAAATAATTTTTAGCACATATTACATACACATACATATTATTTTAATTTTCATGCATAATATTTTAATTTATTAAATTCGGTACATTCATTTGAATAATTTCTTAATAATTTTAGGAAAGCAATATTAAAGGGCTTAATTTTTATCTCATCTTGTTTATTCCGTTTAAGGTCAATCAATTCCTATTATGCGTAATGTAAAATTTATTTTGGTCCCCATTATTATTAGTTAATATTATTCTTTATGTTCAGTTTTGTATGAAATTAATTTCGAATCATACATTCTGTGGCCCGCGATGTTAAAAAAAAGAAAACAAAGCAAGAAAATAAAGAAAAACTGCAGAGGAAAAAATGATGAAAATAAAGGAGGTAATAATGTTTGATAACTAAATCCAAACTAGGTCTTTCCTTTCATCAAACCTGACCGGGTATAGGACCCGCCACGTTGGGTGGCCCCTCCACTATAATGAGCTAGCCATCGGGTAAGCTCAGCCCTTTTTATGCGTTTCAGATGCTCTTGCCCGGGTAGAATGGCTTTCCGCTCTCGTACCTGCCTATGTCATAGTGTTATGTGATTCCCTCACATAATACTCTGACATAAATTTACCACGTTTATATTTTTCATTTAAAGAAAAAATTCATTCAAATTATGTTTGTATGCGTTTTTCACTTTCCAGGCATGTCTCAATATGCGAGTCCCGTTGTATTGGTCCCAAAAAAGACTGGCGGTGTGCGGCTATGTGTTGACTTTCGGAAATTAAATAAGAAGCTAATCCGTAACCGTTTTCCGTTGCTTTTGGTAGAGCATCAGCCTGACGAATTGGGAGCGTCCACGGTCTTTAGCACACTTAACTTGGG
Organism: Odontomyia ornata; assembly: GCA_963969285.1. NCBI lineage: Eukaryota > Metazoa > Arthropoda > Insecta > Diptera > Stratiomyidae > Odontomyia > Odontomyia ornata. The sequence continues at coordinate 182,216,826 of OZ017741.1, read as the reverse complement.
GAATGACTTCTTCTATATTGCTATCGAAGAATCGAATATAAAATACACTGCTGTTGTGATTCCCCATGGACAATTTGAGTACACAAAAGTTCCATTTAGATTGTGCAATTTTTCGGTAGTGTTCCAGCAGCACATTCATGCGGTATTTACACATTTACTGGCTGACGATACTGTGTTGGCGTACTTGAACGATTTCATTGATGAAGCAGCAGCTGTAGATAAACTGAAACGTGCAATGAAGGTTGCTGCAGAGTACGGAATTCGTTTCAATACGAAAAAATGCAGGTTTTTGGTCCGGAGAATTGAGTATCTCTGGGAAACATGGTCAAGAATAAAACTATATATTACGTCATCACTGGAGAAAATCAGAGCTGTGACTATGTTTCCGAAACCAACGATGAAAAAAATGAAGTTCAGAGTTTCTTTGGCTTGGTGGGATACTTTCGGAAATTTATCCCGAATTTTGCTAATATCACCAGACCACTCTCAAATTTATTGAAGGAGAACGTGCCATTTGAATTTGGAAGCGAACAATGGGTAGTTTGCAAAAAAATTAAACCAGCTATTAATCGAAAAACCGATACTTAGTTTATATCACGTTGGAGCGGAGATGGAAGTGCATACAGATGCATCGATGCATGGGCTGGGAGCAATTCTGCTAGAAGGGAATGCATATGACGATATGCTAAACCCTGTTTACTATGCGTCATGGAAAACCACATCTGCAGAGGAAAAATATATCAGCTACGAGCTAGAAATATAAGCGGTGGTCAAAACACTCAAACGGTTCCGAGTTTACATCCTTGGCATGCCTTTCAAAATAGTAACTGACTGTTAAGCTTTTTCATTAACGATGGCGAAGAAAGACGTTTGTGTCTATGTGATCTATCTTCCAATCGCATGCGTTCCACGATTATGGCAAAGAAAAGGGAATACGACACATAAAACAGGTAAAAACATGTGTTACTAGAGGTGATGGGTGGATAGAGCGAGTTAATAGGGCGATAATTCCAATGCTAATGAAATTATCTGTCGGGAATCCCAACGACTGGTACAACCGTACTAACAAAGTACAGCAATTCATCATATAGCCGAAGCACTAAGATGACTGCGTTTAAACTTTTGACAGGTGTTAAAATGAGAATCAAGGAAGACGGGTAATAGAGGAAGAGTTGACTGAAGTCTTTAGGTAGCAACGTATCCAAATGCGAAATATACAAAATAAACGAGCCTTTTGTCATACTTTTTTTTTTGTGGCGCCATCTGCGAATGAGATAGTGCGTGCGTTACATCCCTCTCTGACTTCCAATGAAAGTTTGGTGACATTCGGTTCAGTGGAAGCGAAGTTATTGCGTCTAAAGTGACAGTATGTTTGTGTCATCGATACAAGCCTTTTGGATGCCCTCTACGGCCGCAAAGCGTTTTCCTTTCATGGCCAAATGCAATTTCCCGAATAGGTAGAAGTCAAAGGGAGCCATATCAGACGAATACGGTGATTGATTGATGGTTAAAATGCGATTTCTAGTCAAGAAATCAGTCACAAAAGTGGATTTTTATGACAAAAGTCTCGTTTTTTTTGGAACGCAACTAGACTTGTGCGGAAGAAAACGTGCGCAGACCTTTCCTAAGCCCAAATGATCAGTTATAATGCGATAAATAGATGTTTTGGAGATATTCAACTCCGATCTCATGAATTTCAGTTATGATTTCGGCTCATTTTTGATAAATTCACGCACAATTTCAATGGAGTGTTCGGTTATAACTGATTTTGGGTGGCCCGTATGTTCATCGTCATTTATGTCTTTACGACCATCTCTGAAACGTGTAAAGCACTCACGAACTCTGGTACCAGGTAGACAATAATCGCCATAAACTGTTTTCATCAACTCAAATGTTTAGGTAAACGTTTTACCGATTTTAAAACAAAATTTGATATTAGCTCTTTGTTCGAAACTGATTTTGGTACCGATAACACAAACATACTGTCACTATAGACGCAATAACTTTGCTTCCACTGAACCGAATGTCACCAAACTTTCACTGGAAGTCAGAGAGGAATGTAACTTTCCAACGCACTATCTCATTCACAGATGGCGCCACCAAAAATAATTTACTGACAAGTCTCGTTTATTTTGGACAGCACCTTGTAGCTGCTGATAATATTCGCCGTCTACAAGAAGAGATTAAAAGGTTATATAACCGTAAAAGAAAACAGGCGGAGGAATATAAAGTTGGTGAAATTTTTGAAATCAGAAGTTCACAGTTAGGGAGCGGCCATAAGTTTCTTGGACGTTATAGATCACAGATTTACCAAACGAACGGTACAGCATAGAAATGGTGGGCGAACGTAGTGGACCTAATCAAACATATTTTTCTGCCGACAATATGAAGAGATTTCCTGTCAATCAAGATGCGGGAGGTGACATCGGTGTTCGACGTACACCAGAGCATTGAGGACGAGGTTCAATTAGGATTGCCGAGACGTGGAAAAGAAAAAGGCGACAACACTGACTGCTGGCATACGTGAAAGACGACGACGAGTGAGTTGCGATGAGTACATCGGAAGACGTGATGATCAACACTTGGATAGCAATAAAGACGATACATTAAGACAAAATTTTGTTTCAGTGAAGTTTATTTCCTACATGCACAAAAGATTTCATTTATATCTATTCTGTAGACAAGACTTAGCACCGATTTTTTAACTAGTAATTTAGCATTCTGGTATATGTAACTGATGTTTACCATGGTCAGAACTGATTAATACGTTTTGTTTCGATGTTGGTTTCCATCCTTGGTCAACTACAATAACTTGAATGCATAAAATGTTTGCCCATACACTTTATAGGGCTGTAAGTATCGACGGAGCAACGCTTCCCGGTCGACATTTCATCCAAGGTTATAAAGTTTTGTTAAAAATTTGGTTGATGGAGGAAGGATGCTCACTGTATGTCTATTTATTTGACTTGCACAAGCAAAACTTTGAAGTAATTTGCGAAATATTTACTTTCTTCAGAAATTTTAAACAAAGAAGCCTGAGCGTACAATGACCCACCAAAATCTAAACGATAAAGCAAGCAGTTTATGATATGCATATATTCGGGGCAAACGTTATATCTTATCACAAATTCATCAGCGTCATACATAATTTAAACGCACATTTTTGTTTCAACTTTTAATAGAATTTACTTGTTATACTCGTATGGCGGGCAAGCTTAAGAAATTGATAACTAATTTACAATATATATCCAAGACAATAAAACTTTTCTTATGTTATTTCAAAAACCAGTTATTAGTGAAAAATGAAGACTTCTTAATAAGGCATATTAGATAATGGAAATTCATCAGTCTTGGCGCATATAATTGGATAGATTCCGGTAAAAAAACAAGCTTTATCATCATTCAAAATAACACATATTCACAAAATAACCATATTCTGCATAATACGAGCATATTAATACAAGCTCGATTGTAAATTTTATTCATCATTCAAATATTTTTCTTATAAAAATAACTTCATGTCTACATAGTCAACGTGACCGAAAAACGTGCAACCTTATTGTTTACAATTCCATTCAACTTTAAGCAAAATACGTCAATAGCTTGCATTCTCCTATATTTCTTGACATTTTCATTTATTTCACCCACGCAAAAAGAAGAAAATAAAGAAGTCAGCAACTAGTTAAGAAACCTTTGATAGTATTATGTATTTGAAAAATAACTTCTTAGACGAAGTTGCAGACAATTGTTTGTAATTTTATTTATGATGGAGGCACAAACAGTGGAACAAGGAAAAGAAAAGCAAAAAAAGAAAGTAAAAAGGTCATGTCAAACAAACAATTGTTATTGAATCACGATAAAATATTTATTATAAACGAGCACCACTAATAGGTCGAATAGCAGAGGAAATAGAAAAGTATAATGTTTTTCCTTAGCAGCTTTGTCGTGGCTATACTCGCATATACGAGTATGCATAGGAGGAGTGGAAGTTAGACGCACATTCTTTTACGGCTATGAAAGCTAGTGCAAATATAGTAAACTGTTGATCGATACAATCGATTGATTTAATGGAAGTTCTGTTAAATGAAAGATACAAATTGTCTTAGCAGCAACAAATTGTGCGAGTACATTTTGGAAATATCTATATTTTAGAGGTGCAGCATACGTTTAAAGATGTTGTTCAGTTGGGATAGGAAAAAGTATTGCGGCCACCGGACAGTTTTGTAACCCATCTAGGAGATGCTTAATTGTCCCAAGCCATAGGAATTATCTCTAAAATCATTTGCATAGGATCATTAGTGCTTTCCATCGAAAATTAGTTAAATATTCTATGACTGAAATAAAGTTCCTACATACTTCTGAATCGGCATCAAATATGCCATCACTCAAAAAAATTCAGAACTTAAATTATATTAGTGATGAAGCTCAATACATCTAAATAATTATGTTGATAGGGACTAATTTTATTCATGCTTACCTATCATCAAAAATGTTAGTTCGCACTCTTACTGCACGTAACATTAACTAGGTCAGTTAGTGCTTCATTCCCATTTGGTAATCTTCATAACATTCTTGAAGATTGCTTTCAGTTTACACGTATTGCTCCCATTTGAAGCACTTAGCACGACTAATACCGTTAAGGTCAGCACATGGCCTGCTGCTAAAATGATTTCGATTACTTAACTTATGTTTCTGGTATTGCCCTTAATAAGAGCATGCTAGAAAATATTCGTTCAATCTAAAGTTTTATTTGTATGCATGCTGATGTCTCTCTGTAATATTTCTTCCCAACAATTTAGTTCCAATCAAATTTTTTCACATCTTAATATTTGGTCAATTTTACTATTCCAAACTGAACATTAACCGTCAATATTTATCTAAAATACTAGAAAATGTAAATTTTTAATTCGATTTCCCCAATTTGGTTGTTGTATATTATCAAAGAATCGCAGATTAAATGCCAATTAATTGATTGAAAACAGGTTTATGGGCACGAGCCACAAACCCCAGAATTATGTTCACGTTTCGGTTGCTCATTCACGTGACAAATTTGAATACGTGTTCATTAACTTCAACTAATATCCGAACTGCAATGAATGTGCCTCAACGTTTTATGTAAATACTTAAAAACGCAATGAACGATTTCAAGTTAAGGGTCAAGTGCGTTTTTTTTGTAAATTACTTGCAGTCATTCAAGATAAACCTGTTGCAAAATTGACTATCCAACTGAAGGTTACCTAGATATTGATTTCTCTTAATGTTTTTTGTGTAGATTTATCGCAGAAATATTCATTCGAAGTAACGATAATTTTCATCTCTGAAATTTTAATAAACGGAAATGCAGCAAATAGAATGTAGTTTTTATGTATTTTTTATAATCGTCATTAAATGATTGGAACATGTAAACAATTTGATTAGAAAAGATAACTTATGAATTAAGTTTGGTTTCAACGGCCCAAAATTTACAGTTCAATTGCAAATAGGAGAATGGAATTGTTTTCCAATTAGAAGGTCTTCATGATAAACTAGATATACATAATTAATAATCCTTCAATTAACTCATGAGACGGTTCAGAAAGAAAAATTTACGTGTTTTTAACGCCTTCCCACACTAAAAAACGAATGACAATACGTTGCGCAACGGCAGTCGGCACTTGACGTTCACTCATGGCCGTAGCACGTGCATGAAACATGCACTCCCGCCGAAAACTATACCACACTGTTCGTAAGGAACCCAGCTATTATATACTCAAGCCACGACCTTCAAAACATACATGCGCGCCATCTACAGCGTTTGTCTTCAGTATATTTGAACCACCCTCGTACATCCTAAATGGACACATACCTCGAAATCCAAGCAATTGCTCATCTATGGTTAAGTGAGCTCCTGGAGTATAGCTATTTTTGCATTGGCAGATAAAGAGATCTCAGACTTTTCGACTTGAAGTAAAGACATCAGCTGGCCGCAGTGTGGGGCGTATACTTTTATCATCCATCCTAAGGCATCGGCCCAAAAAATCAAAGCGATCACGACTCATTACTGAAACATACGGGGTGTGACAATTAAGTAATGAGACTGATTCCATGAAAACTGTATATTTAAAAATTATTCTACAACTCTGCCATCCCCTTCAAAGTAGTCCCTTTGGGTAGCTATACAACGATTCTAGCGCGTTTTCCATACTTCGTAACATTTCCGGAACGCTTCGACTGGGATGTCCGCTCGTCACGGCCGCCTGAATGTCCGTAATCGACTCAGAATGGGTTCCTTTGACCACCGATTTTGTTCTAGGGAACAAACAAAAGCCACAGGGTGACATATCGGGTGAACAAAGCGGCTGTTGCAACACGGCGATCTCTTTAGAGGCCAAATACTGGAACACGCTGTCGTGATGAAGGATCCAGTTACGAGCGATGTCTGGGCGCACCCTGTTGACGCAATCTTTCGAGTACCTGGCGATAGTATACTTGATTCACGGTTTGTCCCGATGGAACAAATTCGTTGTGGACGATTCCACGACTATCAAAAAAGCAATTATCATCTTTTTCACCTTCGACTTGCTCATGCCAGCTTTTATCGGGCGTGCGGAGACAACCATTGTGTGCTTTGGGCATGACTAAGAGCACTATAACTATCACTTTTACAACTTTAGCGTACGATTCCGAAGCTGTTTCGCCCAATCTGGCACAAAATTTTATCGCGACGCGTTGCTCTTGATTCCGTTTCTCCATTTTCGTGACGAGCACCACCAACACACGTCTACTCAACACGACACAGCAGGCTAACTAAACAAGCTAGAGCAATGATAAATATATCAATGTAGAGGGGAAGGATGCCGGGGAAGGGAAAAGGAATTTCAAGGCCACAGGTTTACCAGAAGCGCGGTAGTAAAATTAGTCTCACTACTTAATTGCCACACCTCGTATATAATTGACGATGATCGATCGAATAGCTCTTCGGTGCTCAAATGATTATCTTTTCTCATTGTAGTCATTAAGAAGATTCCAATCAAAGCATGGATTCCATCTTTGCTCGTGTTCCGGAATGTAGCAGCAGTCAGCATAGACTCCCGTCAAAGACATCTCGACGTTTGTCCATTTTACGATTTCGTCAGTAATGAAAATGTTGAAACATGAGACAGCATCATGAACATTACGGTAGCCGCGTGCTGGACCCCTTTGAGCCCTAATAATATTAAGTACTGAAATTCAGTTACGCACTGCGCGTGCTGGCTTCAAAGTCGACCAGCAATGTTTATTTTTACCCCTGATGCTTCTGTGCGGTAAAAAATAATTCGGCGGTCAACTGATGTTGAAGCCAACTGTTCATTTTTTTCCTTCATCGTCTATAAAGCTATCTTTCAATGTTATCTTCACTTAAATGGCTTTCTACTTCACTATCACTACCGCCACTCTGATTTTCTTCATCTCTCTCTAATATAGAACAGCCAAAATTTGATCATCACGCAAACCTCGTCTCACCATAATAATTTTTGAATTTGATTCTCCGAAAAAATATAACGACAATAAAAAAGTTCACCAGAAGTACTTGGGATATGTTCCGTGGCTGTTCGTTGGGGGGTCCGCTTATCGGAGGGAATATTGTACAAAAACGTAACCAGAAACTTGTGTGTACGAATTTTGTCCGTTTATGGGAGGTGCCCGCTTATGAGAGGTGTCCGCGAAGAGATGCTTCACTGTATATGGAAAATAACTTTTTCAAGAATGAATTTTTTGAACAACAAATATTAGATTAACAGGAGGCCAGCTCGAAGATACCCTTCACATAAGCTTTTCTTCACGTGAACCAAACTACTTGTATAAGCAAGTTGGGTAGACAGACCTATGCTCATATCAAAAGGGTTTTGTACTCAACTTACGAAATGCAGACACCAGCAACAAATAAAGTCTAGAAACATGTCAAAGAAGTGTGCACGTTTTAAAGAAAATCCATTGTTTCTCCATTTTCAACGGTCACCATTTTATTGCAAACTAACAAAAATCACTCAAATCATGAATTCGTAAAAATATTTATGTTATTGATCTTATCTGGAAATTTTAAGATCAAATCAAAACTGCAGTGTCTGATTCGATGGAAGCCCAAAAAATACAAAAATCGGGTGTTATTGTTGTTGTAATTGGCGAAATTTTAAATGGCTATATCTTCCGTGAATATGATTCGATTTTCCTCAAACTTACAGAATATTAGGACCTTTTGGTTAGACTACTCAAATATCGAACTTGGTTGAATTTAAGGTTATCATAGGATTTTATTGGAGAAAATGTGAATTACGAAGATTATACTAATTATAACAAAGTTGATGGAATTTTGACTTCTAAGGTTTTTTTTTGTTGTACATAAACACCTGCCACCATAATTTTTTCAGATTTTCCAGATCACAGGTGTCCAATCACGAAGGGGGGGACACCAATTTATCGTATATTTTCCCTCCCTGTGCACCCCTCGAAGCTGAAAATTTCAGTTTAAAATGTGTTTTGAAAAGTTCTAATCAAGACCTTTCATTTGATACCCATCGGCTGCCTTTTGGGTCTTTGAAGAGGGCACCACTTTACACCTACATACTAAATTTGATGTTTCTAGCTTATATGGTTTGCGAGAAAAACTGCTGACACACGAACGGACGGACAGACAGATAGACAAGTGGCGATTTTAGTAGGGGTTTGTAAAATATTTTACAAAACCCTTAAAACTGGCGTAATTTCTCACATTAATTTTTGAGAATACCTACCTATTGTGTTTCATATGATTACTTAAATGTGTCAAAATCAAAATTGAAAACATGAGTAATATGTTTTTTTCTGATCCTCAATAAAAAAAACTTCAGTAGTATCCGGAACCCCCCGAAAATTACTAACCGACCTTTTCTCTAGAAACAATGTCATCGACGAGCATGTCAAAATTACGCTTCAAGTCAAAGGTAAATATCAAATCTTTGACATGTGTCAGGGTGCCGAAACTTTTGCTGCTAGTAAAGAAATGGCAAAAGAAACATTAAGAAGAATTTGATCAAAAATACACCAAAGAGACAACGAATTCGGATCTGCCCACAATAAATCCCCGTCGACTTGAGAGGCAACAACCTTGAAGGTTTTGAACGTTGTCTGCGTAAAGAAGACAGGAGGAGAATAGAAGAGACGGCTGGAAATGTAGGAGGAAAATGTAGCAACACAAATGCAGTATGGAGCATCACAAATACTTGTATACACTTTGCGACAATCGCTTTGCATATTACACTTTCAGACTTCACAGAAATACACGTCCACAGCAAAAAAAATGATAGTAATATTTGTTTTTAAAATTAGGTTTAATTTGCCATTATATCTTCAAAGGATAACCATATAAAAACTACCAAACGATTCCGGAAGAAATTTCAAGTCCTGACGCGACTAATGACAGTTGAAACTATTTTGCAGCACCGGATGGACTGACATAAGATATGGAAATTGAAGAAGATGGCGCAAGTAATTCTGATCAAGATAATAACGTAACGAGAAAAAAACCAACTCGCGGTTCTGCTAGTTCCCAGGATAAAGAATGTTTTTCAAAACGATTGTAAGATATAAAGCCAAGTTTATACACAAGACAATAATTTTAATTGATACCTAAACTGTCGATATTGCTCCATTTCATCCTGTTTTCACATTGAAATAGTCATGCGATGCGAAATCCTCAAAAATAATTTGTAGCATCAAGGAAAAAAAAATATCTCATTCCTAAAATTATTTTGCAACGACCTCGTTACTGAAAACAATTATTAGATACCAATATTACATATGTTTCGATTCTAAATATAAAAACTCAAAGTTAATTAAAAACCAAAGAAAGTATTTTTTAGGGTTTTGTACTAAAATACATAACCCTATTAAAATCGGTACCTGTGTCCGTTTGTCCGTCCATCCGTCCGTATGTCACAGTAGTTTTTCTCCGAAACTATAGAAGCTACAGCCATGAAATTTTGTGGAAAGGTCGGAAGTTATGACTTCTAGAAAGTTTTGGGGTGAAAAAAATTTTCAAAGATTTTCACGAGGCTCCCCCCATATAGAGGAGTGACACTCAAAAAACCTTAACGTCAAGTTTTTCGCCAAACTTAATTTCATATTTCTTTGTTTCAGTGTTTGACAAATTCAACCATGGAGAGTTACACAATTGAGCAGCGCGTTAAGGTCGTTGAAGCCTTTTACGAAAATGGGCGTTCAAATCAAAATGCATTTCGTGCACTTCATGATTATTTCGGTCAGCATAATCGACCAAATGTGTCCACAATCGGGAGAGTTGTGCGCAAATTTCAGCAAACCAGGTCTGTAGGAAATATGAAATCGCCTGTGCATGCTCGCCCAGTTCGTTCTGCGGAAAACATTGCTGTTGTTTGCGGTAGTGTGGCAGAAGAGCCGTCAACCTCGACTCGTCGTCGTGCCCAACAATTGAACATCTCACGAACATCACTGATGTGAATTTTGAATGAAAATTTGAATTTTCACGCTGACAAGGGTCAATTGACTCATGAGCTGAAGCCTACTGACCATTTCAAGCGTCGGCAATAGGCCAAATGGTTGCTTGAACAGACAGAAGGGAATGGTGAATTTACAAAGAAAATCATCTGCAGCGACAAGGCACACTTTCACCATGTGGACTATCGATACATTTGATCATGATAATGAGATACTCTAACTATCTCTAAGCGAAGGCCCGAAAGGGGCTGTAGTGCTACAACAAAAACTATTTAAAAGAAAAAGTGTACGTCAATAAGCCAAGAAAAATTCAAGAGCTAAAGGATGAGATAATTCAGCACATTAACGATATTGAACCTCAATTATGTCTCAGAGTCATTTAAAATGTGGACCATCGGATGGAAGTATGCCGCCGTAGCCGTGGCGAGCATTTGGGCGATATTTTGTTACACACATAAATGCCATAGATCCTTCTATTATAAACTTTAGGTGAAAAAATCATGGAGGTAGATCCAATAACAAATACGAGTAACAAAGGTAAAAATTCGTTGAACTTTGCTAATAAGAGGATTTGTGAATTTAATATTTTCCCTAGTAAAACTGTATTAGTATGATTAAATAGGATGAAAGTAGATATTTAAGCAGTCCTTTAAACGGGTTCAGATATTCTTTAAGTTTGAATAGACTGTACAGAAGTTATTGCCATTTGAATCTTCTCCGATTACAATAATCATACACGGCTTTTCTACTATATGAACTTTCCATCGAACCAGACACTACATTTTTTATTGCATTTTCTCCGAAAATAGAATATAACAAAAATACATTTAAGGCTCGGCTTAGTGAATGATTTTAGTAATATTGCAACAAAATGTTGGCCGTAGTCTGGCATCGCGTCGGTACGTACATCGGAAAAGCGTGGGACTTGAAGTTATTCCTGTTGAAATATTGGAAGCCTCGGAAAGGGGGTGGTGAAGTAGATGATTTTTTTTCAAATTTCCTTTGTAGAAATTATTGAACAAGTTTTAAACGGGCAATTTGAAACGGCGCCTGGAAGATTGCATTCGAGCGTAGTCTACTCGCGTCAAGACCCATGGCCGAAATACTTCTCCGAACTAGATGGCCGACAAGCAGCCACCTCGGAGTAGACAGCGAGCATAAGAACATGCAGGCCTGAAGACGCACAGTTGGTTGATGCGTCGCAAGACATCACGTCTTGAACCGATGAGAGGTCGGTTTCGATTCTTGCGGGAAGTATCGAACGAAACGACGAAGAAAAAATCATTATAAAGATAAAGCATAAACTTTTTCATTAACTGCTATTAATACTTTTAAAATAACATCAATTGTCTTACGAAAAATGTGTCAAGGGAAACTTTGAGGAACATCCAAATAAATTTACATTTAGTTGACAAAGAAGTCTTCCAATAAAATGTTCAATATAAGATTTTTAGCGAATATTTTTATAAGGAAATTTATCAGTGGTGCGTAGATTATAATATTACTGCACGTATGGGATACGATGCCCATAATTTTAATCTCTACGGATTTGAAAAAAATTATTTTAATTGAAATAAAATATTTCCTTATTAAAACGTCACTCTTCGATCATTTACTATACACCTAAATAATTTCAGTTTAATTCTTCTATTCGTTTTACTTCTTTTGTCGGCCCCTGAATTCTAGTCCTGTTTCGATTGTTCATAATGCGCGTTTTTGCTGTTGCCAGAGAAACATCGAAATTGGGGGACGGATCGTAATTCATTCATTCGCAATGACTGTTTTAGCTGTAGTTTTTTTTGAGATTCGTTCGTTTATTTTGGATGAGTAGTTGTTTATTTAAAAAAGTTTCTATGTAGCTACTTTTTAATTTAGGTGCATTAATTGATAACACTATTTTACAAGGTTTTTTTTACACAGAGATGAAACTCATATGTGTCGGTAGAGTTATAAACCCTTACTTAAAAACTGAAGTTGGAAAAGAACTAGGACGTCCAATTTTGTAAATATTGATTATATTTGTTTTTTATCATTTTTATACATTTATCTCAAAAATAAATCAAAACTGGGTCGTGTTACTCGTTCTTTTATACTGATTAGTATCGGTTTCTCTTATTATAGACCAGCAGTAATCTGCTTACATTTTTTTATCCCAAAATCCTTGGTATCTTTCTTCGAAAACCTTCAAATCCCGATCAAAACTTTCGCCATGCTCATCACTCACGCTTCCCAGGTTCTCAGGAAAAAAATCCAGGTGAGAATGTAAAAACTGAATTTTTAACGACATTTTCACTCCCATTCTTTGGTAATTTCTCAATAAATTGGAAACAAATTCTGCATAATTCTTAGATTTATTGTTTCCCAAGAAATTTTTTACTACTGTTTTAAATGAATACCAAGTATCTTTTTCGACACTGGATAAGTAAGTAACCATCAAAATTTTCATTTTTTAATATCTTTCTTATTTGGGGCCCCACAAAGATACCATCTTTGAGTTTTGCATCAGACAAACTAGGAAAAATGGTTTTTAAATACTTAAAAGCTTGCCCATCTTTGTCAAGTGCTTTGACAAAATTTTTCATTAATCCCAGTTTGATGTGAAGCGGCGGTAAAATCACGTTTTTTGGATCAATCAGAGGATTGTTTTTAACGTTCATTTTGTTAGGTGTATATTCATTACGTATAGGCCAATCTTTTTTAATGTAGGGGTCTTCCTTAGCTCTACTGTCCCATAAGCATAAAAAGCAGCAATACTTGGTATAACCACCCTGCAAACCAAGAAGTAGCCCCACAACTTTGAGATCTCCACACACTTTCTAATTGTATTCTTCATATTTTATAAGCTTTGTTAATGTTGCCATCGATTCATATGATTCCTTGGAATTTACCGCATGCTCTATGGGAATAGATGGTTTTTCGTTGCCATTATGAAGCAATACTGCTTTCAAACTTATTTTTGAAGAATCTATAAAGGGTTGTATGACTGGATCATTGAAGCGAAAAGTTCACGAATATCTTCATAATATTCATACCCCTCCTTCGATACCAAATACTTCGTGAATTGATCACTCCTACTGCGGTAAAAAGTCACTTTGGTATCAGAGGACAACAAATTCTATTGCTGAAGTCGTGACGCAAGCAAGTCATATTTGGTTTTTGAAAGCTGCAAGTTTCTTACAAGGTCGTTTAATTCACCCTGTGATGTTAAATGTGGTTCACAATTCGATTTTAATCCGGAAAGAGCTTCGAAGTAAATGTCCTGGCTCGAAACCGCCTCATCTACTTCCAACTCCATGATCTGTGGTACATTTTCCTTACTGGAACTCCTGGGTAATGATGGATAAGGAACTCCTTCAGAATGTAGCACAGGTTTTGTGACTGATGCAACATTAGGATATTGTATGTGCTTTCGGTTTTTATTGTTAAAGCCTGTAGTGTCAGTGAGGCAGAAATAACAGTCAGTAGTTTGATTTGTTGGTTCTCTCCATATCATTGGGATGCCGAATCGTAAATGTTTTCTTTTTCCTCCAGCCCAGTTCAAAAAATATACTTCTGCAACTTTCGCACACAACACCAGGAACCCATTTTTTATCAAGGTTTGTTACTGAGATTTGAAAGTAATGAAAATAGGCTCGTTTTACGGCCTCAGTGATTGGTCTCTTCTTTTTTGACAAAATAATTTGATCACAAACTAGCAAAAGTTATTTGGGTTTAATTTACACTGCCTTGATGACATTTTAAAACAAATGAAAATGTTTACATAATACTTAAACGTAATAAAAACAAACTATACACTGCGACACGGCTAACAAGATAGCTTACTTAGGTGAATGTGGGTATATCAAAAACTTGAAATGATAAAAATATGAGGCATATGTTTTTATAGTAAGGGCGGCAGGTAGAAAATACATCCAATATGAATTATCTTTGGCTTAAAGAAAAACTGTTTTTTTTTTGTAAAGAAGTGTAATTTTTCTGAAGAAAAAAACCATGCTGAGTTTTCATACGTAGAATAAATTGGAATAATTCTCCCACATCAATTGTAGTGGTCGCTATCACCCGTTTCTATCTAAAGTGTGATTGCCTGTTGAGACTTTATGAAGTGCACACGCCGGAACAACCTGCTAACATTTTTCTGCTTTAATAATTTTTCAGAAAAATTATTGATTAATTCAATTCAATCAAAATATAGCTACAGAGGTGGCCAAAAGTGATCGGACAATACAAGAAACAAGCAATAAAATACTTTTACGAGCATAAGCTTTGAAATGAAATAAAAATTTTTCCTTTATATAAAAGTTACTTGTATTCTCAATTAATTGCACAAAAAAATAAAACAGAAATAAAAAGATTTTCACAAGAAAATTAACAACTAATTCAAGAAGACAAAATAATTAGCCAGACAAAATAATTAGCCAATTGACACAAATGTCAGACAGGTGAATCGTGTAAGTTTACATTGCATCAGTATAAAGAAGTAAAAAAGAGAAATATTTTTAACCGACTTCCAAAGGAAAGAAAGTTATCAATTCATCACGCATATTTTTTGTTTTTTTTTTTTGTTGCTTTTTCTTATGTATGTGCACGCATAACTTTTAAACGGAGATGGATAGAAGAGTCCTTTTTTCGGCAAATAATACATCTTTCTTCCTGTTAGGTCCCATTCAAATGACAAGAAATTCAAATAACGGTAAAGGACTTTTACCGTTAAAACTAAAAAATTTCCGACGTTAACCCCGATTTTTTAGCATAACTGATCAGCGCGTGTAAGGATTTTGCTTGTAGAGATTTCAAATGAAGGACAACATATTGATCTAAATTTTGTCGGTACAGAAGTGTAAAGCTTTCAAGGGCTCTGTTGATATTAACTGTTTAGTATGATACATTGATGCCGAGAAATTGAATTTAAATGATCTTTCGTACGAAAAGTGCCAATTATTTGGCACTCTTTAAGAATTTTATGGAGATACCGAATCTTTTGGTGACGGATGATAAAAATGATCAGTATCCTAAATTTTCTGTATAAACAGTACATTTTAGTCAATCGTTTCTACTGGAAATAACCAATAAATTAATTATAAATGCAGTATAAATACAATTCAACAATATTTAGAGGAAAAATTTCAGAATGCTTTTCTCTTCCGCATTCATTCTTTGCCTACTGATGAACCTAATAATAGATCCTTCTTACATCCTTAGAGGTAAACATTACACATAGGATTTATAAAATGCCCCGAAGAAATAATGATTGAGTGATTGCAAATTATAGAGTTGATTCGTTACTTTCCAGCTGATATTATACATTATATGCTTACCTCAGAAATCTAAAATTAGTGATTTCTATACTAAAGATCGGCGAGAATCGCAACCTTAAAAGACGATACTTTTCCTTCTATAACTGATCATAACTTTATAGAAGAACATGAAAATGCGAAGTCGAGTTTTCATTTAACTATAGGGTATAATTTTCACGAAAATTATGTTTAACTGAAAACAAAGGCGATGGGTATCGAATAAACGTGAACGAGTGAAACGCTTAAGAAGAATCTTTTTAAGTAAATTTCTTGAAATTGATTGCGGACTTAACTTTATGTTTATATATATAAATACATATATCTACGCATATAGCCATATACATTATATATATATATATATATATATATATATATATATAAATATACTTGCAGATATATATACGAGTATATATATATATATATATATATATATATATATATATATATATATATATATATATATATATATATATATATATATATATATATACTTGCAGATATATATATATATATATATATATATATATATGTGTGTGTGTGTGTGTGTGTTTGTGTGTGTGTGTATATGGTTGTGTGTGCCTGGAGGTCGCAATTTTGCTTCGATTTTAGCCAAATTTTCGGAAATATTTCCACTAGTTTTTTTAATTATTCAATTTGGTTAAGCACAAACAAAATAGGGGATGTTTTAGATGAAAGCCCGTGATTTCTGTTCTGACCAAAGTATAGCTCCGGTTCGTACCAAAACTAATACAAAGATTCATTCAAGTGTGTGATAAAGCTCACAATAAAAAATCCAAAGTCGCACCATTTGAAAGAAAATGGCGGCCGCTCAAATGTCGAAAAAAGTTGAACAATTAAAAAGTGATTCAGAGTCAGGTAAGAATATCAAAATGGCGGCTAGGCAAAGTTCGTTATTCGAAAATTTCTCAAAGCTTCAGTTTATATTGGATTTTTATGAAACCTAAAATCAAGGTAGACGTTGATGAGATCATGTATCAAATGTATCATAACTAAATTCGATTCGTATAAGCGCTGCACATTTTAGGCGATGGGTATCGAATAAACGTGAACGAGTGAAACGCTTAAGAAGGATCTTTTTAAGTAAATTTCTTGAAATTGATTGCGGACTTAACTTTATGTTTATATATATAAATACATATATCTACGCATATAGCCATATACATTATATATATATATATATATATATATATATATATATATATATATATATATATATACTTGCAGATATATATATATATATATATATATATATATATATATATATATAAATATACTTGCAGATATATATACGAGTATATATATATATATATATATATATATATATATATATATATATATGTGTGTGTGTGTGTGTGTGTGTGTGTGTGTTTGTGTGTGTGTGTATATGGTTGTGTGTGCCTGGAGCTCGCAATTTTGCTTCGATTTTAGCCAAATTTTCGGAAATATTTCCACTAGTTTTTTTAATTATTCAATTTGGTTAAGCACAAACAAAATAGGGGATGTTTTAGATGAAAGCCCGTGATTTCTGTTCTGACCAAAGTATAGCTCCGGTTCGTACCAAAACTAATACAAAGATTCATTCAAGTGTGTGATAAAGCTCACAATAAAAAATCCAAAGTTGCACCATTTGAAAGAAAATGGCGGCCGCTCAAATGTCGAAAAAAGTTGAACAATTAAAAAGTAATTCAGAGTCAGGTAAGAATATCAAAATGGCGGCTAGGCAAAGTTCGTTATTCGAAAAGTTCTCAAAGCTTCAGTTTATATTGGATTTTTATGAAACCTAAAATCAAGGTAGACGTTGATGAGATCATGTATTAAATGTATCATAACTAAATTCGATTCGTATAAGCGCTGCACATTTTAGCCGTAGTGGTTTTTGCATTGCAGTAAAAAATTATATTTTAATAAACATGGTACAATGTATTCAAGAAACTGAGTTTTGAAAGTTTTGAAATGAAAAAAAATGCCATTAAAAATGGTGAAATAAAACACTTTTAGAAAAAAAAGAAAACCGATTTCGAAATGCGCTAAAAAGGATGAAATAAATGTTATGGAAGCATTGCCAAATCAATATCCCATTTAAACATAAATACTTTCAACATCTGCACCATCACAAAGGAAACGGGGAAAAAATGATATGGCACCGCTTTCATAAAATTTATTTCATCCTTTTTGGGGCATTTCGTGGTCGGTTTTCTTTTTTTTCTAAAAGTTTTTTATTAGATATAAAAGATACATACAGTGGCTCACAAAAGTCAGCATACAGCATGTAAAAACACGAATATGGTAAACAAAATCCGAACACAGAAAGAAATAAGCCATGAAAACTAAAAAAATTCATCCATCGAAAGTCAGCATACACTACGAGCCATGTTTCGAAAAGAACGAAAATGACCAAAAAACGTGAGGTCAATACTTCGTAGGCCCTCCAACAGCCTTAATAACAGCTTCTAAACGCCTTCGTTACGAAAGAACGAGATTTCCGGTAATTTCGGGTGGAATATTTATCCAGGCACACAGAAGAGCAAATTTCAGGGTTTCTTTGCTAGTAATAGTTACACTTACGGCTGGCTCACGAATTCTGCGATCCAATTCTTCCCACAAATGCTCTATAGGGTTTAAATCGGGAGCCTGAGGTGGACTGTGAAGCTGGTGAGGGACGTTATACAGCAGCCATTCCTTGACACTTTTAGCTGTATGTTCTGGATCATTGGCCTGCTGAAAGGTCCAACCTGGCTGTAGGCCTAATTTCTGCATTGAAGGTATCAAATTGCCTCGCAATATGTTCAAGTACATGTATTGATCCATAGTACCATCAATAAAATATAATTGCCCCACACCAGCGGCCGACACACAACCCCATACGAGGACTGACCCTCCACCATGTTTCATTGTAGGACGCAAATTCTTCTTTGCCAATATTTCATTCCACTTCCTCCATACGTATCCACACTCGTCAGAGCCATAAATATTATACTTGCTCTCGTCACTAAACAGAACTTGATTCCAAAAACTTTCGTCCTTATTAAGATGCAGGCGAGCGAAGTCAAGAGTAATGAAAAGTTTTCTGCGCGGAACTCTACCGTTATAACCCTGATTACGCAAAACTCGACGTATTGTTTCTGGACTCACTTGCTTCCCTGTTGCCTTTGCAAGTTCAGTGGCCATTGCCGGAGCACTTTTTTGTGGTTCCTTACTTATTTACCGTAACAAGTCTCTCTCATCTCTCTTACTTAAGGTTTCGGCCTATCTGTTCGTTTTTGATTTTCTATTCTCCCTTCCGTTTCCGCTTTTCATATGATCGCTTGCTTCGTTGCCCGACTTCTTCCAACTATTTTAGCAATTTCGCCATACGACTTTCCTCCCACTCGTTCACTAAGGATAATTTTTCGCACTTCCAAACTCGTTTCCTTTCTTGTACTCCTTTTTAAGTATTAAAGGCACCCAAATCACTTTAGTTTGATCGACTTACAACGTACTAATGTTTATCTTTGTATATTAACACGGTAGCAACCTTTATCGCAGATAAAGACTGCTACTGACTGTAAGACTTAGACTGATTCTTTGGAATTTTCTGTGATGTATGCTGACTTTTGTTTCCTCACTTTCAGCGAAATTTCTTGTTATTTACTATGTATATGTATGTTCTCATTAATTCTGTGCAAAATAGATTACAATGTCTCTGATATTCCTCTTAAGTACGTTTTTCACCCGTCTTTTCATTTTTCTTCTACCTTTATATTGCCAATTCCGCGTTTTTAAGCGGTGTATGCTGACTTTTGTGAGCAACTGTATGACAATAACTCATTTTACTTAGTGTGGCTTGGGGGAGTGGGTAAAAACATTTTACATCTGTTGGTAACATCCTTGCTTTTGAGCAAAACTACTTCAGGAGAACATATACAACTCAAAAATTCATACTTTCTACTAAAGGATGTATAAAAGGCAACTATCTCTTGCTTCTTGTGGAACTAGACTGTCGACGATGATTTAACAAATTGAGCAATGCTTGATATTACGCGCAAGGGTAAGAACTTGATGTGAGCTTTCTAATGTATTTGAAGATAACCTCCAAGCTTATGCATTGAACTCCGAATAAAGTGAAAAACTAGAGAGCGCGTATATCTAAGTTTTTCATTTCATAATGCTGCTCTCAATCGTGTACGACATCTTTGAAACATTACTACTTTATGACCAGTTTAATAGTGATTCTTAATTTGGAAGCTATAGCACTTGGCGGCAAAGTGTACCAGCTGTTGTCGGATCCTTCAAATTTTGCATTCCGGAGCACTTTTTAATTCTAAAACCGATACGGTGATTGACAGATTAGAAGCACACACATTCATTCAATTGTGTTCAGATGTTGTCAGATAACACAATTGAAGAAAATAACTGGATGGGAATTGTAATTCAACAACATTTTGGTGGAATTTAAGGCATTAAATTATAATATTTGTAATGGCAGATCCCCGATGCTGCTGTAATATATTGTGCTCGGACGGGTTCTAGAAGAGCAACCTTCTATTCTCTAGAAGGGCACCCTTCTATTCTCTAGAGGAGCACCCTTCTATTCTATAGAAGGGAATCCTTCTATTCTCTAGGGAAGCATTCTTGTATTCTTCCTTCTATTCTATAGAAGGATACCCTTCTATCCTTTATAAGAATACCCTTCAATTCATTTGAAGAGTACCCTTCTATAGAATAGAAAGGTGCTCCTCTAGAGAATAGAAGGGTGCTCCTCAAGAGAATATAAGGGTGCTCTCTTATTCTTTAGAAAGGTGCCCTTCTATTTTTTGGAAGAGCACCCTTCTATTCTTTGGTAGGACACTTTTCTATTAACAAGGGCACCTTTCTATTCTTTGGAAGGGAACTCTCCTATTTTTGACAAGAGCGCCTTTCTAGTTTTTAGAAGTTATTTTCTTATTATGTTATATGACAACATCTGATCACAATTGAATAAATGTGTTGGTTGTCAATTGACGAATAAATGTAGTGCTTCTAATCTGTCAGTTGGATATTAAAATTATGAAAATTATATTGAAAAAGTTTTTGAATCGGATTTTTCCTCACCTTATCAGTTTTAGATTTAAAAACTGCTCCGGAATATAAAATTTGAACGCAATCGGTGCAGCGGTAATCATTCGATAAAACAGTGCTACAACCATCGATCTGTTAGAGTTGTCCCTAGGGTCGTCTTTTGGCTATTCTCAATATTGAAAATGCCGCTTAAAGGACACAGGTTGGAGAAAATTGAAGCCATTAAACTAATACGATGAGTGCGCTACAGGTCATTTCGGAATCGAAGTTCCAGCAGTGCTTAAGGATGTAGAAACATCGATGAGCATGTGGATCAGTTAAATTGGTACTACTTTGAAGGATCTCACGAGCCAGCTGATGAAAGATAACAATAGCGAAGAGATATGAGCACAGTTCCGACACTTTTCGAACAACTCGAATTCTAGCACTCACATAAAGTGAAGAATATAGGTAGGATGCCGTTTGTTTATCTAGCATGTGCATTGAAATGTAAGAATTTGTCAGTAGGAAATGTACAAGTAAACTAAACGTCAGGAAGGATCCCTGATGTTTAGTTTCGAGGTATCACTATATAATTTTTGATTTTTTAAAATCATAATACCCCATTTATCTATTCAGCCATGGTACGAAATATGGAGACAGTTTTAAATCAAAGAAGAGAGAGCCATTGTACCGATGATGTCTTAAGGATTCGGGCCGTGATCTGCCATATTAAAATGAACAGGGTATGATTTTAGCGCTGCACATGCAGCAGGATCAACCTTAGCTAATCAAATAGCATTTTGTGATTTTCCATAGAGAGCTGAGTAGATATGTGAAGCTAGCACTAGACTATCAGATTTGTTTCAATTATTTCCATGCAAATCCAAAATGTGATCCTAGTTTCTATGAAGCATTTAGGCTCTCTTACAGGTATACAGAAAAAGCAACAAAGGGGCTTAATATCAAAATTATAAATAAAGCGCAAAATTTACCCGATAGAATTTATTTTCTACAGGTTGGGTGTTGATTCTCTTGACACAGACAATTATTTGAATATTTTAATGCTTTGAAGTATCGGGGGTTAAGCGAGCTCACATTATGAATCATTTGCCGATTACACTCACGTACCAGGAAAATATAATTCACATGCCTCGTTTGATACAACACAAACAACCATTTTAAGATAAACAAACAGAGAAGTTTATCATTAGGTTGTTATCTTATCGCGTCCAACTTCTTGCGTCTCCAAGGAGCCAAAATACTTTACATGATAGCGAGAGAAAATTAAGCTTAAAGAATGAACAATCAAATTAACTAAACAAATCGTTATTTGTATTCTTCTGAATGTTCACATACGAGTATATCGTGTTGCATTTTCTGTCATTCATCTTGAATTTATATGTAAAAATTCGCTATAAATTGACAAGTCAAATTCAAACCCAAGGAAAACTTGTTGCCTGCGAAGCTCATTCACGATGGATGGGTACAAACAGACGTCTACACTGTAATTTGCATTGTCATCGTTGTCTGGGCGGCGACGCGACTTGTGGGGAAGGGGAGACGACAGTATGCCGACCATAAAACAGTCTGATTGTGAGCTTAAAGTCGAAAATTGAGATTTGTAAACAATTTAGCGAATCTCAATAGCAAACAGAGTGACCCATTTTCAACATCTCAAGTCATTCAGAGCTGGTTCGCAATCATAGGACTGCTTTGCACGCTCGAACTAGCGGAAATTTATTACCTTTCCATTCATTCCAACGACCTATGCCGCAAGCACTTGTCTCATAGGCATAGGTGAATCCACGTACGTAGCTACACGTCTCTGCTTTCTTCCATGACATTCGAATTCAATTTAGTGATTAGCAATATTCACTCCGCGTGATATATGGCCGTTTCGGTGGTTTACGGTGGATGTCTGGCGAATGGGCATTCTGCGGCTATCAGCTCGCGAGCAGTGACCATCCAAAAGAAGTCGTTATAATGACTAAGAACGATAAGCACATGACGATATTGCGCCGAAACATTTCATCGAATGCAGGTGGGGTTGTTTGCGAAATTCGTATTCGTGACACGATAGCCAAACAACGGCTTAAGGATTTCCAGTGAGGCTTTGGGTAGCCGGCGCTCGAGGTGACAACAGACCTCGAGCAGTGGTCAGGTGTTGCATTTATTGATTTTTTCTCATTAGTAATTAAGGCGCAACGTTTGTAAATCATTTTATGGAAATTTTAGGGTACAACTTTATTTGAATGAAATTCATGACCAAAAGCTCTTGTTTCCATTGTTTCATTACAAAGTCAACAAAGAAGAAGATATAACATCATCTTTCCCCAAAATAAAGGCGTAAACAGTGAGCGTCTTGTGATGAGACAGGACACAGAATGCTATGCACGAGGTTGAGACAGAGGGTGCAATAGCCACAATGACATAATTTCAAGTGTGCAAAATCGCATTGACAATCAATAAGCGCAATCTACAGCAAAAATTGATTTAGTATCCAAGGCGTGCAATCGGCCATAAAGCAAACATCAAATTTAGAAAGTTAGAAACATGATTGCACGCGCTAGAAACCAATTAAAGAAGTCCGAAAGTAACGGTAGGAAGCGTGAAGAAATCTTACCTTGATGCGATGTACTAACAAAATGAAAAGTTGCAGGAAATAAAAATAAGGATCCGGTCGGGGTGAGCTACAGGCCGCTTTCGTTTGCTGGCTGGAATGACATGAACCCACAACACTACCTAGAACTCTCTTGACGGAACACGGTCACGAAAGTTAGTCACCAGACGACATTAACCACTTTACAGGAACCTTTACCGACTCGAGAAATAATTAACGCACAACAATTCCGACTTTCTTCCCCTTCAAACAGCACTTCAAAGAGCAGCGGTGTAATTTTGTAATATCTGTATGGGCTTTGATCACGGGACTCGGGCGAAGTCTCGTCGGCTTTCTTTCTTTTTCCCTTGATATTTTTCTACGCGACAGACACGAAATTTCGTATGCACTTTCCACTTTCTTCAACACTTCTAGACAATTTTAACAAGAACATAAAAGTTTTGTAACGAACCGATTTCCGAAGGCTTTTTAAGAGAATTAAGAAATTTTTGCGTGAAAGGATGGTGGAGGTGACGAAAGAAAATTTGTATTTTTCACTATTTTGTTGGACTCGATTGTCGCAGGGAGAATGACATTTGTGGGATTTTACGTCGGTTGATTGTTGTTACCAGATTGTACTTGATGCTGTTTCCAGTGTCAGACGACAGAGCGAGTCAGATATCAAGTCGTGGTGAGAATGCATGTCTGTGCTGCCATATGGTCGTGGCAGTTTGAAATTATTTGCATAAATAAACTTAAATTCTTACAGGATTTTCTTGATTTTATCATAAAATTCATTCCCTAGGTGTTAATTTGATTGTATTTTCGACAGCATTGATTTTTATTCAAAAATAAAAATTCATTGAAATTTTGTAATACGAGGAAGAAGAGCAATACGAGTAAGTATGTATAATGGACAAGACTTTTAACTAACAAAGAGAGAATAAAAAAAAAAATTATAAAGTTGAAGAAATTAATGGGCTAATGAAATATTGTGAACATTAAAAAATACCTTTCTTTTGAAGATCCTCACTTTTCTTTTTTTTAATTACCTCCATTCCCTACCACTCTCTCCATCACTCTTTCTTCGTCGCACAACGCTCGTGCGATCTGCATTCACATTACGTCGCTTGGTCCTTTGTGCCACCCAGACAATGTTTAACACATCGGTATAAGGGGGCACACAATATAATGTGATCTAGTCCTTTTCGTGAACATCTAGTCCAAAAAATCATGATCAGCTCTCAGAGATAAAAAAAATTCAATATCATACGACGCATTCAAAAAAAACTCTGAGTAACTGTCACTTCAGTATCTCGCCGATAGGGTCAAAAAGAACGCCCTAAGATACTGAGCTCATAAAAGCAGAATTACAGGTCCACGCTTCAATCAGTGCTCATTAAATGCTCCCTTAGTCTTTTCTTAAATACCAAAAGTGAGTTTGCTTCCTTAACAATTTCAGGTAGATTGTTATATATACGCAGAGCATCATTCGTTGCATCGTTCTTTAGTCGATCCGTTCTGACAAAAGGTATTGCGAATTGACCTGCATTCCTCGCATTATATGGGTTGATCTGTGAAACCTTAATTAATGGCGCTCGTTCCGATCCATTAGTTTTTAAATTTCTGTAGATAAACTTCGCTTTCTCCATAGTAATAATTTGACTAAAGGTTAATGATTTTGCCAATTGGTAAGCCAAACTAGTTTGAGTAAGCATTGGCAGCTTCAGAATGTTTTTATACGCTTTGCTCAGCAGCCTGGATATACTGTTTAAATGTTGCTTCGCTGATTGACTCCATATAAGTACTCCATAATGCAATTTCGCCAGGACAAACGCATTTAGAACAAGTTTCTTGATGTGCATTGGAAAATCCTCATATCTTCTTAACAATCCTATTATTGGGGCTAATTGCCTTCTTAAGCTATTTATGTGTGGTAACCAGGTCATACGATGGTCTATGATAAGACCAAGCTATTTCATTTCTAGCACTCTTTGCAATTTTTCGCCGTTAATATTTAGTTCGACATCTATGTCTCCTTTGTTCTTTTGCTTAAAAACAATATATTTTGTCTTTGATGTGTTCAATACTAGTTTGTTTCCAATTAACCACTGATGGAATTTTCCTAGATCGTCGTTGATAGTGTTCTCAATGGCAGTTTTGTCTCGTCCTGAATAAAGTAGAACTGTGTCATCAGCATATAATGTGTGATATCCCGTCAGCCCACATGTATTTAGATTATTTGTATATAGCAGAAACAAAGTTGGGCCCAGTATTGAACCTTGGGGAACTCCTGTTTCCATAGGTGCATGGTCGCTCAGGACATTGTTGATTAAAGTTCTCTGCGATCTTCCCTCCAAGTAACTCTTAAACAACTGCTTAGGACTACCCTGAATACCATACATTTCAAGTTTATGAAGCAAGAGGTCATGATCAACTGTATCAAATGCTTTTTTCAAATCCACAAAAATTGCGATGACATAATCACCTCTGTCAAGTCCTAGATTGATGAAACGTGTGACAGAATGTAGGGCATCCAAAGTACTCTTGTTCTTTTGAAAACCAAACTGATGTTGGCTTATGATAGAGTTTTCAACTAAGAATGATGTTAATCGATTGTTTAGTATTTTTTCAAATATCTTACTAAATCCCGTCAGCAGTGCAATCGGGCGATAGTTATTCGGGTCAAGATGATCACCACCCTTAAATATAGGAACTATTTTTGCAAGTTTTTCTTCTTCCGGAAAAGTCCCATTCCTAATATGCACGTTTATAAAATTTGCCATAATCTGGGCTATGTCCTCCTTAATTATACTAATCTCATTCATCGTGATGCTATCAATGCCTGGTGCCGTATTCTTTTTCAATTCATTGATTACATTTAAGACTTCCCTCTTATTTGTTTGATGAATGTGAAAGATGGAATTTATTGCGATATTTGTATTATTTACATTGCCTGCTGAACTGGCAACGATTTCTTTAGTGATTCTTCCACCAATTGTTGAAAAAAAATTATTCAATGAGTTCGCCGCGTCACGTGGACACGATGTATTAGAGGGCCCATCAGGATTCAGTTGAAAGTTTTGTGATATACCCTGGGTTGTAGAGTTATCCTTTACCTCATTTATTATTTTCATATTTCGCGGGAGTTGTCAGCCGCTGTTTCCATTCTTCTTGAGAAATATAAGAATTTAGCCTCTTTCACCAGTCGTTTCGATTCTTTTTTCGCTTGCATATACAGAAACTTGAAAGCCTGGTTTCCACTGTTCTTCCTGTAGTCCATGTATGCCTTCCTTTTTTTAATACTTGCATCAATTACTTTTTTCGTTATCCAATTCCGTTGTCGACACCTGATTTTTTTCTCAATTGTAGAACTTTGCTTAGCAGATATGATAATATTTTTGAGTTCAATGATACTATTTGGTTTCCGCTTTTCCAGTAACTCTCGTATGTTTGATTTAAAGAGCTCCTTGTCTAGAAATCTGAACGTTTTGTAGGTCGGCTTCTGTTTGTTCAGGGTTTGGTCTTGAATAGCAATTTTTATCACACGATGATCCAGTTCCGGCCAGTCCTCAAATATGTATGTCATGCTTTCAGCGACTTTTAAATCATTGGTTACTATATGATCCAGACAGGTATTTGACACTGGGCGAGTAATTTGGTTGTTGTTTATGATTACCGTTCCATTCGTTTCTAGCGTAACCGTTCCATTCGTTTCTAGCGTAATGTTGATACAGAAAACACTGATTTAGATACATGCGACGGGACGACAGAGTTGGCAAACGTAGAAAGGATAAACGGCAGTCATAGGGTTGATATGGGATTTTGAATTTGTAAAACAATACACGAGTAAATTTACGCTGGACATTCTCTAACGAGTCAATGAGGTAGGAGTGTCGGGGAGACCAAACTACAGAGCAATATTCGAGGATAGGATGGGCAAGACAGATAAACAATCGGACGGGGGTAGATATATTGTTAAATTTATGAGCATGCCTGAAAATAAGCCCCAATATTTTCGAGGCCCTAGTAGTCACGATTAGAATGTGTGCATCAAAATTGAGCTTAGGATCAAAAGTAGCGCCAAGGTCCTTAGCGAAGCTCACAGTAGCGAGTGGGACTTCATTCAACATATAGGTGAAAGTAAGCGGAGAATGATTTAGATGAAAAGTCATTTTATAGCATTTGGCAACATTAAGACAGAGGTAGTTAGACGAACACCAGTTACTTAGTGCAATCAGATCCATCTGAAGATATTGACAATCTTCTACAGACCAAATAGCTCGAAAGACTATAAAAACATCGGCATATAGTAGGCAATTGGAGGCGATAACCGAAGGAAGATCATTTATAAACAATAGGAATAGGAGGGGACCTTAAATGGAACCTTGGGGAACACCAGAGGACGGATAGAATGGAATAGAGGTAGTTCCACAGTAACTAACACAACATATACGAGAAGACAAGTAGGAGTCCATCCATGATAAGAGAGGGCCGACAACCCTAAAAGTTTTCAGAAGTTGATGGTTGACCGTGTCAAATGCCTTCGAGAAATCAGTGAAGATGACATCAACCTGCAATCGATTGCCTAGGGCTTTAGCAATGAAATCTGTGAATTCAATTAAATTTGAGGTCGTAGAGCGACCTTTGAGAAACCCATGTTGTTCCTTGTTCTAAAAATCGTAATTCAAGACAAAACCTTTGTAGTGAAAATGGGTAGATTAAATGTCCGTAAATGACTGCAGCGAAGGTCTGCTGCCTCGGCGAAAGAGGATGGTGGGATTCACTGAGATTAGCCTTGTCTGAGGACGCGTGAATGCGCTGGAAGGCTAGCATTGCAGTGTCATGGGGTACGTTCTTTTCCCCAGCACAAGGACCACTACATAAAAATTTCGTATTCACGAATTGGGAGATCAAATGCGGATCGAGATGGACTTGAGAGGACTTCGTCATTACCGACGATACTTCTGGCCCCTAAATAAGAGTGGGGCTACCATGTAGAAGCGATACCCACTCGTACCACCCATCTCGATCAAGATCCACTGTAGACATGGCTATATATTTTCCAATTGAGTGAAAAACTCATACAAACATGAATGAATGAATTTTCCCCTTAAATGAAAAATATGAACGTGGCAAATTTATGTGATAGTATTATGTGATGGAACGATTGATTTTAAGTCAGTGGTGGCTCTACATTTGGGGCTAGTGGGGCTAAGCTCCACCATCTTTTTTGTTCAAACCTTAAAAAACTTTGTAGTTCAAAAATTTCCTACAACAAATGTAAAACGAAATAAATTTCTCAATAGTTGGAAGCTTTTATCATTGCACATACTTTCATTCATTGCAAATACTTATGATTCCATCATTGAGATTTACGCAAAGCCGACGCAACATGTTGCCATCAGCAGACATTTCGATCGCAATTTCCTATATATATTTTCAACCAACCAAAATTGTATCCGGGTCTATTTCCAAATAGCCCCGAGCCATAGATATAGAGAGTACTGGATCCGCAACCGGTCGAGAGAGCCGAAGCAATTAGCAACCTTCGCTTAAGTTGTGTGAAGTTGAGGTTTGAGTGGGTGCGAAAAGCAAAGGCAGCATTATTAATAAGACATATCTTTTAGGGGCATATAATCATATCCTGTATGGGGATAGGGCGTCAGAGCAATTGAAGCCTGGAAATGCTAATCGGAGTATGTGCTCGAAAAATTAAGTTTAAGTTATAAGTTCACAGATGTGTTATTATCAGGAGGCAAAAACTTTGCGAAATTTAATATTTTAGCAGCAGTGTTGAATTTATTTTCATGGAGTTACTTGGAGTTATAAGCATGTATATAAATAAATTAAAGGTTATTAAAGGATATAGTTCGAAGTAGTAATTAAAAAATAATAATTTTAGAAAACTGCTAGTGCCCATGAGGAGTTTAATTATTGGGCTGGTGCTGCCAAGGATTTTTATCTTCATATTTGTGTATGCTGAACATATTGGTTCTATGCAGATTTCCACACCACCTAGGAGGTACTGCAAGTGGGTGCGTTAACCATTTTTTTAGATGGTTGGTTTCTCCAGTAGACCTATTATACCATCATTAGAAAGAATTGTGAGAGGATGAAAGGAATTTCACGAAAGACAGCAACTAAACATGCATTCATTTGGTTCACCAATAAACAGAAATATATCAAGAAAAAAGAAAAATATTAGGTTGAATTTCTCAAGAATAGTATATGTCAATTAGAAATTAGTATTACGGTATATTCGAAGTAAAAACAAATTGGAAATCTGTAGACTCTATCGAAAAATTATAAAGAATTGTAGAAAGTAGATCCACCATCAGTAATAGATAAGTCTAGAAAGTAATCATTCAACCCCAAATCAATAATTTCGAAAATGTAATAAGTTAAAATTACATCGAATGAAAAATTTACAATGGTGCAAAAGATAATAAGTAAACCTTAATATTTTAGGACTAATCAATATATAATAATTGTTAGTGAGAAAAAAGGATGTTATTCTAAATTAAATAATCGTATAGTCTTGATATCCTAAAAAGAATAAGTTTAAACAAAAGTAAATATATAAAATTACTACCTTGAAAAGCCATAAATTTATCCACTAAACAAAACTAGTAAAATATTATCATACTCTACATTAATTCATGCAAAAGTAAAAATTGAAAAATTTTTATGAATAGTTGTAATATTAAACTT
Organism: Odontomyia ornata; assembly: GCA_963969285.1. Taxonomy (NCBI): domain Eukaryota; kingdom Metazoa; phylum Arthropoda; class Insecta; order Diptera; family Stratiomyidae; genus Odontomyia; species Odontomyia ornata. The sequence goes on along the minus strand of OZ017741.1, from coordinate 182,186,709 downwards.
TATTATTAGCATTAAAATTTTCTTAGAAGGTCCGGTGGTAATGAATAGAAACCCAAGCTTGTGTTGAAAAGCTAATTTACTCAAAAAACTACATACCTCGGAAATGAATTTGCTTCGTGAACTTATTTCTAATAGACATCTTTTCAGAAGTTGACTTAGAAATGAAAAAGAACCTTGTATTCAAATAAATTTCTATAATAGCTTTAGTCAAATTGATTGAATGATTATTTTGGCTAAAATGAGTTTCAAAACCTTCAAAAAGTGTCTTGCTTATGATCTGCTCCGTAACGTTCATTGAAATGATGTCATAAACCCGTTTGCTTAAATGAAGGTGCTCAGTATTTTGCAGAACTAGTTGCATTCTTATAGACTTTTCAATAATTTCACATAAAGTTACAACGGACTTAGAGGGCGAAGAGAGAAAACCTTTTGTCTTATATGCTAGAAGTGAATGTTTATTAAATTCACCTTGAATAGCCGACAAACACGTTTGACAATGTAATTTTTGTTGGAGTTTGTGAACTACAAACCCCGCAACATATTCGACTACATGGGAGGCATACAATGATAAACTGTCAACGTCGAATATATGGCTATTCTGAAGAAGGATTGATTCATCATTGGAAGACTGGGAGTGTTCATCTGATGTCGACATAATATATCTTTCACAGCTTATGTTAATTTGCTCCACAGGACTTGCATCAAAATGAGCATTAAGAACTGGTATATTCTGCAACGGAATACAGTTTCCTACACCAGTTTCCCTGATTTGACAGCGTACCAAGAGTTTTCTGTAACAATTACGAAATTGCCTTACAGATGGATTATTATTATGTCCTAGTCCACTCCTGATGGATGAGAAAAAGAGCTCAATATGGTCCTGGTTCAATTTATATGTGGGTATGAAAGAGAGATGCTTGCTTTCTATAAATTTCTTATACAAGATATTCAAACATTTTAAAGCTGCAATCATACCAATAAAACCAATTTTTCTGGAGGAGTGAATTAAACGATCACCAGTGCTTGTATAAAGGCTTG